>CP136890.1:69687500-72187500 GCA_034359265.1 Canna indica | reverse complement strand
AAGATCCAATTGGGGAAGAGGAAGAGGAGGAAGTGATGAAGATGCTGGTAATCAACAGAGCCAATGGGACCGACAGGGATCTAGTTGGGGAAGAGGAGGAAGAGGTCGATTTGGACAAAGAGAGAGAAATCAAGATGACAATTATGACAATTCCAGTGGACCACCCAACCAAGATGGTGGTCAACCTGGAAGAGGAAGAGGATGGGGACCTGGTCGAGGTGCTGGCGGTCAGGGTCAGGGTCAGGGTCGTGGTCGTGGCAGATTTTTCTCATCTGATAGGAGTGGTGATGGAGAAAATGTTACAGGGGGCAACCATGATAACAAAGGTTGGTCGTCCAAGTGGAACAAGGATGAAGGAAACGAGAGTAACAGCAAAAAATATGAAAATAACTGGGGTGGGACTACGGGTTCCGTTGGTGGTTCCCATTCTGCCTGGGATAATTGGTCGTCAGGAACTGGAGATGTGAGCAAGACAGCAGGTACATCCAAGGATGCACAAGATGCTGGTGATCAAGGATCCAGTTGGGGCAGAACAGCTGGGTCTTGGAGAGAAAACGAGGGAGGTGGAAGCAAGGGAGGGTGGTAATATGTCCTGGTTTTGTACTTTTATGCTGGTGGATCCTGGAAGTTTCTTTCAACTGCCAGTGGCGCCTCTTTTGAACTCCGATGGACTTGTGAGTCCTAGTGGCATCAAGTCGAGGGCGTCTGTCCTCTGCTGTCTATGTTAATATAAACTAGTACATATTTTCAGTCGCTTCTGTTGACGAATTTAGGAATGCTTCGACTTCCTTTCTTTATTGATGAATTTGAATAGACTCTCTCTCCTTTTGCAAATTGTTTGATATGGTGTTGATGTGATTATGATTTGGTTAATTTCCTGTTATTTAGTTGTCACAATTTAGTTGGGCACGTGGGTTATTTAAAACCTTACTATTCTTCTGAGCCAAGCAAATAAGAACAACCATTTAAAATCGAAACTACAAGTTCTAATTGACAAACTATGAAATTGTAAAAAAAATTAGAATTTTGAATGCCCTAATATGTTGCATAAAAAATTATTTAATATTTTATTTTGGCAAAATATCGTTTTGAATATAATCCTTTGGCATTTATTTCTTCGTTGTCACAGTTCTTTGATAAGCCAGAGTTGAAATGAATTTTTTTTAAAAAAGAAAGATCTCTCTATCTCTTCTTTCTTTTTCAAGGCTCGTCTTCGTGAATTTCTAATAGAATAATTATTTAAATATATTCAGAATTATGCATTTTATCTCATTTATAATCAATTTTAAAATATTATTAAATTATATTCCGAACTTTGACATTTGTCTCAATTACATCATCCCGTCAACTCTCAGTCAGTAGCACCATTAAGGCGATGATGTGGTGCTCTGATGTGGATTAAAATAATATTTTTTATTTAAAAAATATAAATAATTATATTAAATAATATTTTATATTAAAAAATCACTCTATGTTAACTCCTGACATGGTTCGGAGTGATTCTTTAATAAAAAATAAAAAATAAAAAATATTATTTTATATTATTTAATATAAATTAAAGTAACTTATATATATTTTTAGATAAAAAATATTATTTTAATCTACATCAGAGCGTCACGTCATTGTCTTAACGGTGCTGCTGACAAAGAGTTAACGGGAGGATGTAATTGAGATAAATGTCAAAGTTCATGATATAATTTGGTAATATTTTAAAATTGACCACAAATGAGATAAAGTGTACAGTTCATGATATATTTAGGTAATTTTATGCCTAAGACCTCGTTGAGAGGAAGAAAAGAAGTGGAAAACAAAAGAGGAAGGGCTAGATGCAGCGATGGTGCACTCACATGGCACTAGTGGCGATTGAAAACAAAAGATGTGATGATTTTTTTTGTTTAGTATGCTATTTCACCCATTTGGAGTACGCTATCAAAATTGTTTCAATTTGGGTAATTTTTTTTGCAGTTCTTAATTTTTGTTAATTCAGAATACGGTAAATTGTGGAAATAAGAACGACCTTGTGGCATTTGGAGGTTGGTTAATTTTAATACTCTTAGGATATGTTTGCCTCATATGATAAGGGAGTATAGGATAAGGGATGCATTATGGGGTACCCTATAACTTTTATGATACTCGAACCCTATCATGTATAGAATCGATTCCTATATTTTGGACTCGGACCTTATCCTGTTGGAACCTAAAATCGGACCCTACCCGAAATCACCGGTTCCGGTTCCGGGAACACCTATTTAATTTTGTTAATGCTCACCATAGTTTTTGTTAATGAATAGAAAATAATGAATTAATGAATGAAATGTTTTGTTAATGTTCACCATAATTTCTATTGTTATTTGTGGCAAAAATAGTAATATATGTAGAGTGCAACCAATAGATTATACTGAGAAATTATAAATAGGCTCCTAAAAGAGATATAGACACTATAAATATTACAGAGAATACTCGATATATTATCTAATATACCAGATCTGAGTTAAATAATTAAATATATATAATCAAGTACCGAGTACTGGTTTCAGTTCCGATTCCGAGTACCCGACGTGTTGGACCCGGAACCAGAATTGATTTTAATCGGTTCCTTGATTTGTACCAGGACCCTATCCGAATTTAATTCGGGTATACTCGAAACCTACCCGATCGGGTCGGTTCCAACCGATTTCGGGTCTACTCGGTACCCATGCACACCCCTAGGATGCATTAATATCCTTTGTTTGTTCAGTACATTGCATGGATTAGAAGAATATATATGAATAGAAAAATATAAAATTGAAATTATATCCAATATATAACGAATTTAAAGAATTCATATACAAACCTCCCTCATTTATTATTCAATCAAATCCTATCTTATCTAACGAAGCAAACACACCACTATGGTTTGTTTGCTTCACTAAATATGATATAACATGATAACAAATGTTATATCATTCTAAACCCAATTTCTTCTAATTCAAGCAACAAACAAATAAGGGATTGAAATTCATCAATTATTTTGTCACACCCCAAAACTGAGTCACGTGACTGGCTAAAGTGCGGTCGAACACTCTGAAGCTTAAACCAAACACCAAGATATAACAAGCACCAAAACCAGGAGATAACGTACTATAGCATAAAAATAAACATATGATGACAACTCAATATCACATATATGAAGTACAAGATAAACATGCTGGCTTATGAGTTCAGAAAATAAAAAGACTACCATTCCAATCACACTAATGTTTTAACAGACTCGGTTCTAACAAGACTCGACTCGACTACGTTAATTAGCTCACGAGATCGCTACCATAGTCTGCCGTCATCAGCTGCGCCGTACCTCAGAATCACGCTCTGCAAAACTAACATAGAAATAAAAGTGAGTATAAAACTCAGTGAATGGTCTCCCAATCCTCACCAATAAACCCCCATAAATACAATATATAATAGGGAAATTAGACAAAAAAATCACAAGGTTTGTAGAAATTTTACGTTCTGTCTAGGATTTTAAAATTCGCTTGCAAATGCACAACGCTTACATTCGTTTATGTCATCTACCAAATCGTCAAACGCCGTCACAACTTAGCTGACGTGGAGAAAAACGACGCTTGCATGGCTGACGGCTTCATACGTGACCTACTTAGTTGTGGGTCCGTTATTAAAAAGGAATATATATACATATATAGTCTCACATATTTTTCTTTCTGTTCTCTTATTTTTTCCCCACTTCTTCTTCTTCCACCGCCACGGCGACTACCTTCTCAAAGGCCCACTTCCTCTACCGCAAGGCTGCCGCTGGCTTGTCCAAGCTCGGCATCATGCCACTGTCGAACTCTTCGCTGCTGGGGTGATGTTGCACCGATCCTGCCTCCACTCTCTCCGCTCTCCCCATGATAATGCGACAGAGCATCATGTGCCTTTCCTCGCCGGGGAGGGCGTCGGCTTTCGCTAGCAGAGCACTATGAGGAACACAAATTACAACATGATCATATCAATGGTTCAACTCGATGTACAGAAGAGGAGAGAGTGTGGAAATTTAGACTAGTAAAGGAGTTTACGTTGAGTATGGAGATTGTGGAGTAGAGAGGTGTACGCCGACACCGCAGGCATCCGAACCCAGGCGCTCGTTGTTAGGCTGCCCAAAGCCATGGGCGACGACGGCGGCCACTTGGTTGGTCATCTTGGTTCCTTGAAGTACATGTCGCTGTCTCCCAGAGCTTGCGTTCATGGCCATCTTGTTTGGTCTAAACTCACTACTACGGACGACTCGCGGTTGTCCACGTTGATCCGCGCCTCTTGATGACACTCGGTGGAATCACACTCGAACGACGCCGCTGGCGAAGCGCCCTTATCGAACCGAAGCAAGTTTCTGCGCTCGTCGACGACCAAGGTGGGGAAGAAACACCGGTCGTGGGCATCAATCCATGCAATGGAATTCGATATCCCAATTTCCATGTTGACCTGCGACATCGTGAGAAAGTCGAAGACGTAGGATTAGGCGACGATGGGGAGTTCGAAGGCGGTCTTCCTAGCGACGAATTCGCTACTTAGTGCGTTGAATACTGCAGGCGTGAAGTCGATCCACGACCCATTTCGGAAGAACAAGATCCTCGCCGGAGCTGATCTACTCTTGAAGTTTTTGAATTCCCTGATTAGGGTATTATTGTTTGATCGCTGGAACTGGCACGACAATGCCATTTCCGTCGCTTGAGCTTGACGTCAGTGTCGATCGAGAAACTAGCGTCAGATGGGGGTTAAGGAACCCTTTTGAGGACGAACGAGGGGTCGTGGGCAGTGTGGAACTACCTCCTTATCCTGCTTAGAGCCTAAGAATAGATAATAAAGGGGCAAGATTACACTCACTACAGACTGCAGAGGGCCATGCTTTAGACATCTCAGCTACAATATTCCTTTGGTACGTTGTCAAGCGTTGGTTTCCAATCCCTAGCTCGGTTGGGGCTTTGACTGCACACTTTGACTCTTCGTTCCAACGAGCTCAGCATATTCTCTAGTGCGCTCTCATCGCCATCAGCAAGCATCGACAACAAACTGAACTGAGGGCTTGGAGCCCAAGAACAAGTTCGAGGATTGAGGACAGCTCTTGGGCGTGTAGCCCTTTGCACGCCACGCCTCTTGGTCGGAGCAGGTTCGTCGGCGTGGGTGGAGCAGGTTCGTTGGCAACATTGGTTGTCTCATGGTTCAACCTTTCATGACCGAAAGTCAGGTGGGACCATATATATATATATATATGCCCACAATTAAGTATGCCACGTATGAAGCCGTCGGCCACACAAGCGCCGTTTTCCTCCATGTCAGCTAAGTTGAGACGGTGCTTGATGATTTGGTAGATGACATAAACAGATGTAAACGTTGTGCATTTACAGGCGAATTTTGAAATTCTGGGTAGAACGTAAAATTTCTACAAACCTTATGATTTTTTTTTCTAATTTCCCTATATAATATGTCAATTTAATTATATTAGGAACGTACTCCCATCCGACTCTATGGAAAATGCTCTCTAATTTTTGAATCCCAGTTAACCAATTTTCTCAATTTCACTGATCTAGGAAGGCCCTCTAGACTCAGTGTCCAATTGATTCTCCCCATCGGGTTTACTGGTCTAGGAAGACCTTCTAGAACCAGTACCCACTAGGTCGGGAAGGCCCTCCGACTAATGATCGCTCATACGCTGTGCGTACCACTCGGCCTGCACGCGGTCCATAGTCATCCCGTGCGCTACGCGCACTACTCGGCCCACCGGCCCCATGTATCTCGTGCGCGGAGCGCACCACTCGGCCTAATAAGGCCCATAAACACCTCATGCGCGAAGCGCACCACTCGGCCCAATATGGCCCTGACCACTACTCAAGGGTCGCATCCTCATGTCAACACACTCAAGGTTCACATACACCTGGTATCAACTAAACCCCAATTGTTTATAATGGATTAGGAACGTCACACCGAGCCCGCATCCCGACCGGATTAACATGCAGATCGGTAGGTTACCAAAACATATCTTACAGAAGATCGGTAGGTTACATGAGTACATTCTGCATTAAACTGATTACCCAAACTGCTAAAACAACTCAGCATGAATTTGACTAAAATTTTCAGCACAGCACTAGGTAATTTAGAAATCAACCATATGAACCTTCAGCATCTAATACATGAATTCCAGCACATCAATGTATATAATTTCAGCATATCAACATGTAAAATTTAAGCACATCAACATGTATAATTTCAGCACGTAATATAGGAAATTTCAGCATTTCAATATATGAAATTTCAGCATCCAAATCTATGAAATTTCAGCAATTATTCATATGAATTTCAGCCCACAAACATATATATTTTCAGCATTTTATCCTAGGAATTTTAATACGATACTCTAATAAATTTCAGCATATTACCTCAGGGAATTTCAACATGATATCCTACCCGGAGTTGGACCTTATGACCGACCCTTAAAAGTATAGGGCTACCCTAAACTAAATCCTATGCCTCTAGCACTAATTCCTTTCAAGAATTTAATCATTATAGGAACAACTAACCCATAGATTAAGAAGAATCAACAAAAGTATTTATCCTCTAATTCTAGCTACATGCTGCATGCCTTGAGGAAAGAGGACAACCCTTCCCTAGGGCTGCCACAAAGCATCCCCTCAAACGAACATCAATTTTTCGTCCTCAATAACCCGGTTTCAAGGATTACAACAAATCGAACAATAAGAAAGAACAAAATTTCATAAAATCATCCTCAAATATCTAGGTTCGGCCATGACTTAGAAAGTCTCATCTAGGGCACTAGGTAAAGGATCCACTCACGAGGAGGAAGAACGGAAGGAAAACGAGAGCCTTGAGAAATTCGACGTCCGATCTCCGATTTCCCCGAATCCGACGTCTGATCTCTCATCCTCTCCAAGCCACTAGTCGCCTCTCCCTTTTGCGTCTCGGGTTTCGTGCGGCTCTAGTAGCTGTATGGCGCCCTACTTATATATATATATATATATATATTTCTTCCATCAACTTAAGCGGTTCACTAACTCTTCTATATCTCACCCGATCCAAGTTCGAATTCGAATCCGATTGAACCGCTGGATTCCACTCGGAGTCCTCTTTAAATCCGTGACGCATAAAAATATTTTGTCATTTAAATTTGTAATTAAGAAAATTTCTAAAGTATCCGGGTGTCACCTCAAGTTAAGCGTCAATGCTCAAGCCCACGCGCACCATCTCGTGTCAAGCGAAACCCGCTGAAATCGATACACATAAAATATTTTAGCGGGTATTACAATCTTCCCCGCTTAAAAAAATTCATCCTCGAATTTAGGAGATAAAGAGGAACTTACGATCTCAAATGAACAGCTGGGGATATTTCTCCATTATATCCTTCTCCAACTCCTAGGTCACCTCCTGGCCCGAATAGTGTTCCCATCGCACCTTTACCAAGGGGACCTCCTTAAACCTCAATTTCTGAACCTACCTGTCCAGAATTTCTATAGGCCTTTCCTCATAAGAAACGCATGCATCATTCTCAACCGCAATAGGCTTTAGCACATGAGAATCGTCTCTAACATACCGCTGCAGCATAGATATATGAAACATGGGGTGAACCCTGCTCATGCTAGGCGGTAAGGCAAGCTTGTACGCCATCGTCTCACTTCGGCTAAGAATGGGGAACGGTCCAATGAATCTGGGGTTGAGTTTCCCTCGCTTGCCAAATCTCACCACTCCTTTCATAGGTGACACCTTGAGGAACACTAAGTCTCCCACCGTAAATTCTAAGTCCCTTGATTTGCCACCAGCATATATTTTATGTCGACTCTGAGCTGCCAACAATCGGTCCTTTATCTTCATCACCTTTTCTATAGCGTCATGGACCAAGTCTGACCCTAACATATGAGTTTCACCCGCCTCAAACCATCCCACTAGAGACTGACACCTCCGCCCATAAAGGGCCTCAAACGGAGCCATGCCAAACGCTACTGTGGTGACTATTATTATAGGCAAACTCTACTAGTGGCAAGTACCTCTCCCAACCACCCTTAAAACCCAACACACATGCCCGCAACATATATTCCAATGTCTGGATAGTCCTCTCCGACTGCCCGTCAGTCTGAGGGTGGAAGGCTATACTAAATCGGACATGTGTACCCAGGGCTTCCTAGATACGCCACTATCAGAAATGATCATCATCGGAATCTCGTGATACGCCACTATCCGGTCCAAAAAAGGTCTAGCATATTACTTTGCTGAAAAAGTCATCTTGACCAAACTAAAGTGTGCTGACTTGGTCAGCCGGTCCACCATGATCCAAATGGAGTCATGACCTCCTCCCGACCTTGGCAAACTAGTCACCAGGTCCATGGTGATCTTCTCCCACTTCCACTCGGGTACATTTAAGTTCTGGAGCAGCCCTGCAGGTCTCAAATGATATGCCTTTACCTGCTGACAAGTCAAGCATTTGGACACATACTCAACCACTTCCCGCTTCATTCCTTTTCACCAATAATGCTACCGCAGGTCAAGGTACATCTTCGTGACCCTTGGGTGCATGGTGTACGAAGAGCGGTGACTCATCTCAAGAACCTGCCTCTTCACTTCAACCATATATGGTACCACAATTTTATCCTTGTATATCAAGACATCCTCAGCATCGATTTGAAATCCATCATCTGCATCCCCTCTCATCATAAAGTCTCTAGTCATTGCGCAAAAGACATCTTCCTTCTGTGCTGAACGAAGCATCTCGACTAAGGTAAACTGCACCTACAAATATGCCACCAGATCCCCGGTGTCAGACACTCAAATTATGGAATCTCCATCCATGCATGTCGCCAGCTCTCTAGCTAGAGGTCTCCTCTCAACAACCAGGTGTGCAAGGCTACCCATGATTTCCTGCTCAAGGCGTCAGCAACAACATTCGCCTTGCCCGGGTGGTACATTATAGTGCAATCATAGTCCTTTAGCAGCTCAATCCACCTCCTCTGCCTCAAGTTCAATTCTTTATGTGTTAGAAGGTACTAAAGACTTTTATGGTCTGTGTAGATCTCACAGGCCTCGTCATACAAGTAATGGCGCCAAAGCTTTAAGGCAAACACTACTGTCGCCAATTTCAGATCATGCGTCGGGTAATTTTTCTTATGATTTTTCAATTGCCACGATGCGTAGGCAATGACATTGTCGTACTGGTTCATCAAGTCCATGAAAGCAGCAAGTGCATTAGTCAGCCCAAAAGACATGACTAAAAACTCATAATGGTTGTATCTCATTTCAAAAGTCACCTTAGGCACATCCTGATCCCGGATCTTCAGCTATTGGAATTCGGTCC
Organism: Canna indica; assembly: GCA_034359265.1. Taxonomy (NCBI): domain Eukaryota; kingdom Viridiplantae; phylum Streptophyta; class Magnoliopsida; order Zingiberales; family Cannaceae; genus Canna; species Canna indica. The sequence continues at coordinate 72,178,172 of CP136890.1, read as the reverse complement.
TCAAGTCAATCTTGGAGAACCACTGTGCCCCCTGAAGTTGATCGAACAGGTCATCAATCCTCGGCAACGAGTATCGATTCTTGATGGTAACCTTGTTCAGTTGCCTATAATCATTGCACATTTGCAATGATCCGTCCTTCTTCTTAACAAAGAGAACCGGAGCTCCCCATGGAGACACACTTGGGCAAATGAAACCCAAGTCCATAAGCTCCTGCAACTGGCCCTTGAGCTTCCTCAGCTCGGTCGGCGCCATCCGATATGGGGGAATGGATATTGATTTCACCCACGGTTGCAACTCAATGCAGAACTCGATCTCTCTGTCTGGTGGTAACCCCGAAAGTTCCTTAGGGAACACGTCAAGGAACTCACAGATCACCGGAGTCTCTCTCAACCCTAAAGCCACACCTCCGATTTCATTCGCCACAGATACAAAAGCTAGGAAGGATTGGCAGCCTCCAGAGAGTAACTTCCGAGCCTTCAGGGCTGAAATCACCCTACAATGGTCCCCTTTTCCATCACCCTGGAAGATGAGCTGTGGAAAATCTGGCTTAGTAAATATAACTGTCTTAGCCCTGCAGTCCACCTTTGCATAATGGGTAGTCAGTCAGTCCATACCTAGAATAACATCCAACTCTAGTGACAGAAGTGTAATTAGATCAGTTGTCAGAAGGTAGTCACAAACATACAGCTCACAGTCATGAAAGATCAATTCGTCCACAGCCACATCGCCCATAGGCGTCGACACCACAAGCGGTTTCTCAAGCAATTTTTCTTCTCTTAGTAATGAGGGTGCAAATGAAGCAGATACAAAAGAATGAGTAGCTCCTGAGTCAAATAGAACATATGCACTAGCAGAACCAACTAAAAGTGTACATTCTACCACGGCGTTCGACGCCTTAACGTCGTCTGGTGTAAGTGAGAATACCCGAGCGGGAGCCTTCCTAGATGTACTCGGTCGCTGCCCTCTACCCTGAGTCTGACCCGTCTGACCCACTGAAGCTGTAGTCACCTGTGCTTTTCTACGTGACTAGGATGCTCTCTGACCCCCACTAACTTGACAGTTTTTCTTGAAGTGCCCCTACTAACCGCATCCGAAACAGGCATCTGAACGACCTTAGCATACTCCCTAGTGCCGTTTGGCACATTGTCCACAAGACGACGGTGTCTCAGGCCTCCTCAGTAGAGATGTATCCCCTGTATGTGTCCTCTGTACAAAACTTGGCCCTGAACGACTTCTGACCATGCTCTGTCCTCTGCTCACCTGTGGAATTGGCCTCGCAACGGTGCCATTAGAATGGGCATGTCCCCCCACTGATCCATCAAATTTAGACCTCTTACTCGAGTGTCCCTCAGGTCGCTTTGCGGGTACTAGAGCTTCCTTACGCATCGCCTCATCAACTGCCTTAGCAAAAGATGTGCCCTATGTGTAGTGAATCAAGCGGCCAATCTACGGTCGCAGTCCCTCCATAAATCGCCTGATCCTAGCCGTCTTAGTAGCTACTAAGGTAGGGTGGTAGTGGGACAGCTTAGTAAATTCCGTCTCATACTACTGGACTGTCATCCCGTCCGTCTGGCGCAACTGCTCAAACTCTCTTGCCCGCCTCTCGCGGACATTCTTGGGCAGGTACCGCTCTATCACTGCGGCCTTAAACTCGTCCCATGTAGGGGGTGGTGTTAGGTCCCCCCTACGGGCCTCCCAAGTCTGGAGTCACTCCTTGGCCGGTCCCCTCATCTGTAAGTCTATCATGCGTGCTGCCACCTCGGATGAACACCCTAGCACTTTGCAGAACGCATAACAATCACTGAGAAAATTTGTTATTTCTGCTGTCGAATCGGTACCGATGAACTCTGGGGGCCTCAATCTAACAAACCTATCATAAGGAAATCTCAAGGCCCATTGCTTCATGATGATACTATGCCCCAACCACAGGTGACACTAACTCCTCAGTCACCGGAGATGCTGGTGCAACTGGCTCGGGTTGAGGTGGTTGTTGCCTCATTTCTCGCTCCTTGCGGGCGCCTCAGTTAACTCGGCCACATGGGCCTCTAACTGTGCCACTCGGGGGGTCCAGCTCTGCCCTCTCTTGGGCTAGGCGGCCACGACTCCGACCCCCAGTGCGATCTCTACCTCGGCCTCGGCCCCTCTATCCTGCAAAATCAGTGTCACTCCCACTCATCACCGCCTCACCCTAAGCCTCCATCACTATCAAAAACATAACAGAAAAACCAACTGCATTAAGTACAAGTTTAATTAAAACTGCTACCATGATCATAAGTACTGATGCTGATGCGGTAGTCCCCGTAGCCCAATCTCGTGAATAGAACACACTTTATAGAACACACTACTCTTGTATATACAGTACTCTATGTTCTAATGACGTAGTCAAGATCTAACCTAAGGCTTTGATACCACTTTGTCACGCTCCAAAACTGAGTCACGTGATTGGCCAGAGTGCGGTCGAACACCCTGAAGCCTAAACCAAATATCAAGATATATATAACAAGCACCAAAACAAGGAGATAACGTACTATAACATAAAAATAAATATATGATGACAACTCAATATCACGTCTATAAAGTACAAGATAAACATGTTGGCTTATGAGTTCAGGAAATAAAAAGACTACCATTCCAATCACACTAATATTTTAACAGACTCAATTCTAACAAGACTCGACTCGACTACGTCAACTAGCTCACGAGATGGCTATCGGAGTCCGCCGTCATCAGCTGCACTGTACCTCAGAATCACGCTCTGCAAAACAGACACAGAAATAAAGTGAGTATAAAACTCAGTGAATGGTCTCCCAGTTCTCACCAATAGAATCTCGTAAATTCAATAAATAATATGTCAAGTGAGTACATATGTCAATTTAATTATATAAGGAACGTACTCCCATCCGACTACGAAAAATGCTCTCTAATTTCTGAATCTCAGTTAACCACTTTTCATAATTTCATTGATCTAGGAAAGCACTATAGAATCAGTGTCCAACTGACTCTCTCCATCGGGTTCACTAGTCTAGGAAGACCCTCTAGAACCAGTACCCAACTGTATGTGCTCGGGTTCACTAGTCTAGGAAGACCCTCTAGACTCAGTGCCCAACTGTATCTCTGCTCGGGTTTACTGGTTTAGGAAGACCCTCTAGAACTAGTACCCATTGTATCTCTGCTCGGGTTCACTGGTCTAGGAAGACCCTCTAGAACAAGTACCCACTCAGTCGGGAAGGCCCTCCGACCCATGATCGCTCGTACGCTATGCGTACCACTCGGCCTACACGCGACCCATAGTCATCCCGTGTTCTATGCGCACTACTCGGCCCATCGGCCCCATGTATCTCGTGCGCGGAGCATATCACTCGGCCTAATAAGGCCTTTAAACACCTCGTGCGCTGCGCGCACCACTCGGCCCAATATGGCTCGGATCACTACTCGAAGGTCACATCCTCGTGTCAACACACTCAAGGTTCACTTACCCCTGATATCAACTAAACCCCAATTGTCTATGACGGATTAGGAACGTCACGCCGAGCCTGCATTCCGGTCCGATTAACATGCACTACAAAAATTTCAGCTTACAGAAATCGTTCATTTCCTATCCCCACGTTAGTGTTCAGGTCTCCTAAGTACTTTCTATGTTTTCATAACATATCTTACACGAAGATCGATATGTTACATCAGCACCTTTCGCATTAAACTGATTACCCAAACTGCTAAAATAACTCAGCATGAATTTGACTAAATTTTTCAGCACAACACTAGGTAATTTAGAAATCAACCATATGAACCTCCGGCATCTAACACATGAATTCCAGCACATCAATGTATATAATTTCAGTATATCAACATGTATAATTTCAGCACATAATATAGGAAATTTCAGCATTTCAATATATAAAATTTCAGCATTCAAATCTATGAAATTTCAGCAATTATTCATGTGAATTTCAGCCCACAAACATATATATTTTCAGCATTTCATCCTACGAATTTCAGCACCATACTCTATTAAATTTCAGCATATTACCTTAGGGAATTTCAGCATACCCTACCTGGAGTTGGACCTTATGACCGGCCCTTAAAAGTATAGGGCTGTCCTAAACTAAATCCTATGCCTCTAGCACTAATTCCTTTCAAGAATTTAATCATTATAGGAACAACTAATCCATAGATTAAGAAGAATCAACAAAAGTATTTATCCTCTAATTCTAGCTACATCCTGCATGCCTTAAGGAAAGAGGACAGCCCTTCCCTAGGGCTGCCACAAATCATCCCCTCAAACGAACATCAATTTTTCATCCTCAATAACTCGGTTTCAAGGATTACAACAAATCAAACAATAAGGAAGAATAAAATTTCAGAAATCATCCTCAAATGACTAAGTTCGGTCATGACTTAGAAAGTTTCATCTAGGGCACTAGGGAAAGGATCCACTCACAAGAAGGAGGAAGAACGGAAGGAAAACGAGAGCTTTGAGAAATCCGGCATTCGATCTCCAATTTCTCCGAATCCGGCGTCCAATCTCTCCTCCTCTCCAAGCCACTCGTCGCCTCTCCCTCTTGCGTCTCGGGTTCCATGCGGTTCTAGCAGTCATACGACGTCCTACTTATATATATATAATTATAATTCTGCCATCAACTTAAGTGGTTCACTAAATCTTTTCTATCTCACCCGATCCAAGTCCGAATTCGGATCCAATTGATCCAATTTAAATTTATAATTATGAAAATTTCTAAAGAGCTGGGTCTCACCTCAAGTTAAACGTCGACGCTCAATCCCGCGCGCACCATCTCGCGTCACGCGAAACTCGTTGAAATTGATACACAAAAAATATTTTAGCGGGTATTATATATTCTCTCTTCTTTTCTCTTATAAAACAAACATGTCCTTATAATTCATTTGCTTCATTGGATAGGACTTTTTAATATAGTATTCATAAAATATTAATTATATATTTTTCTAATTCATGCATTAAATAAATAATAAATTAATTTTTTTTTTACTTTGTTCTCATTTATTCTAAGAAGCAAACAAGTTACAAAATTAAATTTGTTTATTGGTGCTTTTTCCTTATCCATTGGTTTAGACATGATTTTGAAAATTGGATTGACGGATGAAGAGCCTGTTGTATATATAACAAATCGTCAAAATTAGTCGAGAGCTAATCAATCATGTTTCAATTTATTTTGTCCTTTGATTCTCAGTTTTTTATTTCATAGATTGGTTTGGTTGGATCAATCAGATCTAGGAACTAGGTCCATGTTTGCTTTGGAGGATATGATTTGGATCATGATATAAGATTTAAGATGAATAAGAGTGGAATAGAAATCATATTGTGTTTATTTTGACGATAAAAAGTATAGATAATATATGAAATTCATATCTTGTGATTTGGGCTCTAAATCCACCCCTCACCAGGATTTCTAAATCAGACCAGCAGTAGATTTGGACCAAAATAAATTTACCAAACTTTTGACTCAATTTTTATCCATTGCTGCAGCAAATAGTGGATTGGATTTTAAAATTCTAATCCGGTAAAGCAAACGATGCCTAATTGGTTTAACATGGTATAAATTTTAAGACATTGATTGACCCATTTTAAAAATTTTATAATTTGATTGTAGGATAATTTTCTCAGGCATCTTTTCTATTTAGGATTAATTGCACAAATTTATTGTTTCAAGATATTTGAGATTTAAAAAAATAATCAATTAGCACTCTTTAGATCACGTTAAATAATTTTTTAATAGAATAGCACAATTAAGAATTAAAAATGAGATGTAATAGTTTAGGAGGGTGTTGCTTATTGGACTTTTAGGTATTCTAAATACTTTAAAACAATACTGAGAGATTTATGCAATTAGTTCTAAACAGAGAGGAATAGGAGCATTTTAGTTTTTGGTCAGTAAGCTTAAAACATTGTTGAAAGAAATGCATATAATTGTGTGTGATACTTCGATATAATTTCTTGGGGACAGTTTTTGCATTAATCTTCTGGGTTAAATGGTTATAGGGTTCGCTAACTTCACTTTGCTCGTTCCTAAATTATCATAGGATGATTACTTATATAATTATTAGTTGGTTAAGAATACTAAACTAGAGCCAAAAATCAAAATTGGACGAGGAAAAATACATACTCAAATTGATAAATATGATCGGCCACAATATAATTGATAAAATAAATATATATTTTAAAAAATAATTGATTGCATTATATATAAAAATTATTTAACTACTATCTTAAGGTAGGATTTATATTAGTGAAAAAATAAATGCTTGAAAAGAGTTATTTCATGCTATAGATTTAGCAATCGACTTAATTTTTTATTAGCACAATGTACAACATCTTCTCATACGCGTCCAAATTGGATATTTCCTTTGGAGATTCCGTAAGGAAGCACTACCAGTAAAGAGCCAACTGCTTCGAACGGGTATCTCTCTTTCGGATACATCATGTCATTTTTGTAAAGCTCCGCAGGAGACGGCGCTTCACCTCTTCTTCCGGTGCCGGTTTGCATCGTAGGTATGGAAACGTATATCGGTGAACATGAATAAAATTTGTATAGAGCTCTTTTTATGAGTGAACCTAAATTTATTAACATTGAACCTAATATAATTTATACTGAACCTAAAGTAAGAATGAACTTATGTTGTAAACGAGTGAACTTAATATTTTTACTTCAGATTCAATATTAATGATCCTAAGTTCAATATTAAAAAACTTAGATTCACTTATAAAAAAGATTTTATAGAACTTTTATAGAGCCCGACTACGTAGAAGGAAAAAAAAAATCGGTGAACACCACCAAGCAAGTCTCTTCTATCGGAGAAGGTTGGTCGTCCCTCAAGTCAAAACCCGAACACCAATCAGACAGAGTTGCTGGGTTGCACGTCGTGGAGTCTATGGCGTTGCAGAAACGATGGAGTAGTCAGATCCACTCCTCGTTCCATCGAAGACTCAATTAAACTTGTGTTAGACACGTGGCATGAATCAACACTTGCAGTCTGATATTTACCTCCCCTATCCTTCCACTTGTAAGTGATATTAATGCTACTCCTGTAGCATCCTATGTTTGATGTTATAAACCTCGTTTTCTAATGAAATTTTTTACCCATTGACAAAACAAAATATTGGATGTTCTCCTCGCGAGCATCACGTACACGTGAGCTCTACCTTATATCTCCAAAACATTGATCTGATTAGAAGTATGAATTGGGGAATTTGATTTATATCCTTAGCGGTGCAATTTGACCATTGAATTAAAATTATTCGGCAACATTAAAGACGTATTTGGTTGGCGAAATCAGATCTATTTTTATGATTTTAATTCCAGTACAATTAAAATTGATTACGAAAATGTATTTGATTCTGCATTTTCATAAAACTAAAGACTTATTTATTTCGTGGTAAGGTATGATTTTACATGATATGATATTGTTCAATCTTTTATTTGGAAAGACTTCCAAATGATGGTCATGATTTGCGATTGTAATCTCATGGTTTGAAAATCATGAATTTAATTTGGCCAAATTTTTAAACCATGAATTTAGTAGTTTTTCATGGTTTCATGAAATTTTATTTTTAAAATACCTAAAACAAGGCCTAAATCGAAACTAGAATGAAAACGAAATCAGTTTTCTTAATAAAATTGAAAACACCATAATATTATTTTCTGTAATTTCGAAGTTGTCGATTTTGATATCAAATACAGTAGCAAACTTGTTATATATGTTTAAAATTAATTAATTTACAAATAAATCAAACTATATCTAATTTATAAAAATTAAAATTAAAATCATCATTTTCAACTCAATCTATTATCTTAAATTGACAAATTAATTAAACCAATTTATATTTAATTGACTCAAGTCTAATTTTTAAAATAACTCAATTTCACTACAGAAGATATATTTATAATTTAACTAAAACTATTTTTTTTTCAACTAAAAATAATTCATCTTATATAATGTTGAACAATGATTCCTCTTAATTTTATCAGTATGCGACTTTTTTTTACAATCATATTAAGTTTTATGTACTATTTTATATGAATTAGTTTACTATTTAATCAAAATTAGATTACTACTAAAGATGTTTAATGAAAATTAATATTAGTTTCTATAATCAAATAAGTATTCACTTAATTCAAAATTAAGTAAAACTGATGTTATTTTCGTTAACCAAACGTGTTTTCAGAAAACTAAAAATCAGAGACTGAAATCAGGTTTTCGAAACTAAGTTTTTATTTTCACTAAAACTAAATTAAAAAATAGTTTTCGCTAATCAAACAGCACCTAACATATTCTTATAAGTTTAATTTTAATACACTGAAATTTATAATCAAGAATCTAGAACTTCATGTTTTTCTCACGTGAGAATAAAATTATTGTTCAAGAGAGCATACCTTTCTCCATGGACTTAATTTGTGAGAAACTATTTATAACCAAAAAGTCTTCGATTGAATCAAATGCTTAAACGCTCAAACAATAGGACATTGATCTCTCTCTAATTCCTTTCTTGAAGTACAATGTAGATCGAGTCAATGTACTATTACTAAATCTGTTGGGTGGAGAGAGGACCCTGATCCTTATTTATAGTAGGTAAGAGGGTGCTTCAATCAAACAATCTCTTCATTGCAACCCTTATGAAAGATCACAACCCTTAAATTAAATAATGATTCTAATTAACCAAAAAGGGATTTAACATTTTAATTATTATTAAATCATAGACTATTATAATTCTCATGGAACATAAAATATATCTTACATTCTTCCATTTGTTTCATGTGAGTTTACTCGATGGTTTAATATAAAACATAATGTGTACACAAGCATAATGTTAACTCTTTTTATATTGGTTTCAACATAATATCATGACTAAGTAGAAGACTAATGCAAGTCATATCGGTTGTACGTCATCATTTTCAGTATAGTCCCTTTCATGTACTACAACATTAAACTTTTTTCCTTATTATAATTCATAATAAGAGTATGATCCAACTTTAATGTCTTAACTGACAATACCATTTATGTATACTATTTAGAAATAGGATAATCAAAAATAAATTATTGTTGAGCTCGGAGTGATCACAACAAACATTACAATTACAATCAGTTAATTATATAACATTAATGACGTCCAATAATACCCATACGTTCTTTACATGCTCACGAAATATCTTGGGTGACAATCCTTTTGTGAATGGATTTGCTACCATAAAATTGGTGCTAATATGTTCAATTGACCCTCTCTGTTTTTGAACTTCTTCTTTAACAGACAAGTATTTAATCTTCATATGCTTAGCACCCTTAGAATACTTGTCGTTCTTAGAAAAAAAAATTGCTGCAGAATGTCACAATAAATTTTCAACGACTTAGCAATATTGTCGACAACCCTAAGCCCTGAAATAAAGTTCTGCAGCCATAAACCATGAATAATAGCCTCAAAACTTGCTACAAACTTAGCCTCCATAGTGGATGCATCAATGACGGATTGCTTCGCACTTTTCCAAAAAATGTCATCAACATATAAGTGTTATGACCTGAAAATTTGGGGACCTTGTTGTAAATATTTTTCTTAGAGAGACCTTTTTGCAAAAGTGCATAATCCTATTTAATTAGCCCTAATTTCCTCTCTAATTCTTTTTCTCGCTCTCTCTCGAATACTGTAGCAGCGGCGGACGTGCGACGGTAGCACTGAGGCGGCGCCTGTGAGAAGACTCCGGTGAAGATCGGAGTTTGGAGGAGTTTTTAGGTAGGAGTCTTTTCTCTTCTTGTTGTTTTCCGTTGTCGTTGTCGTTTTCCCGATTCTACATTCATCAGCGGCAGCGGGATAGTTGGAGGAGATAGAATAGTCGGATCGAGGTGGCGGCGATCGTGCCGTTGCCGATGGCGCCGGACCATGCGGTCTTGGTGCGACGGCCAGGCCGCAGAGTTGCTGCCAGAGGTAGGGCAGCAATCGCGCCTGCTGTTCGGCCCCTTTTTTGGAGAAGAGGCGATGTCTCATCGGTGCCGGAGTCCACGGGGGAGGTCAGAGGAGGGTTGGCGGTGGTCGCCGCCGGCCGAGAGGGCCGGCTGGCGTGGATTCGAGCGGAGCGAGGAGGGCGGCGTCGAGGCAGGGAGGTCGAGAGGTCGGGCAGGGGACGAGTAGCGAGGGAGATGTTATTTATATAATTTAATAAATAGGTTAATTAAGAAGAGAACCGTATCGCATGAAATGAGATTAAATTATAGAATATTAGAATATTTTTAGATTTGACCGTAGAATCGTCGGATCGAGTCAAGGTGAATACCAAAGTTGTAGGTTTTTGCGTTCTGAACATGATGGTGGTGTCGGATTTATGATCAGAGGTCGTATGGTAGGTCTTTTCTATGTTTCGGTGTTATTTGGTAGATGCGAGTTATTAATTCAGTTGATAAATAATTAAACAATATAGAATAGTGGTATTCGATGTTAGGTGGTGATTTAGAGTATAGATAGTGGTGTTGGGGTGAGTTGACTCCTGTCGTAGCCGATGAATGTTGAATAGGTAATTTGACGATTTTATCCCTTGCTTCTTTTTGCTTGATTTGCTTCTGAAATTCATTAATCTTCTGTTGCATTATGTTATTGAACATGCTATGTTGATAATTGTATGAGTCCGATTAGCTGTTATTCATTGATGATTATTAAGCATGATATTATGCTAGGCATTGTGTACACTATTAGTGTTGTCATAAATTATATTTGCTAACATGAATTATTTTGGTTGCATCTTCAGTTGATAGTTGTTGTAGCATTTATTGTTGTTAGCATTGTAGATCAATTGTGATGTGTCATGTGGTGAGATCTAGCTATCATGCTGCTTATTGTTGTATCAGGCATTATTGCTAGTATCATAGGTCAGTTGTTGATGACATACTGCATTATAACCGTTATGGGCGCAAGCCCGGACACTATTGATTGTTTGCCCGAGGAGTATGGGCGGTGACACCAGTGATCACGAAACTTTCACTCGAGTTGCATGTACGGCGTCGCGCTGTTAGACATCGACGGGCTCGTGTGCAGCGTCGCGCTGTTAGACGTCGGCGGACTATCCTTGGATGGTCGTACCTCCAGCTGGAGCGGGCTTGAGGTGCCACTCTTGAGGTGCGAGAGTGCGGGGCAAACCCACTAGCTTGTCCATTACGCTCTTGATTGGTATGAGTTGCAATAGTTGATAGGTGAGCATGTATCTTGTTGTTGTTGACATGTTGCCTTTTATTAAAGGGTTGTGTATTGTTGCATTTGTAGTATCATCGCATCATGATTGTTGTCCTTATTGTTGGCATATTGATTCTCCTACTCAGCTTTCCGCTGATGTTATTTATTATTGCCTCATATTTGCAAGTATGTCAGTAGTTGAAGTTGGGTACCTAGAGTCCTGGAGGAGGAGGCGTCATCCGCTGCTTAAATATTTTCTTAGCTATTTTTAGATTGATGTTGAACATTTGTGTAGAGAACTCTTTGTGAAAATAATGATTTCAGTTGTTCTTGTTGAGATTTTTGGGTGTTTCTCATTGTCAAGTTGTAGGTTGCGCTCCTCCTAGCTGAGGTCCCTTATCTAGGGATAAACTTAGGCGAGGCGTAACGAGAAGACTAGAAAAATAAACTTGCTCCTGCTAACCTTCATATCTATACACCGATCAATAGTATTCTCTCGAATGCCGGAAGAGGTTATGAACTTGTTTGAGTCTATATATTGATTTCTTCAGTTTACACACCATGTGTTCCTTTTCTTTAATGAAAAATTCATCAGGTTGATCCATATACATTTCTTCTTCTAAATTCCCATTAAGAAAGACAGTTTTAACGTCCATCTAGAGTAGCTCTAAATCGTAATGAGCCACTAAGGCAAAAATAATTCTAAGTGTATCCTTCTTAGACACGGGTGAAAATGTCTCTTTATAATCAATGACATCTTTTTGAGTGAAGTCTTTGGCAACATGTCTAGAATTTGACAAGTTATTGTCATTAGAGTCTCGTTTTGTCTTAAACACCCATTTGCAACCAACCTTCTTGTAATCTTCTAGCAATTCGACAAGATCTCAAACTTGATTATCATCCATAGACTTCAACTCATCTTCCATTGCATTGATCCATTTACTAGAATAATCACAATTAACAGCTTGAGAATATGAAACTAGATCATCATTTATTCTGTTGTCAATATCTGTTTCTTGTAGATAGACCACATAATCATCAAGAATAACAGATCTCATTTCCCTTTGAGATCTTCTTAATGGTGGTTCCTCTACTATAGGATCATTATTGGCATCTTTGTTATGGAGTGTTTGATCATTAATTTGTTGTTCATGATTATTGTTAGGTTGTACAATAACCATAGGGGCAACAACTTTAGAAGTTATAGGTAAAGGAACTTGCACCATAACTTCTTGAATGCCTACGTTACACAATTCTTCACTCCCACTAGTTTCATCATTTCAATGAACCTAGTATTTTCAGTTTCAACAATTCTCGTACTATTATTAGGACAATAAAATCTATACCCTTTGGATTTTTTTGGATATCCAATAAAATATCCACTCACAGTTCTAAAATCTAATTTTGTTTCATGTGGATTATAAATTCTTATTTTCGCCGGGCAACCCCAAATATGTAGGTGCTTTAAACTAGGTTTCCTTCCGGTCCACAACTCAAAAGGAGTTTTAGGTACTGCCTTACTAGGAACCTATTTGATAAATACACATCTGTTTTTAAGGTATACATCCACAATGATAAGGGTAAGGATGAATGACTAAGCATGCTCATAACCATTTCCATTAGAGTACGATTACACCTTTCTGCAACACCATTTTGTTCTGGTGTTCGTGGCATAATATATTGAGCACAGATGCCACGACTTTCAAGGAACTTAGCGAATGGATCTGGATTTTGTCATGATTCATTATACCTTCTGTAATACTCACCATCTCTATCGGATCTAATAATTTTCACTTTTTTATCTAATTGCCTCTCAACCTCATTAATGAAAATCTCAAGAGCATTCATAGATTGAGATTTTTCATGCAATAGCTAAACATAACCAAAACGTGAAAAATCATCAATAAAAGTGATGAAGTACTTTTCTCCACCAAAAGAGAGAACATCAAAAGACCACATATGTTGGTATGTATAATTTCAGGAAGTTGTGTACTTCTTGTGGCTCCTTTCTTATTAGTATGTCTTGTTTGTTTACCTTTAACATAATCAATACATACTCCTAGGTTCGTAAAATCCAAATTTGGAAGGATTTCATTTTTTACTAATCTTTCCATTCTTTCTCTGGATATGTGACCTAGACATTCATGCCACAAGTAAGCAAAATTTTCATTCACTAAACTACCTTTAGTACCAACTTTGTGATGCAACATCATTAAAGTTTCAGTAAAACAATTATCAAGATTAAATTTGTAAAGACCATCACATAAAGTTCCTGAACAAATAATTTTATTATTCTTAAATAAACAAAAAGATCCACAACCAAAAATTACATTAAATATCGTTTTATCTAACTTTGGTAATGAAACCAAATTACGGGAAAAAGTAGGTATATAAAGAGTTTGATACAAATCTAAATAATGTCCAGTATCCAAAATTAGACGGTAAGTGCTCATTCCTTCAACTGGAGCTTTCTTTCAATTTCCTATGTACACAAACAAATTTTCCTTTACGATCTGGATTGAAAGGAATTCCTACATCGTATTGGAAATATGAGTAGTAGAGCCAGAATCAAGCCACCAAGTATTATAAGGAACTTCAGTAAAGTTTGATTCGAAACATACAATTAAAAGCACTCGGCTTACCTTTCTTTTCGAACAAAGCTTTACGTTTAGAACAATCCTTCTTATAGTGTCTATCTTTGTGACAAAAATGACACTTATCGTTTCGTTCCTTCTTGTGACTAGCTTTATAAGATCTATTCAAGTTGTGTAAACCTTTCTTCTTATTTCTCTCATATTTCCCTTTCCAACTCTTTTCAGCTTCTTGACGCTTAACGAAATGAACAAAAATGAGAACTTCGATTCTTTGATATTCTTGCCTCCTCTTGAATGAGCATACTTGTCAATTCATTAGCACTCCCCTTGGGAGTGTTATAATTCATTTGAAAAGGCCCATATTGATCGGATGACAAGCAGTGGTGGAGCCAGAAATCAATATGAGAAGGGGCAAAGTTCACACAGAACAAAGAGAAAAATACAACAACCAAAGATTGTACACGAGAGCTTAGGATTACATTTGGGGTCGAGACGTTTAGAGTTATGCACATGAGTGTGAGCGTAATAAGGATTACTGCACATGAGGTCACGACGCTGAGCACAAAGGGAGCTGAAATGCGCGATAATATTATTGGGAAAAGGAGAAAAAGAATATGAAATAATGATATAATCAAGGATTGAGTTCTGTAGTTTAGAAAATTGTATAATTATTTCATGTTCAAACTATTGAGTAAAAAAAAGTAATTTTGATTAATATTTGACTCATTTCAATTTTTTTAAAAGTTCAAAAGAATCCTAAGTTAAAATAATCACATTCTATATCATAATAATAATATGTGTTCTTATAATTAGCACTTATCAAATATCGTGTGATTTATTTTAATTAAGAGTAAATATTTATTGGTTCTCATAGTATTGAAATAAAGGAAGGGAGAGGGGAGGGGAGGAGACAAATATATTAATTTGGGGAAGGAGGAGGGCAAAATTGCTCTTTCCCCTTAGACATTAATGAAAACATCTCAAATGTGAAAGGGGGCAATTACCCCCTTCTTCGTAAGGTAGCTCCGCCCCTGATGGCAAGGAATTCAAAATAAATTGTACCAAAAAGTATTCATCCACGTTCATTCCTAATGACTTTAACTTTGCCGCTAAGTTTGTCATTTCAAGAATATGCTCATGCATGGTACGTGAACCATCAAATTTCATGGTGGTCAAAGTACTCATTAGTGTACCAACAAGAGACTTGTCAGCAGTTTGAGAACACTCTTTCACATGCTTCATAAATTCCTTAGCACTTTCGATTTTGGGAAGAGTAGACTTAATGTTACTTGTTATTGTCATTCGCATGAACATCAGGCTTAATCTGTTCGATCTTTCCCAAGCTTTATAGTATAACTTGTCATAATCACTGCTTTCATTAGTTATAGCAGTTGGTTCTCCACTTCGAGTGCTAAATCAAGATCCAAAACACCTAACTGAAATTGGATTTGTTCACTCTATTCAGAGAAATTCAGTCCATTAAATATAGGAACAGAAGAAGCTTGCGAATGAAGAGATAACATAACAGATACTGCAAATAGGAGAAATATATATATTCTACACATAAAAATCAAATTCACATAATGGAAGCAAACATTAAACACACATCAAAGTTCTCCTTTGGGAGATCCTAAGATATATGCAAACACAAAACATAATAATACTCAAAATTTTAACATGGTAATAGAATATGTTAATTAGACTTATTTACTATCTTTGGATATGCAAAGAAAGTCTAACAAAATATATTAATTACCAACAATAATATTAATTAATTATAAGAACATTTAATCACCTTTGGATGATTATAGAATAGTCTTATAATCAAGGTTGTTAAATTCGAGAGTTTAAGTAAACTCGTTGAGCCTCCGTAAACTCGTAAGAGTTTACCTGATATTAAAAAAATATTATACTACAAAAATATAATCTAATATAACCTGAAAATTATAATTAAGACACAGTTCAACTCCCTAATAAAGGACACATAAAGATAAAATATAAGAGTGCAAGTCTAATACATATATAATGAAACATTCTAAGTCCATATTAAAGCACACACAATGACTCAAAGATAAAATATAAAAGTACAAATTCAATCCATAATAATTATCATCAAACGGAGTTCACCCGAGTTTACTGACGAGTTTGACCGAGTTTACCCCGAGTTCACCCGAGTTTATCCATAAACGAGTTTGGGTGCGAGTTAGCTCGATTTTGATACCTGGGATCGTAAACTCGTCCGAGTTTACGAGTTAACTCGCGAGTTTGACAACACTGCTTATAATAATGATTTTAATTACCTATAAATATTACTTACACAATGTCATTTATAATATCAATTTTATAGGCAATTAAACTTAATTTTACAACTTAAAATTATCACTAACAAATCATTAAGAATATTGAGTCAAAAATATTATTTAATTACTAAATAACTAAAAACAAAATATGACCGAGAGAAAAAATAATAATAATTACATTTGACAAATAACTGTCAAGTTGTCATTTAAACTTCAACCATTTAATTGAAATAATTATCAAAATCACTTTGCTTTATCTCTCTCTTATTTTACTTTTTATCATCATTAATCAATAGCAAAATTTAATGAAAACAATTATATATATATGTCCTCTATTTTCATATGCATAGATGACATAAAATCAAGGAGGAAGAGACATTTATATTGGAAAATGTATATGAAAGCAACGCACGAACATAAACTAGTTTCCATGACCAATTAATGCCAAAACAAGAAAGCACGTTTATAGTTTATGCATTTCACTATTAATTAATTGCCACTACTACCATTGATTACTAACATGTATGGCATCAAATGAGGACAACATTTTAAGAGAAAAACATTAACGGAAAAAAGACAAGCACTATTAACTTAATGAGAAAATACAAATTCTTAACAACTGCTCTGATATCATATGTAAGTTTAATTTTAATACGCAGAAATTTATAATCAAGAATCTAGAACTTCATATTTTTCACGTGAGAATAAAATTATCATTCAAGAGCCGCACCTTTCTCCATGAATTTAATTTGTGACAAACTCTTTGTAACTAAAAAATCTTCGATTGAATCAAATGCTTAAACACTCAAACAATAATAGGATATTGGTTTCTTTCTCTAATATCTTTCTTGAAGTACAATGTAGATGGAGTCAACGTACTATTACTGAATCTATTGGGTAGAGAGAGGACCATGACCTTTATTTATAGTAGGTAAGAGGATGCTTCCATCAAACGCACTCTTCATTGCAACCCTTATGAAAGATCACAATCCTTAAATTAAATAACAATGCTAATTAACCAAAAAAGAATTTATCATTTTAATTATTATTAAACCATAAAATATTATAATTCACATGAAACATAAAATATATCTTACAATTTTTAGACGGGCTGGTCCAACTTGACCAATGGACCGTAAATTTATTAAAGAACAAGAAAAAAACTTGAACTGGGTCTATCGATCCCCACAGTTGGAAGGAAGAATCAGTTTCCAAAATATACGATTAAAATTTGCATTAGAGAATTAACCCTAAAAATTTTATATGCTAATTAGGGCTGAGCAAAACCCGATCCTACCCGAAAAAATTAATCCGAAAATTTATTTTGGGTCGAGTTATTCGGGTATATATCGGGTCGGGTCGGGTTACATTTTTAAAAATTTCATTTAGTATTTCAGGTCTGATTATTCGGGTATATTGGGTCGGGTCGGGTTCGAGTGAAAATCATGTTTAACCCGACTCGACCCGACCTGACCCGACCCGATTTTAAGTTAAATACATATTTATGTTACATGTATTAATAAAAGATGGTGTTGATTTTGTGGTTAGAAAGTTGGAAATAAAGTTTATGAAGTCTTAAGTTTAAGTCCTATCATTATAATTTTAATACAACTGTTCACCTTTTTTATCATTATTTTCAAGATAATTTATTATTATTATTTTTTTTCTAAATCGAATTCAGGTTAATCGGGCCAGGACCCAATTTTTTCGAATTATTCGGGTCGGGCCCCGATTAAAAATTTGGGTTGGGTTGGATATAATTTTTTTAAAATTTTCGTGTTAATATCCGATCGGGTCGGTGACCCGACCCGCCCGATGCTCAGCCCTATTGCCTATTAAACATCATGCAAAGAAATAAAATATAGAGTTTTTACATTTGACTTGATGAGAATTGATTATTAGTCTAATCTTTAACAAAATTTAAGGTTGACTTACTTAGATATTTTTTATATAACATGTATAAAGTTTGAAAATCTCCACTTTTTGAAATCAAGCTACACCTCTTATTATTTAGAATTTTCCATAATTATTATATTGTAGTAGTCCAAAATAGATTGAATGAAGCAACCTTTTTATTATTCTTTCTTGCCTAATTTTGTTACAAAAATTGCAACAATGGACACCAACACAACCCTAAACAGTCACCCTTTTAGCACAACTCATGCACATATATCTAAGACCACACCTTTTTCTTCTTCTTTCTTTCTTTTTTGCTATCCACAATCCACATCCATTCAAAAAAATCACCAAATCTAATCCAACTTGTTAGTTAATTACTTTTTGGTAAAATTCTAATATCAATTAGCAAATATGGTACAAAAATTAAATACTTCTCCCTCTTTTTATCTTTTCCAAAATTTAAATTTAAATTAATTTTTTTTAAAAAAGAATCATCCTCTCCCTTCTTTCTCCTCATTCTCTGTTCTTTTTCCACCCTCATTCTTATTGACTAAATTGCTCCTCCTTGGGTTTCCTTCCCACCACTGTGCTTGATTCCTTCACTCTTCTTTGTTGGAATCGCCCCCTGGATTGGGGGAGGAGAGAACGCGATCAATCTTGAGCTGGGGTTAGGGTTTCGTCGGCGGCGGGGCAGGCAGAGCGCGAGCGCGAAATGTTCAACAAGATTATAAGGCGGGGCAACCGCAAGCCACCTAAACCGGAGTCCGCCGCCGCCGCCGAGCCTACTTCCTTCCCCGCCGGCGCCGGCTCCGTCTCTAGCGTCACCGTCAACCATGCCTCCCGCACCACCCTCTCCTCCTCCGGTGCCGGCGCCGCCCCGCAGATCGAGTGTCTCCCGCTCTTCCGCGACGTGCCCGTCCCCGAGCGACAGGCGCTCTTCCTGCGCAAGCTCCAGATCTGCGCCGTGATCTTCGACTTCTCCGACACGCTCAAGATGATCCGCGAGAAGGAGGTGAAGCGGCAGACGCTCTCGGAGCTCGTGGACTTCGTGCAGTCCGGCTCCGGTCGCCTGACGGAGCCTGTGCAGGAGGAGCTCGTGCGCACTGTTGGCATCAACATCTTCCGCTGCTTCCCTCCGGCCTCCCACGAGAACACCGGCTCCGAGGCTGCGGACCCGGAGGAGGAGGACCCCTTTCTCGACCCCGCCTGGCCTCACCTCCAGCTCGTGTATGAGCTTCTCCTCCGCTACGTCATTTCCTCCGACACCGACACCAAGGTCGCCAAGCGGTACATCGATCACTCCTTTGTACTTCGCCTACTCAACCTCTTTGATTCTGAAGATCCCCGCGAGCGCGAGTACCTTAAGACCATCCTCCACCGCATCTACGGGAAGTTCATGGTTCACCGTCCTTTCATCCGCAAGGCCATCAACAACATCTTCTACAGATTTATCTTTGAGACTGAGAGGCACAGCGGCATCGGTGAGCTGCTGGAGATCCTTGGGAGTATTATCAATGGCTTCGCCTTGCCAATGAAGGAGGAGCACAAGTTGTTCCTTGTTCGTGCCCTCATCCCATTGCACAAGCCGAAGCCTCTGGGATTGTACCACCAGCAGCTCTCCTACTGCATTATACAGTTTGTTGAGAAGGATTATAAGCTAGCTGATACGGTCATTGGGAGGCTGTTGAAGTACTGGCCTGTGACTAACTGTCAGAAGGAAGTGTTGTTTCTTGGGGAATTAGAGGAGGTACTGGAGGCGACGCAGCCTGCAGAGTTCCATAGGTGCATGGTTCCCTTATTTAAACAAATTGCTCGTTGCCTTAGCAGCTCTCATTTCCAGGTTTGGTGCTTTCTACATCTTTTATTGTTCTACTTCCTTACAGATGCTACCTGGTTTTAGTAACAGTATACACTATCTTCATTATCCCAGTTGGTTTAAGAAGAACACTCTAGATTTATTTTGATTTTTAGGGCGGAAAATATGCAATTTGATTGGCTCAGAGTTTTGTTGATGTTACATTTGTCTATATCTCTTTCTCTTTAAATTTTGCGACAATCTTTTCCTAGTGTTAATGAAATGTATTTTATCCTGAACGTGACACTTGAATAATAGCTCGGTGCATGGCTAAGTGAAGACTCCTTCAATTTAGAAATTAGGTCTTCTCAAAATTTATTTTCTAAGTTAGAAGCTGCAATTTTTTAGTATTGTAAGATGTTATTTGTTAAGTTGATATTTATTTGTTTACCCCGTCTTTCCATTCACAAGCACTTAAAACAGCAAGAAGCCAACAAGTCCCAAATATTTGTGGTTATTTACGTGGATCCAAAGTTAAAAAAACCGTACCCCTATCACCTGGTGCAGTCGATTTTCCAAAAAACCGGTATAGGTAGACATAGCAATTCGTGTCAGGACGGAGATATTGGGACGAGCCGTCCCAACCCAATAGAAGTTCGGCTCGGGTCTCAGGCCCGACACAACTCGAAAGTAAACGGGCCACTATAACACAGCCCATTGGCACGATAACGAAAAGTCAAAATTGGGCTATCAGGTTCGAGTCATGCTATCGGGTTTGTCGTGCTATCGAGTTCAAATCAAACTATTGGGGCCCCGAATCGAGCTATCAAGTCAATTCGAGCATGATAGCCCGATATTCGAGTAACGGGTCGTATTAATGGTTTTTTAAATAAAATATCTTATCGGGTTTTGGGGCGGGTCGAGCCTACATTGTTTGGCCCGGCATGACCAAATAACTGTTTGGGCTTTATCGGGCCGACCCAATAGTGGCCTCGACATGATAAGGATCGACCCGAGCACGATTTTATCGTGCCGGGCTATTGGGTTGGGTTGAAATTTGCCGGGCCTAGGTATCGATACCCTTCGATACCAACTGATACTGCATATACCGGACGGTACACACTCGGTAGCCGTTGGGGGTCTTTTCCCAACGGCTTCAAACGACTAATATAGCCGTTAAGACCCGATTTTAGGGGGGTTTTGGGGCTATATAAACACCCCAAGCCCCCTATTTCACCCCCACACACTCTCAAACTCTCTTAAACCCTCTCAAACTCTCTTTTTTACTTGATCTTCATACCGAAATGTTGTTAAAATGGCGTTGAAATCTCAATCCGGTTCCGCATGACGGCATTGCTGTCATCGGTTAGAGAAGAAGAAAAATCGACAATGTATCTACTGCTAATTCATTGCCCATGGTGGAGGAATCACTCGATTGAAGCACCATTTGGCTGGAGGATGTCTTGATGTGGCGAAATGCAACCAAGCACCTGTAGAGGTCTTGAAGCTCATCAAGGACTTGCTCGACAAAAAACGAGAGCAATGTGTTCGAGATGCCGAATAAAGATAAGAGTTCGATCGGAGAGCTACAGAAGACGTGCACTATGACCAATTTGAGGGTTGTGGTGATGGGGATGAGCTGGAGCTTGCAGCCTCCACCATGCTTCATTGGAACAATAAGCATTCGAGCGAGATCGCAGGTATTATCCCATATCTCAATTTGAAAATGGTAGTGGCGGCACCAGCAATGTTGGCTCATCTTCGACTGCGACAGCAATGAACCGAAGTGGTTCAATTCCCTCCGGTCCTCATATTGGCTGGAGTTTTAGCATGTGGGGACCTTCAATTGGAAGAAGCAGAGGCATTTGAGGTTTCTTGGATGAAGCGGTAGGAGATCTTCAATTGATATAACTGACCTTGATCCCAAGGCTTTTCCTTCTCATGCATCGAAGTAACCGTGTATCGATGATGCTTGGAGCAAGAACAAAAAGTGGGAGTTGGGGAGAACAATCTCCAAATGATTCCACTTGAGCCAAATTCCCCAAATGCAACCAATAATCCCTACTACCGACTTATGGTGTCGACAATCCAAAAAGGTCGGCAATCCAATGCAATAGTAAAGTGGTGTATCACAAATTAGTGAATACTTTGGATCATTATCATGATGCAATCTATACCTCAAAGTTGACGAAAGACGTGATCGAGGAGATTGGTCCGCAACACATCATGCAAGTTGTAATGGAAAATAGGGCAAACTTCAAAAGGGCAGGTGAGATAATTATTCTCACATATTTTGGACTCTATGTGTCGCACTTTGTATAGATCTTATGATGAAGGATATCAGTGATATGCCCTTGGTGAAGTCGAGAGTAAAGAAAGCGCAATAGATCACCTGATTTATTTACAATCAGACATGAGTTCATGCCCTTATGAAGAAATTTACAAATGGTAAAACTTTTAAAGAAAAATGCTAAAAAAATTATTTAGTTCATCATAATTAATTACTAATAAATATTTAATTATAATTCGTCTTTAGGTGAAATTCTTCGACCAAGAGCGACTCGATTTGCAACAAATTTCCTCGCATTAAAGTCGCTCCAACAAAGAAAGATTGGCTTGAGGACTATGTTTACGAGCCCGGAATTGTCATCATCTAGATATGCGGCGAGATCGGATGTAAATAAAATCGAGAAGAACATGCTCAACCAGCCTCTGTTGTTAGTATCGTGCGATTCACGATTTGAATCACACGATTCGATTCAATTCGATACGGCGTACCAGCGATTCGAAAAGCAGATCGAATCATTTTGGACGCTGAATCGTATAAGAATCGCCTGAATCGCAGCGATTCAGACTCGCGATTCTGAATATTCGATTCAGGCGATTCGGAGATATGCAATTCAGAGGCGCCTTCACAGGCGCGATTTCACGCGGAAATCTCGGCGACGCTTCCTCTACCGCGGCGATTGCTCTGCCGCGACTTCACAGGCGCACGAGCGACACGCGGCAAGCTTCATTTCTGCAATCCGCCCTCCCCGACGTTGTTGCGACTTCACGCGAGAGAGGCGACGCCGACGCCGACTCAACCGCGCTTCTGCAATCGCGACGCCGACGCTACCACTTCACGCGACTTCTGCAAACCCCCTCCCCCGACGCCGCCACTTCACGCAATCACGGCGAGTCTTCTTCACGCGAGCGGCGGGTCGCGAGATTCCAGGTTCTTCTATAGACTAGTTAATTTATTCAATATTAAGCATGTGGTCAATTAGTCAATTCCTATTTGATTTAGGCACAGTAGCATGCTAGCATAGTAACATACTAGCATCTATTTACTTGATCAATGATTTATAATTTTATATTTAGGCACTGTGGTCAATTTCTATTCTTTCAAATTTTAAGTTCCAAATCTATGTTGCACAGTAGCATCTTTGTTGTAGTTTTATTGATTTTTTAATATCTTTGCGACTTGTAGACAAAAAGCCTACAGTTTTATTAATTTATGGCTCCTAAATCGGCTCCTACGGTGGCCGCTAAGAAGAAGGGAAAGAAAGATATTGCTTGGGAGCATTGTGTTAGTCTTCATGACAATAGATTACATGTCAAATGTAATTATTGTCCACAAACTATGTGGGGTGGTACGTTTCGAGTAAAGCATCATTTAGCTGGAACTCATCAAGAAGTTGCTCCATGCTTGCAAGTTCCAGAGGATGTGAAAAATTTATTCATGAAGATTTTGGGAGGAAAAGAGAAGGAGGATGATACAAATTTTTTTGAGGAATGAACTTTGACGTCGGGTTCACAAAACAAAGGATCAATGGATGTCTTTGTTATGAAGGGGAAAGGTGGACCTAGACAGCAGACTTTGAATGGGATGGTAAAGGACAGAGACATGGTGGTTAGAGATATATGTAGATGCTTATATGGCAATGCTTTGTCATTCAACTTGGTGAAAAGTCCTCTCTTTACACAAATAGTGAAGTCAATATCTGAATATGGAAGAGGTTTAAAGCCTCCAAGTTACCATGAGGTCAGAGTAACTTATTTAAAGAAAGAGCTTGATGATATCAATACAAGATTGGAAATCTACAGGGATGAATGGAAGAGGACAGGTTGTACATTGATGTCGGATGGGTGGACTGATGGAAAGAACAGATGTTTGATTAATTTTTTAGTCAATAGTCCAAGAGGAACTATGTTCATTAAGTCTTTTGATGCTAGCGGTTCAATTAAAGATGTTGAAAAGATGTTTGAGTTGCTTGACAGTATGGTGGATCAAATTGGAGAAGAGAATGTAGCTCAAGTAGTGATTGATAGTGCCCCTACAACTTGTAGCTGCTAGAAAAAAGTTAATGGAGAAAAGAAAAGGCCTCTTTTGGATACCATGTGTAGCCCACTGCCTTGACTTAGTTCTTGAAGATATTGGTAACTTACCAGTATTTTTTAATACAATTGGAAAGGCAAAGAAGATCACAATCTTCATCTATAGGCACACTTGGGTGCTTAATTTGTTTAGGAGCTTTTCCAATAGTAGGGAGTTAACAAGGCCGGCGGTTACTAGATTTGTCACTGCTTATCTCACACTGAAATCAGTTTTGGATCAAAAGGTAGCACTTAAATCCATGTTTGCATCAGAAGAATGGGCTAGCAACACTTATGCTGATAAAGATGATGGTGATTCAGTTAAGGAGATAGTTTTGGGAGACTCAAGGTTTTGTAAATCTTTGACTTATTGTTGCTCTTGTGTCTCTTCACTTTTTATGAATAATTATCACACATCATGCAAGTTGTAATGGAAAATAGGGCAAACTTCAAAAGGGCAGGTGAGATAATTATTCTCACATATTTTGGACTCTATGTGTCGCACTTTGTATAGATCTTATGATGAAGGATATCGGTGATCTGCCATTGGTGAAGTTGAGAGTAAAGAAAGCGCAATAGATCACCTGATTTGTTTACAATTAGACATGAGTTCATGTCCTTATGAAGAAATTTACAAATGGTAAAACTTTTAAAGAAAAATGCTAAAAAAATTATTTAGTTCATCATAATTAATTACTAATAAATATTTAATTATGATTCGTCTTTAGGTGAAATTCTTCGACCAAGAGCGACTCGATTTGCAACAAATTTCCTCGCATTAAAGTCGCTCCAACAAAGAAAGATTGGCTTGAGGACTATGTTTACAAGCCTAGAATTGTCATCATCTAGATATGCGGCGAGATCGGATGTAAATAAAACCGAGAAGAACATGCTCAACCAGCGCTTCTGGGATTGTGTCGTCGAAATTATCGTCATCGTAGAACCTTTATACGTGGTTCTATGAATGGACATGGAAAAGAAGCCACAAATGAGCTATGTCTATCATTATTTAGCAAGCAGAAGAAGAAAATCAAGAAGCTCCTGAATGCGCCAAATAAATATAAGCTCTTCATTGATATTATCTCCAAAAGATGAGATAATCAAATGGGCCGTGATATACATTGAGTGGGTAATTATTTTTATTTATTTTATTTATTTTTAGATATTTAATTTAAATTCGCTATGCTAATTTCAAAATGTTGAATTTTTTTTATAGGTTATTATTTAAACCTTGCATACATGTGTAAATACCAACTTGGAACAAGGATGTTAGTTTCTACCCGCAAGGTGATAGTGCGTATGTCGAAATCAGAAGCTGCAGAGGCTCTCTCGGAAACAAGAACTTTCCGAGATGCATGTGGCAGCTTGAATTATTCATTTGCAATTGACCATTGATACTTGACGGATCCAAGTAGAATTATTTTTTTTTAATTTTTCAATTTATTTATTAGTGATAACTTATAAAATCTCATTGTGATATTCAATGTGCAGTTGAATGGTGGTTGCAATTTGGATTCGATGCTCCAAATCTTTGGAGGATTGTTGTACGAATCATCTCGCAAACAGCCTTATCATGTGGATGCGAGAGGAATTAGTCAACCTTCTTGCTCATACATACGAAGCCGCACAACCTTCTTTCATACACTCGATTAAAGAAGCTGGTGTATGTTCATTACAATTTGCGGCTTCATATGCGGACATTACAAATTGAAGGAAGAGATGAGAATTTGGAGATCGATCCTTTCGAAGCGAGCACCTGATGATGGACAAGTGGAGTGCAATGGAGAATGATCAACCACTTGACGAATCAAGCGATCCACCTCGACCTTCAAAACTAGAAACCTCTGTCCATAGCAGTAGCATCATACAAGATGGCAAAGATTATGATGGTGGAGGAGAAACCGAAGTACCATCAACACCAGCACCTACAGATCGTTGGACAAATGATCTCTACTTCGACCACTGCACGCAAGATAAAGACCAAGGTGGTTGGAGGAGAGGAACAACCAAGGTATACAAAGAGATGGTCAAAGATAGGCATCAACCAAAACCTAGAGGGGGGCCAACCAACCTTGCAAGATTACCATCATGATATGTTGAGTAGCTTGCAAGAGGTTGAGTTTGATACTTACTCTAGTTACTACTCACAAGACTGAAGATACAAGGACTAGTGTTTAGGCTCCTACAAAGTCTGATGTCAATGTGGGTATTATGGATACCAAAACATTATAACTTGGGAGAATTTTCAAATTTGCGCATTGGAGACATGAAATGGACCTTAGTCGTGTTGGTCCCATCGAGGTGGCTAATTTCTACGACGGACATCATTTTTCTGCATTTTGAAATGCATTTGACTATTTGTATTATTTTTTTTGCTCGACTATTTGTATTTTTATTATTGAAATTTAAAGAAGAAAATTTGAAGAAAATGTATGTATTAGACCATATTTGAGAAATTTATGGATGTTTTTCATTAGTTCTTGGTAAGTTACGGTGTTTTGTAGCTTTAAACTATATTTTAAAGTTTAAAACTATGTTTTCTACAATGGATTTTTTTTAAAAAAAATTATTTAGACAGGTGGTATGATCATGTATATACTGGACCGGTATGTACCGACACTCGATATGTTGTGTCACAGATCAATTGTTTTGTGCGGAAGAATCCGTGCGACACCCTTGCTTCTCGTGCAAGGGATTAGCCTTAAGCCAATCTGCTTGGCCAATGTTGAAAAGTCGCGGGCTCCCACTTCGTGTGGGTCGAAGCTTCTGAGTGCTTAGACACAAAAACGTTGTTGGGTCAAATGGCCGATTGCATGAAAATGCTAGGAAATGCTTGAACGAAAGACTAGAGTGTGCCCAGGCTATACTTGGGTACTATACTTGTGGAGCCTAACCCTCAAGTGCCACCCCCAAGGTTCTCAAAAACACGAGGAGCATGACAAAATTCCTATGTTCGCACACCCCCACCGTCCATGCCACGCCTAGGCAAACGAGGTTGTTTGCCTAAGCGTGAGCAAGAGCGGTGCAGCACATTTTACAATGCATATTTACATGGATGCTCATGATGCAATATTTACAATGCACGTTAAGGACCGTCATGACACATACAAGACTTGACAACCCCGAAGGTCCCTAACATTCTCCCCTACTTACAAAGTCGACGCCCTCGTCGACTTGTTTCTTGAAGGCGTTGGAGAGGTCTTGACTCTTATCTTCCATTTCTTCATCTTGCAGATTGGGTACCGTCGCTCCGTGTCGTTCGGCTTTTGACTCTCGTAAGCGGTGGAATGTCCTTCCTACTTGCAAATGCCTCCAACTGTGAAGTCCGCCAACTCTGGTGGGGCCCTTCTGTAAGGAGGTCGATATGGGGCTTGCTCCCCGGTCCCTGATGTGGGTTCGCGCTGCGTCTTACGAGCCATCTGCCCTGCGCTAGTGTCTTACGAGTCATCTGCTCTGCACATAAATATTGCGACTTAGAGGTCATCTGTCATGCGCACAAGCCTTGCGTCTTATGAGTCATCTGCTCTGCCCACAAATATTGCGACTTAGAGGCCATCTGCCATGCACACTCTTGCGTCTTATGAGCCATCTGCTCTGCGCGCACTTATCGGATTCCTTCCTTCACTTGTATGGCGGAAAGGAGTTTGTTCTGACTTCTTGGTGCTGAATGCACCGTTGGAACGATACTAGGGTTGTCCTCCCCCATCAAGTATATTGTGTCGAGGAAGGGCATGGGTACCGCCTTTGCCGATTTGAGGAACTCTATCCCTAGAATGACTTGATAGTCATCGAGGGGCACGACCATCAGGTTGATCTGCCCTTTCCATCCTTTAACTTTCAACAGAACGTCTCTTGCAATACCGTCGATCTTCCGTGTTTTAGAATTCACTACTTTGATATGACTTGAACTTTTTCCTAGTTTGAGTCTAATTTGCTTTGCCTCCTCTTTGACAATAAAATTATGAGTTGCTCCCGAGTCTACCATCGCTCTGGTGGTTCTGCTGTTCAGCTTGATGTCGATGAACATCAGCTCATTCGTCGCTTCTGGACACTTTGTCGTGGGTTTTCGCTCCCCCACTTGAGTCTTGAGACCATTGAGCAGTCATACTGCACCCATGTTGATTCTCCCATTGTATTCGTCTTCACTGGAGTGGTCACTCAATAACCCCCGCCGTGGCTCGCTGAGGCAATTGCTTTTCCTTTGCCCTTATCTTTCTTCGCTGAGACGTTGGACATTGTCTCTACCACGATTTCTGCTATCAGGGCGCTCAAGGCTTGTCGTTCTGGACATCCTTGGGCTAAGTGAGGCCCTTTACACAATGCACAGGTAGGCGAAACTGTCGAATGGTTCCCTCTCGGAGGGGACCCCCTTTGAGGATGTTCTCTCGAGATATATGGTCTGTGTGTATGATTCCTCCACCTTGTATCGCCTACGAATCCTTTACCTTGAGAGTTGTCGGGCCCCCAATACTTCGGTTTGAAGGGTGTCGCTTTAGTCGTATTCACCTCTGAACTATAGCCATTAGAGTTGTTGGGTCCCCAAAATCTCGGCTTATAAGGTACCACCTTAGCCGTATTCTCATCTGGGCTATAGTTGGTGAGTCGTTCTGCTGCGATCTTTGCTTCTGACAAACTCTGAATGTTCCTTCTGGAGAGTTCCTGCTGTGCCCACGGCTGCAGTCCTTCCAAGAAGGTAAATAGTTGATCAGTCTCAGCCATGTCTGAAATGTCCAACATGATAATCAAGAACTTCTTCACATACTCCCGAACCGAATTGTCTTGACGGAGTTGTCGTAACTTCCGTCGGGCGATAAACTCCACATCCTCGGGGAATAATTGCACTTTCAGTTCGCGCTTGAGTTCATCCCAAGTGTCAATCTTGGCTTCCCCTTTTGAATTTCATCATACTTGGTCTGCCACCAAAGTTTTGCATATTCAGACAGATACATGGTTGCAACGGACACTTTCATGTCATCATCAACTCTCCTCGTGACCTTGAAGTACTGCTCCAAGTCGAAGAGGAAGTTTTCCACCGCTTTGGCATCTCGGGCCCCATTGTAAGGCTTTAGTTCGGGTGCTTTGAGGTGGTGTTGTGGCGTTTCGTTCTGCCGTGAACTACCACCAACCGAGTGGATCTCTCAGATTAGAAATTTGACTGTAGACTTTAGCTCCGCAATCTCATCTTGCAGATGTTTGACTACATCTTGAGTGTCATCATGGAGTCCCTCTAGCCTTGACTCCAAGATTTCTTGCGCGTCGACTATCTTGCCGACTAGGGCCATGCCAGCCGCGTGAGCATCACAAATTTTCTTCAACTCTTCGAGTCGTTGGACAATCGTTCTCGTCTGTCTGACTGGTTGTGTTTGCGTTGGCTGTTCCACCAACACTTCCTCCGGAACGGTCGTCATTGCGTCAACGACGCCACTCGTTTCACCGATTGTCTTGCGACCCATGATTGGTCACGAAAATCTCTCTTGCAAGATTGTTGAGTGCCCCAACGTCGTTTGTCTCTAACGACGAAGGCACGAGTCTGTTGACGGTTTGCGTCAATTGCTTGCACCAAAGCTTTGTGAGCTTACCTTGCTTTGATACCAACTGTCACGGATCAATTGTTTTTTGCAGAAGAATCCGTGTGGCACCCTTGCTTCCCGTGCAAGGGGTTAGCCTTAAGCCAATCTGCTTGGCCAATGTCGAAAAATCGCGGGCTCCCACTTCGCGTGGGTCGAAGCCTCTGAGTGCTTGGACGCAAAAACGTTGTTGGGAATGGCCGATTGCATGAAAATGCTAGGAAATGCTTGAACGAAAGCTAGAACGAAAGACTAGAGTGTGCCCAGGCTATACCTGGGTACTATACTTGTGGAGCCTAACCCCCAAGGTTCTTAAAAGCACAAGGAGCATGACAAAATTTCTATATTCGCACACCCCCACCGTCCATGACATGCCTAAGCAAACGAGACCGTTTGCCTAGACGTGAGCAAGAGCGGTGGGCGGTGCGCGAGCGCATTTTACAATGCATATTTGCATGGATGCTCATGATGCAATATTTACAATGCACATTAGGGACAATCATGACACATACAAGACTTGACAACTCTGAAGGTCCCTAACAGGTCGGTACTAGTACATACCGGTACCGGTATTTTAAACATTGTGTGGATCCATTCTGTTCTCAAGTGGAAAAGGAAAATTGTTACAGTGGATGATAAATTGTTGGTAGCATATGATACAAGTTGAAAGAATTTAGGAATACAATGTTACTTGGTAATGTGCACCAATGCATTCAAGAGAAGTTATAGAATATGGATGAAGTGTTTTGAACTTTATGAATAAGCTGGCTATTTATGGTAAATACTAGTGCACATTATCCATATTTGGCTACTATGATTAGCAGATTCACTCTTTGGATCATTAAAACAGAAGTGTATTGAAGCCATGTCATTTTGTCTTTCTGATGAAGCCATCCATACTAGTGCATGCTAACAAGGTCTTGGTCTAGCTTCCTTGCTGTAAATGTAATCAAATAAAGATATCAAGCTTTGCCTTGTTGTCTATCAGTAATTCCTAGGGACTTCATTAGTACCCTAATCCATGGCAATATCTATTGAAAAAATTGTTACCTGGGTAAGTATGTACAATGTAGTCTATGTCAAACACTAATACCCTAATACTTATGTGCAGTTTGAAAATGAATGTTAGGGTTGTTATGAATAAGAATGTTAATCAGCTAGCAGACGGGTTTCTGCTTTTTTGTTGCACAAGGGATGTTAAATTTCATAAGGAACATCTGTTAGTCCATTATTTCTTTTACATGGTAGCTTTAGCTTCCAAAGTATCATCTTACTATTTACAAAGCCTTATGATAAAATACAGGGCCTTTGCTGGAAAGCCAAAAAATTAACATGAAGGATAAAGAACAGGTTATTGTCGAGTACCTTACACTTGAATAATTTAACTAAACTGTCTCGATTACAAATTTTGGATCTCCTCAAGTACTGAGATGTAACTTTTTTGCACGGGGCTAATAAGATGTACTTACATGTCATAAATTAAAAAAATCGCATCTACGCAGTATGCAGTGAGCATTCAATTCACTGCACAGTGCATATACAAAATGTGGGCTATATTCTGTCTCCTTTTAAAAATTATTATAAATATACATTTCATTCATAAATAATAGAGCCTATCGCCTTGACTGGTTAGGACCTCTTTCCTACCAAATTCTTTTTATCCCTGAATCCACTTTCGATTTGTTCAATTAAAAAAATAATAAAATGAAGGTTAATATATGATTAGTGCCATCTCATTAATGTAACCACACCATCGCTGCCCTAGCGCATGCATCACCATCCTCTCCCTTGTGAGCTCGTCTGTCTTTGACTTGCTTTACACCTTTTCTCCTTGTTGATTTGTTGCAAGAGATGCCACCATCAAAATCTAGCTCATAACAAGGCTAACCTAAATTAACCATCATTATATATTTTAAAACAACACAAGTGTATGAAACTATGAAAGATTTAAAAAGTGGAAGGAAAGGGCTTCTTAACTCAAGAGATCAGAACCTTCACTGTATTCATAAAAAACATAATATTAGTGGTTGCTAGGGACTTCATCAATATAATGCTAAGCTATCAGAGGAAGAAGGTAGAAGTAGGTAAAAATAATATATTAGTGAGTTAGTTTGGTCCAACTAGTTGGCTCTAGCCGAAATAGTAGTTGCTCCATAGAAACTATGTGGTCGCTACAAGGGCCATAAAGGGGTTATGTGGATGTATAGGCCATTTATGCAGCCATTTTATATTCCTTATTGCATATTGTATATGTGATTTGGTCTAGGTTCACATCATAGATTCAAATTTCGTACCGTACACCTACGAGAGCAGCGAGTTGATTAACCTGTAAACTTTAAGATAATAGGAATTGGACAACAAGTGTTAAGACATGCCTGGACTGGTCAATTGAAAATGTCATTTCAGGCACATTTTTCTTATTGGAGGCGAGATCTTTTGTAAGAAAATGCTTTAATTGTTTCACAACATTTTTTACTGGTCATCTACGTTTAGGTTCAAGTGGTTTCACTGGAAAGACTTCATTGGTTGTGGAGGTAATATCTCGTATTAGACCTTCCAATTTTTATTAAATGCTATGTTTCTATATAGATGGGTCATGGGTGCATATTCAATCTGCTTATGCGGAATAATTAATCAAAATGGCACTCCCATGTTGCATCCCCCTATGAAGTACATGGCATAAAATCAAACTAATGTCTTAAATCTCTGTTTAATTGTTATAACTTGGGTTGCTCTCTGAATGAGCACAAGACCGTATCAGTTTCTTTAGAAAAAAATTAATTGATGCTGTTACATAGGCATTTTAATTGTAATTCTTTACCTCTGTTTTTCGGTTACTTATGTGCATTGCATTGCTCATGGCTGCATTCTTCACTTATTCCATATTGTATTTGCTAGTATTTTTCTGTAAAATTTTCATCATTGCAATAGCACAAGTATATCGTCTTACAGAATGATTGATAGCTTTTTGTGTGTATTTGGATGATAGGTAGCTGAACGGGCTTTATTTCTCTGGAACAATGATCATATAGTTAGCTTAATTGCTCAAAATCGCAGTGTGATATTCCCCATCATATTTGAAGCTCTAGAGAAGAACATGCGGGGTCATTGGAATCAGGCAGTTCGTGGTCTAACTGCTAATGTTCGCAAGATGTTCCTCGACATGGACAGCGATCTATTTGAGGAGTGCCAACAACAATACATCGAAAAAGAAGAAAAGGCTAAATCAATGGAAGAACAACGAGAATTGGCATGGAAAAATCTAGAATCCCTTGTTGAGTCTAAGGGTATCGGAGAAGACATGGTTCTAGCCAGTTAGCCAAAATTCTAGTATCTTCCACCAGTACTGTAAGTCAAATCTATCGTGTATGTTTCTGTGCTTGTGATAACGATAGACACGAGTGTCAAAGATTTATTTATTCATTTTTCATGTATTATTTCTTGACATCTATATGTATTGATTTATTTATAGGATGAAAGAAGTATAGTGGAACCCTCGGAAACGTGACAGAAGCAGCACATGAGAAACTGGTTGACGTCTTCATCCTCACTTCCAATACTCATCATATATATGGTTGCTGATGAGGGTTTCTGCGGGATTTTATGAAGAGAACTGCTATGTCAGCAACTTGAGGTGTACGCTGACTGTAACTCAAAGTCAACGAGGATTGAGAGATCCGCGGAGCTTTTTTATCTATGCTCTTTTGATGATATTGCTCTGTTGTATCAATGAAAGTTGTATATGTACCAATTACCCTGAGAACGTAGATGCCATGATCTGACATGAAATTGTGAAGACTCCTGCAACTGAGCGCTTTCACTTTTTCTGTCATGAGTTTTTTCTTTGTTTATATGGGTTCCTTAAATAATTTTCAGATCTACACCAATGGTGTTCCTTATTTATGTAACTTCATCAACCTTTTGAAATTATTTTAGACAGCAAAGTTTGGTGTTCTTGGAATTAAATTTGTAAAAGCACAATTAAGAAACATTATCCATAGTTTCAATTTAAGATTTTGGTTGATATTGTGATACTTTTGTTTGAATTTATTTTGGTTTCAGTCGGAGAGATCGTGGAAGATTGTGGTCTAAGGTACGACTCATGCACATGTTAAGTTAAGTAAACTGGTTTAACTTTAGTCTTGATTGGTTGAGTCAGGTTCCTCGAGTTGTTTGGTGTGTTTTGGTCGAATTTTGTGCTCGTATGAGCATGAACTTAAGTGAGGGGTATTTTGGTAATTTGGGAACATAAGTAAAGACAAGTTTTATACCTAGACTCGTGAGTGAGGGTCGCACCTCGGAGGCTTGTTGCGCATCGCACTCCTAGGCTTCGGCGCACATCTCAAGAAGAGGAGGGACAACAATATCTTGAGGAGGAGATCCGGTGTGAGAGGTCATTGGTCGTCGGAGTCTTCTCTTAGGATTGGTTTGAGGCTTCAATTTGAGGTGAGTGGCTGTTCTTTTTAAGGGTTTGCTCCTTTTTGGGCAGCTCTAGTGGTTGTACGAATGATAGAACTGAAATCATGCAAGTATGATGTGTTTTATCAGTTTTGGATCGACTCGTGATCTGATTCTTTCTCCATGGTGTTTGGACATACTAGAGAATTGTTGGGACAAATTTTAGGGGCCGATCATGCCTACCTCCCTCGATTCGATTTCAGATTTGTTGTCTATGATTCGAGAGAGTTTATCTCAATGTTTTGCCCTCTTTTCGTGAGCTGATTTGCTGAAATTTTTTTGGAACAATTCTAGGATATATTGTGGACAAATCTTGAGAGGGTTTTGCTAGCAAATGGATTCTAGTTTTTGTCATCTTTTTGTGGTCTCGTTCGTTACGAGAGTTGAGGGACGGATGTGGCCGGTTTTGCAAGGTCATTATGCTAGAATTTTGAGTTTGGGGTGCATGGGGCTAGATGCGGTTTGGGTAATGTCCGCAAAGTGTTTGATGAAATATCTCACCCTCTTGTATATGTTAAAGTATCATCTTTTTTATGGTGGAACTTCATGTTTTGATTGAGTCTATACCCAGAGGCCGAGAGTGGTCGAGTTGGCCGACTTTAGGAGCTGAAATTTCTTGTTTGGATTATTGTGTGAGTGATCGGCCTTCAGGTCATGCACGGTTGCCATAATCATGAATTTGGTTGTTTTGTCGTGATGTTTAGAGGCCAAGTTTTACCTCGGATTCATGTAGAAACTTTGGATGAGTTGTGAATTGTTATAGCCGGACCTTGTAAGTCGAAATGGTTGAGAGAAATATGAGTTTTCATGGTTTCCCATGGTAGTTTTGTACCCTCTATTGTAGCGAGGATAGGAGGCCGTGTTGGTCAAGTTTCTTGATGCTTAAATGTTGGAAATTATTGTGGAGGGGCTGCAGTGTGAGATGTAGCTTGGTGAGGGTCGGATTGCCCACCAAGTGTTCGGTAAAATACCCAACCAAGGCAACGTGTTGAATTTTAGTGTTTACTCGTTGTTTTGACCTCCGTTATTGGACCTCCGTTAGGCGTAGTATTGTCGACCTACATTGTGTTTGATATAAGGCCCCAATGGGGCTGATTTTATAAAAGTTTATACACATATCTCACATTATTTGAGTTCCTGGAATTTATAGATAAATACTATTTTTACATGATAACACGACGATTTGTGTAGGTAGGTTAGGGATGGCAATATTACCCGTACCCCGCGGATACCCGCGGATATTTACCCGACACGGGTCGGGTATGGTAAACATATTATACCCACGGGTACGGGTACGGGTATAAATTTTTACCCATTTAATAAACGGGTACGGGTATGGATACTATACTATCCACACCCGCGGATACCCGCTACCCGCCAATATATATGAAAAATTAAATTTATAATTTTATATATTAATATTTAATGGAAAATTTAAAAATAAATCTAAATATAATATATTTTTAGGGATATCAATTTCCAATTTTAATTGAAAGTACCTTGATTTTAAATTTAATTTTGATTTTAAATTTAATGTTGCATAAATGATTATTGCTATTTCTTAAGATAATTTTATGATTTAGAATTTAATTGTTACGTAGTTTATTTTATGGATTAATGTTTCTCAACCAAGTTATTAATAGTGGTGAAATGGGAATCATTTGTGGTATACTATTATAATAAAATAAAAATTCTTGTCATATATTAAATGGGTATCCGCGGATATCCGTGGGTATCAATTACCCGCGAGGGTGCGGGTGATGGATATCCATCGCGGGTGCGGGTGCGGGTGCGGGTACGGGAGACGGGTTTAGTAAACGGGTGCGGGTGCGGGTGTGGCACTATCCGCCCCGAACCCGCCCCGTTGACATCCCTAAGCTAGGTAGAATGCCAAGGTGCGATAAATTGCATAGGTTCATTGATATATAACCATTTGATCATGTGTGATATGATATGACTTGTATGATGAGCTCGGGAAGGGGCGAGTCCTGGTGTGCTCGGTTTAGCACACAAGTTGCTCGGTAAAGTACTTAGTTATGAATGATACACATTCCATGATTTGTTATGCATATTTTTTATGATTTGTATGATGTATTGTGATTGTGTTCATGGAGGATGGCCAACCATTGACGGGGAGTGGTTAAAGGGGACGCTAACGCTTGGCGGGAAGAGATGGTCTAGGGAGAGCCTAGCCGGTGACGAGGGATGCCCCAAAGAGACGACATTGGGCGAGAGATGAGGGCCCAACCAGTGATGGGATTGATCACCCGAAGAGATGATGGTGGGCCGAGGAGCTCGTCAGGAGGCCACAATGATGACCGAACCTATGTGGCTTGGTTGGAGGGGTATTCCCAACCACATCAGGCAGCAGCTAGTGCGTGTGCCCCCGAGGCAGGAAGCTTGCCAGAAGGCCATCCTAGCAACCGACCTATCACGTTTGATGATATTGGCATGTGATGAATTTGTTTACAAACTTATGAGCTATTTTTGTTGCATTGTTGTTGATGCTATATTCGTACACTAAACTGTGTGTCGTGCTATATTACTATTTGAGATGACATACTACTTACAGCCTTACTTGCCTAATGATCTGGATATGATATTATTTTGTTTTGAGAGGGCTTGAGTAGGCCACTCCCTGAGTTTGAGAACTCACACCCTCCTGTTTGTTTGTGCATGTGGGTACCTGGTTGGCAGCTGATGATGCAAGCTCGACGAGTCATTCCCCATATCGCAGTTGTAGGGATTGCGTTATCATTTGAGCCTTGTTGTTGTGTTAGTGTACTACTCATGAGTATAATCTTCCTTTAAATTAGAGTTGTTGGATGTTCATTTAGTCTCTCTAGCCTTGTTCATTTGGTATTTTATATATGTTGCATTTGTCATATGATGTTCTTGTTTGGTTAGGCTTCGGGGTATGATGTTGTATTCCTGATCGGTCACGTGGCCCAATGTTTGGAGCGTGACAAAGTGGTATCAGAGCATAATTTAGGTCCTGACTGCGACAATAAGTTGTAGGGCATTGTATGGGGCATTGCTAATGTGTCGTCATACAGTGTGTCATGTCCTATGAGAATGGAGAAACTGAGCTTGCATGTCCATCGGTATGTATGCATTTTTGTACTTAGTATTAGTACTTATTGTTGTGAAATTCTTGTGATGTTCTCAGACTATGAAAGCAGGTAGTAACACTGTGTCAAGTAAGGGGGAAGCAATTTCGCCAATCAACAAGGAGGTTGGGGCTGTGGGACTAGAGGCCGCGGACATGCAGTTCTAGAGGAGGTTGAGCATGAGGCCTGGGTCAAGAAATTGTTTGAGGAGATCCGTTGTGAGTGAGAACTAAGGCACCAGCAGCAATCGTTGATTCCCCAACACTAGTAGTTCAGGTGGCAGCAGAGTCGATTTCGCTTGTGGTGAGGATAGTAGACCACAAGAAGATAGCTGAGGAACAAGTACCATATGTGGACTTCATCAGGTTGAAGCTGCCTGAGTTCACGGGCACATACCCAAAGGTGGAAGTCACTAGCTTCTTGAGTGACTGCTTTGAGTTGTGCGTGGTGCTGGGATGCATTTCGATTGTGGCAGCTCAGATGGTGGGACTGCAGTTACGAGGGCCAACTAAGGAGTGACTTCACGCGTGGAAATCTCGCAAAGGAATTGATGTGCCTTTACCTATTAGTCAAATAGCTTGCTTGAGAACTGGATTGATACAATATTAGTTATGATTCCAAAAAAAAGGAGAAACCAAAGTACATAACTGACTTTAGGCCTATAGTACTATGTAATGTGCTATACAAAATTGTTGCAAAAGTTTTAGTTAACATGATGAGGTATTTCTTGAACAAAATTATCAGCTTTGAGCAATCAACATTTGTTCCAGGTAGAATGATTCAAGATAATATTTTGATAGTCAATGAAGTAATAGACTATACATAATCCAAAGGCAAAAAGACCATACTTTATAATGAAGTTGGACTTGGAGATCCGTTGGATAAAAGGTTGCATTAAAGGTGCAAAATTTTATTGTAAGATGAATAGAGAAGTGTCAAATGAGTTCAGGGAATAAGGCACGAAGATCCACTATCTCCCTAGCTATTTATAAGGATGGAGGTCTTCTTTTCAAAGTTAATCAACCAAGCAGTGGATGATGGAAAAGTTGTATCTTTCAAAGTAAGAGGATTCAAACTCAATCATATGTGCTTTACAGATGATATTGTAATAGTCGTGAAAGGGAGTAGGAAGTCATGATAAAGAAAAACCTGAGATATTTTTTCCAATGAAAGCTAATCCAAAGATTAAGCGCACATCGGGACAAAAGATCAATAAAGAAAAATTTAAGATATTTTTCCCAAGGAAAACTAATCCAAAGATTAAGCATGAAATCTATCGATGTGTTAATATGAAAGAAGGGCATTTCCCAAAAAGGTTAAAAAGTGAGCATGAATATAAGCTGGTTGAGAAAGTGATAAAAAAGGTAGAACCATGGGCAACGAACATGATTTCTCAAGTAGGAAGAAAGGTTCTAATAAATTATGTACATATTCAATTCCCACTTATTCTTTGATGAATTTTTGGGTAAGTGAAAAGTGCAAAACTTAACCAAAGTTACCAGGGATTTTTTTGGAATACAAGTGAAGGAAGAAAATATGCAAGAATGTTAAGTTAGAAAATGGTGACTGCAAACAAAGACATTGGAGGACTGGGTATAAGAGATATATCAGTTATTAAACATGCTTTGTTTGCTAAAAGAGTGTTGCCATTCTTAATAAAGGACAACTGTGGACTGATTTAATTGTGGAGTAATATGGAGAGCAGAATCCTCGGTATTGTGAAAGGTGAAAGGGGAATGAAAAAAAAATTAGGCTGATAAAGAGAAGTATGGATGTTTTGAAAGATGGGTTAAAGAAAAAAGTGAAAAATGATAGAAATACAAATGTGTGGGATGACCCATGGATTAGTGAGAATACCTTTAAGTAGATGACCTACTTTTATAAATGTAGAATGCTTGGAAAAATTCAGAATGGTAAATGAACTTATCTCAGGAGAGGAATGGAATTCAAAATGTATTGAGGCATGCTTAAAGAAAATTTACTTGATTCAAGTGTTCAAAGAGAAAGGCACTGATAGATGGATATGAACTAATAACTGGAAGGGGGGTATTATCAGTGAAAAATGATTACTGCTACTTAAAGGAGGAAATAACTAAAGGTCCAGATGTGAATTGGAACAGGATATGGAAACTAAAGGTATCAGAAAGATCAAAGATGTTGATTTGAAAATTACTATGGAAAAGGCTGCCAACTTCAGATTGGTTTGGTAAATTTTTAGGGAAGGAAATAGAGAAATGTCATGTTTGTAAAAAAGGAATGGATGAGATAGAATATATATTTTTTAATTACAATTTTGTTAAAAAAATACTGGGAAGTGGTACAAAGAACGATGAGAATTGAATTCAAATTTAAAAATAAATGGAAAGAAGGTAAAATGGGTTGATGAATCCGAAGGATTTGAGACTGAATCCGCATCAAAGTTTATGGTTTTTTTAGCTACTTCATGGTGGATGATTTGGAAGAACATGAACGAATGTAAGTTTGAAGGAAGAGGATGGGATATACAATATATTTTAAATAGAGTATGAACTGATGTATGGGAATATAATGTAATTGGAGTTAAAAGGAGAAAAGAGGCTGAAGATAAAAAAGAAATCAGTGAAGGAGCTAATTACTGGGGAGAAAAGCTCTATACTGATGCAACCTGGAAGGGAGAAGATTGGGCAGGATGTGGATATGTGTTAATAAACAGAGAAGGAAAGATTCTGATGGAAGGAAGTGGAACTGAAATGGCAAGTGATCCACCGTATGAGGCAAAGGCTCTATGGTATGGTTTAGACAATGTGAAGAAAAAAAGATGGAAAAATAATTCAGTGTATTGTGATTGTATGAGGTTGATCAAAATATTGAAAGGGGAATTTGATTCTCCTTGGCATATATCAGTTTTGATTTGCAAAATAAGAGAAATAGCAGCTGAGGTAATGGTAAAAGGATGGAACTTTGAAAAGAGAGAAGAATGTGTCAGCACATGGTTTAGCTAAGGAAGCTTGGTGTTCTGAAGGTTTATTCAAGGCAATTCAAGCTTAGACATCAAATGAAGCAAATGATCAGTTTTGTAGAACTTCTGATGATGTAAATGTTTTTTTACAAATGCAAATATTGCATTATGTAGCTGTAGTGAGAACAATGATTGTACTAATGCTTGGCCTAAGTTGGCTAAAACTTCTTATGATGAAGCACAAGATCTCAACTACCAGAACCACCAAACTCAACCACCATCTCTCGTCACCACCACCGCGTCGTCCCAGCTGCCATCTCGTACACAGCTTCTTCCTTCCCCCTCCAAGTAACCTAAAATCAAAACCAAAAATCCTAAATATCCCAATGCTTCAAAACCGAAGCACTACTTCAATTGAAGCATAGGGGCTTCTCCTGAAACTACTCGGTCTCGATTTCTAAGCAGGGGCTTCAATTGAAGCCCCTCTGCTTCGAAATCAAAGCACACCGGCTCCGATGAAGCACAAGGAAAAGGGGAGGAAGAAGAAGAAGAAGAAGAAGAAGAAGAAGAAGAAGAAGAACCCGAGGGCAGTGGAAGAGTTGACAACGAGAGCAACAAAGATGGGTGATGGCAAGATCGGTGGAGACAGTCTGGCACGAAGAATGATGTAGAGGGGCTGACGGCAAGAGCAATGGACACATGCTGATGGCAAGAGTGGTGGTTAGAGTTTGTAGACCAAAAAAAGGGTAAATGAAGATTGACAGTTTTATGGTATTTTTTGTAAAATCAAAAAATACAAAATAAAATTGTCATCTATGTTAACCAAACATGCAAAATAAAAAAATAATATATTACTGATATATTAAAGGTGACAATTTATCTTGTGGTAATGTAAATTACTATTATAACATTACCAAGCAACGTAACAAACACAACTTTTGTTCAATTTGAGCTTTTTAGAATTTACTTTTGAAGTTAATTTGAGCAAAAAATAAAGTTCGTATAAATTCACAAATAATTATATTTTAATTTTTCAAATGGAGAGGTATCAACTCTTTTCATGTCATGAATATGTTTGTTTTCTTAAACTAAATCAGAGATTTTAAAAACAATCAAAAAATCATGGAACCAAATAGAAAAAATAAATATATTTTGTGAGAGTAGCCTAAATTATGCCTCTTGTTTCATTTCGGTACTTAAACCCATCTAAAAAGAAAAAACATATTAAGAGAAGCTCTCTCAGACAGCTTGGCCTGTGATACATCATACTCCTGTACATTAATAGTTCTACACGATGCATTGACCTGGATGATGTTAAGAATTCTTCCAATTTATCTTCCTCTTTTTGAGTATGATATATTCTACTATAAAGCCAGATAATACTAAAAAGAGGACCAACTTAGTAGGTGGAATTAATCATAACAATCATCACTACAACATTGTCTGTTTCCTATAAATTTAGATGCTTGAATAGTTTTATATGGTAACATAAACTGAGAAAGTGAGAAGTGATTGTTTTCAAGAGATTGAGCAGTCAACTGAAAAAACATTGACAAACAATGTATGCAAGTCATCAAATAGTTTATGATAAAAACAATTAGAGAATATTTAAAAAGAAAATACTAGTTTGAACAAATTGCAAAGTAATTTCACAGTTTTTATGCACATGAAATAGAAGAACAAAATTACATAATGACAAATCATGAATTACCTGCTGTGGGAATATATAAACGTTGGTGAAGTAATAACATCGATTCTCAATTAGTAATGAAAAGTAACAAAATATGCAACTCGCAAGAACATGACAGTAAGAGAAGGTTCAGCTCAAGCATTAAATTATTGAGTTATGTTTGTAGAACATAAATCAATCAGCATTTCTAGCTGTGCCCAAAGATTAACTAGTCCCACTAGTATGAGGTTGTGCATTGAAAAATTAAAACAAGAGCATAACTCTCATTCGACAATATCTCAAGCAATTTCATTGACTGAAATACTGGAGTATCAAAGATTTAGCACAAGTACTCAAGACTAATTCACATACTCCATGGAAAGGGGAACAAGTGAGCAGATTCAATGAAACGTTGTCATGATCCAATTAATGCATCTTGAGGCAGGACTGTGTATGTTATCA
Source organism: Canna indica (assembly GCA_034359265.1). NCBI lineage: Eukaryota > Viridiplantae > Streptophyta > Magnoliopsida > Zingiberales > Cannaceae > Canna > Canna indica. Next base: position 72,135,838 of record CP136890.1, on the reverse strand, counting down.
AATTAATTTGTCAAAGCCAGAATTACTGCTATAAAGCATGAAAGAAAAATGATGTACGGTGTGAACCAACTTTTTGTATGAATATCCTGCAATATTATAAACCAAAGTAGGGATATTAGTTACTGCAAGACCGAAACTTCTGGATAATTGATCTACAAGTCATATATATTAATGTAATTCAATATCAACTAATTAATCATGTGGAGAAGGTTATAAGGTTCAATTTTTGTGTCTCAGTTACCTGCATGGTTTATGCAAATATTCGTTATTGGATTTAACTGGAACAATGACAAAAAGTAAGCATTTCTTTATAATTAGATCATAAAAGAAATGAAATAGCACAATGTGAATTTTGGGGATTCGATAAGAGCATAATAATATGTAATGAACAAAAGATCCAGAGTAAGTGGTGTTTGTTGAATCTTGAATAAATTTTATAGGAAATAGTTGTCCTTAGTTAATAACCATAATTGGGAAGAACTCACTCCTGTGGTTCCTAAAAGTAATGAGATACATCAAATGTCTGATGTCATCCAGGGCATCATACCACAAAAGATAACTTGGCAGGCTTAAAGCAGACTAAATAATATCCAATTCCTTGGACTTTCTTTATGGTTCACTAAAATAAATTGCTCATCAATTGCCTAACTATACTTGAAAGTTGAAACCAGAACCTCATCCAGAAATCCATGAGAAACTATTAAGAATTAGATATACATAGTATAGTTGCATAATCTATTGTCAAGTCATCCTTATTGGCAGATTGGAAAATATCTCTGGTTGATAATCACTCGAGAAATTAAAGTATCCAATTTGATATCCTGAAAGAGGGAGAATTTTTACCATAGACAATGGGCATAAAACATGGATTTTATATCCAATTACAACTTGGATTTTACATCCCTGGCAAAAAGAATGGACTACCAGTAATGAAGCCTACTTGGAGTTGAGCTGTACGAAAACAATTTTGGAACAAGAAGTCAAGGTTCAGGCCTTCCAATGGAAGATCACAGCCTACTGTATTAGGAAGTTAGCAAATGATGCTTTGGCAGACAAATACTCCTCCAACTGTGATTGGGACGTTTAATCATCAAACAGGGCATTGGGCCTAAGGTGCTGGCAGGGGGATTAAGCAAGGATAATATGGGATAGTAGTTAGTAAGACTCTACAAATTATACAGGTTAAATCTACAAATAGGGTAGCGCACAAAGAGTATTGACCTCAATTTTAAAACATTAGATTTTCAGTGTTATCCACCACCATAGTTTTTGGGGGATTTTCTGTAAAGTAAAAAAGATGCTTTAGTTGGAAGTTGTTCCAACAAAAATTGATGCAACATGGACAAACAAGAATATCCCTATAATCACAACAATGCGTAGATGATATAAAATCCTATCATTAGTGCTAGTAGATAAAACCAAATTACCAATAATGACAAAGTTATCTACTATCTATTTATCACTTCTTTGTTTAAACAAGTCTAAACCATTAATTTAGGACTTAATGATTCTAAGCCAGCATAAGACTAAAACATAATCATGTACTAAAGAAAACAACAGTGTCTTGAAAGTACAAAGATCCACTTAGAATTTCAGGTGAACTTGCTGCCACAAAGATGCAATCCTAAAGGTGAAGCTAAGTGTAGCCAGTAAAAGGGATATGCCTGGACCATGTTAGCAAGAAGAAATACTAAAGCACCATTCTCCTTACTTATTTGCAGCATTTGATTGATTTTTATGGAAGCTTCTCTGTAACTTGTGCTTAGTTTACATGAATTTTGAGGCTAAATAGACTGGCATCACCCAATCTGGCTCACATTTACATTTTTTTCAATATGGATGTCAGAAGGTTTAAAATGGTGCTCCAAGACATTGACATAAGGTTCAAGAAAATAACAAAAAAATTGAAAATATTGGTCCAATGACAATGTTAATACAGCCTAAAAAATAGTATTTCATTTGCATACAATAGTAACAACATAGAGGTATAATCATGAGTACATAGCTTATGGCTAGTATATAATCATATTAGTATGAGCTTTCAACATAAAAATAATACTATCCATACTCAACCATCAATTTATCTTCTAGGCATTTAGGTTGTATTAATGTGGAAAATGTGGTGGATAAGCAAAAAAAAAACAAATTTAAAGGGAAAAAAGAAGAAGCAACATTCAAATACCTTAAAGGATAACAGAGATGAGGACGCGCAAGAAGGCTTCAGCCCACTATAGCCAATATCATAGGCTATGCTCCCATCAGGCTTGAATAACCCATAGTGCTTCTCAGAACTTGCCCCAGGCTTTAGATCCTCATTAAACAAAGCAAATATGTATGCTTTAACCACAATTTTTGGCCTGCGCGGAGTTCCTTTCTTCTTGAAAAGCCGCTTACGAAGATTATAATTGTAAGTCCTTGCATTCTCAGCAGTAGCTGCTGGTTCATCTTCATCCCCACTAGAAGCCCAACCAGTCTCTGAGATCCGCACTTCCATTTTATCATATCCAACAGCTTCCAGAGCAGCATAAGCTGCATCTATTTGAGCATCAAACATGTTGTCATAGTGCAGATTAGTTTTTTCATCATAAACACCAGGATTTGACAAGAAAAGAGCATAATTTATATCAATGTGCTCGGGGTCGTATTTGTAAGCCAAAAATGGATATGCATTGAGATAGAATGGACTGCCAATCTTAGAAAAGAAATCCAAGATAGGTTTCATGTAAACAAGGACATCTTCTTTAAAAATGCAGGCTGATGGAGGGAATGAATTAGCAAAAACAGCCTGAGAATGTGGTGTTGAAACTTCAATATTGTCTGCCAATTGAAGCTTCTTGAGTGCATTGTACACATTCTTTATTGCTCCAAAAAGAGCTTGAGGCAGTTCCTGATCTGAACCTCCCAACACTTCGTTCCCTACTACAATTCCTCGGATCCGTGTTTCAGGGAGAAATGGCTGCACATTTTCCTTGATCCAGGTTACAGCACGATCTTCATTTACACTCATGTCTTTCAGGTATTCATTACCAATGGCTACAGATAGATCAAGGCCAGACCCTTTAAATGCATTGAGCACACTGTGATCCGCATCAAAGATTCTCACATTCTTTATCTTTGCTGCTTTAAGAAGTGTGACGACACTTTCAGGTGAAGGAATATTGTCTGCTATCCTGCCATAGTTTATCCCATAGGTTCCAGTAAAAGCCAGAACCTTCGTTGGGCCTTGTAACAAAAGCAACAACTACTTTAGCAACAACTACTTATGCATACAGAATACAAGCACGGAGAGTTTCAAGGAGATGTAGTTAAGTTCATCAGCAAAGTAGTATTGCGCCCATAATGGAGTTCTAGTTGTGTGGCAAATCATACGACTTGTAAATATTGACTTGTACCCAAAGAATCAAAATCCAGAACTGTGATGATAATATAACTCATTAAGTAACATAAAAACAAATGAAAAAAATGAAGAACATCGTCAGTAAATTAACACTATATTTGGATAACTTTGAATAAGGGGTTTGGAGGGGGAGGGGTTTGAAGGGTTTTGAAGGGGAAGGGTTTGGAGGTTTTTAAAAGGGTTTTAAAAACCTTGTTTGGTTGAACTTCATAAGGGGTTTGGAGGGGTTTGGAGGGATTTGGTAGACAACTATGTCATCGTTTATAATAATATATATTTTGTTTTAAGGATATTTTTGTAATTTAACTATTTTTAATTCATTAACTCTTCAAACTCTTCCAAAACCCCCCATTTTGAGGGGTTCTGAAAATGGGTTCTAGAAGGGGTTTGGAGGGGTTTCAAACTCATCCAAAACCCTCAATCCAAACATGGTGTAAGAGTCATTGAGAGGCGTCCAAAACCGTGTCACAATATTCCCAAAGCAAGCATCATAAGCAGAAAAATTGCCATATTTTTACTATGATGGCAATGATTATAGATGGATCAACTGTAACCAGATTATAGTTTAAATATGTGCAAAAGCAGCATCTATTCTTGACTAATCCTGTCGTGCAAAGATAGGAACTTAATCCAAGGAATAACCATTATCAAACGAAGATGAGAGATCAAGAAAAGGAAGTGATACAGGTATTCATGCTCATCAGAGGATTAGGGGAGAGGAGGCGATATAGAGAAGGGAATCAAGAATAAGGCAGAAAGATGTCAAACACAATCATCGAATCAACGATGCGGATTAAATCGAGCATGACATCCAAAAGTGCTAAGCTACAGCAAATTAGCGCCCAAATCAAAATCAAGACCGAGATTGCCTTAAGCAAATTAGTGAGCCAATCAGTCAAGAAAGGAAAGGAGATTGCTGCTTGCTAGAGAATGGCAACGTACCGTAATAAAGGCAGAAGTACAGAAGGCAGCAGAAGAAGAGCAGCGTAACCCGCATCCCTTCCTTCCTCACAGGCAGAAGAGGAGCACGCAGTGACCGCCGATAGGAGATAGCGCCATCGACGAGAACTCCAAGCGTGGAGGCGGGGGACAGCCCCTGTAACAACAACGGTTGGAGGAAGCCGGTGCTTGCTTTGTCCGGAGGCATGCCATAGACCAGATCCTCGGCCTCCACCCCGAATAGCAGTCACCACCACCACCACCACCACGATTCCCCCAACGAAGGAAAGAGAAGGAGACCGAAGGGAGATCGCGAATCGAGCAATCCCCTCTCTCCGTTCCCAAAACAAGGAACTGATTCCTTCAAATCAACCACTCTCACACACTCCCTCCGCCATCGGTTTTGGCAACCACTGCCTTGCCTGCCCGCTGCAATTAGACTTTCGCGCACCAAATACTGTGCAGGAGATGAGGGGAAGCAAAGAGAGCGCGACGGCGGCGGCGAAAAGCGGAGAAATCGTCGCCTCAGAGGCAGGAAAAAAACGAGATTTTTGAGAGGGAGAGAGGAAGTCTAAATGGAAAGCGAAGAGTTAGAATACAAATGAAATGAAACGACCGCGTACCCACTGCTCATACCACCCTCTTTTCCGATTCCACATCACCTCGGTCCGCTTTCGCGATCAAATGGGCCGCGTTGTGACTCACCATTCCCCCTTTGCCAGCACATCGTGAAACTACTGAGTTAGTGCTCGCTGATGAACTGAATTAATGCAACTCCGAAAAGAAACATTTTATTAACACTTCCTTCATTGCAACTCCGAACCGATCCGAAAGCGGAATTGGTTCAAACTCAACCGAGTCCTATCGGAAAATAACCAAATTCCCCCTTTGCACTTTTGACGCCTATTTAATTAAGGATATATGATATTTACATTAATGATGATTGATGGTTGGAGTATTGAAAGGGTAATTTGATGAGGATGGATGATAATAATTAAATATGATATAATTTTTTGACCATATTATAAGGACAAATGTTTTAATTGTGCATGTTTGAAGTGTTTCTTGTTTCTTTATGGCAGATTATTAATTACAGATGTCGACGTTCTACTTATTTATTTATTTTTATTATTTAAATAGAGAAGTGGGCGTTGTTTTTATTATTTATTATTTGTTATTAAGTAATAAAGACGTGGACGTTGGTAATTTATATTAGTTATCAAAAAAAAAGAACAAGACCCAATAAATCGCCGAGTTTGGCGCTTTAAATGCACGGTCGATCTTGATACCGTGCATTTTTTGAGATGCGTGATGATGGGCTGCATTTGAGATCCACGTGTGCGTTGTGATTGTCAAGGCTCAGATTTATGTTCGCTGTGGAGAGTGGAAAGTGGAAACCAATCACTTGTCATTTTGAATTAACCTTCGATCTTTATCAATTATTGCAATTTGACCCCTTCATGTTTTTTATAATCTTAATAATGATTTATTTATCTTAATTGTCTAGGTTCATGATTGTCAAGTAAAATTTGGATGAATTATCACGAGATTTCTGGATGATCAATCTATGAAATTGAATGCATAAAAGAAATGTTCAAATTGTATTTTAAAAAATTACATTAAATTTGTTCTAATTCAAAAGGCTGCATTATACTCTATAATTGAAGCTGTTTGGTTGATCAATTTCTGAAAAGGCATCGCTGTCGTTTGGTTCATGCAATAATTTACTTATTGCAAAATATTATACTTCTATCTCTTATTAATCTTTATATAATAAAAGTAATTAAGTCTAGAAATAAATAAGGTAATAATTTCCTCTCTCTTTTTTCCTTTCCCACTTATTTAATAAAAAAAATAGTTTTTTTCTGCTCATTTTGAATTATTTCCACTCATTTAATAAAAAGGAATTTTTTATAGATATTTCTATAAAATCATTAAATGAACATCTATCTAATGTTCATTCCCAAAAAAAAAATTAAAATTTTTTTAAAGAATGAATTTTTTTAAAAAAAATATATAAAAAAATTAATAAAATAAGCGAGAAAAAATATTCTGTTTTGTACAAAAGTGTGTAACACGTCACAAACTTTTTAAAAAAAAATATTAAAAAATATTTAAAAAAATCCAAAAAAATATATGAATTATATTTATTATAATAAAAATATATTTTAGATGTATAAAAAAAATATGGCCTAAAAATGTCGAAAATATTATTTTTGAAAATTTGGATCGTAAATTAAAATCAATTTTTAAAATTTTGGTTTAATAAAATTAGGGGTGAGCAAAAAAAATTGGTTTTTCGGTTAACCGAACCGATTTTTACGATTTCGATTTTTATTTTTTGGAAAACCGGTTTTCGGTTTCGATTTCGGTCCAAGAGGTCAAAAGTCCACCGATTTCGGTTAACCGACCGGTTAGATATAATTTATTAATTTTTAATAATATATATATTAAATAATGATTTATAAATTATAAAAAAATTTAAGAAATTACAAAAAATTATAAAAAATTATAAAAATTATAAAAAAATAAAAATTATAAAAAAATCAAAAAATCAAAAATAAATCAAAAATAAATAAAAATAATAAAAATAAAAATATTAGTTTTTGTAGAACATCATCTTCGTTCAAGTGGTTTGACTTTTTTTTTTCAATAAAAATTCGGTATTTGTTTGAATTTTTCTCTATAATTTGCATAATATTATTATGTTTGTAGGTTAAAAAATTTTATTGGTTAACCAAAAATTATCGGTTAACCGAACCAAAAAAACCAAAATCGAAATAGCGATTAACCAAAGTTAATGGACCGATTTACGATTAATGGTTTTGAAAAACCGAAGTTAATGAATAGGTTTTTTTTTTTGCTAATGGACCGGTTAACCGGTCCATGCTCACCCCTAAATAAAATTATATTTTACTTTTAATAGGAAAAATATAAATTTTTATGTCATTTTAATATAAAATCATGTCGGTATAAAAATGAATGTGATTGAAGCATAAAGAATATGATTTTAATAGGCATTGTTGAAATTTAATTTACATTTATATATAAATATAAATATAGACTATATAGTTGATATTTTATTGAAGGGAGAAGTGCAATAGGAGTCCTACAAGTTTTAAATTTTTAGACTTTAGTCCTATAAGTTTCATATCGATATTTTCAGCTCTATATGTTTGCTCTGTAACACATATTTGGTTCTATCTGTAATGGTTTGTTAACTCTGTCAACATAAACATAACGTTATTTATTTTTCATGGATGAAGAATTAACGGACAATCACAAATAGGACAAAATCTATACTACAGAACAAACATATAGGACCAAATCTATATAGGACTAGAAGTTTTGAAATAAAACTTATATGACTAAATTTGTCAACGTGTATGAACGATATTATGTCCACATAAACAAAAAATTAACGGGCCATCACGGATATGACTAAAATCTGTGCTACGTAGCAAACATATAAGACTAAAAATACTGAATTAAAACTTATAGAACTTAAATTCAAAAAACTTAAAATTTATAGGACTTTCGTTGCACTTTTACAAATTGACATATCAAATTAATTTGCTTATTAAAATTTATTAACCAATATAGGTAGTTAATTATATCAAATTGATTTACTCGATTAAATTAATTATGCTTTTGCAAAAATTTACAAAAAAACTATTGTAAATAAGTTTAAATTTTGAAATTCGATTAGATGGATATTACATTGTTATATCAAATTATAATCAAATTAGATAAATTTGTCTATTGTCTTTATAATAAATTTAATTAGTTACTTATTCAAATTTATAAGTTAACGTAGCATGTTCACGTATAAAAAAATTGGCTCCAAAATTTTATTAAATTAGAATTTTCAAAATTTCAAATTCTATATTAAAAATAATTGTGAACATATCGTAAAATCTTTAAAAATGTCAAAAAATATATCATTCATCAAAAAATTCAAATTACAATTTTTGTAATTTTTGGAGGATTTTAGGATGTATTTTAGGATTTTTAAAAGTTTCAAATACATAATTAAAAACGATTTTGAAAACTTATTATAAAATCTCCAAAAAAAACTACAAAAAAATTTCAATTGTAAAAAAACTCAAAAAAATATTTTTTTTGTATTTTTTAGGGTATTTTAGGATACATTTTCAAAGTAACTTTTAATTTAGAAAAAATGAAAAGTTCGTGTTAAATAACATTATATTTTTACTTTAATAGAAAAAAAGAAATTTTATGCGAAAATAATTAATAAGAATAATATAATAATTTTTTTTATTACAAATATTAATTTAAAATTATTAAATTATGTGTACTAATTAATTTAGGGTGTAATTTGCCAATTAAGAATAAAACTTTTTAAACTTCATTAAATAAATAGGAAAACACAAATATATCCTAAATGGATGACATCTCATTTTTTTTGTTAAATAATTTTACAAACATATTCATGTAATAAGCGGGAAATAGTTCTAAAATGAGTGGGGAAAAAATTTTCATTTTGCACGAAGATGTGTAATGCATTACAAACTTTGTTTGAAAAAAATAAAAAATAGTAAAAACGTTCCGAAAAATATGAAATATTTTTATTATAATAAATATAAATTTTAGGGGTTTTAAAATAAAATTAGTTCGAAAATTTTAAAAAATCATAAAATATATTTTAAAATTTCCAAAATTCACAAAAAAAATATTTTTTGAATGACTTTTTTTATTATTATTTGGATATTTTAGTATATTTTTTCAAAATCATTTTTAATTTAGGATTTAAAATTTTCAAAACCCTAATACTTTTAATATTTTGAAGATAATTTTTTATTTATATGACAACATTGTATATTAACTTATAAATATCAATAATCAAGATATTTATATGCAATTTGCTGATTTTATTATAAAGATAAATATGTAAGAAAATTTCTAAATATCAATAAGTAAGATTTTTTAATCATTTCAGGGATATTTATGTAATGTTAATTCACAAAATTCTTAAATGGATTTTTTTATGAATGAACATTTTTTTTGTGATTTTTTGAGATTTTAGGATACATTTTCAATATCGTTTTTTAATTTAGGATCAGAAATTTTTAAAATTATAATATTATCAATATTTTCGGGTCAAATTTTTTTAACTTAGGATCTGATAATTTTAAAATTTTAATAAAAAATTACAAAGTCTATGGGTAAAAATGAATGTTATTTTCCGCTCATTTCATGGATATTTTTATGAAATCATATATGTAACAAAAAATATTAGATCTCGTTCATTTAATGAAAAATGTGTAGTTTCTCGCTCATTTAATGAATTTAAAAAAGTTTTATTCTTTGCAAATTATGTTCGAACTTAATTACTACACATAATTTAATAATTTTAAATTATTTTTTTGGTAAAAAAATTTATTATACTATTCTCATTAATTATTTCCAAATAAAATTTCTCATTTTCTATTAAAGTAAAAAATATAATTTTACTATCCAAAATTTTAGAAATAGTTTTTAATTTACGATCCGAAATTTTCAAAAATAATATTTCCGAGATTTTCGGGCCACATTTTTTTAGAATCCTAAAATCTATATTTATTATAATAAATATTTTTTAGAATTTTTTGTTGTTTTCTTTAATTTTTTTTTGCAAAAGTTTGCAACGTGTTACACATCCTAAAATCTCTAAAAATACAAAAAAAATACTTTTTGAACTTTTTATGAATGATTTTTTTGTGTGGAGATTGGATCTAAGTGAATATGAGTTGAAAAACTTTGCTCTTGCAGAGATTGAGAATATATTAAGGAGTAACAACAGGAGTCTAGCTGATTTACCCGAAATGTCATTTGTAGATATCTCATTATTTTCTCAATGCAGAAATAGACTTATTTAGGATGAGCTTAACTATGATAAACGATCATTAGATGTAGAACATGCTTAACTCCTTTCTAGTCTCACAATTGAGCAAAGAAATATATACAATAAGATCATGCTTAGAATCACTGAAAACTGTGAAGGATTATTCTCTCTATATGGATTTAGTGGCATTAGAAAAATATTCATTTAGAGAACTCTTTCGGTAACTTTGAGATCCAAAGGTAAAATTATTTTAACAGTTGCTTCGAGTGGAATAGTGGCTTTTCTCATTCCAAGTGGGAGTACGATATATCCAATATTTGCAATTTCCATAAATATTGACGAAGACTCCACCTGTTATATGAATCAAGGTAGTCCATTGGCTGACTTGATAATAAAAGTGAAATTTATTATATATGATGAAACTCCAATGATGAAGAAACATTATTTTGAAGCTGTTGATTGAACCTTGAGGGATATAATCAAGTTTTGAGAAACCTTTTGAAGGAAAATGAATATTTTTAAAATGGTGATTTCAAAGAGATTCTGTCTGTTGTACCCAAATGATCAAGACAAGATATTGTGTATGTTGTTGGGTGAAATGGCACACTAGAAGGAGGGTAAATAGTGTGTTAACTAAATTAATTAGTCTAAATTTAATTTTAGATATTTATTAGATTACTTAGGCAATTTACGTACGAATGACTGAGTGCGGAAGCGAGTAATAAAGATAAACAGACAATACACAAGAATAATAATGCTAACACAATTATTTATAGTGGTTCGGCCCCAATGCCTACTCCACTACCTAAGCACTCCGCTTAGGATTTCCAAACTAGATTTACTAGATTAAATCGATTCCCTTACAAGAGGACTTTGACCTAAAGAGACTCACTCTCAATCTAAGGCACTTCCACATCCGAAAGTCTCTGCCTTCTTATCGATAGTTCTCTTCCACCTCAACCCTAAGGGATACCTCAACTAATCCTAGTAAGCTATGTTTACACAAGTGGCTTTACACCTTCTGTACTCTGGCAACTACTTAGATCCAACACCTGACACTAGGTCTTACACAAACTTAACTTCAATAAGTAAACACGTTCAAATCATAATAAAGATTACAATGAAAAGAGCTAAAGAATAAAACCAAAAATCAGTGCTCTTTTCCAAGCCTTCAAGTCTCCAACTCGCCAAGTTGTTGGGCTTGCATTGAAGCCGAGTTGAGGAGAAAATTGGGCGCTTGAGAAAATATTGACGGAAGAACAGAGCGCTATTAATCGATCTTTAGAATGCTCAAAACTCTCTTTTTAATGCTCAATAAAATCTGTAAGAAGAATTAAAGGAGTCAGATGATGAATATTTATAACCTCTCAAAGAAACGGCAGCTCAACGGGCGGAAAAAGGACGAAAAACTAGCTGTTACCGTCGTTCGATCGCTTGTCGATCGATCATCGGTCGATCACTCGAGCGACCGCTGGCTCAATGTCTCTGTGCGGTCGACCGACGGGTCGATCGCCAGACGCCATTCCTGTGATGTGCGATCCAGTCGATCGACGCACCCACTGCCAATTTTTGGCTTCTGTTGGTCGACCACCCGGTCGACCGAAGTGGCCTTCTGCCGCTTTTTAACACCATTCGATCGACCGAAACTAGGTTGAGCAGTTTGGTTTGCTTTGTTTTTAAAACATAAATATTATATAAGAATTATCCCCCATTTGGATTCAATAAAAATATCTAAAAAATCAAAATTCTTAAGAATCAAAATATAGTTTTTGGGGTCTAGTACAAATTTTTCGAAAACGGAAATTTCCTAACTTTTCGGGTCAAGTATAGGTAGGCTAAAGGCTTCCAAAAATTCCTAAAAAATATCTCATTATCTAATCTTAACCCAAGGAACAATTATCGTCATTTTTTATGTCAATAAAAGGTTTAGGACATATAGTCTTCCAAGGAGCTCCCTAGGATATTTCAGGACGGTTTCCAGGTTTTCATGTTTTGGGATTCGGGGATAGTTTTTGGGTTCTTATGCATCATCATGAGAATTTTACAATATAATCTAGACACCCTAAACCTAGACTCTATCTTCCCGACGAATCCGAGCGCGTCGACCAACGTCCTTCTGATTTCTCGATTTCTTCGATATTTCCGATAGCGGACGTCGAGCGCTAACCGACTTGGAACCTGAAAGATTTCTCAATGAAATATTAGTTCCATGTTTGTTATCATCAAAATCGAGATTAAGACCAAGGTTGAAAACCTTAAGCCAACACATGTCATCTTATTTGTAAAGATACCGTGTGAGATGCTAACATTAACAATGCATACATGAGGTTGCACTCATGAAATTCACCGTATCAAGCATTGGAAATGAGACCCTTAGTGATGTTAATGGTGGGGATGTCAACATAAAGATTCCTAATGATTTGCTCATAAAAGAAATTGACGATCCACTTGTTGCAATTGTGAATGTCATTTATCTATTATTTTTTAACAACATAGGTGATCCCAATTAATTACTTGCAGCACATAGCTATGTTAGTACCTACCAATGGAATAGTTCAAAAGGTGAATAATTTTATGTTGTTTTTGGTTCCTAGTGAAATGAAGATTTATCTCAGCTTTGACAGTCCCATGTTCATCGGATGATGGATGTGATTCAATTAATGACATTCATACGAATTGAAGCTCAAAGTCGATGTTCTTGTCATGTTGCTTTTGAGAAACATAGATCAATCTTCAGGTCTATGCAATGAGACTCGACTTGAGATAATTCGAATAGGTCAGCATGTGTTGAAAGGAAAAATAATATCAAGAACCAATATAGGGGATAAGATTTTTATTCCAAGATTGATAAAAGCCATCAGATATAAAAGTTAATTTAAAATTTCAACGGAGACAATTTAATTTCCGATATATGTTTGTTTTGCTATGAACATAAATAAGAGCCAATGTCAAAACTTTAAACACGTTAGAGTATATCTAGAAACATATGTTATCTCATGGTCAACTATATGTTGGTATTTCTAGAATAATCAGTAGCCGTGGTTTGAAATTTCTTATACATGACAACGATGACAATGAAAAAAAAATAGTACTACAAATGTTGTTAAAAGGAAATATTTCATAATGTATAATAGATAAGTTATTTTTATTTTTTTTTCAGAAGTTAGTTTACAAGAAAATCTTCCATATGTATATTTTATCTTTAGTTATATTTTAATTTGAAATAAAATATCAATTTTTCTTTTGTAAATAATTTAATACCTAATATGTTGATATATAATTCAATATTATTGTTACAAAATTTATTTAAAATATTTTTCTTTTATTTATTTTTAAAAATTTAAATTTTACACCCAAAATATATTTTTCATAACTTATTATATTTTTAAATATCTACATATGCAATAAATGATAATATCTAATTCAATATTATTTTAGTATATATAATTTCTATTCAAGAAATAGATACAATTATTTTTACTCTATAATTAAATTTATAAATGCATACAACTAATTGATTTATTCTTATTCAAATAATTTTTATAGCATAATTAAATCGTGCTTATCATGGGTGTCGTACTAGTTCTCTAAGAAATAATATTGATATATTTGGTTGACACATGTGAATTACAACTTCCAATAAATTAATTTCATTCTTAAATATCCTCCGCTTCTAATTATAATAATATTATATTAGTGCAGTATACTATTTTAATTACTTTATGATAATATAAATAATATAAATATTTAATAATATAATAAAATATTCATTATAATTTTAATATTTAAATTTAATAATATATTTGTTATATATTAGATAATTCATAAAATTATAAACATAAAAATAATTGAAAAAGTTTTAAATAATTTTATATTTTTATATGTTACAAAATATAAGAAGTTGCTTATCTAACCTCAATTTTATTTTCTATAGGTTCATTAGTTTCGCAAAGTATCCAAAATATAATATGACATGATTGGATAATTACTAATCTCTTATCTATTTCTTGCAACATTAAACTAACATGTGTTTGTTTGTATTATCACAACATATGACATAATGATAAATAAAAAATTATATACTATTTTTTATTCCTTTTATCATAACAAAAGCACGGGACGAGATGAGATATTATCATAATTTTAGAATAATCATTTTAATAATTATAATATTATGTTATAAAGACTATAAATTAGTTTTTTTTTCATATTTACTACAAATGTGATACATTAGTCTATCAATAATTGGTATAATACTTAAATAATCAAACTAATATGTTCTAATATAATTAGCATCGTAAGTAGATGATACTTCGAGAGTCGGGTGAACTTCATTTCATAGTCCATTACTTACATATTATCGTCTAGCGCAGTAGCTCGAACTCTTTCGCTCGCCTATCCCAAACACTCAACGGTAGGTACTTCTCCACCATAGTAGCTCTGAACTCCTCCCAGGTATGGGGTGGTGCACCTACTGCTCTACGGCCCCTCCTAGTGTGAAGCCAATTTTTAGCTGGTCCTCTCAGCTACAACTCGATCATCTGAGCGGTCGTCTCAGAAGAATAATCGAGCTCCAAGCACAGCTCATAGCAATCCCCAAAGAAACTATTGACCTCCACCCGCTGATCAGTCCTTGTAAACTCTTGTGGCCTGAATTTGATAAAATCTGCATAAGAGGGTGCTCTAGGAACTCTGACCACAGGTGCCACTGGCTCAACCACCTTCAGTACTGCTGGCACCGGTTGTGGCTGCTGCCTCAGTTCTTGCTCCCTACGGAGTGCCTCAGTCAGCTCAGCCACTCGGGCTTGCAACTGCACAACCATGGGATCATGTCCCACATCTTCCCGTGTTTGCGGTGGTCTTCCACGATCCCGACCCCGGCCTCGGCCTCGGTGCTCTGTCGAGTTACTGCCACTACCGCTCCATGCGGCATTAAAAGCCTCAATCAATCTAGAATTACTAGAAAGAAACAGCAGATTAGATAATTCAATTCACCCTAAATCTTTAAATAAACTTAACCACAAGTCGCGTTGAGGTGCAGACTTAGCCCATTGATCTCATAACACAACTCTACCGTATACCGACACGCTAGCAATGCCCTATACGGTAAACAAACTCTAGGTCGTAGTTAGACTGAACCACATGCTCTGATACCACATTGTCACGCCCCAACTCAAGGTCACGTGATCGGCCAGAGTATATGTGCTTATACCTCGCAGCCTATCTCATGCACATGCCAACTCATAATAAAATATAGCGAAAAGAATAACAGATTTTATTATGAACGAGAAAATAAAACAGATTCTATTTAAGAAGTAAAGTTTTTTTTAGCAAAGTGTTTAAAGTGCAGAAATAAATAAATCAAAGTTTAATAGTTTGCAATAACAAATAAAATCTGAATGAAAGACATAAATGTTCCCAAGGGACTACAGTTCCAAAATACTAAAATACAAATGCATGATAAATCTACCAAAGACTCGACTATGATCCCTAACTAGGTCTGCTATGAGATCAATGTGACTCATCTGCCCTCCAATCGCGTCAAGTGCTCCAGCCCACCTCACTGGTCAGGCTCTGCAAAAAAGAAAGAAATAAACAACGGGTGAGTTCAAAAGAACCCAGTGAGCAGTTCTACCAACCCCCACCATAAAAACCAACCACAAATAAATGAATAAGTGCCCCTGTCTCATACAGGGACAAAGCATCAAGTGATATGACTAACTAACAGACCATATGGCCATTACATGCCCAAAGGCAAACCAATTCACTTAGCAGTGAAGTACAGCAGGCCTCAGTCTACCCGTGCCCTAAGACAACAAATCACACTCAAGGATTATGAGGATAATCGGGATTGACCAATCTGGGCTTATCCTATAATAGAACCCTTAAAAATAACGCAAGAATAATCGGGATTCGCCCATCCGAACTTATTCCTTAAATATAGAACTCGAAAACAATCGGGATTTGCCCATCCAAATTTGTTCCACAAGAAACACATGAACAATCGGGATTCGCTCATTCGAACTTGTTCCATAAATAACGCAGGAACAATCGAGATTCGTCCATTCGAACTTGTTCCATAAATAATCGCATGAATAATCGGGATTCGCCCATCCAAACTCATTCCTTAAACACAGGTTGGAAATTAACCATCCAACCTCTCGGGCCAAACTCGAAATTCGGCTCCTATCTGAGCCTCTCCGTCGTTCATAAAGATATGACGCTAATAAGACCTAAGTTAAGTGTCTCCTACGGTGTCTTAGGGGTGTCTTTACTAGTAGATGTGGTAATGGGCCGGGCCGGGCCCGATTCTGGGTCGTGCTTGACCCGACCCAAAGAATTTTGGGCCAAGCCTGGCACAACCCAACTGTACGTGCTCAAGGGGCGGGTTGGGCTCGCCCCCTTGGGCACGTGGGCCGTGCTCGGCACGGCACGGGCCTGGCCTTGCATCCACAGGCTAGGTCTGGTGCCACCCAGGCCTAGCCTGGTCTACACCCAAGCCTAGCTTGGTTTCTATACTAGGCTTGAGCATAATATATTATACTTATGAAATTTACATAAGAATAAATAATCAATCTTGGTGTGGTGGTTAGTTTCTAAAAAACTAGTGAAGGTTGATGGTTCAAGTCTCATCGCCGACCTTTGTATTTCCTCTTTTTAAGCCAGGCCCGAGCCCGAAGGGGCGGGCTCAGGCTCGGGTTGGGCCGCCCCTTTGAGCAGTCGCAACACTCTATGTTCGATCCCGATGCCTAGACCCGTAATATCATCAACCCATGAGGTTTTATTTCATGCACATAATTTATTTTGTTGGCTCTTAACAGATTATGCTGCCCCTTGAATTTTAATTACACGATTAAAATTTCTATTTGCCAAAATTAGAGTTTTGTTTTTAGTTTACTGTTGAGCCCAAAATTGGTGCACCCGAGCCGAATCCGATTTTCAAAGTGTATCCTATGGGTCCAGACTATGTTTTCTGGTTAAAATGATAGATTAAACGACTATGTTCAGTAAACCATACGCATCACAACAAAGATTACAAAATCAGCATTGAATGAATAATTTTCGGCATGGAATTTTAGTAAGTTGAGTTTTCAGCATGTTAAGGTAATTAACCCAAAAATTACAGCAATTAAATCCTAAATTACCATCACTACATATTTATAACATCAAGTTCAGTCATACAAAAATTAAATCATAATTTCTAATCAATATTTAGCATGCATATACATCATCTTAAGACCAAGACTCAAGCTTCAAATCAAGAATCCCAATATGAACATACATGACATCAAGATTAATATTTCCACATGCAAAGATAGATTCATATGCTGAAATTTACATATCTAGATACAAATCATGCATTGGCATCATAGGAACTTAATTAAGGAAATTAATCCAAAGTCTAGATCTTAAAGAAAACATCAAGGACTTCTCTTAGGCATTTTATCGAACACCTCGAGGGCAACCCATCTCCCTCCTTGGCTGAACCTCCCTAGGGTAGTCCTAGGACTGCCGCACCACAAAGGGGGGTCTTTGGGCTCCTCTTTCATGGCAATACGTGAAATCGATAATAAATCTTCAAGAAACGACAAAAAATTCGACAATAACTTCTCAATCTCCAACAATGGCTCAAGAACACAAGGAAATCCAAGAAAAGGGGGAGGGAAGATCCACTCACTTGATTGGAAAAAAAGAAAGAGAGAAATCCCCGATCGACGGCCTCTGAATTCGGCCACGACAAGACGGCAACGGCTCCGAGAATCGGCTCCAACCAAGGGAAGGGAGCAGTGGCTCCTACCAAGCCGGCGGCTTGGCTTCCAAGGGAGAGGAAGGAAGAGAGGAAGGCTTGGCTTGGCGGCTTCAAGAGAGAGGAAGGAAGAGAGGAAGGCTCCAAGAGAGGGAAGGGAGGGGCGGCGGCTCCTCTCTTCTCTCTAGGTGGCTTGTGCGGCTCCATTAGGGAGCCACCTAGTCCTAGGAGGGATTTTATAATCCTTTCCCCATCTCATCCAACCCTAATCCCTTTTAATCAGCATCCGCCTCAAATTCGGATCCAAACCCGCTAACTCCTCAATCCAAACTAACCTCATGCTAAATACAAGCATCAATTACATGCACACCCATGTAATGCAATTTAATAAATCAAGCACACACATTAAAACAATTAAATAAATTTATCTAAGTAGAAAAAGAAATCGCATAATTTATGTTCCTATTTACCTGAGTTTTCAAGCTCGCATCGGATCATGACTCGACTCAGCTCGATCTCGAATCAGTCCGCTAGACTGACAAAGATAAATAATAAAAATTATCATAATATCTCGAATATTACAACATCGCAAGTAGATTAATTAATAAATATATACATATGATAGGTCATAATAATTCCCATGACAATACGTACAACCAGAACAATGAACATCGTGCGGTTTGGGGATTTATCAACATTATCTAATTTTTCTTATACAAATTAGAAGCTTCATTTTCAATTGAATTAAAGGTTAAACCTAATTAGTTAGCCTTAAGTAGGAAAACTTGGTTCACCTCCTATCGTATAATGGATCCTCCACTGCAACAAGTGTATCAAAAGATTTAAATAGAGACCCATTATATTAAGTCTGACACTTTTTTATGATAATTAGGCTAATTGTCGATAATTCCTATTACTCGACCTTCAAAACACGATATAATATTTTCTTAGTGTCATTGCAAATCTAAAAGCAAAAGAAATATACACAACATATATTATATTATAGAAAATAAACGATGCTAGATGAGTAAATATATATACTCTAATATTAATAAATATAACAAAAACTTCATCAATATAGCATCTTTTAAACATGTCAATCAGCTGCAGTTGCATAAACGGCTTAAATATGTTTTTGATCTCTCAAAATATTATTTTTTTTTTTCGTTTGGTCTCTTATTTTTAAAAACTTTTCATTTAGTCCCTAAAAAATTATTTTTGTTTTCGTTTGGTCCACCTGTTAACTTTTAATATTAAGTGCCAATATAAAATGTTGACATGGACTAAAGATGGACCAAACGGAAAAAATAAGATATTTTAATGGACTAGATAGAAAAAATATATAATTTAATAACCTAAAATATAATAATATATATTTTAATAATCTAAAGCATAACAATATATAATTATGTTTTAGGTTATTAAAATATATATTTTTTCTATCTAGTCTCTTAAAATATCTTATTTTTTCTATTTGATCCCTCTTTAGTCCATGTCAGCATTTCATGTTGGCACTTAACATCAAAAGTTAACGAAAAATTAACGGATGAACCAAATGAAAACGAAAATAATTTTTGAGAGACCAAACGAAAAAAAAAAAAATATTTTGGGGGACCAAAAATATAATTAAGCATGCATAAACATAACTCATAACATCTTTTAAGCGTAATAATCAAATGCAACTTTTCAAAATATTGTTACAAATCATAAATGTACTAGAACATGAGTCACAATAATAGTTAACATAACAGAGTGTCTATGGTCCCATCAATTTATTCGAAAACATCAATTTCTAATGATCTCTCATCTCAAAAAAATATTTTTTATATTATGATTTTTTATAAATTTAATCATCACATCTACTTTCCTTATGTTAGTTAGACCTAACTTCTTCAATTCATCTTCTAGAGGCTTACGAGGGTTTGGCAACTTTCTTATAATTTTAGCTAAACCACTCCTAGCTACCACCTTTTATATTTTTGTCAAAATCTGCAATGAATTTAGCTGCATTTTTTGGCATTGCAATTTCGCTTACGAGACCAGCATGTGCTCCTTCAAAAGGCCAAGAAGAGTGGATGTAGGCATATAACTGACTAACATAGGGGAGGCTGGTATCTTCATCCCCTCATATGTGAAAGCATTTCCAATCTCACATTGGATGTCAACAATTGCATTGTTTCTATCTTAGCATTGTGTCTATTAGCACAATCCTTATCAAATATCCATTGGGATTAACTTCTTCAATTTCTTTTTAGCATAATTTTCATATCTAATTTATTTTGTTAAAAAATGACAAATGACATTGGGATAAATAAGATTGTTAGCAAACATAATAAAAAAGTAAATAATTAACATTTATATATTAGACATATCACCGCTAGGTATTCGACAAAGACTTGACTATTGTCTACTACAATACACTTCTTTGTATCATCTAACCGAAAGGCACTTATATTCATCATGTCCACCACTTTAGCTAGTTTGGTAGACCATCATTTTATTTTGTTCACCAATTGTAGTATTATGAGAACAATTCTTGGAACTCGCACTTTCATATATTCTTTTACATGCTTATTCTTATTCATTTGTGTACTTGCGATTTTTTTAAAAAAAATTGTATATTGGTTTCAGCGGGATGAGCGCGACGTGTAACGGCACGTGCGGAGTTGATCGCGGTTGGGAGTGATTTGAGGTGAGATCCTTGGTCAATCGAAATTACTTAAATTTAGTGTTAATTGTTGTGCTAAGTCCGAGTAGGGTTCAAGCCAAGTCTGAGGGTGCAATCAGGGCTCAAATCAGACTCGTTTTGAGCGAGTTGGGTCGACTTAAGTGAAGAGGGGCAAAAGAGTAATTCGGCTCTTAAAATTAAAAAAAATAATAAGTGGCCACCTGGGACCGTAAGACTCCAAGGAGGGGCCGCACGCGACCCAAGGATTCGAGTGGAAGAGGGAGGAATCAGAGAAGAATTGGCCGAATATCGGAGACTTCGTCGGATCGGATTCGACGCGAGGCTTCATCGTCGTCTTCTTGTCCTTAAATCGGTTCTAGGTGAGTGGTTTCTTCCCCAAATCCCTAAATATATGATTAGGGGATGTTGATCCTTGTAGGTAGGATCAGATGATGAAATCTTTTCGAGAATTGGTTTTTATGCATGTTTGTATTCGCGATTATTGTATCAGTTTGTTTGTATGACATTTCCTTGGGGTTTATGGTGGGTGGCAGCCCTAGGGCATTCCCTTAAAGCCTAGGGAGGACCGGCCTTTGTGTTGGAGGCAAGAAATACTTGTAGGTATTTTATTTCATAATTATTCAGTATTTAATTTCGAATTTTGGTTAGGAAGCACGTTAGCGTGTGAAGCTAATGCCTGACCTAACGAGTTGATTTTAGGGTCGAGATATACGTCGGTGAGCCATTCCAACGACTGACCCGAGTGGCATTGGTCGGAGGGTCTTTCCCAATCAAATTTTGGGCACCGATACTAGAGGGCCTTGCTAGCTTAGTGAGCTCGAGACGGGGAGTTCGTTAGGGCGTCCAGCCTAGTGAGTGACCTACGAGTTGTAGGCTGTTCGACTTGGGGGTGTTTCCTTTTGGGCCAGATGGTGCGTAGCACTCACGAGATGATTTATGTAAATCCTTTTATGTTTCATATCAGTTTTGATGAGCATTTAAAAATTTACTGCATTTTATTATGTGGATTGGCTTGGTAGTGGTTAAGACGACCATTTACCGAGTTCTATGAACTCACCACTCTTTTGGTGTTGTTTTACAGATCCCGATCATTGAGGTATGACACAGCTGATGGTGGCACACTCCGGTGGCGATCGTGAAACTAGTTGGTGTAGTCGAGTCCTGGTCGAGTCGTGTAATTTATTTTGAGCATGTGAACGTTGTGTAGTGTCGACCTTTGAACATGTGGTTATGTTTATATTATGCATTTGGTCTGGTATGTGGACTTGTTTCCTTTCATGAATGAAGTCTTTGATATTGTGATTGACCTGAGTCGTTTATTTTTGCATGCATGGCTCGATTATATGGTCTAGGCTTCGGGGTGCTTGTCTGAACTCTGGCCGGTTGCGTAACCCAATTTTGGGGCGTGACAATGTGGTATTAGATCATGTGGTTAGGTCCAAATAACATCATTAGGGCATAGAGTACTGTATAGGCATTTGCTAGCATGTCGATATACGATGTGTCCTATTTCACGAGACTGAGCTACGGAGCTTGCGCGCATCAGCGACGATACGTATGATCGTAGTATAATAATTGTAGTAGTGATTAATTCATTTCATATTCTTCTTTTATAGCTATGGAGGCACATAATGATGCAGTGATGAGCGACAGTGGTAGTAATTTCACAGGCCAGCAGGGCCGTGGTTGAGGTTGAGGTAGGGGCCGCACTACGGGTCGGGGCCGTGGGTGCCCAGCCCAAAAGAGGGTAGAGTAGGACCCTCGGGTGGCTGAGCTAGAGGCACAGGTGGCTGAGTTAATTGAGGAGCTCCGGCGAGAGCGGGAGTTGAGGCAGCAGCAGCCTCAACTTGAGCCGGTTGCACCAGCGGCTCAAGAGTTAGAGGGACTGGTACCACCAGCGGTCAGAGCAGTAGATCGTTAAGAGGCAGCAAGCCACATGGTTTCGTAGCTAGATTTTGTCAGGTTGAGGCCCCCGGACTTTACCAGCACAAACTTGATAGTGGAGGTCACTAACTTCCTGAGTGATTGCTATGATCTACGTGAGGTACTAGGATGTTCTTGTGAGGCAACGACACACATGGCGGGACTGCAGTTGAGAGGACCGACGAAGGAATGACTCCATTCCTAAAGGGCCCGTAGGGGGATTACTGCACCATCCCTTCTGTGGGATGAGTTTAAGGCCATTGTTATATAACGGTATCTACACAGGATTTGCTAGCAGTTGAGAGGACCGACGAAGGAATGACTCCATTCCTAAAGGGCCCGTAGGGGGATTACTGCACCATCCCTTCTGTGGGATGAGTTTAAGGCCATTGTTATATAACATCATTAGGGCATAGAGTACTGTATAGGCATTTGCTAGCATGTCGATATACGATGTGTCCTATTTCACGAGACTGAGCTACGGAGCTTGCGCGCATCAGCGACGATACGTATGATCGTAGTATAATAATTGTAGTAGTGATTAATTCATTTCATATTCTTCTTTTATAGCTATGGAGGCACATAATGATGCAGTGATGAGCGACAGTGGTAGTAATTTCACAGGCCAGCAGGGCCGTGGTTGAGGTTGAGGTAGGGGCCGCACTACGGGTCGGGGCCGTGGGTGCCCAGCCCAAAAGAGGGTAGAGTAGGACCCTCGGGTGGCTGAGCTAGAGGCACAGGTGGCTGAGTTAATTGAGGAGCTCCGGCGAGAGCGGGAGTTGAGGCAGCAGCAGCCTCAACTTGAGCCGGTTGCACCAGCGGCTCAAGAGTTAGAGGGACTGGTACCACCAGCGGTCAGAGCAGTAGATCGTTAAGAGGCAGCAAGCCACATGGTTTCGTAGCTAGATTTTGTCAGGTTGAGGCCCCCGGACTTTACCAGCACAAACTTGATAGTGGAGGTCACTAACTTCCTGAGTGATTGCTATGATCTACGTGAGGTACTAGGATGTTCTTGTGAGGCAACGACACACATGGCGGGACTGCAGTTGAGAGGACCGACGAAGGAATGACTCCATTCCTAAAGGGCCCGTAGGGGGATTACTGCACCATCCCTTCTGTGGGATGAGTTTAAGGCCATTGTTATATAACGGTATCTACACAGGAGTGTCCGCGAGAAGCGGGCAAAAGAGTTTGAACAGCTCCACTAGACGAACAACATATCGGTTCAGCAGTATGAGATGGAGTTCATTTAGCTGTCTCGATATCATTATATGCTGGTAGCTATAGAGACGGCCAGGGTTAGGAGATTCGTTGAGGGACTGCGAGTGCACATTGGTTGCCTGATCCACTACATTGAGAGCACTACGTTTCCTGTGGCAGTTGATGAGGCTCTACGAAAGGAAGCTCTAGTACCTTTAGAGCGGCCTAAGGGGCCCTCGAAGAAGAGGTTCAGATTCCATGGGCCAGGAGAGCGGCAGACCCACTCTGAGGGTGTTGCCGTCAGGACAGGCCAGGAGGCGAGCCGAGGGCAGGGTGTCGTCAGGGTTCGCTTAGGGCTAGGTCAGGTGCAAAGGGCTGTGACAAGGGATGCATCTGGGCAGAGGAAGTCCGAGGGCCCGCCGTCTTGTGGATAGTGTGGCAGGCAGCACTGGGGTGTATGTTTTGGCCAATACAGATGCATGCTTCGGGTGCGGCCAAATCGGGCACTTCAAGAAAGACTGTTCGGCCAATGGAGGTCAGAGGGTAGCCCAATCTCAGGGGAAGGCACCAGTGTCAGTAGTTTTGTGGCTCATAAGGGTCAGGTACAAGGCAAGGGGCAGCGTGCGAGCGGTTCTGGAAAGGTTCCTGCTCGAGTTTTTCTCTTACACCAGGTGGCGCAGAGGCGTCGAATGTTGTGGTGGCAAGTACACTTTCAGCTTGTTTTACTAGTGCATATGTGTTATTTGACCCGGGTGCCACTCATTCTTTTGTTTCGGCTTTATTTGCACCCCTCTTGGGGAAAGAGAATAATTCACTTGAGGCGCCTTTAGTGGTGTCGACGCCAATGGGCGATGTGGTCGTGGCCGAATCGATCTTCTTTGACTATGAGGTTTATGTTTGCAGCCATCTTCTGCAAGTCGAACTGGTTCTACTCCCATCGTTGGAGTTGGATATCATTCAAGGCATTGATTGGTTGGCTACCCATTACGCGAAAGTAGACTGCAGGGCAAAGACTGTCATTTTCAGCTACCGCAGTTTATTTTCCAAGGTGATGGTAAGGGGGGTTCTTATAGGGTAGTCTCAGCCGTAAAGGCCCGAAAATTTGCTCTGTGGACGCTGCCAGTCATTTATGGCTTTTGTGTCGATGGCGGTGGAGTCTGGGGGAGCAAATGGAAAGCTAAGGGAGACTCCAGTGATCAGTGAGTTCCCTAACATTGTCATTGATGAACTTCTGGGGTTGCCACTATGCAGAGAGATTGAATTCTGCATTGAATTGCAGATGGGGGTGAAGCTGATATCCATCCCCCCTTATAGGATGACATCGACCGAGCTGAGGGAGCTCAAGGCTCAGCTGGAGGAGCTCTTGGATTTGGGCATCATCCCCCCAAGTGTATCCTCGTGGGGGGCTTTGGTACTCTTTATTAAGAAGAAAGATGGATCACTGCGGATGTGCATCAATTACAAGAAACTAAATAAGGTAACCATTAAGAATCGATACTCGCTGTCAAGGATTGATGATATGTTCGATCAGCTTCAGGGGGCACAATGGTTCTCCAAGATCGATTTGCAGTCTGAATATCATCAGTTGAAAATCTGGGACCAGGATATGCCTAAGACGACTTTTCGGATAAGGTACGACCATTATGAATTTCTAGCCATGTCGTTTGGGCTGACGAATGCACCTGCTGCATTCATGGATCTAATGAATCGAGTGTTCATGGAGTTTTTGGACAAGTTTGTCATCATCTTCATTGATGATATTTTGGTTTATTCTCGGAGCAGAGAGGAGCACTGTGAGCACGTGAGGGTGGTCCTGGAGACCCTCAGGAGACATCAGTTTTTTGCAAAGTTCTCTAAGTGCGAGTCCTGGATGGAGAGTGTGGGATTTCTAGGGCATGTAGTGTCTCGGGAGGGAGTTAAAGTGAACCCTGCTAAGATTGAGGCGATGCAGAACTGAGGGAGGCCGACCAGTTTGACAGAGATTCAAAACTTCTTGGGTCTGGCCGGGTATTATCGAAAGTTCGTGGAGAATTTTTTCTGAATTGTGGCTCCCCGAACTCAGTTGACCCAGAAGGAAGTTAAGTTCGTCTAGGATGATAAATGTGAGAAGAGCTTTCAGAAGCTCAAGAACTCACGTGACTCTGAGTTGGGGTGTGACAAACGCGCACGAGATGATTTATGGAAAGGGTTATTAGACTAAAAAATCACAAAATTTTAAGTTCTACCCGTGTTTTCAAAATTCTCCTGTAAATGCATATAATTTTCATCCGTTGATGACTTGATGCCATCTACCAATTCGTCAAGCGCCATCTCAATTAAGCTGGTGTGGAGGAAATCGGCGCTCGCTTGGCTCACGACTTCATATGTGGCCACGCCTAGTTGTGAGAGGACAAATATATATATAACCTCCCACACCTTTTTCTCCTTTCTCCTCCTCCTCCTCCTCCCCAAAGATCTGTCGCTCCCATTAGAGCAAGCCCTGGTGCAAGCGAAATCGCCTCCGCCATCCTCCTCTCAACAGGGCATATTGCAGGTGCCTCGCACAGCTCATTTGTCCAGATATCAACGCTGCCGTCCTCGAGCTGGAGCTTGGCAGAGCAGAGGCAGGCCACCTTGGGGCCGCGATTTAGCGAGACCAGGAAGATGCCGCTGTTGTTGACCATGCTCTTAGCGGAGGAGTAGTAGTAGGGCTTTCACTCGGCCTCGACGATGCTGTTGACGATGTGTCACCAAATATAGGTTGCATGTTGTACTTGGACGGGCGGCAGGGCAGCCCAGTCTGAGTCTTCATGTGGGGTGGGTATCTGGGCCCAATTCTAAAATTCCAAAGTCCAATCATGAACATATAAAGGAAAACAGTAGGTAGAATCAGCTTTGGATACCAAACAAGTATTAGTAGGAGAACATGAACCAGCACAGTTGTGATTGGGTTCTTCCAGTGGCGCACCTCTCCAAACCATTTGAACACATTGATAAGACCTGAGAGCGGCGCCATGATCCTGAAGAAGTTGGCCTTGCTCCTTCTCATGCTCCACATGTGTGACTCCACATCAAGCATGTACTCCACCACCTCTTTCCTAAGTGGTGGCTCTACCCTCCCTAGTCTTGCCGCAACAATGTTCATTGCCTGGTACCTGAGACTGTCCAATTGGTTCACTGTGAATGGATGCAGGTAATGCATCTTGGGAAGCAGTGGATGTCCATATAGATAAACCATGTTGGCAACACAGTAGGCATGGTTCTTGTCCGAACCCACTTCTGCACATACTTAGCAACGCAGTAGGCATCAATGGTTCCTCTTCCACCCTCATCTTCATTGGAAGCAGCTCCTTTACACCCAAGATTCCAACCTCTAAGATCCCAACTGGTGGCTTCCAAAGTTGACGGGCCGTAGGGCGTTGATCACTAATGTACATTGTTGATTCATCCATCACATGATAAGCTCCCTCCAAGCAAACTCTGAGGTGGATCCTGCTTGAAAACCTAAGTTCTCTTCTTGTTTCACCTTCCATGATTCCTATTCCAAACTTCTTCATGTTGAACCATTTTGAATGCACCATTGGGCGGTGACCCAACCTCTTTTCGAACAGTGTTAGTGGCAATGATGCCCTTCCCAACACATCATCTTTTCTTGGGCTCACACGATCTTCAACAGTGAGCACTAGTTATTCTTCAAATGGTTTCGCTACAACAAAGATGAGATCTTCATTTCAAATGGCTCCGCTACACCATGTCTACTTAGTTAGCTAGTATCCTGGACTTGGACTCGCAATAGCAAGGAGGAGATGGGCGCATGTCATAAATGCTGGAGGGAGTAGAGTGTGTGAGTTGGCTGTCTTCTCGTTGATAGGAGGAAATTTTTTTGATGGTGGGTGTGGCTGATAACGTGATGGAGTTACAGATCTTTGGGATGGAGGAGGAGGATGACGAGAAATGGGTAAAGATGGCAGCAACAAAGAAAGAAGAGAGGAGAAAAAGATGGCGTCAGCCACGTATGAAGTCGTCAGCCACACGAGCGTCGTTTTCCTCCACGTCAGCTTAGTTGTGACGGCGCTTGACGAATTGGTAGATGACATCAACGTATGGAAACTATATGCATTTATAGGAGAATTTTGAAAACGCGGGCAAAACTTAAAATTTTGTGAAACTTTATGATTTTTTAGTCTAATAACCCTTTTGGAAACCCTTTTATGTTTTATATCAGTTTTGATGAGCATTTAAATATTTACTGCATTTTATTATGTGGAT
This sequence comes from Canna indica, assembly GCA_034359265.1. Classification (NCBI taxonomy): domain Eukaryota; kingdom Viridiplantae; phylum Streptophyta; class Magnoliopsida; order Zingiberales; family Cannaceae; genus Canna; species Canna indica. The sequence continues at coordinate 72,107,850 of CP136890.1, read as the reverse complement.
TGGTTTGGTAGTGATTGAGACGATCACTCATTGAGTTTTATGAACTCACCACTCTTTTGGTGTTGTTTTGCAGATTCTGATCATTGAGGTATGGCGCAGCTGGTGGCGGCAGACTCCGGTGGCAATCTCGTGAAACTAGTTAGTGTAGTCGAGTTTTGGTCAAGTCGTGTATTTTATTTTGAGCATGTGAACATTGTGCAGTGTCAACCTTTGAACATGTGGTTATGTTTATTTTATGCATTTGGTTTGGTACGTGGACTTGTTTCCTTTTATAAATGAAGTATTTGATATTGTGATTGACCCGAGTCATTTACTTTCGCATGCATGGTTCGGTTATGTGGTCTAGGCTTCGGGGTGCTTGTCTGCACTCTGGCCGGTCGCGTGACTCGATTTTGGGGCGTGACAATGTTGATATTAAAGGATACATTAAAATTGGAATATCAAATTACGGTAATTTGACCTTGATAATTGTTATTAAGGATATATTATATTCGACTATTAAATGTGTTTTATAATTTCGAATATGGCCCTAAATCGATCAATGATACATCTATAAATATCCACCTCGGATGTTCATATTAGACGATCCATTTTTGGGTGGCAGTCGACCTCCTCCTGAAGTGAACCGACCTCCTTTTATGTGGTAGCTGACCTAGAGAGAGAGAGCTCGGAAGGAGTTTCGAGACTCGCCGAGCTAGCACTCGGCCGCCGCATTATTCTTCTCGTTCTCACCGTGTGCTATCCGTAGAGGGTGTTCGCCGTTGGCAGCACCTAGGATCTGAAGGTTGATAGAGATCTTGGACTTGTGGATCTGAAGATAGAACAGAGTCTACAAAGGTATAATTCCTAATTTGTATTGATTTAATCGAGATGCATGAATCCGCTTGGGTACGTAGAGTCCCACTACAATAGTGCTTATTTTAGCCGGCAGTTTTTTTTAGACTTTGTGCTGCAGTTTTAACTGCAACCTAAACTGTTGTGGGGAATTTCTTTCCCTACAGTTTGTTGACCGCATGCTACAGTGGCTTTTACGTTGTAGTTAATTAACGATAGCGCAAGCATGTTTTTCCCATCACTTAAAATTGCAATGATATTGCATGAAAAGGGATTTTTCCTAGCAATTAAAACTTAAAACATGTAGGATCTATTTTTCCTAGTAGTTAAAACTTAAAACATGTAGGATCCCACATGTTTTATGAAGGAGTATTTCCTACATATTTTTAAAAATATGTTGCCGATGTAGGATCGATTTTATTTTTCCGCTACGCTATTTTTGTTGCTCGCACGGTCCTCACCGACCCAACATGGACAATGCTCAAAAGTTGCTCCACCACTTGTCCATACTTATCCACAAATCAAATAACAACATCCATTTTCTCTTTTAGTGCTACATCTCGAGCTTCATCCACTAAGATAGAAAATAATGAATCACCAAGCTCTTGAACAATTACTTTAGAAGTCTCAATTGCACAATCACACACAATATCACGTTGGGTATCTGAAGATGTCAATTTAATATCCCGACGACTATTGTCTACAATGACACTCACAATATTTGCATTGTGATAACTTAAAAAATTTAAAACTTTTTAAAAAATTATTCGATTGTCTAAATTAGTGGATTCACGATGACCACAAAATATCAAGCCTATCTTAAAAGAAGACAAACAGTTTCAATAGATGCAAGTAAACAAACTCAGTAGTCACTTCGAGCTTGTTTTGTTTGCTTATCTACAATTGTTCTAAAATATTGTCATTGATTCAAGAGTGTCACATATTTACTTAATTGTGCAAACTATTTGGACCACCAACATGAGCATCTATTTTCTTCTTTTTTACCAATTTCTAAATTCATCTATGACAAAAGCATCATTATTACCCTTTGATTAAAAGAAATAGCAACGTAAGCAATATGTTGCATTTTTCTTTATGCTAAATTTTAACCAATTAGGATATTGATCAATCAAGATTTAAAAAACATTCTTCAAATTTACCTTGCAATGTTTGTGGAAACTCATGACATGACAAGATTTTTTTTTGCAAATATGCTCTTTGAACATCATCTTGAATGTTGTGATCATAATCACTTATTGGATGACGTAATCCTGGGTCTGCTGGAAGATTTGCTAAATCAACATCATACAGTCTTTTGCGACGATGATTCGCCAATTCTCTTCAGCTTTCGCATTTACTTCTTTGTTGGTCGAAGACGATGATCCACTAATTTTCTTTTAAAATACTTTTCCATAACTATTAAATAAAAATCAATTGAATCCAAGTGAATCAATTCGGTTTAATTAACATCAACATATTATCCAAATTCCAAACCAAATGAAAACTTCTTGTTAATTATTTTCAAGGTGAACCAATTTGATTCAATCAAACAATTGATGAAAAATAAATTTAATCAAATACCAAATTTTCAACTAATACAATCATATAATTCAATCAAACAATAAAAAAACTAAATTAGAATTGGACTAGTACTTTTGGGCCCGACTGAATTAGGCCCAGAAATGCCCACGCACATGAACCAGACTCAAGTCAAACAAGACGGCTAGACCCAGAGACTCCACTCGTGTCCTCATTAATTGCGAGAGATTCTAATTTTCATTACACCCATATTGAACACATTCTTACTTGAGCGTTAGAGTGTCTTTTGTAGCCCCCCGCCAGAGTTGTACCTAATCGAGAGATGCACCGAACTGGACCGGACCACATTGCTCCGACTTCAGGTGAGAACACTACTTGTGTTGGAACTTGGAAGAGATCATGCGTTGGAGATGATTGCAACATCCATGGAGCAAGGCACAATAGGCACTAGGCAACCGACGTGCAGCGGGGCCGACAAGCACCAAGCAAAGCCCGAGGGGATTGCGTTGCAATCTTTGCAAGACGGGGGCTGACGACAGTGGGGTGAGGCCAACTGCAAGCGGGGGTGAGGCCGACGACCAGCGGGGCAAGGCTGGCGGGCAGGGGTGACTGCCAAGTAGGAGGCAAACTAATGTTGGCTGTTGGGCGGAGCACGTTGATGGGAAGGTGTCGCGGGAGCACCACCACTGGGAAGATGGGCGCTGGGAGTGGGAGTCTAGAATTGTGAGCAATAGGGAGATTGCTGCTCACCGGCAAGGCAGAGGCTGTCAGCGAGCCGAAGGAGATTGGGTGAAGTGAAGAGGAGACATGGGTGAGAGGTGACGGTAGGAACACGGGTGGAACGCGCGGGTCGCTAGCCGCTCGGCGAAGAGGAAGAAGAGCACGACACACAAGTGAAGTGAGACGCTAGGGATCAAGAGAGGAAGAAAGAAATGAAATATAATTTTGGGATGAAATTTTAAAAATTGTAGGGGGTAAAATAGGATAAAAGTTTTGAGACAAGGAGGGGAATTTTAAAATTAGTAGGGGACAGATGAGGATAAAATTTCAAGCACAAGGGCAATTCTATAAACCAGAGGGGCAAAAGCGTCATTTCATCGTATAAAGTTGAATAATTTAAAATTTGGGAGAGAGGGGCAATGCTATAAACCAGCTGCTACAGTAACAAATAAATCCACTGTATGCTGTACTTGTAACTTTTTTAAAATAAATCTGACTTATTACTCATTTAGTGTCATTATTTTATCACATACAAGAGGCATTAATATATACGTCTTTATTTCCATTACAAGTATCTTTTCTTTAATCTTGAAGAACTTTTAGTAAAATTATATTAATTTCCTACGAGCTCTAGATTCATTTGTTGGATATTGTTCTTTCTCTTTTTCGCTCCTTGTTGTTGGTAGTAGGGCTGAGCATCGGATGGATCATATCAATATTTGTTTCGACCCGATCGGATATTAACTTAAAATTTTTAAAAAAATTATACTCGACCCGACCCGAACCCGACTCGACCCGATGTACCCGAATAACCCGATTCTAAATAAATTTTCGGGTTGATTTTCAAGTTTTTCGAGTCGGATCGAATTTTGCTCGGCATTAGTTGGTAGCACTTCAATCTTCACACGTTCACCTACTGTTGTTGGTAGCACTTATGGTCGACCATATTGATATCCTTCAACTCTTTTATATGTTTGAACGGATCTCTAACCTTTTTTGTACGGTGCTTAAACATTTTAAATCAACCATAAGTGATCCTCTAGGTGGCTAGTCGCAAAACAATCCAAGTCAATTGAAAAAAAACTTGATAATAACTTTGGGTTAATTGAATCTTGTAAGTTTTTACTTGATTCTCGACGAGCTTCGATTAATTTTTAGGGGTGTGTGGACTTGAGTATCTGGTATTTTTTATGATATCCAAATTCTATTATGTATAGAATCGATTCCTAAGTTTTGGACCTGGAACTTATCCTGTTGCGACTTAAAATCGAATCATACCCGAAACCTATGGTGTAGTATATGTTCGGAACTTGTAAATGACAGGTTTCAAAGTACAAGTTCCAAGTATTTTGTTGGAATCTGTTTATTTATAGATTTCCAAGGTACAAATCCAGTTTCGATTTCGATTCTAGGTACCTAATGTGTTAGACTCGAAATTGGAATCGATTTTAACTAATTTCTTAAGTGTTGTTTAGAATTTTATCTGATTTTAATTCAAATCTATTCAAATCCTATCCGGTCATATAAGTTTTAATTGATTTCGAATTTATTCATGCGCACCCCTACTTACTTATTTCAATAGCTGATCGTTGGGCAAGACTTGACTAATTAATCCAACCGAATCCGCTTATCCAATTATCCAATTATATTATAAAAATACTTTCTCTTACCCGCCCCATTTAATTATATTTATCACAAAGCCCCAAAATAATAACATCAATCAATTCCTGGCATTAACTTTTGCGCATTAAATAAAATATTCGAGTATCTTTTTCGGGCCCCACAACAGGAACCAGAAACCAGAACAATGAGATTAGAGACAGCGACTGTTGGGCGCAGTTGGAACCAAAGAAAGAAGAGAGCTCAGGAGGTGCTCTGCGACCGATTACGGAGAGCGGGGTAAGCGGCTGCGTATTCTGGGTTTCCCGGCGACGATCCGCTGGCTGTTGGTGGATCCGAGGGCGCACGCTGATGCTCAATTCGAGGCCGGCGGCCGGCTAGGTAGATGTTAATTTGCCGATCCATGGGGTATGTGTGTAACCTAATTATTCCCTTCCCCAACTCTCTTCCTTCGGTTTATGCAATTATTGTTTCTCGAGATCTGATCGAGAAGAATCCGCTATGAGATATTAGTTAAGGGTTTTTATGGCTTGTAAGTTGAAAACCCTAGCTAAGCAGAGACATAGGGGCCACTAATTTCAGAATTGATCACATATTGGTCCTAGGAAGTTCAACACACTGTCTTTAGCAACTGCGTATACTTATTTGCAAGAATTGATATTGTACTAGATGTACCAAGTGAGTTCATAACTTAACATACGCCAAATTGCTCTTCTATATGGAGTTATAGAGACGCTGTTCTTTTTTGTGAACATTTGTTTTTTCAACCTTTTTAAGTGGTAAGGAATAAGTAAAAAATCCCCAAAAGGAAAAGATATGATAAGAAAATAAAGAAATGCTCATTACATGAAGAATTTTGATAAATGGAAAAAAAGGTTATTCCTTATCTTGACTTTGTTATGTGGTTGTTCTTTGATATACTGGCTGTCCATAATTTTCTATTCGATGCAACAGTCGTGATCTTATTTGTGTGCTCATTCAAACATGTACTTCTCTGTATGTTGTTACCCTTTATCTACTCTTGTTCAACTATTGTTGAGTTTCACATAATGTAATTGGTTTTTAATTAAGGGAATTTTAATGGTCTTAATGTACTTTGGATGATCCCTTTAATACTTTATATTTGTTGTGTTTTCTTCCACTATCCTTAAAATCTTTATTTTGCATATTTGATGAATTTATCTTTTTTGTATGTACAACAACAGATAAAATATTATTTATCTAATATGCAAAAATGCCATGTGGGTTTGATGATACTTGCAACTTTTGTGGCTTATTCAACCAGTGCAAACTCCAGCTGTATGCTATATGCTTACAGGACCATTGGTGGGAGAGATAATCGAAATTGTTCATCAAAATGATACATTTAGTTGCAATTCATGTTATCTAATTACTTCTAAAATCAAAATGAAGTTGTATTAAAAATAAGTTTATAGAGAATAAAATTCTCTTCTTTTTGATTGCAAGAACGAAAATGGCTCCACATCATATCATATTTTCCCTTGTGCACTTTATGAGAATAAATGCCATTATTTAAGATCACTCAGGTAGTGTTTAAGGGAAGTGCCGGTCAGTAAATTCATCCAGATACCACTGGCAGCTTTGGTGATGTAATCATACTAACAGAGATCCATTATCTCTTAACCAAAAAAAATGAAACATTTTTTGTAGTTAGGTTCACATTGGAATTTGTATATTTCATGGGCTTGTTCTGGGTAATGATAATTATTGCCTACATGTTTATGTGTTTTGTAACAGAGCAGAGGTTGTCTTGAATGTTGTACCAAGCCTGCTCCAACAATTGCTGTTGATGAGCCTTCTAGGGGTTTAAAAATCCAAGGAAGAACAGTGAAGAAACCTACTATATCCGAAGAGTTTTGGAGTACAAGCACACATGAGATGGAAAATAGTGGTGTTCAGTCACAAAGAAGCATTTCTTCAATCAGTACCTTGGCACAAACCTTTGATCATCATGGTGGAGTAGGAAGCACAAGCAACTCTCTGGAGTTTGTGAATCATGGTAAGTATAAGACTGTTCCAATAGCTGATTCTATTGTAATTAAAGTAATGGAACATTCTTTAGGCAATCTCTGCTTTGAATTTTTTGGGTATTTACTCACATATAGACACATTGGAAAGCTAAGCCATATGGGTTGTAAAAAAAAGTCCTGATTTTTTAATGTTCTACTTGTGAAGTATGATATAATTGACTAGTGTTACTAGCTCTAAAATAATAGTAGGATACTTCAGCTTTTAGGTTGTCCATAACTAATGATAGAATGACTTTTTTTCTTCTTTCTCAACATAGTATTAGAGCAACCCACCTAGGGTTTCTCTCCTCTCCTCTCCTCTCCTATCCTCTCCTTGCCCTATTCCCACCGATCATCAAAGATCTCTTCTTGCTGCCTTCTGAATCCTGCAGATTTCTTCCTGCCGCCTTCTGGAATCCTGTAGATCTCTTCCCGTCATCTTCTTGTATCAGGCGACCAACCTTTTTTGGTGTTCCGCCCCCCCTAGGTGGATATCTTGGTCTCTCCAAGCCGAATCTTCTTCTCCAATCTTGAAGGTTCCTAGTTCAGTGGTCTACACCTGAAGAGGACTTCACATCGGCTGTTTTATTCTCTCCTTGGGCTGAAAATTAAAGACCTGTATCTATCTTAGGGTTTATCTCTCATCCCTCTCCTGGGACATCTCAAAACATCCCTATATCTCCACCGAACAGTAGCCTTATTTATCCATTGTTACTCTTCAAGGGTGTTATGACGTCCAACAACACTCTCACGGATCCTAACATCACCTCCTTCGGCACTTCAATCAAACTCAACGGTACAAATTATCTTCTTTGGGCTAGGGCTTTTCGCCTCTTATGTGGATCACAAAAGAAAACATATCATCTCGAGGATGAACCCCTGACGCTGCAGATATTGTTGAATATTCATATTGGGAGGCTAATGATTGTGCGGTTCTATCTTGGATGCTAAACAATGTGGAATCTCATATAGCTTCCACTATAGCCTTTCTTCCTATCGCCAAGAGTATGTGGGAGGCCCTCAAGAAGACATATCATCAAGATACAAATATATTCAAGATCTACTCATTATACTTAGATATGTTTAATTTGAGGATGGAGGAAGGCGGCTCAGTTCAAGATTATTATGCCACTTTAAAGGAAAAAGCAGATGAACTGGGCTAATATCATCCGCTGGTTGCGGATGTTTCTGTTCTTAAGAAGCAGCGTGAAGAATTTCTTGTTGCTAAGTTTCCCTATGGTTTACCTCCGTCTCTTCAGCATGTCAAGTCTCAACTTATGGCCGACAATACTATTCTTGATGTTAGCAGTGCTATGGCCAGAGTGTTGAGGGTTACCGAGCTCAACCCTACACCTACTCATGTACCTGAAAACTCCGCCCTTGCTACTGGGGGTCGGGGTCGAGGTGGAGATCGTTCTGGTGGTCGTGGTTGTGGAAGGAATTCCTTTCCTCCCTGCACTCACTGCTGTCGATCCAACCATTCTTCTGATCGTTGTTGGCAGAAGTTTGGTCGCCCATCTCAGGCTCAGGCTGCTACCGCCACTCAACCATCTCAGAGAACCTTGGGTAGTGAGGTAGTGAATCAGTAACAATTTCTAAGACTAAATATTATGATTTTTTACAAGCTAAGTCCTCCACTACTGCCATGTCTTCCACCTCTGGGGTCGCTGCCAATGTCTCTGCTTGGATCCTTGATTCTGAGTCTCTAATCATATGTCAGGTAATCAAAAGATGTCATTGGAATGCTGTGATGAGAATACTACAGTATATCAAGAAATCTTGCACTATAAAGAAAATGGTCACATCAATATGGAGGCTTACTCTGATGCTGATTATGCTGGTTCTACTCATGATGGGAGGTTTATACCGGGCTATTGTACCTACATGGGGGAAAACTTAGTCACTTGAAGGAGCAAGAAACAAAATGTGATGGTTCGCTCGAGTGCTGAAGCTGAATATAGAGCCATGGCTCATACTACTTGTGAGTTGATGTGGATAAAGACTCTTCTTGAAGAACTTGGATTTATGTTTGCTAAGCCTATGACTATGTATTGAGACAATCAACCCGCCATCTACATCACCAACAATCTTGTTTTTCACATGAGAACTAAGCATATTGAGGTTGACTGTCACTTCATTTGGGATGCTTTTCTATCCAAAAAAATTATTACTCCTCACACCTCTTCAGAGGAACAAACAATCTTCACTAAGGCCCTTGGGTCTACCAGATTTAGTTATCTTTGTAACAAGTTGGGCATGGTTGACATCTATGCTCCAACTTGATGGGGAGTGTTAGAAATAAACTTTCCTTATTTACTCTTTTGTTTTATGTATTAGGTAGGATAACTTATCTTATTCCTATGGCACAACATACCTTGTACACATATATATATTCTTGAGATAACTAATGATAGAATGACTTTTTCTCTTCTTTCTCAAAATTAAGTATATAATTGTATAGATTGATCGTTACGTAACACCTTACGCTTTTGGAAAAATTGGTAATCCAATCAAATCTAACATGGTATTTTTGAGTTTGGATCCTCCTAGCATCAGTATTTTTTTTTAAAAGACCCCTACTTCAATTTAGTCGATCAACTTCTTGTGGGGCTTGGTCAATCTCCTCAAATTTATCGGCTTCATGTGAGGGGGAGTATGATACGAGCCTTGGCGTAGGCTCGAGTTATTGGACGATGGAGACTGTTGTCCTCACCAATCTTTGATTTTTTTTGCTGGTATGTCTAGGTGACAGAATGCCTAACACAAGGAAGGAGAGAGGGAGAGGGAGAGAGAGAAAGAGAGAGAGAGAGGTTGATTGGAGTCTCACAAATTGATATTCATATTCCTTCTTTTTCTTTTTTTCTCTTTAAGTGGAGATTACAAAGTAGTAACTGAAACATTAAAAATACATTATTTCTAAAGTAGTAACAGAAACGTTGAAAATACATTAATTCCAAAGTAGTAACTGAAACATTAATAACAATGCATTATTTCTTACTTAATCCCTATTAAGATCACTAATTGATTTTGATTGCTTCCTTTTTACATTGATACTTATGCTTCCATCTTGCCTCTTGGTCTTCTGGATTTGCTAGTTGGGTTGGTGTAGGAAGGTTGATGTGGCAGTCCAACGAGCAGTTGATGTGGTAGTCTGACGGGTGTAACAATGCCTCCTCCTTCTGATGTATGCTTGTCCTCCAACATGAGCTGGGGGAAACAGAACGCAATTGGAGTATGTCTTTCCAGGTGGCTGCCTCGGGTGGAAGTCTTGCCCATTGTATTAAATATTCTTCCATTCCATGTTCATCCGTTGGTCAAGTACAACATGGAACTGGGTTGATCATGGAATGAGGAAGTGAGTGGCTGATGGAGTTGGATCGATGAATTGTTTGAGAAATGAAACATGAAAAACATTGTGAAGTTTGGAGCTGCTGGGAAGTTCAAGAGCGTAGGCGACTTTGCCAATTTTGCGAAGGATGCGAAAAGGCCCATAGAAGCGGGGAGACAGCTTGTTGAATGTTCTGCTAGCTAACGATTTGTGGCGGTAAGGTTTCAGCTTGAGGACAAGATCATTGACTTCAAATTGGACATCGCGGTGCTTGCAGTCATAGTTTCTCTTCATGATTTGTTGGGCCTAAAGCAAACACACGCGAATGAGTTGTAAGTGCGGATCATGTTCACGCAACAAGTGGTCAACCACTTCAAGATGGGCTGCACTAGCAGTATAAGGAGGCTGGTAGGAGGGCGCCCGTATACTACTTCAAAGGGACTTGTACGGAGAGCAGAGTGATATGCAGTGTTGTAGCAATATTCGATCCATGGTAGCCACTTTTGTCAAGTTTTGCGCCGATCATGGGTGAAGCAACGGAGGTAAATTTCAAGACTACGGTTGACGACTTCTATTTGTCCAGCTGCTTGTGGGTGATAAGGGGAGGTAAAGTGGAGATTGATACATGAAAGTGGATAATTATCTTCGGAAGTGACTAGCGAAGGTGGCATCACGATTAGAGACAACGGATTCACGCACTCCATGTAGGCGGACAATATTGTCGAAGAAGACACGTGCGACTGATGGAGCGGTGAATGGGTGGCTTAAGGCGATGAAGTGGCCGTATTTGGATTAACGGTCCACCACCACCATGATGATGTTTTTGCCTGTCGAAGAAGGAAGACCTTCGACGAAGTCCATTGAAATGTCGGCCCAAATGTGTTGAGGAACAGGTAATGGCTGGAGGAGACCTGCGGGTTGCAAGGTCTCGTGCTTGTTGCGCTGGCACGTAGGACAAGTTTCAACATAAGTACGAACATCGCGCCGGAGATGGTCCCAAAAGAACTCATTCTGCACCCTTTGAAGAGTGCGTTGATACCCTTCGTGTGTGGAATCATGGATTGCTGCCACTAGATTGTGTCGTAGCGGTGAAGTAGCTAGAATGAGGGTGCGATTTTTGAACAGGATGCAACCATCTTTCACTGCCCAAAGAGAGGGCCAAGGAAGAAGAGGTATGTCGAGCAACAGTTGCCTTAAAATTGGGTCATTTTGGATTTCTTCCATAAGCTTGAAAAGAAATTGAGATTGGGGAAAAGAGAGGGCAGCAAGTTGACCTATATGGTTGGGCTTTCGAGAGAGAGCATCAGCAACAGTGTTGAGGTGTCCCGCCTTGTATTCAATACTGAAATCATAGCCTAATAATTTGGAGACTTGTCCGTGTTGAGGAGAAGTGACCAAACGTTGTTCCAAAATTTATTTTAGGCTATAGTGATTCGTGCGGACCACAAATTGATGACCCCATAAGGGGTCCAATGTTTGATGGCTTTGGTCAATTCGAGTCGTTCCTTCTCATGAGCAACCAAATTTTGATGACGGTTGTGAAGAGGCCAACTGAAATAAGCGATGGAATGGTCATTTTGATGAAGAACAACCCCGATGCCGATGCTAGAAGTATCACACTCAACGATAAATGATTGAGTGAAATCACGAAGTGCAAGAATAGGAGTAGTAGTGAGTGCATGTTTGAGGGCTGTGAAGACGGTGGAGGCGGCATAGGACCATTGGAAGTTTGTTCTTGCTGAGTAGTGCAGTGAGGGGGGCAACAAGGATCCCATAATGACGAATGAATTTGTGGTAATAACCTGCAAGGCCGAGGAAGCTGCTGAGTTCAGTTACATTAGCCGGCTGTGGCCACAAAGCGATGGCTAAAATCTTTTGGGGGTCGGTGCTAATTCCTTGGCCTGAGATGACATGGCCTAGGTATGAGACTTGGAGTGACAAAGGTACACTTTGTCGTTTTAAGGAATAGTTGATGCTCCTCTTATGGTGGAGAAGACATTGTTGAGGTGTTTTAGATGTTCTTCCAAGGAGGTGCCGTAAACAAGTATGTCGTCAAGGAGGGGACATTTTTACACCCGCTGGACTGCCACATCAACTGCCTGCTGGGCTGCCACATCAACCTTCCACACCAACCCAACCAGCAAATCCAGAAGACCAAGAGGCAAGATAACGTAAAAAGGTAGCAATCAAAATCAATTAGTGATCCTAATAAGGATTAAGTAAGAAATAATGCATTTTTATTAACGTTTCAGTTACTACTTTAGAATTAATGTATTTTTATTAACGTTTCAATTACTACTTTAGAAATAATGTATTTTTAATGTTTCAGTTACTATTTTGTAATCTCTACTTAAAGAGAAAAAAAGAGGAATACATATCAATTTGTGAGACTCCAATCAACCTCTCTTTCTCTCTCCCTCCTTCCCTGTGTTAGGCATTGTCACCTAGACATACCAGCAAAAAAATCAAAGATTGGTGAGACAACAGTCTCCACCATCCGATAACTTGGACCTACGCCAAGGCTCGTATCAGAGTATTAACAATATAAATGCATATATTGGTCTATTTCCTAATAGCTAAGTTTTGGGAAAGTCGGCCATCCAATCAAATAATAGAGACAATGTAAATAATTGTTTTCTTGACGATATCTAACCCTTTATATCTATCTCCTCACTTATAGGATTGAATTTGCTGGTAGAGGTTCAGACTTAATAGTTGTTTCAAATCCCACATGAAAACTTATAGGATCTCTGCGAATAATACATGAAAATTTTGTTTAGTTATGTTGAGATATAGTTCTTGTAATGTGCTGCATTTCACACTTTGAACTTTTAATTCACAGGGCTTGATTTATGGAATCAAACAAGACAACAATGGACTGGAAATAAAAGGCCCAAGACCCTGCCACAGCAAGTTCCAGAACCAAGGTTAAGGTATATTCATGATTAAATTCCTTTCTCGTGATGAAAGAGCAATGGCACTCTTTGTTGCACTTTGTGGAGGTTTTTCTAGGTAAAGGATGTAAATATCAATAACTTAAGGGAGTTTTATTGCGCCAAAAGGGTTTTTGGTAGAGGTATGAGAAAGAGTCGCCCGTGGTCACAGAAAAATATACAGTAGACATATTGATGCTAGTTGTTTGTCAGCTTATTTGATAATTTTCCTGGAGCTATCCATACACGCTAGAAAAGTACTGTTTACCATAGTGAAAATTAGAGTGAAGTAGTTTGATTCTTGTTTGCAAGCTTTTTCAGTTGTATTCTTCAGCATAGTTATCAGGGTAGGTCTGCCGCTTGGCCCTTGTATCCTTAATGTTGAAATTGGTGACCTGTTGTCTCCAGTGCCAATCAACTCTTTTTTGTATAAACTAAATAGTCTAACAATATCTATATGCCCTTTTGCTCTGAAGTTCTTCAAGAAAAGTTGAAAAATATGAAAAAAATACTCTGTTTTTTAATTTTTTTTAAAAAGTGTCTGAGTCATAGCATTTGTTACCAATATTAGTTAGATGCCTAGATTACTTGATTATTTTGACCCAACTGAATGGGATTACAAATTGTTCAAGAATTGAGATTAAAGAAAACTTGTAAGTTTTCTTCCCCCTATTGTTTCAATTGCAAAATGCTTCCCTATTATTTTTTTTTAACCCTGTAATGGGCTTTGAGCTGGTTAGGCCACCAATTTCTGGTTGTTGGGGGAGTTCATTATTCAGCCTGTCTAGGTTAAATAATACTTCGAAAATAAAAAAAGTTTAGTCAACCAGTCTAGGTCGATTGGGTTGGTTTCTAATCAATTTGGGTTTGGCACAAAACTTGGACAAGATCTAGGATTTGTTCCCAGTTCGACTTGACTTTCAAAACAGTTGCCTATTGTTTTAGTTGCGGAATCCATCATTCTTTACTTTTTCTGGATGCAGTTGGAATGCAACATATGATAGTCTGCTTGGAAGCAACAAGCCATTTCCGCAACCCATTCCTCTATCAGTAAGAACTAAACCTATAACACAGTGATGACGTTCCAAATTGGTGCATAGTTTGATATTCAAATGTGTTCTTTGTTGGCAGGAAATGATAGATTTTCTCGTAGACGTCTGGGAGCAGGAGGGCTTGTATGATTAAAGCCAACAAGGTTTACTCTTGAAGCTATGAATCACTGAAATGGACGGTTTACTCCCGTTGATTAGATTCTGCCGTCCCCAAAGTCACTGATTACCCGTGAGTTATTAGGATGTGTAATTGTAAAATTATGTTATCATATTATTATTATTATTATTAAGCGTGGGTGCAGAAGTTAAAGTGTAAAGCCTCCGTCATTCTGTTATGTCTTTGAATTGCCAATGTTTTAATTACAGCATGAGCAGAAACTACAAACTTTGTGATTCAGTGCTGATTACGCATGCTGAAGAGTTCATTGATCTCTTGGTGCAAGTAATACCCTCCGGTTCAAAAAAATTTCTTTTGGTAAACGAGCAATTTACCCCAGAAAGCTATTGTTTTCAAAATTGTTTCAAATATATGATTATCAATTTACCTTTTCACAGTACATGTATGCCTTCAATGTAAAAGGCAATTCACCTTAAAACTATAAATAGTTTCCAAAACTAAGTGTCCTGAACCGGTAAATCATTTGAACCAAACCGATGTCTGATTTTTTAGTGAACCTTGAATTGAGCTCATAGTCTTGCTCAAATTGAGCTTGAAATGCTCGAAGCTAAACTTCTCGAGCATCAAATTAAGCTTTGGTGTATTTATAATATAAACTTTTATTTTTCAAACAGGCAAAATGAGAGTAGCAACCAAAGCACAGTACACCCTTTCACAACAAATATCAAACTTAATATTTGGCTCTAACATAAAAACTTAAATAATGTATTTAAGTGCAAAGAAACAAAAAAATTTGTGCTAATTTATTTTATTCTATTAAAAACATAACTAAGACTTATGTAAGTTAAGCTTATACCCAAGCTATTTTGTTGATGTTATCAATACAGGCTTCAAGCTATTGCCCTGCTTCTGGGGAGCAATTTAGGGATAGTAGGAGAAAGAAAGCACCCTCCCACGATTTTTCAACATAGCAGAACACAACATAATTACTTAAAACAATGAGCTTTTCCAATTACCCTTTTGCGTAAAGATGGCAGAGCAATGTATACAATTATACAATAACTCAATCTCAATGGACTTTATAAGAAAGAGACAATTTACTTTTGCTCATGTAGGGGTTTAATCATTTGTTCTCTCAATCTAGTACTCAATGTTGTAGACAGAAGCATAAATCTAGTGTGCATTTATTTTGCAAGTATATAATGGTCATGAAAGCCGACTCCATAAGGAGTTAAAAGACACAGGTGCAAGCATGAAAACATCAAAATTTTAACTCAAGACAGACAACTTCTATGTATGAATCATATAACAAGATTGTTAAATAGGTTCTTGGAATCATGGTTGGAGAAAACCAGTTTCCTTGTTTAATGTGCTTCTTTAGGCTAGCAAGGCTTTACGCACTGCAATAATAACAAAAATCACCAAGTTAGTAGCGTCTAAATTACAAGAATGCCAGTGCATATTAGCTACATGCCTACAAACAATAATTAAAATGAATAGAAAACTGATGACAAAAACTTAAAGCAAAATCCTTTGAAGATACTTCTATCTGTTTGATAGTCTCTTAAGGTATCTCGTAAATTGAGAGTTTTTATGGAAAGACAAAAAGATTATTACTTGAGAGCTGAAGCTACATTAAACACGTTCATTGGATTAGAATTCTGAGCTGCAACTAAGTAGTAGAATTAGCTGCAAATTTAGCTGAAGAATGGAAAAAAAATAAGCTCCCTCTTCAACAAAATCCAATCTACCTGAACTTCTATAGTATGCTTAGCTTCTCGGCATCCATTAATGAATGCATGATTAAAAGGGTGACGTTTGAGGATAGTACACATGACTCAGAAAAGATAGAATTTCTCTCAATGAATAAGAGTGACAGACAAACATCTTGCTGGATCAAAGCACAATTGCTGACACTGATGTGAACTCTAGAGTAATATGAGTTTGACTAGTTTTACGTTGGTTGTTGACCTACCGCAACCCTTCTCCTTTATCCGGGCTTGGGACCGGCTATACTCGTATACGCTCACATAGGCGGAGTTCTTTAGAGTTTAGAGTATATGAAATGGTCATAAAACACAGAAACAAAGATTTGAGTTATACTAGATCATAATTTATCAGTGACACAAAACAGCATAGACAACCATTAACCAAACATATCAATCAGAATGCTTAGTCACTTAGTTTGAAAATTCCATAAACCACGATTGGATCGCCTTTTGATAGATCCATGGTGAAAAGTGAAACAATTTAAAGCAGTGGCAATCTTGATTCAAACATGCAACTCAGGAACTAACTGTATGTCAAATCAAAATAATTGCGAACTGAAAATGCAAAAAGAATGAAGATGCAGTTAAATCAGACAGTCCAAGAAATAACCCTGATAGAAGAATAGATAGTTCTTATTCAAGACCCTAACCCCTGAACAAACAATTGTCAAGGAACTGATAAAACCAATCATGTAGAATGACATAATCTGACTGATTGAAGGATTGAACGACCATAGTGAAAACTAAATCCACCAAGAGCAACATGTTAACTGGCAGCTAAGTATCTTACAACTGGATTTATTTATATGTAAAGCACCTACGAAGTTGTCACACTTCTTCACAGGCATTGAGGGAGTCTCAAGGGTAAAGATATTTGAACTGCAGATAGGTTGATTTAATCCACTGACTGAGGCTGGCCCATACAGTAAGTACAAGTATAAGCTTCACAAAGTATTTACTAATCTTCTTTGGCCCTAGTCCCCTACATCCCACTTTTCCGTATCTCAATACTGTTAAATATTAAAACCTTAAAATTTATGTAGCCCAAATCACCCTGTTTATTTACCATATGTCACTGAAGAGACAAGATCAGGTTCAATTGTGTGGCTTTCTGAAGGAATTGATCATAAATGCCTAAAATAAACATTAACTTAGATAGAAAATATCTAATCCAAATTCAGTGGCTAAAAGGAACTCCAATTCCTTGAAAATTGATCTCTAGAGCCTAAACTACAACTTCAACATTATATGTCACGTGACAGGTAGGTCATTTGTTTCTTGATCCCTATAGAAATTTGCAGAATTATGATACTACATGAGAGGTTCGGTGCTTCTATTTCTGAGTCCATATTTATGTGTAACTGTGCTGGCATTGGTTATATGAAAATGAGACACAAGGGGAAGTGGAGAAACCATGAGAGGTTAACAAGTCTACTGGCATATAGGACAAGGTAGCTTAACAGTTCCCTAAAACTAAATGTTTAAATTATCTTCTTCTATTTGCTGCAATTTAAATTATCTTCTTCTTTAGGTAAAACATTAGGCCCATGTTTCAGAATCAGTTATGATAATATTCACATTGGACGACCACGTATAACAATCATTCTTCAGATATAAACCTACAAAGACAGGAATTTTACCTGAACCAAAGCTAGCTGTTGAAGCTCATTTTTATTAACTCCAGAGGTCATTGCTAAAAGAGTTCTCCAGACCTCAGAGAATCTTTACTTCACACTTGAAGAAAAATACAACGAGATGGTGGAAACAATCAATTCACCTACTCTAACTGTACTCTTCAGTCTTCTCGTCATTATCATAATAAACTATAGTCAGCCATGTCAATATGGTAGATATGGAGCAAAACCAAACAGTTCCTTAATCAAGAGCAAGACTCTTTTTCATACTCTCATAAACTAGATAAGTAATACTTGCAGATGGCACTACTTTCAGCAGATTTGGGAATAGTCCTTTGTAGAATCCCCGGAAACCTTCTTTCCGAAGGGTTTTCCAGAACACATCAGACATTCCATTATAAGCAGTAGAGGAATTGGTGGGTTGGGCTTGCATTCTGCAATATAAGTAAGAAGTTAACTGTACAAGACCAACTGACCAACCCAAAGAGATTAATCTATAATTAGAGCAATGTAATAATGTTTTACCTTGTTCTAATAACTTGTAAAGGATAAACACATGTTGCTCCAAGAGCTCCTGAGATGGTTCCACAACCAAGTTGCACAAGTGGACCTGGTTCTACATATCATTTGAGGCGATTAGGTTAGACTGTGCACAAAAAACCTTACAGTAATATGGAAATGATCAAAGTAAAATAAGGAACTTACCACTATTCTTGAGGATATAGGTTCTGGACATATCTTTTAGGGTTTCGTATGCAGTAAGATCTATACCTGCATATGGGATAATTCCAAGGATCGATGGGACAACACCTCTATAAAAAGCTCGAGGCCCTTCATGAACCCAAATATCTCTTGTCAAAGAAGCAAGATTGGGAGCTCTACCACCTTCACAAGCATAAGTTTGTAGTCGTGTTTTCACAAGATCCAGTGGGTATATAGCAGTTTGTGCCACTGCACCTGCTAAACCACCAGCAATCAGACGCTCGGAAGCACCAATATTACTCTTCTCTTCTCCTTTGGCTTTGACGATATAATCTTTTAGCAATTCGAAAGTATAAAATCTTATTGCACTTTCAGGTGCAACCTTCATCACATTTAACCCATTGCCCCTGAAGAAACCCAAGAAACCACTGTCTCTCCATATTTTCTTTATTGCTGGCATAACATATGCTTCTGTTGTCTGTACTTGCAAAACCACTTTAAGACGATCTAGAGGGGCTGTCGCTGTACGAGATGCTGCTCCAGCTACCCCTCCTGCAATCAAGTATCTGCTTGCATTTACATGTTTACTTATCCCTTCTGGGATAACAGCTTGTTCTCCAATATCCACAAGGCAAACTTTTTCCCAGTACTGATAGATGTTCTCGATTGTTGCTTCATGGGGGTAAAGTAAAAGAAAATCTCTCCATTCCTCAAAAGTTATAATCCCATTGTTGTCCTTATCCACATGCTCCACAAAGCGAGCAAGCTCTTCATCATCAATTTCAATTCCTGCAAAAGAGAGACTAGCAGGCTTTTATGATGAAATCTAGGGTAGAAGATGATGGTCAATATATCTGTTAAAAGGAAGCAAAAGAATATGAAACCTTCATTTGAAAAAACTGACAAATGAAATAGACAAGAAAGCTTCAGATTTTGGAAATAAGCAGAGATGACGAATATGTACGTACCATGAGTATGACATATGATCATGCTATATTTCCTAGTGAAAAAACAAGATTCCATGCAAAAGCTGTTGGTATAATCCTGGATCTGCTTGTTACTTGTTAGTTCATAAAGTCCCATTAACTACATAACTTATATGCATAGCGATTATTTTGAAATTAAACATCTAATGACCATTCAAACCCATATTCTGAAAATAATATAGATAAATGGGCAACATTTTTATTGAAAAAATGCATTTAAGATTTTTCTACATTAGTTGCAGAATTTTAAGCACAAACAAAAAGCATCCTAAGGCTAGGTGAAGCATGGTTTAATAATATATGCTATGATACTGTAATTACTATTATCCTGTTTGAGAAGATGATATGGTATTGGTATGATACAGTTAAATGACAACGACTATGGAGGAGAATGGAGTCTTGACTAAGCCGATCAAGAACGAAAAGTAAAAGTCTAATCTGATATGGGTAAATAAAGGGCATAAGAGGAATTATAAATTTTGATTGAGAGTATTTTAGAAATAAAGTTTCATGAAACCATGAGAAACCATCAAATCCATGGTTTAAAAACTTGACCAAAATCCATGGTTTGAAAACAATAAGATTACCATCACATACCATGACTATCATTTGAAAGTCTTCCCAAACAAAAGATTGAACAATACCATACCATGTAAAACCATATCTTACCATGAAACAAACAAGGCTTAAAAGACTAGAAGGCTTAAACTGCCATATCAATAATACTCCCAGTTGGCAGATACATCTGTGAGCCTTGTGAGATAGTAAACTTTATCATGAACTTCCAAAGTGGGATTAAACTTGGGTCTAGTTCAAGATTCAAGTCTATCACAACCCATAATCAACCCTTAATTGGGGCTTGTGATGCAAACAAATTTTAAATTGACAAAGTACACGAGCAAGAGAACAATAGATGAACCTCAAATCTTATTAACCAACAACTCAATGAAAAGTAGGAAAAAGATATGGAAAGCAATAAAATATATATTCCCTTTTGACATTCTATGCCTAAAATTGACATATTCATACACCAACAATCGTTGTTCAAAACTTGTATCTAGCGAGGCAAACACTTCAATGACTATTAAATTAGGATCAAAACCTCCAATTTTGACCCTCAGATAACTGCGAATCAATTTGGGACACTAATCACTCAAAATTATTGGAAAATTGAACCAAGGCTATCTCGAGGGTGTCAGTGCTTACTATCGTAATTCTACTCGATATGAAGTTGGGATCATTCGTTATTAATGGAAGATTGATATACTCAATTTTACCTGCCTTGATGAGCGCGTCCCAGAGCTCCTCCGGCAAGATGCAACCATTATGCTCGACGTCAATGGCCTGGAATATACGGTAGAGTTCAAGCTCCTTGTCGTCCATGTACCGCCGGAATTCCTGGTAGTCGACGCGCCCGTCGCGGTTGGCGTCGCACACCTTGAGGAGATCCCTGGCGTACTTGTACTCGGCGGGGATGCGGAGGGAGGACAAGCCGGCCTCGATCTGAGCGTAGTCAAGGTGTCCAACGCCGGCCACGTCGAAGAAGTTGAAGAGACTCCGGATCCGGACCTCCCTCTCCTCCTTGGTCTCACGCAGGGCCATGAGGACGTGGTCCATGGAGACTGGTCCGGGCTTCTTCACCGGGTTGCAACCACCCGGCAGCCGCTGCTGCTCGCCCTCCCGCGGTAGCGCCGCCTCCATCTTCGCGGGAAGGCCGATTGGCTGCTCCACGGTCTTGGCCGCGCCGGACATCTTCGTCGCCGCGACTGGTCAGTCCTTCAATGAGACAGAATGAGATTGCATCCCTAAATTCAGCTAGATAAAATTCAATTGAATAACGAATGTGGACAGATTGGGTTGGGAGGGATTGAAGGAAAGGGGAAGATTTCTGCCCGATATTCCAAATTGGGGTTTCGGGGAAGGGCGGAGAGAGAGAGAGAGAGAGAGAGAGAGAGAGGAGGAAGAGGAAGCAAAAGAGATGAAAAGGTTAGATTGAGGTGGGATGACGAAGAAGAAGAAGAAGAAGAAGAAGAAGAAGAAGAAGAAGAGCAATTTGTTGGTTAACAGATGCAGTTCCTCCTCTTTCTCCACTCTTCGTATCACTGCAAGTATAACATAAATGTATTATGTAACATGTAATGTGTATCTATATGTAACTATGTATATAATGATATAATATATAACGGAAGGTACGGATACAGTATTTGACCGGTGATCGGGAGGAAGAGGAAAACGTTATTATATTTTCGCACACAAATATAATATAACACATGTATAAATATATATTATAACGGATGGTATCGAGAAAGTATTCGACGGACGATAGGAGGAAGGGGAAACTTAATTATATTTTCACAAATGTAAATATAATTGTATTACGTTTCATTTACGAAAATTATGGGGCATATTTCTCTATAAATTTATTTGAACTAATTTCATACTAAAACTGTGGTCAATTCCAAATTTATATGTTATTATCGTAGTAATTTTAGAATTAATATTTTAGTAAGGAAAAATATAAAGGAAAGGGAGAGAAGAAGCAGGACGGAAAATAATTATTGAAATTAAAATATTTTTGAAAAAAAAAACTATTTTGCAAATCATTATCCGTAAAATACGGTGAATATTCAAATACAAAAAATAAGGCAACGTGTTACGTGTCGATCATCGAGAAAAATTGAAAAAGTCAGGCATATAAAAATGCTTTCTATTTGTTTTCCTTTTTCCAATGAGTTGATTCCACGCTATGTTTTCCATGTTTTAATCAACGAAAACAAAGCCAGCGGTGCGGTCGGTGTGGAACTGGAATGTTCGAAGCACAGCTCAATCCTTCTTCAAGATTAAAGTAATCACAATTTTAGTCGTTTGATTTGTTCAAAATTCAAACCCCTTCAATGTGGTAATGTTGATCGATTAGACTAACTCGATCACAAATCAATTTTGAACGGATTCATCAACCCTTATGTAGACTGAGTTAAGAACCGATCAGATTTTTTAGTAAGCTCAAAAAAAGCCGACCAAATCTCGGTTAATTTGATCGATTCAATCAAATGAAAAAGTAATGGTTGAACCGGTTCAAAATTGATTTATTTTTTTTAAAAAAATGGTACGAAGTGATAAATAGTTTGCTGTATTCGGAGTCAATTTAAATGAAGCAGGACGACATACATATTGAATTGATAACGTGTCAAAGTCAAAGTGAAGTGAAGAAACATTCCACAAGTTTGGGCTGTAGTGCAGTAGAGATGGGTGGAGTCAAAGCATAAAAATGCATCTAGATCAATTTGTGGAATGTGTCAATGTCATGGGTTGAACGTGATAAATAAATGAGAAAATAGATAAATCTAATTATACTGCAACGAAATTAATAAATTTAATTTATTTTTTAATTTGCATTAATTATAATACATACTTATGAATTTATATCAATTCTAACATCTTGTCTACTTACTGTTAATCGCCCCATTAGTTGCTGACGTGACATCTTAATCAATAACTTATTTATATTTTTTTAATCTGAACTTGTCACGTCAGTCTATTTCAAAAGAATAAAAAAATATAAACTAAGTTGATTTTTTTGAGAAAATTAATAAATATAACTCATACTTTAACGAAATTAACAAATCTAACTCATATTTTAATTTGCATCAATTATAACTTGTACTTACGAATTTACATTAATTTTAACCTTCCGTCTACTTGTTGTTAATCGCCCCGTTAGTTGTTGACGTGACATCCTAATCAGCAACTTAGTTTATATTTTTTTAACCTGAACTTGCCACGTTAGTCTATTCCAAAAGAATAAAAAAAAACTAAATTGAATTTTTTTTAATCCGAACTTGCCACGTCAGCCTATTGGTGTGTGGCCAGAGCCACCATCACCATGACCACCCCAGCGGTGCGCCGAGGCACTTTCGCTTCCCGACACTGAAGGGCAAGATCTTGAAGTCAGATCTGTGGCTTATTTCCACTCTCTGCTACTCACCTTCACCCTCTGTCGGCAGCAGGTGCCGCTCCAGTTAGAACTCGTCGATGTCGGCATTGCACGTGTAGGGTGAAGGCGACATTGACGAGTTCCGACTGGAGCGGCACCTGCTGCCGACGAAGGGTGAAGGCGAGTAGCAAAGAGTGGAAATAAGCCATGGGCCTGACTTCAAGATCTCACCCTTCAGCGCCGGGAATTGGAAGTGCCCCGGCGCACCACTAGGGGTGGTCATGGTACTAGTGACTCTGGCCACACACCAATAAGCTGACGTGGCAAATTCGGATTAAAAAAATTTAACTTAGTTTATATTTTTTTTATTCTTTTGGAATAGACTGACGTGGCAAGTTCAGGTTAAAAAAATATAAACTAAGTTGCTGATTAGGATGTCACGTCAACAACTAACGAGGCAATTAACAACAAGTAGACGAGAGGTTAGAATTGATATAAATTCGTAAGTATGGGTTATAATTGATGCAAATTAAAAGACGGGTTAGATTTGTTAATTTCGTCAAAGTATGAGTTAGATTTGTCAATTTTAAAATCAACTTAGTTTATATTTTTTTTAGGGTAAATTAAAAAAAGGAAGAACTTTGGACCTTTTTTTATTTTTAGTAAATTTTTTTCGTTAGCACAAAAATACATAAACTTTCATTCTTTTATCCCGTTTAGCACGCACTGCCATTTTTTATGGTTTTTGTTGATGTGTCACTTAACAGTGACGATGTGACATACAAAAAAAGTCATGTAGAATAAATAATGACACATGGATTATATTATTGACTAAAATATTAACATATCTTCTAAATTATCTTCTCCACCACACCTTCCTCCTCACCTTCTCTCTCCGATGGCGGCGGCACCCATTTCAAACCTTAAAACTTCGCCAATCTCAGACGAAAGGTCACGCAAACCTCTCCATCCGGATCTCCTCTCAGAGAGGTCGCACCAGAGAGGTGGTGAGAGGAGAGGTCGACGAAGAGGACGCGCCGCTAGAGAGGCGGAGAGGAGGTGGAGCCAGAGATGATCGCACGCAGAGGAGGCTGATCACGTGAAGAGGAGGCGGAGAGGTGTCCGCCTCCACTCCGCCTCTCTAGCTCCGCCTCCTCTCCGCCTCCTCTCCGCCTCTCTAGCAAAGAGGTCGGACGTGGCAGAGAGGTCGTGCGATCTCTCTGGTGCGAGGTATTTACGCGCTGACCTCTCCGCCCGTCCTCTCCACCAGAGAGGTCGAGAGGCGGAGAGGTCGCGCCTCCTCTCCGCCAGATCGCCAACCTCGCGTGCAATCTCTCTGACGGCGACGACGAGCTTCTACCTTGCGACGGCAATGATCAGCTCGTCCCCGGCGACGACCCATGGAGTACAGTTAACGTCAACGTCTTTGAGAAGAAGGACCAAGTTATTATTAATAATAATTTTTTAATAATAAAATTGATTAAAATAATAATCCACGTAGTATAAAATTTGCCACGTCGTCACTGTTAAGTGACACATCAGCAAAAATCGTAAAAAATGACGGTGTGTGCTAAACAGAGTAACGAAATAAAAGTTGATGTATTTTTTTGCTAACGGAAAAAGTTTATGCTAAAAATGGGAAAATGTGTAAAGTTCGTGTTTTTTTTGGATATTTACTCTTTTTTTATTCTTTTGGAATAGGCTGATGTGGCAAGTTCAGGTTAAAAAAATATAAACTAAGTTGTTGACTAGGATGTCACATCAGCAACTAACGGGGTGATTAACAGCAAGTAGACGAGAGGTTAGAATTAATATAAATTCGTAAGTACGGATTATAATTGATGCAAATTAAAAGGTGGGTTAGATTTGTTAATTTCGTCAAAGTATGAATTAAATTTGTCAATTTTCCCTAAATAAATTAGAAAAAAAGGGCATGTTTCTAAATTGTTTAGAAGATTATTTGGATACCCACAAATGATAAGCCATAATGTGCAAGGGCTCAATTATTTCTTGCCACGTGGTACGATTCACCTTTATATGATCTTATGTCTTTAGTAAAAAACTTGTGTGACAATACATATCAAAGTCAGGTTGATCTAAAATTCGAGCCTTTTTCGGATCTTTGTAGCAGATTTTGACTATCGACATTGAAGGCCTAGGTTCGACTCTTGCTTTTCGAAGACCTCCACAGCTACTACAACATACTTTGTCAATGCTGCGAATGGACACATTGCGGGAACATGTCACGACCCTTGAAGAATCACTTGGTGATGTCGTCGATGTGGATGGCACTATGGCGGAGGCAATAGGGTCACTAACCATTGACGTGACTGATCGAAAGGCGAAAGTGGCAAATTTGAAGGTCGAAGTGGCTGACCTGAAGGCGAAACGAGTTGTTCTACGCAAAGCACTTGGTAGGATCGAGACTACTAAAAATTCTAGGACTCGGGTGAAAGTCTCGGAGCCCAAACCCTTCTACGGCAACAGAAGTTCTAAGGAACCGGAGAACTTCATATGGGATACGAAACACTACTTTGACGTCGCTTGCATCCCCAGGACGGAGCAGGTCGCCATAGCCACCATGTACCTTGAAGGTGGCACTAAACTATGGTGGTGAAACCGTGATCAGGAGATTGATTCTGATGGACATCCCAAAATAGAGGATTGGGGTGCTCACTGAGGCAATAGTTCTTGCCTTGTAATACCATGTGGATGGTCACAAGGCCCTGTGCAAACTGAAACAAACAAGATCAGTACGCGACTTTGTCAAGGACTTAGTTCCTTACTTCTCGATGTGAAGGATATTTTCGACGTAGACAAACTATTCAACTTCATGGTGCTGATTGCAACCTTGGGCGCAAGTTGAACTTAGACGACATGGAGTGGCGAATCTCTCTATTGCCATGGTGTGCGCCAACACATTGCTCGACCTACATGCCAACCCAAACGATGATGGCACTACAAAGAAAGAGCGCTCCTCTGACAAGGCCCCTAAGCTTGTGAAGGCAGCAGGTAAGCCGGGACGGAAACATCCAACCCGTGACAAAGGGAATGCAAAGGTGGGCAAGAAATTGTCCAAGAAGGACCATAAGACGCACTCTGACGATTTCATCTGCAATGGGCCACATCGTGCTCGTGACTATCCCAAAAGATAAGCTATTTGCACTAGTGAATCTAGTCCGGGCGGCAGTCCCACTCGGATGACACCACTGCAGGTGCTCGATGCACTCAGTTCTAGGAGGAAGTCCCAAACTCATGGCTTGACTTATGTTCATATCATGGTCAACGGACAGAAGGTGGAGGCAATGGTTGACACGGGCGTCGCCCATAACTTCGTCTCCATCCGAGTGGTGGACAAACTCCATCTAAAGATACAACAATACTCCACCCATATCAAGGTGGTGAACTCACAAAGTTGTTTAGTCCTTGGCATAGCCAAGGCCACCCATGTGTAGATCGGGGTGTGGACCGACGATATCGACATGTTGATCATCCCCCTTGGATGATTTCGATATAATATTAGGAAACAATTTTTTGGTGTATGCAGGTGTTATCGTGATGCCTCATCTTGCGGGAATGATCTTCACTAACCCATCTCAGCCATGCTTTGTACAAGGCTACAAGGGGTGCAACCGAGCGAACAACACGCCCACAGAATACATCTCAACCATGTAAATGTCAAAGGGGTGGAAGAAGGCCAGCCCACATTCTTGGCAGTAGTGTACGAGATGGGGTCGGAGGGCAACGCGCAGGGGTGAGCGGGTCTGGGTATCATGTGTTTTTTATGATACATGAACCCTATCCTGTATAGGAATAGTTCCTAGGTTTTGGATCTGGACCCTACCCAATTGGAACCTAGAACTGGATCCTATATGGAATATGGGTGTACTATAGATTTTGAGTACCTTGCTGAAATTTATTCATTTACAAGTTCCAGGGTACAGTTGAGCAGATCTTCATTTTTCACTAAGTTGGATCTATGCCCTGTGCTATTGGCAAGCCCACATTGCGGAGGGCGATATGAACCGAAAACTACAATGGTGACTCGTTATGGCTCCTATGAGTTTCTGATCATGTCGTTTGGCTTGTGGTTGTTTACTTGGATAACATTGTCATAAACTTGTGGACTACAATGAGGAGCACTTAGGGCATTTAAAGTTATTGTTCCAGAGATTGAGAGAACATAACTTGTATATGAAAAAAGAAAAGTGTGAGTTTTGTGCCCAACAAATTATGTTCCTTAGACATATTGTTGAGAAGGGAACGGTAAAGATGGACCCTCGCAAGGTGAAGGACATTGAAGACTGGACGGTGCCTACAAAGATCGGCGAACTTAGGAGCTTTCTCGAGCTAGCGAATTATTACAGAAAGTTCCCGAAGGGATACTCAAGGGAGGTATCCCCGCTGATAGATTTGCTGAAGAAAGATCAGCCTTGGGTGTAGATAAAGTCATGCTAGCATGCCTTTGACAACATCAAGGCCAAAATAACTTCTGAACTAGTGCTGAAATTGCTAGACTTTTGCAAACCATTTGAGGTGCATATGAATGCTTTAGACCATGCTGTTGGAGGAGTGCTCGTGCAAGACGACTGCTAGTTGCCTTAAGCTCGGAGGGCAAAAATATTATGCACATGAGAAGGAAATGTTAGTTGTTGTGCACTGTCTTATAGTTTGGCGTGTATACTTGTTGGGGACTGTGTCTGTTCTGAAGATAAACAATGCTGCCAACACATACTTCAGGACTCAAAAGAAGTTGAGCCCGCAGCAAGCCGAATGGAAAGAATTCCTTGTAGAATACGACTTTGAGTGGGAACATAAGCCAGGACGACACAATCAAGTGGCTGACGCCTTAAGCAGAAAGGCGACAGAAAAGGGTGACAACCGTGACATAATTAGAGTCCAGCTTCCTTGATAACATCAAAGAACTGGCCCAGCAGGACTCAACATATCAGTAGTTGGTCTCACAAGTTCAAGAATGAACAATGAGGTGCTATTGGCTACAGATGGGCTGCCCTATGCCAAGGGCAGTCAAGTCTATGTCCCTAGCGGAGGGGGACTGTAGACTCTGCCATGACGCGCAGTGGGCTGGGCATCTAGGGAAGGGTAGGATGCTTGCACTCCTGGCGTGTTCCTACTTTTGGCCAAAGAGGGAGGTGAACATCGAACTATATGTTTGCACATGCTTTGTTTGATGGCAAGACAAGGCGGAGCGGCGCACAGAGGCAGTGCTACTGCAACCCTAGCTCGTTCCATTGAAACCATGGACCTTGATTTCATTGGATTTCCTCGTAGGTTTTCAAGAGGTGAAGGGACATGATGTTCCTATGGTAACTGTGGAGAGGTGAATGGACATGATGCTATTATGGTAATTATGGACAAATTCTCCAAGTATGTCGTCTTCCAACCTATTCAGTAGGCATGCACTACAGAAGAATTCTACAAGAATGTGGTGAAGTTCTTTGGATTTCCAACTAATATTTGTTGGCTTTATATTTTCAACCCTAGCCTTAATCTCGATTTTGATGGTTTTGATGATAACAAATATGGAACTAATGATTTCATTGAGAATATCTTTCAGGTTCCATATCAATTAGCGTTCGATGTCCTCGATCAGAAATATCGAAGAAATCAGATATCGAAAGGACATTGATCGTCGCGCTCGGGTTCGTCGTGGAAAGTTTCTCGAAGATCGACGTGTGCGCCAAAGTCACATTGGACGGGCTCAAAGTTCACATGAGAGCTCTCCAAGATGATGCGCGTTGAAAGCTGGAACTCAAAAACGAAGCGCGGAAGAAATAGGCTGAAAAATAAACTCAGCCTAAGTTCGGTCGACCGATCGATCGACCGAATAGGGTAAGGTATCAGGCAGTAGACTTATCGGTCGACCGAACACTGCCTAAAATAGGCAGTGGCTACTTCGGTCGACTGGTCGGTCGATCGACAGAGGCCTGAAATAGGTAGTAGGCCTGGCAGTTGACCAGTCGGTCGACCGACCCGTGTTTGCTGAAGACGCGAGATCGCGATGATCGACCGGATGGCGGATCGCAAAATTTGCATCTGGGCGGTCGACCCGTCGGTTGACCGACCACAGGGAGAATTGCAGCGGTCGAAGGACCGATCGACCAGTCGGTCGACCAACCATTCGACCGGTGGCCTGTAACGAATAGTTTTATAATCCGTTGAACAGCCGTTTCTTCAGCAGGGTATAAATATACCCTCATATGATTCTTTTAAGAACTTTTCTTGACTTCCACAGCCTTCATTGAGCATTCTAAGAGGAAGATTTAAAGCCTTCCAAAAAGCTTGCGCTGCTTCTCTATCTGCGACATTTTCTTGAAGCGTACAAGCTCTGCTGCCTCAACTCGGGAATTGATTCGAGTTCTACCTCCTGAAGAGTTGAAGGCTCCAAGGCTTGGAAAAGATCACGAAATCTTGGTTTCATTTTAAGCTCTTTTCAATTGTAATTTTATCTGTTATTTGAACTGATTTTAAATTTGTGTGCGTGAAGACCTTATGTTAGGTATGTTATGTGGAAGTGGTATCCTTAGTGAAAAGGAGTAAAGCCACTTGTGTAAACGTAGTGTTTACTAGGATTAGTTTAGTTGTCCCTTAGGGTTGAGGTGGAAGAGGACTCTCGATAAGAAGGCGGTGACTTCCGGGTGTGGAAGTGCCTTAGGTCGAGAGTGTGTCTCTTCGGTAAAAAGTCCTCGTGTGTAAGGGAAACAAAAACTAAATTAGTAAAATTAGTTTGGAAATCCTAAGCGGGGTGCTTAGGTAGTGGAGTTGGCATTGAGGCCGAACCACTATAAATTACTCGTGTTTGCATTGGTATCTTGTGTGTTTTAAATTGCTTAATTATTATTGCTTCCGCATACAATCATCGAATTGCAAATCGCCTAATCGATCTAAGTAATCGTTTAAAATTGAATTTAGGCTAATCGAATTAGTAAACACACTATTCACCCCCCTCTAGTATCGCCATTTCGCCAATAATATTGTCAGCGACCGTGATGGCAGATTCACGGGCAAGTTCTTGACGCACTTGTTCAAACTGATATGGACGAAGCTGGAGTTTTCTATGGCCAACCATCCACAAAAAGGATGGGCAGACGGAGTGGGTGAACCAAATGTTGGAGGAATATTTGAGGCACTATGTGATAGCGAGCTAAAAAAATTGGCTTGATCGTCTTGACATGACACATTTTGCTACAGTTTGCACCGTTCTTCCTCCACTGGATTCAGCCCCTTTGGGTTGGCAATGGGGTTCCAACCACTAACTCGACATGAGATTGCCTTGCAGAAAAAATTAAGAAAGCCCATATCCTGCTGCATATCGGTATGCACGGAGCAAGTAGGAGATGGTGGAAGAGGCCAAAGATAGCCTTGAGAAGGCTACCTGACGTATGAAGAAATACACCGACAATGGACATCAACCCTTGGAATTTCAAGTTGGCGATAAAGTGATGCTGAAATTGACGCCCCAGATCTGAAAGAAAGTCACAAGTAATAAGTGGCATATGTTGGTGAAATGGCCTACACTCTAGGGGGTGAATAGTGTGTTCGCTAAACTTAAGCCTAAATTTAGTTTTAATCATTTTCCTAAATTACTTAGGCAAGACACAATATGAGTTAATTACATGCAGACCCAAATGATAAGCAATATAAGCAAGCATAAATAATAGAGCAATACAAACACTATAATTTATAGTTGTTCGGCCCCAATGCTTACTCCACTACTTAAGCACCCCGCAGGATTTCAAACTCTAGTTTACTAGATTAAGTGTATCCTGCAAGAGGATTTATAAGCTAAGGCACCGACCCTCACAACCGAGGGTTACTCTCACACCCGATAGTAGCTCTAATACCTCTTCTTCCAAGGACTACACAACTAACCTTAGCAAACTAAGTTTACACCGATGGATTTAAGCCTCAACACCACCAAACTCAAGATTCTACACCTAGATCTTTACAAACTTGAGTAACAACGAAATGGACACTAAAATACAAGTAAAATGAGCTACAAAATACAACAATAAAAATACTTAGTTTCAACACAAGTTTCCTAATCATCTTGATACATTTGATGATGAAACTCAAGGTTGAAGGCTCAATCAAGAATGTAGAAGCTCAAAGCTAGGGTTTTCCACAAAGATTGACTCAAAGAAGCTTAGGGATGATCAATAGATGTCTCATGAAGTGTTAGATCGCTAGGAAGGCAAGTTTGGGGTCTTATATAGAGATCCTAAGGTTAGGAGCTCGGTTTCCATCAAGCTCAATGGGTAGAAATTCAAAATAGAGCCGTTGAGGGCATTCTAAAAATTCTTGACAGTTTGACCTCGAAAGTATCGGTACTTTTCGGGCTATTCTAGGCTATTCCGGAATGATCGTCCGGGATGTTTCGGGCTATTTCGAAATATTACAACATCCCATCCGGGATATTCCGGGATGTTCATTCGGGATGTTCCGGGATTTTTCGGGCTATTCTGGAATGTTACAATATTCCATTTGGGATATTCTGGGATGTTTATTCGGAATGTTCTTTATGATTTGGTAACTCTTGGTAATAGATTAGGTTCATGTCCTAAGGATATTTGCATCATTATAAAGAGTCCGAGCGCGTTGACCAACGACCTTCCAATTCATAAATTTTTTGATAATTTCGATCGAGGACGTCGTATGCAAACCGATATTGAACCGGAAAATATTTTTCCATAAAAACATTAGTTCTATGTTTGTTATCATCAAAACCGAGATTAAGACCAATGTTGAAAACTTTAGGCCAACAACATAAAAGACTTATTCAAAGATATGATGGGGCATTTGAAGTTGCGAAGCGAGTATGTGCTATTGCCTTTCACTTAGCCTTGAAGAAAAGGATGCAGATTCGTCATTTAAAGTTTGTGATATAATTGACACAAATAAATTTTTTTATCAAAAGTCTAGAATATATTTAGTTAATAGCCCAAAAAATCTTTCAAATTTGATATGATTGATTTAAACTTAAATTTCTCAAGTTCAAAATTACTAGATAAGTTGAGATTTAATTTAAATTTGGGTAATTACCTAAATATATCCTGAACTATACATTTTGTCTCATTTGTGGTCAATTCTAAAATACTATCAAATTGTATTTCGAACTTTGACATTTGTCTCAATTACATCATCCCGTCAACTCTCCGTCAGCAGCACTGTTAACGCGATGATGTGGCACTCTGATGTGAAATAAAATAATAATTTTTTATTTAAAAAATATATTAAAAAATCATTTTAATTTATATTAAATAATATATATTAAAGAATCACTCCGAGCCATGTCGGGGTGAACATGGAGTGATTTTTTAATATAAAATATAAAATAATATTTTATATTATTTAATAAATTGACATAATTTTTATATATTTTTAAATAAAAAAATATTATTTTAATCCACGTCAGAGCGCCACATCATCGCCTTAATAGTGCTGCTGACGGAGAGTTGATGGGAGGATGTAATTGAGACAAATGTCAAAGTTCGGGATACAATTTGGTAATATTTTAAAATTGCTCACAAATGAGACAAAATGCATAATTCAGGATATATTTAGATAATCACCCTTTAAATTTCAATTTATCTACTATATATATCAAAACTAGTAAAAACTAAAATGCTCCAATAGCGTTGAGGTCACTCCCCACTAAATTACAGATGAGAACGAAAAGATCTAGGAATTTCAACGAGGTGATGTTGATATTAACTCTAATATATGCTCTTTAGTTTCCAATAATGATTGGAATATCAACTGTACAAATAACTGTTTCAGTCATTTAATGGGGGAATCCATTTGTTCCATCGATTTGCCTAGAAAGCCTAAGGATGACGTTTGAATTTGGGTTAGTGAGCCTAGTGGAATCGTTATCACTCGTGCTGCCTATCGCTTTCTTAGAAGCCGTAACCTCCCTTTGGAAAAATCCAACCTTTGGGTAAGTACTTGGAATCTTCAGGTTCCTCGCCCTTAAAATTAAAACTTTTTTATGAATTTTTTTTCACAACAAGCTTTCTACAAAAGCATTTCTTTTTCATATGGGTGTTGCTTCAAATGACTTGTGTTTTTTTGTGGCAATGACTCTGGGACCATTCAACACTTATTTCTAAACTGTTGTTTCTCTAATCAAATTTGGTTTGCTTTAAATTCTTCTTTTGGTATGGACTTTTCCATTAGGAATAATTGGAAAAGTGGCTCTTGGTTAAATACTTCTTTTGAAAGTTCGGTTGCCTCAATTGCCCCTAACAGGAATATAATCATAGCCACTACCCTTTGGTTCACATGGCACGCTAGGAACGATAAGTTGCACACGGGTAGGTAGCTTCCTATTTTAGGTCCCGCGAATCGAATTAAATCTTTTATTTCTAATAGTCTAAACAATTCTTTGGATTATACATGGATTCTCCCTCTAACCAACACCCTAAAAATTAATTGCGACGGAGCTTTTACTAATGATTCTGCTGCTTCTGGTTTTATTGTTAGGGATCATTTGGGAAACTGCCTTCATTTGCAGGGTGCTCCTATGAAATCTCTTTCAGCTCTCAAAGCTGAAGCAATTTCTCTTAAGCAAGCCATGGATTGGACTATGAACAACAACCTTACTTCTACTATCTTTGAATCAGACTGTAAACAGCTAATCAAATATATTTTTGATTTGCTTTGTAGTAACACTAATTTCCAAGTTGGTTTTGTACATAGACAAGCAAACGAAGCTGTCCACTGGGTAGCAACGAGGTCGTGAGTGATTCAAGATTTGATATCTTGAACTAATTCTCCGCCTCAAGACTTACTTTGTATCGTTGTTAGGGATTTTCATAATTTCATTACTTAATAATATGTTTTGAGGGCTTCGGCCCTTAGTTTGAAAGAAAAAAAAGACATGAGTTAATATTGGTTTCGCTATATTTCTTATTGGGGAGCTGAAAGATTTTTAATATACTTTAAATCAAACATTTAATTGTTTAAAATTAGTAATTGTTTAAAATTACTTATATATACAATTAATTTTTATTTTTCTTGGGCAGGCCTGAGCTCATCCGAAATCCATCTTGTGTTTGGATCATTGCCACCTCTATGCTATCTCCAAATCCGATGTAATAAACGTTTCTCTACAATAAATTATATAACATGTCAATGGATTGTTGGGCTAGATTAGCATTGAAAAGACCGAGGTGTGATTGACATGGCTTGACCCGAACCTAATCCAAATATCAAAGGCCACGTCCCATATGCTATAAGTTTTTCTTTTTCTTTTTTGCCAATCAGGCGATCAAATGGTTAACCATTCGATCACGTAACTACTGTGAGATCAAGCATGATCGTTTTCTTTTTCATTTTTCCTTATGATTGTTTAAGTCAAATTTCCTATATTTACAAAATAAAATGTAAGGATTCCACGGTTGATCTAATTGATCATGTGACTACTGTGAGATCGACCATACTACTAAAAAAAGAAATAAAAAAATATACCAATACCCTTGAGCGAGCGAATCTGTAGTGCAAAATCGAACCTGGATGGCATGCCGTGAGGCACAATGGTGTTTGAGCATAGCTTGGTCCAAGCAATGTTCCATGCTGCTCGTGCTTGGGTCCATTAACAGTTTAACACCTCCAAGTGTAGCTCCTCTATCAATGAATCTAAATATCTGGACTCTCCCAATCATTTTGTACCCTATAAACACGGCAAAAGAAGGTGGAATATTGACCAGATTAAAATGATACCACACAATAGAAACTGTAAAAGGTCACTGTTGGATTGGCTTTAAAAGTATTCAACATCTGTCACATGATTCTAACAGTCAAATTGGAATACATATCTTTTGCATTGCAATAAACATTTGTGTAGGCTTTGTAATGACTATTTTATAAAGGCTAATTAAAATAAACAAGCTTAGGGACATTCCTCTGGTTGGAAGTGAAAGAGATTCATGACTTTGTGGCTCATTATCTTTTGGAACATTCAACTGCTGGAATATTAGGAAATATACACATCGACACACTTGAGTAGCTCTTTAGAATCATCTTATGAAATGCTGACAAAAGACTAATAACTTGATGCGATACTGAGATGATGAGCTACATCCAATAGATGTTCTAGGTCAGCTTCCGGGTAGTGTTGGAGAAGTTTTAAGTTTGAAATGAAATCACCACACAAGAGATCGCGTCGAACACATAACAACATAGCACAGCAGATTCTCAGTAGCATATCCTGCACCACACTCTTCACTATTTAGTTTCTCAAAAAATTAGGTCTAAATTGAGCATATGCCCTGTTGCAAGGGTTAATTATATATATGAATCTCCCTAAGTTTCAAAATTATACATAGTAAATTGCAAATTTGAGGGTAGTCTACGAGTAATTAACTATGACATTTGCAGAAAAACATGTACGGTGTTTCTAGAAAACAAGCACTTCCATTGTTGAAAAGGGCATAGAATTCTACCTGTACACCAGCAGGATCGCTGAGGAGACAATCCCATATCCTCATGATAGATGAGAATTGGAACTCTTGAGTTAACAGCAAGGTAATCCATCTGAATGCATAGAATTGGGGATTCATCTGTAAATAAAAGTCAGATATCATACACAGTAAATTCTCGTGTTAATAGCAAGGTGATTCTCTTAAATCATCCACAAGTGGCCTGCACAACTAGCTAACAGATGGTGTTCAAGAGAAACAGGCAAAAATAAATGAAAATCTCTCTTAAAACCTTCAAACCTGTGTTATTTGCTTATAAAATATCAGATGTTTTTATATATACCATTTGGGTTATCTTCAAGTTTCCTTATGTTGCGTGGGAGATTCACATGCCATGCAACCAGCACCAGGGATATGAAATTAAGACTCATTTTTGTTCTTAGGTGCCTAAAAAAACTGATTCTTAACTTTGTTCTTATTGGAATGAAACTTGAAGAAAAAGTGTCAATGCTGTATTTATGAGTCTCATAAGGACAAGATAACCAAGAACTAGCATAAATACAGACAGGAATTTAAATCACTGCATATTTATCCTTTAGAATGAAAAACCTAATTGAATGATATTGCAATATATAAAAGTGAGATCCACTGAAAATAACCTTAGGACAAATCACATTATTCCCATATATATGATGACATGCTCACTATCTAATAGCACGCAATAAAAATAATATCTCATGAATGTGCATCGCAGAACTGATACACATCATCATATGGTAAAATCAAGAATTCTATTCATCAATTTACCTTGGTGTTATCAAGGTGTCTCCACAGCTCTTCATCATGCTCTTTCAGCAGCTCAGAGAAACGCAGAAGTGTAGAGTGAATTCCCACAGAACTGTTATCTAGTTGCTCACAAAAATGGTCCACGGAACCACTCAATATTCGAACAAAACACTGGAAACTATCTGCTTCCACTTCTGACTGAAAAAATATATAAAAAGAAAATTAACAACTGATTAGCTTTCTGATCCACCAGATGAAATAGCAAGTTAAGCAATAATACAACGCATAAAAAAAACACTATCACATAGACCATTTATTACTTTTGGAAGCAAGCTTAGCAGTTCAGTCACTAGATTTAATTAGTTGGAACATAAATTCTTTAAAGATTCAGTTCAAGATATTAAACTAGGCATCATTATTAGCATGGGGTGTACCAGGTATTGTAAATTCTTTGAAGAGCAAGTTGGATATTTGGATGTATTGTATTAGACATATGCCTTCCAGTGGTTGATGATAATACCCCTGACCTGCATATGATTTTACAGAAGCATCCTTCTTATTTTCTAACTTAGTTGGTTTTACAACTATAGAATTAACGATTCTATTCATATCTCACTCAAGTAGATAGTCTTTAACATAAGAACATATGGTTGTCAGCCATTCCAAATACCTAGAAATTGCTTTATAGATGCATTTTTCTTAGTCTCCAATTTTTTTGCTTTCCGAGTATAGCATTAGTAACTGTTTCATTAATTTATCTCTGAAATAGATAGTGATCCTCTGTTAACAAGAAAACAAAGTCTCAAGTTTGTTATTATCACCTAATGCACAAGATATTTGAGAAAACATGTAGAACATAGTTTAGGGTTCACAATGATCAAGACCATGGTTTAAAATACCGTACCGTACCGTACCGGGCAGTACGGCTGGTATTTACCGGTTTTTGGAAAAACCAATATACGAGATACTCGGTATTGGGAGATACCGAGTATCTCGGTAAATACCGCCCGGTATGGGCGGTATTTATCAAATACCGGGCGGTATTTGCTGTCATACCGGGCGATACCACCCGGTATGACCCAACGGCTCTTAAAGAGTCGTTGGGTTACTGTAGCACCGACCCCCAAACGGCTATATAGCCGTTTGGGGCCGGTTTTGGCTGCTATTGAGTCTGAGAGCCAACCAGAAGACACGGATAGTCAAGCTCTTCAGAGGGACATGATCTTTGCTCCCTTGGACTCTCAACGAGTTTGACAAGTAAGACGACGATCCGCGTCCGACTCTCCATCTTCACAAACAAAGGGAAAGAAGAAGACATCACCTTCACCTTCACCTTCACCTTCAAAGGAAAAAGGCAAAGGGAAAGGGAAAGGGAAACGACCAATTGATCCTTTGGACGCGATTGCAGAAGCGGAAGAGGACGAAGAAGACGAGCCCTCGGTTCATAGCAGTAGCAGCACAGAAGACATAGGAGATGATGATGATGGAGTTGGGGGAGAAGACACCGTCGTACCATCAACACCGGCACCTACCGATCTTTGGACGAATGAGCAATACTTCGACCACTCCACCCAAGATCAGGATCACGGTGCTAGAACTGGCCGAACAACTCGGGTGTACGAGAAGAGAGGACGGCGTCGAGGAGGTGGACCAATAGCTTTGCAAGATTACCACCACGATATGATGAGTAGCTTGCAAGAAATTTCTGAATCAACCTACTCTGTATCAAGTACCTATTCAACTAATGATACAGGGACTAGTTCTTGGACTGCTAATAAAGAAACACTGATGGGTATGTTGTATAATGGATACCAAGGCATGATGACATGGGATCATTTTCAGATATGGGCATTGGAGACTTACGGTGTTGACCTTAGTCGTGTATGTCCTCAAGATATGTACGAGTACGACGGACGTTATTCGTCCGCATTTTAAACATTGTATTTATGTATTTCTTGATCAATTATGTGTTATTGGAGTTATTTTTAGTAGCAAAATCAAAAAAAGAGAGAGCCCGGTATGCATTTTTCATACTGGACCGTACCGTGTGTCGGTACGGTACCGGTACATACCGGTACCGATCAACGACCGAGATCATGACCGGTACCAGTATTTTAAACCTTGATCAAGACACTTAATGGCCCAAAGCTCAAAAAAGCCTAAAGTACCTTTGTCAACATGTCCTTGCTCATATATTGCACACCTAATTCTATGTTAATTCTGTTTTCCACTTTCTTGTCCCAAAATTACAAGTAAAAATATTTGTTCACTTTGATTTCCATTTTTCCTGAAAAGAACCATTTTGTAGTCCAATGATCATTACTTCTTGGAAATTTTGACGATATTGCAAGAAACGTTGGAGGTTGTTAAGAATATTAATGCATAGATTGGTATCTTTACTAACAACTTAAGCTTTCGGGAAAATTGATGATTCAATCAAATTTAACATGATATCACAGTAAGAGATCATATGTTCATATCCTACTAGTGTAAGTATTTTTCTAAAAAATAGCCTTACTTTAAATTAAGTCAATCCACGTGCTGGGCTTGGGCTTGGGCTATGTGATTTGGAAAAAGGAAGATCACCTGATAGAGCCCTCTCTACCAGTATTTATATACCATCTTTACAAATAAGTACATAGAGATAATATATATTTACAATTAGGTCCTTAATCAATACTCCCCCTCAAGTTGGAGCAAAGATATTATATAAGCCCAACTTGTTACAAATGTAAGTTATTCTAGGATCTCTTAATGATTTAGTTAGCATATCAGCCAACAGATCATTAGAACTCACAAATGACATAACTATCTCCTTGGATTTTACATTTTCTCTGATGAAGTGACAGTCAATCTCTAATATGTTTTGTCCTCTCATGAAAAACAAGATTAGAGGCAAATGCATGGCGACCTGATTGTCACAAAACAACTTCATTGGTTCTCTTTGAGTGATTCCAAGTTCTCCGAGCAACTGCTTAAGCCAAATTAATTCACATGTAACAAGGGCCATAACCCTATATTCCGTCTCAACACTAGACCTAGCCATGAGATCAGATTACCACAAAGCATAACACAATATCCTGAAGTCGATCTACGATCAGTGGGTGAACCTGCCCAATCAACATCAAAATAGCCTATCACCCGTAGATGACCCTTGTCATGATAAAGAAGCCCCTTTTCTGGAGTTGTCTTGAGATAACGAAGAATTCTTAATGCAGCTTCCTAATGACTCTCACAAGGTGACTCAAGAAACTGACTGACTACGCTTACAGCGAATGAAACATCAGGCCTTGTGACTATTAGGTAATTCAACTTGCCTACAAATCTGCGGTATGGACCCGGATCAGCTAAGGACTCTCTTGTCTTGGTAGCAACTTTATATTTGGATCCATGGGAGTGTCTACCGGTCGAACTCCCAGCATGCCTGTCTTGTAGCATGTCAATGACATACTTCCTCTAAAAAATGTAAATAGCTCCTTCTGATCGAGCTACTTCAATGCTAAGGAAGTATTTTAAGTCACCTAGATCTTTGGTCTAAAAATATTGATGTAAGTGAGATTTTAACTTATGTATCCCATCTGTATCATCCGCAGTAATAATAATATCGTCCACATAAACAATGGATGACTTGTTTCCCAGTAGAGGAGGTGGAAAAGAAGACCGAGTGATCTGAAATACTTCTCACCATGCCAAACTGAGTAATAGCAGAGCTAAACTTGTTGAACCATGCACGAGGGGACTGTTTCAAACCATTAAGAGATTTTTCAGCTTGCAGACTAAGGTAGACTCCCCCTGAGCAACAAACCACAGAGGTTGCTCCATATAAACCTCCTCACCAAGATCACCATGCAGAAATGCATTCTTGATGTTAAGTTGATGCATTCGCCAACCAAAAATCGCGGCAAGGGTGAAAAGTAATCGAACGAAGGAAAACTTGGCAACAGGTGAGAATGTATCCAAATAATCAACTCCATATTGTTGTGTATATCCTTTGGAAACTAATCGAGCTTTGAGCCGGTCAACAGAACCGTCATGAGCTGTCTTAACAGTGAACACCCACTTGCAACTAACAGTGGATTTTCTTAAGGGAAGAAGAACAAGCTCCCATGTCCTATTAGAATGCAATGTCGTCATCTCATCAATCATGGTCTAGCGCCACCTCGGATCAGATAGAGCACCTGAAATAGTCTTAGGAATAGAAACAACAGAAATTGAAGAAAGAATGGCTTAATATTCAGGTGATAAGGCATCGTAGCAAACGAAGTGGGAGATATGATAAGAAGTAGAACACTTACGCACTCCCTTCCTTAAAGCAATAGGAAGGTCAAGATGTGATGGTATAGGAGGATCTGAGACTGGTAAAGCATCAGCACAAACAACAGAGTCAAAAGGGGCGACATGGGTAACCGCAGGAGGAACACGTCGAGTAAAGAACTTGGTGGGTTCTTGTTGGGGCGGCAACGAGTCATCGGTAATCTGAGAAGATATGTTCTCATGAATGGATAATAGAATAGGAACAGGGAGGACCTCAACAACTGATGTAGGTGTGGTAGACTGATCTAAGAAGAATGGTGTGGACTCAAAGAAAGTAATGTCGGCTGGGACAAAGGCATGACACAACTCAGGTGAGTAACAACGGTACCGTTTTCGGAGACGAG
This sequence comes from Canna indica, assembly GCA_034359265.1. Taxonomy (NCBI): domain Eukaryota; kingdom Viridiplantae; phylum Streptophyta; class Magnoliopsida; order Zingiberales; family Cannaceae; genus Canna; species Canna indica. The sequence goes on along the minus strand of CP136890.1, from coordinate 72,066,764 downwards.
AATAACCAAGAAAGACACACTTGATAGACTTGGGGGACAACTTGTCTTTGCCCGAGGAAAGATGATGGACAAAGTACACCCAAATACATGAGGTGGAAGATGGTATAGAGGGTCCCGTGGGAAGAGAATAGAAAAGGGAATCTGGTCATGGAGAATGGAAGAAGGTGTCATGTTAATAAAGTAACAGGCAGTGAGAATAGCATCATCCCAAAACTTCAACGGGACGCCCATATGCAGTAGAAGGGTGAGCAGTCTCAACTAGATGGCGATTCTTCCGTTCCGCAATCCCATTTTGCTGAGGTGTATTAGGACATGAAGACGGGTGAAGGAGACCATGCATGGAGAAAAAAAATTGAAATGCATGTGAAAAATACTCTTTTGCATTGCCACTTCTTAGGACACGAATAGGAATACCAAATTGGGTTTTTATTTCGGCATAAAACATAGTAAATATATGAAAGAGTTCAAAGTGATCCTTCATGAGGAATAACCATGTCATACGGGAGTAGTCATCTATGAAGGTAACAAAGTATCTAAACCCCAATTTGGAGGAAACACGACTAGGCCCCCATACATCTGAATGAATAAGAGAGAAAGGTGTTGAAGCACGTTTATTGACACTACGTGGGAAAGAGGATCGGGAATGTTTACCCAGTTGACACGATTCACACTCAAGACTCGAAATGGAAGAAAGACTAGGACACATCTTCTTCATATTCTGCAAATGAGGGTGCCCTAATCGGCTGTGTATCTGTAGTGGAGTTGAATCGACCACCAAGGCAGATGAAGATGGTACGACCAGCTGGTACAACCCCCGAGACTCATGTTCTGTGCCAATCACCTTGCTAGTCTGAGAATCCTGGATAAAAACAGAATCAAAGGTAAATGTGACAAAACAATGTAAATCCCGAGTTAGTTTGCTAATAAAGAGCAAACTCAAAGAAAATTGAGGTATATAAAGCACATGCGTAAGTGGTATGGATGGTGTGGATGAAACATGGCCAATGCCCTTTACTGATGAAGAGGAACCATCGACAAGGGTGATACTAGGAGATGAGGTAGGGGTAATTAAATTGGAGAAACTAGACAAGTTACCATACATATGATCAGATGCGCCTGAGTCTAGAATCTAAGGGTGTGCACCAGTAGTATATGTCAAACATGCAGTAGAAGTACCTTCATGAGCAAAAGCAAAGACTGACTACTTTGACTGAGAGCTTTGTGCAAACTTATACTTAAGAAATTGAGAATGCTCATCTATAGGAGGAATACTAGTATTGACGATAGCCCCAGAAGGAAGAGGCTGGTTGCCTAAAATACCATTAGAAGATGACTGTTGCTAATGTGCTAGACCTCTCTTTCCACAATGAGTACATTTGAGTCATCCTCTGTCAGATCCATGAGACATGGACGATGGAATCGGCATAGCGGAGACATCTGATGGGGAGGACATGACTTGCTAGTTAGGAATTGCAGCAACTATTGATCTAAAAGTACTGCCGAAGATCAGAGGTGAAGCCAAAACGGAGAAGCGATATGCATGCAGGTAGAAGGTTCGCGAACAAAAGAGCCTCGGACAAACCCACATGAACAGTAGCGCGTGAATAGTAGCCGGACAGAAAAGAAGAGGAGAAAAAAAGGGTTTTAGGGATTCAAAGAGGCTCTAATACCATGTGATTTGGAAAAAGGAACATCACCCCCTCTCTACCAGATTTATATACCATCTTTACAAATAAGTACATAGATAATATATATTTACAACTAGGTCCTTAATCAATAGGCAAGTCTACTCAAGTTTGCCCGCCAACACGTGAGGGGGAGTATTAAGAATATAAATGTATAGGTTAGCCACTTTCCTAACAACTTAAGCTTTTAGGAAAGTTGGTCATCCAATCAAATTTAACGGTGTGAGTTGATTTCAATTTTTTTACCCATTGAGAAAATAATGAAAAATATTGGAAAGGCTCTTCATGGGTTATCAACAAAATCCTACTTTTAAACTTATAATTTGATTTAAGTAAGGCTTTAAAATTTTATTATGAGACAAACTCTCTTTCATATCATTCCTCCCTGTTATGTCTGCAACCCATAGGAATCTGGCCAGTGGGCATCTATAACTTTTTATGCTCTCACATTCTTGTTCCCACTAAGCTGCAGACAAGTATACCATATTTTGAAGCTTTCTAAAGCACAATTTGAAAAGTTAACAAGCAGATGAAAGTTAGCACAACAAAATAATTAGCATTCAGCTAATGAAGAATAAACAGAGGACCTTTTATTGTTCTAATTATAATATGTTCATCTCCATAATCTGCAAGACTTGAAGAATATAAGTTAGAATCTTAGAGATGCTGAAAATTCATAAATTCTAGAACTAACAAGGCTATCCAGCTACAAATAATGGTACTGTAATTTTGTATCATTAAGGTTAATAACTTGATCCTTAGATGTCAATTGAGTTTTCATAAAACTGATACAAAAAAAGAGTAAAGTGAACTTAAGCATATAATGCATGTCAGTATTCTATTATGAAATTGAAAAGCTAGCTAGCTAAAATAAGGTTAACCTACAGCATCTTCTCCATCTGGGTTCATACGAAACACATAGTATAATGGGGCTAAGACCTCATTCATTCCTTGCACATAGCCAATTGCTGGATTCAGCTTTGCAAATAGCAGAAGAATGTTCCTCATAGCCTCCTGCCATTGAAACAGGGAATCAAGTGATCCATCTGAGGAAAGTAGTAACTAAAATGATGTAACTTAAAGCAGCTACAAGGTTCTCTCTGCCAATTGAGGAATCTCCTGTGAAGAAAGATATATCTTGATGTGTCCGACGAAGATCCTGATCAATCTGCTCAACAATCTCAGTATCCTAGGCAGTACATGCATTTTATTTCCATTAGTGCTCACTCTCGTCTATCTTACCACATCACAAAAATAAGAACTCAAGGGAATTTGAATACCTTGAAATATTGATTCCAGATGCTACCATTACCAAGGCATAATGGATGGTCCCCGTTTGAGATTCCATGACGAGAAAGTAGTCCGCCAGCATCATTTTCTTGGCACTGTCTGCTTGAATTTAACAACTCATCCTCTACTAGGATTTTTGACTGGGTAATGAAGCTTATAATTAACAAATAATTATGTTATAGGAATTATTCATCTTAAGAAGACAAAGATACTAAAGAGAACGTAGAATTATGATTGGGCCTAAAAGGATTGTAGTTACTTACAGGATTTACTAAAAGCTCTCTTTTTAGTTCGGCATATCTTAATCTGTTCTTAAGAAGTTCTTCTTCCCATAAATCTCTTTCAGCAGGCAAATAACCCAACAATAACTGCTCCATCGTGACAATCAAATGCATTTAAGCTCACAGAAAATAGCTTTGCAAACTGAAAAACCATCACTAAAATAAATCTATTTCTTTAAGGGCCTATTTGGTTGGAGGGAATAGATGGGGAGAGGAATAGCATATGTGACCCCGATCTATTCTCTTATTTGGTTGCAAAATATTGAGAAGAAATAAGTGGGCCCCACAGAATAAATGAAGAACAACATTCCTGATGGATGGGGGAATACTGTTGCCCACCTCTAACATCACAAATAGTATTACCCATCTGTTTCGTATGAAAATTTACGATGCTGCCCATCAAGGTTCACGAAATTATATTTGTAGAATTATTTTTGATTAAGTCAATATTAATACAACAACTAGTATTTTGAAATTATTAGTAATCCAGCAAATTATTAATTTTTAAGTCAATATTTATTTCTAATAAGCCAATATTAATGTATATTTTATAATCCAGCAATTAGTATTTTATAATAAAATTATTTTACATAATACTTATAGTATTTTACATAATCCAACAAATATTTTATAGTATTTTATAATTTATATTTGTTGTAGTTTCAAAATAATATTTTATTTTTGTAATTATTTTACATTAATTCATATTTTTATTATGTTATTATTAATTAAAAATAAATTATAATAGGAAATATTATCTTGAGTAAGTATATTCAATATTGTTAAGAAGGATATTTGGTCATTTTACTTTCTATTCCTTGTCTATTTCTTATGCTAATCAAACAAGGTAATTCTATTCTTGTCTATTCTTAATGTGTAATATTCCTTATCTATTATGATTTCATTCCATCCAACCAAGGACACCCTAAGGGTGTGTTTGGTTGGATGGAGATAATTCATAAGGAATAGGAATAGACAAGGAATATGAATAGACAAGGAATGTAATAGATGAGGAATAGTATTACCTTGTTTGGTTGACATTGTAAAATAGACCAAGAATAGAATTACTTTATTTAGTTAGCATAAGAAATAGACAAGGAATGAAAAGTTAAATGACCAAAATATTATTCTTAATAAAACTGAATATATTTACTTTGTTTACTTAACACGAAGAATATACAATAAATTAAGAGGAAATGACTAAAATGCCCTCCTAAAAATATAATAAATTATATTATAATTTATTCTAGTTAATAACAATATAATAAAAATATGGATCAATATAAAATAATTTATTAACTTAAAATAATAAAATACTATTATTTATTTTATTTTCATAAAAAATAATTGAATCTTCAAAAAATAACTATTAAAATATTATTTAATAATAAAACAATAATTATCTATTTAAGATATGTAATTATTAAAAATAATTTAACAATTTAATTTTATATTCATATTATAAATATTGAATGATAATATAAAAAATGACCAAAATGCCCTTCTAAAAATATAATAAATTATATTATAATTTATTTTAACTAATAACAGCATAATAAAAATATGGATTAATGTAAAATAATATATTAATTTAAAATAATAAAAAATATTATTTATTTATTTTCATAAAAAACTATATCTTAAAAAATAATTATTAAAATAATATTTAATAATAAAATAATAATTATCTATTTAAGATAAACAATTATTAAAATTAATTTAATAATTTAATTTTTTATATTATTATGTAATATTATAAATATTGAAGGATAAGATAAGAAAATATCATAAGGAATAGACAAGAAATACTATTCCTTGGGTCGAGGTAAGGAATAATATTCCCCATGCATAGGGAATAGTATTTCTTATCTATTCCTTATGGCCCACCTATTCCTTATCTATAAGTTGCAACCAAACAAGGGAATAATTGGGGCATAGGGAATAGTATTCCATTCCCCCTCTATTCCATCCAACCAAACACTACCTAAGTATTGTTGAAGTAATACTGTAATTGCTATATGGATTTAAAACATAACTATTTGAGAAAGGTGCATCTTGATTTTTAAATCATAAAAGCAGTACTTACTTTTAACAGATATACTCATATAGTGTTCAACTGGAAGCATGTTGCATGACTTATCTGATTTGGAGCATCACTGACATCCATATTCTTCTGTTATCATATGCAACTAAATGAAAACAAAGCCCTGATTTATGGCTCCCTCGATAATTCATATTAAAAAATGGTTCAGTAGATAGGAAGGAACAATTCGAGGCACTATACTAACATCCATCTCACCTAATTTTTTGCTGGTTCTATAAATAAGATTCAAAAGACTGATGTTTCAACACCTAGAAGAAGAATCACACTATAGTTTGATTGTCATAGTCATGTTCAAGGTTTAGATTACATGAAACTAGAGTTAACAGTCGATGGTTCAATCATATAACCGCATATGACAGAAAACATCTAAACATGCACCTACTCGAGATTAAAAGGAAACTTCATAATGACTAAGGACAAAACTCTACATATTTAAGGCGCCTAGATGTGTTTGCCTATCCAAACTAAAAAAAAAATCAAACACCCTTCTGGTAACATAAGTTGGTTAGTTGATGGTAAGTGTGCCCTATGTTTTATCCACATATACTGCAAAGTTTTTGCCACTTGGTTGAGAGGGTGTACATACACTTTGGTCATATTTTTGCTCCCAGAAATGGTGAAACAGTAACAGAACTTGTTGGATCTTATCAGAAAATATTTGTTATGTACGTGTGCGTCAATTTCAGAAGTATGTATAAGTTAGTGAATCAAGAAAAATATATTCAGTAATCTGAACATATAAATAAGAATATAGGATAACTTAACCTTCCAGACAATTGAGCGGAACTCTCCATCAAGATGACCACAACAAGCAATTGATTGCACTGCTTCCAAATTTATGACTTCCTGAGACAGCTGCCCAGAACACTCAACTAAGAAATTAATATCCAAATTCCAATGAAAACTGAGAATAAATAACACTTTCTCACTATTTTAAGAACAAAATCTCCCTCAGCTTGGAAGTTCTATTATTCATCAATCACATGGTCATTATAGTGTTAAAGGCAAGCCATAAACACCAAGGTGTTTCTACTCCTACCATTGAGTATATTTCAAATTAAATAAATTACAGGATTGAGTATGGTTGTTTCTAAGCTACAACCTTAATCTTGGGAAGTGAACATTTGAGGTTAGGGCATGACTGAATCTGAAAACCAATTTATCATTTACACTAGCCAAATCTCTAAGCATCATGAAATCAAATTTGAAGAAGAAAAGATGAGTGATTTTGAGCACAAAAAATATATAGACTGTGCTTCATGTTGGGACTAACTTCAGCCAGTATCTAATAAACATGGAAACCCAGTCACCTACTGTTTCTATAGTTCTATGTCCGTATATAGGGTACAGATTTTGATGCTTAGATAGTTAGATTGATAGCTATCTAGTGGCACGTGAAATTTTCGTGAGCTCAGATACAAAACTCACTTTGCCTTTTGCTCCCCCTCCATCATGGTTGTGAATATCACTAATTCCACTCCTAGGCAGTGGCAATTTTATTTTATTTGCTCAATTGTGGACTCTGTATTTCTCTAAGCAAGCAAAAGAATCTCTTCCATTTGAAAAGAAACTCATGTTTGTATCCTCAATATTAAGTTATATGTATATCCACTTGAGCACCCCCTGATTCCAAACAGGAGACGAGCAAAAATTAGGTTGTTTGTTGGTCTTACAGATGAAAAAAAGAAAAAGGGAAGAATTTAATCTTTCCATGTTAACTTGTCCGAGCTGATGAGCTCTCATGACCAGAATATATCAAGATTTGAAATGATACAAAAATGTTGTAATTTACTTAATCTGAGAACCAATTTTCAAGCAAATATCAGAATCCTTATTGGCCCAGTAATCGATCTACTTGTATAGCGTTGTAATTCAACTGACACTTGGTTTGGCTCCATACATGCATATACACCCATGTACAGAAACATGGAGGTTTCATGTAGATATTGTAACTATATAATTTGAAATTGAAACTGCTAGATCTACTTTCTTTATCTATTTATTCCACTTGATCTCTTATTCATAATATAGACTATTGTATGAGAGGGGTCCATAAGCGTACAGTGACAAGAATACAAGATCATCTTGGTTGTGAGAAGGAAGAAAAATCCTTCCTTGTTTTGCTCAAACCGGGCACATTATCTATATCTTTTGAAACCAATATATAACAAGTAAATTCCGATTCTATTAATATGCTCAATATAACAGTCGTACATAATCAATTTCAACTGCTGGTAACCTTAAACCCTCAAAGCGAACATTCCTCAAAATTATGAGATTTATTTATTCACTGATAAGTCGTTATTTTAATTAAATCAAATTCTCACTCTGTCCACTATCCATTTTTCCCTTGGATTATTATACTCAAAATCAAAGCATATAAAGTTTTGTGAAAGTTCGTGAAGAGCAAAAGAAACCAAATAAGAAACCCTCATAAACCCAACGAGGAAAATCAGCGGGAAGGAAACCACCTCGAATTCTAACTCCGATCGCTTTTCCATCGAGTTATCGTTGCCGATGTCGACTTTAATCGCACGGTGTGGCCTCCTCAATGCCGACCCCTCAGAAGAAGGCCAGATCTGATCTCCGTCGCCCATCCATCTTTCTGCCTCAGGTCTTCCTTGCACGCTGCCCACCTGAAAGGTCTGCAGCTCCTTGTCCTCTCTCTCATCTTCACACTCATCCTTCTGCTGCTTCTTGTCGGGTGGCTTGGATCGATCGGGAAAGGGAGGGATGATGTTTTCGGGAAGCTTGAGCTTGCCCTTTAGCAGCATTGCTTCGCCGGCGAGGAACGGGCATAGTGGCGGTCGGCAGCGACGGGCATAAAAGAGGGAAATGGACTGAGCAGCGAGGAGCAGACGAGTAGGTTCGACCGTTAAGTATAACAACAAAATATCAATTTTCTGTGTTTTCAGACATGCACATGATATAACTTGGAATGGAGAATGAAATAGTCACCCATGATCCACCTGATGATTTTTTTTTAAATTTCTTTCACAAATTTATTTAATGTAATTTCCTTGAAAATAGGTAAATATAATTAATAAAATTGTTCCACTACAATCATGCCCAATTCAGAGAAGAAAAATATAACCTAATTAAGGAAAAGGAGAATGACTTATATGTTTTTTTAAAAAAATAAAAAAATAAAGATAAAAAGTCACATAATCATACTAGGATTTAAACCCTAAATTTTTAAAAAATATATAAAATATTACTACTAATTGTACTACTCACAGTTGGCCGAATGATTGATATGCTTGATAAAGCTCAGAGAGAGGATTGCATTAGGCGAACTATATGGATATATTTGCTTCATAGGATAAGGAAGATAAGATAACAGATGAATTAATACTCATTGTTTGTTTAATGAATGAATTAGAAGAAAATGAGAATAAAAGAGTATAAAATTAATATTTTATATCCGATATACACCGAATTTAAAAAATTCATATCCAATCATCCATAATTTATTATCTAATTCAATCATATCTTATCCAATGAAGCAAACATACATATATGTTTTCGACTTCGATCAACTTGTGAGTCCAAAAGATAAAAATATTTCACACCTCAATTTTAAGCAAATTTTTATAAACAATTGATTAATCTATAGCTAAATATAAGATTTAGAGGCAAATAAAGAAAATTGTCTCTAATACTATATTTATAACTGTTATGACCTGAAAAAAATTAGGACCTTATTGTAAATATATTTCTTGGAGGGGTCTTTTTGCAAAAGTACCTAATCTTATATATTTAGCCCTAATCTCCTCCTTAATCCCTTTTCCCTCTCTCAATCACTGTAGCAACAGCGGGCGTGCGGCGACAGTGGTGAGGCGGCGGCTGGGAGAAGGTTCCGATCGGAGTTTGAAGGAGTTTTCAGGTAGGATTCTTGTCCTACTCTTTTATCTGTTCGTGTAGGGTAAACTTGATGTAGGATGAGATTCGCGAAGGTTTTTCTGTCGATTTGTAGATCGAAGGTTGTTTCGTGGTTTCTCGAGATTTGATGTGTTCTCGCTGATTGAAATTTCGGATTGGTTGTCGAACCAAGTTGTTTTCATCGGCAAACTGCTTGCAGTTCGAGCAGCCGACGAGTAGATGTTTGAAGACCCGATCGACACTGTTCATGCAGTGGCTCGGCTACATGACAGTGCCGGCCCCTGTTCCCGTGCGCGAGGTCGCCGCCGGGTGCGAGTCACCGTGCGCGACGACGCGAGTTCTCGTGAGCAACATTCGCGCGCGCGCGCGCGAGGGGGGGGAGAGGAGGGGGGCCGCGACCTTCCGCCGGATCTGGGATCGCCAACCACTCTTTCTCGTCGTCGCCTGTTTGTAGAGGCGGCGACAGTCGGCGGCGTCGATCAGCGAGTCACCGTCGCCGATCGGCAATGTCACAACTCCCATCTCGCTGCTCGCACGGTTCAGGCGGCGGCAGTAGTGACGGAATGGCAGTGGCCGCGAGTCGCCGTTGGACGCCGAGAATCCCGACGGGTATTTCGTCCGACCGAAGGCGGTAGGGGGCGGCATCGGGTAGAGGCAGTGGCAAGGGAGTGGAAGCAGCGTGGGTGAACCCTAGGTTAGGGTAGATGAATGGGTTAAGTTTATAACCAGATGTAATATAATTAAGAGTTTATATCGGTGATATCTTCTTGTAGCAATGTCATATTCTATATATCGGTGTTATGTTGTTGTATCAGTTGATTATTATTTTTAGTAATATAACAGTGGTATATGGGATGATATATAAGTTGTTTGTAGCACTGCGATTGTAGCAGTGACACATAAGTTGTAGCACTGTTACAGGAGTTTGTAACAGTGATATATTAAGTAGTTATCTAAGATATTATTGCTATTATTTTAAATAATTATTTAGAAGCTTTATAGTTGGTCAAATTGGTCATATGATATATGAATTTGTACCTATTCGACGCCCCGAATTCATTGGTGGGGTCAGTTTTGCCATTTGACTTTCCGATGTTGAAAGCAATGGGTGTTTTTGTCTCATTTTGCGTGCTGGGTTGGAAAATATTATTTTATCGGTTTTCACGGTTTCAACCCGAGTTGTTTGGTTGTTATGTTAGTTGATAAGGTGAATCTCATCCTAGATCGGTTGTTACCCTATGTCAAAATATATCTTATTGTTCTATTCAGTTGAAAATTGATATCTACTACCGTTAGAGCTCTTTATGCATATTTTGTTGATACATGTTGCCAACACGATGTTTTTATATGCATATTAGTTGAGGATGCTAGTACAGACGTTGCATGCCTTATGCTGTTGTTTATATATTTAATTCCTACATGATGACATATCTACTAGCATTATATTAGTTGAGTTGTAGTAGTGTAGTTGTTGACATGATGCATAGTTGACCTAATGTTGGGCGATAACCCTAGACACTGTTGATATATTGCCCAAGGTGTAGGGCAAGTGACACCAACGATCACCTATTTATCACACAGGTGTGTGTGCGGCGTCAAGGTGTTAGACGTCGGCGGACTATCATTTTTGGATAGTCGCATCTCTAGCTGGAGCGAGCTTGAGGTGCCACTCTCGGGGTGCGAGAGTGCGGGGGAAACCCAATGTCCACTACGCTCTTGATTGGGTCTATGACCACATAGGCATGTGGATAATAGTTGACATAGTTGATTGGTGTAGGAGCATTAAGTAAATTGTTGAACAATATCTTATGTTGTATACATGGCATCATAGCATCTTGTTGCAATCCTACTCAGTCTTCTGCTGATGTTTGTTGTTTTTGCCTCAGATCCTCAGGTATGACGGCATTTCCTTATGGGGTAACTAGAGTTTTGGAGGAGAAGACGTCTTCCGCACATTATCTTAGTTTCCTATTTTATTAGTCGAATTATTCATTCCTATTGTCTTTTGGACTTGTTAGACTTTTGGATTAGACTTTGGATTGCCTTGTTCCTAAATGGACTGTCGAACTTTCATTATTTATTATCATATTGGACATTTGTTTTGGAATCTGATTGTAAATTTAATTTCCGTCTATTTATTATTGTTGTCCTGTTGCTAGTTGCACCCCTCCTGGGTGAGGTCCCTTATATAAGGATAAGCCTAGGTGGGGCGTAACAATAACAAATGTTTGAGCTTCAAATAGAGGTGATAATTTTATCCGCATCCGCTAATAAAAAATCGCATTCACACTGTATCTTATCCCTTTATGCAAATAAAGCCTCATATAGATGCATATATGATTTTAAAAAAATTATATCCGTACGGATGCGGTGCAGATACGAATATGAATGTATCATATCTATATTGTATCTACATTGTATCCGCATTACATATTCACATATAGAAAATTATCATTTACCCATATAAGTTATTTAATATACATGTATTGTACGGTAATTGCATATAAAACTAACTCATTACCCATTACCTTAACTCATATTTCACTTTCATAGCCGAACGTAGGGGTGTGCATGGGTACTAGGTAGACCCGAAACCAGTTGGAATCTACCTGATCGAGCAGGTTTCAAGTAGACCTGAATTAAATTCGAGTAGGGTCCGGGACGAAAATTAAGCAACCTATTAAAATCGATTCTGGTTCCGGGTGCAACACATTGAGTACCTAGAATCAGTATCCAAAACCTGTACCTTGAAACCCGTAAATAAACAAGTTCCAATAGGGCACCCGAAACTTGTATCATGAAACCTGTAAATGAACAGGTTCCAATAGGGTACTTGAAATCTATAAATGAATAGGTTCCAACAGAGTATTCAGAATCTGTACTACACCACAAGTTTCGGGTAGGGTCCGATTCTAGGTTCCAACAGGATAGGATACAAGTATCATGAAAAAAACATGGTTAATTATCTGGACCTGCTCACCCCTAACTGAACCGACCCCCCTATTACCCTAATTCTCCCATCTTGATTTCTCAACTCTCTCCTCTCCTGAGTCCGGGTCTCCCAACCTTATCAACTGTTCCGGAGGAAGAGGAAATGCTACCCGCTGTCGTCGTGCGCCATCTTGCCATCCACCGGAGGAACAACCCTAGATCTCACCATCCGCTTCTATCGTGTGTCGTCTCGCCATCCGCCAGAGAAACAACCCTAGATCTCTCCATCCACAGCCAATGTGCGTCGTCTCGCCATCCACTGTTGCCTTGCGCCATTTGCCATCCACTGTTGTCGTGTACCGTCTCACCACCCATCGGATGAACAAACAATAGATCTAGCCATCCGCTGCCCGTCGTGCGCCATCTCGCGACTAAATCTCATCAGTAGCTAATCTTCTTCACAGAGGAGATCTAACATTGTCGCTTGATATCACCAATCCTCCTCATCTTCTTCATAGCTTCACAAAGGTTTTATAAAAATATACTCGAAGATCTTAGCACCATTTCCTCCACTCTCCACATATGATTAATTCCGTGGAACTATTGATATTCATATCCATATTCGCAATGGATGTGGCGCAGTTACGGATATGCGGATGTGAAGTGCAGTGCGAATGCGGATAATGCAGTATCAACATTGTATTCGATCTATTATCATCTCTATCGGGACTCTTATAAGCAACTTAGAATCTAGCTGTTGGCCCAAGGATTCAACCTAGGCCTCATTCTCTATTTTGAGATAGCAAACATGAAACTAACTCATTTGCTAAGTTTTGAGTTCAGGTTAATAGAATGATACACATACGAAGTTCGTCCGAAAAATCACGAAAAATCAAGTTAAAACGGCTTCAGAGGCGATCAAGTCAAAACTTAGGTCTAGACTTAGAAATTAATGTAATATGCCCCTAGGACATCAATTCAACCAAACCCATTTCAGCTATTTCCTAAGTCAAAAACTAAGACGAGACTCCAAAAATGAGACTTGGCTGAAAAAATTAGCAAAATCAGAATGCTGATTCTGATAGCAGTTATTGATTGAACCTTGGCCAGTCCTCGGTCAATCGAAAGTGTTTTGAAAAATTTCCAGAACCTGTTCGGCTGAATCTCGATCGGTCGACCCAGGGTCGGCCGACGGTCGACCCAGGGTCAGCCGACGGTCGACCGAAATCGCCAACAGATTAAAATAGATCCGTTGAACGATTATTTCTCACTCCATACCTTTGCCACTCTTATAAATAGGTTCAGTTTCGACTGTTTAAGCACTACTACTGTTCATTGAGTTAATTTAGAAGTATTCAAGCCTCAAAGTGTGATCTCAAGCCCTAATTCTCAACATTCACTCTCTCAAGTGGCGGTCTTCATTCTTCAACCCTTTCAAGGCAAAGTTCTCCATCTTCTTGAGGTGTTGGAAGTCTAGAAGGCTGGTGGAAGGAGCTTTGCAAGTTTGATCTCAATATTTATGTTTATTTACTTTGTTTTCTTGTTGTTTGTTCAAATTGTTAAGTATAGCTTGCAAGGTGTGCTTGAAACATCTTAGTAGTTTGTGTATTATTGTTTTTGCTATAGAATAGGCGGTGAGACCTCCTCAAGGGTTGAGGGATAAGTCCTCATTGTATTCCTTAAAAAAATAATCAATCTATAAAGTATTAAGGTTAGAAATCCTTGGTGATGAGCTAAGGTAGCGAAGTAGGCGGGATTGACTCAACCACTATATATTATCTTGTTTGCATTGCTATCTTGATTACTTAATTGATCTTTACTTGTGCTCAATCTAATTGTAATTGCATCTAGTCACACCTACCTTCAAGAAACTTGAATTGTCTAGTTTAGTTGCTTAAAACTAAAAAAGAGTAAATTGAATTACATATTAGCCTGCACACTATTTAACTCTCTCTCCTGGTGTGAAGATTTGATTTACATGTACTAGAACTCCTACGTTGGTAAATTTATTTATGCCATTCAAATAATGGCAAAACTTCGGACATGCAAAACACATAGGACCTTTGCAAGTTAACTTGGTTTTCAATATTAGCTAAAACCCTACCATGCCTAGTTGTCAAGCTGCCATGTATGTGAGGTCAAAAAGAGTTGCAAGCAAAGCTCACAACAAAAAAAACTATCAATAATAACAATCGTAGAAAGTATTAATGCCTCATATTCAAATATTACTTAAAATGCCACTACAGTAAATTACATTATTAATTACTGGCGAATTAAAATGTCAGATCCTTAATTACCTAGATCAAGGCTAATTAAACCAGCGCCACTCGGGTGTGTCAGTTTCTTTTTTATTTTGTTTATTTTGTCTGCTTTGACTTCAATGAACAACCATGCAGAACCCTCACCTGCACTACTTCACCTCCTCCGGAAGCACAAAACATTTTCCGTTCATGCACTACGTGAAATCCTCTCCCATTTCTTTCCCTACTACTCTTGTTCCCAATCTCCAATAGCCGTCTCCTCTGAAAATCCTAAACACTATTTCTCATTTTTGTTCTTCTCCCCAAGCCATCTTCAGTTCCCCAATCTAAATCTTACTTTGCAGATTCAATTTGCGTCGAGCACGCCATTTTGCTGATTTATTTTCTCGTCATTGCAAATCTAAACAACTCGAGAAGTCCAAGTGATCGATTGTATGATATATTTCACCATTTCGCCATTGTCTTGTTGATTCATTGTTTTATTTTCGATAGTTATTTTTAGATTCATTAGTTGTTTTCATTAGTTTTTTTTGTTGATTCATTGTTCTGATTCATTATATTTAGCTGTTTCAGGTGATCGATTGTGTTTTTCGCTGATTCATTAGTATTTATTTAGTTGATTCGTTGTTCTGATTCATTATATTTGGCCGATTCATTAGTTGTTTTTTTGTTGATTCATTGTATTCAACATGAAGAGTGCCTATCCCAGGAATGCAAGTCAACTCTAAACTAGTGTCCATATATATATATATATATATATATATATATATATACTTGCTCCAATCTTAATAGCTCGTGTGAATATAACTATTACAAATCCACGAGTTCTTTCTTCTATCGAAAATTGTTGGTTTCTCATTCTTTCAACAAGCTAGGATACTTTCAATTTAAGGACACCACCTTTATAATTAGTACCATATAATTTCTATGTTGCATGCTTTACAACATGGATGTGTTCTCTATGGTAGACAACATTCTATTCCATTAAATGTCGGAACTAAGGTATATACTCATCTAGTCTTTGTTTTATATTCTCAGTAACAATTCCAATTAATTGAATGTTGGTTGGCTTAATAAACTAAGTTTAAATTGATTTGGATGATACAATAGAATTAAGTAAAGTATTTCTTGGATAACCTTTGAAAACCTTTTGTGTTGAAGGACAACAGTACATCTTGTTTTGTTCTTAGGTACATGGAAGTTTGATCAGTGCTTGTTATTTTGTTTTGTTATTTTTAATTTACAATGAGTATCTCATTTTTTTTTAATAATGTAGCTAGTAGAAAGTTAACATGAAGTTTTTGTGTTAAACATAAACACTTAAATTGGTTAATTACTCCTATAAATTTATAAAGATAAGTTGTGTTTCTTATCTACTTTTACAAGAAGGATGAACTTTAATTTTCAGTTTATTGTAACTCTCATTTTGTTAATTTAAATATAGTACCATCTTGTACCACTTGAGAATAAGGATGAGAATATTTGAGATAAGCTAGACTTAGAGTGAAAAATTGCATTCAAAAAGTATATTCACTCAAACTTGGAGTTTACACCTTGATCTTACTACTTGATAATTACAAATGAAGACTCGACCCCTATTTATACAACTCTTCCCTCAAATGGATAGTTGAGATAAATTCAATCTAACAGTGGAGAATGATTCTTTAGAGTTGCATTCATTGATTAGAGTACATGCACTACCAACAAATACATTATTAAAGGCTATTTCCATTCTCAACACTCGCCCTAAAGTTGGAGCATACAAGTCAAATGCTCCAAGCTTGCAAAAAACATACTAAATTTGAGGTCCTTTGAGAGATTTCGTAAATATGTCTACTAATTGTTCATTTGAGCTGATAGATTCAATGACTACTTCCTTTGAGATAACTTTCTCTCAAAGAAAATGACAATCGATTTTAATATGTTTGGTTCTTTCGTGAAATACCGGATTAGAAGCTATATGAAGAGGTGTCTGATTATCACAACACAACTTCATTTCCTTAAAGTCCCATGTAAGTCGAATGACCTATACTAAAGGGGGGGGGTAATCTGTTTACTAAAAACTTAACCTAAATTCAATTTTAATCAATTCTTGATTACTTAGGCAAGTGACAATTCAATAACAATAGTGAAACCAATCAATATGGAAATTGAACAAGCACAAGTGTAGCAGTGCAAACACAACGATGTATAGTGGTTCAAGCCCAATGTCTACTCCACTACCTAAACACTCCGCTTATGATTTCCAAACTTAGCTTTACAAGATTATAATCGTTTTCTTACAATGAGGACCTTTTATACCCAAAGAGTCTTTGCTCTCACACCGAAGGTACTTCCACACCCGGAAGTCTTTGTCTTCACACCAAGAGCACTCTTCCACCTCAAACCCAAATGACAATAATAACTAATCATAGTAAACTAAGCTACACTAGTGGACTTATGGCTCAAACACTAAGGCTACCACTCAATCAAACAAACATAGCAACCTAGGTTTATACAACGTGAAATACAAAGAATAAACTCAAAAGTACACAAGTAATTGGAGCAATAAACCAAACAAAGTATACTTAGCTCCAATATCGAATCCCTAGTCCTCTTGATGGCTTGAGAAGATGAATCTAGAAGTTTCAAAGGCAAGATCGAGGAAAAAGCATAGAAACAAGGGTTTGTAATGAAATGTCTCAAGAAAGCTTGAAAATATTCTTAGAATGACTCAATGAAGTGTTAATGGTGTAAGGAAGACTATCTTGGAAGTATATATAGAGATCCCAAGGCAGTGAGCTTAAAAAGAGTTGTTCAATAGATCTAAAAAGATCCGTTAGCACTTTTGGTCGACCGAGGGTCGACTGGACACATACTAACAATTTCAGCCAATTTTCATCGATCTTGGGTTGATCCAGGGCTGTTGCCGAGGGTCGGCCGAAATTGCAAATTTCAACCTTTAATTTTTCAGCTTTTTTCAGCCTTTTAGGGTTTTGGGTGTCGATTTCAGATTTTGGTGGTTTCTTTTGCATAGTAAATAGGATTTTACAAGTATTCTAGAATCTCTAAACCTAAACTCTATCTTCTAATGAATTCTCAAGCGTTGATGACCGTCCTTCTGATTTCTCCGATTTTTTCGATCACGGACATCGCGCAAATCGGTATGGAACCTAAAAATATTTTTTGCTCAAACATTAATTCCATGTTTGTTATTATCAAAATCGAGATTAAGACCAATGTTGAAAATCTTAGGCCAACAATCTCCCCATTTTTTATGATGACAAGCATCCTTAATAAAATATTTTCAATAATGCATAAAGGATATCTATATGAAATAGAACTCCCCCTATCTATATGCATGCTTTTCCTTAAGGTTTCTTCCTTTTTACCTATATTTTTATTCCCCTTTTGACATCAATAAAAAAAGACAAGAAAAGTCAATCAAAAGTCCAAGTTGAAACTCTAATATATTTTTCAAAACCGCGAAAGTCTCAACTCAAGCGATGAAAACCAAATATCAAATAAGAGACTAAGTCATATATACATGATATCGTGAAATGATGGATGAAATCCAAGTTGAGAGATCATGTATAAAGCCAAGTATTAATATTTTCAAGTACCAATCAAAGAGTCAAAGAATCATTTTAGAAATGATTTTTCTCACCAAATGATTAGAACGATACCAAAAATGAGTTCAAAGCATCATACTTCAAGTCTCATTCGAAAATCGGATGAAAATTTCTAAGTATCGAAAAAATGAGCATTTAAGAGAAATGATACTTCAAGTTCTGAAATCAAACTTCAAAAATCTATATCAAATCACATTCTTACTGGAGATTTTTGAAATTTTTATGCCATAAACTAGAATTTTCAAGAAAAATGCAGATTCAAGAATAAACCAAAACTCATTTTTCTACATTTTTCTAGAATTTATTGAAATTCAGTGGCATTTTGGTAACACTACTAAAAATTTTATAATCTGTGACGGCCTTTTTGCGACGGCTCAAGTTGCGATCGCAGAAGCAACAGTTCTACAACTGCGGGCAACGAGGGTCGCAGAGTCGCCACATCTGTGACAGCTTTGCGACCACGTAGTAGCTGTTGCAAAATTAAAACCCCCGCGACAACATGGCGACCGCGTAGCGACCAGCTTTCGCTACCGCTTTGAGCGGTCGCAAAATTATCACTGATCCATGATCATTTTTTAAGGCTTAATTATGTTTTTGGTCCCTCAAAATATTATATTTTTTTCCGTTTGGTCCCTCCTTTTTAAAAAGTTTTCGTTTAGTCTCTCAAAAACTACTTTCATTTCTGAGTAGTCCCTCTGTTAACTTTTCGTTATCTTTTACCGTTAAGTGACAACATGGCAATGGTGACATGGATTAAAGAGGGATCAAACGGAAAAAATGAGATATTTTATGAGACTAGATGAAAAATATATTTTAATAACTTAAAGCATAACAATATACATTTTAATAATCTAAAACATAACAATATACATTTTAATAATCTAAAACATAACAATATACATTTTAATAATCTAAAACATAATAATATATAATTATACTTTAAGTTATTAAAATATATATTTGTTTCATCTAGTCCCTTAAAATATCTCATTTTTTTTCGTTTGGTTCCTCTTTAATCCATGTCAGTATTGTCATATTTTAACAACAAAAGTTAACAAAAAGTTAACGAAAAATTAATGGAGGGACTAAACAAAAACAAAATTAATTTTTGATGAACTAAATGGAAACTTTTAAAAAATGAGGGACCAAATAGAAAAAAAATAATATTTATGAATGGAAACTTTTAAAATTGCTTCGGCACAAAATAAGAAACGGTCTCTCCAACGCATAAATGGTTGTGAGTTCACGTTTTTATAATCTTTGGTAAAATCAAGTCCACCACGTAGACATTCATAAATCATTTTACCGTAGTTTTTTTTCAGATAATTCCAATTTTAGTTTAATAGTACATCCCAATAGGAGACGACCATACTTATTCAATTTATCTCTTTGAATGCCGTGAGGCGGACCTTGGAAAGTTTTAGAAATTTCTCTGCTAACTCTCTCACCTCACGCCCGCGATCCTTTATTTTTCTTCCCTCGCCCCTAGATCTGTCGCCGCCTGCCCCCCTGCCCCAAGGCCGCCCCTCGCCTGCTGGCTACCTCCTCTCGCACACCATCGAGTACGCCATTGCAGCCGCAGCCTCCCCGCATCCCACTTTGCCCCTGGCTAAGGCCTCCATCGGGCCTAGAAGAAAGATCACGAACGAGTTCACCGGTGCTGGCGTGATCAGGAGGGTCTGCCAAGTGATCAGTGTCGTTGTCTATGTTAGGTTCGATCAAGGGCCGACGCCGATTTTGATGACGATGGAAGTGCTCGACAATTAGATCCGTCTGGATCTTGAGGTTGCGCAGCTCCTAGGGGAGAACATGGTGCAGACAATTGCTATGGACGATACTGATGGACTCATCCATGGCCAGAGGGTACTCAATACCGGATCTCCGATCATTGTATGCCCCTATCTCCTTACCCCGCTTTTGTATGTGACCAAATTCCTTATCTTCTTCCCACGCCAATTTGAAACCCTAAATTAGATGTTGAAGCTCTAACAGATGATAATTTAGGGCAAGATAAGGGTCAACTTTGGACATCTTGGACCCGTGTCGTGCATTCATACCATGTCAGTGATTTTGATTTAGCTTATGCAGATATTTTGTCTACCGGTGATGACTTATTACTTGTAAAGCTTATGGATAAATTAGGTCTTATTTTTTACCAGCTTTCTGATGAAATAGCTAGTGAAGTCTTGCGTTCAATTGGACAATTCATTTTGGAACATAGCTTGTTTGATATAGCATTGAGCTGGCTTCAACGGGTAACATTGTTTATCTCCAAGCACTTGTATATTATTTTTTTTAGTTAATACTCTATTTCGTGAGATTGTTTTATAATATCGCAAACGAGGTCAAATTGAAACAAAAGAAAAATAAAACTTTGAGGTCCAACTAAAACAAAATGAAAATCTTCAGAGACAAATTGAAAATTTTTGAAGTATAAGGGCTAAAGTTACATAATCTTGAAACTCATTACATGTTATATACTAAATCCCCAGTTATAGGTGAAATTCTGCATACAAGGAAACCATCATTCTTGAGAAATTGTTTTAGCTACTACTACAGTAGCTCACTATCTCTGATGGTTTGATATTTTCTAACTACTGTTTACATCAGATGGCTTCTTGGTGCCGCAAATGTTATATTAGATGATTTGATATTTTCTAACTACTGTTTACATCAGATGGCTACTATTGCAGTAGTCATGAATGTTATATTATAACCACGAAAAGCTTTTGAGCTAGTTTTCAAATTTTGCACAAGTTCATGCATGAAGATAGAAAGATATTGAGCATTCAAATATTAGACATTTAAATTAAACTTTGACCATTTGCAGAGTTAAGTTCTATTACGTGGGTGTTAACACAATCCCTCAAGCTTTGGTTAAGCATGGTAACATCTCGATGAGTTCATTCTTCCGAGTTAAAGCTCTTTTATCCGTCCATACAAGTTAAGTGCGATTCGAGTTACACATTGTATAACTTTACTAAAATCAGAATCTTTTCCTTTTTATGTATATATCTATTCAATGGAAATGATGCTTCTTGGGGCTATTTTTTATACAGAAAATGCCAACCATTCAGGTGAATACAACTCTCTGTTCGTCAGTTGGTTCTTCATTTGAATGAGTTAAATTTGTTCAAATAGATAATTGCAAATGTATATAAAATGCAGTTGTGGAAGGATGGAGAATGGAAAGCTGAGATTATTGAAGGACACAAAGCATGGCTTGTTATGGATGAGGTTTGAGAAATGATACAAAAACATTTGTAACATCCTGACATCTTTTATGGGCTATTCTATGTATATGTAAAGTTGAACTTTTCTATGTATACGTAGCATCCTCAAATCTTTGTGCACATATTTATGTATATGTAACATCCTAAAAGAAAAGGACTTTTCTCCCATCTCTTTACTATTGACCGGTGCTTATTTATGTTTATCCCCACCTGCTAACTGAATTAGACGGTGTGGACTAATTTGTAGCAATAATTA
The DNA here is from genome assembly GCA_034359265.1 of Canna indica. Classification (NCBI taxonomy): domain Eukaryota; kingdom Viridiplantae; phylum Streptophyta; class Magnoliopsida; order Zingiberales; family Cannaceae; genus Canna; species Canna indica. The sequence goes on along the minus strand of CP136890.1, from coordinate 72,045,230 downwards.
GTACAACTTTATTTTATTTATGTTTAGGATGGTTGCGGCAGTGGATGGTATAGTATAAGTTTTATCCTAAATTTAAACATTAGGTTAGATTCCACATAAGACATTCAATCTAGAGAGAAGAATATAGAGGGATGAGATAGATTGATTGCGTGAATCTAACCCGGGTAGCAATATCAGGAGCTAATCCATGAATTGCATGAGCCATGATTTTTTATTTGTAGCTATATTAAAAAAATAGAGCTATAATAAAAAATAAATTTTTTTTAATTTTTTTAAAAAATAAAATTGATATCTGCTAAGGTTTTGCTACAACAGTAGCCGTCGCAGAATACAATCTTTCTCGTATTGTGATCTGCTGCGACACTACTATGAATTTGTGACGGTGTGGCCGTCGCATGGCCGTAGCAAAGCCATCACTATACTGCGACGACAAAAATCACTGTCACAAACTTTTTGCGATGCGATTGATCACGACGAAATTATGAGACGCGGACTTGCAGTCGTAGAAGGTATTCTGCAATGGTTTTGCTACCGCAGTAGCGTCGTAGAAGACCATTTTTCTGGTAGTGATAGATACTCCATCACTTGATTGAGCAACCTCAATACCAAGAAAATATCTTAATTTCCCCAAATCTTTGGTTTGAAAATGACTAAACAAGTGTTATTTTAACTGAAAATTTTTCTCTTGATCATCACCTATGATGACAATATCATTCACATACACTATTAAGTAAACACATTTACCATTGAAAGTATGGTAGTAGAAGATTGGATGACTTGCTTCACTCATTTTCATTCCAAAACCTTGAATGACAGAACTAAATTTTCTAAACCACACTCTTGGGGATTGTTTTAGCCCATAGAGAGATTGTCATAGCTTACAAACTAGTCCAAGCCAAGTTGTTGCTCCATGTAAATTTATTTTGGGTTAATTGATATATCTAGCCCAAACTATGACCATTTTCACAAATTTAGCTCATTCTTTAATTTGTATCAATTATATTCCAAACTATCAGATTGATATCAATTCTAACCCGACGTCAGATGCTCGTCAATGCCACCGTTAGGTGCTGACGTGGCATCTGACTCAGCATATTAAAAAATAAATTTTTAATAATCGCATTGCCACGTCAGCATTTAATTACTTAGGGCATGTTTGTTAGCCCACTTTTGGGTTTTCTTTTTCGTCCGAAAATGAAAACCGGGTTGAAACCGTGTTTGTTGATGAAAAGTGGAAGGGTTTTCGGTTCCAGTTTCGTGAAAATAACTTTTAGTGAAAAGCCAATTAACACTATGGGTCGAAAACTACTTGGAGTAGTTTCATGCTTTTTGCGAAAACTCGTGAAAAGTGTGGTGGCATACTTGTATATATCATGCCATTTCCGCACTTTTTGCTCGTTTCACCCGAAAATCGAACAAAGCCCATGTGCTCGCCCGTTAGGGCTCCCTCACTCAACGCCCGACCCTCGCCTCTTCACTCGGTTGCTTGTGGCGACATGCGTGAAGTTGTCGCCACCTCCGAAAATAGACACTCGTTGGCGATCTCCTTTGTCGACTTCGGTGAAAAGTTACTGGTCATCCACTCGTCGGCGATCTCCTTCGTCAGGTATGGTTTATTTCGCTCAAGTTTTTGTTTTTTTTCGCTCATCACTCGTCGACTTTGGTTTTTGTTGGGTTCTAATGTTCGGGTTGTCAATCGAGGGTTTTGTCGTTGTATCAATTGTTTTTTTGAGTTAGGGTTTTAATGTTTGGATGTTATTCCGACTTGTGTTTTGATGTTTCTTCGACCTAGGGTTTTGAGTTTAGGGTTTTGTTTCACTAGGGTTCTGTTCTATGGTTTGTTTATTAATTTTTGTTCAATATGTTCAATTTTTGCTTATTAATGAATAGTTACATTGATATGTTTATTAATGTTTATATATCAGTTTATAAATAGTTACATTGATATGTTATCTGATTAATGTTTATCTGTGTATAGTTTTATGTATCTCTTATGCATTATCTCTTATTTGTTCACTGTTAGTATCATGGTTACTGCTAGTATCATGTTCATGTGTTTGCTTTTCAGTTTAGGGTTCTGTTTCACTAGGGTTATGCATTATCTCTTATCTAAGTTCACTGTTATCAATTTATTTATCTTTATTCAATCTGTTCTATTGTTTGTTTATTATTTTTTGTCCAATATATTCAATCTATTTAATTTTTGTTCAATGATTATTAATGAATAGTTACATTGATCTGTTTATTAAAATTTATATATCAGTTTATAAATAGTTACAATGATATGTTATCTGATTAATGTTTATCTGTGTACAGTTTCATGTATCTCTTATGCATTATCTCTTATTTGTTCACTGTTAGTATCATGGTTATTGCTAGTATCATGTTCATGTGTTTGCTTTTCAGTTTAGGGTTCTGTTTCACTAGGGTTATGCATTATCTCTTATCTAAGTTCACTGTTATCAGTTTATTTATCTTTATTCAATTTGTTCTATGATTTGTTTATTAATTTTTGTTCAATATGTTCAATTTTTGTTCAATGATTATTAATGAATAGTTACATTGATCTGTTTATTAATGTTTATATATCAGTTTATAAATAGTTACAATGATCTATTATCTGATTAATATTTATCTGTGTACAGTTTCATGTATCTCTTATGCATTATCTCTTATTTGTTCACTGTTAGTATCATGGTTACTGCTAGTATCATGTTCATGTGTTTGCTTTTCAGTTTAGGGTTCTGTTTTACTAGGGTTATGCATTATCTCTTATCTATGTTCACTGTTATCAGTTTGTTTATCTTTATTCAATTTGTTCTATGGTTTGTTTATTAATTTTTGTTCAATATGTTCAATTTTTGTTCAATGATCATGAATGAATAGTTACATCGATCTATTTATTAATGTTTATATATCAGTTTATAAATAGTTACATTGATCTATTATCTGATTAATGTTTATCTGTGTACAATTTCATGTATCTCTTATGCATTATCTCTTATTTGTTCACTGTTAGTATCATGGTTACTGCTAGTATCATGTTCATGTGTTTGCTTTTCAGTTTAGGATTCTGTTTCATTAGGGTTATGCATTATCTCTTATCTAAGTTCACTGTTATCAATTTGTTTGTCTTTCTTCAATCTGTTCTATGGTTTGTTTATTAATTTTTGTTCAATATGTTCAATCTGTTCAATTTTTGTTCAATGATTATTAATGAATAATTACATTGATCTGTTTATTAATATTTATATATCAATTTATAAATAGTTACATTGATTTGTTTATTGGTTCTGATATATTCCGTTATGTTATAATAGATATAATTATAAATGGGTGCCCATCGTAATATGAGGGAGAAGTCTGAAAATTGGTCCAAAGATGCTACTGAAGCCTTTTTATTTATAATTCATAATAGACAAATACAATTTGGCAATTTGAATTTTGACAAGCCTGTCTGGGAAGATATTAGCACTAGACTTGAGGGAAAATGTGGCACTATGTACCTTGTGGATAAGATTAAGGCAAAGAAACTTCGCCTTCATCGTTTGTATAAAGATTGGCAAGAACTGATTAACCACACTGGGATCACCTGGAATCCCGATACTGGGAAGATTGAGGCTGACGAAGCCGTGTGAAATATTACAGTAGGTTTTTGTTAATAAAGTTAATTAGGTATCCCGATACTGGGATCATCTTCTCCGTGGCGGTCTTCTTCACTTTTGTGTTATTGTTGTTGTTCTACCTGTCCTACTTGTGGCGACGGCAGTCGCATTGACAGACGCTGAGGTTGAGGGCTGCCCAATTGAGTCGAGGAGAAGTGCCGAGAGCAAGTTCCTGTTTTGAGCATGGGATTTTGCGGGATGCTGCTGGTTAGTTTCATTCTTTGAATTTTGTTGGTTTATGGTGCATACAGAATGTGGATTCCGGTATGAAGAAGGAAATCAGGGAGATGCTTCTGGTGGTTGTGTTCAAGAAGCTCAGCTTCTTGATCAGAGAGACAGTGAGTAATTCTCTTGGCTAATGTAATGATCTTTGTGATCCTTCTGTTGCTGCCCTCCTATTTCGCTCCTAGCACCATCTCATTGCCCCCATTTCTCACAATGATGATTTTGTTACTATTTATAGCAATTCTTTATTACGTTGAATATGTTAATGGAGATGATTCTTATTATATGACTTTTGGTCAATTTGAAGTTTTCCCGTCATTTCTTTATTTCACATTTCAACTCTTTGTTTAAACTGGTTTTGTATGTCTGTCCTTTTAGATTATTGCCGGATCGCAAACTAGAATCCCTGTTTCAACGTCCCCTGGATGGTTTACCTAAAACAAAAGATGGTTTCTCTTTTGGTATTGGGAGGAATGCTTGAAGCAAAGGCGTGCATGAAGTTACATTTCAACTTTTCCTTACTTTCTTGAATGGTTGAACATGTGTATGAAGTCACATATGCTAAATTGCCTGAGTCTAAAAATGCTTTGCATTGGACTTTTTGTTTTCTGCAGGTCTCCTAGGTAAACCTTTTATCTTGGTTTTATTGCAGATGCTCTTTCACATGGTATGAAAGAGGTAAGCTACTGCATGTAGTAAGACTGCATTGCATTAGTAATTATATGTACCATATGCAAATTGTCTTTGTGAGATGCTGGTCGAACATGATGAGATAATTGATGAACCATATGCAGATTGATATGTAGTAAGATTGCTATTGCATCATGCTAGCAATGGATTTTTGGCAAGGCATGTGTTTGATCTTTTATTGCTTTTTTTTATAGTTGTTAATTGAGGTTTTTCGCTCTTTTTCCGAAATCGTGGAAAATGTGATTGATTTCTTGGACAGGTCAGAGGAAGATATCTGGTTAAGGATAGCAATGTTTTTGACCAAAAGTGTTGAAGAAACTTTGATAGAGGTATGTTGTCTCTTCACCTTTTGCATTTGTTCTTGACTGCCTCATGTGTTTCTCTTTTGCAATTTTTTAGTAATAACATTATGCTGGTGGGATCCCTTCCTTCCTTTCTCTTCAAAATATACATACACTTTAATACATTTTATGAATTGAATATCCTCTTAGACATCTAATCCATGGAGGATATATCTGTTGACTGCTAACAAATTGACAATTAGCCTCAAGTCAGCAGATATCTAATTGTAAATTTCAACTTGACTTTATTTCTTACCTGTTGTTATTGCTAAGCTTGACTTTATCATGCTTTAGGCAAGAATCTTCGTGTAACCAAATCTGTAACCAAATTTAATCAACTGCTTTGATGGCTTAAGTGAAGTTCTTTCTTAAGCATAGCATGTCCTATTTTTCCTGATCATGCCACTATAATACTGTTCCCATATCAGATGTTGATGTGCTTCTAGGAATAATGCATGTTAAGTTGAGATTTCACTGTAACTCTAATGCATGTTGTGTGCTGGAGTTTTTCCTAGTTTCTTTGCACCAAATGAAAGTCTATAATGACAACTTATTTTTAAGGCCTGGTAGAGCTTCAACTCGGGGGAATCAATTGAGTAGTAAGTGGGCAGGTCTGACGAGCCACAGGACATCACCGACCAACCTGGGCAAAAGAAATCGCAAACCCTAAAAATCTCTTGGAAGGGCACTTCATAGATCAAGCCAGCCAGAATTTTCGAGAGGCAAAGCCCTAAAAAGGTGAGGGTTTGCGGTCCAATGTTATCAGGGGAAAGTAAAGTGGGGGGATTCAGCATTGAGGCAAGTTGGGGATTGAAGTGGAAATCATAGTGAGGTCGATCTAGAAAAAACACAGTTCTTTTTTGGTGATGGGTGATGACAGGAGATGATGGATTGATCTTGAGAAGAAAGAAGAAGAGAGATTGGTGAGAAGGGAAAGAACAAAATTTGACAGGAGGTGGAGAAAGGGGAACAAAGTTTTTGTCGGCAATCAAACTCTATTGATCGCCTGATCACCGCACTCTATTGTGGAGATGACGCGGGAAGGACGCGATAAAGCAGAAAGTTTTTTGGGGTTTCTGTCGCGGGCAGAGGGAAAAAAAGAAAGAGTCGGGGCGGGATATTTTATCGGCTGCGGAAAAAAGGAGCGGGATATTTTAAGTATGAGAACGATTTTAGATATTTAAATATTATTTTGAAGTATTTTAAAGGGAACAATTTGTTTATGTTCCCATAGTATATTGACTATGGGAACGATTCTTTTTTTTGTCTTCCCATAGTATATTCGCTAAGGGAACAATTTAGGAAACTGTTCCCATATATTGGCTACGGGAATGATTTTTTTGTGTGTGTTCCCTTAGCCAATAGGCTAAGGGAACAGTTTTCAAAACTGTTCCTATAAGTAATGTATGAGAACACTTTTTTAACCGTTCCCAAAAGTGGTGTGGCCACAGAGCCAAAATGTAGTAGTGCCGCTTACTACTCGATTTGTGAATTGCCTAAGTAATCTAAGAAATTATTAAAATCGAATTTAGGCAAAAAGATTTAGATAACACACTATTCACCCCCCTCTAGTGTAGGCCATTTCACCAACATTTGATATCAGAGCGGGTCGTAGATTGAGATTTCACCATCTCCTCTACATCATGTCTCGATCCGAGAATGACACTAGAGTTGGTAGTGTCTTCACCTCCTAGGTTTGATGACTCGAACTTTGGTTTTTAGAAATATAGGATGTACACATATTTAAAGACTAAAGGTTTTGATGTCTTTAATATATTACATTTAGAATTCATTGAACCTAAGGTTGACATGCATGCTTGGAGTGAATTAGATAAGAAAATATTTACATATAATGGAGATGCCATGAATTGTATTATTTGCACGTTACCAAATGACATCCTAGATAAAGTCAGACATTGTTCTTCGACTTATGATTTATGGGCCACTTTAAATGTTTTATATGATTATGCCAAAACCAAAGAGATTGACACTTTTGATGAAGGTGGTGATGACAATGGTCACTCACGTACTACTAATCTCGGTTTTGATGCTCATAGTGCTTCTCTCCTCACGTATTAATCTCGGTGGTGATGGCAATGGTCACTCACATACTACTAATCTCGGTTTTGATCACTCACGTACGATCGCCGTAGGCTAGGGTTTCAATCGGCGACAGAATAAGAGAGTACCTCATTCAAATCAATTCTTCTCTCCTAGTCGTCGTATACTGTGAGGCCTCCTGATCGCCTGCTCGCCGTACGTATGCTTTGGTTTCCTTAGTTTAAACATGGACATCTAATATCTGATTATTATTGATCCTAATACGTGAAGCTTCCTTAGGTCCTATCTACCTCTCCATTAGATTAATCACAAGACTATGTTGAACCCTAGGTGTCACCTTGTTATGACGCAACTGTCTTGCTTTAATTACCACAGTTAACTATCTGAATATCATGAAAGGTTTATGAATTTGATAAACCTCCTGACTTGTTAGGGAATTTAATTTCTCGACGAGTTGAGGGATCTAGTAGAAGAGGAATATTGTAGGGGCAGCTGGGAGACACCATTTCTTTTGTGCTAGGTTGAATATTTTTTAGACTTATTTTTAACTAAAATTCTTCTTCAGGTCAAGTGGGTCAAGGATAGTGTAATTTTTTCATATAACAAGGTTATATATAGTACAACACTACAAAAACTTCATTACCTACTGGTCCATCTGATTTATGATAATCATTTGTACATATGCTCTCACATGGCTGGGAGTACCTCTTCATGAGACTTTACACTATGAAGAAATGGTTAGAACATGAGAATCGTTAGTACCTCACTTGTCATTTAGGTACTTAAATTAAGCTAGATCCTAAAATTGATATACATTAGTCAATCATCAGCCATTGATACTTGGAAGTCCTAGCTGCTTTTTCTTGCTGCAAGGCTTTAGTTTTTCCAATATGGTTGCAATGCATCCTTTCTAGTCTCTTTTAGTACTTTAGCAGTCATTCATTGCATTAGTGTAAGATCCGAAAAATTTTCTAATATAAAAATTTATTTTGGTGCAGCGCGTCGAACCCGGGGTTAGTCGAGTCGAGCATCGGAATCGCCTCAAGTAGAAGGTACGTATAACTCAACTAATGAAGTATGAAGTTTAAATTTGGTTAAATGACCCTTTCCTTTTATGCATTGATGCTTTAATTGAGTTAAGATCGACTCGTGTTGCGAATAGAATCGAAACCCAAGTCAGACTCAGACTGAGTCGAGTCAAGGTCAAGTCGTAAGGGGCAAATAAGGCATTTTAGATGAGGGAATAAAACCCCTCATCATTGATCCGTGCGGCTCATCTAGGAGCCACACAAAGCCCGAGAAAGAGAGAGGGGAGAAAGAGGGAGGAGGGATCTTGGTCGGTCTGGAAATCGCGTCGACGTCGGAAGATTCAAGATCGCCAACGTCCTATTCTTCTTCTTCCTCAAGCAAAGATGAGTGGTCGATCCTAGTTAGATGGGTAGGCGTGTGGCCGACCCTTAGAATGGTGAATCATGGGTTTTCTCTCGTCGGATCTTGTGAATCCGAGATTTCCTCGATGATTATGGTTTTTATTGCATGTTGTAATCGTGTGATGAATGTTTTCGCGTTGTTTTTCGTAGATCTAGGGGTTGGCTAGATGAGGGAAAAGGGGAAGGGTCATGCCGAAATTTTTCCCAATTCCCTCGCTTGTCCTAACCCCCCCCTATAGTTCGTGTAGATTTAAATTTGTATGATTCGCGATTCAATTGATGTCATAGTTGTTTGAGATTCTTTCTCCCTAGGTGTTTTTAGTGTTCGGCCGATCAAGGGAAGCCTTGATCAAGGTCTGGCCGAACAGTGAGGGGAGAGGATTGGTCTACAATTCATCTAGGGTAGTTCATAAGGTTAAATGCTAGAGGTTCTGATCAAACAACAAGGATCAATCATCTTCTCCTACCCTTGTAGGCTCGGCCGAGTAAGGCATGCCTTGCTCAAGGTTCGGCCGAGCCAAGTAGGGGAAGGGTAATCGGAGAGGATTAGTTTTCATACTTAGAAACATTTAAACATTAGAAAGCGAGGGTCACCTCGATCGTCAAGTCGAATTGAGAGGAGAAATAGGAAAGACACCAACTAAGGAAAACACCACCCTATTGTATATGTACATCTACACCAACTAAGAAGTAGTAATTGCTTTCAATATTTTTCCTTATCAATTGCTATTTCTAGTAGAGCATTGCCATGATAGCTCTAATGTTACCTTGCTGGAAATTCTTGTTAAATGCATAATTTACTTACTTATTTGATGCACTTTTATGTTTATTTATAGTAATAGTGGTGGGTTAACTTTCCTATCACCTGAGGGCTATGGCACATCCATATATAGTCATTCTACACTTGTGACAGGTAGCCCACACTAGTGTAATGTAGCAAATGACACTAGACGAATAGTATGGAAACTTTAAAGTGCGTGTTAATTATGGAAACTCGAATGTAGATGAGTTAGAATGCTTTCTCATGGTTTAATTAGAGTATAGTAAGGTACAGATGATACTGGCCCAGAATCAAGGGTCGAGTACGGGTAGACACCTGGGATTTTATATAAGGAAACTCTAGACACTTGCTTGTGTGATGTGATTGTGATGGTCTGCCGAGATGCTTGAGTAGTCAGAATGACAAATGCATGACTCGGCCAGTGATTGGGTCTTGAGATATCACCAGCGGGCCCACTATGTGTCAGACCCCAGTTGGGTGGGACTAGCTATCCTTACCCCGGACGATGTCCGAGACTAGCAGACCATCCTAGTTGATGGCCCTAGAACTTCTTGATTTCACCTTGGTACTGTATGGCCTGAGTGGCCAGTATGTTACTACCTTGTATGGTAGGGCTGGTTATAGCCGAATTTGCTAGACTATGAGTAGGCCCTAAGGGCCGGTTGCCACATGGCTTAGTTAGGCCATTATGGCGGGTTCCTCGAATATATGGTCTATTCTGGACGACCCCTTGGGATCGGTTGTCACATCAATAGTAACTTACCTACCTGACTTTATACTATGCTTCCATAGATGTTTATGCATGCTTATTGGGGATTATGTGGAGGTTCGGAAGAACCGCTCACTGAGTCCCATGTGGACTCACGGTTTATTCCTTTTTATTTTGCAGAGCATGATCAGTGAGTTGAGGCTTGGCGTCATGGTGCAGTTGGAGGGCAGGCGGTGGTGTCCATCTCGTAGCAGCGTCCTTTAGTCATAGTCTAGTTGTCTAGTTGTGGTTATTTTCCTACACTGATAGTTGTTATCTTTTAAAGCTTGTAATCAACTTTGAACTTGAGGTGTTTCAGTTTGTGATGATGTTAACTACTCTTCTCTTTTTCTAAATTAAATTGTGAACTTTTGAAATTTCAAATAAAACTACTTTGTGGTTTCTTTTTATTGGATGTGTTTCAATTTCTCGTTAGTCAGTGTAGGTAGTAGACTTCAGGGTAGTATGTAAACGTTGGCCGGTCAAATGACCCTGAGATGGGGTGTGACAATTAGCTTTCTTGCCTTTCTTCTTTTCTTTAATTGCCCTAACAACTGAATGAAGATCTTGTTAGGAAATCTTTCTAAGTTTTCTTCTGGTGGAGGTATTTGGTAAGCTAATCTTATGAGTAATTGAGTATTAGACCAATAATATATGCTATTGTATTATTTCTTAAGTTCTTTTGCTTTTGATTGTGCTTGCTTGGTAATTGCCATAGACTGCAGAGAATAGAGAGCACAATCTAAAAAGATCACTGTTGCTTTTGATTGTAGAATTTTACACTTGATTAAAAATTCAATTTTACACTCTAGGACCAAACACATTGATCTGAGGTACCATTTTCATAGAGATAATGTAGCTAAGGGTAATATATCCATAGAATTCGTATCTACCGATAAACAACTTGCATATATAATTACAAAATCCTTCAATGAAGAGAGTTTTACATATCTAAGAATGCAATTAGGAATTTGTACTTTGCCGAATGCTTAGTTTTCAAAATTTGTATATTTTTTTGAAAAATTGCATTTTTATGGTATCACCACACTTATGTAATGCCTTGTAGTGGGGCATTACGACTTATCGATGTTTGCCTTTATATAGACTTACATTGATAGGAAGGACCATAGTGGTAGATGATACACTTATCTAAGAAATAATTATCAATTTTTTCTCGGATTTCTCGATAAACTCATTAATAGTACCTTAATTTTTGCCCTTTTTGATTGATGTCAAAAGGAGGAGAAAAGATAAGATCACATTTGTTTTATTAAGCATATAGATAGGGGGAGCTATAAACTTGGTATGCATATTGATAGGGGAGTATAGGTAAACTTATGTTTAATAATCTATATGGCTTATCAAAACTCACAAATGTACTTTTTGAATTGACAAAGTTCATGTTTTGTTTGTCATCATCAAAAAGGGGGAGATTGTTGGCCCAAGGGTTGCTCCTATGCTTCGATCTCTATTTTGATGATAACAAACATGAAACTAAGGGTCTGTTTGGTTAACGAAACCGAGTTCGTTTTCGTGGTTTTGGTTTTAGCGAAATCAAACCAATTTACGAAATCGTGTTTGGTTCTATGTTTTCGCGAAACCGAATCAAAACCGAGCCGAAAACCGGTTTCTGCGAAACCAACTTTTCTTAAGGAAAGTGAAAACAAGCTTCACCTGTTTTCGTTGGTTTCAAATCACGCGGTTTCAAAAAAATGAAACCGCGGTGGCAAACTTGTAATAAAACAGAAATCTTGGTTTCAACACAAAACCCGATTTTTGCAGAGAGGCGATCGATTTGGCGAGACTTCTCTAAGGCTTCTGTGAGCGAGGCGACAAGTGCGACGACTCCGCGAGAATTCTCCAAGCTTCTACAGGTTACGTCCTCCTTCTTCCCTTCTCCTTCTTCTTCTTGGTCAGATCTGTCCTGACCCCTCCTTTTCTTCTTCTCTCGGCCAGATCTGGCCCGACTTTCCTCTTCTTCTTCTCAGCCAGATATGGCCTGACCCCTTCTTCTCTCGACCAGATCTGGCTCGACCTTCTTCTTCTCAGCCAGATCTAGCATAAGAATGGTCGAAGTATGGGATTCATTCCTATTGGCAGTGATCTTGTTGATGACATTGAGGTTGCTACTGTCTCACATCTTCTTTGTATGAGATTCAGTCCCTTATTTTTTGGTTAAGTTCTCATCTTCTTTGTATGGGATTCGAGGCTTTGGTATTTTCGGAGAGATTGGGAGGCAGGAAAAAGGTTGGTATTCCTGATCGATGGGTGTATCTTGATAACTGAATGTCTAAAAATATATAACTGAATGTTTCATCACCTGAAGTACAAAAAGCTTCATCAAGTATCGGAGTAGAAATAATAGCAAATTCTTCAACATTGTTGTTATGACCATGATTTGTTTCCACATTCACTGGAACAAAATCTACAGCTGCTAAACTCATTAGAACAATGGAGTCTTCACATGAAACAATATTTACTTGCTCTTGAGTACCTATTATGGAATTGTTTTTTTCTACTTCATATGAAGTAGAAACATCTTGTACAACTTGATTCTCATGAGTTTGATCTGTTTCCACATTCACAGCATCAGAATCTATGACATTTGAATTCATTGAAACAGTAGAGTCTTCGTAGAAACTACCATTTACTTGTTCATTACTTGTTCTAGAATTGTCTTTTTTGGCTTCTGATAGAGAAGAATCATGAGCAAGTTCTACAAAAGGATTGCCATGAGCTTGATCTGCTTCCACATTTGTAGTATCAGAATTTACAGATATTGAATTCCTTGAAACAGTAGAATCTTCACATAAACCACCATTTACTTGTTCACGATTGCTTGTTTCAGAACTGTTGTTTTGTGCTTCTGATGTAGTAGAAACATGGAAAGGTTCTACTACATGATCTTCATGAGTCTGATCAGCTTCCACATTTATAGTATTGGAATCTACTGTATCTAAATTTATTGAAACATAAGATTCTTTGCACGAACCATCATTTACTTTGTCATATGTGATTGTTCTGGAGTTGTTCATTTCTTCCTCTAATGGAGTAGAAACATGAACAAGTTCTACAACTTGACTGCCATGAACCTGATCTGCTTCTACATTCATAACATCTGAATTCAATGAAATATTCGAGTCTTCATAAGAGCTACCATTTACTTGTTCATGATTACTTGTTTGAGAATTGTCTTTTTTGGCTTCTGATAGAGAAGAATCATGAATAGATTCTACAACAAGATGGTCATGAGCTCGATCTGCTTCCACATTCACAGTATCTGAATTTGCAACTATTGAATTCCTTGGAACAGTAGAGTCTTCACATAAACCATCATTTACTTGTTCACAATTGCTTGTTTCGGAACTGTTGTTTTGTGCTTCTGATGTAGTAGAAACATGGAAATGTTCTACTATATTACCTTCATGAGTCTGATCAGCTTCCACATTCATAGCATTGAAATCGACTGCATCTGAATTTATTGAAACATTGAATTCTTTGTAGGAAGCATCATTTACTTTGTCATGTGTGATTGTTCTGGAGTTGTTCATTTCTTCTAATAGAGTAGAAACATGAACAAGTTCTACAACATCACTGCTCTGAACCTGATCTGCTTCTATATTCATAGCATCAGGATTCAATGAAACATTTACTTGTTCATAGGAACTACCATTTATATGTTCTTGAGTATTTGTTTTGGAATTCTTATTTTCTGCTTCTGATAGAGTAGAAAGGTTAAGACATTCTGCATGATTTTCTGTGTTAATATACTTGCTCTAATGTTGGTTCTCAGATAATCATGAAATAATCATGAAATGCTCTAATATACTTAGACCATGAAATAATCATGAAATGCTGATCACATAGTTATGTGTTATTGATAGTAACATGAAACAATTATGGAATTCAGATAATGTCAGGTGTGTTTTTTATAACATGAAATTTTATTTTGCACACATGACATAAATCTTTTATTGCCTCATTTGTGACTTTACCTCCTTATAACAGCAATATATTGTTTACTGATAGTCATGACTAATCATTCATTAGTTTAGATAGTTATCAGTCCAAATAGTTATCAGTCCAGATAGCAATGCAAAGTGTTCAGGAGAAAACTTCCACTTCGGAGGTTTATTCATTTTGCAAGTAAAATTTGTAGCTTGAACAACTTTTCTAACTAGTAAAATTTGTCATTCTAATTTCAGTGGATCTTTCTATAAGATATGGCTGGCCATCAAAAATCTCGAGAAAAGATTGAAACTTGGCCCACTAATATCACCGAAGAATTTTTACTCATTTTGCAAGGATATTTTGCGGCACATGGTACCACAAACTTTAAGCCCTCCATTTGGGAAGAAATTAGTGAAAAATTATATGAGAAATGTGAAATTAACTTTAGGGGGAAAAAGTGTAGACAGAAGAAAAATCGTATTCATCGGCTGTATCGAAATTTCAAGGAATTAATTAACCATACCGGCGTCACGTGGAATCCAAATACCAACAAAATCGAGGCTGATGAAACAATGTGGAATAGTGTTTCGGTATGAGTTAATTTATATTGAATTGGTTTATATATTTTGCATATATTTCTAATTTAGATATTTTTAATGCATTTTCTTTGTATACACAGAAATCAGGGATAGCGTACAAAATGTGGAAAAAGGGTCCACCTGAACATTACCACTTGATGGATATGATATTTGAAAATCAATCTGCTAATGGTATGTTAACAAGATCCTCTACGCAACAACCGTTGACTTCTGATGACGAACGAGCATTGGAGGATGATTTCATAGGAAATGGTGGGCATAGCAAAAGAACAATAGAGATCAGTCAGATGAGGAGACTTTATCATCTAAGCAACCTGTTCTAAGTGCGACTCATTCATCTCGAACCAAGAAAAGAGGTAAATCAAGAGAGAGTGCCGATCTTATTTTTGCAAAAGGGTTTGATCAAATGACTAGTGCACTAAATTCATTTGCTGCAAATAAGTTATCTATAAATGCAGCAACAAGTAGCTCATGCAGTGATCCACATACAATTCCTAATTGCATTGCACAGTTAGATACCATTCTCAATTTATCTGATGAAGTTTATTTCAAGGCAACAATGGTTCTTAAGGATGATGCTGGAGCTCGAGCTATTTTTATGTCAATGCCAGAGGACCGCATAAAATATTGGGTTCAAAATATTGATAAATTAGTTTAGATGTTATTGCACTCTTGTAATTTTCATAAACTTATGTTGGACATGTAAAATTATTAATTTTAGATGTTATTGCACTCTTGGAACTTTTCACTCTTGTAACTTTCACTCTTGGTATTGGTACTTGTAAAATTATTATTGCACTATTGTAATTTTCAAGAAAATGGTAGTTGTGCAATAATGGAAATTAGTAGACTTGTTCTATATATAGATGGAAGATAATAGAGAACATAGTATAATTGTTCATTGTGAATTTATATATACCTGGTTTAAGCCTTTGAGGTATGCCTAGTTAATTTTTCTTTCTTAAGTCTTGTAACAAATAATTTCAAATACATATGTTGGTTTTGAATGCATGCAGGATGAGTCACCCACCAAATAATTTAGATGATGATGAAGTATTTGAAAATGCATTGGAAGAGTGTCTTGTAGCTATAGCTGTACGTGTCGGAAACTATATTAGTTCTCGTTCGCTTCGCCAACCAGTACGAACATCTGCATTATCTGGTGCGACATATGTGCAAGAGCTTATGCATAGTAGAGTAAGGTGTTATGAAAATTTACGGATGGAACCAAATCTCTTTAGAAGATTATGTGATGAATTAAAAGGGTTTGGATTAGAAGATCAAAGGATCTCTGTTGAGGAAGGTGTCGCGATGTTCTTGTACACAATTGGCCACAACGAACGTGTACGGGTGGTCGCAGAGCGTTATCAACACTCAACAGAAACAGTCCACCATTGGTTTAAGAGTGTCTTAGCTGCAATAATAAGACTAGGGACACAAATAATAAAACCACGATACCCTCGGACAGTGCAACCAGAGATACAAGGTCATCCTACGTGGTATCCCTATTTTAAGGTAATATTTAATCAATCATACTAATAATCATTTTTTGCCCTATGATATGTATATTAGTTCTTAATTAAACTTGTTTTCCTTTGTAGAATTGCATTGGTGCAATAGATGGAACCCATATTGCAGCGTGTGTTTCCATCGCAAAACAAATAATGTATCGTGGTCGAAAAGGAACAAACACTCAAAGTATAATGGCTGCTTGTGCCCACAACATGATGTTTACGTATGTGAAAACTGGTTGGGAGGGAACAACCAATGACTCTCGTATATTTACAAACACTATATATGGGCCAAATTCAGATTTTCCTATACCGGTTCGAGGTAAAAATTGTGATAAATTATCTCTATATGGTCAACTATGATATATGCTAATATGCTTACATTCATATTTGTGTAGATGAATTTTATGTAGTCGATGCAGGATATCCGAACATCTTTGGATTTCTAGCTCCTTATAGAGGTGAACGATATCACCGTTCTGATTATCGTAGTCGAGCCCCATCTACAAAGCGAGAATTATTCAATCAAAGGCATTCCTCGGTGCGAAATATCATTGAACGTTGTTTTGGTTTGCTTAAAGCAAGATTAATAATTCTAAAACAGATGCCTAATTATAAGTTGGCTAGACAAAGTAATATAGTCCTTGCTTGTTGTGCGATTCATAATTTCATAATTCGGCACCAACAATATGATGATTTGTTTGAAGAGTGGGCAAATAATGAAGTTAACAATGATGAAGATGAAGACCAAGGTTCGTCTAGCGCACAAGATGGTGTGGGGGAATCTTCAGACCAAAATGTGATGCACGCAGTTAGGGAGGAAATTGCAAATCAAATTTGGGCAAATCGGCGTTGAGAGATTGCCAATTGAGTTTTTATTTATAATTATGTCACAATAATATTTTCTAAGGATGATATAATAAGCATCACTTGTGATTTTTATCTCAAATGAATTATGTCAACATAGTTTTATCTCAAATAAGCATCACTTGTGAGTTTTAACTAACCAAACACGTTTTCACTGAAACTGCATGATGAAAACTAATACTGTTTTCTATAACCAAACAAGTTTTCATTGGTTTCAATCAACTGAAACTGACACTGATTTTGCTAACCAAACACGTTTTCAGAAAATTTGTTTTCTGAAACCGAAACCAGTTTTCTGAAACCAAGTTTTTGGTTTTACTGAAACCAAATCAAAAATTAGTTTTCGCTAACCAAACGGGCCCTAATATATTTGTGAAGTTTTGACTTCAGGTTGAGGTTACAATACGCGCGTGAAGTTCGTTCGGAGAAATACAAAAATCGGCAAAAATGGCTTCGAAAATGAGAGAATAGAAAATATGGAGTTAGGATTAAATTTTATGTAATATGTCTCTAGGAATATATCTCAAGCCAATTTGTAATGTTATCCAAGTCAAAACTTGGTTATAAATACCCCTCACCAACCTCTATTAACTCTTTTTAACCAATCTTAAAAGCTTTCTAAGTGTGATTTGAGCCTTCCAAAGTTGATTTGCTCGCGCTTGCTTCTCCCATCGACGATTTCTCTCAAGCGCTCATCTCCCGTCGACTCCGGATTCAATTCGACCTCGCCATCTTGTGGAGTTGGAGGCATTGAAGGCTTGGAAAGGAGCTCTTTGTTGTGGTATATTCTTTAGCTCCTTTTATTATAATTTTACTTGTTAATTGAACTTGATTTTTCATTGTAAGCTCGCTAGGTTAAACACCTTAGGGTTTTCTTTGTAGAATTGTGTTTTGCCTAGGTGAATAGATTTGAGGCATTCTCAAAGGGTTGAGAAATGAGTCCTCAATTGTATTCAATGGGAAACACATAGTCTATAAAGGATTTCGTTAGAAATGATCCTTGGTGTGGAGCCAAGGTAGTGAAGTAGGCGGTTGGCCGAACCATTATTATTATTCGTGTTTGCATTGCTTCATTTGATTGTTGTTAATTGCTATTATTACTCGTCAAGCATCGTAAACTAGTAGCATGTCGACTTGGTAGCATTCAGAATCGAATCAAAACGAAACCGAATTTGACGTAGTTTTAACCCAACACTATTCAACATTTGTTCAACATGCTCTCTTATGATCTTTTTCCTCTATGGAAGGCACTACAGTCAAGAGGTATAATTTCCAAAGACTTCTTGATTTAGAACAAATTTCCTTGATGTGCAAACCTATTCTAGAGGTTCTTAAGAAAAGAAATTTGTTTGGTTCTTACATGACTGTTAGTCCTTACTGTAAACAACTAATTTTAGAATTTTACTGCAACATATCTGAAGATATTTCTGAACCTATTAGCAGTCACTTTCATGAAGTTTATCTTAGAGGAAGTTGGTATAAATTCAGTCCAGATATTATTAATGAATTTGTTGGGTTTTCTAATTGTACATCCTCTTTTGATGAAACGGATGAATCCAACCCAAAGTATATGAAAATTGTTGGCAAAGAAGTGTCAAATGGTGATATCCTGAACTAGACTAGTGGTCATGATATAACGTCTTCTTCACTAAACACCTTTTATGCAGTTTTATTTCTCATTAATGCCAGAAATTATTGGATCCCAACCTCTCATATTACATTTCTCAGTAAAGAAATGGTAATGCTTCTCTATAATATCACAAATGGGATTTCTTTTAACCTTGACAACTTGATCTATGAACAGATCATATCAGTGAGGACTAGACTTCAATCAAAGTCTAGAATGTTTTTAATTTGTCCTAACTTGATTTATGGGATCTTGGAAAGACAAGGATTCAAGTGTTCCTTTGAAGAAGTTCTATAACCATTGGGTACTTCACTAAAGATCCATCACAAGATTCTAAAAAGAGTTGAAACTCCTGCCAAAAATCTGTCTGGTTCAAGCTCAGTTAAAACTGCTTCTAGAGCTACTTCAACTGCAGAAAGGGAAATTCTTGATTAACTGTTCTCTGCCAGACAAACCATGGCCCAACATCAGCAGCAAGTAATTAATTTCAATTGAGAGAAAATTTTTTGCATACTTCTCTGCTGCTTCTGTAGGACTAGTTCCTTCCTCTTTTGCTAGCTTATCTGACTCCTCTACCTCTGAAAGTTCTGAGTAAACATTATCTTTCTTGTCTCACTCCTTTGGCTTATTATGCCAAAAGGGGGAGAACAAGTTCGGTTCAGTTGCAACCTTGTTTTTACTATCTTTGTGTTGGTCACAACTGATGTTGGTACTTTAAAACTCTCTGTGCGGTGATACTCTAAAACATGTGTGGTGATACTCTAAAACATGTGTCTGATATTGTGACTAGTTGTATGTTGACTGTAGATGTCTGACTGGTTGTAATCTTTTGGTCTGACTGTGTGTGATTCTATGATGATGCATTTGGATGGATACTCTGGATTCTTGTCTTAACTGATGATTTATAAGTTTTGACAATTATTTTTTCTGTGAATCTTTTCTCTATTGCTGATATTAAACTTGTTAGAATAGGATTTGCCAAATAAGCCAAACGGGGAGATTGTAAGTGTTTGGCTTTTATATGTTGGCTATATTTGGCAAAAGTGTTTCAGGCTAAATCTCAATTTTTGCACAATCACAACTATGAGGAGCTCTGCCTATATGATGACATTTTCAACTGTGTGAGGACAGTCTCAACCGCTTCTACTGTCTGAGGTTTTTTGGATAAGTATGTTGCGAATGAGATGGTTGTTGGACTTCATTATTGATGATGATTCTCTTCTTATCTCTGTTATTATAAATCATCATTATTTAAATGTCGTTTGTTTGTTCTGGTGTTACGAGTAGTGGAGAGTTTCCTACTCTTTATGTTCTGGGCATTACTCTTTGTTCAATGTTTTCAATGTTGGCCGCTCAAGCCGATGACTATTTGATTTGAACTGAAGACAGATTAAAGTCAGCATTGATTCAGATCTTCCAGTTGTCTCATATAAATTCCGATGGAAAGATCTTATCTGCAACTCTCTCCATGTGCGAACACTGCGTTGCTAGTTATTAAGAGGAGTTGAGATCGCTGAGTGCAGAACGACAACAATCTGCATTTCTTATCTTCAGGAGAAGATAGTTTTGGGCTGATAACTCGCTAGAACACAAGGTTGTGTGGAGGACTAAACTCTGTGGCTGAGATGTCGTAGAGAGGCAAGTTGGTATGTACTTGTAATAGCAAATAGGTTTTTGTTATTTCCAATTCACTATAGTACTAGTAGTCAGATTTCTGGTGTCAAATCCTGAGGACTAAAATTGTACTTATAGAGAGTGGATTGGGCATCTGTCTAGTGAGTGCCCCGCAGATTAGGTGATGATTTTGTCACTGAATTGTATAAACAAACCTCTTGTATTTGCGTGTGTTTTTGTTTTGGTTCTTACTTTGCTATTAGTAGCAGTTGCAACTTCATATTCAACTGCCCTTTACAGAAGTTTCCTTAGAGACATATATCGTCAGCAGCAAAGGTGATAATGAGTGCAAATTGATGTCCAGTGGTACTTTCCTACTATACTATTCCCACCTCTCCTGGTTGAGACTTACTCTGACCATGGTCTATTGAGTTTGGAAAGTATCCTATAACAGCACTCTTCTTGTGTCATGTTCTATTCACATGCGTGCACTTGGTAGAAACACCAAGTTTGAGGAACATATATAGAAGATGATAGAGAATAGAGATTTAAGATTTTGTAGTAATTAAAAAAAATCAAAATATTTTTTCACTGATATAGATCGAAGAGAACAAACATAAGAACTACAACTGAAGATGGATGATTTCATCCTAAATGCGAACCTTATTAACCCCAAATAGTTTCTTGTGCTAAAGGATGAATTATTCATGAGTTGTGACAAAAAAACATAAGTAGCTAAGAGTTATAGGCCCATCTGCTCCAGAGTTGAATAACTCATTTAGGTCAAAATACAATAACTATTTATGTGAAACAAAGAAAACCATATGCAAGAACAACTTAGAAAAGTGACATTACTGTTTTGCGTGCATGGTCCTGGCTAACATCTTCAAATACATGCTCTGGCTGCAAAGGCATCCTTGATTGAAACGTAAACAAGAATAATAAGTGACTCAGCATGAGATCTATGTGCTAGAGAAAAAAAAATCAGGTTTAGCAACATTATTTGTGCAAGTTTTTGAGAACTGTTTGAATCGTTTCCTTCGCTACAATAAAAAAGAGTGTTAGAGGCGGAAAATAACCGGTGGTCTCCACTGGCGCCTGTTATTAATATAAGTAATGTATAATTACTTCAGATTAATAACCGGCGCCAGTGAAGGCCGCCGGTTATTTTTAATTTTTTTTTTTTTTTGCTCTTCCCGTTGCTTCTCGCACGCGTCTGCCATCTCCATGAGACGGAGACCTTTGCAAGCTTCTCTAGGTCATTGCGGTGCATGATGTGGATTTCACCTCTCTCGCGCAGCATCCTTCCCGCGCTGTTGAAGAACGCCATCACCTCTCTAGGTCATTGAATGCGCGCATATTTTTTTCGCTACTTCTCGCGTCCTTCTTTAAAGCAAACCCTTGGATCTGCTTATCTAGGTCATCTTGCTGCTTCTGATCTGCTTTCCTGCTCGAGCAAACTCTTCATCATTTCCCGTTGCTTCCTGATCTGCTTCTTTTCCCGTTGCATTCAAAAACCCTTTTCCTCATCTATTCGCTAGCGATCCACATCTATTCGCGTCCAAAAAACCCATTTCTGAAGTCTTTGCTAGCTCTCCTCATCTATTCTGCAAACCCTTTTCCCGATCTTCGCTGTTCTGATCTCCGTTGAAGAGATAAAACCCTTTTCTCGATCAAAAAACCCTTGTCAAGGCCTCTGATGTTCATCCCTGTTCTTCCGCTCTTCATTCGCTTCATTGCTGCTCCGGATCTACTTGTCGAGGCCTCCTCTCGCCTCATTGCTGTTGGTCAATCTTTGCTGCTGGTCGAGGTTAGTTTATTTCTGCTGGTCAATCTTTGTTGTTGGTCATTCAATTTTGGATTTTGGATTTATTCGCATTTGATTATTTGCATTTATACGCATTTTATGTAGAACAGGAAAAAGGGAACAGTATGTGAGAACAGATGTTAGACACTAGAACAGGAAAAAGTTGTTAGGAAAAAGGGAAAAAAATAGACACTGGAACAGGAACTAAATTATGTAGCAAGGTTAACATTCAGACGTCTTACCATCATGTGAGGCTCAAGTGAGATAGCATCCTCAGCGGATCTAGTTGCAACCTCCGGTGGTCTATGGAACAGTAGGTGCGCTACTGACCGATCAATGGGATTTGTCTCTGTCTCTATGTTGATATATTCAACAGATCTGAGTAAAAACCATAATAATTTTAGTGGTACAAATTAACATGAGAAGGACCTGAAGACATAGCTTCCATTTTTTAGCAGTTGTCTTTATATAATAGGCTATATCTAGCTGTTCACAGACAAAATGACTCTCAGAAATTTCAAGGGAAAACAAGTGCACCAATAAGAAATAATTTTCTTATGTCTCCTAATTTCTGGACTGCATACAGTATAATATCCTTGGCATCAAATATAAAAACTATACTCACAATATATGCATCATTATATTAGATGGTGATCACCAATGATACCATCATCAAAGCCTTAGCTAATTTTCATATTTTTCCTAGATATAAATACCAGAAATGGAAATGATATGAAGAAACATCAAAAATACCAAGTACAATGAGAAAGAAAGCATGTATGTTGGCACAAGAAAAAGTGGGGCTATTGTGCATATTTTACCAGTCTATCATCTCCAGCACTGAGAGAAATTTCACTTAATTTGCATTTCAAACTGTGGTTTTAGGTGTCTCAAACCCTGGACTTGCTACTCTTGTAGCCTGCTTCTACTGGAGCAAGCAGTCCAAGAGAACATCACTCAGAACCAGCCCATATGTACACACTAGGAGGCTTTCTTTACATATGAGTATGATGAACTCCTTTTAGGACTATATACCTTAGCATCAGTTCTATGTTTCTTGAAATTACTTAAAGATGTAGTATGCATTAGCTTTGGTGTTTTGCAACTGTACTTAGACAGTTAGACCTGATATGCAAAAGCCAATTTCTAGTGTTTCATATAGTAATGTCCAAGAACATTTATCAGGATATGACCAAACATTAGCAAAATAACTAATGACAACCATCTCATCTTTGGACTTATGTAGAGGCACAACACAGTCACACCCTATAGCATTCTCCCATAGGGTACTTATACATTAAGATCCATATGGGAATTAGATGTCCAAATTACGCTGGTATAACTTAAAAAACATAATATAATATTAATTATATATGTATTATATATATATACCATGGATTAACTTCCTATTAACCAAATACTTTTTTAGTACTTCCTAGAAAACTTATATAGGAAATAAATTCATGAGAAGGACAACTTCATGCACAAAGATACTTCCTCTGTGGCCTTACCTTAAGGAGAATCCATTAAGGAGGTTATTCACATTATGTTATCTTTAATCGTTACAGTCTGAAAAGAAAGTACCTTGAAGACTCAAGACATACTTCTTTTTCAACCTCTCCTGTTCATCCATCAATTTATTGTTTGCTAAACTCAGTCATTTCTGCCTAGTTTGGTGGTTACTTTGACTAAAACTGCTAAGCAGCTGAAAATTTTCTACCTTTGCGTGTTCTATACTCAGGCCACCAAGGTGACAATATCATCTTTCAGAATCGTCTCATATTCTTTTTTTGAAACACGTAAATGTCACAAATTTGAATAGGCTCTTTTTTCAGTCAAAGTATCTCTTGAAATAAGAATTACTTCTATTTGGTATCTGACCTGTGAACATTCTGTTTGTATAACCCCCTTGTTTAAGTGGAACAAGTGGACTTCTAGTTCATCATGATGGTTGTCCACATGTTATTAAGGACAGGTTGTTCTTTGTGCATAATACATTAATACATTAGCATTAGCCATGTCTAATGCTATTAAATAATTCATTTTCGATATTAATCCTAATCATCATATTGTTACTAGTGGTGATTCACATGTTGATCATCATTTATTGCTGATAAGTTAGTGAAGTACTGCTCTATGATAATTTATAATGTCTATGTTTAGTAGAAGCAGTTCTTTAATCTGTCCAACATTTTGTCTGAACAATGGATAGAAGGAAAACTTCACAGTGATCAGCAAGCTTGTCTTTCATAATTTAAACTGCAAGAATAAAAAAATCTACGAATCCTATTTGGTACTTTTGGTAATGGCTCATGAATAAGTTAAGATCTAGTTATTTTCTTACATAGGAAGGTGTACCAATTTTCTCATTTTAGTCAATATCTAGAAATTCCAACAACTATTTGGGTTTTGCTATATCTTTTCCTGCCATTGAGCTCTTTGTAAGGCTAAATCTCAAGTTATACAACCTCTATAAATTCTCGTGAACGACCTTTTGGCTTTTGGTAACTTATACAGTTATACCACATGTATCCTTATTTATCATGTTTAATACTTAAAACACAATACTATAGATCCAAGTGAGGTTCAAACTGTGACACATTGCATAGAACAAGTCAATGCTGGCATTCACCAGTCTCATTGCAATGCATAACTTGGCCACTTTAATTGCTTATTGCTGATGTGTATTGCACAACCCATTGTCTATGCAAATATAAAGAATCAACTTGGTCTAATATACCCAACAAAAGGTATTGAAGTATTCAATTCTCTATAATAGTGATAACCATTATAAATCACTCATGCGGCCATTGCCAGCACTTCGATTCATGCTTCGAGCAGCAATATGAAATGATTCTTCGAGTAGCAGCATTGCTCATACCAGCACATCAGTTCATGTTACCTGTAGCAATGGGCAGTGATCTCGAAAATAATGCTCATGCTAACTAAAACTGAAATGATAGGAGTCTTGTGCACTCAGAAAAGTCCCTTTTTACTAGGACTGAACAGAAACTATGTGTGTATGAAATGTTTCAGTGTATAAGTTACACAAATTATCAATGACTTGATAGAATATTGAATGTGTTTCTTATTTACAAATGGTAAGATTGTGTATGATACAATATTTCTTTTCATAAACCTATCAGTTGAATTGTTTGTTTGCAACAGACATGTTAACTTAAAATACATAAACTTGAGCTGTCATTCAAGAGTATCAACTATTCATTTCAAATCTCTAAAAGATGAATGTTGTGCTTGTTGACATTTTTAATGATTTCATGCTAATGAGCATAGCATTCATCTCTTGTTAAATTTCTTATTTATTATTTGCTTCCTTATAAAGAACATACTGAGAAGTGAGAACAACTTGAATTTTCCAGGTCAAGGACAACGATGCCTCCGGCGCCCAGCTCATCGACACCGTCTCCATATATACTTTGAATCAACAATCCATTTGTATAAGCACTAAGCACTAGAACAAACATTCTCAAAGACAAACAAAAAGCAAAAATTCTCAAAGACAAGCAGTCACATCAATGTGAGGCTATATTACAATTAACTTGTTTCTTAAATGCTTTCTTGCTATTTTATCTTTTATAAAGGAAGAATGCGCAATGGTGTTTCTCAGTCATCGTGTCAAGACTTACCTACTTTTAGCTCTGAAACTGGGTAATCATCTCATCTATTTGCCCCTTGTTTCTTAAAATTGTTCTTGATATATGGAGTACTTATGTTCTGCAGTCTTGTATAAAACTTTATCTTGAATGATGAATAGTGACTCTTATAAATGCTTAAGAAACTAAAAATGATCTGTAGATGGAACAGAAGCACTGCAAGATTTGTGAATACGTCAGTTGAAAATGTATTCATTGAAGAAGCTGATCTAGTCTGGTTAGGAATGCTCTTTGCTTTGGAGTTGTTTGTAATCGGGCTTGTCACTTTATTTGGCATCTACTACAGCATTATTGCGGCATCTTTCTTTGGCCAACAAATCTGGAAGCATCATTATTACGTTATTGCTAAAGGAATGCTGGCAAAAGTGAGTCTTTTTCCTCAACACTAATTCCTCCATTAGTTTCTTATATACCAAACTTATTTGCTTCGCTTTTGCCTTCATTTATTTTTGTTGGATACGATGGATTTGCTCAAACTTCTTTTTGAGCAGGAGTATGTTGTGGAGGATATGCATGGCGAAGTCAAAGATTGGTGTCCACCACCTCTTCTACCTGAACATGTGCAGGAGCTAAGGGAACTTGGACTTCATCTATAGCTCTAGACTTCAACTAAGCTGCTTTAGATATGAACCATGCATTTGTTGGACGTGATTTATAAATGCATGGTCCACATCATCATCTGATGTGGACCACATATCTTCACGTGTCTATTCTTATGTGGTCCACATATTTTGTAGTTTTACCGTTTTATCCATGTCTACCTAAAACCCGGTTCAAGCCTATCTTTCCACCTTTGATGGCAAGGTGCGTATATAAATAGGTCGGGATACTCATAGGTCCTCATACTCATTCCTACCCTTCTACACCATCTATTGAGGGATCTAAAGAGAGTACTAGAAGGCCTATTGAGGAAGGTGCACAGGAGGAAAAAAAAGGAACCGGAGCAGCGCATCAACATAGTATCAATGGCAGGAGGTTAATCTCGATCCTACCCTTTCGCAAGTAAAGATGTTTATAGATTTATGCATGTTCTATTTATAATTTCATTATGTCATTAGTTAGATCATGCTGTATTTCTATAAAATCTTACATGTGGTATCAGAGCATCTTTTCCTCCGCCTTGATTGCATTGTTATCTCGTATTTTTGGTTTTTTGTCCTCTCCGTTCTTTCTTCTTTCTCTTCTCGCTGTGTTTTATCGTCTTCTCGTCGATCGATCCACTGCATCCACGAAGGCAATGGACTGCGCGGTGCTTGTGGACGCGCTGCATCATCTTGGCCGAAGGGAAGGAACGTGACTATGGTTTCCTCATGCTCCTCATCTCTCGTTCACGGCAGATGTATGCATCGGGCAAATGGATGGAGCAGCAAAGCCATGGCAGATGAGTGTGAACCCGATCTCCGACAGGAGCAGCGTCTGGACTCCCCTTGTCCGCCGACGCATGCGGTGCAAACTCCTCCGATAACCACCCACATATGCTCATGTGAGCGACTACATCAACTTTCGGGCTTCTTCCTTGTTGCTTGACGCCGGCAAAATGGACATGCAAACGACGAGAAGCGCTTTGAGATGTGCTCGGCCCTCTTCTCACCTGCAGTCTCCCTGACATCATCCGACGCCGGCATTGGTCGGCATCTGAAGAAAGCTATTGTGGGGACATGGAAATGTCTCCAGGTGACGTGATGCAGACGGCGGGGTGAAGAGGCCGTGTGTTATGGGCATGATCCTGAGGCGACGACGGCGGATGAGATGCATGCAGAAGTCGTCCCGGTGAAAGGGCATCGTGCGGCCGCCATCTTCATGTATTCCCGTCGTCCAGCGTTGGCGAGATCATCGCCGGCGCATTAATGATGGGCGGCGGCGCTTAGGAGATGGCCGATGAAGACAGTGTGGTAGACTGCATGCGGCGGCAGCTAGGGTTCATGTAATGAACCGCTGTAAAAGAACATACGTGAAGAAGAGAAGTGGAAATGTTGGGTTTAAATCTATTGGGTTTGAATACAACATAATGGATTCTTGATCCATTAAGACACTCATTCATTTAATTTTGAAAGTTAATTAGTCATATTGGATCTGGTTTTTTTTTCCTTGTACCCGTTTTTATTATTTTAAAGTTAAATGGATATGTATCTTTAAATCCAGATCCATGTGCCTCTTTCACCCGATCCGTATTTTAAGTGATTTCGGTTCAATTGGGTTCATTTCAAAATTCCGGTTCAATTGGAAGGGTTTTTCTCAATTTAATATAGTATTGGACCGGGTTTTCAAAACATAGCATTGGCCCGGTTCAAATCAATTGAACCCGGTCCAGTTCCTTTGTTTGGGTTGATTTCAATTTCTGGTTTGGTTTATTCTGGTTCATATCTGGTTTAAATAAATCTTCTGGTCCGGTTCAAATAAATTGAAATCAGATCCAATTTGATTTAACTTTTGGTTCATTTAAAATTTCTCATTGGTTTAAAGTTGGTTCAATGTTGGTTGGGTCAAGTTAAATCTAATTTGGGTTTTAAATTTGATTTCTTTTGAAATTGCATAAACTAACCCAATTTAAAATTTCATGAACTAGAAAAAGTAATATTTCTATGATTGAAACCAATGAGCAGTAAATCATTTTATATATTGTGTTAAATCATGTTACATGAGTATAATTATTTACTGTTTCATTTGTTGCATTGATAAATTATGATATTGCATCTATTTGACATATAGTGCTTGTTACATTAATTAACTATGTTATGTTGTAGTTAATTATAATGCATATTATAATGTCTGTTGTATCATATAATTATCTATGCAACATTATGATGTCATGTGATCCATAGAATTTGACTAATTGAGGAGTAGCCACAACATCCTTAGTTATGTTAAATTATATATTAGGTAATTGGCCACATAATTTTAACTAATTAAGGAGTAGCCACAACATCTTTAGTTATGTTAAAATTATATAATTGACAATTTTTTAGGTCACATATAAATATATATGACATCAAATTGTAATTAGCTATTTGGAGTATGATAAATCTCATCCCACAGGAATTTTTGTCATACTTATATAGTTAATTAGTGTGAAATAATAAATT
Organism: Canna indica; assembly: GCA_034359265.1. NCBI lineage: Eukaryota > Viridiplantae > Streptophyta > Magnoliopsida > Zingiberales > Cannaceae > Canna > Canna indica. Next base: position 72,016,556 of record CP136890.1, on the reverse strand, counting down.
ATTTTTTCTAATTAGCCCACAGGTATTAGGAAAAGATATATAGTTTGTTAGTTTCACATAAAGTCTAACGTGAGTCAAAAAATAAAAGCTTAGCCCACAGACAGTTTTTATTGTATTGACCCATGTTATTTTTCTTGTTTACATTGGTAAAACTAGAATCTTATATGCCTCTATTTAGATTATGAGCATTAAATTATGTTTTAAATATGCAACAACTTAAATTTTTAACTACTCTGACTTTAGCACTGATTTTCCAAACTAATTAGGGACAATTATAGAATTTAGAGGGAAAAAATTCTCTTTCATTTAGGGTGCATGAATATAGATTATGCTATAAGGAAAGATGAACCACTACTTCTATAGATATTAGCACTACGGTTGAGGTCGTGCTTTATGAACAATGGGAGCAATCTTATCACCTCAATGTGATGTACATAAAAATCGTACATTCTTGTTAATATTTGTGGTTCTATTTGAGAGCGTAATAATGTAAGGAATCTACTGAAGACTATAAATGAACAGTTTTTAAATATTCATATAAGGTCCTTGCCAGCATCTTAAGGACTAAACGATCATCATTAAGACTCACTAGAGTTAGAGGTGTGCATGAGTGCATCATGCAGATGAGGAATATAACGACCCAACTTAAAACTAGAGATTGATATGTTTGAGTCCATTCAAGTGCATTTCATTTTTGAACTCCTTATCAGCAATAGAGTCTTTAAAATCTCTTAAAACACACGTAAAGAGAAATGATCAATTAATAAACTTTTGGTCATGTGTGCAATAAGATGGAAAGCTGCTAGCTGAAATGAGAGAAAGTGCACATTCGATCTCTTTGATTTGTTATGAATCTAGTATAATTAATATTTGTTATAGCACTTGGTGGATTGATTCATGTTATACAATCCATATTTTTAATATCTCGCAAGGCTATCAAAACCACATAAAGTCAGTGGGAAGTGAGCATTGCATCTATATAAGAAATAGAGTGCGCTTACATGTGGAAGCCATTGGAACATGCAGACTTATTTTAAAATTCTGGTTTTATTTTGTATTAAAAAAAAACTTATTAAGTTGCAAGATAATTCTACTTATAATGCATTGCATGTTCAATAGTGCGGGTATTAAAAGATGTGTTATAGATGAAAGCTCTTTTAGGTTATAGCACCAAAGGTTAGGACTTACATCCATTAAGAGAATAAAAGAGTTGGTAAATGAAGGAGTACTTAGTGCTTTGGATTTTACTAACTCTGAGACGTGTATAGACTGCATAAAGAGAAAGTAGACTAACATGTCAAACAAAGGTGCTAATAGGAGCTCAAACATATTAGATATTATACATATAGATATTTGTAGTCAAGACATAGACTCATATGGTTAGAAGTATTCGTCTCCTTCATAGATGATCACTCACACTACATGTATATCTACTTGCTTCATAGGAGGAACGAAGCACTCGATGCCTTTAAGGTTTTCAAGGCAGAAGTGCGAGAAGCAAATAAAGTTCGTGAGATCAGATAAGGGAGGTGAGTATTATGGACGATAAACTGAGGATGGATAAGCACCTTGGTCCATTTGTAAAATCATTTCAAGAGCATGAGATAATTGCCCAATACACCATGTCGGGATCTCTATATCAAAATGGTGTTGCAGAAAGAAGGGACCAAACATTATAGACATGGTGCAGAGCATGCTTAGCTGCTCCAAGCTTCCTAGATCTTTGTGATCTGAAGCCCTTAAGACGGTTGTATATATATTAAACCGAGTTCCAACCCAAACTGTTCCTAAAATGTCATTCTTGTTATGGAAAGATTAGAAACCGAGTTTGCAACATATGTGTTTATGAGGTTGTTCGTCTGAAATAAGGGTTTACATCCGCAAGAGAAGAAGCTAGACCCAAGGACTATATGTAGGTATTTCGTTGGATAAACCAAAAAGTCCAGAGGGATATAAATTCTATTGTCCATCTCATACCACTAGGTTTATGGAGTCAAGAAACGAAAATTTCTTGAAAATAACTTGATTAGTGGGAGCGATTAATTTCAGATTTAATTTATGAGAAAGATCATTTGGAGGAGTCCACTCCTAACTCAAGTGAAAGATTGATTGTTATTCTCAGTGCACCTCTTCTAGGTGTTCAACAACCGATCATTGAGAATCCATAAATAGTTGATAATGACCAAATAGATCCTAGTACTCAACAATTACCAGACAATGTTGAGTAACCAGTTGTGGAACAGGCTCCTGATCAAGAGCTTGATGACACAACATTAAGAAAATCTACTAGGATAAGGAAGTTAGCTATTCCTAGTGACTATGCAGTAAATCTACAAGAGTCTAACTACAATGTTGGGCCCAAAATAATCTAAAGACATTTTTCACAAACCATGAATTGCGGTCAATCTAAGTTACTGCATAATGCTACGAAGAAATAGATGAGTTCAATGGCATCAAACAGGGTCTAGAATCTTGTCGAGTTCCCTTAAAGTTTAAAGGCCACTGGTTGTAGATGGGTCTTTTAAATAAAAAAGGTTTCCCTAGGCAACATCGAAAGATATAAGGTTAACTCGTGGTCAAACGATGCACTTAGATAGAGAGAATCGACTACACAGAGATCTTTTTCTCCTGTATCTAATAAAGATTCTTTTCGTGTCATCATAGCATTTGACTTGGAATTGCGTCAAATGGACGTGAAAATGACATTCCTCGATGGATACATAGAGGAGAAAGGTTTATATAAAACAATCTAAAGGATTCTCCTCTAATAACATTGAGCACTTGGTTTGCAAGCTCAAAAAATCCATATATGGATTGAAACAAGCCTCCCGTTATTAGAGGAGAATCCTTTAGATTGTCGAGAAACATCATGGATCAGTGTATATATCACTTGATCAGTGAGAGTAAGTTTTGTTTTCTTATCCCATATGTGGACAATATTTTACTTGCAACCAATGATAAAAGGGTTGTTATATGAGGTGAAACAGTTTCCTCTATAAGAATTTTTAATATGAGTGAGGCGTCTTATGTCATTGACATTAAGATCCACAGAACTCGAGACATTTTAGGTCTATCTCAGAAGATCTATATCAATAAAGTCTAAAAGAGATTTTGGATAAAAGATTGTTAACCGTATGTAGCACCCATTGTGAAAGGTGACAAGTTTAGTCTTAACTAGTGTCCCAAAAATGTTTTGAAAATGAAATAAATGCAAAACATTCCATATGCTTCGGCTGTCGGTAGCCTTATGCATGCTTAGGCTTGTACAAGGTCCGACATAGCATTTGCTATTGGAATACTAAGCAAATTTCAAAGTAATTCAAAAATAGACTACTGAAATGTTGCAAAGGAAGTGATGAAGTACCATAAAGGTACTAGCGATATCATGCTCATGTATAGACGAACTGATAACTTCACCTAGTTCGTACCTTGTTTTGAGGCTACCTCACATGGTGTGTAGTTAAGGAGCTTCATTTCGGGTCTTGGAATCGTGGATTCCATTACTAGACTCATGAGGGTATACTATGACAATTCAGCTGCGATTCATTTGGCTAAAAGTAGAAGTCGAATCAAGCACATCGACATAAAGTATTTAGCTATGAGTGAACGTATTAAAGAAAATTAAGTGGTCATTGAACACGTTCATACTGAATTGATGATCGTCGATCCTTTGACAAAGGGCATGCCGCCAAAGGATTTCAAGGATCATGTAGACCGAATGGGACTTGGTCCCATCATGTAATTATTGTAAAGACGTTTTTGTCTTTAATAAAGCTCCTATTTAATTTGTTATTTCTCATTTTATGGTGTACACATAGTTCGAGAATAACAATTTAGTTGAACCTAGAATAAACATGGGGTTTATTCATAAAATTATTTTGGATTGAAATGCATTGTGATACATAGAAGATAATACTCACTCAAAGAGGACTTGTCGCTATGATTCGTGTGTTTTATTCCATCTAAAGCAGATATGAGATTTTTGGTATGATAATATATGGACCAAGTGGGAGAATGTTGGACGTGATTTATAAATGCATGGTCCACACCATCATCTGATGTGGACCACATATTTTCACGTGTCTATCCTTTTGTGGTCCACATATTTTGTGGTTTTATCATTTTATCCATGTCTATCTAAAATCCAGTTCAAGCCTATCTTTTCACCTTTGATGGCAAGGTGCGTATATAAATAGGTCGGAATACTCATAGGTCCCCATACTCATTCCTACCCTTCTACACCATCTATTGAGGGATCTGAAGAGAGTATTGGAAGGTCTATTGAGGAAGGTGCACAGGAGCAAGAAAAAAAAAAAAAGGAAGCGGAGCAGCGCATCAACACGGTATCAATGACAGGAGGTTAATCTCGATCCTACGCTTCCGCAAGTAAAGATGTTTATAAATTTATGCATATTCTATTTATGATTTCATTATGTGATATACACTGCAGTGATATGTCATTCAATTCGCTTTCGGGTGATCTTCCACAAAGCTTTAGCAGCTTAACAAGTTTGACAAACCTGTAAGAGGAATATTGAAAATTAATGCACTTATGATGTTACAGTCTACTGATTACCATTGTTTGCTATCTTTCAGATATTTGCAAAACAAAACCAGCTCACTTGTCACATAGATGTACTTGCTAACCTTCCTCTTCAGAATTTGTAAGTATACATATATAAATTTGCCTTTACGAAGGAGAAGTAATTTGCACGTCATATGCATCATGGCAAAGACATATTTGCTTTTAGAAATGTTGAAAATAACCGTTTTACTGGATGGATTCCTAACCAGCTAAAAGGGTTAAAAATATCTTCGGTAGGAATTTAATTGAATTCTACATCATGAGAATTTATATGAAAATGAAGTCTCTACCATGGAACTTATTTGTGGGTCTTGTTTTAGAACTGGAAATAACCACTGGAGCTCTGGACCAGCCCCTCCACCTCCACCTTACACACCTCCACCAATGGAGCTCTGGACCAGCCCCTCCATCCACTTATTTGTGGATATTGTTTTATATTTTAAATTCCAGACATCATATATGCATTTGGGTGAGTACTTTCACCTTTTCTCAATTATTAGTTTGCCAACAATACTGTTTATGCAGATACAACATTCCAGACTTGGCAAAAAAGTATAAGGTATATGCGCTAGATTTGCTAGGCTTTGGATGGAGCGAGAAAGCTATCATCCAGTGTGACGCAACCGTTTGGCTGGACCGGATCAAGAAATTGTGAAAGAACCTGCAATCTTAGTTGGAAATAGGTATTGTACTGCAATATTAAAATTAAAGAAATTAGTGTTGATAGAAGAAATTGCACTACAATCCTGGAGGGTTTGCAGCACTGCTAGCAGCAGTTGAATCATCTCAGCTCGCCCGTGGAATCGTCTTGCTGAATTCTGCTGGTCAATTTGGAAATCCAAGTGAGCAGCCCAAGAACAATGAAGGTGAAAGTGAAACAGCTTTACAAAAGCTTGTTGTCTACCCATTGAAGGAAGTTATCCAAAGAATCGTTTTGGGGTTTCTCTTTTGGCAAGCAAAGCAACCAGTGGAGTTTTAATGCAATGTTTTTTTAATGAGCCCACTAACATTAAGTCAAGTTTTCTATCACCAATTATAATGAGCCCACTGACATGAGTTTTCTCATTTGAATAAAAATGGAGCTTGATGCAAATGAAGCAGAACAAGCCATTTTGAATAGAGTTAATTTTTAAACTTATATTTTTCTGAACAGAAAAATATGAATTCTGACTCTTTAGTATTTTTTTATAATTATTAAGTTTGAGAATAGATGTTATTTCATACTTTTGCATTCTTCGTTATTGTCTCATTTGATACTAAAATTTGTATGTGATTTTTTTTTGATAAAATAGAATTTAAAAAATTGGAGAAATTTGAATGATTTTTTACTATTTTTTGATTTGGTATGTCTAAGTGTTTGATATTTACACTAATTAATTATAATTAATATGAATTAATATATATATACATTTCATATTAATTAAATATATATTAATTTATTTCAATATATTAAATATATTAATAAAAATATATATTTATAATATATTTAGTTATAATATATAAAATATTTATATACAATTCACTATTATATATTTTTATATATGAAAATATTAATAAATATTTATGTATACTATAATATAATATTATATAACATTGTGATATATATTATATTATATATATAATAATAGGATAATTGATACCCAGATAATTAGTACTGGATAATTAATACACAAGTACCTAGGCAATTAATACCCGATACCTAGGTAATTAATACCCGAATGTTTAATAGAGCCGAGTATTTATTGCCAGAGTGAAGCCGGTAATTATTACCCGGCGTCATTAATATTCGGCGCCTTTTATTAATGGCGTCGGGTAATAATTACCCGGCGCCTTCTATCGGTGGCGCCGAGTACTTAATACCCGGCACCCTCTATTGGTGGCGCCGGATATTAATTACCCAGTGCCATTAACAAGGTCGGAAATTAACTTCATTCTCTCTTTATTTTCTGCATGGTAACCGGCGCTTTTGGAAAGGTCGGAATTAAATTTTTGACTTAAAAAAGACGCCGATTTTTTCCTAAAATAAGGGCCGATTTTACTATATTTTGTTGTAGTGCTTGTTCTTTTTTTTTTCAAAAGATATTAGTTTCATTCAAAGAATGAGGTATTGTTTAATACAAATATGCCAAAATATAGCATAACAACATCACTTCCTATTGGAAGGATAGAAACAATGTAATATATATTTAATAACTTCTGTGGTCATTTGCCACATGTCTAAAGCATAGGCGACCGAGTCTTCAACCGAGCGGATGTTGTTGTTAAATATTCTATCATTTTTGCTGTGTCATAAGCTCCACAACGTCCATCCTATTAATTCTAGTAGACGAGCATGCAAACGTTGCATGTAACATAGTTTTTTCCATCCTTCGGCCGGGAGGAGTAGTTCTTGACGGGAATAGTAGCAGTGGAAGAATGTATGAAGCGCTGTCTCTTGGTGGGTATTATAGTTCGGGCAAGAGGTATCAATAATAGAAATTCCCCGATCACGGAGGAGATGGCGGACTGGGAGAGAATTAGTGCATATTCTCCATAAGTGAAGCTTTATTTTTGGAGGAGTTTTTTTGTCTCCAGAGCATTTGCCGGTCTTGCTGTGTTAATTCTTGTATACCTGACTTTTCTTGTGTCGAGTCTAGGATGTGTTGGTATGCTGAAGACACTGTGAATTCGCCCGACTTGGAGTGATTCCAAACAGGTTTGTCGTGTCCTTGGACGATTTCCATGTCCAGGATGATTTTTGCCAGAGACGGGGAATAATTGATTCCTGACAAGGAAGCTTCAGAAAGTACACAGTGAAATTGCAATGATCACAGATAATAGGTACAGTGAAAATTCATAACACCAAATTAAGATACATATCGAGATTTCCTTCATATCCGTGTATTCATATATGTTCTACCCCTCTTCATACTAAGGTTAGGATGATGACGAGAAAGTCCCAACACTTCTTTACATGGATTTTTTTAGCACCATTAAGCTTTTCTAGAGTCATATCAATAGAGAAATAAAGAACCAACAAAACTCTTCTCCTTTTGATAAAATTATAGAGCTGCATGACATCTTCCAAACAACCTATGCACAACTGGGACTAGCAAGCATCAACACTAACGAAAGTAGGATGCTTTATAAGATCATTAATAGTAGGGTGTTGATAACAACATTGATAAAAACCAAGTCTCTTAAATAACACAATCATGGAGTACAAAATTGATTCATCCTAGATGCTGATTGTTTGAGCTAAAGAGGAATTGTTGTTGAAGCAATTGGTTACAGAAAAAATGTAGAAATACATACATATATAAGAAAAGTAAGACGTCTACTATTGGATTGATCTCAGCTGGATTCAATCAACATTCAAGCAGAGAGGTTGCAAATGAATGGAAATGAAAACGAGGAAAAAGTAATTCATATTCAAATCAAAAATACAGAAGCAGCTTTATATATCAGCTGCAGTGAACACACAAAGTCCAAAATACCCTCACTTATAATTATTAGTACTTTGCTGACTAAGCACTTTATTAGCTAATGAGTATTAAGAGAACATAACAGGATATTACATAACATAACACTACTTCAGCTAATCAAATGCACAACAAAGGTAAACTACAGAGAATTAAATCCATTCTATAATTCAATACACCCCCGAAAGTTGGGATTGGAGAAAGGATTCTCTAATCCCAACTTGAGCAATAGATTTGTATGCTGAATTTTGGGCAGTGGCTTTGTTAAAATATCTGCGGCCTGACTGTTGTTTGAAATGTAAGTTGGTTGAACCAATCCTAGCTGAAACTTTTCTCTAACAAAGTAGCAATCCACTTCTAAATGTTTTGTACGTTCATGGAAAACAGAGTTTGTAGTAATGTGTAAGGCACTTTGGTTGTCGCAATGAATTGGTACAGGTAAGTTACATTGTACTCCAATTTCTATTAACACTTTGACAACCCAAACAACTTCAGCAGTAGCACTTGATAAAGCCCTCAACTCACTTTCTGCACTAGATTTGCTAATCGTAGGTTGTTTCTTGCATTTCTAAGTCATTAGTGCTGAGCCAAACTTCACCAAATAACCTGAAACTGATCTTCTCGACATGCTACAGCTTCCCCAATCAGCATCACAATATGATGATAGAGAAATATCATTATTTGATGCATAAAACAATCCAAGTCCAGGTTCCTTTTTGAGATACTTAAGTACCCTGATGGCTGCCTGATAATGAGACTTCTTGGGTCTTTGACTGAATTGGCTTAATGTTTGCACACAATATGATATGTCCGGTCTAGTAATTGTTATGTACAATAGCTTACCAATCAGTCTTTTATAGGCAGTGCAATCATCAAACAAAGGGTCTTCTTCAGTCACTACATCATCAAACTTACTATTTGCTTGCATGGGAGTGGTTTTAGGTTTGCAATCCTTCATTTTCAACTCAGTTAACAAGTCTATAATGTATTTCCTTTGGCAAATGTGAAGACCTTTATGTGTTCTTTACATGTCCCAAGAAATACTTCAACTCACCAATATCCTTGATCTTGAATTTTATATCCAGAAATTTCTTAAGATTTCTGATTTCTTCTGCATCAGTGCCTGTTACTATGATATCATCCACATATATCAACATCACAGTTAGCAATTCTCTTCTTCTTTTGACAAACAAACATACATCAGATGTGCACTGTGTGAAACCTTGGGACATGATACTAGCTGATAGCTTCGAATACCATTGCCTACCAGCTTGTTTTAACCCATACAGGGACTTTAGCAACCTGCATACCTTGTTGTCATGTGGATTTCCATAACTAGGAGGTTTATGCATATAAACCTCTTCATTCAGCTCCCCATGCAAATATGCATTGTTCACATCAAATTGATGTAATGGTCATTTGAAAGTGGCTGCCACAGCTAATAAAATCTTTACTGTTGCCATTTTTGACACTGGAGCATAGGTGTCCTGGTAGTCAATCCCCTCAATTTGAGTGAATCCCTTTGCTACAAGTCTTGACTTGTGTTTTTCCACTTCACCATTAGGTTTGAACTTGGTTCGAAACACCCCCTACATCCAATAGCTTTTTTTCCTTGAGACAATTCACACAAACTCCAAGTTTGATTAGTTTCAAGTGCCCTAAGTTCATCTTGCATGGATTCAACCCACACTGGACTTTGGACAGTTGTTTCATATGTTTGAGGATCTTGATGGGTTTCAATAGTGGCTAGAAAGGCTTTGTGTTGACTAGGGATATTGGACATGTCAAGGTATCTCTCAATGGGATATGGAACAGTCCTCTTAGAAGTTTCATGGGTGGCCTTTTGAGGAATGGCATTGCACTTGTAGTCCTGGAATCTTGTAAGCATTTTTTTTTCTCTCTGACTTTTTCTCACATGGGGTGGACTCATTTGAGGTGGACTGGTTGAATTTTCAATAGGTGGAAGCTCAACAACTAATTTATCTCCACTGTTCACTTCAATGTCTTCCTCTGACTGAGGATTTTTTTCTCTTGGAGTGCTATTTTGTTTCCTGACATCAGTGGACTCCTTAACATACTCAATATGCCTGTGGACATTTTGTGGATTGGTGGAATAAGGTTCTTCATTGGATTGGTGTTCAAGATATGGCAAGGGAAAGATGGTTTCTTTGACATTTGTTTTTCTAAAGGGGAATATTTGCTCCACAAATGTCACATTTCTGAAAATTTTGATGGTATGATTTTTCAGGTCATACACCTTGTAACAAAGGCAACCAAAGGACTTGAGGTGACTGTAATTGGGTAGCTTGTTGTACAGGAGTTCATATGGGCTTTGGTTGTTGAGCAAAGGAGTAGGTAGTCTATTTATGAGATAGGTAGCTGTCAAAATACAATCACCCCAAAATTTTAAAGGAAGCTCAGCTTGGAACCTCAAACTCCTAGCTACTTCTAACAAATATCTGTGTTTTCTCTCAACCACAGAGTTTTGTTGAGGTGTTTCCACACAGGAGCTTTGGTGACCAATGCCCTCATTTTCAAGGTATGTTTTCAATGTGGAGTTGAAAAATTCACTCCCATTGTTAGATCTTATGAACTTGACCTTCTTTGCAAATTGGTTTTGGACCATTTTGATGAAGGTTATAAGGATGTTTGGAACTTGGGTTTTGTGAGCAAATAAGAAGGTCCAACAAGCTCTTGTAAAGTCATCTACTAATGTCAGGAAATAAAAGCAACCATCATAGGTAGAAGTATTGTGAGGCCCCCAAACATCACAGTGAAGTAATTCAAAGAAACTTGAACTTTTATTCATGCTTTCAGGAAAAGGTAAAGTACACTGTTTGGCTTTAGGATAAATATTGCAAAAAAAACCTTGAATTGCTATTCAACTTAGGTATTACATGAGATAAAAGTTTCATTCTCTGGACAGACATGTGTCCTAACCTAAGATGCCAAAGTGAAGATTTATCTATGTTTATGCTCGGGACATGAGGTTTGCTCTCTTTGCAGTCGCTCACAGGTGAAGCTCCAGCTAACAAGTACAAGCTATTTACCTCCTTACCACTCCCAAGAACCTTCTTCGAAGCTAGGTCCTAGATTACAAAATGTGATGGGTCAAAAGTTATTGAACAATTCAGCTCTCTAGTTAGTTTGCTAACAGACATTAAATTGAACCTAAGGAAGGAACAGTTAATGTATTTGGAAGCTTGATGTTTGGGTTTATATAAGCAGTTCCTATGTTTGACACTTGAGCAGTTGAACCATTTGGTAAAGCATTCTTATCAATGTGAATGGGATTGGATGAATTTTCTAAAACTACATGGTTGGATGCTATATGGTCAATGGCACCACTGTCTAAAATCCAATATTTAAAGGTTGAATTTGCAATAGAACATATGGGCATACCTGCCATATTCACTTGATGCTGGGTAGTGCATTTTCGATCAATCAGCTTCATTAGGATGTTTATTTATTCCTCTGTGAAGCCTGTTGGACTAACCTCCTGCTTGAACTGAATGCTTGAGCTCTCCTTGTCGCCCTCAGTATCTTCAGACCTCTCTGTTTGAATGTTATAAGCTTGCTTCTCATTTAAATTTTGCTCATTAACCTTCTGCTTTCCCTTGTATTGTTTGTTTCCTAGATGCCCTGGCGGGTAGCCGTGAAGTCTGTAGCATACATCTCTTGTGTGCCCTGGTCTTTGACAATGGTCACAGATTTTTTTTGAAACAAATGGACCTTGTTTTTGTTGTATTTGCTGTTGTTGTTGGGATACTGATAGGTTGGATTTAGGGCCATACTATCAGTGCTCGAATTTGTATGAGCTCCAATTTGGCGCTGGCTCTCTTCGTGCTCCAACAGTGAATAGACTTGGTTGATATCAGGTAAGGGTTTCATCAGTAAGATTTGCCCCCTATTCCGACATAACTCTCATTCAGGCCCATCATAAATTGACTAAGCCTCCACTTTCCCATATTTATCCTCCCTGTTTCACAGTTGCAGAAAGAACCAGCTTCCAATGCATCCAATTCATCCCATATGCCTTTCAATTTGGTGAAGAAATTAGCTATCGACAAGTTCCCTTGTCTGATTGAACTCACGAGCATTCTAAGTTCAAAAATCCTTGGTTCACTGCTTCTACCAAATTAGCTTTCCAGTAAGCTCCACATCTTAGCCGCGGAACTTGCATACATAACACTGGTACTCAAACTAGGAGTTATCGATTGCAAGATCCATGAACATACCATGTCATTGCATCTCTGCCATAATCTGAACTTTGGCGAATTTTCATCGGGCGCAATTAGGGTTCCATCAATGAACCCTATCTTATTTTTAGCAGACAGTGATATGAGCATCAAACGCTTCCAAGGCAAATAATTTTCATGCCCTAAGAGTTGAACAGCGACGAAGCTCATACCAGGGTTATCGTTTCCCAAGAGCACATAGGGATTGTCTATTGCTTCGATTGTCTCCGACGAAGATCCTCTATCTGGGGTACTCTGCGAATCGGCTGTCGCCGATCTAGATCCGCTCGATCTGTGATTTTTGGCCATTTGTGGGCAATCGCTTTGAGCTTCAGATCTCAGTCGCTTCCCTTCAATCTTTGAGACGATCGATTCATCTTTCCTACTCTGATACCATATTGGATCGATCTCAGCTGGATTCAATCAACATTCAAGCAGAGAGGTTGCAAATGAATGGAAATGAAAAAGAGGGAAAAGTAATTCATATTCAAATAAAAAATACAGAAGCAGCTTTATATATCAGCTGCAATGAACACACAAAGTCCAAAATACCCTCATTTACAATTATTAGTACTTTGCTGACTAAGCACTTTATTAGCTAATGAGTATTAAGAGAACATAACAGGATATTACAGAACATAACACTACTTCAGCTAATCAAATGCACGACAAAGGTAAACTACAGAGAATTAAATCCATTCTATACTTCAATATCTACAAAGGCAAAAGGTAGGAATCACAAAACTAACTAATGTGTAGTATATGAAGCTTTAAACAATAACTCCAAGGCATCTAAGGACAAATATGGAACTATAAGAACAAAAAAAATATGATAGAAGGAAGAAAAGAAGAGAAATTAAACCGACCAGATCAATTGTTGATCCATCTTCCACTGTGAAAAAGGAAGAGGTATACTTGATCAACTTGAGAAAAAGGAAGCACTAATTGGTTCCCAACAAGTACATGACAAAAAAAAGAAGAGCAAAAGTGAAGAGGTATAAAGATCTTGGTTCTACTTGTCCTCGTATATTCTTTAGATTAATGTCAACTCCACATTCTGTTGAATTCAGCTTCGTGCAATGGCTTGCTGGATGAAAGCTAGAAGATGGAACACACACACACACACACACGAGAACACAGGAATTCTGGAGGAAAACTCACAAACTCTAAAATCAATATGAAGGATGAATCCATTGTTCTATTTACACAAAAGCTTTTATATGAATCAAGACTTCTAGACTATTCTGTAGAATACCTATTTAACTAAAACAACAGTGTAAACTAAAATGCAGTAGAGTAAACAACTCAGGTATTTACAGTTTGCTAGCTCATCTATGCTGATGTGATATCTACATGCAGAATATATTCAAAAATATAAATTGCATCAATACTCCTTCTCGGTTTGTATTTTTTGTATCCCGAGCATATCTCTGAACTTGTTAAACTTTTCAGCTGGTAATGCCTTAGTAAAAATATCCACCACTTGTTCATGAGTGTTGCAGAATTTGATCTCAATTGTTCCTGCATTGACTAACTCTCGAACAAAATGATGCTTGGTATCTATATGTCTAGACCTAGATTGCTGCACAGGGTTCTTAGATATAGCTATAGCTGATGAGTTGTCGCACCACATAATGGTGGCTTCATTCTGATGCTTCTCCAATTCTCCAAGTATGCATCTAAGCCATACTGAATGACAAGCTACACCTGATAGAGACATGTATTCAGCTTCATCTGTAGATAGGGCAGCATTGTCTTGCTTCCTTGAGCACCAGCAAACAGTAGTACATCCAAGCTTATGCACATATCCAGTAGTGCTCTTTCGATCGTCACTACACCCGGCCCAGTCAGCATCAAAAAATTTAATCAAAATAGCTTCTGTGTCTCTCTCATAGAACAAGCCGAGATCAGATGTACCCTTTATGTATCTGATTACCCTTTTAGCTGCCATTAAATGATAGGAATTGGGTTCCTTCATGTAGCGAGATAAAACTCCTACAGCAAACATTATATTAGGTCTCGAATTGGTTAAATACATCAGGCATCCAACCATTTATTGATATAATTCTTTGTCAATTTTTTAACCCTCAGATATACTATTGAGTTTGAGATCAGTAGTCATTGGGGTTCTTATTGAGTTGCAATTTGTCATCTTGAATCTATCTAGCATATCATATATATATATTTGCTGACAAAAACTATATCCCTCTTCTGCTTTGCTGATTTCAAAACCTAGAATGTATTTGACTTCTCGTAGGTCTGTCATTTCAAAGACATTGAACATGTTCACCTTGAAACTTTGTACAGTACTCTCATCACTTCCAGTAATCAGAAGGTCATCTACATATAAGCATGCAAAAATTATACTTTCCTCACTTCTCAAAGTATAAAGAGTATGGTCATTCATACTCCTGCAAAAACCTTGAGCAATGAAATATTGATCAATCATGTGATACCAGGCTCTTGGAGCCTGCCGTAACCCATATAAAGCTTTCTTAAGTCGATACACCTTGCTTTCTTGACCTTTCCTTATAAATCCTTCAGGCCGATTGACATAAACTTCTTCTACTAGCTCACCATTCAGAAATGCAGATTTAACATCTAACTGAAAATTTTTCCAATCTCTGTTTGCAGCTAATGCTATCAAGATTCTTATGGGTTCAATCCTAGCAACTGGGGCAAAAATCTCCTGAAAGTCCACTCCTTCAACTTGCATAAAACCTTTAGCAACCAACCTTGCTTTATACTTTTGCAAAGTCTCATCTGCATTATATTTTGCTTTGATTATCCACTTCAATCCAACTGCCTTTTTCCCTTCTGGTAGGCTAACAAGTTCCCATGAATTCTGCTGCTCAATAGATTTGAGTTCTTCATGCATGGCATTTAGCAAATTCTCATCTTGACTGGCTTCATAATAGTTTCTAGGTTCAGTAACTTGTGCAACATTACATTGTTGAGTTTGCTCATATATTTTTCTAAAACTTCGAATCTTTCTGGGAGGAGTTTCACTATCAGTTGAACTTTGTCGACCTTGCGCTGAGCTTCCCTCAGGTTGCTCTTTTGAAAAATTTGGTTCTTCTTGTACAACATCTTGCTCATTTCTGTTTGCAATCTCAACATCTGATGACTGCTCCTCCGGTTGCTCTTCTCCACCGAGAGTTACTTGTTCAGTTACAGTAATCTTTTTGTCACTTGTGTTCTCCCAGTCCCAAGCCTGTAGTTCATCTACCAGCACATCTCGACTAACAATAATTGACATTGTACTAAGATTCAACAATTGCTAGATTCTATATTGTAACCCAAAAAGATACACTTAATGCATTTGTCATCTAGTTTTTTGCGTAGTTGCTGAGGTATATGAGCAAAAACAATGCTCCCAAATACCTTTAGATGCTTCACTTGTGGCTTTCTTTTGTATAGAGCTTCAAATGGTGTTACATCATCTAGTGCAGAAGAGTATATCCTGTTGATTATAACCTCTGCCTAAAGATTTTTGGGCATATTCTTGGCTTTCAGCATGCACCGGACCATTTCCATAAGAGTTCTGTTCTTTCTTTCCGCAACCCCGTTCTGTTGCGAAGAGTAACCTGCAGTCAGCTATCATCTGACTCCCAAATCATTACAAAAATCATTGAACTGTGAGCTCAAAAATTCTCCTCCTCTATCAATTCGTAAAACTTTAATTTTTAACTCAAGTTCCCCCTCAACTTTCAATTTAAAATCTTTAAACTGAGCAAATGTATCTGATTTCTGTCTAAGAAATCTAATCCACATTCCACACAAATCTACTAAAATCATCAATAAACAGGATGAAATACCTGTATTCGCTTAATGATTCCTCCTGCATTGGGCCACATACATCTGGATGAATTAGCTGTAGAGGTTTGGATGCTCTTGATTCAGGTTTAGCTGGGAATGGTAGTCGATGCATTTTTCCAAGTGCGCATCCACTGCAAGTTTTCTTCAGCACACCTTTTATCTCTGGCATCCCATAAACCATTTCCTTTGAGCTCATTTTCTTCATATACTCAAAGCTAGTGTGACCCAAACGACTATGCCACATCCAATTGCTTTCTCCTATATATGCTTTTAATGCATGCCTAGTTGAATTATTATGAGCTACAGGAACTCTTATCAACTCATTTTGCTTTGCTTTATCAGTATACACTATGCAACTATTCCCATCAAAAACTAAAGAAAAGCCTTCTTTCATTAGCTGACCTACACTCAGTAAGTTTGAGTCTAGTTCAAGAACATAAAGAACATTGTGAATCAGTTTATCATCACTGTGATTGAGCCGCATATGACCTTTACCTCTGGCCATTTTAATTGAACCATCATCGAATTTTACTTCAGCTATATGAGTTCTATCAAGTCTAGTGAACAAATTTAATTATGCTGACATGTGGTTGCTGCAGCCACTGTCAATATACCACTCTCCCACTTTATGATTTAAACTAACCATGAGAACCTCCTCACTTTCATCCTCATCTTTTTCTTTGGCTAAATGACTCGTATGTTTTGCTTTTATACGACAGAATCTTTCAATATGGTCGTATTCTTGCAGTAATTGCATTGAATTCGTTTATAAGGTCTACTCTTAGACTTCATCGAAGTAGAGGATACCTGACTTTTAGTATCTGATTCGGCCTCAGAGTCTTCACTGGTTTCTGCAGCTTGCTTCCCTTTGTTCTTGGATGCATGCCTGGTTTCTCGAAGAACTCCAGCAGATAGACTTTCTTGGGAAATCTTGGGAAATAAAAAATGTCTGCATCATGATGGACCAGTCCTCGTACTCAATTCCATCAAAATGGGGTACTGAATGACTGACCTAACTTCCAGACGTAGCCATTCCAAGCTGAAGGTATACGCTCTGATACCAACTGTTGAATTCAGCTTCGTGCAATGGCTTGCTAGATGAAAGCTAGAAGATGGAACACACACACACGAACACAGGAATTCTGGTGGAAAACTCACAAACTCTAAAATCAATACGAATGACGAATCCATTGTTCTGTTTACACAAAAGCTTTTATATGAATCAAGACTTCTAGACTAGAATACCTGTTTAACTAAAATAACAGTGTAAACAAAAATGCAGTAGAGTAAATGACTCTAGTATTTACAGTTTGCCTGCTCATTTATGCTGATGTGATATCTACATGTAGAATATATTCAAAAATATAAATTGCATCAATAGATTCAATTAAAAGATAGACAATATGAAGAGACAAAATTACTAAATGAGCATCTAGAAATACAAAAATTGATTAAAGATACTTAAATTAATAGAATCAAGTTGCCAATTACCCCGTGGTGGCCCTGAGCTGCAAAGTAATGGAGAGGAGAATTCCGAACATCAAATGTCGAATACCATTTAGATATTTCATTCCTATGGCGGTAGAATTGCCGCGCGAGAGGCGCCTAGGGGTGGCCTCTTGCGCGGCGCATCAAGAAGGCCGTCAGGCCTCCCACTTCCCATGGATTCGCAACAGGTGGAAGGGAGGGCCGACTAACCCTCCTCTTTAGCAACCGCCATGGGGTGGAGAGAGAGAGAGAGAGAGAGAGAGAGAGAGAGAGAGAGAGAGAGAGAGAGAGAGAGAATACCGACGAGGGGCGGCACAGGCGGGGGGCGGGCGGGGGGTGGCGTAGGCGGGTGACGGGCGGTGGCACCTAAATTAGGGAGGGAGAGAGAGGTCGAGAGGGAGAGATCAAGTGAGCGGGGAAGAAAAAAAGAGTGGCGTGCGGGTTATATAATGAATCACTAACGATTTTTGCGGCCGTATTTAGCCGTCGCAAATAGTACGGTCACAGAGTTATTAATTTTGTGATGGCAGACGTAGCAGTCGCAATGCCGTCTCAAATGTGGTGAGTTTGCGACCCCATTTGTAGCGGTCGCATTTACGACCGCTACCTAGCCATCGCAAATTGGCCGTCGTAGATTGCCTGATTTCAAGTAGTGTCGAAGGAGCTCGTTAGACATGGAAAATTTCTAGGCGGAGTTCGGGTTTCACTTTTTGAGTTCTTATGTATCAAATAGATGATATACATATAATCTAGACACTCTAGACCTATACTCTAACTTCCCAATAAAATTTGAGAGTCAACGAGCGTCCTTGTTGATTTCTCTGATTTTTTCGATGACGAACATCGCTCGCAAATCAACTTGGAACCTAAAAATATTTTTCGCTCAAATATTAGTTTCATATTTGTTATCATAAAAATTGAGATTAAGAGATTGGAAATCTTAGGCTAACAGTCTCCCTCTTTTTGATAATGACAAACATCCTTAAGAAAATATTTTCAATAAAGCATCAAGGAAGTCAATAATGAGATTTCTCCCATTATCAACATGCATATCTAAGAAAATAAACTCTCCTATTTATATGCATGGTTTTCCTATATTTTCTTCCACTTTACTTATATTTTTCTTTCCCTTTTGACAACAATTAAAAAGGGCAAGAAAAGTCAACTATTGTCAAAGTTGGGGCTTGAAAACTAGTTTTGATGAAAACGTAGTCAACCAACATAAGGGATGGAAACATCATATCAACTGTGAGACTAATTAATCAATACATGATATCAAAGAATGATAAATAGAATCCAAAACTAGAAATCATGTATACACTCAAGTATAGATATTTTCAAGTATCGATCTACTTACCAAAAATCATTTTAGAAATGATTTTTCACGAGTCGAAATGAGAATGATACCAAAAAAGGATTATGATATCACACTTGAAGTCTCATTCATAAACCTTATTGAGTCATTTTACAAAGTATTCTAAGTCGTATAGTGTCATTCTTCGAGGATACCCTAGCTTAATCTTGTTTTCCTTGATTGAGCATTTGTTTTCCAAGTTTCATCATCAAAAGGCATCAATAGGACCTAAGAGTTGGGTTTTGGAGTTAAGTAATTGTATTTGATTTATTGCTCCATTTATTTGTGTATTTTTAGTTTGCATTGTTGTCATTTTAAAAGTTAAATGTTGACCTAGGTGTTTAGGTCTTGGTTGAGTGGTTGCCTTGGTGTAGAGGCATAAATCCACTTGTGTAACTTGTGGTTTATTCTTAAGATATGTCGTTATGTGATCGTTGAATAGTTAGATTGGAATTATTTCTATATGTGCTAAAAACTTTTGTCCGGAGGTGGAAAAAGTATGCAGAATTTTTTTTTCAAGTTGTAGTGAGGGGGGGTTTGGTGTTGAAAATTTTAGCCCAAGATTTCCTTCTTGTGCCCCCAAAATGTTGGTTGAACAGGCTCATTGTAAATTTCAGGTTTTGGATTGCTACATTGTTAGATTTCCAGCTCAAGTACTCCTTATGTGATGCTGAAATTTTATCTTGATTTTGTATCCCACTGCGGAAATATAACACTAAGATTTTAGCTTGGAAACTAAAGTTTATTTTTTTAAAACTTAGCAAAACCATTTCAGATTCTAAATTTTCAGCTTGGCATGCTAAATCTTCCAGTTTGAGAATACCACCTTTGTTTCTTGAAAAATTGTGGATAACTTGTTAAATTTTTAGCCCATACCGTGGCTTATTTTTTTAAGGATTGGTAGGTCGGTGTGGTCGAGTGCATTGGGCACAAATTAATAATAATAATAACAAAGATGTGTAGTGTCACGCCCCGACCCGGGCTCGCACTCGGCGACCCCGACCCGAAACGCGACGGCGACCCGAACACCGCGCAGCGGAAGGAAAAGCCACGAATCAACATAAAAGAAAACAACAACATAAAAATCAATAACTACAATTCATAAGTTCGATCAAATACAATATTTAACCAAATATAAAAATTGATTTACAAATTATAACTCCAAAATAATAATATCAAAGCCGAGCTATAAGACGATAAAACAAACCAAAATACAAAAGCAGTCGCCATCAGAGCTCCACATCTACGACTGACTACTAGCTGACTAAGAACTATCTACACATCGATCTACAAATCGACAGCTCACCCCTGCAAGTCTGAAGCAAAAACAACGGAGATCAGCGAATGCTGAGTAGGAGAATCACAATATGATCAACAAGTATCAAGTGTCAACTCAACAATGCATAACAACATGGCCTAAGATGCAGTCAAAGGCGATGAACACAACAAATACACCTCACCTACTCCTAAGCAACATCAACTGAATCATCGAGCGTGTGGACCATTGGGTAAAAACCCCGCACTCTACCACCTGCAGAGTGGCATCAACCGTCCGCTCCAACGGTGATACGACTACCCCCACCAAGCAGGTAGCCCGTCAGATGCCGCGTCCGACATCATCGCACCCGAAGGTGCCCAACATGCGACTAGTCAATATCATATATACCCTCTCCCATGCCTGGGGGGTACCACACCGAAATGGTCCTGGACCGAAGTCCTCTCCAAGGCCGTAGCCTCCAGATCGACAGCAACCATGCAACTCGACTCCAAGAGTGCAACAAGGTATATCACCATGATCAACAACATAGCAACAACTCCAAGTGATTATGACATGATCAACAAGATAATAACAAAACATCATGATCAACAATATCACACTAACAACTCCAAGTGATTATGACATGATCAACAAGATAATAACAAAACATCATGATCAACAATATCACAACAACTCCAAGTGATTATGACATGATCAACATGCTACCAGCACAACATCATCATGATCAACATTATGACAACTCCAATTAATTATGACATGATCAACAGGATAATAACATGCTCAACAAATATACAACACCACATACATCAACATGATACTGGGCATACGGTGACTAATCCAAGGCACATTTGGATTAGCACAACATACTATTATCAAGAATAAACACCAATATGCAACAATAAAATGCAACACATGCAATTTCTCTACATGGCATGTCCAACAATAATATGCAACAGGAGTTCAATAATTTCATGAAAACAAACCAAACAATGGAAGCAAAAGTATTTCCGTAATTTATCTCCGACGACAAATCAACAACAGACTTGCAGGCTCAACTCATGCTCAACCCACTCTCCAAACACCCATGATCAACCAACTCTCCAAACCACAATTATTTCACACCAATCAATCGACTAAATTCACGGACTAATAATTTACTATTATTTAAACACCTCGACAACCTCAACCACTAACCAACTGAAAGAACAACCTAACAATGCTTTCTCGGAAAACTAACCCCACCATCGCGTTCAGCACGTGAAAAAGATCAAGATTTCTATTCACCTCAACTTCAACCGACAACTCGGGACCCACCAACTAAATTAATTTCAAACATAACTATCACCCACTTACTCAACAACAGCATAATACTAAAATATATCAAAATCACACCAAATGATCTCCAATCTGAAATCCGACACCACCATCGCGTTCAGCACGCGAAAATGATCGAGATTACTATTCACCTCAACTTCAACTGACAACTCGAGATCCACCAAATTAATTAATTTCAAACATAACAATATCACTAATTTACTAAACAACATCAATACTAAAATATATCAAAATCATATCAATCGATCTCCAATCTGAAATCCGACGCCACCATCGCGTTCAGCACGCGAAAATGATCGAGATTACTATTCACCTCAACTTCAACCGACAACTCGAGATCCACCAAATTAATTAATTTCAAACATAACAATATCACTAATTTACTAAACAACATCAATACTAAAATATATCAAAATCATATCAATCGATCTCCAATATGAAATCCGACACCACCATCGCGTTCAGCACGTGAAAATGATCGAGATTACTATTCACCTCAACTTCAACCGACAACTCGAGACCCACCAAATAAATTAATTTCAAACACAATTATCAATCACTTACTCAACAACAGTAAAATATCAAAATCATATCAAACGATATCCAATCTAAAATCCGACACCACCATCGCGTTCAGCACGCGAAAATGATCAAGATTTCTATTCACTTCAACTTCAACCGACAACTCGGGGCCCACCAACTAAATTAATTTCAAACACAATTCTCACCCACTTATTAAACACAGTAGAATACTGAAATAATATTAAAATCATACCAAACGATCTTCAATCAGAAATCCGACACCACCATCGCTTTCAGCACACGAAAATCTACAATTTTGGTATTCACCTCGACTCGATCCGACGACTCTACGATCAATCACAAAAATACCTCAATAATTCATAAGTCAACCCAATTTCATGCGATACAGCTCTCTTCTTAAACACTATTCATATCCCTCTCAACCGCTCGACTCCCTCTGCCCTCACACTGCCCCTTGCCCCAGCGCCCGACGCCATCTCCTGCTCCGCTAGAACCCATGCCGGCCGGCCATCTCGGCCGCCGGCGACCACCCCGGCGGCACGGCCGCCCTCTCCCCGACCTCCGCGACCGGCGGGACAACCAACACCTCTCTCTCTCTCACACTCTCTCTCTCTCGGACCCCTCCTCTCTCCCTCTCGGCCGCCGCCTACGACCCACAAGCCGGCCGGCCATCCCGGCCTCGCCGGCCTCTCCCACAAATCCCGGCGCCAGCGAAAAATCCAATCACACACTCTCTCTCTCTCTCTCTCGCGATCTCCCTCTTCTCCTCCGATCACCCGCAAACCCATCTTCTCCTCTCGGCCAACCGCTACCCGTCGCCGACCGGCGACTCCACAGCCTCCTCCTCAACCCTTCGGCCCTGCTCAGTCCCACGACCGACCGAGCGGAGGCTCCGATGGCTACCGGGCAGCCCCGCAACCCTCATGCGACCGCCCCCCCCGTGCGACTTCCGCACGCGACCAGCCCGGGGTACGGCGCAACAACCTCCCCTTGCCTTGTCTTCGTCGTTAGATCGGCGGAGATAACAACGGAAATGAAGAACGGAGAGGATGAGATCTCCTACCTCGATTCCGCGATTCCGGCGACGACGAGCTCCACCGGCGACGCGACGCGCGCCGACTCCTCCGCCTGCAGCATCTCCTTCCTCCGCTCTCCTCTTCTCAATTCTCTTCCCCAGCTCCCTCTTCTTAAAACCCTTCAACGACACCTCTCCCTTATCTCCCATCACCTTCACCTGCCATCGCCACTCCCCCTCATTGACTCAAAATTTTAATTAATTATTTTTTTTTTTTTTTTTATACAGGATATAACATGTAGAGAGGATGTCATGGGATTTAGAGATAGAATTATGATTCCAGTATGATAGAGGATAGGTGGCGAGCTATACGCACGACTAATGCTCATTCGAGTCCCTTGAGTTGTTGAGCCTATAGTTTACCCTAAAATTCGAGGGCGAATTTTTTTTAAGAATGGAAGATTGTGATAATAAAAAATTGATTAAATTTATTTTGATTTTATAACAGGAGAGCGTGGACTTAAGATAAACGGGTTAGCGGAATTTTCGGGTCTAATTCGAGTAAGCTATTGGCGTAGAAAAATTTTGAAAAAAATATATATATGTTATCTATGTAATTTTCCATGTCATGGTGAAAGTAGACCTCGAGACGAACTCAACGGTTCAATCGGAACTCAAACCAAACTTAAAACGAATTTATAATAAATTTTCCAAGTCGAGTTAAAAGTGAGGGGTACAATAGTAATTCGGGGTATCAGTTAAACCCCAAACTATAAATTAAGGGAGTATCATATACAACTTGTATGGAGCCCAGCTCCGTAGAAAATCTATTGAGCCGGACTCCACGAAGTGAAACACAGTTGTCGAGCTGGTCGAAGAGCGATCGTCTAAAAAAAATCCAATAGCATTTCTTCCTTCTCCTTCCCTTCAAGTTGTGAGTGGTTTAATTCCTCTCTTTTTTTTTATTCTCGATTCAAGCAGCCGCATACCCCCATCAAATTTCTTTGTCGTGATTTTATTTTGTTGCATCGAATCTCCTAGACTTTGAATCAATCTTATAGTCTGCATTGAAATTGAAAAATATGGTTTTGTTGTTGTTTGCGCCTTGGTATCGGGCTGCAGCGGCTGCCGATGGTAGGCGAGGAGGTCGCCGTCGGGCTACTGCCGCACCATGGCGGCAGCAGTGGTTGCTGATGGCAGGCGGGGAAGCAGCCACCGCGCTGCTGCTGCACCATGGCGGCAGCTGCGGTAGCAGCGGCGCCGATGGCAGGCGGGGAGGCCACCGCCTCCCAGCCGTGAGCCGGCATCCCACCAGCGCCGGAGGCGGTGAGAGATGCCGGTGGGTCCGGCAAAAGGCGATCGCCGGCGGCCAAGCGGCCGCCCGACAAGGAGTAGTGAGGCGTTGAGGGGCGGCGAGTCGGCGAGCGGGCGAGTGTCCAGTAGAGGGTTTTTTTTTTTTATTATAATTAATTAAGAGAGCTGTATAGCTAGAAATATGTCAGCGTGCCTAAATTATTAGGGTATAATTGAAGTTGGTCTTAGAGATGTCGGATGAGGTCGAGGTAAATATGAAAGTTATAGGATTTCACATTCTGAACGCGATGGTAGTATCCGATTTCTGATCGAAGGTCGTTTAATAGGTCTTTTGAATATTTTTCAGTATTAAATGAGACGATTAATATATTGGTTCTAGCTAATTTCGATGTATGAGATGGTTGTTATTAGTCATATAGTTACCTAGTAAAAATTAATACTCTCAGGTGTACAGATTGTGTGGGTTCTAGTTTCTTTTCTTGAATTGATGCTCACCTTAATTATTTAGGTTCATGCCGCACAAGAGGCTCACTGCGAAACTGATTTTAGAGTAGGTTAATAATAGGGAGAAAGGATAGAAAGACATTTAAACATAGACTAACCTAGGCCCACATTTCATCTAGGGCCATACACTTGATCTGACATCATCACATTAGGTTCTATCTAAGTGGTTTAGATTCTCTCCCCAAATTGGTAATACTTGTCCTTGATTCCATTTATTAAAACTCATGGGGCAAATGATCTAAATGCTTTTACTTCATCCTGCACAAGTATTGTTTGAGATTTAATCTCATGGAACCACTTAAGTATGAACTGCTATTGCTTTACCAATATAAGCATCATGGAAACTCCGTAATAGAAATTGTTTTTCTTGCATATATATGCATTGTTGTAATTAATTCCCGTGGAACATCTTTAACACGAATTGCTTTTACTATTTCCTGTACAAGTACTACCGTAAATAAACGTCATGGAAGTACTCTGCAAGATAAGTTAATCCTTTTGCATGCACAATGCGAGGGCAATGAGGGCCCTTGGGTGTTATTCAGGCATCAGTATGTTGTGTATATCTTCTCATACTTTTATATAAAATTGTTGGTTGGGTTATGTATGCTTGAGTGTGCTTGTGGATGTGGACCGGAAAGCTTGTCAGCCGCCACACTGACGATCGACCCGGATGGCATGAGCGGGAAGTACACTGAGACAGAGCGGTGATCAGTGCCCGACTCGTAGGACCGACGGGTCCCTGTATTGAGAAGCTCGTCAGCACCGTCACACGGATGACCAACCCGAGTAGCTTTCTTGGATGGTTGGATAGTTACATCATGTTTATATTTCATTGTACTTTTGTATATGCTCACTATGGTTATAAATGGATGGTTGGATATTTGCATCATTATGCTTGATGATATTTACATCTCATATGAGTGGTGATTATGTATACTTATTTCTGTGCATGGTATATACTTATTTGTAAATCCTTTACCTATTGGTTGTTGGATCATTGGATTTGGATGTAGAGGATTATACCACTCACTAAGTTCTAGTTAGACTTATTCTTTATATGTTGTGACGCAGTAGTGTAGTTGGTGACGTTAGGGATAGCAGATCTCGTGACACGTCGTGGTCGTGGGGGTGTTTACCCTGGTTTGGAGTCCTTTTATATTTTCTTGAGTCGTGTTGGTTTGGGTTTTGTATTATTTCCGCACTTTGATTCTGAGAATTAATATTCATGATAGTTATTCTTGAAAAAAACTATAAAAAATATTTGATACTATTAAATATTTGGGTTGATTTTTTTATACTTCACGTTGTTCATGTTTTAGGCATTTCATTGAGTCTCATGAGCTGTCCAGGGTGTATTTCTTTTAATTGTTGGTTGGGTTAGGCTTCGGGATACGTGTAGTACTCTGATCGGTAACACATGATTTTGGGGTGTGACAATGTGGTATGAGAGCGGGTACGACAATAGGACTTTAGGTATCATATGGGACATTACTAGTGTGTCATCATATGGTATATATGTCCGAGTCACGAGATCGACGGGCGAACCTGCGCACCAGCGGCGGTATGTATTTACGGTTAAAATCTTGGTTATTTTTATATTAAATTATGTGGATGTTGCTTTTCTTACTTTTAGAAATGAAGGTTCTATTCCGGCTTAAGGTGAACCTAGATTTTGATAGAAGGAAGAGGGTTAGAACTAGAAAAGTACGACATATCTCAAACATAGGGTATAGAGGACTATTTTGGAGATGTTTGGAGGACACCTGTTATTATGAATTGTCATGCTTATATTTGATTTAATTCATGGGGGGATTGTTTTACCACGGTAGGTTGTGTTTATTCATTTATCGTGTGGAGGTGTGATTTGGTAGGTTATGTGCAGTGGTATTGCCTACTGTTTATGGTTTTAAATAATGGTTTGTCTTTTCTAATGCTTCTATATATCATGTCTAACTGATGACTCCATTTTGTGTGCTTGGTGTAAAATGGAGATGCTAGTTGGGAATGTCAGGATGCTAATATCATGGCCTCAATTAAGATAGTCATACTCATGTAATAACAACAACCGGACATCAGGACCTCATTAGCTTATTAAATACTATACCATACCATATAATACTATACTATACCATACATTATTAAACCATAGTAAGTAGCTTATTAAATAGTGTGTTCATACCTGGTGGTATTAGGAGATACACATTGGTGTAGTTTGGTCGATGTTAGTTCTTAATTTGAGACCCCCAAAAAAAAAAAAGAATACTTGAGCAGCATTTGTCCTAGTTCCTTTTCTTGGTTATACAACGTCCATGGTGGTGATACTATTGACTATCTTGTTTAGGAGATTGAAATACGAAAGAGCAGCTAATGTGATGGTGGTAAGATATCATGATGCTAGGTGGTTTAATTATCAGTAGGTGCTAGAGGTTAGATGTATCCTCCTAAGAAGTTGATTTAAGGGGTGAAATGACCACTTGCGAGATTTTCGAATGATAGGTATTCTTTTAACTCGTTTTTGTAAGGGGGATGGTGTTCGGCTTGTGAGGTATGGCCGGATGAATCTATTGTGTCAGCCGTCTCTTCTTATTTACGTTTGAAATATTTCAACAGTAGCTTGAACTATGAATAGAGATTTCATGGATGGGATTAATTGGTTTGAACAGTAGGGATGGCCGGATGGGATTAATTAGTTTGAATAGTAGCTTGATTTCTTAGAAGCATGTTGCCGCCCTTATCACAGGTCTAATAGAAGATGGGACTAATGATAGCCAAAATTAAGTAGGAATACTTGAACATAGACCCACATAGGTAGAGATTACATTCCATAATTGAATACGTACGATCACTAACTATATGGGAAAAACGGAAATTTTCTAATGTGAGCAGCCGGCCTAAGGGGAATTAGCTATGATATTTAGGTAAGTATTTACATGGTTGATTCCACTCGGCATATTACAATTAGCTATTGTTGCTATATAAAATAAGCGATGGTTATGCATGGTATATAGCATGTGGAAGATGAGGATTTTTTTTTTTTTACTGTGAGATGAATACTAACCATATATATATTATTAATTGGGTAAGACACGATGATACTTTAAACAAGGGTATGTGAAATGGAATAAGTCTTTCTTTCTTTATTGTACTTATTAACCACATATGTATACGTAAGTTGTTGTTGTTGTTGTTTTTTTTTTTTTTTTTTTCTTTTCAGAAAAGGAAAGTCCACTTCATATTAACGAAGATAATCGAGATTGCAAAAATCCAGAACAAAGATACGTTGTAGCTCGGGTGGTCTCACTTGAGACTAAACCTGCGAGTTACCATTAGAACGAGCAAAGTTTGCAACCCAATGGGCCGCTTGATTACACTACTTAAAAACAAAATCAAATTGAATTGAATTACAAGCTAAAGCAAAGGAGCTGATATCATCAAAGATGTGTTGAATTCTTCAATCGGAATTTTTCTTTATTTTCAAGCCGTCCATCAAGAGTTTGGAGTCGGATTCAATAATAAATCTATCGTAGTGTTCCTGCAAAACCAGCACAAGGGCCTACCTTACAGCTAAGGCTTCGGCCAGATGAACAGAAGAGGCAATAATAAATGAGCTCTCGGCTAACATAATATGACCATTACAATCACGAACAATGATACCAATACCAAAACCTTCACTAGAATGAGAAGCATATGGTTTTTCACTTTAATACAATAAAAAATTGGGGGATTCCATTTATACAGGATATGGTTTTTCACTTTATCATTTCCGTCAGGAGGAAGACTAAAGCCAACCAAATCGAGATAGAAAGTAATTTTTCTCATGAGGCACATAGGGGAAAGCTGCCGCGCCCGGTGCAACGTCTCATTTCTCCTATACCAAATGAAACACCAGGAAATGACAACCAATTTTTTTATCAAGCAACAAACATTCATGTCACTCAAGATAAGCAAGTCGCTACAACGAATCCAATTAGCTAGTCCGGTTTGGCAACACAATTTTAAAGAAACTTTGAAGTAAAGTCCAAATATTAACCGCAAAAGAGCAATTACAAAAAATGTGCTCAAGAGTACGTTTCAGAAGCCGAGTGACATAAAACACAAGATCGATCGAAAATCAGTTTTAAATCAAATAAACGAGCTCGAGTAAGCAGACAGCCATGATTCAGCTTCCAAAGAAAAAGTTTAATTTTTTCCAAAATATTTAAAGACCAAATACTGTTCCAATTACTATCTGAAACACAAATAGACAATAAAGGATTGTGTTTAAGGAGAAAATGATAAGCTGACGCAGTAGTAACATTTCCCACAATGCCATCATTCCAAACTCAAAAATCATCACGAGGAGTTAAAGGAAGACCAATCTTGTTAATGGAATTCCCAATTTCAGCCGAGAAAAGATTATCACATATATTCCAATTCCAAGCTTGATTTTCAATCAAAAAATCAACATTTACTTCTAAAAGCAACATCTCAGAATTAATAAATGTAGGCTTGAGACAGAGGTAAATCACAAAACCAAGTATCATGCATAAGGGAGCAAGTATTACCAGGTCTGATAACTCTATGAAAACCAAACCTTAGATGCTTAAAGGCCTTAACAAAAAGCTTCCATGACCGGGAACAGTGAGCAGGAATGGAAATGTTGGAGATGGAAAGCTGAGGATATTTGTTAAGAACAAGATTAATCCATGTGTTATTGTCTTTCCTAAGGAAAGCCTCTACTCTTTTAGCACTAAGGGAGAAGCTTTGAAGGAAGATGTTGTGAATCCCAAGGCCTCCTTGATCTTTAGAATGATTGATTTGGTCCCGGAAATGAGATGCATTTTCTTATTCGCAGGGGTGGATCCCCAAAAGAAGTTACTGACAATCCTAGTAATTTTGTTCATGACCTTCTTAGGAGCCAAGTAACCGAAAGGGTATGAAGCGGAATGGAGGTAAGAACAGAATTAATTAAGGTAAGTCTACTAGCATGGGAAAGATAATTTGACTACCAGGAGCCAAGCTTGTTGTGAATAGAATCAAATAGATAATCCAAAGAATTATCAAGAGCCCTACGAGGAGAGATGGGGGTGCCTAAGTATTTGAAAGGGAATCAACCTTCATTCATACCCAAAGAGAGGCGTATATAATTTTTAATAGAGGAGGGGGATTAACTTTTTGACCAGTAAGGATATTGTAGTGCTCTAAAATACTTTTTACAGAGTTAATACTCTTACTGTTGGCTTTAAAACAGAGCATGATGTCATCAGCATAAAGGAGATGGCTTAACTGGAAGTTGTTATTAAATGTGAGGGGAATAAGCTCCTTATTTTGGACAGCCTTGTTAATGAGAAGAGAAAGAGTTTGGGCACCTAAGATATATAGGTAAGGAGAGATGGGTCTCCTTGCCTAATGCCTCTACTTGATTTGAAGAAACCTGAGAGATTTTCATTAACCAAACATGAAAAGAAAGTAGAAGAGAGGCAAGATAGATCCAATTTATGAAGGAAGAAGGGAAGTTGCTAATTTCAAGGACAATAAGAATAGTTTTTCAAGAAATGGAGTCAAAAGCTTTTTCAAGGCCTAATTTAACCATGATAAAATGTTTCTTACTTTTGGAGTTAAAAATGGTATGAGCCATCTCTTGAGCAAGAAGAACATTTTCATGTATATTTCTACCTTTAATGAAAGCAGATTGCTCATGAGAGATAAGGTAAGAAAGGACCTCCTTCATTCTATTTGCAATCATTTTGGAGAGGATGCGGTAATTTATGTTGCAAAGACAGATGAGTCTATAGTCTTTCACCTTAGAAGGAGACTTGGTCTTATGGATGAAGGTAAGGATGGTTTGGTTCCAAGAATAGGGGAGAAAAGCAGTATTTTGGAAGTTAATGCAACAATCCAGAAAATCATTTTCAATGATAGGCTAGTAGTATTTGTAGAACTCGGCTGTGAAGCCATCAGCACTAGGGCTGTTGCCATTAGCCATAGTTTAGACAGTAGACCAGAGCTCATCCTTAGTGAAAGGTCTGATGAGGTTTTCACTTAAAGAGGAAGGGATGATAGGAAAGCTAGGCCATAATTGGGTGATGAAAGGATTGATATGATTTGATTGCCACGGGAGCTAATAGTAATTTGGAAAGGATTTGAGGATGTTAGCATCACTTGTAAGAGAGTTACCAGAGTCATCTACAATTCTAGCGATGAAGTTGACTCCTCTCAGAGAGGTAACTCTCCTATGAAAATATGCTGTGTTTCTAGCCCCCTCAAGGAACCATCTAGTTTTTGCCTTAGCTCACCACTTGAAGCTAATCTGGTTTTGAAGATTGTTTATGAGGGAGTGGTAAGAATCTAAATTATTTTGGTTAGCAAGGGAGAGGCCCAAGGTGGCTTCTTTATGTTCAAGCCTAAAGGCCTCAACCTTAGCAATCTTGAGATTGGCTTCAAGGTTTCCTACATAGTCCTTATTCCATTGGGAGAGAGCTTTCCTAGTGTCTTTAAGGTGTAAGACAAACCTAGATTGAGGTAAGGGGGTTAGAATGTGGTGAGACTAGGTTTCCTTGACGATGTTAGAGGAGTTAGGATAGCTGGTCCAGAAGTTTTAAAATTTGAATAATTTACATCTCACACTAGCACTACTATAAAAATCGTCATTAATAGCATGCCATCAACGCTATCATAGATAGTGTATAGCACTAAACGAAACGCTATCAAATCGCACGCTATCTTATGTAGGGAGATTACAATAGCGTTTTTGATAATGCAATTGTGAATGTTATATGAATGCTATTTTATAACATTTTGTATTCGTTATGATTAGTTCGTTATAGCATTCTGAACCTGCTATTACTTCATTCTACAATAGCAATAATATTTAGTTATCATATATATATTTATATAGCTTTTTCTAACCGTTATCTATCACTAAAGAAAGCATTTTAAAACTATCATACAAAAATATATTTAATCTCGGCTTATTGTTGTTACTGAAATAATTTTTTTATTTTTCTAATTTATTAACAATATAAGAATCAATATTTAAATAACATTTTTATATTAAATCAAGAGTACATTACATAAATCTAGACTACTAAAACATAACATTAATCCAAACTTAGTAAAATATCAACTAATGAACTTAAACATAGATCAATATTATCTTCTAATAATAAAAAGAAAGTAGATTAAGTTATGTTTTCTAAATAAAAAATAGCTAGCTTGTTATAGTCATGAAATCTTCCAACACAGCTTTGAGATATCTGACCCTTGACCAATTGAAATCTTCCAACTAGCACCAAGTTCCTGTTGAACCTTGACCACCGTTGTCGCGCCCCAGCCCCGGGCCCGAGACGCGACGGCGACCCAAACATCGCGCAGCGGAAGGAAAAGCCACGAATCCGAATCGTAAATCATAATCAAACATATTTAATAATATATTTTTACAAAACTCCAAAATCATCAATATCAAAAGACGACAAAATAAGATAAGATACAAAAGCTGTCGCCGTATCAGAGCTCCAGATCTACATGATGTCTATCAACTATCTACATCTCGATATATATATATCGACAGCTCACCCCTGCAAGTCTGAAGCAATAACAATAGGAGTCAGCGGATGCTGAGTAGGAGAATCACAATATGATCAACAACATGAATAAGATGTCAACTCAACAATAAACAACAATATGACCTAAGATGCAGTCAAAGGCGATAGATGTACAACAAATGCTCCACGCCTACTCCTAATCAACGTCGACCAAATCATCGAGCGTATGGACCGTTGGGTAAAAACCCCACACTCTACCACCTGTAGAGTGGCATCAACCGTCCGCTCCAACGGTGATGCGACTACTCCCACCAAGCAGGTAGCCCGACGGGCGTCGTATCCGACATCCGCACACCCAAAGGTGCCCAAAGTGACTAGTCAATATCTGTACCCTCACCCATGTCTGGAGGGTACCGCAATAAAATGGTCCTGGACCGAAGTCCTCTCCGAGGTCATAGCCTCCAGGTCAACAACTCAACTCCAACAATGCAACAAAGTGTATCACCATGATCAATGGATAACAAATAACATCACCGATATCAACAATATAACAACTCCGAATGATAACGATATGATCAAAAGAATAACACCATAAGTAACGACATAATATCATGCATGACATATCATGATCAAATATCAACATCAATAATGTACATCACCATGATCAACAATAACACATGCAATTATCTACATGGCATGTCCAACAATAATATGCAACATGAGTTCAACGGAATTGAAAGCAATATCAAACAGATCGAGGCAAAAAGATAAATCTGTCATTTCACCCAACAGCAGTTCATCGGCTACGACGGGAATCAAACTCAAGCTCGCACCAACCAATTACCCCTAACTCATCCCCTTTAAAGTAATATAATATTTTATATTATTTAATTATTTATCAAATTAAGTTAATAAATATTAACCACCAAACAACACTAAAATATAAAAAAGAACCTACCAAACGGCCTCCGATCAGAAATCCGACACCACCATCGCGTTCAGCACGCAAAAACATGCAACTTTGGTATTCTTCTCGACTCGATCCGACAACTCTACGATCAATTATAAAAATATCTCAAATAATCTACAAATTGATCCTATTTCACACCATGCAGCTCTCTTCCCTCACTATTCATATCCGACACCCGCGCCCCCCACCCGGACACCCGACGCCCGCGCCCAACACTCCGCTGCCCGCTCGACCCACGCCGGGCAGCCCCCTGGCCGCCGGCGATCACTCGCCGATCTCCTCTACGGCCTCCGGCGCGATCGAGGCGCCAAATCATGGCCGGGAGGCCACGACGACCTCCCCTTCCCCTTCGCATCCGACACCCGCACCCTACAACCTCCTGCCCCGCTCGACCCACGCCGGGTGGCCCTCCTGGCCGCCGGAGATCGCTCGCCGCCCCTACCGGCCTCCTCCGCGGCCTCCGGTGTCGGCGAAGCACCGAGCCGTGGCTGGGAGGCCACGGCGGCCTCCCCTGCAAGCAGCAGTAGCTAGGTCCGGCGCCGCGGGCAGCAGCACGACTGCCGCGACTGCCGTACCCTCTTCCGGCTCACCTCCGCCGCCGGTTCTACCCCTCCCGACACCTCTCCTCTCGCTGCAGCCGATGAACGAACAAACGGAAGCGAAGAAGAGGAGAAGACTCCTACCTCAAGATTCCGGCTCCGGCGACGACGCCGACGATCCGACCTCTGATTTCTCACCCTCCGACGCCGATTCCACCTCCTTTTCTCGCCCCCTTCTCACGCGACTGAGCCAGGTCGTATAAGAGCTGGCTATGAGGCGGTGGGGAGGTAAATTTTCAAATAACCCCCCCCCCCTCACAAATTTACAACAAAGCTTTTTTTTTTTTTTTTTTTTTTACAGAATATAACAACCGTGCTCCTAAGCCATGCACAACTTCAACAACTTTTTATTTGCCATAAAGTTTCTTCATAGTTGTTTTAGCTTGAGAAAGTCTCCTTGCTGCAGAATAAAAGATAGATTATATCAACATACTAGTTGAAATTGTCTACCCCATGCTCTAAATGAATATGGAAAACTTACCATCTCCTCCTCTGCATATATGCAGCTCTTGAGTCTCCAACATCGTTAGAAGAAGACAAAAAACATGAATTAATGCAGCCAAGACTCAGGTTTTCATCGCAATGGAGAATCCATTGGCAAAGATAATTGTTAAAGGCAACTCATATGAATGGAAATAGCTAAAAGCTTACTGCATAAAATGAATAATATTTTAGTTGATATATAACGAATGACAAACCAAAAGATCTGAACAACATTAGATTAACTCGACATAAGACAACTAAATGTCATTGAATAAAGACAATAGGCTTTCCCTGTGTTATCTGATCAAAAGCTTGCAAAAATTTAACAATGTAACTCAACCAAGAACTCAGTGCTCAAAAATAATTTAATGCAGAATTCAGAATTTCCTATAATAAATCAAAAATGATATCTCAGTTGGATTTCTATGAAAAGATTTGGAGAAGTTGTAGTTAAGATGCAAACCACCAATGATTTGTTTGAGCCACAAATTAAGAAACAAAATTGGTATGCTAATCTAGCTTATCAGCCTTACCATTCTAGTTCCAGGATAAAAAACTAGATGATTATCTATCTTAGTGACCCGAGAAGAATTCAAGTAGAGCTGGAACTTCTACAGCCTTAACTGATAGGCGATGGCACAATGTTATAAGAATTTGGGGTCATATAGGATCACAAATTCAAAAATAAACCAGTCAATAATTTGTTAACAATGATTAAAAGGCTGACCATCACTAACTGGATTAACAGATACTTCATATCTTCGAGCTGTCATTGGCAAACAATCTACTGGAGTTATAAGCATCTAATGGTACCAAATGCACCTTTAGAAAACTCTTAATTTGTATGATATAATTTAAATAAAGTTAAGTAAAAGGTGTATCGACAATTTGTTCAGATTGATTGGAAAGTTAAGAACAAAAACAGCACAAAAGTGAACAATGTATGCACTCTTGTGTCAATACCCCCAAATGTGAATATTTGCCTCTACTGAATGCCTGAACAAGGAAATCAAGTATTTGAGCAAGGAGATTCTACAAGTTACTTGCCAAGTTATTGTGAACACAAAAAGAAAATTGACTCAATTCTGGATTACTCCAAAATTCCAGATGTGAACAGTGAACTCAGAATCTTACCTCCTTTTGGATTCTTGAACCAAGTAACTCAGAATCTTCTATAGAACGGTCTCGATGAGGGATGGTCTTGAACCAAATCTGGTGAACAAGAGAAACCAAATGGCCATCTTATTAACAATCGACTAGATAAACTAAGGTATGCAGTAACAAAGTGCTCAATGCCAACATTATTTGATGGATAAGATTCCTAGAACAAAGAAAACACAGCAAATGCAGACAGTTCTCCATATAAAGATCAAGTAAAAAGACAATGAAGTGATAACAATGGGAAAAAGTAAACTCATTAATGTTAAAACTAAAATCTACAACCAAAGTACATGCTCATAGAGGATATGAAATGCTTGTTTCACAGGCAAACTAACATCAATAGCTATGACCTGAACAGTTTATATATTTAGTCAAGAAGTGAAAGAATACATGCTTAGCTACCATTCATGGATGTTTACATGACTCTTAATGTGATCTTAATTGTTCTTCCTGCCATTTTGGACGAGTATATATTTAGTCCATTGTGATGATGTTTGAGATAGTACTTTAACAACAACCTGAGTTTCATTTTCCAAGTAACCTCGATAGACTGTTCTAAATCCTCCTTGTCTGATGATTATTTCAAAGTTCTTAGTTATCTTCTCCAACTTTTTGTAAGTGAATTGCTGAGTATCAAGTTGTAGTGGATACTGTTAAGTTGTTTCTATTATCTCTGCACAAGGATTTTCATTAATTAAGTAGTGAATGTTATTTGTAAGCAGAAAAAAGTTACATGAATTAAGCTTGTATTAGGAGTTGCAAAAAGAATAACCTTGTTGCTTTCTCAGTCTGCAAATAATGACCACTACAAAAGAAAGGATGATTGCAGGAACTATGCAAGAAAGAATGACTGTGAGTTTTGGGACTCTGTTCTTTTTTTTTTCTGTGAGTTTGAAACAAATATTTGGGTTGCCTTCAATTCTAACATTAGAAGGATGTCATTCTTAGCTCAAGAGTAGGCAAAAGATGAGAAAAAAAAGTTGATTTGTAGCTTCTCATCCTCAATGTTAAAAAGCAAAGGAAGAAAGAAACTGATGTGCAAATCTAGCAAAATTACAAGTTCAATTAGAAGGTAGTTTATGTACTCATGATCTTATTTTTTTAGAGAGTAATACACTAACTGATAGCAAATCTAGCAAAATTACAAGTTCAATTAGAAGGTAGTTTATGTAATCATGATCTATTTTTTAGTGAGTAATACACTAACTGATAGTAGTAAATTAACTGAACTTGAGATGTCAAGAAAAAGCATCCCACTTTAATTAAGATAGACCATAATAAGCATCCTTTAAATCAATTAAATTGACATAAACAAGCAGATATTGGTACCACAAACATTGCCCATTTTTCTTTGGGCTTAAATTAACCAAATTTCTGTATTACGGTAAGAGAAATGGTTCAAATGCTTCAACAGAATAGAGTACATTGATTAGGATCATATTGTCCCTTTGGATTAGTTGCAATTAATTACTAGTTTAACAAGTTAAATTTACTATGAGTTAGAGTGATTAAATAAACATCAAGAGATTAAATCTTCTTAAATCTTCTAAAGAAATTAAGAGGATGTATATTTCCTATATTTGCAACAATAATAGGAAAGCAATTAAAAGGAGAAGGAAACAACATTATTGAACAAGTTACCCAATATATCTGATAAATAAGAAGCATAATCTCCCAAAACTAAAATTTTTTCCTCCTTTCTTTCCTCCACTGTAAATAATAAGCCAAAAAGGTATATATATATATATATATAGCAGATGAATTAGAGATGATGAAAGAGCAGATTGGATGAGTAGAAACCAAAAAGGTATATATATATATATGGCAGATGAATTAGAGATGATGAAAGAGCATATTGGATGAGTAGAAATCAAGCCTGGGATTCGTTCTTCCAATCACCTCTCTCTTGGAGTTGGAGGAGCTTCCTGGACGTACCCCTTGTTGTGTCTTCCTCTGCGACTCCTTGGCTTTGAGGGCCTACAACTTGGCATGGTTGTAGTAGGCGACGCCGAGGAAGGCAACCCCATAGCCGAGGAGGTTGATGGTAGTGACAGTGTCGCAGATGACACACCAGGAGAAGTCATTGAGGAGCCAATCTTTGACGACGCCGATGACGTCCATGGTGAGGGCTAAGGTATTTCACATGAACAAGAAGACGACGAGGTTAAGGGCGAAGGCGCAAGAGTTTGTGCTGAAGATGATGATGTCCGGGCAGAAGGAGGCCTTATCCTGGAGGACGGGTAGCTCGACGAGCGCCCAGGGGACAAGGCGGAGGATCTAGATGAGGACGAGGAGGGTGGAGCATGACACCCCAGACGTCGAATCGGACCTCGCCGTAGGTGACGATGGCGATACTGAAGAAGATGGAGAGAAAGTTGAGCATGGAGGAGCTTCTTGTCATGCTACTGGAACTGTGGCCCGCCAGGAACTTTGGGGATGATGACATAATTAGCGTTGTGGATACTGGAGTGCAGCCGAAGAGCGCCAGCTAACGTGATGACGACTTGGAGCACATCCCTTCCATCAGCCTGGGTGATGAGCAGGTGCGGATTAGGGAAATATCAAGAAAGTGGAAAGGGATTCAGTGTTTAAGAAGAGATGGGGAATGGAAAACGGGAAGGGGAAAGAAAATAGGGATGAGGTGTGGCACTTCTCGCAGGGTTAGCAAAAGTATTATCGGGTCTAATAAAAATTTTCTTCTCTCATTTTCTATTATTGCACCAGATAAATTTAAGGCCAAAAAAGTCCAAGTCTATAAGATTAGAATCATTGAGGAACTCTTTAAACACTCTAATAGGTTGGGTGACTCTAAAAAGAAGACACCTTTTTTATCAGAGGCATCAAGAATACAGTTGAAATCACCTACCAACATCCAGGGGTAAGAGGAGAAATCATAGTTAGAAAGAGAATGCCGCATGGAATTTCTAATATGAGGATTGGTGTTGGCATAAATGCTAGAAAAAGAAGAAGAAGGAGGGGTTAGAAATGGAAATGATAGCATGAATGACATGAAATTGAGCATGGATAACTTTAGCAGTAACAAAATAAGTGTTCCAAGCAAGAATAAGACCACCAGATGCACTAGAGGAAGAAAAGTTTCAATCCAATTACACCCAATACGAGAAATAAATAAAGCAGCATTGTTATCATTTGCATGAGTTTCCTAAAGTGCAAAAATATGAACATTGCAGGTTTTAATTAGAGAATGTACACACTCAAGAATAAGGGGCTTGAGCACCCCTCTAATGTTCCAAGAGACAATATTCATGGATTAATTTCAGAAATATTCATTTTCTGACTACAGAAATCATTTAATAAGTGAAGAGGAGGCTCACTTCTATGTCGTTTACTACTGTTAAAGCTAGAAGTAGAGGCTTCAGATAAACTCAAGGCGTTGGGAGTTTTGGCTTGAGTATTAGTTTTACCCTTCCTATTTTTTGAAGGTGAAGTACCAGGGTCAGGAGGGGTTGAATTAAAGATAAGGGAGACTTCCCTAGCTAGCTCTTTAAAAAAAAATTGAATAAATTAGAAGAACCAGGTTGGGGGGGGGGGAGTGTCACCAATACCAGGTTTTGGGTTACCGTTGGTATTGGGCATTATGTTAGGCTTGGCTTTATATATTCTTATCTTTAACATGTGTGGATGTAGAAGGAAATGATTTGGGAGCACTCAGTGCTGTGGGAATTGTTGTTTTTTGAGAAGGTGGTTTTGGTAGCATCTCTTTTAGAGGATTGGTATGTTTTGGTTTTCTCTTCAAGGTTTGATTTGAATCTAGGCTCAAGAGAATGGGTGTTCCTGGCAGATTTTGTCACACCCCAACTTAGGGTCGTGTGACCGGCCAGGGTCTATGTTCTACCTGAAGCCTACTACATACACTGACTAACAGAAACTGAAATACAAAATGAAAATAACGATGTAACTTTATTCAAATCTTTAAAGAAGGTTCATAATTTTGCTTTAAAACATGAAAAGTTCTGTAACATCAATCACCATAGGAAACAACTCAAGTTGAAAAGCAAGTACATATTTTCGAATAGACAATCTCATTGTATTAAAAGAAACAACTGCCCTAGACCTCTAGACTATGACTAGTGGATGCTGCTACGAGATCTACGCCACCGCTTGCCCTCTAGCTGCACCATGATTCCAAGGCTCATCTCACTGATCGGGCTCTGCAAAATAAGAAAATAAACCGTGAGTCCACATGGGACTCAGTGAGTAGTTCATCCGAACCACCATATAATTCCTCAATAATCACACACACACACACACACACACACACACACACACACACACACACACACACACACACACACACACACACACACACATATGGCAGAAGTTAGGGATATAAGTTACTTCTATTATAACAACCGACCCCAGGGGTCATCCTGTATAGGCCATACATTCATGTAAGCAGCCATAACAGTCTAACTACGCCACATGGCACCCGGCCCCTAGGGCCTACTCATGGTCTAGTGATCCGGCTATAACCAGCCCTACCACATACAGATAGTAACATACTGGCCGTTCGGGCCACATAGCATATAAGTTAATCAAAGCAAACTCCGGGACGTCGACTAGGATGGTCTGCTAGTCTCCGAACACTGACTTAGGTAGGGATAGCTAGTCCCACCCAATAGGGGTCTGACACCTAGCGGGCCCGCTGGTGCAATCTCAAGACTCAATCATTGGCCGAGTCAAGCATTAGTCACTCCGACTACCCATGCTTCTCAGCAGACCACCACAATCACATCACATAAATATGGTCTCCTAAAGTTTCCTTATTTAAAGTCCCGGGCGTCCGCCCGTTCTCAACCTTTTAATTTTGGCCGTATCATTCGCACACTATTGTTCGCAAAATATTTCTTAAGTGTGAGGCCAAACTCGCCTACTTTTGAGTTTTCATATCTAACACATACTTTATAATTTCATGTAAATCATCTAGCGTCATATGCTACCTTTTGCTAATGTAAACTACATGTTATAGACTTGGAAATGCATCCATTAACAATATCGGACAACATATAAACTATAATAAAATTTCTTCACAACACCTACTATGTATAGCCACATGATTTAATGATAAAGAATTTAAATTCTGCATTAAACCATAAATTCAACAAGGAAATAAATTATCTAACATGGTAAAAGTATCACCACATTTCAGAATTTAAAGAGGAAAGGTCTAAGGATGGTTACTATTCTACTAATTACATGCATCAACATAGAGCCTTCCTTAGTTAGATCTTACCTAAATGTCATCTTGATTCTAATTGTCAATCTAGGCAACTCGTCATGCCCTATTGTTTTGAGTATTCCTAACCATGAAGTTTATCTTCTAGAGATCACCATCTCCCCCAATCCTTGCTCGGCCGAGACTTGAGCAAAGCATGCCTTGCTCGGCCGAGCCTCCAAGGATAGGAACAAGAGGGAAGGACCAACCCCAAACCTATTATCTTATTTCCGATCTATCCTAATTAAGACCTCGATCAAGCCGCACACCCCTTGCTCGGCCAACCCATGGAAATGGAGTTTTCCCTTTGCTTGGCCGAGCCTACTAGGCTTTAGAGGATGAGTTCCAATCGTCACTTTCAGTAAGTAATCATGAATCCACTCGATATGGGTTTAAGATCGTTCAAAGGGGGTTTACATCCGTCAAGGGAATTGGGAAAAATTTTGGCATGACCTTTCCCCTTTTTCCTTGACTCGGCAGCCCCTAAAATATCAAGAATCCGACAAAAACTGCGGAGATCCGATGCAACAATAATTAAAACAGCGGTAAGAAGATCAAGGTACCATGAATAGTTGAAAAACTCGCGAGAAACTTGACACCTAGCAGTCCTAGGGGTTCGGCTACCCGCCTCCCCCAAATCAACAGAAAGTAACCACTCACCTTCATCAAGGAAGAAGAAAGGGTGGACGTTGACGACCTCGATCCTTCCGACAGCGACACGGTTTTCGGCGTCGACCCAAGATTGATCTCCCCTCCTCCCTCTGTTTCTCGGGAGGTGTGCGGCTCATGGTGAGGGGTTTTATCCCGTCATCCACCAATGACATAAATGCCCCTCTAACTGACTTAGCCTCTAGTCGACTCGATCCGAGTCCGATTCAGGCCCCAATTTGATCCGCATACACGATTTGAACTCGACTCAAAAAGGACATCTAATGCTTAATAAGGAAATATCCATCTAACCAATTTAAACTTCATAAGCCGAGTTATACCTTCTACTCGAGGCGACTCCGTGGCTCGACTCGACTAACTCCTGATCCGGTGTGCTGCACCAAAAATAGATTTTTATATTAGGATTTTTTTTCGGGTCTTACAACCTTCTCCCCATAAGGAAAATTCTTCCTCGAATTTAATTGGATTGCAAGGACTTACCGGGTCTTCAAACAAGGAAGGGTAGCGCTCTCTCATGTCTCGCTCTACCTCCCAAGTGGCCTCTTGCCCGGAGTGGTGCTCCCATCTAACTTTCACCAGGGGGATTTCTTTGGACCGCAGCTTTCTAATTTGGCGGTCGAGGATCTCCACCGGCCTTTCCTCGAATGAGATAACTGAATCTACTTCGATAGAAGAGGGCTCGATCACATGCGAATCATCTCTTACATAATGCCTGAGCATGGATATATGAAAAACTAGGTGAACTCTGCTCAGGCTAGGAGGCAAAGCCAATTCATAAGCCACCGCGCTTCTCCGCTTGAGAATAGGGAAAGGCCCAATGAACCTAGGGCTCAACTTCCTCTTCTTCCCAAATCGGACGACCCCTTTCAAGGGGGAAATCTTCATGAACACCAAGTTGCCCTCAGCAAACTCTAACTCTCTGGCCTTCTTATCGGCATACATTTTTTGACGACTTTGGGCCGCCAGCAATCTTTCCTTTATAGTTTTCATCTTTTCTACCGCTTACTCAACTAGATCAGGACCCACCATGAGTGATTCTCTGACCTCAAACCAGCCCATAGGAGACCTACACCGCCGCCCATACAAGGCCTCAAAAGGAGTCATGCCAATGCTACTGTGATAGCTATTGTTATAGGTGAACTCGATCAATGGTAGATGTTTCTCCCACCCGCCGGCCATATCCAGGACGCACGCCCTCAGCATATCTTCCAAGGTTTGGATGGTCCTCTCTGACTGTCTATCCGTCAGCAGATGGAAAGCTGTGCTAAAGCGCACCTGGGTACCCAAGGCTTCCTGGAAGGACTGCCAAAACTAGGCTGTGAACTGGGTACCGTAATCAAATATGATCATCACTGGGGTACCATGGTATGCCACAATCCTGTCCAAGAATAGTCTGGCGTACTGCTCCGCAGAAAAGGTTATCTTGATGGGTATGAAATTGACGGTCTTTGTCAATCTGTCAATCACCACCCAGGTAGAATCAAAACCGCCTTTTGACTTAGGCAACATTGTCACTAGATCCATGGTGATCTTCTCCCACTTCCACTCGAGAACCTCTAGGTTTTGCAACAGCCCCGTGGGCTTCAGGTGTTTGGCCTTTACCTGTTGCCAGACCAAACACTTCGATACGAATTTCGCAACCTCCCTTTTCATGCCCTTCCACCAGTAATGCTGTCTTAAATCTTGGTACATTTTGGTGGCTCCCGGATGCATCGTATAAGTGGAGCGATGACCCAGCTCTAGGACTTGTCTGTGCACCTCTGCCATATCAGGCACCACGATTCGGTCTCTGAACCTCAGCACATCCTCTGAGTCCAACCTGAATCCATTCTTTACATCGCCTCTCTGCACTAAGTCCTTCGTCAGTGTACAAAAGGCGTCCTCTCCCTGCGCAGCATGCAATATATCCACCAGCGTGGATTGTACCTACAGGTGTGCCACTAGGCCACCCAACGCTGACACCGCTAACACCGCTCCCCCATCCAAGCATAGTGCCAAGTCTCGTGCTAACGGCCTTCTCCCGACTGCCAAATGGGATAGGCTGCCCATAGACTTTCTGCTCCGTGTGTCTGCCACCACATTGGACTTCCCGGGGTGATACATGATGGTACAATCATAATCTTTTAGGAGTTCGAGCCATCTTCTTTGCCTTAAATTGAGCTCCTTTTGGGTGAGCAAGTACTGTAGACTTTTGTGGTCGGTATAAATCTCACAAGTCTCACCGTACAAGTAGTGGTGCCATAACTTTAGAGCAACCACTACCGCCGCCAGTTCCAAATCATGGGCTGGATAATTCTTTTCATACACTTTCAACTAATGAGACACATAGGAAATAACTTTGCCATACTGCATCAAGACACAGCCCAGGCCAACCCGAGAGGCGTCACAGTATACCACAAATCCTCCCGAGCCAGAAGGTACGGCCAAAATTGGTGCTGACATTAGGCATTCTTTGAGCTTCAAGAAGCTCTCCTCACACTTCCCGTCCCACTCAAATTTGACTTTCTTCTGGGTTAACCGAGTTAGAGGAGCTGTAATTTTTGAGAATGTTCTACAAACTTTTTGTACTACCCGGCTAACCCCAAGAAACTGCGGACTTCGATCACACTGGTCAGCCGCTTCCAGTCCTTTACTGCCTCTATCTTGGTAGGGTCCACACTGATTCCTTCCTTGGACACTATATGCCCTAGGAATCCCAAACTTTCTAGCCAAAACTCACACTTGGTGAATTTGGAGTACAACTGATGTTTTCTGAGGGTTCCCAGGACCATTTCCAAATGCTCGGAGTGTTCCTCCTTGCTCTTAGAATACACTAGGATATTGT
This sequence comes from Canna indica, assembly GCA_034359265.1. Lineage (NCBI taxonomy): Eukaryota > Viridiplantae > Streptophyta > Magnoliopsida > Zingiberales > Cannaceae > Canna > Canna indica. Next base: position 71,972,153 of record CP136890.1, on the reverse strand, counting down.
CAATAAAGACGATCACAAATCTATCCAGATATTATTTGAACACTCAGTTCATGAGGTACATAAAGGCCGCAGGGGCGTTCATCAACCCAAATGACATTACCAGGAACTCGTAATGGCCGTAGCGGGTCCTGAAGGCGGTCTTGGGTACGTCATGGTCTCGGATTCTCAGCTGATGCTATACAGACCTCAAATCAATCCTTGAAAACCACTGCGCCCCCTGTAAGTGGTCGAACAAGTCATCGATTCTAGGCAATGGGTAACGATTCTTGACTGTCACCTTGTTGACCTGCCTATACTCGGTGCACATACGCATGGACCATATTGGCTTAAGGGTCTCTCTTAAGCCTCGATCTTTATTTTGATGATAACAAACATGTATTTAATCCTAGTATGAAGTTTTGAGTTCAGGTTGAGGTTGCGATACACATGCCAAATCCGTTCAATCAAGACGACAGAAAAGATCGTCGAAGAAACAGAAGAAGAAGAAATTGAAGAAAGGCTCGGGGATTAAGTCAAGTAGATTCAATGTAATATATCCTTAGGATAGTTTATCCCAAGCCTAAAATGTAAGGTTATCCAAGTTGAAACTTGGTAACCAAACCCTTAGAAATGACATGTAAAAATGTAAGGAACTAAACATCCTCAGCCTGGGTTCGGTCGACCGGTCGATCGACTGAACGAGGCATTAGAATGGCACAGCAGCCTATTTGGTCGATCGACTGGTCGACCGAAGATCGCTAGAACTTGGCTGAGGCATTCGGTCGACCGAAGGTGGCAACGACAGAATAGATAGGCTGCGTCGGTCGACCGACAGAGGCAAAAAATGCCCGAGAGTAGCGATCGATCGATCATGTGTTAGCGCGACTCGCTGCAGCCAATTGATCGACCGACGGGTCAACCAGGTGATGGAAGAATTGTTGGCGGTTGACCCGTCGGTCGACCGGTCTCTCTTAGCTACGAGCGGTCGCACTGGCGGTCGATCCGTCGGTCGACTGATCGACCGGCCTTGCGATCGAACGGCTTCAACGATCGATTTTTCACCCGTTGAATGGCCGATCAGCTGAGGGGTTATAAATACCCCTCACCGAACTTCATTAGACACTTTTTGCAATCTTACTTGAGCATTAAAATAGATTATTAAAGCCTTCAAAGACCTACACCTGCGCGCGCCCTCTGCTTCCATTCTCAACAGCGAATCCAGGCGCTGCTTCTTTCTGCTTCAACTTGGCTGCAATCCTTGGAGTCATCATCTTGCGAGTTGAAGACAAGAAGGTGGTGGAAAGTAGCTTGCTTTAATCTTTGATTCCTTAGCTCTTTCCTTGTATTTAATCTTTATTGAAACTTGTTTTCTCGTTAAGATAGCTTGCTAGGTGTGCTAGGAAACACTTAAGGTCAACTTTGTAGATTTGTGTTTTGCCTAGGTGAATAAGATTGAGGTATTCTCCAAGTGAGGGAGAAGGGTGTCGTCAAGTGTATTCAAATGAAAACATAAAATCTATAAAGTAGTGTTTAGAAATTCTTGGTAATGAGCCAAGGTAGTGGAGTAGGCGGTTGGCAGAACCACTATAAATAGTCTTGTTTGCATTGCTTGTTTACTTGCTTTATCATTGCTATTGAATTGTGATCATATCAATCATCAAAGAACAATTGCATTACTTAGAGATTAAATTGAGTAAAAAAAAATTTAAAAAGGAGATTGACACTATTCAACCCCCCTTCTAGTGTCAAGGTCCATCCAACATACCTGTCCTTTTTCTTCACAAATAAGACCAGAGCACCCCACGGGGGACACAGTTGGGCGAATTAAACCCAAGTCCAGCAATTCCTGAAACTGCGCCTTTAACTCACGAAGTCCTGCCGACGCCATCCTATAAGGTGGGATGGGGATCGGTGCTGCCCCGGGCTGTAATTCAATGCAGAATTCGATTTCTCTCTTAGGCGACAATCCAGACAATTCTTCTAGGAAGACATCGGGGAACTCACATATCATCGGAGTTCTACTAACCTCCTGAGCCGTGTCCCCCTTTTCCTCGGCCATAGATACGAATGCCAAGAAGAACTAGCAGCCGCCTAACAGCAATTTACGAGCCTTAAAGGCTGAAATGACGCCAATGGGCTCAGCCTTTCCTTCCCCACGGAAGGTGAATTGTGGTAAACCGGCTTACTGAACGTGACAGTCTTAGTCCTACAATTAACTGACGTGGAAAGGTCTAAAGAGGAAAGGTCTATCATGGTAAAAGTATCACCACATTTTAGAATTTAAAGAGGAAAGGTCTAAGGATGGTTACTATTCTACTAATTACATGCATCAACATAGAGCCTTCCTTAGTTAGATCTTACCTAAATATCATCTTGATTCTAATTGTCAATCTAGGCAACTCGTCATGCCCTATTGTTTTGAGTATTCCTAACTATGAAGTTTATCTTCTAGAGATCACCATCTCCCCCAATCCTTGCTCGGCCGAGACTTGAGCAAAGCATGCCTTGCTCGGCCGAGCCTCAAAGGATAGGAACAAGAGGGAAGGACCAACCCCAACCCTAATATCTTATTTTCGATCTATCCTAATTAAGACCTTGATCAAGCCGCACACCCCTTGCTCGGCCAACCCATGGACATGGAGTTTTCCCTTTGCTTGGCCGAGCCTACTAGGCTTTAGAGGATGAGTTCCAATCGTCACTTTCAGTAAGTAAATCATGAATCCACTCGATATGGATTTAAGATCGTTCAAAGGGGGTTTACATCCGTCAAGGGAATTGGGGAAAATTTTGGCATGACCTTTCCCCTTTTTCCTTGACTCAATAGCCCCTAAAATATCAAGAACCGACAAAAACTACGGAGATCCGATGCAACAATAATTAAAACAACGGTAAGAAGGTCAAGGTACCATGAATAGACGAAAAACTCACGAGAAACTTGACACCTAGCAGTCCTAGGGGTTCGGCTACCTGCCTCCCCCAAATCAACGGAAAGTAACCACTCATCTTCATCAAGGAAGAAGAAAGGGTGGACGTTGATGACCTCGATCCTTTTGACGGCGACACGGTTTCCGGCACCGACCCAAGATCTCCCCTCCTACCTCTCTTGCTCGGGTGGTGTGCGGCTCAAGAATGAGCCGCACGGCTCATGATGAGGGGTTTTATCCCCTCATCCACCAATGACATAAATGCCCCTCTAATTGACTTAGCCTCTACTCGACTCAATCCGAGTCCAATTCGGGCCCCGATTCGATCCGCATACATGATTTGAACTCGACTCAAAAAGGACATCTAATGCTTAATAAGGAAATATCCATGTAACCAATTTAAACTTCATAAGCCGGGCTATACCTTCTACTCGAGGTGACTCCACGGCTCGACTCGACTAACTCCTAATCCGGTGCGCTGCAATAAAAATAGATTTTTATATTAGGAAATTTGTTTCAGGTCTTACAATCTAATGGAGGCATCCTCGAGAGGGTCTTTAGGTTTGGAGGAGTTCAGGTTAGTTTCGGGACCATCTTGAGGTGGGGAGAAAAATTGGGGTTTGGGAATATTCCGATGATCCCTTCTTTTTCTAACCTGAATCCAGGGATCACAAACTAATTCCTCTACATCTATAGTAACTTGGGAAGCCCCATTCCCCTTGGGAACAGGAGAGGGGTTGGGGGGTTGATGTCATTGGAGATATTAGTTTGATCCTTAGAAGACATTTGGGGTTCGTTTAAGGTGGTGTCAGTGGGAGTGGGTTTTTTTGAAACATGAGTCTTCTCTATGACCTACAAGACCACAAAGGAAACACACTTGCGGTAAATTTTCATATATAACAGGTTGAAAAAATTCATTACCTGGGACAGATATCCAAATACCTTGTTTGATTGGTTTGGATAAATCAATTTCAATGCAAATTTTGATATAGTTACCTCTATTGAATTCAAAAGATCTAGCATCAATTGGAAGAAGTTTTCCTAAACTATTAGCAATCACAGAGACTGAGGTATCATTCCATAATTCTAAGGGTAAAGCATGAATTATGAGCCAAACAGGGGCAGAAGTGAACTCTTCAAGCTAGGGCATGAAGAAAGGCTTCCAAGGAACAAGCCTGATAACATCACCTCTACAGGACCAAGGTCCTCCTCTAAGGACAGTAGTAGTATTTTGTTGTTCTTTAAACTGAAACACAAAAAAACCTTCTTCAAGGTCTAACACATTACTAAGACCATAAACCGACTAGAGATTAAAAGCCCAGCGAGAGAGAGACAGCATGCAAAGGGGGGAAATTTACCAACCAAACTAGCATGCCATGGTGATTGCCTATAATACCCGGGGGTTTCTAATATAAAATTTCATTGGTGCAGCCCATCGGATCGAGAACTAACCGGGCTGAGTCACGAGATCACCGTGAGTAGGAGGCATAATTTAAATTTTAGACCCATGGCTAATGTTTTTTTTTGAATGTATGTGTTGGTTGACTCAAGTTGGATTGAAATCGGGTTTGCGGATCAAGTCGGGGCTCAATTCGGGTTTAGGTGGAGTCGAGTGAGGGGGGGGGGGGGGGGGTAAGTGAAGATGGAAATTATTGTGGAAAAAAAAGAATTAATCCCTCACCCTAAGCCGCCGTGCGGCTAGAGACAAGTTGAGCCGCACATAGCCCGAGGTGTGGAGGAGAGGAGAAGAGGAGCTCTTGGGTGGCGCCAGATCTGTGTCGTCGTCGGAGAAATCGGGATCGTCTTCATCTCGTCCATCTTCTTCTCTAGTTGAGGTGAGTGGTCAAACCTAGTTGTGTAGGGTAGGCGGGTAGTTGACCCAAGGTCCTATAGATTTGTCGATTTCTCGAATAACTCCGCCGGTTCACCGAGTTTTCTTCCGAGATTCGATTAGAGTGTGTGTGTGTGTGTATGTCATTTTTATGAAGTTTCTCGAAGTTTTCCTTGATGATTAGGGTCGGCCGCACGAAGGAAAAAGGGGAAAGATCATGCCGAATTTTCCCCCAATTTCCTAGAGTGGTCGTAACCTCTCGGATCGAGTTCTTTTCATGATTGGTGGCTTGATTATTCTTCATCATGGCCAAAATCCCTCCTCTTCCACCTTGATTGATCTCGACCGAGCATGAGTAACCTAGGTTAGGTTTGGCCGAGTGGGTGTGAGGAGGGGAAAAGGGCTCGACTTGGTTCATGCTTACATGTATAGTTTTATTTCATTGTTTATGCTATAGATTACTCACTCGATGTATGATTTGTTAGTAGTGGTAGATTGAGATTATCATGCTATAAGAAAATGTTCTTGAATGCACATATATGGTTAGGATTTAGTGTGGCATGTGAATCATGGAAATGTTTCATTTATTTTCTAGTGCTAGTGTCCAATCATTGTCATGTTATACTCCTTGTTTCCTTATTAAAACTTAGAAATTAATTGCTGAATTTAATCTCCTATTTCGGTATTCATATGTTTATTTTTGTTGGTAATTGTGGACCACATTTTTCCTATGTTTCATATGCTGAAATGAATCAAGAAGTAGGTATTTCCGTGCTTATGAATGGTAGTTACACTTAAGAAATAAATTGCATAAAACTAGGTTTCATACCTAGGGAAAGATAGCAAATATTAGTGTTCGGCTAGTGCAACCCGAGGGAAGGGTCGGGTATGGGTAATGCCCGAAAAGCTAAAATGGAATTATTAGAGAAACCCTTATTGTGTATTGTGATTGAGATGATCTACTGAGGAGTGTTATTAGCTGAACGGTTACCACACGACTAAGCGGTGATTAGGGTCATGAGATTGCACCAGCAGACCCGCTAGGTGTTAGACCTGAGTGGCAGAGGGTCTTGAGATTTTGCCAGTGGGCCACACTGACGGTAGACTCGAGTTGGGTGGGACTAGTTATCCCTAATCCGGAGGGTTCCTGAGACTAGTGGTCATCCTAGTCGACAGACCCGGTGATTTAATTATTCACATGATATATGCCTCATTGGGCTGATTTGTGGGGGCCGATCTGGCCTGGTTTTGTAGAGAGGGGGAGCCTTGTATGGCCGAACCCCCTTATATATGTTAAGGCCTATAGTGGCCGAATGACACTGAGTTTGATAAGGGCCAAAGAGGCCGGTTTATTTACTTATATGACCTGGCAAATTGGTTAACATAAACTTCTTAATTGTATCATTCTGTTGTATATATCACCTTGTTGGGGATTTAAGTGAAGGTTTGGTAAAATAGCTCATTGAGTTCCTCGTGAACTCACGGTTTGTTATTTTGTTTTTGCAGAGACCGACCATTGAGGTACGACCTGGTGGCATGGTGCAGCTGGAGGGCAAGTGGTGGCATAGATCTCGTAGCAGGCGTCCATGTAGTCGTAGTCATTTGTTTGAGTTGTTGGTCATGCACTGAGTGATCTTTGTAAAATATTTACTGCTTTTAAACTTGAAATGTTTCCTTGAAAAGTCGAGTTATTTTCTTTAAACTTAAAAGTATTTCGACCTTAATAAAGCTTGGTTGCTGTTTTATTTCATGACTCTCTTGTTGGTTAAGTATTATTTCTTTATATGATTGGTCAGTGCATGCTGTAGGCTTCGGGGTACTGACACATACCTGGCTGGTCACGTGACCCTAAGTTGGGGCGTGAAAAAGTTGGTAGACTTCATTAAGCTGAGGCCACCGATGTTCACCGGGACAAATAGGCAGGTAGAGGTCATCGATTTTTTGGGTGATAGCTACGAGCTGTGTGTGAAGCTTGGGTGCTCATCCGAGTCAGCGGCTCGCATGGTAAGCTTACAGCTCATGGGACCGGCAAAGTGTTGGGTGAAATGGCACACTAGAGGGGGGTGAATAGTGTGTTAACTAAATCTTTCGCCTAATTCCGATTTTAATCGTTTCTTTATTTGTTAGGCTAAGCACGATATTTATAGCAATCGGAAGCAATAAATATGAAGCAATAAACACAAACAAAAATAACAATGCTAACATAGAAATTTATAGTGGTTCGGCCCCAATGCCTACTCCACTACCTAAGCACACCGCTTAGTATTTTCAAACTAAACTTTACTAGATTACTCTTGTTTCCCATACACATAGGACTTTGACCCGAAGAGTCTCCGCTCTCCAACCAAAGGCACTTCCACACCCGAAAGTATCCCGCCTTTCTACCGAGAGCACTCTCCCACCTCAACCTAAGGGACAACTAGAACTAATTCTTGTAAACTACGTTTACAATGGTGGAATTAAGCCTTAACACCAAGGCAACCACCAACCAAATCAAACCTAGCAACCTAGGTTTACACAAACTTTAAATACAGTGAAATAAATGAAAAATACAATAACAATTGGAGCAATAAATCAAACAATGAGTACTTAGCTCCAAAAGACACTCCCTAGTCCTCTTGATGTCTTGAGATGATGAATCAATAAATCTTGAAGGCTAAATCAAGGTGTTATCCTGGAAACTAGGGTTAACAACGGATGGCTCAAGAAAAGCTTTAGAATGATCAAGAATTGGCTCGATGGAAGCTTGGATCAGTTGTGTGTAAGTTTTAAGGATGGAGAGGAGTATTTATTACCCCTCAATGAAATGGCAGCTCAACGGGCGAAAAACAAGCAATTTCCGTCGTTCGGTCGCTTGCCGGTCGATCGTCGGTCGACCGCCCACGACCGCTGGCCTTTCTGTGCTTTAATCCCACTAATCGATCGACCGATGCACACACGATTCTTTTCATCCGCAGTTCGATCGACTGACCGATCGACCAATGCACTCACTACCACTTTTTAGCCCACTTCGGTCGACTAACCGGTCGATCGAATTGCTTGCTGCCAGTTTTTGGCAGCATTCGATCGACCGACCGGTCGACCGAATCTAGACTGGACTGGGCAGATTGATATTTTGCTTGGGTTTTTCTACTCGTTTGGGTTCCGAGTTTAGTTTTAGGATTCTTTGCATCATAAAAAGGATATACAATATATCTAGACACCCTAAACCTAAACTCTAACTTCTTGAAGAGCGCGTCGACCAACGTCCTTCCAATTTTCCAATTTCTTCAATTTTTCTGATCGCGGACGTCGTGCTCTAGCCGATTTGGAACCTGAAAGATTTTCTCAATGAAACATTAGTTCCATGTTTGTTATCATCAAAACCGAGATTAAAACCAAGATTGAAAACCTTAAGCCAACAATCTCTCCCTTTTTGATGATGACAAACATCCTTAAAGCACAAGGGATATCAACTAAGGGATTTCTCCCCCTATCAACATATCAACTAAAGGATTTCTCCCCATATCAACATGCATATCTATGGAAATAAACTCCCCCTATTTATATGCATGGTTTTCTTATATTTTCTTCCCTTTTACCTATAATTTTCTACTCCTTTTGACATCAATCAAAAAGGGCAAGAAAGTTCAATCTAGTCAAAGTTGAGACTCTAAAAATATATTTCATGAAACATGAAAATCTCAACCAAATGGATGAAAAACAAATATTTGATATGAGACTAAGTCATACATGATATCGTGAAATGATAAATGAAATCTTTTACTTAGAATCATGTATGCACTCAAGTTTGGATATTTTCGTGAATAAGTGAATCTTTCATGACATTTTCATAGTTCATTCAAACTTTTAAAATATCAAGATATGGTCATTTAAAGTATGTATATCAAGTTTGAGGTGAAACTAATGTCATTTGATCAAAATTTCAACTTAGCACGATTTCATTTGAAATAAGCATGAAAATATAAAAATTGCTAAGTATCAAATTTTGTTATCTACTCATGTTTTCTCTAACTTAGGCACTTGGACATCTAATATGAGTGAATCTAGGTATATGAGTCAAGTTTGGGCTTAAAATAACATTTCTAAGTCACTTTGTTGACTTAGGTCAAAGTATACTTCAAGTTTACAAAAATCAAACTTTTTAATCCTTATAAAATCATATTCTTAACGAAAGTTTTTGAAACTTTAACTGGACAAACTATATTTTTCAAGGAATCTAGAGGTTTAAGAATCATTCAAAAATCAGTTTTTTATAAATTCATAAAATTCTTGAAAGTCCAGGGGCATTTTTGTAAATTTTAGGTTTTTTTTTTTTTCAAAAGTTGTCTATTTTGATTCAAACTTTTCAGACATCGCTGAATGATCATTTAAGATCTGTATGTTACGTTTGAGCTCAAAATGAATTGTTTAAGTTCATTTTTCATCCTATATTGATTTCAACGAAAAAAAATGAATATTTTTCATTTTTCATTCAAGATATCCAAATCATTCCTAGAAATGATTTTACTCAAGCAATGATGTGAATGATATTAGAAACGTAATCAAAATGATTACACAAACTTTCATTTGAAGTTTCCCACGAAAAATTAAAGTATCGGAAAGATTGATATTTCAAGAGGATGATACTAACTTTGCATTTTTGAAATCTAACTTCAAAATTTATTATAAATCATATTCTTGATGAAATTTTTTGAATTTTTTACACAATAAACTAGGTTTTTTAGTGAAAGTGCAGTTTCAACAATCATCTAAAAATAATTTTTCTATATTTTTCTAGAAATAACTGAAAATGCTAAAATTTCAATGGCATTTTTGTAATTTTCAATCATTTTTCAAAGCATGCTCAGTTTTCATTCAAACTTTTATGAGACCACATAATTGTCATGTAAAGAGTGTATGTCAAGTTTGAGATGAAAATTATGTCCTTAAGTTAAGATATCAACCTAGCATGGTTTCATTCAAAACTAAGCTAGTTATCATGAAACTTGCTAAGTTTTAATCCTATCATTTACTCATGGTTTTTCAAATTTACACTTATGGACACCTAACATGAGTAAATCTAAACATGTTCCCTAAATATGGATTAAAAATGAGACCTTTAAGTCAACTTGGTTCAAAAGAGGTTTCATGAAACCACCTCTATGTCATTTTATCCATATCCATATGAAAATTTTCACTCTAAGTGCTTGGAAACATGTCATACATATTCCTAAACATGTTTATGAAGTTTGGACTTAAAATGAAGTTTCCAAGTCGATTAGTTGACTTGGGTCAAACTTTTCTAATTTTTAGTACTCTAAAGTGAACTAGTTATCATTTTGCTCAATCTCTCATGAATTTTCAATTTTAAGCACATAACAACTAATCATTAACACACCTAAACATGTTCATCCAATTCTCAATTTAAAATGAAGTCTCTAAAGAAAAATCTCAACCTAGTCCGATTTCATAAATATCATGATATCATGAAATGAGCTAAGTTATCAAGATTTTTCTTACTTATGAAAATTCAAATATTTGTCATGCATAATCAATCATGAACATAGAGAAATCATTTAAGCATAAGTATTCAAATATTATACTAAGATTTTTGCAAAATCAAACTTATACCTTATTCTAAGAAATTTTGCCAAACTTGTCCTTTTACTTTTCAATTTTCTTCATGATAGCATAGCCTGCCATTAATATTCTCAACTTGCAAGTAGACTTAATTAGTAGAATTAATGAACCTAAAGCTACTAGCAAGCAACCCAAACCAAATAGCAAAGAGAAGAATCAAGTATCATTTTCAAAGTCCACTTTGCTAAATAGTTTGAAATCCGTTTCAAAATAAATTATCGTGAATTCGAAACGAATCAAGAGATCTCAAAATATGAAATATTTAAAAGATAAGATCTCCAACCCTTCGTATTGGTTGAAAACCAAAAGGCCATAATTAGCCTACGATTTAAAACCGCAAGGTCGCATAAGCCCATTACAGGCTACATAGGTCTTCGAAGAGACCGGAAATCAAAAATCAAAAATCATTTGATAAAACAATATCAAGAGCGGTAAGAATCAACTCGAATTAAACAAGTATCATAAACTCCAACTTGAATGAATTCAAATAAAGTAAGAGAGATGATACCAAGTTTACTTAGATGCCAATTTTCATTCCTAAGGCATCATGATGACTTGAAGTTGCAACCTTGAGGTGGTGTATCCTTCAAGCCCTCAAGCAACTTCAATCTTCCATTTTTCTTTACTCTTGTGTGGTAGATCCCCCTACAAGAGAACAAGAAATCTTTGATACCCAAATGCCTTTGGGTCCTAGAGGGTTAGTGGGCTTAGGTACCCAAAGTGTCTTCACAACACTTTGGTTCATTTTAAAAGCACAATCATAGATGGCATGCCCATAAACACCACAACAAAAGCAATGTTCATTAAATTTCTTTTTGTTTTTGCTATGGACATGAGATTTATTTTTAGAATGCTTGTCATTTGAACTAAGATGAGCTTGAGCATTCTTAAGTGAAACATTCTTCTTTTGAACATGAGATTTAAATTTGGAATGTCTAACATAAGAATGATGACAAACATTGACATTCTTTACATAAGCATTTTTCATTCTAGTGTTCTTAGGAGATGAAGCATTTTTTAATTCATTTACTTTTTTATTCAACAAAATAACCTCACCTTTCAAATCATTCATGAATTTTTGAATAACATGCAATTGAGTTTTTAACATGTTATTTTTATTCTTTAAATTATCATTTTTATGTTTCAAGTCCTTAATCTCAAATTTCATATAATCATGGCAAGAATCAAAAGAGCGAGTATTCAAATTTTCATTTTCTAATTCATGCACATGAGAGCTAAGCCTTAAATTTTCATTCTTTAATTTCTTATTTTCCTTATTCTTTTTCATAAGCAATTCATACATCTTTTTGCATTCTTCTAGTAGTTCTTCATAAGACATGTCAAGAGATTTTGAGCTACTAGAATCACTATTTTGATCATGACTAGAAGATGGTAAATATACCTCATTCCGAAGACCCATGAGGCAAAAGTTCGATGTAGCTTCATCGGCATGTCTAGAAGAGGCTTCACTTGATTGAGATGTGGATGGAGAAGCACACTTCTTTTTGGATTTCTCCTTCAAGAGAGGATAATTCATCTTCTTGTGTCTCGTCTCTTGGCAAATGAAGCACCTAAGATTCCGTTTCCGATTCTTGCTTGTGCTTCTTTGGCTAGAAATGCTTTGGGCATCAAAACCAAGATTAGTACTAGGGGGATGACCATTGTCATCACCACCTTCATTAGAAGTGTCAATCTCTTCGGTCTTGGCATAATCATATAACATATTTAAAGTTGTCCAAATATCAAATGCCGATGTACAATGCATGACTTTATCAAGGATGCTATTAGGTATAAGGCCGTAAGGTACAAAAAATGGAATACATAGAATCTCCATTAGATTGAAATATTTTCTTGACATATTCACTCCAATCATGCATGTCAACCTTAGGTTCAATATATTTTAATTTAATCATGTTATACACATCAAAACCCCTAGTCTTTAGGTAGGTGTACATTCTAGACTTTCAAAGACCAAAGTTCGATTCATCGAACCTAGGAGGTAAAGACGCTACTGACTCTAGTGCCATTTTAGGATCGAGACAAATTATAAAAGCGATGGTGAAATCACAATCTACGATCCGCTCTGATACCAATTGTTGGGTGAAATGGCACATTAGAGGGGGGTGAATAGTGTGTTAACTAAATCTTTCGCCTAATTCCGATTTTAATCATTTATTGATTTGTTAGGCTAAGCACGATATTTATAGCAAGTGGAAGCAATAAATATGAAGCAATAAACACGAACAAAAATAACAATGCTAACATAGAGATTTATAGTGGTTCGGCCCCAATGCCTACTCCACTACCTAAGCACCCCGCTTAGTATTTCCAAACTAAACTTTACTAGATTACTCTTGTTTCTCTTACACAAAGGACTTTGACCCGAAGAGTCTCCGCTCTCCAACCGAAGGCACTTCCACACCCGGAAGTATCCCACCTTCCTACCGAGAGCACTCTCTCACCTCAACCTAGTAAACTACGTTTACAATGGTTGAATTAAGCCTTAACACCAAGGCAACCACCAACCAAATCAAACCTAGCAAACTAAGTTTACACAAACTTTAAATACAGTGAAATAAATGAAAAATACAATAACAATTGGAGCAATAAATCAAACAATGAGTACTTAGCTCCAAAAGACACTCCCTAGTCCTCTTGATGCCTTGAGATGATGAATCAATAAATCTTGAAGGCTAAATCAAGGTGTTATCCTGGAAACTAGGGTTAACAACGGATGGCTCAAGAAAAACTTTAGAATGATCAAGAATTGGCTCAATGGAAGATTGGATCAGTTGTGTGTAAGTTTTAAGGAAGGATGGAGAGGAGTATCTATAACCCCTCAATGAAACGGTAGCTTAACGAGCCGAAAACTAGTCGTTTCTGCAGTTCGGTCGCTTGCCGATCAATCGTCGGTCGACCGACCAATCGACCGCTGGCCTTTCTGTGCTTTAATTGCACTAATCGATCGACTGATGCACTCGTGATTTTTTTCATATGCAGTTCGATTGACCGACCGATCGACTGACGCACACACTGCCACTTTTCGGCCTACTTCGGTCGACCGACCGGTGGACCGAATTGCCTGCTACCATTTTTGGCAGCATTTGGTCGACCAAACCTTGACTGGACTGGGCAGATTGGTATTTTGCTTGGGTTTTACTACTCGTTTGGGTTCCGGGTTTGATTTTAGGGTTCTTTGCATCATAAAGAGGATATATAACATATCTAGACACCATAAACCTAAACTCTAACTTCTTGAAGAGCGCGTCGACCAACGTCCTTCCAATTTTCTAATTTCTCTAATTTTTTCGATCATGGATGTCGTGCTCTAGCCGATATGGAACCTGAAAGATTTTCTCAATGAAACATTAGTTCCATGTTAGTTATCATCAAAGCCGAGATTAAGACCAATGTTGAAAACCTTAAGCCAACACAAAGAACTGGCTACACACGTGGAGGGACCGCAGGATAGCAGATGCATGACCCCCCTACGTGGGAAGATTTCAGGGCGGCTGTAGTGGAGCAGTACTTACCACTTAGTGTCCATGATAAACGGGCAAGGGAGTTTGAGATGCTACGTCAGATGGGTGGTATGACCGTGTCAGACTACGAGATGGAGCTCACCAGGCTCTCTAAGTTTCACCCAACCCTAGACTTCATTTTACCGAAGACACCACATTTGCTCGGGGAGGCCAAGGGTTAGGGGCAGCGCAACAAGCAGAGTCCGGGGATGCCACTCAGAAGTCAAAAATGTCATAGTGTGGTCGTTGTAATAGAAAGCACTGGGGGACTTGCTATGGCCGCACAGATGCATGTTTCAGAAGTGGGCAGGTTGGACATTTTAGGAAAGATTGTCTGGACAGAGGTGGCCAGAGAACTGAGCAGTCGAATTGAAAAGCACCGATGTCAATTGGGTCAGTAGCTTAGAAGGGTCTGATGCAGAGCAGGGGGCCGTAGGCTAGTCACTCTGAGAGACCATCTGCCCGAGTTTACGCCATGAACTGTGATGGAGCAGAGGCATCTAAGACAGTGGTGATAAGTACTATTTTAGTCAGTTCATCCGCAACTTATGTATTATTTGATCTCGGTGCCATGAACTCATTTGTGTTTGCTAAGTTTGATGCTAAGTTACTTGTAGCACCTTCTTTGCTTAATGTGCCATATGTGGTGTCGACGCCTACGGGCGATACAATAATAGCAAAAATAATTGTCCGTGACTGCGAGGTGCTCATATGTGGTCATGCATTGAGGACAGAGTTGACACTTCTACCAATGCTTGAACTAGATGTCATACTCGGCATGGACTGGCTGGCCGATCACTTTGCGTCAGTGGATTGTAGGGCTAAGACTATTATTTTCAATCAGCCCGGGTTGTCGTAATTGATCTTCCAAGGAGACGAAAGAGGTGAGCCTATGGGAGTCATTTCAGCCCTGAAGGCTCGTAAGTTACTTGTAGGCGGTTGTCAGTCTTTCTTGGCCTTCATATCAGTGGCCGAGGATTATAAGACACGGCGGGGAACGTCGAAAGAACACCAATGGTTTGTGAGTTCCCTGACGTATTTCTCGAGGAGCTACATGGTCTGCCGCCAAGAAGGAAAATAGAATTATGCATTGACTTGCAGCCCGGGGTGAAGCCGATCTCCATCCCACCCTATAAGATGACACCGGCCAAACTCAGGGAGTTAAAAACGCAACTGCAAGAGTTGCTAGACTTGGGCTTCATCCAGTCGAGTGTATCATCGTGGGGTGCTCTGGTGCTCTTTGTGAGAAAGAAGGACGGGTTCATGTGCATGTGTATCGACTATAGGCAACTTAATAAGGTAATAATCAAGAACCGTTACCCACTGCCAAGGATAAATGACATGTTCGACCAACTGCAGGAGGTACAATGGTTTTCAAAGATTGATTTGATATTCGGATACCATCAATTGAGAATCCGGGACTGCGATGTGCCTAAGACTACCTTCATGACTCGCTTTGGCCACTTTGAGTTCCTAGTGATGTCCTTTGGTCTGACCAATGCACCCACGGCTTTTATGGATCTGATGAACCAGGTGTTCAATGAGTACTTGGATAGTTTTATGATCGTCTTCATTGACGACATCTTGGTATACTCTAAGAGTAAGGAGGTGCACTCCGAACACTTGAGGATGGTCTTGGAAATCCTTAGGGAGCACCGATTGTTTGCCAAATTCACCAAGTGTGAATTCTGATTAGAGAGTGTAGGGTTCCTGGGCTATGTGGTGTCCGAGGGATAAGGGTGGATATCGCCAAGATAGAGGCTATGCAGAACTGGAGGCGTCCAACTAGTGTGACTGAGATCCGCAATTTTCTGGGATTGGCCAGATATGATATAAAATTTGTAGAAATTTTTTTGGGATTGGAGCTCCTAAAGGACAATGACTACACCATTATGTACCACCCGGGGAAAGCCAATGTAGTGGCGGATGCTCTAAGCAAAAATTGCATGGGCAGCTTGGCCCACTTGGCAACCAAGAGAAGGCCACCATGGACCTAGTGATCGGGTTGCCTAAATCAAGAGGAGGGTTTGATTCCATTTGGGTGGTAGTGGATCGGTTGACTAAGACCGCGCACTTCATTCCAGTCAAAATGACCTTTTCTACTGAGTAGTGCACCATATTGTTTTTAGATAGGATTGTGACATACCATGGTACCCCAGTGATGATCTTGGTAGTCCTTCCAGGAGGCCTTGGGTACTTAGGTGCGGTTCAGCATAGCTTTCCATCCGCAGACAGACGGACAGTCAGAGAGAACCATCTAGACCTTGGAGGATATGTTGACGGTGTGCGTACTGGACCTGGCTAGTGGTTGGGAGAAACACATGTCGTTAATTGAATTCACCTACAACAAATAGCTATCACAGTAGCATCGGTATGGCCCCTTTCGAAGCCTTGTATGGGTTGAGATGCAGATCACCTATGCGCTGGTTTGAGGTAGGAGAAACTCTCATGGTAGGTCTTGATCTGGTTGAGGAGGCGGTAGAGAAGGTGAAATTGATAAAAGAAATATTATTGGCGGCTTAGAGTCGCCAGAAGATGTATGCTGATAAGAAGGCCAGAGAATTGGAGTTCGTAGAGGACGACCTGGTGTTCCTGAAGCTCTCCCCATGAAAGGGGTAGTTCAGTTTGGAAAAAAAGGAAAGTTGAGCCCTAGATTCATTGGGCATTTTTCTATTCTCAAGCGGAGGGGCGCTGTGGCTTATGAGCTGCCATTGCCCCCTAGCCTGAGCAGAGTTCACCCAATTTTTCATGTGTCAATGCTCAGGCGGTATGTGAGAGATGAATCGCATGTAATTGAACCTTCTGTGGTTGAGGTTGATTCATTAGTCTTGTATAAGGAGAGGCCGGTAGAAGTTCTTGACCGTCAAATCAGAAAGTTAAGGTCCAAAGAAATCCCTTTGGTGAAAGTCAGGTGGGAGCACAACTCCAGGCAGGAAGCTACTTGGGAGGTGAAGCGGGAAATGAGAGAACACTACCCTTCCTTGTTTGAAGAACTGGTAAGTCCTTATAATTCAACAAAATTCGAGGATGAATTTTCCTTAAGGGTGAAAGGTTGTAATACCCGAGGTTTCCTAATATAAAATTTCATTGGAATGTATGTGTTGGTTGACTCAAGTTGGATTGAAATCGGGTTCGTGGATCGAGTCGGGGCTCAATCCGGGTTTAGGTGGAGTCGAGTGAGGGGGGGGGGGGGGGGGGGGTTAAGAGATGAAGAGCATTATTATCAAAAAAGAGAGAGAGAGAATTAAACCCTCACCCTAAGCCATCGTGCGGCTTAAGACAAGTTGAGCCGCACGCAGCCCGAGGTGAGAAGGAGAGGAGAAGAGGAGCTCTTGGGCGGCGTCAGATCTACATCGTCGTTGGAGAAATCAAGATCGTCTTCATCTCGTCCATCTTCTTCTCTAGTCGAGGCGAGTGGTCGAACCTAGTTGTGTAGGGTAGGCAGGTAGCCGACCCAAGGTCCTAGGGATTTGTTGATTTCTCGAATAACTCCATCGGTTCACCGAGTTTTCTTCCGAGATTTGATTCTAGTGTGTGTGTATGTCATTTTTATGAAGTTTCTCGAAGTTTTCCTTGATGATTAGGGTCGGCCGCACGAAGGAAAAAGCGGAAAGGTCATGCCGAATTTTTTCCCAATTTCCTAGAGTGATCATAACCTCTCGGATCAAGTTCTTTTCATGATTGCTAGCTTGATTATTCTTGATCATGGTCAAAAACCCTCTTCTTCCACCCTGATTGATCTCGGCCGAGCATGAGTAACCTAGGTTAGGTTCGGCCAAGTGGGTGTGAGGAGGGGAAAGGGGCTCGACTTGGTTCATGCTTACATGTAGAGTTTTATTTCATTGTTTATGCTATAGATTACTCACTCGATGTATGATTTGTTAGTAGTGGTAGATTGTGATTATCATGCTATAAGGAAATGTTCTTGAACACACATATATGGTTAGGATTTAGTGTGGCATGTGAATCATGAAAATGTTTCATTTATTTTCTAATGTTAGTGTCCAATCCTTGTCATGTTATACTCCTTGTTTCCATATTGAAACTTAGAAATTAATTGCTGAATTTAATCTCTAATTTCAGTATTCATATGGTTATTATTGTTGGTAATTGTAGACCATATTTTTTCTATGATTCATATGCTGAAATATTGAATCAAGAAGTGCGTATTTTCGTGCTTATGAATGGTAGTTTCACTTAAGAAATAAAGTGCATAAAACTAGGTTTCATACCTAGGGAAAGATAGCAGATATTAGTGTTCGGCTAGTGCGACCCATGGGAAGAGTCGGGTATGGGTAATGCCCGAAAAGCTAAAATGGAATTATTAAAGAAACCTTGATTGTGTATTGTGATTGAGATGGTCTACTGAGGAGTGCTATTAGTTGAATTGCTACCATACGACTCCACGGTGATTAGGGTCTTGAGATTGCACCAGCGGGCCCGCTAGGTGTTAGACCCGAGTGACGGAGGGTCTTGAGATTTTATCAGTGGGCCACGCTAACGATAGACCCGAGTTGGGTGGGACTAGCTATCCTTAACCCGAAGGGTTCCTGAGACTAGTGGCCATCCTAGTCGACGGACCCGGTGATTTGATTGTTCACATGGTATATGACTCATTGGGCTGATTTGTGGGGGCCGGACTGGTCTAGTTTTGTAGAGAGGGGGAGCCTGGTATGGCCGAACCCTCTTATATATGTTAAGGCCTATAGTGGCCGAATGACACTAAGTTTGATAAGGGCCAAAGAGGCGGTTTATTTACTTATATGACCTGGCAAATTGGTTAACTTAAACTTCTTAACTGTATCATTCTGTTGTATATGTCACCTTGCCGGGAATTTAAGTAGAGGTTCGGTAGAATCACTCATTGAGTTCCGCGTCAACTCGTGGATTATTATTTTATTTTTGCAGAGCCCGACCAATGAGGTACGGCCTGGTGGCATGGTGCAGGTGGAGGCACAGATCTCGTAGCAAGCGTCCATGTAGTCGTAGTCGTTTGTTTTAGTTGTTTTGTTCCAAAAAATAAGAGCTCCTCTAGTGATACTAAGTTTTTTAGTAAGAACAGAGTTATCAGCAAAATTAGTAATGGAATTCCAATCATTATCAACAACATTGATACTTTCATCATATTCAATCCAGAAAGATTGAAATTTAAATAAATTGTTCTTAACATGAGTTTTGGAGGGAAGAGTAATAAGCGAGGGCCTATGATCATATGTAACTCTATTTCGATGCTTAACAGATGCATTTCCAAAAAAAAGAAGTCATGCAGCATTGGAAAATACCCTATCAAGCCTACTTAGAATTTTAGCTAATCCAGCCCTATTATTAGACCAAGTATAATTAGGACCCGAGAAACCTAAATCAATCAAGCCACAGTTATTAATGAAACTACGAAAATCACTAATAAGATTAGTTAATTTAAAAGGAACCCCTCCAAGTTTATCAGTACTATTCATGATACAATTAAAATCTCCTAGGATTAACCAATGATAAGCCTCCAAATCAAGATCCATAAAAGAATTCCAGAGAGCAGATCTAAGGCAAAGATCAGTACTTGCATACACAGTAGATAATAAGAAAGGCTCATAAGTAGGAATTTTAATTACAATGTTAATAACTTGAGCAAGGTTAGAAATCACCTAAGCTTGAACCATTTCATTATTCCATGCAATAATAATGCCACCTCAGGCACCAGAGCTAGGATGGATAGCCCCATTCCAGGATCTACCAAAAGATCTGATAAGTCTATTGGATTTATTAATGTCTAGGTGAGTCTCTTGCAAAATGCAAACTTTGACATTAGAAACCATGATATGCAAAGAAAAAAATTCCCTCACTGGCTTCCTCCATGCTCCTCTAACATTCCAGTTCAATAGGTTCATGGTCATTAGGGGGGATTTCAGGTTGGGTAGGAGAAATAGAAATGGTTGAGGGCTTTACTACCTTAGTATCAAACATTCAATTAGATATCTGCCTTTTATTAGAAGAGCCAATGGTAAGAGAAGAGTTACCAGCTCTATTGCTTAATCTAGGTGGCTTGGAGGGTATTTTTGATAAAACTCTAGACACCACACTAGAATTAATACCATTAGCTTGAGCATTAAAAACAACATTAAGTTCAGAAGCTAATTGGGGGAGGGATTTTGATCCTGGAGCATCAATGGATAAAGAAGTATTAGAGGGAGTAGCGGGCTTCTTCAAGAATTGAGAACTCACATGGGCTTTTTAAATTTTAGTTCCTACAGGAATTGAGGAAGGCTTTTTGGGCGCAATTGGCTGAGCAACCCTAGGCTAAGGAGTGGAATTTTTGAGAGCCTTACCGGAAGGAGCCACAAGAGAAGATGGCTTATGGTTAGAATCCAAATAATCAATAGGAATAGAGTGGAGGTTTACCTGATCACCGACCTGAGCAGAACCAACGGCAGTCTCCTTAGTCCGAGCACGATCTTCCCCCGACGAAGAAGGATGGCGTGCACTACGAGGATGATTCCGGCGAGAATTCCGGCATTGGACTTCAATCCAGGGGCCGACAAGAGGTTCATCCACATTGAGTGGATCAGAAACAGAAGCTGATTTTTCCAAATTTGAAGAAACCAAAAGAGGTAGATTAGGGTTCTGAGAAATGGGGGAATTGAAATCCGAAGTAACATCCATCGAATCCGAAGAAAGAGAAGAAGTGGTAGGAGCCTTAGAAGGCTAGGGAAGAGTCAAATTAGGGCAGTCGACTTCCCGATGCCCTATGAGACCAGATTGGAATCACATAGAAGGAAAATTCTCGTAGCAAATCGGAAGGAAAAATTCGTGTTCACCAACAGAAATCCAGATCCCTTGACGAAGGGGAAGAGCAAGGTTTTATTCAATGCAAACTTGGACGCATCTACCACGTTCAAAACCAAAAGAGCGTTCATCAACGCGCAAAACCGAACTAAAATTTGAAGCAATATGTCGAATACAATCGTCACTCCAGAACTCCAAGGCGAGATATTGAAGGCGAATCCAAATAGGGGCAGTAGAAAATCGCTCTTCCCACGGGTTGAACAATGGTTTCCAAGGGATGAGACGGAGGATGTCTCCCCTTAGAGACCATGGCCCTCCCGTAAGAACGGAATTCACAGCCTCTTTAGAATTAAAATGAAAAACGTAGAAATTTTCATCTAAATCCAAAATGGTTAGAAAACCTTGAAAAACCCACAATCTATTAGCCCACGAATGAATAATGTCAAGAGACGGAGGCTTTCCAAGAAACCTACCTATCAGACTTGCCTCCCATGGCTGTCAGAGAGAAATGATTTGGTCTGGAGAGAAGACCTTGTGATCCTTTGTAGAGGACTGTATATTGGAGAAAAGACCAAAAGGTTGAGATCCCAGAATAGAAGAAGGCTTAGTATTCTTCAAAATCTCGGCCCAAGTGCTAGGTTTCGAAGGTGGCGATGAACCATCGCCTTTTGCCAAAGGGAATCGAGAACTAGTGGACGATGGCCAATCCATTGGAGGAGGCAGAGGGGAAGAAGGAGAATTCGAGCTATTGGGGGGGAGGGCGGCGGCTGTAGAGGGAAAGACGAAGAGGGCTTGACGGAAATATTAGGGTTTTCCATCGCCACACCCACTTGTGCTCAACTAAGATAATGATAACTAGATTTGTTCTACATATTTTATTGACAGAATGCCCTAATTAGTTTTCGTAAAATAGACATATCACTAGTTGATTCCAAAAAATTTTGAAACCTCCTCGAAATTATTTATCAAGAATTTAGGGAACAATTTTATTGAAATTTCTTCAAACCGACACTACTAGAATAGTGGCTTTCATCGATGGGGCTCACTCACAGCCACCCAAGCCGTCGAAAACATCCACAGTTTTCAGACAGTCGCACAAGCCGATGACGCGCACAGCGCACGAAATGAAAAAAGTCATCAATCACGGCTTAGAGTGGGTGAGGTAGGCCATCGGTGATATTAATTAGTCATTAGTCATAGCTAGGAGCAGCCGTCAGTGATAAAATGATGGCGTGCACTCGGTGCGAAAATAAAAAACTAATCACCGACGGCCTAGAGAGGGCTGCGTGGGTCGTCGGTGATATAGTAAATAATAATCCACGGTTTACCGACAACTTTCTAGCCGTCAGTGATAAACCTTCTATTTGCGTTCACGCCCGACCCTTCCTCTTCTGCTTCTCTTCTTCTCTCCCCGCTGGTGTCGCCGCTGCCGTGCCTCGCCGCCGCCCGTGTTCCAACCCTCCGTCGACCCCTTCTTCTCAGTGAGGTATTCTCCTCCACTCCTGCCGCCCCGGCACTCGGCCCCCATTTGATTTCCTCCTGCCACTCCTAGAGTCGCCCCCAGTGTCGGCATCCGGTGTGGACGCCGACACTGGCCAATGGCGCCGGCGTGTAGATGTCGGCGCCAAATTTGGGGCCGAATTCCTCAGCCCAAAAAGCATGAATAGTAGCCGGCAGTAGTGTAGCTGTCGGCTACTTTTTGATTAGGGGTTTAACCCCTAATCTAACTAGGTTTAATTTTTGTTTTTTTAAGATTAATTTATATGTGTTGTAGATTTATTATTTGATGAATCTAGATTAGTTTTAGATTAATTTTTTTTGTTAATGGTAGAATTATTATGCATTAATTGTAGAATTTATATGTTAATTGTAGATTATTTAAGTTTTTTTTACTATTATATTAAATTTAGGTTAGTTTTAGGGTTAGTTAATCAAGGGTAGAATAAATGTTAGGGTTAATTTTAGTTGGGTGTAATCCACTTTCGACTCGTGCGCGCCGGAATTGTCCACTTTGGACTCGTGCGCGCCGGAATCGTCCACTTTGGACTCACGACCAAATCGTCCATGATGGAATCACGCCGGAATCATCCACTTTGGACTCGCGCGGAATCGTCCAGTTTGGACTCACACTGAATTGTCCACTGTGGACTCGTGCTGGAATCATCCACTTTGGACTCGCACTGGAATCGTCTACTGTGGACTCACACCGGCATCCACAAATTTAGTAAATAATCATGAAGAGTTGATACATTTCACGTACACATCAATGAGTCAAGTTTTAATTTTGCAAAACTTAGACCCGTTCGGGGGTTGTATGTTCGTTTAAACGAAGTAAATGATCTTTTATACAACGTACAACCCTTGAATTATCCCTAATTGGACAATTTGGGAACATAGTTATTTATATTGCACTTAGTTTATTTCTTTTAGTAATTATTCATTTTTAAATTTTGGCTTGTATCTTCTTTGTTCTCCGATACGCGCCTAGATGATATGCGTATTCGAAAAACTATAGGGAAATGCTATCGAAATTTAGAATGAAATTAATGACTAAAAGAAATACTAAGTGCAATAAATAACATGAATTCCGAATGGAATAGGACCATCCCACCTAAATACATTACCCAAAGATAATGCCAATTTTTTGATAGAATATGTCGGGCAATCAAAGTTGGATGTACCGACGTATTTATCACGGAGCTATAATGAACGAATTTCGAGTAGGCGTAACTTACTTCTTAAATTTTGCCTACTCGAATAAAATTTTTCTTAGTGGTGATAAAATCCGATGTCCGAGCCAAAAATGTTCGAACATTAGATTTTTGGATTGGGAAACTGTCACAATGCATCTGTATACAAAAGGATTCACACCAAGATATTTTATATGAAATTGTCACGGCGAGTCATGTCAAGTCGAGACGTCGAGCAATCATGTTATCCAAACTCATGGTGAATCCTCTACTGTTGTTGTTTCTTCTTCCAATCCACCTAATCCTTATAGAACAATGGTTTTGGATAGTCTTGGTGGACAATTTCATTTAAATGACAATGTTGAGTCAGTGACAGAGATGATACAGCTACCAGATACCACGACGGTTGAAGGCACTGAAGAACAACCTGCGATACAGATTGAATTATCGAATAAAGAGGCTGTAGAATTTTACAAGATGTTGAAAGCTGCCGATGAACCTTTGTATGAGAATTGTCCTAAATATACAATATTTTCGATAATGACGCAACTCCTAAACATCAAGTCTGATTGTATTATCAGTGGGGTTGCATTTGATCGGATTGCAGGTTTTATCAATGGTATGCTACCTCCAGATAACAAGTTTGAGCAAACTTTTTATAAGACAAAAAAGTTGATGAAGAAATTGGGGCTTGTGTACGAAAAGATACACGCGTGTCCAAATAATTGTATTTTATATTATAAAGAAAATGCACAGCTGGAGCAATGCCCGGTATGTGAACATTCTCGTTACAAAGAGAAGAAATCGGTCCGATAAAAAAATATCCCCTTTAAGGTGCTTCGGTATTTTTCACTTACACCAAGGCTTCAAAGGTTATTCTTGTCAAAAAAGACTGCCCCCTATATGAGTTGGCATGCAAGAAGTCGTGATGATACAGTAATGATTCATCCATCCGACAGTGAAGCATAAAAACATTTGGATAGATGTTAACCTTCATTTGCAAGGGATACTAGAAATATCAGGTTGGGATTGTGCACGAATGGTTTTAATCTGTTTGGTAATTCGGCAACTCCGCATTCAGTATGGCCAGTGCTGCTAACAGTTTATAATTTGCCCCCCTCAATGTGTATGAAAGATGAATTTATCTATCTTTCGATGATTATTCCAGGTCCTAGATGTCCTCGGAAAGAAATTGATGTGTTTCTCCGACCCCTAATTGATGAACTAAAAATATTGTGGCCTGAGGGAGTTATCACTTATGATTATCACTAGAAGCAAAATTTCACTTTACGAGCCGTATATTATGGACAATCAATGATTTCCAAGCCTACGGCATGTTGTCTGGTTGGAGCACGCATGAGCGACTCTCTTGTCCATATTGCATGGAACACTCAAAAGCCTTCAGTCTTGAGAACAGTCGAAAAATTTTCTTCTTTGATTTTCATCGCTGGTTCCTACCGTCTAACCATCAGTATCGAAGGAATCGTGACAAATTTACCAATGGTAGAGTCGAAAGAGATGAGCCACCACCGATGTTGTCTGGTGAACAGATGTTAGCACGTGTTGAATTGCTTCCAAAGATTACTTTTGGTCAGAATATAAGAATTTTAGGCTTTGGTCAAACACATAGCTGGGTGAAAAAAAGTATCTTTTGGGAATTGTCGTATTGGAGTTCATTACTGATTCGATATAATTTAGACGTCATGCACATTGAAAAAAAATGTGTTTTATAATATTTTTAACACTGTGATGGATATTTTTGGCGAAACTAAAGATAATGTGAAGGCCCGACATGATGTGAAAATACTTTATAAGAGGCTTGAGTTAGAGTTGCAAGAGGTCGACGGATGACTTCATAAGCCAAAGGCGTCGTATGTGTTAAATAAACAACAGATAAAAGATGTGTATCAATAGATCAAAGAACTCAGATTACCCGATGGATATGCCTCAAACTTATCTCGATGTGTGAACGTCGATGAAGGTAAAATATCAGGGATGAAGAGCCACGATTGTCTTGTATTCATGCAGAGATTGCTTCCGATCGCATTTCGAGATTATCTACATGATAAGATTTGGGATCTGTTGACAGAATTAAGTATGTTTTTCAGAAACATTTTTGAAAATATCCTTCGAGTCGAAGATATGTCAGCACTTGAAAATAGTATTGTTGAAATCATATGCAAGCTGGAGTAGTTTTTCCCTCCTGCATTTTTTGACTCGATGGAGCATCTACCGATACACTTGGCATATGAGGCACGAGTTGGTGGCCCCGTTCAATACCGATGGAAGTACTTATTTGAAAGATACATGAATGGTCTGAAGAAAATAGTAAATAACACAGCTGCAGTTGAAGGTTCCATATCAGAAGCATATATAATTCAAGAAATTTCAACATTCTGCTCATTCTGTTTTGAATCGACCATCAAGATAAGACTTAATCGTCTTCCACAGAACGACGACGGGGGAGCTCGACCATCAAACGGGGATCTCGACCATTAGATGGTTGTTTAAATATCTTTTGCTACCCTGGTCGTGCTTTAGGTTCTCATCCGTCTCGATTCTTAAACGACGAAGAGTATCATTTTGCATACTTGTATATTTTACTAAACTGTCCAGAGATTGAAAAGTTCATTAAAATATTTGACGTCGAGGTGGTGACAAAATACTCAATTTACAGCGATGAGGAATTAGAGAGATTACACAATCGTGAGTTCCCTAATTGGTTTCGAGCTTACTGTACATAACACAAAGGCGAAATAGATAACCAAATCTTTGAGTTTACTAGCGGACCAACATGACTTGTATAGTTTTATAACGATTATTTTTCTAATGGATATAAATTTCATACACTTGAATATTCATCTACAAAGAAGACTATGAATGTCGGTGTCTGCATCAAAGGGAACAGATACGCTGAATGTGATGTTGACTTTTACGGACTATTGGAAGAAGTCATAGAATTATAATTTTTCGAATGGAAATTAGGTTGCCCTTTTTAAATATCAGTGGTTGGATACAAGCGATAGGGGCATGAGAGTTCATCCAAAGTGTAAACTTGTCGAGGTCAATTACAAATCAAAATTGGCTTCGAATGAGCCATTTATATTGGCATATCAAGCTGAACAAGTATATTATATACGGTATCTGTCTCAAAAGAAAGATATGGCAGATTGGTGTGTAGTCTGTAAGACTAAAGCCAGAGGAAAAATTGACCCGGTAGTTGGAGAGAATGAGCCAACATATGACTTCTATCAAGAAGAGGATCCTGCCGAAGTGGAGCGAGTTAGTTCAATTGAAAGTAGAATATGTTGATGACGACGATAATCGTCTTGAGGAAGAAGGACAAAATAATGATGAGGGAGAAGAAGAAGAAGAATTTGAAATTTTCGATACAAAAGAACAAGAAGAAGAGAATTACACAGATGATGATACCGGCGATGACAAATAATTGTAAATATGAAGTATATATCTTCAATTATTAAATGTATCTATTAATCTATTATATATATACTAATTATATTCATATTTGACAGCTATGGTTCGAGAAGTGCGTGCTCGAGTTGGCATTCCTCGTAGGACTACCCCTCGACGATTACCACCTGCCACCCCTTACCCACCATTCCCCCACCTTTGGCCACCATCCCCCCCACCTAATCTGGCCACCATTCCTCCACCTGATCCAGCCACCATTTCCCCACCTGATTCGTCCACCATTCCCCCACATGATCCGTTCACCATCCCCCCAGCTGATCTAGCCACCATCCCCCCACCTCCAACCACCATCCCTTCAGTCGATCCAGGCCCGTCGACATTGAGACGTAGGCCACGAGGGCCTAACAGAATTCTCCCTCCGTCACCCGAGGGAGAGTCACGCAAATTGGATAGTGTGCGCGGTAGAAGGTAAGTAGATGCATTAATTATTCCTTATAATTTATTTATAATTCAATATATCATAATATGGAATTGTAATATATTTGGTGCAGGTTTGAGCAGGAGGATGTCCCATGCACGATAGCGGGGATGATCCAAAAGTTTATGCACGGGGCGTGGCCTACATAATCTCGCGTGCCTTGTGAGCATATGGATTTACTATAGCAAGAGTTCTCGGTAAGTATGTTTATTAAATTAATATTAATGTTAAATATCGATCGGTAATAATAAATTTATTTTTTTGCAGTCTCATTATACATGGTCGTAGGACCAGACTCCTTTTGTGGAGAGTGCGTGGGAGCGCGTTGCCCGCGCTCGCTACAATGGGCTGCTTCAGTAGGCCCATAAGACCGTGATGAGACAACTGGGGGCCACACAGATTGGGCAAACTCAAGGACACGCCCCCGAGTGGATTCCTGAACCTGTGTGGGACCAGCTAGTTGAGAGGTAGGACATGCCAAAGTGGCAGGAGATCTTCCGAACAGCGTCGAGAAATCGCATGTCCGGGGGGACGGCACGGGGGCGCGCCACACTGGTGGCTCCATATCTTTTGTGGTGCAAGAGTGTCATATGGTATGTATAATTTCCTTACTTTTAATTAAAATATTATATATTGTATATAATGATACTAATGTATTTATTTTCTAATGTAAGATGTGAGTTGCGGAGGATGGCACCGTCCAACGCCCCTCTATTGCATGTGTTTGAGCGCACTCACCGTCGATGACGAGGAGCGAGGGACTACGTCGATAACAGGGCCTCGATCATCATGGTAACTATTTATGTCTATTTGATTTACACAATTTTTATTTATAGTTTTTATATGTATGTATTATTTAAAATATAAACGCGTGTAGGAGACCTACACAAGGACCATGATCGAGCGCGGAGGCACGCCGGAGGAGTTTGACGTGGGTGCCTGGATCGAGGCCGGAGGTGGCTGGGAGCACGGCCGTGTTTATGGCTTTGTAGATAGTGGCCATGCATGCGCCGTGTTAGGGCCAGTTGGGGCACCGACCCCTCGCGCTGCGGGTGAGAGGCCCTCGACATCGCGAACGCAGGACCAGAGCTAGATAGCAACCTTGGAGTCCGAGCTAACACAACAGAGAGCGATAATATAGGAGCAGAGACAGGCGATGGAGGAACAGAGACACATGAATGACAAGTTGGGACAGACGATGTAGAACATGTACACTACAAGAAAATGGACTTTTAAGGATGCAACTGTAGGGACGCTTTAATTAGCGTTGCCAAAATTTTAAAACTCATATTATTCGGAGACGCTATAAAAAGTGTCACCCTTTTTGCTGTAATTGGGGACATATTTTTTCTTAGCGTCTCGATTTTTTTCATTATGGATGCTTTATTATGAGCGTCTCAGAATTAGAGACACAATTTATATTGCATCCCCGATTTATTAAAAAATAGAGGCGCATCTGATTTAAGATTAGAGACGTCAATTTATACGCATCTTCGATTTAAAAAAATTGAAACGCAATTTATATTGTGTCTATGATTTAAAATTAGAGATGTCAATTTATATGTGTCTCCGATTTAAAAAATTAGATACACAATTTATATTGAGTCTTCAATTTAAATTTAGAGACGCAAATTTATATGCATCTCCAATTTAAAAAATTAGAGACACAATTTATATTGTGTCTCTGATTTAAAATTAGATACACAATTTAAATTGCGTCTCTAATTTTAAATTAGAGACGCCAATTTATATGTGTCTCCAATTAAAAAAATTAGAGACGTTAATTTATATTGTGTCTCCGATTTAAAAAATTAGAGACGCCAATTTATATGTGTCTCCGATTAAAAAAAATAGAGACACAATTTATATTGCGTCTCCGATTTAAAAAATTAGAGACGTAATTTATATCACGTCTCTTATTTAAAATTAGAGACACAATTTATATCGCATCTCTGATTTCAAATTAGAGATGCAATTTATATTGCATCTCCGATTTAAAATTAGAGACATTTAAGAGTTTAAAATTTATATTACATTAATAAGGGTTTAAACTTAAAATTAGATGGTTTTCTATTTATTTTAAATTTAGATGATATAGTTATATCCAATATACAAACATAAATTTAAAGTGTTTAAATTTAAAATAAAAAGCAAGTACTTTATTTTAAATTGGATATATTGCAATATACAATTTTATGGGTTCAAAATTTGTATACAACAATATACAAAGAAAATTAGATGCTTTTCGATTTAAAATTAGATACAATTATAAGGTTTTAAAATTTGTATACAACAATATACAAAGAAAAGCCTATTTTATAGGATATATTGCAATATGCTTTTATACTCTCCCCTTCTTTTCTCTGAGCGCGATTTCTTCTGTTCCCTTCATCTCCACGCGGATATCCATTCCTCCTCATCTCCCCCTTCTTTTCTCCTATGAAAAACCCTAAACACTTTTCCTCCTCTCCCTTCTTCCCATTTTTTCCTCATCTCTATTCTTCCTGATCCTTTCCCATCTCTATTATGCTCGACCACAGACAGAGGTGCCACTACAAGAAAACTCAAGACTACCCAAACCAAACAGCTTATGTAATATCCTAGATATTTAATTTATTATTATTTTTCTATTGCGTGTGTTTGCCAGCCTAGCAGACTAGTTCATGGTCGAGCCGAGTCGAGTCATGGTCTGGAGCGAGCTTGCGAGCTCGGGTAAGTAGGATGTGAATTTATGAATTTTTAGGCTTGGGTAGTTGAGAGTATTTAATTTGGTGTTGTGTCACTACTAGAATTGTGGTCATCAGTGACGGTTGATACCATGGCTGAACCGTCGGTGATGAATATCACGAATGGCTTAAACCATGGCAAACGACTGTCGCTGATGTGTTCGTCTCAGATGTGTTGTGACGGACACGCACGGCCGTCACACGTAATTATCAGCGACAGCCTCGTGGACTATCACTGATTTAAAATCATCAGTGACGGCTATTGGAGTTGTCACTGATACCAACACATCAGCCTCAGCTTCGAGCCGTCGGTGACACTATTAGCAACCGTGATATTTGGTCCTGCCGAGGGCATCAGCCATTTACGATAGGCTTTCAGCCACGGCTTAGTGACGGTGGACCGTGGGTAAGCCGTGGCTAAAGGTGTATCCTGTAACTGAAAAAACTGAAAATTATGTAAATTCCTATATACAACAATATATCGACTACAAACAATTTTCAATCACATATTACAATCAGAAAACATCATACACATGCATTAGAAACCAAACATACAAGTTTTACATAAATATCATCAATATCAGCCTCAAACCGGAGGCAAACAATTATCAAAATATCAACTCGTGCATCCAAGTTTCAAAATATATCTAAGTATCAAAATATCATCTATATCAAGTATCAAAATATAAACAAAATACAATTAATCAAAATCTCACGACGGCGGTGGCGGCGGTGGAGGCGGTGGAGTCGACAACGATTGAGTCGGGAGCGTCGATTGGGTCGAGGAGGACGATAGCTGCGACATCATAGGTAGAAGGCCAGAGTGAGACGCAATCTGAGTGAGAAGTGTCTGCATGTTCTGGATCGTCTGTCTCAACTCGTCATTCGACCGTCTCTTCTCCTGCATCTGCTCCTCCATCGTCAGCCTCTGCTCCTGTATCCTCTCCTCCATCGCATGCCTCTGCTCCTCCATCGCCTGTCTTTGTTGGGTGAGCTCCAACTCCATGCCCGCTATCCGGCTCTGGTCCTGCGCTCGGGATGACGAGGGCCGCTCACCCGCAGTCGGAGGGGTCAGTGCCCCAAGTGACCCGAGCACGGCGCGTGCATGGCCACTGTCTGCAAAGCCATAAACACGACCGTGCTCCCAGCTACCAGCGGCCTCCACCCAAGCTCCTGCGTCGAACTCCTCCGGTGTCCCTCCACGCTCGATCACAGTCCTCGAATAAGTTTCCTATACGTGTTTATTATATATATATATATATATATATATATATATATATATAAACTATAAATAAAAATTGTGTAAATCAAATAGACATATATAAATACTTACCATTATGATCGAGGTTCTGCTATCAATGTAGTCCCCCGCTCAAACACCTCCATCATCGACAGGCGTTGGATGGTGCCGTCCTCCGTCACGCACGTCTTACATTAGAAAAAAAATATATTAGTATCATTATATAAAATATATAATTTAATTAAAAGTAAGGAAATTATACATACCATATGACACTCATGCATCGCAAAAGACACTAAGCCACCAGTGTGGCGCGCCCCCGTGCCGTCCCCCTCGTACATGCGATTTCTCGACGTAGTCCGGGAGACCTCCTGCCACTCTGGAGTGTCTCACCTCTCAATGAGCTGGTCCCACACGGGGCCAGGAATCCACTCGGGGGCATGTCCCCAAGTCTGCCCTATCTGTGTGGCCTCCAGCCATTTCATCACGGTCTGATGGGTCTGCTGAAGTAGCCCGTTATAGCGAGCGCGGGCAACACGCTCCCATGCAGCCTCCACAAAAGTGGTCTGGTCCTCCAGCCATGTATAATGACCCTGCAAAAAAAATTATTATTACCAATGAATATTTAACATTAACCTTAATTTAATAAATATACTTACCATGAACTCTCGACACAACAAATCCATATGCTCACGGGGCACATGAGACCATGTAGGCCACGCCCCGTGCATAAACTTCCGGATCGTCTCCGCTATCGTGCGGGGGACGTCCTCCTGCTCAAATCTGCACCAAATATAAATTCATATTATGATATTTTGAATTATAAATAAATTATAAGAAATAATTAATGCATATACTTACCTTCTTCTGCGCACAGTAACTACTCTACGCAGTTGTCCCTCGGGTGACGGAGGGAGAATTTTGTTAGGCCCTCGTGGCCTATGTCTCGATGTCGATGGGCCTGGATCGGCTGAAGGGATGGTGGATGGAGGTGGGGGGATGGTGACCATATCAGGTGGGGGAATGGTGGATGGATCAGGTGGGGGAATGTTGGATGGATCAGGTGGGGAAATGGTGGCCGGACCAGGTGGGGGGTTGGTGGCCAAAGGTGGGGGGATTGTGGCCGGAGGTGGGGGGATGGTGGTGAAAGATGAATGGTCAGTGGGTACAGGTGGGGCGGGTGGTAATCGTCGAGGGGTCCTACGAGGAATGCCTCCTCGAGAACTGATATCTCGAACCATAGCTGTAAAAATTTAATATAATTAGATTATATAAAATAGATTAATAGATATATTTAATAATTGAATATATACTTCACATTTATAATTATTCATCATTGTCATTATCATCATCCGTGTAATACTCTTCTTCCTGTTCTTCTGTATCATCATCCGGATTAAAACCATCTGTGCACAATCCCAACCTGATATTTTTAGTCTCCCCAGCAAATGATGGATAACACCTATCCAAATATTTCCATGCTTCACTGTCGAATGGATGAATCATTACTGTATCATCACGACTTCTTGCATGCCAACTCGTATAGGGGGTAGTCTTTTCTGACAAGAATAACCTTTGAAGCCTCGGTGTAAGTGGAAAATACCGAAGCACCTTAAAGAGGATATTTTCTTATCGGACCGATTTCTTCTCCTTGTAACGAGAATGTTCACATACCGGGCATTGCTCCAGCTGTGCATTTTCTTTATAATATAAAATGCAGTTATTTGGGCACGCGTGTATCTTTTCGTACCCAAGCCCCAATTTCTTCATCAACTTTTTTGTCTTATAAAAAGTTTGCTCAAACTTATTATCTGGAGGTAGCATACCATTGATAAAGTCTGCAATCCGATCA
The DNA here is from genome assembly GCA_034359265.1 of Canna indica. Taxonomy (NCBI): domain Eukaryota; kingdom Viridiplantae; phylum Streptophyta; class Magnoliopsida; order Zingiberales; family Cannaceae; genus Canna; species Canna indica. The sequence continues at coordinate 71,939,081 of CP136890.1, read as the reverse complement.
AACACAACCCCACTGATATTACAATTAGACTTGATATTTAGGAGTTGCGTCATTGTCGAAAATATTGTATATTTAGGATAATTCTCATACAAAGGTTCATCGGCAGCTTTCAACATCTCGTAAAATTCTACAGCCTCCTTATTCGGCAATTCAATCTGTATCGCAGGTTGTTCTTCAGTGCCTTCAACTGTCGTGGTATCTGGTAGCTGTATCATCTCAGTCACTGACTCAACATTGTCATTTAAATGAAATTGTCCGCCAAGATTATCCAGAACCATTGTTCTATAAGGATTAGGTGGATTAGAAGAAGAAACAACAACAGTAGAGGATTCACCATGAGTTTGGACAACATGATTGCTCGATGTCCCGACTTGACGTGACTCCCCGTGATAATTCCATATAAAATATCTTGGTGTGAATCCTTTTGTATACAGATGCATTGTGATAGTTTCCCAATCCAAAAATCTAATGTTCGAATATTTTTGGCTCGGACATCGGATTTTATCACCACTAAGGAATTTTTTATTCAAGTAGGCAAAATTTAAGAAGTAAGTTACGCCTACTCAAAATTCGTTCATTATAGCTCCATGATGAATACGTCGGTACATCCAACTTTGATCGCCCGACATATTCTGTCAAAAAATTGGCAAAATCTTTAGGTAATGTCTTTAGATGGGATGGTCCTATTCCATTCGAGATTCATGTTATTTATTGCACTTAGTATTTCTTTTAGTCATTAACTTCATTCTAAATTTCGATAGCATCTCCCTACAGTTTTTCAAATACGCATATCATCTAGGCGCGTATCGGAGAACAAAGGAGATACAAGCCAAAATTTAAAAATGAATAATGACTAAAAGAAATAAACTAAGTGCAATATAAATAACTATGTTCCCAAATTCTCTAATTAGGGATAATTCAAGGGTTGTACGTCGTATAAAAGATCATTTACTTCGTTTAAACGAACATACAACCCCGGAACGGGTCTAAGTTTTGCAAAATTAAAACTTGACTCATTGATGTGTACGTGAAATGTATCAACTCGTCTTGATTCTAGCGTGAGTCCACCTTGGACGATTTGGCCGCGAGTCTAAAGTGGATGATTCCGACGCGCGCGAGTCCATCCTTTATTGACGATTTCGGCACGAGTCCAAAGTGGATGATTTCATAATTATAATTACACCCAACTAAAATTAATCCTAACATTTATTCTACCTTAATTAAATCTAATTAACAACTAATTAACAATAATTAAATCTAATTGAAAACTAATTAATCTAATTTAAAAAAAAATTAACACTAATTTACTAATTAAATCTAAAATTAACCCTAATTAATCTCTAATAACAGTAATTAATAGTGAATAAATCTAATTAATCACTAATAATAGTAATTAACACTAATTAATTAAATTAATATATATATAATATTGGTTGGTTCCGGACCGGAGAGGGGAGGGGGATGAACTCATTTGGTGGTGGCGGAGAGGGGAGAGGGATCGGCGGCGAGGGCGCGGGGGCAGGTCGGCGGCGGCACGCGTGGGCGACGGAGATCGAGGGGGCCGGGAGAGGGGCGGCGGTCTGGGCGAGAGAGAGGGGGAGGGGATCGGGGAGGCGACGCGATGAGGGCGAGGGAGCAGGCGGCACGGCGAGGGTGAGGCACGGTGACGATCGGCGGCGACAAATCATCGGCAACGACGGAGAGAGAAGAGAGAGGGGGAAAGAGGAAGGGTCGAGCGTGAACGCAAATAAAAACTATTTTCACCCACGGCTCACTAGCCGTTAGAAAACCGTGGATTCATAATTTTAATATCTCCGACGGTTGACCCTCTCTAATCCGTTGGTTCATAGTATTTTAGTTTCCGTACTGCGTTCGCCCCATTAATTAATAAGCGACGGCCGCTTCTAGCCGTGGCTAATGACTTATCCATATCATCAACGGCTCTCGCGCCCTCGCTAAGCCGTGGCTAATAACTTATTTTATTTCGCACGCCGTGCGCGCCATCAACTATGAGCAATGGCTGTAAGTGGCCGTATGTGAGCCGCAGCTGATTTGGTTACATTAGCCACGATCGCTACGGCCGTCGAAAAGTCGTGACTGATTCTGACGGCCGAGGCAACCGTCGCTGATGCCCGTGGCTGATGTGGTATATTCTAGTAGTGTGTCTGCATAATTGCTAATTATGTTCATATGGGTATTTAATTAATTGCTTGTGATTTATTAGAATGAGATTAATTAAATTATTTAAGTCTATCGGGTTAGCGGGTTTTGGTTTTGGCTTAAGGTGGATGCGGGTTTTGAATTAAGGATTTAAGGGGTTAGGATTGAGGAGGGTGTATAAAACCCCCCCTCATGGCTTGTGCTTACTATTTTGGAGCCACCCAAAGAGTTGAGAAAGGGAGCCAACCACCAAGCCAAGCCAAGCCGCTAGCTCCCTTACCCTTTCCTCCTTGGAGCCGCTGCCACCCAGAGCTGAGCCGAGCCGCCTGCTTCCTTCCCTCTTCCTCTCTTCTTTCCCTTTGGAGCCAAGCCAAGGGGAGCCGAGCCGCCTTCTTTTGCCCCTCTCTTCCTCTCTCCAAGCCGGCGGCTTGGAGTGAGCCGCCACCATCCTTTCTCTTCTTTGGGGTTGAGCCGTCGGATTTCGAAGCCGAAATTGGAGGCCGTCGATTGGATTCTCGTCTCCAATCCCTTTCTTAATTAGGTGAGTGGTTTTATCCCTCCTATTCGGATTTTCTTCGAATTTTCTTGAAGCTACCTTGAAGATTCTTGATCTTGATGATGTTTTTTTTGTGTTCTTGAGATTTTCTTGGTTTCCATGACATGCTTAGATTTTAAATTTTGATCTCATATCATGGGGCATATATTTAATGGAAGATATGTGATTTTATAATTTAATCTTATGAATCATGGATGCATCCTCATCTTGACGTTCTAGATGTTCTTGATGCTACAGATTAATTAATCTACTTGATTCTTGATTAGGGATTCTTGACATATATGCTAGCTTTTATTTAGTGAAAATTACGAGATTATATGCATGATTGTCATGATAACATAAATCTGTGATGTTGGAAATTTAGGGATTTAATTCTGTAAAATTTGGATTTTATTTCATGAGGTGCTGAAAATTTCAGCTCTCAGAAATTTATATGTTGTTTGTTGAATTTGGGCTTATTTATGATTTCTCTGTTATTATGTGCTTAGATCTCTGAACATAGTTGTGTAACCTATCGTTTTGACCAGAAAATAGAGTTTGGAAACATAGGACGCACTATGGAGATTAGATTCGGGTCAGACACAGTAGTTCTGGTCAAAATAGTAACCTAAAATAAAACCCTAATTGAGATGATCTAAATTAAAATTGTGTTAAGGGTGATCATAATCTATTATGAACCAACTTATAAGGTATTCATGAAATAAAACCACACGGGTTCATGACATTGCGGGTCTAAGGGATAGGGGTCGAATTTGGAGTGTTGAGACGCTTCATGACGAGGATACCTCTAGGACACCATAGGAGGATCTTGACTTAGGTCTTGATGCGCCACATCCTTGGGAATGGTGGAGCGGCTCAATTGGGAGCCGAGTTACGGGCTACGCCCGAGTGGTTGGACGCCAAATTCCCAACCTGCAGGATAAGTTCGGAGAGCCTTCCCGATTATCCTAGTGGGTGATGTTGCCTATGGGCATGGTAGGGCTTCGGCCCGATGCACCACTTTTTATTGGTGATGTTGCCTATGGCATGGTAGGGCTTCGGTTTGATGCACATTTCTATTGGTGATGTTGCCTTCAGGTATTGTAGGGTTTTGACCTGATGCACTTTTTTATTGGTGATGTTGCCTATGGCATGGTAGGGCTTCGGCCCGATGCACCTTTCTATTGGTGATGTTGCCTTCGGGCATGGTAGGGCTTCGGCCTGATTCCCCTTTCTATTGGTGATGTTGCCTTCCGGCATGGTAGGGCTTCGGTTTGATGCACCTTTTTGTTGGTGATGTTGCGTTCGGGCATGGTAGGGCTTCGGCCCGATGCACCATTTTTGTTGGTGACGTTGCCTTTGGGCTTAGTAGGGCTTCAGCCTAATGCACCTCTTTGAACAGTTAGATGTCGTGGGCATGGGTGGCCTATTGGCCTGGTTGCAAGTTACACCTCTGTGACTTTGCCTTTTTGGAGATAGAATTTATTTATGTTATCTCTGTGTTTATTTGTATGGGTGGATAAAACTGCTCGCTGAGTTCTTTGAACTCACCCGTTGTCATGTGATTTCTGTTTTGCAGAGCCTGACCGTTGAGGTGGGCTGGATGCACTTGGCATCGCTGGAGGGCAGAGGAGCTGCTGGATCTCAGTGCAGTCCTAGTTAGGGTCATAATCGAGTCTTTTTGATAGTTGTCATGCACTTGTATTAGCTTGATTTGGAGTTGTAGCCCTAACGGCATTTATGTTATTTATTTCAGGTTTTATTTGACTAAACTTTTGAACTGTTGGACTTAATCGTATTTCCGCACTTTTTATTTTTGAGCTATTAAACTAAACTTAGTGTTGGTTCCTTTTTCCTTTAAAAATAAAACTTGTTGTTTTCTTTATGCTACATTATTTGATTTGGCATGTGCATGGTTTAGGCTTTGGGGTATAGGCACGTATACCCTGGTCGGTCACGTGATCCTGAGTTGGGGCATGATAAAATTGGTATTAGAGCATGTGGTTCGGTCTCACTACAACCAAGAGTTGTCACTGTATAGGGCATTGCTAGCATGTCAGTATACGATAAGGGTATGCTATGAGATCAATGGGCTAAGTCTGCACCTCAACGCGACTTGTGGTTTAGTTTGTAAAATATTGGGTGAATTCAATTGCTTAATCTTGAATTGTTTCTTTTCTGGTGTTTCCAGATCAATGGAGGCCTTTGATGTCGTAAGGAGCGGTAGTGATAGAAACTCCATTGAGCGCCGAGGCCGAGGCCACGACCGAGATCGGGGTCGAGAGAGACCACCGCAGACCCGGGAGGAGGTGGGACCAGATCCCATGGTTGTGCAGCTGTAGGCCCAAGTGGCTGAGCTAACTGAGGCACTCCGCAGGGAGGAGGAACTGGGACAGTCCCAGGGTAGCACAGCTTGAGGCCATGAATGGCCCTGTGCTAGAGAGTGCACCATTTTGGGGGGGGGGGGGGCTACCTTTGTATGGGTGCCTGGATTAGAGATCCTTGCAATGATTGCTTAGTCTCTTGAATGATTCATTGGGTCTCGTCATATAGTTAAATATTTATGGTGCAGTATGGTTAGGGCGGTCCTAGGGATCCTAGGGGGGTTGGTTGATAGAGTTCTGCAGAAGGGATTTGCAGGGGTTGGCTGAGAGTAAATTTCTCATATAGCTAAAATTTTGGATTGATTGGAGGATCTTTCCTTTAGATTTCATGAAATATAAATTATGGGTGTAGAGCGACCTTATGCTTAAGGGTCATGATTGTGTGCGACCAAAGTTGAGCAGGACCAGAGCGGTTTTTCTATGAGGCATGTTTTGGGTGCGGACAGGTTGGGCATTTTAGAAAGAATTGTCCTGGCAAGGGCAGTCAGTAGCCTGATCAGACCAGAGGAAAGACATTGATGTCAATGGATTCTGAAGCTCAGAGGGGTCAGACTCAGGGAGGAGGCCAGCGAGCTGGTGGTTCAGAGAGGCCCGCTGCACGGGTGGTTGCTATGAACCAAGAGGGCGCTGAAGCATCCAGGGCAGTATAGTCAGGCAACCTTGTTGTTGGTTCGGCAGTTGCGTATGTCTTGTTTGATCTGGGTTCTACACACTCTTTCGTGTCTGTTTTGTTTGCTGCTAAGTTGGCAGGGGTACCTTCTGTGCTTGAGTTACCTCTTGTGGTGTCTACACCTACGGGTGTTTCGACGATGGCAAAGATAGTCTTTCAGGGCTGCGAGGTTGTCATTTGTGGGCATGCGTTGATAGCCAACTTGACACTCCTGCCGATGCTGGAGCGTGATACAATTTTGGGCATGGACTGGCTGGCGGACCATTTCACCTCAGTGGATTGCATGGCTAAGACTGTGACCTTCAATAAGCCCGGATTGCCCCAGTTTACCTTCCAGGGTGATGGAAGGGGACAGTCGTTAATGGCAATTTCAGCTCTTAAGGCTCGGAAGCTACTTTTGGGCGGATGCCAGTCCTTTTTAACTTTTGTGTCAGTGGCAGATGAAGGCGGAGGTGCGTCCAGGGACATCGGGGGGATGCCCGTGTTGTGCAGGTTTTCTGATGTGTTTTTAGAGGAGATGTCAAGGTTACCTCCAGAGAGAGAGATCGGATTTTGTATCAATTTGCAGCCAGGGATGAAGTCGATCTCCATTCTTCCGCATCAGATGGCACCAGCTGAGTTGAGGGAGTTGAAATCCTAGTTGCTGGAGCTGCTTGATCTGGGTTTCATTCGCCCCAGTATTTCACCTTGGGGTGCTCCAGTGCTCTTGTGAAAAAGAAGGATGGGACCATGCGGATGTGCATTGATTACCGACAGCTTAACAAGATAATAGTGAAGAATCGATACTTGTTGCCCAGGATTGATGACCTATTTGATCAGCTTTAGGGAGCTCAATGGTTTTCTAAGATTCACCTACGGTCAGGGTATCATCAGTTGAGGATCCGGGACAGTGACGTCCCTAAGACTGCTTTCAGGTCGAGGTATGGGCACTTTGAGTTCCTGTGATGTCCTTCGGGCTGACTAATGCACCTGAAGTATTTATGGACCTGATGAATCGAGCGTTCAAGGAATACCTGGATAAGTTTGTGATTGAGTTCATTGATGACATTTTGATTTATTCTAGGAGCAGAGAGGAGCATGCTGAGCACTTGAGGGCAGTTCTAAAAACTCTCAGGGAGAACAGATTGTATGCCAAATTCTCCAAGTACGAGTTCTGGCTAAAAAGCGTGGGGTTTCTTGGTCATGTGGTATCCAAGGAAGGAATAAAGGTGGAACCTGCAAAGATAGAGGCGGTTCAGAACTGGAAGAGGCCGACTAATGTATCAAAGATCCGCAATTTTCTGGGGTTGGCAGGTTATTACAAGAAGTTTGTGGAAAATTTCTCCAGGATTGTAGCGTCATTGACCCGCCTGACCCAGAAGAAGGTCAAGTTTGAATGGGACAGTAAGTGCGAGGAGAGTTTTCTAAAGCTCAAAGACTGCTTGATGTCGGCGCCAGTTTTAGTAGTACCCTCATATTCAGGAGATTTTGTTATTTATTGTGATGTCTCCCGAGTCGGCTTGGGTTGCGTACTGATGCAGAATGGCAGAGTGATAGCCTATGCCTCCAAGCAATTGAAGGTTCATGAGAAGAATTACCCAACCCATGACCTTGAGCTGGCAGCGATGGTGTTTACATTGAAGTTATGGCGTCACTACCTTTATGGCGAAGCTTGTGAGATATACACTGATCATAAGAGCCTGCAGTATTTGCTTACCCAGAAGAAATTGAACCTGAGGCAGAGAAGATGGCTTGATCAAGCTATTGAAGGACTAGGACTGCACGATCATGTACCATCCAGGGAAGGCTAATGTGGTAGCTGATGCTCTGAGCACGAAGTCTATGGGCAGTCTTGCGCATTTGGCAGTCGGGAGGAGGCCGTTGGCCCGGGATTTGGCCCTATGTTTGGATAGCGGAGCAGTCTTGTCAGTATTAGATTCTGGTGCGCTGGTGGCCCACTTGAGAGTGCAGTCCACATTGGTTGACATGCTGCGGGTAGCAGAGGAAGAGGATGTTTTTTGCACACTCACTAAGGGTCTGGCCAGGAGAGGAGATGCAGATAATGGGTTCAATGTGGACTCGGAGGGCGTTCTGAGGTTCAAGAATCGAATAGTAGTACTAGACATGGCCGAGGTTCGCAGGCAGGTGCTGGAGATGGCTCATCGATCTACCTATACTATGCATCTGGGAGTCACGAAGATGTACCGAGATCTCATGCAGAACCATTGGTGGAAATGCATAAAAAGAGAAGTGGTCGAGTTCGTGTCTAAGTGCTTAGTGTGTCAGCAGGTGAAGGCTGAGCATTTGAAGTCGGCAGGGTTACTCCAAAACTTAGGGGTACTAGAGTGAAAATGTGAGAAGATAACCATGGATTTCGTGACTGGGTTGCCAAAGTCAGGGAAAGGTAATAATTCTATTTGGGTAGTGGTGGATCGCCTAACCAAGATATCATATTTCATACCAGTCAGGATGACCTTTTCAGCTGAGCAGTATACGAGGTTGTTGTTGGATCAGATTGTCGCTTATCATGGAGTTCCCGTTATGATTATCTCAGATCGGAGCACTCAGTTCACGGCTCGATGTTGCAGTCCTTCCAGGAGATGTTGGGCACTCAGATCCGATTCAATACCGCATTTCACCCTTAGACAGATGGTCAGTCAGAGCGGACTATTTAGATGCTGGAGGATATGCTGAGGGCATGTGTCTTAGACCTAGAGGGAAGTTGGGAGAGGCACTTACCTTTGATTGAGTTTGCTTATAATAACAGCCACCACAGCAGCATTGGGATGACCCCCTTTAAGGCGTTGTACGGGCGGAGATGTAGGTCTCCTGTAGGCTAGTTTGAGGTAAGAGATTCCCTTATGATGGGACCTGATCTGGTGGGAGAGGTTGTAGAAAAGGTGAAGTAAATCAGAGAGAGGCTGCTAGCAGCTCAGAGTCGCCAAAAGATGTATGCTGATGGAAAGGCCAGGGAGGTAGAGTTTGCTGAAGGGGACATGGTGTTCCTTAAGGTGTCCCCTATGAAAGGGTTGGTGAGGTTTGGTAATAAAGAAAAGCTAAGCCCTAGATTTATTGGGTCGTTTCCTATTCTCAAGCGTAGGGGAGCCGTGGCCTATGAGTATGGACCGAGTACATCCAGTATTCCATATGTCTATGCTGAAGAGGTATATTCGGGATGAGTCCCATGTGACCGAGCCTACCGCAGTGGAGGTGGATTTAGCAGTCTCTTATGAGGAGCGATCAGTTGAGGTGCTAGACCGGCAGATCCGGAAGTTGAGGTCCAAGGAGATCCCCTTGGTTAAAGTCATATGGGAGCACCATTTTGGCCAGGAGGCCACCTAGGAGGTGGAGCAGGATATGAGGGAGCGTTATCCTTCATTATTTGAAGATGCGGCGAGTTCTTATTCTTTTCTGAAATTTGAGAACGAATTTTCTTTAAGGATGGAGGATTGTAATTATTATTTTTTTATGTTGCGTGTATTTGCCAGCCTAGCGGACTAGTTCGTGGTCGAACCAAGTCATGTCATAGTCTGGAGCGAGCTTGCGAGCTCGGGTAAGTAGGATGTGAATTTATGAATTTTTAGGCTTGAGTAGTTGAGAGTATTTAATTTGATGTTATGTGTGCATAATTTCTAATTATGTTCATATGAGTATTTAATTAATTGCTTGTGATTTATTAGAATGAGATTAATTACATTATTTAAGTCTATTGGGTTAGCAAGTTTTGGTTTTGACTTAAGATGGATGTGGTTGTGAATTAAGGATTTAAGGGGTTAGGGTTGAGGAGGGTGTATAAAACCCCCTCTCATGGCTTATGGCTCCTATTTTGGAGACACTCAAAGAGTTGAGAAAGGGAGCCAACCACCAAGCCAAGCCAAGCCGCCAGCCCCCTTTCCCTTTCCTCCTTGGAGCCGCAGTCACCCAGAACCGAGACGAGCCGCCTGCTTCCTCCCCTCTTCCTCTCTTCTTTCCCTTTGGAGCCAAGCCAAGGAGAGCCGAGCCGCCCTCTTCTTCCCCTCTCTCCCTCTCTCCAAGCTGGTGGCTTGGAGTGAGCAGCCACCTTGCTTTCTCTTCTTTGGGGTTGATCCATCGGATTTCGAAGCCGAAACCGAAGGCCGTCGATTGGATTCTCGTCTCCAATCTCTTCCTTAATTATGTGAGTGGTTTTATCCCTCCTATTCGGGTTTTCTTCAAATTTTCTTGAAGCCACCTTGAAGATTCTTTATCTTGATGATGTTTTTTTGTGTTCTTGAGATTTTCTTGGTTTCCGTGCCATGCTTAGATTTTAAATTTTGATCTCATTTCATGGGGCATATGTTTAATAGAAGATATGTGATTTTATAATTTAATCTTGTGAATCTTCGATGCAACCTCATCTTAGAGTTCTAGATGTTCTTGATGCTATAGATTAATTAATCTCCTTGATTCTTGATTAGGGATTCTTGATATATATGCTAGCTTTTAGTTAGTGAAAATTATGAGATTGTATGCATGATTGGCATGATAACATGAATCTGTGATGTTGGAAATTTAGAGATTTAATTCTGTAAAATTCGGATTTTATTTCAGGAGGTGTTGGAATTTTCAACTTTCTGAAAGTTATATGTTGTTTGTTGAATTTGGGTTGATTTATTATTTCTCTGTTATTATGTCCTTAGATCTCTGAACATAGTCGTGTAACCTATCGTTTCAACCAGAAAATATAGTTTGGTAACATAGGACATACTCTGGAGATTAGATTCGGGTCAGACACAGTAGTTCTGAGCAGAACAGTAACCTAAAACCAAACCCTAAAATAAAACTCTAATTGAGATGATCTAAATTTTAATTATATAATTAAAATTGGGTGAAGGGTGAGCATAATCTGTTATTAACCAACTTATAAGGTATTCATGAAATAAAACCACACGGGTTCATAACATTGCGGGTCTAAGGGATAGGGGTCGTGTTTGGAGTGTTGAGACGCTTCATGATGAGGACACCTCTAGGACACCGTAGGAGAATCTTGACTTAGGTCTTGATGCGCCATATCCTTGGGAATGGCATAGTGGCTCAAATGGGAGCCGGGTTACGAGCTACGCCCGGGTAGTTGCACGCCAAATTCTCAACTTGCAAGATAAGGTCGGAGAGCCTTCCCGATTATCCTAGTGGGTGATGTTTCCTATGGGCATGGTAGGGCTGTGGCCCGATATACCCCTTTTTATTGGTGATGTTGCCTATAGCATGGTAGGGCTTCGGCCCGATGCACCTTTCTATTGGTGATGTTGCCTTCAGGCATGGTAGGGCTTTGGCCGGTGCACTTTTTTATTAGTGATGTTGCGTATGGCATGGTAGGGCTTCGGCCCGATTCACCTTTCTATTGGTGATGTTGCCTTCGGGCATGGTAGGGCTTCGGCTTGATGCACCTTTCTATTGGTGATGTTGCTTTCAGGCATGGTAGGGATTCGGCCTAATGCACCATTTTTGTTGATAACGTTGCCTTCGGGCATGGTAGGGCTTCGACCTGATGCACCTCTTTGGAGAGTTAGATGTCGTGGGCATGGTCTTTGGAGAGTTAGATGCCATGGGCATGAGTGGCTTGTTGGCCTGGTTGCTAGTCACACCTCTGTGACTTTGCCTTTTTAGATATAGAATTTATTTTTGTTATCTCTGTGTTTATTTTTGGGTGTGGAAAAAATTGCTCGCTGAGTTCTTTGAACTCACCCGTTGTCGTGTGATTTCTGTTTTGCAGAGCCTGACCGGTGAGGTGGGCTTGATGCACTTGGCGTCGCTGGATGGCAAAGGAGCCGCTGGATCTCATAGCAGTCCTAGTTAGGGTCGTAGTCGAGTCATTTTGGTAGTTGTCATGCACTTGTATTAGCTTGATTTGGAGTTGTAGCCCTGAGGGCATTTATGTTATTTATTTCAAGTTTTATTTGACTAAACTTTTGAACTGTTGGACTTAATCGTATTTCCGCACTTTTCATTTCTGAGCTATTAAACTAAACTTGGTGTTGGTTCGTTTTTCCTTTAAAAATAAAACTTGTTTTTTTCTTTACGCTACATTATTTGATTTGGTATGTGCATGGTTTAGGCTTCGGGGTATAGACACGTATACCGTGGCCGGTCACGTGACCCTGAGTTGGGGCGTGATAGCATCCACAAAGAAGGTTGAGAAGACGGGATGCCTCCTTCTACGATGGCGCAGCCTTCTCATCAATCGGATTACATTCACTTCTCCCCGACCACCCCCATTGTGATCGACAACGGCGGCTCCGTCTTCCGAACTAGGTAACGCCCTAAACACTAACTCTGGGTTTCATTCGCTGACGGCTTGTTCACGTGTCCTCTTCATGCCTTGATCTATCTTCTTTCCTCTCCAACAACATTTTCTTCTGTCCTACAGGTGGGCTGGGGAGTCGGATCCACGCGTCAGTTTCTGCAACGTCGTTGAGAGGCCTCGTCACAAGGCCGCCGGTACCTTGTTATACTCCTTTTGTTAGTGGATGCCTGAATTGCGACATTTTCGCACGATACTTGTGCTCAATTTTTCGCTACCGCGTCTAAAGTCTTTTTCTCCATTTTATTTTGAGACTGTGCAGATAATCTTGGTTTCATGCATGATGCTAACATCTCTTCAGAAATCCAGGTGAAACAGTCACTATTATTGACGATAATGATCCTGCATTGATGAAATATTTTGATTGCACGCGGACGTCACATCGTTCACCATTAATTTGATGCCAATGTGGTCTTATCAGTTTGAAAGCATGGAATATGTAAGTCCCTTTTCTGTTTTGAATAACGTTAGCCTCTTTTCTTCCTTTGAATTTAATAGTAATTGTCCCCTCGATTGTGATTGTCCTGGCAAACTGATATCCAGTGTACTCTGCTGAAACATAGAAAATTGTTCTTCATGACTATGTTCTGTCATATGCATGCTTAAAGACTTATTAAGTTGTCTACTGATGGTGCCTCCAGGTAATGAGAAGCTTGTAGATGCTGAGGATGGTGGGGTAAGAAAATTTCATGTTCCTTTCCCAAAATGCAGTTTAATGCCTCCGTATGGTTGAGCTACTTGATGTGATTGCCCAAGTTGACCTAGTTTAGTATTTTTAGAGCGTCCATGGAGGTTACTCATTGGTTTGTTGTTCATTTGCTGCAAAGATGAAGATATTATATTTGTAGCACCTGTAACTTGTATCCTAGAATTGATAAAACCCAATTGATCAATAGCTAATGTGCCCATGCTAGTGCTTGTGGCAATTTTTTGCTCTGAATATATAGGTGCTAGACTTTGTGGCGGATGTTGACTAGAAACACTTAAACCATGAAGACTGAATCCATCATTGGAACCCACTGAATTATATGTTGCTTCATGGCTACTTGTATAGTGTTCATAAAAAATTCCCTGATTTTGGCATGATTACTTTTCTCATGTATAAGCAATATTTCTGTTGAATGTATCAAAGCAATAAGTAGGTTTTTGAAAAACATGAAGAGAAATTGACACCAAAATGTTGAAGAACACTATTAGTAAGTTACAAAATAGTAGGTGTGCATAAAGAGTCTATGCAGAATAGAATAATCATAATTGATCTGCTATAAAACTTGTTCTAAGATACCTTGGTCCCAAGCCTTCGCAAGATTAAATTTTTGCTCCAAGTTTGAATATATCTAAGATATATAGAACTCCGCATGTTCCTTTTGAATATCATGTAAATCAGTCATCTGTCATAAACAATTTAAAGGAATATTATTTATATTCCTTCCATTGTAGCTTATTCTCATTTTTTCTCTCCAACAAATGATTCTACTTTTTTTCGGATTAAATTAGCATGGTTGCTTGTTAGCTGTTAATTTTGTCAAAGTTTCTTCTAATTTTCTTAATTTTTCCATTTCTATGGCCAATAAAATCTATCAAGCCTTTGGACTTAATGTTAGGCTGAAAGGTTTAGATAGACCAATAAAAATGGATTAACTCATGCTCACATATTTTGCTGGTTTCTAGTTGATTTCTATTTTTAGTACCCAAATCATGGATACTTGAATGTTAATATTATTGTAATTCATTTTATTAAATATTTTGTTAGTATAGATTTACTCTTTTACATCATGAAGACATTGAATACAAGAAGTTAGGACTTCGGGATAATGTTGCACAATTTTGCCTTTTAAAAGTACAAGTACATGGTTGTTGTTATTTATGATTTTCTTAAGTCATTTTTTTCGCTTTGGTTTTACTAATACCTAACCCTGAGATATATGCTATGTACTTTAAAGAATTGAATTGTGCAATTCTTAGGCTACCATTTTTTGGATTTGTACTTGTAATGTGTTTATATTCTACACTGGGATATGAAAATCCATGCTCTTACGTGGAAAATGATGGACCATTAATTCATCTCTTGTGCATTTGCTGAATTACTTGAGTGAGTGTAATAAGTATGAATGATTTTTTTTTCCTTTCTTGATTGATTGGTTAATTGTTCCCTTAATTCTAAGATGTTTGATTGATAGCTTGTGATGCTAATTGTTCCCTTTTTGAACACTGACAACATGAATAAATGTTTTTTTTTCTTTTTGAAGAAAGAGAAAAATGTATAATGTATGATATTACAATTCTACGTAGAAAGATGAAATGGACATCTCTCAACTAAAGGAAACGATTGAATCAGCCATTGCAGAAATTGATGGCGCAAGCAGCCCTACAAGTTCTGTGAGTTATTAACAGCAGGAATTCAATGAAGCCACTTGACCTTAGTTACTCTCTCCTTCATTTCTTCTTTCTTTAGTTCACAATTCCTATCCATTACTTCCAGCCTCACTATTCTAAAACAAGTTGTTTAATGTTCAGTTGTGTTTATTACTCTAATTAATAGAACTGATTTTGTTTTGAGGGGTTAATTTTCACGAGGTTAAACTTTGATGCTATTATATATCATAGTAAGATATGTTTTATTCCTAGAGCTTCTACTATGCATACTTCTTTATCTCGGCCACTTGCACCACCTGGTTTTGCTAGTACAACACTGGAAAAAAATCTTCATGTTCAATCTTCAAGGTCTTGTTTTGCATCAGAGGTAGTAATATGTAAACTTTTTTAGATTAATTAGATATCACAGTGTTTTTCTTTTATGATATTAGAGATGCAGAAGCTAGTCTTCATGCTTTAAACAAGAGCATAAATGGAAGCAAGAGATTTGAGCATGAATCTAGCCACCTTGTAGTGGGAAAAATGTATTTAGCAAGAAAACTTTTTTTTTGTTCTTCATATTCTGATTTTTTTTTTTAACCGCAGAATTCTAGGGAAAGTCTAATCCATAATTATTTGCCTAAGTACCAATAGCCAATTGGAGATGTTATAGCAAAAGATTTTGTTACTCCTATAGATGGTTGGTGAAGTGACCGGATGAAATATGCTTTTGCAATTTATTTCCTTGAAAATATAATCCACTTAATTTTACTAATTATAATTTTAGTTCAATAAGGTTAACTTTCTAGGTTCATTTTAATTGAATCTCCAATATTTTAGTGGTTTACCCATTAAATGTACTGTTGCATTAGTTCGGATGTCACATCAAAAAGCTACATTAGTTTGGATCTCACATCAAACTGTCGACTTGTGCTGAAGTATCAATTATTTCTAAATCTCAAGCTTACATAAAGAAGGGACAAAAATTAGGTCAATGGATGATTACCTGGATCTGCAAATCATTCATTAATTCTCCAACTCATTGAAGATGTATCTTACATGTTATATCCATAGAAATATAGGGGTACTTCAGAGATCTTAATTAGGAATGATGAAAAAGGATTTGATGGCATTTGGCTTTGATTATTGTTTTTTTTTTTTTTTTAAACATTAGTAGCGCTCAATATGGATATAACTTGACTCTAGACTATTTTATACTTCATATTAACAAATTAATATCTATATTGGTTGTCAAATATTTCAAGAATGATAAAAATTGCCGACTTTGGTGTTGCTCGTATTGAAGCACAAGATCCTAATGACATGATGGGTGAGACAGGAAGACTAGGTTACATGGCTTCGGAGGTATGAATTCCCTTTGTCACATTAAATTGGTTTGATTGTCATAAATTTTCTTGAGTACTTTCTTAGAAGCTTGAATTGTAATGATTTGATAGGAGAATTGATTTGGGAGCTAGTCTGTACTTGTGAAACCGTGTTTCATTATGCTTCTTTTAATGTTGCATCATGTTTTTTTCCATTTGCAGCTCTCCTGAGAACTCAAATGAACATGTTTCATCAGCAAAAAGAATCCAAAAAGAGAGCCACAAATGAAAATTTTGAGCAGCAAAGTAATTCCGACATAAATTTAAAAGAACATAATATTTTTGGAAATATTGACACGGCAAGAAGTTCTCAATAACTTTTTGTTAACTTTTTATTTTAAGCAGTAAAGTAATCATCTTTGTAGGTGAATTTTTGTTGATGAAATAGAATTTTATTTTTTTTTGAGGAAATTGAATGGATTTTTAGTATTTATTAACTTGTTATATGTATAAATGTTTGATATTTACACTTCATGTTAATTAATTATAATTAATATGAATTAATATATATTTCATATTAATTAAATATATATTAATTTATTTCAATATAATAGATATATCAATATAAATAAATATTTATAGAAATATTTAGTTATAATACACAAATTATTTATATATAATTCACTAATATATAATATAATATTATATTATATATTAATTTGTATTAATATATATAATATTAATATTATATATATTAATATTTGAGACGCAAAGGCATGTGCATCGTGAATATTAGCTGAGAAATGCTTTTAGTAAAAGCGTTACGAGTTGCATTGAAGACGCAACTAAATAGCGTCTCCGCTAGAAATCACTAACGCTAGGCCTTTGTGTCTCGAATAAGCAAGTTGCATTGAGACGCATCTAAAAAGCGTCTTCGTCGGAAATCATTGACACAAAGCTTTTGCATCCCAAATATTATTTGGGAGATGCTTTTATTAAAAGCGTCGCGAGTTGCATTGGAGGCACAATTAAAAAATGTCTCCACCAAAAATCACCGACGTTAGACCTTTGCGTCTCAAAAATTATTGGGGACATAATGATCTGAGACGCTTGTAAGTAGCGTCGGTGAGGTAATTAGTGATGCAAAAAATCTTCCTTAAAAGAAAAAAAAAGACGTCACAATTTGCTATATTTGTTGTAGTGGTAGGCCCTCCTCACTCAGATTGCATCTCACTCGGGCCTTCTACCGATGATGTCGCAGTCGTTGTCCTCCTCGACCCAGTTGATGCTCCCGACTCAATCATTGTCGACGTACTCCACTGCCTCCACCGCAGCCGTGAGATTTTGGTTTATTGTATTTCGATTATATTTTGATACTTGTTAGCATTCGTTTGAGGCTTAAACTACTGGAATAATGAGCATCAGCAACGGCTGAAACCATTGCTAAGCCATTCCTAAAAACCATCAGCAACGGCTTGCAATGGCCCGGCCCGTTGCAACGGAGCCGTGGCAGAAAAATGTGTTGCTGATAATTTAGCAACGGATCAGCAACGACCGCTCGGGCCGTTGCTAATAATATTATCAGCAACGGCGTTGCTAATAATATTATCTTGCTAAGCCGTTGCTGTATGACATCAGCAACGGCTTACGATACACTTTTATTAACGGCTTTCCCACAAACGATTGTGGGAAAGCCGTTGCTGATGACTAAAACCTACAGCCGAAAAAATTTAAAATTCCAAATTTCCATTAATACATTGATACATTATCTGATACATAACTCACACACTCATACACCCATACATACATCCATTCACACATCACAAATACACCTAGATATATATCAAAATAATTATACTTATATTTATAATTATCCACAATCCTATAAAAACTATTCAAATTCAAATTTGAAGTATCAAATATCCAAACAAAATAAATTAATCAAGTATAGTATCTAAGTAACAAAGTTAATATATTAAAAATAATAATAAATCTCACGATGACGATGGAGGATGGTCTGGATCATATGGCGGGGTCTTGAGTGCTTGGGTGTACACCGGCGTGGACTGACTCGAGGACGATGGATTAGATGATGCCGAGGGGATGTCTGCTCCGGTATGAGCTAAGATGTTGCGTAGCATAGCATGCATCTCCGCCATCATCTGACTCTAATGCGCGACCGTCTCCTCTAGTGTCCTTATCCTGGTACTTTGATCATAACTGGACCTGGAGGTGGACGGCCGCTCACCAGCGACCGGAGGGGTCGGTGCCCCAAGCGGACCTAGCACGACTCGCGCATGACCACTATCTGCAAAGTCATATATGCGGTCGTGGTCCCAGCCACCTACAGCCTCGACCCACGCTCCTGCATCAAAGTCCTCGGGGGTGCCCCCGTGCTGCACCACCGTTTGAGTGTAGGTCTCCTACTCAAGTTTGATTTTTTGTTTCATATTTTTCTTAAAACTTAAATTATAAATAAATAATGAATAATTTAAACAAATATACTTACCATAATGTATACAGCGCGGTTGTCAATATAATCCCTTGTCTCATGTACTCGACGGTGAGTCCGCTCAAACACTACCATCGGGGAGGGTCGCTGGACAGTCTCGTCGTCCAACACCGTCGTCTACATTTACAACACCGTCCAACTCGTCGATGCGTACGTGAAACGTATCAACTCGTCAAATGGATGATTATTTTCTAAATGTTTCGAGTCAGTTTGAGTCCATAGTAGACAATTCCGACACGAGTCCAAAATGGACGATTTCGACGGGAGTCCGAAATGGACGATTCTGGCGCGAGTCCGAATTGGACGATTTGGCGCGAGTCCGAAGTGGATGATTTCGGCACAAGTCTGCTGAGGACGACTACGGACTAATTAATATTTTAACTAATTAATTAATATTAATCTAAAATATTTTAATTAATTTAAATAATTAACATACCATTATTAATCTAAAAATTAATGTAAACTATAACAATTAATCTAAAAATTAATCTAAATCATAATAATTAATCTAAACCCTAAAAATTAATCTAACAATTAATCTATAAATTAAACAATTAATTAAAAAATTAAATAATTAATTAAAAATCCATAATTAATGGATTTTCGGTGCCGGCGTCTAGTGTCCGGACACTGGACAACAATCCGGCCTTCGACCGAATTGAATGGGAAGGAAGGGGTGAGGGGCGGCGAGGAATACCTGGAACAGACGGGGCGACGTCAGCAGCGGCGGCGGCGTCGGCGATGGTAGCGGGCGGCGGCAACAGAGGAAGAGGAAGAAGAAGAAGGAAGGGGCGGGCGCGAGCGCGTGCCCTATATAAACTTATCAGCAACGGCACACTTAACCGTTAGAACGCAGTTGCTGATAAGTTAATCATTAGCAACGGCTCACTTGTCCGTTAAAAAGTCGTTGCTAAGGTAATTAATATCTGCAACGGCTCGCATGTCCGTTAGAAAGCCATTACAGATACAACATATCTGCAACGGCTTGAGCGGCCGTACGAACGCTGTTGCAAATAGCAATGGCTTGAGCGGCCGTTGCTGAAGAACTAATTTCTAGTAGTGTTAGATACTTGATATAGATGTTTGTACTTTACATTTCATATTTTGATACTTATTTGCCTCCGGTTTGAGACTTAAAGTTGTTTATATACTTATAGTTGTATATATATGATATTTTGATACTTGTTTGCCTTCGATTTGAGGTTTATATTGATGATATTTAAGTAAAACTTGTATGGTTGGTTGAAAATATATGTGTATGAGGTTTTGTGGTTGTAATTTGTGATTGAAAATGTATAGTTGTAATCTGTGATTGATGATATCATTGTATATACAGGAATTTTCAAATTTTTAATTTTTTTCAGTTACAGGATATAACTTCAGCCACGGCTTACCCACGGCTGCCTGTCATTACGTCGTGGCTGAAAGCGTATCGTAAATAGCTGATGGCATGGGTAGCACCAAATATCCCGGTTGCTAATAATATCATCGACGGCTCACAGCCACAGCTGATGTGTTTAAATCAGTGACAGCCACCAAGGGTCGTCACTGATGTGTTTATATCAGTGACAGCGCGCGCCACTGTCATTGATGATTACTTGTAACAGTAGAGGTCGGCCATCACAACTTATCTAAGACGCGCACATCAGTGACGACCTTTTGCCACGGCACCCACTATCCGTGATAGTTTGCATCGACGGTTCAGCCACGACATTAGTCGTCGATAACAACGACAATTCTAGTAGTGCGAAATATAAATACTAAAATTTCTAGATCCAGAATCAAGTTTTAATAATATCCATTCTACCACTATGAAAAAGTCTTTAAAACATTAAAAACTTTTACAAAAAATCAAAAAAAAATGTAAGACCCGAAAATTTCCTAATATAAAAATCTATTTTGGTGCAGCGCACCGGATCGGGGGTTAGTCGGGTCGAGCCGCAGAACCACCTCGAGTAGAAGATATAACTTGACTCATGAGAATATGAAGTTTAAATTAGCTCAATGGTTATTTCCTTTTATGCATAAGATGTTTATTAAAGTCGAGTTCGACTCTTGAGTGCGGATTGAATCGGAGCCCGAATCGGACTCGGATCGAATCGAGTAGAGGTTAAGTCATATGAGGGGCATTTGAGTCATCTGTGGATGAGGGAATATAATCCCTCATCATGAGCCGTGTGACTCATCTTGGAGCCACACACAGCCCGAGCAAGGGGGAAATGGGAGAGAGGGGAGATCTTGTCGGCGCCGAGTCCGCGTCGACTCTCGAGAAGATTGGATCTCGTCTTCATCGAGGTTTCCTCAGGATCCAATCAAGGTGAGTGGTTAGCATAGTTTTTGAAGGGAGGCGGGTGGTCGGCCCTATAAGATTTGAAATCAGGTTTTCTCTCGCGAGTTCTTACCGATCGATGCATTTCTTCGTATTAGAACTTTAATCGTTGTGTATTTCTATGATCTGGTGTTTTAAACGTGTTTATTTCGCGTTCTTGAGGGCTGGCCGAGTAGAGGAAAAAGGAGAAAGGTCATGCCAAAATTTTCCCCAATTTCCTCGCTCGTCTCGAAACTCGTAGATCGCTTTATGTTCGTATATGTTAGATCTATGGATTTATCATTCGTGTCATTGTCACAACCATGCTCGTTCATCCTTGAGGACTCGGCCGAACAGGGGGTCACCCTGCTTGAGTCGGCCGAGCAAGGGCAAGGGTGAGAAAAAGTGGACTGCTCGGATTTAACATGCTTGGTTTCAGGTTGTGTTGTTTTGATTCGCGATCACATGCTTATAGATAAGTTGAACTTGTATCATATGATTGATGTTCGTCTTAGAGATTCTCGCAACTATAGATCTATATTTATCTCAGTTATGGTAATGTTCTTGCTAAAACTATAGAGACATGATGATACTTAGGAAGAACTCTAACCATGGCAAGTAAATTTATTGATTTATGTAATTGTAGGAATGATTGCTTAGTGGTCATCCTTAGCTCATTCCTCTTTAATTTTTGAAATGATGAAATATGTTACCATGCTTAGTATTTCATGCATTGTGAATTTATGGTTATCTTACCATGCTTTATAAGTTGCTTCTTATTGAAATAAATTCTAAATGTAGTGTATAAATGATTATTGATGAATCTCGTAGGTATATATAGTAGTTGCTGTAAGTTATTCTTGTTTTTCTTTAAATTATATAAGTTGTCCTAAAATATTCATGGGTGGAATTCCAATGTCGGTACATAGTATTCCTCACCCAAGGTAGCGTATAACGCTAGATAACATGCAGGACGTTGCAAGATGCTTTGCATATATGAAAACTTAGCTAGGAGATGACACAACTTTCTAGGACTCCTAGTAAATATTTTTGAAAACATAGAACTATTAGGTGTGCACAATTTTGGAAGGGCAGCATTAATTTTGGAAGGCCTGCTAGGTGTCAGACCCCAATTGGGTGGGACTAGCTATCCCTACCCCAGACGGTGCCCGGAGACTAGTGGATCATCCTAGTCGATGGCCCGGGATTTCTTGTTTACATCTTGCTATGATGTGGTCGGTCGGCCAGTGTGATTCTACCTTGTATGGTAGGGGCCGATTGTAGCCGGGATTCTAATATCATAAGTAAGCTCAAGGGCCGGATGCCGAAGACTTGATAGGCCAAGATGACAAGTTTTCACATATATGGTTTATATAGAATGACCCATAGGGTTAGTAGTCACGCTAGAAAGTAACTTACGTCCCTGAATATATATTATGTTGCCTTATAAGTTATGCCTGAATAACTGAGGATTATGTGGAGGTTCGCAAGAACTGCTCACTGAGTCCCAAGTGGACTCAGTTTGTTTCCTTCTTTTTTTTTGCAGAGCATGAGCAGTGATTGTGACCTGTCGGCATGGCGCAGCTGGAGGGTGAGTGGTGGTGTCATATCTCGTAGCGACGTCCTTAGGTCATAGTCCAGTGTCTTAGTAGTTGTTTCCTTTTTTGCACTGACAGTTGTGTTTTGGAAAAGTTTGTAAAACTTTGATATTTGAGATGTTCAATTTGGTCTGAGGATGGTTTTCTCTTTGGTTTGAAAAACTTTAAATAAAGCTTGTGTTGAGGTTTCTTTATATCGATATCTTCTGATTTCTTATATGTCAGTGTAGACAGTAGACTTCATGGTAGGATGTAGACCCTGACCGATCACACTACCCTCAGTTGGGGTGTGACAAAAAAAAACTAAAATATATGAATATATTTTTTATAATAAAAATATATTTTAGGATCTAAAAAAAATTAACCAAAAATTTCGAAAATATTATAGACTTTTATCCAAAATATATAACACTACATTTATATTAAAAAAATATTTTGAAAACGCCATTCTAAAATCTCCCAAAAAAACATAAAAAATCTCATTCATTAATTTAAATTTTTTATAATTTTTTAAATAGTTTAGGATGTATTTATATGATCACTACTCTAAGGAGTTTCACTTGAAATTTTTTAAATATTTCTTTAAATGTTTAAAGAGTTTTACTTGAAAATGTTTAAAACAAATGACACTATGTTTAAAGAGTTTCACTTAAAAATATTTTGATAAATTGCCATATTATCTATTTAGAGTTTCACTTGTTTAAAACATTTTCACTTGAAATTCTTTATATGTTTCTTTAAATGTTTAAAGAGTTTAACTTGAAAATGTTTAAAACAAATAAAACCCACTTAAAATGTTTTGATAAATTGCCATATTATCTATGTAACTAAAGATCAGTTTCACTTGTTTTAAATATTTCCGAGTGAAACTCTTCAAACATACATTTGAAGAGTTCCCTATGTTTTAAACATTTGTAAGTGGAACTTTTTAAATATTTAAAGAGTTTCAAGTGAAATTTTTTAAATTAATTATTTGATCATGAAAATATATCATAAATTTTTTAAAAAAAATTAAATTAGTGAATGAATTTTTTTATTATTTTCGAAGATTTTAGGATATATTTTCAAAATATTTTTTAATTTAAATATAGTGTATATACTTTGGATAAAAGTCTATAATATTTACGAAACTTTCGATTCAAAATTTTTTTAAACCCTGAATAAAAAATTATTTCATATTTTTTCAAAATTTAATTATTATTTTTTTCAAAAATCTTTAAAGACTTTTGTAGAGGGGATAAAATGTGTATTATAAAAATTTAGTTCCGGATCTAAGAATTTTCAAACGTGGTTTGAGGAATTCTATATTTTTGGTTTGAGGATTTTTCAATGAAATTGTTCCGGTTTTGAAAAAATCTTGAATATTTATTGATTGAAAGTTTTATGAAGCCAAATCATCAATGACGTAGATTTTATCAATTTTTTATTTATTCTAAGTAAGCTCACCAACTCCTTAACAAATTTATCAACTTAATAATTTAAATATTATTACCTAAATAACCTATTTGGTTAGAGTAGTTAAATGGACAATTAGTGGTTCAATTGTGTAAATATGCTCGATTTAAATCTTTAAAAAAAGCGATCTAAACACAAAAAAAAAGAGTCATGACCAGGCCCACACGTCCCCATTTAGACGACAGTAATTTTTCAAAATAGAATTTTTGAGAGACTGAAAATTTTTAGATTCTAATTTTAAAAATTAAAAATTTTAAAATCAAAATTTAATGGATTAAATACCCAATTTACTCCTGGGTCAAAATTTCTAATTCTATTTAGTAAAAAATTAAATAAAAAATATTAAAAATAAATTAAATTTATAAAATATTTTTTATAATAAAATTGAGATATTAGAGTATAAAAAATATATTTTCAAACTCTCTAATGCATTAAAAAAATTTGCTCAGATTCTATAAATTAAAATTAAAATTAAAAATTATGAAATATTTTAATGTAAAATATTTTTTTGGATCATAGTAGATATTTTGTATCATTAAAAAATTATTTTATGAATTCAAATATTTTTTAAAAAAATTATGAAATTATTATAGACTTTATACAAAAGTCTCTAATCAGCTAGAAACTTTTACTTATAATAAATTTTTAATTATAAAAAATAAAATTTAATTCATAAAAAATATATATATAATATAAAAGATATGCTGGAGTCTATGAAAATATTTTGGACAAAAAATATTTCAATATTTTTATTTTAAATTTAATTTTATAGACTTTGGGTGAAAATCTCTAATGTATTAGAGACTTTGGGTGAAAATCTCTAATGTATTAGAGACTTTTGCCCAAAGTCTATAATAATTTTATAATTTAAAAAAATAATTTTAATTAATAAAATATATTTTTTAAATACAAAAGATGTGGTGTGATCCAAAAATATATTTTTCATCAAAATATTTCATAATTTTTAATTTAAATTTAATTTTATAAATTTTTACAAAAATCTCTAATGAATTAAAGAGTTTATAAATATATTTTTTAGATTTTAACACATCAATTTTATTATAATTCTTTTTTATAAATTTTTAACTCAGTTAAAGATTTTGGCCCAAGGGTAAAATGAGTATTCGATTCACTCAATTTCGATTTTAAAAATTTAAAAATTTTAAATTTGATTTTGAGAATTTATCTTTCTCAAAATTCAAATTTGAGAAATTACTATTTAGACAAATAATTAAAAAAAAATAAAGTAATTTAATTGACCGTACACATTGTTGTTGATTGATTTGGACCATTCTCCTTGCTTCTTATAGACTTAAGTTTGACCACATTCGCATCAGCCTTTCTTGGACTTTGCAGTTTTTATGAAAAGACGCTTGTTTTCTAAATATTTTGGTTTTTGTCCTATATCAAAAATTAATTGCAATTTTTTGTAATAAAATAGCTGAAAATTAACAAAATGATCGATTAATTAATGAGTATAAATAAATGCATGCATGTTGTATTAATAGATGTGCATTGAATCCATGACATGACCTTCTCAGAGAAACTTGGAAATTATTCAATCCTCTTATGCACTTGTCAATTAATTGTGAGATATAACATCTGCAATTAATGGAGATATATTTTTGTGCGCCTATGTCAGATGCATGAAATCCACGCCTCCTAAATTTAGGATGCGTGCATGATATATCAAATTAACAAAAGAAGTAAAGAGCATTACAGTCAATGCAAATGACGTACGTGGAAGAAGACCACAGGAGTGATAAATGAATCGCATAATATTTTGTATTCCTTTTTTATGACAACGAGTTGCACTATATATAACAGTATGGTCGTTAATCTTTTGCAATAATCTTTATAACTCTGACATCATATCAAAAGTAAGATCTCTCCCATAGACAAAATAAATAATATAATCAGCCAAACTGCTGGTATTCTAATAAATGAAGATATTCACATGCTACGTTATTCGCCGTCTTACCCTATTAAAAAAATGTATAAATTTATCTCATAATTATATTTTTAATTTGTCCTCCACGTTACATAATTGAATCATTTTTGCATTTTTTCTTAACGAAAGTTCACGTCAACAAACGAAATCTCACATGACAAATATAGCTCGATCAAATAAAATATCACGATAGAAAATAAGACGTAGCAATTATGTACTGATAAAAGTAACTTTGGTCCAAAACATATTTAAAGGGTAAATTTATACCTTTTTCAATACTTCAAAGACAAATTTGATTCTTTTCTCTTGAATAAAATTTATATGGTGCCCAGCCAATGTATTTTATGTCCATTATACGATTTCTGCAAGTTTGGCTTCTACATTAGAATTTAAATAAATACTTTAGTAAATTTCTTGAGAAATATAAATTTTAAAGATGAAATAAAAATAATATTCAAAAAGATATATCTTGATTACTAAAATAGAAACTTGATTAAATTTAATTATTAGTAATCAGTCTGGCTCGACCCGAAAGTTCGAAAAGAATACTGTCCCAGTTCAAAATTGGGATAGGACCGGGACGAAATCGAGATGCTTTATATACGGGACCGAGACTGTGACATATATTTGCTTCCTGACAAAATTGGACGGGGCTGAGACATACCAAATCTCGACTCATCCCGACTTGAACTCATCCATACTATGTTGGTTGATTTCTTATTACAATGACAAGTGACTAAAGTTCATAATTCATATCTTTGAGTAAATAATTCAATTACAACACAAAGTATAATTGTCAAACTTATATTTTCTTAATTTTGGTAAAGATGATATCAACATTATTCTTATAGTGTTAATTAGAACCACTTTAATGATAATAATATATAAAAATAATAATTAAAATTGCACATGAAGTATTGAAAATGATACAAATTTACCCCTAAAGTATTCAAAAAGGTGCAAATTTGCCCCTTAAATATGTTTTGGACTAAAATTGCTCTTGTCAGTACATAATTGTCATGTATTATTTTTCACCGTGACATCTTATGTGGTCGAGCTTCACTTATCATGTTTGCTTCCGTTTGCTGATGTGGACTTTCGTTAAATAAAAAGGTAAAATTGATCCAATTATATAATATCGAGAACAATTTTGATTAAAAATATAATTAAAAAATAAATTTGCATATTTTTTAATACTTCGAAAATAAATTGGGTCATTTTTTTTTTTTAATTATAGTACTTTAAAATTATAGTACTTTAAAACATAGTTAAGAAAACGAGAAGTACGTTTGCCTCAAATCCGGAGACTCAATCTAATTGTAGTACTTTAAAATTAATCTACATCCATTAATTTAATCTTAATTTATATGACATTTTTTTTTGAGAAAATAACTTTGTTCAGTATAAATTATGTTACATCATCTGTATTTCCAAATATTGTCTCCACTTCACAAAACATTAGTAGCAAGTAATTAAGAGAGGAAATAAACAAAAAACACATGAAGAACAAAACAGGAAAGAAATGAAAACAGGAGAGAGAGCGAGGAAGGAGAGCACGCAACGGAAACGAAACGCAGAGAGCCGGGAGCCACTAATGTTGATCCCATCACGTGCGCGGCGGGCGGTGAACCGTTGTTGGACTCGAACATGCAAATTATTACCGGATCCGCTGTGATTGATCGCATTGGATCCACACATGTCACAGCTCGCAGATCGGCTGCAATGCCAGCGCACGTCATCAATTCGCCCCTCTTTTGCAAACCTAAGTAGCGCGGTTCCTCCGCGGCCCCACCAACAGACTTCTTCTCCCGCCTCCTTATTTCCCCTCCCCTTCCTCCTTCAATCTCTCTCTCCCTCTCCCTCTCCCTCTGCGTGCGACGGCGAGGGGTGCCGAGTTCTCTCTCCTCTCTCTCTCTCTCTCTCTCTCTCTCTCTCGATCGAAAGAGCAAGAGAAGAGGAGGGCACAACTCAATACCTCAATCTCTCTCTCTCTCTCTCTCTCTCTCTCTCTCTCTCTCAAGAGAAAGAGAAGAAGAGGACGCAACTCAATACATTGTGCCTCGCGATCGCCCATTGGAGGAAGGCGCGCATTGGCGCTTTTTCCACTGAGTTCTCCTCATTTCTTGTGACAATAGAAAGCCTGCATCAGGTTGCTGCCGCTTCTTTACGATACGTTGCGTTGATGAAAATGAGGAAACTGGGTTTCTCGATGCGTATATGTTTTTAATGAAACGCATTATTTGGCGGCGTGCTTCCTTTTCTGAATTCGTGGGATTCGTATTCTTCTCTCGTTTTTGACGATTTGGAGTTCTTTTGCCTTTTTAATGACTCTTGTGTTATAGGGGAATTTTTTTGGCATTGCATTCGGTTTTTACATGCGATGAGAAAGGCAAGATTTCGGGGGTCTCATAGTTCTCGATGTAGAGGAGAAATATATGAATTTTTCGTTTATTGGAAGTGATATCAGTGGGAATCTTCATATTATCCGGCCCCTCTTACATTGTTGGTTTTTTTTTCTCATGTATTCTTTGTTTCGTAGTTTTCATGTTCTGTTCTATGTTTGTATTGTATACTTTATTCTTTTCTTTTCTTTTTTAATGCAAAATTGGTATTAAAAAAGAATGACTTTCTTATTCTCTGCATCTTTTGCTGTTTGTTTCAGATGTTAAACATCGGCGTTTTTCTTCGTGGATGCTAAATAGATTCTTATTCCTTCTTACATGTTAGATGTTTGAGTTTTTTGGTGGTTGGAGAAGGACAATGTAATTATGATGGCTTGAGACATTACTGTTATATTTGCGTCTTCTAACACTGTCGTCCTTCTCTCTTGATGACCATTAAATTTTGTTCTAAAATTGCAATTTCCTTTTATAATCGCTTCATATTCTTCTCCTACTGCCGAAATAGATTTGTTGTGTTCTTAATATGAATTGACGCTGCTGATTTTTTATTAGATGACATTTGATGCATTATTGATGTTCTTAGTTGTTCTCTCCATCTATGGATTACTCCAACACTCCCTTTAAAGGGATCATCAAGGATGTCAAAGGAAGAGTCTCATGCTATAAGCAAGACTGGACTTGTGGATGTCATACTGGCCTCAGGTATATGTCACAGCGGGGCATCTGCAAATACATTTGCAGCAAATAACTTAATTTCCGACATTTGGTTGCCTGAAGTTTCATCCCGCTGTTTGGTTTTAAGAATTATACTTTGTTTTCTCTGTTCTCAGCATCTTGGCTCCAACAATGTACATTTTCTTTGCCTCTGCGCTTCCTGTTATTGCCTTTGGAGAACAACTCAGTAAAGATACTCGTAGGAACTCTTTCACGTCTATTTTGAGTTGCTTTACATCAAAATCCATAGCTCAAACTCATCATATTGAACTTGTTGCAGATGGATCTCTGAGCACAGTTGAAACTTTAGCTTCTACAGCTATTTGTGGCATCATACACTCAATTATCGGTGGGCAACCAATGTTAATCGTGGGAGTTGCTGAGCCCACTGTCATAATGTACACATATCTTTACAATTTCGCGAAAGGAAGGGAAGACATAGGAGCACATTTGTACTTGGCCTGGGCAGGATGGTAATGCAGGATACTAAAACATTCACAGCTGCTTCTTATTTATCCTTTCTGTGCATTTTATTTAATTTGGTTCTCTTTGCTTTTTAACCAGGGTTTGTATCTGGACTGCCCTCATGCTCTTTCTTCTGGCTATTTTTAATGCTTCAGCTATTATAAGCAGATTCACAAGGGTTGCAGGAGAACTTTTTGGGATGTTGATCACTGTTCTATTCTTCCAAGAAGCTATTAAGGTGTGTTTATATTTTAAACTTGATTGGAGAACTCAATTCATGCCATGTATTCTAGCATCCCCCTCATGGTCAAGCAATTTGGGTTTGGACCATGAACTGAATTACAAGAGAGCACAGAGCATATATAAGAGAAAGCAAGTCTAAGATTCAAGGGCTTATGCACAAATAAACACGCACCAACAAAAACAATTAATTAGAGAAATTAGAATGAAAGATGTCCACTTATCCCAAAAGCATAAGCTATTAAAAAGGACCCAATCTAACATTTTTGTGCATCCAAGACGATAGTTTGTGAAGGAGTACAACTAAACTGGTCTGAATGAAATCACAGGGAGCTGTAAGTGAATTCCGTATACCCGAAGGTGAAAACCCAACTCAATCAATCTACCAATTCGAGTGGTTGTATACAAATGGGCTACTTGGAATCATATTTGCTATTGGTCTTCTCTTTACTGCACTGAAGAGCAGAGGATCAAGGTCATGGAGATATGGCACAGGTATGTCTAAATTTAGGCTGCTGTAGTGAAAAAAAAAGACTGATAGGTTTTACTTCTAATTTTATTCTCTGCTCATGGACGATACAGGATGGCTTAGAGGTTTCATTGCTGACTATGGAGTACCTTTAATGGTCTTGGTGTGGACAGCCATGTCCTATGCAGTTTCGAGCAACGTTGCTTCTGGAGTTCCAAGGCGAATCTTTAGTCCTCTTCCATGGGAATCCAAATCTTTGTCACACTGGACCGTCGCAAAGGTAACAGAAACATTGGCTGCTTCTATTATTATGAAAGAGTTCAATCTATATATATAAACTAAGTGGTTCCTCCTCAAGTGTATTTTGTCATGAATAAGTTGCAAAGTATTTTATCTCTGAGAGGATTTTGAGGTGTATAAATTTTGACTGTTAGGTATTTAACTTGTTGTATGTTGAATGGTTTGCAGGATCTGTTTTCTGTTCCTCCATTGTACATATTTGCTGCCATCATACCAGCTGTGATGGTGGCAGGACTCTACTTCTTTGACCACAGCGTTGCTTCGCAAATGGCACAGCAAAAGGAGTTCAAACTGAAGAACCCCTCAGCTTACCACTATGACATTTTCGTCCTTGGTTTCATGGTAAGTCACCCATAATTTTGTTCTTCCACTAAAAAGCAGACTCATAGTCATGAAAAATTGACAAGATTTATCGCTCACCTTTCTTGAATCTTGATTCTTCTATCTCAGGTTCTGGTTTGTGGGTTGCTTGGACTCCCTCCTTCAAATGGTGTCCTCCCTCAGTCCCCTATGCACACTAAGAGCCTTGCGGTTCTTAAAAGGCGGGTTAGTACAAGCATTTCTGAACTTTCTTTATTGTCTACATAAAATTAATATGCACATATATGTTGAAGTTTTTGGTCTTTTACAGATAATTTGCAAGAAGATGGTTAAAAGTGCCGAAGAGAGTATACAGCAACAGGCGAGCAACTCAGAGATTTATGGCAAAATGGAAGAGGTTTTCACAAAAATGGACAAGGGGCATACGGTGAGAACTGTTGCAAGTTTCCAATAAATTGATCAAACTAACCCATCATTGTTTTTGGCTAGTTTTGTTTATTAGAGGATTATCTTTTGCAGACCATCTCAATAGAGCAAGAACTGAAGAACTTGAAGAATGCCGTGGTGGATTCTAACGGTACAGTTGATATAAAGAAGCACATCGACGCCCACTTACCCGTCCGGGTCAACGAGCAAAGAGTGTCCAATCTCTTACAGTCTCTGCTTGTAGGTGGTTGTCTTGGAGCAATGCCCGTCATCAAGATGATACCAACATCTGTTCTCTGGGGTTATTTTGCTTATATGGCTATTGACAGCCTTCCTGGAAACCAGTTCTGGGAGAGGACACAATTCTTCTTCGTCACACCTGGCCGGCGCTATAAGTAAGTTTGTCATTTCTTGTGCTTCAAATGTTAAAATTCATGCTTATAATAGTAGACAGCCCTCATATGCAAATTAAATTGATATTCTTTTAGGGTTCTCGAAGGCTTGCATGCTTCCTTTGTGGAATCAGTCCCCTTCAAACAAATTGCTATTTTCACCATCTTCCAGTTTCTCTATCTAGTGCTGTGCTTTGGGATCACATGGATACCAATAGCTGGAATTCTCTTCCCTTTGCCATTCTTCCTCCTTATTTACATCAGACAGCACATCCTCCCTAAATTCTTCCACCCTAATCATCTTTGGGAGCTGGATGCAGCTGAGTACGATGAGATCGCTGGAACGCCTCGCGGCGCTCGCAGGCTTTCTTTTGTGGTATGTATGAAGCTCTTATCTTCAAGTTCAATAGTAACATTGAGTCTGATTTTCTCATATCTGCATATCTGGGTGGGATCAACTTTGATTTTCAAAAAATTTTCTTCTATGTGCTACATGTTGCAGGAAAGGGAGGAATCATCTCCATCTAAGAGTGAAGACCCAGCAATGGAAATGTGTGATGCTGAGATACTGGATGAGCTCACCACTCACAGAGGAGAGCTTAAGCACAGAACTACAAGTTTCAACGACAATAGGTTTCAGGTATATTAACATAGTAACATTTCAATAACATCCATCATAATTCCATCAAAGTGATAAGAATTTAAAAAGCATACCATCTTTATCCTTACACAAAATAAAAAATAGTAGGAATGTCATCTAACCAAAAATTCAACTTAAAATATTTATTTTTTTCTACATATAACTTGATCCAACCTTTGAATTTATATTTATTTTTGTAATTTTGTTGTTTGATGACTGTTTATAGGTTTATCCTGAGGAGAATGAGAATGGGAGGAATTAAGGCATGAAGAATAACCAGGGGGAATACAAAAAAAGGAGTATTTCCAGTTGATGCATGATTGCATGATAGACATAATCAGGTAGAAAGGATTGTTCAGAAGATGAAATCAATCATGATGTGTTTAGAAATCTTTCAAGCTGCATCCGTTTTATTCATTCACTGACAAGGATAGAGCTAATGATGTAGTTAGAGACATGAGAGGAATGAAGGCCAATATATATCCCTTCCCAGTACATTTTTTGATTGAAGGAAAAAATATACAACACAGTTCATTCATAATGAAGAAAAAGAGTTCAGCGTCTATTTCTTTTTTGTAGCTCTTGCGACATGGATTTTTTAGAAAATCTTTTGTTGCATATTTCCTCATAAAATTTTTGGATAATCAAATTTTGCACCTTAAGATCAAGCTGAATGTGTGTGTATGTATTCTTTTTTTTTTTCAAAAAAGAAAAAGAATAATCTATTGGCACAATATTCTCTTGACTCTGTTACATACCATGCATGAATTTGATTGATCTCAAAATTGATTCAAAGTTCTGTATATCTAGTCAGTTTTCCTGTTATACTGGGATTGATACTAAAAGCACGATCTTTAGTTTTTCAGATTGAGTTAATATTGTACTGAAAATTAACCTGATGTGGTTAAACCCATAAATGAAGGAATTGAAAAATATGCCCCTCTTTAATAAACTAAATTAAATGGATTACAAGACAAAGGGTAATCTTCACTTTCTTTTTCTTCAAATTCCTCAATCCAGATTCCTTTGCTCCTAATTAATATTTTTTTAGCTTAATTTAAGTATGGTCATTCTATACAAATATGTAATCAAATAGATTAAAGTGTATTTGAACTTCATTTATAAATAGGTCAGCTATCTAGCACGAAACCTATTGCAGCATTGCTTTCTCATCCTAATTAGTCACGATGAGGTACATGTGGCAATGGGTCGGGCCCGTCAATGGGCGGCACAGGCATGGCCTGTCTGTGCCCAAGGAATAGGCTGGTCTCATCCCATTGGGCACGTGGGCCGTGCTCGGTACGGCCAGGGCTTGCACTGGCATAGTCCTGCGCTAGTGCCCGGCCCTGCACTAGGCTAGGCCTGGTCGGCCCGAGCTTGGCCTTGGCCTGACTTGAGCTCGAAAGGGTAGACTGGGCCTCCCCTTTGAGCAAGCGGGTTGTGCTAGGCATGACCTGGAGTTTTCTCGGGCTGTGTCTATCACGGCCCAACAGGTAATGAGCCTGCATGAGCACGACCCATTGCTACCTCTACGATGAGGAGGGCCGTCGAGGTTGACACAAAGTGTTTGTGTACTAGAAAAAAATATCTGTGCTTCGCCATAAAAATTAAAAAAATATAAAAATTCTAATTAATAATATTTATGATATCTTTTTTTATTATATACTAATATATGAAATGAATAAATTAAATTAAATATTAAAATTATAAGGATAAGGTCATATATTTATAGATCTAAAAATAAAGATAAATGTTACAACAATCAAACCTAAATCCAACAATAATAGTAAATTTCAATATAATAAGTAGAAAATTAGTTAATATTTAACAAAGTTAGATATGATTTATTAAAATAAAATAAAATACAACAATAAATAAAAGGAAAATAATAATAAATTTGAGTAAGGAGTCTGGAGAGTTCTGAAGGGAGAGGGGTTGAGAGGGTTAGAGAGATTTTAGGAGGGGAAGTATTTGGAAGTTTTTAAAAGAGTTTAAAAAATCATCTTTGGTTAGACCTTATAAAGGGTTTGGAGAGTTTTGGAGGTTTTTCGTAATTTTGAAAAGGCTATAAATTAACTTTTATAATTGGACTATTGTGCCCAAATGATCATTCAAATAAAGATATAGTCTTCTCATAAGATAATGAGACGTAGCATATGAAGCATAAGAGTTATTTCATATAAAAAATAATAATTTGTGAGCGGCAAAAAAGTTGTGAGCGATTGAGACAAATAGGGAGAAGAGGACGAAAAAATTGTGAACGGCGAAGACTAGTACGTCCTTTATATGATGTTAGGGTATTTTTTGTATTGTAATT
This sequence comes from Canna indica, assembly GCA_034359265.1. Lineage (NCBI taxonomy): Eukaryota > Viridiplantae > Streptophyta > Magnoliopsida > Zingiberales > Cannaceae > Canna > Canna indica. Next base: position 71,904,844 of record CP136890.1, on the reverse strand, counting down.
AATTTGTGTTATTTTTACAATTAAATAATATTACTAACCTTTTCAAACCCCTCAAAATAGAAGATTTTGAAAATAAATTCTACGAGAAATTTGAAACACTTCCAATACTCTCCAAGCAGACTTTTTCATAATCATTACTAAAACCTAGGTATAAATAAACACTAAAACTATATTTATAAGATTAATGGGATTTTGATGCTAGCTGTTGTGCGTGAGGACAAACATAAGGGGGATAAAAGATCAAGAACAATTTTGAGCAAGCAGGTGGAAGGAGTTTTTTTTGGTGATCTCGAGGTAGGATTTTCATCCCAATTTCTTACTTTGATGAAGATTATGTACAAAAACATATGTATATGTAAATCGTTCATTGAAATCATTGTTTTTGTGCATCTTATTGAGTTTGATTTTGAATTTTTTATTGGATTATGAAAATTTAGCTATGTTAAGAATTGTTTTGCATGTTCCGATGGCTACGGTACCATGACAATGTGAACAAGAGTAGAAATGTTGTTGTGTGCGGTAGGGACGGTCACTCACGTTCCTGTCATGCATGTAGTCATACTGAAAAATAATTCAATTACTACTAGTATCAATGACGATCGATATAATTGTTACTAACGACTACGACCAATCTACGCCCACCTGAGCTACTGGCGAAGCCACCTTCGGTGTTGGGTGTCCAATAACACTACTAAACTATTGAAATTATATATTATATATATTATAAATAATTTTGTTAATTAATAAAAATTACCTATTTGACACCCCTTAGTTGCTTTAATGATATAGTGCACCCTTAGTTGCGTTAATTTTAACCAAATGAATTTACTTATCTTAATTTTAATAAATTAAATTACCTAGGTTACTGTTAATTAAATTAAATTGCATATAATTTCAATTAAATTAAATTACTTTCTTATTTTTCATTAAATTTAATTATTTAGGTTGTTTTTAATTAAAATAAACTAATTGTGTAAGTTTTATTAAATTAAATAACTTATGCTAATTTAAATTATATTACTTATGTTAACTTTTATTAAGTTTATTATTTAGGTTTAACTTATGTGTAAATTTATATAATTCATGCTTAGTTTATTAAAATTGGACGACCACTAATTGCTCAAAATAAAATTTATTTTGATGTAGTTAATTAGTTTCAAGTTAGTTTAATTTTGATTCAGTATTTCAATTAATATAATTTTACTTGACTAATTCACGTCCTTTTCATTTTTTCCTATATTTAGTTGAATCAAATTCCTCTAAAACATAAAAAATTTAATGATTGGTAAGTTTAATTTTGATGTAGTTATGATAATTTAACTTTGATTATTTGTATATGATGCAACTTATGCTATTTTAATTGTTATAGCTTAGGTTATGTTAATTTTGATCAATGGTCATTTGAAAATATGATAATAAATTAATTTTATAACATCTTTCAAATATAAAAAAATATAAAAGATAATTATCGACAAATATTTTTTTTTATTAATTGTCGTTATTTTATTTGGGAATACTATAATTTTAATTTTCATTTAAATAACATTTATAAGTATTTTTTAAAATTTATTTATTTATTATAATATTAATAGTATTTTTTAATAAAAAAATGCAACCCCTAAGAACAATGTCCTGCCTTGCCATTGGACTAAGCCGTCGCTAATGATATACCATCTGCGACGGTTGCATGACGGCCGATGTAATCGTCGCTTATTATACAAACATGTGCGACAATTCAGCAATGACCGCTTGAAGTCATTGTTGATAGGTAGTGGGTGCGAGCGCGACGCCGAATTAACATACTTACCAGCGGTGGCTTTGCAACGGCTTTGACGGTCGTCACTGATAAGTCATTTTATTTCATCCCACGGCGCGCCCTCCCCTTCCCTTTTCCTCTCTCTTCTTCTTCTCCGCGTCGCCGTCGATCTTCGCCGCCATTTCTCGCAGATCTCCACCGCTCACCGTCGCCCACTCACCGCCGATGTCTCCACTTGCCCAGGTACATCGCCCCTCCCCCCTTCACCTGTCCTATCATATGTTAATTTTTTAAATTGATGCAAATGAAAAAAATATATTTTTTAATTTTTTGTTTAACTTGATGGTTGATTAAATGTTGATTATATATAAATAATGTTGATTAAATGTTAATTTTATATTTAATGTTGATTAAATATGTTGATTTTTGAAATATATATATATATATATATATTATAAAACTGAAATTGATATATAAAAATACTGAAATTTAATATATAAAGTAATATATTAAAAATCTAATTCCACTGTGTACGCCACTCTTGGAGTTGGGGACAATTAAATTGAAATTAATTCGTTAATATTTAGATTAATTGAAATTGACATGTCACATTCGTATCGATGTGCGTCATTCGTATTAATGTGTCACGGTCATATCGACGTGCATCATTCGTATCGATGTATGACTAAATCGGTATTAATTATGACTAGCGAGTTGATACATTTCACATACGTATCGACGAGTCGGGCTTGATTTTGTAAAACATTATATTTATTCGAAGGTTGTATGTGTAAGTCAAATGATCTACTAGATGATTAGGGGGGTGAATAGTGTGTTAACTAAAAACTTAACCTAAATTCTGGTTTCAATCAAATACTGATTACTTAGGCAAAGCACAATTTCAATCAACAAGCGAAAGCAATTAATAAAGTAATTTAAACACAAACAAAGTAACAATGCTAACATATGTATTTATAGTTGTTCCGTCCTAATGCTTAGTCCACTACCCAAGCACCACCGCTTATGATTTCACTTGTAATCCACTAAATTAACGTTCCTTACAATAAGGAATTTTCCTCGAAAAGTCTTCGCTCTCCCACTGAAGGCACTTCGACACCTGGAGGTCTCCGCCTTCCCACCGAAGACATTTTCACACACGAAAGTCTCCGCCTTCCTACCGAGAGCACTCTCCCACCCCACTCTCTCCTAAGTACACTCTAATCCTACATTATAAGGGTGGACTTATGCCTTACAATCAAGGCTACAACCACACTTAACAAACCAAATACAAGACGAATCTAAATAGATCTCTTGGCAATTTCGGTCGATCGTTAGTAAACCCTTGGTCGATCAAGATTCAGCCAGAGTCAGTCGAACAGGTTCTGGAAACTTTTCAGAACCATTTCGGACGATCCTCGGGCGACTGTCAGTCGACTAAGGATCGACCGATAATTGGCATTCTCGCTGATTTTTGCATGTTGATGATTTTTTGAGTTTTGGGATTTCTTTGCATCATAATGAGGATTTATAACACATACTAGACACCTTAAACCTAATCTCTATCTTCCCGATGAAATCCGAGCATCAACGATTATCCTTCTAATTTCTCCGATTTTTTTTATCGCGGACGTCGCGCACAAACCGATATGGAACCTGAAAATATTTCTTGCTCACATATTAGTTCCATATTTGTTATCTTCAAAACTGAGATTAAGATCAAGATCAGTATGTTCGTGTAAACGAAATAGATGGTCGTTTATACGATGTACATCCTTTGAATTATCCCTAATTGGATAGTTTGGGAACATAATTATTTGTGTTGCACTTAGTTTTTTTAGTCATTATTCATTTATAAAGTTTAGTTGGTGAGTCTCGCTTGTTCTTGGATATGCACTTAGATAATATGCGTATTCGGAGAACTGTAGGGAGCTAAAATCTAGAATGAATAATGCCTAAAAGGAATACTTAGTGATATAAATAACATGAATCCCGAATGAAATATGATCATCCCACCTAAACTCATTAACTGATCAAGATATTATCATTGATTGACAGAATCATGTCGGGTGATCAAAGTTGGATGTATCGACGATTTGATCATGGAGCTATAACAAATATTAAGTTTCAAGTAAGCGTACTTATTTCTTGAATTTTGCCTATTCATATTGAAAATTCGTTAGCGGTGATCAAATTCGATGTCCGTGCCAAAATTGCTTGAACGAAAGATTTTTAGATTGGGAAACTATGACAATGCTATTGGCCTAAGGTTTTCAACATTGGTCTTAATCTCGATTTTGATGATAACAAATATGGAACTAATATTTTCATGAAAAAATATTTTCAGGTTCCATATTGGATAACGCACGACGTCCCCAATCAGAGAAATTGGAGAAATCGACAAGGACGCTCATCGACACTTGAGACTCTTCGGGAAGAATAAATTTTAGATTTAGGGTGTCTAAAATTATTGTATTAATCCTCCTTATGATGCATATATTCCTAGGACATGAACCTAATCAATTACCAAGAGCTTCCAAGTCATAAACAACATTCCGGATGGAATGTTGTAACATTTCGGAATATCCCGAATGAGATGTTGTAACATTCCGGAATATCTCGGAATATCCCGGATGGGATGTTGTAGCATTCCGAAAACATCCCGGAATATCCCAGATGGGATGTTGTAATATTACAGAATAACTTGGATGGGATATTGTAACATTTCAAAATATCCCGAAATATCCCAAAACATCTCGGAATGGCCCGTAAAGTACTAGTACTTTACAGGCCAAATTGTTCAGAATTCCTAGAATGCCACCAACGGCTATATTTTGGGCTATATTTCTACCCGTTGAGCTTGTTAAAAATCGAGCACCTACCATTGGGATCTTTATATAAGACCCCAAACTTGCCTTCCCAGCAAAAAAAAAACACTTAATGAGACATCTTTTGACATCCAAGAGCCTTTATTGAATTAATCTTTGTGGAAAACCCTAGCTTTGAGTTTTTACCTTTTTGATTGAGCCTTCAACCTTGAGTTTCATCATCAAATGCATCAAGAGGAAACTAGGATCTTGTGTTGGAGCTAAGTAGTTTATTGTTTTGATTAATTGCTCCATTACTTATGTATTTTATTGTTCACTTGTTGTATTTCTCAAGTGTGTAAAGATCTGGTATGTAGATCTTGAGTTTGGTGGTTGCCTTGGTGTTCAGGCTTAAATCCACCAGTGCAAATTTAGTTCACTAGGATTAGTTGTGTTGTCCTTAGGTTTGAGGTGGGAAAGTGCTCTCGGTAGGAAGGTGGAGATTTCCGGGTGTGGAAGTGCCTTCGGTGTGAAAGCGGAGACTTTTCGGTGAAACTCATTGTAAGGAAACACTTTAATCTAGTAAACTAGAATTGAAAATCTTAAGCGGGGGTGCTTAGGTAGTGGAGTAGGCATTGGGGCCGAATCACTATAAATCACCGTGTTTGCATTGCTTCTCTTGCGTTTGCTTAATTACCATATTCTCTTTGCTTCCGCTTGTTATTGGATTTGTTAAATTACCTAAGTAACCAAGTAAATGATTAAAACCGAAATTAGGCGAATCGATTAGTAAATATACTATTCACCCCCCCTATTGTGGCCATTTCACCAACAGAGCTCGTCGAGGAGAACAACATATTCAAAAATCATCAAAATCAGGGAAGGTATGATTATCCGATTTGGCAAATAAAAAAATTGCTCAGGAAGAGGATGACTCTATTTGGAACGAAGAGGAAACTTCTGCTCGTGCGTGAACTGCTCCTCTTCACCTTTTTTTTTTTCTTTAAGACATGTGGGTCCCACACCACTTAAGTGGGACACCACAACAGAGATAACAACTATCTTGAGCGTTCAACACGTCAAACTTGTTTGCATCATCGACTACTGCCTCCTCCCTAGAAAGAGCCACTGCTTCCTCGTATACGAGTTCTACGAGAATGGTTACCTCGATTCATGGATTTTTAATGGCAGATCTCGTTGTCTTCCATGGTCCTTGCGGTGCCAGGTTGCCATCGACACCACCAAGGCGCTTGCCTACCTCCACCACGACTGCCGGGTGAGAATTATGCACCTCGATGTCAAGCCGGAGAATATTCTCCTCGATCGGAGCTTCCGCACGCACGTTTCCAACTTCAGCATCTTGAGGCTGATGAGCACAGAGGAGAGCAGGGTCGTCACCACGCTGATGGGCACACGAGGCTACCTAGCGTCAAAGTGGTTCCTTGGTGTGGGGGTGTCGGAGAAGTGCGACATCTACAGCTACGACATGGTGCTATTGGAGCTCGTCGGGGGAAGGCGGAACGCGAGGTTCAACGATCATTGCGCAGGCATCTCCGACTCGAAGGGGAGGTGGTCGTATTTCCCGAAGAACGCGAACGAGAAGATGAGGGAAGGTAGGCTGATCCTTATATAACATTTATGTTTTAAAGTTAATAACTTTAAAACATAAATGTTATATAAGGATTACCCCCCATTTGGATTCAATAAAAATATCTAAAAAATCAAAATCCTTAAGAATCAAAATCTAATTTTTGTGGTCTAGTACAAATTTCCGGAAAATAGAAATTTTCTAATCTCCCGGGTCAAATATGGGTAGGCTAAAGACTTCCAAAAAAATCCTTAAAAATACCTCGTTATCTAGTTTCTACCCAAGGAATAATTATCGTCATTTTTTGTGTCAAGAAAATGTCTAGGCCATATAGCCCTCTAAGGCGCTCCCTAGGCTTAGTAAATTTCAGGGGCGATTTTTGAGTTTTCATGTTTTGGGATTCGGGTATGGTTTTTGGGTTCTTTGCATCATAAAGAGGATTACATTACATTCTAGACACCCTAAACCTAAACTCTAACTTCTCGAAGAATCTCGAGCGTCGACGAGCGTCCTTGCCGATTTCTTCGATTTCTTCGATTTTTCCGATCGGGGACGACATGCGTTAACTGACTTGGAACCTGAAAGATTTCTCAATGAGACATTAGTTCCATATTTGTTATCATCAAAACAGAGATTAAGATCAAGATTGAAAACTTTAAGCCAACAAGCTCTACAATTTGAATGGTGCTGATCGTTGAAAGGCTATCAATTTTGTGGTTTTCTTTAACCTATCATGGTTAGATATTTTCAATCTCCAGCTCATTATTGTTTTCGTTGGGATGAAATTATGTTGTTTGAGATAAGATTTGGATTATCTCTAGTTGTGCTAGGGATGAACAGTTGTACCAATTAATTTTACCAGTGGAAGATTTGATCTAGACTAGGTCATGTGGTTTTTCTCTTCACATCAAAGAGTTTTTCACGTAAAAAGTTTTGGTCTTCTTGTGGTTGTGATTTGTTATTTTTACTGCTCATTGCTAATTTTTGCACTAAAGAAAAATAGTTTCATTCCCAACAACTGGCATCAGAGCGAGGTTAGAAGTTTGTTTATCTATGCAAATTAAGATGAATGACTTAAGCAGTATGTTTAAATTGATTTCCTCAAATTATTCTATTTGGAAGCCAAGGATGGAAGATCTTTTAAATTGCAAAGATTTGTATGATCCCATTGAGGGTGAAATTGGTAGACCAGAAAACAAATCCGATAAGGAATGAGAAATAATGAATAGAATGACTGTGGGTACAATTAAATAGTGGATAGATAACAGTGTTTATCATCATGGCTCAAGAGAAAAATGCTGAATCCTTATGGAAGAAATTGACAAATTTATATGAAAGAAAATCCCCACAAAACAAGACTTTTCTTATTAGAAAACTTGTTCACATGAGATTTAAGGATGGGAATAGTATGGCTGAACACTTGAGTGATTTTAAAGATATTGTGAATCGTCTGACTAACTTGGAAGTATTATTATTTGATGAATTATAGGCTTGTTTGCTTCTCGGTACTTTACCTAATAGTTGGGAAACTATGGTGATTGTCTTGAGTAATTCAGCTCCTAGTGGCAAGTTATCTATTGATGCAGTTTGTGAAAGTTTGTCAAATGAAGAAACTAGGAGAAAAAATCAAGGGTATTATACTCAATCAGAGGCACTTGTTACTGAAAAGCGTGGCAGGAGTAAAACTAGATACTTTCATAATTCAAATAGGCAGTCAGACAACCAGGACAAGTCAAGGGGGAGATCCAAGTTAAGAAAGAGGTTTATTTGCTATCATTGTGGCAAGTCAGGGCACGTGAAAAGATTTTGCAGGTAATTAAAAAGGGAGCATGCAAAAGAGAGAAAAGAAGAGAAGAAAGAAGATAGAGATACAACTTCAATTGCATTAGATGGTGATGTCGTTATTTCTACCATGGACAGTTGTTTACACCTTGATAGCAATAGTTCTTCTTGGGTTGTTGATTCTGGTGCTTCATATCATGTTTCTACCTATCATGACTTTTTCACATCTTATACTAGTGGTGATTTTGGTCATGTCAGAATGGAAAATGAAGCTTCGTCCAAAGTTGTTGGCATGGGAAAGGTGTGCTTGGATACTGATATCGGGTGCAAGTTGTGGCTTAATGATGTGAGACATATTCCTGAGATACAACTCAATCTGATATCTCCTGACATTCTTGGTGATAAGGGTTGCATCAGCTCCTTTGGCTCTAAGACATGCAAAATTACTAAGGGCAATCTTGTATTGACAAAAGGGAAGAAACAAGATACTCTTTATTTCTTACAAGCCAAGATATGCAAAGAATGGGTGAATATAGTAGGAGAATCTTCATCAGAGCTTTGGCATAGGCGGCTGGGTCACCTAAGTGAGAAAGGACTTGGCGTTCTCACTAGGAAGAAATTTCTACCCTTGACAGGTATGAATTTAAAACCTTGCACTCATTGTTTGATTGGTAAACAACATAAAGTTGCATTTCAGAGATCTTATTCTTCCAGAAGATCAAATGTTCTTGATTTAGTTCATACTGATATTTGTTTCATGAGTGATAGAACTCTTGGTGGTGCTTTATATTTTGTGACCTTTATTGATGATCACTCTAGAAAAGTATGAGCTTTTGCTTTAAAATCCAAAGATCAGGTGCACGATGTGTTCAAGTCTTCCATGCTAGCATTGAAAGAGAAAAGGGTAGACAGTTGAAGTGTGTTCGTGTTGATAATAGAGGTGAATACAAGGGTCCATTTGAGAGGTATTGCAAGGAGCATGACATACGATTGGAGAAGTCAATTCCAAAAATACCTCAACATAATGGAGTTGCTAAAAGGATGAACAAAACTATTGTAGAGAGGAATCGGTGTATGTTTTCTCATGCAAAACTTCCTAAATCCTTTTGGGGTGAAGCAATGATAACTGTTATTGACTTAATCAACCTTTCTCCTTTAGTTCCTCTTGATGAAGATATTCCAGAAAGAGTGTGGATGAGGAAAGTTGTCAAATATGATCATTTGAAGGTGTTTGGCTGCAGGACATTTGTTCACGTTCCAAGAGATGAAAGGTCCAAGCTTGATGTTAAGACTAGATAGTGCTTTTTCTTAGGATATGCATATGAAGAGTTTGGGTATAGACTGTGGGATCCTATAGATAAGAAAGTCATCAGAAGCAGGGATATTGTGTTCTTTGAGGATCAAATCATTGAAGACATTGAGAAGTTAAAATTTGTTAAGAAGAATGTGCCATATTTTACTTCAGAGTCTTCTGGTTCTGAGCAAAGTGACAGAAATAACAAGATGCTGATAATGATGATGTGCTCATTTCTGATGATTCCAATGCAATTGATGAGGCAGTGACTGATCATGCTGAACAATCCCAATCATCTCCTACATAACCAATTGAAGTTCAATTGAGAAGATCCACCAGAAATAAAGTACCTTCTCAGAAATATTAATTCTCCCAATGAATATGTAATGCTCACTGACGGAGGAGAACCTAAAAGCTATGAGGAGGTTGTATCAAGTGATAAAAAAAATGAGTGGTTAAATGCTATGCAAGATGAGATGAAGTCCTTGCATGAGAACCACACTTATGAGTTGGTGAAGTTGCCTACAGGAAATAAAGCATTGAAGAACAAGTGAGTTTTCAGATTGAAGACCGAGAACAATAGTTCACAGCCAAGGTACAAGGCAAGGTTGGTTGTGAAGGGTTTTGGACAGAAAAAGGGAATTGACTTTGAAGAAATTTTCTCACCTGTACGTGGTCAAGATATCTTCTATCAGAATTGTTTTGGGTTTAATAGCTAGCTTGAATTTGGAGGTAGAACAACTTGATGTGAAGATTGCTTTCCTCCATGGTGACTTATATAAGGAAATTTACATGGAGCAACCAGATGGGTTCAAAGCTAAAGGCAAAGAGAATCTAGTATGCAGGTTAAAGAAGAGCTTATACAGACTTAAGCAGGCACCGAGGCAGTGGTATAAGAAAATTGAGTCTTTCATGAGAGATCATGGGTATGAAAAGACTATTGCTGATCATTGTGTGTTTGTGAAGAAATTCTCTGATGGTGATTTTATCATCTTATTACTTTATGTAGATGATAGTTGCTTGTTGGTCATGATGCTACCAAAATCAATTTTTTAAAGAAAGAACTTGACAAGTCCTTTGCAATGAAGGACTTGGGACCAACTAAGCTGATTCTTGGGATGAAGATCACTCGGGATAGGAAGAGTGAAAAATTATGGCTATCTCAAGAAAAATACATTGGGAAGGTTCTTAATAAGTTCAACATGAGTAAGACAAAACCAGTATGCTCTCCACTTGCAGGTCACTTTAAGTTAAGCTCTAAACAATGTCCTTCAAGTGAGAATGATAAAGAAGAAATGAAGAAAGTGCCTTATGCATCCGCAGTTGGTAGTTTGATGTATGTCATGGTATGTACAAGACCAGATATAGCTTATGTTTTTGGAGTCGTGAGTAGATTTCTTTCTAATCCTAGCAAAGAACATTGGCTAGCAGTGAAATGGATACTTAGATATCTGAGAGGTACCCCTAGAGTTTGTCTATGTTTTGGTAGTGGAAAACCTATGTTGGATGGATACACAGATGCAGATATCACTGAACAAGAGTTGGGTTTTGAATAAGAGAAATATGTGTTGTATTGCGACAGTCAGAGTGTCATTCATCTCAGTAAGAATTCGACTTTTCACTCATGGTCAAAACATATTGATGTGAGATATCACTAAATTCGAGATGCACTAGAGATGAAGCAATTTCAATTGGAGAAGATTCATACAAATGACAATGGCTATGATATGATGACTAAGGTTCTACCCATGGAGAAGCTTACTGCTTGTAGAGAGGTGTCTGATATGGCAGTCCCACCTACTTATGTGTGAGGGGGAGATTTGTTGTGGTGTCCAACTTAAGTGGTGTGGGATCCACATGTCTTAAAGAAAAAATAAAATAAAAAAGGTGAAGTGGAGTGGTTCACGCACGAGCAAAAGGCTTCCTCTTCGTTCCAAACAGCGTCGTCCTCTTCTTGAGCAATTTTTTGATTTGCCAAATCGGATGATCATACCTTCCCCGATTTTGATGATTTTTGGATATGTTGTTCTCCTCGACGAGTTCTACAATCTGAACGGTGTTGATCGATGAAAGGCTATCAGTTTTATGATTTTCTTCAACCTATCTTGGTTAGATCTTTTCAATCTCCAGTTTATTATTATTTTCGTTGAGATGAAATTATGTTGTTTGAGTTAAGATTTGGATTATCTCTAGTTGTGCTAGGGATGAACAGTTGTACCCATTAATTTTATTAGTAGAAAATTTGATCTGGACTAGGTCCCGTGGTTTTTCTCTTCATGTCGAAGAGTTTTTCACATAAAAAGTTTTGGTGCTCTTGTGGTTGTGATTTGTTAATTTTACTGCTTATTGTTAATTTTTGCACTAAAGAAAAACAACTTTATTCCCAAAAATCTCCAATCGAAACTCCATCTCCCCTCGGCTTCTCCCACGATTCGCTTCACGACAATGAGCATCTCATCGATGCCGCCACTGTCAAGGATGCCCTTGAAGACGGAGCCTGAGCCGCCTCTTCCAATAGGGGTCCGGAAGTCCTACGTTGCGGCCTTGAGCTCCTGATATTTGAATCGTCTGGGTAATCCGACAATGTCTCGGTAGAGAGTGTACTCGAGGTGCACTTCTTCTTCCTCGTCCGTAGCCAGAGATACTTCCTGTCGCTTCTCCCATGAAGCTAAGGCGATGACCACGAAGACATTGAGAGAAAAGGTTGTGTAGAAGGTCATCGAGCACCGGCGTATACATGAGAGTACGACGACAGCGAAAATTGTGGCGGCGGCTAGAGCTGCGATGACCACTTCGACTACGGCGAGGATTCACTTGCGGATGAAAAAAAATTGGATGAAGGACCATGCAAGGATTACAAAGAGCAGGGCGGTGTTGATGCTCGCGGTGAGGAAGAAGGCCGCCAACGAGCACTGCAAGCTGAGCTAGAGAACGAGGAAGAGTGAGAGCTGGAAGACGATCACCGAAGTGGCGATTGCCCTTAGTTTGACGTTCTCCATCTTCTTTTTTGAAATGAGAATTCTTGTATTAATCATTAGGAATGATAGGTACAAGCTAGAGACATAGAGCAAAATTTACAAAGATACATAAAAGAACAAAGCTAAGAAAGACAGAAGTCCCAGGAAATTGATCCTTCTAGTGCAAGCTCAATGAATGATTTCCTCTCATTGTTGAAAATGCGGTTGTTTCTCTCTCTCCATATACATAACTTCCATATCATTGCTGCTCCTAGTGAATTGATCCTTCTAGTGCAAGCTCCATATACTCAATCCATTTGAAGTTAGTTTTGGTCCATGACTTAAAGTTGATGTTGAAAAAAGGAATCTGGCATAGGTCCAAGAATTTTCTCCATCCTAGTGTCATAAAAGTGCAATGCCCAAAAAGGTGAGGATGGGATTCGTTCCCTTCTTGACATATAACACACATTTAGGGTCAACTTGTACATTCCATCTTTGGAGTCTATCTTTTGTAAGTAGGTGTTGTTTTGATGCGAGCCAGAAGAAAATGGATAGAGATTCTGGAAATTGTTTGTCCCAGATGTAGAAGGCCATAGGGTCAATAACGCCTCAGTAGGAAAGAATGAGATAATAGGATCTGGTTGAGAAAATGCCATTAGAAGTCCACTTCCACTTGAAAGAGTCTGGCCCGGATCCTTCAAGTATAGGCGGGAGATGTTGTGCTAGCTCAACCAATCTTGCAATGGGCACCTGGTTAGAGAACTGAATGTTCCAACCCATTACATTGTTTTCCAAATCAACCTCATTTGCATTTTTAATTAATATCCAAGGGTCGTCAGCAAGTAGATAGAGGTCCGAAAAAAAATCCGCAAGCGTCCGCCCATTGACCCATGGATCAGTCCAAAGTCTAATATGAGAGCCGCCATCAACACGATAGAAGAGAGAGGCATTGAAGCGTTGAATTCCTTTGTGGATTCCTCTCCAGACGAAAGAGGCACAATTCCTTGTGGGGGGGAAAAGAAATTGGTCCCTCAATTGATATCTCAAGATTCTAGCCCAAATTTGTTTAGAATTTTATCTTAATTTCCATAACCAAGCACCAAGGCCGGCGGAGTTATGTGTCCTCAAGTTCAAAAAACCTAGGCCACCATCTTCTTTGCTACCGATCTGCGATACGTTCTTTATCTGAACTGAACTGTTACCGATCGATCAAAGCCGTAGATAATATTCAGAGAAGGTTAGCAAAGTTGACAGGTGCATGTTAATAACTAATATTTGAAGTAATGTTTCAATTAAATGGATTGAGACATAAGTGTCCAGATTGACATACGAATATGCCAAGAATATGTAAGCAAACTTATATACAGGAGCGTATGCACCTATGTAAATGGGGGACATTTTGTCCCCCATTTTCCACCATTTTTTGTAAAAAAAAAACTAAATATCCTAATGGTCCCCATCACATCCCCACTAAGTTCACCTTAATGGACCCCACCCCACCCATATCCCACTCATACGCCCTAAGATGCCCAGACGTCGAGAGCATGAGACGCAACTATAGCAATTTCCGCTTGCGGAGCCGTCTTCGCCGATCGCCGCCGTCTCCGGTCTCCGCCGATCGTCGCCGCCCACCTGCCTTCTCCTTTTTCTTCCTTCCCGTCTATTTCTCTCCGCCACTTGTGCCCTGTTGACTTTGCCATTGACGTTGTTGGAGAAGAGAATTAGGCATGTCATTCTCTTGGGCTGATGCATCAGGATCTCAAGCCTAAGAATTTTCTCTTTGTCAACTGGAAGGAGAACTCGCCACTCAAGATCATTGATTTTGGTCTATCCATATTCTTCAAGGCTTCAAGCCTTAACTGGGTATCATGTCAAAAAGAAAATTAATTTTCATCAAATTACATCTTAATTCTTACATTCTTTATGAAACTTTTTCATCAGTTTTGTTGTCACATTAGTTTAGAATTGTGAAAATTATAAATTGTCCCAAGTCCAAAGTGCATATGCATGGTAGGTGCTAAAATATAGAAGTATAACTGAGCTTGACCAAAAAAATATATAGATGCGATCAAACATCCTGTGACAATTTATTTGCAAGGCATTTGTTGGCTATTGCTCTCTAAATTTACATATGTTTGAGCTTGTACAACAATCCCCTTGTTAAGGGACCTAAATTTAAATGTAAATTGTATTATCATTGCTGAATAAATCTAGAGAAAATTCAATTAAGGTACAATAGATATTTATTTCATTTTAGATGTTTTTATTAGCTTCTATTAGGCAAGGAATATATTTTTTAGTTCTTTCCCTTTCAACTATTAGTTTTTGACTTTCACTAGCTTTATTATAGTTTGGAGCAAAAATCCGTTTGGTGCCTCATTTTGAGACACTTGTTATATTGAGACCATGCTTAAAAACATGTTTGAACGATATCATAAACGAAAACGACAAGAGTCTTCTTCATCAACTCCAACCTTTGATGAGCCTACTCCTCCATCAGCTAATGAGCCTACTCCTCTATCAGCTATTGAGCAGACTCTTCCATCAGCTAATGAGCCTATTCCAAGTGTGTTTGACATTAATTCACTTCAATCTGATCCTGGATTAAGGAGAAAGATCTCGGATTTTCATCTGAATATTCGGGATGAAGTAAGGAGGGCATATCTACAAAGAGGTCCTTGTCGGCCTCATATGGAACAATATCTTCTCAAAAAAGTTGGAGGAGCATTACGACGATTTAATTCAGATTGGTATAAAAATTATAGTTGGATGAAATATAGTGTGGACGTAGATGCTGTGTTTTGCTTGTGGTGTTACTTATTCAAGAATGAGACCGGAAATGCTGCAGGTGGTGATTCATTTGTTAATGGAGGATTTTATAGTTGGCACAAAATAGATAGATATGATAAACATGTTGGTCTAGTCAAAAGTGCTCATAATCAAGCTCGGATTAAGTGTGAGGATTTAATGAATGAAAAATGCTCAATCCAAACCGCTTATTACAAGCAATCTGATCAAGCAAAACGTGAGTATCGAACTCGTCTAACCGCCTCAATTGATGTATTGAGGTTTCTTCTTCATCAAGGTTTGGCTTTTCGTGATCATGATGAAAGTGAAACATCAAGCAATAAAAGGAATTTTCTTGAACTTTTGTCGTGGTATGCCGAACGAAGTGATGATGTTGATAGTGTTGTTTTGAAGAATGCTCCAGGAAATAATCAATTGATAGCTCCTATAATACAACAAGACATCATCAGTGCTTGTGCAAAGAAAATAACAAAAGCCATTATTGATGATCTAGGTGATGAATATTTTTCTATATTAGTTGATGAGTCAAGTGATATATCTCAGAAGGAGCAATTGGCTATATGTTTGTGTTTTGTTAATAGATGTGGAAGGGTAACTGAGCGGTTCCTTGGACTTGTAAATGTCTCTGATACTACTGCTATGTCTCTTAAAACTTCAATCTTTTCATTACTACTGGAGCATTCTTTGAGTCCATCTAGAATTCGAGGCCAAAGC
The DNA here is from genome assembly GCA_034359265.1 of Canna indica. Classification (NCBI taxonomy): domain Eukaryota; kingdom Viridiplantae; phylum Streptophyta; class Magnoliopsida; order Zingiberales; family Cannaceae; genus Canna; species Canna indica. Next base: position 71,889,141 of record CP136890.1, on the reverse strand, counting down.
TATGATGGAGCTAGTAACATGAAAGGTGAAATCAATGGTCTTAAAACTTTGATCACGAAGGAAACTCCATTTGCTTATTATGTTCATTTTTTTGCCCATCAACTTCAACTGACACTTGTAGTTGTTTGTTCAAAGAATGATGATTGTGTTTGGCTTTTTGAGCAACTTACAAACTTGTTGAATGTAATCAGAGTTTCTTGTAAGCGGAAGGCAATGCTTCGAGTAAAGCAAGCAAAACTAGTTGCAGAAGCATTATGTGTTGGTGAAATTGAAAGTGGAAGTGGTTTAAATCAGGAAATCAATTTGAAGGGGCCAGGTGATACTCGTTGGGGATCCCACTATAAGACACTTTTGAGCATTCATACTATGTTTTCGTCGATATGTAGTGTACTTCACACACTTGGAGAAATCTGCTCGCATTCAAGTGACAGGATAAAAGCTCAATCTATTGCATACAACTTAGAGTCATTTCACTTTATCTTTGTGGATCGACTGATGATATCTATTTTTGGTCTCACACATGAACTAAATCTATCTTTACAACGTAAAGATCAAGCAATGCTATGTCACTTGTTATATCAACTAACAAGAGATTGCAGATGATGAGAGACGAGGGATGAGAATCTCTTATGGATAAAGTGTGTGATTTTTATGCTAAGAATCACATTGAAGTTCCTAATATGGATGATGCATATGCTCCATAGGGGAGAACAAAGAGGGGAATTCAACAAGTCACAAATTTGCACAATTTTCGAGTTGAAGTGTTTCTAAAGGTGATTGATATACAACCTCAAGAGCTAAACAATCGTTTTGACGAGGTCAACTCAAAGTTACTTATTGGTATGTCTTGCTTGAGTCCAAAAGAATCATTTGCTAATTTTGACAAGGAAAAGTTGATGAAACTTGCGAAATTTTATCCTAATGAGTTTTCACCTATTGATTTGTTGGCTCTTGAGTTTCAACTTGAAAGCTTTATTTATGATATGCAAAGTGATGAGAGATTTTCTGCACTGAATGAGCTTAGTGAATTGTCTATGAAGCCTGTTGAGACAAAAAAATACATAGTGTTTTCTCAAGTTTATTTGCTTTTGAAGTTAGCTTTGACTCTTCTAGTGGCGTTAGCAAGTGTGGAAAAGGCTTTTTCAGCAATGAGCTTTCTGAAGAATAGAGTGCGCAGTAGTATGAGTGATCAACTCTTGAATGATTGTTTAGTAACTTTTATAGAGGTTGAAATGTATTCAAAGGTTACTAATGATGCTATCATTAGTCGTTTTCAAAATATGAGAAGCCGTAGAGGACAATTGTGAGATGTAGTAGGTCGCTTCTCTTTCGATTTTTTGATCTATATATTTCAGTTGTCTTATGTTAAAGGTACTTTTATACAATCATACCCAAATTGTAATTGAACACCATAAGTTCAATTTAAAATTTTTTTATGTCCCCCATTTTCAAAATTCTGCATACACCCTTGCTTATATATATCCGGTTGCAAAATGGTCCAAGAAACTTAGTGAACAAATTTCCGACCACAACAAAAGTCTCAACTACTGTTAATTAAAGTTTTAGACAAATCTAAACTAAATGGAAAACACTTTGGAATAGAATAAAATATTACATATGCATAGGAAGTTCATGAGTTTCTTTCTATATAGCTTGCAGACTCTGAAACAGTAACAGCTGTGCCAACTGTGGGTGCAAATCTTCAAAAGCTCACAAGATGTCCTGCCATTGCCATTTCACCAAAGAAAAAGTCAATCAAATGCATCATCGTCATCGTCTAGAAGGCTGCACAACTGGAACTGGCAGTTTATTCTCGAAACTGAAAAAAATGAGCAGCTAGAGTTATATAATGCAAGAGGTGAGTGCAGATATGAACTTAAAAAATGCATTACTATTTCTGTGAAGACGGGTTGAAATGAATTTCTGGGGGTGCAAGAGCTGGTGCTTCAACGAGATCAAGAGATGGATCACGGCAGAAGTTGCAGTCGTTCTTATTTATTGTTTTCATATCAGCTCAGTTAAAAATAAAATTCAAAAATGACCCTCCCCTCAACAATTTTTTAAAATTAAATATAATAAAAATTACCCTGCAAGCTTTCTGGCCAAATAAAGAAATGGCTTCTCGGAGTTGTAATTGTTAGAATACTTATTATTACTATCTATTCTCGCGAATGATGCAGGCCTTCGCATCTTTTGGTCCAATGTGGCTCTTGTAGTGACATGCAAAAATACTTCGACGCTCAAGTGAGAGAAGATCCCAAATGATGAATAAGAAAATTGGAATTGAAGATGTACATGATGTGTGTCGTGTCTATTTTATATGCAAGTCTGATGAGGATATCTCGCGTAATTCCGGGGGATATGTCTAGAATGGATCGTTGGTTATCCCTTAGATCTCTGGTTCAATATTGTTGAATCCTTGGTGATAAATATAGGATGTTGGTATCCTTGTTTGGCTGGATGGAGCCTTCGGGCTGAGTTGTAGGTGGTTCGACCTGAGTCCGATTCGTGAGTAAAGGTGCTTCCGGGCCCAATCTGATCAAACCCAAAGAGCTAGTCCAGTCCAGTACAGCCTTTGAGCTTGGTTAAAGTTCGAGGACTTCGTGTTGAGCTCTAATAGTGTACTGACTTTTGTCGGTCTGTCGAGCTCTTCGTATGTTCCGAGTATCTGACCTCGATTGGACTTTGGTATGTGAGCGCGTGATGGGTTCTGCCCTTGGTTGCATTGCTGGGGTAGGTGCAATTAGCGATTAGTGCTTGCTGGGGTAGGCTTTGTCATCTTGCGAACTTTCGGTTTATGCACCTTGTATGGTGGCTGTGAAAAGAAAGAGTGCATTTCCATGTGTCCACCCTCGATTAGTGCTTGCTCTTCCAACATTTAATTTTGCAGGGGGCAATCATGGTGTGGAGATCTAGCCGTTCATCTTTAAGGCCCTTGGGTATTCGCCGCTCATGGAGCGACCAGCCAGGATTCATTTTGCTATTTGGATGTGACTGTCGACCGTTCGATGGGGAGGTCGTTGTTTCCTGGGCTATTATAGTTCTCCCCTTCCCCTCATTTTGAGCTTTCTTGCATCCTGAATTCTTGTTTGCCCCTTGCTTCTTGCTCTCAAGACTTTCGTCAGTGAAGCTACCACTCCGTTCACTACCTCGTCCGCTTTCATTCATTTTCGATGAGTCTTCTTGACTTGACCTTTTATTTCTGTTCTGTCAAGGTCGGCCTTAGGTTGATATGCTGTGTTGACTCGTCCCTCGTTTATTAGGGTTTTTGTTTCGTCAGGTTGGAAAAAATGACTGGTGGGGGGAAGAGAGTAGTAGGTAGGTCGGGTGAGGCTACAGAACCTTACTTGTGGGTCCATGACAAGATACATCGGGAGAGCTCGGTGATGACCAGCTAAATCGGCATGATGGTCTTTCGTAAAAGAGTGTTGATTTCTCATTATGGTGATGAGGATGCCTTCGAAAGCCTTCCTTGTTCCTCGAATTATAAGGTCTTTCATGTTGGCTTAAGGTTTTCAATATTGGTCTTAATCTCGGTTTTGATGATAACAAATATGAAACTAATATTTCATTGAAAAATACTTTCAGGTTACATATCGGTTAGCGCACGACGTCCTCGATCGGAAAAATCGGAGAAATCAGAAAATCAGAAGGACGTTGGTCGACACGCTCGGATTCGTCGGGAAGATAGAGTCTAGGTTTAGGGTGTCTAGTTTATGTTGTAAATTCTCATGATGATGCATAAGAACCCAAAATCCAAACCCGAACCCCAAAATATGAAAACCCGGAAACCGCCCTGAAATTCACTAAACCTAGGGAGCTCATTGGAGGGCTATATGACCTAGACATTTTCTTGACACAAAAAATGGCAGTAATTGTTCCTTGGGTAAAAACTAGATAACGGTGTATTTTAAAGAAATTTTTGGAAGCCTTTAGCATACTCATATTTGACCCGGGAGATTAGAAAATTTCTGTTTTCCGGAAATTTGTACTAGACCCCAAAAACTATATTTTGATTCTTAAGGATTTTAATTTTTTAGATATTTTTATTGAATCCAAATAGGGGGTAATCCTTATATAACATTTATGTTTTAAAGTTATTAACTTCGAGTTAGTAATTGTTATATAAGTAGACTTAGCAAAGACGAAACCCAATCGAGCAAAAAATCTAGTCTAACCAAACTGCCTTGCCCAGATTCGGTCGATCGACTGGTCGACCGGCGGCATTTCGATCGACCGAACATTGCCCAGAATGGGCAGAATGCTCCGGTTGCTCGGGCGGTCACTTGGTCGATCGACCGACGATCGACTAGACAAGCAATCGGCGGGCTATAACGGGCAAAAAATCGCTCGTTGAGAAGAGAGAGAGCTCTCTCTTCTTTTCATGGCTTATAAATAAGAAGCCATGAGAGCCTTCCTTCATCATCTTGATCACTTCTTCTACCTTTGAGATATTCTTTTGATCAAACCTAAGCTCTCATTGAGCCAATCTTGTGAAAACCCTAGCTTGAACATTTCATCTCTTTGATTGAGTCTTACCTTCATTATTTCATCATCAAAGGCATCAAGAGGAAGCTAAGAATCTTATTGTGGATCTAAGTACTTTATTGTTTGATTTATTGCTCCATTTTGTGTTGTATTTTTTTGTTATTTCATTGTATGTGAGTTTGTGTAAACCTAGAGTGCTAGGTTGATTGAGTTGGTGGTTGCCTTGGTGTTAAGGCTTAAATCCACCATTGTAAACTTAGTTTACTAGGATTAGTTGAGTTGTCCCTTAGGTTGAGGTGGGAGAGTGCTCTCAGTAGGAAGGTGGGATACTTCCGGGTGTGGAAGTGTCTTCGGTTTGAGAGCGGAGACTTTTCGGTGTAAAGTTCTCTTTGTAAGGGAAACGATATAATCTAGTAAAACTAAATTTGAAAATCCTAAGCGGGGTGCTTAGGTAGTGGAGTAGTCATTGGGGCCGAACCACTATAAATACTTGTGTTAGCATTGATATCTTTTTTGTATTAATTGCTTTATCATTTATCGCTTCCGCATTTAGTCATTTAATCGTGAATTGCCTTAGTTAACACATTATTCACTCTCCCCCCTCTAGTGTGGCCTTTTCAACCAATATTTCATTCTAGGAGGGACCTTAAGTTTATTTTTGTATATCAGACCATGTTCGATGACCTTGGTGCCTGGCTGCCTTTCATTGATTTTGAGTGAGTGCTAATCCAAGTGAATCTCATCCCGACGCAGCTTCGCCCTAACAGTTGGGCATTCGTTTGTTGTTTCGAGATCTTGATAGAGTTCATGGGCGTCGAGTCGAGCCTCAAAGTTTTCCTTGTTCTGGAGGCAAAATCTGACCACCATTTTTCACCCTGGAGGAGTAGTCTATTTTGTCCGAGGAGAGACTGGTGATAAGGTTCTTGGACTAGTGGGGGCCTTCCACTTCTTTTTGATGTAAAGAGTTGTTGAGGTGGGACCAAGACGAGTCCTCGGTCGTAAACTATATCAGTAAGTTCGAGGTCATAGGGCATCTATCTACCACTTTGGTCATTTTTTAATGTGCTAACTCTGAACTATGTCTTGCACGCAACATGGCTCCAAAGTTGAATCGACGATTCTTCAATCAAAATTAGAGGGGTTGAAAGGGAAATCCCCAACAACCGATAAGGGGAAGAGGCTGGTGACCGACGTTGCTCCTCATCCGCCCTCGTCAAAGCCAGTAAGGATCTTAGGACCACGAGCTTAGCCTCTTGAGCAAAAAGGGTCAGGCAGACCGCGAGTCCCCTCCCTCGCCCGCTCTGTCTCCTTCTCCTCCTATCAAGCGAAAAAGGAGGGCTAGAGCTCTGAGCGTCGTCATTTTGGAGAAGGAGGATCTGAACCCTCAGGAAGATCTTTTCCCAGAGCCAACTACAATTGCGGTGGTGGCGGTGGAGAGCTCCCAAGCGGGGCGCCACCCTGTCGTGGCTACTCTTCCCCCAGCTCAACGGAGGTTTTATGCTTGAAATGCCCTGATCGTGTTTGACTCTCTGTGGTCCAAGAGTTTCACTTTTGATGACTGACATCTTCTGTCAAACGCTGCGGTCAGCTTGTTCAAGGAGGTGGGCATGACCGAGATGATTAGGTATATTAAAGTTTAGGGACTGCGATTGGCTAGCCTAGCGAGGTAGTTGGAGAAGGATAAGTCTTCCACGCTGGAGTGTTGGCCCAAGGGTTGCCCCTAGGCCTCATTCTCTATTTTGATGATAACAAATATGAAACTAACTTATTTGTGGAGTTTTGAGTTCAGGTTGATAGAACGATACGCATACGAACCTTGTTCGAAAAAATGCAAAGAATCGTCAAAAAATGGCTCCGACGACTATCACGTATCTTCTAGGTTTAGAATTAGAAATGAATGTAATATGCCCATAGGATATCAACCCAAACCTGTTTGTAATAAGTTTCAAGTCAAAACCTGAAGACGAAACCCTAAAATGAACATTGAGCAGAAAAATCAACAAAGTGGGCAATTTTTAGCATATCTGTCGATGGTCAATCGACCGAGCATCAGCCGCCGACCAATCGCCAAGCGCTCGAAATCAACAGAAGCCCTGCCAAGTGATCGACTAGTGGGCATCAACGGGCAAAAAAATGCCTATTGTAACGGTTGTTTAGGTGAAGCGTTATAAATATCACACAACTCTTCACCAACCTTCCTTCCACTGTTCCATTGAGTATTCATTGCAAGCATACAAGCCTTCTAGAAGTGATCTTCAAGCCCTAGCTTCACTGATTCTCAATCCTCTCGAAGCGTTCTTCGCAATTCAACTCCGGAATCGATTTTCATCATCCAACTTGAGTTGAAGGCTTAGAAAGCAAAGAAAGGAGCACACAATTTTGATTTACATTATTGCTCGTTTAATCTTGTTTTCTCTAGTTGTTAACTTGTATTTCTCACTATAGCTTGTAGGGTATGCTAGGTAAACATGTTAGGTTGTTTTGTAGAATTGTATTTTGCCTAGAAGAATAGATGTTGAGACTTTCTGAAAGGGTTGAGAAGTGAGTCCTCATTGTATTCTTAGAGAAACACTTTGTCTATAAAGCATTTGGGTTAGAAATCATTGGTGTGGAGCCAAGGTTCAGTAGGCAGTTTGGCTAAACCACTATAAGACTTGTGTTTGCATTGCTTGCTTTACTTGCTTTCAATTGCTCATATATGGTTGTCAAGCATCCATTTCAAAAGAACATATATTGGTTGTTAAAAGGGTTAAAATTGAAAAGTATTAATTGAACCTAGTTTTAGCTAACACACTATTCAACCCCCCATTCTAGTATGGATATTTGAACAACATAGAGGCTGTTGACCCAAGGGTTAAACCTTGGTCTTGATCTTAATTTTGATGATAACAAACATGAATCTAACTCATTTCTCAAGTTTTGAGCTCAGGTTGATAGAAATATACGCGTACGAAGTTCGTCGAAAAAATCACGTGAAAATAAGTCGCAACGGCTTTGAAGGACGATCATGTCAAAAGTTAGGTATAGTGTTAGTTTTGTTGTAAAAATCTCCTAAGACCTCTAAACATGCATTTCTATACCTTTACTTAAAGCCAAACCTTATCAACATACCAAAAATGCGAAAAATTAGAAATCGGCCTAAAAAACAAAAATTAGCATTCAGCCATGTTACCGGTCGAATGTCGGCTGAATGGTTGATCGACTGGCCTACGACCAACCATCAACCGAACTTCTCAATGGATCTTTTTTGATCCATTGGATGGTCATATTTCGACCCATACCCCTTTAAACTCTATAAAAGCGTATTGTATATTTGATGGAGGGGTCCATTTGACCAATTATATATATATATATATATATATATTGAGGTTAAGTCTACTCTACACACGTTGAGAAAATGTAGAGCTTTTCAAAAATTAAAGTAGAGCCTTTGAAAAAATGTTATGGAGGAAGATCGAGTATTTTCTAGAAGATCAAGGAAAGTAGCTTCCGCCACAATCATGTTACTTCAAGAATCAGACCAGTGTTATATTATGGTGTTCTTAAATACATGTAATATCTTGTTGTAAATTTTTCTTACAATTTGTATCAGACCCTTATTTCTACATGAATTTAAGAATCCAATTTATCTTGATGTGATATGATTGTATTTTGTGTTATTAAGTTTGCCCTTCTCCGTATTTGATTGTGCAAATAAATCACTGTTTGATGTGATTTTTATTGTTCTTTCTGTTTTGCGTCATGTATGTTTTTTCTCAGATTTGCTACTTTGTCTTGGAGGGTACGCTTGATTCTAGCACGCAAATATATGTCAATTGTTGTGTCTCGGTGTGCATGTCCGCCTCTCTCACCTTTGTCTTCATTCGCCTTGGCGAGCGTGTTGCACCCATCTCGCGAGTGGAGTGCAGCACACGCTGCCCATGGTCAATAGGCGAGAGACGCCTTTTGGAGTTCTGTGCACTACAATATTTTGGACTTTTTATAACATTTAACCATAGCTTTCTATCAAAATGCTATGTTAAATGACTCACCCTTGATTTCACACTTTTATATTTTTTTTCCCACTTCTCTTTCGGCCGATTGAAATAATCCCCCTCTTTTTTTTCGTCTGCCGACAATAAACCCGCGTTTGCTCCTTTTTTTCGTGTGGACACACTCCCCTTCTTTTCCTCCCTCGTATCTTCTGCTCGTCGATTTGCCGCCCGTCGTTCCTCTCTCTCTCTCTCTCTCTCAGCTCCGAAGATGAACGGTGGTAGAGCTAGGGTTTCGATCCCAGCCCTATCTCGGCTTGGCGTTCTCCGTCACCGGAATGGAATCCGCCTACAGATCCGCCGCCGCATCCCCTCCCAACAATCTTCATCTGCCCTAGTGATTCATAGATTGTGCCTATGTCAATCCGCATCACCATCTCCTTCTCGGGCTACGTCGCCCAGAACCTCGCCGCGGTCGTTGGAGTTCGCCGCGGCGGTAACTTTAGGCGCCTTATCTTCGGCCCGACTACGTCCAACCTCCAACCGTTGTCCGTCGTAAGTCATCCTTCTTGCTTGACTATTTCTTGTTTTAAATTTAGGAATTGATGCTTGATTGCCTCATTCTTTGGTTTCATCATTCCCGTTCTACTTTACCTTTTAACAGCGTCGCCTAAATTCATCGTCTTCTCCGCCTCAACGGCCACCTTCTACAATAGAAGCTACTTCTACTCTCTCTCTTGGAGATAAGGGACAGGTAAAGTCGCAAGATCTTTCCCTTTTCACTTTTACTTTTCATGTTTTCGTGAATCTTTTCCTATTTTCGTTAACCCTCTCTCTCTCTCTCTCAGAGTTCCATCCAAGCTTGTTCATCGCCATCACCAAGCAGTCGCCATGAGGATCAAGGTTAGGGCTTCATTTTCGTTTGTCTCTGCATTCTTTTATCGGCAACTTCCGTGTGTAATAGAGTCGCGTGTAATAGATCTTGGAATGCTTTCTCCTCCTTGGATAAATCAGCCGTCTTCTTTTGCCTCGAATTCAGGAGTCGGTGTTGTTCATGAAGCCCACATCGTCCTACCTCCAAAATGGAGTGACCATCGAGGTCCCACACCCTTTGGAAGCGCTGGATCATGAGGTGGAGCTCGTCGTCGTCATCGGGAAGAAGGCACGTGATGTTACCGAGGTCGCCGCCATGGACTACGTCGGAGGTAATTGGTTTTACTCACTCCTATGAGTCATTAAATTTTTGAGGTGTGGGGGGTTATTTAAAAATTTACCTCCCCACCATATATGCTCAGTCGCGTGAGAAGGGGACGAGAAGAGGAGGTGGGATCGGCGTCGGAGGGTGAGAAATCGGAGGTTGGATCGTCGTCGTCGCCGAAGCCGGAATCTTGAGGTAGGAGTCTTCTCCTCTTCTTCGCTTCCGTCTATTCGTTCATCGGCTGCAGCGAGAGGAGAGGTGTCGGGAGGGGTAGAACCGGCGGCGGAGGTGAGTCGGAAGAGGGTACGGCAGTTGCGGCAGCCGTGCTGTTGCCCGCGGCGCCGGACCCAACGACTGTTGCTTGCAGCAGTCGCTGCCGTTGCAGGGGAGGCCGCCGTGGCCTCCTAGCCATGGCTCGGTGCTTCGCCGGCACCGGAGGCCGCGGAGGAGGCCGGTGGGGGCGGCGAGCAATCTCCGGCGGCCAGGAGGGCCGCCCGGCGTGGGTCGAACGGGGCCGGAGGTTGTAGGGTGCGGGTGTCGGGTGCGAAGGGGAAGGGGAGGCCGCCGTGGCCTCCCGGCCATGATTTGGCGCCTCGTCGGCGCCGGAGGCCGCAGAGGAGACCGGCGAATGGACCGGGGAGTGGTCACCGGCGGCCAGGGGGCTGCCCGACGTGGGTCGAGCAGGCAGCGGAATGTTGGGCGCGGGCGTCGGGCGTCCGGGTGGGAGGGGGGGGGGGGGGCGGCGGGTGTAGGATATGAATAGTGAGTGAAGAGAGCTGTATTGTGTGAAATAGGATCAATTTGTAGATTATTTGGGGTATTTTTATAGTTGATCGTAGAGTTGTCGGATCGAGTTGAGAAGAATACCAAAGTTGCATGTTTTCACGTGCTGAACGTGACGGTGGTGTCGGATTTCTGATCGGAGGCCGTTTGGTAGGTCTTTTCTATATTTTAGTATTGTTTGGTGGTTAATATTTATTAACTTAATTTGATAAATAATTAAATAATATAAAATATTATATTACTTTAAAGGGGATGAGTTAGGAATAATTGGTTGGTGCGAGCTTGAGTTTGATTCCCGTCGTAGTCGATGAATTACTGTTGGGTGAGATGACGGATTTATCCTTTTGCCTCGATCTGCTTGATATTGCTTCTAATTCCGTTGAACTCATGTTGCATATTATTGTTGGACATGCCATGTAGATAATTGCATGTGTTATTGTTGATCATGGTGATATACATTATTGATGTTGATATTTGATCATGATATGCCATGCATGATATTATGTTGTTACTTATGGTGTTATTCTTACCTAGGATTTAAGATTAGGTTAAGGTTAAGAGCCTAGGTGTCTTACCTTAGCGATAATGTTTTATGGTGTAGAAGTTAAGTTGTAAGCTTTACCTAAAATTTTTGTTCTATTTGTAGAGAGATGGCATCGAGGGGCAGTGTTGGGCGTGCGAGGGGTCTTGGAGACCCGGGTGCAGATCAGGATCGGGTGGTGATTCCTCGGCGAGCACGTACCACTCAGGTTGCGGCTTCGACTGTCAGGGGTCGAGGTGGACGAGCTAGTCGGGGTGCTCGTCAGACTGGTCGCACTGCTGGTGGTAGGTGGCGCGGTCGGGGTGCTCCGGTGCGTGTTCTTGTAGAGGAGGTGCATGATTTCACTCCTGGGGCTGGAATGGAAGTGGAGGAGGTAGTTGCTGAGGCAATACCAGTAGTTCCTCAGGCTGTTGGAGAGGGCTCGGCGGTGCATGTTCCTATGGCACCCCAGCCTCAGTATGTGATGCTTGTGCCGGGACCTCATGGAGTTCTTGGTGGAGCAGAATCATGGGAGTCTCGCATGCTAAGGTTCCATCAGCTTGGCAAGGAGCGTTTTGGTAGTTTTGGGGGTAGTACAGATCCGATGATAGCTACGAGATGGTTGGCAGGGGTGGAGGATACCTTCAAGGCACTTAGGTGCAAGGAGGAAGAGAAGGTGGAGCTGGCCACCTTTTATTTGATTGATGGAGCCAGAGAGTGGTGGAGGGCACAGGTTGCTGCAAGAGATGAAGTTGATGTTTTTTGGGCAGAATTCAGAGCTGTATTCTTTCAGAAATACTTCCCAGTGACATTCCGCCAGCAGAAGAAGCAGGAGTTCCTCGATCTACGTCAGGGGAGTCGTACCGTAGCAGAGTACGAGGCTGAATTCGATCGTCTGTCAGAATTTTGTCCGCAGATGGTGGCTACCGAGGAGGACAAAGCAGAGCATTTCTTTAGAGGGCTGAATTTTGCTATTCAGGATCGGATGTCCAGTCATGGCGACCTAGGGAACTACAGTCGGGTGGTGGCTTGAGCACTTCTAGTCGAGCGTATTCACTCGATGATCACACAGTAGAAGCAGAAAGATCGCCAAGATCGACCGCCACTTCCACTAGTTGCAGGAGGACAGGATATGAGCCAAGGAAGCCATGGAGCTCAGGCCCAGCCATCCCAGAGTGGGTATGTCAGTGGTTACTTCAGGCCGCAGAAGATGGTAAAGACGTATTCCTCTCAGGCACAAGGATCGTCCCAGCCTTCAATGGCAGTTCGAGATCAGATATCAGGAGTCGGACCTGCAGATCAAAGAGGAGTCAAGACTGACCACTGCTTCAGATGTGGAGACAGTGGTCACTTTGCTAGAGACTGTCCCAGAGGTGGCAATGTGTGCTATCACTGCAAGCAGCCCGGCCACATTAGCAGGAGTTGCCCAGCTAAGGGGACAGCGGAGACTTCACAGCAACAGTCGAGAGAGCAGAATCAAGGTCGAAGGCAACACCATTCAGATGCAGAGGCTTCTTGGGAGCGTGAGGGGGATATCAGAGATCGCTTCCCACACTTGTTCGACCCTACAGGTACATAAATTTGGAGGACCAAATTCCTTAAGGAGGGGAGGATGTTATATTCTATTTATAAAAAAAAGAAGCTTTGTTGTAAATTTTTGAGGTGTGGGGGGTTATTTGAAAATTTACCTCCCCACCATATATGAGCTGGCTCAGTTGCGTGAGAAGGGGGCGAGAAGAGGAGGTGGGATCGGCGTCGGAGGGTGAGAAATCGGAGGTTGGATCGTCGTCGGCGTCGTCGCCGGAGCCGGAATCTTGAGGTAGGAGTCTTCTCCTCTTCTTCGCTTCCGTCTGTTCGTTCATCGGCTGCAGCGAGAGGAGAGGTGTCGGGAGGGGTAGAATCGGCGGCGGAGGTGAGCCGAAAGAGGGTACGGCAGTCGCGGCAGCCGTGCTGCTGCCCGCGGCGCCGGACCCAGCTGCCGTTGCAGGGGAGGCCGCCATGGCCTCCTAGCCATGGCTCAGTGCTTCGCCGGCACCGGAGGCCGCGGAGGAGGCCGGTGGGGGCGGCGAGCGATCTCTGGCGGCCAGGAGGGCCGCCCGGCGTGGGTCAAACGGGGCCGGAGGTTGTAGGGCGCAGGTGTCGGGTGCGAAGGGGAAGGGGAGGCCGCCGTGGCCTCCCGGCCATGATTTGGCGCCTCGCCGGCGCCGGAGGCCGCAGAGGAGACCGGCGAGTGGTCGCCGGCGGCCAGGGGGCTGCCCGACGTGGGTCGAGCGGGCAGCGGAGTGGTGGGCGCGGGCGTCCGGATGGGAGCGGGGGGGGGGGGGGGGGGGGGGGCGCGGGTGTAGGATATGAATAGTGAGTGAAGAGAGCTGTATTGTGTGAAATAGGATCAATTTGTAGATTATTTGGGGTATTTTTATAGTTGATCGTAGAGTTGTTGGATCGAGTTGAGAAGAATACCAAAGTTGCATGTTTTCGCGTGCTGAACGTGATGGTGGTGTCGGATTTCTGATCGGAGGCCGTTTGGTAGGTCTTTTCTATATTTTAGTGTTGTTTGGTGGTTAATATTTATTAACTTAATTTGATAAATAATTAAATAATATAAAATATTATATTACTTTAAAGGGGTTGAGTTAGGGGTAATTGGTTGGTGTGAGCTTGAGTTTGATTCCCGTCGTAGTCGATGAATTACTGTTGGGTGAGATGACGGATTTATCCTTTTGCCTCGATCTGCTTGATATTGCTTCTAATTCCGTTGAACTCATGTTGCATATTATTGTTGGACATGCCATGTAGATAATTGCATGTGTTATTGTTGATCATGGTGATATACATTATTGATGTTGATATTTGATCATGATATGCCATGCATGATATTATGTTGTTACTTATGGTGTTATTCTTTTGATCATATCATCATTCAGAGTTGTTATATTGTTGATACCGGTGATGTTATTTGTTATCCCTTGATCATGGTGATACACTTTGTTGCATTGTTGGAGTTGAGTTGTCGACCTGGAGGCTACGACCTCGGAGAGGACTTCGGTCCAGGACCATTTTATTGCGGTACCCTCCAAACATGGGTGAGGGTATGGATATTGACTAGTCACTTTGGGCACCTTCGGGTGTGCGAATGTCGGATACGACGCCCGTCGGGCTACCTGCTTGGTGGGGGTAGTCGCGTCGCCGTTGGAGCGGACGGTTGATGCCACTCTACGGGTGGTGGAGTGCGGGGTTTTTACCCAGCGGTCCATATGCTCGATGATTTGGTCGACGTTGATTAGGAGTAGGTGTGGAGCATTTGTTGTACATCTATCGCCTTTGACCGCATCTTAGGCCATATCGTTGTTTATTGTTGAGTTGACATCTTATTCATGTTGTTGATCATATTATGATTCTCCTACTCAACATTTTCGCTGACTCCTATTGTTATTTCTTCATACTTGCAGTGGGTAAGCTGTTGATTTATATATCGAGGTGTAGATAGTTGATAGACATCATGTAGATCTGGAGCTCTGATATGGCGACAGCTTTTGTATCTTATCTTATTCTGTCGTCTTTTGATATTGATGATTTTGGAATTTTGTAAAAATATATTATTAAATATGCTTGATTATGATTTATGATTCGGATTCGTGGCTTTTCCTTCCGCTGCGCGGTGTTCGGGTCGCCGTCGCGTCTCGGGCCTGGGGCCGGGGCGCGACACACACACTTGCTGATCGTACATGCAAGGTTTTGCTCTTTTACTTTAAGGAAAAGGATCCTTGGTAAGCAAACTAGAACATTTTGCAGTTCGGATAAGGTTGTTCCTAACCTTTGCATTTGGATGGAATATAATATGTGATTTTAGATTGAAAGAATTTTTAGTTTTATTTTGTAATTATTAAGATTATAGCTGAGATTGAGATTATGTTGTTCATAGTCAGCAGGTATTCCCTGGACAGTAGCGAAAGGGCAAGATACCTTCACTCCGATAAGTGATGTTGTAAGCATCCTTAGTGATTTTTCTTCTTTTTTGTCTTCTATGTTTTTTCCTTTCTTATATATTTTTAATGGTGTATGTGTATAATAACTACTAGTAGTTTTTGCATGTTTTCATATGCATAAAAGGCCTATGATGATACGATGTATACGCACAGTCCATGGTTAGAAGATAAGGATATCCTTTGCTTATCTCAAAAAATTTTCTCCAATCTTTTGGTTCTTTTCTTATCTCTAATTTTTTTTTCTCTTTCCCGTCCCCTCCCGTCTTTTATGTTTATTTCTTTCGCATAGCTGTTGTAAGATCATAATTCGCTTGAGGAGAGATTATGCTAGATTTCCTATTAATTGGTTTAAAGGAATAGAAGGATGATTGCACATTCTTGTTTTGAAGCATTAGCCGTTGGATTGCGGCTTAAAGATAAGAGCGATCTGGTTTTGCTTTGACTATATGAAGCTCCATCATCGTCCCATATTCTTCATCGAAGGCAAAAGCATTCCAGAGTTTAAGAGAAGTGATCGCAAAGTGGTGGAAAGATGTCAAGCACAGTTGGTCAGGTCATCAAATGCAAAGGTTTGTATTATTACTCAAATCAACTATGCACATCATGTTTGCTTCACTTTTTTTTCATCTTTCTACGTGGCATAGTCTCTTTTAGATGGAAATGCTTCACTTTTTTTACAGTTTACACTCCATAAATATTACTCTTGATTTTGGTGATTTACATGGACTCTTGAATTAAATCCACTTTCTTGATCTAAGAATTAGTATGCTGTCAAGATAGTTAATATTATAATGTTAGCGAGATTTCATAACTAATCTAAGGTCAGCTGTCAAGATCACTACTATTTTTAGAGGAATAAAACTAATTAAGGGCTTATTTTAATCCAACAAGCTTACTTCAAATACATAGAGAAGACAGTATTAATTTAATATATATAAGCTAATGGCTTGTTAGAAACCAAGAATTGTACTGCACATGTAGCACTAAAGAAAGGCTATATATCTTTACTAGACAAAATTTTGAGGAAGCATCTTTACTGAACGTATTAAGATGCATTTTCTTTTGATATACTACTGCTGTCGCATGGGAGGCAGGGAAGCCACTGGTGATTGAAGAGGTAGAGGTGGCACCTCCTCGGGCAATGGAAGTATGAATCAAAATCCTCTTCACTTCCCTCTGCCACACTGATGTTTACTTTTAGGAAGCCAAGGTATAATGTTATATTTATAATGTTTAGCAGAATCAATTCTGTTATCTTAAACTTAAATTGATTTCAGATGCTTAAATTTTGTTTGTGGTTTTCTCATTGGGGCAAAAACCCTTATTCCCAAGGATCTTTGGTCATGAGGCTGCAGGGTATGTACTAATTATTGTTCCTTTTATTACTTTTCTCAAAAAAAATCAGTTTGTTTTAACAGCAGGTTTTTAGTAGTGGATGCATTTCTTATCATCTTGTTGCTTACTGATAACAGCAGCTAATTGTTTTTCTCTCCTTCCAAATGCAGCATCCCAAATCAATGGTGGTGGACCCTGACAATTTGGGGTTATGGTTAAAGGTGCTTGGTCATTTACTCATTCCTTGGTGCAGTAATCATGTTCATCATGTTTCTCTATGTAAATCATCTAAATTCTATTTTTATCTGGGTAGATGAGGAAATTAGGTAGAAAGGATAAACTAAAGACATGATCTTCAAACTACCATTTCTCACAAGCCATATCAGTTCAATACATGCATTAGCATGTCCAAATTCCATTAATAGCTCTGCTAATTCAGATTCATATACTTGTCCAAATTCCATTTTCGATACCAAAAGCATATACATGCATATTAGCATATATTTACACTGAAATTAGTAAGGTCAACAAAAAGAGCAACAAACTACAAACTCAAGGTAATAAGGTATGTGAATTAATTGAGGTTTCCAACGGTAAGACTGAGTCAGCTGTATCTTCATACTGATGTCATGAAAATAGAAAAGTTCCCTGGAGTTGCATGTGTTAGTTGGTTAATTACACATATCCTTGTGATTTCATTAAAGTAGTTATCCTTGTGTACTGTTATCCAAAGATTTGCCGATAAATGTATGTTTTATTTCTTCGAGAGAAGTGACTAACATTTTAGCATAGCACAAACATGAAACATGTGTTTTAAAAATGTCAGGTCCAAAAAACATTCAAACTAGTGTTTCAAAAATTAATTATTTCAATAGTATTCATATATTGTGAAATTAATTATAGTTTCCTCCCCAGTTAAACAGACCAAATTACTCTTTTTGAACTTTTCAATTATTTCATTAATTGATTTTGGTTTGGCCAATCGGATCCATCCAGTATCTCATTTTCTTGACTTTCTGATCCATCTAGTATGCTATAAGTAATGGTTAAATTGAATTGAACTATATTGATATTTTTCTCTAATGGTTAGTAAACATATAACATATTGACATTCGTTGTTGACTTCAAATGGGAGGTTTTGACTTCGTTGTTTCATAGATTGATGCACATGTAGGTGGTGTTAATGACATTGCTTTTTCCCATCCGAATAAGAGTCTATCGATCTTTACTTGTGGTGATGATAAGACAATTAGAGTGAGTAACAAGGGATATGGTTTACCCCATTACATGATATATTGTAAAAGATAAATGTATGTTCTTACCAACTCCTGTTGCATGATGGGCAGGTATGGGATGCTACAACGGGACAGAGAGTAGTACATATTTGAGGACCATGAAGCCCCTGTGTATTCTGTTTGTCCTCACTACAAAGAGTTTATCCAGGTTTGTATGTACAACAGTTATATGATTTTGAGTTAATTTGTACATGGTGGTGGCTTTAAATCTTCCAAAAAATTATTATCCATACCTTTCCTAACTTCCATTTTTGTTGTCCTCTGAAGTTTATATTCTCGACTGCAGTTGTTAGTGCATATGTAAATAAAAAAATAGTATATGAAGAGATAAATTCTTGGATTAGGAGCAGTTCCCAATGTCTCTACCCCGTAGCAGCTATTCCTGAGCGTACTGATCGGATCTTACTTGCAGTGTCAATGTGAGTAGCTTGGTAAGATAAGAAGATGCTGAGAAGATAAGAAGTTGGAAGTTAGCTGAGATTGTGGACTCTTCTCACCTCAAAGCCTTAAGGTTGTCTGATTCTACATTGACAGCAAGCAAGGTATATATATATTGTTATGAAAAGCAAGGACAATGACTTCATTTTGTCTCACTAATTACAAGAATTGCTATGAAAAGCTATACCTACTAAACTTTTCCTATTGTGTTGGTCTCTATGTTTTATCTAGGAGAACTAGTGGTCCCACAAGGCGAGCTAAGGATGGCTGGACGACACAGGAGGTAAGCACTGTATCTTTCTTTTAAGGCACTACTTTTAAAATATTTGAGCTTATGAAGCGTAGGATCTTTCCTAGCTTCCTTCACTTCACTGTGAGCATGAATAAGGTGCACTTTTCTACCAATGGTTGATTGAGCGAGACTATTAGCGATGTGGACAATTTGAGTGTGGAATTGCTGCACCTACAAGATTGAGTAACTGTATAAATGGAGATTTCATTTTACAGTTCTTTTTCTGCATTAATTACAAAATATCTATTCTTTTTCTTGTTGAATTTAGGTTTAGCAACGACTAATGTTCTTATTAATAAGAATTTATATGCTTGTTCCATTTTGAAGGGAGCATGTTTTGTCTCAGCCTAATCGAGCATAACTTGCCTTTGCCTCTTCACATGCTTAGCCGTCCTCTCCTTGGTGCCATCGAGGAGGAGCTCGAGAAGATGATTTTAAACAAGGCGCAGTTTATCTTTTTTCTATGAGACTAATTATTTACATGCATATACTAATTTTTTATGTTTATACTGCCACCTATCGATTATCTCAATTTTGGGTCTATGAATGTCTATGACATCTGATCCATAGAAGGTGGCTTTGTCTTCCTTGGAGATGGTGCTTCCAATTATAAGGTTTTCAAGAATTTTAATTTATATAATTCCATTGCATTCATTTAATCATTTTACTTTACAGACATCAATTTTAGATATAGACAAGAAATCAACTAATAAATTTAGAGTGAATAACTCAATTAGTTCATTCCCCATCAGTTTCTTGGTGGGCTTCTTATGTTAATTTTTATTAAGCTTGACATACCAAGAGTGGGAATATTTAAGTGCATAGAAGTGATAAGTATTGTACATTTTTTTAACTTGGAGATAAACCTAAACTATGCACATTTTGTTTGGGTTGACATCTAGTACATGATCTGAATAACAAATTCCTTAGTCTAACCTGGTTTATCTAGGGCCGGTTGATAACATGATATATTGACCAATGACATACAAGCTGAAAGAGCTACATGGAGTACACAAATAGTCTGACATATTTCCATTGTTTCTACTTTTATGTTGCATGCTCTCTTCTTAGATTCATCCATTTGATTTTATATATGCAACTTTAAATAGTTTTTTTAATAATTTTTTATCAATGAAGCGATGTTACATTTATATGCATTGATGATAAGTTTGTCACTAAAATATAAATATTTTTCTTATGCGGTTATGGAATTGGAATTTAAATGGTGAGAGCACTTGGAAACATATTTGTTGAAAGATTTCATAACAAGCTAGCTACTTTTATTTTAAAAGATAATACAATCTATTTTTGTTGACTATAACAAATTAGCTATTGTGTACACTCAATATTTAATCTACTTTTATTGATATTGAACTTAGTAGTTTGAATTTATGTAATGTACTCTTTATTTATATAAAAATATTCTTTATATTGATCTATGTAATGTTCTTGATTTTAGTAGTTTGTCGATAAATTGAGAACCTACTTTTGTGACAAGTTGAGATTAAACATACTTTTGTATGACAACTTTAAAATACTTTCTTTAGTGATAGATCATGATTTGAAAAAACTATATAAGTATATATGATAACTATTATTGTAAAAATATGTAATAGCATGTCAAGCATGCTATAACAAACTAATAATAACGATTTGCAAATGCTATATAAATATATATGATAACTAACTAATCATGTTATTGTAGAGAGAAGTAATAGCAGGTTAGGTTATGAATGTGATAACAAATTAATCATAACGGATAAAAAATGTTATAAAATAATATTCATATAGCATTCGCAATTGCATTTCTGAAATGCTAGTGTAACCTCCTCCATACATAAGATAGCGTGCGATTTGACAACGTTTTGTATAATGTTATACACTACCTATGATAGTGTTTATGGCATGCTATTAATAACGATTATTGTTGTAGTGGTGTGATGTATTTTTCGGCGTTGCTGCGTCATTCGTCTTGGTAAATGTGCCACAATTTGGTGTCATCCACCTCGACAAGCATGGTGCTCACTGCCGCGAATGCATGGTGTGTTCTCTGAAATTGTGCATGCAGTCTGCGTGCACGTGCTACGATGCATACTTAGAGCAGGAGAATGCATGCCCCGCGAGGCAAGCACTCGCCTCTGTGGACGCATGGTGTGAGGAGAGCGTGTAGCCTATGACTGCGGGAATGTCGTGTCGCTCATGGACGCGCTTGGGTTGCAAAAGGGTAATGTGTTAGAGACTTTTGCAAAAGGGTAAAATGAGTATTACAAAATTTAAATTCCACATGTGAGAATTTTAGTTATATTTCGGATTTCGGAATTTCCCTAGATGATAATCTGATTTTGAGAAATTAACGTTGAATATTTACCTTTCCTAAATATTTAGCATCATAGTAAAAACCCTTGATGTGCATCTCATTGTATTCCCATTTTGCAAGTTAATCTCTAGTTTATGCTTCTTTTAGTTCATTTATTGGTCAAACTCACTTTGACTTGACCTAACCAAGCTTTGGGTCACCAGTTTATTAGTCGAACTAGCATATAATATATCATAAATAAATTGAAATAAACTATTTTAAAAAAAATTATATAGATGAAGAATAATGATGTTTTTATATATTAACAACCTAAACATTAAAAAAATCTATTAAATTGCAAAATAAAATTAAATAGACCTACTCAACCTTAACCATGCCCAAAATGACCAAGTTATATACTTAATTTTTGCCGCAGCGAAGATTATAAATTGCATTATTCCTCTTGCAGTTTTATGAATGCTCTGAGATCATTTTCTTTTCGTTCTCATTCTGTGAAGGAGATTGTTGTGAAAGAATGCATGCGCGTCTGGAGCACTTATTATGTCTCTTCGTGATTCTTGTCGAGGGTTTAGTAAAAGCATCTAGTTGAGATGATAAAATCAAATACATGGTAGCAAATAATTTTGGGGGTAAATTTATGTGTGTCATCTTTTATATTGTTGCTCCAATTTCGTAATATTAAAAAACACTTAGATATAACCAAATGTTCAGTATCTACACGCAATGGGCTTACGGATAGAGCTGGATTTGCTAAAATTTATTTCAGTATCTGGATTGGATTAGTACTTTTGAGCTCAATTGGATTAGGCACAGCAGCCCCCTGCACTCCTGAATCTGACTCGAGCCAGATCGAATGGCTCCGCCCGGGAGCATCACCCGACCATATAAGGACATCAACGTTCTCCTTAATTACGAGAGATACGCCATTACGAGCCCGTTATCTCCAAGATCAATCTCGACACATCCTGAGCAATATTCCCGCGAGATTGTCAGGCGGCGTCATCACCTCCACCTGTAATAAATATAGACACAACACACCTCATGTAACATAAGTTCTAATTTCATTACCTTCATCTCGAATACCTACTTACGTGAGTGTCGAAGTGTCTTTTGAAGTCCCCCCTGTCGGAGTTGCATCTGACTAGGAGAGACACCACACGGGATCAAACTACTCTGATCCTCATGCAAGAACATTTGCCACCCACCGTGGGGTCGAGTAAAGCTTACCTGTCATACAATGGTTGAAATCCGGAGCCAAGTGACCGCTGCGCAGGCCAACGGCAATGCCCCGATGATGATATTCACCTGCAACCTAATGACACTAAAACAGTGAGGAGCGACCTCCGACACCAGCCAACCTCCCCCTAGAAGCACCTCAGCGTCGGATACACGACTCGGTGGCAGAGAACCAATGGTTAGCAGCCCAGATCGAGATGTTGACATGATCCCGAGAATAACATTCGGCTGATCACAAGCTCCTTTAGGTCGAGATGCTGACACGACCCCGGAAAGAACTCTGTGAGGCCAAAAATGTCGATAGGCAAAATGTCAAGGATACTACTGAGGACAAGAGGTCCAAGAAAACGGATAGAAAAGGTGAAGATCGCAGTCGTCTTAAACTAGACAACGACCGAATGATGAGATCACCACCCTGCCCAAACGCCCAATACGAAAGGTACACTCCATTCAACACCAAGAAGGAAATCATCAATCACGAAATCTACAACTTGAGCTCCTTAGGCATCCCAGCAATGCTGGAAGCAGAAGCTGTCGCCCAACACCGACATAAGCTAAAAGTGTGCCTTTCACGACACCTACGAGCTCATCATTGAAGATTGCATAGTACTCAAAGTCCAACTCAAAGGCCTGGTCTGTGCAGGACACTTCAACAAGTATATTAACCACTGAAGGAAGCATGGTCGAAGCAGGAGCCGAGACCACCGAAGTTGGACACCTCCTAACCCTCACTCGAGCCAAAGGGAAAGCAACCGAGTCGACCGCTCGAGAAATGAACTCCGAGGAGTTACCGATTACGTACATTGCTAGCGAATACGCAGGAGGCGGCGAAACGAGCTCGACCAGGAAACGGTCTCCGAGCAATCATGGCGGTCGACAACACCATTGGCTCACAATAGCCTGCATTTAAGGACCCTGTAATATCATTTTATTAATTCGATTTCCAGAGAATTGACCAAAACCTACACGACCCCATCGTATTTTTTGTGTCCAAAGGAAACTTTATTGTGAAAAAGGTCCTAGTGGATCAAGGTAGTTTGGCTGACATCCTCTTCTACTCTACCTTCGAAAAATGTAGCTGACTGAAGCCTCACTCACACCCTGCAAAGGAGATTTGGTGGGCTTCTTGGGAGAAAGTGTCGATGTCCGAAGAGCCATATGGCTAAGGACAATATTCAACTCCTAGCCAAAAGCAAAAACAATCAATGTGCAATACTTGGTCATCGACATCTCCAGTCCTTATCACATAATCTTGGGACGACCCTCCTTAAACAGTTTGGGAGCCATCGTATCAACCCCTCATTTGGCACCGAAGTTCCCATTTTAGAAACAAAAGTAGGTGTACTCCACGCCGACCAGAAAGAAGCCTGACGATGCTACAATGAATGCCTCAAGCAAAGAACCATCAGGCTAAAGAAAGAACTTGATATTTCCCCTCAACAAGCACCTTTGGCAACTACAAGCAAGCAACCGACAGGAATCCCCGAGCAAAGCTCAAGCCAAGACACGCGAAAATGACCCCGACCCAGCACAACTTAAACTCCGAGTATCAACTCAAGTCGTACACAAACCAACCTGATAAGTTTGGGAGCCATCGTATCAACCCCCCATTTGGCACTAAAGTTCTCATTTCAGAAACGGAAGTAGGTGTACTCTACGCCGACCAGAAAGAAGCCCGATGATGCTACAACGAATACCTCAAGCAAAGAACCACCAGGCTAAAGAAAGAACATGACCTTTGCCAACTGCAGGCAAGTAGCCCACAAGAATCCCAAAGAAAAGCTCAATCCAAGACACGTGAAAGCAACCCCGACCTAGCACAGCTTAAAGGTAGAGTAT
Organism: Canna indica; assembly: GCA_034359265.1. Lineage (NCBI taxonomy): Eukaryota > Viridiplantae > Streptophyta > Magnoliopsida > Zingiberales > Cannaceae > Canna > Canna indica. The sequence goes on along the minus strand of CP136890.1, from coordinate 71,865,443 downwards.
TAACTCAAGTCGTACTCAAACCACCCTGATAAGGCGCAAATAAAGCTCGAATATAGCACTTTCCTATACGCACAATTTCCCTTTTTATAGATCGTACCTTTCGCATTTTTGTGTATGCGCAGGAACTCCAAAGCCATCTCACCATCTCAGCGAATACCCCACAACTCGAGACGAACACAAACCCTCTCGCGGTCCTACCTTACGCTCCTCGGCGAACTCAGCTTGACCCCTCGAGCGCGATCCTCGGCCCTTAGAGTCCTTACACGATCAGGACTTAGTTTTCACCAGCCTGGCTAGTCGGCCATCACGCCACTACTTCCACCCTAAAAGCCCTTACACAACGCCTCGTGCGGTCCTGCCTTATGCTCCTCGGCGTTCTCGGCTTGACCCCCCGATCACGGTCCTCGGCCCCTATAGTCGTTGCTTTCGGCCTTAGAGCCCTTACACAACCAGGACTCGGTTTTCACCAGCCTGGCTCATCAGCCATCACGCCACTACTTCCGGCCTCAGAATCCTTACACAACCCCTCGTGTGGTCTTCTCTTATGCTCCTCGGTGAGTTCGACTTGACCCCCTAAGTGCGGTCCCCGGTCCCCAGAGCCGATACTTTCGACCTTAGAGCTTACACAACTTGACCCCTTAGATGGCTTCTCGGCCCTAGAGTCGCTACTTCTAGCCTCCAAAGCTCTCACTCAGCCTTACCAGCACCACTCAACCTCAAAGAGTAAACTTGGAACTCATTGTGCGGAGCCTGACCTCAAACAAACACCGCAGGAAAAACCAACTACAGATTACCAAGGAATACAGGTAGCACCACAACAAGAAATGTGCATAAATGCCCAAATGCACAAAAATAAACCCATAAAAGGGCTATAGTGAAACACTTCAACAAGCCTTAGAGGGCGATAATTTATTATAGGCAACCAGATGGCCCGCACACGAGCAATTTGAAGTTCCTAACACTTATGGGAGAGCGAGCACCTTGGCCCCAACCGGCGCAACGGAAGCTTCCCTTCCTAGAACGCCATCGCCCGACGGGCACCGCTTGGAAACTACATATGGCGATCCCTCACAAGAAAAAAAGGGAATTTCCTCCTCGTTCTCAAGGTCCACAAGCACGACATCCCTCACTTCCTTGAGAAGATCAACTCCAGAGAAATCAACTTCAGGAGCAAAAAGCTAGGCTTGCTTGATCGCCCTACAAAAACTCTCAGCATACATATTAAGGGCAGCATCTTGGAAATCATCCACCTCACCCTCGAGGCCTCGTGCCGACGACCTCCATTTCTTCGCCTCAGCTCTAGCTGCCTTAGTCTCGGTCTGCAGATGATAACTTTCTACCATGGCTCTAGCCAAATCCTCATAAAGTCTTGCCAGCTCCGCCCTAAATCGGTCCTTCGCTTCCTTCAAATGAGCATTCAAACGATCAACCTCTTTAGCCTTGGACTCTAAGGCTTTCTTCAACGACTTAACTTCACGGGATTGGACCTCCGACGACCTCGACAAATATCTCCTTAGGCTGCTCGTCAAACCAACAAGCCGGGTCTGGTCCACCCCCTCGGGAAACTCCACCTGGCCACTAACATGAGTGTGCTTACCTCCGTGAAAAGAAATAGTCGGTTGTAGAGATGCCAGCGGAATGAAGTCGGCCTCCCTTTGTCGCAACCGACCTCCACACAAGAGAGAGAGAGAGAGAGAGAGAGAGAGAGAGAGAGTCCAGAAGGAGTTCCATGCTCATCCAAATCAGAAGGACTTCCGAGAGAGCGAGCTAGCACTCGGGAGCCGCCTAGTTCGTTCGCTCATGAGCTAACCACAGAGGGTGTTCCTCGCTGGCAACACCTTGGATCCAAAGCAAGTGTTGGGATAGAAGAAGAAGAACAGCGGAAAAATCGATTTAAAAAAATATAAACCATCCTAAAATCAGTGATCAACTTTAGCAATCTTTAAGGAATTCAATCACGAGTAGAACGAGATGATATACCTTATACCGCGGATGACAAGGCTGCCCCTATCCCCATTTCAAGACGTACAAGCGCACATCCTCCAAGGAAGGTCCACACCAAATGCCTCGCAACCAAGGGACAACGAACACCAAGACCTGTTGTGGCTCAACGGAGAGGGAAACTCAACCCCGAAATGCACCAAAGGTGAAGCTGGCCCTTCCACCAAGAATCGAGCACCAAAAGGAAGGAAGAGAAGATGAGAAAACCACAGAACAAAGAGGAAAATGAAGGAATACCTCGCTATCCTCCTTGGACTCCTCCAAGAAGATGAAGGAGATGACACACCCAAGAGGAAGAGACCTCCAAATCGACTTCACAAACCCGGGAAGGAGGAGCTTGATGGCCAGCCACCCATGGAGATCAAGAGGAGCTCTTTGGAGTCTTGGTCTTCAAGAAGCTTCTCAAGAATCCAAGCATTTGCTCCTCTCCAATATCTCTAATCAATTACTTAACCTCCCCCCCCCTCAAAGGAAGTTAGACCATCTATTTATAAGGTGAGTAGATGGCCCCATGGTGGACCCCCCCCTCCCCCCTTATATCCTCTCCCGAGAATTCAAAATTCTGGGGTTTGCCTTCAAAATAATAATTTATATTTTAATGAATTTATAATTAATTTAAAATTAATTAAATCCAACTAAATATAAACTTTAATTTATCTCTATAAATTATATTCTTATTGATTAGGATTTATCATGTGCCAATCCCTATAATTTAGGGATACCCTACAAATTAGAGTTGTTGAGGAACTTCTTCCTCGCATATTCGTTCCTATAGGAAATATCTTTCCTATCATGTCCGTAAATGAGATCTGTGATCGTGTTGCAGCATGTCCATGCTAGTAGACATATAGTGCCGCATTCAAACTTTATCTCATAAGGTCCATTACGAGGTTAGCATGTTGTGTGTGACCAATTGGGCCCCACACTAAGCCAGTAGTGAGTTGTGCATAATGGGGAGTCAAATACGATAGAACGACTTCTATTCAAATCTTATGAGCCACCACTAAAACCCCTTTAGTGTGGTTGTGAGAGACTCCACTCACAAGTCAAGATTGACGTCTAGCAACGTGTCATGACTACTTGAATAGTGTGAGGTTCAATCCACAGTGATCGAATGCCCTTCGGTGATTAGTTACCGTGCATCTAAGTCCCTCGGTTACAACGTCCCGAAGTTGGCTAGGGTACGGAAGAAGTGTCAAATCCTAATACTGATTCATATGTATTCAACCCGCCAAGATGTCATCTCAATAATAAAATGTCAAAAACATCTTCCTGACTTTCATGTATACTATAGCTAGAGATTCTCAAGTCGACACTTGTAGGGACATATAGGACGTTATCTCCTCTCACTTGGAGTAATCGATTCCATGTTGGTTGCTCACCTACCTCCATTAATGTTTCCCCATGCCCAGTAATATTAGGCACATGACGCTGAGGGCCATGTAGCGATAAAACCAAAGCAATGGGTTGTTATTCATAAGGTAATCGTGACAACCTCAGGTCCAAGGACTACCTGCACCTAATATTATCCGAGGAACATCTCATTGACACTCATGTAAGGATTCCATTCTGAGTTCCTCGTGCAAGTCCGTTCAGTGAACTCATTCTCTAATGAGCACCTGCACTTGTACATTAATGACGGCTCATAGGTAACTATAAGATCAGCTATCCTTTATCGTATAAGACATGTACCAAGTGCACCAGTCTATCCGGAATCATCAATCCCTTAATTGGTGATCCCACGACTGGGAACATTTAGAAAGGGGCATCTGGATTCCAAGTCTCACTACCATGATCTCATTATGGCCTTAGAATCAGTTGCCCGAGTTCATGGGGTTCATCATAATCTAATATATACAAAATATAGATGCAGCATATGATGAAAAGATGCCTCATATTATTCATTAACCATAAATAGTTCCCTACACATCAACATGTGATTGGCTCAAGGGCACTATTTCTTTCAATCTCCCACTTGCACTTGTAGCCAATCATTATGGTATTTAATACTCATACAACTTAAGTGGCGATCGAACTATTGCTGTGGTAATGGCTTTATGAATGGATCTGCTATATTATCTTTCGTGTCGACACGTTCGACATTTATATCACCACGTCCAACGATCTCTCTGATCAGGTGAAACCGCCTTAGGATGTGTTTTGATTTGTGGTGGGATCTAGGTTCCTTTGCTTGAGCAACAGCCCCAGTGTTATCACAATAAACGGGGATCGGACCGGCAACCTTAGGAACAACACCCATCTCAGGGATAAATTTCTTTATCCGCACTCCTTCCTTTGCGGCTTCGCTTGCAGCGATGTACTCAGCTTCTATCACCGAGTCGGTCATAGTTCCTTGCTTGGAACTTTTCCAGCATACTGCGTCACCATTCAGAGTAAATACATACCCAGAAATGGATTTACTATCATCCGTGTCTGATTGGAAGCTAGAATCTGTGTAGCCCTCCATTTTAAAATCTGACCCATCATAAATCTGGAGAACATCTTTAGTCATTCTCAAGTACTTAAGAATGTTCTTTACGGCTTTCCAATGTTCCTCTCCAGGATTTGCCTGAAATTTGCTAGTTACCCCTAGGGCATAAGCGACATCAGGCTGAGTACAAAGTATAGCATACATGATGGATCCTACTACCGAAGCATAAGGGATCTCGCTCATCCTTTTTCTCTCCTCGGGTGTCTTAGGAAACATCTTCTTGGAAAGAGTGATGCCATGACTCATAGGCAAGTAACCTCTTTTACTACATTCCATGCTAAACCTTTTTAGCACAGTATCAATATACCGAGATTGGGACAAACCAAGCATCCTTCTAGACCTATCCCTATAGATCTTAATGCCGAGTATATAAGATGCTTCACCCAAGTCTTTCATGGAGAAGTTTTTGGATAACCATTCTTTCACTGACTGGAGCAGAGGAACATCATTCCCCATGAGCATTATGTCATCCACATATAGCACAATAAACACAACGGCGCTCCCACTAACCTTTTTATAGACACAAGATTCGTCTACATTTTTGATGAAGTCAAACTCTTTGACTGTCTCATCAAAATGGATGTTGTAACTCCTCGAGGCTTGCTCGAGTCCATAAATGGACCTTTGTGTTGTGTGGAATCCGACACTAGAATGGGGGTTGAATAGTGTCTGTCCCCTCTTTCCTATTTTTTTATTTTTTTTATTTTTACTCAATTTTAACTTCACAGTAAAAGTGTTTCTTAACACTAGATGTAATCAAATATTAATAACAATGATAGGCAATCAAGAAAGCAATGCAGACAAGAATAATTATAATGGTTTGACCAACTGTTTACTCCACTACCTTGGCTCCTCACCAAGGATTTCTAACCACTACTTTATAAAGTTTATGTTTCCCTTTGAATACAATGAGGACATTCTTCTCACCACTCTGAGAACCCCTCAATCCTATTCACCTAGGCAAAACACAATTATATAAAGTTTTCCCTAAGTGTTTCCCTAAGTATTTCTCTAGCACACCTAGCAGCTATTACAGATGAGAATAAGTTTGAAATAACAATTCAAATACAATGAAAGGAGCTTAAGAATTTAAAGATGAACCAATGCTCCTTTCCCAAGCCTTCAAGCCTTGAACTTGTCGGAAGATGAATCTTGAGATGCAGCAGAGTTGAGGGAAGTAGGGAAGCAGGCGCTCGAAGAGTGTTGTCGATGGATACGAAGGGCGCGCAGCAAATCAATTCTTATGAAGGCTTAAATCACTTCTTTAATGCTCAATAAAATTTCTAAGAAGTCTTAAAGGAGTTAGGTGAGGGGTATTTATAACCCCTCAACTAAACGGAATGTTCAACGGGCAAAAAAATAGTCGTTGATGTCGTTCGGTTGCTTGTCGGTCGATCGTCGATCGATCGACAGATCGACCGCCAAGGCGACCGCTAGCTTTATGTGAGTGTTCGATCGACCGATGGGTCGACCAACTGTCGCATTGTTATCGATCCCACATTCGGTCGACCAATCAGTCGACTGAAGCAGTGGTGCCAGGGTCGCGCGACTTGTGATCTGCAATCTGGTCGACTGATCGGTCGACCGATGCAGCTTCTGCCAAATTCTGGCTTTGGTCGATTGACCGGTCGGTCGACCTAAGTAGCCTTGCGTAATTTCCTTCACCAACTTTGGTCGATCGACAGGTCGACCGAATGGCTACTGCCATTTTTTGCGTCATTCGGTCGATCGACCGGTCGACCGAATAGGCTACTTGCCAGAAATCTACCTTGTTCGATCGACCGATCGGTCGACCGAACTCAGGCTGAGGTTGATTTCTACTTGAATTTTTTTACATGCATTTTATGGGTTTAGTTATCAAGTTTTAACTTGGATAACTTTACAATTTGGCTTGGGATAAAATCATCCTAGGGGTATATTATATTATCTCTACTTGATCTAAACCCGAGCCTTTCTTTGAAGTTTTCTTCTTCTGTTTCTTTGATAGTCTTTTCTTTCGATTCGTTTGAACGAACTTGGCATGCTTACGGCAACCTCAACCTGAACTCAAAGCTTCAAATATGGATTAAATGCTTGTTTATTATCATCAAAATAAAGATCGAGGCTTAAGAGAAACCCTTAAGCCAACAATCTCCCCCTTTTTGATGATGACAAATATAATATGAAATTTTAAGAAACATATGCATATTTTTTTGTGAGCTTGAGTTAAAGCATACATGAATTAACGGCATGCAAGATATGTAACTTTAGCATATGCATTCAACTACTTATAACTCAACCTATCATTCATTCAGATACTTATAACTCAACCAATGCTCCCCCTATCAATGTGCATGTCATTTTTATAGCTTTTATAAAAACTCCCCCTAACTATATGCATCGTAAAAACCAAGTGTGACCTTACTTTTTATCCCCCTTTTGACATCAATCAAAAAGGGTAAGAATTAAGGTACAATTAATGAGTTTCATCATGAAAACCAAGAAAGTCATAAAACCAAGCATCATCTACTACTATAGTCCTTCCTATTAATGTAAGCCTATAGAAGGCAAACATCAATAAGTCGCAAAGCCCCACTATAGAGCAATACATAAGTGTGATGATACTTTATAGAATGCAAGTTTTGAAAAGCATATACATTTTAAAGGAAAATATTTTAATTACTAGGAAAAACACAAATTCCTAATTGCATCCTTAAATTTATAAAGCTTTCTTCAACCAAGGATTTTATAAATATATCGGCAAGTTATTTATCGGAGGATATAAATTCTACCGATACATTTCGTTTAGTCACATTATCCCTAATAAAATGGTGCCTTAAGTCAATATGCTTAGTTCTAGAGTGTAAAATGAGATTCTTTGTTAGATTTATTGCACTAGTATTATCACAATGAATAGGTATGCAAGAATACTCAAGTCCATAGTCTCAAAGGGTTTGTTTCATCCAAAGGACTTGTGCACAACAGCTAGCCACAGCGATGTATTCTGCTTCGGTACTTGAAAGTGCAACTGAGTTTTGTTTCTTTGAGAACCAAGAAATAAGACTCGCTCCTAAGAATTGACAACACCCACTAGTGCTTTTTCTATCTACTTTACACCTGGCAAAATCCGCATCCGAAAAACCGATTAAATCAAATGATATATGACATGGATACCATAGTCCTAAGTCAACTGTGCCCTTTAAATATCTCAATATGTGTTTTACCGCACTTAAATGAGATATTTTAGGGCAAGATTGAAACCTAACACATACACATACACTAAACATGATATCGGGTCTACTTGTAGTTAAGTAAAGAAGACTATCAATCATACATCGATATCATTTTTCGTCAACTTTAATGCCCTCTTCATCTTTGTCAAGCTTGATGGATGCGCTCATAGGTGTAGAAGTTATCTTGGCTTCATCCATCCCAAACCTTTTGATGAGCTACTTTGTGTACTTGGCTTGATTGATGAAGATTCCTTTCTTGATTTGCTTGATTTGGAGACCAAGCATGAAGGAGAGCTCTCCCATCATGCTCATCCCAAACTCATCTTGTATACATTTAGCAAACCACTTACACAACATTTCATTAGTAGCACCAAAAATTATGTCATCAACATAAATTTGAAGTAATAACATATCATTTTCATAATGCTCAATGAAAAGTGAAACATCAGCTTTTCCAACATTAAAACCTTGTTCAATTAAAAAGATTGAAAGTATTTCATGCCCTAGGGGCTTGTTTTAAACCATATAATGCCTTTTTAAGTTTGAAAACATGGTTTGGAAAATCAAAACTTTCAAATCCGGGGGATTGTTCAACATAGACTTTTTTATTAATGAAACCATTTAAAAATGCACTTTTTACATCCATCTGAAAAAGTTTAAAACCCTTAAAGCTAGCATATGCCAAAAGCATTCTAATTGCTTCTCATCTAGCTACGGGAGCATACGTTTCATTATAATCTATCCCTTCTTGTTGATTGTACCCTTGTGCCACTAACCTAGCTTTGTTTCTAATAACTAATCCTTCTTCATCTAGCTTATTTCTAAATACCCATTTAGTTCCAATTATAGTTTGTTCACTAGGTCTAGGCACTAAGTCCCATATATCATTTCTAGCAAATAGGTTGAGTTCTTCTTGCATAGCTAGTACCCAAAACTCATCTTCTATTGCTTTCTTAATGTTCTTAGGCTCTATTTGAGATACAAAAGCTTAATATTGACAAACATTCTTGAGTTTAGAATGTGTTACCACTCCCGTTGAAGGTTCTCCAATGACTTGGTCCATTGGATGATCCTTTACCAACCGATATCCTTTAGGGAGAGGTGGTAGAGCTTCTTCTTCATCATCTTCAATTTGAGGTAGATTCGAGGATGGTGGTTCTTCATGTTGGGTTTCCTCATTATCTTCATCCTTCACCTCTTTGTCATGAAGTGTGAGATCCTCAAGTTCTTCACATACATTTACAATCTTCACATTTCTAGAAAACTCATTAGTTTCGTTAAACATAGCATGCATAGATTCTTCAACAATCATGGTTCTACGATTGTAAACTTTATATGCCTTAGAATTCATGGAGTAACCTAGGAAAATCCCTTCATCGGATTTAGAATCAAATTTTTCTAAATTCTCCTTAGTATTCAATATGAAACATTTGCATTCAAAAACATGAAAATATCCCACATTTGGGATTTTACCATTCCAAAGCTCAAAAGGTGTTTTCTTAATTTTAGGTCTTAATAAAACTCAATTAAGAACGTAGCAAGAGGTATTTATGGCTTCGGCCCAAAAATACTTAGGCAAATTATTTTCACATAGCATGATCCTAGTCATCTCTTGTAAGGTTCTATTCTTCCTCTCAACCACCCCATTTTGTTGAGGGGTCCTAAGGGAAGAAAAGGTATGTTCAATACCCAAATCATCACAAAACTCAGGACATTTTTCATTTTTAAACTCTCCTTCATTGTCACTTCTAATTTTTAAAATTGAAACTCCTTTTTCATTTGTAATTTTCTTTGCAAACTTTTTGAAAAGCTCAAAAGTTTTATTTTTCTTGGCAAAAAAAAAAACTCATGTAAATCTAGAAAAATCATCAACTAATACATAACAATATAGCTTTCCACCTAGACTAGCTACATCACATGGACCAAAGAGATCCATGTGCACAAGCTCAAGAGTTCTAAATGTACTAACTTGATTAATGCTATGAAATGAAGATTTGACTTGCTTACCTAGTTGACATGCATCACAAAGTTTGTCTTTTTCAAATTTTATCTTGGGTAAGCTTTTAACTAACTCTTTCCTATATATCTCTTGGATAAGGCTCATTCTAGCATGTCCTCGCCTTCGATGCCACAACCAAGAGTCATTCTCCATGGCAACTAAGCATCTAACATGAGCATTTGACAAGACATTTAATTCTAATGTGTAAATATTTTCTTGCCTATTTCCTAGGGGTGAGCATGGACCGGTTAACCGGTCCATTAGCAAAAAAAAAAACCGGTCCATTAACTTCGGTTTTTTAAAATCATTAACCGTAAACCGGTCCATTAACTTCGGTTAACCGCTATTTCGGTTTCGGTTTTTTCGGTTCGGTTAACCGATAATTTTCGGTTAACCAATAAATTTTTTTAACGTACAAACATAATAATATTATGCAAATCATGGAGAAAAATTTAAATAAATAGCAAATTCTCATTGAGAAAAAAGAAAAAAAAAGTGAAACCATTGAACCAAGATAATGTTCTACAAAAACTAATATTTTTATTTTTATTTTTTAAAATATTTTTTGATTTTTTAATATTTTTTTAATATTTTTTTGATTTTTTTTAAATTTTTTTTAAATTTTTAATATATTTTTTAATATATTTTTTAAATTTTTTTAAATTTTTTTAAAAATTTTTTATACTTTTTTTTAATTTTTTTATATTTTTTCATAATTTATAAATTATTATATATATATATATATATAATTAAAAATTAATAAATTATATCCAACCGGTCGGTTAACCGAAACCGGTGGACTTTTTACCTTTCGGACCGAAACCGAAACCGAAAACCGATTTTTCCAAAAAAAAAACCGAAACCGAAAAAATTGGTTCGGTTAACCGAAAAAACCGGTTCGGTTTCGGACCGGTTTTCCGGTTAACCGGAAAACCGGTTTTTTTTGCTCACCCCTACTATTTCCAATAAACATGATATCATTTGATGGTACACTTCTAATGATACATTTAGATGCTTCAAAAATAATTATGTATCCATTATCACATAATTGTGATATGTTAATCAAGTTATGTTTTAACCCATCAACTAATAAAATATTCTTTATGCATGGGTAAGGGAGTATACCTATGTCACCAATGCCAATAATCTTACCTTTGGCATTGTCTCCAAATGTGACATGTCCACCATCTTTGCTTGATAGAGTTGCAAATAAGTTGATGTCACCAGTCATGTGCTTTGAGCAACCGCTATCCAATATCCAAGTGTTTTTACTTGGTTGAGCATGCTTCTCCATCTACAGAAGGAGAAGAATCCATTTTCGATACCCAAATTTTCTTGGGTCCTTGAGTGTTAGTCACTTTGGGAACCCATGTAAATCTTGCATGTGGGTTCCTTCTCAAAGCACAATCCTTAGCCATATGACCAAATATGCCACAAGAAAAATAATTTCCATTAAATTTTCTTTTAGTGTGTGTGTGAGCATGGAAGTGTGATGATTTGTCTTTATGGACAACCTTAGGCATGACATTTTGTATGGTTGTCATCTTTTCATTAAGCATGCAAAGTTCCTTTTTCAATTTTAGCATGCTATCATTCAAATGCTCTATTTGATTACTCAAATACTTATTTTTATTTTCTAATTTTTGGTTTTCAATTTTTAAGTCCTCCTTAGCCTTCTCTAGGGTGCATGTCTCTTCCTTAAGGGTGTCTACTTCTTTTCTTAAGGCATTGCATGAAAGTAATAAACTATCATTCTCAAACTCTAAAGATTTGTTTTCCTTTTTGAGGTCTTTGAATTTTCTCCTAATGGCATTGAATTCATCATGCATTTGTTCAAATTCATCTTCTAGCTCTTCTTGAGTAAAAGAAACTTCACCAAAAATAAATCTTACATCATCATCATTTGCCATCAAGCAAAGATTTGCATTTTCGCTCTTTGCTTCTTCTTCACTCGATGAGGCCTCGCTTTCATCCCACGTAGCCATCATTGTCTTTTTCTTCTTCTTGTATTTCTCCTTTTTGTGAGGGTTGGAAGTGGAAGCTATCTTGAGAAGTGGGCAATCCCTCCTTAGATGCTCGGTCTTGTTGCAATTGTAGCATGTGTAGCCTCCTCTTTCCTTCCTCATGCCTCCCCTCATGAAACTCATAAATCTTTTTACTAGCATCGCCATTTCTTCAACATCATCCGTCTCTTCCTCGGATGATGACGACTCTTTTGCTCGATGTGATGCTTTTAAGGCAATGGTCTTGCCTTTGGGGGTATCCTCCTCCTGATATTGCTTCATGTGGGTCTCATGTGTCATGAGAGACCCAATGAGCTCAGTGATCTTCAAGGTGCTCATGTCTTTTGCTTCTATGATAGCTATGACCTTGGGCTCCCAAGATTTTGGAAGGGAACGAATGAGCTTCCTTACCTTCTCCTCTTCCTTTATTTCTCTGCCAAGGTTAGTTAATCCATTTGTAATATTTTGAAATTTAGCATACATGACATCAATGGATTCATGCGATAATATTTTAAACATTTCATAGTCATGCATGAGTAGATTTATTTTGGATTTCTTTACTTGTGAAGTCCCTTCATGTGTGGTCTCTAGGACCTTCCATAGTTCATATGCGGACTTACAGGTAGAAATCCTATTGAATTCATTAATTGATAGGCCGCAATATAATGCATTGATAGCCTTTGCATTTGCATTGAAGAGTTTAATCTCTTCTTGGTTCCATTGATCCATATCCTTATTGGGTTGTTTATACTATACTAAAATCATCCTCCATACATCCATGCCTAGAGATTGTAGGAAGCTATTCATGCGGATCTTCCAGTAGGCATAGTTGTTTCCATCGAATAGTTGTGGGGTATGAGTAGAGGACCCTTGAGCTAACTGGATTTCACTAGACATCTTAATTTGTAGGGAAGATGGTTAAATCTTATCCTACAACCAGGCTCTGATACCAGCTCCCAGGACTCTGGCGCTAACCAACGACCCCCAAACCAATTGGTGTGAGGAAAGGGCGCACCTTCACCTTATACCATAGCAGACCCGAGCGCCCTCAGCGTTCAAGTGTGACTCGGCCCGCCAGGCCTACACGCCACGAGGCGATTGATGACTCGGCCCACCAGGCCTACACGCCAACACTTTGCAGTTTACATACCTTCTTCGGTCCTACCAAAGACACGAAACCTTCTGGTTGGGTCATATAGACCTCTTCCTCAAGTTCACCATTGAGGAATGCAGTCTTGACATCCATTTGCCAGATCTCGTAGTCATGATATGCAGCAATGGCTATCATTATCCTAATGGACTTGAGCATGGCCACAGGAGAAAAAGTTTCATCATAGTCAAGACCTTGCCTTTGAGTGAAACCTTTTGCTACCAGCCTGGCCTTATAGGCCTCCACCTGGCCATCAGCTCCAATCTTTCTTTTAAAGATCCACTTACACCCTATAGGAGTAACTTGGTTGGTGAACATCGAGTTCATTTCGGATTTCATTTATTCCTGCCATTGTTTGCAATCAACATTGATTATAGGATTGCGGATCAACGAATTCATGTCCATTCTCAATGGTTAGGAATAATCTTTCAGGTTTTCTACGCAATCTCCCTGATCTTCGAAGAGTCGTGGGAGGTAGTGTTTATGTGATTGGTTCTTCCTGTGCACTTTCCACGTGTGGTTGCGATTTTGCTTATGGTTATTGAACTTCATCAAGCTCAACATCTCTCCCGCTCCCACTTTCCTCGATAAACTCTTTTTCTAAGAAAGTGGCATGCCTACTGACAAACATATTTTGATCAGTTGACAAGTAGAAATAATATCCTAAACTTTCTTTAGGATACCCCACAAACCTGTACCTGGTTGATTTAGCATAAAGCTTATCTGACTCTAATTTATTGACAGACGCCGGGCAACCCCAAATCTTGAGATGCCTCAGACTTGGTTTCTTGTCACTCCATATCTCATATGGTGTACCAGAGATAGACTTTGCGAGAGCCCTATTCAATAAGTAGATAGCTATTTCAAGCGCATATCCCCAAAATGAAATCGGGAGATCAGTAAAGCAAAGCATGGACCGCATCATGTCTAACAACGTGCGATTTCTCCTTTTAGATACTCCATTATGTTGTGGTGTGCTTGGAGGGGTCCATTCGGAGACAATCCCATTGTCTTTTAGATAATGTAGAAACTCAGTGGATAAGTACTCACCACCTCGATCTGATCGAAGGGTTTTAATACTTTTTCCTATTTGTTTTTTAACCTCAGCCTTATACTCTTTGAACTTTTCAAAAGTATCAGACTTATGTCTCAACAGGTAGACATATCCATACCTTGATCTATCGTCTGTGAACGTGATGAAGTAGGAATACCCACCTCTGGCTTGAGTTGTCATTGGTCCGCAAACATCTGTGTGGACTAGCTCTAACAACTCAGTAGCCCTTTGACTACGCCCAGTGAAGGGGACTTTGTCATTTTTCCTTTGAGACAGGATTCACAAGTTGGCATCGATTCAAAATCGAACGGGTCAAACAACCAGTCTTTGTACAACTTGTTAATCTGATTCTCATTAATATGATCTAGTCTCAAGTGCCAAAGATAGGTGAGGTTCAGATTATCTCGTTTCCTCTTGTGCGTTTGTTCGATATGAAAAATATTATCAGTTACATCTAAGACCATCAAACCATTTGAAATGTGCCCAATTCCATATAATTCATCATAATGATATATGTGGCAACAATTGCCTTTTAAAGTCATTTCACAACCTTATTCTAGCAACAAAGTAACAAAAATAATATTCTTTATTGGAACTGGAACGTAATAGCATTTGATTAATTCAATGGTTTTGCTTGATGGCAGATACAAATAATAGGTTCCTACGGCTAAATCTGCAACTTTTGTGCCATTGCCTACTTGAAGGTCGTAGTCTCCTTTGTTTAGCATTCTACTTATTCTCAACCCCTACAACGAATTGCAAATGTGAGCACCACAACCGGTATCCAATACCCATGAAGTAGAATTTTGTAATGATAGATTTATTTCAATAACAAACGCACATGCGGATTAGGCTTCAGAAGCCCTCTTTTGCTTTACTTCTGCAATATACTCATTGCAGTTGCGCTTCCCGTTGCCATCTTTACCATAATGGAAACAGGTGCCCTTAGGAGCCTTCTTCCCTTTGTTCTTGATATCCTTTTTGGATTTCACATCTTTGTTTTTCGTTTTGTTCTTAACATAGCGCACCTTTGCCTTTTTAGGGGCACTACCCACTAACAAGACTTTGTCCTTTTCCTTCGGAAGGTAGGACTCGGTAGTCTTCAGCATATTAAGGAGCTCGGGAAGTGAGGCGTCCAACTTGTTCATATGGTAGTTAATGATAAACTGTGAAAATGGCCCTAGAAGGGATTGGAGTATTAAATCCTAACTTAGCCCATTATTAATATTTACGCCCAATTTCTCTGACCTATCGATCAAATCAATTAGTTTGAGAACATGGGTTTCAACAGGGGTCTCTGCCGCCATCTTGGCCTGGAAGAGTTGTTTTGACAGCTCAAACCTTGCACTCTGGCTCTCTTCACCGTACAACTCCTTGAGGTGAGAGAGGATGGCCCCTGCGTCCATCTTTTCATGTTGTCTCTGCAACACATCGGACATAGAGGCGAGTATTATGCACTGAACGGTAGTACTATCATTTTGCCACTTCTTGTAAGTGGTTCTCACTTCCTTGGTAGCCCTTTGGGAAGGGCATCTAGTGGCCTATTATCAAGAATATAGGAAAGTCTCTCCTGGGTGAGGATAATCCTCAGGTTTCGCAACCAATCGACATAGTTCGGTCCAGTGAGTTTATTTGCATCAAGTATGCTTCACAATGACAGTGTAGATGACATGGCAACAATGAAATGCTACAAGGAAAAGTAAAAAACAAACATGAGCTACCATTCTATATGCATGATTATTATGGTTTTTTAATTTATCATGTCTCCCACTAATTTTCACGGTTCCCAAATGACCCTCCTATTGAGAAGCGGGAAGCCCTCGTTTGTAGACTTCCTTAGGGGAAGATGGAACCCCACTTCTCTTACTCGGGTCTCGCATTTAACACGACAAACCCTAATAGGTCCATGGGTAGGTAACTCTTTACCGATCATATCGTTATGCGACTTCCATCAAGTTTTGCCTCTAGGGTTACCATGGTCTTGTGTTTGCACAATAAACCAAGGAGCCCTAGTTGAGTCGGACCAATCGTTCGTTTACCCTAGCAAGAAAACAACCACCCCTAAGTTTGCTCAACAAGGTAAGTCACGTTCAAGCTAGTAGTATAGACACAAGGATATGTGCCATATGAGATACAACGTGTCTATCATCACAAAAAGACCTTGTGTTTGCACAACAAACCCGTTGTGACAATAGACACACTTGTACCTCACAACGATGGAAGGCGTGACCGATATTCTTAATATCATAGTCATCCGGGATCAATATTATTGGAGGGTATCTTCATGCAATCATAATTATCTAAGCTATCAATAATTGAAGCAAAAATAATAAATAAAAGCATAAAATAAATAAGGATGATTATGGATGTTCTAAGGGTTCCACCCGAGCCACCGGGCGGACCAAGGCCATCATCCTAGGGTTTTAGGGATCTCCGTCTAGCTAAGGCGCTGCCCAAAATCATCTTGAAGGTTGCCGGTGTTGGCCCAAGGGTTTCCCTTAGGCTTTGATCTCTATTTTGATGATAACAAACATATATTTAATATATGTGTGAAGTTTTGAGTTCAGGTTCAGGTTATGATACACACGCAAATTTCGCTCAGGGAATCGCAAAATCGTCAAAAAATGCTCGGATGTAGATTAAGTAGAATTCGTAGATTATCGAATAGATTCTATGTAATATATCCCTAGGATCTCATCCCAAGCCCATTTGTAAAGTTATCCAAGTTAAAACTTGGTAACAAAACCCATGAAAAAGTGTGAAACAAAATAAATGTAAAAAAATAGCCTCAACCCAGGTTCGGTCGATTGGTCAGTCGATCGAACAAGGCAAAAAAATGGCAGTAGCTACTTCGGTCGACCGGTCGATCGACCGAACAAGGCCAAAAACTGACAGTGGCTAATTTGGTCGATCGATCGGTCGATCAGACAATAGAGGAATTAACCGCAATCAATTTGGTCGACCATCCGATTGACCGAACATGGCTGTAGAAGGGCAGAACGATAGTGATCGCTGGGTGATCGATCGATCATTTTGACCAACGATCGACCGGCAAGCAATCGGTCGGTGTCCAACGGGTAGAAAAACGCTCGTTGGAGTGCTGTTCCGAGTGAGGGGTTATAAATACCCCTCACCAACCTCTCTTATCCCCTCTTAATGATTATTAGTGCATTCCAAAGAGAGTTTTAAGCCTTCAAAGATTGATTAGTGCTCGCTTGCTTCGCCGATAGCTTCATCTTCTTCAACCGATCTTCTTGTCCCAACTTCGACAATGATTCGAGCTCACCATCTTGAAGAGTTGGAGACTTGGAAGGAGCTCACACTTGTGGTTTCACTTTTAGCTCCTTCTTGTTGTTTTCATTGTTCTTTAACTTGTAATATTCATTGATTAGTTTGCTAGGTGTGCTAGTGTAAACACTTAGGTTTACTTTGTAGAATTATATTTTGCCTAGGTGAATAGATTTGAGGAGTTCTCAAAGGATTGAGAATCGAGTCATCGATTGTATTCAAAGGAAAACAAAGTAAAGGATTTGGTTAGAAATCCTTAGTGTGGAGCCAAGGTAGTGGAGTAGGCGGTTAGCCGAACCACTATAACCACAATAGGCTACCACCTTGATTCATCCCACAAATCGTGGAGCCAAAAGAATGACGAAAGAACCCCCGAAAATAAAAATCGGGCAGCTTGACATTTAATGAGCGAACGGTTCGTAAACGCAACAATAACGCATAATAAAATTCCAGAAAAATTGCTAAAGGTGGCTCTGATACCACTGTTGGGATAGAAGAAGAAGCACAACAGAAAAATCGATTTTAAAAAAATAAAAATCATCCCAAAACCAGCGATTAACTTTTGCAATCTTTAAGGAATTCAATCTATGAGTAGAAGGAGATGATATATCTTATACCGTGGATGACAAGGCTGCCCCTATCCCCATTTCAAGATGTCCCAGCGCACGTCCTCCAAGGAAGGTCCACAACAAATGCCTTGAAACCAAGGGACAACGAACACCAAGACCCATTATGGCTCAACGGAGAGGCAAACTCAACCCCGAAACGCACCTAGGTGAAGCCGGCCCTTCCACCAAGAACCGAGCACCAAAAGGAAGGAAGAGGGGATGAGAAAATTATGGAACGAAGAGGAAGATGAAGGAATACCTCGCCGTCCTCCTTGGACTCCTCCAAGAAGATGAAGGACATGACACACCCAAGAGGAAGAAACCTCCAAATTGGCTTCACAAACCCGGGAAGGAGGAGCTTGATGGTCGACCACCCATGGAGATCAAGATGAGCTCTTTGGAGTCTTGGTCTTCAAGAAGTTTCTCAACAATCCAAGCATTTCCTCATCTCCAAGATCTCTAACCAATTTGCTTAACCTTAAAGGAGGTTAGGCCATCTATTTATAAGGTGAGTAGATGGCCCCATGGTGGACCCCCCCCCCCCCCCCCCCCCCCCCCCCCCGCCTTTATATCCTCTCCCTGGAATACAAAATTTTGGGGTTTGCCTCCAAAATAATAATTTATATTTTAATAGATTTATAATTAATTCGAAATTAATTAAATCTAACTAAATATAAACTTTAATTTATCTCTATAAATTAAATTATTATTGATTATGATTTATCATGTGTCAATCCCTATAATTTAGGAATACCCTACAAATTAGGGTTACTGAGAAACTCCTTCCTCGCATATTCATTCCTATAGGAAATATCTTTTCTATCATGTTCATAAACAAGATTCGTGATCGTGTTGCAGCATGTCCATGCTAGTAGACATATAGTGCCGCATTCGAACTTTATCTCATAAGGTCCGTTGCGAGGTTAGCCTATTGTGTGTGACCCATTGGGCCCCACACTAAGCCAGTAGTGAATTGTGCATAACGGAGAGTCGGATCTGATAGAACGACTTCTATTCGAGTCTTATGAGCCACCACTAAAATCCCTTTAGTGTGGTCGTGAGAGACTCCACTCACAAGTCAAGATTGACGTTTAACAACGTGTCATGACTATCCGAATAGTATGAGGTTCAATCTATAGGGATCGAACGTCCTTCGGTGATTAGTTACCGTGTATCTAAGTCCCTCGATTACAATGTCCCGAAGTCAGCTAGAGTACGAAAAAAGTGTCAAACCCTAATACCGATTCATATGTATTCCACCCGCCAAGATGTCATCTCAATAATGAAACGTCAGAAACACTTTCCTGACTTTCATGTATGTTGGCTTTAGGTTTTCAACCTTAGCCTTAATCTCAATCTTGATGATTTTGATGATGACAAATATGGAACTAATGATTTCATTAAGAATATCTTTCAGGTTCCATATCGACTAGCGTTCGATGTCCTTGATCGGATAAATCAAAGAAATCGCGAAATCGGAAGGACATTGATCGTCGCGCTCGGGTTCGTCGCGGAAGTTTCTTGAAGATCGACGAGTGCACCAAAGTCGCTTGGACGAGGCCAAAGATCAAGTCAAAAGCTCTCCAAGATGATGCTCGTTGAAAGCCGGAACCCAGAAATGAAGCGCGAAAGAAATAGGTTGAAGAAATATTATTACGCCTAGGTTCGATCGATCGACCGAAGGTAAAATAGTAGCAGAGCTACTTCGGTCAATCGAGCGGTCGACCGATGGAAGCCCAAAATGGGCAGTAGCTCGGTCGGTCGACCCGTCGGTCGACCGACCTGCTGATACCCGCGACAAAAGATCGTGTCAGTCGACCGAATGGAGGCAAAATTTGCCCAAAGCTGGCGGTCGACCAGTCGGTCGATCGACCGACCTGCATATAAGCGTGACACGTGATCACGTCGATCGACCGATAGGTCGATCGAAGATCGCGGATCACGCGATCCACATCTGGCAGTCGACCAGTCGGTCGACCGACCACAGGGTAAACAGAAGCGGTTGAATGACCGGTCGACCGATGCTTCAACCGACGGCCTATAACGGATAGTTTTCTATCCGTTGAATGTCGTTTCTTCACCTGGGTATAAATACACCCAGGTTGATTCATTTGATCTTCTTCCTCCTCTTCTACAGAGCTTAATGAGCAATTAAAGGAAGATTTCAAGCCTTCCAAAAAGAGTGAATCGCTTGCGCCTATTCTTCTTGCGACAGTTTCTTCAAGTGCCAGTCTTCTTCCTCAACTCAAGATCTAATTCGAGTTCAACCTCTTGACGAGTTGAAGGCATCGAATACGTTGAAAAGAGTAGTCCTTTTCGTTGTATTTTAATTGTTATTTGAACATTTTGTTTTGGGTTTGTAGAAGACCTTGTGATTAGGTCTTGTGTGTGAAGTGGTATCCTTGGTATAGAAGGAGTAAAGCCACATGTGTAATTAAACGTAGTTGTTACTAGGATTAGTTTAGTTGTCCCTTAGAGTTGAGGTGGGATAAGTGCTCTCGACAAGAAGGCGGAGACTTCCGGGTGTGGAAGTACCTTAGGTCGAGAGTGAGACTTTCCGGTGAAAAGTCCTTGTGTATAAGGGAAACTCAAATTAATCTAGTAAAACTAGTTTGGAAATCCTAAGCGGGGTGCTTAGGTAGTGGAGTAGACATTGGGGCCGAACCACTATAAATTCTGTATTTGCGTTGATTTCTTGTTTGTGTTAATTGCTTAATTATTTATTGCTTCCGCATACAATCGCATAATTGCAAATCGCCTAACTAATCTAAGAAAAGGATTAAAAGTGAAATTAGGCGAATCGATTTAGTAAACACACTATTCACCCCCCCCCCCTCTAGTGTAGGCCATTTCGCCTTCAATGTCTACTCTGGCCAGAGATTCTCGAGTCGACACTTGTAGGGACACATAGGACGTTATCTCCTCTCACTAGGAGTAACCGATTCCATGTTGGTTGCTTACCTACCTCCATCAATGTTTCCTCATGCCCAGTAATAATCGGCACATGATGCTGAGGGCCATGTAGGGATAAAACCAAAGCAATAGGTTGTCACTCACAAGGTAATTGTGACAATCTCAGGTCCAATGACTGCTTGCACCTAATATCACCCGAGGAACATCATATTGACACTCATGTAAGGATTCCATTCTGAGTTCCTCGTGTAGGTTCGTTCAATGAACCCATTCCACTACTAGAAAAATGGGCATCAGCAACGGCTGATGCCGTTGCTGAAGAGCATCAGCAACGGCCGAGCCGTTGCAATGGAGCCATGGTAGAAAATCGCGTTGCTGATAACTTAGCAACGGATCCGCAACGGCCGCTCGGGTCGTTGCTAAAAACATTATCAGCAACGGTTTTGCCACAGACCCAGAGCTGTTGCTGATAACATTAATAGCAATGGCCGCTGAGTCCATAGCAACGCCGTTAGTAAAATCCCGTCGCTAAGCCGTTGCTGTAGGTCATCAGCAACGGCTTTCGATACACTTTTAGCAACGGCTTTCCCACGGACGGCCGTGGGAAAGCCGTTGCTGATGATGTGAACCTGGTAACGAAAAAAATTAAAATTTCAAATTTCCATTGATACATTATCTGATACATAACTCACACACCCATACACTCATACACACATTCATTCACACATCACAAACACACCAAGATATACATCAAAACAATTATATTTATATTGATAATTATCCATGATAGTATAAAAACAATTCAAATGCAAAATTGAAGTATCAATATCTCAGTAACAAAGTCAATATAAATTAAACAAGTTCAATATCTCAGTAACAAAGTCAATATAAAAAAAATCTCACGATGACGATGGAGGATGGCCTGGATCATATGGCGGGGTCTGGAGTGCTTGAGTGTACACCGGCGTGGACTGACTCGAGGACG
This sequence comes from Canna indica, assembly GCA_034359265.1. Classification (NCBI taxonomy): domain Eukaryota; kingdom Viridiplantae; phylum Streptophyta; class Magnoliopsida; order Zingiberales; family Cannaceae; genus Canna; species Canna indica. Next base: position 71,843,739 of record CP136890.1, on the reverse strand, counting down.
ATGGATTAGATGATGCCGAAGAGATGCCTGCTTCGGGATGACCTGACATGTTGCGTAGCATAGCTTGTATATCCGCCATCATCTGACTCTCGCGCTCCATTATCTCAGTCTGACGCGCGACCATGTCCTCTAGAGTCCTTATTCTGCTACTATGATCATAACTGGATCTAGAGGTGGACGGCCGCTCACCAGCGACCGGAGGGGTCGGTGCCCCAAGTGGCCCTAGTACGGCTCGCGCATGACCACTATCTACGATGTCATCGGGGAGGGTCGCTGGACAGTCCCGTCATCCGACACCGTCGTCTACATTTACAAAACAAATACATTAATTAGTACACATAGTAACAAATAAAATATATAATTAAAAGATATACTTACCATACGGTTCGCGTGCACTGCAAATGCAATAGAGTCGCCGGTGTGACGCGCTGCTCCCCCCGACATGCGATTTCTTGCCGCATTCCGAGAAACCTCCTGCCATCGATCCGTCGACCATACTCCCACGAGCTGGTCCCATATATCCGGAGTAATCCAATTGGGGTCGTATCCCCGAGTCTCCGCGATGTTAGTGGTCCCAGCTCGGGCCATCGCTTGGGACCGAGCCTGCCCCAGCTGCCCGTTCTACCTTGCCCGGGAAATAGCCTCCCAGGCAGCGTAAATGAAGGGCCTTTGGTCCTCGGCCCATGTATAGCGAGCCTGCAAAATAATAATATCAGTACCAATATTAATCATCATGCATGTAAAAATAATAATAATACGTGCCTCAAACTCGCGCCATAACATGTCGACGTGCTCGCTAGGCACGTGAGACCACGTAGGCCATGCCCCGTGCATGTATCGTCGAATAGTAGAAGAAATGCTCCTCGGCACTTCTTCTTGCTCGAACCTGCACAACAAAAATAAATTTTAATATTATATTATGATATAATGAATTTGTAATGATTCATAATTCATGATATATTACCGCTCCCCAATCACGCTAATCAATCTACGTGACTCTGTGGCTGGTGGAGGCTGTCACCTGTCAGATGGATGAGTCATTACTGTATCATCACAACTTCTTGCATGCCAACTCATGTAGGGGACTGTCTTTTCCGACATGAATAATCTTTGAAGTCTCGGTGTTAGTGGAAAATACCGAAGCACCTTAAACGGGATATTTTTCTGTCGGACCGATTTCTTCTCCTTGTAACGAGGATGCTGACATACAGGGCATTTATCCAACCGCACATTTTCTTTATAATATAAAATGCAGTTATTTTGGCACGCGTGTATTTTTTCGTACCCAAGCCTCAATTTTCTCATTAGCTTTTTAGTCTTATAAAAAGTTGGCTCAAACTTGTTATCAGTAGGCAGCATCCATTAATCAATCCAGCAATCCGATCATACGCAACTCCGCTGATATTACAATCGGCCTTGATGTTTAAGAGTTGTGTCATTGCTGAAAACCTAGTGTATTTAGGACAATTCTCATACAAAGGTTCATCGGCAGCTTTCAACATCTCGTAAAATTTTGCAGCTTCTTTATTCGGTATTTCAATCTCTACCGCAGTTTGTACTTCTGTGATATCAACCACTGTAGTATCTGGTGAGACTGATGTCTGAAGAACTGGCCGATCAACATTATCATTCAGGTGGAATTGACCCCCAAGACTATCAAGTATCATAGTTCTATAGGGATTACATTGACTGGATGAAGAAGCACCAGCAGAGGAAGATTCACCATATGTCTGAACTATAGGATTGCTCGACGTCCCGACTTCGCGTGACTCCCCGTGACAAGTCCATAGAAAATATCTTGGTGCAAATCCTTTGGTATATAGATGCAGAGTGACAGTCTCCCGATCCAAAAATCGTCCATTTGAACAAATGCGGCAAGGACATCGGATTTGATCACCTATGCTAACGAAATTCCGATTTGAATAGGCAAAATTTAGGAAGTACGTTATGCCTAATCGAAACTCATTCGTTAAAGCTCCACGATCAAGACGTCGGTACATCCAACTTCGATCAGCCGACATGATTCTGTCAATCAATAACAATTTCTTTGGTTAATGTCTTTAGGTGAGATTGTCCTATTCCATTCGGGATTCATATTATTTATATTGCACTAAGTACTTATTTTAACCGTTAACTTCATTCTAAATTTCGGCAGCATCTCCCTACAGTTCTCCGAATACGCATATCATCTGGGCGCGTATCGGAGAACAAGAGAGATGTTGCCAAAATTTAGAATAATTAGTTAACAGTTAAAATAAAAACGTAAGTGCAGTACAAATAACTATATTCCCAAATTGTCCAATCAGGGACAATTCAAGAATTGTACGTCGTATAAAAGATCATCTACTTCTTTTACACGAACATTCAATCCCCGAACGGATCTAAGGTTTTGCTAAATCATATCTGACTCGTCGATGCGTACGTGAAACATATGAACTCGTCGGATGCATGATTATTTTCTAAATGTTTCGAGACAGTTCGAGTCCATATTGGACGATTCCGGCGCGCGTCCGAAGTGGACGATTCCGGCGCGCGTCCGAAGTGGACAATTCCGAAATTAATCTAAACCCTAATAATTAATCTAACAAATTAAACAATTAATTAAATATTTAATTAACAATTAAAAAACAATAAAAATTATATATTAATCTACAAATTCCGGCGCCGGAGTCAGGTGGACTCCGGCGCCGGCGTACAGTGGCCGAACACACTGTCCGGCCACTGTACAAGGTCCGGCGGCGGCCATCGGCCGACCGCCGCCGGCTGAAACCCTATTTTTAGGGTTTCGATCGGATCCGTCGGCCGCAACGGGAAGAGACGGCCGGCCGGCGAGGTATACCTGAAAATGTCGGCGTCATCGGCGTCGGCAGCGGGAGGAGGAAGCGTCGGCGTCGGTAGCAACGGCGGCGGCGGCAGCAGCGGGAGGAAGAATGGTCGGGCGCGACTGTGTGCCCTATATAAACTTATCAGCAACGGCTCACTCGCCCGTTAGAAAGCCGTTGCTAATAAGTTATCATCAGCAACGGCTCACTTGTCCGTTAGCAAGCCGTTGCTAATAAGTTATCATCCGCAACGGCTCACTTGTCCGTTAGAAAGCCGTTGCTGATAATTAACATCATCAGCAACGGCTCGCATGTCCGTTAGAAAGCCGTTGCAGATACAACATATCTGCAACGGCTCGAGCGGCCGTAAGAATGTCGTTGCAAATAGCAACGGCTTGAGCGGCCGTTGCTGATAGCCGTTGCTGAAGACTCAATTTCTAGTAGTGTTCCCTAATGAGCACCTGCACTTGTACATTAATGACGGCTCATAGGTAATTGTGATATCAGCTACCCATTTTCGTATAAGACATGTATCAAGTGCACCAATCTATCCGGAATCATCAATCTCTTAATTGGTGATCCTACGACTGGGAACATTTAGAAAGGGGCATCTGGATTCCAAGTCTCACTGGCATGATCTCATCATGGCCTTAGAATCAGTTGCCCGAGTTCATAGGGTTCATCACAATCTAATATATATAAAATATAGATGTAGCATATGATGAAAATATGCCTCATATTATTCATTAACCTTAAATAGTTCCCTACACATCAACATGTGATTGGCTCAAGGGCACTTTTTCTTTCAGCAAGATCGTGTTCTTGGACTTGCGAAGTAGAAGACAGAGTTAAACTTCTGACATAGTATTGATTTAACCAAGATGCATGGATCCGCTTGGGTAGAGGATCGGTTTATTCTTCTGCTACGTGTAAAATTTTTGTTGCTTGCTCAGTCCTCGTCGACCCCACATGCGGTAGTGTTTCTAGTGTTGTATATGGATGACATACTGCTCATTGAGAATGATGTTCTCTTGCTCCAGCCTGGTGCAGTGAGCTGGAAGAGTTCCAAGCATGGTACTATGGCCGACTCGGTGGCTGAAGCTGAGTACATCGTTGCAAGCGAAGCCGCCAAGGAGGGAGTGTGGATAAAGAATTTTATCTCCAAGCTGGGTGTCGTTCCTGAGGTTGTCGGTCTAGTTCTCATTTATTGTGATAATACTAGGGTTGTTGCTCAAGCAAAGGAACCAAGACCCACAACAAGTCAAAAAACATCCTCATGAGGTATCACCTGATCAGAGAGATCATTGTCATTGGAAGAGGTGATATCAGTGTCAAGTGAGTACACACTGAAGACAACATAGCAGACCTGTTTACTAAATCATTACAACAACAATAGTTCGATCGCTACTTAAATTGTATGGGTATTAGATACGAGGGTGATTGTCTTTAGTGCAAGTGAGAGATTAAACAAATAGTATCCTCAAGCCAATCACATGTCGATGTATTGATGAACTATTCAAGGGTAATGAATAAAATGAGACAACTTTTCATTATATGTTGCATCTTTAATTGTTAATAGATTATAATGAACCTCATGAAACGGGGCAATGATTCTAGGGTCATGATGAGATCATGCAGTGCAACCTAGAATCTAGAAGCCCAAGTTCAAAATATTCCTAGTCGTAGGATCACCGAGTAGGGTATCAGTGACTCCAGTAAGACTAGTACACTTGGTATATGCCCTATCATAGAAGATAGCTGATCTCATAGTTACCTATGAGGTGTCATTAATGTACCAAGTGTAGATGCTCATTGAAGAATGAGTTCAGTGAACGGACCCACTCGAGGAACACCAAATAAAATCCTTACTTGAGTGTCAATAAGGTTGTTCCTCAGGTGATAGTAGGTGCAAGTAATTCTCAGACCTAAGGTTATCACGGTCACCTTGTGCTTGACGACCTATCACTTTAGTGTATTCCCTAGCATGGATCGTAGAGAAGTGTGTCAGATACTCTGGGCATAGTGAGGTTTTCATGGAGGTAGGTGAGCAACCAATAATGAATCAATTACTCATAGTAAGAGGAGATAATGTCCTATGTCCTCCAGCAAATGTCATCTCGGAAAATCTTTGGCCGGAGTAGATATGAGAGTTGGAAAAGAGTTTCTGACTCTTCATCGTTGAGACGACGACTTGAGAGAGTGGAATACATATGGATTGATATTAGGGTTTGACACGACTTCCATACCCTAGTCGCATTCGAGACATTGTGTAATAGAAGGATTTGATTGCACGGGAACTAATCACCAAAGGGTAGTCATGAAATGTTACTAGACATCAATCTTGACTTATGAGTTGAGTTACGATCATGAGATGATCGCACAATTGCATTAAAGGAGTTTAATGGAGGATTGTGAAAATAAGAATAGAATGTGTTATATCGAATTGAGAACACTCGCTTATGCACGACTCACTGCTGGCTTAGTGTGGGGCCCAATGGTCATACACAAACTAGCTATCCTCATAACAAGTTTTATGAGATAAAACTCGGACTCGACAATCAATGTCTGCTAGCACGAACATGTTGTAACACGATCACTATACTCGTTTACGAACAAAAGCGGGAAAGAGTTCCTCGAAACCCTAACTAGTAGTGATCAGCATGCAATACGGCTCAACCAAACCATGGTCAAATATTTATGATATGGACTCGATCATTGATAAGGGTTAGATCTGACCATTTTTGATGTGGTCAGTTGAGTCAAAATTAGAGGGAGTCGGCTATTTTGAATAGCTGACTATGATCAAGGAATTTGACTCCTTGACTATAGCTAAGATCAAGCCGGGGATGGCTTGGTCCATGATCAGTCCTAAATTTTAGGAGAGACGAGACCGAATTTTTGAAAGCCTGTGCCTCATCTATTCAGGGTCGGATATGGTAGCCGACCCCTTGACTTGGCACAAGGTCGGCTAGGTGTAGCTGACCTAGGTGGTTGGTGAACCACCTATAAAAGGGAGGCCCTCTCTTGTAGCCTACCCCTTAGTTGATTCCCGAGTTAAGTCTCACTTTAGACCAGTCAAACCTCCCTCTTCCTCGATCCTCTCCCGTCGTTTCAAGGAGGTCATATTGGTGTATCGCTGCCGAGTTGGATATTTAATTAGAGGAGTCCAAAATTTCCAACAAGGTACTCTTTTCTTGCGTGACTTTCGTTCCATGGTTTCTCATCGTCTCTCTCTCTCCCTTTTGTTGTTCGGATCCTTGGTGGAAGGGCCGAACCCTTTTGGTGCAAATCGAAGAGTGTAAAACTTGTCCGTTGAGCCACGATGAACCCCCTGTGTGGTCGCTGCCTGAGAAAGGAGTTTCTCGAAGTTGCGAGACCGCTTTGTTAGGGACTTTTCGATTTGCCCGAGCAACGATGAATCATGGTGGAATGTTCCCTACATGTTTGTAAATATATTTTCGTGTCCATATAATTTTACCTTTTATCATAGTTCATACTTGTAAAATCCTTTGTGCGATCCCCGAGGGGCCACGGTACGAGTTGGATGCATTTCGAGGTCATTCGACGCTTAGTGTGTGTGCGACGGCTAAACAGAGTAATTTTCCTACATTCGTCATGGTCGTGGCCATGGAAAATCACCATCTCGCATGGTCATGATTTTGTCATGCTCCTCGTACTTTTGGGAACCTTGGGGTTAGCACTTGGGGGTTAGGGGTATCATGTATAATGTACGAAAGTGTTGGCAAACAAAGTTGTTGCCTTGGGCGGAGACGAACGAGCGGCCCATATGGGCGTGTGACCAGTCAATCTTCATCCAAGACAATTTGCGGAACTCGTCCTACACCTAGTTTTATGTTTTCTTGCATCCATAGTCCTGTAATAGTTGTTTTACTTTACGCCTTCAATACCATTAGACCAACATGGTCTTTTGGGGGCGCGGATATGGAGCGCGAGATTGGCACGTAGACCAACGCATGCCCACGATGTTAAGGATGATAGACTTATCCCTTGCATAGGATGCAAGGGTGCCGCACGAGTTCTTTCGCACAAAATAATTGGCCCGTGATAGTTGGTATCAGAGCAAGAATTGCAAGCCTCCAACTGAGAAAGCCATCGATGCAGACATAGTTGATGTACATTCCGTCTATGGCGCTCGAGTTGATGATGCAGTGAACCCAGTTGATGGACATTCTGACTGTTGTATTCGGGGAGGCAAGCATTCGATGATCGATGCGAATATCGTGACTTTTGTGCAGGGCAGATGAGCCCCTAAGACGCAAAGTCATTTGCACGCAGAGAAAATGTCTCTTAAGTCATGTGCACAGAGCAGATCTCTCATAAGACACAAAGTGGTGCGCAGAGCAAACTCTCGCATAAGACACAAAGTCCTGCACATAGCAAATCTCTAGTAAGACGCACATTATGCGCAAAGCATACTCTCTCATAAGACACGAGGATAGTGTGTATGACATTGTCCCCTAAGTCGCAGCGCAGAGCCGATGGCTCGTGAGTCGCCAAGTTGGTGCGCAGGGCTGATGTCCCCTAAGTCGCAAGGTTGGTGCACAAGGCAAGATGACCTCTAAGACGCAAGATTGGCATGTTCGAACCAAGCACTAGTGAAGAACAGTTGTGGTGTGGCATCAATGTTCTTAGTGCAGAGAGTTTGTGGACGTTGTGACCCGGTTGGAGAAAATCCCTCAAGTCGTGATTCGAGGAGTAGCGTAAGACTTGAAGCTCGTTGATATGGGCTCGGAGGAGAGCGCCATGACCTCTGCGGGGGACGAGTGAGCAAGCAGTGATCTATAATACTTGAAGCTCGTTGAGATAGGCTCGGAGGAGAGCGCCACGACTCTTGCGGGGGGAGTGAGAAAGCAGTGATCGGATCAAGACGGCGGTGGAGGCAATGCTCCAGTATGGTGCGGCCACATAACTACTCATCACTTGGGTGTTGCACAACGATACCCAGATGTTATCTGAGACGAGCATTGCTCAACGACGTTAGTGTCCCTTCAAGCGAATGTTGCTCAACGGCACTCGTTTTCTCCACAAATATGGGATTTTTCATTGCCCAGCAAGACCGAGACTTGGTGAATCAAGTAGCCTCTTCTTGGTGTCCCTTCAAGCGAGCGTTGCTCAACAGCGCTAGTGCCCCTTCAAGCGAGCGCTACTCAACGACACTCGTTTGCTCCATAAATCTGGGACTTTTATTGCCCAGCAACAACGAGTTTGGAAATCTCAAAGCCCTTTCTCGCAACAACAGGAGATGATGAAACTCAATGATGTTACAAGTAGTCATTTCCTAGTGGCGGACTTCACACGGCGAAACTCGATATGTTGCAGCCCCACTTCACTTCAATAATTGTAGCCTATGTAGAAAGGCGGTGCGACCGAGGTGAGTTCGATGAGAACGTCAAAGCTTGAAGTGGGGGAGGATGTTAGGGACTTTTCGATTTGCCCGAGCAACGACGAATCATGACGGAATATTCCCTACATATTTGTAAATATGTTTTTGCGTCCTTGTAATTTTGCCTTTTATTATAGTTCGTACTTGTAAAATCCTTTGTGCGATCCCCGAGGGCCCACGGTACGAGTTGGATGCATTTTGAGGTCATTCGATGCTTGGTGCGTGCGCAACAGCTAAGCGAAGTAGTTTTCCTACATTCGTTATGGCTGTGGCCATGAAAAATCACCATCTTGCATGGCCACGATTTTATCATGCTCTTCGTACTTTTGGGAACCTTGGGGGTGACACTTGAGGGTTAGGGGTCTCATGTATAATGTATGAGAGCATTGGCAAACAAAACAGTTACCATGGGCAGAGACGAACGAGCGGCCCATATGGGCATGTGACCAGTCGATCTTCGCCCAAGACAATTTGCGGAGCTCGTCCTACACTCGAGTTTATGTTTTCTTGCGTTCATAGTCCTGTAATTGTTGTTTTACTTTACGCCTTCAATACCATTCGACCAACATAATCTTTTGAGGGCGCGGATATGGAGCGTGAGGTTGGCACGTGGACCAACGCATATCCCGCGATGTTAAGTCGAGAAGCCCAATTCGGGACGGATTCAGGATGATAGGGTTATCACTTGCACGGGATGCAAGGGTGCCGCACGGGTTTTTCTGCACAAAATAATTGGCCCGTGACAGCTTGGTGTGGACTATCATTGGAGGACATGCATATGTGAGTCTCAGAGTTTGGGATCGAAGCAGCTCTTCTTCCTTTCCACCTAAGGTATAAAACTACTCTTTCCTCTCCTATTGAATTTCTTAACGTCGCTAAAGAGATAATTATTTTTTGGAGTGTTTAAAAAAAATTAAACATGGTTTTTGTGCCCTTTTTCACTAGGTTTTCACTTTGCACCCCAACAAATTCAGCTTGAACCTGAATATCGGCCAAAGTCCGATCGACTAGCAATCGACTAACGATCAATTGAACAAGCCAATAACTTTTTTTCTAGTCGTTTCCACCCGTTGAGCCCTGACAACTTCTTGTGTTCGGCCTATAAAAAGTCATTCTCAGCCTTCCTATGAACTTTTAAGGATACTTAAGCCATCCATTATCAAACCCTAAGTAATTATTGAGTCATTCCATCGTAAATCCTAGCTTTTAGCTAAATTTTTTGTCTTTGCCTTCATTTTTGAATTGATTCATTATCGAAGCAGCAAGAGGAGCTAGGACTTATTGATTAGGAGCTAAGTTGGATTTGCTTTAGTATTTTTCTCATTTTGATTGTATTTTATGATTTATTTTGTATACTTGAAATGTTTGTATAGACCTAAGGTGTAGGTTTTGAAATTGGATGCTTGTCTTGGAATTAAGGCATAAGTCCACTTGGTTCATTATGAATTATATTATTGTCTTTGTGAGAGAATTGTTAGAGGTACTTTCAGGAAGAGAGTAATCCCCAATGAGAGGATCAGTGCTTTAGCTTGTAAATTCTCTAGGAGGAAATAATATCAAAGTTAATTCTAATGATACATGTATATAACTTTCCAATATTTGAGAAGATATATGATCATAAACTAAAGTTTAGGGGGGTAAATATGTAAGTCAACATATATTTAAAAGAATATATATATATATATATATATATATATATATATATATATATATATATATATATATATATATATATATATATATATATATATATATTTATTTATTTTGAGTTCAATAAAAGAAGGATATATCCTATTAATGTTTGTTTATTACATCATAAGTGAGATTAATCAAAATTGAGTTGTTTTCATTGAACCCGTCAGAAACAAATGGAATAAAATCGATTCAAGATCCGGTTAAAGTTTAAAAATACTTTTGTCAGCCAATTGATCCATCGAACACCTGATCGCAGAATCCGCCACGCTCAACCAGTCTGCAGGCTCCAGCGCACTCGGTCCATCTCCTGCCCTCACCATTATCTTCCAACTCGAGGCGTCAGGCATCTCGCTCGTGCTGATGCAGGCCGAACACTAAACAATTGGAGTGCAACCTGTTAAAGCGGTACTTGGACAGCTCCCCACTGGGCCTCGGCACGAGCAAACGAGCAGGCGTGGGCCATTGCGTCGATGACAGTGAGCTGACCGCCCCTACAACCCAATAGATTCGCATCAAGGCCCGTGAGCGGGTGGCCACTTGGTTGGGGGTCCGCGCCCGCGTGCCTCCCGTCTCGTCTTGTCTCCTATATCAACCTTCCTCTTCGCCCTCGCCAATCGCCATCTCACTACTTCATCGCAGGGGGGAAAAGTTAGTGCTTTGGAAGATTGAAAGCAGGAACCTTTCGACCAGTGATTTGAGGTTTGACTATCAATTGAAGCCTTGTAGTCTTGCATATTTTTTGTGTTCTTGATTTTGTGATGAGTTGTTCGGTGTCCGTCAATTACGAGGGAGGCCAGAGTCGATCGCTAATTGTGTTTGGTTTTGTGGAAAGTGTTAGTTGAGTTTCTCTTGATGCCACTACCACCCTTTTTTTTTCCTCCCTCTTTTTGCTATTCCCTCCGCTTTACTTTTCCAGTAGCATGACCTCGATTCAGCATATCCGAGCAATGGATGTCTCTGGCTGATGCTTGATGCAGGTTGTCTGCCTCAAGGTCGGAAAGTTTCTTTCCTTTCCCCCTACCCTTTGCCCCCCTTTCTCCCAACGCATACTTTCCTTCAAAGTTCACTTTTTGATTGATATGCCTTTTCCAGGAACAGCTCCTAGTGGATTCCTATTCATATTCTGTCCCTATACCCCACCAGTACATGCAAAAAATATATATAATTGATGCCGCTTTTTGCAGGTAGGCCTAACTAGTTGCAGCCATTGCCTGTAGAAATTTGGGGATTGCACGGAAGGAGAGGGGCTTTTAGTGGTGCTGCGGAGATGAGCTATGGGAGCAGCTCGATTGCTTCAGGTTTGATTCCATTCCTTTCCTCCATTACCTATCCATGGATTCCTTATTGTATTTCTGAGGACTGGTTGTAGATACTGGATTTTGAATAAATTGATAAATAAATTCAGGTGCAAGGGCATTTGACTTCGGGAGGACCCATGTGGTTAGACCCAAGGGGCAGCATCTAGCTACTGTTGTGTGGCTTCATGGCCTAGGAGATAATGGAGCAAGGTATTGGTTGCCCCCCTCAATCTTCCTTTTTTCCAATCAGCTCAACTGAGCTTTGGTGTTTGCAAATCCGAACCATGGTGTTGATAGACCTGGGGCTTTCGTTGCTGGCCATCATTTTGGCAGTAAAGTTTGTTTTCATGAACCAAGCTACTGCTTTTAGATCTGAGGCATAAATTTATATGGATTGACAACTAGGCAATAATTTCTTTGATTTTGTCTGGAGTAGTACTATGCTACTAGATGAAGTAGATTATTATACCATGTTAAACTGCTTCTGATTCATTTTGTCTTGTTTCACATGTACCATTACTCTATGGTTGATAAAATCTCAATGCTGCTGAACAATCTTCTTAATGCCAATATATATTAGCTTTGTGCTCAACCTTACTACTGGTTTAGATAATGCTTTCATCAATTGTGATCCGTGAATTCTATATGACATTGCCTATCTAAGAATTATTTGGTGCCTTTGTTAATCTTATATAATGTATACTACTATCAGAACCAGCTCATTTTTCTTTTTTTGGGGGGGTGCTAAAAGAGGGATTTAATAATTGTATATGGTGTGTTTACTAATTGAATTGTAGCTAAAATAGTCATCTAATGGAGAACATAGCATCACAAAGACATGAAATAAAGAATTGGAAGTTTTTCTATCCTTTTCTTTTATTAAACGTAGATTAGACATTGTGCATTTAGAAAACATCTATTGCAACTGAGAGAGTCTTGATGGGACCATTTGTTTACCAGTTTCCCTTCAACTCTTTTCCTGGCTCTTCAGTATGGAATATTAATAGTTTAGGGTTTGAACTGATAAAGCAGCAGTGAGGTTGTGGAGCAGGGACCTCTTTGAAAATCTACAAAGCTAAGGAAAAAAGGAAAGGAAAACTCTGTTTGATTTATAGGTATATATATGCTTATTGATCTCCATGGTCAGTTCAGCGAAATACTTGATATAAAACAATTTTCCTCGTAAAATGGCATTGAACCCCCAGCGTTACATCTTTTTCCCATACTGGAATTCATTAATATGTCTGATAACATATTACCTTCACCAGCACTTCTTCATTTCACTTGCCAATTGTGAGATTGACATCTTAAATCATAAAATTCACTGCATGACATATTTTCTTATAAGATTTTGGCAGGATTAGTACTGTTTTGGTATGGAGTAGAGACAGCTACAGAGTTGTTTCAATATATTTACCTTGGTTTTTGTTGAATATGGTTTGAATTTGCACCAACTTGATCCCATTTATGTGATGGTTACTTTGGCCGATGGCAATGCCATTTGAAAATAATGAAGGCATAAAAGTGGATCATTCTGTATTTGCATTTAGCCCGTGTTTTAAGAGACTTGGGCAACAATTCTACATGCTGTGCTGTGGTTGCATCCATTAGAACTTTTATCTCAACCGTTTGGGAACTTTTTTTAACAAATTACATTTTTATCAACTATTGACATATATATATATATATATTTAAATATGTTAGTAAGAATTTCATGGTTGCATTTCTTATCTGCTTTTTTCTTGTTTATATTGCAGCTGGTCCCAACTCTTGGAAACCCTCCCCCTCCCAAATGTAAGAATAAAATTATTTATTCATTTGTATTGTCATAATAAATATTGATGAATAACTTTCTACTACATTTAACTATTACAATCTTGGCTACTCTATTGTTCACTAATTATCTATTTCAACTCTTTATCATCATTTTATTTGTGCAGATTAAGTGGATATGCCCAACTGCTCCTACCAGGCCTGTAGCAATTTTTGGTGGATTTCCTTCAACGGCTTGTAAGTTGATTAGATTGATTATACCATGGCATCCCAAACCTTGTTTTCTTGTGCATTCTCTGTGTGTGCATGTGTGGTATATGTCTAGTTCTATACATGATGGGTAACAATATTGGCGAATATTTTTATATTTTTCACATCCAAACATGCTTTCGTGGTTTCGGTTTCGCTGAAACCAATACGGCTTATGAGACGTGCTTGGTTTGGCATTTTCGTAAAATTGAATTGAAGCCAAAATGAAAATGGGTTTTAACGAAACCAATTTTCTTAATAAAAATGAAAATGCCAGAAGGTTGTTTTATGTGATTTCGGGACTTCGATTTTGATATCAAAATACAATGGTAAACTTGTAATTATGCATACTTTTCTATAAATCAATTAATTCACAAATAAATCAAACAATATCAAATTATAAAAATAAAAATAAAAATCGACATTTCAACTCAAATTATTATTTTAAATTGAAAAATTAATTAAACCAATTTATATCTTGTTGAGCCAAACCTAATTTTTAAAATAACTCAATTTTCTGAAATCGATCTATTTATAATTTAATCAAAACTAATTCTAGACCATTGAACTTAAGTTTTTTTTGAAATTTTTAATATTTATTAATTGATTATAATTTATACTTAATTGAACGAAAAAAAATCTTAGATTACCAATACCTTAATTAAATCTTGCATATATTTTTAAACCATATTAGCAAACATAAATTTTATAAACTAACTACAAATACATATTTAATATTATACAAACCTAAAAAGCTCTTTTTTTCATCTTTGTAATAGTTTAATTATAAAATAAAATTGATAATTATGATGAGAAGCTAATAACATTGATCACTAGAGTTATTCATTTTTTTTAATTTATTAAATTTCAACTTTTTAAAAAAATGAATGCAAAAATTCATATATTGATTTTTAGCAAATTTATCTTAGCTTCTTGTAGTCCAAATTTTAGTGTGGAATAGTGGTTTCCTCTTATTTTTATCAATATGCGACTTTCTTCTACAATCATATTAAGTTTTATTGAACTGTTTTACATGAATTAGTTTACTATTTATTCAATATAACCAAACACGTTTTCAGAAAACTGAAAAGTAGAGAACGAAACCAGATTTCCGGAACCAAGTTTTCATGAAACTAAATCAAAAAATAGTTTTATTATGTGTTTTATTATGTGGTTAATATATAAACAAAGTTCCTCATGAGTTTTATTTTTTCCCAGGGTTTGATGTTGGGGATCTATCAGAGGAAGGTCCTGCTGATATTGAAGGGATGGATGCATCAGCTGCGCATGTTGCAAATTTGTTATCCACAGAGCCTACTGATAGTATGTTTCTTGAGGACACAATTATCTGTCTGCACATTGTATCGGTTAATCCCATATCAACAAATATCTCTCAGGAATATAAGTTACCTATCCTCTTAATGAAGTTAAACTTTTTTAACTTGCCATTAATTTATTAATATAAGCAAACAAGTTGTATGCCATAAACTATGTCCTACCTGTTTTGATCTGTATTTGATGACAAGCAAAAACAGCCTTCTAATCATGCAAGTGATGAAGATAGGAAGTTAACTTACTTTTTGATCCTCATAAGACTTCAAATTTTGATGCTTTTTTTATGTGTCTTAGCCATTAGGTTTTATAAATTGTTTTGGATGAGCCACCTATGACATTTGTATGGCATGATTTGCATCTTTAAGGCTTTTAGCTCCTCATTGCTGTGAAAGAAAATTGGACTATTTGGTGAGGAAATTTGATAATTTAGCATTAATAACTTTTGTACTCTTGGCTGGAAATTGCAGTCAAACTTGGTGTTGGTGGCTTTAGCATGGGTGCTGCCACTGCCCTCTATTCTGCAACGTGCTATGCTCATGGAAAATATGGTAATGACAAGCCATACCCTGTCAATCTAAGTGCAGTTGTTGGTTTAAGTGGCTGGCTTCCATGTGCCAGGTATGTTGTAGTGTAATAAAGATTAATATCTCGTGTAGCCTCGTTTTTTCTACTTTTACCTATGAACCTAGAGAAATCTTATTTGTAATGGATATTCTTTTAGGAGTTTGAACAGCAAGTTGGAAGGCTGTCAAGATGCTGCAAGACGGGCTTCATCTTTGCCTATTTTACTTTGCCATGGAAAAGGTATCTTTTAATATGTAGACATGCAATGAGCTTCATGGTTCTTCATATAAATGCTTATCCTTGTTCCATCATCTATTTCATAATTAACACTTGAATCTCTTAAATGGTGGAATTGGTGAGATCAACAAATCTGAAGAAACTCTATATGACTGATCTTATGTTCTAGTTGACCAATGTAATAATGCAATATGCAAGAGAACATATGCTCTTGCTAGCCAGAATGCAAATATGCTTGTCAAAGTCCCAAAAATAAAATTCATGATCCTCCACTTGCTGGACATTTTCATCTGTCCAGATCTGAACATTCATTATTCGTTATCAAGTTATTCACTTTATTAATGCTACATTTGATTTCATGATATAAAAAAATCCGCAAGTTTTGCATTGTTTTAATGTTACAGCTGTTTGTGCCAATTGCATAACTTTGGAGTTAAATGACTTACATTTGGAGCAGTAATGCATGCTACAAAGGTAACTTGTGCTGATTTGCTATAATTAATTCTTACAGGAGATGATGTAGTGCTATACAAACATGGAGAGAAATCTGCTCAGGTTTTGAAGTTAGCTGGATTCGAGAATGCAACACTTAAAACTTTCAATGGGTTAGTAATATGTCCTTGTAGAATCATTTCTATTCAGTCAGTCAAATAACTCCTGATGTTGAACCAATTGATGAAATTTTGTAGGCTTGGTCACTACACTGTGCCTGCTGAGATGGATGATGTCTGCAAATTCCTTACTTCAACGCTGGGACTGGATGGATCTCGTTCTTAATTAAGAACAGTCTTTTGATTTTGGATACGCCTTGGTCTGAAGAAGAATAAGTTTGGTATAGTCCAATAGATAATTACATTGTTAATTCATATATTTGGTTTGGGGGCTTTATGAGAAAACAAATCTAGCTTATGGTAACTGTGCCTTCTACAGCTGATGGCATTTATATCCTTCTCTGAACGTCAAAAACTCTTTTTTCCTGTTGAGTTAGTTGATTTCTATGGATTCGATGAGTGGTGCATCCGCTTTTGTTTGGGTTATTTCAATGTTTAGGGTTTGATGTGCTTTGTCAATGGATTAGTCTTCAAATGCCTTTGGTTTTAGTCTTATTTGTTGCTAATAGATTAGCAACTCATGAACGTAATCGTTGTTGAGTTTCCTTGCAGAGCTCACATGGGTTGGATTCTAACGAAATTGGTTTGGTTGGGGGGTCATGTAAATTGACAAGTATTTTTCAGAAGTCTTGTTTGGGATCATTGGTCAATCGGATTTCACATTGTTTGAATTCTTGGTTGTGGTTTTTTTCCCTTGTAGATGAGATTACAAAACTCACCAAAGTGGACATTATTTAACTTTCTCACTTAGATTTCTTAAAGATAATGATCTGGAGTCTTTTTAGCAATAAAGAGGGAGTTAAAGGAGAGAACAGGGGAATCAGCTTTCAGGTCTTGTTTAGATAACGTGAGCAAATGAGGGAAAAGAATTGTGTGTGAGCTGAAAATTTATTTATTTTAACGCAGATAATGCTTCTGTTTTAATTTTTTGATTTAGTATTAGGGATGGAGTTATGATTAATAATAGGGATACAAATTTCAGTTTTCCATACTGAAGGAACTGGAAATCATATGGTTAGGACTTTGGAGAGAAATAGAATGATGTTTTCTCTGGAAAAAGTTCCAATTAAGGAATATGATTCTCATAAGAGTTTTTATATAAAATGGTTCAATATTTGTTGAGTTTATTAATTTCCTAAGCTTTCATATTGTTTCCAACTTCAAAATGTGAATAATCTGTATTAATTTTTTAGTAATTGCAATAATTATATTAAATCAAACATTTATTACTTTTTTAATATAATTGATGTGATCCGTTTTGATTCTTGAAATTAACATTTGTATTGTTTTAGAATTAATCTATGTTTTATTAATCTGCATTATTAATATACTATCAACATTAATATTATATTGGGTAGTTGTGTGAATATATCATATCCTGAATTTTGGATTTTGTCTCAAATCGTAGCAATAACCTTGTATTATGGTGTTGTCACTACAGTAAATGCATGGAAAATCGACATTTATTAGAGTGAAAATCAATACTTTTTGACGTTCGAAATCTAATTTAAATCGTTTTGAATACACCAAATTTAGGATCAAAATAGAGATGAGAAAGTGATCAGTGAAGAGATGAGCAGATCAGGAGAGCGAGTTTTCGAATTCTGCAATCACTACGAAATTCACGCTAAATTAGGATAATTAACGGATAAAAATCGACGCCTAATGGCGGCGTCGATTTAAATTCATTCAAATTAACGTAAATTATTATAGTGTGCTCAATTTTAATATTTTTAAATATTATAATTATTTATAAATAATTTTTAAAAAATATTATGATTTTTTAATAATTTTTTAAAAAATATATAATTTTGGTCCTTGTAATTTATTTGAATTTGAATTTTAGTTTTAGTCATCATAATTTACAAAATTTTAATTTTAGTATCTATAGTTTATAAAGTTGATTTCTGCAAATTCACGTAATTAATGTCCAGTCAGCATCTGTTATTCACGTCAGTTCTGTTTAGATCTCATGTGACGGTAGAGATCAAATCCTAAACGAAAATAAAGTGTGATGATTAAAATTAAAAATTTGAAATTATGAAGATTAAAATCAAAATTCGAGCAATATGCGAAGATCAAAAGTATGATTTTTTTTTCAAATATTACTTTTGCAGATTGTTTAACTTTACTGCTAACTGTAACTTTAGAGTGGCAAATATATGAGGTAACTATTTTCAAAGAAATTTCGCCAAACAAATTTAGGCACGAGGATTGATACTATTTGCTTTGATCTGTTCCAGAGACGCTGGAAGAACTACTACGGGTAGGGGGGCAATTGCCTGTCTTTAAAGTTTTTTCATTTATATATTAAAGAAAAAAAGACAATTGCTTTTCTTCCTATTTGACCCAATTAAAAAAATATTTGATCCGATTAGAAATTTTTTTGACTCAATTGAAAAAATATTTAACCTAATTTTGGAAGATTTCAAAATCGGCAGACGATTGAATAATAGCAAGTAGTAGGGATGTTCACGGGTCGGGTCGAGTTTAGAGAAAAAATCGATTCGACCCGATCAAATATAAATCAGATCGAGTCGGATTGAATATTTTTCATCTCTCAAACCCGACCCGACCCAACCTAGGTCGGGTCGGGTAGTCGGATTTATCCGTTTCAATAAAAAATAAATTTTTAATAATAATTTTTTTAAAAAAATAAAAATAAAAATAATATAAATATTTTTTAATATAAATATTTTAAAAATATATAAAATTCGAATAATCGGGTCGGATCTCGGATTTAAAAGATTGAAACCCGGACCCGACCCGATTATAATCGGATTTCAAAAATTTAAATCCGACCCGACCAGATTGGTTCTGGTCGGATCGAGTTCTCGGGTTCATTGGGTCGGATTTGACCCATGAACAGCCCTAGCAAGTAGGCGTTCTTTTCTAACAATTTATGACTTATAACAAGGAGATCTTCACTGTGCGTAATGTGCGTCTCATCGAACAAAGAGTCAATGATCTTTCCTTAGTGAACCTCCACTGCCCCCTTGCGCGGCCACAACAACACCCCGGCCAACGCTACGCTCTCAACTCTCCTGTTTGGCACACATCCATCATCCTATACTTACTTTTAGCCTTCGGCGCCCCGTTGTGCGGCCACAACATTTGTCATTTCAAGTGTACCCCTCCTTGATTTTGATCCTGCCTCCACCACTAATCAGAGGCAAAAAATGAATAATTTCTAAATAATGGAAAAATCTGAAATCCATTCATTTAGCTAACCAGCTCCATAAAGCAATCAATATTATGTGAAAATAATATTGAAATAGAAAGTGCTGCGGGGCCTTGCAAAATTGAACCAAGCTTCAGAACAGCTCGCCAGAACAAAACTTATCCAAGAGTTTAATCCATGCATCTATACTTTATTTTCTTTCTTAAATTCTTGTTTTTCTCTTCCCCTTGCCCAAATTATTTGAGGAATCAAAGCACTCAATTTAGTGGTGGCTAGTTGATCCTCCTTTAAGAAACCCAAGATTGAGCTACTAGCATTGCAAATTGTTTGCCATTACTAAGGTTGCTCCAGAATTGTCCACTAACTAATGCCAATGCCAAAAGCAAATTTAATGAGAAATAAAATAAAATAAAAGGCAATGCACTACGTATCACTTGGGAAAGTTGCCTCATTTCTCATCTAGCAAATTGGAAGTGCATGATAGAAGCCATGAAAGCTCCTCCTCTGTTGCATATCCAAAGCCTTGCCATCTAATTCTGCCTAACCTATCAAGCAGGAATATGTACCTGCATGCACACAATGTTTTCCACAAGGTTTAGGTTGTATTTCATCAAGTGATAAGATAAGTAGGTAAAGTTTTTAATTACCCTGTTAGAAGATTCACAATTTGAAGTTTCTTCCTAAAATAGTAGTGGTCTCCAAATGAGTAAACAATCTGTCTCTGTGGATTGTTTGACTTTCTCACCATCTTGAGGAATATTCTTCTTGCCGGACCCAGCGAGAATAGCCAAGAGTCGACAAATGACACCTAAAAAACACAATAAAGATAAAAAATTACGAATAGTTGGAAGCGTATGCATTATACGAGTAGAAGAAGCCAAAACATATCCGCATACAAGCCCAAAGGCCACACACTAAGGATGTGTTTGAATGGAGGGTTATGAAAGGAAGGGAAACAATCTCTTATTTAGAAGTTTTTACTAAAGGAGAGAGGACTTATCCCTCCATCTTCTACCATCTACATAATTTGCAAACCCTCCGAATTGAAGGAATTAGGAGTTAGCTATTATTTAATTATATATTATATGATTTCACAATTTTATCTTTTTAATATTAAAACTTATTAATTAGTTAGAAGGATAAAATGCTCCACATAAAAATTTTAACCTCCCCTTTCTTTTATTGATAACTCCCAAACAAGAAAAAGTTCCCTGTGGGATCCCTTCTTATTCCTTCTCTTTCTCTCCCTCGTGTACAAACTCCCAAACTTAGGCCTAATAGATGTTGGTAAGGAATACAAGAAATAAAGAATTAGAAGCATGTGAACTGGTTTCTTCAAAACCAATTAAAGCATTGATCACCTCATATATTTGCACTGAGCCAGCACCGCCAAAAGAATCCAGAACTGGAAGAGTCCATGATTCAGCCATTTTCTGACCAGAGAAAATGAAAAATTAACTTGTATTCACGTACTCTGAATGAATAGTGTTCACTATTTATTAATTGAATGCGTATATCTTGGTGAATTAATACAGTCACAATATCACTTTGGACTAGATGAGAAGTATATTTAACAATAACAGCTAAAAAGAAATTCATTATTGCAATAGAAAGTTTGTCACTAGAATTATTGTTATCTATCACTAAAGAACAATATGTATAATTTGTCAATATTGATTACATAAACCAATAAAATAATTTGGTATAATAAATGGCACCTGGTCTGTGGATTATTTCTTAATAGTGTCAAATATGTGCATGCATCTTCATTGGTGAGTCGGTTAGAATCCACAAGCAATATCGAAGTTACAGATAACTCTTTGATTATTAGCAATCCAGTCACAGACACTATATACATGGAGCATAAATAGAACGAGAGCAGCCTTAGTGCTCATTAACACATATCTAAAGATTCAAAACATCCTTCTGGAAAATAAAATCACACTAGCTTGTGAGAGGTTCTGTTTGATCAGGGCATCCTTGATGGTAAGATAGCATATATTTCACTGAAATTTTTGGAATTTGAAAAGGATACAAATTTGGTGAGATAAGTTGTACTCATTTCCATCAAAAAGCTATTAATAAAGTATGTATATAAAGGAATATTCAGCAAACTAATCCAGAATGTGTATTGCATGTGAATTTATCTCATTGCTGAGACAACTATTTTTCAAGCTTTAAACCAAATAGTTTATGATCTCTTACTTAACAACATGGAAGCTGGAAACTAAGAATAGAATAATAATAAAAACTGTCTTATTTATGTTTAATTGCAAATTACTAAAGTTAGCATAAGTGAGTTCAATTGTTATGTACCACAAATTTTAATAATATTTGTGGAATTTTTAGAAATTTCTGATATTGTTTTGTTAAATTTGGATTTTTGCAAAGTTTTATTAGGCCTACTAATTTCTTAACAATCATAATTTAGGAACTTCAGTGGACATTTTTGCAAAGTTTTATGACTAATGGGCTCATTGTTAACATGTTGGATTTGGGTGGAATCCAAACCTATTAAAGGATGATTAAAATACCATGTTTGGACCGTTGACCTGCAGATGGATAAAATTGTTAACATGTTCTGCAGTTCTATTAAGTGATTTGCTTTTAAATTTTCGTTGAATTCATATTATATATCATTTTTGGACATATCATATAGTTGGTCGTGTGACTTAATGAATTGAATGAGATGGTTATATACTTATATTGCATTAAATGACGGATAATTTTGTTCTTTGTTATATTGTGTGAGATATTTCTCAGTATGGTTATCACGGTTGCTCTTGTTGTTCATGCGATTTAGTTGTGCGCATTGGAAAAAGGATAAGTGTGTATTTAGTCAGCATGACGCATGAATCTGATCTAGGCTTCGGACCCTAGAAATTATCTTATTTAGACTCATTGAGCACAAGTGATGACATCAGTTATCACTTTTTATAATCGGGATTTGAGTTTGTGACATCCAAGTGTAATGCCTAAAAGCTACTCTTTAGAGTAGTCATGCCTCTTACTTGAGCAGGCTGAAGTACCACTGTCGAGGTGCAAGAGTGCATGGGAAATCCAAATTGTCTATCTATGCTCTTGTTTGGGTAACTTGGTCCATGTTAACATGTAGGTTTCAAAGACATGAGGTTACGGTAATTGTATGTCATATCGCATTGATAGATGTAGGTGTTGAATTATTATGACATTTTATGCAGCGAACTATGATTCCATTGTACTAGTTGCATAGTAGTTGGATATCCTCATAGCACAATGGTGTATTAACCTTATTTTGAAATATTGAGAAATTCTACTTGCTTTCCGCTGATTTTTCTATGGTTTAGTTTCAGACCCACATGTATGATGGCTAATGGATAGTTCTTGGGTAGCTAGTGTCTCAGAGGAGGAGATACATGTGGCGTATCATCTTAGATGTCTTTTCTTATATTTCACTTCCAAACTTAATGTTAATCTTTCTTTCGCTATGGACAATTTTGTTATGTTACTTCATAAGCCACTTTTGTTTAATCTGTGATATTGACACGTTGTTAATTACTTGTTAGTTTGTTACTCAGTTAATGAACTTTTGACTTTATCTATGTTTATAATTTATTTGGTTATTCTGTTGCTAAAAACTTTTTAGTGTTATTGTAATTATGTCCTCGAGTTTTTTTGTTATGTAGCCCCTAGGTGATATTCTCCATTTTAAGGATTAATCCTAGGTGCAACGTAAAATCAACACTAGTAATAGGTGAGAAATGTTATGTTTGTTTGCACTGTAGCAGAAACCCTCAACATTTAAATTTTGTGAGGCTATGCCTACTCTAAAGTTCAAGACAAACATGTGCGAATAACTCCTATGTCCTAGTGAAGTTGTATTGTATGCTTAATTACATGTTTAGGCCAAATTGACACTTTATGTAGAATTTTCTTCTTGTTTAAGGATTTCCAATATCAACTATTTTTTTCACTCTAGAACTGCAGAAGAATAGAATCTCGGATTTCTTTTATAGAAAAACATAAACTAAGTTAAGAAGTCCTTATACCTGAGAATTTGCCCGAAATGAAAGGCATAATAATGAGACACAAGGATCAGGCATTTGACTGGTCTCAGCTACTGGTTGTTCAGGAGTAGTGGGTAATTTCATACATCTACCATCTGAGAAGTTCACTTGAAGTTCAGGGAACTCAATAGCTGCCAATGATGGAATAATAGTTTTATTTGCCGATGCAATCTGCAACATATGATTGGACGAAAATCAGCATTACAGCGCATATAACAACTTAGAAAAGAAGACTAGAATTTCCATTCAACAAAGAGGGGATATATATACACATGCTTCATCTTAATTACTACTCCTATTTACAAGACTATAATAATGAGTTTAAGCTATTTCCTATGTCACTATCTCCATACATGTATCTCTAGTTCCAATATTCCAATACATGTACCTCATTAATTATAACTGCTAGTTCCAATATTCCAACATAACCTATTCTTGTATTTTGTCATAGTCCAAAATCCACCAAGCAATATTTCTCTTTTTAAAACCTTGAAGAAGCAAATTCCAAAGATTTGATTAAATCAGTAGTATACAGGTATATTGATGTATGCATAACATTTTGGCTAGATTAAGATCACTATAAAAAATTAGATGCACCTAGTTTTAGACCTAAAAGGGGAGCTTCAAAACTCAAGTTTATGCAAAAATCCAGTTATAGGAGAACTGAAAGTGTCTACATGTTCATTATCAGTGAGATAAAAAGTTAAAAGGAAGTCAGGCAAGTCAAAGTTGTTCAAAATATTACATACAAGAAAATTTCAGAGCATGTTATTTGCCATAAGGCAAGTCTAGACAACAAAGGAACATCTCATGTAACAAACATATAAATTCAGAGCATGGTGTAACTCAACTAATTTCCTGAAGTGATTGGTCGCTAGGTGATTGTCTAGAAATGGACCAACTGTGTTTTACTTAACAGTTAATTATTTTAGGGTATTTGTGCAAGTGCATTAGTTTAACATGCAGCAACATTTTTTAAACATTGCATGACAGGCAGAAAGCATAAATTACAAGCAAACTAGATTCTTCGTTAGTTTTATATGACTGACATATAAATATAATAAATATTAAAATTGAGATTTTCATTACAAAATCAAGTTCCTCCATCATTCAAATGATAAAAGATTTAGTCATAAAGAAAAGAATAAATTCATCATACCTTTCCATTATTTTTATGTATTTCCGCAATATCAGCAAAATAACCTCTGCTTAACTCATCTTTACTGCACTAGCACATATTCAGAATTGCTGTCAATTTAAAGTGTTAAGTTGTAAATTTGTGATAATTGGATTATAGTGCATAAGTATGCATTCAAAATTCAATCATTCTAAGTTCACAGGAGACTTTGATTAAGGTAACTAAACATGAAAAAAAAAAATGTCTACAAGAGCAAAACCAGCTTTAATCCACCAAAAGTATTTGTTACCTAATAATGAATTGAAAAGGGTTTTCCTGTCAGATAAATGGTGGTATTTGACTTTGTTATCTAACTTTATAGTAAAATCTCTTAAGGTTATAGAGAATTTTGTTAGTTGACATTTTATTGCAAAGATATTTGGGTCCACCACACGTGAAAAAAAAAAGTAGACCCATAAATGCAGTTGTTTTCCTTTGCAGCTCCTTTTAAACCTACGGGCCCGTTTGTTTTGCAAAAAAATAGGGTACTGGACTGTACATCGGGTCGTGTACCCTGTTTGGTTTGCAAAAACGGGCCTCAGACACAACACCGACACCGAGCTCTTTTGGTGTACCAAGAAATTTCTCAATACACCGATGTGGGGGGCGGAGTACACGGCTACGAGAAGACACATTTGCCCCTGAAGAAAACCTAATACGAGGGGTTCTCTCTCTCTCTCTCTCACACACAAGACTTATCCCTTGTGTTTGCAAATTAGAAAATCTGAGCAAGTTGGGGGTTTTTACTCGTCGGCAACCTCTCTTCAAATCTGAGCAGGTTTTTACTCTTCAATCTGATGTTTTGCCTTCTTTCTACGATGTTTTGCAGATTTTCATCAGTTTTGTTTTTGCTATGTTGTAATCTGATATAGATTTGTAACAGTGCTGGTTGAGATGCATACAATTGATCAAAATGAAATAATGAACTGTACAATGTCTGCTTGTGCCGGTATAGATTTGTGCAATGTCTGCTTTGAACTAAACAGGCTCTTAATGTTCAGTTTGTTTATGGTTGATTTATGTTCAGGCTGTACAATGCATGCTTGATTTATGTTCAGTTTGTGAAGGTATATTTATGTTCAGTTTCTGTTGGATTGTTCTGTACTTTGTAGATTATCATGGTATGAGGAATATCCTCAATTCTTCTGTAGTCAATATATCAATAGCTATTTGTAAAGAATCCTATCCATCATATAGTATCCATTACAAATAGTTGGTAAATAAATTCACCCTAAAAATATTTAATAAATTATAACTTCTGATCTGCGATATTACCCTTCTTTCAGCATTTAATCCTTATTGGTTGTGCTCTTTTTTGTTGGCAAAAAACAACAATTTTGAATTATTGTTAGATATTTGATTTTTTTTTCTTAATTTAGAAGCAGCTAAGAGAACAATAGGTAAAGACAAATGAGTCTCACTTACATCCTAGCTCTCTCCTTCTGGATTGCCTCTTTATTGACGAACTGTATATGATAAAAACCAATTCTTGTGATTAGATAAAGGCAATGAATGTGGGATAGAATTGATGAGCAAAGCAACAAACCTGGTGGAGGCCCAGGAAAGTTCGCAAGAATGTCTGGGACGGGAGAGGCTGCTTTCCAAATATGGGAATGTGGATTTTCTCAGCCGTATGAAACACTGAAGCTGTGATGAAGGTAGAGGAATGAACTGCCAATCGTCTCAGCATCATCATCTATCAATGCAAAGAGCAGGGTTTTGAGAGCACTGCACTAGCTATAGACCTGGCAAAGCCTCCATCATTGATGCCAGAAGGTCAATACTTGGACCACATATTTCAATGAAAATTCTTTAAAACACATAACATGTAATTTCGTAAAACTATCAACAATATGATAACCATTTAAATATGCAAAATAATAATTTAGTACCAATTAGTAAGAAACTATAGACAATGCATAATAGTTAGAATTTAGCAACATACACAGATCATAAATATTGATCTCATCGACTACAAAAGCATTTAACCAAAACCAGTGACAGCTCAGAATAGTTGCCTGCATCTACCTATGAGTTTAATGTTGATTGTTGATCTAATAAATAGGTTCAGCCAAATTAAAACTATAGTATGCAAAAGCTAAATGCTCAAATTCCTTCTCGACTAAAATCAAAATCATAAAAACATCTTGTATATTAATCTGGCAAACAAATAAGTCAACCAAGATGACTAATCATGCCCCCAGAAAGGACAAGAAGCAATCAACGGGAGGAAAAGACCACAACTTAGCGGTCATTCCATTTTCACGAGCACAGATTAATCAAAGGTTTTCTCGATGTTAATCATCTAAGGTGTATGAGAATGGCATTTAAATACAAATTTACCAAGAAGGCAAACTACATAATCCTCTGATAGAGCATTCACATCATCCACATTCAGGTAGAACAAGATGACAAGCATGACATGGATATCTAAAATAGATCTAGAAGTCAAGACCTTCCAGAGCGACCTAATAAGAAGATGCAAAATTGAAGGAAGATAGAGGAGAAGGATCGGAACAAATTAAGAAGGGTTTAAACCAGTATATCGGGTGCTCGTGGCTGATGTCTTGAGAGGGGTGGCGTTGAGGCGGAAGAAGCAAGCAGGGCTTGCGAAGCCGCAGGACAGAACTACAGCTGAGGGGCGGCGCCGGTGGTGACGGGACCGAGCAGAGCGGTGGCAGCGCCAGCCAATTTGAGGTTGAGGTGCTGAACCAGCGCTTGAGTTGAGATGGGTCTGCCTTTGTATGGTTGGGGAATCGGATTCATAATTCTTACGTTGATCCGACCCGTTAATCTTCGTGTTTACACCCAAGCATAAAATTAGACGAGTTGGGTTCACACCAAATCATATCTACGGACCCAATGTAGCCGAACCCAAATCTCATTACTCTAACCCAACCCAAGTTAAAGGAGCAAACCAGTGTCGTCTACCAGTTCTTGATCTCGCAGCGGCAACAGAAGAGGAAGACCGAAGACGATGGTGGGAGGTCTGGCCATGGAGTCCTCATCACTCTGGGTGCAAGCTTTGGTCCTCCTCTTCGCCTTGGCCACCTTCTTAGGCCTCCGGTCCTTCCCTAAGCACGCGCTCTCTCGACTCCGCCGCCCTTCCCACTCTTCCCTCCAAGCCCGCCGCCACTTTGTCAACGGCGCCCAGCTCCTTTCCCGCGCCCGCGCCTCATCCAACAAAAACAGCGGCGGCCGGTCCACTGCCGCTCTCGCCCGCTCTGCTTGCGACGAGGCCGATCGCGCCATCGCTCTGGACCCCCGCGACGCTGCTCCCCACATCCTCAAGGCCCTCGCTCTTGACTTCCTTGGGCGCCGCCTCCCCGCGCTCCGCTCCATCGATGCTGCCCTTTCCCCCCCGGCTGCCAAGTCACTCGCCCCCCGTGAGCGTGGCGACGCCCACTTCAAGCGCGCCGAGCTCCATCTCGCCGTTAATCGCCGTCGCCGCCTCGATCAGGCCCTAGCCGACCTCCTGCAGGCTGTGCGGCTTAACCCCGAGAACGCCAAGGCCTTCTCCCTCCTCGGTGAGTGCTACGAGGAAAAGGGTTTGCAAGATGAGGCCAGAAGAGCTTACGAGACTGCGATCGGCATTGACGCCTCACTGGTCGCTGCTGACGAGGGCCTCCGCAGGATGCCTGCCGCAAAGATGGGATCTTGATCGACCTAAGTCGCTCAGGTACCCCAACTATCTACCCTATCCGTTCTGTACGCATGGTGCTTTATTTTTGCGTTGTTTATAATTCTATTTAGCCTTTGTAACAAAAATCATTATGTTGCTCGTTATGATTAGCATCTCAGACACATTAAAATTCTGCATTGCAATAAAATGTAAAACTTTCTCTCTACAGCTCTTCCTTTATCAACCAAAAAAAGCATACTTAAGCTTCACCTGTTGCATAGGTTGGTACTTTTTTGACAGTATAGCCTTTATTTCATAATTGAGCATTAGATTGTCGTGGACCCAGCCAAAACTAATGAACTTGTGACTAAATATTTTGTTCTTAACTCATTCTTTAATTGAAAGAAACTTAATATTTGGTGTATCCTGATCCGATTCCGGTGCCAAAATGCCAAACCATATATCTATATGATTGGCAATATAATATGATGATGACATCTTTAGTTCAGAGACTTGTATTAGTTATTATCTATGCTTCAAAGAGTGCATCTTACTTTCTAGTTATTATCTATGCTTCAAAGGAAATAAACCAATTATATGTTCCTTTTGGTGGAGAACTTTTAACTCTGGTTTGTCGACTGACATAGAGAGAGTGCTTTATTTTGCAATGAAGTTTGCTTGGTTTTACAAGTTTGTGGCATAAAAATTGAGTTTCACTCATATCCACCACAACTAACTTGTAGATTTAATTTTTTTTTCTTTTTCTTCACTACACTGATAATACTTTTTAACCTCTAAAACTTCAGAGTTTCAGATAAATTATACAGGGAAGCTTGAGCTGAACTGTCCTTGTGCCTTAAGGGTCAAGTGACTGAAAACATCAGTTAGGTGAAACTATGGGAAGGTGCCTAGCTGAACGTTAGAAGTAATCATAAATACTAGGAACTTTTGGATTAAAAATGTAGCAAAATCTTATTCATCTGTTATAGTAGTCATCTGATTTGGTGCTAAATGCCAACCAAGATGTAGTTTAGTGTTCATTTGAGATACTAACTGTAAATCTGGCAAGCTGTGCAACTCTACAAATTCTTGCAGTAAGCACCAGACTTACTATCCTATGTGTTTTAAACTTTTAATAATTAACAATGAATATTCTGCTTTTTTAACACTGGAGAATTTACCTGTAGTTCATAATACCATGAAGATTGTACCACAGTTTTAATATTAATCCATATGGACATCATGGCCAATACATGTTCAATTAGAATGTGGTATGTAGACCAGGCTTTACCTGTGAAATTACTAATAAGTCCCTTTCTTTAATTTTGCCCTCTGTTCCCCTTTTACTTTTGTCCTCTCCTGCTGTGTAATTTGTATTCACCTTTCCCCCTCGTTTGCAATGCCTTGTCACCCATTGACCTCTTTAGTGGCGTACTTATGTTGCCTACTTTTTCTTACGCTCCAGTCAACTGCATGAGATTGGGGAATGCTAATACCATGCTGGTCCCAGCACCATCCCCTATTCACATTGGACCAAGACTGAACCTCAGATTGTAGTACTTACAGGGATGAATTACAGCTTCTTCTTCTAGTTAGTTATATTTAAAAGTTTGGAAAAGATACATTATTTTACCATTTGAAACAAATAGTTGCTTTTTCATAGGCTTAACAACTTAATCAACCTTCATATAATTCTTGCATAATGCTGAAAGTGGACATTTTCAGAGGCATATGTGCATTTTTGTCTCTCTATGAAGAGTCGTTGAAAATAGTAAAGTCAGACGTTCTATAAGTTGTTACTTTGTCAAATTCTTTAGTCTTAAACTAGCCAATCTATGTACTGGAATCATCCACTATGCATTGGCCATAGCATGTATTATTGTTATTGTGCTGCTAACGAGTATCCTAGCTTGTGTTACTTCTGCTTACAAGTACCTTCTAACTACATGCTGGTATCCTGGCTTGTCCCTGTATGATTGAGGATACTTCCTTGAATCACTAACACTTGCAATTTCATTGATTTAATTAAAAATGATTAAAATTAACTTGATCAAACTTATTTTAATTTTGACTCAAATTATATTAATTCAAAATGAAAACTAATTGATCTGAGCAACTGAACCTTGTTTTGTTTAAAGGGCAGGATGCTCACAATCTAAGGTGCACAATTACTAAGGCCCCTTTCTCTTTTGTGCATCTTCTCAATGATCTCTAGCTAGTAAAGTGCGTATTATAAGTTGACTTTTTTGAGAACAAGCCCATCCCTGGATAAGGGACAAGTCTGCTTTGATAAAGAAAGTCTAAGAGTCTGTACTTAGATGGTTGAATATTGAGCCATAGTGAAGCAACAACTGGTACCATAGAGATTTCGTGCATGGCACAGGATGGGTATAGGGAAGGGTGTATAATATGCAGAGCAGGTGAAAATGTGGTTATTCCTAACTGAAACTGCTCCATCGTCATTTCTAGCTGTTTGATCTTTGAGAATTCAGCTTGATGAATGCACTTTAATAAGAAATCCTGGATATATGTCTGTCATTGTTTCCTTTTCTAGTACTTTACAACTGGCAAAAGTTTCACATGAATGAGTAGTTGGAGGGGGATCCATTAGCAATTTGATGATGGCAGACCCTCATAAAGGGCCCTAGGATGGCTCCTTATGGAACATGAGGAGCAAGGTTAAGGTAAGGGCCTACCTAACAAGATATGACAAAGGAATTATCAAGGATTGTCACTTGCATGGGATCTCTGATGCTTGAAATGAAGAATTTAACAACTCAAAGGAGATTAGCATGTGCAAACCTTGGCCTTTTATAAAGGCAACATATCTTATACATATAACTTGTTTGTGCAGTGAGGTGGTCCTTCTATGACATAAACAATAGAGGCTTTGCTCTAAGGAAATGATCCTTCATATATGTGGTGTTGTTTTAGTTATTTATTTTGACAACTTTTAATCTATCCCCGCTCCCCAGTACAGCCCAGAATTGCAATGGGGTGTTCATTTTCATAATGATTAGGAAGACTATTCAAGTGTCACATGAGTTGATATGGACATGTGAATGTGAAAACATGGTATCACATGTTTGCAATGTTGTCTCATCCTACAATGCAATAGTTTCATTCAGCTTCCTTCCAACTTATGTTAGTAAACAGTAATAGTTTGGTACAAAAGGGTGAATATGCTTGTAGATCTAATGATAAGAATTCCTCTGTTTTCTTGTATATTTGATTGATTCATAAATAGGCAGGGGTGTACTTATCTATAAAAACTTTCACATCCATTCTTTGTAATACTTAATAGTGTAGTGGTTGACTACCAGATTTACCTAATGAATAAAAAAGCTTTGTCCAAAGATTATTGGTGAGCACGTTCTTATGAAAGGATCAAGGATAGGAAAAGCTGTGTATTTAGGAGGGTTTCAGGTCCATCACATTTATCTTTAATTGTATGGGCACCCTTATGTGCTTCTAAAAGATATTTCTTTATATTTCTGCAGGTAAGGGAGAAAGAAGCAAGGATGGGGTGTTGGAAGAGGAAACTCCGCAGTGATGGTTTGCATGCACAGCTAACTTTTTTGCGAATGAAATCTTTACATTTTGTCTGAGATGTTGGAGTTCCATTTCATGTATGGTTCTCTCAATTTTTGAAGGTGGTTGCCGAATAGTTTCATCAGGTATTGTAAGAGTAACTTTTATCAGTTTTTATGAGACTAGATTTCTGTGCAAAATGTATATTATTCTTTTTTCTAGTAATATGTATTTTAATCTCCTTTGAAATATAAAAGAAGGATGTTTCCACACCACAATGTACCATTATATTGGTGGTTCTTGCTACGGAGCATGCAAATATAGCTAATTTGCTACTATTGCCGTGACACCGCAAGCAATACCTGGTTATTGCCATATTCCCTGTTAGGCAAGATTGCAATTTACCACACTCTATAACAATTGTTCTTATATGTGCCACTCTAAATGTGAGTTTAGCATATATATCCTTGCAAAATATAAACATTTCATAGATATATTCTCCCCACTCCTCACTCCTCACTAAATACAAAATTTGAATTATAGGCAATAGTAGTTATTATCAATTAATAGCAAATTTTGAATATAAGGGAAGCTGCAAAGGAGATGGATTGTTGGTTGGAGGCAGATAAAGAGGGAGTAATTCCCATGCTAATTCTCTATCAATTCTTGCAGCTTGTAATAAATATAATACACGCTGGGATTCTCAACCCATAAACATGGACTCTACAATGTCTGGTATGATATTTTGCTATTATTTCAAAAGATAAATGATCTAGTATCTTATATTAGTTGATCTTTACAATTGCAATATTAATACTTTAATTAATATTGGTGTCACTCTTTTCCATAATGCATGTTTATTTTCACACTCCACAAACATTAAAGAATCTATGTTTTAATTATGATTTTATCTATCAAAAAAGTATTAAAATTATGTAATAACCAATTGCTTCAATATTTCATTAATATTTTCATTTGAATAGAATTTAAGAGAATTGGATTTGAAAATATATATAAGATAAGTTGGTGTAAGCAAAAAGAAAATAATAATAAGAAAAAACAATTATCTATGTTATAAGAATAAGTGTAGTTTGGCTACTTATTGATGACCATGTTTTCTTAGTAATTAATTTTCTTAACAAATACTTAATCATAACGTTAGTTTTAAAATAGCAGATTTTGCAAGAACAAATATACCACTATTTCTTTTTAAATTGCATGGATATGAAACTTCCTTCTTAATGTACCTTTTCCTATCTTTATATTACTTCTTTATGTGGCTCGTCAACTTTCATTGTATTGTTTGCCTCCTAGAAATGGTAACGAAAGAATCATTTTTATTCAATACAGGCTAAAGAGGGTGTGGCTGGTAGAAACATATTTCTTAGTTGCATAACTTGTGGTTTGGCAACTAATGCCTTCACCTTGTCATAGATATGATGGTGATAAATTGTGATAATGTAGATTTATATTTATCATGAATATAAATGTACAGCTTAAGTTTTCATTCACATTGATCAAAAAGTTAAGAATATGAATATTCAAACTCAGACATGGATACTCTTATATTGTTTATGAAAAGTTCATTGGCTGATATCAACTTGATAAGTATATTCTCCATCTTCAAAACTGTTACTCTCACTCTCAACAGCTAAGTTCTGTGGAAAAGTCTTGATTTAGCATGGATGAGAAGACTCTAATTAATTCTTGCTCTTTCAGTATTTGCATGGGAGCATCACCAGATTCCCAGTTAACCAGAAATAGAAATAGTGACAGTGCGATTGTGGAAAAACACTTATATGATTAGTCTGTCCGTAGAAATTTTTATGAACGACTCAACAAGGGCTTTGACGAATGAACATGAATGATAAGAAAATAAATATGATTAAATGAATATGAATTTATATTCATTTCTTTTCTATTCTTGTTCATTCCTTTCCTACTCATGTTCGCTTATTCATATATTTTGTATGGGCACCCATTGAAGTTGCACTCGCTACCGTGTGAGTGTAGTTCATAGATTTCTGTCAAAATATCGAAACATGTGCCATCTTTTCTAGTGGGTTGCATAATCTCTAGGTTTAGCATAATTTATTTTGGCTATTTGTGAATTATGATTATGATGAGAGTTTGGTTGAGATTCTGAACATCCCTTACCGCTGTTCTCATTTGCCAGGTCTTGTTCTTGTAAATACCTGATTGTCTTTAGCATCTTTTTTTGTGGTTTTACATTCTTGTACTCTCTTTGGAATGAATGCATTCATCTGTAAACCTCTTCCAAGCAATCTTCGAAACCCACATCAAATTAATGGTCGGAAAATCATTCCCAGATTATCCAAAGTATAAAGCCTAAGCCTCGAAGTAGGCTTGGATTAGAATCAGTAAAAAAGGGTCAAGACTAGTCAAGATTGGAATCAGTAAAGTCTGGATTAGTTGGTCGAAACTACTTTTTGGTTTTTTCTTTAATATTTTTTTATTATTGAGACCAAGTACTATTGGTTTGATTGATTGAACTAATCCAATATCCAAAAAAGCTGCTCTCTGGTTCTAAAGAAGCTACAAGTTAAAGCAAGGGAGTCCCTTCTCCCTGGAATTTTTTTTAATTTGATGAACGTCGAATATAAATACAATTTTTATCCGATCGAAAAGTATACCCTAGCTTCCAACAAACATGGAATATAAATTTAGCTCAATTCTCATTTAGGCTTATCCACCCAAATAAACATATTATGCCTTGAAAGTTGGTGGTTGATGGTAGCTTAGGACTTTAGAGAAAATGCTGTCTTTATAGAGACGTTGAGGAATGCTGGAAAATATCATGTCAAATTGTCAAGGGATCAAAACTCCTATTTGGTGGAAGCATTTCCCTAGGAGAATGGCATCAGCTAGGCCACCATTTTGAGCTGGGTCTCCAGAGTCCAGACCGACCATCATCATTTATGCCATGAGAGAAAGGAGAGGAGCAAGATCAAAAGCATAAAAGTAAAGCCTAATTTATGCAGATAGGAACACAATATGTAATAATAAAAGGAAAAAAATTGAGCTCTGGATAGCATGATAACAACTAAAAAATATCAGTGCCTAATTTAATTGATGCCTAAATTATAAATTATGTGCTTTTTAATACAAATGAATTGGAGGAAAAACTAAAAAGTGAATAAATTATAAAATTAACAACAAAAATAAGCATTGGTTTATTTATAATTATAGAAGAAAATAGGATATTGTCACTGTACGTAGAGGCATCATACCAAATTTTCTTACATTGACACAAATCATTAACTAAACCTCGTATATTTAGTTGAGTATATATATTCTCTTCATAATCATTAGTTGATTTTTTTTTCTTTTTCTTCATAATCATTAATCTTTATTCTTGAAAGAGTATCAACTTTTATATATACATATATAGTAAAAGTAAAAAATAATATTTCGATATGGGATTTTTTTTTTCAAAAATTGATGAACCGTCGATAAAAAGCAGTGCCAAGAAGGTACTGGCGCCGGTTTCCTCGTCGAAACTAGTACTAGCCACTTCATTCCCGATGCGTTGAAAAATGGCACAAGTAGTTTCTTTGCACCGTTTGATTTTGGTGCGTGTCTACGGTTCAAATCCAAATCCAAAAGACCTAAAAATTCTATATTCAAATCGGTAGATTTTTAAAAGTGCTATCCAAAATTGATTATCAAATTGTCATATATTTGACGATTAACATGTGTGATCTAAACAGTTCGAATAGATAATATATCCAACATATCTAACTCATAAATGGATGTTCAGTTATTAAAAGCTAAAACTGAGAGGCTAAATTAGTATTTTTGTAAACAAAATAATATTCTTTTAAAATAAATACATATAACATATTTCAAATATCAGATATTTGATAAGAAATATCTAGAGCCGAATCAAAATTGAACAAATTTTAAAGTTACTATCCGAAACCAAATTAAAATCGCAAAGTTACTATCCATATCCAAATTTTATAGTTTAGATAACATTTAATTATATGTCCAGTTCAAATTGTCACCCCTATTTGCGCCTACCTTGCACACAAATTAGTGTCTTGCTAAATAGCAAGTAATTGCCACCCCTATTTGCGCCTACCTTGCACACAAATTAGTGTCTTGCTAAATAGCAAGTATGGATGTCAAAAAGACGAGGAAAAATCGATCATGACCTACAATTTCACACCTTGAATGGAATAATGGATGGACAATTCTTAAAAAAAAATTAATAGTCATGATGAAAGTATTGTATGAGTTTCCAATGATCTAACAAACCAAACATGGGAATGCGAACGAGTCAAATCAATCAAAGTAATCACAGATGCATGGTTCAGTCATACCAAGATATATATCCGGTCTAGCATTAAGAACACAAAGGGAAAAGATGGTCAAAAGTCAAAACCATCATCACACACCACTTAATTACATTGTTGTCTTTCTTCATCGAAACTTACCAGCTTGGCTCCTTTCACTTTCTTTTAAGCAAGAAGCTATATGATGATCATCTCCTTTCATTCTCTCACAACCATGTAATGAGAAAGATAATAATTGCAACACAATGAACACATCCACTCTTGTCATGACAACCTAACCTCAAGCTTTAAACCAGTTGGGTAATCAGTCTCCAGTTTGATTCAAGAGGTTCAATCTATCTTGGAGTAAAGTACATGCATGTATCCAATGGACTTGATAAAGCATAAGCCCAAGGACAAGGAGGAATATCTTTCGACGTCAGAAACTTTGCTTGAAACTAACTAGAATATATATGATGCAAAGCTTAACATTCAGCAAGTGGATAATAGTGGTTGCTACAAATATGTGCATACTTTTCTTGACATAGACATTGTTCTCTATATGCATGCATGCATGCATGTGTCCATGGATGATGGTTTCATAATCCACACAATTAGTTGAAGCAAAAGAAACTGATGACTAAAGACATTGTGTATATATCTGATACTTAATCAACTTGAAGAGACATGAGCCCCATTTCAAGCACTTTTGGGGACTGTGTAATCCTATTTTGGATACGGTGAGATGAGAACCAGAGATGGAACTGGAATTGAAAAAAATAGGAGCAAAAGCAGGTGATGTGATTCATATCCTCTTGAATTATTGTAAAGGATACGAAGCAATGTCCAATGAGAGAAAGGAAATACATGTAGGAATTGATTCTTAGATGTAGTGTAATCTACTCAAACCGGCAAATGTTCAATCCCCAGTTAATACTATATTTGATTTCTTTTAGAAAAAAACATCAGTCCAATTTATTTGTTTTGTAATTTTTTATTCTAAATTAATTCATGTAGAACTCTTCCAAATTTTAATTATAAATAAATTTTGCATCAATTAATCCTACTCTGCTTTGCATTTGCCTGATGTATGTTGATCAATCTCTGTAACGGTGCTGTTAAAATGATCTGCTCATCAGCATCCACAAAGATTATTCTAAGTCACAACAGAAAACCCACTTAGCCAGCAGCATATACACATAGTAACTGAGATTTCATTTCTGCACTGCTTTATCAAAGCAGAGATGAACAGAAATAAGGGAACAGCTGAAATGTTCCTATCACTGTAAATGCATGCTTGCAGACATGCACTTCTCAGCTCCCTCTTTCTCTGTAAATCTGTAATGCATGTCTAAAAAGACTCTACTAACAAAGCCATTTCCAAGTAACCCATAATTATCTTCCCCATCTTCCTTTTTCTGTCATTGGCATCAATGCCCTTTCTCTTCTTTTCCTTCTTTTAGATTACTGTGTTTGAATTCTTCAATGCGAGAACAAGCTCGTCCCTCCACAACCATTCTTGATTCCTATGTCATTTTGATGCCCACTGGACTCTGCTATAAAAAGCCCCCCCAATTCATCATCATCAGCAGCAGCAGCAGCACATCTATTCTCGCCTTCTTTTAATTGCTCGAGTAATTAAAGCTCTTCACAAATTTCCTTTGTATTGATTTTTCTTTTGAGAAATTTACTGAGTTGATGTTTTCTTTCTGAAATATAATTAATTAGGGAGTTGATAAGATGAATAGGAAGCCGGGAGACTGGGACTGCAGGTGGTGCCGACACCTCAACTTTAGCCGCCGGGAGTCCTGCTTCCGGTGCGGCAAGGCGAGGTCGGGCGGCGAGTACGCGGGATTCGGCGGAGGCGGGTCCTCCTTCGGCTTCGGCGCTGCTGGCGCCGACGTCCGGCCTGGCGACTGGTACTGCTCGTGCTGCGGGTGCCATAACTTCGCTAGCCGCTCGAGCTGCTTCAAGTGCGGCGCGGTGAAGGAGGAAGCTGTTCCTTCTGCTGCTGCTACTGGCGGCGGAGGCGGCTTGGACACCGATGGAGCTCGTCCGCGGGGCTTTGTACTTGGCGTTGGCGGCGGGCGCGCGTCATGGAAGTCCGGCGACTGGATTTGCAGCAGGTGCTATAAATTACTTGTAGATTGTGATCTAGCAATAGTTCTAAGTGCATTTACTTAGTGTTCAAGTCCTTTATATCTTGTAAATAGGTCGGGCTGCAAGGAGCACAACTTCGCGAGTAGGACGCAATGCTTTCGCTGCAATGCACCGAGACAATCCGATGATTAAAGTAGAAGAAGAAGACGAAGACGAAGGTTAGAGACGTCACATGATGAAAGAGATCCTCTGATAAATATAATTCTATAGAAGTTATCTCGATAACTATTGCTAGTTTTGTTCTTCATCACTACCTTCTTCACCTCCTTTCTCATTTGAACCTTTAATGGTATTAACCATGGCCGAATTCTGTGTTCCATGTGGAGTGTCCTCTTGGTGTTTGTTAATTTGCCCCTGAGCCTTGTGTTCCATCCTTGTCCAAGTGTAATAATGATTATGCTTGTCGTGAGTCGCTTCTTCATGAATTATATCTTGGTTTTAGATGTATTCTCAAACCCCTGATGCAAGGGAAAGGATTCTGGCTATAAGTTAGTTCAAACTCGACCAATAAAAAGTTACTGTGTCATAATCGTCTACACACGAGATTGCAGCGCGACATGCGAGAAGTGTCGCTTTGCCTGCCATTGAAAGAAACCGTCATGGAGCCCGGCTCCATAAAATTTGCTTTGCGATTCGTGCTTTATCATCGGAGCCCGAAGTTGCGTTTCCGACTTTTGGATGCATGTTTTTGTGGCCACATAACGCTTGCCTAACCGTTGGAATCACATGCAGCATATGAATCAACATAGATATTACTCATTAAGTTGATCAACCAATGGCAACCGTGGGTGGCACGAGATTGATAGACAATATTTTGTATATTCTCCAGATATATAAGGTTCCAATTTTAATATAATCACTTTATTATAATTTTTTTATCTTTATTAAAAAAAAAAGTTGATCGGCCAATGGAAAGCTGGGAGCAACCAAATAAAGAATAACAAAATCTTCAAAATTCTCAAAAATACCCAAAATACTTATATTAAAAATATTTAAATAATTTTAAATAAAATGACCATTTAATTATGAAAATACATCTTAAATTTTTTTAAAAATCACAAAAAAATTGCATTCACTACTTTATATTTTTTATAATTTTTTAAAATATATTTTCATAATCAAAATGATTATTTTTGTGAAATCGTTGAAATGTTTAAACAAAATAATCATTTTTTGATGTATTTTCATGGTTAACTATTCTCATGAAACTCTTTAAACATTTAACTATTTTATAAAAGTGATCATTTTGATCATAAAAATATATCATAAAATCTCACCAAAAAAATAAAATAATTCTAAATTAGTGAATTATATTTTTTATGACTTTTTAAAATTTTAAGATGCATTTTCAAGATCAAACGATCGCTTTTAAGACTGTTTAAATATTTCAATAATTTCACAAAAATGATCATTTTGACTACCAAAATATATTTTAAAAAATTTTAAAAAATAAAAAAATTAAATAAGTGAAGGATTTTTTTAATAATTTTTTAAAAAATTTAGAATACATATTCATAATTAAATTATCATTTACTTAAATTTGATTATAATTTCAAAATTTTCAAAAATTGTATTCGATTTAAAAAAAAAATTGGAAGATTCATATTCCTGTGTAGGAAAAAACCTGAACCGAGAAGCTATTTTGTCAATGCTTTGATTTGGTGTTGAATCACTTGACGCAAAAATGCTACCAAGAAAGTGATTTTGTCAATGAATCCACATTTGAGATTGATTTTGAGTAGGGCTGAAAATCAAACCGAACCGCTCGGGCTCGATTCGGGTTCGGCTCGGAATCGAACGAGCGGGACTCGGATTCGAAATAGATCTGAGCCGAATCCGATCTCGGGTTAGGGTTCGATCAAGTTAACGAGCCGAATATGATTTCAAAGGTACTCGACTCGTTTTCTCCTCAAACTACTCGACTCCTCCCGAGCTGTTCGCGAAGGCGTCGCCGCTCGAAATCGCTCGAGCAGTTCGAGCGGAGATCTGATGCAGTTCTGCCGACTGCCGACTTGCCGAATGCCGAGTGCCGACTGAGTTAGCCTGACTCCGAGATCGAGACACCGACTGCCCTTTCTCGTAAGCGGTAAGTCTTTAAATTTTTTGCCCTAATCGAGTAGAAGTTGAAGCGATAGACGCCGGATCGGCGATTTTTGAATCAATTTGATGTTTTTTTCTCGGTTCCAAGAAGATTTATTCGCATTATTATCTACGATTTTGTAAGTTTCAAAACCCTAAATTTACTATTTGCATGATTCATTGATTTGCATCGCACATCCGGATTTATCTGATGTATCATGTATGTGACTTTAATTCTCTATAAATAGAGGTCATTTGGGCTCTAGTTCTTACTTCTTAGCATTGAGCGGCTGTCTTCTCCCTTAATTTGAGCCATTGAGCATTTGTGAGTCCATTGACTGTCTTCTCCCTTACTTTGACTCTGTAGTCTCTGTGCGAGTGTGAGTCTTAGCAATTAACATTGAGCATTTGATTCGGTACTGCACTACTGCCATAGCAATCTGCCATTTTAAAATTTCTCCCTTACTGTGAGTCTGTGAAGTGTCAATCTCTGCGGCTCTACTTCAGTACTTCATGTCTACCTCTTCAATTGAAAATGGTAAACAGTTTAATATGTTCTTTTATATATTTGATTTGTTTCATTCAATTTATTATATATTGTAACTATAATGTAATGTTTTAAGTCTGTGATTAATCAGTTGTGTTGCTTGGGGATGATACAAGCACAACCCCAGGACCACAATCTGAAGCAGGGGAAAATTCTGCCATTATCAATTCAAGCCAAGAGGCTCCTGACGAAGGACAACGTAATAGTACGGATACAACAGAAACTACTATGAATGGTGATACTGATCCCCCTGAAAAGAAAAAAAGAAAGACTTCTAAGGTTTGGAATGAATTTACAGTGGTATCATTGAAGGATGGTATCAAAAAAAACCAATACAATTATTGTCGTGCTCGTCTAGCTTATCAAAACACGGGCTCAACAACACATCTAAATAGGCATATGCTCACATGTGCAGTTAGGTTGGCTTCTATTTCCGGAAAAACTCAGCAGGTATTGGCACTCCCTACTATGGAACCTGATGGTAAAATAGGTAACTTGACGTCATTTAGATACGATAAGTAAAAAATTAGAGATATACTTGCAAAAATGATTATTGTCCATGAGTATCCTTTTAGGATGGTTGAGCATGCTTTTTTTCAATTTCTCATGAAAACTTTGAATCCTAAATTTGAAAGCATGTCAAGAGTGACTGTTAGGGCAGATTGCATGAAGATATATGCTTTAGAGAAGAAAAAAATCAAAGCTTTGCTTGGTAGTGTTGATAGGATAAGTCTTACTTCTGACTTGTGGACTTCTAACCAAACTATTGGTTATATGTGCTTGACTGCACATTTTTTAGACAATGATTGGAACCTTCAAAAAAGAGTTTTGAATTTTATAAGCATGCCACCCCCTCATACTGGTCTCATGATCAGTGATAGTATTTTTTCTTGTCTAAATGATTGGGGCATCGAAAATAAAATTTCAACAATCACTCTTGACAATGCTTCTTCAAATGATTCAGCTGTTAGACACTTAAAAGATAGTTTCACTTTGAAGAAAAATCTATTTTTTGGTGGAAAAATATTTCATGTAAGGTGTTGTGCTCACATCCTCAACATCATGGTTCAAGATGGATTGATTGTAATTCATGATATTATTTCTAAAGTTCGTGAAAGTGTTAAATATATAAAGGGGTCACCTGCTAGGCTTCACAAGTTTAATGAAATTGCGAGGCAATTATAATTGTCCTCTACCAAAAGACTTGTATTAGATGTTTCTACTCGATGGAACTCGACTTATGTCATGCTTGAGTCAGCTTTAGAGTTTAAAGATGTGTTTCCGAGATACCATGAAAGAGATCCTAACTACAAGTCAGTTCCTTCACATGAGGATTGGGAAAAAGCTTCCAAAATTATGGAATTTTTGGAGATTTTTAATGAAGCCACTAATGTATTCTCTGGCTATGAATACCCGACTGCAAATCTTTTTTTACCTGAAGTTTAGAAAATAAAGCAACTGTTGGAGTTAACTGTAGTTGATGATTGTGAGTACATGAAGGCCATGACTTTCAAAATGAAAGACAAATTTGATAAGTACTGGGGTGAGTGTAACTTATTAATGATAATTGCATCAATATTAGATCCTCGATACAAGATGCAATTAGTCATTTTCTGCTTTTCGAAAATATATTTGAATGAGTTTGAAGTAAAAATAAAAATTGATGTTGTGAAAGATGCAATTTATGATCTTTACAACTATTATGTTGAGATGCATAAGTCACAACAACCTTCTCAAACCAACATGGACAGTGGACCTAGTGGTTCTTCAAATAACACTTCATTGCTTGAAAAAAATAAAACAAAGAGCATGAGTGAATTTAATATGTGGGCTCAAAGTGTAGAATCTATTACACCTTCTAAATATGATCTTGATGCCTATCTTGAGGAAGGTAGATACATTTGTACTAATGGAGAAAGTTTTGATGCTTTGCAATGGTGGAAAACAAACACTTTGAAGTTTAAAATTTTGTCAAAAATGACAAAAGATGTACTCTCAATTCCTGTGACCACAGTGGCTTCATAGTCCACATTCAGTGCTGGGGGTCGAGTTTTGGATCAGTATAGAAGTTCTCTAAAGCCAGAAACTGTCCAAGCTTTGATATGCACCGCAGATTGGCTGAAAAATGATTACAAAATTATTAACTATACGATAAATTTAGACTATTTAGTTAATAATGTTTTATGTTGTTTCTATTTTTATCTCTTAATTATTATGACTAATGCTACTGCCTTCTGATATTGATAGGGTGAAGAAGAAAATCTGAAGACTTGACTACTTGAGTGTTGTTTTGAAGACTTCTTTTATGCTACTTATAAAATATCTTTTGTTATGGATACTGCTATTTTTATTACTGATGAACTGCATGAGTAACATGCTGTTTTGTTGAATTGATGAACTGCCTGTTTTGTTTGAGTTCATCATTCATAAACACATCTTTAGTTTTCTACTAGCTGCTGCATTGATGAACATGCTGTTTCTGTTTGAGTTCATCATTCATCAACAAGACTTGTATGAATGTTCACTGTTCAGGTAACTTGTTTAATTTTTACTAAGTTCAATATGTTTAATTTTTTCTGCTAAACTGATGAATTGATGTTTGTTGCTGCTCAGACTACTGCTATATGAGTAAATGATACTTGATTACTTGGTTAGTTGGTTTATGAACTTGTTTCAGCCTTTCAGGTATTGATGAATTATTGTTCTTTCATCCTCATATTGGATTTCTTTTAATTATGATATATCTATTGAATACTTGAATTTGCAGCAGACTGCTTTTGATCCTCATATATCTGTTGAATTTGCAACAGTGTCCGAAAGTTTTCTTTTAATTATGTATTGACTGTTTAATTATGATATAGGTTAAATGTTCAATTCAGTTAACTAAATGACTACTTGACTACTTCGAACTCTTCAATTCAGTTAAGTATTTTTATGTTCTACTTGACTAGTTGACTACTTGTTCTTGGTTCCTGTTGTTCTTTATAATACACTGATAGATTATCTTCTTTTTTTTGTTTTGAAAATAGATTGATAGATTATCTTCTAATATTTGCAGGCTCCTCTTCTTGTTGGTTGTGATGTGCGAAATATGGCAAATGATACTTTGACTATTCTTAGCAACAAGGAAGTGATTGCTATTAATCAAGGTATGACATTTGTAAGTAATCCTGTTGTGTTTCTTAGTAAATAAAATACAAATATAAAAGATTGTAACACAGGACATTTTATTTGACTTAGAGAGTTGTCTCAGCATTACATTTTCTCCCTTGTTAGAATTCTATTAACTTCAGTTAGTTCCTCATTCTGTACTCATGCATTATTGCATAGATGAATCAAAGTCTTTTCTGATTGGAATTTGTGATAGAGCATATGAAATCTTGATTGCTTCTCATGTCTTCAAAATGCTTCTTCATATGGACAGATCCTCTAGGTGTTCAAGCAAAGAAGGTTAGGATGGAGGGAGATGTTGAGGTTGGTACTTTTATGTCTTTTGCTAAGTACAATCAACTGTTTTTGATATAGAAGATGAAACAATGGATCAACTGTCTTTTGCTAATTAATTATTTCTGCTGCAGTGATGAACTGATGAAGTGATGATTGTTCAAGTAGTGATGATTTGAACTACTGCATAAAACATTAAAATCTGATGAATTGCTGGTCTGCTGCAGCCTGTAGTGATGAATTGTAATCATACACAGTACAAAGTCTGTTAAGATTAATGTATTTTCCAATTTGGAAAATGGAAA
Source organism: Canna indica (assembly GCA_034359265.1). Lineage (NCBI taxonomy): Eukaryota > Viridiplantae > Streptophyta > Magnoliopsida > Zingiberales > Cannaceae > Canna > Canna indica. The sequence continues at coordinate 71,799,361 of CP136890.1, read as the reverse complement.
TTCCAAGTGTTGATCTTTGTTTTGTAAATCAGTATATCTCAAATTCTGTATCCATTGATTTCCAAGTGTTGATCTTGGTTTTGTATATATCAAATTGTTATGATTAAGTCTGTATGCATTAGTTTTGAAATTTCAAGTCTGTTAATTTCATACAATTTGCATTGAGGTCGAACAGTACTCGGATTCGTTTCAATCGGACTGTTCGAATGCGAACCGAGTCGAGCAATTACTAAGTCGAGTGCTCGAATATTCGAATCGAGCCGAATATAATCAGCAAGTCTAGGTAATGATTCGAATTCGAATTGAATTCGAGTCTGCGATGTTTAATACCGAGCCGAACATGAGCAGATTAGTACTCGCTTGTGTTCGGCTCGTTTTCAGTCCTAATTTTGAGCATGAATGCTAATAATGGGATATTTATAGACATTTAAAATTCAATTTGATCCAACTAGAATTTTTATTATTTTTAATTTCGATTTGATTTTTTTCTTCCCTTATTTGTTGCTTCTTAAATCCTGGTATCGAAAATTCTTATAAACCCGAAATCATACGTATTTGGGCCGGATCCAATTTGATTAAATCTATAATATGACATATCAATGTTTAATGGTTCACATTTTTCGACCCGACCCAATTTATTCGACCCACTTCGGTAAATTTTAAATATAGACTGAAATCCAAACAGATACGAGTCACATTTCTACCTCTTATTTGATTCAACCTCTAATTTTGACATATTTATATATTCTGGTCCACATTCTTCGACTTGACCCAGTTTTGTTCGACCCACTTTAGTATATTTTAACTAATACATTGGACCGGTTTAAATATGGGCCAAACCCGAATTAACTCTAATTTATGAGTACAGACCGGCCTGCTTCCCGCCCAAAACCACGCGTTTACGGTCAAACCCGCCAGGTCCACGCAATTATGTAACCGCCGCGTAGTGGAGCAACAAACCTTTCCGGTTTGGGAAACCAACTTTGTACGATTCCTGACAGTGACACCGTGTAATGGAGTAACAAGCATTCCGACGGCGACTCGGCCACCCCCAATATTATGCGCTTTCAATGTTTTCCTCTCTCTCTCTCTCTCTCTCTGCGCTTAAATAAACCCTCCTCTGTCTCGCGCCCACCAATCTGTCCATTCCCTCTCATGTTCATTCCCAATCTACTCGCGTCGCCCGCCTCTTCGACTACCTCGCCCCTCCCCGGCGCCATCGAGCGTCCCCCTCATCCTCCATTGAGTGGCCGACGTCGAGAGGCGCATCAATCCATGGAGCATTCCCATCCCAAGAAACCAGGAACCTTCATCCACTCGCCACCACAACAAGAAGCGCCTCTTGTTCCCTCTCGCCCTCCTGCCTCCACTTCTGCCTTCTACAAGACCCGCCTCTGCCAAAAGTTTTGCGCCACGGGGTCGTGTCCCTTCGGCGACTCCTGCACGTTCGCTCACGGCCAGGAGGACCTCCGCCCCACGCCGTCCAACTGGCACGATCGGCCGCCGAGGCCTAGATTCTGTCGGAAGTTCTTGAGCGGCGAGGTTTGCCCTTATGGCGATGGATGCTCGTACTTACACGAACGGCATGATGGCTCGGCCAGAACCGCGACCGGCGGTAGTGCCTCCGGATTGCATCGATCTCAGGGCTCCGAGGGATTTGACTGCGTCAGTCGATACCATGGGTCGAACCAGAGCACACCATGGTTGCGGGATTCAAAGCGCTTTCGCGACTCGGAGAACACTGGGCGGCGCCATACCAACGAGGAGCGGTTCCTCTTGCCTCGCAGTTCTTCTGGTACGCTAGTAGAAGACTTCGGTTGACTTTAAACTTTTTGTTTGTTTAATTCTTATAATGCCTTGGCTTGCTCTGCTATTCGAATGAGCTTTCTGTGCTTCAAAAGGATTTCCTTCTTCCATGGTTGACATATTACATATATATATATTCTACTGCATACTGTTGCTTGTGTTATTGCTTCTAGTGACCTTGCTTTCGTTTTACCCCATTGTTGGACTTACAGTCGTTCAACCAAGAATCAATGAAAAACCAAAAAAAAATTTACAATTTAAAAATGTAGGCGTACGTTATTGTGTATTAGTTGCTTAAACAGAAAAAAAATTCGCCATATATAGCATGGAAGTATATATATATATATATATGTAGCTATAACACTTCAATTTATACTAATGTATTTATGTCAATAGAACTTTTTTAAAATATTATTTAAGAGTATATATAAACCTCGGAAAGGTTAAACATTATACCTACTCTCTCCTATTAATCTTAGAAAACCATTTAGAGCTTGACTATAATTCTTTAACTAAATTTCCTGAAGCTACACTAATTAAATAATTAAAATAGCTAATTGCATGGTCAATCATTGATAGCCTTTTCAAAATTTAATAAGAAAATATAAAATTTTAGAACCATAAAGGAGATCTGATGTTGTAATTAAAAATGCAAAGAATACTTTTTTAATATTTAGATGTACATTATACATAACAATATAATGTGCATGTCATATATATATATATATATAGTACCGTTTAGGGATAAAATAAATGGGCAACGAATACACGAGTACAAGTGCTGTGGCCCCCTAAAAAGTGCACAGAAGGGGATTCCTTGGAATGGTTACTGACTCATATCAACACAAGCCTATCTTGACCAGTGACGATGGCCAGCTAGCTTAACTAGTCCGATGTTGGAAATAGTAGGATGACTATGATGTATCTGATGATATGAATGGATGAGCCTACTATATACTATAGTATATTATATAATATTAACTATTAACCAGCCTCTAGAATTTTGAGCCATATATTTCATCAGATTATTTGGTCAGTAGTATTGTTGTGCTAGGTCGTGACATTCTCGTTAGTCTCGGTACCTACCCCAATATTTTCCAAAGCTCTCTAGGAATCTGTTCAATTATTGGTCTCTTTCATAATTTTTTTGGTAAGTAATTTAGTTTGTCAATTCCATTTTGCTCCTATGACGATTTTTCTCTGATTGTCTTTATTATGGGTATTCCAATCTCAAACTTTCACCCATTGCCACGATATTCAGTTGGTAACTTGGCAATGATGTGATGATGTTCTGCAGGCCACCATAAATGTAATTTTTCTCGATCATCTGCAAACATTTAAGGATATTGTGGACTGTATCATGTATCTTCTGTCAATTCCTCATTTTCCAGCTTGCAGGTGGAAAATACGGAGAAGAGGAATGCTTAAATGAATCAGGTTTTCTGTAATAAATGTTGGGAGTGAAAACATATTTCTTCCTTTTATTGCACCATCTTAATTATAATTAACTCCACTGTAATTAGCTAATATGTAATCATGTTTATGAGACAAATCATATGGACAGTCGTCAATATTGAGCTAGATTTTTTTCTTATTGCATGGTAGGTCCAGAATTCCTTAATACCATTATAGTATTTAATGTATTTTACAATTACAGCATGGTTTTGATGTAGAATAAAATCATAATCCTTGCTATACTTGTCATCAACACAATATATAAACATGTTCAAGTGCCTCTAAGGTCTTGTATGTCTGTGCACATTTGCTTGTACATCTATTTGTGTGCATTAGTGCAAGTATGTATGGAAAAGGCATGTATCATTTCTACGAATGTTAAGGATATTATAAAAGAATAATGCAGGGAGAGATAGTAAGAAGATATAACTATACATGAATACATCATACGCATATGGGCATTTAGGGCAATATAAGGTTGATAAGGTAAACAAATTAAGAAGATTCATCCTATTTGCAGCGTGCATGTCCGGTTTACACCTAGTAAGGAAAATCAAACTTATATTTTATATGTTGATATAACCTCGTGGATCTTTTGTTTCATGGTTCGAATGTTGATATGATATATACTTCCAGAGTTCCAGTTTCAACAACTTCCACAGTTTCACATAGTAATTTTTGTCTAAAACATGTGCATACAAATTATATTCCTCCAGCTCGATCGTTGCTTCTCAGAATTATCAACTTTATTGAAAGTCTTCGTACCACTAGGACCTTCTGGTGCAACAGCAACAATGTGATAAGCCGAATAAAGTATATTCCCTAGTAAATTATACCAAACTCTCTTATAAGTCCAAGGGTGGATACCTTTCCTGGAACTCCAGGGAAAAAGGGAACTACAGAGGCGTAGATGTTTAGTGGACCACACTAGTTTTGACTATTGATTAATTATACATGTAAAGAAGGGAGGGATCCGATATAACTGAAATAAGAGGAGATTTCTGGTTTCTTCTAAAGTTAATTTTTTTTCTTTAAAAAAAATGAAACAAAGATAAAGGACGTAAGAAATTTCCATTACCTTGTGCTTTCTATCATATGCCTATTTGTGCCTTAACCTTTCAGTTGGACACGGATTTCCTTGCATGCATTTACAGGATGACAATATTCTTTTTTTTAGGGAAGAGATTTAGATATCTGTATGATTGCGGATGTTAATTACAGCTCTGTGATCCTTCCAATTCAGATATTTATGAGAACCTTTCATGCTTATATTTCATTTTTTCTCTTAATTTGTTTGCTTTTCTACCTCTTGGTTTACAGAATATGTATTTATTGGGGACGAATTATGAAGGAACTGTTTCCTGAATTACAATCAAAAGAGACTATAAAGAATTGCTTTGTGTATCGGCATCATATCATAAAATCTATATATACTATAGATATGGGAACTACATATAGTCTAGTAGTTTAGCTTTTATATCATTGTGTTTTACAGGTTAACTTTGTTGATTTTCTTTTGGCAGAGTTGAAGCAGCCTCCAGTAAATTTTGGGGTAAATATGGAGAGTTCTCCAGTTTATGTGCCAAGAAACCCTCTTTACACATCACGAAATGATCCGATGAATCTTCAGAAAACCCACAAGAGTTTCCGAAACTTGGCTGGAATCAAGAAGATCAATGGCGTTTATGCAGACTGGATTGAATAATTCTGGGAGCAACCTATATATTTGAAGAGGAATTGGAATGAGATTTTATGGTTCAGGATGTCGAAAATGTACATCTACTTTTCTTTAGTGTAGTTGGATAGCGAAAGTAAAACTATATAATTAGCTTCTTTGAAGTCAGGTGTAGAAAATGTTTCCTTAAGGTCTGAACAAATTCTGTTCTCATATACTCTGCATTGGAATTATTTTTGTGGTGTATTTTGTTTTTACCACAGGTTGAAATGTAAAAATTGGAACTACTACTTGATTTTTGAAAGGCAGATATAGTTGTACAAAATATAAGCTGTTGGTAATTGTACTCGCTAGAGTTGGATTAGGGCCCTTTTGTAGGCCAAACTCCGAAGAAAACTGCTATGGAGCCCGGCTCCATAGAAAATCTTATGGAGCCGGGCTCCATACAAGTTGTCTTCCCGAACTCCATGTCTTGTATCACTAGTTGTGTCGGACATATCTCATCTTTCATAAATCTTGTGGTACAGAGCTTATAACTCCGTTTTTTTTCGGATTAAAAAGATTTGTATTCCTTCTAAAATCTTACGAGAGTATGGAGTTCTTTTATATATATATGGGAAAACCCAAAACATTTATTAATTGTTTTTAGTAGCTTTGGTCGCATTTTATTAATTCATGAATAAATGACTTTTTAATTCAAAGCAACTAAATGTTACTACCACCCAAAAAAAGATAATCAAGAACTATGATCTTTTGTTCTCAATCATTTACTATTCTACTTGCGGCGACAACAGTGACGGCGATGACGGCAGCAATGGTGGCGGTCTAGGGCAAAGGAAGGAATGTAGATAAGTGAGAGATGGATAGAAGAAGAAGTGATTACCGTCGAATGAGATGGAGGATGGAGATTGCTGCCACGTGGATATTGTTTTGACGGAGAGCTAACAGAGGATTAATGGAGGGCGATTATTGGAACAACTAATGTAGTGGAGGAGGGTTATGCGCATACTTGGTAGTTTAGATAGGTCTTTGACACATCGACTGTAGTCGAGGGGGATTTCGTGTAATTTTATAGATATCACTATTTTAATAATTATAATAGAAATATTAAATATTTGATTAAATATTCTTTCAATTATATTGATTGAAAGATAAGATGGTCATAGATAAAAACATTATGAAATTTATTTAAAAATATTTATCTATACAAATTACTATAGTGCATTATGGGTCAAACGATGTCTTGTATACTACGTAATTCATTTAAACTAAATAACAACTTGATCCTAAATTATTTAATAAGGAAAATAATATTAGTTGCATTAAAATGAAAAGTTTCATGAGCAATTTCCGAGACATTCTTAAAACCATAATATGGACATTGAAATTCTCTCCAAATATTGAGCCACTTTATTTAAAAAATTTCAAAAATCTCACTCAAATCAAATCCAACTTAACTTGGATCCAGTTCAGCAAAAAAATCTAAAAATAACACATACCAAAACACAACTGAACTCAATCTGATTTTTTTTATACTCTAGTTTCATAGTTTTTCAAAATATGGAATATTATAAAACAACAATATTATGCTTCTTGTTAGCACAATATACGATTGAAAGACAAAACTCAATGAATCTAATTAAATTATGCACTAAAGACGGAATATTCATCACATTCAGAATCGATTGAGTTTTAGCTTTTAAAAAAGTCTAGAACTTAGTAAAATGATAAAGTGTTGTTTGATTAGCGAAAATTATTTTTTGGTTTAGTTCCAGTGAAATTGAAAATTTGATTTTGGTTTCTAGTTTTCAGTTTTTTGAAAACGCGTTTGGCTAAAAAAAAAAACATCGATTTTAGTCAGTTAAAACCAGTGAATATTTACTTGATTATAAAAAATAATATTAATTTTTCTTGAACATTTTTAGTAGTAATTAAATATTTAGTTAGTTTACAAAATTAAATATTTACTAATATAGTTATAAATATTTATATGATTTAATTAATTAAGTTATTGGTAATTTAAGATTTTTTTGTTCAATTAGATATAAAAATTAATTAATAATTATTATAAATTTTCAAAAAAAAGAAGTCCAATGGTCTAAAATTAGTTTTGATTAAATTATAAATAGATCAACTTTAAGAAAATTAAGTTATTTAAAATTTGGGTTTGAGTTAATTAGATATAAATTGATTTAATTAATTTATAAATTTAAGATAATAGTTTGAGTTGAAAATGATTATTTTTATTTTTATTTTTAAAAATTAGATATAGTTTGATTTATTTTTAAATTAATTAATTTTATAAAAAAATATTTATAATTACAAAGTTGCCACTACATTTTGATAACGAAATCGACAGTCTCGAAACCACAAAAAATAACATTCTAGTGTTTTCATTTTTATTAAGAAAACTAATTTCGTTTTCATTTTGATTTCAATTCAGTTTCATGAAAACATTGAACCAAACACGTTTTCGTAAACAATTTTGGTTTCAGTGAAATCGAAATCATGAAAACAGACTTGATTTCACTAACCAAACAGGCCCTAAAGTTTTGCATCTTTAACGCAAAAAATGATTGAAAGACATAATAGTCTCAAATCCATTTATAATATGTATTAGTTAGTTGCATAATTTTATAAATTTCAGAAATGAATCTAATTTCATACTTTTTAAAAAGTACAGAACATTACAAAACATGTTAGTTATGCTTCTTTTAAGAGCAACGAACAATTGGAACACATAATATTCAATAAACCAATTAAATTATGCATTAAACATTTGCATAATCTTATTACATTACAAAATCGATAGAATTTAAAACTTTTTCAAAAGACTAGAATTCTATCAATTTCTGAATGTAATGAATATTATGTGTTAAATGCATAATTTAATTGAGTTCATTAAATATTATGTGTTCCAATCATCTATTAAACTAAAAGAGACAAAAAAATTTCGTTCTACTATGTTTAGATTGTTTTAACCAAAATTTTCTATTAATTTTGTTTAGTTGGCTTCGTAACAGGAAAACGAAGACTTAAGGCGGGCAAGTTAGCGGAGTCTCGAGAAATTCTTGATAAGGGTTTAAATTTTAATATATATATATATTTGCTGCAATCATGAATTCAAGGTGAACTCGGTGGTTTGATTGGGGTTCAAATCGGACTCAAATTAGACTCAATTGGGTGTTTTATAAAGAAATTAAGGGGAGGGGTAAAAAGGTAACTTGGGGTTAATTAAACCCCAAGTTATAAGGCAAGCTTGCGAGCTTGCGCTAGGTCAGGAGATCGCACGACCCGCGACTGGCATCAGACCGCGTGACCCAGACGCAGCGGCGCAAGGAGGAGGGGAGAGCGGATCCGGCCGCGGTGATTTCGTCGGCGATAGTGATCCGAGGAGTCAATCTCGATCGTCCTCCCCTTTCACTCTTCCCAAATCGGTGAGTGTCTAATCCTCCTCTTTCCTTGCTTATGAATTCAAGCCGCCGCCCCCTTTTCGCGAGTCATTTTGCTTCGAATTTTTCTTCGTATGTTGCTGTGATTTCGTATCTAATGTGTGTTCATATGAATTGGTGGATTGTGATTTCTTGATCTGTATTCGGTTGATGTTGAAATTGTTCGTGCGATTCATGAGATATCTGTTGTTCGAGTGGTAGTTTACAGAGTGCATATAATGTGTTGTTTGTGTGATTTGGTGATTGTGATTCTTGATTGGTATTCGGTGGATGAGGATTTAGATCTATAATATGTACGTGGATGTTGGAATTGTTCATTATGTGAATTTGGTATTCCATATGTTGTATTGGGTATTCTGTTCAAATTGAGTGTTAACAGAGCAATTACCCTATGTCAATTTGGTGGACCGAGATTGTAGATCTGCATTCCGTCGGTAAGATCTAATTAAAATTTTGTTCCCATAGTGATGAAGCATAGTTCGTATGGTGAATTTGCACTTAGCGTAGCTGATATCAGTGTACAGTTATATTCTTGATGAAAGCATGATCTGTACGATAGATTTGTATTTAGCGTAGCTGATACCAGTGTACAGATATATTCCTACTGTCTGATACGTTTAATACTTATTGGAATTCAATGTGGTATGTAGTATTGCTATTACGTGAAATGTTTTCTTGTGTGGCTATAACTCCTCACTAAATCTTTGGTGGTAGAGAAGTGGATAGATCCAAACTTGGAGATTCTGTAGTATTAGTAGGATCAATGTTGCTATATCACATGATAGTAACTAGTTATACATTAGGTCACCTATAGCTATTTGTTTCTTCTTCCAACACTCCATGTGAGACATCCTATGGAATCGGTCACCCCCCCCCCCCCCCCCCAATGCATAGCCAGTGATGTATATGAATGAACAGACCAATAGGATTGCCCATTAAATGCATATACTGTTCATTATGTATCCGATGAATCAATCGTGTGGTTGGTGTTACAACCTACGGGATCTTTAGGGTCCCCAGATACTAGTACTGACATGCAATGTGCACATTCTTCTTATTTTATAGTACATGCATATACTGTAGCTTGGTTGTAAATGTCTGATTGTGTATGTGGATCGAGAAGCTCGTCAGCCGCCACACTGACGATCGACCCGGGTGGCACAGAGCGGGAAAAACGCTGAGACAAATATGATCAGCGCCTAACTTATAGACCGACGAGTCTCTAGATGATTGGACCGACGGGTCCCTGACCGACGGGTTCTTGGACCGGGAAGCTTGTCGGTACTGCCACGCTGACGACTGACTCGGGTGGCTTGCATGAATAGTTGAATGACGTCATTATCTCATGATTAGTAGTATTTAAATGCTCTTACTAATTGTTGCTTAGATGAATGCATGGTTGCATGGAGTATATAGGTATTTCCTTGGAACACCTCATTTTGCTTACGAAACCTTGAGTATAACATACACATGTACATCTGCTGGTTTGTATTTTTTAGCATGGCTGTAGGAGATTATGTCACTCACTAAGTCCTAGTTAGACTTACTATTTATTTCACTATTTTGCAGCACCTGGGCGTAATCTAGCAGGTACTGGAGTGTCGTAGCGTAGTTGGGGCGTCAGGGGCGGTCGATCTCGTGGCACCTCGTGGTCAAGAGTTGGGTTGAGTTTGTTGAATCATATTCATTTTTCCTTATATTTTGTAAATGGACATTTAACACTATATTTCCATATAGAATCTCAAATGATTGTTGGTTCATTTTAAATGAGTACGAACATTTGTGGTCATCAGATTTCTTATGGATTTTGAGTTGGAGAATTTAATCATTTATGTTATGGTAGGAATTTAGACTCTCATGTTGTCCAAAGTTTCGTATCTTGAGATTATGTTGTTGGATTAGGCTTCGGGGTACCTGTAGTACTCTGGCCGATTATGCCTTTGTTTTGGGGTGTAACACAAACTTTTTCAAAAAATTGGAACCCGATTGATTTCTAAATATAATAAATATTATGTGTGTTAATGCATAATTTAATCGGATTCATTTGATAATATGTGTTTCAATCCTTTTTTGCGCTTAAAATTAAGAAGCACAATATCGTTGTTTTATAATGTTCCATACTTTAAAAAAAGTATAGAACTGAAGTATTGTACAAATCAAACTAGGTCCATTGGTTGATATTTTTGAGTTTTTTTTGCTGAATGAGATCTAGGTTAAGTTAGATTTTGGTTTAAGCGAGATTCTTAAAATTTTTCTAATGAAGTAGCTCAATATTTGGAGGAAAATCAAAAAGCAACGACATTAAATATAAGTATTTTGAAAAATCATTATGGATCCGAGATGTTGGAAGAGAGGAATAAAATAACGCCATGATGTCGCCCATCGATAGATCCCTACATTGACGCTTCTCGCTTTGTATCCTCGTTGTCCCAGAGGAGGAGAACAACATAGAGCATCGTCGCCTCTCACCCGACGACGAGATCGCGCACCATTGCCTCGAATGGCTCTTTCGCATTAAGAAAGCTATGTTGTCGTCGTCGCCCCCATCTCAGCCGCCTTCCAAGGTCTGGTTCTTCGAGTGCTCCGAGTGCCGCAATGTGTTCACATCATTTCGAGCCCTCAACGGGTACATGCATGACTAGTCATCGTAGGAACCTAATAGCCCGACGACGGCCAGCACAGGCACGATATCGCCTCGACTGACATCAACATCTTGACAACCTTGGTGGTTGCAAAAGAGAAGATGTCTTACACGTGTTCGAGAGGCTAAAAGTCATTCTCAATGGGACAAGGTAGGCGTTGGGCGAGCAGATGAGGTCCATTACGAGGATAAAACGACTGCACCACCGCCAAGAACATTGCAACAAAAGAAATGGCAACGAGGAAGGTGGTGAAGGAACGTCGGGACTTCAACCTGGACGAGCCGACGAAGTCTAAGGAGGAATAATTAACTAATGGAGTAGACAATAAACTTCTTTTTTGGTATGTTTGCTTCATTGGATAGAATATGATTGGATTGGATAATAAATGAGGGAGGATTATATTGGATATGTATTTTTATATCCGGTGTACATCACATATAATATTATTTTTATATTCTTTTATTCATATTTTTTTCTAATCTATGAACGTACTAAACACACAATGAATATTAATACATTCTTTATTATATCATCCATTATCCTATGAAGCAAATATGTCCTTGCTGTATTAGCGTAGCATAAGAAAAAAGCAAGTTTGTTTGAACCAATAAAAGGCAAGTACTCGAATCGGTTAATAGTTGTTTAGTTCACCTCAACCGGTTTGATTGATTGAACTGCAAGTTTGGTTTTCCTCGAGACTAATTAATCAAAATTCTAATGGGTAATTCTTTTTGATGGAGTAAATTATTGAGCAAGATTGATTTGGAACCAATCCAATTAATGTTGTAAAGGATTGAATAATAATAATAATAATAATAATAATAATAATAATAATAATAATAATAATAATAATAATAATAATAATAATAATAATATATTTATATTTATATTATTATTATTATTATTATTATTATTATTATTATTATTATTATTATTATTATTATTATTATTATTATTATTATTATTATTATTATTATTATTATTATTATTCAATCGTTTACAACATTAATTGGATTGGTTCCAAATCAATCTTGCTCATTTCTATTTATCACTCTTCCTGTTGTTGTTGTTATTATTATTATTATTATTATTATTATTATTATTATTATTATTATTATTATTATTATTATTATTATTATTATTATTATTATTATTATTATTATTATTATTATTATTATTATTATTATTATTATTATTATTATTATTATTATTGTTATTATTATTATTATTATTATTATTATTATTATTATTATTATTATTATTATTATTATTATTATTCGATCGTTTACAACATTAATTGGATTGGTTCCAAATCAATCTTGCTCATTTCTATTTATCACTCTTCCTGTTGGCGCGCAATGGATATGCTCATTTCTAATGCTAAGGTTTACAATCATGAGGGTGCGACCTTGGGATCAAATATATAGTTCTACAATTTTATTCATTTCAGTTTATTGTTTAGGATGGCCGAAGACCCGACACCTCTCACCTGACTGGTAGGGATATTTTCACATGGAAATGGAACTCTAGTGTTCAATACAAGCTCCCTTTATTCAATGCTCACATCCCGAGGTATCCAGGATCCTCGAGCGGCCTTTTAATGGCATAAAATTTGCCCATCTTTTGTATCCATTCTTAACTATATTATTAAGCAGAACTGGCTGCTTACCAAAGATAGGCTCTTGGCCTGGAATATTCAAGTCGACCAACTGTGTGTTCTCCGCAACGTCCTCAATTAATGAATCTCACTCCCATCTTTTCTAGAACCATGCATATACTACTGAGGGTTGGCTTCTTCTTGACCTATGCAATTGTCAAACCTTTCCTATTCACTACAAGCCTTGGAGCTAGATGGCTTCAGGAACGAACCCGAAGGAGCCAAGAAATTCAAAATTTATATGATTTGAAAATGAAAAAATCTGGCATAAGCGGAACTTGAGATGTTTTGATCACTACAAGTGGTCTCCTTATGAACTGGCTTGTGAAGCGGCTTCGATTATTCTGACATCAGGTCTCCTTTTCTGAACATGTTGTTTAGTGTGTGTTGTTGTGCTGTGTTGTGTCGTTACCTTTTGGTGCTCTTTGCACTTATTTTTTTCTCTCTTTTTTTGTATCCCCCTTAACTTATATTTCTCAGTTCTATTGATAAATATAAATTTTCTTCTTATAAAAAAATAACTATTGTATTTTTATCTATTAATAAATATTTTGACATATCTCAAAATTTAATTTTTAAAAGAAAGAAAGAAGGGAAAAGGACCAAATTTGCTCCTGAAGTATTGAAAAATGTGCAAATTTACCTATCAACTATGTTTTTTATCAAAATTGCCCTCGATGTTACATAATTGGATCATTTTAGCCATTCTCGTTAACGGAAGTCCACGTCAACAAACGGAATCCCACATGGCAAGTATAGCTCGGCCACATAAGATGCCGATGAAAAATAACATGTGGCAATTATGTAGTGACAATGACAATTTTGGCTCAAAACATATTTAAAGGGGCAAATATGAATCTTTTTCAATACTTTAGGGGCAAATTTGCACCCTTTTCAATACTTCAGGAGCAAATTTAATCATTTTTTCTTTTATATATTATTATCATTAATGTGATTCTAATTAACACTATAAGAATGATGTTGATATCATCTTTACCAAAATTAAGAAAATATAAGCTTGACAATTATACTTTGTATTGTAACTGAAGTGTTTACTCAAAGATATGAACAACTTTAGTCACTTATCATTGTAATAAGAAATCAACCAATATAGTAGGAGTTAGTTCAGGTCGGATGGGTCGAGATTTGGTATGTCTCGATCCCGTCCCAATTTTGAGTCGAGACGCAAATATGTGTCTCGGTTTTAGTCCCGAATATGAAGCATCGCAATTGTGTCCCAGTCTCGTCCCGATTTTGAATTGGGACGAGATTATTCCCGAACTTTCGGGTCGGACCGGACCAGTTACTAATAATTAAATTTAATTAAGTTTTTATTTTAGTAATTAAGAAATATCTTTTTGAATATTATTTTTGTTTCGTCTTTACAATTTATATTTCTCAAAAAATTTACTAAAGTATTTGTTCAAATTCTAAGATAGAAACCAAACTTGCAGAAATCATGCAATGAACATAAAACACGTTGTTTGGGCACTATATATATTTTATTCAAGGGAAATAGGCAAAATTTATCTCTAAAGTATTGAAAAATATGCAAAATTGCCTCTGAAGTATTGAAAAAGGTGCAAATTTGCCCCTGAAATATTAAAAATGGTGCAAATTTACTCCTAAAGTATTGAAAAAAGTTTAGATTTGCCCCTTTAAATATGTTTTGAGCCAAAATTATCTTTGTCACTACATAAATTATTATATGACATTTTCCAACGTGGCATCTTATGTGGCCGAACTGCACTTGCCACGTGGGATTCCATTTGCTGACGTGGACTTCCGTTAACGAGAAGGGCAAAAATGATCCAATTATGTAACGTCGATGATAATTTTGGTAAAAATATAGTTGAGGGGCAAATTTGTATATTTTTTAATACTTCAAGGATAAATTTGGTCATTTTTCAAGAAAAAGAAAGAAAGAGACAAAAATAAAAGGGTTTATCAAAAATTATTATTCAATATAACGGGCGTATAATAATACTATCTACAATAATAAAACTTAGTGCGTTTGCCAATAATTACTCAATCTTAAGACCTTTGCCTGCGACCGGACCCGCCTGCTAGATCGATTTATGTTCAATTGTCAAGGATACAAGCAAAAGTGAACTGCGAGCGAGCGAGCTGAGGAAATGTGGAGAAAACGTGGCGGTGGTGACTGAGTGCGCAGAGCCCGAGCGAGCGGAATGGCTAGTCGCTGCTACCTTCGCCTCTTCTTTCTTCTCTTCTTGGCTGCCCTCTCCGCTTGTTCTTCTCGCAAGTAAGATTTCGATCCCGTACATCCTTGTCTGAGTTCGTCAATTTTTGGATTTCTTTCGTGGTTTCTAGATGGAATCTGATAATAGTTGGATCAAATTGAGGAACCATTCTTTTGGGTCT
The DNA here is from genome assembly GCA_034359265.1 of Canna indica. Classification (NCBI taxonomy): domain Eukaryota; kingdom Viridiplantae; phylum Streptophyta; class Magnoliopsida; order Zingiberales; family Cannaceae; genus Canna; species Canna indica. The sequence continues at coordinate 71,784,292 of CP136890.1, read as the reverse complement.
GTCTAGCTTACTTACATTTAGCAAATTCACATTTATTGATTTCCTCGTGGTTGTAGATCTCCCTGAATCATTGGCTTCAATAGTTTTTTTTGTCATCTAAAATATATCCCTCATCTTGTCTCCCGCGATTTGAGAATTCGTTGTGTTGAAGAGAGTAAGATCGTGCTTTGTGTGTAACCGTTGATTGAAAGCGAGGCATGCTTGATTGGTGAGAGTTTGTTTCTGAAGTAGATAATATATTACATCTAGGGATCATCATGTTTTCGGATGTAGTCAAGGTGTTTGATTAATTAGTCCATTACGATGGAAATGAGGGACCTGAGGTCCAATATTAAACAGTAACCGGATATGAATCCGGCGTTAGAATTTATTGTAGACTTTGTGCTATATTCATATTCGCCCCAGATTTGATTGAACTGCTCAGCATTCACTAGATTCCAAAGTTTGTTATGCTGTCTCTTGGACCTCATCTCACCTCACGAGTATACTTCTGTAAACCTTGAAAGTGTGAATGCCTGTAGAAAACTAAATAACTAATAGCAATACATAAAGCTATGCTATTGCGAATATTGAAATGGTAGAATTCATAACCCTCTGGATATTTCAAAGAGTTAAGAATTTAATGTTCATGAAAAGGGTCCTAAATGGAGTTGATCTATATGTACAAGAATGTTACAGGTATTTGAACATAAATTTTTTAGGAATAAACTGGAATTATAAGTATAATCGACATGAGATGTACTTGCACCATCAATATTCATATGAGCTACAAGAAAGGGGTTTACTAATTTTTATCTTCAGAGTTCAGATGCTATGCAGCCTTTTGAAATTTCTTAGGCTTCCATCGGTGTCACTTCTGGCTTGAACTGTAATTTTCCAGGAATACTGTCAAGCTTTGATGAGTTCCTGGCTCGCTTTCCTAACTGAGAAAATTATTAGTATTCTATTGGTCTTGTGCTCAATCTTTCCATTTGTATACTTTTCATGAACTGTGATGTGGGCCTCTTCTGAATCAAGTCTAGTATCATTGTCATTTCCAAACCATAAATTTTATTTGTTTCCTTTTCTTAAATATAAAATTTGACTTACAAAGAGGAACCTTTTGTTGACATCATCTTTTTTTTAAAGTGTTGGATAGTTTGGGTACTTCCAATACATATCTCTCTCAAAATCCTTTCTTCATTCAGATTTATGTTTATGATAATTAATGGTTGTCTTGTGCAACATATGATTGCTAAAAGATAGTTCAACAAATACTACATTTTTCACTCATCCATATGATTATGATATTGTAGTTTCCAAGAAAAGAAGACTCAATAGGTTAATTTAGATCATTTTCTAATGCTTATTTTAGGCTTTGTCGGGCATGCAAATTACAAACATGAGTTTATTTTTCTTAATTCCTATTGACATGGTGATCATTTTGAAGCAATAGGAATCCAAAGTCTAACAAGAGTTTACGATGCAATGTTATTCTTGTTGTAGGATGGAATTCAGACTCAATCCAATTGAAATTGATCCTCTTCTGCAACAAGACAATTTAACGCTTTCGGTTTCTTTTGATCCATCAAAAGTGATTCAATTGTCATGGCATCCAAGGTTGGTATTAGTGTATTACTAGTATCTAGAGTCACTAGTCTCGTCATGCTAGATAAAACATCATATAAAATTCTGATCATCTTGCTTGACAAGTTGCATATTTTCTGCATAGCTAGGATCATTTTGCTCATACAGGTCTATCCTTTAGTTCATGCCTCTTTGCTTAACAACTTGGCATCTCTTCACTCTATTTAGGGTATTCTTTTATGAAAATTTTCTTGCTGATGAGGACTGTGATCACCTAATTGCCTTGGTAATTTCCTCTCCTGGTAAGTTATCATATTGGTCATTGCATCGAGAAACATAAGAAGCCCATTTGTTTAGTGCAGGCTGAAGGTAAACTAGATAAAGTAGTGGTTGACGCTAGCAAAGAGAACAGTAATATAAGCAGCATTACTGTGAGCAATGGGATGTTCTTGTCCAGGGGCCAGGTTAGTTTCCTTTGTGCTGTTATGCTAACAGTATGGGTTCTTAGATAATATTATGACAGCTTATACGACCTTGCTTTCCCTGCTCTAGCTGATGCAGTAGTAATCCTATTATTGTCAATCATCAAATCATCACCCACACACTGCTTCTCAGTTACAAGTATGACAAGATTCCTTATGCATGCACATAGAGGAAAAGAGCTTCTCAATCTGTCAGTGGCATCAAATATAAAAATATCCCTATCATAGTTTAATTGTTATTATTTTACTTTCCAGGATGAGGTTGTTTCTAAAATTGAGAAAAGAATATCAACATGGACCTTTCTTCCAAAAGGTATCAGTTCCAAAAACCTGTAGAAACTTAGTACTTTCAATTAACTCGTTTGCAAAAATTAGCAAATGAATACATCTTGCAATTATATTCCAGGACTTAGTAATCTTGTCTTGTGTGGCTCACAGAGTATGGAGAAGACTTGCTGGTAGAGCATTCCCTTGTCAATGAAAGTTATGAACCACATTATGACTACTATCATGACAAGTCCAAATTGGCTGTTGCCGGGCACCGGGTTATGACTGTATTGATGTATCTATCCAATGTTTCCAGAGGTGGTGAGACAATTTTCCCACAGTTAAAGGTGAAATTTTAACTTCATTCATTTGCTAAAACTTCTATTTCTAAAAATGACTATCTAGATGGTGAGGAAAAGGTGAATAGGATGGCAATGGGTCATGTACCCACCATTTTTCCTACTACCCAATATGGAAGTCCGAAACCCAACTAAATATCAAGTACCAATGCTTTTTTCTCATAGTTGAACCTGATCCCAAGTTGGTTTAATGGGTACTTGAACCTTTGGGTAGCTAGTACTCATGGCTATTCACAAAAATATTATATATATATATATTGAAAAATATATTATATTTAAGATAATGGGTTAGTACCTACAAGATTTCCGCCTACATGAACCCATCCCAAATCGTAGGGTATTGTATCTTTAGCTTTTTACCAAACCCGGAACTATAAGTTTTAATATGACAAAAACCAAAATTACATAAAAAAATTACCAAAACAGGAACCAATTTTGATAGTGTACCCATAATGCCCTTGTATGCTGTTTTAACAAAACAGAATATTATTCAATAAAAATAGCATTTGAAGGAATTAAGGTACATTGTCAAAACAACATACGAATAACATTTTGACAACACGATGTTTCACCAAAATAGAATATTGAATAATATTTTGTTTTGTTAAAACAACATATGAAAGCATTGAGGGTACACCGTCAAAATTAGTTTTGGCTCTTTTTTTTCGTGGTTCTGGTTTTTGTCATTTTAGAACTTATACTTTCAGATTTGGTAAAAAACCTTGAATCTTCTATAAACATGACATGAATCCACTTATAGGTACTTCAACCGAAATTAAGCAAATTTGTAGTTGTGGTACCTGAAAGAACACTGACTTGTTGCCATCTTTAGGTGAATTTGATATATGCTTTAGTTTGTTTTTAGAAAGCTTGTTCTTTCTCTTAAGTTAATTAAATGTTCTGATACGTCCCACAGCTAAAAGAAACCCAAATTAAGGATGATACATGGTCCCCTTGTGCTGCAACTAATTATGCAGTGAAACCTATAAAAGGTAGTGCCATACTTTTCTTCAATCTTCATCCGGATGCAACACCAGATGAGACTAGTCTACACGGGAGCTGTACAGTGGCCGAGGGAGAGAAATGGACTGCAACAAAATGGATCCATGTGAGAGATTTCAACTCCAGCGATAATGTCATAGTTTCTGACGCGGGGTGCACAGATGAAGACGCTAATTGCCCCCACTGGGCTGCAATAGGGGAATGCAAAAGGAATTCTGTCTACATGTTAGGCACTCCAGATTATTATGGATCGTGTAGAAAGAGTTGCGGCGCATGTTAATGTTCTAAACCAATGCTAACAACTTAGGTTCATGTGTGCAATCTAAAGAGAAGAAGATATTTTGCTGGCTGATTTGGATCTCGCAATCTTGTCATATTAGCTGGATATCATCAGGCATGTCCCATAGATACAACGTGTTTGAACACTAAAAAGAAAATCAAAATTTCTGAATTTCTAGTTCTCAAGTGTAAGCTCAGAATGATTCACTCGCTTCACGAGTTTTCCAGTGTCGTTGGAAACCTTCCCAAATTCTTCTGGTTGGACATTTCTATTTTCTTGGTATCACATTCTTGCTGACCAAAGTGGAAATCATATATATATATATGGGATAAATTATATTGATCTCCCCTGAGGTTTAATAAAATTATATTGACCTTCCATCTATTTGTTCAAGTGACACTTACATCCTCAATAACTAACGGTGTTAAATAATATCCGTTAGTAATGCAATTTTTCTCTTATGCCCTTTTGCTGAAAAATTATTAAAATACATGTATAAAATAATTAAATAAATATTTTAAAAATAAAAATTTAAAATGAATTATTTTATTTTTAAAATAAAAGTTTTGAGAGAAATAAAAATGACGTAAGGATATTTTTATCATTTAAAATAAGAAAAATTATAAATATTTCAAAAATATCATTAGTACGCATGTGCAGTGCACATGACAAACACCTCACTAATAATTTTCTGTGTAATCTTTTATAAAATTGAGGAGGTTATAAGATAAAATTACAAATAGATGAGAGGTCAGTGTAATTTTACTAAATCTCAGGAGAGGCCAGTGTAATTTATCCTTATATACATGCAAAACAGTGGGGATAATATCATTTTTCTTTTAGTTTTTACTAGTCTACTTAGTTTTAACATTTTGCTCAAGAGATTCCATTGTTAATCAAACATCATTTTCCTACTTGTAAGTCATGTCATGTTATATTTGGCTCTTAGATATTATATTTTTAGGACTTATTTCATTGATGGAATAGATAAAGAATAGAATAAACAATAAATAAAAATAAATAAGGAATAGAAACATAAGAGGAATGGAATATCCATTTCCTTATTTGATTTAGAAACAATAGAAACATATCATGAATATTTATTTATTCATTTTCTTATTTGGTTATTATAAGGAATAGACAATGAATAAAAAGTCAATAATAAAAGTATCATTTTTAGTAAATATTAAATATTTATACTAATTTATAATTTATTCATACATTATATTTTATTAAGCATGCTCAAGTAACTTACCCCTAAATATCTACTTTTACATACTTAAAATAAGATGACCCCAAACAACCCTTGGGAAAAGGTTTAAAGAGAGGAAGAAGAGATTTACAATTAGATTTCTGAAGGTGAAGGCAGAGGTGCGCAGGCCCTATTTAAAAGTTATAATGATGAAATTTCATAAATTTATAAACAATCATCACAATCAGATTTACACCCAATCACATGCACATAGGGCTAGTCCATAATCATCTATTCATGCATTTTATTGAATAAGCAAAAGGAAAGGAAAAAATAGAACCATAAACTGCGCTAATCAGATTACATTTCCATCAAAATCACACCACACAAACCATGTTGAAAATTCAACTTTCAGGGATGTTCGGACCATGAACCCAAAAGGGCTTTTAAGTTTGTTTGCTGTCCCGGAAGGACATGAACAGTAGGCTTCATCCCCGACTCAACGATTGAGTCGCGAAGCCAACAAACAAGTCAAGAAGCCCCCAAAAGCGCATCAATCACAACAATGTGTTTTGGACGTGGACAATTTGTAAATGCAATAATAACGCGAAACCAAAATTCCAAAACTCGCTACAGGTGGCTCTGATTTATACTGTTGGGATACGGAGAGAAAACACAACGAAAAATAGCAGAAAAAATAAATTTCAAAAATCTTAAAAGCATCCGGAAAACAACGATCTATTTTAGCGACATAGAAGAATTCAATAGATGAGTAAGGAGCAATTTTTATACCTTTAACTGAAAGGGTGAATGAGTTGCACCGATCCCAAATCCGAGATGCACACGTGCACGTCCTCAAATGATAGTCCACACCAAGCACCTCGTAACACAAGGGGGCAACGAACTCTCGGGCTCGTCGTGGCTCAACGGACGGCCCCCTCAATCTTCGGTTTACACCAAACAGGAGTCGACCCTTCACCAAGAATCGGGCAACGAGCAAAGGGAGAAAGACGATGAGAAACCCCGAAATGAATTGATACAATAATAAAGTATCTTGCTGGAATTTTAAGACTCCTCTAAAGATCCAACATGGTAGTGATTTCGGGCGATGGAAAAATCTGGGGGAGCTTCCCCAAGCTTGCGAATGTATAAGAGGTGGAATTAGGAGGGTGCGACTAGAGGTTGTAGAGGAGAAAATATTATGAAACTTAATTCCTCATCTAGGGGGTTCGACCACCCCCTTTAAATATATCTCCAAGGGTCGGCAACTATAGTCGACACTGTATTTTGAATTAACCCCAGAATTCAAAATTTTAGGGTTTATCTCCAACCAAATCCCCTATCCAAGGGGATTTCAAATTTCGGCTCCCTATCTAATAGGGAGTCAAAACCAACTCCCTATTAAATAGGGAGTCTAGGCGCATGGGAAACCAAGACCAAGCTTGGTCTCCCCTAATTCGAATTCAAATTTGAATCAAATTTCTATTCAAAATATAAATTTATTTTCCAACCATGCTTGAACAGACCCAACCAAAGCCATGGGCCAGCTCACCCCATGGACCGGACCATGGGTTCGGTTCACTTCGGTTCAACCCATGAACCAGACCAGGGGTTGATTGAAACTTATCGTGTGTCGGGCCCTACTAATTAGGGTTTTGAGGAACTCTTTCGTTAAGTACTTTCATTTCGTTCGAATGGAAAACCCCTTTCCCGATTTTGTCCGTACAAAAACCGTGATCATGTCGCGACATGTTCATGCTAGTGTTATACCCGCTAAAATAATAATAATATTTTATGTGTATTGCTTTCAGTGGGTTGCGCGTGACGCGAGATGACGCATGCAGGATTGATCGATAGCACCTAACTTAAGGTGAGACCCATTTACTTTGAAAATTTTCCTTAATTATGAGTTGTTGGTTGTGCTAAATTTATGTGTCGCGAAATTAAAGAGGACTCTGGGTGGAGTTCGACGGTCCAACCGGAATTTGATTCGGGTTAGAACCGAGTAAGTTAGAGCAGGTTTAGTGAGCCACTTAAGTTAGATGACAGTATAGTAATTTAGCCAAGAAAAAAAAACATATAAAAGATTTGGGGTGCCGTATGGCTGCTACAGCCGCACAGAACCTGAGGAAAAAAAGGCGAGCAAGGCTTGGGGCGGTGGAGAAGTTGGCCAGAGTTTGCGAGGGAAACAGAGATCAGACGCCGCGGAAAGTAGGATTGATCGGTAGTGCCTAACTTAAGGTGAGACCCATTTACTTCGGAAATTTCCTTAATTATGAGTTGTTGGTTGTGCTAAATTTATGTGTCGCAGAATTAAAGAGGATTCCGAGTGGAGTTTGACGGTTCAACCGGAACTTGATTCGGGTTAGAACCGAGTAAGTTATAGCGGGTTTAGTGAGCCACTTAAGTTAGAGGGTAGTATAGTAAGTTAGCCAAGAAAAAAACATATAAAAGATTTGGGACGCCGTATGGCTGCTACAACCACACGGAACTTGAGGGAAAAAAAAGGTGAGCAAGGGCTTGAGGCGATGGAGAAGTTGGCCAGAGTTCACGAGGGAAATGGAGATCGGACGCCGCAGAAAGCGAGGATCTCATCTTCCTTTTGATCCTTCTTCTTGGATAAGTGGTTTTCTTACATGAATTGAGGTTGTGTTCTCTCCTTGGCTGCCCCTCCCCAGGAGGGAAAAATCTAAAATTTTGATTGATTCGAGATCGAATTTTGTATGGGGATTCTCTCTTGGAATTTAAAGGTTTAAGGTATGATTGATTGATTATGGGAACAAAGAAACCGAGCTAGAAACTCTCCTTCCTATGTGCAGCCACCCACTGTAGGAGGAGAAATTTAGAGGATTTCTTTATACAAATGTGTTTCCTCTTAACTGAAATTATTAACATGTTCATGGGTGGATATAGGTGGATGAAACTTTGAATATACGATGCTGAAATTTCATACCTATATATGCTAAAAATAGGAGTTTATGTTGAAAAATAGGTGTATGCTGATTTTAGTATGCTGAAACTTAGGTGCCGTAAATGTGAGACATATTTGCTGAATTAAGTTAATTATGTGCATATAGTTCCATGATGTCATGCTGAAAATGGAGGTGCAATTTTTTTTTTTCATATGCTGAAAATTTTATGCTGATTTGCTGAAAATTGGTTTAAATACATACTGAAATTGACTCTATTGTTGAGTTTAGAGTTGCGAGTTTACTGTTTAAAATATCGATATAACCTATCGATCTTTATGTATGCCATAGTCCACGAAGTTAGAAATTATTTTGAGGACTTGAACAGTAGCGTATGATGAGTAAACAAAGGGTTATAATAAGTTGGAATTTTGTCGATGTACGTGTTAAACGGGTCGGATTGCGAACCCTATACGTTATATCCTAGCTTGCTGTAAATGCTAGAAATTCATCCAGATATCAGTGATGAAACTAATCTGCTACATATTGACATGAGGGTATAGCCCTTGAGTAGGTAAAATAGAAAGTGGAATGTAGAAGGCCGAGGTTCGTGTGCGGACCGATATTCCGCAAGACATAGAAAAGAAGGGGTGTTTAGGAGTTTGGTGGTTCTCTAAGTTGACATTTAATGGGCCATACTGGGCCGAGTGGTGTTCTTCACGCAAGAGATATTAGTGGGCCTTATTGAGCCGAATGGTGCGCTCCGCGCACGAGATGATATTGGGTTGGATAGGCCGAGTAGTGTGCTTCGTGCACGAGGTGATTTTGGGCCGCATATTGGGCCAAGTGGTACGCCTAGCGTATGAGTGATCATGGGTCGGAGGGCCTTCCTGATCGAGTTAGGGTTCTAATACCGGAGGACATTCCTAGATCAGTGAGCCCGAGATGGGAGTTTAGCTGGGGCAGTCGGCCTAGCAAATACTCTGAGAATGGTGGTTGGATATTCGAGAACACCCTCCTATAGAGTCAGATCTGAATATGTTTCTTTATTTATTTATTCTGTCATATGAACTCACTTTATTTATCATATTACTTATTTATCTTGCTTCCACTTGGTGAAGGTAGGTGACCACTCACTAAGTTTTCTAACTCACTCTCGTGGTGTATGTTTGTTTTGCAGAGCGTGATCGCTGAGGTATGACGCAGCTGATGGCGGCGGGCTCCGATAGCAATCTCATGAACTAGTTGACGTAGTCGAGTCGAGTTGAGTCGAGTCTTGTTAAAACTGAGCTGTTTATGACATTTGGTGTGTTAGAGTTGTAGACTTTTATTATTTAACTTATATGTTGGTATACCTGTCTTGTGGGTTTTTTGAATCAGTATTGAGTTGCAAATAACTGTCTAAATTTGTGTCATAGAACTTTAACTTCTGGATGTTTTTTCGGCCACACTGGAGGCCGAGGTTGTGGATGTCTAGCCCAAGAGAGGGCGGGACCCTCGAGTGGCACAGTTAGAGGCCTAGGTGGTCGAGTTGACCGAGGAGCTCCCTCGGGAGCGATAGATGAGACAACAATAGCCTCAACCCAAGCTGGTTGCACCAGCGACTCAAAAGACTGAGGAGCCAGTGCCACCAATGATCAGGGTAGCAGACCATCATGAGACCGCAGAGCACAAGGTTTCGTATTTGAGGTTTGTCGGACTGAGGCCCCTAGAGTTACAAGTACCGATTCGTCAGTGGAGGTCACTAACTTCCTGAGTGAATGCTATGAGCTCTTCGAGGTGCTAGGGTGCTCATCTGAGGCGGCAACACATATGGTGAGTTTGTAGATGAGGGGACTGGCAAAGAAGTGACTCCATGCCTGGAGAGCCCGTAGGGTGGTACTTACACCATCCCCTACATGGGATGAGTTTAAGGCTGCAGTGATAGAGCGATACCTGCCTAGGAGTGTTCGTGAGAGGCGAGCAAGAGAGTTTGAGTAGCTTTGCTAGACAAGAGGGATGATAGTCCACTAGTATGAGATGTAGTTCACTCGGCTATCCCACTACCAACCTACTTTGGTAGCTACAGAGATAGCTAGGGTCAGACAATTTGTTGAGGGACAGTGACCGAATATTGGCCGCTTGATTCATTTCACCGAGGGCACACCTTTTGCTGAGGCAGTTGATGAGGCGATGTAGAAGGAAGCTCTAGCACTTGTAGAGCAACTTGAGGGGCACTCAAGGAAGAGGTTTAGATCCCATGGACCAGTGGAGTGACAAACCTATTCTGAGGGTGCCGTCACGAGGCCAGGTCAGTAGGTGAGCAGAGGGCAGAGTACAATCAGAGGCCGCTCAGGGCCGAGTTCAACGTAGAGGACACCTACAGGGGACACATCTATGTCGAGGAGGTCTGAGGCGCTGCCGTCTTATGGACAGTGTGGTAGACGACACTAGGGTGTATATTATGGCCGTACGGACGCCTATTTCGGATGCGACCAGCTTGGGCATTTCAAGAAGAACTGTCCAACCAGTGGAGGACAGGGGGCAGCCCAGTCACGACAGAAAGCATCTGTGTCCGCAGCTTCAGTGGCTTAGAGGGGTCAGACACAGGGCATAGGTGTCACGCCCCAAATACAGGGTCACATGACCGGTCAGTGTATATGTGATATACCCCGCAGTCCAACTCATGAACATGCCAACATCATAAGATAGCGGAATAAACAACAGCTTTTTATAAAAAAAAGAACCAAAACAAATTTTCATTTCAAAACAACAAGGTTTTAAATAAATATCTCAAGTGCGAAAATAAATAAATCGAAGAGCAACAATTCTTTTAATAAATAAAAACCGAATAAAATATGAATATCCAAACGAGACTACAACTCCAAATACCAAAATAAAAGTGCATGACAACCTACTACAGACTTGACTACAACCCCTAACTAGGACTGCTATGAGATCATGGAGCTCCATTGTCCTCCAGTTGCGCTAAGTGCTCCAGCCCACCTTAACGGTCAGGCTCTGCAAAAAAAATAATGATAACGGATGAGTTCAAAGAATTCAGTGAGCGGTCCTACCGATCCCCACAAAAAAAATATCACAGAGATAAGCAATAGCATAACATCCAACTCTACAGGAATAAGGTCACGAATGTGTGACTGGCTATCAAGCCATCTGGCCACCACCTGCCCGAAGGCAGCTATCACCCAAACGGTGAAGCTCAACAGGCCTAAGCCTACCATGTCCTAAGGCACAACATATACTAGGATAATCGGGAAGACGCTCCGAACTTGCTCCACGAGACGCGTAGGGACAATCGGGATTCGCCCGTCTGAACTTGCCCCTTTAATATATCATAAGAGTAATCGAGTAGGCCATCCGAGCTTACTCTTAAAGGATATCACAGGAATAATCGGGAAAGACCCTCCAAACTTATTCATTAAAACCACCTCAGGGATAATCAGGTAGGCCCTCCAAACTCATCCCACGAGGCCAAACCAGAATAATCGGGAAAGACCCTCCGAACTTGTTCTGCAGGTTGGGAATTAGTCATCTAACCTCTCGGGCTTAGCCAACCACCCGGCTCCTCTACGAGCCTCTCCGACATTCATAAAGATATGGCGCACCATGACCTAAGTCATGACTCTCCTACAGTGTCTTAGGGGTGATCCTATTGGAAAGTGTCTCAACACTTCAAAACTCGACCCCAACTCCTAGACCCGTAATGTCATGAACCCGTGTGGTTTTATTTCATGCAAACTTTATGTGTTGGTTCATAACAAATTATGTTGACCCTTAACCCAATTTTAATTATGCAATTAAAATTTAAATCACCAATATTAAGGTTTTATTTTAGCTTACTATTGTATCTAGTACTGATGTATCTAACCCGAATCAAGTCTCTAAAGTGTCCTATGTTTCCAAACTATATTTTCTGATCGAAACGATAGATTACACGACTATATTCAGAGCAATACACACACCACAGCAAGCAATCTAAAAACATCACAGATCTCAGCATAAAATTCCAACAACATTCAATTTTCAACATATCATGAAATTAAATCCGAAAATTAATAAAAATCAAATCCTTAATTATCATTAGGACAAAATACTAATCTCAAGATTAATTTCACAGATTTCATGCTTATTAATCAAGATTAACAAGAATCTACAACACCTTAATCAAGAAACAAACATCAAGATTAAGAATCTCTTCCCAAGAATCCCCATGGCATAAATATCAAGACCTTGATCCTATAACATGATTTCTACCCAAAAATCACAGATTTATATCTAAGGCATGCAATCTCTAGAGGTAACAAGAACGCTCATTCAGGCATTTCATCGAAGACCTTGAGGGCAACCCTGATTTCCCCCTTGGCTGAGCACCCCTAGGTTTACCTTAGGGCTGTCGAGCCCCATAGGGGAGAGTTTAGGGCCTCCTCAAGCACAAACCACAAGAAAATACGGCAAGAACTCGAGAAATCATCAAAACAATTCAAGAACGATAAGCCGCCAAGAACGACTTCAAGAATTCGAAGAAATCCCGAAAGAGAGAGGGTAAAACCACTCCCCTAATTAGGAAGGATGAATAAGATTGAAATCCTGGATGACGGCCCTCGAATCCGGCTTCAAAAGATGGCGGTTTGACTCAAGAAGGGGAGGAGAGAGGGTGGTGGCTCACCTCAAGCCGCCGGCTTGAGGAGAGAGAGAGAGGAACTGGCTTCGACTGGCTCCTCTCGGCTCGGCTCCAAAGGGGAGGTAGAGGAGAGGAAGGAGAAGGGATGGAGCCTTGGGCGGCTCTGCTCCAGGGGGCGACAGCGGCTCCAAGGGGAAGAGGAGAGGGGCTGGCGGCTGGCTCCCTTTCTCAAAACTTTGGGTGGCTCCAAAATAGGAGCCACAAGCCAAGAGGAGGGGGTTTTATATTCCTTCCTCAACCCTAACCCCTCTAAACCCTTTTTAACCAACCCGGATCCATCTCAAGCTGAACCCGAACTCGCTAACTTAAATCAACATAATTAATCCTACTCTCCAAATAATCAACCAATACATGCCCATAATTAAACAATCATGCAACATAACATATAATTAAATAAATCTATTTATGCAAACAAAATTCACATAATTCATATCCTACTTATCCGAGCTCGCCGAGTAGTTCTGGAAAGGCTCCTGCTCGGATTTTCTCACTTACACCACCCGGCGCGAATGTGTCGAATGTAGTGGTAGTAGGTACACTTTCAGTTTGTTCAGCTACTGCTTATGTTTTATTTGACCCAGGAGCCACCCATTCTTTTGTATCTGTTTCATTTGCACCTTTATTACGAAAATAGGAAAAGTTACTTGAGACACCGTTAGTGGTGTCGACGCCTTCGGGATATGGCTGTGGCCGAGATGGTCTTTAAGGACTATGAGGTTTATGTTTGTGATTATCTTCTGGCAGCTGATTTGGTCCTACTCCAGTCGCTGGAGTTGGATATTATTCTGGGTATGGATTGGTTGGCTACCCATTATGCAAAGGTAGACTGCAGGGCTAAAATAATCATTTTCAGTAAACCCGAGTTGCCACAATTCATTTTCCAGCGGATGGGAAAGGAGATTATTGTAGAGTGATTTCAGCCCTGAAGGCTCGAAAGTTACTCTGTGGAGGTTGTCAGTCCTTTCCATCTTTTGTGTCGGTGGTCGATGAATCTGGAGGAGTGGCTGGGGAGCTGAGAGAGACTTCGGTGATCAGCGAGTTCCCTGATGTGTTACATGAGGAACTTTCGAGGTTGCTACCTGACAGAGAGATTGAGTTCTGTATTGAGTTATAGCCAGGGGTGGAACCGATATCAATTCCTCCTTACCGGATGGCGTCGATCGAGTTGAGGGAGCTCAAGGGCTAGTTGTAGGAGCTCTTGGATTTGGGTTCCATTCGGCCAAGCGTTTCCTCGTGGGGAGCTCCAGTTCTTTTCGTTAAGAAGTAGGACGGGTTCATGCGAATGTGCATTGACTATAAGCAACTGAACAAGGTTACCATCAAGAATTGATTTCCGTTGCCGAGGATTGATGACATGCTTGATAAGCTTTAGGGGGCACAGTGGTTCTTTATAATCGACTTAAGGTTCGAATACCACCAGCTGAAGATCCAGGATCAGGATGTGCCTAAGACAGCTTTTCGGACGAGATACGAGCATTACGAGTTTTTGGTCATGTCGTTTGGGCTGATGAATGTGCCTACCGCTTTTATAGATCAGATGAACTGGGTGTTCAAGGAGTACTTAGATAAGTTTGTGATTGTCTTCATTGACAATATTCTGGTGTATTCTTAGAGTAGAGAGGAGCATTGTGAGCACTTGAGGACGATTTTGGCGACTCTCAGGAGGCATTAGCTTTATGTCAAGTTCTCTAAGTGCGAGTTCTGGATGAAGAGTGTGGGGTTCCTGAGGCATGTGGTGTCCCGAGAAAGGGTAAAGATGGACCCCGCCAAGATTGAGGTTGTGCAGAGTTGGGAGAGACTGACTAGTGTATCTGAAATACATAGTTTCTTGGGTCTGGCAGAGTTTTATCGAAAGTTCGTGGAGAACTTCTCGTGGTTTGCAGCTCCCCTGACCCGGTTGACTCAGAAGAATGATAAGTTTGTTTGGGATGACAGACGTGAGAAGATCTTTTAGAAGCTCAAGAACTGCTTGATGTCGGCACCTATACTAGCCTTGCCATCGGTATCGAGGGGATTCATCGTTTACTGTGACGCCTTGATAGTAGGATTAGGGTGCGTCCTTATGCAGTATGCCAATGTCATTGCCTATGCATCGCGACAACTAAAAACCATGAGAAGAATTACCCGATGCATGATCTGGAGTTGGCAGCAGTGGTGTTTGCCTGAAAACTCTAGCGCCATTATTTGTTTGGCGAGGCTTGTGAGATTTATACAAACCACAAGAGCCTTTAGTATCTGTTGACGCAAAAGGTGATGAATCTGAGACAGATCAGATGGCTTGAGTTGCTTAAGGACTACGATTGCACAATATTGTATCATCCTGGAAAGACGAACGTTGTGGCTGAAGCTTTGAGCAGGAAGTCCATGGGCAGTCTTGCACACTTGGCTGTTGAGAGGAGACCTCTGGCTAGAGAGTTGGCGGCCTGCATAGATGGTGGGTCCGTGATTTCAATATTTGACACTAGGGATTTGGTGGCACACTTGCAGGTGCGGTCTACTGTGTTGGTGAAATGGCCACACTAGAATGGGGGATGAATAGTTTGTTTGCTAATCTTAAACTTAATTATGGTTTCAATCGTTTTCTTGATTACTTATGTTAATGCACTATTCGACTACTAAATGAATGGGGAAGCGAATAAAATAAGTCAAGTAATCGATACGCAAAGTAAGCAATGCAAACACAATAATTTATAGTGGTTCAACCCCAATGCCTACTCCACTACCTAAGCACCCCACTTAGGATCTCTAAACATGTTTAACTAGATTAATTAGATTCCTTACAATGAGGACTTCATAGCGAAAAGTCTCCGCTCTCAACCCGAAAGCACTTCCACACCCGGAAGTATCTTGTCTTCCTACCGAGAGCACTCTCCCACCTCAACCTAAGGACAAATCAACTAATCCTTAACAATGGTGGATTTAAGCCTGAACACCAAGGCAACCACCAACTCGATCAATCAAATCTAGCAACCTAGGTTTACACAAGCTTAAATACAATGAAATAAACAATAAAATACATAAATAATGGAGCAAATAAATGATACAATAAATACTTAGCTTCAAACAAAGTTTCCTAGCTTCCTCTTGATGCCTTTGATGGTGAATCAATGAAATCAAGGCTTACTCAAGGAGTTGAGAGATCAAAGCTAGGGTCCTCAAGAATGGTGACCCAATCAAGCTCAAGGATTATCAAAATATGACTCAAAGTATATTAGATGAGGGGTGGAAGTCTTGCTAAGGCTTCTATTTATAAGCCACGAAGGTAGAGAGCCAAAACATCACTCAACGGCTCGAAATAGAGCTATTTTCCGTCGTCCGATCGCAAGTCGATCGATCGTCGGTTGATCGACTGATCGATCGTCAGTCGATTGACCGAGCGGCCGCCGATCGACCGAATGCATTCTACCACTTTTGGGCAGCATTCGGTCGGCTGAACCTGGAAAAATAGGTTTGGTTTAGCTGATTGTTATGCTTATTTGTTCGTTTCTGGGTTTCGTCTTCGCTAAGTCTACTTATATAATAACTTTAAAACATAAATATTATATAAGGATTATCCCCCATTTGGATTCAATAAAAATATTAAAAAAATCAAAATCCTTAAGAATAAAAATCTAACTTTTGGGGTCTAGTACAAATTTTTAAAAAATAAAAATGTTATAATCTTCCGGATCAAATATGGGTAGGCTAAAGTATTCCAAAAAATCCTTAAAAATATATCATTATCTAGTTTTTACCTAAGGAACAATTACTGGAACTTTTGGTGCCAAGAAAATGTCTAGGTCATATAGCCTTCCAAGGAGCTCCCTAGGCTTAATGAATTTCAGGGCATTTTCTAATTTTCTGAGTTGTCGTGTTTAGGGGTTTGGGTTTGGTTTTTGGATTTCTTTGCATCATCATGAGGATTTACAACACATTCTGGACACCCTAAATCTAAACTCTATCTTCCCGACAAAATCCGAGCATCGACAAGAATTCTTGTCGATTTCTCTAATTTTTCCGATCGGGGACATCGTGCGCTAATCGATATGGAACCTGAAAGTATTTCTCAATGAAATATTAGTTCCATATTTGTTATCTTCAAAATCGAGATTTAAGACCAAGGTAGAAAACCTTAGGCCAACATACTGTGGTAGAGATGCTTCAGTCAACGCAGAAGGAAGATGTTATTTGCACGATGACTAGAGACTTCGTAGGGAGAGGGGATACAGATGATAGATTCCAGTTAGATGCTGAGGATGTCCTGAGGTTCAAGGACATGATTGTGGTGCCAGATATGGCAAAGGTGAAGTGGCAGGTGCTTGAGGTTGGTCATCGCTCTCAATTCATACACCATGCACCTAGGGGCCATGAAGATGTATCGTGACTTACGACATCATTATTGGTGGAAAGGATGAAGCGGGAAGTGGCCGAGTATGTATCCAAGTGCTTGACCTGCTAGCAAGTTAAGGTAGATCACTTAAGACCTGCAGGGTTGTTCTAGAATTTAGATGTACCTTAGTGGAAGTGGGAGAAGATCACTATGGACTTTGTGACCGTGTTCCCGAAGTTGAGAGATCATGACTCCATTTAGGTTGTGGTGGATCGGTCAAGACGACCTTCTCAGCTGAGCAATACGCCAGGCTTTTCCTGGACCGGATAGTGGCTTATCACGAGATTTCGATAATGATCATATCGAATAGGGGCACTCAGTTCACTGCTTGGTTCTGGCAGTATTTTCAGGAAGCCTTGGGTATTCAGGTTTGGTTTAGTAGAGCCTTTCACCCTTAGACTGATAGTCAGTCAGAGAGAACTATGCAGACACTGGAGGACATGTTGCGGGCGTGCGCTTTAGATTTCGAGAATAGTTGGGAGAGGCACTTGCCATTGGTAGAGTTTGCCTATAATTAACAGCAGCCACCACAGTAGCATCGGCTTGACCCCGTTTCAGGCCCTTTACGAGCGGAGGTGTCGGTCTTCGGTGGGGTGGTTTGAGGCGCGCGAGACACAGATGTTGGGGCCGAACTTGGTACAGGATGCTGTGGAAAAGGTGAAAGTGATTCAGGATCGTCTGTTGGCAACTTAGAGTCGGCAGAAGATGTATGCTGATGGCAGAGTTAGGGACTTGGAATTTGCAGTTGGAGACTTAGTGTTCCTCAAGGTATCCCCCATGAAGGGGGTTGTGAGATTTGGCAGGCAGGAGAAACTAAGTTCCAGGTTCATTGGACCGTACCCCATTCTTAGTCGGAAAGGGGCAGTGGCGTATGAGTTAGCATTTCCTCCTAGCATGGACAGGGTTCACCCAGTGTTTCATATATCCATGCTGAAGCGGTATGTTAGAGACGATTCTATAAGTGAAATGGCCTACACTAGAAGGGGGTCAATAGTGTGTTTGCTAAAACTTTAGCCTAAATTTTGTTTTAATCTTTTTCTTAATTACTTAGGCAAGAGTTCAATTTAATTAGATGAATGCGGAAGTGATTAAATAACACAAGTAATCAAAACATAATATAAGCAATGCAAACAAGATAGATTTATAGTGATTCGGCCCCAATGCCTACTCCACTACCTAAGTACCCCGCTTAGGATTTTCAACTTAGCTTTATTAGATTATAATTATTTCCTTACACTTGAGGACTTTTCCCCAAAGAATCTTCATAATCACACCAAGGCACTTTCACACCCGAAAGTCTCCGCCTTCTCACCAAGAGCACTCTCCCACCTCAAACCCTAATGGACAACAAGAAATAATCCTAATAAACTAAGTACACCGGTCGACTTATGCCTCTACACCAAGACAACCACCAAACTCAAGATCTACACACTGGATCTTTACACACTTGAGTAGCAACGAAATAAACACCAAAAAATACAAGTAAAGGGAGCTACAAAGTACAACAATGAAAATACTTAGCTCCAACACATATTCCCTAGTCCTCTTGACGCCTTTGATGATGAAACTCAAGGTTGAAGGCTCAATCAAGAAGGTAGAAGCTCAAAGCTAGGGTTTTTCACAAAGAATGGTTCAATCAAAGATCTTGGATGTCAAAAGATGTCTCATGAAGTGTTAGGTGGATTGGAAGTTAAGTTTGGGGTTTTATATAGAGATCCTAAAGGTAGGTGCTCGATTTGCAACAAACTCAATGGGTAGAAATTCAAAATAGAGCCGTTGGAGGCATTATGAGAATTCTACTGGAAGTACTACAAAGTACCGGTACTTTCCAGGATATTCCAAAATGTCAATCTGGGTTGTTCTGGGTTGTCTATCCATGTTGTTCCGTATTGTCCATCTAGGTTGTTCATCCGGGTTGTTACAACATCACATCTGGAATGTTGTTTATGATTTGGAAACTCCTGGTAATACCATAGAGTACTGGTTCATTCGGGTTGAAGTCTGGTCGACCGAACCAACAAGGATCTTTCTTCTGATTCAGGTTTTTTCTTTAGGGATCTTTTCATCATAATGAGGTTTAATACAATCATTCTAGACACCTTAAATCTAAACTTTATTCCTCCTGATGAATCCAAGCGCGTCGATCAACATCCTTCCGATTCGCCAATTTTTTGATATTTTTGATCGAGAATGTTGCACGCAAACTGATATAGAACTTGAAAATATTAGTTCCATGTTTGTTATCATCCAAACCGAGATTAAGACCAAGGTTGAAAACCTTAAGCCAACAAATTCTCATGTGCTGGAGCCCACCATCGTTGAGGTAGACACAGTGATCTCTTATGAGGAGAGACCTGTGGAGATTCTGGACAGGCAGGTCCAAAAGTTGAGGTCCAAGGAAGTCCCCTTAGTGAAGGTTCGATGAAAATACCACTCGGGTCAGGAGGCGACCTAGGAGTTGGAGCACGATATGATGGAGAAATAACCCAGTTGTTTAGTTCAGATGGTAAGTTCCTTTTTACCCCAAAATTCGAGGATGATTTTTTTTTAAGGAGAGGGGAGATTGTTATCCCCGCTAAAAATAATAATAATATTTTATGTATATTAGTTTCAGCGGGTTGCGCGTGATGCGAGATGGCGCGTGCAAGATTGATTGGTAGCGCCTAACTTTAGGTGAGACCCATTTAGTTTGGAAATTTCCTTAATTATGAGTTGTTGGTTGTGCTAAATTTATGTGTCGCGGAATTAAAGAGAACTCCGAGTGGAGTTCGATGGTCCAACTAGAACTTAATTCGGGTTAGAACCGAGTAAGCTAGAGCGGGTTTAGTGAGCCACTTAAGTTAGAGGGCAGTATAGTAATTTAGCTAAGAAAAAAATACATATAAAAGATTTAAGGCGTTGTACAGCTGCTACAGTCGCACAGAACTCGAGGAAAAAAAGGCAAGCGAGGACTTGGGGCGGTGGAGAAGTTGGCCGGAGTTTGCGAGGGAAATGGAGATCGGACGCCGCAGAAAGCGAGGATCGCGTCTTCCTTCCGATCCTTCTTCTTTAGTGAGTGGTTTTCTTATATGAATTGAGGTTGTGTTCTCTCCTTGGCCGCCCCTCACCATGAGGGAAAAATCTAAAATTTTGATTGATTCGAGATCGAATTTTGTATGGGGATTCTCTTTTGGAATTTAAAGGTTTGAGGTATGATTGATTGATTGATTGATTGATTGTGGGAACAAAGAAACCCAGGTAGAAACTCTCCTTCCTATGTGCAGCCGCCCACTGTAAGAGGAGAAAATTAGAGGATTTCTTTATACAAATGTGTTTCTTCTTAACTGAAATTATTAACATGTTCACGGGTGGATATTGGTGGATGAAACTTTAAATATACGATGCTAAAATTTCATACCTATATATGCTGAAAATTGGAGTTTATGTTGATTTCATACGCTGAAAATGTTATGTTGTGTGGGATGAAATTGTGTATGATGATGATTGTACATGCTGGAATTACATGATTATATGCTGATCTATACGTACTGGAATTACATGGTTATATGCTAATTTTATTTGTATTGGAATTACATAGGTGTATGCTGATTTTAGTATGCTGTAAATGTGAGACATACTTGCTGAATTAAGTTAATTATGTGCATATAGTTCCATGATGTCATGCTGAAAATGGAGGTGAAAAAATAGATTTTTCATATGTTAGAATTTTATGCTGATTTGTTGAAAATTGGTTTAAATACATACTGAAATTGATTCTATTGTTGAGTTGCGAGTTTATTGTGTAAAATATCGATATAACCTATCGATCTTTATGTACGCCATAGTCCACGAAGTTAAAAATTATTTTGAAGATCTGAACAGTAGCGTATGATGAGTAAACAGAGGGTTATAGTAAGCTTTAATTTTATCAATGTACATGTTAAACGAGTCAGATTGCGAACCCTGTATGACATCTCCTGGCTTGTTGTAAATGCAAGAAATTCATCCAGATATCAGTGATGTAACTAAACTGCTAGTGATCATGGGTCGAAGGGCCTTCCCGACCGAGTTGGGGTGCTAATACTAGAGGGCTTTCCTTGATCAGTGAGTCTGGGATGGAAGTTTAGCTGGGGCAGTCAGCCTATCAGATCCCTTGAGAATGGTGGTTGGATATTAGAGAACACCCTCTATAAAGTCGGATCAAAATATGTTTATTATTTATTTATTATGTCATCTAAACTCACTTTATTTATCGTATTACTTATTTATCTTGCTTCCACTTGGTGAAGGTTGGGTGACCACTCGTTGAGTTTTCGAACTCACTCTCGTGGTGTATGTTTATTTTACAGAGCGTGATCGCTGAGGTATGACGCAGCTGATGGCGGCCCGGTAGCAATCGTGTGAACTAGTTGACGAAGTAGAGTCGAGTCATGTTAAAACTGAGTTATTTATGTCATTTGGTGTGTTAGAGTTGTAGTCATTTATTATTTAACTTATCTGTTGGTATACATATCTTGTGGTTTTTTCGAATTGGTATTGAATTACTACTAAATGTCTAAATTTGTGTCATAGAACTTTAACTTCTAAATGTTTGTGCATTTAAATATCTGTGTGTTTAGGTTAGGCTTCGGGGTGTTTGACTGCACTCTAGCCGGTTGCGTGACCCCTTTTTAAGGCGTGATAAAGTGGTATCAGAGTATGTGGTTAGGTCCCAACTACGTCATTAGGATATTGAGTACCGTATAGGCATGAGTTAGTATATCATATACAGTGTGTTCTATTTCATGAGACTGAGCTACGGAGACTGCACACATCAGCAGTGGTACTTGTGATAACAGTAAAAAAATATATTTAGATTTGTACTAAATGCAATGTTCTTTTAGGTTTTCTTGATAGTGATGGAAGCTCAGGGTGAGGCAGTGGTGAGTGGAAGCGGTAGCAATTCTGCAGGCTAGAGGGGCCGAGGTAGGGGCCGACCAGATTTCTAGTTCAATCCACAGCCCCGAGCTCGGTCGGAGTCTGGAGGACTGCGTGTTATGCTCTTAATTAGAATTAACTTTCTTGTCTTTGATTTCTATGTAGTTTTTTAAGGAACTTCTGGAAATATTTACCATGTTGTGTTCAGCTATTGTAAAGGCCGAGTTGTATTGAGTAGACATTGAGGTCGAGCTGGAACAGGTGACCGCGGGGGTCGAGCTGGGGTGAACGATTGTGGAGGCCGAACTGGTGTAGGTGACCATATAGGTCGAGTTGGAGCGATTGGCTGTGGAGGCCGAACTGGAGTAGGTGACTGTATAGGTCGAGTTAGAGCGAGCTGTCGTGGAGGCCGAACTGGAATAAGTGGTCGTGGAGGCCGAGTTGGCAGATCTTTGTCATGTTACTTCCGTGTCTCTTCGACTTCTATGCCTAGTACATCGGCTTAGTGGTAGGATTTCTCTTTCTTCGTGGCACCTCCTGATTGGCTCTTCGTTCCTTCTGTTTCAAGAGATGATCTTGGCGGAAAAGGCGCTTACACGTGCATCACTGTTTCCTAGGAGACCGTCGCCCTAGAGTTTGCTTGGACGGTCTAGATTTGTCTTTGGTGTGATTGTTGGCCATTCGATGAAGGGTTTATTGCCCATCGTGCCGCCTATAAGGCATTTTTTCTTTTCTTGTTTCCGAACTCTTGGTCGGGCTTTCGACAACTTGGTGCTTTAGAGATTTCCTTCGGCGACAGCTTTGTGGTTTATTTGTCTGATCGTTGTTGCCTTTGTTTTCTTCTCTAGTGAGTTTTCCGATGCTCGTCTTAACTCTCATAGGTCCTACCTTAGGTCAGTAGGTTTGAACTTACTCGTCCCCATTCTAGGGTTTCCGCGATGAAGAAGAAGAGTGTTGTTGTGAAGTCGGAATTCGGGACGCCGGTGAGGGATCTGGATTCCTATTATTGGGTTCAGGAGGATGTGAAGTAGGAGGGCTCGGTGATGACTGACCTTGATAGCATTCTGTCCTTTCAGGACAATGTGTCCATTGCCCATGAAGCCGTTGAGGAGGACTACGAATGTCTTCCGTGCCACTCGTCGGATTGAGTATATCATAATACCAACTCGAAATTCATCTTTATGTACGGGACCTTTTTCGACGAGCTGGGGGTTTGCCCTCCTCCGTTTACCGACTTCGTGCACGTCTTGAATCTGGTTAATGTAGCTCCCACTCAGTTGAACCCAAACAGTTGGGCGTTTATTCGGTGTTTTGAGATTGTGATGGAGTGTCTCGAAATTAGGCCAAGCCTCCATGTGTTCTTTTTTCCTTTTTCAAGCAAAGGGGGCTCAAATGGTCTGTGGGTATCTTTCAATGTCATTCACATATGGAAACTCTTTACTCTATTTAAGAGTTCGTATAAGGCCTTCAAGACCCACTAATTTAGGTTTAAGTTGCGAGAGGGTCTGGCCCTTCTTTCTGGAGTCATCTTACTACAAAAAGCGATTCCCTCTGCCTTGGAGGTTGGAGCCTCGTTCCGTTCAAGATTTTGAGGAAGTGTTCCTCCTGAGGGCAAAGTTCTGGTCACCTTTTTGTCACATAATTGTCCTTCCGTTCCTCTCGCTCCGCGGGAGATATTTGATAGAAGTCATGACGAGTCATTGGTTTTGGAATACATAAGTAGGTTTGTAGTGCGGAGTGTTCAGTACTTTTCTTCGTTTGAAAAAATACTCACTCGCTTTTTCTTCGTTTGTACAGGAAAAATGTCTTCGCTGTGGAGGGCTCCGGGCGCTCGTACTCGGTGGGCGAGGATAAAGGGGGATGATTCAAGGGGCAAGGAGAAAAATCCCTTGGCAAAAACTTTTCTTAAATCTATGAAGTCTGGGCTCCGAGGTCTTCAATGTCTCCTGTTCTAGAAGCGATTGGGCGGTTCATGTCTTGAGATTCTCCTACTACTCCTAGATCTCCTTTGAGATAGTGAAAAGGGATTATGAGTGATGACGAGGACCAAAACCCTCAAACAGTTGCGCTCCTGGAGGGAGGTGTTGCTACTGAAAGAAATAGTGTCCTTGAGCCAATCACATGTTGATTTGTAGGGAACTATTTTTGGTTAATGAATAATGTGAGGCAATTTTTCATCATATGCTGCATCTATATTTTCTATATATTAGATTGTGATGAACCCATGAACCTGGGCAAATGATTCTAAGGCCATGATGAGATCATGCTAGTGAGACTTGGAATCTAGATTCCCCTATTCTAAACGTTCCTAGTCGTAGGATCACCAATTAGCGGATTGATGATTCCGGATAGACTAGTGTACTTGGTACATGCCTTATACGATAAGGGGTAGTTGATCTCATAGTTACCTATGAGCCGTCAATAATGTACAAGTGCAGGTGCTCATTAGGGAATGAGTTCACTGAACGGACCTGCACGAGGAACACAGATTGGAATCTTTACATGAGTGTCAATTGGATGGTCCTCGAGTGATAGTAGGTGCAAGCAGTCCTTGGACATGAGGTTGTCATGGTTACCTTGTGAGTGACAACCCATTGTTTTGAATTTATCCCTACATGACTCTCAGCGTCATGTGCCGGGTATTACTGGGCATGGGGAAACATTCATGGAGGTAGGTGAGCAACCAACATGGAACCGGTTACTCCTAGTGAGAGGAGATAATGTCTTATGTGTCCTTGTAAGTGTCGATTCGAGAATCTCTGCATGGCCAGAGTAGACATGAAAGTCAAGAAGATGTTTATGAGGTTTCATTATTGAGAGGATATCTTGGCGGGTATAATACATATGAATCAATATTAGGGTTTGATACTTCATTCATACCCTAGCCGACTTTGGGACGTTGTAACCGAGGAACTTAGTTGCACGGTAACTAATCACCGAAGGGCGTTCGATCCCTATAGATTGAACCTCACACTATTCGGGTAGTCATGACACGTTGCTAGACATCAATGTTGACTTATGAGTGGAGTCTGTCACGACCATACTGAAGGGGTTTAGTGGTGGCTCGTAAGATTCGAATAGAAATTGATCTATCGGATCCGACTCTCTGTTATGCATAACTCACTACTGGCTTAGTGTGGGGCCCAATGGGTCACACACAACAGACTAACCTCGTAACAGACCTTATGAGATAAAGTCCGAATGTGGCACTATATGTCTACTATCATGGACATGCTGCACCATGATCACGGATCTCATTTACGAACATGATAGAAAAGATATTTCCTATATGAACGAATACGCGAGGAAAACGTTCCTCGATAATCCTAATATGTAGGACATCCTTAAATTATAGAGATTGACACATCATAAATCATAATCAATAAAAATTTAATTTATAGAGATAAATTAAAGTTTCTATTTAGTTAGATTTAATTAATTTTGAATTAATTATATATCCATTAAATATAAATTATTGTTTGGAGGCAAACCCCGAAATTTTGAATTCCGGGGGGAGGATTTAAAAAGAGGGGGTTGGGTCCACCATGGGGTGAGAAGCTTCTTAAAGAGAAATACTCTAGAGATATCCTCTTGATGTCCAAGGGTGGAAGGGCAAGCTTCACCTTGGCATTTCGGGTAGAGGTGGCAATGGGCCATGCTTGGGCCGGCTCAGCCACCACTCGGGCCGTGCCAGGCATGACCCGAAATCTCAAAGGGGAGGCCCTGCTCGGCCCGTCCCGAAATATCAAAAATAGAAATTATAAACGTCGGCAATGAGAATTGAACTGACAACCTTTATTTTCATTTGTGGTGAACTAACCACACGCCAAGGCTCTTTATATGTATATATATAATATCACTAAGTAAAGTACCTACTGCTCATGCCCGACACAGAATACTAGGCTAAACCTAGGTGCAGACCAGGCTAAGCCTGGGTGGCTCTAGGCCTAGCCTGCGGGTGCAGTAGCAGGCCCGGCCGTGTCGAGCACGGCCCACATGCCCAAGGGGTGAGCCCAGACCGCCCCTTGGACACATGCGGGTCGTGCCCGGCCCGACCCGAAATTCTTCGAGTTGGGTCAGGCACGGCCCAGAGTCGGGCTAGGCCCATTGCCACCTCTAGTTTCGGGGTTGAGATTCCCTCTCCATTGAGCCACAACGGGTCTTGGTGTTCGTTGTCCATTGGTTGCGAGGCTCTTGGTGTGGACCTTCCTTGGAGGACGTGCACTTGGACGTCTTGAAACGAGGATAGGAGCAGTCTTACTATCCACAGTATAAGGTATATCTTCTCATTCTACTCGTAGATTGAATTCCTTAAAGATTGCTCGCTGGTTTTGGGATGATTTTTATTTTTTTTAAATCGCCTTTTCCGTTGTGCTTCTTCCATCCCAACAACTACTGCGCCTGTGGAGGTGATGAGATATAACCCGCCGGTTGGAGGTTATATAGTAATTACGAGGTTTGGTTTGGGCTCACTTTCAAATCAAGCGGTCTTGTGTAATAGTGGGAAAGCCGGAAGTAGCGGCTTTGGGGGCTGAGGACTGTACTTAGGGGTTCAAGTCGAGTTCGCTGAGGAGCGTAAGGTAGAACCACGCGTGATGAGTCGAATAAAGGCTCCGAGGTCGAAAATAGTGGTGTGATAGCTAACGAGTCAGGCTAGTGAAAATCGAGTCTGGTCGCATAAGGGCGCTGATGCCGGAAGTAGCAGCTTGGGGGCCCATGGATTGCACTCGGGGGTTCAAGCCAAGCTTGCCGAGGAGCGTAAGGTGGGACCGTGTGCGAGGAATTGAGTAAGGGATCTGAGGTCGGAAGTAATGGCGTGATAGCCAATGAGCCAGACTGTTGAAAACTGAGTCCTGGTCGTGTAAGGGCGCTAAGGCCGAAAGTAGTGGCATGATAGCCAACAAGCGAGGCTAGTGAAAAGTGAATCCTGGTCGTGTAAGGGTGTTGAGGCCGGAAGTAGTGGCTATGGGGGTCGAGGATTGCACTCGGGGGTTCAAGCCGAGCTCGTTGAGGAGTGTAAGGCGGGACCGCGTTCGATGAGTCGAGTAAGGGCCCTGAGGCCGAAAGTAGTGGTGTGAGAGCCAATGAGCCAGGTTGTGAAAATCATGTCCTAGTCGATCGTGTAAGGGCATTGAGGCCGAAAGTAGGAGCTCTAGGGTCGAGGACTTCACTCGGGGGGTCAAGCTGAGCTCACCAAGGAGCGTAAGACAGGACCACACGCGAGGAGTCGAGTAAGTTTCGAATAATGGAGTATTTGTTAAGGCGGCGAGATGATCGTAGAATTCCTGGGCATACACAAAGAAATATGCAGGAATGCACTTTTATTGAATAATAAAAGAAAATTGTGCGTACAAGAAAATGCTATATTTGAGCTTTATTTGTGCCTATTGAGGCGATTTGATCACGACTTAAGACGTCCTTCAAGCATTGAGTCTGGGTTGTTTTTGCACGTCTCAACCTGGGTCTTGCATGGAAATTTTTGTCGATTGTTTGCCTACGAGTGTGGAAGGTGCCTGTAGGCCATTAGGCTCTTTCTTTAGTTCGGCCATCCTTGGCCTAAGGCATTCATTGTAATAGCAGTGAGCTTCTTTTTGATCGGCATGGAGCATGCCTACTTCCATTTCTGAAACAGGAAATTTTATTGCTAGATGGAGAGTAGATACAATAGCTCTCAGATTGTTCAAGGAAGGTTGTCCCAAGATCATATGATACAGGGATGTTGATGACTAGCTACTGCACATTAATCATTTCTGCCTTTGACTGAGAGTTGAATGTTGTCCTTAGCCATATGGCTCCTCGGACGTCAACCCTTTCCCCCGAGATGCCTACCAAGTCTCCTTTGCAAGGGGTGAGTGAGGCTTCGGTTAGCTGCATTTTCTCGAAGATGGAGTAGAAAAAGATGTCGGCAGAGCCGCCTTGAGCTACTAGGACCTTTCTAACAATAAAGTTTCCTGCAATCACAAAGCGTACGATTGGGTCGTGCAAGTTTTGATCAGTTCCTTAAAAATCATATTCATAAAACGATATTAACGGGGTTTTGGAGGTGGGCTGGTGTGGGCGAGTAGTGCTGTCAATCGCCATGATTGCCTGAAGGGATCTCTTTCTATTCAAGCTCGATTCGCCACCTCCCGCGATCAGCTCGGTTGTTTTTCCTTTGACACGAGTGAGAGCTCAAAGGTGTTCAGCTTCATCGTCGAGGACCGGGACTCCTACTCCGATCTCGTTCTCTCTGCGATGGATATACCTGTCTAGGTGTCCTGCACAGACTACATCCTCAAGTTGGTCTCCGAGTACCACACAGCCCTCGGTGGTGTGTCTGTAGGTGTCATGGAAGACACGTTTCTTGCTCGTATCGGCGTTGGGTGGTAGCTTTTGCTTTCTCGCATTAACGAGGTACTTGATAAGCTTCAGGTTGTAGATGTCGCGAAGGATGGTCTCATTCCTAGTGTTGAAAGGAGTATACCTTTTGTATCGGGCGCTCGGGTGAGGTGGCAACATTGGCCCTCTCCCACTATTTTATTCGTGGTAGTTGCAGTCTTCGCTTTTTCTATCCACCCATTTGGACTTTCTATCTTCGAGAGCGGCCCTGAGGTTTTGCATGTCGGCCTTTTTGACTTATTGGAGTTGTTCCATCTCTATAAAGCTGGCGGCTTTCTCCTGGAACTCAGCTATATCCTTGGGCTTCATGAGGGCGGTATGGTCAGCAAAGTGTTCGGGCTTCAATCCGAATTTGATAGAGGAGAATTCGGATCGACGTTGGGGATTTCCGCCGCTACAGCTTGAAACTCGTACATGTATTCCCTTAAGGGCTCATGTTGTCTCTGCCTGATGTAGTGGAGGGCATCCTTCGTTTTGTGGTAGACCCACAATGTAATGAACCGGTTGAGGAAGACACGTGAGAGGTCATCGAAGGAGTGGATAGACCTCGATGGGAGGGAGGCAAACCACAGTAAAGCGATTTTTCTCAGGAAAGTCGGAAAAGCCTTGAAGTACGGGGTCGGTTGCTCCTTGGTAGAGCATCATGGTCCTAAACGTCGTTAGGTGTATTATAGAATTGCCCATACCATCTAGGGCGTCAGAGTGGTAGGCAACTTGTTGGAGGCGTGTTGCAATGATGTGCTCGGTGAGAGGTCCTGCATCTATAGTAAGGGTAGTCGCGAGCTCCCTGGATTTGGGATCCTTCTTCTTTTCCTGAAGGAGGGTGCTGGAGACCTCGTCTCGTAGGATAGAAAATGGTCTCCTTCTTTTTGAGTGGTTGCTTTCTTCTTGTTTTGAGCAGCGACATTCGTAGTCTGTCGGGAGTTATCCCCAAGACCGTGTCAACATCTCGGCATGTGCTGCTAACTGTTGGTTCTTCACTTCCAAATCGTTTAGTTGACGTTGGGGTTCTTTTGGGGGAGGCTGGATTAGTGCCAGAGCGTCGCTCCTCTCTATTTCATCGTCACTAGGATGTAAACGATCATCACCGTTGGGTCGTTATCGCTGGCGTGCAGCGACAGCCGCTTGTCTCCGGGTTCCAGCCATTGCGGGGGATGTAAGCTTTACTCGGCCCCACTGTGGGCCCCAAATGTTCATGCTTGAGGATCAGAGTAGTTCGGTCCGACTTGGTGTCTCTCCTTGTCAGGTGCAACTCCGACGAGGGGGCCGGAGGGGGACCTGTAAAAGACACTCCAATGCTCAAGTTAATAGGATTCCAAGGTAGAGGTAATGAAATATATTGGAACTTAAGGTACTCGAGGCATGTCGTGTCTATATTTATTGCAGGTGGAGGTGATGATGTCGCTCGATAATCTCGCGGGGATATTGCTCGGAATGGATCGAAGCTGACCCCGAAGATGACGAGCTTATAATGGCATGTCCCTCGTGATAAGAAATGACGTGGATGTCCTTGTATGGCCGGGTGAAGTCCCCGGGCGGAGCCATTCAGTTTGGCTCGAGTTAGGTTTTGGAGTATGGCCTGGTGGAGCCCCTGGGCGGAGCCGTCTAGTTTGGCTTGAGGTGAGTTGTGGGGTGTTGCTGGGTCTATTCCGACCGAGCCCAATCGTTCTCTAGTCCAGTCCAAATTGATATTTATATTTGAGAATAAATATAATATTGGAGAAATATTTTATTACGAAATATAATATACTGATATTATATCAAATAACATAATGAAAATATTAGTCGTAATCATCATTATATTTATATATTCTAGGGTAAACGGTAACCCCCAACCAAAAAGGATTAAATTTTATGAAACTAACAAAAATAGAAAGTCACAATAGGTGATCATACTAGAGTTCGAACTCTAAATCTTTAGGCAACATATAATATGTTGTCACCAATTGTGCTACTCACAGTTGGCACAAAAATATTTCCTTTGTTGACTCATTGTTATCTATTTAATAGAATCTTTTTAAAATGACACATGATAATTTTTTTATTGGTCTAAATATTAAAAGATAAATAAAAAAGTTAATTAAAAAGTTAATAAATTAGAATTATGAAATATTAATTGCCATAAAACTTTATTAAGAAATAAATTTGCAATTAATATTTTTTAATTTCTAATTTTTCAATTTTTTAATTAATTATTTATCTTTTAATATTTTGACCAATGAAATATATCGCGTGTTATTTTAAAAAAAATTATGTTAAATAGATATGAGTGAGTTAATAAATAGAATATTTATGTTAGTTTCATAAACATATCTTTTTTAAAAAAAATTAATTTCAAAGTTCATAAGATAATTATAAAAGTGTCATAGTTGATGTTTTTGTTGTTGACCCTATATATTCTATTATAGAATTATAGAGTTAGATCATAATGTATCAAAAATGTCCTTTTAAATACTTGCTTTTTTTCAATTAAATGCCGAATTAAATAATTGAAGTACTGCCACCTAATCACACGGTTTTTTTGTCAATAACAAAATTGCATTACGACATGCAAATCAACATGCAGACCAACAGCCTCATGTCGACTCTTCCACGCAATTAAATATTATTGTTACTCGCTCGCCATATCATCGCGACAAAACCCTACTAATTAAGTCGATCCGGTTTCACTTCAACTACTACCGATTCCAGTTTATGTCAAGTTTAATTTGGTCAATTCATCCTTTATTAATTTAATCTGTGCTCTTTAATTTTTTTATTAATAATAAAATATCATTTATAGTAGTGATTTAAGGATATTGATGAGGGTTAAAACCCTCATCAATATCAATAAAAAGAAGATATATAGCATTTATAGTATAAAATATCATTTATAGTAGTGATTTAATTTTTTTTAACCTTGTTCATTTATATCTTCTTTTTCATTGTTATAATTGTTATATATTAACATAAGATTCTTTTTCATTAAACATAAGATTCTTTTCTGAAGTATGCAATCCATATATATAGATTAAACTGCACCAATATATAGAGACTTGCCTATCATGAAAACAATTCTATATCTTATTTTAGAAAATTAATTTTGATTTGCTGATAAAATATGAGACCTTTTAATTTAACTAGTCAAATTGTATTTGTTTTCAAATTATAATAAATAGAGTGAAAATCAAAGTAAATTTGAGAGTAAACAAAAACTTAATTATTAAATATTAGGGGCTAAAGTGTATCCAAAAATAAATTTCATGGGTTAAAATAAGCTATTTAAATTTTAAGGGCTAAATAATTTTTGATTAAAAATTAATATATTTAGTTAACTATCCAAATTAATTTACTCATAAACTCTACTACTAAGACCTATTCAACTATTTTATCTCTAAAATGAGTCCAAGAGAGTCCCAACACTTAGAATTTAGAAATTAGAATAAAGACAAAATTAATAAATATATTCTGAATTATAAAATTTTTAATCAATCTATATCTTATTTTTATTTGAAATAATTATATATTCTAATTTTAAATTTAATATTATTTATATACTCTCATTAATTAGTTGTTAATATATATGTTATATGATGACATGAAATATTACGTGAGCATTAAAAAAATATTTTTTTAATCCAAATTATCACATCATTAAAATTAGTGCTAAAAAAATTTGTTTTTTATTTAATCGAATTGTTATGCCAGTAAACATGTCATTGTAACAAATTTATTTTAAATTTTGATCCTTATAATAAATTTATCATAATTTTTAATTTCTTCCTAATGCATCTCAAATTTTGAAATTGATAATTTGTATAAAAAGAATTTTTTGATACTGATATAACATTCCACGTCATCGTATAATAGATATATTAATAACCAACTAATAGGAATATATAATTGATACCGAACTCAAAATTAAAATATATAATTGTTTCGAATAAATACGAGAGATTTATTAAAAACTCCATAACATATTTATTAATTTTCCCTATAATAAAGGAGGCGAGCAAAGATTTCATATTCACACAATTAGAAATTGGATTCAGACAATACCAACAGGTTTTCTCCACGTCACCACTCAATATCTTTTCAACTCCCTTGCTCGTAGTATTTAATTACTCTTCTTCTTCAGTCTTCTTCATCTCAAAGAGAGCTCTTCAACGCCACCGTCACAGAGAAAAGATGGAGATGGGACTGCAGAGGTCGGCGCAAACCTTCAGGAGATCGGGCTCTTCCGGGTTGGTCTGGGACGAGCGGTTCCTCTCCGGGGAGGAGGGAGGCGGGTCGGTGGCGTCCGGCGAGTTCAGGCGCTCGCATGGCGACGACCGCAGGCGCAACGACGAAGGTGGGTGGCAGGGGTTCCACGCGGCCGCGGTGGCGCCAGCAGAGGATCCGCCGTCGCCGGACGTCGGCGGGTGCGCCCTCTGTGGGATTCTCGGCAAGCCGAAGGCCGCCAGGAGATCGTCGGCCGTGCCGCGGAGAGCAAGCTTATTTTCTGCGATTGTTATGTGCAAATAATATCTGTTGGACTGAAGGTTCAAAGTAGAAATTAGGGGGTATTTTATTTGATTTTGTTAAAAAATTACAGAGTAGCAGGGACTTTCTGGCAAATTGTGCATCTCTTTCATTGTGATATATATATA
This sequence comes from Canna indica, assembly GCA_034359265.1. NCBI lineage: Eukaryota > Viridiplantae > Streptophyta > Magnoliopsida > Zingiberales > Cannaceae > Canna > Canna indica. Next base: position 71,751,283 of record CP136890.1, on the reverse strand, counting down.
CATTATGATGTTTCATCTTTACTTATATAATTTCTTCAATCGGTAAATTTCAAGATTTAAATTGTGAATTTTGCAATAATTAGGTTTATGGGTTCTAAACTTATTATTTTATCATTTGTGTTCATGGTACTGTACTCTATTATTTGATTATTTTCTCATCATTGGTATTAATTTTTCTTATATGTTAGTTTGTTCTCTAACATATTAATTTTTTAAAATTATTTTGACTATATGATATATGTGTGATGATCGTATAAATCAAGGAAGTTTAATTATTAATTATAATTATCTATTAATTTTAGTCTATCTTTTTGTTTTTGAAATTTGATTTTATAATATAGACGTTACAAAGAGTACACAAACGTAACAATATACGCACATGACGCACTACAAAAATGTACATATAGACGCGGAAATAAGCGCATAAAGTTATATAATTAAGGATCAAATCATGATCCATTGGCAACATACTCGAATGTCTCACCACTAAAATATTATGATTCGTTTGCTTTAGTGGATATGATTGAATAGGATATGATATCAAATGATGGAGTATTGAATAATTTTTTTTTTAATTTGGTATACACTGGATATAATATTAAATTTATATTCTTCTAATCCTATTTTCTCCTAATTCATGCATTAAACAAATAAAGGATACAAATCTATCTCCAATTCTATCCATCTCTATCGTATGAAGCAAATATGTATTTTGCTTTGATGGATAGATAAGGATTGAATTGTATAATAAATGAAGGAGAATTTGATATGAATTTTTTAAATTCAGAGTACATCAGACATAAATAATCTTCAATTCATATTTTTTTCTAATCCGTGCAATAAATAAATAATGAATATTAATTCATTCCCTATCATATCCTCCCTTATCCTATGATGCAAACATGTTGGTATGTTTGCTTCATTGGATATGATAGGATATTATTGGATAGTAAAGAGGAGATAATTGGATATGAATCTTTTAAATTCGATGTACATCGGATATCATATTAATTTTATATTACTCTAATCCTATCTTTTTCCAATCAGTGCACTAAACAAACAATGTATTCAAAGTTATATCTTATCCTATCTCCCATAATCATATAATCATACGAAGCAAACAAGCACTTAGGGCATGTTTGCTTCATAGGATAAGGGAAGATAGGATAATTGATGGATTAATATTCATTATTTGTTTAGTGTATGGATTAGAAGAAAATGAGAATAAAATAATATAAAATTGATATTATATTCGATATACACTGAATTTAAAAAATTGGCTTGATTATGTTTTTGGTCTCCCAAAATATCATTTTTTTTTCGTTTGATCCCTTATTTTTAAAAACTTCCGTTTAGTCTCTCAAAAATTATTTTTGTTTCCTTTTGGTCCTTCCGTTAATTTTCCGTTAACTTTTTATGTTAAGTGACAACATGGAAGGCTCACATGGACTAAAAAGGGATCAAACGAAAAAAATAAAATATTTTAAAGGACTAGATGTGAAAAATATATATTTTAATAATCTAAAATATAACAATATACATTTTAATAATCTAAAGCTTAACAATATATATTTTAAACTCTTCAATGTCACATCAGCCATACCTTAAAAAAAAGAGGGGAAAAAACAATTGAAGAGTTTTTTAATTTTTTTTTAAACTGGTCTTGCTAACGTGAATCATTTGATGACGAGGTAACTTTGAATAAAAAATTAATTTATTTATGTTGACTGTACAGTTCACATCAACATATAACGACTATTTTAACACCCAGTTGACGGGAATATACAATTGATACCAAAATGAAAGTTCGAGTATAAATTAGTTACAAATAAAAGTATGGGTCATATTTGCTAAAAACTCAATAGTTCGGGATATTTTCATTACACTACTAGAATTATCATTGTCACTGACAACTCGGGTCGTGGCTAAACCGTTGGAGACGTCTATCATGGACGGTGCAGACCATGGCAAAATGCTGCCACTGATGTGCGCGTCTCAGATAAGTTGTGACGGCCGACCTCTACCGTGATAACTAATCATCAACGATAGCCGCGTGCGCTATCGCTGATTTAAACATATCAGTGGCGGCACACGACGACTGTCGCTGATTTAAACACATCAGCCGCAGCTACTTGTCGTCGGTGATATCATTAGCAACTGTGATATTTGGTGCTACCCAGGCTATCAGTCATTTACGATACGCTTTCTGCCACGGCCTAGTGATAGGCAGCCGTGGGTAAACCATGGCTAAAATGATATCCTGTAACTGAAAAAAAATTAAAATTTTGAAGATTCATGTATATAATGATATTTATACATTACAATCTATTTACAATCACAGATTACAACCATAAAATATCATACACATACATTTTCAACTAATCATACAAGTTTTACTTAAATATCATCAATCTAAGCCTCAAACGGAAGGCAAACAAGTATCAAAATACGAAATGTAAAGTATAAACATCTATCAAGTATCTAAGCCTCAAACGAAGGCTAACAAGTGACAAAATATAATCAAAATACACGAACATACATCTCATGGCTGCAGTGAAGTCGACAGCGACTAGGTCGGGAGCGTCGACTGGGTCAAGGAGGACGACGGCTGCGACATCATCAGTAGAAGGCCTGAGTGAGATGCAATCTGAGTGAGGAGGGCCTGCATGTTCTGCATCGTCTGTCTCAACTCGTAATTTATGTGTCTCTGCTCCTCCATCGCATGTCGCTGCTCCTCCATCGCTTGTCTCTGCTCCTCTATCGTCACTCTCTGTTGTGTTAACTCGGACTCCAAGGCCGCTATCCGGCTCTGGTCCTACGTCCGTGATGTCGAGGGCCTCTCACCCGCAGCGGGAATGGTCGGTGCCCCAAGTGGCCCTAAAGCGGCGCGTGCATGCCCACTGTCTGCAAAGCCATAAAACGACTGTGCTCCCAGCCACCTGCGGCCTCGACCCATGCACTCGTGTCAAACTCATCTGGCGTGCCTCTGCACTCGATCACGGTCCTTGTGTAGGTCTCCTACACGCGTTTATATTTTAAATTATATATATATATACTATAAATAAAAATTATGATGATTGAGGCCTTGCTATCGACGTAGTCCCCCGCTCCTCGTCGTTGACGATGAATACGCTCAAACACCTACATCAGCGAGGGGTGTTGGACGGTGCCATCCTCCGTAACTCGCGTCTTACATTAGAAAACAAATACATCAGTATCATTATACACAATATATAATATTTTAATTAAAAATAAGGAAATTATACATACCATACGACGCTCATACACCGCAAAAGATACAGAGCCACCAGTGTGGTGCGCCCCCTTATCGTCCCCTTCGGACATGCGGTTTCTCGACGCTATCTGGGAGACCTTGCCACTCAGGCATGTCCCACCGTTCAACAAGCTAGTCCCACACAGGTCCAGGAATTCACTTGGGGACGTGTCCTCAAGTTTGCCCAATCTATGTGGCCCCAAACTGTCTCATCATGGTCTTACGGGCCTGCTGAAGCAACCTGTTGTAGCGAGCACGGGCAACACTCTCCCACGCACTCTCCACAAAAGGAGTCTCGTCTTCCGGTCATGTATAATGAGCCTGCAAAAAAATAAATTTATCATTATCGATCAATATTTAACATTAACATTAATTTAATAAACGTACTTACCGAGAACTCTCCCCGTAGTAAATTTATATGCTCACGGGGCACGTGAGACCAAGTAAGCCACGCCCCATGCATAAATTTTTGGATCATCCCCGCTACCGGGCGTGGGACGTCCTCCTGCTCAAACCTGCACCAAATATAGTACAATTCTATATTATACTTGTGAGGAATTATAAATAAATTATAAGGAATAATTAATGCAAATACTTACCTTCTACCACGCACACTAACCAATCTGTGCGACTCTCCCTAGGCTGGCGGATCGACTGAAGGGTTGGAGGATGGAGGTGGGGGGATGCACTACTGGAATAACGAGCATCAACAACGGCGCCAACCGTCGTTGTTGAGCCATTGTTGAAAGACATCAGCAACGGCTTGCAACGGCCCGCTCCATTGCAATGCAGACATGGCAGAAACATGCATTGCTGATAACTTAGCAACAGATTAACCACGATCGCTTCGGCCGTTGCTAATACCATTATCAGCAATGGTTTAGCCACGGCTACTGGGCCGTCGTAGATATAGATATCTGCAACGGCCCAGTGGCCGTGGTAAGACCGTTAGTGAAAGCCCGTTGCTAAGCTGTTGTTGTAGGTCATCAGCAATGGCTTTAAGGTTGCAGCACAGAAAATACAATACACTTTCAGTAACGGCTTTCTCACAGACGGGCGTGGGAAAGCCGTTGCTGATGATGTTAACATGTAACTGAAAAGTTTTTAAATTTCTAATTTCCATTAATACATTAATACATTTAACCTGATACATAACTCTCACACTCATACAAACATCCATTCACATACACATCACAGATACACCCAGATATACATCAAGGGAAAATTGACAAATCTAACTCATACTTTGACGAAATTAAAAAATCTAAACCGTCTTTTAATTTGCATCAATTATAATCCATACTTACGAATTTACATCAATTCTAACCTCGCGTTTACTTGCTGTTAATCGCCCCGTTAGTTGCTGACATCGCATCCTAGTCAGCAACTTGGTTTATATTTTTTTAATCTGAACTTGCCACGTCAGTCTATTCCAAAAGAATTAAAAAATAATATAAACTAAGTTGATTTTTTTTGGGAAAATTGATAAATCTAACACATACTTTAACGAAATTAGCAAATCTAACCCACCTTTTAATTTGCATCAATTATAACACGTACTTACGAATTTACATCAATTCTAACCTCTTGTCTACTTGCTGTTAATCGCACTGTTAGTTATTAACGTCGTATCCTAATCATCAACTTAGTTTATATTTTTTTAACCTGAACTTGCCACGTTATTCCAAAAGAATAAAAAAATATAAACTAAGTTAAAAAAATTTAAATCGAACTTGCCACGTCAGCCTTTTGGTGCGGCCACCAGCACCATGACCACCCCTAGCGGTGCGCCGGGGCACTTCCGCTTCCCCGCGCTGAAGGGAAAGATCTTGAAGTCAGGCCCATGGCTTATTTCCACTCTCTGCTACTCGCCTTCACCCTCCTTCGGCAGCAGGTGCCGCTTCGGTCGAAACTTGTCGATGTCGGCGTTGCGCGTGTAGGGTGAAGGTGACATCAATGAGTTTCGACCGGAGCGGCACCTGCCATCGCCGAAGGGTGAAGGCGAGTAGCAGATAGTGAAAATAAGCCACAAGTCTGACTTCAAGATCTTGCCCTTCAGCGTTGGGAAGCAGAAGTGCCCCGACGCACCGCTGGGGGTGGTCATGGTGCTGGTGGCTCTGGCCACGCACCAATAGGCTGATGTGGCAAGTTCGGATTAAAAAATTCAACTTAGTTTATATTTTTTGTTATTCTTTTGGAATAGGCCGATGTGGCAAATTCAGGTTAAAAAAAATATAAACTAAGTTGCTAATTAGGACGTCATGTCAACAACTAACGGGGCGATTAACAACAAGTATACATGAGGTTAAAATTGATGTAAATTCGTAAGTACGGGTTACAATTGATGCAAATTAAAAGGTGGATTAGATTTGTTAATTTCGTTAAAGTATGGGTTAGATTTGTCAATTTTAAAATCAACTTAGTTAATTTTTTATTTATTTTTTTGGAATAGGCTGACGTGGCAAGTTCATGTTAAAAAAATATAAACTAAATTGCTAACTAGGATGCTCCGTCAGCAACTAACGGGGCGATTAACAACAAGTAGACAGGAGGTTAGAATTGATGTAAATTCGTAAGCACAGGTTATAATTGATGCAAATTAAAAGGTGGGTTAGATTTATTAATTTCGTCAAAGTATGGGTTAGATTTGTCAATTAACAATTATACTTATATTTATAATTATCCACAATCATATAAAAACTATTCAAATTCAAAATTATCGTATCAATATCCAAACAAAACAAATCAATCAAGTATAGTATCCAAGTAACAAAGTCAATATCTAAACAAAATAATAAATCTCACGATGACGGTGGAGGAAGACCTAGATCATAATATGGCGGGGGTCTAGAGTGCTTGGGTGTACACCAGTGTGGACTGACTCGAGGACGATGGATCTGATGATGCCGAAGGGATGCCTTCTCCGGTATGAGCTGAGATGTTGCGTAGCATAGCATGGATCTCCGTCATCATCTGACTCTAACGCTCCATCATCTCACTCTGACGCTCCATCATCTCACTCTAATGCGCGACTGTCTCCTCCAATGTCCTAATCTTGCTACTCTGATCATAACTAGTCCTAGAGGTGGATGGCCGCTCACCAGCGACCGAAGGGGTCGGTGCCCCAAGTGGCCATAGCACGGCTCACGCATGACCACTATCCGCAAAGCCATATACGCGACCACCGCTAGTGTAACGCGCTCCTCCCCCTGACATGCGATTTCTATCCACAGTCCTAGAAACCTCCCGCCATCGATCCATCGACCATAATGCCACGAGCTGGTCCCATGTATCCGGAGTAATCCAATCGGGGTCGTATCCCCAAGTCTCAGTGATGTTTGTGGTCCCAACTCGGGCCATCGCCTGGGACCGAGCCTGCCCTAGCTGACCGATGTACCTCTGTCGGGAAACAGTCTCCCAGGCAGTATAAATGAAGGATCTCTGGTCCTCAGCCCATGTATAGCGAGCGTGCAAAATAATAGTATCAGTACCAATATTAATCATCATGTATAAAAAAAAATTAATATGTGACTCAAACTCGCGCCATAGCATGTCGACATGCCTACTGGGCACGTGAGACCACGTGGGCCATGCCCCATGCATGTATCGTCAGATCGTAGAAGATATCGTCCTGGGCACATCCTCGATCTTGCTCGAACCTGTACAACAAAAATAAAGTTCAATATTATATTATGATATAATGAATTTGTAATAATTCATAATTCATGATATATTATCGCTCCCCAATCACACTAATGAGTCTACGTGACTCCATGGCTAGCGGAGACTGCCACCTGTTCGGCCCACGTGGTCGCCTGCTTCTCGATGAACTAGCCTCAGCGGTATGAGGATCAACGGCAGGAGTATCATTGGCAGGAGGATCAGCAGCAGGAGGAAATGCTGGAGTCTAACCGATCGGAGACTCCGAAGCTCTCGTCCGACGATAACCATGACCCGACATATCTATCGAATAAGCATATAATGAAATTATATATATAGTAGATATATATTTAATATAAGATATAGTTTACAATTATTCCTCATCATATGAGTAATAGTCTTCGAATTCCATTAATCATCTCATCAACTTTTTAGTCTTATAAAAAGTTGGCTCAAACTTGTTATCAGTAGGCAACATTCCATTAATCAATCCTGCAATCCGATCAAACGCAACCCCGCTGATATTACAATCGGCCTTGATGTTTAGGAGTTGTGTCATTGCCGAAAACCTAGTGAATTTAGGACAATTCTCATACAAAGGTTCATCGACAGCTTTCAATATCTCGTAAAATTTTGCAGCTTCTTTATTCGGCAATTCAATCTCTACCGCAGTTTGTACTTCTGTGATATCAACACATGTAGTATCTGGTGGCACTAACATCTCAGTAATTGGCCGATCGACATCATCATTCAGGTGGAATTGACCCCCAAAACTATCAAGTATCATAGTTCTATAAGGATTAGATGGACTGGATGAAGAAACACCAGTAGAGGAAGATTCATCATGTGTCTGAACGACAGAATTGCTCGACGTCCCGACTTCACGTGACTCCCCATGACAAGTCCATAGAAAATATCTTGGTGCAAATCCTTTGCTATATAGATGCAGAGTGACAGTTTCCCAATCCAAAAATCGTCCATTCATGCAAATGCGGCACAGACATCAGATTTTATCACCGACGCTAAAGAATTTCTGATTCGAATAGGCAAAATTTAGGAAGTAAGTTACGCCTAATCGAAACTCATTCGTTAAGGCTCCACGATCAAGACATCGGTACATCCAACTTCGAGCATCCGACATGATTCTGTCAATCAATGATAATTTCTTCAGTTAATGCCTTTAAGTGAGATGGTCCGATTTCATTCGGGATTCATGTTATTCATATTGAACTAAGTATTTCTTTCAACCACTAACTTCATTCTAAATTTCGGCAATATCTCCCTACAGTTCTCTGAATACGCATATCATCTAGGTGTCTATCGGAGAATAAGAGAGACACAGTAGCCAAAATTTAAGAATTAATGAGTTAACGGTTAAAAGAAAAAACTATGTGCAGTACAAATAACTATATTATCAAATTATCCAATCAGGGACAATTCAAAGGTTGTACGTCGTATAAAAGATAATCTACTTCTTTTATACGAACATACAACCTCCGAACGGATCTAAGGTTTTGCTAAATCATATTCAACTCGTCGATGTGTACATGAAATGTATCAACTCGTCAGATGGATGATTCTTTTCTAAATGTTTCGGACCGGTTCGAGTCCATAGTGGATAATTTCGACGGGAGTCCAAAGTGGACGATTCCGGCGCAAGTCCAAAGTGGACGATTCCGGCGCAAGTCCAAAGTGGACGATTCTAATTAATCTAAATCTAAAGATTAACAATAAAATTAATCTAAATTAATATAATTTAAATTAATCTAATCTAAACATTTATCTAAATTAATCTAAATTAATCTAAAGATTAACATTAATATATTCCAATCTAAACATCTAAGTTAAGTTAAACATTTAGTTAATTTAAACATCGAAGATTTAATTAATCTAAACATGTAAATTAATCATAAAAATAAATAAATAAATAAATAATTAATTAAAAAATAGGGTTAAATAAAAACCCTATTTTCGGCGCCGAAGCCCCACAAGACTCCGGCTCCGATTTCCAGTGTCCAACATATGCCGAACACTGGAGAATGCTTCAACCGTCGGTCATCGACCAAAACCCTAAATCTAGGGTTTCGGTCGGTTCTATAATAAAAAGAGAGAGGGGAGCGTGCGGCTTACCTGGAGCAAGCGATGACGGCGGGCGGCGGCGGCGAGTGGCGTCGGCGGTTCTATAATTTTCACTCTGCAAGCGCGCGATCGGCTCAAGAGTGATGAATGTCATATCCATAACTAAGTCGTTGCTAATGTGATAATATATCTGCAACGGCTCGAGCGATCGTAACAAAGCTGTTGCAGATGCATCACATCTGCAATGGCCTGAGCGGTCGTAAGAACGCCATTAGAAATGGCAACGGCTTGAGCGGCCGTTGCTGAAGAACTTATTTCTATTAGTGGATGGTGGCTAGATCAGCTGGGGGGATGGTGGACGGATCTGGTGGGGAATGGTGGACGGATCTGGTAGGGGAATGGTGGCTGGATTAGATGGGGGAATGGTGGCTGGATTAGGTGGGGCGATGGTGGCCGAAGGTAGGGGATGGTGGTTACAGGGGTGGCAGGTGGTAATCGTCGGGGGGGGGGGGGGGGGGGGGGGGATAGTCCTGTGAGGAATGCCTCATTGAGCACGCATTTCTCGTACCACAGCTGTCAAATAAGAATATAGTTCCTCTAACTCACGATTGTGTAATCTCTCTAATTCCTCATTGCTGTAAATTTAGTATTTTGTTACCATCTCGACGTCAAATATTTCAATAAACTTTTTAATCTCTGGACAGTTTAGTAAAACAGACAAGTAGGCCAAATGGTACTCTTCGTCGTTTAAGAATTGGTACGGACGAGAACCCAAAGCACGACCAGGGTAACATAAGATATTTGACCAACCATCTGATGGTCGAGATCCCCCGTCTGATGGTCGAGCTCCCCCGTCATTGTTTCGTGGAAGACGATTAAGTCTTGTCTTGATGGTGGATTCAAAATAGAATGAGCAGAATGTTGAAATTTCTTGAATTAAATATGCTTCTGATATGGAACCTTGGACTGCAGCTGTGTTCTTTAGTTTTTTCATCAGACGATTCATGTATCTTTCAAATAAGTACATCCACCGGTATTGAACGAGGCCACCAACTCGTGCCTCCTATGCCAAGTGTATCGGTAGATGCTCCATCGAGTCAAAAAATGCACAAGGGAAAAACTGCTCCAACATGCATATGATTTCAACAATATTACTTTCAAGCGCTAACATATCTTCGACTCGGAGGATATTTGCACAAATGCTTCTGAAAAACATACTTAATTCTGTCAACGGACCCCAAATCTTATCATGTAGATGATCTCGAAACGCGATCGTAAGCAATTTCTGCATGAATACATGACAATCGTGGATCTTCATCCCCGATACTTTACCTTCATCGACGTTCACACATTGAGATATATTTGAGGCATATCCATCGGGTAATCTGAGTTCTTTCATCCATTGATACACATCTTTCATCTGTTGTTTATTTAACACATACAACGTCTTTGGCTTATGAAGTTGTCCGTTGACCTCTTGCAACTCTAACTCAGGTCTCTTACAAAGTACTTTCACATCATGTCGGACCTTCATATTATCTTTAGTTTTGCCGGGAATATCCATTACAGTGTTAAAGATACTATCAAACATATTTTTTTCAATATGCATGACGTCTAAATTATGCCGAATCAGTAATGAACTCCAATACGACAATTCCCAAAAGATATATTTTTTTCACTCAGTTATGTGTTTGACCAAAGCTTGAAATTCTTATATTCTGACCAAAAGTAATCTCTGGAAGAATTTCAACACGTGCTAACATCTATTCACCAAACAACATCGGTGGTGGCTCATCTCTTTCGACTCTACCCTTGGTAAATTTGTCAACATTCCTTCGATACTGATGGTTAGACAGTAGGAACCGGCGATGACTATCAAAGAAGGAAATTTTTCGACCGTTCTCAAGACTGAAAGCTTTTGAGTGTTCAATGCAATACGGAGAAGAGAGTTGTCCATGCGTGCTCCAACTAGACAACATGTCGTAGGCCGAAAAATCATTGATTATCCATAATATAGCAGCTCGTAAAGTGAAGTTTTGCTTCCGGTGACAATCATAAGTGACAACTCCCTCAGCCCACAATGTTTTCAGTTCATCAATTAGGGGTCGGAGAAACACGTCACTTCTGAGGATCCCTAGGACTCGGAATAATCATCGAAAGATAGATAAATTCATATTTCAAACACATTGAAGGCGGGAAATTATAAAACTATTAACAACACTGGCCATACTGAATACGGTGTTGTCGAATTACCAAACGGATTAAAACCATCCGTGCACAATCCCAACATGATATTTCTAGTAACCCTAAAAAATGAAGGATAACATCTATCCAAATGTTTGCATGCTTCACTGTCGCAGTCTTTTTCGACATGAAAAACCTTTGAAGACTCGGTGTCTGTGGAAAATACCGAAGCACCTTAAAGGGGATATTTTTTTATTGGACCGATTTCTTCTCATTGTAACGAGGATGTTCACATACCGGGCATTGCTCCAACTGTGCATTTTTTTTATCATATAAAATGCAATTATTTGGGCATGCGTGTATCTTTTCATACCCAAGCCCCAATTTCCTCATCAACTTCTTTGTCTTATAGAAAGTTGGCCCAAACTTATTATCTAGAGGTAGCATACCATTGATCTGCAATCTGATCAAACGCAACCCCGCCGATATTACAATCCGATCAAATCTCATAAAATTCTCATGCAACGGTTCATCGACAACTTTCAACATCTCGTAAAATTCTACAGCCTCCTTATTCGGCAATTCAATCTGTATCGCAGGTTGTTCTTCAGTGACTTTAACTATCGTATTATCTGGTAGCTGTGCCATCTTAGTCACTGACTCAACATTATCATTTAAATGGAATTATCCGCCAAGACTATCTAGAATCGTTGTTCTATAAGAATTAGGTGGATTGGAAAAAGAAACAACCACATTAGAGGATTCACCATGAGTTTGGACAACAAGATTGCTCGACGTCCCGACTTGATGTGACTCACCGTGACAATTTAATATAAAATATCTTGGTGTGAATCCTTTTGTATACAGATGCATTATGAAAGTTTCCCGATCCAAAAATCTTATGTTCGAACATTTTCGGCACGAACATCGAATTTTATCACCACTAAGGAATTTTTTATTTGAGTAGGCAAAATTTAAGAAGTAAGTTACGCCTACTCGAAATTCATCAGTTATAGCTCCACGATGAATTCATCGGTACATCCAACTTTGATTGCTTGATGTGTTCTGTCAAAAAGTTGGCAATATCTTTAGGTAATGTCTTTAGGTGGGATGGTCCTAGCTATTCCATTCGGGATTCATGTTATTTATATTGCATTTAGAATTTCTTTTAGTCATTAACTTCATTCTAAATTTTGACAGCATCTCCCTACAGTCCTCCGAATACGCATATCATCTGGGCGCGTATTGGAGAACAAGGGAGATACAAGCCAAAATTTAAAAATGAATAATGACTAAAAGAAATAAACTAAGTGCAATATAAATAACTATGTTCCCAAATTATCCAATTAGGGACAATTCAAGGGTTGTAAGTCGTATAAAAGATTATTTACTTCGTTTACACGAACATACAACCCCCGAACAGATCTAAGGTTTTGCAAAATTAAAACTTGACTCGTCGATGCGTACGAGAAATTTATCAACTCGTCTTGATTTTTTTAAAAAAATTTTTGGATGCCAGTGCGAGTCCACAGTGGACGATTCCATGCGAGTGCAAAGTGGAGAATTCTGGTGCGAGTCCATCCATTATGGACGATTTCGGCACGAGTCCACCCATTGTGGACGATTCTGGCGTGAATCCACTGTGGACGATTTGGCCGCGAGTCCAAAGTGGACGATTTGGGTCGAGTCCACCGTGGATGATTTGGGTTGACTCCAACATGGATGATTTGGCCGCGAGTCCACAGTGGACGATTCCGACGCGAATCCTCAGGGGACGATTCTATTAATACTAATTAATTAATATTAAACTAATTTCATTAAACTAATCAAAAATAACATTAAATAACCTAAAAATAATTAAACCCTAATCAACATTAACCATTAATTAACATTAACCAAACTAATTAACTAACTAACAATTAATTTCTAGTAATTAACAATATTTTTTTTAAAAAAAATAATAGGGTTTAATTAAATCCTAATCAACTAATTGATTAGGGTTTAACCCTAATCATTAACAGTAGCCGGCATCTATCAGCTACTATTGCATAGGTTGGGGCCGAAATCCGACGGCCCCAAATTCGGCGCCGGCGTGTAGACGCCAGTGCCCTTGTCCAATGTCGGTGATTGGACGGTCGCCGACACTGGACGGCGGGCGGAGACAATGAAAGGGGGCGGCGGGTGGAGAAATTAAAAGGAAGGATCGAGATGAATACCAGAGAGCAGTGATCACCGGTGCAGAAAATTGATCGGCGGAGTTTATCACTGGCGGCAGGACGGCAACAGTCAGCAGCGGCGACAGTGCGACGGTAGTAGAGAAGAAGAAGAAAAGAAAGAAAGAGGAAGGGTCGGGTGCGAACACAAATAAAAAGGTTCATCATCGACGGCCCATCAGTCGTCGGAAAACCGTTGACAATTAATAATAGTATCAGCGATAGTCACGTAGCCCTCTCTAAGTCGTCGATGATGTGTTTATTATTTTCGCGTCGTGTTCGCACCATCAATTAATAAGCGACGGCCGCTTCTGGCCGTGGCTAATTACTTACTTATATCACTGACGGCCCTTTGGCCCCGGCTAAGCCGTTGCTACTAGATTATTTCATTTCGTGCCCCGTGCGCACCATCACCTATGAGCGACGGCCTTGGGCGATCGTATACGAGCTGCGACTGATTTGGTTACCTCAGCCATGGCCCCTGCGACCGTCGAAAAGCCATGAATGGTTCTAACGGCCCAAGCGGCCATCGGTGAGCCCCATGGCTGATAGCTAATATTCTAGTAGTGAATTAATTTTCCCTTGTTTTTGTTATTGCTCTATTTATTTGTATTTTGATATGTTTATTGTTTTTATTTAAATACTTAAGGTTGACCAAGGGTTTTAGGTCAAGATTTGAATGGTTACCTTATTGTAAAATTTTACTAGAATATTACCTATCAGCCACGGGGCTCGACCATCAGATGGTTGTTTAAATATCTTTTGTTACCTCGGTCGTGCTTTGGGTTCTCGTTCATCTCGATTCTTAAACGACGAAGAGTACCATTTGGTCTTCTTGTATGTTTTACTAAACTGTCCAGAGATTGAAAAGTTCATTGAAATATTTGACATTAAGATGGTGACAAAATACTCAATTTACAGCGATTAGGAATTATAAAGATTACGGAAACGTGAGTTTCCTAATTGGTTTCAAGCTTACAACACAAAACACAGAGGTGAAATAAATAACCAAATCTTTGAGTTTGCTAGCGGACTGGCACGACTTGTACAGTGTTATAACCGTTATTTTGTTAATGCATATAAATTTCACACACTTGAATATTCATCTACAAAAAAGACTATGAATGCCGGGGTCTGCGTCAAAGGGACAACGTATGCTAAATGTGATGTTGACTTTTACGGACTATTAGAAGAAGTAAAAGAATTGCAATTTTTCATATGTAAATCAGTTGCTCTTTTTAAATGTCATTGGTTCGATACAAGCGATAGGGGAATGAGAGTTAAACCAAAGTATAAACAGTTGGTCGAGGTCAATTACAAATCAAAATTGGCTTCAAATGAGCCATTTATATTGGCATCTCAAGCTAAGCAAGTATATTATATGCAGTATTCATCTCGAAAGAAAGATAGGGCAGATTAGCGTGTATTCTGTAAGACTAAAGCCATAGGAAAAATTGACCCGGTAGTTGGAGAGAATGAGCCAGTAGATGACTTCTATCACGAAGAGGATCCTTCCGAAGTGGAACGAGTTAGTCCAATACTCAAGGATGATGAGACAGAGTTAGTTCAATTGGAAATAGAATACGTTGATGACGATAAAAATAAAGTTGAGAAAGGACATTATGATGATGAGGGAGAAGAAGAAGAATTTCAAGATTCCGATACAAAAGAACAAGAAGAAGAGTATTACACGGATGATGAATAATTGTAAATGTGAAGTATATATTCAATTATTAAATATAACTATTAATCTATTATATAAAATCTAATTATATTGACTTTTTACAGCTATGGTTCGAGATATCAGTTCCCGAGGAGGCATTCCTCATAGGACTACCCCCCAACGATTACCACCCGCCTCACCTGTACCCACTAACCCTTCGCCTTCCACCACCATCCCCCCACCTTCGGCCACCATCCCCTCACCTGATCTGGCCACCATCTCCTCACCTTCGGCTATCATCCCTCCACCACCCTCCGCAGATCTAAAACCATCATTTTCCAAACGTAGGCCACCAGGGCCTAACAGAATTCTCCCTCCGCCACCCGAGGGAGAACTACGCAGAGCAATTAGTGTGCGCGGAAGACGGTAAGTATATACATTAATTATTTCTTATAATTTATTTATAATTCAAAATATCATAACATGAATTTATATTTGATGCAGATTTGAGCAGGAGGATGTCCCTCGTACGATAGCGGGGACGATCCAGAAGTTTAGCACGGGGTGTGGCCTACATGGTCTCACGTGCCCCGTGAGCATATGGATTTTTTATGGCGAGAGTTCTCGGTAAGTATATTTACTAAATTAATATTAATGTAAAATATTGATCGGTAATAATAATTTTTTTTTTGCAGGTTCATTTTACATGACCAGAAGACCGAACCACTTTTGTTGAGGCTACATGGGAGCGTGTTACCCGCGCTTACTATAACGGACTGCTTCAGCAGGCCTGTTAGACCATGATAAGATGGCTGGGGCCACACAAATAGGGAAGACTTAGGGACACACCCCCGAGTGGATTCCTGGCCCTGTGTGGGACCAGCTCGTAGAGCGATGGGCCATGCTTGAGTGGCAGGAGGTCTCCCGAACTGCGTCGAGAAACCGCATGTCTGGAGGGGACGGCACAAGAGCGCGCCACACTGGTGGCTCCGTGTCTTTTGCGGTTCATGAGCGTCGTTTGGTATATATAATTTAATTATTTTTAATTAAATTATATATTGTATATAATGATACTAATGTATTTTTTTCTAATGTAAGATGTGTGTGGCGGAGGACGGCACCATCCAACGCCCGTCGATGATGGAGGTGTTTGAGCGCACTCACCGTCGTCGACGAGGAACGGGGGACTACGTTGATAGCAGAGCCTCGATCATAATGGTAAGTATTTATGTCTATTTGATTTACACATTTTTTATTTATAGTTTATATATATTTAAAATACAAACACGTGTAGGAAACATACACGAGGTCTGTGACCGAGCGTGGAGGCACACCGGAGGAGTTCGATGTAGGAGCTTGGGTGGAGGCCGCAAGTGGCTGGGAGCATGGCCGTGTTTATGGATTTGCATACAGTGGCCATGCACGCGCCGTGCTCGGGCCACTTGGGGCACTGACCCCTCCGACTGCGGGTGAGCGGCCCTCGACATCCCGGGCGCAGGACTAGAGCCGAATAGTGGCCTTGGAGTCGGAGCTCACCCAGCAGAGACAGTCGATGGAGAAGCAGAGACGGGCGAATGAAGAGTTGAGATAGACGATGCAGAACATACAGGCACTCCTGACTCAGATTACGTCTCACTTTGGCCTTCTACTGATGATGTTGTAGCCGTCGTCCTCCTCAACCCAATCGACGCTCCCGACCCAGTAGTTGTCGACTCCACCGCCACCACCGCCTCCACCGCAGCCGTGAGATTTTGGTTTATATTTTGATACTTGTTTGTATACTTATAGTTGTTTATATACTTATGGTTGTATATATATGATATTTTGATAATTGTTTGCCTCTGGTTTAAGGCTTAGATTGATGATATTTATGTCAAACTTGTATGTTTGGTTTCAAATGCAAGTGTATGATATTTTTTGGTTGTAATCTATGATTGAAAATAGATTATAATCTATAAATATCATTGTATACAAGAATTTAAATTTTTTTTTTATTCAGTTACAAGATATACCTTCAGCCACGACTTACCCACGGTCGACCGTCACTAAGCCGTGGCTGAAAGCTTATCGTAAATGGCTGATGGCCTGGGCAGTACCATATATCACTGTTGCTAATAGTATCACCGATGGCCCAACATTGTGGCTGATGTATTTGTATCAGTGACAACCGCCTACAACTGTCACTGATGTGTTTAAATCAGCTACAGTGCCCGTGGCTGTTGCTGATGATTACTTGTGACTACTGGGAGAGGCCGTCACAACTTATCTGAGATATGCACATTAGTGACGGCATTTTGTCACGACTAATGCCGTCCGTGATAGTTGTCACCGACGGTTCATCCACGGCTTGAGTCGTTGGTGATGAAAATAATTCTAGTAGTGAAAGCATAAGTCCACTTGGATTTACTGGTGTAATGTAGTTGTCCTTGGAGTTTGAGGTGTTTGAGGTGCTCTTGATGAGAGGATTGTAGCCTTAGCTTGTAAATCCTCTTGAAGAAAAACTATATAATTTAGTAAATTTGGTTTAAATCGGCGGGGAGCTTGGGTTGTGGATGTAGGTTTCACTAGAAATTGAACTAACACACATTACTTCCCCCCTCCTCTTCGACTCCTCTAACGTATCATTTCCTCTCGCAACGGCAATAGTACTAATGTGTTAAACGATGGTAATATTAGATACCAATTAGTTACAGAAGTTCTTCGGTATTAATTTGTGACTCATGGTATAGTTCAGGTGAGTCTGCAAATACTTTTCCTTTTTAGAAAAAAACATAGGGGCGTTGGCACTCATATGCATTGTAAATGGGTGCTGCCACTTGAATGCAACCAATAGTGCCAAATAAAAGGAGGAAGGTGGGAGATTGGAATCTCTAGATCCTTTTTTCTAGGGGTGTGCCTGGGTATCGGGCAAACCCGGAATTAGTTGGAACCTACCTGATCGGGTAGGTTTCGGATAGACCTAATTTAAATTTTGGTAAGGTCCGGGACAAAAATTAAATTAAAATTGGTTCCGATTCTGGGTCCTCCACATCGGGTAATCGAAACTGAAACTAGAACCAGTACCCTGAAACATATTCATTTACAGGTCCAGGGTACAAGTTCCAACATGGTACCTTGTCTGGTACAGGTTCCAATAGGGTACCCAGAACTTGTACCCTGGAACTTGTAAATGAACATGTTCCAACAGGGTACCCGAAACCAGAATCGGAATTTGTAGTTCCTGGTAGATTAGTCTGGTTCTAGATTCCAGCAAGGTATGGTTCGGTTCCAAAACCAAGGAATCGATCCTATATAGGATAGGATCCGAGTATCATAAAAAATACAAGGTATCCGGATGCGTTCGCCCCTACTTTTCTTCACCTCTTTCCGTATCATATTTGCATGTCTTTTTTTGTTCTTTTTCTTTATTATTTATATGCTTGGGTACTTTACTCCTCCAATCCGCTGCTCTTTCTTCTCTTTATCTTTTGTTGTCTACTCCTTCTAATAACGTGTAATGTTGTGTTCTTTGTGTCAGCCACACCATACTCCAACAACTGTTGGGTCATACGAGGACTAGGCAAACAACAAAAATTTGCGCAACGAAAAAACAAAATTGATCCTTTGCCCAAGCGGATCCATGCATCTCGGTTACACTACTAGAAATTGGGTCTTCAACAACGACTATCAGCAACAGTCGCTCAAGTCGTTGTTATTTGCAACGGTGTTCTTACGGCCGCTCAAGCCGTTGCAGATATGCTGTATCTGCAACGGTGTTCTAATGGACATGCGAGCTGTTGCAGATATTAATTACCATAGCAACGGCTTTCTAACAGACATGTTAGCCGTTGCTGATGATAAACTAATCAGCAATGATGTTCTAATGGTTAAGTCAGTCGTTGCTGATAAGTTTATATAGGGCACGCGATCGTGCCCGCCCCCTTCTTCCTCTTTCTCTGCTACCGTTGCCCAGTGCCCCCTTCCGACGCCGTCCGCGAGCTGTCGCCGCCTAGTCCTCGACCGTCGATTCCCCATCTGTTCCAGGTATTTCTCGCCGCCCCGCCTTCCCCATTGATTCTTAGGTATAATTCTGATCGAAACCCTATTTTTAGGGTTTCGGCTGGTGGCCGCCGTCGGACCTTATACAGTATCCGGACACTGGACTGCGGCGCTAGAAATGCCAAAATATTAATTTTTTATTTAATTATTTAATTGTTAATTAATTGTTAATTAATTGTTAATTAATTATTTAGATTAATTATTTAATTAATTGTTTAATTTGTTAGATTAATTTTTAGGGTTTAGATTAATTGTTAGAGTTTAGATTAATTTTTAGATTAATTTAGTTAGATTAATATTTAACAAGGGTAGGTTAATTATTTAAATTAGTTAAAATATTGTAGATTAATATTAATTAATTAGTTAAAATGTTAATTAGTCCGGAGTTGTCCTCAGTGGACTTGCGTCAGAATCGTCCACTTCGGACTTGCGCCGGAATCGTCCATTTTGGACTCCCGCCGGAATCGTCTAATTTGGACTTGTGTCGAAATTGTCCACTATGGACTCGAACTGACTCGAAACATTTAGAAAATAATTATCCATCCGACGAGTTGATACGTTTCACGTACGCATCGACGAGTCAGATATGATTTAGCAAAACCTTAGATCCTTTCGGGGGTTGTATGTTCGTGTAAAAGAAGTAGATGATCTTTTATACCACGTACAACCCTTGAATTGTCCTGATTGGATAATTTGGAAATATAGTTATTTGTATTGCACTTATGTTTTTCTTTTAACCGTTAACTTATTCTAAATTTCGGTAGCATCTCTCTTGTTCTCCGATACGCGCCCAGATGATATGCGTATTCGGAGAACTGTAGGGAGATGCTGCCGAAATTTAGAATGAAGTTAGAGATTAAAAGAAATACTTAGTGCAATATGAATAACATAAATCCCGAATGGAATAGGACCATCTCATATAAAGGCATCAACCAAAGAAATAGTCATTAATTGTACGATTCAGATATTGGATGTTGAAATTTCTTAGATGTTGTACGATTCAGATATTGATCCTTCAATGGCTGCGGTGTTCTTTACTTTTTTCTTTAGACGATTCATGTATCTTTCAAATAAGTACATCCACCGATATTGAACGGGGCCACCAACTCGTGCCTCGTATGCCAAGTGTATCGATAGATGCTCCATCGAGTCAAAAAATATATGAGGGAAAAATTGCTCCAGCTTGCATATGATTTCAACAATATTACTTTCAAGTGTTGACATATCGGAAGCAATCTCTGCATGAATACATGACAATCATGGCTTTTCATCCCTGATATTTTGCAATCATCGACGTTCACACATCGAGATAAGTTAGAGACATATCCATCGGGTAATCTGAGTTCTTTTACCCATTGACAAACATCTTTGATCTGTTGTTTATTTAACACATACGGGGCCTTCGGTTTCAGATATTGTCCGTTGACCTCTTGTAACTCCAACACTGGTCTTTTACAAAGTATTTTCATATCATGTCGGGCTTTGACATTATCTTTAGTTTTTTCGAAAACATCCATCAAAGTGTTGAAAATATTATCAAACATATTTTTTTCAATGTGCATGACATCTAAATTATGTCGAATATGTAATGAACTTCAACAGGGCAATTCCCAAAAGATACTTTTTTTCACCCAATTATGTGTTTGACCAAAGTCTGACGCTCTTTTATTATGACCAAATACTATCTCTGGAAGTGTTGAAACACATTCTAACATTTGTTCACCAAACAACATCGGTGGTGGCTCATCTCTTTCGACTCTGCCCTTAATAAATTTATTACGATTCCTTCGATACTGATGGTTAACCTGTAGGAATCGACGATGACAATCAAAGAATAAGATTTTTTATCCGTTCTGAAGACTGATTGATTTAGAGTGTTCCATACAATACGAACAAGATAGTCGGTCGTGAGTGCTCCAACCAGACAACATGCCGTACGCCAGAAAATCATTGATTGTCCACAAGATCGCAGCCTTTAAATTGAAGTTTTGCTTTCGATGACAACCATAAGTGACAGATCCCTCAGTCCACAATGTTTTCAATTCATCTATCAAGGGTCTGAGAAACACGTCAATTTCTTTTCGCGAACCCTTAGGACCCGGAATAATCATTGAAAGATAAATAAATTCATCTTTTATACACATTGACGGTGGCAAATTATAAACTGTCAACAGCACTGGTCAAACTGAATAAGGAGTTGCAGAATGTCCAAACGGATTAAAACAATTCGTGCACAATCCCAATCTGATATTTCTAACATCCCTAGCAAATGAAGGATAACATGTATCCAAATGTTTCCATGCTTCACTGTCGGATGGATGAGTCATTACTGTATCATCACGACTTCTTGCATGCCAACTCATGTAGGGGGCCGTCTTTTTCGACATGAATAATCTTTGAAGCCCCGGTGATAGTGGAAAATATCGAAGCACCTTAAACGAAATATTTTTCTATCGGACCGATTTCTTCTCCTTGTAACGAGGATGTTGACATATATGGTATTTATCCAACTGCACATTTTCTTTATAATATAAAATGCAGTTATTTTGGCACGCGTGTTTTTTTTCTTACCCAAGCCCCAAATTTCTCATCATCTTTTTAGTTTTATAAAAAGTTGTCTCAAACTTGTTATCAGTAGGCAACATTCCATTAATCAATCATGCAATCCGATCATACGCAACCCCGCTGATATTACAATCGGCCTTGATGTTTAGGAGCTATCTCATTGCTGAAAACCTAGTGTATTTAGGATAATTCTCATACAAAGGTTCATCGACAGCTTTCAACATCTCGTAAAATTCTGCAGCTTCTTTCTTTGACAATTCAATCTCTACCGCAGTTTGTACTTCTGTGATATCAACCGTTATAGTATCTGGTGGGACTGATGTCTGAGTAACTGGCCGATCAACAATATCATTCAGGTGAAATTGACCCCCAAGACTATCAAGTATCATAGTTCTATAGGGATTAGATTGACTGGATGAAGAAGCACCAGCAGAGGAAGATTCACCATATGTCTGAACGACAGGATTGCTCGACATACCGACTTCACGTGACTCCCCATGACAAGTCCATAGAAAATATCTTGGTGTAAATCCTTTGCTATATAGATGCAGAGTGACAGTCTCCCGATCCAAAAATCGTCCATTCAAGCAAATGCGGCACGGACATCGGATTTTATCACCGACGCTAACAAATTTCCGATTCGAATAGGCAAAATTTAGGAAGTACGTTACGCCTAATCGAAACTCATTCGTTAAAGCTCCATGATCAAGACGTCGGTACATCTAACTTCGATCAGCTGACATGATTTTATCAATCAATGATAATTTCTTTGGTTAATGCCTTTAGGTGAGATTGTCCTATTCCATTCGGGATTTATGTTATTCATATTGCACTAAGTACTTTTTTTAACCACTAACGTCATTCTAAATTTTGGCAGCATCTCCCTACAGTTCTCCGAATACGCATATCATCTGGGCGCGTATCGGAGAACAAGAGAGATGTTGCCTTAATTTAGAAAATGTTAACGATTAAAAGAAAAACGTATGTGCAATACAAATAACTATATTATCAAATTGTCCAATCAGGGACAATTCAATGATTGTACGTCGTATAAAAGATCATCTACTTCTTTTACACGACATACAACCCCCGAACGGATCTAAGTATTTGCTAAATCATATCTGACTCGTCAATGCGTACATGAAATATATCAACTTGTCGGATGGATGATTATTTTCTAAATGTTTCGAGTCAGTTCAAGTCCATAGTGGACAATTCTGACACGAGTTCAAATTAGACGATTTCGGTGGGAGTCCGAATTTGACGATTCCGACGCGAGTCCGAAGTGGACGATTTCGGCGCAAGTCCGAAGTGGACGATTCTGGCGCGAGTCCACTGAGGACTACTCCGAACTAATTAACATTTTAACTAATTAATTAATATTAATCTATAATATTTTAACTAATTTAAATAATTAACCTACAATTATTAATCTAAAACATAATATTAATCTAACTAAATTAATCTAAAAATTACTCTAAACTCTAACGATTAATCTAAAAATCATAACAATTAATCTAAACCCTAAAAATTAATCTAACAAATTAAACAATTAATTAAAAATTATATATATATATATATATATATATATATATATATATATATATATATATATAATATAATATAAGCATTTCCGGCGTCGAAGACCGGTGGACCCCGGCGCCTGCGTCCAGTGTCCGGACACTGCATAAACCACCGGCCGTCGGCCAGAACCCTATTTTAAGGGTTTTGGCTGACTCTAACAAGGGGCGGAGGTCGAACGGGAGGCGAAGGTCGAAATCAGAAGTCGAGGACGGGGCAGCGGCGGTAGCTCGGTGGTGGCGTCGGAAGAGAGCAGCGGCGGCGGGAAGAGGAAGAGGAAGAAGGGGGCGGGCACGATCGCGTGCCCTATATAAATTTATCAGCAACGGCTCACTTAGCCGTTAGAAAGCCGTTGCTGATAGGTTAATCATCAACAATGGCTCACTTGTCCGTTTGAACGTCGTTGCTGATAATTTAATCATCAGCAATGGCTCATGTGTCCGTTACAATGTCGTTGCAGATATGGGTTGCAGATATAGCATATCTGCAACGACTTGAGCAGCCATTGCTGAAGAATCAATTTCTAGTAGTGTGTTTGGGTGGTCGTCAGATGCCACAAAGGGAACTCGACTTCTTTCAAAAGGAGGTCGGTTTCTTTCACAATAAGGTCGACAACCTCAAAGAGTAGATCATTTGTCTATCTAAAACATAGATGCATCAATCATATTGATCGAGTCTTCTCATTCGTTGATTGATTCATGTCATATTCGAAATCTTTAAAATGATTTTAATATCTGAATAAAATATATCTTTAATAAAAATTATCAAGGATGAATATATTTCCTAAATTCAAGATGTCGATTATAATATATCCTATAATTAATAATGATTATTAAAGATACATTACCTAAATTATAATTAACATAATTCCAATTTTAAAATTTCATTTAAAATTAAGAATAATTAATTTCAATTTGAATACTCCTTTTCAATTTTGAAATTAATTTCTAAAATTACCAAGAGAGATTTATTCGGTTAATTGTCATGCAGATCCAATCGGATGAATCATAACCCTAAGCCCAATTTGGTTCGTCCTATGTGTGCAACCCTAGCTGTATGTTCACTTAACGTTGACAGTATGCTCAAATCTCATTTGTAACCCACAAGTTATAAGGCGGCCTCTAGCTAGGGGTGTTCACGGGTTGGGTCGGGTTTAGGGAAAAATCGATCCGACCCGAACAAGTGTAATCGGGTCGGGTTGAAAAATTTTCACCTCTCAAACCCGACCCGACCCAACCCGACCTAGGTCGGGTCGGGTTGGGTAGTCGGGTTTACCCATTTAGGTTAAAAATGAGTTTTTAACAATAATTTTTTAAAAAATTTCAAAAATAATTTAATATAAATATTTTTTAATATAAATATTTTAAAAATAATTAAAAAAAATAAAAAATTTGGGTAATCGGGTCGAATCTCAAGTCATCAGGTTTTAAATATTGAAACCTGGACCCAACCCGATTTTAATCGGGTTTCAAAAATTTGAACCCGACCCGACCGGATTACCCAACCCGACCCGACCCGATTGGTTCGGGTCGAGTCGGTTTTTCGGGTTCATTGGGTCGGGTTTGACCCATGAACAGCCCTACCTCTAGCAAGATATTATGACTACCCAAGTTAAGTGAGGTCGGAGATCTAAGCAACATAACTCATAATATGATATTCTGTTCTTTTGTCACGCCATACTTGATCAAGTATAAGGCATGGATTACATCATCCTTATATTGCTCAATCTGGTTTCTTGATTTGATTTATGAGTAGATTGACTTAATAAATGATCAATACTCCTATCAATTCATTTGAGCATGACCATGCATTTCCTTAGTCACACTCATCAAGGGGCACATAGATATCTCTCTCATATACAAGATAGACAAATTCCTTCACAACTACACATATTCCACTGCATAATTTATTCTATGTCCTACTGTAGTCTTTATTACCATCTGGTTAAAGATGTTGTTAGACTATGTCAAAATACAAAATTTCTCATGTATAAATCCATGATGACATCAGGATAACATATCACTACTGCTGTGAGATATACTAATGATATAAATCCATGCAGTATTCTCATGGTGGGTTAGTCTAACACCATGTTCTCCAATATGTGTTTATAATTTGACTTTAATATCATGTGTTTATGATCAGTAAAACTTGATCATCGTTAGTCAGATTGTATATTAGTATTCATTCATTATCGTTCCAATGATAATGACCGACTAGGAACATGATTCCAACTGCCCTTAGGGTTTTACAATCAGGTCTCTTACTTGGTACCATTAGGCGAAATCAACTATTCACGAAATCTCATACCAAGTCAAACATGTTCACAATGAATAACAAGATAAAATAAGTGATCCATTAAAGAGGAAAGCAATAATGACATTTATTATTTCATTGGCCTAGGGCACACTACTAATAATAACACCGCCAAAATTTTGGACAACTCAACCGTCATCAGCATCCTAACTCTAATATGAGAACCACAAGTGCATCTCTTCCCATTATGCCTTTGACAAGAACCTCCCGCTCGACAAACCTAGTTTACAGACATTCAACGACACATCATTGGTGGTGAGCTTCAACAGATAGATGCAAAGCTTGACGATAGCTTGATTTTTATGTGATCATTCAAACCAATGTCTAGAGCTTGCAGTTATTACCTATAGGAGCTTGTTCCTGATGATTAATACCACATCATCCAATTATTTTTTTCTTAACAAAATCAAAGTTTTTAAATATACTCCTTACATCATATTAATCTATCAACTTAAATATTTTAAATCATTAATAATATAAATTAATGAAATATAAAACACATTTTTTTGAAGTTCCATATTGTGTGAAAAAAAGAGAAAATTTTCTTTTGATATCGGCACCTCTAGTAAAGGCGATTCTAAAATTTATTCAAAATGTAATTTTTACCTCAATGGATCGAATTAAGAAGTGTCTAAAATTAAATTTAGACATTAAATTGGCATTCATTTTAACTAAACTTGGCGTCACTATTTGATTAATTTTCTATAGTGGGCTGGGGACAAGCTCGTACATGGCAAACCAGACTTGCCAAGGGCTGAATGGCTTCAAATTCACTGTCCTCCATCAACCATATATCTCCTTAGTGATGCTGAACAATATGATTGCAAAGGTAGTGGTGCTGCCATTTTTTAATTTTAAAAATAATTTTATAACATAGTCATTACAAAGAGTACATATGTGAAAATATGTACTCAAGGTACATTACAAGGCATACACATAGACGCATAAATCGCAACAAATAGAGATTGAACCATGATTATATCCATTGGCAACATACCCGAATGTCTCACCATTAAGCTATTAGTGGGTCTACATGGTGCTGTCGTTTAATTAATACCAACGTGAGTACGAGTGTAAAGTTAGTGCATTGAGTTTAATACAGACCTTTTAATACCAGTGTGAATACTGCCACATATAGTTGTGTTCATTGAGTTTTAGATGTATTTGTGATAGCAACATCAAAAATTTGATGCAAAAGAAGATAATTAATTAATTTTGACAAATTCATTAATGTATTTGCATATAATTAAATGTATTAACATTATTGTCCCATTAATAATAGCTTAATTAATTAGTAGTTAGATCTAGACATGTTGCATGAGATTATGAGTTGATCCCTGGTTGCACCTTATTATACGCATATTCTCGCATGTCTTGAAATGACTATGCTATAAAGATTAATTTAGAAAATATATATATAGTATTTATAATTAATAAATGTATTTATGACTTAATGCACCTTAACTTATTTGCATTTATATTATCAATTTTGATTTGAATTTTTTAATTCAAGTTAGAATCATAATCGAATTTAAACTTCTTTTACTCTCTAAGTATTAGGGCCAGTATGTTTTTCTAATCGTATAAATTTATATAACAATGCTAATAAATCTTTTTATTTTTACATGTTGGCCTCGCTTTTAACTTTTTTGTTGATTATGCTATTCACATATCGATTACCATATATAGACGGACATCAATATGTTAAATCTTTTTTTATATAGTTTGTTATAGTATATTTTTCATTGTTAACCCACTAATAGGTTAGTGGTTAGACATATAGGAGTATTGAATGAGGTCATGTGTTTGATCCTAAATTGTAGTGTTTGTGAGCATATTTTGATGTTCGCATATGTTTTGTAATGATTACGTTATAAATTTTAATTTTAAAATATATATTATTTTAGTAAAATAAACTAATATGAATAATAATTTTATGTTTACTATATATAAATTTATTCTTTTATTTTTAGTAAAATAATATAACAATTGTATTTGGGACATCTGAGTCAAGAGGTTGCGATTTCGTGGACATTTAAAAATAATTTCAATTTTGATAAATTCCTCTTATCCCTGAGAAAGCTGACGTGTCGTACGCCAGCCAGCAACTACAAAAGCCATCGCCAAAAGGTCAATGGAATCTGGTCGATCGTACGGTCGACGTCGATCACCGTCATCATGATCAGGCGAGCGGCGAATCAAATCCCTGCCTTGAGCATACAAACAAAAGACGCCATCAATCAAAATCTCGGGAAAGGGGCGAGATTCCATGCAACAAACAGCACGCCAGAGCACGCCGCAGCCACATGCTCCGCTGCCGATCCGACGGCCCGCATCCCTCCACGCTCCCTCCTCCCCCGCCTTTGGATTCCGCTCACCATGCATGGCTCCGCCCACGTCCACGCTCACCGGCCGATTGCCAAACGATCCTCCCCCATCCGACGGTCGCCATCGCGCGCGCGCCTCCCCTAACCCCCCCCCCCCCCCCTAAACCTTCCTTTGGGATCAACAACTCTGGATTTCACTGTAGTCGTTAATTATTGCAAGTGGAGTAGCAGGAGATCACTTTTTCTCTCGCCCTTTCCCTCTCCAGACTCCAAAATCGAGAAGAAGGATGCTTCAAGAACCAGGCACGAGCTCGTTCCTTTCGAGCAGCGAGAGATCCTCCAGCTCTGCGCCCGGCCAAACGGAAGCCAAAGAAGGCAAGTTTTGATCACTCGGTCAAGCTTAATTCGAGGAGGTTAACGTTGATTAATTGATGGGTTGGTTAATTTCAGGAATGGATAGCGACGATGACTCAAGGCGAGTGCCGGAGTTCGGGGTGGATCAGGCGGGCGGGCCTTCGGCGACTGCAACGAGCGGCGGAGCCGGTTCGGCGGCGGTCGGGGCGGACCGGGCGCAGTCGTCGACGTCGGGCGGGCAGGGCAGCGGGCGGCGGCGGAAGGGGAAGAACCCCGCGGACAAAGAGCACAAGCGGCTCAAAAGGTTATATAATTAATTATATAATTAATTAGATTTAAAAAATCAGAGGATTGATGCGACGTGTAATTAAAATGAGAAAAGGCTGCTGAGGAATAGAGTGTCGGCGCAGCAAGCGAGAGAGAGGAAGAAGGCTTATCTGTGCGAGTTGGAGGCGAAGATGAAGGAGTTGGAGGCGAGGAATTCGGAGATGGAAGAGAGGCTGTCCACGTTGCAGAATGAAAACAACATGCTCAGACAAGTATATATATATTACTTATTCATCGATCATTACTTTCAGCATTCCATAAATAACGTAAAAGATATATAAAAATGGGAAAATTAAGCTAGAATTCGGCTAATGAAATATTTGACTGTGGGTGAATGCAGATATTGAGGAACACTACTGTGAGCAGAAGAGGATAAGGTGGCACAGACGGTGCAGGTGAATAAGAGGGAACTCTAATTAAGTAACGAACATATATTGGAGATATATGATTAATTGGATGACATGCATTCATCTTTGATTATGATGATTGACGAACTAATTTTTATTTTAATCCTTCTATTTCCATGACTTAATTAATTGATTAGTTTTATTAATTTCAATTAATAAAATTATCTATTTGTGATTAGGAGATCATGAGTTCAAGTCACAAAAATAAACTATCTATAAAAAATAGGAGAATATTGCGTACATCAACTCTTCTCATAGCTCACAAATAAAATGAAATTGCTTCATGCATTCTGTCACCTTTTATTGATCCCGACTAATAATTCTAATTGTGATTTTGTCTGTACACCAAGAGATCACAATGAGTTATATATATCGATTAACAAAGCTTATATTTGTGATAGTATCGGTTTTTGTTTTACATATATGGATTATATTATAACAAATGACATTTAGGGTCTGTTTGGTACATTGTATAAGCGTCTTGTATAGTATTAGAATAATACTATATTCGTATATTTGCTTCATTGGATTGGATAGGATATGATTGGATAATAAATGAGGGTGGATTGGATATAAATTTTTTAAATCCGATCAATTTTATACTCATTTTCTTCTAATTCATACACTAAACAAATAATGTATATTAATTTATCCCTTACAATATTATTTCTTGTCCTATGAAGCAAACATGCACTATAGTGTTTGGGAAGAATATTAACTAATACCTGCACTAAAAATATTACCTCATAAGCTATCATAAGTTGTATTAGTAATATACTCCTAAAGCTCTTCATTAGTCTGCACTAGAATCTTTAATATTTTGTATACCTATTTTACCCTCAGCCAAAAATTAAAAAAAATAAATAATAATAATATAAAAATATTTAAAAAATAATTTTAATTTATGAAATATTTTTAATGATAAAATATATTATATAATTTTATATTATATTATATTATATTATACAAATTAGTTAATACATATTAGTACTATATACTGTATCAAACGGGCCTAAGTGCACATCTAGTCTTAGCTCGGAGAGAAACTATATACAAAGTATGAGCTACATAGCTAGAGGTGTGATAAAGTTCTGTTGTATTAGGTTTCAAGTGATACCGACTAAAGTGTGATTTTGTATTATGTGTTGATTTAAACCTTGGGTTTTGAGGATACAACATGACTTTTTGCTATTTCGGAATAAATTGTTAACATTATTTCAATGCAATCCCACGTTGAAAGTTAAGGTTGATTTAACAATAATTTTTTAAAATTAGATTTTACGAGAGAAAAATTTTTAGATTCGGATTTTGGAGAACAACATTCTCAAAATCGGAATCTAATGAATTTGATAGTCATTTTACCCCTAGGCAAAGTCTCTAATTGGTTAGAGACTTTGGTCAAAACTTAAAAAAATAAAAAAAATAATTTAAATTTATAAAATATTTTTTATGATAAAAATGAGATATTATAATATATAAAAAATTTCAAACTCTCTAATGCATTAAAGACTTTTGCACAAAGTCTATAAATTTAGATTTAAACTAAAAATTATGAAATATTTTGATATAAAATATTTTTTTGGATCATAGCACATCTTTTGTATCATAAAAATTTTATTTCATTAATTCAAATATTTTTTACAAAAATTATGAAGCTATTATAGACTTTGCACAAAAGTCTCTTATGAGTTAGAGACTTTTATCTATAATAATTTTTTAATTATATAAAATAAAATTTAATTCACAAAAAATATTTATTTGATATAAAAGATGTGCTATCAAAATATTTTGGACAAAAAATGTTTTAATATTTTTATTTTAAATTTAATTTTTATAATATTCTAGATATTTAAATTTATTATTTTTCCTCTTATGTGTGTTTGCCAGTCTAGTGGACTAGTTCGTGGTTGAGCCGAGTCGACTTATGGTCTAGAGCGAGCTTGCAAGCTCGGTTAAGTAGAATATGAATTTATGAATTTTAGGCTTGGGTAGTTAAAATTATTTAATTTGATATTGTGGGTACATAATTATTAATTATGTTCATGTGAGTGTATTTAATTAATTGATTGTGATTTATTAGAATAAGTGTAAGTAAATTAATTAAGTCTATCGGATTAGCGGGTTTGATTTTGGCTTAAGGTGGATGCGAGTTTTGGATTAAGGTGTTTAAGGGATTAGGATTGAGGAGAGAGTATAAAATTCCCTCTGCATGGCTTGTGGCTCCTATTTTTGGAGCCAGCCAAAGAAATGAGAAAGGGAGCCAGCCGCTAAGCCAAGCCAAGTCGTCAGCCCCCTTTTCCTTTTCCCATTGGAGCCGCCGCCACCCAGAGCCGACCCGAGCCGCCTGCTTTCTCTTCCTCTTCCTCTCCTCCTTCCTTTCCTTTGGAGCCGAGCCGAGAGGAGCCAGCCGAAGCCATCCCCTCTCCTTCCCCTCTCTCCCTCTCTCCAAGCCAGCGGCTTGGAGTGAGCCGCCGCCCCTTTGTCCTCTTTTCTTGAGTCGAACTGCCACCCTTTTGAAGCCGGATTTGAGAGTCGTCGTCCGGGATCTCTTCTTTAATCTTTGTTCCAATTAAGGTGAGTGGTTTACCCTCTCTTCGGTTTTTGTTCGAAATCTTGGAGCCGTTCTTGGTCGCTCGATGTTTTTGTTCGTTCTTGGATTCTTCTTCGAGTTCTTGCCATATTTTCTTGAAGTTGTGCTTGAGGAGACCCTAATCTCCCCTTTATCGGGCTCATCTGCCCTAGGGTAAACCTAGGGGTGCCCGGCCAAGGGAGAAATCGGGGTCGCCCTCAAGGTGTGCGATGAAAAGCCCAAATGAGTTTCTTGTTTTCCTTGATACACAAATCTTGATCTATTCTCCTAATTTGGGATTCTTGATTGTGGATTTCTTGCTTAGAATTAAATCTATGATTTTTGGGTAGAAATCATGTGGTAGGATTAAGATCTTGATGTTGATGCTTTAGGGGTTCTTGAGAAGGGGGTTCTTGATGTTAATACTTGATTCTTGATCTAAGTGTTGTGGGTTCTTGTTAATCTTGATTAAAAGTATGATTTATGTGAATTAATTCTTGGGATTAGTATTCTGTCCTAATGATAATTTAGGGGTTAATTTCTATTAATTTTCGGATTTAATTCTATAGTATGCTGGAAATTTTGTGTTGCTCGAATTATATGCCGAGATGATGAATATGTGCTGATTTTTGGTTTGTTTGCTGTGGTGTTTGTATTTCTGTGAATATAGTCGTGTAACCTATAGTTTCGACCAAAAAACATAGTTTGGAAACATATGATACACTTTGGAGATTAGATTCTGGTTAGATACACTAGTACAGGGAAGAACAGTAAGCTAAAATAAAACTCTAATCTTGCTGATTTAAATCTTAATTGCATAATTAAAATTGGGTTAAGGGTTATCATAATCTGTTATGAACCAATACATAAGTTTTGCATAAAATAAAACCACACAGATTCATGACATTACAGATCTAGGAGTTGGGATCGAGTTTTGGAGTGTTGAGATACTTTCCAATAGGATCACCCCTAAGACACCGTAGGAGAGTCATGACTTAGGTCATGGTGTGTCATATCTTTATGAATGGTGGAGAGGCTCGTAGAGGAGCCGGATTGCAATCTAAGCCCGGGAGATTGGATGGCTAATTCCCAACCTCTAGAATAAGTTCGGAGGGAATTTCCTGATGTTCTGATTCAACCTCGTGGGATAAGTTCGGAGGGCCTACCCGATTATCCCCGATGTGGTGTTAAGGAATAAATTCTGAGGGCCTTTCCCGATTATTCCTGTGGTATCTTTTAAGAATAAGCTCGGAGGGCCTACCCGATTACTCTATGATATATTAAAGGGGCAAGTTCAAATGGACGAATCCGATTGTTCCTACGCGTCTCGTGGAGCAAGTTCGGAGGGTCTTTCTCGATTGTTCCCGAGTTTATTTATACTAGGATAAATTCGGAGGGCCTTCCCGATTATCCTAGTATGTGTTGTTTGCCTTAGGGCATGGTAGGCTTAGGCCTGTTGTTCTTCACCGTATGGGTGATGGCTGCCTTCGGGCAGGTAGTGGCCCAATGGCCTGATAGCTAGTCACACTTTCATGACCTCATTCTTGTAGAGTTGGATGTTATGCTATTGCTTGTCTTTGTGGTGTTTTTTTTTGTGGGGGTCGGTAGGATCGCTCACTGAGTTCTTTTGAACTGATCCGTTGTCGTTATTTTGTTTTATCGAGCTTGGCCATTGAGGTGGGCTGGAGCACTTGGCGCAGCTGGAGGGCAGTGGAGCCGCATGATCTCATAGCAGTCCTAGATAGGGTCGTAGTCGAGTCCTTTGGTAGTGTGTCATGCACTTTTGTTAGTCTTTTTGAGTTCTAGCCCTTGAGGGCATTTATGTCATTTTACTCAGATTTTATTGTATTTGGTTTGATGGACTTGATGTATTAATTTCGCATTTTATTCGTTATTAAGTCTGGTTTAAGATGAACTCTATTTTATTAAATAAAAACTTATTGATTTCTTTTCGCTAGATGTTGGCATGTATCACTACTAGAAACTTGGTCTTCAGCAACGGCTATTAGCAACGGCCGCTCAAGCCGTTGCTATTTGCAACGGCATTCTTACGGCCGCCCGAGCCGTTGCAGATATCTGTATCTGCAACGGCGTTCTAACGGAAAACTGAGCCGTTGCTGATTATTTTAATTATCAGCAACGGCTTTCGGACGGAAAGGCGAGCCGTTGCTGATTTTTTAATTTTCAGCAACGGCTTGCTAACGGATAAGTGAGCCGTTGCTGATGATAACTTATCAGCAACGGCTTTCTAACGGGCGAGTGAGCCGTTGCTGATAAGTATATATAGGGCACGCTCTCGCGCCCGACCCTTCTTCCTCCCGCTGCTGCCGCCGCCGCCTCTTGCCGAGAACTTCGCCGCTGCTGCCGACGCCGACGCCTCTCGCCGCCGCGCCGCTGCCGCTGCTGCCGGTATGTTGATCGGCCGGCCTATACGGTTTCGGCCGGTGATGTTAAAATCCGACCGAAACCCTATTTCTAGGGTTTCGGCCGGCGGCGGTCGGCCTATGGCCGCCGCCGGACCTTCTACAGTGGCCGGACAGTGTGTCCGGCCACTATACGCCGGCGCCGGAGGGTGGACTCCGGCGCCGGAATATATATATATATATATATATTGTTTTTGAAATTGTTAATTAATTATTTTATAAATGTTAATTAATTGTTTAGATTAATTGTTTAATTTGTTAGATTAATTATTAGGGTTTAGATTAATTTCGGACGCGCGCCGGAATCGTCCACTTCGGACGCGCGCCGGAATCGTCCAATTCGGACTCGCGCCGGAATCGTCCAATTCGGACTCGCGCCGGAATCGTCCACTTCGGACGCGCGCCGGAATCGTCCAATTCGGACTCGCGCCGGAATCGTCCAATTCGGACTCGCGCCGGAATCGTCCACTTCGGACCCGCGCCGGAATCGTCCAATTCGGACTCGCGCCGGAATCGTCCACTTCGGACGCGCGCCGAAATCGTCCAATATGGACTCGAACTGTCTCGAAACATTTAGAAAATAATCATCCATCCGACGAGTTGATATGTTTCACGTACGCATCGATCAGTCGGATATGATTTAGCAAAACCTTAGATCCGTTCGGGGATTGTATGTTCGTGTAAAAGAAGTAGATGATCTTTTATACGACGTACAATTCTTGAATTGTCCCTGATTGGACAATTTGGGAATATAGTTATTTGTACTGCACTTACGTTTTTATTTTAACTGTTAACTAATTATTCTAAATTTCGACAACATCTCTCTTGTTCTCCGATACGCGCCCAGATGATATGCGTATTCGGAGAACTGTAGGGAGATGCTGTCGAAATTTAGAATAATTAGTTAACAGTTAAAATAAAAACGTAAGTGCAGTACGAATAACATAAATCCCGAATGGAATATGACCATCTCACCTAAAGACATTAACCAAAGAAATTGTCATTGATTGACAGAATCATGTCGGCTGATCGAAGTTGGATGTACCGGCGTTTTGATCGTGGAGCTTTAACGAATGAGTTTCGATTAGGCATAACGTACTTCCTAAATTTCGCCTATTCGAATCGGAATTTCGTTAGCATGGGTGATCAAATCCGATGTCCGTGCTATGGATACTAGAAATATCAGATTGGGATTGTGCACAGATGGTTTTAATCCGTTTGGGCATTCTGCAACTCCTTATTCAGTTTGGCCAGTGCTGCTGACAGTTTATAATTTGCCACCGTCAATGTGCATGAAAGATGAATTTATTTATCTTTCGATGATTATTCCGGGTCCTAAGGGTCCGCGAAAAGAAATTGACATATTTCTCAGACCCTTGATAGATGAATTGAAAACATTGTGGACTGAGGGAGCTGTCACTTATGATTGTCATCGGAAGCAAAACTTCAATTTAAAGGCCGCGGTCTTGTGGACAATCAATGATTTCCCCGCGTACGGCATGTTGTCGGGTTGGAGCACTCACGGCCGACTCTCTTGCCCGTATTGTATGGAACACTCTAAATCAATCAGTCTTCAGAACGGACGAAAAATCTCATTCTTTGATTGTCATCGTCGATTCCTACCGGTTCATCACCAGTATCGAAGGAATCGTAATAAATTTACTAAGGGCAGAGTCGAAAGAGATGGGCCACCACCGATGTTGTCTGGTGAACAAATGTTAGCACGTGTTTCAGCACTTCCAGATATAGTATTTGGTCGCAATGATAGAGTTGCACTACTTCGGCTTGAAATCAGTGATCCTATTTAGATGTCATTGGTTCGATACAACAGAAAGGGGCATGAAAGTTCATCCAAAATACAAACTTGTTGAGGTTAATTACAAATCGAAATTGGCAGCAAATGAGCCATTTATATTGGCATCACAAGCCGAACAAGTATATTACGCGAAATATCCGGCTCAAAATAAAGATAGAGCAGATTGGCGTGTAGTCTGTAAGACAAAAGGTAGAGGAAAAATTGATCCGATAGTAGGAGAAAATGATCCTCCTGGTTTCTATCAAGAAGATGATCTTCCTGCTGTGGATCGTATTATTCCAATACTCGAGGATGCAGACACAACGTCAATTCAATTAGAAGTTGAATATGCTGATGATGACGATAATGAAATTGAGGAAGCTGGAGATGAAGAAGATGAAGAAGAGGAAGAAGAGGAAGAAGAAGAAGAATTCGAAGACTATTATTCAGATGATGAAGAATAATTGTAAAGTATATATTTTATTAAATATATCTCTACTATTTATACAATAATCTGATTATATGTCTGTTCGACAGATATGTCTGGTCGTGGTTATCGACGCAGGAGAGTTTCGGAGTCTCCGATCGGTGAGACTCCAGCACTTACTAATGCTGCTGATCCTCATGAGGATGATACTGCCGAGGCTAGTACATCCAGACGTAGGCGGCCACGCGGGCCGAACAGGTGGCAGCCTCCACCAGCCACAGAGTCACGTAGATTGATTAGCGTGATTGGGGAGCGGTACGTAATATATAATGAATTATGAATCATTACAAATTCATTATATCATAATATAATATTAAAATTTATTTTTGTTGTGCAGGTTCGAGCAAGAAGAAGTGCCGAGGAGCATTTCTTCTACTATTCGACGATACATGCACGGGGCATGGCCTACGTGGTCTCACGTGCCTAGCGAGCACGTCGACATGTTATGGCGCGAGTTTGAGGCACGTATTATTTTTTTTTTTACATGCATGATGATATATTAAGAATTGGTACTGATATTATTATTTTGCAGGCTCGCTATACATGGGCCGAGGACCAGAGGTCCTTCATTTACGCTGCCTGGGAGTCTATTTCCCGGGAAAGGTACAACGGGCAGCTGGGGCAGGCTCGGTCCCGAGCGATGGCCCGAGCTGGGACCACTAACATCGCGGAGACTCGGGGATACGGCCCCAGTTGGATTACTCCGGATATATGGGACCAGCTCGTGGGGATATGGTCGACGGATCGATGGCAGGAGGTTTCTCAGAATGCGGCTAGAAATCGCATGTCGGGGGGAGCAGCGCGTCACACCGGCGGCTCTGTTGCATTTGCAGTGCACGCAAACCGTATGGTAAGTATATCTTTTAATTATATATTTTATTTGTTATTATGTGTACTAATTAATGTATTTGTTTTGTAAATGTAGACGACGGTGTCGGATGACGGGACTGTCCAGCGACCCTCCCCGTTGGCAGTGTTTGAGCGGACTCACCGTCGAGCACATGGGACTGGGGAGTACATCCACAACCGCGCTGCATACATTATGGTAATTATATATTTGTTTAAATTATTCATTATATATTTATAATTTAAGTTTTATGATAAATATTAAACAAAAAATCAAACTCGAGTAGGAGACCTACAGCCAGACGGTGGTGCAGCGTGGGGGTACCCCCGAGGACTTTGACGCAGCATCGTGGGTCGAGGCCGCAGGTGGCTGGGACCATGGCCGCGTATATGGCTTCGCAGATAGTGGTCATGCGCGAGCCGTACTAGGGCCACTTGGGGCACCGACCCCTCCGGTCGCTGGTGAGCGGCCGTCCACCTCTAGATCCAGTTATGATCATAGTAGCAGAATAAGGACTCTAGAGGACACGATCGCGCGTCAGACTGAGATAATGGAGCGCCAGAGTCAGATGATGTCGGATATACAAGCTATGCTACACAACATGTCAGGTCATCCTGAAGTAGGCATCTCTTCGGCATCATCTAATCCATCGTCCGCGAGTCAGTCCACGCCGGTGTACACTCAAGCACTCCAGACCCCGCCATATGATCCAGGCCATCCTCCATCGTCATCGTGAGATTTTGTTTATATTGACTTTGTTACTCAGATATTGAACTTGTTTAATTTATATTGACTATGTTACTCAGATGTTGATACTTCAATTTTACATTTGAATTGTGTTTATACTATCGTGGATAATTATGAATATAAATATAATTATTTTGATGTATATCTTGGTGTGTTTGTGATGTGTGAATGAATGTGTATGAGATATTTGTGATGTGTGTATGAGGGTATGGGTGTGTGAGTTATGTATCAGATAAATGTATCAATGTATCAACGGAAATTAGAAATTTGAAATATTTCTGTTTGCAGGTATGGGTCATCAGCAACGGCTTTCCCACGGCCGTCCGTGGGAAAGCCGTTGCTAAAAGTGTATCGACAACCGTTGCTGATGACCTACAGCAACGGCTTAGCGACGGGTTTTTACTAACGGCTTTGCTACGGACTCGAGGCCGTTGCTATTAATGTTATCAGCAACGGCTCCGGGTCCGTGGTAAAACCGTTGCTGAAAATATTTTTAGCGACGGCCCAGCGGCCGTTGCTGATAATGTTTAGAGCGACGGCCCGAGCGGCCGTTGCTGATCCGTTGCTAAGTCATCAGCAACGCGACTTTCTGTCACGGCTTTATTGCAACGGCTGAGCCGTTGCTGATTCCCTTCAGCAACGGCTCAGCAACGGCATCAGCCGTTGCTGATGACCATTTTTCTAGTAGTGTATACCCTGGCCGATCACGTGATCCTGAGTTTGGGGCATGACAATGTGGTATCAGAGCATGTGGTTCGGTCTGACTATGACCTAGAGTTGTCACCGTATAGGGCATTGCTAGCGTGTCAGTATACGGTAGGGGTATGTTATGAGATCAATGGGTTAAGTCTGCACCTCAGCGCGACTTATGGTTAAGTTTGCAAAATGTTAGGATGAATTTAATTATCTGATTATGATTTTTTTTCCTTATGGTGATTCCAGATTGATGGAGGCCTTTTAGTGTCGCATAGGAGTGGCAGTCGCAGCAACTCCACAGAGCGCCGACGTCGATGCCGATGCCAGGGCCGGGGTGTGGGAGACCGTCGCAGGCGCGGGAGGAAATGAGACAATCTCAGGGTAGCACAGCTTGAGGCCGTGAATGGCCATGTACTAGATAGTGCACCATTTTTGGGGGCTACCCTTGTATGGGTGTCTGGATTAGAGATCCTTGCAATATTTGCTTAGTATCTTGAATGATTTATTGGATCTCGTCATATAGTTAAATATTTATGGTGCAGTTTGGTTAGGTTGGCCCTGGGAATCCTAGGGGGGGCGGTTGATAGAGATCTACAGAAGGGATCTGTATGGGTTGGCTAAGGGTAAATTTCTCCTATAACTAAAATTTTGGATGGATTACATGATCTCTCCATTATATTTCAGGAAATATAAATTGTGAGTGTAGAGTGACCTTATGCTTAAGGGTCATGATTGTGTGCGACCAAAGTTGAGCAGGACCATAGTGGTTTTGCTCTGAGGCATGTTTTGGGTGCGGATAGATTGGGCACTTCAGAAAGGATTATCCTGGCAAGGGCAGTCAGCAGCCTAGTCAAACCAGAGGAAAGGCACCGATGTTAGTGGATTCTGTGGCTCAGAGGGGTCAGACTCAGGGTGGAGGCCAGCGAGCTGGTGGTTCAGAGAGGCCTGCTGCACGAGTGTTTGCTTTGAACCAAGAGGATGCCTCAGGACGTTGAGGTGTCTAGGGTAGAAGAGTTAGGTAACCTTGTTATAGGTCCTGCTATTGTGTATGTCTTTGTATCTGCATTGTTTGCTGCTAAGTTGTCAGGGAAACCCTCTGTGCTTAAATTGCCTCTTGTGGTGTCTACGCCTACGGGCGTTTCTGTGATGGCAAAGACAGTCTTTCGGGGCTGTGAGGTTGTCATTTATGGGCATGTGTTGATAACCGATTTTATACTTCTGTCAATGCTGGAGCTTGATGTAATTTTGGGCATGGACTAGTTTGCGGATCATTTCACCTCAGTGGATTGCAGGGCTAAGACTGTGACCTTCAGTAAGTCTGGGTTGCCCCAATCTACCTTCTAGTGTGAGGGGAGGGGAGAGCCGTTGATGGCAATTTTAGCTCTCAGGGCTCGGAAGCTACTTCTGGGCGGTTGCCTGTCCTTCTTGGCCTTTGTGTCTGTGGCAGAGGAAGGTGGAGGTGCGGCCAAAGACATCGGGGGGACGCTCATGGTGTGCAGGTTCTTTGATGTGCTTCTAGAGGAGTTGTCAGGGTTACCTCCAGATAGAGAGATCAAGTTCTGTATCAATTTGTAGCCAGGGGTGAAGCCGATCTCCATTCCACTGTACCAGATAGCACCAACTGAGTTGAGGGAGTTGAAGTATCAGTTACAGGAGCTGCTCGACTTGGGTTTCATTCACCCCCAGTGTTTCATCTTGTGGCGCTCCAGTGTTCTTTGTAAAGAAAAAGGATGGGTCCATGTGGATGTGCATTGATTATTGACAGCTTAATAAGGTAACAGTGAAGAATCGATACCCGTTACCCAGGATTGATGACCTATTTGATCAACTTCAGGGAGCTCAGCGGTTTTCTAAGATTGACCTGCGATCAGGGTATCATCAGTTGAGGATCCAGGACAGTGACGTCCCTAAGACTGCTTTCAGGTCGAGGTATGGGCACTTTGAGTTCCTGGTGATGTCCTTCGGGCTGACTAAAGCACCTGCAACATTTATGGACCTGATGAACCGAGTGTTCAAGGAATACCTGGATAAGTTTGTGCTTATGTTCATTTGTGATATTTTGATTTATTCCAGGAGCATAGAGGAGCATGCTGAGTACTTGGGGGTAGTTTTGAAAACTCTCAGGGAGCACAAATTGTATGCCAAATTCTCCAAGTGCGAGTTCTGGCTGGAGAGTGTGGGGTTTCAAGGCCATGCGGTGTCCAAGAAAGGAATAAATGTGGACCCTACAAAGATTGAAGCAGTTCAGAATTGGAAGAGGCCGACTAATGTCTCGGAGATTCGCAGTTTTCTGGGGTTGGCAGGTTATTACAGAAAGTTTGTGGAGAATTTTGCCAGGATTGCAGCGTCATTGACCCGCCTGACCCATAAGAAGGTCAAGTTTGAATGGGACAGTAAGTGCGAGGAGAGCTTTCTGAAGCTCAAGGACCGCTTGGCGTCGACACCAGTTCTACCAGTACCTTCGGGCTCAAGAGGGTTTGTGGTTTATTGTGATGCCTCCCAGGTCGGCTTGGGTTGTGTGCTGATGCAGAATGGCAGGATGATAGCTTATGCCTCCAAGCAGTTGAAGGTTCAGGAGAAGAATTACCCAACCCATGATCTTGAGCTGGCAGCGGTGGTGTTCGCATTGAAGCCGTTGCGTCACTACCTTTATGGCGAGGCCTGTGAGACATACACTGATCATAAGAGCCTCCAGTATTTGCTCACCCATAAGGAGTTGAACCTAAGGCAAAGAAGATGGGTTGAGCTGTTGAATGACTATGACTGCACGATCATGTACCATCCAAGGAAGGCTAGCATATGCCAAAAGTATTCTAATTGCTTCTATTCTAGCTACAGGAGCATACGTCTCATTATAATTTATCCCTTCTTGTTGATTGTACCCTTGTGCCACTAACCTAGCTTTGTTTCTAATAACTAATCTTTCTTCATCTAGCTTATTTCTAAATACTCATTTAGTTCTAATTATAGTTTGTTCACTAGGTCTAGGCACTAAGTCTCATACATCATTTCTAGCAAATTGGTTGAGTTCTTCTTGCATAGCTAGTACCCAAAACTCATCTTCTATTATTTCCTTAATGTTTTTAGGCTCTGCTTGAGATACAAAAGCTACATATTGACAAACATTCTTGAGTTTTGAACGCGTTACCACTCCCGTTGAAGGTTCTCCAATGACTTGGTACATTGGATGATCTTTTACCAACCGATATCCTTTAGGGAGAGGTGATTGAGCTTCTTCTTCTTCATCTTCAACTTGAGGTAGATTCGAGGATGGCGGTTCTTCATGTTGGGTTTTCTCATTATCTTCATCCTCCACTTCTTTATCATGAAGTGTGAGATCCTCAAGTTCCACACGTACATTCAAAATCTTCATATTTCTAGAAAAATCATTAGTTTCATTAAACGTGACATGCATGGATTCTTCAACAATCATGGTTCTACGATTGTAAACTCTATATGCCTTAGAATTAATGGAGTAACCTAAAAAAATCCCTTCATCGAATTTAGAATCAAATTTTCCTAAATTCTCCTTAGTATTTAATATAAAATATTTGCATCCAAAAATATAAAAATATCCCACATTTGGGATACCATTCCAAAGCTCAAAAAGTATTTTCTTAATTTTAGGTCTTAATAAAACTCGATTAAGAACATAGCAAGAGGTATTTATGGCTTCGGCCCAAAAATACTTAGGCAAATTATTTTCACATAGCATGGTCCTAGCCATCTCTTGTAAGGTTTTATTCTTCCTCTCAACCACCTCATTTTGTTGAGGGGTCCATATTCAATACCCAAATCATCACAAAATTCGAAAAAAAATTTATTTTTAAACTCCCCTCCATTGTCACTTCTAATTTTTAAAATTGAAACTCCTTTTTCATTTGTAACTTTCTTTGCAAATTTTTTGAAAAGCTCAAAAGTTTTATTTTTCTTGACCAAAAAGAAAAACCCATGTAAATCTAGAAAAATCATCAACTAATACATAACAATATAGCTTTCCACCTAGACTAGCTACATCACATGGACCAAAGAGATCCATGTGCACAAGCTCAAGAATTCTAGAAGTACTAACTTGATTAATGCTATGAAATGAAGATTTGACTTGCTTACCTAGTTGACATGCATCACAAAGTTTGTCTTTTTTAAATTTTATCTTGGGTAAGCCCTTAACTAATTCTTTTCTAGATATCTCATGGATGAGGCTCATGCTAGCATATCCTAGCCTTCTGCGCCACAACCAAGAGTCATTCTCCATGTCAACTAAGCAAGTAACATGAGAATTTGGCAAAACATTTAATTTTAAGGTGTAAACATTTTCTTGCCTATTTCCAATAAACATGATATCATTTGATGGTGCACTTCTAATGATACATTTAGATGCTTCAAAAATAATTATGTATCCATTGTCACATAATTATGATATGCTAATCAAGTTATGTTTTAACCCATCTACTAATAAAACATTCTTAATGCATGGGTAAGGGAGTATACCTATGTCACCAATGTCAATAATCTTATCTTTGACATTGTCTCCAAATATGACATGTCCACCATCTTTGCTTGATAGGATTGCAAATAAGTTGATGTCATCAGTCATGTGCTTCGAGTAACCGCTATCCAATATCCAAGTGCTTCTATTTGCTTGAGGATGCTTCTTCATCTACAAAAGGAGAAGAAACCATTTTAGGTACCCAAATTCTCTTGGGTCCTTGAATATTAGTCATTTTGGGAACCCATGTAAATTTTGCATTTGGGTTTCTCCTCAAAGCACAATCCTTGGCCATATGGCCAAATATGCCACAAGAAAAACAATTTTCATTAAATTTTTTTCTAGTGTGTGTGTGAGCATGGGAATGTGATGATTTCTTTTTATGGACAACCTTAGGCATGAAATTTTGTATAGTTGTCATATTTTCATTGAGCATGCAAAGTTTCCCTTTTAATGTTAGCATGCTATTATTCAAGTGCTCTACTTGATCACTTAAATACTTGTTTTCATCTTCTAATTTTTTGTTGTCATTTTCTAAGTCCTTCTTAGCTTTCTCTAGGGTGTGTGTCTCCTCCTTAAGGGTATCTACTTCTTTTCTTAAGGCATTGCATGTGAGTAATAAGCTATCATTTTCAAGCTCTAAAGATTTATTGTCCTTTTTAAGGTCTCTAAATTTTCTCCTAATAGCATTAAATTCATCATGCATTTGTTCAAATTCA
Source organism: Canna indica (assembly GCA_034359265.1). Classification (NCBI taxonomy): domain Eukaryota; kingdom Viridiplantae; phylum Streptophyta; class Magnoliopsida; order Zingiberales; family Cannaceae; genus Canna; species Canna indica. The sequence goes on along the minus strand of CP136890.1, from coordinate 71,707,523 downwards.
TTTTCTAACTCTTCTTGAGTAAAAGAAACTTCACCAAAAGTTAAATCTTACCTCATCATCATTTGCCATCAAGCAAAGATTTGCCTTTTCACTCTTTGCTTCTTCTTCACTCGATGAGGCATCGCTTTCATCTCATGTAGCCATCATTGTCTTCTTCTTCTTCTTGTGTCTCTCCTTTTTGTGAGGGTTGGAGGTGGAAGCTATCTTGAGAAGTGGGCAATCCCTGCTTAGATGCCCAGTCTTGTTGCAATGGTAGCATGTGTAGCCTCCTCTTCCCTTCCTCATGCCTCCCCTCATGAAACTCATAAATCTTCTTGCTAGCATCGCCATTTCTTCAACATCATCCGTCTCTTCCTCAGATGATGACGACTCTTCTGCTCAATGTGATATTTTTAAGGCAATGGTCTTGCCTTTGGGGGCATCCTCCTCCTGATATTGCTTCATGTGGGTCTCATGTGTCATGAGAGACCCATTGAGCTCAGTGATCTTCAAGGTGCTCATGTATTTTGCTTCCATGATAGCTATGACCTTGGGCTCCCAAGCTTTTGGAAGGGAACGAAGGAGCTTCCTTACCTTCTCCTCTTCCTTTATTTCTCTGCTAAGGTTAGCTAATCTATTTGTAATATTTTGAAATCTAACATACATGGCATCTATGGATTCATGTGATAACATTTTAAATATTTCATAGTCATGCATGAGTAGATTTATTTTGGATTCCTTTACTTGTGAAGTTCCTTCATGTGTGGTCTCTAGGACCTTCCATAATTCATATGCAGACTTACAGGTAGAAATCCAATTGAATTCATTAATTGATAGGCCGCAATATAATGCATTGACGGCCTTTGCATGCGCATTGAAGAGTTTAATCTCTTCTTGGTCCCATTGATCTGTATCCTTATTGGGTTGTTTGTACTCTACTAAAATCATCTGCCATACATCCATGCCTAGAGATTGTAGGAAGACATTCATGCGGATCTTCCAGTAGGCATAGTTATTTTCATCGAATAGTGGTGGAGTATGAGTAGAGGACCCTTGAGCTAATTGGATTTCACTAGACGTCTTAATTTGTAGGGAAGATGGTTAAATCTTATCCTACGACCAGGCTCTGATACCAATTGCTTCTAATCTAGCTACGGGAGCATACGTCTCATTATAATCTATCCCTTCTTGTTGATTGTACCCTTGTGCCACTAACCTAGCTTTGTTTCTAATAATTAATCCTTCTTCATCTAGCTTATTTCTAAATACTCATTTAGTTCTAATTATAGTTTGTTCACTAGGTCTAGGCACAAAGTCTCATACATCATTTCTAGCAAATTGGTTGAGTTCTTCTTGCATAGCTAGTACCCAAAACTCATCATCTATTGCTTTCTTAATATTCTTAGGTTCTACTTGAGATACAAAAGCTACATATTGACAAACATTCTTAAGTTTTGAACGCGTTACCTCTCCCGTTGAAGGTTCTCCAATAACTTGGTCCATTGGATGATCATTTACCAACCGATATCCTTTAGGGAGAGGTGGTAGAGCTTCTTCTTCTTCTTCTTCTTCTTCAACTTGAGGTAGATTCGAGGATGAGTCCCTTGTAATCGAGCCCACCGCAGTGGAGGTAGATTCAGCAGTCTCTTATGAGGAGCGGCTAGTTGAGGTGCTAGACAGGCATATCCGAAAGTTGAGATCCAAGGAGATCCCCTTGATTAAGGTCAAATGGGAGCACCATTTTGGCTAGGATGCCACTTGGGAGGTGGGGCAGGATATGAGGGAGAGTTATCCTTCATTGTTTGATGATGTGGTGAGTCCTTATTTTTCTTTCTGAAATTTGAGGACGAATTTTTCTTTAAAGAGAGAGGATATATTGTAATATTCTAGATATTTAAATTTATTATTTTCCCTCTTATGTGTGTTTGCCAGCCTAGCGGACTAGTTCGTGGTCGAGCCGAGTCGACTCATGGTCCGGAGCGAGCTTGCGAGCTCGGGTAAGTAGAATATGAATTTATGAATTTTAGGCTTGGGTATTTGAAATTATTTAATTTGATGTTGTGTGTGCATAATTGTTAATTATGTTCGTGTGGGTGTATTTATTAATTAATTACTTGTGATTTATTAGAATAAGTTTAATTAAATTAATTAAGTCTATCGGGTTTGGTTTTGGCTTAAGGTGGATGCGGGTTTTGGATTAATATGTTTAAGGGGTTAGGTTTGATGAGGGAGTATAAAACCCCCTCCCCATGGCTTATGACTCCTATTTTTGGAGCCACCCAAAGAATTGAGAAAGGGAGTCAGCCGCCAAGCCAAGCCGACAGCCCCCTTCTTTAGTATTTCTTCCAATTAAGGTGAGTGTTTTACCCCCCCCCCCTCTCTTCGGGTTTTGTTCGAAATCTTGGAGTCGTTCTTGGCGGCTCGGTGTTTTTGTACGTTCTTGGATTTTTCTTTGAGTTCTTGCCATGTTTTTCTTGAAGTTGTGCTTGAGGAGACCCTAATCTTCCCTTTATGGGGCTCGGCAGCCCAAGGCTAAACCTATAGGTGCTCGGCCAAGGGGGAAACCAGGGTCGCCCTCAAGGTGTTCGATGAAAAGTCCGAATGAGTTTCTTATTTCCCTTGATACGCAAATCTTGGTCTATTCTCCTAATTTGTTATTCTTGATTGTGGATTTCTTACTTAGAATTAAATCTGTGATTTTTTGGTAGAAATCATGTGGTAGGATTAAGATCTTGATGTTGATGCTTTAGGGGTTCTTGAGAAGGGGGTTCCTGATCTTAATACTTGATTCTTGATCTAAGTGTTGTGGGTTCTTGTTAATCTTGATTAAAAATATGATTTCTGTGAATTAATTCTTGGGATTAGTATTCTGTCCTAATGATAATTTAGGGGTTAATTTCTGTTAATTTTCAGATTTAATTCTATAGTATTCTGAAAATTTCATGTTGCTGGAATCGTATGCTGAGATGATGAATCTGTGCTGATTTTTAGTTTGTTTGTTGTGATGTTTGTATTTCTTTGAATATAGTCGTGTAACCTATCATTTCGATCATAAAACATAGTTTGGAAAAATAGGACACACTTTGGAGACTAGATTCGGGTTAGATACATCAGTACATGATAGAACAGTAAGCTAAAATAAAACCCTAAAACAAAACCTTAATTTTGGTGATTTAAATTTTAATTGCACAATTAAAATTGGGTTAAGGGTCATCATAATCTGTTATTAACCAATACATAAGTTTTGCATGAAATAAAACCACACCGGTTCATGACATTACGGGTCTAGGAGTTGAGATTGGGTTTTGGAGTATTGAGACACTTCCCAATAGGATCACCCCCAAGACACCATAGGAGAGTCATGACTTAGGTCATGGTGCGTCATATCTTTATAAATGGCGGAGAGGCTCATAGAGGAGCCGAATTGTGGGCTAAGCTCGGGAGGTTGGATGTCTAATTCCTAACCTGCAGAACAAGTTCGGAGGGCCTTTCTCGATTATTTTGGTTCAGCCTCGTGGGATTAGTTCGGAGGGCCTACCCGATTATCCCCGATGTGGTGTTAAGGAATAAGTTCGGAGGGCCTTTCCCGATTATTCCTGTGGTATCTTTTAAGAGTAAGCTCGGAGGGCCTACCCGATTACTCCATGATATCTTAAAGGAGCAAGTTCGGATGAACAAATCCTAATTGTCCCTACGCGTCTTGTGGAACAAGATCGGATGGCCTTCCCGATTATCCTAGTATGTGTTGTTTGCCTTAGGGCATGGTAGGCTTACGCCTGTTATTCTTCACCGTATGGGTGATGGCTGCCTTCGGGCAAGTGTCACGCCCCAACTCAGGGTCACGTGACCGGCCAGGGTATACGTGCCTATACCCCGTAGCCTAAACCATGAACATGCCAACTCAACAACTAAATATAGCGAAAAAAATAATAAGTTTTTATTTTGAAATGAAAAGAGAACCAAAATATAGTTTTATTTCAAGAAGCTCGATGAAACGTAAAGTGCGAAAATAACAGTTAAGTTCAACAGTTCAAAAGTTCAAATACAATAAAACCTAAAATAAATGACATAAATGTCTTCCACTGCCCTCCAGCTGCGCCAAGTGCTCTGGCCCACCTCATCGGTCAGACCCTACAAAATAGAAATCAAACGACAACGGGTGAGTTCAAAGAACTGAGCGAGTGATTTTATCAACTCTCACAAATAAAAATACATAGATAATCAGAATAAAATCTATCTCTAAAGAGGCAATGTCATAAAGGTGTGACTAGCTACCAAGCAGGGGCGTATGCAGGATTTTAAAAATGGAGAACATAAAAAAATTTAAAATTGCAATTAGGGTGTTAAGATACAATTTGGGGTGCGGGGGCTTGCCCACGCGATACTGTACAATATAATTGTATAAAAATATCTTTAACATAAGACAATCAAAATATGTATATCAACAAATGAGAAGCAAATAAAAGTAGTATTTTATAATAAATAAAAATCAGTCAATCAAAGTAATTTTTAGTTTTGAGCAGAATCATTTACCTTATAAAACAGGAGTTGTATTCACTCAATCAAGAACTATTCGATTGTTTAAACCAATTGAAGCTATTCGTTAACAAAGAGATAACATGTATTATTTCCTTTAAAATAAGTAACAACACAAATTCAATGATTTATACATAGAAAATTAAATTTTATCAATCTCGAAATAAATACAAAATAAGAATTAACAACAAAAATTAAAGTATAAAATTACTTTTTAATTTTTTTTGAAAAAAAATGGGGGACAAAATGTCCCCCATTTGTCATACTGTATACGCCCCTGCTACCAGGCCAACAGGCCACCCATGCCTAAGGCATCTAACCCTCCAAGAAGTGCATCAGGCCAAAGCCCACCATGCCCGAAGGCAACAACACATACTAAAGAAGTACATCGGGCCGAAGCCCGTCATGCCCAAAGGCAACAACACATACTAGGGAAGTGCATCGGGCCGAAGCCCACCATGCCCAATGGCAACAGCACATACTAGGATAATCGAGAAAGACCCTCCGAGCTTATCCTAGTATAAGGAACCTCGGAGCAATCGGGAAAAGTCCTCTGAACTTGCTCCACGAGACGTGATATCACAAGAGTAATCGGGAAGGCCCTCCGAACTTACTCTGCATATTGGGAATTTGACGTCCAACCACCCGGGCGTAGCCCGAAATCGGCTCCTAATTAAGTCGCTCCGCCATTCTCATGGATATGGCGCATCAAGACCTAAGTCATGATTCTCTTACGGTGTCCTAGGGGTGTCCTCATTATGAAGCGTCTCAACGCTCCAAACCCGAACTCTTTCCCTTAGACTCGTAGTGTCATGAACCTGTGTGGTTTTATTTCATGCATATTTTATAAGTTGGTTCATAACAGATTATGCTCACCCCTAACCCAATTTTAATTATATAATTAAAATTTAGATCATCTCAATTAGAGTTTTATTTTAGGTTACTGTTCTGCCAAAAACTGTTGTGTCTAATCTGAATTTAGTCTCCAAAGTGTGTCCTATGTGGTCGAAACGATAGGTTACACAACTATATTCACACATATACACACACCACAGAAAATAAATTAAAGTCAGCACAGATTCATCATCTCAGCATACAATTCCAGCAACATGCAATTTCAGCATACTTATAGAATTAAATCCAAAAATTAACCCCTAAATTACCATTAGGACAGAATACTAATCTCATGAATTAATTCACAAAAAATATGCTTTTCATCAAGATTAACAAGAACCCACACACTTAAACCCATAATCAAACATTAAGATCAAGAACCCCCTTCCCAAGAAACTCTAATTAGTCATTATCAAAATATTAATCCTACCACATGATTTCTGTTGGCTTCAGGTTTTCAACATTGGTCTTAATCTCGGTTTTGATTATAATAAATATGGAACTAATGTTTCATTGAGAAATACTTTCAGGTTCCATATCGGTTAGCGAATGACGTCCGCGATCGGAAAAAATGGAGAAATCAGAAAATCAAAAGGATGTTGGTCGATGCGCTCGAATTTGTCAGAAAGTTAGAGTTTAGGTTTATGGTGTCTAGATATGTTGTAAATCCTCTTTATGATGCAAAGATCCCTAAAACCAAATCTGAAATCCAAAATATGAAAACCCGTAAACCGCCCTGAATTCACTAAGTCTAGGAAGCTCCTTGGAGGGCTATATGACCTATAAGCCCTGAATTCACTAAGGCTATCTGACCGTTGAGTTGTCGTTTCATTAGGGATTATAAATACCTTCCTCTAACTTCTTTTGCTCTCTCTTACCAAACGATTTTGATGCAAAAAAAAGCGTTCAAAGAGTGCTTCTTAGCATCCCCCAAGTTTCAAAGTGAAAAATTCATCAAACCTACCTCTTGATCCCTCGCCATCAAGGAGTTCTTCTTCAAAGGATTCATCAAGGGTGATAGACTCAGAAAGAAGAGGCTTTTATTTGTGATAAGTTTTTATTCCTCTTCTTGTAATAAAACTTATTTTATTTTGTTTTTCAACTTTGTGTATTTGAATTTGTAAGAAAACCTAGTGTCAGGTCTTGGATCTAAGTGGTTACCCGAGTATAGAAGGTGTAAAGCCACTTATGTAAACATAGCTTACTAGGATTAGTTGAGGTGTCCCTTATGGTTTAGGTGGAACAGTACTCTCGGTAAGAAGGCGGAGACTTCCGGGTGTAGAAGTACCTTAGATTGAGAGTGAGTCTCTTCAGGTCAAAGTCCTCTTGTAAGGGAACCGATTTAATCTAGTAAACCTAGTTTGGAAATCCTAAGCGGGGTGCTTAGGTAGTGGAGTAGGCATTGGGGCCGAACCACTGTAAACAATTATGTTAGCATTATTTTTTTGTGTATTGTCTGTTTATCTTTATTACTCGCTTCCGCACTTAGTCATTTAATCGTGAATTGCCTAAGTAACTAAGTAAATGATTAAAATCGGAATTTAGGCAAATAGATTGGTAAACACACTATCCCCCCCCCTATAGTGTGGCCATTTCACCCAATAATTTCTATCCAAAAATCACATATTTAATTCTAAACAAGAAACTCATAATCAAGAATCTCAAACTAGGAGAATAGATCAAGATTGCATATCAAAGGAAATATGGCAAGAACGCGAAAAATAATCAAGAAACGAAACCTAAATACCAAGCCGTCAAGAACGGCTTCAAGAATTCAATTGAAATCCCGAAGAGAGAGGGTAAACCATTCACCTTAATTGAAAGAATAACTAAGGAAGAAACCTCGGATGACGGCCCTCAAATCCAACTTCAAAAGGCCGGCGGCTCGACCCAAGAAAATGCTCCAAGGGGCGATGGCTCACTCTAAGCCGGTAGCTTGGAGAGAGGGAGAGAGAGGAGAAGGAGAGGGGCTGGCTCCTCTCGGCTCGGCTCCAAAGGGAAGGAGGAGAGAAAGGGGAGGAAGGGAAAATAGGCCGCTCAACTCGGTTCCTCTCAGCTCGGCTCCAAAGGAAAGGAAGAGAGGAGAGGAGGAGAAGGGCTGGCTCAAGCAACGACTTGGCTCAGAGGTGGCGGCGGCTCCAAGGGGAAGAGGGAAAAGGGGCTGACGGCTTGGCTTGGCTTGGCGGCTGGTTCCCTTTCTCAATTCTTTAGGTGGCTCCAAAAATAGGAGCCATAAGCCATAAGGAGGAGATTTTATACTCTCTCCTCAACCCTAACCTCTTAAACACCTTAATCCATAACCCGCATCTACCTTAATCCAAAACCAAATCCGCTAACCCGATAGACTTAATTAATTTAATTAAACTTATGCTAATAAATCACAATCAATTAATTAAATACTCATATGAACATAATTAGCAATTATACACACACAACATCAAATTAAATAATCTCGACTACCCAAGTCTAAAAATTCATAAATTCATAAATTCATTACCCGAGCTCGTAAGCTCGCTCCGGCCCATGAGTCGACTCGGCTCGGCCACGAACTAGTCCGCTAGGCTGGCAAACATACCAAAGAGGAAAAATAATAAATTTAAATATCGAGGATATTACAATCCTCCATCCTTAATGAAAATTTGTTCTCGAATTTCAGAAAAGAAAATAAAGACTCACCACATCATTAAACAATGAAGGATAACGCTCCATCATATCCTGCTCCACCTCCCAGGTGGCCTCCTGGCCAGAATGGTGCTCCCATCTGAATTTAACCAAAGGGATCTCCTTGGACCTCAACTTTCGAATCTGTCGGTCTAGCACCTCAACTAGCCGCTCCTCATAAGAGACTGTTAAATCCACCTCCACTACGGTAGGCTTAATCACATGGGACTCATCCCGAATGTACTTTTTCAGCATAGACACATGGAACACCGGATGTACTCGGTCCATACTAGGAGGTAAGGCCAACTCATAGGCCACAGCTCCCCTGTGCCTGAGAATAGGAAACGGCCCAATGAACCTAGGGCTTAGCTTTCCTTTCTTACCAAACCTCACCATCCCTTTCATAGCGAACACCTTGAGGAACACCATGTCCCCCTTAGCAAACTCTACCTCCTTGGCATTTCCATCAGCATACATCTTTTGGCGACTTTGAGCTGCTAACAGCCTCTCTCTGATTTGCTTTACTTTTTCCACAGCCTCTTCCACCAGATTAGGTCCCATCATAAGGGAGTCCCTTGCCTCAAACTAACCTATAGGCAACATGCATCTCCGCCCATACAATGCCTCAAATGGGGCCATCCAAATGCTGTTGTGGTAGCTGTTATGATAGGCAAACTCAATCAGAGGTAAGTGCCCTCTCCCAACTGTCCTCTAGGTCTAAGACACATGCCCTCGGCATATCCTCATGCGTCTGAATAGTCCGCTCTGACTGACCATCTGTCTGAGGGTGAAATGTGGTACTGAACCGAGCCTGAGTGCCCAAATGCCTCCTGGAAGGACTGCCAAAATTAACCCGTGAACTGGATGCCCCGATCTTAGATGATCATAACAGGAACTCCATGATAAGAGACGATCCGATCCAAGAACAACCTTGAATACTACTCATTTGAAAAGGTCGTCCTCACCTGTATAAATTGCGAAGTCTTGGTTAGGAGGTCCACCACTACCCGGATAGAATCATTGCCCTTCCCAGACTTTGGAAATCCTATCACAAAATCCATGGTTATCTTCTCTCATTTCCACTCCGGTACCCCTAAGTTCTGGAGCAAACTTGCCTGCTTCAAATGCTCAGCCTTCACCTGCTGATATACTAGGCACTTAGACATGAACTCGGCCACCTCTCTTGTCATGCCTTTCCACCAATAATTCTGTCTGAGATCTCGGTACATCTTCGTGGCTCCCAGATGCATAGTATAGGTAGATCGATGAGCCATCTACAGCACCTGCCTACGAACCTCGGTCATATCTAGTACCACAATCTGGTTCTTAAACCTTAGGACACCCTCCGAGTTCACACTGAACTCATTATCTGCATCTCATCTCTTGGCCAGATCCTTAGTGAGTGCGTAAAAAGCATCCTCCTCTTGCGCTGCCCGCAGCATGTCAACAAATGTGGACTGCACTCTCAAGTGGGCCACCAGCGCACCAGAATCTGATACTGATAAGACTGCTCTGCCATCCAAACATAGGGCCAAATCCTGAGCCAACGGCCTCCTCCTAACTGCCAATGCGCCAGACTACCCATACACTTCCTGATCAGAGCATCAGCTACCACATTAGCCATCCCTAGATGGTACAAGATCGTGCAGTCATAGTCCTTCAACAGCTCAAGCCATCTTCTCTGCCTCAGGTAGTGACGCCACAGCTTCAATGCGAACACCACCGCTGCTGGGAGAAATCAGCAAGGACGCTCGTCGACGCTCGAGATTTTTCGAGAAGTTAGAGTTTAGGTTTAGAGTGTCTAGCATGTGATGTAATCCTCTTTATGATGCAAAGAGTCCAAAAACTAAACTCGAACCCCAAAACATGAAAACCCAAGCCGACTCGGGAGGCATCATAATAAACAACAAAACCTCCTGAACCCGAAGGTACTGCTAGAACTGGCGCCGACGTCAAGCGATCCTTGAGCTTCAGAAAGCTCTCCTCGCACTTATTGTCCTATTCGAACTTGACATTTTTCTGAGTCAGACGAGTCAATAGCGCTGCAATCCTGGAGAAATTTTCCACAAACTTCCTCTAATAACCTGCCAACCCCAGGAAACTACGGATCTCAGTGACATTAGTCGGCCTTTTCTAGTTCTGAACTACTTCTATCTTTGCGGAGTCCACCTTTACCCCTTCCCTGGACACCACATGACCAAGGAACCCAACACTCTCCAGCCAGAACTCGCACTCGGAGAATGTGGCGTATAATTAGTGCTCCCTGAGAGTTTCTAGAACTACCCTCAAGTGCTCAACATGCTCCTCCCTACTCCTGGAGTAAATCAAAATATCATCAATGAATACAATTAAAAATTTATCCAGGTATTCCTTGAACACTCGATTCATCGGGTCCATAAATATTACAGGTGCATCTGTCAGCCCGAAGGGCATCACCAGGAACTCAAAGTGCCCATACCTCGACCTGAAAGCAGTCTTAGGGACGTCCTCCTCAACTGATGATACCATAACCGCAGGTCAATCTTAGAAAACCACTGAGCTCCCTGAAGTTGGTCAAATAGGTCATTAATCCTGGGCAACGAGTACTGATTCTTCACTGTTACCTTATTAAGATGTCGGTAATCAATGTACATCCGTATGGACCCATCCTTCTTTTTCACAAAGAGCACTGGAGCACCCCAAGGTGAAACACTGGGACGAATGAAACGCAGATTAAGCAGCTCCTGTAACTGGGACTTTAACTCCCTCAACTCAGCTGGTTTCATCCGATACGGAGGAATGGTCATCGGCTTCACCCCTGGCTGCAAATCGATATAGAATTCGATCTCTCTCTCTGGAGGTAACCCTAGCAACTCCTCTGGAAACACATCAGAGAATCCGCACACCACGGGCGTCCCCCCGATGTCCCTAGCCGCACCTCCGCCTTCCTTTGCCACTGACACAAAAGCCAAAAAGGATTAGCATCCACCCAAAAGTAGCTTCCGGGCCTTAAAAGCTGAAATTGTCATTAATGGCTCTCCCCTTCCATCATCCTAGAAGGTAAACTAGGGCAATTCGAGCTTACTGAAGGTCACAGTCTTAACCCTGCAATCCATTGAGGCAAAATGGTCCGCCAACCAGTCCATGCCCAAAATTACGTCAAGCTCCAGCATCGACAGGAGTGTCAAATCGACTATCAACACATGCCCACAAATGACAATCTTGCAGCCCTGAAAGTTTGTCTCTGCCATCACAGAAATGCCCATAGGCATAGACACCACAAGAGGTAACTCCAGCACAGAAGGTACCCCTGACAACTTAGCAGCAAACAAAGCAGATACAAAAGAGTGCGTAGCACCCAGATCAAACAAGACATATGCAATGGCAGACCCAACAACAATATTACCTGACACCACTGCCCTAGATACCTCAGCGCCCTCCTGGTTCATAGCAAACACCCATGCAGCGGACCTCTCTAAACCACCAACTCGCTGGCCTCCTCCACGAGTCTGACCTCTCTGAGCTACGGAATCCACTGACATTGATGTCTTTCCTCTGGTCTAATCAGGCTGCTGACTGTCATTGTCAGGATAATCCTTTCTGAAATGCCCAACCCATCTGCACCCAAAACATGCCTCAGAGCGAAATCGCTCTAGGTCCTACTCAACTCTGGCTGCACATAATCATGACCCTTAAGCATAAGGTCGCTCTACACCCAAATTTATATTTCCTGAATTCTAAGGGAAAGATCCTCCAATCAATCCAAAATTTTAACTATAGGGGAAATTTACCATCAGCCAACCCCTGTAGATCCCATCTGCAGAACTCTATCAACCGCCCCCCCTAAGATCCCTAAGGCCGCCCTAACCATACTGTACCATGAATATTTAAACTATATGACGAGACCCAATTAATCGATCAAGATGCTAAGCAAACATTGCAAGGATATCAAACCCAGACTCCCATACAAAGGTAGCCCCCAAAAATGATGCACTCTCTAGCACAGGGTCATTCACGGCTTCACGCTGCGCTACCCTGGGACTGTCCCAGTTCCTCCTCCCTACAGAGTACCTCAGTCAGCTCGGCCACTCGGGCCTCCAACTGAACAACCATGGGATCATGTCCCAAATCCTCTCGAGCCTGCGGTGGTCTCCCGCGACCCCGACCTCGGTGCTCAGAAGAGTTGCTATCACTACCGCTCCTTGCGGCATCAAACACCACCTCCATCAATCTGGAAACACCAAAAAAGAAACAATTCATGATTAAGCAATTGAATTCACCCAATATTTTACAAACTAAACCACAAGTCGCATTGAGGTGCAGACATAGCTCATTGATCTCATAGCATACCCCTACCGTATACTGACACACTAGCAATGTCCTATACGGTGACAACTCTAGCTCGTAGTCAGACCGAACCATATGCTCTGATACCAATTTTGTCACGCCTTAACTCAACGTCACGTGACTGGCCAGGGTGTACGTGTCTATACCCCGCAGCCTAAATCGTGCACATGCCAACTCAACAAGTAAATATAGCGAAAGAAATAACAAGTTTTTATTTCAAATGAAAAGCGAACCAAAACATAGTTTTATTTCAACAAGCTCGATGAAACATAAAGTGCGGAAATAACAGTTAAGTGCAACAGTTCAAAAGTTCAGATACAATAAAATCTAAAATAAATGACATAAATGTCCTCAGGGCTACAACTCCAAATCAAGCTAATACAAGTGCATGACTACTACCAAATGACTCGACTACGACCCTAACTAGGACTACTATGAGATCATGCGGCTCCACTGCTCTCCAGCTGCGCCAAGGGCTTCGGCCCACCTCATCGGTCAGGCTCTACAAAACAGAAATCAAACGACAATGGGTGAGTTCAAAGAACTCAGCGAACGGTTTTACCAACCCTCACAAATAAAAACACAGAGATAACCAGAATAAAATCTATATCTAAAGAGGCAATGTCACAAAGGTGTGACTAGCTACCAGGCCAATAGGCTACCCATGCCCAAGGCATCTAACCCTCCAAAAAGTGCATCAGGTCAAAGCCCACCATGCCCGAAGGCAACAACACATACTAAAGAAGTGCATCGGGCCGAAGCCCACCATGCCCAAAGGCAACAACACATACTAAAGAAGTGCATCGGGCCGAAGCCACCATGACCAAAGGCAACAACACATACTAGGGAAGTGCATCGGGCCGGGCCATCCAATCTTATCCTAGTATAAGGAACCTCGGGAGCAATCGATAAAGGCCATCCGAACTTGCTCCACGAGACGTGATATCACAAGAGTAATCGGGAAGGCCCTCTGAACTTACTCTGCAGGTTGGGAATTTGACGTCCAACCACCCGGGCATAGCCCAAAATTCGGCTCCTAATTGAGCCACTCCGCCATTCTCATGGATATGACACATCAAAACCTAAGACAAGATTCTCCTACGGTGTCCTAGGGGTGTCCTCATTATGAAGCGTCTCAATGCTTCAAACCCGACCCCTATCTCTTAGACCCGTAATGTAATGAACCTGTGTGGTTTTATTTCATGCATATTTTATAAGTTGGTTCATAACAGATTATGCTCACCCATAACCCAATTTTAATTATATAATTAAAATTTAGATCATCTCAATTAGGGTTTTGTTTTAGGATTTTATTTTAAGTTACTATTCTGCCAAAAACTGATATGTCTAACCCGAATCTAGTCTCCAAAGTGTGTCCTATGTTTCTAAACTATATTTTCTGATCGAAACGATAGGTTATATGACTATATTCACACATATACACACACAACAAGAAATAAATTAAAATCAGCACAGATTTATCATCTCATTATACAATTCCAGCAACATTCAATTTCAGCATACTTATAGAATTAAATCCAAAAATTAACAGAAATTAACCCCTAAATTACCATTTGGACATAATACTAATCTCAGGAATTAATTCACATAAATTATACTTTTCATCAAGATTAACAATAACCCACACACTTAAATCAAGAATCAAGTATTAAGATCAAGACCCCCCTTCTTAAGAACCCCTAATTAGTCATTATCAAGATCCTCTCGACTCGACTCCAAAGGGAAGGAAGAGAGAGAGGGGAGGAAGGGAAAGCAGGCGGCTTGGCTCGGCACTTCTCGGCTCGACTCCAAAGGAAAGGAGGAGAAAGGGAAAGCAGGCGGCTCGGCTCGGCTCCAAAGGAAAGAAAGAGAGGAGAGGAGGAGAAGGGCTGGCTCATGCGGCGGCTTGGCGGCTAGTTCCCCATCTCAATTCTTTAGGTGGCTCTAAAAATAGGAGCCACAAGCCATGAGGAGGGGGTTTCATACTCCCTTCTCAACCCTAACATCTTAAACACCTTAATCCAAATCTGCATCCACCTTAAGCCAAAATCAAACCCACTAACCCGATAGACTTAATTAATTTAATTAAACTTATTCTAATAAATCACAAGCAACTAATTAAATACTCATATGAACATAATTAGCAATTATGCACATACAACATCAAATTAAATAATCTCAACTACCCAAGCCTAAAAATTCATAAATTTATAAATTCATATCCTATTTACCCGAGCTCACAAACTCGCTCTGGACCATGAGTCGACTCGGCTCGACCATGAACTAGTCCGTTAGGTTGGCAAACATACATAAGAGGAAAAATAATAAATTTAAATATCTATGATATTAGAAGGTAGTGGCCAGATGGCCTGATATCTAGTCACACTTTCATAACCTTATTCATGTAGAGTTGGAGCACTTGGCACAGCTGGAGGGTAATGGAGCCGCATGATCTCATAGTAGTCCTAGATAGGGTCGTAGTCGAGTCCTTTGATAGTGTGCTATGCACTTTTGTTGGTTTCTTTGAGTTCTAGCCATTGAGGGCATTTATGTCATTTCACTCAGATTTTATTGTATTTGGTCTGATGCACTTGATGTATTATTTTCGCATTTTATTCATTATTAAATCTGGTTTAAGATGAACTTTGTTTTTATTAAATAAAAACTTGTTGATTTCTTTCCGCTAGATATTGGCATGTGCATGAGTTAGTCTGCGGGGTATAGGCACGTATACCCTGGCCAATCACGCGACCCTGAGTTTGAGGCGTGACAATTTTATAGACTTTGGGTCAAAGTCACTAATGTATTAGAGACTTTTGCCAAAAGTCTATAATAGCTATATAATTGAAAAATAATAATTTTAATTAATGAAATATCTTTTTAAAAATACAAAAGATGTGTTGTGGTTCAAAAAAATATTTTTTATTAAAATATTTCACAATTTTTATTTTAAATTTAATTTTATAAACTTTGTGTAAAAGTCTCTAATGAATTAAAGAGTTTGAAATATATTTTGTAGACTCTAACACCTCAGTTTTATTATAAATTAAAATTATTTTTAAAATATATATATATATTTAACCAAAGCCTCTAATTGATTAGAGACTTTAATCCATGAGTAAAGTGAGTATCAAATCTATTAAGTTTCGATTTTGAGAATTTTGAATTTCGAAATCTGAATTTGAGAATTTTTTTCTCCCAAAATATAGTTTGAGAAATTCCTATTAATTTAATAAGACTTGATAAATTAATATACTATTATTAATGTCAACTTAAGTTATTGCGTATATTTTAATGTGGGATTGTAACGAGAAGTCTTCAAAATAGAAGAACTCAAGGGTATATTTTAGTTGAATACGCAAAGAAATGGTAAGAAATATGAAATAGAGAAAAATTATTGTTACTTTGGTTGAATAGTTATTCCTTTTGTTTAGTTGAGAATAAGACTCACAATGGGTAGAATTTTAAATGCGTAAACAGTCTATCCAATCAATTTAAATCGATTTTGATTGAATATTAATTCATCACACGTCTTTATCATCTCTTATCTAATTTCGATCGGATATTAATTCATTACATATCTTATCATCTCTTATCCGTAAATATGTCTTAATCAATTTAAGATATGAATTATTAAAGCCATTAGGGTGATCAACTAATCAGTTTCGATTAGGTATGAATTATTAAAGCCAATGTACACAGAACAATTTCAAGTAAGAGATATCACCTTCAAGTACTGGATATTACTCAAAATTAGGTAACTTGTCAATTATAACACTAACATATATCATAACATTTAATAATTTACGTTTAAAAATACTTGTTTAATTATTATATATAATTAGTTGAAAACTCACACATTGCATAATTATATATATATATATATATATATATATATATATATATATATATATAATTTAAATCTTTTTAAAAATTATGTCAACAAATTAAAATTAAGTTAATTTAAATTATAATATTCAATACCTAAATAATTAAAAATAATAACAAATATCATATATTAAAATATATAAGTGTAGAGAAAAATATAAATATAAATTTAATTTAATGTATATAATTATAAAATCATATATATTTTTTAAAATATGATTTGTATTTTTTTACCTTAAATTAGAAATTAAAATTAACCAAATTATACACGAATATATGCATAAAATGTAAAAAAAAATATCTAAATTAAACTCACCATAATTAATTACTTTTTTTTAATGTGATAATTATAATATTTGGTAATTGAATTATTAATTTATTCTATATATATAATGTGTTTCTTCTCACATCAACTCGAATTTAAGCTCTAACGTAGAGTTATCAAGCAAGACACCAATTTCTCAAACTAACTTAATCGATCAAATTCCAATAACGATATTTTCTTATTTGCGATGCCTAATATTTTAATTTTGGTAATAAAAAATACAATATCGAAGAATTAAATGCTTATTTGTTGTATGAATTACTAAATTAATTAATTATTCAAAAATAAAAGATTTTCAAAATATTGGAGCTTAATTTTAAATTATTCTAAGATAACTAATTTATGATGCATTTAGTTGAAAAATTGATCTTTTAAAAAATTCTTTAAAATAAATATTTTCTATTATGAATTAAAAGTCAATTTTATTTTAATAAAAATTTATTAAAATTTTAATTAATTGGGTGAAACAATTATGGACACTAATTGATCGTATATATTATTTCTATTTTTTGTCATATTCAGAGAATTTTTTAAATACATAAAAAATAAAACACTAATTAATTTTTGAATACAAAAGTAAAAAATATTTCAAAACATATAATAAGTTATTAAAAAATATATACAAATAAAATTGAAAAATATAAATAATTTTAAGGGTAAACATTAAATATAACACAAATATAAATAAACTATACAAATCAAATTTGCATAAGTATAGATAACAATTGAAAAAATAAATAAAAATAAATTATATAATAATTATAATATTAAAAAATATTTTTAATAATTATTCAGTAAACCTATAATTACTACCACAAAAATATAGGTTCAAAGAAATATATATATATATAAATCAAGAATCAACACTAATATTTTTAAGAGAAATTTTTTTGACCTCAATACATAAAAAAGCTTCTATATTATTGTATATATTTATTTAATAATATATTTATTTTTGGAGAGTAATTTTTAATAAAAATATTCATTGTAATGATATTTTGCATAAAAAAATCAAAACAATTATAATAACTTCATGTAGATTTCAAAGATTAAAATATACAAAAAAATAGATAATACATCTCTAGTGAAAGAATTTATTCTTACAAAAATATTTATTTTTGCATAGTAATTTTTAATAGAAAATCATTGTGATGATGATATTTTGGATGAAAAAATCAAAACAATTATAATAAATTTATATAGATTTCAAAAATTAAAATATACAAAAAAAATTAGATAATACATCTCTAGTTAAAGAACATGTTCTACTTACAAAAAAAAATAGAATGCTACATTAATTGGCATTTCAAAACAAAGCAAAATTGTGCATGTGACATTAATTGTCGAAGAGATAAAAAAAAGGGTATTAAAATTTTAAAATTTAAAAGGTTTAGATTTGCTACGTCAACCAAATTTAATTAATATAATTGATTATTGTATACAACGCCTACATCTGCGCAGTAATTATTTCAATTTTATTATATTAATACACAATTAATTTCAATGGCTCCCTCCAATTAAATTCATTACTGTAATTTGTGCAATTAATAATAATGTTTATATAATGAGAAAAAAATATAAATTATAATTAATTTGCAGCAATATGCAATATAATTGATCGAAATTAATTATGAAATAAAATATAAATTAGAATTATTAAGCAAAGCTTGATTCTAAATTTGCCCGGTGACAATTTTGAATCTTAATCAAATAAATTTATATAATATAAATTTATCAATTTTGTAAAATTACTAATATAGATAGTAAATATTAGTTTACTAAATTTCAATAATGAAAATATATAAGAAAAGAAAAAATAATCCGAAATAAAATATAATTTAGAGTTAATTAAGCAAAGTATGATTCTAAATTTCCCATGCGGCAATTTTGAATCTTAATCAAATAAATTTATATAGTATAAATTTATAAATTTTGTAAAATTACGAATATACATAGTAAACGTGAGTTTAGTAAATTTCAACAATGAAAATATATAAGAAAAGAAAAAATAATCCATCCAACACGAAAAATTTCTTCTAAATATAACATATATTTAATAAATCAAAAATTTAATTAATGGGTCCTGCATAGAGAACAAAAACTTTATCAAAGAATTATAGTTGGTACTTCAAAGTAAAATAATCAGTCCAGAATGAAATCAACGTTAAATAAATTTATCGGTAAAACATGCAAAAATTGATTCACTACTAGAATTTGAGTCTTCAGCAACGGCCGCTCAAGCCGTTGCTATTTGCAACGACATTCTTACGGCCGCTCAAGCTGTTGCAGATATGTTGTATCTGCAACGGCTTTCTAACGGACACGCGAGCCGTTGCTAATGATTTTAATTATCTGCAACGGCTTTCTAACGGACACGCGAGCCGTTGCTAATGATTTTAATTATCAGCAACGGCTTTCTAACGTACAAGTGAGCCGTTGCTGATGATAACTTATTAGCAACGGCTTTCTAACGAGTGAGTGAGTCGTTGCTGATAAGTTTATATAGGTCACAGATCACGCCCGCCCCTTCTTCCTCCCGCTGTTGCCGCCGCCTCCTCCTCCCGCCTCTCGTCGTCGCTGCCGACGATGCCGAGCTGCCGCTGCCGACGCTGTCGTCCGTCCTCGACCGTCGATTTTAGGTATTCATCGCCGCCCGGCCATCTCTTCCAATTGCGGCCGGCGGGAAATCCGACTGAAACCCTATTTTTAGGGTTTCGACAGGCGGCGGGCGGCCGATGGCCGCCGCCGAATCTTGTACAGTGTCCGGACACTGTACTCCGGCGCCAAAAATTGTAGATTATTTTTTATTTATTTATTTATTTATTTATTTATTTGTTAATTAATTATTTAGATTAATTATTTAATTTGTTAGATCAAGGCCGATTGTAATATCAGCGGGGTTGCGTATGATCGGATTGTAGGATTGATTAATGGAATGCTGCCTACTGATAACAAGTTTGAGCTAACTTTTTATAAGACTAAAAAGCTAATGAGAAAATTGGGGCTTGGGTACGAAAAAATACACGCGTGCCAAAATAACTGTTTTTTATATTATAAAGAAAATGTGCAGTTGGATAAATGCCCTGTATGTCAACATCCTCATTACAAGGAGAAGAAATTGGTCCGACAGAAAAATATCCCGTTTAAGGTGCTTCGATATTTTCCACTAACACCGAGGCTTCAAATATTATTCATGTCGGAAAAGACAGCCCCCTACATGAGTTGGCATGCAAGAAGTCGTGATGATACAGTAATGACTCATCCATCCGATAGTGAAGCATGGAAATATTTGGATACATATTATCCTTCATTTGCTAGGGATACTAGAAATATAAGATTGGGATTGTGCACAGATGGTTTTAATCCGTTTGGACATTCTGCAACTTCTTTTTCAGTTGGTCAGTGCTGCTGACAGTTTATAATTTGCCACCGTCAATGTGTATGAAAGATGAATTTATTTATCTTTCGATGATTATTCTGGGTCCTAAGGGTCCGCAAAAAGAAATTGACATATTTCTCAGACCATTGATAGATGAATTGAAAATATTGTGGACTGAGGGAGCTGTCACTTATGATTGTCATCGGAAGCAAAACTTCAATTTAAAGGCCACGATCTTGTGGACAATCAATGATTTCCCGGCGTACGGCATGTTGTCTGGTTGGAGCACTCATAGCCGACTCTCTTATCTGTATTGTATGGAACACTCTAAATCAATCAGTCTTCAGAACGGACGAAAAATCTCATTCTTTGATTGTCATCGTTGATTCCTATTGGCTAATCATCAGTATCGAGGAAATCGTAATAAATTTACTAAGGGCAGAGTCGAAAGAGATGGGCCACCACCGATGTTGTCTGGTGAACAAATGTTAGCACGTGTTTGAGCACTTCCAGATATAGTATTTGGTCTCAATGAAAGAGTGTCAGGTTTTGGCCAAACACATAACTGGGTGAAAAGAAGTATCTTTTGGGAATTGCCCTATTGGAGTTCATTATTGATTCGACATAATTTAGATGTCATGCATATTGAAAAAAATGTGTTTGATAATATTTTCAACACTTTGATGGATATTTCCGGAAAAACTAAAGATAATGTCAAAGCCCGACATGATATGAAAATACTTTGTAAAAGACTAGAGTTGGAGTTACAAGAGGTCAACGAACGATATCTGAAACCGAAGGCCCTATATGTGTTAAATAAACAACAGATCAAAGATGTTTGTCAATGGGTAAAAGAACTCAGATTACCCGATGGATATGCTTCAAACTTATCTCGATGTGTGAACGTCGATGATTGTAAAATATCAGGGATGAATAGCCATGATTGTTATGTATTCATGCAGAGATTACTTCCGATCGCATTTCGAGATCTTCTACCTGATAATATTTGGGGTCCGTTGACTGAATTAAATATGCTTTTTAGAAACATATGTGCAAATGTCCTTCAAGTCGAAGATATGTGAACACTTGAAAATAATATTGTTGAAATCATATGCAAGCTGGAGCAATTTTTCCCTCCTGCATTTTTTGACTCGATGGAGCATCTACCGATACACTTGACATACGAGGCATGAGTTGGTGGCCCCGTTCAATATCGGTGGATGTACTTATTTGAAAGATACATGAATCGTCTGAAGAAAAAAGTAAAGAACACCACAGCTGTTGAAGGATCAATATCTGAATCGTATATCATCCAAGAAATTTCAACATTCTGCTCATTTTACTTTGAATCGACAGTACAGACAAGATTTGATCGTCTTCCACATAACGACGACGGGGGTGTTCGACATTTAGATGGGCGTTTAAATATATTTTGTCACTCTGGTCGTGCTTTTGGTTCTCGTCCATCTCGATACTTAAGCGAGGAAGAGTATCATTTGGCACACTTGTATGTATTACTCAATTGTCCAGAGATTGAACAATTCATTGAAATATTTGACATTGAGATGGTGCAAAAATACTCTATTCACAACGATGAAGAATTGGAGAGATTACAGAATCGTGATTTCCCTACTTGGATTCAGACTTACAGCAAAGATCACAGAGCTGAAATAGATGAAAGAATATTTGAGTTTGTTAGTGGACCGTCGCGACTTGTGTCGTGCTATAGCGGATATTTTGTTAATGGGTATAAATTTCACACGGTTGAATATGCATTTACAAAGAAGACGATGAAAGCTGGGGTCTGTGTACGTGAAAGGGACAACCTATGTTGAATGTGATATGGATTTTTATGGACTGATGGAAGAAGTGAAAGAGTTGCACTACTTCGGCTTGAAATCAGTTATTCTATTTAGATGTCATTGGTTCGATACAACAGAAAGAGGCATGAAAGTTCATCCAAAATATAAAGTTGTTGAGGTTAATTACAAATCTAAATTGGCAGCAAATGAGCCTTTTATATTGGCATCACAAGCCGAACAAGTATATTACGCGAAGTATTCGGCTCGAAATAAAGATAGAGCAGATTGGCGTGTAGTCTGTAAGACAAAAGATAGAGGAAAAATTGATCCGATAGTAGGAGAAAATAAGTTGATACCTGATATGACAGATGGTTTCTATCAAAAAGATGATCCTCCTGCTGTAGATCGTATTATTCCAATACTCGAGGATGCAGACACAACGTCAATTCAATTAGAAGTTGAATATGCTGATGATGACGATCATGAAATTGAGGAAACTGGAGATGTAGAAGAGGAAGAATTCGAATACTATTATTCAGATGATAAGGAATAATTGTAAAGTATATATTTTATTAAATATATCTCTACTATTTATACAATAATCTGATTATATGTCTATTCGACAGATATGTCTGGTCGTGGTTATCGTTGTAGGAGAGCTTCGGAGTCTCCGATCGGTGAGACTCCTACACTTACTCATGCTGCTGATCCTCCTGTTGCTGATCCTCATGCCGATGATACTGCCGAGGCTAGTACATCCAGACGCAGGCGGCTACGCGGGCCGAACAAGTGGCAGCCTCCACCAGCCACAGAGTCACGTAGATTTATTAGCGTGATTGGAGAGCGGTAATATATCATGAATTATGAATCATTATAAATTCATTATAATCATAAAATAATATTAAAATTTATTTTTGTTGTGCAGGTTCGAGCAAGAAGAAGTGCCGAGGAGCATTTCTTCTACTATTCGACGATATATGCACGGGGCATGGCCTACGTGGTCTCACGTGCCTAGCGAGCACGTCGACATGTTATGGCGCGAGTTTGAGGCATGTATTATTATTATTTTTACATGCATGATGATTAATATTGGTACTGATATTATTATTCTGCAAGCTCGCTATACATGGGCTGAGGACCAAAGGCCCTTCATTTACGCTGCTTGGGAGGCTATTTCTCGGGCAAGGTACAACGGGCAGCTGGGGCAGGCCCGGTCCCAGGCGATGGCACGAGCTGGGACTACTAACATCGCGGAGACTCGGGGATACGGCCCCGATTGGATTACTCCGGATATATGGGACCAGCTCGTGGGAATATGGTCGACGGATCGATGGCAGGAGGTTTCTAGGAATGCGGCTAGAAATCGCATGTCGGGGGAGCAGCGCGTCACACCGGCGGCTCTATTGCATTTGCAGTGCACGCGAATCGTATGGTAAGTATACCTTTTAATTATATATTTTATTTGTTACTATGTGTACTAATTAATGTATTTGTTTTGTAAATGTAGACAACGGTGTCGGATGACGGGACTGTCCAGCGACCCTCCCTGATGGCGGTGTTTGAGCGGACTCACCGTTGAGCACATGGGACGGGGGAGTACATCGACAACCGCGCTGCATACATTATGGTAACTATATATTTGTTTAAATTATTCATTATATATTTATAATTTAAGTTTTATGATAAATATTAAACAAAAAATCAAACTCGAGTAGGAGACCTACAGCCAGACAGTCGTGCAGCGCGGGGGCACCCCCGAGGACTTTGACGCAGTAACGTGGGTCGAGGCCGCAGGTGGCTGGGACCATGGCCGTGTATATGGCTTTGCAAATAGTGGTCATGCGCGAGCCGTACTAGGGCCACTTGG
The DNA here is from genome assembly GCA_034359265.1 of Canna indica. Lineage (NCBI taxonomy): Eukaryota > Viridiplantae > Streptophyta > Magnoliopsida > Zingiberales > Cannaceae > Canna > Canna indica. The sequence continues at coordinate 71,683,866 of CP136890.1, read as the reverse complement.
GGCACCGACCCCTCCGGTCGCTGGTGAGCGGCCGTCCACTTCCAGATCCAGTTATGATCATAGTAGCAGAATAAGGACTCTAGAGGAGACGGTCACGCGTCAGACTGAGATGATGGAGCGCCAGAGTCAGATGATGGCGAAGATGCATGCTATGCTACGCAACATGTCAGGTCATCCCGAAGCAGGCATCTCTTCGGCATCATCTCATCCATCGTCCTCGAGTCAATCCACGCCGGTGTACACTCAAGCACTCCAGACCCCGCCAAATGATCCAGGCCATCCTCCATCGTCATCGTGAGATTTTTTATATATTGACTTTGTTACTGAGATATTATACTTGTTTAATTTATTTTGTTTGGATATTGATACTTCAATTTTGCATTTGAATAGTTTTTATACTATTGTGGATAATTATCAATATAAATATAATTGTTTTAATGTATATCTTGGTGTATTTGTGATGTGTGAATGAATGTGTGTATGAGTGTATGGGTGTGTGAGTTATGTATCAGATAATGTATCAATGTATCAATGAAAATTTAAAATTTTAATTTTTTTCATTACCAGGTTCACATCATCAGCAACGGCTTTCCCACGGCCATCCGTAGGAAAGCCGTTGCTAAAAGTTTATCGAAAGCCGTTGCTGATGACCTACAGCAACGGCTTAGCAACGGGCTTTTACTAACGGCGTTGCTACGGGCTCACCAGCCGTTGCTATTAATGTTATCAGCAACGTCTCCGCGTCCGTGGCAAAACCGTTGCTGATAATATTTTTAGCAACGGCCAGAGCGGCCGTTGCTAAGTTATCAGCAACGCGATTTTCTGCCACGGCTCCATTGCAACGGCGCCAGTCGTTGCACGCCGTTGCTGATGATTTTCAGCAACGGCATCAGCCGTTGTTGATGCTCATTTTTCTAGTAGTGATTGCTCCTTAAGGACATACTGAGAATATATAGATAATAATTCAGAAACATTGTAATGATCAATAAAATCAGAAATGAGGAATACAACAATAAGTCGGTATCTCGCCTCGCAAGATCTGATTCTAAAGAATATGATTGTGCAACCTAAAAATGTCAAAACAACGAGGACAATAAACTATCGATTACTAACTACTAAAGGAGAAAAAATATACATAAAATAATTTTAACTATAAGACATGTATCAAAAAAAAAAACCTGAATGTTGATTTCATTTTATTCTCGGAGGATGATTAAACTTACAATTCGCTCCTACAAATAGGCCAAGTCCTCATATAGTAAGTGTCATCGAGTGAACTGTGCATATTTGATCGATTCAATTTGCACAGGCCACACTCCAATAATAAAGGAGTGACAGTTACTATTTTCATAAAAGATACATTTAATTGATTAAATTTTCATTTACATGAATGCTGCCTACATCTAAAAGGAATAATTTTATGCAAAACGCTTGCATAAATGAATATTTGATTACTATGCATATTTTAAATTAATTATTCCACGGGCCATACTCCAATAATAAATGAGTGACAATTACTATTTTAATTAATTTTTTATTTTCATAAATGTTATCTACCTCTAAAAGGAATAATTTTATGCAAAATGCTTGCATAAATGCACATTTGATTACTGTGCACATTTTAAATTAATTAAAAGATACACATTTACATGAATGCACAACGATTAGGTTACTGTGCATAAATAAGATAACTAGCATTGATTACATAAAATAAAAATTTATACAAATAATAATCAAAATGAATGCTCTGAATTAAATAAATATTAAAAATCAATTGAAGTTAAAATTAAAATAATAAATAATACTAATTAGAAAAGAATAAACATAAATAAATATAATCTTACTTAAATAATAATGAATAATTAAATATAATAATAACTTCATAAAAATACTCCCTCAAATACAAACTAAATAAGCATATTGAAAAAATAATAAATAAACCAATAACTAATACTAAATAATAATAATAATAATAATTAAATAGCCTGATATTTAATTATTATTTATGGAATAAATATAAAAAATAATAAAAATAATAAGTAATAGTTGAGAGAGAAATCAAGAGAGAAATATTAAGAAAGAGAGAGTTGAGAGAGGGGGAAGAGAGATATTAAAAGAAAAGAAAAAAGAAATCATTAAAATATATATAGAATTAAGAGAGAGGAGAAAAGCTACCGAACCTGTGAGAGGGAGGAGGAGAGAGAGTATGCATTAATTAAATATTAGAGAGAGAAAAATCATTAAAAAGAGAGAATTGAGAGATGAGGAAGAAAGGGAAAAAAAATTATTAAAAGAAAGAGATAAATCATTAAAGAAGATAATTAGGTGAAAGATGAAAAGTGAGATATAGATGTTAGAATATTTTTTAATTAAAATATATATTTTTGGATTACTGTCAATTGTGATTTTTAATTTAAACGGATTAATCTTATGATCCTATTTGAGATGTATAGTGGCTCATTTGATTTTGATCCATGTGACTTGAGCTCAAAACACTTAATCTTGATTGATATGATTAGTCAAGTGTAGGCCCGATTAATGAAGCTCGTGATGGAGATAACTCATTTAATCAATTGTAAATAGAGGCTAGGTCGCTTGTACACACATGTGAGATGATAGGAATTAAAAATCCTAGCTCATTGTTATTTTTTCAATCAAAGCACAATTTTTTGAGAAAATGATATGGAAAAAAATTTAGCTATTTTTGAAGACCCAAAAAATTATTTTCGTTGTATTTTTATCTCTTCAAATAAGATCTTTTCTTTATCTATTTATAATTAATAAGAAAAATTTATTTGAGATTTGAATATATTCTTTCCGGATCTATTGTATTATTCTTTTACACCATATGATTACTTATTATTTTTATTTTCCGTACTTGCACTGCCGGAAAATATTAATTATTCTCGAAAATATACATATTATTTTGATCGAAAATATATATATGTTGCTTTTTGGTCAGACAGATCCAATTTATATATGAATTTAAGAATCATATTTTTATTTGATGTGATGCATCATGTTTCTATCATGCAAATTATTATATGCAATTTTATCGATATAAACATGCTGTCGCGAATATGTACCTTAATCTACAATTTTTTTTTCTTCTCGAAAAGTTCCGTTGTTTTAATTGATAGTTTTTTCTTAATCTCGAGAAGCGTGTAGAAAGGCATATCCTCTATTCTGTTCATTCTTATAATTTTTCTGAATTTTACTGCTTCAATCGAGAGTTTCGATCGGCGTTTTTTTCCTCGGTTATTTCGGCATGAAATTGCGTGTTGCTCCGCTTTTGGATTTCTCTTGGATTTTTTTTTTGCGTGCCTAAAGGACTGTGCACATCTACTCAAATTGTGACCGCTTGATCCGTGCTGGTCTTCCTCGTTAAGCAAATCATTTTCTTGATCGATGTGCTGGTTTCTGCTCAGATTTCGACGTAGAATTTTTCTCACTACGTTGTGTCTGCACAAAGACTCGCCGAACACAAGATACCCGATTTATTTTCCTGCTCTTTCTCGGATTTTTTTAAAAATTACTGTGCCTCGGAGGGCATGCCGGGTTCCGCACACAATCTGTGCAATCTGTCGTTCGTGTGAACCTTTTTTTTTCTCGAATTTAATGTTCTGAATCATTGTGAGACTTTTATCTGATTCATTGATAATGCTTCGTTGGTGTGAATCTTTGTAGTGCCTCGTTGACGTGCATATATATTTGCTTGCGTCATTAAGAGGGGCCGAGTTCGTTGCTTCTCACCTGGGGACGCGAGCACCTCTGGGGCTTGCTGACGCAAGCGGCTCTGTCTCGCGAGGCATGCAGCGCCTGCTTCTTGCCGCGCGACGCGAGCTTGAGCAAGCAGTCCGCGTGCGGCAAGCGGGTGCATGCCGCGCTGCTTGCGCCGTGATCTAACGGGCACAAGGACCCAGCGGGCCGGGCAGACCCTGCTGAGCGGGCGCATCAAATGTTGGTTCAGCAATTTTTTTATTAAAATCGGTTCAACTACCGCCCAGCAAATTTTGAATTCAGTGTATTTCAATTAAGCCGGTCCATTTTTTGATGAGCATGTTCTTTCTTTCCTTTTTCTCTTATTTTTTTTTATAATTAAGCCGGTCTAACCTTTTAATTGAATCTGGTTCAATCTAAATTATGTTTGATTCATCTTAATTATATTTGATTCCTGCTTAATTGATCCGTTTATAATTGGTTCAATTTTGGTTCAATAAAATTTTTATTGGTTCACAATATTTTGATCATTTACTTAAAAGTTAGACCATAGCATGAAATTTTGAATACAATATTATTGTCTACCCACTCATGAGCCAATATGAACATAGCATAGATTATTTTGTCATGCTAATTTTGCTCACATACTATAATTGATTTTAATTTATTATTGTCAATTTTATTATCGTGTTACATCTATTGTACGTAGAAATGTGGCTAATTTATTTATGTTAATTTTTCTACCTGTTGACATAATTATTTGTTTTTTAAATTTATGCAAATTTTATGAATGTCAATCTGTTATTGTACTTCATGACATATTTTGCCTCATGTTGGGTCTTGATTTATTATTGATTATTTATTTTACCATTGTATTTCATGTTATGCTATATTTTGCTTCATGCATAGCTGATATAATGTTGCTATATGATAAAATTATTGCTCGTTTTAATATATGTGGATGCATTTGGGCCTAATAATGTTTATTATAGTCAACTTTATCATGTCTTTATTGTAGTATTCAAATTTTAATATTGTTATGTAAACTTTTCTATCTTGTGCCGGAACTGAACTGGGTTATTGGACATTGTCTATGGGTTCAATACTATTATTGATTTGTTTCCACTTTTTTCAGCCCGCTGCTCATAAAAGCTCTGCGCACTATAAATAGACTTATTTTTCTATTCAATTTAGGCCTAATGTAATATTGTCATTATGATTTTATTATAATACTGCAGAATTGACACAATATAATTGATTTATTATTCATATTTTGCTGACAATTTTAATCAATGAATTTATTGCTGTCAATTTTATTGTCATGCTACATGTTATACTATATATGTTTTATATAGAATCTTCATAGATTAATTTATTATTTACATGTTAGCATTGTTATTCATTTTATGTTATATGGATTATTTGGAATATTAATTCATTATTGTAAATAATGCTACCATTTTTTATAAATATGAAACCTAATATAGCTGCAATTAGGTGAGGAAATTGACATAATTTACAACCACATAAATATAAATAATATTTTGAAATGGTCATTGATTTAAATTCATTATTAATTATGATACTTTATTCTTGTACCAATTTTACAATATATATTATGGATTTGAATATTTGACATGTGGACAATTGATTCCTATATAAGATTTTTTTACTGATTATTGCTTGTAATTATTGTCAAAATGGGATTACTTGTAGTGATTAGTGGTTTTTCTTATCATACGAGGAATGCTTCAAATTAATTCATTCAATAGTTTGTCCCAAAGGAGGATTATTGGGTGTTTTAATTGGAAGTTTTGTAATGGAGTTAGAAGAGTGTGCATTGGTCTAGAAATTTGTCTGCCCAAAGGTGATAGGTTTTCAAAAATCAATATATTCTCATTATTTAACTCATCGATGCTTTATTTCATGATTGCATGTTCTGCCCAAAGGTGAATATGTAATATTTGATTAGCCTCAATTTTAATTTTATTATATGCTCTATAATTTAATCTAACACATTCTAATTATATTATGATGAAGTTATTAGAGTGTGCGTTGGTCTAGAAAATCTGTCTGCCCAAAGGGGATAGATTCTTGAAAACTAATGTGTTCTCATTGATTAACTGATTCATAAATCGATCACTTATTGATAAGATAGTGACACTCATAGGATGTGAAGAAAATAATTGATTAATATATATGTGAAGGTCAGTGGGAGGAAAATATTTTTTCTATTAGTAACTAGCTGAATATCAAGCTATCTGACCTAAAAATATTAATATATGACTTCACATTGTAGATATCATTACAAGACTTCAAACATTTAGAATCAATTTTTTTTTATAGCTAGAGATCTTGTAAATAAGGAGATATAATTATTGAACACATGGAAATAATTTTTATATTAGCATATTCCTTAACCAAGGACTTAGGCCCATAGTCTTTGAAAGACATGTTAAAAATATGAGCATTTTTTGAGTTCTTTTGATATGCTTGGTTAGTGGGAGTTTTATATTTATTTATGCTAATTATTGAGCAATTTAACGCGTGATTGTTAGATATTATTTTACTGCATGCTTAATAATTTGTATTGTATTATCACAAATTATATATATGTGTTCAATGTGTTTAGAGACTCGGTATCATATTGAATCAAGTTGTCCCTTGATTGATACCATATTTGAGTCTGGGCGACACGATGATTTTGATTATCTATATGCATATTTGAGACTTGGTATCATTTGAATCAAGATGTCAATTGATTGATACCATATTTGAGTCTAGGACATTATGACTTTGTTTACAAATATGTGTTTTGCATATTTGAGACTCGGTGTCATATGAATCAAGTTGCCCACTGATTGACACCATATTTGAGTATAGGGACATGATGGTTTTTTGAACCATACGCTTTCTCTTGCCGAAAGGTATATAAAGAAGAGAAAGTATAAGGACTGACAATGAAAATAGCACTGTTCTTATCGAATCATTTTGAGTGTTGTTTTCATGCTACACTCCACACCAATGATAATTGTCAGCAATATTTATGGTATTCGTGACCATGGAAAGTCTTATGTCCAGGAATGACGTGATGACTGCTATGATCCAATATTATTGGTTTGTTGATAAGAGTCATAATAAATGTTGCATCTTGGATCATATTTTTCTTGTGATCACATTTTTGTGATTAACCCGAGAGTCATTTTTAAATGAATATTTTCAAATTATAGTTATGCAATTGACCTTGCCCAAGTAGGAGAATGTTAGAATATTTTTTAATTAAAATATATATTTCTTTATTTTTAAATATTCTTTTTTGTGGACTACGATCAATTATGATTTTTGATTTAAACGGGTTAATCTTATGGTCCTATTTGAGATGTATATTGACTCATTTAATTTTGATCCATGTGACTTGAGCTCAAAACACTTAACCTTGATTAGTGTGATTAGTCAAGTGTAGGCCCGATTAATGAAGTCCGTGATGGAGAGGGCTCATTTAATCAATTATAAATAGAGACTAGGTCCCCTCTACACACATGTGAGATGATAGGAATTAGAAACCCTAGCTCATTGTTGCTTTCCCCATCAAAGCAGAGCATTTTGAGAAAGTGATGTAGAGAAAGATCTAGCTATTCCTGGAGATCCAAAAAATTACTTCCGTTGTATTTCTATCTCTTCAAGTAAGATCTTTTCTTTATCTATTTATAATTGGTATTCTTAAATTCATGTAATTATTATGTTATTAATTTTTCTTACAATAGAAAGTTATTTTTTAAAATAAAAATAATTTTTTTTCAAATTGTCATGTCAGCCAATCTTGAGTATTAGAGTGACACATGACAATTATGTATCTTGCTTTTAAGTATATATATAGATTATAATCATTATTTAATTATGCATTTGGGTAGTGATTTTAGACTTCTTACTGTGAGTAATCATTTGTGCCTTATCTCTTTAAATTGAACATAAACATATGTGAGTGGACTGGACTAGCTCTTTGGTCCCGATCGAATCAGGCCCGGATGCTTCCCACACTCATGAATCAGACTCATATCAAATCAACAACTATCTGACCCGAGGGCTCCACCCGGCCAAACAAAAATATTAATATCCTTCATTAATTACCAGGAATTCAACTGTATAATTTTGTCATCTCCGGGATACACTTTGATCCATTCAAGCCAAATCCCTGCGAGATTCTAGGAGACATCAACGCCAAACATCATTGACCTGCTTAATAATTAAAATAGACACGACACACATCAGATATATATACTCTCGATTATAATTCCAAACTCATCATCTGAGATTTTTTCTCACTTGAGCATCAGAGTGTCTTTACAAGTCACCATCGGAGTCGCGTTGGACCAAGGAGACGCAGAGGCCTACATCATCTCGACTCGGGCGAGAACATTTGACGCCTACTGTGGGGTTGAGTGAATCTTACCTGCCCCACCATGGTAAACACTCGGAGTTATGCTAACGCCGCCGCAAACAAGAAACAACGTTCCTCCGCTACCAAGAGATGCTGTCACACCCCAAATCCGGTATGATCGATCAGGGTACGCCACGTACCCCGAAGTCTAACCCCTAAAACAAACTATACATAAATAAGTAATTATGAACCTAAACATTTTATAATATTTAAAACTTAAAGAAAAACATCAAATCCTAAAAGAAACTCAACCACTAATTAAAAAAAAAGCTAAATGTTCAATTTATTTTCAAAACTTTAAAATCTCAACAAGGACACCCCAAACTAAGAAAAATACGAAAACGGAATAACCGAGTCTACATGACTCAACAAAAAAAAACGACTGGACTCGGTATCCTCCTCGATCACGGCATGTCATAAGACCTGTTGTCATGCCGTCACTAGCCGCGCTACTGCACCCCTGTACCTCTCTGATCTAACTCAGGTACTACAAAATAATAAAAATGAGGGGTAAGTCCAACTAGAACTTAGTGAGTACATTATGTAAAAACCAAACAACATAAACGAGCATTTGAACATAACAAGAACATAAGGATAAATATCATAAATCTACCACCACTATGAGCATGATAAACAACCATCAACAAGTGACTAAATATAACACATGAATAAATACAACCTCATGAATAAAGTAATGTCAATGCAATGCCTTAATCACATGAATGCAACATCCACATGAATCACCTCCGGACCCGTCGGTCCCATGTAGCCACATAGGATAGGTAGACGGGTAGCCGCCGCACTACTACCCAGCTCAGTGTTACCCTGTTGGTTATGCCCTCCCCTTACCGACACTAGCTCTTCTGAGCCAGCCTGTTGGGGCATACGTTCCCCTCACCGCTCGGGTCTCCGGACAGTCTCCTTGGGGTATGATCTCCCCGCACCAGCCGAACTTCCAAAATAAAGCCAACACTGTCTCTTCTGAGCTAGCAAGGCTTTCGAAAAATACAACAAGCACATCACAACATCACACACGTGGGCATATGAAAACAAAATAAGATGTGCTGTCAATAAGTAATAAAGGGTGTATCTAGGGCATACCTCAACCTCCACCTACTTTTGTCATACAATCACAACCACACACAGATAGATGCATATGGAAATAGTGCTCACAAATTAAGATCTCACTGCATTCATAACAACCATGAAATAATGAATATCGCATGTCCAACATCGTAAGAAAAGGAAACAAGTATATCATGAAAAATAATGCAAAATGAACTTCAACAGGATAATTAATGGAATAGAACAACAAGTTAATGTTTCTACATACAGTAACGCTGATCTAGGATAAAATTCACCTCATCAACAATTAATATAACGAATCAACTCAGATTGGAACCATAAATACATATAAAACATGATTTTCTAATTTGGCACGCAAAATGAGGCATCGATCGCCCATTGCTTTCAAAATCCAGAGGTCTGATGGCGAAACAAACCTCACCGATAAATCCAGAACATAGATTAGGTGAAAATTCATATATAATATGAATATTTTTGCTAACTTTAATATCTCAAAATAATTATTTAAAATAATATAAGAAATGTCTTGAATTTATTTAATAAATCACTGTTACGAATAAATATAACGGTGCTACAATTCAAATAAATCAATAATGAAATTTCAGCCCTTCATCTATATGACGCAATCATAACCCTCCATCTACATGATGCAATCATAGTCTTACATCTATCAAGATGCAATCGCAACCCTCCATCTACATGATGCAATCATAGCCTTACATCTATCCTGATGCAATCCCAACCTTCCATCTATCCTGATGCAATCACAACCCTCCATCTACATGATACAATCATAGCCTTACATCTATCAAGATGCAATCACAGCCCTCCATCTAAAACACCTCATCTCCCTTACCCAAACCTAGGGTTCCTCTACCCCAAACCCAACCAGCCGCCACCCTCCCCAATCGCCATCGCCGACAGCCCTCCACGAGCTACCGCGCATGGTGGAGGTTGTTGGCGCGCGTGGCAGCGACGCCTCGCCGAGTGCTGCAGTTCATCACGGCTGGCCTCTCCCAAAGCTGCCTCGGTCGGCATTGTAGCCATTGGCCACAGAGCCGAGCACGAAGAAGACGACGGAAAAACAACGACAAAAGACAGATCTGATCATGCACGGCGATCGCCTCCTCGCCAGTGGCTCGGACTACAAGCAGTTAGCCAAAAAAATTGACAGAAAATACAAGATCCGACAATAATATTTTTAAATCTGAATTTAATAGAAGCATGGACATATTAAATCTCAGAAAACCACAAAACAATTTCAGATCTACAAATCAACAGAACATCTACGCGAAATCTCATCCAAACATCCAAAAATCAATATCATGAATGAAAGAATTAGGGAAAAAGGGCCAATCCACTCAGCTATTTGGAGGAGATGGAAGGGAAGAAGACGTGTAGGATCTTCCTTCAATCGACGCCGACGAACTTGTGAAATTCTGACTCCTACGACTCCTCCTCCTCAGCCTACGCCCTCTCTCTCCTCTCTCTCTTGCCTGTAGTGGCGTGCGGCTAAAACCCCTGGCCGCACTCCCCCAAGCTCTAATTTATAGACCTCGATTGGGTCCAGATGACCAAAATACCCCTATTTAAATTATCCGACTTAGACAACCTATATCTAACCCGCTCTAACTTCGATTCGAGTTTCGATTGAATCGTTGAATCCATCTTGAGACCCTCTATCATCCTAGTATGCTAAATCATAGAAATATGGCCAATAAAATTTTCCTAAATTTTTCTACATAATTTGTTTACCCGGGTTCAATCCCGAAGCCTTCCGCCAATCCGCGCTAACTCGGGCCTACGGTCCCTCGCTCAAGAATAAAATATTGTTATTAATATTTTGGGCATTATAATTTCCTCCCCTTTAAAGAAAATCTGTCCTCGAATTTTGAGATTAAGAAGGGAAGCTCACCTCGGCATAAAAAATGTACGGGTACTTCTCTCTCATATCCTGCTCGACCTCCCAAGGTGACCTCCTAACCCGAGCCTCATTAGCCTCAAACCAGCCCACCGGGAATCTACATCTACGCCCATATAGGACTACGAATGGCGTCATCCCAATGCTACTCTGGTAGCTGTTATTATATGCAAACTCTACTCAAGGCATGTATTTCTCCCAACCGTCCTCTAAGTCCAGGACACAAGCTCTCAACGTGCCCTCTAGACTCTGTATGCTCCCCTCCGACTGCCCGTCGATTTGCAGAGAGAAAGTGGTATTGAACCTCACTCGAATGCCCATGGTCTCTTGAAAGGACTTGCCAAAATTTCGGGAGTCACTTGAAATTTTTTTTAATATAAAAATCTATTTTTGTGCAGCGCGCTGGACTCGGGGTTAGTCGAGTCAAGCCTCAGGATCACCTCGAGTAAAAGGTATGACTCGACTAATGATATATGCAATTAAATTGGGCAAATGACTCTTTCCTTTTAAGCATTTATACCTTAATCGAGTTTAAATCGACTCGTGTTACGGGTAGAGTCGGAACCCAAGTTGAGCTCGGGCTTAGTCGAGTCAGTAGTAAGAGTCAAAGGCAAGAATGGAAGGTTAGATGAGGGATTAAAATCCCTCATCCCAGCTGTCGTGCGACTCATCTTGGAGTCGCACAAGGCAGCACATAGGGAGAGAGGGAGAAGGAGCAAGGGAGATAGATCTTGGTTGATCCGGGTTTCACGTCGTCGCTGGAAGATTCGAGATCGTCAACGCTTGATCCTTCATCTTCCTCTAGCAAAGGTGAGTGGTTAGATTTGAAGGATTGGGGGAGGCGGGTAGCCGAACCCCCAGAAATGTTAGGATGTATTTTCTCACGAGTTTTCATCGATTCTTGGTTTCAAAATTGTGTATTCGCTGTTTTGCATCAATTCTTGTCGGATCGTCAAGATTTCTCATTGATTTCTCGAGTTTTAGGGCTGCCGAACCATGGGAAAAGGGGAAAGGTCATGCCAAATTTTTTCCCAATTCCCTTGACGGAAGTAGAGCCCTCGGATGATCTCAATTTCATGAATAGTGTGTTCTTATTCATCGATTTCACGTGTTAAGGAACTCGTCTTCCCTAAAACTCATAGGATTGGCCAAGAAAACCCTAAAGTTTCATGAGAAGGGTTCCGTCGAGTATAGGGGAGGGTCAAACTAGTCATTATGCAATTACGATATAGCGGAGACAATGAATTAGGGTTGGGGATTAATCCTCCTCTTCCTTTCCTACCCTAAGAGGTATGGCCGCGCAAGGTTCACCTTGCTCAAGGCTCGGCCAAGCCTAGGGGAGGGAGAGGGTGAGCTTAGATGATAATTTCCATAGTTAGAGTGCTAAAACAATAGAGGCATAGTGACACTTATGAAGAACTCTAACTATAGCAAGCTAATTTATTGATTCGAATGATAGCGTAGTGACCAACCTTAGCTCATTCCTCTTTAATTTTTGAAATGATGTAATATTTTTACCATGCTTAGTATTTCATGCATTGTTGAATTTATTGTTATCTTACCATGCTAGATAAACTGTTTCTTATTGAATTTAATTCTAAATGCAGTCTATAAATGTTTATTTATGAATCTCGTAGTTATATATATAGTAGTAGTTGTAAATTATACTTACCTTCCTTTAAATTACATATGCTATCCTGAAATGTTCATGGGTGGAATTCCAAGATCGATTCACAAAATTCCTCACCCAAGGTAGCGTATAACACTAGATAACATGTAGGACGTTGCAAGATGCATATTATATATGGAAACTTAGCTAGAAAATAACACAACTTCTAAGACTTCTAGTTTTCATTTTTGGAAACCTAGAACTATTAGGTGTACCCGCTTTTGGAAGGGCAGCATTAATCTGTTGATCCTACAGGTCGGATTAGGGCCGGATACGGACAACTGCCCGAAGTGTATATAAGGAAACCCTAGGATATTTGATTGTGTGATGTGCTTGAGATGGTCCGCCGAGAAGCATGGCGGTCGAAAATGACCAATGCTTGGCTCGACCAGTGATTGGGTCTTGAGATGCACCAGCGGGCCCGTTAGGTGTCAGACCCCAGTTGGGTGGGACTAGCTATCCCTACCCCAGACGGTGTCCGAAGACTAGTAGACCATCCCAGTCGATGGCCTGAGATTTCTTATTTATATCTTGATATGATGTGGCCGAACGACCAGTGTGATTTTACCTTGTATGGCAGGGCCGGTTGTAGCCAGGATTCGTATACCATAAGTAGGCCTTAAGGGCCGGATGCTAGGTAGCTTAATTAGGCTGTTATGGCAGGTTTCTCCTATATGATCTATTCAGAATGACCCCTGGGGTCCATAGTCACACTAAAAAGTAGCTTACCTCCCTGACTATATTTGATACTGCTTTATATGTTATGCATGACTAATTATGGATTATGTGGAGGTTCGAAAGAACCGCTCACTGAGTCCCAAGTGGGCTCATAGTTTGTTTCCTTTGTTTGTAGAGCATGATCAGTGATTGAGGCTCATTGTCATGGTGCAGCTGGAGGGCAAGCAGTGGTGCCATATCTCGTAGTGGCGTCCTTTGGTCATAGTCCAGTGTCATGTAGTAGTTTATTTTCCTTTTCTACACTGACGATTAGTGTTTTGAAAAGTTTGTAATAACTTTGATACAAGAGTCAACAGTTGCTCAATTGCAGGCTCAAGTAAATCAGTTAACTAAGGCGTTCCTCAGGGAGCAAGAACTGAGACAGCATATGCAACAGTAGCAGCAGCCACTGCCATAGCCAGTACCCGTAGTTCCAGTGGTACCAGAGGTGGTAGAGACTGTAGCACTCGTGGTCAAAACTCGAGGGGCCCCAACCTATGCAAATTTCATCACACTGAAGCCACCAGAGTTCACCAGAACAGACCGTCAGGTAGAAGTGACTAAGTTTTTGGGGGATTGCTACGAGTTATGCATGGAGCTGGGGTGCTCGTCGGAGGCAGCGGCTTGTATGGTCGGACTTCAGATGAGGGGACCAGCAAATATCTGGCTACACACCTGGAGGGCCCGTTGGGCAGCTGGCGCACCGCCTCTGGCATGGGAGGAATTTAGGGCGGCTGTGGAGGAGCAGTACCTACCAATGAGTGTTCGCGACAAGTGCGCCCGTGACTTCGAGATGCTGCACCAGTCCGGAGGCATGTCAGTATCGGAATATGAGATGGAGTTCAACCGTCTCTCAAAGTATCATCCAACCCTAGTGGCATCTGAGACCACCAGGGTCAAGAGGTTCGTGGCAGGTTTGAGGCCACAGATCGGCAGGCTCATCCACTACACTGAGGATTCTACTCTGGCTCGGGTAGTGGATGAAGCCATTCGGAAAGAAGCCTTGGTGCCGCTTAAAAGGAATGACGGGCCAGTTAGGAAGAAGTTTCGGCCGCAGGGTTTTGGCAGTCGGCCTTGGCATTCTGAGGGGGCAGTGACCATGGCAGACCATCAGCAAAGCCAAGGAAAGAATGGCAATCGGGGCCGTGGGGGCCCAAGGTCTGGGTCAGTGAGGCCGGCAGTGTCAGGAGGTGGTTCTCAGATATCAGAGGCATTGTAGTGTGGTAGCTGCAGTCGGAGACACTGGGGGTCCTGCCTTAGCCGCACGAACGCTTGCTTTAGGTGCGGCCGAGTCGGACACTTCAAGAAGGACTGTCATGAGGGAATTGGCCAGAAGCCTGAGCAGTCTAAAGGAAAGGCACCGATGTCAATGGGGTCAGTGGCTCAAAGGGGGCAGACGTAGAATAAGGGGTTGCAGACCAGTCATTCAGAGAGGCCATCTGCTAGGGTATATGTTATGAATCGTGATGGGGCAGAGGCGTCCATAGCAGTGGTGACAGGTACTATTTTAGTATGTTCGTCTGCTGCATATGTTTTATTAGATTCAGGTACTACGCACTCATTTGTGTCTGCCAATTTTGCTGCGGAATTGTCGATGGCACCCTCCATGCTTGACAGGCCATTGATAGTATCAACGCCTACGGACGATGCGATCCTAGCAAATTCAATTTACCAAGGCTGCAAAGTGCTCATCTGTGGCCATGTACTGAGTGCAGATTTGACACTCCTACCCACACTTGAACTTGATGTCATCCTTGGCATGGATTGGTTGGCAGAGCACTTTGCGATGTTGGATTGTAGAGCTAAAATAGTTCTGTTTAGCAAGCCTGGGCTGCCGCAGCTCACCTTCCAAGGAGAGGGAGGAAGCAAGCCGACAGGGGTCATCTCAGTCCTAAAGGCTTGTAAGCTGCTTCAGGGCGGCTGCCAATCCTTCCTGGCCTTCGTATCTGCGGCTGAGGAGGAAAGGGGTGAGGCAAGGAATGTCAGCGGAACCCCAGTGGTCAGTGAATTCCCTTATGTGCTTCCCGAAGAATTATCGGGATTGCCACCCAAAAGGGAAGTTGATTTTTGCATTGATCTGCAGCCCGGGGTGAAACCAATTTCCATTCCACCTTATATGATGGCACCGGTCGAACTCAGGGAGTTAAAGGTACAATTGCAGGAAATGCTAGACATGGGTGTCATCCGGCTGAGCGTGTTGCCCTGGGGTGCCCCGGTACTCTTCGTGAAGAAGAAGGATGGGTCGATGCGCATGTGCATCGACTATAGGCAGTTGAATAAAGTGACGATCAAGAATCGTTACCCACTACTGAGGATAGACGATTTGTTTGACCAGCTGCAGGGGACACAATGGTTTTCAAAGATAGACCTAAGGTCCGGGTACCATATATCAGCTGAGAATTCGGGACTACGATGTGCCTAAGACGACCTTTAGGACTCGCTATGGTCACTACGAGTTCCTAGTAATGTCCTTCGGCCTAACCAATGCATCTGCTGCCTTCATGGACTTAATGAACAGGGTATTTAAGGAGTACCTGGACAGCTTTGTTATCGTCTTTATTGACGACATCCTAGTCTGCTCTAAGAGTGAGGAAGAGCACTCTAAGCACCTGAGAATGGTCCTGGGAACCCTCAGAGAGCACAGCTTGTTTGCAAAATTTTCCAAGTGTGAATTCTGGTTGAAAACTGTAGGGTTCTTTAGCCATGTAGTGTCCAAGGATGGGATAAGGGTAGATCATGCAAAGGTGGAAGTGGTGCAGAACTGGAGACGACCGACTAGCGTGATTGAGATCCGCAATTTTCTTAGTTTGGTCGGGTACTATCGGAAGTTCGTGGAGAACTTCTTCAGGATTGCAGGCCCTTTGACTCGGCTGACCTAGAAAAAGGTCAGGTTCATTTGGGATGACAAGTGTGAGGCGAGCTTTCATAAGCTCAAAGAATGTTTGACATATGCACCCGTGTTGGTTGTACCTTCCAGCTTAGGAGGGTTTGTAGTCTACTGTGATGCCTCTCGGGTTAGCCTGGGCTGTGTTCTGATGTAGTTTGGCAGAGTTATAGCTTATGCATCCCGCCAGCTAAAAGTTCATGAAAAGAACTATCCAATGCACGACCTAGCTAGCAGCAGTAGTCTTTGCACTGAAGCTCTGGCGGCACTACCTGTATGGGGAGACTTACGAGATCTATACGGATCACAAGAGCCTCCAGTACTTACTTACCAAAAGGAGCTGAACCTCAGGCAGAGAAGGTGGCTGGAGCTCCTAAAGGATTATGATTGTACCATTATGTACCATCCGGGAAAAGCAAATGTGATAGCAAATGCTCTGAGCAGAAAATCTATGGGAAGTTTGGCTAATTTGGAAATTAAGCGGAGGCCTCTTGCTCGATAGTTGGCGTTGTGCCTAGATGGGGGTACAATCTTATCAGTGTCAGCTTCAGGTGCCTTGGTGGCACACCTGCGGGTACAATCCACGCTGGTGGACATACTGCATGCTGCACAGGGAGAGGATGTCTTTTGTGCGCTGACCAAGGATCTAGTGCAAAGAGGCGATGTAGAGTACGAATTCAGGTTGGACTCAGAGGGTGTACTGAGGTTCAAAGACCGAATCGTAGTGCTAGGTATGGCAGAGGTGCGTAGGCAAGTCCTAGAACTAGGTCATCGTTTCACTTATACGATGCATCCGGGGGCCACCAAGATGAACCGAGATTTAAGGCAGCATTACTGGTGGAAGGGTATGAAAAGAGAGGTAGCAAAGTTTGTCTCCAAATGTCTGGTCTGCCAGCAGGTGAAGACCGAACACCTCAAGCTCGCGGGACTATTGCATAACCTCGAGGTGCCCGAGTGGAAGTGGGAGAAAATCACCATGGACCTAGTGACTGGGTTGCCTAAGTCAAAAGGCGGCTTTGACTCCATTTGGGTGGTAGTGGACCAGTTAACCAAGACCGCATACTTCATTCCAGTGAAGACTACTTTCTCTGCGGAATAGTACACCCGACTATTCTTGGATAGGATTGTGGCATACCATGATACCCCGGTGTTGATTATATCCGATCGCGGTACCCAGTTCACAGCCCAATTTTGGTAGTCCTACTAGGAAGCCTTGGGTACCCAGGTGCGCTTCAGCACAGCTTTCCATTCACAGACTGATGGGCAGTCAGAGAGGACCATCCAAACTTTTGAGGATATGCTGAGGGCATGCGTCCTAGATATGGCCGATGGTATGGCTCCCACAGACTGATAGAATTCGCCTACAATAATAGCTATCACAGTAGCATTGGCATGGCTCCCTTTGAGGCCTTGTATGGGCAGCAATGTAGGTCTCCGGTGGGCTGGTTTGAGACCGGGGAATCACTCATGGTGGGTCCTGATCTGGTTGAGGAGGCGGTGAAAGCCATAAGGGAAAGATTGCTAGCGGCCTAGAGTCGACATAAAATGTATGCCGACAAGAAGGACATGGAATTGGAATTCGCCGAGGGTGATTTAGTCTTTCTGAAGGTTTCCCCTATGAAAGGGGTGGTCCGGTTTGGGAAGAAGGGCAAGCTGAGCCCTAGGATCATTGGGTCTTTCCCTATTCTCAAGCGAAGGGGTGAGGTGGCTTATGAGTTGGCTCTACCTCCTAGCCTGAGCAGAGTACACCCGGTCTTCCATGTATCCATTCTTCGGAGATATGTAAAAGATGATTCGCATGTGATCGAACCTTCTTCTATTGAGGTAGATTCGGTTGTCTCATTCGAGGAAAGGCCGGTTGAGATCCTTGATCACTAAGTCAGAAAGCTAAGATCTAAAGAAATTCCCCTGGTAAAGGTTAGATGAGAGCACCATTCCGGGCAAGAGGTCACTTGGGAGGTAGAGCAGGACATGCAAGAGCGCTACCCTTCCTTATTTTAAGAGCCGGTAAGTCCCTGACATTCAAGTAAATTCGAGGACGAATTTCCCTTAAGGGGGGAAGGTTGTAAGACCCGGAAAAATTTCCTAATATAAAAATCTATTTTGGTGTAGCGCGCCGGACCCGGGGTTAGTTGAGTCAAGCCTCAGGATCGCCTCGAGTAAAAGGTATGACTCGACTAATGATGTATGCAATTAAATTGGGCAAATGACTCTTTCCTTTTATACATTTATACCTTAATCGAGTTTAAATCGACTCGTGTTACGGGTAGAGTCGGAACCCAAGTCGAACTCGGGCTTAGTCGAGTCAGTAGTAAGAGTCAAAGGCAAGAATGGAAGGTTAGATGAGGGATTAAAATCCCTCATCCAAGCTGTCATCCGACTCATCTTGGAGTCGCACAAGGCAGCGCATAGGGAGAGGGGGAGAAGGAGCAAGGGAGATAGATCTTGGTCGATCCGAGTTTCGCGTCGTCGCCGAAAGATTCGAGGTCATCAACGCTCGATCCTTCATCTTCCTCTAGTAAAGGTGAGTGGTTAGATTTGAAGGATTGGTGGAGGCAGGTAGCCGAACCCCTAGAAATATTAGGATGTGTTTTCTCGCGAGTTTCCATCGATTCTTGGTTTCAGAATTGTGTATTTGCTATTTTGCATCAATTCTTGTCGGATCGTCAAGATTTCTCATTGATTTCTCGAGTTTTAGGGCTGCCGAACTATAGTAAAAGGGGTAAGGTCATGCCAAAATTTTCTCCAATTCCTTTGACGGAAGTAGAGCCCTCAGATGATCTCAATTTCATGAATAGTGTGTTCTTAATCATCAATTTCACGTGTTAAGGAACTCGTCTTCCCTAAAACTCATAGGATTGGCCAAGCAAACCCTAAAGTTTCATGAGAAGGGTTTGGCCGAGTATAGGGGGAGAGGCAAACTAGTCATTATGCAATTAAGATATAGCGGAGACAATGAATTAGGGTTGGGGATTAATCCTCCTCTTCCTTTCCTACCCTAAGAGGCATGGCCGAGCAAGGTTCACCTTGCTCAAGGCTCGGCCAAGCCTAGGGGAGGGAGAGGATGAGCTTTAGATGATAATTTCCATAGTTAGAGTGCTAAAACAATAGAGGCATGGTGACACTTAGGAAGAACTCTAACTATAGCAAGCTAATTTATTGATTCGAATGATAGCGTAGTGATCAACCTTAGCTCATTCCTCTTTAATTTTTGAAATGATGTAATATTTTTACCATGCTTAGTATTTCATGCATTGTTGAATTTATTGTTATCTTACCATGCTAGATAAACTATTTCTTATTGAATTTAATTCTAAATACAGTGTATAAATGTTTATTTATGAATCTCGTAGTTATATATATAGTGGTTGTTGTAAATTATACTTACCTTCCTTTAAATTACATATGCTATCCTGAAATGTTCATGGGTGGAATTCCAAGATCGGTTCACAAAATTCCTCACCCAAGGTAGCGTATAACGCTAGATAACATGTAGGACGTTGCAAGATGCATATTATATATGGAAACTTAGCTAGAAAATAACACAACTTCTAGGACTTCTAGTATTCATTTTTGGAAACCTAGAACTATTAGGTGTACCCGCTTTTGGAAGGGCAGCATTAATCTATTGACCCTGCAGGTCGGATTAAGGTCGGATACGGACAACTGCCCGAAGTGTATATAAGGAAACCCTAGGATATTTGATTGTGTGATGTGCTTGAGATGGTCCGCCGAGAAGCATGGCGGTCGAAAATGACCAATGCTTGGCTCAGCCAGTGATTGGATCTTGAGATGCACCAGTGGGCCCCGCTAGGTGTCAGACCCCTGTTGGGTGGGACTAGCTATCCCTACCCCAAACGGTGTCCGGAGACTAGTAGACCATCCTAGTCGATGGCTCAGGATTTCTTGTTTACATCTTGATATGATATGGCCGAACGGCCAGTGTGATTCTACCTTGTATGGTAGGGTCGGTTGTAGCCGGAATTCTTATACCATAAGTAGGCCTTAAGGGTCGGATGTCAGGTAGCTTAATTAGGCCATTATGGCAGGTTTCTCCTATATGATCTATTCAGAATGACCCATGGGGTCCATAGTCACACTAAAAAGTAGTTTACCTCCCTGACTATATTCTATGCTGCTTTATATGTTATGCATGACTAATTGTGGATTATGTGGATGTTCCAAAGAATCGTTCACTGAGTCCCAAGTGGCATCACAGTTTGTTTCCTTTGTTTGCAAAGCATGATAAGTGATTGAGGCTCATCGTCATGGTGCAGCTGGAGGGCAAACGGTGGTGCCATATCTTGTAGTGGTTTATTTTCCTTTTCTACACTGACAGTTAGTGTTTTGAAAAGTTTGTAATAACTTTGATACTTGAGATGTTCTATTTGTGACGATGTTGGTTTTCTTCTTTGGGTTGAAAAACATATATTTGTGAACTTTGAAAACTTTAAATAAAGATTGCGTTGTGGTTCCTTTTTCTCGAAATGTTCTGGTTTCTCGTTAGTTAGTGTAGATAGTAGGCTACAGGGCAGGATGTAGATCCTGGCCGGTCACACTACCCTCAGTTGGGGTGTGACAAAAATGCTAAAGGTTCAATTTATTTTTAAAACTTTAAAGTCCCAACAAGGACACCCAAACCAAGGAAAATACGGAAAAGAAATAATCGAGTCTACATGACTCAACAAAAAGAAAATGGATGGACTCGGTATCCTCTTCAATCACGACATGTTACAAGACCCGCTGCCCGGCCGCCACCAACCGCGCTACTGTACCCCGTTACCTCTCTGATCTAACTCAGGTACTACAAAACAACAAAAATGAAGGGTAAGTCCAACTAGGATTTAGTGAGTAAATTAGTCCTCAATCATCCATTTCATCATCATGTAAAAACCAAACAACATAAACGGGCATTTGAACATAGCAGGAACATGAGGATGAATATCATAAATCTACCACCACTATGAGCATGATAAACAACCACCAACAAGCGGATAAATATAACACATGAATAAAGTAATGCCAATGCAATGCCTCAATCACATGAATGCAATATCCACATGAATTACCTCCGGACCCATCGGTCCCACGTATCCACATAGGGTAGGTAGACGGGTGGCCGAAGCACTACCAGCCAGCATAATGTCAGCCTGTTGGGGTATGCCCTCCCCTCAACGACACTAGTTCTTTCGAGCCAGCCTATTGGGGCATACGTCCCCCTCACCGCTCGGGTCTTCGGATTGTCTCCTTGATGTATGATCTCCCCGCACCAGCTGGACTTCCGGAATAAGACCAATGTTGTCTCTTTGGGGCATACCCTCCGGCCCCTCACCAGCGAGGCTTTCGAGAAATACAACAAGCACATCACAACATCACACACGCAGGTATATGAACACAAAATAAGATGTGTTGTCGACAGGTAATGAAGGGTATGTCTAGGGCATACCTCAACCTTCACCTCCTCCTGCCATACAATCACAACCACACACAGATAAGATGCATATGGAAATAGTGCTCACAAATTAAGATCTCACAGCATTCATAACAACCTTGAAATAGGTATATCGCATGTCCAACATCGTAAGAAAAGGAAGCAAGTATATCATGAAAAACAACGCAAAAGGAACCTCAATAGTAAAATTAATGGAATAGAACAACAAGTTAATGTTTCTACATACGGTAACACTAATCTAGGATGAAATTCACGCCATCAATAATTAAAATAACGAATCAACTCAGATTGGAACCATAAATACATATAAAACATGATTTTCCAATTTGGCACGCAAAACGAGGCGTCGATCGCCCACTACTTTCAAAATCCGGAGGTTTGGCGGTGAAACAGACCTCACCAATAAATTCAAAACATCGATTAGGTGAAAATTCATACATAACATGAATATTTTTACTAGCTTTAAAATCTCAAAAAAATTATTTAGAATAATAGAAGAAATATCTTGAATTTATTTAATAAATCACTATTAAGAATAAATATAACGGTGCCACAATTCAAATAAATCAATAATGGAATCTCAACCCTTCATCTAAACAGTATCAAATCACAGTCTTCCATCTAACATGATGCAATCACAGCCCTCCATCTAACCTGATGTAATCTCAGTCTTCCATCTAACATGACGCAATCACAGCCTTACATCTATCATGATGCAATCCCAGCCTTCCATCTAACATGATGCAATCACATCCCTCCAGCTAACCTGATGTCATCTCTGTCTTCTATCTAACATGATGCAATCACAACCTTATATTTATCCTGATGCAATCCCAACCTTCCATCTAACATGGTGCAATCACTACCCTCCATCTAACCTGATGAAATCTCAGCCTTCCATCTAACATGATGCAATCACAGTCTTATATCTATCCTGCCCAGTTTTTCAACATGATGCAATCACAGCCCTCCATCTACATGATGCAATCATAGTCTTACATCTATCAAGATGCAATCACAGCTCTCCATCTAAAACACCTAATCTCCCTCACCCAAACTTAGGGTTCCTCCACCCCAAACCCAACTAGCCGCCTCCCTCCCTAGCCACCGCCGCCCTCTGCTCCAGGTGACCAGGTCGCGGGAGCGGGTGGGGGGGAGCCTGCCGCCGACGCCGATAATGCACCATCGCCACCACGGTGGAGGCATCCCATCTGCCACGCACGATAACCCTCCACGGGCTGCCGCGCTTGGCGGAGGTTGTCGGTGCCTCACCGAGTGCCAGAGTTCGTCGCGGCCTGCACTGAACGACGCACTGCTCCGTGACGTGTCCTGGCTTGGGATGTCAATAGGATGGGGTGGGTACGGGGGTGTCACGCCCCAATTGTAGGGTTACGTGACCGACCAAGGTATACGTACCTATACCCTGCAGCCTAACTCATGCACATGCCAACATCATAAACAACAAGTAGATAACAACTTTTAATAATAAAAGAACCAAAATAGATTTTCATTTCAAAACAACAAGGTTTTAAATACATATCTCAAGTGCGAAAATAAATCGAAGAGCAATAGTTCTTTTAATAAATAAAACTGAATAAAACGTGAATGTCCCCACGGGACTACAACTCTAAATACCAAAACAAATGTGCATGATAACCTACTACAGACTAGACTACGACCCCTAACTAGGACTGCTATGAGATCATATGGCTCCTTTGCCCTCTAGCTGCGCCAAGTGCTCCAGCCCACCTCACTGGTCAGGCTCTGCAATATAAAACAAAACAACGACAACGGGTGAGTTCAAAGAACTCAGTGAGCAAATTTATCAACCCCCACAAATCAACACCACAGATATAACATGAATATATCTATCTATACATAGGCAATGTCACAAAGGTGTGACTAGTTACCAAGCCAACAGGCCACCCACTCCCATGGCATCTAACCCTCACAGAGGTGCATTAGGTCGAAGCCCTACCATACCCGAAGGCAACATCACCCACAAAATGTGCATCGGGTTGAAACCCTACCATGCGGAAGGTAACAACACATACTAGGGAAGTGCATCAGGCCGAAGCCCACCATGCCGAAGGCAACAACACATACTAGGAAAGTGCATCAGGCTAAAGCCCACCATGCCAAAGGCAACATCACATACTAGGGAAGTGCATCGGGCTGAAGCCCACCATGCCAAAGGCAACAACACATACTAGGGAAGTGCATCGGGCCAAAGCCCACCATGCCAAAGGCAACATCACGTACTAGAAAAGTGCATCGGGCCAAAGCCCACCATTCCAAAGGCAACAACACATACTAGGGAAAGTGCATCGGGCCAAAGCCCACAATGCTGAAGGCGACTTCACATACTAGGATATTCAAGAAAGTCCATCCGAACTTATCCTGCAGGTTAGGAATTTTGGCATCCAACCACCCGGGCGTAGCCCGAACCCCGGCTCCTAATCGAGCCGCTCCGTCATTCCCAAGGATATGTCGCATCAAGACCTAAGTCAAGATTCTCCTACGATGTCCTAGAGGTATCCTCATCATGAAGCGTCTCAACACTCCAAACCCGACCCCTATCCCTTAGAGCCGCAATGACATGAACCCGTGTGGTTTTATTTCATGAATACCGTATAAGTTGGTTCATAATAGATTATGCTCACCCTTAAACCCAATTTTAATTATAGAATTAAAATTTAGATAATATCAATTAGGGTTTTGTTTTAGGTTACTGTTCTTCCCAGAACTGTTGTGTCTGACCCGAATCTAGTCTCCAAAGTGTGTCCTATGTTTCCAAACTATATTTTTTGGTCAAAATGATATGTTACATGACTATAATCAGAGATCGAATCACATAATAACAGAGAAATCAAAAATCAGCCCAGATTCAATAAACAACACATAAATTTCAGAAAGCTAAAATTTCCAGCACATCAAGGAATAAAATCCGAATTTTGTAGAATTAAATCCCCAAATTTCTAACATCACGTATTCAAGTCATCATGCCAATCATGCATATAATCTCATAATTTTTACTAAATAAAAACTAGCATATATAACAAGAATTTCTTAATCAAGAATCAAGCATTAAGATCAAGACCCCCTTCTCAAGAACCCTTAATTAGTCATTATCAAGATCTTAATCCTACCACATGATTTCTACCAAAAATCACAGATTTAATCCTAAGTATGCAATCCACAAATCAAGAAACCAAATTGGGAGAATAAATCATGATTTGCACATCAAGAAAATATGGCAAGAACTCGAAGAAAATCCAAGAACAAGGCATAAATACCGAGCCGTCACGAACGGCTTCAAAAAATCTGATTAAAATCCCAAAGAGAGAGAGTAAACCACTCGCCTTAATTTGGAAAAATATTAGGAAAGAAATCCCGAATGACGGCCATCGAATCCGGCTTTAAAAGACCGACAGCTCAACACAAAAAAATGGCTCCAAGGGGCAGCGGCTCACTCCAAGCGCGTCGTCGGCTTGGAGAGAGGGAGAGAGGGGAAGAAGAGGACGGCTCAGCTGGCTCCTCTTGGCTCGGCTCCAAAGGGAAGAAGAAAGAAGGAAGGAGAAGGAAGCAATGGCTTGGCTCGGCTCCTCTCGACTCGGCTCCAAAGGAAAGAAGAAAGAAGGAAGGAGAAGTAAGCAACGGCTCGGCAGCTTAGCTCACAGGCGACGGCTCCACGGGGAAGAGGGAAAGGGGGCTGGCGGCTTGGCTTGGCTTGGTGGCTGGCTCCATTTCTCAACTTTTTGGGTGGCTCCAAAATAGGAGCCACAAGCCATGATGAGGGTTTTTATACACCCTCCTCAACCCTAACCCCTTAAACCTTTAATTCATAACCCGCATCCACCTTAAGCCAAAACCAAAATCCGCTAACCTGATAGACTTAAATAATTTAATTAATCTCATTATAATAAATTGCAAATAATTAATTAAATACTCATATAAACATAATTAGCAATTAAGTACACACAACACCAAATTAAATACTCTCAACTACCCAAGCCTAAAAATTCATAAATTCATAAATTTATATTATACTTACCCGAGCTCGCAAGCTCGCTCCGGACCATGAGTCGACTCGGCTTGACCACGAACTAGTTCGCTAGGTTGGCAAATACACATAAAAGGAAAAATAATAAATTTAAATATCTGAGATATTATAATCCTCTCTCCTTAAAGAAAATTTGTCCTCGAATTTCAGAAAAGAATAAGAACTCACCACATCATCAAATAATGAAGGATAACACTCCCCCATATCCTGCTCCACCTCCCAAGTGGCCTCCTGGCCGGAATGGTGCTCCCATCTGACTTTAACCAAGGGAATCTCTTGGGACCTCAATTTCTGAATCTGCCGATCTAGCACCTCAACTGGCCGCTTCTCATAGGAGATTGTTGAATCCACCTCTACTGCGATAGGCTCGATCACATGGGACTCATCCCAAATATACCTCTTCAACATAGACACATGGAATACTTGATGTACTCGATCCATACTAGGAGGTAGGGCTAACTCATAGGCCACAGCTCCCGTGCACCAGAGAATAGGAAACGACCCAATGAACCTAGGGCTTAGCTTTCCTTTCTTACCAATCCTCACTACCCCTTTCATAGGGGGCACCTTGAGGAACACCATATCCCCTTCAGCAAACTCTACCTCCCTGGCCTTTCCATCCGCATACATCTTCTAGCAACTCTGAGCTGCCAACAGTCTCTCTCTGATTTGGTTCACTTTTTCCACAGCCTCCTCCACCAGATCAGGTTCCATCCTAAGGGAATCTCCTGCCTGCCTACAGGCGACCTGCATCCCCGCCCGTACAACGCCTCAAAGGGGGCCATCCCAATGCTGCTATGGTAGCTGTTATTATAAGCAAACTCAATCTGAGATAAGTGCCTCTCCCAACTGCCCTCCAGGTCTAAGACACATGCCCTCAGTGTATCCTCCAGCGTTTGAATAGTCCACTATGACTGACCATCTATCTAAGGGTGAAATGCGGTACTGAATCGAACCTGAGTGCCCAAGGCCTCTTGGAATGACTGCCAAAATTGAGTCGTGAACTGAGTGCCCCAATCTGAGATAATCATAACTGGAACTCCATGATAAGTGACGATCCAATCCAAAAATAACCTCGGATACTGCTCGGCTGAAAAAGGTCGTCCTGACTGGTATGAAGTGAGATGACTTGGTTAGACGATCCACCACTACCCAAGTAGAGTCATTTCCTTTCCCGGACTTTGGCAACCCAATCACGAAATCCATGATTATCTTCTCCCATTTCCACTCTGGTACCCCTAAGTATTGGAGTAACCCTGCCGGCTTCAAATGCTCAGCCTTCACCTGCTGACACACTAAGAACCTAGACACAAACTCGGCCACTTCTCTGTTCATGTCTTTCCACCAATAATTCTGCCTTAGGTCCTGGTATATCTTCGTGGCTCCCGGATGCATAGTGTATGTGGACCGATGAGTCATCTCTACCACCTGCCTGCGAACCTCGGTCATATCTGGCACCACTATCATGTTCTTAAACCTCAAAACGCCTTTCGAGTCCACACTGAACCCATTATCGGTATCATCTCTCCCGGCCAGATCCGTAGTGAGTGCACAAAAGGCATCCTCCTCCTACGCTGCTCATAACATGTCAACCAACGCCGACTGCACTCTCAAGTGGGCCACCAACGCACCCGATTCTGACACTGAGAAAACTGCTCCTCCATCCAAGCATAAGGCCAACTCCTGAGCTAATGACCTCCTACTGACCGCCAATTGTGCTAAACTGCCCATAAATTTTCTGCTCAAGGCATCAACTACCACATTAGCCTTCCCTGGATGGTACATGATCGTGTAATCATAGTCCTTCAACAGCTCAAGCCATCTTCTCTGCCTCAGGTTCAACTCCTTCTGGGTAAGCAAATATTGGAGGCTCTTATGATCAGTATATATCTCACAAGCCTCGCCATAAAGGTAGTGACGCCACAGCTTTAATGTGAACACAACCGCTGCCAGCTCAAGGTTATGGGTTGGGTAATTCTTCTCATGAACCTTCAACTGCCTGGAGGCATAGGCTATCACTTTGCCATTCTGCATCAGCACGCAACCCAAGCCGACTCGGAAGGCATCACAATAAATAACAAAAACCTCCTGAACCTGAGGGTACTGCTAAAACTGGCACCGACATCAAGCGGTCCTTGAGCTTCAGAAAGCACTCCTTGAACTTACTATCCCATTCGAACTTGACATTCTTCTGGATCAGGGGGGTCAATGGAGTTGCAATCCTGGAGAAATTCTCCATAAATTTTCTGTAGTAACCTGCCAACCCCAGAAAACTGCGAATCTCCGAGACATTGGTCGGCCTCTTCCAATTCTGAACTGCCTCTATCTTTACAGGGTCCACCTTTATTCCTTCCTTGGACACCACATGACCAAGAAATCTTATGCTCTCCAGCCAGAACTCGCACTTGGAGTATTTGGCATACAACCTGTGCTCCCTCAAGTGCTCAGCATGTTCCTCCCTGCTCCTGGAATAAATCAAAATGTCATCAATGAACACAATCACAAACTTATCCAGGTATTCCTTGAACACTTGGTTCATCAGGTCCATAAATACTGTAGGTGCATTAGTCAGCCCGAATAACATCACCAAAAACTCAAATTGCCCATACCTTGACCTAAAAGCAGTCTTAGAGACATCACTATCCCAAATCCTCAACTGATGATACCATAATCGCAGGTCAACCTTAAGAAAACCACTGCGCTCCCTGAAGCTGATCAAACAAATCATCAATCCTAGGCAACGAGTATCGATTCTTCACTGTTACCATGTTAAGCTATCGATAATCAATGCACATCCGCATTGACCCATCCTTCTTCTTTACAAAGAGCATTGGAGCACCCCAAGATGAAACACTGGGGCGAATGAAACCCAGATCAAGCAGCTCCTACAACTGGGACTTCAACTCCCTTAACTCAGTTGGTGTCATTCGGTACAGAGGAATGGAGATCGGCTTCACCCACGGCTACAAATTGATATAGAATTCGATCTCTCTCTCTGGAGGTAACCCTGTCAACTCCTCCGAAAACACATTAGAGAACCCGCATACTACAAGCGTCCTCCCGATGTTTTCGGCCGCACCTCGACCTTCCTGTGCCACTGACACAAAGGTCAATAATGATTGACACCCGCCAAAAAGTAACTTTCGGGCCTTAAGAGCTGATATCGCCATCAACGGCTCACCCCTTCCCTCACCCTGGAAGGTAAACTGAGGCATTCCGAGCTTACTGAAGGCCACAGTCTTAGCCCTGCAATCCACTGAGGCAAAATGGTCCGCCAATCAGTCCATGCCCAGTATCACATCAAGCTCCAACATCGGCAGGAGTGTCAAATTGGCCATCAACACATGCCCATAAATGACAACCTCACAGCCTCGAAAGACTCTCTTTGCCATCATAGAAATACCCGTGCAGCAAGCCTCTCTGAACTACCAGCTCGCTGGCCTCCTCCCTGTGTTTGACCCCTCTGAGCTACGAAACCCACTAACATCAGTGCCTTCCCTCTGGTCTGATCAGACTATTAACTTCCCTTACTAGGATAATCCTTTATGAAGTGCCCAACCTGTCCACACCCAAAATATGCCTTAACGCAAAACCGCTCTGGTACTGCTCAACTCTGGTTGCACACAATCATGGCCCTTAAGTATAAGGTCGCTCTACACCCATAATTTATATTTGGGTTAATTACTGTATATATCCCAACTTTTACTCTCTCTCCCTAATATATCCCATCTTTTCATTTGTATCTAATGGGGTCTCTAATTTTTATTTCGTTTCAAATCTATCCCGTTGTTAATTATAAATAAAACTTTGCTTAATATTAGTAATTAAAAACTTGATAAGAATATTGAGTTGGAAAGGCATTGTGGGCTTCGGCCCGATGCACTTCCCTAGTATGTGTTGTTGCCTTCGGCGTGGTATGGTTTCGACCTGATGCACATTTTGTGGGTGATGTTGCCTTCGGGCATGGTAGGGCTTCGTCCTGATGCACCACTTTGAGGGTTAGATGTCGTGATCATGGGTGGCCTGTTGGCCTGGTAGATAGTCACACCTTTGTGACATTGACTCTGTAGAGATAGATATATTCTTGTTATCTCTGTGGTGTTGATTTGTGGGGGTTTGTAAAACTGCTCACTAAGTTCTTTGAATTCACCTGTTGTCGTTGTTTTGTTTTGTTTTGCAGAGACTGACCGGTGAGGTGGGCTAGAGCACTTGGCGTAGCTAAAGGGCAGATGAGCCACATGATCTCATAGCAGTCCTAGTTATGGGTCATAGTCTAGTCTGTAGTAAGTTGTCATGCACATTTGTTTTGGTATTTGGAGTTGTAGTCCCATGAGGACATTCACATTTTATTCAGTTTTATTTATTAAAAGAACTGTTGCTCTTCGATTTATTTCCGCAATTGAGATATGTATTTAAAACCTTGTTGTTTCGAAATAAAAATCTGTTTTGGTTCTTTTATTATTAAAAGCTGTTATTTACTTGTTGTTTATGATGTTGGCATGTGCATGAGTTAGGCTGCAGGGTATAGGTACGTATACCCTGGCCGGTCACGTGACCCTACAATTGGGGCGTGGCAAAGTTGGTATCAGAGCATGTGGTTCGGTCTGACTGCGACCTAGAGTTGTCATCGTATAGGGCATTGCTAGCGTGTCAGTATACGGTAGGGGTATGCTATGAGATCAATGGGCTAAGACTGCACCTCAGCGCGACTTGTGGTTTAGTTTGCAAAACATTGTGTGAATTCAATTGCTTAATCTTGAATTATTTCTTTTCTCGTGTTTCCAGACCACAAGGAGCGGTAGTGATAGCAACTCCTCTGAGTGCCGAGGCCAGAGCCGGGGTCGTGGGAGACCACAGTAGGCCCGAGAGGAATTGGGACAGTCCCAGGGTAGCACAGGTTGAGGCCATGAATGGCCCAATGCTAGAGAGTGCACCATTTTGGGGGGGCTACCTTTGTATGGGTGCCTGGATTAGAGATCCTTGCAATGATTGCTTAGTATCTTGAATGATTCATTGGGTCTCGTCATATAGTTAAATATTTATGGTGCAGTATGGTTAGAGCGGCCCTAGGGATCCTAGGAGGGCGGTTGATAGAGTTCTGCTGAAGGGATCTGTAGGGGTTGGCTGAGAGTAAATTTCACATATAGCTAAAATTTTGGATTGATTGGAGGATCTTTCCCTTAGATTTTAGGAAATATAAAGGGTTAATTACGGTATATATCCCAACTTTTACTCTCTCTCCCTAATATATCTCTTCTTTTTATTTGTATCTAATGGGTCTCTAATTTTTATTTCGTTTCAAATCTATCCCGCAGTTAACTAGACGTTAATTATTCCGTTTGAATGCTGACGTGGACATGCAGACTGGGATTAGCAGTCCACGTCAGCATCCCAGTCAGCATGTCCACGTCAGCATGCTGACTGTTATTATCTAGTTATTAAGTGGATTAATTACAAAATATATCCTCAATTTTCATATTTTTTCCTAATCTATCATCACTTTTCAATTTTCTCAATTATATACCACAACTTTCGATTTGTTTCAAATTTATCTCACCGTGATCCTAATGTCAAAATTATCATCTAAATGCTGACATGACACTACTAACATGGGGCAGCAACCCAGTCAACATTCTTATCAAGTTTTTAATTACAAATATTAAGCAAAACTTTATTTGTAATTAACCCTAGATTAAACCTAGATGTATGCATTGCCTAGTCTGCAAAGCTGATTTTAATTTATTTTAACTCGCCTAAAATAAAAAACTTATAGCTTTGCTGACTATACAATGCTTACATCTAGGGTTAATCTATGGTTAATTACAAATAAAGCTTTTATGTAAGGTTAATTATAATAAAACTTTGCTTAATATTAGTAATAAAAAACTTGATAAGAATGTTGAGTTGGAAAGGCCAAATTATGTTGAGTTGGACCATGAGTCGATTTGGCCCGACCACGAACTAGTCCGCTAGGCTGGCAAATACACATAAAAGGAAAAATAATAAATTTAAATATCTGTGATACTACAGGGGGGTGCCTACCCGCTACCTGCCCCGCGAAATAAACGGGTACCCACTACCCATTTATTTCCCGCAGGTATCAAAAATGGATACCCATTTAATTACCCGCGGGGGGACGGATACCCACAAATATTGGCGGGTACCCATTTAATTACCCATGACACTTTAAAAAAAATGTAAATTGCAATATTTTGATAACAAGTTAACAACTTCAAATATAAATAATTAAACACACTTCAAATATACACACAATAATTTGATAACAACTTTAAGTATAAACTTTTTTTAGTATATGTACAATGGTAATTATGTAATTATGTAATTTATTAATTCTCACGGGTAATGTACGAGTTTATACTTAATACATGTAATTAATAAATAGGTAGTTTACGTGTAATTAATAAACATGTATATACTAAATACATGTAATTATGTAATTTATTACCCGCAGGTACGAGTACTATAATACATGTACCCACCCCGTATATTAAACGAGTAATAAAAAGTACTCGCGAAATCCCCGCGAGTAGAATATTACCCCCCATACCTATCACAAACAGGTAAATACCCGCGGGTACCCACCTAAATAAGTTTTTTTGCCATCCCTAGTCACGGCGGCCTCTCCCAAAGCTGCGCCGGCCGGCATTATAGTCGACGGTCGCATAGCCGAGTACGAAGAAAACGACGATGAAACATAGATCTGATCGTGCATGGTGATCGTCTCCTCGCCGGCAGCAAGTACTACGACTAGTTCGTATGAAAAATCGATGGAAAACACAAGATCCGACAATAATATTTTTAAATCTGAATTTAATAGAAGCATGAACATATTAAATCTTGGAAAACCATAAAACAATTTCATATCTAGAAATCGACAGAATATCTACGCGAAATCTCATCCTAAAATCAATATCATGAATGAAAGAATTGGGAAAAAAATGGCCAATCCACTCACCTCTTTGGATAAGACAGAAGGGAAGAAGACACGTAGGATCTTCCTTCAATCGACGTCGTTGAACTCGCAAAATTTTGGCTCTGGCGGCTCCTCCTCCTCGGCGGCACCCTCTCTCTCCTCTCTCCCTTGCCTCGGGTAGCGTGCGACTAAAACCCCTGGCCACACACCCCCAGGCTCTAATTGATAGACCTCAGTTGGGTCCAAATGATCAAAATACCCCTACTTAAATTATCTGACTTAGACAGCCCATATCTAACCCGTTCTAACTCCAATTCGAGTTTCGATTGGAAGCCTAGCAACACAATACATACCAATGTGGAAATGAAATGACAACCACACATATACTGAATGAAAATGAGTCATGCATAAATCAAATGAAGAGTCGAGACACCAAATACGAGTACAAAGTCCAGGTTTTACAACCAATATATGATAAAATGCATAAACAAGGCTCCCTACGTCCGTACCTCTACTGATCAAGATCTGGAAAAAAAATATAAAGAAGAGTGATGAGTTCAAAATGAACTCAGTGAGTGGCTCGATCTCGAGTCCTCTCTAAGCCAACGCATGTAGATAATAATCATAATATGAACCATATTATTATAATCTAACTAGATAATAAATCATCATGATAATTCAAATGAAAAATTCAACCATCCATTTCGTCCATGCTCGCACCCATATCCACACCGGCCCATATATCGGCCAGATTATAATAGAATGCAAATAAGCAAACACACGAGTCGGTCACTAGGATATCGCCTAGCGAGCTTTCCGCCCTAGGCCCTTTGAGCTAGGATGGCCAACTAGCCCCGGTAACCCCCTATGGGTGGGAATGTACATCCAACCAATGTCATCCCGGGTCGATCGTCAGCGTAGCTCTCTAACGAGCTTACCGACCCATAATCACTTGTCGAGTCGAGCATTAGCTCCACCTGCTAACACGCTTCTCGACTCGTTCATACACCAAGCACAAGCACAATCATATCCATAATAAATATAAATATACATATATGTCACATCCCAAATCTGGTATAAATGACTAGGGTACGCCACGTACCCCGAAGCCTAACCCAACTCAAACCACAACATAATAAATAATCTGAACAATATATATAATATTTAAAAGAGATAAATATGACATTTGTTTTCAAACCAAACCATAGGCTTATTAAAATATAAAGTGTTCAAGTTATCTAAATAAACTTTAATCAAGAACCCAGACATCTGAAGGTAAATAAAATGCGGAAACAATGACCCGAGTCTACATGACTCAACAACTCAAGAAAGATAAATTGACTCAGGCATCCCCTCGACCACGACATGTCACGAGACCCGCTACCCTACCGCCAACAGCCGCGCTACTGCACCTCAGTACCTCTCTTATCTCGCTCAGGTGCTGAAAAATAACAAAAATGAGGGGTAAGTCCAACTAGGACTTGGTGAGTAGATCAGTCCTCATTTCCACCACATCACCATCATGCAATCAATCATAATAAGGAAGCATAATATAAGCAGTAAATGACAGCATAACATAATATGCTTATCTACTACGCTACGCATGACAATAGTATCTACCACAGATAAATAATCACAATGCATGGCACATCCACATGAATGATCGTCAGACATGTCGGTCCCTCATAGCCACGTAGGGTAGGTAGACGATGTGGCCTCCGAACTACCACCAAACTCAGTGTCGTCTCTTTGGGGCATGCACTCCCCTCACCGACACTGACTCTTTCGAATCGTCTCTTTGGGCATACGTTCCCCTCACCGGTCGGGTCTCCAGACTATCTCTTTAAGGTATGAGCTCCCCTCACCAACTAGACTTCCAGAATAATTATTAAAAAATAATTCCACATACCATAAAGTGTGTTTTCTAGGTGTAAAAATAGATCTAGGACCCAACATCCATCCCTAAATGGGCCAGCTACCCTAGGGTTCCTAAAGAACCCTAAAGTGTGGGGCGGCATACCCTAAAACCCCAAACATCCTTCTTTCATCAAGACACCAAACAAGCTTCAAGAATCCTCAATAACCATCAAGAAAACTTAAAGAAATCATCAAGAATTCAAGAGGAAGAGGGGTGGCACAGCAATGGTAGGGGCGGCCAATTCGCCCAAAAATTAATCCGATGAAATCACAACAACGATGAGAAAACCCTTAATCCGAATACACAATCCGGTACGATGAAATCGAACCAAAAATTGATGAAACCCCATGACATACGAGCGGCGACATGGTTAATGAAAAGGGGGAAAAGGAAGGCTAATTCACTCACCTCTTTGGAGAAAACAAAAAGGAAGAAGATGTTAGGGATCTTCCTTCAATCGACGCCGACGAACTCGCGGAATTCTGACTCTGACGGCTCCTCCTCCTCCTTGATGTCGCCCCTTCTCTTTCCCTCTCTCTCTTAGGTGGTGTGCGGCTAAAAATGTAGTTGTTCACCCCAAGGGGATATTTTATGGGCCCTGGTTGGCCCAAATTTCCAAAATGCCACCACTTACGCGACTTGACTTATAAAACTCATATTTAATTCGTTCTAACTCTAATTCGAGTTCCGATTGAACCGCTAGACTCGTCTCGAGACTCTCTATCATCCTAGAATGCTAAATCATAGAAATAAGGCAAATGATTTTTTACTATTTTTTTTCTATATGTAATGTTTATCCGGATTAAATCCCGAAGATTTACGCCAATCCACGCTAACTCGAGCCCACAGTCCCCTGCTTAAGGATAAAATATTATTATTAGGATTTTAGGTATTACAATATATGCACACCAAAGGTGCCTAGCTAAGACGATTAGGGTGTTTTTCTAATGACCTCGGGTACGCACAAGGGCGCCCCCTTTTCGGCCCTCTCTTGCGCCCCAACTCTCGGTCACTCACCCCGCCATCCCAACCCAAGTAATGTCCCTCCTAGGGGTGTTTATCTAGCGACCCGTAGCCAACCATATAGTGCACGATAATTTTAGCAATATAAAAGTAAACCAAGGAAATTTCAACATGCATCTTAATTAGTTCCAAAACTGGAAAAAAATTAGCATATATACATGAATATTGCGGCGAGAATTTACTATCATTAACATAATTTAATTGGCTCCTATTACCACAATTTTAGCACATATGTATCAACTACGAATCAAGCTTTTCAACCATAATATAACAACCTTAAACAAACGATAAATTGTATATTGTATCTACTCAACACATGCACCAACTCTAGAATAATTTAGCATAATCAAATCTGAAATTTAACATCTACAAATATGAAATTTAGCATATGCGATTCTAGAGTTCAACATATTCCAATCTAGAATTCCCACATAACAAGGTAACCCGAGTTATAGGGTTCAGCCCTAACCCTTATCCTACACCCTCCATTTAATTCATTGAAATCTAGGGGAGAAAGACTTTCAAGAATTCAAGAAAATTCGATTCAAGCTACCATCAAACCAAGGCTGAATTTAATTCAGTGCCTCACGGTTCTAGGTGGGTGTTTTATATTTTTCTCTTTTTTAAAAAAATACAACTTTGCCCCTAGGGCTTAAGTGAATCCATTTGCCCGCTTAAACTCACCAAAACAAGTTCCATTCGAACCTCTAGACTCAACTCGAACTCTAATCGAGCCCAAATAATAATAATAATAATAATAATAACTTCGATCTCTATTTTGATGGTAACAAATATGAAACAAATGTATTTGTGAAGTTTTGAGTCCAGATAGATGTTACGATACGCGCACGAATTTCATTCGGAGAAAAACAAGAATAGGAGAAAATGGCTTCGAAAACGAGCAAGTAGAAAATTTAGAGTTAGGATTAGATTTTATGTAATATATCTCTGGGAATTCACCCCAAACTAATTTGTAATATTATCAAAGTCAAACTTGGTAACGAAACCCGAAAACGAAGCGCGCAAGAAGATGGCTGAAAAAATAGCCTCAGCCTAGGTTCGATCGATCGGCCGATCGACCGAACGAGGTAAAAAATTGGCAGTAGCCAATTCGGTCGACCAGTCAGTCAATCGAACGAGGTCAAAAATTGGCAGTGGCCAATTCGATCAACCGATGATCGATCGGCAAGCGATCAGACGATGTCCAATGGGCAGAAAAATGCCCGTTGGAGTGATCTGCCGAGTGAGGGATTATAAATACCCCTCACCAACCTCTCTTAAAGCTTCTTAATGATCATTAGTGCATTCCTAAGAGAGATTTAAGCCTTCAAAGATCGATTTGCGCTCGCTTGCTTCACCGATAGCTTCATCTTCCTCAGGCGATCTTCTCGTCTAAACTTTGGCAACTATTCAAGCTCATCATCTTGAAGAGTTGGGGACTTAGAAGGCTTTGGAAGGAGCTCACACTTGTGCTTTCATTTTTAGCTCTTTTTTGTTGTTTTTCATCGTTCTTTAATTGTAATTCTCATTGTTAACTTGCTAGGTGTGCTAGTGTAAACACTTAGTGTTTCCTTCATAGAATTATGCTCTGCCTAGGTGAATAGGTTCGAGGCATTCTCAAAGGGTTGAGAAGGAAGGCCTCGGTTGTATTCAAAGGAAAACACATAGTCTATAAAGTGTTGGTTAGAAATCCTTGGTGTTGAGCCAAGGTAGTGGAGTAGGCGGTTGGTAGAACCACTATAATTACTTGTCTTTGCATTGCTTGTTTGATTGTGCATATTTGCTATTTATTATTCATTAAGCATCTCTATCTAGTAGCATGTTAATTTGATTGCATTAGTAATCGAACTCAAAAGAAATCGAATAGAAGTTAAAACTCATCCAACACTATTCAACTCCCCCTTCTAGTATGAGTATTTAATTGACCAATAATTGGTATCAGAACGAGATCGTAGGATTAGATTTAACCATCTACCCTACAATCTAAAATGTCTAGTGAAATCCAACTAGCTCAAGAGTCATCTACTCAAGAAGAAGGAATAGATTATAATGAAACTTATGCTCCCGTAGCTAGATTAGAGGCAATTCACATACTTTTGGCTTATGAAAGTTTTAAAGGTTTTAAATTTTTTCAAATGGATGTTAAAAGTGCTTTTTAAAATGGCTTCATCGATGAATAAGTTTATGTTGAACAATCCTCCGGATTTGAAAGTTTTGAGTTTCCAAATCATATTTTTAAACTTGAAAAGGCTTTGTATGGCTTAAAACAAGCCCCTAGGGCTTGGTACGAAAGACTTTCCATATTTTTGATTGATCAAGACTTTAGCATTGGAAAAGCCGATGTTTCTCTTTTTATAAAAATGATGAAAATGATATTTTACTCGTGCAAATTTATATTGATGATATAATATTTGGTGCTACTAATGAATTACTTTGTGAGTGGTTTGCTAAGTGTATGCAAGAGGAATTTGAGATGAGCATGATGGGAGAACTCTCCTTCATGCTTGGTCTCCAAATCAAGCAAATCAACAAAGGAATCTTCATCAATCAAGCCAAGTACACAAAGGAGCTCATCAAAAGGTTTGGGATGAATGGAGCCAAGATAGCTTCTACACCAATGAGCACATCTATTAAGCTTGATAAAGATGAAGATGGTATTAAAGTAGATGAAAAACGATATCGATGTATGATCGGTAGTCTTCTCTATTTAACTGCAAGTAGACCCGATATCATATTTAGTGTTTGTGCATGTGCTAGGTTTCAATATTGTCCTAAAATATCTCACTTAAGTGCGGTCAAACGCATATTGAGATATTTGAAAGACACGATTGAATTAGGATTATGGTATCCGTGTAATGCATCTTTCGATTTAATTAGTTTTTTGGATGCCGATTTTGCCGGGTGTAAAGTAGATAGAAAAAACACTAGTGGGTGTTGTCAATTCCTATGGATGAGTCTTGTTTCTTGGTTTTCAAAAAAATAAAACTGGGTTGCACTTTCAACTACCAAAGCGGAATACATCATTGTGGCTAGTTGTTGTGCACAAGTCCTTTTGATGAAACAAACCCTTTTAGATTATGGACTTAAATGTTCATGTATGTCCATACAATGTGATAATACTAGTGCAATTAGTTTAACAAAAAATCCAATTTTACACTCTAGGATCAATCACATTGATCTAAGGCATCATTTGTTGGCTTAAGATTTTCAACCTTGGTCTTAATCTCAATTTTGATGATAACAAACATGGAACTAATGTCTCTTTGAGAAATTTTTCAGGTTCCATATCGGTTAGCGCACGACGTCCTCGATCGAAAATATCGAAGAAATCAGGAAATCGGAAGGACGTTGGTCGACGCGCTCGAATTCTTCAAGAAGTTAGAGTTTAGGTTTAGGGTGTCTAGTTTATATTGTAAATCCTCATGATGATGCATAAGAACCCTAAAACCAAATCTGAACCCCAAAATATGAAAACTCAAAAATCGCTCTGAATTCACTAAGCCTAGGGAGCTCCTTGGAGGGCTATATGACCTCGATATTTTCCTAACATAAAAAATGGTGCTAATTGTTTCTTGGGTAGAAATTAGATAACGAGATATTTTAAAGGATTTTTTGGAAGCCTTTAGCCTACCCTTATTTGACTCGAAAGATTTTAAAAAAATCTTTTTCGGAAAATTTGTACTAGACCCCAAAAACTAGATTTTGATTCTTAAGGATTTTGATTTTTTATATATTTATATTGAATCCAAATGGGAGGGGTAATCCTTATGTAACAATTATGTTTTAAAGTTTTTAACTTAAAGTTAATAAATATTATATAAGTAGACTTAGCGAAGACGGAACCCAAATGAGCAAAAAAACAAAGCAAAGAAAACTACTCTGCCCAGGTTCGATCGATCGGTCGGTCGCCCGAATTATGTTAAAAAATGTCAGAAGGCTACTTCGGTTGACCGATCGAGGCCAAAAACTGGCAGTAGCTTCGTCGGTCGATCGATCGGTCGATTGGATTACGGATGACTCAACTCGCAACTCATTCGGTCGACCCGTCGGTCGACCAAACAAAGTAATTAAAATAGCGGTCGCGAGCGATCGATCGGTTGGTCGACCGACGATCGATCGACAAGCGACCAAACGACGAAAACGACTAGTTTTCCGCCCGTTGAGTTGCCGTTCTGTTAAGGGGTTATAAATACTCCTCTCCATCATTCATTAAGACTTCTTAACAATTGATCCAAGCCTTTATTGAGCCAATTGTTGATAATTCTAAAACTTTTCTTGAGCCATCTTCTTGATAACCCTAGTTTCTAGGATACATCCTTGATCTTGCCTTCAAGCTTTGAACGATTCATCATTGAGGCATCAAGAGGAACTAGGACTCGTGTTTGGAGCTAAGTATTTATTGTATTATTTATTTGCTCCATTACTTGTGTATTTTTGTGATTTATTTCATTGTATTTGAACGTGTAAGAAGACCTAGTGTTAGGTCTTATAATTGAGTGGTATCCTTGGTGTAGAAGGTGTAAAGCCACTTGTGTAAACGTAGTTTATTAGGATTAGTTCTTGTTGTCCTTAGGATTGAGGTGGGAGAGTGCTCTCGGTAGGAAGGCGGAGACCTCCGGGTGTGGAAGTGCATTCGGTGTGGGAGCGGAGACTCTCCGGTGAAAATGTCCTCGCTGTAAATGAAATAAGATAATCTAGTAAAACTAATTTGGAAATCCTAAGTGGGGTGCTTAGGTAGTGGAGTAGGCATTGGGGCCGAACCACTATAAATCATTGTGTTTGTCTTGATTTATTGGTTGTATTAATTGCTTTATTATTTATCGCTTCCGCATTTAATCATTCAATCGTAAATTGCCTAAGTAGCTTAAGAAAATGATTAAAATCGGATTTAGGTAAAAAGATTAGTAAACATACTATTCACCCCCCCCCCCCGCTAGTGTAGCCATTTCACCCAACATCATTTTCTTAGGAATAATGTAGCTAAGGGAAATATATCCATGGAATTTGTATCCACCGGTAAGCAACTTGCGGATATATTCACAAAACCCTTAAATGAAGAAAGTTTTATGAATTTAAGAATGCAATTAGGGATTTGTGCTTTTCCAAGTTTTTAAACTTTCAAAATTTACATGTCTTTTGAAAAATTGCATTTCATGTAGTATCATCACACTTATGTATTGCCTTGTAATGGGGCTTTGCGACTTATCGATGTTTGCATTTTATTGATGTCAAAAGGGGGAGAAAAAGCAAGGTCACATGTGTTTTATGATGCATATAGATAGGGGGAGTTATAAGCATGATATGCATATTGATAGGAGGAGCATATGTCAAGTTGCAAAATAGGTTGTGTATGTCTTAACTCAAACTCACAAATGATACTTAGAGTTTTATAGAATTTCATATTTTGTTTGTCATCATTAAAAGGGGGAGATTGTTAGCCCAAGGGTTCTCCCTAGGATTCGATCTCTATTTTGATGATAACAAATATGAAACTAATGTATTTGTGAAGTTTTGAGTCCAGATTGATGTTACGATACACGCACGAAGTTCATTCGGAGAAAAATAAGAATCGACAAAAATGGCTTCAAAAACGAGCAAGTAGAAAATATAGAGTTAGGATTAGATTTTATATAATATATCTCTAGGAATTCATCTCGAGCCAATTTGTAATGTTATCCAAGTCAAAACTTGATGACAGAACCCGAAAACAAAGCGCGCAAAAAGATGGCAAAAAAAAATAGCCTCAACCCAAGTTCGATCGACCGAACAAGGCAAAAAATTGGCAGTAACCAATTCGGTTGACCAGTCGGTCGACCGAATGAGGTCAAAAATTGACAGTAGCCAATTCGATCGATCGGACAAGGCGGAAAATTAGCAGTAGCCAATTCATTCGGCCAAATGTGGCCAGAAAGAGGCAGTAGCCCTGCGGTTGCTGGGCGGTCAATCAGTCGGTCGACCGACTATCAACTGGCAAGCGACCGGACGACGTCCAACGGGTAGAAAAATGCCTGTTGGAGTGATCTACCGAGTGAGGGGTTATAAATACCCCTCACCAACCTCTCTTAAAGCTTCTTAATGATCATTAGTGCATTCCTAAGTGAGATTTAAGCCGCTAAAGGAAACCTCCAAAAAAGACCAAGACACCGAAAGCGCGGAAAATTCGGAGAACGAGAGGAGGCATGTCTATCTTAAAGGCAATGAACCCCTCATCGGACAGACGAAAGTAACATTGCAAAATTAATCTCAGCCGATGAAATTGTAATATCCTAGATATTAATATTAGTTTTCCATCTATGTTTGTGTTTGTCAGCCTAGCGGGCTAGTTCGAGGTTGAGCCGATTCGACTCATGGTCCGGTGCGAGCCTGCGAGCTTGGGTAAGTAGGAATATGAATTATGTAATTTTTTCCTTGCGTAGATGAATTTATTTAATTATGTTGTTGCATGTGCATGATTATTAAATCATATTGCATATGGGTGTGCATGTGGTTGATGCATGTGGTTGATGCATGTGTTAGTATGGGGTATTTTGGGCTAGCGAGTTGTGGATTCGGATTGAGGCGGATGCGGGTTAAAGAAGATTAAAATTGAAGATGTGGGAGGGGATTATAAAATCGCCCCCTAGGGCTTGCGGCTCCCTATTAGAGCTGCACAAGCCGTGAGAGGATAGAGGAGCCAAGCCGAGCCAACCGCCCCTCCCTTCCTCTCTCATGGAGTCGTCGGGTAGAGCCAAGCCGAGGAGTAGGCCTTCCTTCCTCTCTCTCTCTCTCTCTCTCTCTCTCTCTCTCTCTCTTGGAGGCCAAGCCATTGGCTTGGTGGAGCCGCCGCACCCTTCTTCCCTTTTCTTGGAGCCCCCCCCCCCTCTTTTCTCTTTGCCTTGGAGCCGAGTGCTTGAAGGCCGGATTCGGAGGCCGCCGCTTGGAAGTTTTTCTCTATTCCTTTTTCCTAATCTAGGTGAGTGGTTTTACCCCTCTCTTTTTTCGGGTTTCCTCGTGATCTTGAGCCGGTTTGAGCGACGTTCTTGTTTCTTGTGTTTTTTCATCGAATCGTGGGTTTTGATCACCGAATCTTATGTCAACTTGTGGGAGGGAATCTGAGGATTCCCCTTAGTGGCTCAGCAGCCCTAGGAATACCCTAGGGGTGCTCGGCCAAGGTGGAAGAAGGGGGTGACCTCAAGGTGTTTGATGAAATGCCTAAGGGAGGCTCTTGTGTATTTTTTAGATCTATGCTTGGAATTACTTATCAAATTAGATTTCTACATGTTAATGCATGCTTGGTAAGTAATCTGTGATTTTTGATTAGTAATCGTGTTTAACAAAGATTTGGTTTAATCTTGATGCCTTGTGTGATCTTGATGTGGGTTCTTGATCATAGAGTTTGATTCTTGATTTAAGATGATGAAGGTTCTTGCTAGTCTTCTTTAATAAATATGTATGTTGTGAGATTTATCTAAATGTTATAATTCTATTTTAATGGTAATTAAAGATTTAATTTCTGTAAATTTTAGATTTAATTACTATGGCATGCTGAAAATTTAATCTTGCTGAAAGTTCATGCTGAATTGTTAAATCTGAGCTGATTTTGAAATCTCTGTTGTGATGCGAATAGATTTCTGAATATAGTCTTGTAACCTATCGTTTTGACTAGAAAATATAGTTTGGAAACATAGGACACACTTTGGGAGTCAGATTCGACTCGGGTGCACCTGTTTGGGGCTCAACAATAAA
The DNA here is from genome assembly GCA_034359265.1 of Canna indica. Classification (NCBI taxonomy): domain Eukaryota; kingdom Viridiplantae; phylum Streptophyta; class Magnoliopsida; order Zingiberales; family Cannaceae; genus Canna; species Canna indica. Next base: position 71,640,316 of record CP136890.1, on the reverse strand, counting down.
CCAAAAATAAAACCCTAAAACAAAATCCTAATTTTGGTGATGATAATTTTAATTGCATAATTAAAATTAAAAGGGGCTGCATAATCTGTTATGAACCAACAAATAAAATTTATGCATGAAATAAAACCTCATAGGTTTATGACATTACGGATCTAGGTGTTGGGATCGGGCATTGGGTATTGTGGAGTTTTCCCAATAGAGACATCCCCCTAAGACACCGTAGGAGATACTTGACTTAGGACATGTTGCGTCATATCTTTATGATTGACGGAGAGGCTCGGTGAGGAGCCGGGTCGCGGACTAGGCCCAGAATGTTGGATGATTAATTCCCAACTTGTGAAACAAGTTCGGATGGGCAAATCCTGATTGTTCTTGTGTTTCTTGTGGAACAAGTTCGGACCGGCAAATCCCGATTGTTCCCAAGATTCTATATTTAATGGAATAAGTTCGGATGGGTGAATCCCGATTATTCCTACGTTATCTTTTGTAATAAGTTCATATGGGCAAATCTCGATTATTCCTGAGTTACTTTCAAGGAATAAGTTCAGGCGAACAAATCCCGATTATTCCTGTGATGTCTTAAAGGGGCAAGTTCGGACGGGCGAATCCCAATTGTTCCTTCGCATCTCGTGGAGCAAGTTCGGATGGGCCAATCTCGATTATCCTAGTATGTTTTGTTGCCTTAGGGCATGGTAGGCTTAGGTCTGTTGTTCTTCACCGTTTGGGGTGTTGGATGCCTTTGGGCATGTGGTGGCCAAATGGCCTGATAGCTAGTCACACCCTCGTGACTTTATTTCTGTTTGAGGCATGTGTTTGTTTTATGCTTTATCGTTGTGATTGGTTTCTCATGGGGGTTGGTAGAACCGCTCACTGAGTTCTTTGAGCTCACCCGATGTCATTTGTTTTTGTTTTGCAGAGTCTGACCGGTGAGGTGGGTCGGAGCATTTGGCGCGACTGGAGGGCAGATGAGCCACATTGATCTCATAACAGTCCTAGTTGGGGATCGTAGTCGAGTTTTTGGTAGTTAGTCATGCACTTGTATTTTAGTATTTTGGAGTTGTAGTCCCTTGGGGACATTCATGTCTTTATGTCAGATTTCATTTGTAAATGAACAATTGAACTTGATTTATTAATTCCACACTTTATTATTTTGCTAAACTTAGTTATAATAAATTCTGGTTTGGTTTTCCATTTGAAACAAAACTTGTTATTTTTTTCCGCTATGTTTTGTTGTTGAGTTGGCATGTGCATGGGTTAGGCTGCGGGGTATAGGCACGTATACCCTGGCCGGTAACGTGACCCTGAGTTGGCGCGTGACAAAAATTCACTTTACGGTGGTTTTTCAAAAGACCATGCGAGGACCAAGGAAACATTTCCTTATTATAATTACTCCATCAAATTAAAAAGGCGAAAGCTAGCAAATTTTGAAGCCCTTATACGAACTCTTGTACAAGGCAAAGAGTTTCCTCCCATTGATGACATTGAAAGACACCCACAATCCTTTTTGTGCTCCTTTTGTTTGAAAAAGGGAGAAGAACACAAAGAGCTCGGCTTAATCCCGAGACACTCCATCACAATCTCAAAACACCGAACAAACGCCCAACTATTCGGGTGCAACTGAGTGGGAGTGGCATTCACCAAATTCAGGACACTATGCTCGAAATCGACAAAAGGAAGACGAACCCCCAGCTCGTTAAATAAAATCTAGTACATAAAGAAAAATTCTGAGTTGGTGTGATGATACATTCGACCCGACAATAGATATGAAAGACATTCATAGTCCTCCTCGATGCCCTCACGAGCAATGGACACACTATCTTGAAAAGACAAAATGCTATCCAAGTCGGTCATCACCGATCCCTGCAACTTCACATCCCTGAACCCAGGCGTAGGAATCTGGATCCCTCCTTAGTGTCCCAAACTCTAATTTTACGACAATATTTCTCTTCGCCATCGGTCAAACAAAGATTACAAAAACCCTAGAACGGGGACGAGTTAGTACAAACATACTAACCTAAGAAATGACATATGAAAACTAAGACAAAGCAATAATCGGACAGGCAACCCACGAAGTCGTTGCCGGAGAGAATCTTTAAAGCACCAATCGCTAAAAGCACGAGCAAGAGTTCGAAAATAGAAAGGAAGAAATGTCTTATAGGCATATGGGCAATAAACCCCTCATTGAACGGTTGACGATCATGTTGGCTTAAGGGTTTCTCTTAAACTTCGATCTTCGTTTTGATGACAGCAAACATATATTTAATCTATGTGTGAAGTTTTGAGTTCAGGTTGAGGTTGCGATAAGCATGCAAACTTTGTTCGGAGAAACAAAAGAAAAGATCATCAAGAATCAATAGAAAAAGAACGTCAAAGAAAGGCTCGGGTATAGACTAAGTAGATATCTTGTAATATACCCGTAGGACGATCTTATCCCAAGCCTAATTGTAAGGTTATCCAAATTAAAACTTGGTAACCAAACCTATGAAAAATCATGTAACAAATATAAAGAAAAAATCAGCCTCAACCTGAGTTCGGTCGATCGAATGATGCCACAAAATGGCAGTAGCCACTTGGTCGACCTACCGGTCGACCGAAGATGGTGATAAAGTGGCAGAGGGCTACATCGGTCGACCAGTCGATTAACCGACCAATGCCAAAAATTTGCAGAAGGTGCTTTGGTCGACCGATCAGTCGATCGGATTGCGGATCACTGAACTCGCAACTCATTTGGTCGACCCATCGGTTGACCGAACAACACTATTAAAGCAGCGGTCATGGGTGGTCGATCGATCGGTCGACGGATGATCGACCGACAAGCGACTGAACGGCGGTAACGGCTAGTTTTTCGCCTGTTGAACAACCTGTTCGGTTGAGGGGTTATAAATACCCCTCACCTAACTCCTTTAAGACTTCTTAGAGATTTAATTAAGCATTTAAAGGAGTGATTTGAGCCTTCAAAAAAAGATTGATTGATGCGCCCTGTTCTTCCGTCAACATTCTTCTCAAGCGCCCAGTTCTGTTCCTCAACTCTGCTGCGATTCAAGTTCATCTACTGGCAAGTTGGAGGTTTGAAGGCTTGGGAAAAGAGCATTGGTTCTTCTTTCAATTCTTAGCTCTTTTTCATTGTATTTGAAGTTGTTTTAAACCTGTTTTCACCTGTAATAGCTTGCTAGGTGTGCTAGAGAAACACTTAGGGTTAGGCTTTGTAGATTGGTGTTTTGCCTAGGTGAATAGGTTTGAGGAGTTCTCAAAGAGGTGAGAATTGTGTCCTAAGTTGTATTCAAAGGGAAATACAAGTTCTATAAAGTAGTTGGTTAGAAATCCTTGGTGCGGAACCAAGGTAGTGGAGTAGGTGGTTGGTCGAACCACTATATTTCATCGTGTTTGCATTGCTTTGAATGTTTGCTCATTATTGTTCTTGATATTTGATAACATACATTGTTAAGTTACATTTGCATTTAATTGAAGTTGAAACTAAGCAAAAAGAAAATTGATAAAATAGAAAAAGGACATACACTATTCAACCCCCCCTTCTAGTGTCGGATTTCATACAACAATTTGTATCAGAGCAAGGTCGTAGGATAAGATTTAACCATCTTCCCTACAAATTAAGATGTCTAGTGAAATCCAACTAGCTCAAGGGTCCTCTACTCATACTCCACCACTATTCGATGGAAACAACTATGCATACTGGAAGATTCGTATGAATGACTTCCTATAATCTCTAGGCATGAATGTATGGAGGATGATTCAAGTAGAGTATAAACAACCCACTAAGGATATGGATGACTGGGACCAAGATGAGATTAAACTCTTTAATGCTAATGCAAAGGTCGTCAATGCATTATATTGCGGCCTATCAATTAATGAGTTCAATAGGATTTCTACCTGTAAGTCCGCATATGAACTATGGAAGGTCCTAGAGATCGCATATGAAGGGACTTCACAAGTAAAGGAATCCAAATTAAACCTACTCATGCATGATTATGAAATGTTTAAAATGTTATCGCATGAATCCATTGATGCTATGTATGCTAGATTTCAAAATATTACAAATGGATTAGCTAACCTTGGCAGAGAGATAAAGGAAGAGGAGAAGGTAAGGAAGCTCCTTCGTTCCCTTCCAAAAACTTGGGAGCCCAAGGTCATTATAATCATGGAAGCAAAGGACATGAGCACCTTGAAGATCACCGAGCTCATTGGGTCTCTCATGACACATGAAACCCATATGAAGCAATATATGGAGGAAGATGTCCCCAAAGGCAAGACCATTACCTTAAAAGCATCACACCGAGTAGAAGAATCCTCATCATCCGAGGAAGAGACGGGTAACCTTGAGGAAATGGCAATGTTAGCAAGGAGGTTTATAAGATTCATGAGAGGAGGCATGAGAAAGGGTAGAGGAAGCTACACATGCTACCATTACAACAAAGACGGGCATCTAAGGAAGGACTGCCCACTTCTCAAAATGGCTTCCACCTCTAACCCTCGCAAAAAGGATAAACACAAGAAGAATAAGAAGGCAATGATGGCTTCGTGGGATGAAAGCGAGGCTTCATCGAGTGAAGAAGACTCAAAGAGTGAAAAGGAAAACCTTTGCTTGATGGCAAATGATGATGAGGTAAGATTTACTTTTGGTGAGCTTTCTTTTACTCAAGAAGAGCTTGAAAATGAATTTGAACAAATGCATGATGAATTTAATGCTATTATGAGAAAATTTAAAGAGCTTAAAAAGGATAATAAATCTTTAGAGCTAGAAAATGATAACTTATTACTTTCATGCAATGATTTAAGGAAAGAAGTAGATACCCTTAAGAAAGAGAAACACACCCTAGAGAAAGCAATGAAGGACTTAGAAAATGACAATAAAAAATTAGAAGATGAAAATAAGTATTTAAGTGATCAAATAGAGCACTTGAATGATAGCATGCTAACATTGAAAAATGAATTATGCATGCTTAATGAAAAGATGACAACCCTACAAAATGACATGCCTAAGGTTGTCCATAAAAAGAAATCATCACACTTCCATGCTCACACAAACAATAGAAGGAAATTTATTGGAAATTGTTTTTCTTGTGGCATATTTGGCCATATGGCCAAGGATTGTGCTTTGAGGAGGAACCCACATGCAAGATTTATATGGGTTCCTAAAATGACTAACACTTAAGGACCCAAGAAAATTTGGGTACTCAAAATAGTTTCTTCTCCTTTTGTAGATGGAGAAGCATCCTCAAGCAAGTAGAAGCACTTGGATATTGGATAGTAGTTGCTCAAAGCACATGACGGGTGACATCAACTTATTTGCAACCTTATCAAGCAAAGATGGTGGACATGTCACATTTGGAGATAATGCCAAAGGTAAGATTATTGGCATTGGTGATATAGGTATACTTCCTTACCCATGCATTAAGAATGTTTTATTAGTTGATGGGTTAAAACATAACTTGATTAGCATATCACAATTGTGTGACAATTGATACATAATTATCTTTGAAGCATCTAAATGTATCATTAGGAGTGCACCATCTAATGATATCATGTTTATTGGAAATAAGCAAGAAAATATCTACACATCAGATTTAAATATCTTGTCTAATCCCCATGTTAGATGCTTAGTTGTCATGGAGAATGACTCTTGGTTGTGGCATAGAAGGCTAGGACATGCTAGCATGAGCCTCATCCAAGAAATATCTAAGAAAGAATTAGTTGTGGCATAGAAGGCTAGGACATGCTAGCATGAGCCTCATCCAAGAAATATCTAAGAAAGAATTAGTTAAAGGATTACCTAAGATAAAATTTGAAAAAGATAAACTTTGTGATGTATGTCAACTAGGAAAGCAAGTTAAATCTTTATTTCAGCATTAATCAAGTTAGTACATCTAGAATTCTTGAGCTTGTGCACATTGATCTTTTTTATCCATGTGATGTAGCTAGTCTAGGTGAAAAGCTATATTATTATGTGTTAGTTGATGACTTTTCTAGATTTACATGGGGTTTTTTTTTACCTAAGAAAAATGAAACTTTTGTGTTTTTCAAAAAGTTTACTAAGAAAGTTACAAATGAGAAAGGAGTTTCAATTTTAAAAATTAGAAGTGATAATGGCGGAGAGTTTAAAAATGAATTTTTTTTCGAATTTTGTGATGATTTAGGTATTGAACATTCCTTTTCTTCTCCTAGGACCCCTCAACAAAATGGGGTGGTTGAGAGGAAGAATGGAACCTTACAAGAGATGGCTGAGACCATGCTATGTGAAAATAATTTGCCTAAGTATTTTTGGGCCGAAGCCATAAATACCTCTTGTTATGTGTTTAATCGCGTTTTATTAAGACCTAAAATTAAGAAAATACCTTTTGAGCTTTGGAATGGTAAAATCCTAAATGTGGAATATTTTCATATTTTTGGATGCAAATATTTAATATTAAATACTAAGGAGAATTTAGGAAAATTTGATTCTAAATCTGATGAAGAGATTTTCCTAGGTTACTCCATTAATTCTAAGGCATATAGAGTATACAATCGTAGAACTATGATTGTTGAAGAATCTATGCATGTCACGTTTAATGAAACTAATGATTCTTCTAGAAATGTGAAGATTGTAAATGTAGGTGAGAAACTTGAGGACCTCACACTTCATGATAAAGAGGTGGAGGATGAAGATAATGAGGAAACTCAACATGAAGATCCACCATCCTCAAATCTACCTCAAGTTGAAGAAGAAGAAGAAGAAGCTCTACCGCCTCTCCCTAAAGGATATCGATTAATAAGGTATCATCCAATGGATTAAGTCATTGGAGAATCTTCAACGGGAGTGGTAACACGCTCTAAACTCAAGAATATTTGTCAATATGTAGCTTTTATATCTCAAGTAGAACCTAAAAATATTAAGAAAACAATAGAAGATGAGTTTTGGGTACTAGCTATGCAAGAAGAACTCAACCAATTTTCTAGAAATGATATATGGGACTTAGTACCCAGACCTAGTGAACAAACTATAATTGAGACTAAATGAGTATTTAGAAATAAGTTAGATGAAGGAGGATTAATCATTAGAAACAAAGCTAGGTTAATTAGTGGCACAAGGGTACAATCAACAGGAAGGGATAGATTATAATGAAACTTATGCTCCTATAGCTAGATTAGAAGCAATTAGAATGCTTTTGGCATATGCTAACTTTAAAGGTTTTAAACTTTTCCAAATGGATATTAAAAGTGCATTTTTAAATGGTTTCATTAATGAAGAAGTATATGTTGAACAATCCCCCGATTTTGAAAGTTTTGAGTTTCCAAATCATGTTTTCAAACTTTAAAAAGCATTATATGGTTTAAAACAAGCCCCTAGGGCTTGGTATGAAAGACTTTTAAATTTTTTAATTGAACAAGGTTTTAATGTTGGAAATGCCGATATTTCACTTTTTATTAAACATCATGAAAATGATATGTTATTAGTTCAAATTTATGTTGATGACATAATTTTTGGTGCTACTAATAAAATTCTTTGTAAGTGGTTTGCTAAGTGTAAGCAAGATGAGTTTGAGATGAGCATGATGGGAGAGCTCTCCTTCATGCTTTGTCTCCAAATCAAACAAACCAACAAAGGAATATTCATCAATCAAGCCAAGTACACAAAGGAGCTCATCAAAAGGTTTGGGATGAATGAAGCCAAGATAGCTTCTACACCAATGAGCACATCCATCAAGCTTGACAAAGATGAAGAGGGTGTCAAAGTTGACGAAAAACGATATCGAGGTATGATTGGTAGTCTTCTTTACTTAACCGCAAGTAGACCCGATATTATTTTCAACGTTTGTGCATGTGTTAAGTTTCAATCTTGCCCTAGAATGTCTCATTTAAGTGCGGTCAAATGCATATTGAGATATTTAAAGGGCACAATTGACTTAGGACTATGGTATCCATGTCATACACCTTTTGATTTAATCGGTTTTTCGGACGCGGATTTTGCCAGGTGTAAAGTAGATAGAAAAAGCACTAGTGGGTGTTGTCAATTCTTAGAAGTGGGTCTTGTTTCTTGGTTCTCAAAGAAACAAAACTCAGTTGCACTTTCAACTACCGAAGCGGAATACATCGCTGCGGCTAGTTGTTCTGCACAAGTCCTTTGGATGAAACAAACCCTTTTAGATTATAGACTTATGTATTCTTGCATACATATTCATTGTGATAATACTAGTGCAATAAATTTAACAAAGAATCCTATTTTACACTCTAGGACTAAACATATCGATTTAAGGCACCATTTTCTTAGGGATAATGTGACTAAGAGAAATATATTGGTAGAATTTGTATCCATTGACAAATAACTTGCCGATATATTTACAAAACCATTGGTTTAGGAAAGCTTCACAAACTTAAGGATGCAATTAGGAATTTGTGCTTTTCCTAGTAGTTAAGATGTTCTTCTTCAAAACATATATGTTTTTCAAAAAATTACATTCTATAAAGTATCATCACACTTATGTATTGCTCTGTAGTGGGGCTTTGCGACTTATTGATGTTTGCCTTCTATAGACTTACATTAATAGGAAGGACTATAGTGGTAGATGGTACTTGGTTTTATGGCTTTCTTGTTTTTCATGATGACACTCATTAATTGTACCTTAATTCTTACCATTTTTTATGGATGTTAAAAGGAGGAGAAAAAGTAAGGTCACACTGGTTTTCACGATGCATATAGTTAGGGGGAGTTACAAAAATGATATGCATATTGATAGGAGGAGTATGCACATTGATAGGGGGAGCATATGTTGAGTTATATATATTTTTGTATTTGTTGAGTTATATATCTTGTATGCCTTAACTCAAACTCACAAAGAATATGCATATGTTATCATTTTCTTAAAATTTCATGTAATATTTGTCATCATCAAAAAGGAAGAGATTGTTGGCTTAAGGGTTTCTCTTAAGCTTCGATCTTCGTTTTGATGACAACAAACATATATTTAATCTATGTGTGAAGTTTTGAGTTCAGGTTGAGGTTGCGATAAGCATGCAAACTTCATTCGGAGAAACAAAAGAAAAGATCATCAAGAATCAATAGAAAAAGAACGTCAAAGAAAGGCTCGGGTATAGACTAAGTAGATATCTTTTAATATACCCCTAGGACGATCTTATCTCAAGCCTAATTATAAGGTTATCCAAGTTAGAACTTGGTAACCAAACCTATGAAAAAGCATGTGACAAATATAAAGAAAAAATCAGCCTCAACTAATGATATTATCACATTAGCAACGACTTATTCACGGCTACTGCATCCGTCACTCTTTAGCCGATGGCTCACTTGCAGTGTGAAAATAAAATACTTATCAGCAAAGGCCGCGTAGCCGTTGCTGATGATATTACTTATCAACAACGGCGTTCTAATGGATGAGTGACTTGTTGCTGATAAATTTATTTAACTCGACCCGAATCGCGCCCGCCCCTTTCCCTCTGCTTCTTCTTCTTCCTCCTTGCTTCTGCCGACGTCGCCGCCTGCCGATCTTCGCCCGTCGTTGTCGCCCACCGACGCGCCCCCCGACGCCATTCACTGCCGCCGCCGCCCACTGTCGTACCCTCTCCGGGTAATTTCAACGCCCCCCTTTCCTTCCTCCTATACTAGGGCCGATCGCCGGAGCATTGTCCAATGTCCGACATATTTTGGACACTGGACGCGGCGCCGGAACAGTGAGTTCGGGTTTTTTTAAATCCTAATTTTTTTATTACTCTAAATAAATTCATTTAGATTAAACCCTAATCTAGGTTGATTAAATGTTTAATGTGTAGATTAGATTAATATGTAATATTTTTTTAATGTTAATTTGATTAATGTTTAGATTAATATTTAATATTTTTTTAGGTTAAATGTTTAATGCATGTTTAGATTAATTAGAATAATTTTATTGTTATATCTGTTAATTAAATTTAGTTTAGATTAATTAGATTAATTTTATTATTAATCTTTAGATTTAGATTAATTAGAATCATCTACTTTGGACTCGCGTTGGAATCGTCCACTTTGGACTCGCGCTGGAATCGTCCAATTTGGACTCGTGCCAGATTCTTCCAATGTGGACTCAAATCGGCATCCACAAATTTAGAAAATAATCATCCATTCGACGAGTTGATACGTTTCACGTACGCATCGGCGAGTCGGATATGATTTAGCAAAACCTTAGATCTGTTCGGGGGTTGTATGTTCGTGTAAAAGAAATAGATAATCTTTTATACAACGTACAACCCTTAAATTGTACTTAATTGGACAATTTGGGAACATACACACTTAGTTTTTTATTTTACCCGTTAACTCATTCTTAAATTTTGGCTATTGTATCTCTCTTGTTCTTCGATATGCGCCCAAATGATATATGTATTCGGAGAACTATAGGGAGATGCTGCCAAAATTTAGAATGAAGTTAACAATTAAAAGAAATACTTAGTGCAATATGAATAATATGAATCCCGAATGGAATATGACCATCGAGCGATATGGTCGATCGAGCGATGGCATGAGGTATCACGGACTATAGTTAGAAATCGCATGTCGGGGGGAGGAGCGCGTCACACTGGCGGCTCTATTTCATTTATAGTGCACGCGAGTCGTATGGTAAGTATTATGCCTTATTTTGAATTATATATTTTATTTGTTACCCTGTGTAATAATTAATGTATTTGTTTTATAAATATAGACAACGGTGTTGCTTGACGGGTCTGTCCAGCGACCCTCCCCAGTAGAGGTGTTCGAGCGGACTCATTGTCAAGGACATGGGGCGGGGGAGTATATCGACACCCGTGTTGCAGTCATCATGGTAAGTATATTTGTTTCAATTATGCATTATTTATTTATAATTTAAGTTTTAGAAAAAATATGAAACAAAAAATCAAACTCGTGTAGGAGACCTATACTCAGACGATGATGCAACGCGGGGGCACCCTGGAGGACTTTGATGCGGCAGCGTGGGTCTAGACTGCATGTGGCTGAGACCACGACCACATCTATGACTTTGCTGATAATGGCTATGCACGAGTCGTGCTCGGGCCACTTGGGGCACCGACCCCTCCGACAGCTGGTGAGCGACCATCCACCTCCAGGATTAATGATTAGAATAGGAGGATATCGACACCGGAGGAGACAATCGCGCTGTAGAGTGAGATGATGGCTCATTAGAGTCAGATGATGACTGAGATGCATATCATGCTGAGACAGATGATAGGTTAGTCCAACGGTGTACACTCTAGAGGTGAGCTCGGGATGGGACAGGCCGGGATTTGGTATGTCCTGGTCCCGTCCTGATTTTGAGTCGGGACACAAATATGCGTCTCGGTCCCGAATACGAAACATCCCGATTTTATCCTGCCCTAAAAAATTCGGGACGGGATCGGGACGTCCCGATTTTATTAATATTATTTTTTTTATAAAATAAAAATAATATCTTCATTAAAATAATTAATATTTTTTCCAAAAAATAATATTATATATTATATATTACTTATATTATAAACCGGGTCGGGATGGGACAATCTCGATTTTTTTTGTATCATCCCGGTCTCATCCCAGCTTTTAATCGGGACGGACATATTTATCCCAGTCCCATCCCAATTTTGAACCGAGGCAAGACTTGTTCCGACTTTTCGAACCGGGACGACCCAACCCGTGCTCACCCTTAGTACACTCAGATCCATCGTCATCGACTCAGTCCATGCCGGTGTACACTTAAGCACTCCACACCCCACCGTATGATCTTGACATTCCTCCATCGTCATAGTGAGCTTTTATTGTTTTATGACTTGATTGACTTAATTGGATATTGACTTGTTATATACTTGTTACTTGGATATCTTAGAGATACTTATTTTGTGACTTGTTACTTGGATATATTGATTCGTATCGTGTTGATGCGATAGTTTTGATTTTGTATATTGTTTATACGATTGTGAATAATTATAATTTTTGATATATATCTGGGTGTATTTGTGATGTGTATGTCAATGTATGTGTATATGAATGGATATGTTTATGGGTGTGTGAGTTATGTATCAAGTTATAAATGTATCAATGAAAATTTCTAATTTTGAAATTTCTCAGTTACAAGTTAACATCATCAGCAACGGCCTTCCCATGGTCATCCATGTCAAAGTCGTTGCTGAAAGTGTATCGTAATTCCTGGGCCACAAACTCAAAGTTGTTGTTGATGAACTACAACAATGCCTTAGCAACAGCCTTTCAGCAAAGACTCTTCAACGGCGTTTGACCCATTGCTGATGTCAATAACTGCAATAGCCGAGTGGCCGTTGATGAGTCGTTGCTGATAAGAATATCAGCAACAAGAGCGCGGGGTGCTGCGTCGTTGTTGATAAGGATATCAACAACGGATGCCTCCCGTTGCAGAATCGTTGCTGATAATGTTATTAGCAACGACCGCTCTAACCGTTGCTGATCCGTTGCTAAGTTATTAGCGACGCGATCTTCTACCACGGTCGCATTGCAACGGGCGGGCCCGTTGCAAGCCGTTGCTAATGGTCTTCAACAACGGCTTATCAACGGATCTAATCGTTGGTGATGCTCATTATTCCAGTAATATATGTCAGTGCATCTCCGACGCCGTTCTCTGCCCTTTGGCTCTCCGACCTTTGTGCGTCTCTAGCGCCCTCTGGCATTTCCCTCTCTCCTCTCCTCCTCTCCCAGATGTTAAAGTCCCACATTGGTTAAAAATATGACCAAGATAGCTTTTAAATAGTTTGGGCAATCCTCTCCCCATGAGCTAACTTTTGGGGTGAGTTATGCCCACTAATTTCTTAACATGGTATGAGAGCCTGTTCTGTGGTTGATATTGTGCCACGCATATGTCCAGCCCTGGAAACTCCATGCTCAATATGTTCAATTCTGAGCGTGAGAAGAGTGTGTTAAAGTCTCACATTAGTTAAAAATATGACCAATATAGTCTTTAAATAGTTTGGGCAATCCTCTCCCCATGAGCTAACTTTTGATGTGAGTTAGACCCACTAATTTCTTAACATTAGAGCTTTTTCTCCAGATCTCTTTGGTCTTCATACAACCTCGTAAATAGAAAGATTACGAGAGTCCATTGTTCTTTTCGAATAATAGACAAAGGATTATTGCTTATAGAGAGATGCATGGAGAAATTGAGAGGCACAATGTATTTAATTGATGAAGTACGACTTTCCCAATTGAAGTTTTCGACAAGCACCTCATTGTTGGTAGGACAGTGAGTACATACACTACATACAGAACTAATTTATAGATTGATATATTCATTTCTCGAGTCAAATTTCATAGATTTTACTATTTTACTATTAAACAAATACCGTTGTATTCCCCTTCTACTATTAATAAAGTAAGTCTCCTCCTCCCTATAGGTATGGAAATTAAATAACTCACCGTCGTCTTCGAATCATGTTAACCCGCGTGTTCATTGGGTTATTTGTCATTTTTGAATTCGAATAATTTCCTAACATACAACAAATAGATATGATATAATATGCATTGTGTTAATTAATATTAATTACAATACAAAAAAATGGAAAATATTATTAGAAGTAGACTAAGAATAATTATTCCCCATCTATGAGTAGATGTGGAACATGGATAACTATTTCTTATGTTTAAAATTCAACCAAATAAAATAATAAAAAACAAGAAATAATTATTTCATCGTAGTCTATTTTGATGATCAAACCGCCATCACAAATATTTACTTGGCAACAGATATTTATGCACACATAATCCGACGTGGCAGCGTGGAATGTGAACGCATTGGCCACTGTCCGCATAGTGAGCACGGATATTACACACTCGTTCACGCACCTGATTGCAGCTCAAGTCCAGCTAATTAGACCAACTTAATAATCCCTGCAATTTATTTCCACGCTTAAACAAACACAGCAGTCTCCAAGTCTACAAAAATAATTGCCCGCTGGTTTAGTTTACTTGTCCAAATCACAAATATACAAACAAATAATAGTATGCTCACGTTTTGTGACACCGACAGCTCATCAACCCACGCCACCACCGACACACCCCCAAGGCCCCAACCACCGTTTCCAGTTAAGCCGACGCTGCCCTGCCACCGGTTGACCGGCATTTGCCGGTGCGTCCGCTCTCGGGGGCGACAGCCTGTGCCCAGCCGCGCCGATGTCGACTTCACCCCCGCGAGTGACGTTGCAGCGGCTTATCCCCTCGACTCCATCCGACAGCCCTCAATCGATCTCCTCATCCATCTGAGGGCCCGTATCCGCTATCGGCCTTTTAATCAAAATGTCGCTGTTACCGGTGAGTCGTCTTCGTCCTCGCCCAAGTTAACGTGTTTATTTAATTACGGAGGAAATAATAGAAGTGCTAACTTTAGCGGAGAAGGTAGCCGCTGAGAGTGTGTATTAAAAAGAGGTAGGAGAGAGAAGGGGGAACACTGGAACTGGAAGCATTGGATGGGTGAGAGAGATATCGGCAGGGAGTGAGAGCCCCGTCGGTGGTGTTTCTTCTGCTTCGATCGGAAGCGGCATCGGCCGATCGGCGGAAGAGATCCCCATCTTCACCTCTTTCGCTTTATCCTTCCCGGTGATGTTTTTCTAGGGATTTGAGGGTTGAAAAATCGGATCTTGGGAGTGTTTTGACCTTGAGAAGCCATGGAAGCCAATGCCGGAATGGTGGCGGGGTCGCACAAGCGGAACGAGTTCGTCATGATACGCCACGAGGGCGAGTCTGGGGTGGGTGTCCCTCGTCTCTCACTCGTCGTTCTAGTCTGGATGGCAAAGATCCGGCCTGATTCTTTCTTTTTCCCTTCATTATTTTGAAAGAAATGGCATTTTAGTAGTTCTTATACCTGGATCTAGTGCTAGACTGAATCATTACTGTGGTTTGACTTCGGATTCTTGATAGTGTGCCGCAATTGGACTGTGGCTTTTGTTCAGATTGTCTAGATTTGATGAATCCAGTTTGGTGTTAACAAATTTGAGACTATTGCGTTCTCGTTTGTTGCCACTGTTAGGAAAGCTTAGGTTTTTGGTTCTGTTCTTCAATCAATATCTTATTTGCGGATTGCTGCTGCCCGACCTGCCGGTAGATTCTTGTACTGTTGTCTATGACCCAAGCATTCTATACTATCTTGCTCGGAGGTATTATCATTCTGAGATCGTTGCTTTGGTAATATAGTCACCAGATCTAGAGAGGATGGACAAATTTCTTAACTTTGTACCAGTTCTCTGTTAAATGGTGTTGCTTATTGCCAACTCTTATTAAATTTGAGATTCTACTTGTGTCTTCACATAGGGATTGATCTCCTGTTATATTTCATACAAATAACCCAGAGATGTGTTAGAGTCCCTTAAAAGACATAAATATTGATGAATTCTTTGAATAAATCAGTTGGACTGTTTGCTTATAATAAATTGGTATTGACAGGACTCTTTAACTGAAAGTACTAATTCAGAATGCCGGACGAGATCTGGGTTTTGGTTCATCAACTAAATTTGGATTTCATCCTTTTGCATTGCTTAGTTAAATGTTTAAAATATAGTGATGAAGTTATTAGTTTTTCATCTATACTTTCTTCATGTTTTCATTGTCAAAAACTGGACAGTTTTTATGAATAATTTGATTCCTTACCTCCTAGCCTAGTACATTTTTCAAAAGAATTTTCATTTTTCTGGTTCTTACATCTTTTTCTTGTATTTTTACCATGATGCAGCCTAAGATGCCGAAGAACATCAATGGACAAGAATGCCAGATATGTGGTGATACAGTAGGGCTCTCAGCCACAGGGGATCTTTTTGTTGCTTGTAATGAGTGTGCCTTCCCAGTTTGCCGAGCTTGTTATGAATATGAGAGGAAAGAAGGAAATAAGTCTTGCCCTCAATGCAAGACTCGGTACAAGAGACACAAGGGTAAGATGACAGTTCTGATCATCCTACAGTTGAGGATTTTCTCTTTTCTTTTATTACATATAAATATGTGCAAGGGTAAAATGAAGCTGTCATGCTCCTTGCTGATATTGACATCCCATTACAACACATAATTGTTGCTAAGTTTATGTGTCCAATTTTGCTCTTATGCATCATATTACAGATCCAGACCTACCTCACTGTTCCTGACTTGTGAATTCCAGGTAGTCCTCGAGTTGAGGGAGATGAGGAAGAGGATGATGTTGATGATCTGGACAATGAGTTCAATTACAGGCATGGCAATGTCAAAGCAGGAAGCAAATGGCAGGTAGAAGATGTTGATTTATCTTCATCTTCTAGACATGAACCCCAACACCGTATTCCACGTTTGACCAGTGGGCAACAGGTAAAAGATCACTTGCAGAGACCTATCTATCTTATATGTTGGCAAATCATATTGCATTTGGTGGCCAAAATAGGCTGTTGCAATGTTATAAAATCAGAATTGCTGCTGTTGTGAAGAGGCAATATTAGGGAGAGAGATTTATTTTTTTATAAGAAAAAAAAGTAGTGTGGGGGAACAAGCAAAAGCTAAGGTTTAAAAGTATTCTCAACTTATATAGTAAAAATCACAAAGAATGATGTAATCATAAAAATAATAAAAGTAAGAAATTGAAAGAGACTGAAGAGAACAATAGATAAGAGATAGTGGTGACCAATAAGCAAAGGGAACCAACTTACATAGGTAACAATTCTTCACAAAAAGTTGAGTTTTTTTAAACTCCAGTAACATTAACCTTAAAAAGAGCGATCCCAATTCAAAGTTTCTATCAATGCACAGTTTTTGAAGGGTAATGTTTGCAGCCTTATCCTTACATAGCAAATAGGTTTGCTTTGAAGCTTAAACATCTTTGTAATTCACAGAGGCCATTGAATACCATTCCTAGTTTTTTTTAGGACTGCAAAGGATCAAGGTGAACCCAGCCACCAAAAATTTGTCTAAGTCAGCTCTAAGTATGCTACCATGAAGTTTATCAGGATTTATTTTACTTTTAGTTCCCCTTTACTTATTCCTGAACAACTATGAGTTCCTTGAGGGTTCAACAAATAGTAAATGTTAATGAAAAATTCTCAAATGTCTCCAAGAGACTAAAATTCAGGAAACAAGTCAATCTGAAGGCAAATCTGACTTATACATTAGTTGTAGTCTCCAAAACCTGATCACATAGGTTTGTAGGATGCATTAGATGCATTTTCCAGATGATCAACTTCAATGCAAATGAGCCTTTTGACCCTTCCAATTCAGTCATCTGTTACCTTTTAGTTTCTGTTTCTCCTTCCATCATAAAAGAAAAGGAAGAATATCCAGTCAAGGCAGTCTCTGCCTTGTCATTTATCTCTTGATTAAATTTAAGTGTAAATTGACTTTCTCACAAGTTCTTGTTCAATGTTAGCTTTTCCCATTATTTATAAGCAGAATACATTTCATTATACATGTTTGTGAACCTCAACATCATTTTCGTCTATTTATAGTTTGGATCTCTGAAGTATATGCTCAAATATAGAAGGTAACATGATGATTCATTGTTGGTAACATTATGCTTGGTCTTACATTATATCAAATTTCAGATTTCTGGGGAAGTACCTGATGCAACACCTGACCGCCATTCCATTCGAAGTCCATCATCAGGTTTTGTGGATCCCAGCTTGCCAGGTAACATTTAATCCTTTTTCCACCTGCAATGTTAAGGATGGGCTAGATAATTTAGCTTTTCAGTGGCTTGAATGTTTTGTTTTGTGGTGTTTTACATTGCAGTTCCAGTAAGAACTGTGGATCCTTCCAAGGACTTAAACACATATGGGCTTGGCAGTATTGATTGGAAAGAAAGAGTTGAAGGTTGGAAGCTCAAACAGGACAAAAACATGGTGCAAATGACCAACAAATACAATGATGGCAAAGGAGATCTAGAAGGAACTGGTTCAAATGGTGAAGATCTGCAAATGTATGGACTTATATGTTTTGTTCAACTTTCTACTTTTGCTTTTGCATTTTCCTATTCCTCTTGAGGTTGTTATTCTTGTTATTATCTTTATCTGTAGCTCTGCACCAGCTTTGATCTACATTAATATAATTTTAGGAATGTGTAGCAAAAGCAGGATTTTTCATACAATTTCTTACTATTAAGATTTATTTTACAATAAGGTCTGTTCATCAGGTTGCTTTATTATGCAGTTATTCTGGTCTAGTTCTACTGCCATTTGTTGAGCTATACTGTGTATAAATCTAAAATCTTTTATCCATAACTCAGTAAATCAGTTAATATTATTTACACCTATAAATAGTGCACGCCAACTTGGTTTTATTTATAGTTTTATTTATTGCAAGTATTTGCAATGTCCAGTGTACGAGCTAAGAGAATGATGATTTGACAAGAAAAAAATCAAGTTTTCTTATGATAAGAATTGTTTTTTTTTTTTTCTGTGCAGGGCTGATGATGCTCGTCAACCTCTGAGCCGTGTAGTGCCTATTCCTTCTAACCAACTTAACCTCTATCGCGTTGTCATCATACTCCGGCTTATCATTTTATGTTTCTTCTTCCAATATCGTGTAACTCATCCAGTACATGATGCTTACCCTCTATGGCTAACATCAGTTATTTGTGAGATCTGGTTTGCATTGTCTTGGCTTCTTGATCAATTTCCAAAATGGTATCCCATTAACCGTGAGACATACCTTGATAGGCTTGCATTGAGGTAAGTTACTGATTCATATTCTTCTCCTCTCTTAAACATGATATTGTAGACAATTTATTCTTAAACATTCATTCTGATTTCTAAAAATGCACAACTCGCAGATATGATAGAGATGGTGAACCATCACAATTAGCTCCTATCGATGTCTTTGTTAGCACAGTGGATCCTCTGAAAGAACCTCCTCTTATAACAGCTAACACAGTGTTGTCAATTCTTGCTGTGGACTACCCAGTTGACAAAGTTTCGTGTTATGTTTCTGATGATGGCTCAGCAATGCTTACTTTTGAATCCCTATCAGAGACTGCTGAATTTGCAAGGAAGTGGGTACCCTTTTGCAAAAAGCATAATATTGAACCCAGAGCCCCAGAGTTTTATTTTGCTCAGAAGATAGATTACCTGAAAGACAAAATTCAACCATCTTTTGTGAAAGAACGACGAGCAATGAAGGTAAGGATGGAATCTAGATGAACATATCCTCTGGGATTATGATCCTCTCCAATTATGAATATCAGATGTATTGATGTAATGAACTCATGGACCATTCTATTTCAGAGAGAGTATGAGGAGTTCAAGGTACGGATAAATGCTCTTGTTGCCAAAGCACAGAAAACCCCAGAAGAGGGCTGGACAATGCAGGATGGAACGCCTTGGCCTGGAAATAACCCAAGGGACCATCCTGGCATGATACAGGTTATATGCTTTTGCCAGAGCACTTCCTCCCCTTGTCATATATCTTCATATATTAATTATTGTTGGTTAGTGTAGGTTTTCTTAGGGCACAGTGGAGGGCTTGATACTGATGGCAATGAACTACCTCGACTTGTATATGTTTCCCGTGAGAAGAGACCAGGTTTCCAGCATCACAAAAAGGCCGGTGCAATGAATGCCTTGGTTTGTGCCTTCATCCTATCCTTGTCTACCTATTATCTTTATACTGTTTCTATATTAAATGTTTATTTCATATCTCCACATACTAATGAGGATTGTTCAATCTCTAATTTATGCATGTTGGTCAGATTCGGGTATCTGCTGTTCTAACCAATGGTGCCTACCTTCTCAATGTGGATTGTGATCATTACTTCAATAATAGCAAAGCTCTTCGGGAAGCAATGTGCTTTATGATGGATCCTGCATATGGAAGGAAGACATGCTATGTGCAATTTCCTCAAAGATTTGATGGCATTGACTTGCACGATCGATATGCCAATAGGAACATTGTGTTTTTTGATGTAAGAAATGCTAACAGCTTGATGCACTCTGTGTAGTTGAGAAAAATGTTTTCTTACTGTTACCATGTTGTACAGATCAACTTGAAAGGTTTGGACGGCATCCAAGGTCCTGTCTATGTGGGAACAGGGTGCTGTTTCAATAGGCAGGCCTTATATGGTTATGATCCTGTATTGACTGAGGCTGATTTGGAACCAAATATTGTCTTCAAGAGCTGTTGTGGTTCAAGAAAGAAACGAAAGGGAGGCGATAAGAGCTACATTGATTCTAAGAAAAGAGCTATGAAGAGAACTGAATCTTCAGTTCCCATCTTCAATATGGATGATGTGGATGAGGGTATAGAAGGTACTAATATTTTATACTTCTGTTTCATATTTTCTCTGTTAGGAAGCACTTAATACATAATAAAACTCTGATGATGTCAACAGATCAAGTTGTCTCTTTTCTTTCTTTTTCTTCTAGTCTTCCCCTTGTTATAATCCTAGCATCCTATTTCTGTATAACAGTTATGTATTATTATTATCTTGGAGAAGTTTTGAACTTATTATTCTACTATCACAAAGATACTACAATCAAAATCTCATGTCATAACTTGTTGAACTTCATTGATTCTTACCAATTAGTGTCTTCCTCTGTTGTGTTTTCACTGCAGAGTAATGATAATCTTATGTTTGGATTGATCTATTTCAGTTTTTATCTGTATTTAATGTTGTGCATTGATCATTCTTTCAATGTGCAAATTAAATGAATCTACTATAGCTGGATTTCTTATACTGTCTTTGCTATCTTAATATTTTTAAAATGAGATTGGGCTCATTGAAGGACCATCCTTGTTCTAAACTTCTAATTAATGAATGTGATCCTCCTTTGCATGTACATTGTTATATTAATTTCTCTTCATGTCCTGCCTCATCTTATACAATTCATCCTCCTTTGCATCTTAAGGTTACGAGGATGAAAGAACATTGCTTATGTCTCAGAGGAGTTTGGAGAAACGTTTTGGTCAGTCGCCAATTTTCATTGCATCTACCTTCATGGAGCAGGGTGGCATACCACCATCAACAGATCCAGCATCTCTTCTAAAGGAAGCAATTCATGTTATTAGTTGTGGGTACGAAGACAAGACAGAATGGGGAAAAGAGGTTTGTCTCAATTGAACTAGTATCTAAACAGTTTTCTTTTAAAAGAAGATGGCGAATTGAACTTGTGCGTTTGCATTCAGATTGGCTGGATATATGGTTCTGTTACTGAGGATATTCTTACTGGATTTAAGATGCATGCTCGTGGATGGATTTCAATATATTGCATGCCACCCCGCCCTGCATTTAAAGGTTCTGCTCCAATCAATCTTTCTGATCGTCTGAACCAAGTGCTGCGGTGGGCTTTGGGATCAGTCGAAATTCTGCTCAGTAGACATTGCCCTATCTGGTATGGTTACAGCGGAAGATTGAAGCTTTTGGAAAGGGTGGCATACATCAATACCATAGTTTATCCAATCACATCTATCCCACTGATTGCCTACTGTGTTCTTCCTGCTATTTGCCTCCTCACAGGAAAATTTATCATTCCAGAGGTTAGCTCTTTGCCTACTGTTTCCTTTAGTCTCTAATTTGATTCCATCTACATGCTTTCTTTTATAAATTTTTTCCACCGGTTGCATGACTTATATGAAATAGAAAATTGACGCATCATTTTTGATAGTTTATATTTTGAGGGGCTTCGTATGGGAATTATAGAAGTATACTATTGCCAGCATATACTGATGATCAATTCAACACTTTATAATTCTCACTTTCTAGTGATAATTAGTGTAACCTTATAATGAATTACTTGCAAGGAACTAATGAATCTTTGTTCTTTGTTTGAACTGCCATCTTCTACAGTGTTGATGTTCTTATCCTGCTGTCCATTTTGCAGATAAGCAACTATGCAGGGATGTGGTTCATTATGCTCTTCATCTCTATTTTCGCTACGGGCATTCTTGAACTCAGGTGGAGTGGTGTCGGGATTGAGGACTGGTGGAGAAACGAACAGTTCTGGGTTATTGGTGGCACATCTGCCCATCTGTTTGCAGTCTTCCAGGGTTTGCTCAAGGTGCTGGCTGGCATAGATACCAGCTTCACAGTCACATCGAAGTCATCCGATGACGATGGAGATTTTGCTGAGCTCTATGTCTTCAAGTGGACAAGTCTCCTCATCCCCCCTACCACTGTCTTGGTCATCAACATGGTGGGAATTGTCGCCGGCGTTTCGTACGCTGTCAACAGTGGCTACCAGTCATGGGGTCCCCTCTTTGGAAGGCTCTTCTTCGCATTTTGGGTGATCGCACATCTGTATCCTTTCCTCAAAGGTCTAATGGGCAGGCAGAACAGGACACCCACCATTGTCATTGTGTGGTCCATCCTCCTTGCTTCCATCTTCTCCTTGCTTTGGGTACATATCGACCCCTTCACTTCTCCCACGCAAAAGGCGGTACAAATGGGACAGTGCGGCGTTAATTGCTGAGCTAATCTTTTGGCGGAGAGCAGAGAAGAACACATTGGAGATAGCAAGGTCTAGTTATTTTGGCTATTTATATCTATTTATTTATCATAATATAAATTGCTTGGTTACTGTGTTGTTTGAAGCCTATGTTGCAGTAATCTTAAATGTTCCACCCTTATTTTTTGTGTAGCATATGACAGATTTTTATATAAGACAAGGACATTGTACAAAACATAATGATCTGGGACTTGTATCACTTTCTGTTTAATACATTGCTTTGTTTTGTGATATTTCTTTTTAGCTAAATAGAAGAAACTTTTGGTGGCATTACAATTTCTATTTTTCAAATTTGTAATAAAAAGAATGTAATAGCAAATTGAGAGACCAACGGAACAAGGTGTCAACTGTTGATGATTTGAAAGTTTTAATTGCACTCGACTCGGGTCTCTACTTTTGCAATAAACAACACAGTTCATTTGAAATCAAAATTATTTATTTTTCTTTCAAATTGTAAGCAGAATCGAATTGAAATATATATATATATAAAAGAAACGAGCTTATGAAAATAAGAACCTGAAGGCGCTCGCCATTTTTGCTAGGGTGAGCGGATTCGAATATGCTATATATTTTTTATGACATTGAGATTTTATCTTGTATATGATCGTTTTTTAGATTTTGGATTCGAATTTTATCTCGTTGGGATTTGAAATTAGACTCTACTCGGAATCGGTTGAAACTTGTGGTGTAGTACAAGTTTCAAATATCTTGTCGGAATCTATGGTGTAGTACAGATTTCAAATATCCTATTGGAACACGTTTTAGGTACTGATTTCGGTTCTAGGTACTCGATGAGTTGGACCTAGAGTTAGAATCGATTTTAATCAGTTTCTTAAATTTTATTTCGGATCCTATCCGAATGTAATTTGAGTCTATCCGAAACTTATTCAATCAATTGATTTCGAATCTATTCGGTACCAAACAATGCACATTCCTAATTTTTACCAAACAATGGGTGATCAAAGTTAGTAAGGATTTGAGCATGTCATCCATTGGTCATTTAGGCGGATAATATTTTAAAGAGTTATTTCCTTATAAAACTATCTATATTAACGTATTTACAAATCAACTTTGTAATAATTCTTTTAATCAATTGTTAATTTTGTAATAAGTTTATGTAATTATTAACTTGGTTTAGTTTTTTAGTTAAATTAATTATGGAACTTAAAATTTAATCAAAATTTTATTGATCACATATAATGTTGAATTATTTATATGTACACCGTGTCATCAATTTTATAAGAAAATACATGCTAACTTAATAAGAAAAAATGGCAACTTAAAATAGATAAACTTATTATAAAATTAATATTTGATAAAATATTACTTATTATAAAAATCAAATTTGAATATTTTTATTAGCACGTGGCTAATGTAATTGGCTCTACTTTAAATTAAAATTATTCGATTACATTTATCATATAATAATCTTGACAATAAAATAAACAATTAGAGATTTTTCTTAAATCTATAGTAATACTTGATTTTTAACAAATAAGATATTTCAATTTATTTTAATTATAGTTCACCGTCAATAAGGTGCGTTAATTTTGCAAAATTCAAAGTTGATCTATTTATATTGGGTTAATATATCCAAACTTTAAAGGTTTTCTCAAATCTATTTCAATATTTTATTTTTAACAATAAGGTATTTTAATTTTTTTTTAATTATATTTTATGTGTGTCAATTTCGTCATTTTAGATGTTGACGTTGTATCATTGACATGGATCAACATTGTCACATCAACATACAAAATAAGTAATTTTTTTTAAAAAAAAGTCAGTCCCTAGATGTTTTTTAGTTTCCGCTTCATATGGTCTCAATTATCTATTTTGGATTGGTCCCGTTGGATTCTTCATACTTGGTGCTCCACCGTAGTTTTTGCATCCTCGGACAAGTATATTATTGCAACAAACATTTTCATGTCTTCATCGTCTGCTCTTGTGACCTTGAAGTATTGTTCCATGTCAAAGAGCAAGTTCTCTGGTACTTTGGCATCACAAGCCCCACTATAAGGTTTTGCTTCTAGTGCTTTGACATGGTGTTGTGATGCCTCGCGTTGCCAAGAGTTGCCCCCTCCCTAGTGCATATGTATATCCAAACTTTTAAAAAATTTCTCAAGTCTATTTCAACTTTCTTTGAAGTAATAGAGGTACTGTATTTTAGATTTGTTTCATCTATAGCCTATAATCAAGTTATTATCAATTTGACCATTAAACTATTGAATCACTGATGTAGGTTAGAAGTCTAACTAGCACTCCTAAATGTATTTTTAAAATAATAAAACATTATTTTATTAAATATTTTTTTAAAATTATATATATATATAACCTATGTCCCCTGCATTCTCGACACTCACTCTCACCTCTCTCAATCATTGTCGGTTGGAGCTAGATCTCGATAATTGATTATCGGTGAGAATGATGGTGGTTCTACCTTCAAATGACAATAACACATAAAAATGGGGAAGAGTGCCTAGAATGTAAAGAGACGCAGATTAAATAACAATCAAAGGATATAATTTTTTGGATAAATAGCAAAAATTATTTTTTGAATTATAATCCATTTGCAATTACCCCACATGAATTTTGAAATTAGACAAAAAAATAAATAAATTATATGGAACTAACAAAAATACCTCCTTTGTTAACTTAATGTTATTTATTTAACATATTCTTTTTTAAAATGACACACGATAATTTTTTATTGGTCTAAATATTAAAAGATAAATAAAAAAATTAATTAAAAAAATGATAAAATATGAATTGCTAGATAGATAATTAGGAAATAAATTTGTAGTTAATATTTCTTAATTTTTTAATTAACTTTTTTATTTTTCTTTTAATATTTGGGCCAATGAAAAGCTGTCATATGTTATTTTAAAAAATATTATGTTAAATAAATAATATTGAATTAATAGAGAGGATATTTTTGTTAATTTTATAAAGTTTAGTATTTTTTTATCTAATTTTAAGTTCATGGGGATAGTTACAAATGGATCATAGTTTAGAAAAAAAAAATTGTTATTTACCTTATTTTTTTGAAAATTGTTGTGAAATAATATTTTATTATTTTTAAATGTATTTAAGGATGTTGATGAATTTCTAACCCATGTTGGCACACTTAGTAATTTAATAGTTAAATTAAGGGAAAATGTCTAAAATGATCTCTAAATTTTGTCGACATTTTCACATTGGTCCCACAATTTTTTTCGAGTCAATTGGGTCCCTAAAGATTTGTAAATGTAACTTTAGTCCCTGATCGTGATCCTGCCGTTAAAAAAAATCTTACATGGCTAACGTTGCGACGACGTGGCATTTGATTTTGTTGACTTTGTTTATGTGTATTAAAAGATGTCTACGTGTCTGATTATAAATTATCACATGAAGATGACTTATAAATGAAGAAATCCTAAATCACCAACGAAGCTAGATTTCTCTGCAACAATGGTGATCGTCCCCAATGCAGCTTGCAACAGTGTCCAACGAAGCACTAGTGCAATGCGTAATGGAGCTCGACACCAATAATATTGTGATCGTAGAGACCAAATTGTGACCTACACATCACGGAAGGGTCTTAATAAGGGTCGACGGTTCTATAGGTGTCCCAATTTCCAAGTAAATATCTCCTTCCAAGGAATTATGGTGCTGTAAATTTGAAGCTTGAAACTAATTTGTGTGTCGCATTGGCTCAAAACCATTTCTAGGAGCGTTGGTCGTGTCAGTGCTTCGAATAGCTTGATGAGCCGGTGCCGCAATGGGTTCAAAACCATTTCCAGGAGCTTCAAAGGGCGACAGTTGCCACGAGGCTTTACAAACTGATGATGATGATTTCGTGGGGAGTGACAGCTTTTTTAATGCTTATTGTAGTGATAATTGTATCTAGGAATTGAAGTGGTGTTGGTTGTGTGGGTTTAGGTTAATAGTATGAACAGTGATTATTGTAATGAAGATGTCCTTTTGAACTATCTGTAAACTCTTTTATTTCAATGAAGTTATCCTTTTTGAACTATTTTATTGTAGACTATCTGAAAATTTAGTGCAATGAATTGTGTGATTCTGCAACCTTGTCTGTTTGAGGGACTAAAGTGAATGTCCTCGGATAGTTGAGGGACCAAAGTGACAATCATCAGACAGAAAGCAACAGAACACTGTCAAGTACAATAGCAAGTAATATAACACTGTCAAGTACAATAACAAGTAACATAAGACTGTCAAGTTTATGAAACAAGTAATGCATGCACTGTTAACTAAACAAAACAGAAAGCAAGTAAATATAACACTGTCAAGTTTATGAAATAAGTAACGCATGCACTGTCAACTAAACAGACAAGTTAATAACTTTGGACCACCAACAAAACAGAAAGCAATATAAAGTATGGTCCACTACTTCATTGGGACTGTACAAAATATAATCTGTCCACCATAAAATATTAAAAATACCACTTAAAGTATTCATTACAGCAGGACCATATGAGTTTATCACTTCTTTTTTTTGGGACTGTACTTATGAAATGGAACCTTGACCTTAACTACGTAACCCTTCTTCCTGGGTGTCACCTGTTGTGGCTGTGAAGGCTGTGAAGGTTGTGAAGCTGCAACAATAGAATCAACAGCTTATGAAGCTTGAGTTGAAGGCTGTGAAGTAGCAGCTTGTGAAGCTTGAGTTGAAGATTCACCAGCTTGAGTTTTTTTCTGCTTTGAAGCTTTGGGCCTAGGTTCACACCCTTGATTCTTACATGTTCTTTTATTATGCCCATAGTTTTCACAATTTGCACAAATTATTGAGCTTCGATTATAAATCTTCTTCCATTTATTCTTCAAAGCTGGCTCATCCACATCTCTTCTTCTAAGTTTTTTTGGTCTTCCAATTGGTACCCTATAAATGAGAGGAATTATGGTGGGCATGTCAAGGAAGGGAACCCACATGTTCTCCCCATTTATAGGATTAATTGAAGCTGCATAACAATGCTCATATGTGTCAATTGAATAACAATTAATTCTCCACAAATTTTTCAGGATCTCCATTGTGTGCATAGATAACACACACAGCATGTGGACATGGCAATCCACACAAATCCTACAGCCTGCATGAACAATCTCTAGTTTTCAGATCAACTGTAAACTGTACCATATCAAAATTCCTCACCTCATATTTTGATCCCCCTACCCATGATGCTCTCCATTTGGCAAATTCCATCACATGCTTTTCAAGTCTTTTTCTTGGCCTTGGGCAAATCTTGCTACTCCCTTTATACCTCTCACACAAAATTCCGCTCTTTGCAAATCTTCTCATCAGGTACTCTCTTATCCAGTTCATTAAGCTAATGACAAGCATCTCCCTGGCCTCCAAAATTCTATCATTGAATGATTTTGAAATGTTGTTCATCAAAATGTCACACTTACTCCACATACTGAAATGAGATTTTGCCTATATCTTTGGTTCATGTTGCATTAACCAGTCATGGGCATCCATATTAATCAGTTGCAGCTCTTTCATTTTCCTCTACCATTCAGCCACATAAGTAGCCTTAGCTGCTGCCATAACTGCGTCTCTTAGTACTGTAGCCCATCCATAATATTTCTTCAGATTTGAATAGATATGCCTCAAGCAATATCTGTGTTCAATACAAGGATATGCTTCTAATGTTGGTACCAGACCCTGTAGGGAGGGATAAAAGTGATAACAAATAAGTTAGTTGATACATAAAGTGACAATAATAAATAATTGAGGGACTAAAGTCACCATTACCTTTTGCATATTTGAAATAATTATCCATCCTCCATCTCTCCCTAAATCATACAATAGAAGCTCCATAAACCAAGACCATGATTCCTTGTTTTCACTTTCTACCATAGCTACAGTCAGAGAAAAGTATTGATCATTAGGATCTTTCCCAATTGCCACTAACAGTATTCCACCATATGTCCCCTTCAAAAAATAACCATCTAGACCAAGTATAGGTTTACATGAAGTTAAGAAACTTATTACAACTGATTTCAAGCAAATGTATATTCCTCTGAAAGTGTCTTTGCCCTGTATTTGAGGTTGTAGGTTCTGTCTTTATGATTGTTGTACTTCTAGGATTAGTCATTCTTATCTCAGAACAAAACTCATACAACTTCTCATATTGCTTGCTTACATCACCCTCAATCTTCTGCTTAGCAATTTTTCTAGCCCTTACGGCCTTAGAAAGAGTGATATCAACAAAATAATGTTGCCTTACTTTCTCAAGTACTCCCCTAAATTTCAAATCTTTGTTTATAGTCATTGCCTTTTGTATCTTCTGAGCAACTCACTTCTTATTCAATATCTTACTGTTATGGACTCTTGAACAAAGTCAACAAAATCAAACCAGACACGTAAGCACCTTTTAATACATGTAAGCAAAGTCAACAAAACCAAATGCCACGTCGTCACAACGTTAGCCACGTAGAATTTTTTTTAACGACAGAGTCACGACCACGGACCAAAGTGACGTTTACAAATCTTCAAGGACCCAATTGACTCTAAAAAAAATTGTGGGACCAATGTGAAAATGCCGATAAAGTTTAGAGATCATTTTAAATATTTTCTCTTAAATTAATAATAATTTTATAGTAGAATATAATTAAAATAAATTAAAAGTAGGAGACTCGGTTCAAAATAAAAAAATTATATAGATCTAGAAAAAATAGTCGAAGTTGAAATATATTACCTACTTAATTCTTTAAACATTATTAAAATTATTTGATGTCACGATCTTTTTATTCATTTATGAATGCTAATGTAATATTGCTCAGTGTTATCATATCAGCATTTAAATAATGAAATTGGCTGATAAGATGTAATTGAATGAATTAGAGGTTGAAGTATTTTATTGATATAAATAAAATATTGTTAAATTTGAAAATTTTCTAAAAAGTTAGAATGCATTTATATTAGGGATGAGCGGATCCGAATATCCTATAATTTTTATGATATTTGGATCCTACTTTATATAGGACCGGTTCCTATATTTTGGATCCATATCCTACATTGTTGGAATCTAGAATCAGACCCTACTCGGAACCACCGATTCCGATTCTGGTTTCGAGTACCCTATTGGATTATATATTTAATTTTGTTAACGTGAATAAAAAATAATGAATTAATGAATGAAAGTTCTATTGTTATTTTGTGACAAAAATAGTAATATATGTAGAGTGTAATCAATATATTATATTGAGAAATTACAAATAGGCTCCTAAAATAGATATAGACACTATAAATATTACAAAAAATACTCATGTTGCAAAATGAATGATATTCTCTACTTCATTGACAACTATAATAATTAGTAATATAGTGATTGTGGATGTCATAAATTTTCAAAATTCTAGAAATATATCTATTATCTAATATATCGAATTCGAGCTAAATAATTAAATATATATAATCCGGTACCGGTTTCGATTCTGGGTCCCGACGTGTTGGACCCGGAACCGATTTTAATCGGTTCCTCGATTTGTTACTCGGACCCTACCCGAATTTAATTTAGGTCTACTCGGAACCTATCCGATCAGATCAATTTCAATTGATTCCGGATCTACTCAGTATTCCTGTGCACCCCTAATTTATATGTCTATTTATATTTAACAATTCAATAAATAGTAATTAGCGACCAAACATATTATTTCACAAAATTCGAAGTTGATCTATTTATATTAAACAATTTAATTCTTTTACGCAATCCAAACGTGGGAAGTCTTTATACATATTATTACAATACAAATTATATAATTTTCTCTGTAGAGCACTAAAAAAGCATTACCCTTTGGACTCTCGTAGAGCCCAAAGTGTTTTCATGTTAAACAAAACAAATGTATCATTAATAGTCGATAAATAGAAATGCTGCAGACGCCATCATTACGCTGACATCATCTCGGGAAACGGAAATGCCACCCCCTCGATTTCCCTAGCGTTTCCTCCCTTGTTTTTTTCCCGTTTCCCCATAATTTACCGAGTCCCTGACTCGCTCTTCCCCGATCGTGCGTTGTTTCCGTTCCCTTTCCCCGATGCCGAGTCGCTGCATAATTGCATCCCATTGCAGGATATCTCTAGAAAACGGAGAAAGAAAAAAAACACATCATTAACAATTAGTTGAAAAGACCATTTTCAAATAATTATAATGAAATATATTGATTGATACACTAAATTTAATAGTCATCAATTTGAGGTAAATTTGAATGACTGGATTGAGTAAATTCCAAAAATTCGATTTCTTTTCCAACACGCATGTGTCACAAAATACATAAAATAACAGAGATATTTTCTTTTCTCTTTTAAAATATTCCTGGAGCGTGTAGTGTTTGGGACAGGAACTCTATAGAATGCTCAATTTTATGCGGAATTGATCGAAGCCGTTCAGTCGGTCCTGTCGGAATCTGAGCCGACCACCTCTACCACTCAAAATAGTTGAGTTGATCTTAAAGCTCGCACGGTTAGCGTGGAGAGCAGCGCGTAATAAACGTTGGTGATAGTGCCCTCATAAGGATTCCATGCAGGGGTGACGCATAGAATTTCTGTTCGTTTGTTGGTCGGTCATCTCTTTCTCTCTCTCTCTTTTTAGCTGCTGAGGTAGCAGAGTTTCTTGTTCCATCGACTCCACCTCTCTCTACTTTGCTTTAAATACTCTCTTTTTGTAGCGACAGCGGAGGCCGACAACTGAGAAGAGAGAATGGCAATGCCGTCTTCCGACGCCCCGATGGAATCGGCCATGGCCGACAACCACGCACCACTACTACGAACACCACCTGTATCTCGTCCTGCACGCCCCCTCTACCACCCTCCTCAACGCCGGGATGAGTACTCTAAACCTCATGGTAGAAACCCCTATCCACCATTACAATCCTTCCCTACTCCCCCTCCTCCCGTCGAATACCACCGGTCATTCTCTCGCCTCCCTTACAACCCACCCGGCTACGGTGCCCGGTCCCGGGACTCCGGTGGCCCAGCCAACTACCGTCGCCGCTCCGGCAGCTGTTGGGATACCCCAGAGCCGAACCCATTTCAAATCTCTGACCAGTTCGCCGGCTTGGGGTTACCCGACAATGACGCTTCTGTTGGCGGAGACGGAGGCGCCATCAACTTTGAGGCTTACGAGGACATACCGGTCCAAGTCAGCGGGGAGGACGTTCCTCCTCCGGCCGCCAACTTTGCTGAGATCGATTTAGGGTCGGCTCTGAACCTAAACATCAAGCGGTGCAAGTACGTGAAACCCACACCCGTGCAACGGTACGCTATTCCGATCTTGATCGCCGGCCGGGACCTGATGGCTTGTGCTCAAACTGGGTCAGGCAAGACAGCTGCGTTCTGTCTCCCGATAATCTGCAATATAATGAGGCAGAGCCCGCCGCCGCAGCAGCGGCCGAAGCACGGTGCTTGTTCCGCCTTCCCTAAAGCACTTATTCTTTCCCCCACGAGGGAGTTAGCCATCCAGGTCCGCACTTCATAATTTCCGCTTCATTTTAATCATCCTTTCAGGCCAAACTTTTCTTCTGCTTTACAAGGTGATTGGTTCACATTTCAGATTCACGAGGAAGCTAAGAAGTTTGGCTATCAAACAGGGATCAGAGTGGTGGTTTTATATGGAGGAACACCAGTTCATCTTCAGGTTCATCAATTCTTTCTTTAATTTAGTTGACAAGCAAGGTCTCGCTGGTATTAATGACTTGTAACCTCGTAAACTGGTTTTCTCTTGGATTTTTTCTTTTCATTGATATTTGTCTGT
Organism: Canna indica; assembly: GCA_034359265.1. Classification (NCBI taxonomy): domain Eukaryota; kingdom Viridiplantae; phylum Streptophyta; class Magnoliopsida; order Zingiberales; family Cannaceae; genus Canna; species Canna indica. Next base: position 71,608,154 of record CP136890.1, on the reverse strand, counting down.
AACTGTGCTTGATGTGTGAAATTAACAGCTCCGCGAACTACAAAGGGGTGTTGATATTCTTGTTGCAACACCTGGTCGTCTGGTGGATCTGATGGATAGATCTAAGGTTTCTCTTAATGAAATCAAATACTTGACACTGGATGAGGCTGATAGGATGCTGGATATGGGATTTGAACCACAAATTCGTAAAATAGTTCAGCAAATGGATATGCCACCACCTGGTAGGAGGCTGACAATGTTATTCAGTGCAACATTCCCTGAAGAGATACAGGTTTGCTTAGGACTCTGTCATTATTTAACTCTATGATAAATGCTTGAATAACAGTCTTGTCTACTAAAAGATAGCAACTACTAAATAAGAGTATAAACTGTGTTCATGACCTATGGTATACGTTTATTCTTTTTGGAGCTGATGTTCCCTCTCATGCAGCGATTGGCTTCAGACTTTTTGTTAAATTACATATTCCTAGCCATAGGAAGGGTTGGATCAAGCACAGATTTAATTTCTCAAGTAGTTGAGTTTGTTCCTGATATGGAAAAAAGAAGGCGTCTACTAGATATTCTTCACGCACAGGGAGAGAATGGAGTCCATGACAAGGTACTATGAAAGTTTTCAGAGAAAAATCCGTGAATACTGTAGATGTCAAGTTTATATTATTTGATTGTATCATTATACATTTTTCTCATATTCATAGTCACTCAGTTATGTGTTAGTACAATTTTGTTAACTATATGTCACCTCATCCAATATACACATGCACTTTATGATGCACTTGCATGTGATTATCTCTTTGATGCATATACATGATAGGATATTGTTGTCACTGTTTGTTTTCTGATTTTACTTGGTCTGCAAAATGTATATTTTGTTTTCTTGTTCAAGTGTTAGCTACTACTTGTGGTAACTATGACCATGATGACTACTTCAAACATGCTCTATGTTTTGTAGAAAGTTTTGACGTTGGTGTTTGTGGAAACAAAAAGATCTGCTGATTCGTTGGAGAACTGGCTGCGCACAAATGGTTTTTGTGCAACATCTATACATGGTGATAGAACACAAATTGTAAGTTCTAAAGTTCTGTTGTTGGATGTCACTATTAATGATATCTGTTCACAATAAATCTTTGCACGTTGTTCCTTTTTATGTTTTAGTCTTGTCCTTCAAATGCTTTCCTCTTCTACGTGTTTCTTGTGTAACAACAGTTGTTTACCTGCATCTTGTGCATTTCTGCTTGTACCTTGTTGATGCTATTTGATATTTGGAATTATTGAACACTACTGACTCTGCAATAAATAACTGTTGAGTGCATAGCTTAGTGTTGGTGGATGATTATAACAGTTGAACAATAGAACAACTTGGAGGTAGGCTGCTTGCTCATATTTAGTTTGTTAATATCAAGCTTGTGTTAACTAAAAGTCCCATCATCATGAATAATTGTCTTCTACTGTCCAAGTGTGGCAAATGCTTTTCAGAATTAATTGTTTCTTTGCTATACTCAATGGTCCATTTATCCACTCCAATCATTCCCATAGTGACTAAAATGTTGATTTGATAAGCTATAATGATTAGGACCATCATAATGTCTGTTATATGGGACATTGGATATTCACATCTTTGCAAAAAGTTAAATTATGCATATAGATCTTCTTTCAAACTTGCGTATCAGTAATTTGTTGATTAATATTGTCTTGTGGTGAATTTTTGTATCCACATCTGATTACAGGGTTGCCTCTGGTACAATTTTAGCTCTTCGGCATCAGGAAGTAGTTGATTAGCATTTGTCATTGAAATCCTTTTGCTGCAATGTATCTTTCAAGTTTTGGTTTCTTGGTCTATTTGATTCTGTGCTAACCTTATAATCACTTTCAACCTCTTACTGATTTTCTTAAACATTATCAAGGAGAGGGAACGGGCTTTGAAATCATTTAAGAGTGGTGCAACTCCAATCATGGTGGCAACTGATGTAGCTGCCCGTGGACTGGATGTCCCGCATGTTGCTCATGTGATCAACTTCGATCTGCCAAGGGCCATTGATGATTATGTTCACCGCATTGGCAGAACAGGGAGAGCAGGAAAACCTGGATTGGCTACTGCATTCTTCAGTGATGGAAATCAATCATTGGCAAAGCAGCTTCTTGAATGTATGCAGGAAGCAAACCAAGTAGTTCCAGATTGGCTTCATAATTTTGCTGATATGCCATCATATGGTGGAGGTCGCAATAATAGATGCAATGGCCAGGGAAGGTTTGGAGGTCATGATTATCGCAAGGACTTGAGCGCTGGAAACAAATATAATAGTTCATATGGAGATAGATGTGATAATAATTCTGAGTACCAGAGTTATGGTGCTAATGCATATGGTGAAGGTTGTAACAGAACTAGTGATAGTCACGAATTCCAAAGTTATGGTTCCAACTATAAAGGTAACGACGGAGCAGCTGATGACTCTCATTTCCAGAGATCTGATACTGATGCATATGGTAGTGTTAGTAATGAAACTGGTGGAGATTCTACTGCAACAGTGGAGAACAATCAGCGCAGAAATGCATCTGACGAGTACCATGACTTACAAAGTTGGGAAAATTCGAATGAAACCATTAATGAAACTGGTGGTACTTTCTTAAGCTATGAGGGAATAGTTGCCAGTGGATGGGATTGAATTATCTTGCAATTAGATGTCTGACTCCTGGATGGAAATTCCTGGCGGTATGGTCTTCCTTTTGATTTCTGATTTTGATGCATAGGCCAATTTTGTTATTACAGTGGACCCTACCTTTTGACTGATGGGTGATGAAACATGATGCTTTTGCCTTTTTGATTGTTCATTTTGTTCTTTTATTCAAAGCTAAAGCATATTTTAAGGTGCTCGTCATATAGTGATCTTAATTCCTATCTTGTTGTCATGCTCTGATTTCAACGATCAGCAATGGCAATTTGTGCATAGAATGTTCAGTATGTGATTTGAATGTTGCATGTGACAATCTGTTAGCTTATCTAATATTGGAATGCAATAACATGCTTTTGTCACCAGTTCTTGTTCAGCAGCTTCCTTTTCTTGTTTTTTTACCAAAACCTTCTACGGTAAATGGTTCAGCCAGTTAGTTGCATTGCTGGGAGTAGCTGATGACTACAAAACCAACTTTTCTGATCAATATCCATAATCCTTTTTACTCATATAACTAATTGTGAGTGAAGCCTTGCTTTGATTAACACCATTGATTTGCCGCTGAGTAGTTATTCAATTTGGACAGGACTTGGATTTTAAAAAAAAACTATAATAGATTTGGTATATGTTTGGATGAAATTAGGGAAAGCCCAACTTGATCTTTGCTAGTAAATCTGGTACTTGTGATTTGTGGAGTAACCCAGCTAGCATATTTAAGTGTGGATTCAGATAGAAGAATATCAACTCAAGTTCAGGTAGGTATGTGTTCAGGTATGCTGATTGTCATGAAATATACAATTTGTTACAATTGATTGGTCAATTGAAATCTTCATTGCTGGCCTAGTAGTTGCAGATAGCTGTTAGATAGGGGTATCGGTTCAGTGAATTAATCGAACTGAACCAAATGATGTAATTTTCCAATGCAATCATATCCAATGAAATTATGAACTTTCGAGTCACTCGCATGGTCACACGTTTGCAATCCTATCGACAAGTCGATCATCTTACAAGCGTGTCTGTTCAATGCTAATTGAAGATAGGAGAGGGCTTCAACAACTTAAACCCAAGCAATAAAATGTAGAGTCTTGTATTTCTAACACTTATTTCTGCCAACATTCCTCTACCGCGATGAGCTTTAGATTTCATAAATGAATAACTTGTTTTTCACTTCAATAGTTTAACTTAGTAAATAAGACAATTAAAAACATTGAATTAATTAACATTTTAAAAAAGAAAAGTAATCTAAAGTAAATAAAAACCTAGACTGAGTTGGAAACAATCCATTTAGAAAAAATTTAATAATCTTGGCTGAACTAATTTGCAAAAATTTGCACACCCTAATTGGCAAATTACAAGCCAAGAAGAACACTATACGACTCCTCTTTGACACTAATCTCCACTCCCAAACTCCAAGCCATGGCGTGGATTTCTTCTGCCAATGGATGAGTCTTATCGCCCGAGGAGAACTTGTGCATGTAAATGGAGTCCCCAATTCCAGCATCCACCCAGCTGAACCCAATCTCCTTCCTCACTCCTCTCTCCCTCATCCCCCTCCTCATCTTCGCCACGTTCTCCCAGTCCCCCTTCTCTGCATAGATGTTCGACATCAGCACGTACGCCCCCGACTCCGCCGGCTCCATCTCCACCAGCGCCGCCGCCACCTTGCTCGCCATCTCCGCGTTCCCATGCATTCTGCACGCCCCCAACAAGCTCTGCAACGCCGACACCCCCGGGGATGTCGGCGCTCGATGCAAGAATTCTTCCGCTTCGTTCAGCCTTCCCGCCTTCCCCAACATGTCCACCACGCACGCGTAGTGCTCCGGCCACGGCTCGATCTCGAGCTCGCGCACCATCGAGTCGAACACCTGGCACCCGGCGTCGACCATCCCTCTGCCGCCGCAGGCGACGAGGACCGCGAGGAATGTGATGTGGTCGGGACGGACGCCTGCTCGCTTCATGCCGTCGAAGAGGTCCATCACCTCCTCGTAGTTGCCGTGCTTCGCGTGGGCCGAGATGATCGCCGTCCAACCGATGAGGCTCTTGAGAGAAGTCTCGTCGAATGCTCGCTGCGAGTCGGCGATGCTTCCTCGTTTGGCGTACAAGTCGATGAGGGCGCCCGAGACGTAGGCGTCGGTGTTGAGACCCGACTTAATGATGCGGCAATGGCAGCTCTGGCCGTAGGTGAGGGATACTGTTTGAGCTCCGGTCATTGCGCTCAGGACGCTCGCGTACGTGTATTGGTTTGGGTTGCAGTGGAAGATCAAGGAGGAGAACACCTCAAGAGCTTCTTCACATTGCTCATTCTGAGCATAGCCTGCAACTAAAGCATTCCAAGAGACTATCTCCCTCGAGTGCATACCGTCGAACACCTTCCTCGCATCCTCCGTGGACTTCAGCTTTGCGTACATGGTTATGAGACAGTTGCAAACGTTCATCTCCTCGGCAATTCCAGTTTTCAAGCTTATCCCATGAATCATTTGCCCTTCTCTCCCCATGTCATCGTGAACTGCGAAGAGTAATGCAACGAAGGTGACATCATTAGGCTGCACGCCGTCATGTCTCATGGAATTGAAGAGGTAAATTGCGTTGCCTGGATCAATGGAGATCATGGTCGTCCAAGAGATGACATTCCTTTCGATCATTTTCTCGAACACCTTCTTAGCAGAGTCGACATCCTCGTACTTGTAGTACATAGACATGAGGACATTAGAGACCGAGACATGGAACTCGACCCCAATCTTCATCCCAAAGCCATGGACCTGGAGTCCGAAGCCAATACTTCCTGCATGGCCACAAGCCGAGATCAGACTGGCAAGCGATATGCGATCAGGCCTAATGCATTCTTCCCTCACCATCCTGAGGAACAAATTGATGGCTTCGGTTCCGCAGCTGCCATCTTGAGTAAGCCCACAGATTAAGGAATTCCACGAGACCAAATCTCTAACAGCCATTTCGTCAAATACCTTCTTGGCATCATCAACGGAGGCAGTCCTTGTATAAGCAGCGATAAGCGCGTTTCCAACGAAGACATCGGAATCAAACCGGGATTTGAGGACGAGGCAGTGCAGCTGCTGGACGGATTCCAAGTCCTGAAGGTCCGTCAAGGACGCGAGGACCGTGGTGAAGGTGACGGGATCGGGAGGCACGCCTACTCGACGCATGCGCGCTACGAACTCCAGCGCCTCAGCGCCGGAAGCGAAGCCGGCAAGGATGGTGTTCCACGAGACGACATCAGGGCAGGGCATGCCGCCGAACACCTTCCAGGCGAGGTCGAGGGAGCCGGACTTGGAGTACATGCTCATGAGAGAGTTGGAGACGACGGTGTAGGCGTCGAGGCCAGAGGAAACCGCCACGGCGTGGACCTGGAAGCCCGCCCGGCCGCGACACTGCTTGAGGGACGCGATGACCGTGGCTGGGTCGAGGGCGACCTCCGAGCGGAGCCGATACCTGAGGGCTTGGAAGGGGTGGATTGCGGCGGCGTTTTCGGGCCATATGGAAGAGGGATTTGGGTGGCCGATTTGGTCGAACAGTTGGTGATGGTGGTGGTGAGAGCGAAAGATGCAGAGACGATGTTTGTGACGGGCGGGAAGAGGCGTGGCGTGGCGTGGAAGGGGCAAAGAACGTCGCATGGGACAGTTGACATGAGGGCTGGTGCTGATTTTAAATTTTTTGGGAACCTATAGGCAAATTTTATATCAGTCCGAGGCAATATGGAGTTTTTTGTATTAATTTCTAGACTATTTTTAGGTTAAGGTTAAAGCAGCCAAGCATCAGAAGCTCACTGAGGATGAATTAGGCCCGGCAAATCGTGCCGAGCCGAATTTATTGGGCCGGCCTGAAATTTTATTTGACCGGCCCAGCCCGATAACGGTTCGGGCCTGAAGTCACCGGCCCGGCCCGTTAGCCCGAAAAATACAAGAGTATAACAGATCGAATCAGCTTATCGAGCCTGATTCAGTCCAATAGCTAATTTCGGCCCGATTTGGGCAGTTGCCATTTTCTTCCATCATAGTTCTCCTTAAACCAAACTCGCCTATTAACTATATATAGTGAAATCTCCAGTGCTGCACTCATATATTCCAGATACATGATAACACTTAAAATAGAATGTTAACTAAAATTAAATTCAGAATCGAAAACTATATTTAAATGATCAAAGATACATCATGATAACAAAAGGTTAGAAACTTCATTCTATGTACTGAAAACAGAGGCATGTACAACAAATGCAGTCATTGCCTTCCTGACTTTGGAATAATGCTAGCTTAGAAAAAAATACCTAACTACTAGCCTACTAAGCTGATGACTTAGATTCATTTTTTCTGACAGATTTTAGCCCATCAATATGCAAATTAAGCTCTAGATCGAGTCACTATTGTGCTACAGCTGGTGATAGAGTCACTTAGCTTATATAAAACCCATAAAACTAGTACTGAATACTGATTCACTGAAGTGACCTTCATACAAGAGGGAGGTGGAGGTGGCAGCTTCTTACAAGTCAATCAGAACCTTGAATTAATATGTTTTGCTTTACTCTTGCCTTTTAAGTTAAACAGAGTAAAATGGCAATTACACTCAAATTTTGGTTTGTCAACAAAATTACACATCCCATAAATAAACAAATTGACAATGGCAATTACAACAATCAAGCACCTCATCATTGCGCCGGCATCATTGCTTGAGCTCAACAAAGAAGGCTGCGGTGGCTGATTGAGCTCAACAATTCCAGACTCACTTGCACCGGCATCATTTTTTTTTTTTTAAAAAAAAAGCATCTTGTATTCATCAAGAGAGTTGAGATATACAAGTAAAAGAAAAAAAAGAAGATAACAACATAAGAAGAAGTACTGCAGAGCAACCAAACTGACTAGTGTATCAACACTGACCATCAAAAATTAACCAAAAATCAGCCCGGATCTCTTGTAAGTCCCAAAAGAATTGCACATTCGATCGCAATTTCAATAGCATGGTGAATTTCTTCTTGAAAACATCGAGAGTTTCGCTCCGTCCATATTTTCCATCTCCAGAACATAATAGTACGAAATTTAAACCGTCTTAAGTTTTTGCTATCGGAACTTCTGTCCGACCAATGAGAGTAGTTCAATTGAAAAGGTTGAAGGCCTGATAACAGCTCCGTCCATCCTAAGAGTGAAAAGCCACATTCTTGAAAAAAGTGAGAGTGAGATTCAACGACCAAACCGCATAGCACACAGGTCGGGTCTACCTGCAGACCTTTGGCAATCAACCGGTCTTTTGTGTTAAGCTTGTTCTTGAAACTGAATCAATTCATCAAGGAAATGCTTCGTGGACATGCGGGTTGTCAGATGAAAGTGGACCTCATATCTCTGACTCCACGAAAATTTAATAAGCCATAAAGTGATTTGGTCGTGAACTAACCATTATTCGTCCACTTCCAGATAATATCATCTTCCTCCATTCGAGTGAGAAAAATATTCACTCAACCCAAAAGATTTAATACCTATGATATCGGAACATAGTTGGTGAACTGAATATTCCAACCCGAGGGATTACCTTGTGAATCAAACTCTTTGAGATCCGCAATACGAGCATTAGGAGCTGTGGAGAGAGCAAATAAGTTTGGAAATTGAACGTGCAGAGGTGTAGAACCCACCCAAGTGTCAGTCCAAAATTTGAAATGGCGACCATTTCCAACCACAAGAGATGATGAGAGCTTGAAAATTTCATTCATAGAGAGGATACCTTTCCAGATGTGAGAAGGATGGATTCTATCGACAGTACCCGACCCAAGAGTATGAGAATATAAAACTTTAGTCAGTTCTAACCAAACAATGTCTTTTTTCTTCCAGAGTTTCCATAACTAACTACAAAGCCTAGCTTTTGTTGTGTACGTAATTTGATGTCAAGTATCCCAATTCATCCATCATGAGAATCCGCCAAAAGGGTATCCTAGCAAACTAAGCATTTACCTCTGCACTCTGAATCTGTGGGCCCACACTAGAAAAATCGTCATCTGCGTTGATCAATTTTTTTGATGACCCAGCAAGGTGCATTGAAGATAAAAAACATGTAAGAGGTTTGGCTTGTCAAAGTGCTGTTGATAAGTGTTAATCTACCAGCTCTTAATAGATTGAAACCTTGCCAAGATGCAAGTAAAGAGTCATACTTTGTAATTAGGGTGCCCTAGTCTTCCTTGGTAAGTTTGCCACTTTGGAGCAGAAGACCCAGATATTTGATCGGGAAAGTCCCAGCCGAGCAACCTATGATAGAAGCCAAATTACTCGCAGTCTGCTCATTGCCACCTATGTGTATTACTTTATTTTTGTTGGTGTTGATTGTGAGTCCAGTTTCTAGTTTAAAGCATTTAAAGAGAAGTCAAATCCAAGAGAAACAATGGTTATTAGCCTTGGCAAACATGATCAGGTCATCGACGTATAACATATGAGATATCCCATCCTGGATAAAATCTTGCAAGACACCATGAAACATGTTCTGACAGACGGCAGAAGTGATCAATCTTGAGAGAGTATCAACGACTAAATTGAAGATTAGAGGCGATAAAGGATTACCTTGCCTAAGTCCCTGTCTGTGATTGAAAGAAGAACTAGGAGTGCCATTGACAATAATTGAGGATGCCGAAGAGCGTATAAGACATGAAATCCAAGAAATCCAAAGATCAGGAAAACCTTTGGCCCGCAGCATTTGCTCAATGAAGCTCCAATTAATGCTATCGAATGCTCCGGCAAAGTCGATTTTGATGACGTAAGAGTTCGGCTCCAAAGATTTGCAAGCACCAATGGTTTCAGCCATAGTCATGTAGCAGTCCAAGGTACTTCTACCTTAGGTGAAAGCTCCTTGTTTGTTGTCAATTAGGGATTTCATTTGCTCTGCTAGACGGTTGGCGAGAAGCTTTGAAAAAATCTTGACCAAACTATTTTCCAAGCTGATAGGTCGGAAATCGTTTGTTGCGTTGGCACCTTCTTTTTTCGGAATTAGAGTAATAAAAGCTGAATTGATTTTTTGGAAATCAGCATGCTGCAACATAAGGTCGTTCGGGATTTTAACTACCAAAGGGCCAATTTTACCCCAAAAGGATTTATAGAACTCCATAGTGATACCATCTGGTCCTGGTGACTTGTAGCTTTTCATAGATTTGATAACCTTGTCAACTTCCGAGAAAGAGAACGGGGCCGCCATATCTCGCAAAAGATCATGCTGCGGGGTAATGATGTTAGACCAATTAATATGAAGCAAAGGTTCACGTGATGCACCCAGGATACTCACAAAATGAGACTTGAACATATCCGCCATTTTCCCTAGTCTGATGTTGGTCCCTGCTCAGTTTGTAGGGAATTGATCCAGTTTGATCTTCGTCTATTGGAGGCGCATTGGTGAAAATATCTGGTGTTGCGGTCCCCCTCTTGAAGCCATCTCTTTTTTGCTCTTTGACACCAATACTGATCTTCTGTGTGATACAGCTTATCCAAGCTTTCTTTAGCAAGTTTGAGAGATTCCGTGTCAGCAGTAGTGTAATTACCTGTTTCGAGAAGGTTACTAAGGGACAATATCTTATCTTCCAGACGCTTGCGATCAAAGTTTCTGCTTTTCTTCTTCAGCCGATCCCAATCCTTGATAATGTGCCGCAAGGACTTCCAAGCCTTAATCCAACTAGATAGAGTTTCGCCAGGTCTTGAGGTTATCAACACAGAGGGTTTTAAACCTTCTTTTATGATGTTAACAAAGTCATTTTGGGTGAGCCAGAAAATCTCCATCCTGAAAGGTCTTGACTTCAAAGAACCGGAAAGCTTGGAGTTGAAAATAATTGGGGTGTGATCAGATAGACGTCTTGAACCACCAAGAGCGCGTAGCAAAGGGAAAAAAGTGGCGACGTTTGAGCTGATGAGTAAGCGGTCGAGTTTAGCAAAAGCCGGAGGGTTCTGATGATTGGTCCAAGTGTAAGTGGCCCCGAAAGCGGAACATCAATTAAGCCTAAGTCCGCGATGAAATTTGAGAAGAGTCTGGAATCTCTAGGGGCGCCGTGACAGTTAAGTCGCTCGAAATCTCCTTTAGTGAGGTTGAAATCACCACCCATAATGTGAGGGTCACAAACCCCTTCAATGATTTGGTAAAGCTTGTGAATGAAAGAGCGACTCGCGCTTCTTTGAGGTGGACCATAAACCCCGGTGAAAGCAAAAACCATGTCAGATCTGATGAGCTTTAAAGTAGCCGAAATGTAAGAATCATCGGTGTTAGAAGAAACAACAGAGTTAACAGCAATATAATTAACCAAAGAGCAGGATTCCAAATCAAAAGCAAGCGTCCAGATGAACCAACAGAGTTAACAACAATATAATTAACCAAAGAGCCACTACAAAAACCAGAAGTCTGCTTAACAAGTCGGCCTAACATATTACACTACAACAAAAGTGACAATTAGAGACAACCAAATTTGTCTCTAAAAGTTAAATATTTGTCTCTATAACTTTTAGAGACAAATAAAATTATTCGTCTCTAGAGCCCCCATCCCTAAAAGTATTAGAGACCTATAATGTATTTGTTTCTACAAATATAAAAAGAGGCATATATATTTGCATCTAATATATAAATACTATTAGAGGCACATAATATATTTGCCTCTAAAAATATTAATAGAGGCATAAATAGTTGTCTCTAAAAGTAGTAATAGAGACATATACATTTAACTCTAAAAATATTAATAGAGGCATATACATTTGTCTTCAAAAATATTAATAGAGGCATATATATTTGCCTCTAGAAACATTAGTGGAGGCATTTATATTTGCCTCTAAAAATATTAATAGAGACATTTATATTTGTCTTTAATATACAAACACGATTAGGAGCATGTATGCCTTTAAAATATTATTAGAGTCATATATATTTGTCTTTAATATACATAAATATCATTAGGGGCATACATAATTGCCTCTAAAAATATTAGTAGAGACATATATATTTGTCTTTAATAAAAGTAAATTTTATTGACTCTAAATTAAAAATTGGACTAAATTTTGTCGCATTATATTTAATTAATGAATAATTTAATTGTCCATAAAAATTTAAGTAGATTCAATGAATTTTGCTCAAAAAATTGACTAGGATTACAAACAATATATTTTTAACTAAAAAAATTATAATTAATAAGAAAATTGATTACACATGTCACTTTCAAGAAAATACATCTTAAAAGACTAAGCTACAAGTTTCATAATAATCCTTCTAGACCGCAATTGGATAAAATCTTATCACAATCTTCTCATTCTCAACAACAAAATCAATAAAATGAAGCTTAACAGCAACCTTGGAAAAGAGAGAAAATGACGTAGGTATACTTGCAAGAGCTTTGGAGGAGAACCTTCTTATTTTTGAAGCTTCAATAGATTGTGTGAGCTTCACCTCATCCCTATGCTTCAAATGAGATGACGTATCCACCATACTAGTCTTATTCAACATTGTATCCTAATAAACAAAAACAAAAAAACTTCACTATACTTGAGATGAATGAACACCATTAATGGATAAGGACATAGTTGATTCACATATTGATTACACTAAGAATTTTGAGTTACCATAAACATATTCAATCAAGACGAAATCATAACAAAAAAGAACTTTCACACCTCAACTTCACTCATCTAAATAGTTGGCCTTTGATGGGCAGAAGGAGAAATATAATATGAGTTGGCAACATTTGCAGCATCTTTGCCATGCATAGCAACCTCTTGACAAAGAAGTTGATATTCAATGCAGTACAAAAACTCAGTGAACCAATGTTTTCTTGTTGATAAGCTATTCAATAAAAACCATGTTGAATGTAAAACTCAAAATTCAAAACAAACAAAATAAAATTTGTTAACCACTAACATTCTATTCACACAATACATTTTTTGTTCCTATGACATAGGAATATAATAGAAAAGACCAAGCACATTAGCAGCTAATTCCCTCAAAAAAATACAAAAAGTATGTAAGTAGCCTTGGTCTTTTAACCGTTACTCCAAGAGAATATCTCAAAAAGTAGGTAAGTCACTATCTAAAAAAACTCCTTAAAGATATAAGGTACCGTCTAAATAGTTCAATATGGGAACACAAAATTCAACTCACACCACACTAGAGGTGAGATTTCTAATTATCAAATAATTAAGAAAAGTTTTCTTATTTTCACAATTGATACTCTTACAATTATACATGTTCATAAGGACAATTTAGGTCTAGCCTAGTGTTTATAATCAAAAAATACTAGGCAAACTATATGTTCTACTATAATCAAAAAATACTTCCATGGTAGAAGTATATACTAGCCTAATGTTTTATGATTTGATCTCATGGATTTCGTGACAATTGTTTGGGAAAAAATCCATGATATATATATACTTCCATGGTAGAAGTATATACTAGCCTAGTGTTTTATGATTTGATCTCATGGATTTCGTGACAATTGTTTGAGAAAAAATCCATGATATATATATATACATAAAAGTCCTAAAATCAAGATAAATCAAACTTGCATAAGTTTCTTGTACTAGTAAGTTGCTTAAACCTCGTCAGATATTGTCCCCTTCTCATTAACATCTATGTCGTCCAAAAATTTATTGATACCCTTGTTCTTAACATGACATATATGAAAAAGATACAATCATGCAAGCAACTTAGTGATGCCTGTGATCCCATTTGCTTCAGAATGCTAAAATTGATGGTCAAATGAAAAGATGAACAACTAACACAGAGTATTGCCAGTTAAGTTTGGAAAAGAAAAAAAATAATTCATCAGAGAACAATCAACCAGGCTGTCATGATTTCATCACTTGGAATCCACATTCTATATCCTCCACTAATTTAACTTGAATTATTAGTCAAATGATGAGTAGGAACACACGTGACTAACCCCTTATTTTAATCTAATGATTTTACAAGTTCTATGTTGGCTTTAAAGTGGCTTTTATTCTCTCTTGTTTGTCTCCTATTTCTCTAAACTAAGAGGAATCAGTAGTCAACCTGTTTGTCTCCTCTTGATGCTCTACCACAGTTATACCTGCAGGACTCAAATGGTGGATCAGGTGACCATCTCCCTGTTAATTTAGAGGAGATATAGTTTAAAATAAATATAATTATATTTTACAACACACAGTTGTACTCATCTGAGTAAAATACACTTATTTTGAGTTCCCATTCAAACTAACAATGACTTCAAATATATAACAAAAAGATTAGATTCCACAATTATAATCTATTAATATGCCCGCTCATAATTTTTGATAAACAAATGAAACTCAAAAGGTGGAAGATTGCGAATTAACCATTGAAAAGAAGCTTCTAGGTGAAGCAACATTTGGATACTCAGCAGTTGGCTTCAGTTTAAATCTAATAACAGCAGCGCATCAGCCTACTAGGCATAAAGCACCAAAGCAGTAAATATAAGTTCTAAACACTCATAACTAACTGCTCACAAAATACTTTTATATATTGACTTAATACAGATACTAAGTTGAGGACTAAACTAAATATTAGGTAGAAAATATGCATTTGGAACTTATGAAAAATCAGTACATCCAAGCACAAAATATTTGGAATTCTCATCTAGTAGAAGCACAAGTTCATCTAAATCAACTTTTAATTTTCAAAAGGTAGACAAATGCATATCTAAATAAAAATTCACAAAGATGTTAATGCATACATGAGTAAAAGATTTTCTTTTCTGCACTATAAGCCAAATTTGAATTCATCGAATAATATATCCTGAGCTTAAGCAGTTAACACGTCATAAATGGAAAAGGTCTGACTTTTTTTCATGTATACACCCAGTACTAAATAAACAAATACACAAAGATGAAATTGTTGTAGAAACAAAAGAAGATTTGAAGGTAGAAGACCAGGAAAAAGCATACTTCTGATGGAGGTTACTCTTATCTCAAACTATTGCACAATGGATTACATAATACATAATACAGAGTCCAGTTAACTTGCACTTCTCGAGAAATTTGCACAATCTCGAGTAAAGGAAAAATGCATGTATAACTTGTGATCAATTGATCATACAGTAAAACATAATACATACCTGAGGTGCAGGAACAATACATGAGAGGAGCTTTATCAAATCCCAGGCTTTGATAATAATGTATGGGTCCCTAGTTTTTCAAGTGGTTGAAATCGTCATAGATCCCTCAACCTACAATGAAATAGGCCCAACCAAAGTTAATATAAAGAGGCATGTGCTCAAATCCATAGTTTTTCTTAAACATGCTTGCTTTTTCCGAATTATATAATGTGGGCATGTGCTCAAATCCATAGCTATGGAGCATCTCTCAAGATCAATGAGTTATTATGATTTCACTAATCATTCAAGAAATAGTCCTCATTTAAACAAATATTTCTAAAAAACCAAGAAAACAATTAGGAAGACGATGAACATTAAAATGTGAATGATAGAAGAAAACCTCGTTTAACAATGCACAACTCTGATTGAGATTTTAATCACATTCATCGAGCAGCACATCATATATACAAGGAAAAAAAGTGAAATAAGGAGTTGGAGAAGAAATGAGTATACCGTGCCCTTGTAGTTATGCTTCCGGAGGAAATTGAGCAAGGGGTACAAGCCAATAGCTGGTGAGGCTACAACACTCCCTATCATGCGGCTGCATCAGTGATAAGGCGATGATGGTCGATTGTGATAAGGGATCTTTTTCCCTATCATGCGGCCGTGTCGGTGATAGGGCGCTGACGGCTAGAGATGGAGTGTCAGTGAAAGGGATTTCGTCGATGCGTGTAAAAAAACGATGAATGCAGGAGCGGGGCAAAGATGGGAAGACACGGAAGAGACAACAAAAGTAGAAGGGAGATTGGAGAGATACATGATGGGGAAAAGAGGTGGGAGGAGCGGCACCGCGAGATCGAGAAAAAAATGATCGAATCGGAGGAAGAAGGTTACACAACCTGAGATAGGGCACTTATGGACGCGTTGGTGAAAGGGATTCCGCGCACGTCATGATTGTAGCCCAGGCGCTACATTTGGATCAAGAGAAAAAACTGCAAGCTTCACCTCACCCTTAGAGATTGGTCTTATGAGATTCCTGTTCATCGTATTAGTGACCTTAGATCTCATATTTCCAAACTGATCTGAAGGGTCCAAGGGAGAACAAGTGGTGAAAAGTTCCTAAAAGTATTCATTGGCTCTCAATCTTATGCTTTTTGAAGTTGCACACCAACCTCCATTACTATTCTCAAGCCTCCATATCTTATATATCTTATTATGCCTGTTGCACATCTAGTATTTTGCATGAAAGTATTTGGTGTTCTAGTCTCCCCACTTCAACCATTTTACCCTGGACTTTTCTTTCCAGTATCTCTCTTCTCTTTTATAAGCATCCACTAGTTGTTTCTCAGTCTGCAATATTTCTTCCGTACTTGTACGAGCATTGTTACTTTTCAGAGAAGAGAGTCGTTGTTGGATAGTGTGAATTTCCTCCCTTGAATTGTGAGAGTTGGTCCTCTGCCAAGTAACTAAAGCATGCTTGCATTGCTTCAATTTAAAAAACAATCTAAACATAGGAGAACCCATAACAGGTACAGTCCACCCATTAGTGATGATGGCCTTTACTTCCTCTACATCACACCAACGTTCCTGGAATTTAAAGCGTATTCTTCGCCTCTCATTTGCTGGTTTAGAGACCAAAAGCAGTGGACAATGATCAGAGCTGCTATCATCAAGGTGATGAATAATAGCCCGAGGATAAAGAGACCTCCAATCCCCTGAAGCTAATCCACAATCTAGTCTCTCTTGAATAAGGCGATCTCCATAGCTTATATTATTTCATGTGAATTTAGAGTTTGCATAACCCAGATCAACTAGGCGAGCCTTGTTAATAAATGCATTAACGCCCTTAATTGAAGACGTCGATTTCATTCAACCACCTTCTTTCTCATGGGAGGATGATATGGCATTAAAATCTCCAATGACCATAGTGTGAGTACCATATTTGCTTAACAAAGGCATGACATGATCATATTGCAAGTGACGGGTACTCTCATCACTATGGAAATGAACAAAACGGATGGTCAACTATACTTGATGGATCAGATCAGTCCATTGGAAGCATATAAAAAAATCCTCATGCGTAACAATACTGATATCTGCTGAGTCAGTCCACCCAATGACTAATCCACGAGAGAGACCTCTTGGAGGGACACATTAAAATTTATCAAACCCGCATTTCTTGATGGTCTCTGAGACAAATGAACTGTTATTCTTTGTTTCACATAAGAAAACCACCTCAGGGGAATGGGATCGGCAGATCCCTTTCAAATTGTGAACTGTAGGGGTTTCCCCAATCCCCAACAATTCCACGCCAATATTTTCATGCTCCCCTAGGGCGCCACATTAGGGCTGGCACCCATGCCCATATGACAGGAGTCCAATACAGTACACTGTCTCTTGTAGTTAATAACACATGTGGCGATGGGTTGAGTTGGCATATGAGCGATTCAAATATGGCCTAGTATTTTCTATGTTTAACCAAGCTCGTACTTAGTTTGAGTCATGCTCGACTAGAAGACAGTCCATGATTGACTCCACCTAATATTAGGCCAAGCATGTCTTCAGATTAAGTCAACTTAGTCGTGTCCTTATCTCGAATATTTCTTACTTTTAAAATATCTTTATGGACTAGACCAACACTTTGGGGCCGATCGAATTAAGCCCAAAAGCGTCCACGCACATAAATCAAACCCAAGTCAAGCCAAATACCACATAGACCGAGAGCTCCACCCAACCATACAAGGACACCCAAGTCAGTCATTAATTATCAGAGATTCATCAATAATGAACCTGACATCTCCGGAATCAGCATCGACTCATTCTAAGCATATCCCCACAGGATTCAGGGAGGCATCATCGCCCGAGACATCCCTTATCCTGCACTATATACAGACACGATGCACATCAAGTATACTCTTGATTCCAATTCCATACCCATCACTTGGAATTTCTTCTTACTTGAGCATCAGAGTATCTTTGCAGGTCCCATTGCCGGAGTCGCACCAGACCAGGAGATGCACAAGACCACATCATCCCAGCTTCAGGTAAGAACATTTGACGCACACTATGGTGCCGAGTAAATCTTACCTGCCCCATCATGGTAGGTACCCGGAGTCAGGCGAACGCCGCTGCACACAGACATCAACCTAGCAGCAGCTTTTCCCCGCTACCTGGTGACGCTAACACGGCAAGGAGTGACACTTCGGTACCCACTAGCCCAACACTGAAAGAGCTACACCGCTTGATCAACGATCTCCAAGCACAAAACCAAAGGTTAACATCCCATGTCGAGGCATTGAAATGACCTAGGGAGCAACACCCGACCGAGCGTGATCACCGCCGCTTGGAGCATGATGAAGACAATCACCTGGGAAGGACCGATAGGCTAACCTCTGCCTTTCAGGACGAGGTCTCCCGCACACATCATCAGAGAGAGGAAGAGGAAACTAAGGTCATAGAGATTGTTCCTCCTAACAACATGACAGTCTGTCTGCCTGACAACTTCAAGATGCCAACCACGCTCTAGCCCTACAACGACACATGTGACCCAACTACCCACTTGACGATGTTGAGGTCAATGATGCTCCTCAACGGCACAATCGATTATATCCTTTACCGAGATTTCCCCATATTTTTGGAGAAGGCTGCACTACCCTAGTTCTCCACCCTTCTGCCAGGGTCAGTACACACTTTCCAGGAGCTCTCCCAAGCCTTCACCAACCAGTTCACCTCATCACGGATCTACTCCAAGACCGAGGACTCGCTCCATTACATCAAGCAAGGACATGAGCCATTGAGAGAATACTTGAAAAGACTCCATGCCGTGGCCATGGAGATTCCCAACCTCGACCAACACATTGAGTTATATTCCGCCAAGCACACTCTAAAGCCCGAACACTTTGTCAATCAGATCACTATATCCAAGCCAAGAACAATGGCCGAATTTCGAGAATGATCCGTGTGCTACATAGAGATGGAAGAACTTCGAGAGGCTAGGAAGCCAACAAACAGACCACCAAAGATGACAAGAATGGAGAGGATCGAGATCACTACGAACATGACAACAATAGGAGGGGAAGGTCCCCTTCTCGACCTAGCCCCAGATTCGAAGAGTACGCCCCAATGAAAGCCAAAAGGAAGACTACCATTTAGGAAATCTACAACTTGAATTGCAGCTGCTCAAGCCTCCCAGCAACGTGGGAAAGTTCAAATCCCTGCCTAACGTTGACAAAAGGATGAAGTGTGATTTTCACTTATGAACTCACCATCGAAGAGTGTGTGATGCTCAAAGACCAAATCGAGCGCCTAACTAGAGAAGGCTGCTAACTCGACCACTATACATCAGCCACAAACGAAGTTGCAGCCAAGGCCGATAGGACTACGGCTCTCAACGCCGAAGTCCAAGCGGGACTACGACTCTCAATGCCGAAGTTCGAGCAGGACTACGACTCTCAGCGTCGAAGTTGAGCAGGACACCACCACCGAGGAGTGTGAGAGGCGATCAGGACGATCGCAGAGCGGGTCAGTCAAGCATCAAGATCTGTGGGGTCATCGACCACATAGCTGGAGGATTTGCTGAAGGAGGCGAGACGAACTCGACCAGAAAGAAGTCACTTCGAGCCATAATGGCGTTCGACGACACGACCCACCCACATAGGACTCACATTCGAACCCCGATAATATCATTCTATGAATTTGATTTCCATGGATCGATAAAAAATTACATGACCCCATCGTCATTTCTGTAATCGTTGGCAATTTTCTTGTCAGGAAAGTCATGGTGGACCAAGGAAGCTCAACTGACATCCTATTATACTCGACATTCAGGAGAATGCTGTTGGTCGAAGTTTTACCCCACCCCTATCATGGAACCTTGTCGGTTTCTCAAGAGAACGAGTCAATGTCCGAGGCTACGTCTGGCTGACAATGACGCACAGCTCCCCAGCGAGGACTAGATCGATAGATGTTCAATACCTGTTAATCAACTACCCCAACCCCTATCACATGATCTTGGGGGGACCATCACTGAATCGCTTGGGAGCCGTTGTGTTGACTCCCCACCTAGCGCTTAAATTCCCTGTCTCGAAGACATAAGTGAGAGTGGTCCATGCAGATAAGAAGGAAACCCACCTTTGCTACTATGAATGCTTAAAGTAGAAAGTACCCGAGCCGGAAGAAGTGCCAGACACTTTATCCTAACCAATGCACTTAGTCTTTCATGCAGAACAACAACCCAAAATATCTGAACTGGACCCAACGGAGATGTCCAAGAGCAGCCCTTGCCCTCCGACAACTTGGAGCCTATACAAATCGGGGCTTCCCCCAAGAATGTTACATTCATCGGAGCTCGCCTGCCTGCCGAGCTCAAGGCTCAACCCAACATCCTACTCAGATACAATATCGATCTATTCGCATGGACGCCAGTCGACATGCCCGAAATAGACCCTAGAGTCATCTGCCACAAGCTTGTTATTGACCCTAGGGTCAAGCCTGTTGCAAAAAAAAAGAGAAAGCTTGGAGCTGAGTGCCAGCATGTATCCCTCGAAGAGACTAGAAAGTTGATGAAGACAAATTTCATTAGAAAAATCAGATTTACCACATGGCTCACAAACATCGTGATGGTTAAGAAACATTGAGAGAAATGGTTAAAAAACATTTAGGGAAATGGTTAAGAAACATTATCCTACTCACATGAAAAATAACTAATATTTAAGAAAATACTATTGAAAATTTAGCATGTTTAGTTATTTTAAAAAAAAATACAGAAAAACTATTTTTTACTGATTCTTAAAACTGAATCTTCGTTGAAAATTCTAATCTCTCCAGTAAAAATTTCAGAAATTATCATGAAGATTGTGATTTATCATAGATTTTTGAAGTTCATTTTCAGAAATTCAAAGTATCATTTCCTTCAAGAATTTATTTTTCCGATACTTTGTTTTTTATTCAAAATCTTCAAATGAGACTTTAAGTATGATATTAGAATTTTGTTTTTGGTATCGTTCTCGTTATAAGTAAAGGATTACTGTTTCTAAAATAATTTTTGATATCTTGACCGATACTCGAATATGTCATTACTTGAATTTGATACATGATTGCTAGAATTGAAATTCTTTTATATCATGTATTGATTTGTCTCATGATGGATATGTTGTTTTCATCCATTTTTTTGATTAACTTCATTTAAAAAAAAAAATAATTCGAGTTTCAACTTTGACTATAAGTTGTTCAACATGGTAAAGATTAAATGCATTGAACCTAAGGACAACATGAATGCATGGACCCAAGAACAAATAGATATATTTGAGTCAAATGCTAAAGCCATGAATTGCATATTTTGTTCCTTGGAAAATGCTATCTTTGAAAAAGCTATGCATTGTACTTCCGCATTTGATATTTGGGCTTGTTTGAATATGCTCTATGATTATGCTAAAACCGAGGAACATATCACTTTAAATGGGGGAGTTGATGACAATTGTCATACTCCTAGTTCTAATGAAGTTCTTGAAGCCCATAGTGTATCTAGTCAAAGGAGTACAAAAAGTCGGAAGAGAAAGATGATTTGTCACATATGCAAAGAAAAAGAGTATGGAAGAATAATTGCCCTACCATGAAGAACAAGACAAAAAGGAGGTCAAATGCTTCCACATACTTATATTACTCAAGTGAAGCATCATCTTGTCATGACTATGAAGATAGTCCAAAAGATTGGCTCATGAATGCTAATGATGAGGTATACTCTTCTTCTAGTAATGATAACAATAATGGTAGTATTAATTCATCTAGTTCTCAAGATATGCTTTATGATGAATTAATGGATGAATGTAAAAATTATTGGCCTAAGGTTTTCAACCATGGTCTTAATATCGGTTTTGATGATAACAAATATGGAACTAATGATTTTATGAAGAATTATTTTCAGGTTTCATATCGGTTAGTGCATGACGTCCATGATCGAAAATATCGGAGAAATCTAAAAATTGGAAGGACATTGGTCGACGCGCTCGGATTCGTCGGGAAGATAGAGTCTAGGTTTACGGTGTCTAGATAAATTATAAATCCTCATGATAATACAAAGAAACCCAAAAACTAATCTTAAACCCTAAAACATGAAAAATCGGCAAATTAGAAAATGACTCTGGAATTCACTAAGCCTAGGGAGCTCATTGGAGGGCTATATAACCTAGACATTTTCTTGACACAAAAAATACCGGTAATTATTCATTGGGTAAAAACTAGATAGCAAGGTATTTAAAAGAAATTTTTGGAAGCCTTTAGCATACCCATATTTGACCCGAAAGATTATAAAATATTTGTTTTTCAAAAATTTATACTAGACCCTAAAAGTTAGATTTTGATTCTTAAAGATTTTAATTTTTTAGATATTTTTATTGAATCCAAATGGGAGTAATCCTTATATAATATTTATCTTTTAAAGTTATAAGCTTAAAGTTAAGAATTGTTATATAAGTAGACCTAGTGAAGACAGAATCCAAAAACGAGCAATTAAGCAAAAACTTAGCCAAACCAAGCAGTGCAGTCTGCCCAGTTTCGATCGATCGGTCGATCGACCGAATGTTGCCAAAAACTGGCAATAGGCAAGTCGGTCGACCGAACGATCGATCAAAGTATGCCAGAAAGTCGCAGTAAGCCTTCGGTCGCTCGGTCAGTCGACCGACGATCGACCGACAATCGACTGGAAGACGAAAAACGGTTAGTTTTTGAGCCATTGAGCATTGTTTCACCCGAGCCTCCTTCATGGCTCTATAAATACTGATGACACTTTTGATCACTCCTACACTCCATTGAGTCATCCTTGATCATTTCCAAGCTTTCATTGAGTCATTACTTGGAAACCCTAGTTTGATCTCTCATTCCTTGATATAGCCTTCAAAGCTTCATCGATTCATCACCTTGGGGCATCAAGAGGACTAGGGAGTTTGTTGTGGAGCTAAGTATTTTATTATTTGATTTATTGCTCCATTTAATGTTGTATTTTCTTATTTATTTCATTGTATTTGAGCTTGTGAAGACCTAGGTTGCTATGTCTTGAAATTGGGTGGTTGCCTTTGTGTTTGAGGCTTAATTCGACCGGTGTAAACGTAGTTTACTAGGATAGTTGAGTTGTCCCTTAGGGTTGAGGTGGAAGAGTGCTCTCAATAAGAAGGCGGAGACTTCCGGGTGTGGAAGTGCCTTAGGTTGAGAGCGAGACTCTTCGGGTTAAAGTCCTCGTTGTAAGGGAAATAAGATTAATCTAGTAAAGTTTAGTTTAAAAATCCTAAGCGGGATGCTTAGGTAGTGGAGTAGGCATTGAGGCCGAACCACTATAAATCACTATGTTAGCATTGATATTTTTTTATGTTAAATGCTTTATCAGTAATTGTTTCCGTATTTAGTCGTTAAATTGTGAATTGCCTAAGTAATCTAAGAAACGATTAAAATCAAAATTAGACAAATAGATTTAGTTAACACACTATTCAACCCCCCTCTAGTGTGGCCATTTCACCAACAAAAATATGTATGTCTTGCTTGTTAAAAAACATAAAGAAAACAAGAAATTAAAGAAAGAAAACTTGACTCTTAGCTCTCATTTACATGATGTAAAAGTGAAAAATGAGAAGCTAAAAATTAGTGTCACTAATCCATTGCATGATGTTTTAAGTATTGACACTAAGGATTTGAAAAATAAAAATGACATTTTAAAGAATGAAAATAGCATGTTGAAAACTCAATTGCATGCTATTCATAAATCTATGAACGATTTGAAAAATGAGGTTATTTTTCTAAATAAGAAAGTTAATAATCTATCTAATTATTTATTCTCTAAGAATTCTAGAAATTTAAATGTTTCAAGTAAGAATGCTAATACTCATCATGGTCTCCATGTTAAGCATTCCTCTTTCAAACCTCATGGCCAAAACAAAAGTTTCATGGAAATTGCTTTTGTTGTGGTATCTATGGTCATTCTATCCATGATTGTGCATTCAAGAGAAATCCAAATATTGCTAGGACACTTTGGATGCCTAGACCGACTCACCCCCAAGGACCCAAAGTAATTTGGGTACCAAAGATTTCATGTTCTCTTGTAGGGGGAACAACCACACAAGGATGAGTTGATGATGGGAGTTGTATGATGACTCAAAGCTACACAAATTCAAAATTGCAACTTCAAGTGATCATGATGCCATATGTATGGAATTTGGCATCTAGATATATTTGGTATTATCTCCTTACTTTCCTTGATTTCATTTAAGTTGGAGTATATGATACATGTGAAATTTTGACTTGGTTTCTCCACTCTAGAAAGTGTTTTAAAAACAATTTTTGATTTTTGATTTCCGGTCTCTTCGGAAACCTATGTAGTCTATAAAGGGCTAATGTGACCTTGCGGTTCAAAATCGTAAGCTAATTGTAGCCTTTCGATTTTCAACCAATAGGAAGGGGGGTTGGAGATCTAATTTTCACATAATTCACGTTTTGAGATATGTTAATTCGTTTTGATTTCATGACGATCCATTTTGAAATGAATTTTAAGCTAGTTAACAAAGTAGATTTTGAAATCGATATTTGATTCCCTCTTTGCTATTTAGTATAATAACTTGTTAGTAGCCACAATGTCATTATGATACTAATAATTATTACTTGCAAGTTATTGGTTTCGTAATAGAAGCCTAGTAGGAAGAAATTGAAAAAAAAGGTGAAATTTTGGAATCCCTCAAGAAACAAGGTATGAGTTTCAATTAGGCAAAATTCTTGCTTAACGCCTTAATTTTCTTGATGAAATGATTTCCCTATGCTTATGAGTGAGTTTGCATGAAAATTGATTGAAATCGCATGAGTAGATAAAATCTCTATACTTTAGAAAATTTTATGATATCTTGATTGATTGAAATATATTCTAGGTAGAAACTAATATTAGATAATTCCCTTTTAAGTTCCGAGTTGATGAACACGGTTCTGTTTGTTAATATCCACATGTGATTAAACTTGAAGAACCATGAGTGAAAGATCAAGCGCGATACTTAGCGACTTCACACTTAAGGTTGAATAAGAAGTGCACTACATTGACATGTTGACGGCTTGACTAAAATCGCACAAATCTTTCGTTGAAAATTTTACTTGAACTAAAAATCCATTATAAAAGGTCAAAACAATATCTTATCGATTCCATAGACGTTTCGATCAAATTTCGAGAATTTTCGCAAAATCCAAATATTTACAAGAAAGTCACTACGAATTCAATGATTTTTAGAAAAATGTAGTCTAGTTTATGTGGTAATTTTTTTATAAAATTAGGAAGTGTAAAAATTCTCATAGAATTTTTTAAACATGAGCTAGAAAACAAAATGGGTATCGATCGATCGCTCGACAAGCGACTGCTCATCGATCGGCGGATAGAAAACAATCATGTCCGTCCACTTGGCCGAGTGATTTCATCCGTACCCTTCACCCTAGCTTCTTAAGACCAAAACTAGGGTTCCTATGCTCATACCAGCCGGCCACCTTTCACCCTTGCTTGGATTTTGAAGCTTCTCTTCCACTGTCAAGGTGAAAACTCATGCCCTAGCTTCCTCTTTCAAGTTTCTTCATCGTACTAGTATAGATTCATCTCCTCTTCCTACTACATGTTGAAATCTACACATTAATAAGCTCATTTCATAAATTTTCATACATTCATCATATTTCATAGTATTTTTCATGATGTACGTTAGCATAAGTTTTCAAAAAGGTGAAGGTTTCACATTTTTCATGGCTGTTTAGAAGGTTCATCTCAAACACCTTAATGATTTTTTTAAAAAAAGTTTAAGGTATGATGTTTAGAAGTTTCATCTCTACCACTTTGATGAAAATTTTGTTAAAAAATATTTAAGGTGTGATGTTTAGAAGTTTCATCTCAAACACCTTCATGATTTTTTTTTTGAAATATTTGAGGTACATCTTTTAAGTTGAATATTTGAGGTATTGAAAATAAAAAAAAGGAAGAAGGAAAATTTACAAAAAGGAGGGAAGAAAAACAAAATGAAATTTTAGAATTTTTACTCTTTTGATTTTTTGCTTTTCGTTGTAAAATCAAGATTATCATGTAAACATTGTTTCAAAAGAAAACATGAAGAGTTAGCCTTTAGATCATGTTTTTCTTTTTCTTTTTGATTTTTTTTAAAAATAAAGGAATCAAGAAAAGGATTGCATCCACTTTGATTTCAAAATGCATTCCCATGTTAGATCTAGCTAGGTTACATGCATCATTTAAAGGATTAATCATTTATGCATTATATCAAATGTCTTGCAGATGGCACTAAGAACAAAAAAGCCTACTCTTCCTGACAACCTCCTAACTGCCATGGAATAAACTCAAGCTCCCCGCTTTAGCACCCGCACCATTTTACAAACACGCATAGTTAACTTAGGGGACCTTGAGCTCTATGATACGAGGAGCCGCTTAAGTACACTAGGATGGGTAGAATACCTAGGAAAACAAATCCCAGTGTGCCCTATCCTTATCCTTCTTTACAATTCTCATAATTGAGCGTCCTCCCATAGATAACATCCTGGTTATACTTCCGAGATACAAGGATAACCCATAGTAATAACTGCATCAGCCATTAGGGAAGCCTTTGGTTTTCCTCTTATTGGAGCTTCAGTATATAACATATCCACTCATGCCTTCCATGAGGATTATCCCACACATGAAGTAGTATCAGCTATTTGCCCTCAAGGGTGCCGTGGAATGATTCCAACTCAAATCTTTAAGTTATCCACAACTGCTAGGATCATGCATCTGATTATCACCCATAACATACTTCGTAGAGCAAGACATTATCATTAGGTTACTAGCACTAGCGTTAGGGTCTTATTCTATGTCATGACCCGTAGGGTTAGTGATGTCCCTGTCCTTATGTTAAACTACATAGCTGAGGTTCATGCTTCTCCTAAACAAGCCCTACCTTATACATCTGTCATCTCCTGGGTAAATAGATCAAGATTCGAGATAAAGCCTGTTCCTAGGGCGATTGACACCTTGACACTTATCTGTATGAAGATCCTTGGTGATCAGTGTGGTAAACGTGCTCGAGGAGGTCCATCCGATCCAAAGGATGGCGATGATGATGATGATGATGAAGGTGGCAGCTCATCACACCCTTCATCAGATACACGCTTTGACATGATTGAGTCTAGGTTGGCTCAACTTCATTTGACCAAGTTGAATGGAACAAACGCATGATTGCTCGCATTGAACAGATCAGTGGTCGTGTTGATGACATTTATGGCCGTGTGGATGAGATGTGGCAGTATTATTAGGCGCATTAGCCACCTCCACGTACCTAAGGAGTGATGAGTGCTATTCATGTTTAGTGTTATTTTTTATGGACATGTATGGTTGTATGAATTTTTATGCACTTTGTAGAGTTGTATGAACTAAATAGTTGCTTTGCTTATGGTTAAATCTTGTATGGACTTGCACTTTGTATGGATTTTATGGTTTCACTTTGCTTTGTATGAATTAGTTCATCTATCTTCTTATCTTTATTTATGTACCATTTTTGATTGATGTTAAAAGGGGGAGAAGAATGTGATCATCATGCTAGTCCTTATAATTCTTAACATGTATTTATGACATGATGATAGGGGGAGAAGTTAAGGTTTATAGATATGCATGTTGATCTTATTTTGCACTCACTCATGCACTTGAATTATCTAGTATGATCTTATTTTGCTCTCACTCATGCATATGAATTCATGCTTCATGCTTTAAATGCCTATTGTTTTATATACTTATCGTCATTGGTTTGTTATCATCAAAAAGGAGAAGAATGTTGGCCGAGGATTTCACCATTGTGCTCTAATTCTCTCAATAATTGTTTTGATGATAACAAACTATGTTTAACAAGTTTTAAGCACGAAAGTCGCAAGTTGAAATTGGGTTGAAATCGATACCGTCGCATGCGGCATCGTCTTGATACGACAAGTTGTCGTGTCGTTTCCTAAACCCTCGACGAGCGCACCAAAGTAATTTAGGAAGGGTTTAGAGTAAATGTAAAAACACTTGGGTAGGTCTCCTAGATGTATGCACTTCGCAAAACTCAAAAACCCGAAACTTGAAAACGAACGTTGCGTAAAAATTTTCAGCAAACTGCAACTTTTCTGGGTTTCGGTCAATGGGCGGTCGACGATCGATCAACCAACCATCAGCCAGACACTGTACCGGCGATGCCTCAAAACTTGCAGAGACCTCCGGTCGGTGGCCGATCGCTCAGCCATTAGCTAGCCACCGATCGTGTGGCGCCAACGGGCAGAAAAACGCTCGTTGGAGTGGCTGTTTGTGTTAGGGGTTACAAATACCCCTTCGAAACTCTCTCCTCACATAACCACTAATGCTCTAAGCCTATATTGAGGTAATCTTTGCATCCCCAAGCTTTCATTTGACCTAATCCTTCATTTCTAACTCTTGATCTCTCATTCCGAAGTGCATCATCATTGGAGGGCTATTCAAGATTGCTAGGCTTCAGAAGATGAGTTGTTGTTGTGGTGATAAGTTCCCTTTACTCTTCTTGTGTTAAAGTGTTTTTGTTTTGTTTTAAATTGAAATACTCTAGTGTGTAAGAAGACCTAGTGTGTGATCTTGTGATTTGGTGGTTACCTTGGTATAGAGGTATAAATCCACTTGTGTAAGCTAGGTTATGAGTATTCCTTAGGAATTGAGGTGAGAAAGCTCACTCGGTGTGAAGGTGGATACTTCCGAATATGGAAGTGCCTTTGAAGTGAGTGTAGGGTTTTTCGGTGAAAAGTCCTTGACTGTAAGCTACTCTTAATTTAATGGATTTGTGAGTGAAATCCTAAGCACGATTCTTAGGCAATGGAGTAGGCGGAGTTGCCGAACCACTATAAATCTTTGTATTTGCATTGGCTATTGTGCTTGTACTTAATTATTGTATTTATCATTTCATCTTATTGCTTTAATTGATAAATTGCCCAAGTAGTTTAAGAAACGATTAAAATCGAAATTAGGTTAAAAGATTAGATAACACACAATTGATAAATGCCCTAATGCGTGCCTTCCTATAAGCATAATTCGTTCCTATCAGCCGGGGTGGAACATTTACTGAGTTCCCCATAGGAATTCCCTCCATTTCGATGTAGAATACTAGAGACACACCAAGGATCTGTGCCGGTAAAGATTAGCACAATTGCTATGATACCAATTGTCAAGATTGTCTCTATGAAAACTTGTTGTTAAGTGTCAATTGCGTATTGAGTTGCAACTGGAACGGGAACTGACTTAAGAACAGAGTGAGTAGCAGATATAAAAATGAACACAAAAACACAAAAACACACCAAAGATTTGTTTACGCAGTTCAGTGATAATCTCGTCACCTAATCTACGGGGCTCTCAACTGATAGATGTCAAATCCACTATCAACAAAGTACGTTACAAGTATCTAAATTTTATCCAACAAAAATCCTACTTTCTATACTAAAGTGAACCGAGAATAACAAAAATCTCTTTGCTACTATAAGTAATAATCTACTTGCCTCTCTACGTCGTCTCAATCATAGAGTCCTATCCTCCACATATTCTTTATGTTATAACGAGTTCAATAGCCCAAATCCCACTTTGATATTGAATTGCTTGTAGAAATTTATTGCCTGCGGTCCACAATCTCTCGGTAGAAAAACTCTCATTTATCAGAATATTAGCAATTCAATTTTGGCGTATAGGAGTGGCACATCTCTTTTTCTCTCTCCTTTTATACTTTCATACTCAGTCGATACACATCACCAAGGCACAAACACCACTATGCATCTCCACTATGCATATCACACGCCCATGATCTCCACATCTCCATAAGTATATATCATATATATACAATAAATATAACATTCCATGTCACCACTTCACTAATGAATATTTTGCCAAATGAAGTCAATAAATAAAATAAGCCAAAATATTAACATAACTTTTACCAAAAGACACAACTCTTTTGGAACATGACTTTTACCTTGACCTGGCAATTTTCGGCCCGACCCAATAATCTGATTTTGAATTTTTGTTATCGTGCTAATGGGTCAGCTCGACCCGTTTATTGTTCATGCCGTGTTGGGTCCCAAGTCCGAACTTTTATCGGGTTCGACACGATTTTTGTTCGAGTCGACTCGGCCCGACATGAATTGTCGGGTCTACTTTTACCAAAAGGCACAATTGTAATGCACACACCCAAAATAATAATTAATTATTTTTAAAATTAGTAAGCTAAATAAATATTAATTTACCTTGCACGTCGCGCTTACGCCCATGCATCATGTGTGCATTTATCTTTTTCGATACATATCTCGTTTCATACTTCCGTATATAAGTTTTATTTAAATTTGTTATCTTTTGATATGAAATTAATGTCCTTTACAATTACTCTCTCATGACCTTATTTATTTCATGGTAGAGTATAATTTATCATGATATGATATGATTTAATTTTATATTTGGAAAAACTTTTAATAAATGGTTATGATATGATATGGTAATCTCATGGTTTGAAAAACATAAATTTTAACCAAATTTTTAAACCATGAATTTGGTGATTTCTCATGATTTCATAAAATTTTATTTCTAAAATATGATCAATAAAAATTTATAATTCCTCTTATGCCATTTATATACTCATATCATATTAGACTTTTATTTATCATTCTTGATCAACTTAGTCAAGACTCCGTTCTCCTCCATAGCTACTATCATTTAATCATACCATATAATATCATCCTCCCAAATAAGATAATAGTTTTTACAGTACCCTATCATATAATACCTTATTAAATCATGCTTCATCTCATCCAAATAAGACCTTATAACATCAGGATAATTAAGGTTATCTTTCATGAAGCATTTAACCAAAGATAAATATCATTTGTTCTCTTGTCCTTCTAACCTAGAAAATAAACTAGCAGAATAGGATTATAGTTGATAAGAATAGAGCTGTATTTCCTTTTCTGGCCAAAATGATGTGGATACGCCATAAAGTTTATTCCAAATTCATTAAGAACTAACTCTTTTCATAATATAAACTATATTTTACTAATTCTATTTTGATCATTTTAATCAATTTTAAATTAATATAAATTGAACTATTTGAAAGAATAATATTTCAAGGGACGTTTTTTTATATGATTTTTTAAATAAATGTTTTAAAAAGTGATTATCTTTATATATTTAATAAAATTTAGCCAAGAGAATAATTTTTTGGATAAAAATTATCCTCGTTGACATTCGACCTGTAGGATGAAAATGTGTGTTTGTTTCAACAACCTATTTAGGTGTCGATAATTCGGGATAACTCATCCATATGCCAACAAATAATGGACAAAGATAATAGACCACGTCCTGAATGTCATCAACCCAAGATAATCTGGGAACAACCCCCGTCCATATGCCAACAATTAGAGGTAAAGACGACACACACTGCCTTGCATGTCAACAACCTAAGATAATTCGGGAACACCCTATTAATATGTCAACAACAAGGGACAAAGACAACACACATCGCTCGCTCTAGATATCGACAACCTAGGATAACCTGGAACAATCCGTCCAGGGTGTCAACAATTTGGGACAACCCGTCGATGAAGTCAATAACCTGGGACAAAGACAAAATACCTTGCACTCATATCTCTGTTGCTTGTGTGATTTTTGTTTGTGCTATAGATCATTTATAAGGAAGAGAAAAATCTGGTTCATGCCAAAGATTATTACGGGATGTCAAAGATGAGTCAACGAAATCGTAACGCGAGAATGCACGTTGGTCGGTGAGAGGAGGGGGGTGGGGGAGTGGCGACTGGCGAGGAGCGATCACTGATGGTGAATCCGACGAAGAGAGGAAGAGGAGATAAGGATAAAATGTATTTTTTTTTTCATTCGTATAAAATTTAATCAAAAGTTATATTAAAGTTGGAAGGTCATTTTTTATAAATGTTTTTTTTTCTCCTTAATTATTTTTATTTTATAAATTTTATTTTATTTTATAAATGTTTTCTTTTTCTCCTTAATTATTTCGACTGAAAACACCTTGCAGCCTTATTACTTACAGTGCCGGAAACGGCAGCTCATTTTGGTTTTACCGATGCTTGCTAGTCTCTCTCATCCTTTTTCCTCCAATCGGAAGCGAGAGGAAGGTGAGCGAGTTGTGCTTTCGCCGGTACCACCAGCGCCTGCCCTCGCCCTCCATGGAGTCGAAGCCCCTGCTTCCGACGCCGCCGCATCGGAAGTTCGCTGTGCCGTTGCTCGCTTCCCTACTTCTCCTCTCTTCTCTGTTCCTCTCCACCTCCTTCTTCTCCTCTTCCTCCTCTTCCCTCTCCCGCCACGCCCTCCTTCTCTTCCCCTTCTCCCACCGGATCTCGTCCACCGACTCCGATGCCAGCTTCTTCGTCGAGAACAAGCTCCGCCTCCACCCTCCGCCGGCCTCCGCAGCCGTTCCTCGCCTCGCTTACCTCGTGTCTGGCTCCGCCGGTGACGGCCCCAGCATCCTCCGCGTCCTCCGCGCACTCTATCACCCTTCCAACAGCTACGTTCTCCACCTCGATCTAGAGGCCCCTGCGTCGGAGCGCCTCGAGCTCGCCGCTGCCGTTCGGAGCGATCCTGTTTACAGCCGCTTTGGAAATGTCAGACTGGTCTCCCGAGCCAATCTGGTCACCTACCGCGGACCTACCATGGTCGCCAACACCTTGCATGCTGCGGCCATCCTCCTCAAAGAGGGCGGTGACTGGGATTGGTTCATCAATCTCAGCGCCTCGGATTATCCCCTCGTTACTCAGGACGGTCAGATCTTGTCTCCTCCTTTACACTGCCTTAGATGTGGATTTGCGATCCTCTTGCATAGAAGTTGCTTGAATGAATTGAGACGTTATAGTCCTGCTATCAGGGAGGATCAACTTTTATCTTAGAAGTTGTCGATTGACCTCAGTTAACTTAGGAAGTGTTCGTCTGTTTCATGAGCTACATGAACACATCTTTGTCTCTCCAAAAGTAGACTTTCTTTACTAGTCATCCTCCAAATTTTCGTGTTATATATTGATACTTAATTTTTGTTGAAGACATTTAGTTGGAGTCACTTGTAAATTTTTGTAGGTAAAGGCTGCAACAGTGTTTTAACTTAATCAGGTTTAAGTCTATGTTTAAGCTAAATTTAGCTGTACCAAGAAGTGGTAATTAAGATAGATGATAATAAACTCCTAAAAGTGTAATTTTTAAGCATCTAGGATTTCTTTTTCAGCATAGCTGTGGAAATTAATGAAGTCATTGTTGACAAGTATAGTTAAATGGTGAAGATCAGAAGAGGAATCAGTAGTTATTCTGATATTTATGATATTATCAGACAGAAAAAGATCTCATTGGTCACAAGCAAATAGGTTATTTGTTTCTCTTCTTATTAGATGACAGAAGAAGTAGCTCTATTCATGTTGCTCACTTGTATATTCATCTTCTGGAGTCTGGGCTGCAACATGTTTGTTTTGATATGTTGAAGTTCTCAAGAACAAGAATAATCCAAGAAATGCCAAAATGTGAAATACTTGTCTTACTCTTATGCATATTCTGTCCTGTATGTTCCAATTCATGAGACGTTCAACCTGCTTGTTTAATACTATATTATTATAGATTATTGATTTATATCATTTCCTTCCACATTTTACTTCCCATTACATGTCTGCTGACATTTCCTCCTTTTTCCTTTTCTTGGGCGAACAGATATGTTCTACACACTCTCAGCTTTTCCTCGACATCTAAACTTCATTGAGCATACTAGTGATATTGGATGGAAAGAGTATGTGTAACATCAAAATTAGATGGATTTATTTTCTTTCATCCTTCTGTTTACTGTTTTATGCTATATTTATATTCTCTAACATGGAGTGAGTGTGCAGGGGGCAGAGAGCCAAGCCTGTAATTGTTGACCCTGGGCTATATACTCTCCAAAAGTCTGATGTATTTTGGGTTTCTGAGAAAAGGAGTCTACCCACTGCATTCAAGCTTTTCACAGGTAACCATCTAAACCCAGAATTGCATCTTCAATGCTTAAGTAACTGTTTTGTGTTTTCACTAAATACCATTATGCATTGGCAACTTCTATGTATACCCAAGCATATCATCTGGATTATATAAACCAAGCTTATTATCGCGATCAAAAAAATTTCGCGGTAGTGAACCTTGATATCGATTATATTGTTTCGCGACCGATATATCGTCTATTTCGCGACATATTGACAATATTATATATATATATATATATATATATATAATATCAAACATAAATCCAATTAAATTCACATAGCCATGAACCATAAAATATCAAGTAGCTAAAGTCATCAAAATTAAACCATCCATATAAATAGGTTTTTTCAATTCATCACAGATGAAAACAAGTCTTAAGAAATTAACTTCAATCTAAAAAAGATTAACAAAATCATCTTCAATGTCGTCACGAGGGATATTATCCGTCGGAGAAGTCGTTGGTTTGAGCAAAAAATCGTCTTCTATGTCTTTATCACCATTTGGAAATATCTCTCCTTCATCACTTGAATCTTCATCCACCAATCTTGAAGTAGAACCACAATGACGTCGATTATAAGTGACAAGCTCTTTATTTCCACGAGCCATTCTTGGAAAATTATGACCCTCAAGGGCATTCGAAGCACCAATGGCTTCATCAACAAGGTCAAAAGGAATACTACCATCCATAGTTTCACCATCATCATTATTGAATCACGCATTTGTCCCCCAATCAAAATCATCAAGTACAAGTGGATCATAGTTTTTGCCACCTTCATGAATCTTTTGGAATCTCATGGCAATCTTTCGATTGTATTGGAGATACACCAAATCATTCAATCTTTGGTGCAACAATCTATTCCTTTTCTTGGTGTGAATCTATACAAAAGAAAAATAATTAATAAAAAAATAATAACTACTAAGAAAGCATTAAGTACTTAGTTATTTATAAACTCAAAAGTGCTGCAATTTCGTTCACACCCGGACGATGAACAAAAAAGACTAACAATGCGCTTTGCAAACTTTGAAAATTGAGGAGTACGTCCACCAAAAGATTTTCACCATTCAACTAACATTAAAAATATATAATATTAAAATTCAAAAATATGTAAAGACAATAAATATTAATAATATACAGTATAATTACGAGGAATCTTATTTAAGTGCTCTCTAATTACCATCTCTCTTGCGAAAGACCCTCGATCTTCATCATACATATTGGCATCTAGAAGTATTTTGGATCGCATTGCATCATTCAACGCTAATTTCTTAAGAATATCATTGAAGTCTTCATGTAACTTCCCCGAGTACGCGGTATCATTTTTTCTTGATGTCAAAATATTTGCCCGGATTGAGAAATAGAGCCGCACCATATAATGGTGTTTCCATTTGATGCTCCCATCGACTTTCAATGATATCAATGACTTTCTTGCACAATGTGGATTTGTGGGCCAATACTTGTTTGATCCTCCTCTTAGCTTCATCCATTGCCGCAACTAATTCTGTCTTAGTGGGTTTTTCATCACCATCTGCTATCCTCAAAACTAGAAATAGAGACTGTGATGCTCTAATGCAATCTTCAACTGCCTCCCAAAATTTAACCGCATGGATTAACTCATAAATTTTCTGTCCCGCTTCGGTCTTGCACAATTTTGAATGAAACCAATCTTGATTTACAAACAGCTATTGTAACTCATGCTTAAATTTTCTCTAACATGACAATGTTAGAAATGCAGTGGCGAATCTTGTAGCCCCGGGTCTAACAAGATCATGTCCGTTGGTGTGCTCCCTCATCGTGTCAGAGTTGAACTTGAACTTGAACTTAGATCTTGAATGAAAGAAGAAGAAGAGAAGTAGAAGAAGAATGGTAGTAAAGAACACAAGAAGAGAAGAAGAAGACTGAGAGAGAAGAAGATTAAGAGAGAAAGAAAAGAGATCTTTATTTGAATAGATTCTTGCTTCGTCTTTTACATGACTCTCCTTCATCTTATATACTTATTTCAGTTACTCTAAAACCACCTTTCAATTACATTCCAAAAATGACAATTAAACCCCTCAACAAAATGACTATTACACCCCTCACATTATCAGTTATTGCATCTCTACTTACAAAAGAGTAAAAAGTAAAAATGTAATAAGAAAGAAATATATCTAGTAATGTAGATCCGTAACATCACCCCCCTCTTCCAGATAAGGCTTGTCCTCAAGCCTTAAAGCAAGGAAAGACTATTGCAATTCCTTCAAAAGCCGTTAGATATCTCAAGGGGTCCTTTATCAATCTCATCTTCAGCTACAGAATCGATCCAAAATATTTTTTTTGCATTCAAGCCTTCTCGAGAACAGTTCATCACAATGACAAAGATTTTTGAATTCTTCCCACCTTAGTTTTGGTTTGTTTTGTCTGACTTTGAAAAACCAGATTTGAGCTTCTTCTTCAAGATGGAAGGAAGCTGAGTTCACCCTCATTTCCTTCGCCACTTGTTGATGTTGAAAGAAACTCTCACATATGTATATATATGCTAATGGGTCCCCCTTACCATCAAATTTGGGAAAATCCAGCTTCACGTACCAGGGAAGGAGATAGGTATTAGGCCCGTAGGATTCTTCTGCTCGCATGGAAGTTTCCTCACCGTTCCTTCCTTTCTCAATCGGACTATTTGATGGGATCCGCCCAGTCTCCCCCTTGACTAGAACAACATCTACCAATGGCAATAGCAACAACTTCACCAATCTTGGTCCCCTATCAGTTGGAGTAGGCAGTAATGCAACTTCTCCCACAATCTGGGATCTCACAATCTATTCAAATAAAGATCTCTTTTCTTTCTCTCTTAATCTTCTTCTCTCTTAGTCGTCTTCTTCTCTTCTTGTGTTCTTTACTACTATTCTTCTTCTCTTCTTCTTCTTTCATTCAAGATCTCAGTTCAAGTCCCCCAAGAACTCTATACATCACATCAAGAAGACGACCATGTTTGTAAATGAATGTGGTCAAGGTTTTTGCTCTTGCGATTGTATGCTTGAATTCTTTCATATTTCCCATGTTTTCTAACATAAGGTCCAAACAGTGTGCGACACAAGGGGTCCAGAACAGTGTAGGTAACCTTTGCTCCAACAATTTCCCCGTTGCCTTATAGTTGACGCCATTATATGTAGCCACTTGAACAACATTATTTGGGCCAATTTCTTCAATCTTGGTCTCAAGTAAGTCAGCCAATATGTGAGCATCGTGACACTAATTGGAAGCATCAACGAAGCCAAGAAAAATAGTCCCTTGCGAACTATTTACAAGAAAATTTATCAACTGTCTGCCTCTTCTGTTCGTCCACCCATCCAACATAAGAGTGCACCCATTTGGTTGCCGCAAAGTGAACATGCGATCAATTGTCTTTTGTTTAAATCCGGTCAATATTCGTATGTCCATCCAATATCCTTCGAGTTAGGTTTCCGTTTAAGATCTTTAGAAGGATCATAAGGCATTTCACCACTCCCGAAATTTCCCTTCATAATTTACTTGCACACAAAACAAAATGAACACAACATGTAAACAAAATATAGATGTAAGATGCCCAATCAATTAAAATGGACATGGAAATCAATTTAAAAAAATGGACACTACAGCACACTAGCACACTAGCACACTACAGCACACTAAAAAAAATGGACCAGCAATCGGCAATAAATTAAAATATAGATGAGCAATCAATTTAATCTTTTAAATATAGACCACAACAGCAATCAAAATTTAGCTACAGTTTAAATTAATAATAGGTAAAACATATAAAACAAAATTAAGAGTTACATTAAAACCTAACCTAATGAAGAGAAGACCACCGCGCACAAAAAAAACCATTGCAATAAAATTTAAATTATATGCAGAAGACCAAAGCATAAAAAGAACACTAATTATATGTTATTTACATTAAAACATATAACTAATTATAAATTAAAAACCTACAGCAATAAAAAAAGACCATTGCGACAGTTTAAAATGAAGAAGAAAAAAAAGAAGAAAAGAAAAGAAGACCAGTAGACCAAAAAAGAAAAGAAAGAAAAGAAAAGAAAAGAAGAAAGAAGAACCTGTAGCGAGTGTTGGCGAGCAGCGAGCTTCAAGCGCAATGGTGGGTTTCGAGCGATGAGCAGCGAGCACGATCGGCAAATGAGGCGTTTTTTTTTCTGTGTTGAGCCGCAACAGTCAAGCGAAGAGGCGTTTTTTTTAAAAGTTAGATTTTCTCCTAACTTCGTGACCCATCTCGTTGGGATCTCGTCAGATATCTCGCTACCCGTCATCTCGTCCAAACACTATGTGGTTTCTAGGCGAGATGACGCTATCTCGTCGAGGTTGAGATATCGACGAAATGATAAGCTTGATATAAACACTACTTCTAGTCAACATGATCATGAAATGTTGGTTTGTCTAGGCTGTTGCCCATTATCTTGGTTTGATGTTGTTTACTAGTTCTCATGCTTTTATTATAGACCAAAGTAGATTCATTCATGAGATGGAACAATGGAAGAGTGGCAAACATTTTTGATCATGCCCATAATAGTATAGCACATGAAGGTCCACCAATTCAAATTTGGGAGGATCCAATTAAGGATTCACATGTCATGAAGGAACAGGGTTGCCAAAATCACCTTGGTTAGCTCATGCAAAACTTGCTTTTAAATTCACCTTGTGATATACTACAATGTCATTGGTATGCAAATGAAAATGCTTATGAGGCTATTTATGCTAGTTGAATTGGTTTAAACAACTAGCAATTCATGTTTATGAAAATTTTATGGCAAAGAACTATTTTTGAAATGATAAAACATAATTGAGATGCCCTAAGTTGAACTAAATGTATCATCTATGCAGAGTTCAATGACGAGAAAGGTTTATGTAACTTGACCCCTAATAGTTGAGACTTTGGAACTTGTTAAAGTGTAGAGTCTTACATGGATGTTGTACTTCTGTTGTTGATTATTATGAAATTATTTTTTGACTTCTTAGGTTCTGCTTGGATGATGCTCTCTCATCAGTTTGTTGAATTCTGTGTATGGGGTTGGGACAATCTTCCACGCACAGTCTTAATGTATTATGCAAATTTCCTGTCTTCTCCTGAGGGTTATTTCCACACAGTGATATGCAATGCCCCGGAATTTCGCAACACCACAGTCAATCATGATCTCCACTTCATATATTGGGATAATCCCCCAAAACAGCACCCTCACTTCCTAACGATCAGAGACTTCGTGCACATGGTCAAAAGTAATGCGCCTTTTGCAAGGAAGTTTAGCAGAGATGACCCAGTACTCAACAAGATTGATGAGCAGCTCTTGGGCCGCCATGCTGATGGCTTTGTGCCTAGTGCATGGCAAGATTCATTTAAAATGGAAAATGACAGCTCACACTATTCTGTGAAAGATGTAGGTGAGCTTAAGCCTGGGTTGGGTGCTGACAGGCTTAAGCGCCTTATAACAGGTTTGCTTTCGGCCAATGGTTTTGATGACAAACATTGTCTTTGATCAGGAATGTAGGCTACTGAGGAGGTCAATTTATCTCAAAATCTGAGGCTTTGTCTGCCCTGCCAGCTGATGCAATGAAGAGCTGCTTGAGGTATGTGACATTTGATGAACAATGATTAGGTTCAGTTCATGGTTCACGAGACTTAAAATTTGTTATTTGATTTGGATATAGAATTTTGATTTGGATATAGAATCCTAGTCACAAAATCTCAGTCACCAGTAAATGCAGCATGTTCTTAACCTGCATTTATACGTTGAAGTGTTTATATGTTGTTTCAGTAATGGTCGACTAATCATGGTTAGCGAGTGTATATGGAATTGATGTAAGCTATGCAATTGTGTTATGAGAAAGTGAAAAAGCAAGCGATGACACACTGCAACACTGCATTGCTAAAGCAAATCTTAGCTTGTGAGGAAGCAACAATTCTTATCCGTGACACTTTTGGCAACTAGCATATGCTCAAGTAAGAAATTGATTCACTATTTCAAGTTATTAGCGATCGTTTTAATGGCAAATTGCAATTTTCCAATATGTTTCGGCTTATTTTAAATCGTCTATTTGCGAGTTTAATTGTTACTTAGCCTGTATCTTGCGGATTTTTATTCGTAAACTTGTAACTTGACTATGCTGAAGTATATTAGACATAACTACTAAATGGGGTGGGTAAACTGATACTAAACAAGTCAGATAGAAATGTATTGTAACTCTTTGGAATTTTTATGGCTGGTAGGAAGGGATCAAACAGAGAAATGAATACTAAAAGTGGGGAATTTGATGTGGATTTAATGAAGAAGATTACAGATGGGTATGATGTTGAAATTGAGAGGAAGAATCAAGATGATGCCATAGAGTTTGAAGAGGAAGATGAATAGTATGGGATACAAGGTTGCTGAAACTAAAGTTGATGCAGATGTAGTTAGTTTTTAATAAGAAAGAAACTGAGATAAATGATGTATTGGCTTTAGAGGAAAGTATGGTATGTGAGGAGAGGAATATATCTGATGTAAATGTTGTAAGTGATAATTTTCGATTGAATGAAATTTATCCTACTTGGGAAGAACACGGAAGTATTTAGGTAATTGGCGAAAAGAGCTGACCAAAGGTTGGATTCCTGTTTGTTTTTATTTTTTTTAAAAAAACTCTTTGGAATTTTTTTTATGTTTGGCGATTTCGATCTTTAACATCTTCTATTGAATTGAATTGGACACAAGATTTACCGATTGAATAAATGATTTGAACAAAGCAATTTGATCCCATTTTTAAAACAGTAATGTTTGCCTTGTCTTACTTGGAGGATACACATGCAATGTTTGCCCTTGTTATTTCTGTGGACCAGAATGTCCTTCTGCTGTGGCTCAGAATGGTGCACACGAACTCAATTTTCTACCATGTAATTGTAAACGCCAAACGCAGCCTCGCAATATTAGTAAAATAATGTTGATAACGGAAAAATTACGGAAAACCACCCTTGTTAAATTACACATTTCTCTCCTAATTTCGAGCAATAATGTTTAATTACCCATTTGATTCCTAATTTTCAAAATTCATGTGGTTTCCCTAAAAATACAGGTGATATTTTTCACTTACAACCTCGTATCATTTCACTAATATCTCTTTTACTAGTTAATTTGTTTTAATAATGTTTGGTATTGAATTGACAATAGAGATTAATGATATAGACGATTTTTTTTTAAAAAACCAATATTCAACTTTTTAAAATCTAAATATCAATACTAATTTGGGCCTAAAATATAAGAATCAAAATTATTATTATTTAATTTAAAAAAT
Organism: Canna indica; assembly: GCA_034359265.1. Classification (NCBI taxonomy): domain Eukaryota; kingdom Viridiplantae; phylum Streptophyta; class Magnoliopsida; order Zingiberales; family Cannaceae; genus Canna; species Canna indica. The sequence goes on along the minus strand of CP136890.1, from coordinate 71,567,127 downwards.
TAATTAGAAATAATTTATCACGTCAAATTGTCATATATATTTTTTGTTTTACACGTGATTGTTGGATTGATGATAGGGACTAACATTATAGACGAACAAATTTTGTAAGGATCACCCATATCAATTTAGACCTAAAACTTATGAATCAAATTTTTTAATTTTTCGATTATTTTTTTAAGGAGAAGTGCAGATTTGGTTCTATAAGTTGTCAATTTTTTGGATTTTGGTCCTATAAGTTCTATTTTAGTATTTTCGGTCTTGCAAGTTTGCTCTATAGTAAATATTTGGTCCTATATGTGACGGTTCGTTAACTCTTCGTCAATGTGGACTAACGCCGTTTATACACGTTGACATATTTGGTCCTATAAATTTTATTTCGAAATTTTCAGTTATATATGTTTGTCCTGTAGCATAGATTTGATCATATATAGTTGTCACATAACACAAATTTGGTCCAATATATTTGCCTCATAGCACAAATTTGATCGTATCTGTGATGGTTCGTTAACTCTTCATCCACGAAAAAATAAACGGTGTTATATTCATATTGAAAGAATTAATGGACCGTCATGAATAGGATCAAATCAATGTTACGAAACAAACTTAAATATGTTATAGAGCAAATCTATTCGGTTCGTTATATAGATTTAGTCTTATCCACGACAGTCTATTAACCCCGCCAACATGGACATAACGTCATTTATTTTTTCGTGGACGGAAAGTTAATGGACTGTCACGGATAGGACTAAATCTGTGCTACGGGGCAAACATATATGATCAAATCTGTGCGTCAGGGCAAACATATATGACTGAAAATTTCGAAATGAAACTTATAGGACTAAATATGTTAATGTGTATGAACGGCGTTAGTCCACATTCACGAAGAGTTAACGGATCGTCACGGATAGGACTAAATCTATACTACGGGGTAAACATATAGGACCAAATCTGTCATACAGAGTAAATTTATAGGATCAAAAATATCAAAATAAAGTTTATAAGATCAAATCTGCATTTTTTTTGTTTTGTTTTGTTTTTTTTTTTTTTTTTTTTTTTTAACTTAAAGCCATATACGGGGTGAAAAGAAAAAGGAATCGATAGCGCATAGATGGCCCTCGTTCTTCCGGTTTTGCCCCGTTCCGGGGTCATCCGCGCGACTCCCCTTCGGTCCAGGCGAACCCGGACACCGGCAGCCGCTCTCCGGACCTCATCGCCGCTCTCCTCCTCCTCCGTCGCCCTCGACTGGGTCAAGGCCACCGACGCCGAGTTCTTCCAAACCGACCCCAGGCCTATCATGCTCTTCGACGGTAACAGTTCACCAGCCTGCCTCTTCCTTCTTATTCTTCTTCCCCAATTCTGTTTCTGCCCTAATCGTTCTCTTCTATGTCGTCACTGGTGGTGCAGGCGTGTGTAACTTGTGCAACGGAGGAGTCAGGATTGTGCGCGACAATGATCGAAGCAGGTCCTCATCTTTCAATGATTGAGTTTTGATATCAAAAGTCTTTCCTATTTTTTTTCCTAATAGTGAGGTTTTTGAGTTGGTAATCATCTACGAAGATTTCGATGTGGATCTGTCTTTGTTTCCCTAATTCCGGAGAGGAATTAACTAGTGTTAATTGGTCCTGAGCAGAAGGATCAGATACGAGGCGCTTCAGAGTGAAGCCGGTAGGAAACTTCTGCAGCGAAGTGGGAGATCACCTGATGATATCTCCAGCGTCGTCCTAGTCGAGAAAGATAGGTACATTTACTATGACCTGAATCACATTCATGCCTTCTTTCTGATTTAATTTAGGGGGCTACAGGACTGGCACATTATTCTCACAGCTTAAACATGTCTCAAGTCTCCTGTAATAGAGATGGCAATAGATGTTAAGTCATAAGTTTGAATTTGAATAAAATAGGGTGATGAACAACTAGATGCCTTGTATATGATATATAATATTATTTATGCGGTCCTGAGTTATTACATTCAGGAGTTACAAGTAGAATAATACCAATTTCAGGCACGTTTGCGTTAGGTTTGATAGTCAGTAGTTGGTTGGGGTATGAATAATTTTCATGAGTACTCAATTCGTTGTCATTCCTATTTGTGCATGGACGTAATTGGGTAATTGATAATGTATTAATGTATGTACTGAGCATCGTGCGGAACTGTTTCTTTTGGGTGAAAAACTAATTAAAAGAATGTATCACCTATAGCTCTGTTGAGCCCTAAAGTCTCACTTACATTAATCATAGAAAAGACTTATATATAAGCCAGAGATATCATAAGCTAAGCCTAGGAATAATATAAGCTAACCTATACCAACAATAAATACAATATAAAAACTATTATCTTTAACACTCCCCCTCAAGCTGGAGCATAGATGTCAATCATGCCCAGCTTGTCACATAGTAATTTGAACCGAGTCGAGTTGAGAGCTTTAGTGAAAATATCAGCAATTTGATCTTGAGAGGAGATATGAGGCATGATAATCTTCTTGGAAAGAACAGCATCCTGAATAAAATGACTGTCGACTTCAATATGTTTTGTTCTTTCGTGAAAGATCGGATTTTTTGCAATATGAATAGCAGACTGGTTATCACAGTGCATCGTCATAGGCTTATCAGAAAAGAACCCTAGTTCCCCTAAAAAACTTTTGACCCACATTAGTTCACATGTGGTATGAGCCATGGCCCTATACTCAACCTCGACACTTGAGCGAGCCACCGCATTCTGTTTCTTACTCCTCAACGTGACCAAGTTTCCTCCAACATACGTGCAATACCCCGAGGTGGATCTTCTATCACAGATGGACCCAACATAATCTGCATTAGAGTACCCCTCTATTTTAATGTGACCGTTTTTCCTGAGCCATAAGCCTTTACCAGGAGAACTCTTGATATAGTGTAGAATTTTTAACAGAGCATTCCAATGAGAATATTTCGGCTGATGCATGAACTGACTAACAACACCAATAGCGTAGGAGATGTCAGGACGGGTGACAGTCAGATAAATAAGTTTCCCAACTAACTTTCTAAATCTCACAAGGTCCTCGAAGTCTTTGTCACCTTCAAGCTCAGGAGCAGCACCTGTATCAACAGGTATACTGGCAGGTCTGCATCCAAGCATGCCTACCTCACTCAGGAGATCCATGACATATTTCCTCTGCGAAAGTACCACTCTTGTCTCATTATAAGCAAACTCAATGCCAAGAAAGTACCTCGGACGACCCAAATCCTTTGTCACAAAATGGTTTTTCATATGAGCTTTTACTGTCTCAATTTCATTGCTATCACTAGCAGTGAGTAAGATGTCATCCACATACACTGCAAGAATAACACAACCAGCAAATGTTTTATTCATAAAAACAGAGTGATCAGATTTACATTCCTTTAGCCCAATAGTAGATACAATTTTGCTTAGTTTGTCAAACCATGCTCGAGGACTTTGTTTAGGCCATAAATTGCTTTCTTGAGGTGACACACTAGATTCTTCCCCTGAGCAACATATCCAGGAGGTTGCTCCATAAAGACAGTCTCACTCAAGTCCTCATAAAAAAATGCATTCTTAACATCCATTTGATGCATTGGCCAATTCAGATTTACGACAAGAGAGATGAGAATCCTTATAGAGTTTAACCGGACCACAGGAGAAAAAGTCTCGAAGTAGTCTACACCAAATTGTTGTGTGAAACCTTTTGCTACCAAGCGAGCCTTGTACCGTTCAATGGATCCATCAGGAAGATATTTTAAGCTGAACACCCACTTACAAGCGACTGCTTTAGAGCTAGGGGGAGGTGGAACAAGTTCCCAGGTCCGTCTGGTTCTGAGAGCATCCATCTCCTCATCCATGACACTCTTCCACTTAGGATGATGCAGAGCATCCTGGTATGTCGTGGGAATGGAAACAGAAGTCAAAGAGAAAGCAAACTGGCGAAGCGAGGATGATAGTTGAGCAAAGGATACATGATTGCTAATGGGATGAGCAGTACAACTCCGCTTACCTTTCCGTAAAGCAATGGGAAGGTCAACACTGGACAGAGGATCTTGAGAGTGATTCGGAGCTGGCAGAGTAGCTTGTTTGAAGAGTTCACCTGTATCTTTATGTCTTCTTTGATAGACTAACAAGGGAAGAGCACGGGACAATGACTCATCAGAGTGATGGGTAATAGAAGGAAGAGGTGGAGGTAGGGGAACAGACTCCCAAGTAGGAGTTTTAGGACTCAGTGTAGAGGTGAAGTAGGGAATATCTTCAAAAAAGGAGACATCAGTAGATATAAAGAGTTTTTTTGAAATCGGGTCATAACAACGATATCCCTTTTGAGTGCGAGGGTATCCATTGAAGACACACTTCGCAGCTCTAGGAGACAATTTGTCATAACCTGGACCAAGATTATGAACAAAACATATGCAGTTGAAGGTTTTTGGAGAAATTTTAAATGAAGATTGTTTGGGAAACAAGACGGAGAATGGTGACCTATCCCCTAAAACAGATGAAGGAACACGATTAATAAGATATGCAGCAGTGAGAACAACATCCCCCATAGATATCGAGGAATATTCATGTGAAACATAAGTGTTATAGCCACATCTAGAAGATGACGATTTTTGCGATCAGCAACACCGTTCTGCTGGGATGTGTAAGGACATGAGGTCTCATGAATAATACCATAGGAGACACAAAATTTTACAAAATCAGACTGAAGATATTCGCGAGCATTATCCGTTCGAAGAATTTTAATGGAGGTATCAAACTGATTTTTTATTTCAAGATAAAATGTTTGAAAGACATGAAACACATCAGATCGATTTTTTAAAAGAAACACCCAAGTCATACGAGTGTGGTCATCTATAAAAGTAACAAAATACTTGTATCCCAAACGACTCACTACAGGATGAATAAGTTCAAAAATAGACTCTCTACGAGAACTTGAGCTTTGTGGAAAGGGCACCCGATGATGTTTATCTAACTCACAAGCTTCACATTTGAAAGGAGAACAGGACAGGGATGGTTGACTTGAGCTTTTCAATAGATGGATGGCCTAATCGACAGTGCCATTGAAATGCAATGATGGAGTGGTGGGCGACAGGAACGCATGTGGATAACATGTAAATTTCTCTAGTTTCAGCCCCTCTATTAATCTTCCTCCTCGTCTCTAGATCCTATATCACACAATGAGAAGGAAAAAAAGTTACAAAACAATTATGACTTTTGGTAAGTTGACTAATGGAAAGTAGATTCACAGAAAATTTTGGAAGATGAAAAACTCTATCTAATTTTAGATTGCTCGAAATAGTGATTGTGCCAAGACCATGTATAGGAGAAGTAGAGCCATCGGCAATGCGGACATGTGGTGGGTTAGACTCAGGGTTATAGTTAGAAAAAATATTCTTATTACCTGACATATGATTGGAAGCACCTGAGTCAAGAATCCAAGACATACCAGAAGAAGCAATAGCCGCAGTCCCAGAGGAGGAAGCCATGGCTGAGGAAGTGACTGTTTGCATGAACTTTTCATATACAGACTTAGAGACACAAATAGTCTCCTCCTTTTGATTTTCCCTGGTACTATTGTTGAGAGGTTTAGTAGATATAGCAGCCTTAGCATGAGAAGGTTTTCCAAACTTTTGCCAGCACCTGTCAGGAGAATGATTAGTTCTCCCACAATATATACACGGAGAAAAAGAATTTCTACCTCTCCCCCTTCCTCCCGTTCTACCACCACTACGACCTTGGTGGCCTCTACCTCCGGCAATAAGTGCTGAGTTATCTCCTGTAGGAAAAGAGGCAGGAGGAGGATTGAGTTCAGTAACTCTCAAAATTCTGGTCATAGCATTTCTGAGATCAGGAATGGTATTATCTGCCATGAGCTGGGACTTGACATGATGAAGAGACGGTGGTAGAGCGGATAGAAATCTTGCAACAAGAAATTTCTCTCTTTGTATTCTTTGTATTGAAACATCAGCGGTGAAAGGATGATATTCAGTCAATTCATCTGCTTTTCCTTTTAAGGTGGCGTAGAACTCTTGAATTGATGCACCCTCCTCAAGTTTCATATTAAAGATATCAGAATACAAGGTATAAACTCTGGAGATATTTGCATCTTGAAAGTATGTTTTTTTGAGGGAATCCCACATGCTCTTAGCAGTATCAAGAAAAATAACCGTTGAGGCAATCTGCGGCTCCAAACTATTGATCATCCATGAGAGAACCGCATAATCGTTTGCCTCCCAATCAAAATATTTTTCAATATCGGCTGAATCAGGAGGATCATCTTCAAGGTGTTTAATCTTCTTCTGAGAACCACAAAAAACACGAAAAACACGAGACCAGATAATATAATTTGTACCATTAAGTTTGATAGAAGTACTCAGAGTTGCAATTTTGGGAGCCACCATAGAGTTTGACATTATTTATAAAGCAATATCAAATGAAGCAATTGACAGTAAAAAATCTTGTGTTGGAACCAAAAACCTGGAGTGCTGCAGAAAGTCGGCTCAGAAACGGCTCAAAATCGGCTCAGCTTGACTGGAGCCGACTTAGAGCCGAGCCGAGCCGACTTGGAGCCGCGCTTGGAGAAGCCGGCTTGGAGAAAAATTGGCGCCTGTCACAGAGGCGCCCGACAAAGGAGAGAACGCCCGCGTCTACCTCGTCGATCGAGCCTTTCTCTGGTTCGAGAGGCAAACAGCGCGGCGCGTCTAGTACGAGGGGTTGCCGAGGCTTCTACGCCGGTGGAGGAAGAAGAAGGAAGCGCCCTTTCTTGGCGCGTCTTGTTCAAGGAATTGCAGAGGTTTCTACGCCGGCGGAGGATGAAGAAGGAAGAGAAGATCTCGTTGTTGAGATGACGAAGGCTGGATTCTACGCCGGTGGTCCGAGAGGAAGACGATGGAGAGGCGATGCTTGTTCGACTTCGCGAGCGTCTGCGCCGAGCCAAGAAGACGCAGGGAGGAGCCACGTGGAAGGCGCAGGAGAGACGCCGAACAGTAACGACGTAGGAACAGTAACGACACATGAACAGTGAACGCCGAACAGTAACGTAACGGCGCAGGAACAGTAAAAAAACTAGGAAAATAATTTTGTGGAAAAATTCTAGGGCTGCTCTGATACCATGTTGGGCCCTAAAGCCTCACTTACATTAATCATAGAAAAGACCTATATATAAGCCAGAGACACCATAAGCTAAGCCTAGGAATAATATAAGCTAACCTATATTAACAATAAATACAATATAAAAATTATTATCTTTAACAGCTCCAATTCTTTAACAATTGTGTCTCATTGCAGCACGAAATGAGAAAATATTATTATAGTTATTAGGATAAATGAGACGGTATTGTTTCCTTTGGGTTAAACATTTTATACGTTCATTACTTTATTGGCTATGGAGTTTTATGCTGTTTTTTGTCACAAAAAAGCATTGGAGTGGTCCTTATCCAACAAATGTTCCAGTGGCTCATGAGTATAGTTTAAAATCTCGGTCGGTACTGTACGGTAAGTTCGGTATTTACTGGTTTTTTAGGTTTCCGGTATACGATATACCCGGTATTTGAAAAAACCGGGAATATTATGTATATCGGACGGTATATGGCGGTATGTCACGAAAAAAAAAAAAACCCGGCCGGTATGCCTTTTCATACCGGTCCGTACCGTGTGTCGGTACGGTACGGTATCGGTATATACCGGTACCGGCCGGTGACCGAAATCGGTACCGGTACCGAGATTTTAAACCATGCTCATGAGGACACAAAAATTCAGAAACCATTTTTTCCTTGCCAAAGAAACAAAGCACGTAACAAAGTTTATCTAATCAAGTTTCTAGTTTGTGCTTGTAGGTCGTATATAAAGTCAGAAGCAGTGTTAAGGATTATGGAGTACCTTGACCTGCCTTTCCCTCAACTGGCATTCTTCTTCAAGATTGTGCCTCTGTAAGCCTCTTTACTTTATAATGCATTATTCTTTATCCTGGAGAATAATTTTATTAGGATGTTCATGATAAATTTCATAGGTTTGTAAGGGACTTTGCTTATGACAATGTTGCAAACAATCGCTATGCAATATTTGGCAGCTCAGAGTCAGATTCTTGTGAGATATAGGAGGAAACTACTACTATTGCCAAGGTGTCAGCAATCTTAGTAGCTAAAAGTCTTTGTTGCTCATAGCAAATATCTTGGTGTTGAATTCCGGTTCCACCTCTTACATTTTGCAAAAAAAAGAAGAAAAAACAGAAGAGTAGTACTCATAAGTTTTCTTCATACTTGTATCTTATGTAAAAATGAAAATGTATAGTGCTTCTATAAGAGTATTTTATCTGAAGTTTATCTTATAGATCTTTTTTTTTGGTACATACAAACAACTTGTAGGATTTGATAGACTAACTTGATTTATATTATTATAAATAATGAGTTTATGAATTTTGGGTTTGCCCGTTCACAATCTAAAATAAATCATTAATTTGTGATGTTTGTCATCTTGAAAAGTGAAAAAGTGCATATTGTCTCTATATTTTTACCTCGGCAGTCATCAGTGAAGAGTTGTTAATCATGGCAGTTGGACTCAGTAAATCTATTTAAGATAACAGCAATAACAAGCTATAAGCTATAAGCATCAGGCATATCCCGTAGGGGCGTTTGATACATTATCACTTAAGATTATTAAGGATTTAAATTATCACCTAGATAAATTATTATTTTTAAAATTATCGATAATGTTACATTACCATGTTTAGCATGAACTAATAATCTCGCCGAGAATCCATATTATCTTGTTTGGTATAAAAAAATATTACTTAGAAACTTATATCTTTAACTCAACTATCCTCAAATAAAATTGGATAACTCTTATTACATAACTAAGTGATACTTATGATGCTCAAAATTGAAATAGTAATTGTTCATGAAAAACCATTCTTGCAAAACAAGCACAAGAGGTAAGAATCAAATACCCATGGAATAGAGAATCCATAAAAAGCCATACTTGCATAACTTGTATAGAAGGTGAGGATCAAAGACAACCTTGCTGGTTGCACGAGAGATGAGAAGAGCGACGGCAGGTGAGGAGGGCATAGGAGCCAAAAGGAGGTAGCAGCGCGAGCAGATGAGATGAGGCGAGGATTCTTTTCTATGTTAATATGGGATAATTTAGTAAGAAATATTTTAGTGGAGGGTATTTTAGTGGGGAGTATTTTTAAAAATAAAAAAGTAATATTATCAGTTTACTGATAATCCACATAGCTACCCCCTCCATTGGTAATGTGGATTACTAGTTGAGTGGTAATGTAGATTATCATGGGCATCCAGATTATCGATAATTATCGATAATCTATTTCGACCAAACACAGTAATCTGATGGGCTCAGGTAATTTTAATTCAGATTATCGATAATCCATTTGAATTATCTCATACCAAACGCTCCCTTAGGGTATCTCTATTTTTAATTATTCATAATATATGGTACAGGGTATCTCTATTTTTAATTATTCATAATATATGGTACAGGGTATCTCGGTTTTTAAAGCATCAAGTATATCCCTTGGGGTTTTTAAAGCATGTGCCCTTATACTCAACAATTTGTACAGGCATAATTTGCTCATACAGGTAGCCCAAACAAGAGAGTGATAAGGGAACATGATGTGCTATCCAAACAAAATTACTAGCAGTAAGCATATCAAAGTAAGCAAGCTTGCTGTTTCAATTATTTAGAATATGAAAGTAAGCAAGCTTATTGGACCGCACTAGAACTATTAGGCCTGGTCGAATCAGATCCAGCAATGCCCCACAATTTGCCTCAAGCAAAACCAAATAGGCCTCGCCCGGGGGCTCCACCCAGCTACGCTCCTGGGCTAGATTCGAGTCAGAACGAATGGCTCCACCTGAGAACCCACCCGATCATACATGGACATCCACGTCCTTCCTTATCACGAGGGATACGTCATTACAAGCCTGTCATCTCCGGGATCAATCTCGACCCATTCTGAGCAACATCCGCGTGAGATTACCGAGCGGCGCCATCACCTCCACCTCCAATAAATACAAACATGGCACGTCCCAAGTAACCCTCAGGTCCAATTTTTTTACCTCCACCTTGGAGTCTCACTAAATTGAGCGTCGGAGTGTCTTTTGCAGCCCCTCCTCTCTCTCCCCTGCAAGCGTTGAACTTGACCAGGAGAGTTACCGAACCGGATCAGATTATCTCGATCCTCAGGCAAGAACGTTTGGTGCCCACCGTGGGGCCGAATAAAGCTTACCTCCCCCACAATGGTTGGAACCCGGAGCCAAGCGATCGCCACCACACGCCAACGACAATGACCCGACGACGACGATTGATCGCAGCCTGATAACGCTGAAACAGCGAGGAGCGATGCTTCGGCACCAGCCCATCATCTCCCCGAAGAGCCCCAACGTCGAATAAACGATTTGGAGGCTGAAAACCAACGGCTAACAACCCGAATCGAGATGCTAACACGGTCCCGTGGACAACTCTAGGCTGACCATGGAGAAAGCAATCACTCCGGGAAGAGGAGACCAGTCCTTGTCCTTCGCGATGAGGTCTCCAGCACCCCTCGTCCAGAAAAAGACGAAGATCCCAAAGCCAAAAGGGCCGGGACTGCCATTCCTATCGATGCAGGATCCTTTGCCGAACACATCATGACGACCCGCCTCCCGTCAAGAAATTAGTTGCCTACCACCTTGATACCCTACGATGGCACAAGCAACCCCACGCTGCACCTGATGGCGTTCAAGACCATGATGCTCTATCACAGAGCAATCGATCCCGTACTCTGTAGAGCCTTCCCAACTTTCCTAGGAAAAATCGTTTGTTATGGTTTGCCTCCCTCCTGCCGGGATCTATTCATTCCTTCAAGGACCTCTCCCGTGTCTTCCTTGATCGGTTCACCAAAGCGCGGGTCTATCACAAGATGGAGGCTACCATCCATTATGTCAGGCAAGGGCAACATAACCCCCTAAGACAATACATGAGCAGATTCCACGCCATAGCGGCCGAAATCTCCAACATCGACACATGAGTCGAATTCTACTCCATCAAACTCGGATTAAAGCTCAGACTCTTTGCCAACCAGATAGCTCTGGGGGAGCCTAAGGACATGGCAGAGTTTTAGGAGAAAGCCGTCAGCTTCATAAAGATGGAGAACTCTGAGAAGCTAAAGGGATCGACTGGCAGAATCTCAACATTGCAGTCGAAAAACCCTGAAGGACAGATGGAAAAAGTGAAGACTACAACCACCATGACAATAGAAAGCCGAGATCGTCACCTCGCATGCGTAGCCGATATGAGAATTACACGCCTCTCAACACCGAGAGAGACTATCATACGAGAGGTATACTACCTGTAGTTGCTCGCACCCCCAGCAGTCCCGAGAGGACGAAACCTTCATTCAAGGGCAACACAAGCAAAAGGTGCGAGTTTCACCGAACCTACGGACACACCACCGAAGAATGTGTGGTCCTCTGTGCCCAGATTGGACACTTAATCAGAGAAGGTCACCTCGACCACTACATCTGGTATAATCGGGGTCGCAGCCAGAGCCGGCAGGACCACCGACAACGCCGAAGTCCCAGTAATGCACCGTTATCCGGCGACACAAATAACCACAATGACTTTAGAAATGAACAATCCCACCCCAGCATCCGGGGAGTCATCGACTACATAACAGGGGGCTTTGTTGGAGAAAGCAGTTCCAAAACACAATCATCTTGGACCATCATGATGGTCGACGAGGCAGCTCATCCACGAAGGCTACGCATGCCCACTCTAGTAATATCCTTCCATGATACTGATTTTCATGGAGTTGACAGGAATTTATATGATCCTATCGTCATTACTGTGATCGATGCTAGTTCCCTTGTCAAGAAAGTATTGGTATACTAGGGGAGTTCTGCAGACATCCTTTTCTACCTGACACTCGAAAAGACTTGGACCCCAGGGGAGACATCCAAGAGCGGCCCCAGCCCACTAACGACTTGGAATCCGTGCAAATCGGGACATCCCCCGAGCATGTAACTTATGTGGAAGCATACCTCCCTAGCGAGCTCAAAGCTCAACTCAGCGCCCTACTCAAAAGCAACGTCGACCTCTTCGCGTATACGCCAAGCGACATGCAAGGAATAGATCGCCAACTCATCTGCCATAAATTGGCCATCAACCCTCGGGTCAAACTTGTAGCCCAGAAGAAAAAGAAGCTCAAAATCGAGCGACAATAGGCATCCCTTGAAGAGATCGGAAAATGGCTAAAAGCAAAATTCACCAGAGAAATTCGATTTACGACGTGGCTCGCGAATGTTGTGATGGTAAAAAAACACTCTGGAAAATGGTGAATGTGCGTCGACTTCACCGACCTCAACAAAGTCTGCCCAAAGGATTCTTACCCATTGCCGAGCATTAACAAACTTGTTGAAGGCTCCTCGGGATACCAATATTTAAGTTTCATGGATGCCTATTCAGGCTATAATCAAATCCGAATGCACCCGGCCGATGAAGAAAAAATGGCCTTCATCACCGAGCATGCAAACCTCTGCTATAGGGTAATGCCCTTCGGACTTAAAAATGCAAGAGCCACATACTAGCGATTGATGAATAAAGTATTTGAGAAGCAAATCGGTCGCAACATGGAAATATACGTTGATGACATGGTAGCCAAAACACCGGAGATCATTGCAGTGACCTTATTGAGATCTTCAGCCAGCTCAAACACTACAATATCGAGGGATAGAAGCCAATCCGGAGAAGTGCGCTTTCGGAGTGCACGGTGGCAAGTTCCTCGACTTCATGCTCTGACACATTGAGGGATAGAAGCCAATCCGAAGAAATGTTGGGCCATTCAAGAGATGCGGAGCCCGCACAATATCAAAAAGGTACAACAACTTACAGGGAGGATGGCCGCATTGTCAAGATTCCTCTCCAGGTCGGGCGACCACGCCGCCCCCTTCTTCAAGACCTTAAGAAAAAGTAGAATTTCCATTGGATGAAAAATGCGAATATGCCTTCGAAGAGTTGAAACGCTTTCTTGCTAGCCCACCGATTTTGGATAAACCACGACAAGGAGAAACTTTGTTTTTTACTTCACAGTCACAGAAAGCGCCCTCAACTCGGTCCTGATCCAAGAACATGAAAAAGATAAAAAAACCGATCTACTTCATCAGAAAGGTTCTTTAATGACTAGAAACCAGATACCAGAGGCTTGAAAAGCTCGCTTTTGCCCTAGTCATCTCGGCTCGAAGACTAAGGCCGTATTTTCAGAGCCACCACATTCAGGTGCACACCAAACATACAATTAGGCAAGTATTGGCTAAACCTCAACTTGCAGGACAAATGATATCTTGGTCGGTGGAACTCTTAGAGTTTAGAATCAAATACCAACCTAGGGGTCCCATAAAAGCCCAGGCTCTACCTAACTTCGTTGTCAAATTCATCGACCAAGACGATACTCGCAAACTAGAGGAAACTTGGACGCTATCCGTGAATGGAACTCCAATGAAAAAAGGAGCGGGGCATGCATCATTCTGAAAAATAGCCAAGGAATCACCCTAAAACATTCCCTTCAATTCAAGTTCAAAGTCAGCAACAACTAGGTGGAATACGAAGCTCTGATCGTCGGGCTAAAACTTGCTCAAGAGGTGAAGACTCGAAACATAATCGTGAAGAGCGACTCACAAATTGTCATCGGACAAGTCAACAACACTTGTCAAGCTAGGGACCCCTCCCTTGAAAGGTATCTCTCACTGATACTTTTTTGTCACTAACTTTGGTAGTTGCGTGATTCAGCATATACCTCTAAGAAAAAAAAACACCTGAGCCGACATGCTATCCAAACTTGCTAGCAACAAAAAACCTCAAAACAACAGGTCGGTCATTCAGCAAGTCCTCGGACATCCGAGCATCCAATCGACAGACACCTCGGCCGAGGTCCAAATAGTCGAACAAGGCACAGACTGGAGAACTCCCTACATCAATTACCTCAAACGAGGCGAGATTCCGGAACACGTCTCCAATCCATGTAGATTTAAAAGAATGACAAGTTATTACACACTCTTTGATAACCAGCTTTACAATAAGAGATACTCCCGACCGCTCCTCAAGTGTGTCGCCCAACCCCGGATAACTATCATAATGGCGGAAGTCCATGACAACATCTCTGGCAACCACATCAGAGGTAGATCTCAGGCGGGCAAAACCCTCCATGCCGGTTACTCCTGGCCAAGCATGAAAGTAGATTGTATATAGAGTCTACGTTAAAAAATATGACAAATGCCAAAGATTCTCTAAAGTCTCTCAATTGCACCCTGAACCGTTGCACAACTCGGACATTAGTTGGTTATTCCACAAATGGGGCATAGACCTCCTCGATCCATTTCCCTAGCACCGAGGCAATTCAAATACTTGGTTGTAGCGATCGACTACTTTACCAAATGGATAGAGGTTGAACCCTTATCTACAATTGTGACTGACAAAGTTCAGAAATTTGTTTGAAAAAACATCATCTGTAGGTATGGAATACCACGTGAGCTCATCAGCATCAACATAACACAGTTCACGGATCGACAATTTCGAGAGTTCTGCTCAAACCTCAGCATCCGATAACTTTTTTCGTCTGTTGAGCACCCACAAACAAACGGCTTATCTAAGGCAACCAAAAATGTCATTCTAACAGGATTAAAGAAGAAGCTAGACCGGGTTAAGGAATATTGGGTCGAAGAGCTACCCGAAGTACTCTGGAGTTACAACACAATTACCCACTCATCCACCTTGGAGATTCCTTACTGTCTTGTCTATGGAGCAGAGGCCATGATCCCCGTTGAGATCGCAGAGCCTAGCCTTCACAGAATTACCTTCAAGGAACAGGGCAACACAAAAGCCTGAGTCGTCGAATTCAATCTTATTGAAGAAAAAGGAGAGCTCGCCAAAATTAGAGAAGAAGTAATGAAACTTAAGATTGCTTAAAAGTACGATAAACGCGTTAGGCCCAAAAATTTTACAGAAGGAGATCCCGTTCTCCGAAAGATTGAACCACAAAGAAAACCAGTCGGAGAAGGCAAGCATGATCCAAACTGGGAGGGCCCCTATCGAATCACAAAGGTCCTCAGAAAGGGTGCTTACAGAATTGTCGAGCTCTCCGGACGAGAACTTCCATGATCTTGGAACACGACCTCTCTATGGGCCTACTACTATCATGCCCCAACTTGGGGTCACGTGATCGGCCGGGGTATACATGCCTATACTCCGCAGCCTATCCCATGCACATGCCAACTCATAATAAAACATAACGGAAAGAATAACAGATTTTTTTTATTATGAACGTGAAACCAAAATAGGTTCTATTTAAGAAGTAAAGTTTTTAGCAAAATGTCTAAAGTGCGGAAATAAGTAAATCAAAGTTCAACAATTTTCTTTAACAAGTGAAATCTGAATGAAAGACATGAATGTCCCCAAGGGACTACAATTTCAAAATACTAAAACACAAGTGCATGACAAATTTACCAAAGACTCGACTATGATCCCTAACTAGGACTGCTATGCGATCAAAGTGGCTCCTCTGCCCTCCAGCCGCACCAAGTGCTCCAGCCCACCTCACTGGTTAGGCTCTGTAAAAAAAAAATAGAAATAAACAACGGGTGAGTTCAAAAGAACTCAGTGAGCGGTTCTACCAAGCTCCACCATAAAAACCAACAACATAGATATACGAATAGATGCACCTGTCTCATACAGGGAGAATGCAACAAGTGATAAAGCTAGCTAACAAGTCATTTGACCATCATATGCTCAAAGGCAAACATATTCACTTAGCAGTGAAATACAACAGGCCTTAGCCTACCCGGTGCCCTATGGCAATAAATCATACTCAAGGGTTATGAGGATAATCGGGATTGACCCTTCCGAGCTTATCCTATAATCATACCCTTAAAGATAATGAATGAATAATCGGGATTCGTCCATCCGAACTTATTCCTTAAAATAAAGACACCTGGGAACAATCAGGATTCACCCATTCGAACTTGTTCCACAAGAAATGCAGGAACAATCGAGATTCGCCCATCCGAACTTGTTCCTTAAATAATCGCATGAATAATCGGGATTCATCCATCCGAACTTATTCCTTTAACAATCGTAGAAATAATCGAGATTCGCTCATCCGAATTTATTTCTTAAACATAGGTTGGGAATTAACCATCCAACCTTCCGGGTCAAACCCGCAATCCGGCTCCTATCCGAGCCTCTCCGCCGTTCATAAAATATGGCACTAACAAGACCTAAGTCAAGTGTCTCCTACGGTGTCTTAGGGTGTCTTTACTGGGAAACGCCGCAACACTCTATGCCCGATCCCGACGCCTAGACCCATAATATCATCAACTCATGAGGTTTTATTTCATGCAGATAAATTATTTTGTTGGATCTTAACAGATTATGCTGCCCCTTGAATTTTAATTTCATAATTAAAATTCTCATTTGCCGAAATTAGGGTTTTATTTTAGGGGTTTTATTTTTAGTTTACTGTTGAGCCAAAAACTGGTGCACCCAAGCCGAATCTGATTTCTAAAGTATGTCCTATGATTTCAAACTATATTTTCTGGTTAAAATGATAGGTTACACGACTAGGTTAAGTAAACTATACGCATCTTAACATAGATTACAAAATCAGCCTTGAATTAACAATTTCAGCATGAAATTCCAGCAAGTTTGAGTTTTCAACATGTCAAGGAAATTAATCCGAAAATTACAGTAATTAAATCCTAAATTACCACCACAACAGATTTATAACATCAAGATAAATCATACAAAAATTAAATCATAATGCATAATCAAGATTTAGCATGCATCCTCATCATCTTAAATCAAAACTCAAGCTTCAAACCAAGAATCCCCAAACATGAACACACATGGCATCAAGATTTAATCTTTTCACATGAATAATCCAAAGCCTAGATCTCAAAATCTTCAAGAATCTCTCTTAGGCATTTTAACGAACACCTTGAGGGCAACCCACCTCCTACCTTAGCCGAGCCTCCCTAGGGTAGTTCTAGGGCTGCCGCACCACAAAGGGGGGTCTTCGGGCTCCTCTTTCATGACAATACGTGAAATCGACGACAAAACTTCAAGAACCAATGGAAAATTCGACAAATGTTTCTCAATCTCCAACAATGGCTCAAGAACACAAGAAAATTCAAGAAAAGGGGGAAGGAAGATCCACTAACATGATTTGGAAGAAGGAAAGAGGGAAATCTTCACGATCGACGGCCACAAAAAAGCGGTGGCTCGGCTTGCAGCGGCTCCAAGAAGCAAAGGAAAGGGGCGGCGACCCCTATCCAAGCCGACGGCTAGGCTTCCAAGGGTAAGGAAGGAAGAGAGGGAAAGGGGCGGGGGGGGGGGGGGAGAGAGAAAGAGGGCTCGGCTTGTCTCCTTCCCTCGGCGGCTGACTCCAAAAGAGGGGGAGAGGGATGGCGGCTCGACGTCTCCTCTCTCTCTCTTGGCAGCTTGTGTAGCAACAACAAGGAGCCGCCTAGCCTTAGGGGGGATTTTATAATCCCTTCCTCACCTCAACCAAACCCTAACCCCTTTCTAACATGCATCCGCCTCAAGCTCGGATCCAAACCCGCTAATTCCTCAACCTAAACTAACCCCATGCTAAATACAAGCATCAATCACATGCACGCCCATGCAATACAATTTAATCAATTGAGCACATATAATATAAAATCAACTTACCCGAGCTCTCAAGCTCGCACTGGACCACGAGTGGACTCGGCTCGAGCTCGAACTAGTCTGCTAGGCTGGCCACACAAAACAATTAACATAAATAAAAAATAATATCTAGGATATTACAACTACAGCTAAGGATCCACCCTTAAATTATAGCACTATTGGAGTACTCTTTTCCCTACTTGGTGATTTTTTTCCACTAGGTTTTCCCCATGAAAGGTTTTAACGAGGCTCCACCATGTGCAGGCCAAGCTTAACTCTCGGTAGGATAGGATGTATCTTTATAATATTTCACAAGGAAATTACCCTTTCTATTCTGCACATTTCTTTTGTGTCTAATATCACTTGCAATTATTACATACTTTGTAGGAGGAATTTACACGGTCTTACAAACGGCCCTTGACTCACGTGACGCTTCGTTACTCCTTGGCCAATCTTCCTTACTCTCGGTGTTACCAAGCGCTTAAGAAATTGAGACTTGGTTTTCACCAGCTTAAGCTAGTTGGCATCAATCAGCGCCCCATTCAGTATCTAGAACTCAATTTTCACCAGTCTGGCTCGTTGGTCTCAGTGCTTATCTCGGGCTCCTACGCCCTCAATGACCCCAAGCGCGCTTTCCGCAAGCTCGGTTGTTATCGAGTGTGGTCCACGGCCCTAAATGTGGCCTCCGGCTCAGCCCAACACGCTCTAAATGAACAACACAACCCCAACAGCGCTTCTCGCGAGCTCGATTTTCATCGACTCTGGTTCTCGGCCCTAAATGTGGCCTTCGATTCAGCCCATCACACTCTAAATGAGCAACACAGCACTAAGTGTGCTTCTCGCGAGCTCAGTTTTCACCGAGTCTGGTCATTGGCCCCCAGAGTCGCTACTTTCGGCCTTAGAGCCCTTACACAACTCTTCGCCCATGGTCCCGCCTTGCTCTCCTCAGCGAATTTGCTGGCGTGGAAGAAAATAGCCTCGTCAAGAATCACCTGATTATAGCCATGCGAGCACCATTTTCTTCCACGTCAGCAAATTTGACGAGGCCATTGACGAATTGGTAGATGTAATAACATAAATAAGCTATGTGATTTTACATGCCAAAATTGAAAAAATTGGTAAATCTTAGATTTTTGTGAAACTATATGAATTTCTAGGCTATTTACCCTTTATCATTTTCACAATTATCACTGTTTATCACCTTCCTATTCTTTCTTCTTTTGTTGCATCCATCTCTTCTATTTTAATACCAAATGATGTTCGTGAGGCACTTGATTGTCTTGGATGGTGACAAATCATCATTGATGAAATTCAGGCATTGGCATGTGGGAGCTGGTCTCTCTTCCTCCAGGCAAGACTACCATTGGATGTCGGTGGGTGTATGCTATTAAAGTCGGATCCAATTGCCAGATTGATTGTCTCAATGCTCGTCTCGTGGCCAAAGGATATACACAAATCTATGTTCTTGACTATGGGGATATATTTTCTCTTGTGGCAAAAGTTACTTCAATATGACTTTTTCTAGTCATGGCTGGCATTCATCACTGGCCATTATATCGGTTGGATATCGAGAATGTGTTTCTTCATGGTGAACTAGAAAAATAAATGGGTTAATTGATGTATTTAGCCCAAACTATGATCATTTTCACAAATCTAGCTCATTCTTTAATTTGTATCAATTATATCCTGAACTATCAGATTGATATCAATTCTAGCCCGATGTCAAATGCCCGTCAATGCCACCGTTAGGTGCTGACGTGACATCTGACTCAGCATATTAAAAAATAATTTTTAATAATCGTGTTGCCATGTCAGCATTTAATTACTTTTTTTAATACAAAAAATTGCCCATTAAAAAAATATTTTTTTTTAAAAAAAATGCCACATGGCTTTGCTTCTCCTCTCTCTCCAACCCTTACGCCATCTTTAGCTTCAGCGAGTCGCTCTCCGACACCGGCAACATCCGCGTCAAGAGCCTCCCCTACGGCATGACTTTCTTTCACCGGCCGCTACTCCGATGGCCGCCTCGTCATCGACTTCATCGGAACTTCATCTCCCACTTTCTCTTCCTCTCTTTTCTCTCTCGGTTGCTACTTCTTGACAAGTGCCAGGTTGAGGTAATGCAGCTCAGCAGCGGGGCTGCCATTTTTGCCGCCGTCGATGGCAAAGTGGGGAAGATTCCGACAAGGCGCCAACTTCACCCACACGGCTGCCACCACCCTTGGGTTCGAGTTCTTTCACCGCGAAGGTCTCAGCGGCCATGTGGAATGGATCAATACGAACCCAGAGCAAGGAGAATGGACCAGACAATGACAATGGTTGGTGTCCGGTTCTGCCGACCAATAAGACCTTTGAGGAAAGGATACAGGTGAACAATCACCAGCCTTGAATGTGTACAATTCAGAGAACTCTTCGTCATCACCAGCCTTTGTTGTGACAGTGAAGTTGGTGTCTATACCTACAAAGACTATTAACAGCCCCTGAAACACGGCAAAGAGATGGGAGGAAACACCTCCAATAACGCAAAATTGCTCATTTCTCCATCAGTCATCGATGCCAACACCACTCCATCTCATTTCCAGGATACTTGTAGCAAAGATACAAATGAAAAGAGACAAGAACCAAAGACTTGCTACGTTGGTAAGCTGCAATTTAAACAAAATTGGTTATTGGCATGAAAACACAAACAGAACATTTTATTTGGAACTGAAATATGCAACCATACCTCTGGGGTAATAAATTTGCCAGTCAGCAAGCTAACAACAGGCAAGGTGCAGTAGGCCAAAAGAGGAATTGATGTCCAAGGATAAATAGTAGAATTGATGTAGGACATTCTTTCCAACCATTTTAGTCCACCTTCATATCCATACCAGAGAGGACAGTGTTTACTCAAGAAAATTTCCACAAACCCAAGAGCCCACCTAAGGACCTGGTGAAGACGATCGATCTGAGAGATTGAGAGGTGCATAACCTTTGAATGCAGGAAGTGAAGGAACACAGTATATAGAACTCCAGCCATGGCAATGCATTTTAAAACCTGTTAATATATCTTCTGTAACTGAACCATAGATCCATCCAATCTGCAGTGAAATTGAAGCGAATTAAGAAATATATCTCAAGTGTAAAATATAATCCCCAAAACAGGAGATTGCCTTTTAGTGTTCCTCCATTCTCCAAAAGAGTAGATGCAACAAAAACAGGAGATTGCCCAAATTTCTTTTCTAACTTCTGTTCAGCAGATATCACATTTGGCGAGACCGGCGACGACATGTCATCCCAACCGGTGCTGGTGCTGGTGGCGATAGCGCAGATGGACCAAAATGGTAATATTACATACTAATAACATGGTAATAACAACACCAAAATGGTAATATTACAGACTAACCAGCAGCATCAATAGATTGCTGGTGCAAATATGGTAATATTACAGACGCACTACAGAAGAAACCAATAGCAACATCATATCATCAGGAACCAACATCACAACTCAATTATAACCAACATAGGGCAAATTGCAACATAACAGTAGAACCAACAACAAGAACCAGTAACAATTGTTGGCTTTAGATTTTCAACCTTGGTCTTAATCTCTTAATCTCGGTTTTGATAATAACAAACATGGAACTAATATTTCGTTGAGAATATCTTTCAGGTTCCATATCAATTAGCGTTCGATGTCCCCGATCGAAAATATCAGAAGAAATCAGAAATCGAAAGGACATTGATCGTCGCGCTCGGGTTCGTCGCGGAAACTTCTCAAAGAGCAACGCGTGCACCAAAGACGTATTGGACGGGCTCAAAGATAACATGAAAGCTCTCCAAGTCAATAGTCGTTGAAAGCCGGAACCCGGAAACAAAGCGCGGAAGAAAACCAGGCTGAAATTTCAATTCAGCCTAAATTCGATCGACAGGGCGATCGACCGAACAGGGTAAGAAAAAGGCCAGTAGCCTTGTCGGTCGACGGGTTGGTCGACCGAACATTGCCGAAAATAGGCTGTGGCTACTTCGGTCGATCGGTCGGTCGACCGACTGAGGCCGAAATCAGGCAGTAAGCCTGTCGGTCGACCAATTGGTCGATCGACCTGTGGATAACCGAGACGCGAGATTGCGTCGGTCGACCGAAGGCGGGATCGATGGATTCGTGTCTGGGCAATCGACCCGTCGGTCGACCGCTCACAGGGAAGAATGCAGCGGTCGAATGACCGATCGATCGGTCGGTCGATCGACCAATCGACCAACCTGCAATGGATAGAAAACTATCTGTTGAGCTGCCGTTTCTTCATGAGGGTATAAATATACCTCACATATCTCATTTAACCTTCTTCCTTGACTTCAACAAATTTAATTGAGCAATTAAGAGGAAGATTTAAGCCTTCCAAAAGAGGAACTGCTTGCGCTCTGTTTCTTTCCGCGGACATCTTCTTCAAGCGCACAAGCTGGGCTCAACTCGAGTTTTGATCAAGCTCTACCTCTTGACGAGTTGAAGGCGCCAAAGGCTTGGAAAAGAGCTTGCAATATTGGTTTTCTCTTTAAGCTATTTTGATTGTATTTTATTGTTATTTGAACTGTTGTTTCTTTAATTTCGGTTTGTACGAAAATCTGGTATTAGGTCTTCTTGTGTGGAAGTGGTTACCTGGTGTTAGGTGTAAAGCCACTTGTGTAAACTTAGTATTTACTAGGATTAGTTTAGTTATCCCTTAGGGTCGAGGTGGAAGAGTGCTCTCGATAAGAAGGCGGAGACTTCCGGGTGTGGAAGTACCTTAGGTCGAGAGTGAGACTCTTCGGTGAAAAGTCCTCCGTGTAAGGGAAACCGAATTAATCTAGTAAAACTAGTTTGGAAATCCTAAGCGGGGTGCTTAGGTAATGGAGTAAGCATTGGGGCTGAACCACTATAAATCCTGTATTAGCATTGTTATTTATTATTGTTTGTACTTAATTGTTTATATCGCTTCCGCATCAAATCGTAAGATTGCAAATTGCCTTAACGATTTAAGAAAACGATTAAAATTGAATTTAGGTTAATCAATTAAGTTAACACACCATTCACTCCCCTCTAGTGTCGCCATTTTGACAACAATGAGTATCAGAGCGGGTCGTAGATTGAGATCTCACCATCTCCTCTACATCGTCTCTCAATCTTGAAATGGCTCTAGAGTCGGTAGCGTCTACACCTCCTAGGTTCGATGCCTCGAACTTTGGTCTACGGAAATCTAGGATGTACACCTTTCTAAAGATTCAAGGTTTAAGTGTATTCAACATGGTAAAGATAAAATATGTTGAACCTAAGGAAAAAATGGATGCATGGACTGAAGAACAAATTAATAGGTTTGAACTAAATGCTAAGGCAACAAATTGCTTATATTGTTCCTTAGAAAATAACATCTTTGAAAAAGTCATGCATTGCACTTCGGCTTTCGATATTTGGGCAACTCTAAACATGCTATATGATTATGCCAAGACTGAAGAGATTACTACTTTTGATGAAGGTGGTGATGACAATGTCCACTCACCTACTACTAATCTCAATTTTGATACCCATAGTGCTTCCAGTCAAAGAAGCAAATCTAAAAGCTGGAAGAGAAAGGTAATTTGCCACTTGTGCAAAGAAAAAGGGCATGTGAGAAAAAATTGTCCTTCCATAAAGAACAAGGCAAAGAAGAGGTCAAACGCTTTCACATCATCATCTTACTCAAGTGAAGCCTCCTCTTACCATGACGATGAAGTCATCTCAAAAGAATGCCTCATGAATGATAACAATGAGGTACACTCCTCTCCTTCTAGTCATGTTAATAATAATGATAGTATTAGCTCATCTAGTTCTCATGATTTTAATGAATTGATGGATGAGTATAAAATCATGTATGCCTTGATGGTTAAAAAGGACAAGGAAAACAAATAATTGAAGAAAGAAAATTCAAATCTTAGCTCTCAATTACATGATGTAAAATTAGAAAATGAGAAACTAAGAATTAGTGTCCCCAATCCATGTCATGATACTTTAAGTATTGACACTAAGGATTTGAAAAATAAAAATGACATATTGAAGAATGAAAATAGCATGTTGAAAACTCAATTGCATGCTATTCATAAATCCATGAACGACTTGAAAAATGAGATTGTTTTCCTAAATAAGAAAGTTAATAATCTATCTAGTAATTCATCATCTAAGAATTTTAGAAATACAAATGTTTCTTTCAAGAATGCTTATGCTCATCATGCTTCTCTTGTCAAGCATTCTAACATTAAATCCCATGTTCAAAAGAAAGTTATTTCCTTTAAGAATGCTCATGCTCAACATAGTTCACATGTCAAGCATTCTAATGATAAACCTCATATCCATAATAAAAATGAAAAGAAAAGATTAAATGGACATTATTTTGTTGTGGTGTCTACGGGCATGCCATTTATGATTGCGCTTTCAAGATGAACCCAAGTGTAGCAAAAATACTTTGGGTCCCCAAGTCCACTCACCCCCAAGGACCCAAAGCCATTTGAGTACCAAAGATTTCATCTTCTCTTGTAGGGGGTGTTTTTCATTCTCACCAAGTAAATTCTCTACAAAGCATACCTTTGCTTTGTTATCTACCCAAGTCCTTTCATTGATAAGATTTAGAGTAATAGATTCCCATCTGGCAATCACATCACCCGTTCCGCAATCATCGTCTTCACCGACTGTTATTCGTGATGATTCGGACGAACTTCATGAAGAAATTCCAAGAATTTCTTTTCGAAAGGATGGTGGGAGTGTAAGTGTATATCTTTTAATTTCTGACGCTGCTATTCAAAAGTCAGAAGTTAGCCCGCCTGTGTCCGCCATGACTCGCTCGGATAAGTCTACCCAGACTGACCCTCGCAGGAAGTTCAAACTTCTTCCTCCTCTTCTTCTTCATCATCGTAGTCATCGTAGTCATTCTCATGAAAAATTGGTTGAGTAGACTCCTCCTCTTCCCCGTCAGAAAAGATTAGGTTCCACCTAATCTTAGTAGTAGATGATGATGATGGCTCCTCCTCAGAAGTATCCCAGCGTGGAGGGAGGGTGTCATCGATAGACGAACTGAAGAAACTCGCAGATGCAAATAGGAGCACTTATGCCACTGCCAAAAGAGCAATCATGACGGCACAGCACTGGGCCATTCTTGGAGGAGCGACACCTGAACTAGAGAAGATCGAGAAACTAACTGGCAAGTTAATGTTCAAGGATCCACAATCTATGGATCAACAAGACAAGTGGGCATATAAGACTTTTAAACTCCATCAGACTCAGACTCAGAAAACATTAACTGAACTCGAACACCTGTTAGCCATGGCCTATCTGCAAAAAACCAGACTTGAACAGGACGCACCTGATGATAACTACACACTAGACTTCCTGCCCTCCGTCATTCAGCTTTGCCTTCTCTTCTTCAAAAATCAGCTTCGGATCTTTGAAAACGTAGAGTTTCCCTGGAGGCTTTGGAGTCTTCTTTTCAGAGGAGTCTCCGATTTTTAATTTTTGCAAATCACGAGCTAAAGAGTCAATAGAGTCAGAAATAGATTGAGGTGTGTCTACTTTAGCTGCCTTTAGGAGTTTAACCTCCCTAGAAACTTCGTCTAGTCGCTCTTTAATTTGGCACGTTAATTGTATAAGTGTGTTTAGCTGTTTAAACAAGAATTCAGATTGTTTTGCGGTTACGGATGTGGGTTTTACGAATCCCTCAGCAGGTGAGCCAAGAGTTTCAATTTCGTCGTACTCAGCAGGGTATGCCATCCTCCATTGCATCCACATACGTTTTTCATTCTCACCAAGTAAATTCTCTACAAAGCATACCTTTGCTTTGTTGTCTACCCAAGTCCTTTCATTGATAAGATTTAGAGTAATAGATTCCCATCTGGCAATCACATTACTGTATTGGCCCATTTGTTCGGGTAAGGCTAATATTGCACCTGTGTTATTTTGTGCAGATGGTAGGGTATAGCTTTCGCTATATGCCTTTGAATATCCGCCACGAAGTCTTGTAATCTTTGAGTTCATATAATCTCCTTGGTTCTGATATAATCTCATATGAACTCAAAGATTACAAGACTTCGTGGCAGATATTCAAAGGCATATAGCGAAAGCTATACCCTACCATCTGCACAAAATAACACAGGTGCAATATTAGCCTTACCCGAACAAATGGGCCGACTGTTATTCGTGATGATTCGGACGAACTTCATGAAGAAATTCCAAGAATTTCTTTTCGAAAGGATGGTGGGAGTGTAAGTGTATATCTTTTAATTTCTGACGCTGCTGTTCAAAAGTCAGAAGTTAGCCCGCTTGTGTCCGCCATGACTCGCTCGGATAAGTCTACCCAGACTGACCCTCGCAGGAAGTTCAAACCGCGTACCAAGCCGCGTGCCAGGCTCGGTAAGTGTTTTATCTGCGGTGAAGAGGGCCATTTCGCGAGAAATTGCGAAAAGAAGCGGGACAAGTCCAAGAAGATCTCAGTTCCTTCCTGAAGAAGACCGAGCACAGGAACCGAACCCTGCTTCTACTACAGCGGTTGTGGTGAACCGCTAGGACAGAATCACCACGGTTATCTTTAATTAATTTTGTTTTGCAGGAAGAAGGCACGACGGCTGTGCGTGCAAAGTCTTCCGTAATTACAAGGGACCCACAATCACATGGGATCCCTGCTCTGTGTGTCGAGCGACTGTCAAAGGACCCGCAGCTTATGGCGCAGCACACTGTAATCCAAGGGTGTACGGCGCGAGCTTTCGGCGATTGTTGACAAACGGCTCTATAGAATTGGATTGGAGCACCTCGATGCCATCGGTTGAGCATGAAGCAGCGCATGGCGCACGGCAAACCAAGCGTGCAGCACATGGGCGCGACACGGGACACCAAACGTGGACGTGCCGAGCTGTCACTGTCGACTGTGACATTTAGCTCAATTATTGTACTAGTGTTTGCTGAAAGGATTAGATTCCTTTCAATTATTGTGTGTTGTCGTGTCAAGGTCACTTCCAAAATGTGGACAACCAATAACTTGAGTGGTCGATGGGGCCCAATGAGCACCCGCGCTCAATTATTGAGCTTCCTTCGTCAGGAAGCAACCTTCGAGTCTATTTATAGAGTCCTACCATGAAGTTGCAGAGCATGCTCGAGACCCGAGAAGTTATAGCGGGACGGATGATCCATTGCTGTCCTTGAAGACTCTCAGTAGAGCGTATTTGTCCTGGAATTGCTCTAATACCTCTGCTGGCCAAGTGATCGGCAACGTGTTGGACGTTATACCGAAAGTTGGTGTGACTTGTGTTAGATAACCGGCCGAGTAGAGATCTTGATAAAAGGAGATTGCTTTCGCCTCCTTGCCATCCAGTGTATCCGTGTGTTTGGATAACTAGCTGGATATGCTCTCGAAAATCATGAATGCTTATCGTCATGTCAGGGGCCGTGTAGGCCAGTTGAGTTCCTGAAGTGAGATCTATCTCCATTGAACTGATGACCGAACGGTCATCAGACCAACGAGTGTCTCTTAATAAAATTAGAGCATTAACACCAGCAGTAACCACACAAGGATGAGTTGATGATGGTTGGTGGGAGTTGCATGAAGACTTAAAGTTTCACCAAATCCAAGTTGCAACTTCGCATCGTATGGATGCCTATGGTAAAGTTGGCATCAAATTCTTTATATCATCTCCTCGCTTTGGTTTGTTTTATTTTAGTTGGAGATTATGATACATGTCTAATTTGAGTTGTTTTTCCCGCTATTTTAAAAGAGTTCTTTGAAAATGTTTTTGATTTTGATTTCCCGGTCTCTTCGAAGACCTATGTGGCATGTAATGGGCCTAAGCGACCTTGCGGTTTTAAATCGTAGGCTAATTGTGGCTTTCGGTTTTCAACTAATAGGATGGGTTGGAGATCTTACTTTTCAAAATTTCATATTTTGAGATATCTTGATTCATTTTGTTATCATGAAGATTTATATGAAAATGAATCTAAGCTATTTAGTGAAGTTGAATTTTGAAAATGATACTTGGTTTTTCTCTTCACTATTTAGTTTGATAGCTTGCATGTAGATTTGGTTTCATTTTCTACTTATAAAGTATACTTGCAAGTTATAAATATTTTAGGAAGGCTAATTAGGAAGAAAAAAATCAGTTTGGCTAAATTATCATGAATAGGGTATAACTTTGATAAATTCAAAATCTTAGTGTTATACCTCAATGTTTAAGCTTAAACTATGCCTCTATACTCATGATTAGATTTGCATGATAAAATCCTTGATTTCTCAAGAGTAGGTAGAATTTTAGCACTTAGGCAAATTTCATTGAATGAAATTTGCTCTAGGTTGATACTTACTATTAGAGACATTCTTTTAAGTCCAAACTAGTTAAACATACCTAGAGATCTTATTCTTCAAATGTTTCACATCTTAAGATCCCTTAGATTCATTTTGATATCATGGTATCCACCTTAAAATGAACCTTTACTATCTAGCATAGGTTGAATTTTCTTTTAATAAAATTTTGCATTAAACTTGTGCTATTTAGTATGTTAGCTTGCTAGTTGACATATTATTTCATTATGATACTAATGATGTCTACTTGCAAGTTGTGAATGTTAATGAAAGCTATGCTATCTAAAAGAAAATAAAAAGTTGGGCAAATTTTTTAGAAATAAGGTATGATTTAGTTTTGCAAAATTTTAGTATAATTCTTGAATTTTCATGTTTAATGATGTCTCTATACTCATGATTGATGTTGCATAATGAATATATGAAATTTCACGAGTAGGTAAAAGATTGATAACTTAGGCAATTTCATGACATCTTGATTGAATGAAATTTGCTCTAGGTTAAAATTCATATTAGAGACCTCATTTTGAGTTAATAGTTGGTAAACATGTTTAGATACACATATCACATGAGTCTAGGTATTTAAAATTGAAAATTCATGTCTAGATGAACAATGTGATAACTATATCACTTTAGAGGACTTGAACTTGAAAAGTTTGACCCAAGTCAACAGATTGACTTGGACACTTCATTTCTAAGTCCAAACCTCATAAACATGTTTAGATTTACTCATGTTAGGTATCCATAGGTTTAAGTTTGAAAAATCATGAGTAAATGTTAGGTGATTTCTCTATGCTCATGATTAAAATCATGAGTAAATATAATACTTGAATATTTATGCTTAAGTGATTTCTCTATGCTCATGATTGATTATGCATGATAAATATTTGAATCCTCATGAGTAAGAAAAATCTTGATAACTTAGTTTCATTTCATGATATCATGATATTTTATGAAATTGAACTAGGTTAATACATTTCTTTAGAGACTTCATCTTAAGTTAAAAATTTGATGAACATGTTTATGTGTGTTAATGATTAGTTGTCGTTTGCTTAAAATTAAAAATTCATAAGAGATTGAGCAAATTGAAAACTAAGTCAATTTAGAGGACTTAAGCTTGAGAAGTTTGACCCAAGTCAACAAATTGACTTGAACACTTGAATTTAAGTCCAAACTTCATAAACATGTTTAGGAATAGGTATGACATGTTTCCAAGCACTTAGAGTGAAAAATTCATATGGATATGAATAAAATGACATAGAGGTGATTTCATGAAAACCTCTTTTGAACCAAGTTGACCCAAGTCAACAAGTTGACTTAAAGGTCTCATTTTCAATCCATATTTGGGGAACATGTTTAGATTTACTCATGATATGTATCCATATGTTTAAGTTTGAAAAAAATCATGAGTAAATGTTAAGATTGAAACTTAGCAAGTCTCATAAAAATTAGTTTAGTTTTGAATGAAACCATGCTAGGTTGATATCCTGACTTAATGACATAATTTTTATTTCAAACTTGACATATACTCTTTACATGACCATCATGTGGTGTCAAGAAAATTTGAATGAAAATTGAACAAATTTTAAGAATAACTAAAAATTACAAAAATACCATTTCAACCTACATTTGGTAGCAATTTCAGTTATTTCTAGGAAAATATAGAAAAATCTTTTTTAAAATGATTCTTGAAACTGCACATTCACTAAAAAATCTAGTTTTATAAGTAAAAATATCAAAACATTTCATCAAGAATCTAATTTATAATGGAATTTTGAAGTTAGACTTTAAAAATGCAAAGTATCATCAGTTTTTGAAATATCAATCTTTTCGATACTTCGAATTTTCTTTAAAAAAACTTCAAATGAAATTTTTTGCATGCTATTTTGATTTTATCTCTAATATTGTTCTCATTATTCCTTGAGTAAAATCATTTCTAAAAATGATTTTGATATATTGAGTGATATCTTAAAAATAACCTTTTGATTAAAATCAATATAGGATGAAAAATGGTATTTGAAAATTCTTTTGAGTTCAAACTTTATTCATGTATTTCAAATGACCATTCAATATTTGGTATCAAAAATTTTCATCCAAAAATTGGTACCAAAGTTTTTCATCGAAAATATGATGTTGTATAGATTTAAAAGTTTGATTTTTTCAAAACTTGAAGTATAAGTTGACCTAAGTCAACAAAGTGAATTAAAAATTTCATCTTAAACTCAAACTTGATTCATGGACTTAGATTTCCTCATGTTTGATGTCTAGATGTCTAAGTTTGAGAAAACATGAGTAGATAGCAAAATTTAAGACTTAGCATTTTCATGTTTTTTCATGTTTATTTCAAATGAAAACATGCTAAGCTCATATCTTAATTGTATGACATTAGTCTCATTTCAAACTTGATATAAATGCTTCAAATGACTATATCTTTGTATTGTGAAAGTTTGAATGAGATCAAAAATGTCATGAAAAAGAAACAATATTCATGGAAATATTAAGTGCATATATGACTTAGTTTTGAATACCATCTATCACTCTTTGATATCATGTATGATTTTGTTTCATATTAAATATTTATTTTCCATCCCTTTGGTTGAGATCTTCTTGTTTCATGAAAATCTTTAGAGTCTCAACTTCATGAAAAATTACTCATGTTTCATCCCTTTAACTAGATTGATCTTTCTTGCCCTTTTTGATTAATGTCAAAAGGGGGAGAAGAGTATAGGTATAAAGGGGGAGAAAAGTATAAGAAAATTAGGAGAAAACTATGGAGAAAAGGGAGAGAAAACCATGGAGAAAAGTATAGATGAAAATTGGGAAGAAAATTATAGATAAAGGGGAGAAAAATATAAGAAATTCATGCATATAGATAGGGGGAGTTTAATCATAGATATGCATGTTGATAGGGGGAAGAAATCCCTTAGTTGATATCCTCTATGCTTTGATGATATATTTTCTCAAGGATGTTTGTCATCATCAAAAAGTGGGAGATTGTTGGTTTTAGGTTTTCAACCTTGGTCTTAATATCTTAATCTCGGTTTTGATGATAACAAACATGGAACTAATATTTCGTTGAGAATATCTTTCAGGTTCCATATCAATTAGCGTTCGATGTCCCCGATCGAAAATATCGGAAGAAATCAGAAATCGGAAATCGAAAGGACATTGATCGTCGCGCTCGGGTTCGTCACGAAAACTTCTCGAAGAGCGGCGCGTGCACCAAAGACGTATTGGACGGGCTCAAAGATCACATGAAAGCTCTCCAAGTCGATAGTCGTTGAAAGCCGGAACCCGGAAACAAAGCGCGAAAGAAAACCAAGCTAAAATTTTAATTCAGCCTAAATTCGATCGACCGGGCGGTCGACCGAACAGGGTAAGAAAAAGGCTAGTAGCCTTGTCGATCGACCGGTTGGTCGACCGAACACTGCCGGAAATAGGCAGAGGCTACATCGGTCGATCGACCGATAGAGGCCGAAATCAAGCAGTAAGCCTGTCGATTGACCGACCTGCGAATAGCCGAGACACGAGATCGCGTCGGTCGACCGATGGGTCAACCGAAGGTGGGATTGATGGATTCGCGTCTGGGTGGTTGACCCGTCGAT
The DNA here is from genome assembly GCA_034359265.1 of Canna indica. Taxonomy (NCBI): domain Eukaryota; kingdom Viridiplantae; phylum Streptophyta; class Magnoliopsida; order Zingiberales; family Cannaceae; genus Canna; species Canna indica. The sequence goes on along the minus strand of CP136890.1, from coordinate 71,535,529 downwards.
CAACCGCTCACAGGGAAGAATGCAGCGGTCGAATGACCGATCGATCGGTCGGTCGATCGACCAATCGACCAGCCTGCAATGGATAGAAAACTATCTGTTGAGCTGCCGTTTCTTCATGAGGGTATAAATATACCTCACATATCTCATTTAACCTTCTTCCTTGACTTCAACAGATTTAATTGAGCAATTAAGATGAAGATTTAAGCCTTCCAAAAGAGAAACTGCTTGCGCTCTGTTTCTTTCCGCGGACATCTTCTTCAAGCGCACAAGCTGGGCTCAACTCGGGTTTTGATCAAGCTCTACCTCTTGACGAGTTGAAGGCGCCAAAGGCTTGGAAAAGAGCTTGCAATATTGGTTTTCTCTTTAAGCTATTTTGATTGTATTTTATTGTTATTTGAACTGTTGTTTCTTTAATTTGGGTTCGTACGAAAACCGGGTGTTAGGTCTTCTTGTGTGGAAGTGATTACCTGGTGTTAGGTGTAAAGCCACTTGTGTAAACTTAGTGTTTAATAGGATTAGTTTAGTTATCCCTTAGAATCGAGGTGGAAGAGTGCTCTCGATAAGAAGACGGAGACTTCCGGGTGTGGAAGTACCTTAGGTCGAGAGTGAGACTCTTCGGTGAAAAGTCCTTAGTGTAAGGGAAACCGAATTAATCTAGTAAAACTAGTTTGGAAATCCTAAGCGGGGTGCTTAGGTAGTGGAGTAGGCAATGAGGTCGAACCACTATAAATCTTGTGTTAGCATTGTTATTTATTATTGCTTGTGCTTAATTGTTTATATCGCTTCCGCATCAAATCGTAATATTTCAAATTGCCTAAACGATTTAAGAAAACGATTAAAATCGAATTTAGGCTAATTAATTAAGTTAACACACTATTCACCCACCCTCTATTGTCGCCATTTCGACAACAGCAATTCCTTAGTAGCAATTGAAATATAACCAACAAAAATATAACCTATAGCAACATTGTATCATCGTATAAATGTAGGACTATGAAGGAAAATACATATCACCATTAGTTAGTGACCGCCTCCAATTCATAGTCCACCAATAAGACGGTTTGCCCATTATCTAATAACCATACAATTATAAAATCAACACAACCACGTAATGATAAAATCAGCACCACCACACAATAACATCAAAACCCTAGATCGGAAAAATATCAATTGGTATAGAACAACAATGCATATAAATACATGATAATAGGCAATATTACTTTACGACTTTAGGAGAAAAGTGCGCATAACCATTGATTGGTTATCGCCTCCAATTCCTCGCCGACAATAAAAGATGAACAAAAATACAAAATATATCAAAAATATGACAACATCACAGCACCATAACAGAATTATCCAAAACATCACACCACCATCACAGCATTATCCAAAACATCACAGCATATAAACACAAATTATCCAAAAGCTGAAATCATAATGAAATATATCAATACATCATGTGGAAGGCAATCAACGATGATGTGCACAAAGCTGATTGGCGATATCCTCACGTATTTCATGCATTACATTTTGGCTAGAAGAATGTACACCTGTTTATGATGGAATACACTACTACAATATGCTCTTTTAGCTGTGATTGTTATGACGTTTGCTGACAATTGTAAATGCTGCAAAAACCTTTACCAGCAATTAATGAATTCTCATTTGATCCTTTGTCATTAAAGGCTTCAGAAATGATTTATATAATTGTTGGTAAAAATAAAAATAATCAGATGTATATATATTTAATGATTATTTTTGTAGCAATTACAATTGCTACTAAATCTCAACTAATCTTCTTTGTTGACTTTTATAATTATCATTAAATTGGTAATCATAGTATAATGTCTATTACAACAAAACTAAAAAATCACGAGATTAATCAAACAAAAACTATTATATTGTGAAATACTTGAACTTCAATTGCATAAATTACAATTCATAAACGAAAAGAAACTCAATTGAGAGTTTAACCTCATCCTCACCCATTATAGTCTTTCATATCCTTATTGTTAGCAAAATGATTAAAGCATCCTTCACCTAAAAGATAAAAAAACTCCACATACATCTCTCCATTATGGATAAAACATAAAAAAATATACTCCAACTGGTCTTCAGCGTTTTGGTGGAGGGCCATCCCTCCGCCTCACATATTTTCTGCTTTCGTTCTTTGATCCACTGAGTTGCTTTGGTTGATAAGTGGGATATTGATCCACTGCATTGCTTTGGTTGATAAGTAGGATATGTGCATGGGATTATCTCACCATTTATGTATTTATCACCTGAATACGAAAAGTGAATTATTGTTTAACAAGGAAACCAATAAAAACCTCTTTTTTAAATGCATTGACTAACCTCCCTAGTCTTTGCTTTTCACGTCAATATATGAATCACCAGAACCCAGAGAACACCGGGATTACCCACATGAACCACAAAAATGTGTAAACATTTGAGAATGCACAGCAACATTATAGAATATTCTAAAAAATAGGATACCTTGAATTTTTCTGATACAGTGCATTGGAATCCAGTGTATGTTCTGAAACTCTGAAAGCATACATGTTCTTCTTAGCTTCTTCCATGCTGCAAAAGCAACAGGATAAAGTGAAGAATTACAATGGAAAGTGAAAAAGCTATATACTAGCACACATATATATACGACAATGCAACTTATCTAACATAGCGAGAATTTCAGAATATGAAGAAAAAAATCAAGAGCACATTTGTTGTGCAATATTTAGACTTTTTAGGATATTGTCCATATTATATAAAACTGCAGACATGTCCATATTATATAAAACTTTGTTATATTATATTTGGTAAAAGCTGCAACATGTGCAGGTATATATATAGATAGAGATAGGCCCCTTTCTTTCGACTTAGATAGGGTCTTGAGCCAGTTGGGTATAAATAAAGTGGTATGGGTAACAATCTCTAGTTTTGATTATTTAGATCAACTAGGTTTGGTCTTGAAACAGGACTGAAATTAGTTTGTGAACTGACTATCCAATCTGATTTTGGAAAAATATAAATTAGGACACCAAGAACTCAAACTTTCTCCAAGATAAAAAATAATGGTAAAAGAAATAGTAATGTTTAATGAGAAAGAGGGAGAGTAGTGATAAAGAATAATGTTTATATCAACATTAAAAGGCCTTAAAGCAAAGCCATATAGAAGATACATGAAAAGTTATTCAACAAGAATGTTATTTTGGTAAAGGAAGATGAGAAATACATGTATATTTAGAGATAGGAAGGTCAGACTAAAAGCTTTCTCCAAGACCCTCTTCTTGGATTGTAACGAAGAGAAGAAGATACTTATACGAAAGAAACTCAAGAATTTAGTTTAATATACCTCTCTAGGCATGAGCGTCTTAGGAATAACCCTGCACATCTAAACAAATAATATTACATAATGAGTTGGTTACTTGGTTGTGAACAAGGAATTAAAGTAGATTGCTAGATTGTAGCAAATTGAAACGAACAACGCATATTAAGCAAGTAAAAGTAAATTTCTCACCCCATGACATGCCTCCCTCCATCATGAACAGCTTGAGATACCAAACCCATCAAGCCAACACTTCCACCACCATAAACTAGATCAATGTTCCTCAATACCTGCAAAGGTCAAAGCAAGAAGTTTCGTGACACAGAAAAAGGATCTAAATAACGGTGGAGAAGGGAATAAGTAAGAAGGGGTAAAAGCTTCCATGGTAAGAGAAGCTTACAATCCAGAGACTTGGACTTGGAGAATACTCCAAAAGCTACTACTGTTACTTGTACTCATGCGAGTCATGGAAAATAAATGAAGAATAAGAATCCTGCCACATATTTTAACCTGAAGAAGAAGATTGACTGAAAAGATAGCAGAGAGAGAGAGAGAGAGAGAATTCTATATCATATTATAGTATGATATATAATTTTGACTAGTCCTAAATTAATTATCACCATTTCTTAGGAAAAGAAAGATGGAGGCTACTGCAATATATACATATCAGCTATATCCACCCTGTAGCTTGCCAAGTTGCCATTAATTACCTATTGCCTTCATCCGTGACTTGGCTCAAAGTTAGTTTTAGCTTCTCTTCCATTACATTTGATTGCAACCTTGTCATAGGCCCTAGAGGTAAAAAGGAAACAATGAAAATAAATTTAGTTTACAATTTATTACGAAATGTTTGTGTATCATAATTCTATTATAGGTATTGTGAAATACTATCAAATAAGCCAAGATATTGTTAAAGTCCCACATTGGTTAAAAATATGGCCAATGTAGCCTTTAAATAGTTTGGGCAATCCTCTCCTCATGAGCTAACTTTTGGGGTGAGTTAGGCATACTAATTTCTTAATATAGTATCAGAGCAAATTGTGTGGTTGATATTGTGTCGCCAGCAGATGTTCAGTCCTACAAAACTCCACGCTCCAGATGTCCAATCCTGGGTGTGAGGGGAGTGTGTTAAAGTCCCACATTGGTTTAAAATATGGCCAAGGTAGCCTTTAAATAGTTTGGGCAATCCTCTCCTCATGAGCTAGCTTTTGGGGTGAGTTAGGCCCACTAATTTCTTATCAGATATATATACTTGCAGAGAGATATTTTTTCTTAGAAATATAGGGATAAAGTTCACTTTTCTTCTTCAATAAATATTGAGAGCCACTAATGGCATCTATGAAGAAACTTCTATAAATAAATTGTTCTTTTTCTCAAATAATTTTTTTAGCCTATGGGAATGAGAACTTCTAATATTTATTGGTTTTTTTCCTCACATTCCACTATTTTAATCTTGACATTTTCCCATTATTTCTCCACACAAAGAACCATTCCATGGCACAAACCAGATCATAATGGTTTTCATTATTTAACTTGTTGTGACTTCTCAATTATATGAAAATTGTCATTGAGTTTAAATAGTAAAGAACCACATGAGTTATATTTGATTACGTGGAAATTAATTAGTCTAAATCAAGAATGAAACAAGAAAACCAGAAGTTGCTACCACATCATACTTTTTGCCAAGGAACTGCCCCATCCTAGCCACCCAACGACCACAATTGTGAAGCGTCACACCTCTGTACTTGGAGCTTCCCCTTGCAAATCCAGTGCTTTGACGACGAAGAATATGCACAAATTCTTCCTTGGAAAGATTCCTCATCTGAAATCAAATAACCATTTTCATGGAATATTAAGACCAGAATCATTTTTGGAGTTGGTTCACCAGTCATATTTTGCATATCAAGAACATCCACATACATGTTCCAGATTTACCTGCTTTAAATCCTCATCATAGTCACTAAGATTGAAGTTGATGTCAGCATCAAATCCAGGAAATTTGATAGTAGCATGATAATATGCTCTGCGAGACATTTATAGATCTATGATCCATCGAATTAACGATCTACTGCAACGATGTACATTAGACCAAAAGAAGCGGGAAAAGGGGAAAAAGATCAAACCTTGCAGCTGGATGAGCTGTATCAAAGCCTCCTAATCTTCCGTCCAGACAGAGAACAAAAATTAAATCCCAGAACATGTACAATTAACAATGATTCCTCAGTTTTGTAAAATGAGATGAACTCTTAACCAAATATACTTGCTTGCCACAATTCGTGTTCCAAATTAATGGTAGAAAGACAAATCGTATCAAATAAAGACACAATAGAAAGAACAAGGGGCAGAAGCCGAAATATGCTAACCAGATGTGGGATTCCCATCTCCCGACTCTCCTGTAGAAGGTGACTCCACGATACTGCGAGCTATGTACGAGACCTTGGCCAGAGGCAGACGGAGCAATAAGTGGGATTCAGAGGCAAACACTACCTTCCCAGCGCAGGGGCGGACGGAGGAAGCTCCATAGTGAGAGAACAACCGAGAGAGAACATCGTGAGGTATCGCTTCGGGGAGACGCCGGACAAGAAGCATCGACGCTGTCGCAGAGCCATTAGACTGGTCCTCAGATTCTGGTACCGCGTGCGGCGGCGGAGGCGTCGGAGCTATCAACTGTGGCTGAGGCGGCAGCAGCGGCGGAGGATGACGAGGAGGAGGGGGAAAGGAGCTCGCCATTAGTTAGAGCAAATGCTCGTCAAATTTTGAACGCAATACTCTTCAATAGCCCTTAGGGCTTAATTTTACCCTCCTTTGCCATCGACGACGAGAACCGACCGAGCACTACGGGCTCAAGGAGTTGCGCTGCACTTGACTGTAACGGGCTTGATTACTTCGGTCTATATAAACTTGAGCTTTAATTTGGATAGAAATCACGAACTCTTGTAGTGTGTTGCAGTAATTATTTATTTATATTAAAAGAATTAATCTTTATTTGTATTTAGCAACAATTATTTATTTGTATTTATCAGCAATTATTTAATTTGGATGGAAATCACGAGCTTATGTAATAAAAGAAAAAATGTATTTATTTGTATTTAGCATTAATTATTTTATTACTATAAATTAATTGTCACTAAAGAATTAATCTCTTGCACTGATAGTAGGTTCATTATCATCATTAATAATCATTTCTTCATTGTTCCAAATATTTAATAATTCATCGCAATTACGATATTTAATAATAAAGTTGTGAATTGCACAACAAGCCAATACAATACTATCTTGTTTTGAAAGCCCGTAGTTCGGCATCATCTTTAGGATTGAAAAACGTGCTTTCAATAGTCCAAAGCATCGTTCGATGATATTCCGACAAGATGAATGTCGTTGGTTGAACAATTCTCATTTAGATATTGGGCCGCGCCTATGATAATCAAACTGATAATATCTTTCGCCCCGATAAGGTGCCAAAAATCCGGATACATTTGGATATCCGACATCAACCAAATAATATTCATCTATCAATACAATGTATAAAATGTATCAGTAATAAAACTAATACAAGTATATGATTATGGTTCATGAATTTTACCTCCGTTTGGCATCGAAAAATTTGAGTTAGGAGAGTATATTGTATGTGCAAAAATCCGAAAGTCATTTGCGGTTCCATCCCAACCCGTCATCACATATGTGAACTACATATTGTGGGCACAAGCCTCCATAACATTTTGTGTTAAAGTTCCCTTACGGCCAGGATATAAAAATGATCTGTTGGCGGGAACGAAAGCGGAGACATGAGTCTCATCAAATGCCCCTATGCAATTCTACAAAATCATTCTTGAATTAATAAGACCCCTTAAGGCTAAAATAAAGTGCCTAAGTGGTGTACATTACCTTAAAATATGGAAACCACCATGGATTTTCATGAATCTCCGGTTGAATTGTTGTCATGCCCCAACTCATGGTCACGTGACCGGCCAGGGTATACGTGCCTATACATCGCAGCCTGAACCATGCACATGCCAACTCATAACAATAAATCGTAGAGGAAAGAACGTAAAGAGTTTTATTATTCAAAATGAAAATCAAACCAAATTTCAAAAGAAGTAAGTTTAGCAAAAAGAAAAAAAGTGCGAAAATAATAAATCAAGTCCAGTAAACCACCAATAATAAAATCTGAAATAAATGACATAAACGTCCCCCAAGGGACTACAACTCTGAAATGCCAAAACACAGAGCATGACAAACTACTACAGACTCGACTATGACCCCTAAGTAAGACTGCTATGAGATCATGTGGCTCCTCTGCCCTCCAGCCGCGCCAAGTGCTTCAGCCCACCTCACCAGTTAGGCTCTGCAAAACAAAAACAAAACGACAACGGGTGAGTTCAAAAGAACTCAGTGAGCGATTCTACCAACCCCCACGAAAAACCAAACATAGATATGAAGCATAAATCAAAAACTCCTGACTCAAGTAGGAAAAGTCACAAGGGAGTGACAAGCTAACAGCTTATCTAGCCACTACCTGCTGAAGGCAGCCAACACCCAAACAATGAAGATCAAAAACTACATGCTAGCAATGCCCTATATGGTGACAACTCTAGGTCGTAGTCAGACCGAACCACATGCTCTGATACCACATTGTCACGCCCCAACTCAGGGTCACGTGACCGACCATGGTATACATGTCTATACCCCGCAGCCTGAACCATGCACATGCCAACTCATAATAATAAATCATAGCGAAAAGAACGTAAAAAGTTTTATTATTCAAAATGAAAACCAAACCAGATTTTATAAGAAGTAAGTTTAGCAAAAAGAGAAAAGTACGAAAATAATAAATCAAGTCCAATAGACCACCAATAATGAAATTCGAAATAAATGACATAAACGTCCCCCAAGGGACTACAACTCTGAAATGCAAAAATACAGTACATGACAAACTACTAAAGACTCGACTACGACCTCTAAGTAGGACTGCTATGAGATCATGTGGCTCCTCTGCCCTCCAGCCGCGCCAAGTGCTTCAGCTCACCTCACTAGTCAGGCTCTGCAAAACAAAAACAAAACGATAATGGGTGAGTTCAAAAGAACTCAGTGAGTGGTTCTACCAACCCCCACGAAAAACCAAACACAGATATGAAGCATAAAGCAAAAACTCCTGACTCAAGCAAAAAATATCACAAGGGAGTGACCAGCTAACAGGCCATGTGCCCACTACTTGCCGAAGGCAGCCAACACTCAAATGGTGAAGATCAACAGGCCTAAGCCTACCATGCCCTAAGGCAACCAAACATACTAGGATAATCGGATATGCCCTCCGAACTTATCCTAATATAATGAAACTCGGGAGCAATCGGGATTGGCCCATTCGAACTTGCTCCATGAGACGTGTAGGAACAATAGGGAATCGCCCATCCGATTTTGCCTCTTTACGATATCACAGGAATAATCGAGATTTGCCCGTCCGAACTTATTCCTTAAAAACACCTCAGGAATAATCGGGGTAGGCCATCCGAACTTATTCCACGAAGTCAAACCAGAACAATCGAGATTTGCCCATCCGAACTTATTCCAATAAATAACGTAGGAGTAATCAGGATTCGCTTATCTGAACTTACCCTTTAAATAATAATCTTGGGAACAATCGGGATTTGCCCGTCCGAACTTGATCCACAAAATACGCAAGAATAATCGGGATTTGCCCATCCGAACATGTTCCACGGGTTGGGATTTAGTCATCCAACCATCCAGGCCTAGCCCCCAATCCAGCTCCTCAATGAGCCTCTCCGTCATTCATAAAGATGTGACACATCATAACCTAAGTCAAGTATCTCCTACGATATCTTAGGGGTGTCCTTATTGGGAAGCGTCTCAACACTCCAATACCCGACCCCCAACTCCTAGACCTGTAATGTCATAAATTCGTGAGATTTTATTTTATGCGTAACTTATTTGTTTGTTCATAACAGATTATGTTGACCCATTGTTCAATTTTAATTATACAATTAAAAATTTAGATCACCAAGATTAGAGTTTTATTTTAGGGTTTTGTTTTGGCTTACTCATATGCCCAAAACTGATGTATCCAACCTGAATCTGGTTTCCAAAGTGTGACCTATATTTCCAAATTATATTTTCTGGTCAAAACGATAGGTTACATGACTATGTTCAGAAAAATACACACACCACCACAAACATTTCAAAACAACACAGATTTCATCATTTCAGCATGAAATTCCAGCAACATTGAATTTTCAGCATAGCATGAAAATAAATTTGAAATTTACAAAATATAACTCCCAAAATTACCATCACATCATATTCATAATCATTAAAATAAATCTCATAAAAATGATATTTATTAAGCAAGAACAACAAGCATCACAACCCTCTTTAACTAAGAACTAACCTCTATGCTCAAGAATTTAAATCAAGAACTCTCATGCTTTCAAGATCAAACCCATCTTTGAAACACATGATATATTTCCAAAAATCACAGATTTAATATCAAGCATGCATATAAATTATAAGCATCAAGATTGATGAACAAATTGAATCATAGAAGGCAAGAAAATCTACACCCTTCACTTAGGCAATTCGTCGAACACTTGGAGGGCACCCCTTTTCTCCACCTTGGCTGAGAATCCCTAGGATCATCCTAGGGTTGCCGAGACCCATAGGAGAGGGTTTAGGGCATCCTCAAGCATGACACACAAAAAGAGCGGCGAGAATTCGAGAGATCGTCGGAAAATAATCAAGCACATCTTTGCCTTCAAAAAGGCTTCAAGAATTCGAAGAAACCCGGGAAGGAGGGGTAAAACCACTCACCTAAATAGGAAGGATGATTAGAGGAGCAATCCGGGACGATGGCCCTCGAATCCAGCTTCAAGAGATGGAGGCTCGAGTCAAAGAAGGGTGGAGAGGGGGCGGCGGCTCCTCCTCAAGTCATCGGCTTGTTGAGAGGGGAAGAGAGAGAGGGGCGGCTCGGCTTGGCTGGGCCTCTATGCTCAGCTCCAAGGAAGGGAGAGGGGAAGAAGGGGAGGCAGCGGCTTGGACAACTGGATTGCTCAATGGCTCCAAGAGGAGGAAGGGAGGGGCGGCGGCTTAGGCGGCTGGCTCCTCTCTTATCTCCAATCGGCTGGAGCGGCTCCAATAGGGATTCGCCAGCCCTAGGGGGGATTTTTATAATCCCCTCCCACTTCCACCTAACCACACCCTAACCCGTACTCTCCTCAACCCGAATTCACAACCCGCTAACCCAAATCAGCCCCATGAGAGAAAACAAGCAACAAACACATACACATCAACATGCAACATAATCAAATTAATTAACTATATAATTAAAAGTCATAATTCGACTCACTCGAGCTCGCAAGCTCGCACCAGACCATGAGTCGACTCGGCTTGACCTCGAACTAGCCCACTAGGCTGGCAAACACAAATAATAAGGGGATAATAAATAAAAATATATACGATATTACAATCCTCCCTCCTTAAAGAAAATTCGTCCTCGAATTTCAGAAGAAAAAAAACTTAAGGACTCACCAGATCATCAAACAACGAAGGATAACACTCCCTCATATCCTGCTCCACCTCCCAGGTGGCCTCCTGCCCGGAATGGTGCTCCCAGCTAACCTTCACCAAGGGGATCACCTTGGACCTTAATTTTTTGATCTGCCGGTCTAGCACCTCTGTTGGCTTTAGGTTTTCAACCTTAGTCTTAATCTCGGTTTTGATGGTTTTGATGATAACAAACATGTGACTAATGATTTCATTGAGAATATCTTCAAGTTCCATATCAATAGCGTTCGATGTCCTCGATCGGAAAAATCGAAGAAATCAAAAATCAGAAGGACATTGATCGTCGTGCTCGGGTTCATCACGGAAGTTTCTCGAAGATTGACGAGTGCACCAAAGATGCATTGGACGAGATCAAAGATCATATGGAAAGCTCTCCAAGATGATGCTCGTTGAATGCCGGAACCCAAAAACGAAGCGTGGAAGAAATCGACAGAAAAATACAACTCAGCCTAAGTTCAGTCGACCGATCGGTCGACCGAATAGGGTAAAGTTAATGGCACCAGCCATTTCGGTCGACCGACTAGTGCCAAAATCAGGCAGTAGGCATTCGGTCAACCCGTCGGTCGACCGAACATAGGGAAGAAAGATCCACAGAACTACTTCGGTCGACCGGGCGGTCGACCCATTGAAGCCCAAAACGGGAAGTAGCTCTGTCGGTCGACCAGCCGGTCGACCGACCTGTGGATACCCGTAGATGCAGATCACGTCGATCAACCGATGGGTCGACTGAAGGTCGGGATCGCAATTTTTGCGTCTGGGCGGTCGACCCATCGATCGATCGACCACAGAGAGAAAGCAGTGGTCGAATGACCGGTCGATCGGTCGATCGACCGACCTATCGACCGGCGGCCTGTAACTGATAGAAAACTATCCATTGAGCTATCGTTTCTTCTGAAGGGTATAAACACACCCTTATATGATTCATTTAATCTTCTTCCCTAACTTCTACAGATATTATTGAGCATTTAAAGGGGAGTGTAAAGCCTTCCAAGTGATTGATTGAAGCACGCCTATTCTTCTGTCGAGTTCTTCTTCAAGCGCCAGCTGCTTCCCTCAACTCTGCTGCAACACAAGATTTATCTTCCATCAAGTTGGAGGTTCTAAGGCTTGGAAAAGAGTAGATAATTTTATTTTACTTTAAGCTCTTTTCCCTTGTAATTTTATTTGTTGTTTGAACTGGTTTTTGATTTGGGTTTATGAGAAGACCTTGTGTTAGGTCTTGCGTATAAGTGGTATCCTTGGTGTAGAGGGACTAAAGCCACTTGTCTAAACGTAGTATTTACTAGGATTAGTTTAGTTGTCCCTTAGGGTTGAGGTGGAAGAGTGCTCTCGATAAGAAAGCGAAGACTTCCGGGTGTGGAAGTACCTTAGGTCGAGAGTGAGACTCTTCAAGTGAAAAGTCCTTTGTGTAAGGGAAACGTAAATTAATCTAGTAAAACTAGTTTGGAAATCCTAAGCGGGGTGCTTAGGTAGTGGAGTAGGCATTGGGGCCGAACCACTATAAATCATGTGTTTGCATTGATCTTGTGTTCCTTGCATGTTTTAATTGCTTATCATTTTTATATATTGCTTCCGCTTGTTTCTCGATTCGTGAATTGCCTAACGTTTTAAGAAAACGATTAAAATTGTAACGTAGGCGAATAATATAGTAAACATACTATTCACCCCCCCTCTAGTGTCGCCATTTCGCCCACATTTGGTATTAGAGCGGGTCATAGATTGAGATCTCACCATCTTCTCTACATCGTCCCTCGATCTTGAAATGGCTCTAAAGTCGGTAGTGTCTACACCTCCTAAGTTCGATGCCTCGAACTTTGGTCTATGGAAATCTAGGATGTACACCTTTCTAAAGACTCAAGGTTTAGGTGTATTCAACATGGTAAAGATAAAATATGTTGAACCTATGGAAAAAATGGATGCATCGACTGAAGAACAAATTAATAGGTTTGAACTACATGCTAAGGCAACAAATTGCTTATATTGTTCCTTGGAAAATAACATCTTTGAAAAAGTCATGCATTGCACTTCGGCTTCCGATATTTGGGCAACTCTAAACATTCTATATGATTATGCCAAGACTGAAGAGATTACTACTTTTGATGAAGGTGGCGATGACAATGTCCACTCACCTACTACTAATCTCAATTTTGATGCCCATAGTGCTTCCAGTCAAAGAAGAAAATCTAAAAGCCGGAAGAGAAAGGTAATTTGTCACTTGTGCAAAGAAAAAGGGCATGTGAGGAAAAATTGTCCTTCCATAAATAACAAGGCAAAGAAGAGGTCAAACGTTTCCACATCATCATCTTACTCAAGTGAAGCCTCCTCTTACCATGACGATGAAGCCATCTCAAAAGAATGCCTCATGAATTATAACAATGAGGTACACTCCTCTCCTTCTAGTCATGTTAATAATAATGATAGTATTAGCTCATCTAGTTCTCATGATTTTAATGAATTGATGGATGAGTATAAAATCATGTATGCCTTGATGGTTAAAAAGGACAAGGAAAACAAAAAATTGAAGAAAGAAAATTCAAATCTTAGCTCTCAATTACATGATGTAAAATTAGAAAATGAGGAGCTAAGAATTAGTGTCCCCAATCCATGCCATGATACTTTAAGTATTGACACTAAGGATTTGAAAAATAAAAATGACATATTGAAGAATGAAAATAGCATGTTGAAAACTCAATTGCATGTTATTCATAAATCCATGAACGACTTGAAAAATAAGGTTGTTTTCCTAAATAAGAAATGTTATAATATATCTAGTAATTCATCATCTAAGAATTTTAGAAATACAAATGTTTCTTTCAAGAATGCTTATGCTCATCATGCTTCTCATGTAGGGCTGGCAACGGATCGGATACGGTGTGGATAGTACATTATCCGCATCCGCACCTCATATCTGTATATCTGTATCCGCACCGTATCCGCCACGGATATGAATATGAATATCCATATCCACACCGCTTCAAATACGGATATCCGCACCGTATCCATATCCGCATCCGTATTTAAAAATATATATTAAAATAATATATTTAATTTAAAAATCAATAAATACCCTATTTATTGATCCAAAATAAGTATATAATATATTTTAAACTACTCAACCACAATTTATAATTTAACAACCATCAACCATAATATGTACATTAAATCAAATTGAAACGAACAACATTAAGATACATAAATCATCTAAATAGCAATCTGATACTAGCTAAAAAAAATTATAATATGAGTAATTACTAGCATCTAAAATTCTAAATAGCTACAACATACACCACCATCAATTTATAATTTGAACAAACCATAAGTCCATAATACTTCAAATCATTTGAGAAATTTAAAATTAGCTACAACATACATCAATTTAAAACAAGAGTCCTAATTTGAAACAAGTTACATCAAATCAACCACCATAATTTTAGCAGCCATAAATCCCATAATATATCTAGCTACAACATATATAAATCAGAATTCAACAACAATTCAATAAAGTACTTCAAAATTAAATCAGTCTTTTGTGAAGATCATCCAATATATAGCACATTAAAATGCTCTTCCAAAGTTCTCACACCATGTTCTCTTCATTGTTCTTCAATCCTACAAATTAGAAACAAAATCCAAATATATAACACATATTAAAATAATATAATTCAACAAAAATTATGTATGCAATTACCATTACGTAAGATTCATTCATCCCTACACTGTCATCCTCTTCTATTTCTTCAAACACTTTGGCAACATTTGAAGTAGAACCTATAAGAAAATAAATAAATAATATAAATGAACTAATCATAAAAAGAATTAATCATAGTTCAATCAATTACAATAGTCAATTAACCATAGCACATTAATAAGAATCATCAGAAAAAATACCCAAATCACTAAAAGCTATGGGATTTTATGAATATGGAAGTAATAAAGTACTGATTATATAGTTGAAAAGAACACAAAGAAATTAATAGAACACTAACTTATATCCCTATTAATGCTAAAAAAGTTTCTTGCAATCAAATGGTTGGAAGCATTAAATGAACTAATCATGAAATGAATTAAAAGAACAAATAAACTAACTATATATACCTTCTTTAAACATACTTGACAACCAATTTTGAGTACAAGTTAATGCTTCCACGGTTTCTGGATGAAGGCTACTACGTTGTTGGCTCACCAATCGTCCACCGGTACTAAATGTAGACTCAGAAGCAACTGTAGATACAGGAATACTTAATATGTCTCGAGCAATTGCTTGTAAAATAGGAAATTTTGCACCATTTGATTTCCACCAAGTTAAAATGTCACTACTACTAGTTCTTGGCAACACATCTTCCTCCAAATATATATCCAAATCATTCCTAGTGCGTTTTCTCTTTTTACTAAGAAACTCATCATAACCAACACCAAATTGAATGTCAGCCTTACTAGAACCAACTACTTGAGAAGATGGTCTTAAAGGTCTCTCATTTTCAGTTGTCATTCTTGCATTATATTCATCAACTAAGTTTCTTGCAATACTTCTAACTCTTTCAACTTCAAAAAAACTTTCATCGCCGTATAACATGCCATAATAGTATTTAATGAGGTCCATCTTATATCTTGGATCCAATAATGTTGCAACTCCCATCACACCATGAATCACCTTCCAATATTTCTCAAATTTATCCATCATCTTTGTAGCCATCAAAGAAAATGTTTGATTATCGCCATTGATCCATTCCTTAAGTGCCATCTTGATCTCACAAACCTTTGGAAAATAAATATTGGCCGTAGAATATTCTCTTCCAGAAAATAACTCTGTGACATCATGAAAAATCTTGAGTTTATCACAAACTTCTTTTGTCATTTTCCACTCGTAATCAGATGGCAAATTCTTATACTTCGGCTCACGAGTCTTCAAACGAGTGAAAACATCTTTATATGGCAATGCGGACACAAGCATCAAGTATGTAGAATTCCATCTTGTTTTTACATCTTGACTTAATTTTCTTGTAACACAAATCTTTAATTGTCGTGCTGCCTCCTCAAACCTCTCTTGCCTTTTTGGTGTAGCTGTCCAATAAACTACACTCTCTCGTATGTTACTGATAGTAGAGCCAATAATGTCCAAACCATCTTTCACAATCAAGTTCAATGTATGTGCTCCACATCACATATGAAAAAACTCTCCTTCCAATATCATTGTTGTAGGAGAAAGCCTATCTTTTAAAAGCTGAATCACACTATCATTCACAGAACAATTATCAACTGTAAGTGTAGACAACTTCCTATCAATATTCCATTTCAGAAAACAATCCATTAGAACATCTGTAATCACCTCTTTAGTGTGAGGGGCAGGAACATAATAAAACCTAAAACATAAATAAACACTATATAAATATAAATATGACATTTTTTCATAATAAAATTTCTTTTGCAATAAATAAAATATACCTGATTAAGCGATTTTGCAATCGCCACTCATCATCAATGTAATGTGTTGTAACAGCCATGTACCCTTTCATTTGATGATCAGATGTCCACATATCTGTTGTAATTGCAACTCTTCCCATATTACTTTCCAAAGCCTCCATTATTTTGCTCTTGTACTCATTATAAATCTTCATGATGTCAGCTCTCAAAGTGTTTCGAGTGGGTATGTTAAATGAACGTTGGAGGCTATGTGAATATCTTCTAAAATAATTGTGATCAACTATTGACAATGGATACTTGTGAATAATTATCATATTGGCAAGTTCTTTTCTACTCACAGTTTGATCAAAAATATAATTTTGAATCTTTGACTTTCTTTCTACCGTGTTCTCATTCCTAGTGAGCACCATTTGCCGAAGATCTTGTGTCGATCTCTTAGCACATCTTTTATAATGCTCGTGTAAATTTGATGTGCCACTTTTCCCTCCACCACCTAATTTTTTATTGCAATAAATACAAATTGCTTTCCAAACTCCATCTATTTTGTCTCTTTTGAAATGAGCCCACATAGGAGAAGTAAATTTCTTCTTGGTAGAAGAGTTTGAATCGTCCACAGATTGGACATTAGGAGATGACTCGTCCACAGATTGGACTGTAGGAAGAGATTCATTTGAATCGACTGTACCCACATGAGGGGTTTCTTGTTCATTTGGATTCTCAATATTATTAATAGTATCACCCATATCTTCTACATAAAAGAATAAACATGATATTTATTTAATCACCTCTAAATAAGGAAATAATTTATCCTGCAATTCAAATGCTACTTAACATGAAGGTAGATATACCATATAATTGAAGCAATGAATCAATCTATTTTGGCTTTATATGACCCAATCCATCCACTAAAAAATATTTGCTTAAAAAAGACAGCCATCAAGAAAACATTACCATCATAATGAGTTAATGACAACATTATAGGTAGTACGATTTAAACACCTACACCTTATTGGGGATGCTTTCGGTAAAGCAGATTAAAGAGCACAATGATTTTACTATCCTCAAGTTTCAGCAAAGCTGTTCTTCGGTTCTTATAAAATTACTATCTAAGCAGTAGCATTTTAAGATATACAGTAATAAGTTGATCACAACAAGAATACAAGATATTGATCAAAGTGACGAAATCAGAGAATTAGATGACAATCTTTTCTGACATTTTCATCACCAACTATATATATATGACAATGATTCAACTCATTTCAGGCCAAAAAATTCCCTGATTTGAATGCAGTTTTCAAAGCTTTACAATTCAATAAAGCAAACTGCGGGCTGCGGCTGCCGAACTCTTAATACACGAAACACTTAATACGTGAAGAGATTGCCGGACTCTTAATACAGCAGAAAGCTTAATACGTGAAGAGACTCTTAAAACATTTAATAAAGCAGAAAGCTTTACAGTTTTCAAAGTTTTCAAAGCTTAATACATGAAACACTTAAATACTTAATACGTGAAGAGATTGCCGGACTCACCTGTGGGCTGCGGCTGCCGGGCTGCGTGCAGACTGCACAGAAGCGAGATGCCGGCGTGTGCTGCGGGCGACCGACTGCGTGCAGAGAAGAGAGGCGGGCTGTGTGCAGAGAAGGGAGATTAGGAGAAGAGAGACACCGGCGCTGTGTGTAGAGAAGAGAATAGAGATTAGGAGAAGAGTGACGCGCTCACCACCGGCCACTGGGATTGGTGCGGTTGTCGGCTGTCGGCAGAGAAGGGAGACGAGTGACAAACTCGTGCTGCGGCTGTCGGCTGCGTGCAGAGAAGGGAGACGCCGAGTCGCCGAGTCGCCGAGTGATGCACTAGGGCAGATATGGTGCGGCGATCGGCGTGAAAGGGGGGAGCAGAGATGAAGCGGACTATCGCCGAGTCGCCGAGTCGTCGTGTGCCCGTGTGTGTCGGACTGTCGGTGCCTCGGTGGTGTGTCTTCGTGAAAGCAGCGGGCGAATCAGCGAATGGATGAAGCGGCGGGTCACGGGTGAAAGAATTAGGGATTTAGGGCAAGTGGAAGAGAAGGAGCGAAGGGCAGATGGCGGGCTGGCAATTAACTCATAGGCTCAGAGTCACAGCTAAATGTTTGATATAATATATATATTAGATATAAAATTACAATATCGCCCTTGGCCCCTTACATATGTATTATATATATATAGGTAAAAAAGTAATTAAAATGAGGCGCACTACTAGAATAATGAGCATCAGCAACGGCCGAGCCGTTGCAATAGAGCCGTGACAGAAAGTCGCGTTGCTGATGACTTAGCAACGGATCAGCAACGGCCGCTCGGGCCGTCGCTAAAAATATTATCAGCAACGGTTTTGCCACAGACCCGGAGCCGTTGCTGATAACATTAATAGCAACGGCCGCTGAGTCCGTAGCAATGACGTTAGTAAAACTCCGTCGCTAAGCCGTTGCTGTAGGTCATCAGCAACGGCTTTCAATAAACTTTTAGCAACGGCTTTCCCACGGACAGCCGTGGGAAAGCCGTTGCTGATGATGTGAACCTGCAAACGAAAAAAATTAAAATTTCAAATTTCCATTGATACATTGATACATTATCTGATACATAACTCACACACCCATACCCTCATACACACATTCATTCACACATCACAAACACACCAAGATATACATCAAAACAATTATATTTATATTGATAATTATCCACGATAGTATAAAAACAATTCAAATGCAAAATTGAAGTATCAATATCCAAACAAAATAAGTTAAACAAGTTCAATATCTCAGTAACAAGTTCAATATCCAAACAAAAAATCTCACGATCACGATGGAGGATGGTCTGGATCATATGGCGGGGTCTGGAGTGCTTGAGTGTACACCAGCGTGGACTGACTCGAGGACGATGGATTAGATGATGCCGAAGAGATGCCTGCTGCGGGATGACCTGACATGTTGCGTAGCATAGCATGCATCCTCTCCATCATCTGACTCTGACGCGCGACCGTCTCCTCTAGAGTCCTTATTCTGCTACTATGATCATAACTGGATCTAGAGGTGGACGGCCGCTCACCAGCGACCGGAGGGGTCGGTGCCCCAAGTGGCCCTAGCACGGCTCGCGCATGACCACTATCTGCGAAGCCATATACGCGGCCATGGTCCCAGCCACCTGCGGCCTCGACCCACGATGCTGCGTCAAAGTTCTCGGGGGTACCCCCGCGCTGCACCACCGTCTGGCTGTAGGTCTCCTACTCGAGTTTGATTTTTTGTTTAATATTTATCATAAAACTTAAATTATAAATATATAATGAATAATTTAAACAAATATATAATTACCATAATGTATGCAGCGCGGTTGTGGATGTACTCCCCCGTCCCATGTGCTCGACGGTGAGTCCGCTCAAACACCGCCATCGGGGAGGGTCGCTGGACACTCTCGTCATCCGACACCGTCGTCTACATTTACAAAACAAATACATTAATTAGTACACATAATAACAAATAAAATATATAATTAAAAGATATACTTACCATACGGTTTGCGTGCACTGCAAATGCAACAGAGCCGCCGGTGTGACGCGCTGCTCCCCCCGACATGCGATTTCTAGCCGCATTCCGAGAAACCTCCTGCCATCGATCCGTCGACCATATCCCCACGAGCTGGTCCCATATATCCAGAGTAATCCAACCGGGGCCGTATCTCCGAGTCTCCGCGATGTTAGTGGTCCCAGCTCGGGCCATCGCTTGGGACCGAGCCTGCCCCAGCTGCCCGTTGTACCTTGCCCGGGAAATAGAAGATCTCGAAATGCCATCAGAAGTAATCTCTGCATGAATACATGACAATCATGGCTCTTCATCCCTAATATTTTGCAATCATCGACGTTCACACATCGAGATAAGTTTGAAGCATATCCATCGGGTAATCTGAGTTCTTTTACCCATTGACAAACATCTTTGATCTGTTGTTTATTTAACACATATAGGACCTTCGATTTCAGATATCGTCCGTTGACCTCTTGTAACTCCAACTTTGGTCTTTTACAAAGTATTTTCAGATCATGTCGGGCTTTGACATTATCTTTAGTTTTTCTAGAAATATCCATCAAAGTGTTGAAAATATTATCAAACACATTTTTTTCAATGTGCATGACATCTAAATTATGTCGAATCAATAATGAACTCCAATAGGGCAATTCCCAAAAGATACTTTTTTTCACCCAGTTGTGTGTTTGGCCAAAACCTGACACTCTTTCATTGCGACCAAATACTATATCCGGAAGTGCTGAAACACGTGCTAACATTTGTTCACCAGACAACATCGGTGGTGGCCCATCTCTTTCGACTCTGCCCTTAGTAAATTTATTACGATTCCTTCGATACTGATGATTAACCGGTAGGAATCGACGATGACAATCAAAGAATGAGATTTTTCGTCCGTTCTGAAGACTGGTTGATTTAGAGTGTTCCATACAATACGGGCAAGAGAGTCGGCCGTGAGTGCTCCAACCCGACAACATGCCGTACGCGGGGAAATCACTAATTGTCCACAAGACCGCGGCCTTTAAATTGAAGTTTTGCTTCCGATGACAATCATAAGTGACAGCTCCCTCAGTCCACAATGTTTTCAATTCATCTATCAAGGGTCTGAGAAATATGTCAATTTCTTTTCGCGGACCCTTAGGACCCGGAATAATCATCGAAAGATAAATAAATTCATCTTTCATGCACATTGACGGTGGCAAATTATAAACTGTCAGCAGCACTGGCCAAACTGAATAAGGAGTTGCAGAATGTCCAAACGGATTAAAACCATCTGTGCACAATCCCAATCTGATATTTCTAGTATCCCTAGCAAATGAAGGATAACATGTATCCAAATGTTTCCATGCTTCACTGTCAGATGGATGAGTCATTACTATATCATCACGACTTCTTGCATGCCAACTCATGTAGGGGGCTGTCTTTTCCGACATGAATAATCTTTGAAGCCTCGGTGTTAGTGGAAAATACCGAAGCACCTTAAACGAGATATTTTTCTGTCGGATCGATTTCTTCTCCTTGTAACGAGGGTGTTGACATACAGGGCATTTATCCAACTGCACATTTTCTTTATAATATAAAATACAGTTATTTTGGCACGCGTGTATTTTTTCGTACCCAAGCCCCAATTTTCTCATTAGCTTTTTAGTCTTATAAAAAGTTGGCTCAAACTTGTTATCAGTAGGCAGCATTCCATTAATCAATCCAGCAATCCGATCATACGCAACTCCGCTGATGTTACAATCGGCCTTGATGTTTAAGAGCTGTGTCATTGCTGAAAACCTAGTGTATTTAGGATAATTCTCATACAAAGGTTCATCGGCAGCTTTCAACATCTCGTAAAATTCTGCAGCTTCTTTATTCGGTAATTCAATCTCTACCGCAGCCCCTACTTCTGTGATATCAACCGCTGTAGTATCTGGTGGGACTGATGTCTGAAGAACTGGCCGATCAACATTATCATTCAGGCGGAATTGACCCCTAAGACTATCAAGTATCATAGTTCTATAGGGATTACATTGACTGGATGAAGAAGCACCAGCAGAGGAAGATTCACCATATGTCTGAACGATAGGATTGCTCGACGTCCCGACTTCGCGTGACTCCCCGTGACAAGTCCATAGAAAATATCTTGGTGCAAATCCTTTGCTATATAGATGCAGAGTGACAGTCTCCCGATCCAAAAATCGTCCATTTGAACAAATGCGGCACGGACATCGAATTTGATCACCCATGCTAACGAAATTCTGATTCGAATAGGCGAAATTTAGGAAGTACGTTACGCCTAATCGAAACTCATTCGTTAAAGCTCCACGATCAAGACGTCGGTACATTCAACTTCGATCAGCCGACAAGATTCTGTCAATCAATGACAATTTCTTTGGTTAATGTCTTTAGGTGAGATTGTCCTATTCCATTCGGGATTTATGTTATTCGTACTGCACTTACGTTTTTATTTTAACTGTTAACTAATTATTCTAAATTTCGGCAGCATCTCCCTACAGTTCTCTGAATACGCATATCATCTGGGCGCGTATCGGAGAACAAGAGAGATGTTGCCGAAATTTAGAATAATTAGTTAACAGTTAAAATAAAAACGTAAGTGCAGTACAAATAACTATATTCCCAAATTGTCCAATCAGGGACAATTCAAGAATTGTACGTCGTATAAAAGATCATCTACTTCTTTTACACGAACATACAATCCCCGAACGGATCTAAGGTTTTGCTAAATCATATCCGACTCGTCGATGCGTACGTGAAACATATCAACTCGTCGGATGGATGATTATTTTCTAAATGTTTCGAGACAGTTCGAGTCCATATTGGACGATTTCGGCGCGCGTCCGAAGTGGACGATTTCGGCGGGAGTGCGAAGTGGACGATTCCGGCGCGAGTCCGAATTGGACGATTCCGGCGCGCGTCCGAAGTGGACGATTCCGGCGCGCGTTCGAAGTGGACGATTCCGGCGCGCGTCCGAAGTGGATGATTCCGGCGCGCGTCCGAAATTAATCTAAACCCTAATAATTAATCTAACAAATTAAATAATTAATCTAAACAATTAATTAACAATTATAAAATAATATAATATATATATATATATATAATTATAAATTCCAGCGCCGGAGTCCACCCTCCGGGGCCGGCGTACAGTGGCCGGACACACTGTCCGGCCACTGTACAAGGTCCGACGGCGGCCATCGGCCGACCGCCGCCGGCCGAAACCCTAGAAATAGGGTTTCAGTCGGATTGATTCCCGCCGGCCGCAACGGGAAGAGACGGCCGACGGCGAGGCATACCTGGACAAGTCGGCAGCAGCGGGAGGAGGAAGAGGCGTCGTCGGCGTCGGCGGCGTCGGCAGCAGCGGTGAGAGGCGTCGGCAGGAGCGGCGGCGGCAGCAGCGGGAGGAAGAAGGGTCGGGCGCGAGAGCGTGCCCTATATAAACTTATCAGCAACGGCTCACTCGCCCGTTAGAAAGCCGTTGCTGATAAGTTATCATCAGCAACGGCTCACTTGTCCATTAGCAAGCCGTTGCTGATATTTTAATTATCAGCAACGGCTCGCCTTTCCGTCAGAAAGCCGTTGCTGATAATTAAAATAATCTGCAACGGCTCGGATGTCCATTAGAACGCCGTTGCAGATACAAATATCTGCAACGGCTCGAGCGGCCGTAAGAATGCCGTTGCAAATAGCAACGGCTTGAGCGGCCGTTGCTGAAAACCAAGTTTCTAGTAGTGGCGGATAGGCGGTGCGGATACGGTGCGGATACACAAACAAATCCATATCCGCACCGTATCCGCGCGGATATGAAATTTTTAGATCCATATTTGTATCCATATTTGTTTTTATTTGCGGATACGGATCGGATACAGTACGAATGCGGTTTTTAGTTGGCGAATACAGATAAAATTGCCAGCCCTATTCTCATGTCCAACATTCTAACATTAAACCCCATGTTCAAAAGAAAGTTATTTCCTGTAAGAATGCTCATGCTCAACATAGTTCACATTTCAAGCATTCTAATGATAAACTTCATGTCCATAATAAAAATGAAAAGAAGAGATTTAATGGACATTGTTTTTATTGTGGTGTCTACGGGCATGCTATTTATGATTGCACTTTCAAGATGAACCCAAGTGTAGCAAAAACACTTTGGGTTCCCAAGCCAACTCACCCCCAAGGACCCAAAGCCATTTGGGTACCAAAGATTTCATCCTCTCTTGTAGAGGGAGTAACCACATAAGGATGAGTTGATGATGGTTGGTGGGAGTTGCATGAAGACTTAAAGCTTCACCAAATTCTTGGTTGCAACTTCAAACCATCATGATGCCATAGGTATGGAAATTGGCATCTTGGTATACTTTTTTATCATCTCCTTACTTTAGCTTGTTTTATTTAAGTTGGAGTTATGATACATGCTTAAAATTAATTATTTTCCCCGCTCTTGTAAAAGAGTTATTTTGAAAATGATTTTTGATTTTTTGATCTTCGGTCTCCTCGGAGACCTAAGTGGCCTGTAATTGGCCTAAGCGACCTTGCGTTTCTAAATCGTAGGTTCATTGTGGCCTTTCGATTTTCAACCAATAGGAAGGGTTGGAGATCTTATGTTTCAAAATTTTATATTTTGAGATCTCTTGATTCATTTTGTTATCATGAATAATTATTTTGAAATTGAATCCATGCTATTTAGTAAAGTTGAATTTGAAAAATGATATTTGGTTTTTCACTTCACTATTTAGTTTAATAGCTTGCATGTAGATTTGATTTCATTTTCTATTTACGAAGTATACTTGCAAGTTATAAGTTTTTAGGAAGGCTAATTAGGAAGAAAAAGATTAGTTTGGCTAAATCTTCAAGTATAAGGTATAACTTGAATAAATCCAAAATCTTAGTGTTATACCTCAATGTTTATGCTTAAAATATGTCTCTTTACTCATTATGGTAATTACATGTAAAATCTTTGATTTCTCATGAGTAGGTAAAAACTTTAGTACTTAGACAAATTTCATTAAATGAAACTTGCTCTAGGTAAATACCTATTAATAGAGACCTTCTTATAAGTCCAAACTAGTTTAACATGGTTAGAGATCTTATTCCTCAAATGTTTCATATCTTAGGATCTCTTAAATTCATTTTGATATCATGAAATCTTTCTTTAAAATGAATCTTAACTATCTAGCATAGGTTAAGGTTTTAAATGAAACTTTGCTATTTAGTATGTTAGCTTGCTAGTAGGCGTATTAATTTCATTATCTACTAATGAAGTCTACTTGCAAGTTGTGAATGTAAATGGAAGGTTAGGCTATCTAAAAGAAAATGAAAAATGAAATGAAAAGGTTGGGCAAATTTCTAAAGACTAAGGTATGATTTTAATTATTGCAAATATCTTTGTATAAAAAATTGAATTTTCATGCTTTAATGATGTCTCTATATGCTCATGATTGATTATGCATGATAAATACTTGAATTTTTATGAGTAAGAAAATTTTTGTTAACTTAGCTCATTTCATGATATCATGATATTTATGAAATCGAACTAGGTTAAAATTCTTATTTAGAGACCTCACTTTAAGTTAAAAGTTTGATGAACATGTTTAGATACACATATCACATGAGTCTAGATATTTAAAATTGAAAATTCATGTCTAGATGAACAATATGATAACTATTTCACTTTAGAGGACTTAAGTTTGAGAAGGTTTGACCCAAGTCAACAAATCGACTTGGTCACTTCATTTTAAGTTCAAATCTCATAAACATGTTTAGAAATAAGGATGACATGTTTTCATGCATTTTGAATAAAAATTTCATATGAATATGGATAAAATGACATAAAGGTCAATTCATGCTTATCTTTTTTGAACCATGTTGACCCAAGTCAACAAGTTGACTTAAAGGTCTTATTTTCAATCCATATTTGTGGAACATGTTTAGATTTACTCATGTTAGGTATCCGTAGGTTTAAATTTGAAAAATCATGAGTAAATATTAAGATTGAAACTTAGCAAGCTTCATAAAAACTAGTTTAGTTTTGAATGAAACCATGCTAGGTTGATATCTTGACTTAAGGACATATTTTCATTTCAAACTTGATATATACTCTTTGCATGACCATCATGTGGTGTCATGAAAGTTTGAATGAAAATTGAACAAGTTATAAGAATAACTGAAAATTACAAAAATACTATTTCAACCTACAATTGGTATGAATTTCAGTTATTTCTAGGAAAATATAGAAAAATCTTTTTTAGATGATTCTTGAAACTACATATTCACTGAAAAATCTAGTTTTATCAGTAAAAATTTCAAAAAGTTTCATCAAGAATCGGATTTAAAGTGAATTTTTGAAGTTGGATTTCAAAACACAAAGTATCATTATTCTTGAAACGCTAATCTTTTCGATACTTTGATTTTTCTTCAAAAATTTCAATAAAAACTCATGTACACCATTTGGATTCCATTTCTAATATCATTCACACAATTTCATGAGTAAAATCATTTCTATGAATGATTTTGATATTTTGGATCATAGCTAGGATCAATTTATTTATTAAAATCAATATAGGATGAAAAATGGTCTTTGAAAATTCATTTTGAGTTCAAACTTCATTTATGCATTTCAAATGACCATTCAATATTTGGTATCAAAATTTTCATCCAAAAATTGGTACCAAAGTTTTTTATCAAAAATATAATTTTGTATAGATTTAAAAGTTTGATTTTTTCAAAACTTGAAGCATAGGTTGACCTAAGTCAACAACATAACTTAAAGAATTCATCTTAAGTACACAAACTTGATTCATAGACTTACATTATCTCATGTTTAATGTCTCGATGCCTAAGTTTGAGAAAATATGAGTAGATAGCAAAACTTAAGACTTAGCACCTTCATGTTTTCATGCTTATTTCAAATGAAAATGTGCTAAGTTCATATTTAGATCAAATGACATTAGTTTCACTTCAAACTTAATACATGAGTTAAATGACCATATCTTGGTATTTTGAAAGTTTGAATGAAATCTAAAAATGTCATGAAAAACATATGAATACATTCATACTTGAGTGCATACATGATTGAGTGTTGAATTGTATCTATCATTCTTTTATCATGTATGTCTTTGTTTCATATCAAATTACTTATTTTCCATCCATTTGGTTGAGATTTCCATGTTTCATGAAAAATACTCCTTAGAGTCTCAACTAAAAAATAATTGTGTTTCTTGCCCTTTTTCATTGATGTCAAAAGGGGGAGAAGAGTATAAGTAAAAAGGGAAAAAAAGTATAAGAAAATATAGGATAAAACTATAGGTAAAGGGGAGGAAAATATAGGAAATCCATGCATATAGATAGATGGGAGTTTATTCTTATAGATATGCATGTTGATAGGGAGAGAAATCCCTTAGTTGATATCCTTCTATGCCTTAATGATTATATTTTCTTAAGGATGTTTGTCATCATCAAAAAGGGGGAGATTGTAGGCTTTAGATTTTCAACCTTAGTATTAATCTCGGTTTTGATGGTTTTGATGATAACAAATATGGGACTAATGATTTCATTGAGAATATCTTCAGGTTCCATATCAATAGCGTTCGATGTCCTCGATCGAAAAAATTAGAGAAATCGGAAATCAGAAGGACATTGATCGTCATGCTCGGGTTCGTCACGGAAGTTTCTCAAAGATTGACGAGTGCACCAAAGATGCATTGGACGAGCTCAAAGATCAGATGGAAAGCTCTCCAAGATGATGCTCGTTGAAAGCCAGAACCCGAAAATAAAGCGTGGAAGAAATCGGCTGAAAAATACAACTCAGCCTAAGTTCAGTCGACCGATCGGTCGATCGAATAGGGTAAAGTTAATGGCACCAGCCATTTCGGTCGACCGACTAGTGCCAAAATCAGGCAGTAGGCATTCGGTCAACCCGTCGGTCGACCGGCGGTCGACCCATTGAAGCCCAAAACGGGAAGTAGCTCTGTCGGTCGACCAGCCGGTCGACCGACCTGTGGATACCCGTAGATGCAGATCACGTCGATCAACCGATGGGTCGACTGAAGGTCGGGATCGCAATTTTTGCGTCTGGGCGGTCGACCCATCGATCGATCGACCACAGAGAGAAAGCAGTGGTCGAATGACCGGTCGATCGGTCGATCGACCGACCTATCGACCAGCGGCCTGTAACTGATAGAAAACTATCCATTGAGCTATCGTTTCTTCAGAAGGGTATAAACACACCCTTATATGATTCATTTAATCTTCTTCCGTAACTTCTACAGATATTATTGAGCATTTAAAGGGGAGTGTAAAGCCTTCCAAGTGATTGATTGAAGCACGCCTATTCTTCTGTCGAGTTCTTCTTCAAGCGCCAGCTGCTTCCCTCAACTCTGCTGCAACACAAGATTTATCTTCCATCAAGTTGGAGGTTCTAAGGCTTGGAAAAGAGTAGATAATTTTATTTTACTTTAAGCTCTTTTCCCTTGTAATTTTATTTGTTGTTTGAACTGGTTTTTGATTTGGGTTTATGAGAAGACCTTGTGTTAGGTCTTGCGTATAAGTGGTATCCTTGGTGTAGAGGGACTAAAGCCACTTGTCTAAACGTAGTATTTACTAGGATTAGTTTAGTTGTCCCTTAGGGTTGAGGTGGATGAGTGCTCTCGATAAGAAAGCGAAGACTTCCGGGTGTGGAAGTACCTTAGGTCGAGAGTGAGACTCTTCAAGTGAAAAGTCCTCTGTGTAAGAGAAACGTAAATTAATCTAGTAAAACTAGTTTGGAAATCCTAAGTGGGGTGCTTAGGTAGTGGAGTAGGCATTGGGGCCGAACCACTATAAATCCTGTGTTTGCATTGATCTTGTGTTCCTTGCATGTTTTAGTTGCTTATCATTTTTATATATTGCTTCCGTTTATTTCTTGATTCGTGAATTGCCTAACGTTTTAAGAAAACGATTAAAATTGTAACTTAGGCGAATAATGTAGTAAACACACTATTCACCCCCCCTCTAGTGTCGCCATTTCGCCCACAACCTCAACTGGCCGCTCCTCATAAGAAACTGTTGAATCCACCTCCACTACGGTAGGCTTAATCACATGGGACTCATCCCGAATGTACTTCTTCAGCATAGACATATGGAATACAGGATGCACCTGGTCCATACCCGGAGGTAAAGCCAACTCATATGCCACAGCTCCCCTGCGCCTGAGAATAGGGAACGACCCGATGAACCTAGGGCTTAGCTTCCCTTTCTTACCAAATCTCACCACCCATTTCATAGGGGATACCTTGAGGAGTACCTTATCCCCCTCAGCAAACTCTACCTCCCTGTCCTTTCCATCCGCATACATCTTCTGGCGACTCTGAGCTGCCAACAATCTTTTTCTGATTAGCTTCACCTTTTCCACTACCTCCTCCACCAGGTCAGGTCCCATCATGAGGGAATCCTCTGCCTCAAACCAGCCTACCGGCGACCTGCATCTCTGTCATACAATGCCTCAAATGGGGTCATCCCGATGCTACTGTGATAGCTGTTATTGTAGACAAACTCAATCAGAGGTAAATGCCCCTCCCAACTGCCCTCCAATCTAGAACACATGCTCTCAGCATATCCTCCAGCGTCTGAATAGTCCACTCTGACTGACCATCTGTCTGAGGATAAAAATGTGGTACTGAACCGAACTTGAGTGCCCAACGCCTCCTGAAAAGACTGCCAGAATCGAGCTGTGAACTGAGTGCCCCGATCTGAGATGATCATAACCGGAACACCATGATAAGCGACGATCCGATCCAAAAACAACCTTGTATATTGCTCAGCATAAAAGGTCATCTTAACTGGTATAAAATGTGAAGTATTGGTTAGGAGATCCACCGCTACCTAGATAGAATCATTGCCCTTCCCTGACTTTGGCAACCCAGTCACAAAATCCATTGTTATCTTCTCTCATTTCAACTCTAGTACTTCTAGGTTCTGGAGCAACCCTGCCAGTTTCAAATGCTCAGCCTTAACCTGCTGACACACCAGGCACTTAGACACGAACTCGGCCACTTCTCTTTTCATGCCTTTCCACCAATAATTCTTCCCTAGGTCGCGGTACATCTTCGTGGCTCCCAGATGCATAGTGTATGTGGACCGATGAGCCATCTCTATCACCTGCCTGCGAACCTCGGTCATATCTGGCACCACTATCGGCATCGCCCCTTCTAGCCAGATCCTTAGTGAGAGCATAGAAAGCATCCTCCTCCTGCGCTGCTCGCAGCATGACTACCAAAATGGATTGCACCCTTAGGTGAGCCACCAGCGCACCAGAAGCTGATACTGACAAGACTGCCCTACCATCCAAACTCATGGCCAAATCCTGAGCCAACGGCCTCCTCCTAACTGTCAAATGCGCCAGACTGCCTATAGACTTTCTGCTCAAAGCATCAGCTATCACATTAGCCTTCCCCGGATGGTATATGATCATGCAGTCATAGTCTTTCAAGAGCTCAAACCATTTTCTCTGTCTCATATTCAACTCCTTCTAGGTGAGCAAATACTGGAGGCTCTTATGATTAGTGTATATCTCACAAGCCTCGCTATAAAAGTAGTGAAGCCACAGCTTCAATGAGAACACCGCTGCTGCCAGCCCAAGGTCATGAGTTGGGTAATTCTTCTCGTGAACTTTCAACTGCCTGGAGGCATAAGCTATCACGCTGCCATTTTGCATTAACACACAACCCAAGCCGACCCGAGAGGCATCGCAGTAAACAACAAATCCTCCTAAGCCCGAGGGTACTGCTAGAACTAGTGTCAACGTCAAGCGACCCTTGAGCTTCAGAAAGCTCTCCTCGCACTTACTGTCCCATTCGAACTTGACCTTCTTCTGAGTCAGGCGGGTCAATGGTGCTGTGATCCTGAAGAAATTCTCCACAATTTTTTTGTAATAGTCTGTCAACCCCAGGAAATTGCGGATCTCAGTGACATTAGTCGGCCTCTTCTAATTCTAAACTACTTCTATCTTTGCGGGGTCCACCTTTACCCCTTCCTTGGACACCACATTATCACGGACTAACTATTTGGGCGAAAAATGTCCGTGCAGCTCCCTCGCTTCCCATTCGAGGAATCAGCCTTAAGCCAATCTGCTTGGCCAATGTCGAAAAGTCGCATGCTCCCACTTCGCGTGGGTCATAACCTATCAGTGCTTTGACACAAAAACGTTATTGGGCCAAATGGCCGATTGCATGAAAATGCTGGAAAATGCTTGAACGAAAGACTAGAGTGTGCCCATGCTATACTTGGGTACTATACTTGTGGAGCCTAACCCCCAAGTGTCACCCCCAAGGTTTCCAAAAGCACGAGGAGCTTGACAAAATTCCTATGTTCGCACACCCCCACCGTCCATGCCACGCCTAGGCAAATGAGACTGTTTCCCTAGGCGTGAGCAAGAGCGAGGAGCATTTTACATGGATGCTCATGATGCAATATTTACAATGCACGTTAGGGACCATCATGACACATACAGGACTTGACAACCCCGAAGGTCCCTCACTACATAGCCCAGGAACCCCACACTCTCCAGCCAGAACTCGCACTTGGAGAATTCGGCATACAAGCGGTGCTCTCGGAGAGTCTCTAGAACCATCTGCAAGTGCTCAGCATGCTCCTCTTTACTCCTGGAATATATCAAGATATCATCAATGAACACTATCACAAATTTATCCAAGTATTCCCTGAACACTCGGTTCATAAATGCTGCAAGTGCATTAGTCAGCCCGAAGGACATCACCAGGAACTCAAAGTGCTCATACCTCGACCTGAAAGTAGCCTTAGGGACGTCACTATCTCGGATCCTCAACTGATGGTACCCTGACCGCATGTCAATCTTGGAAAACCACTGAGCTCCCTGAAGCTGATCAAATAAATCATCAATCCTGGGCAGCGAGTACCGATTCTTCACCGTTACTTTGTTAAGCTGCCGGTAATCAATGCACATCTGCATGGACCCATCTTTCTTTTTCACAAAGAGCACTGGAGCACCCCTAGGCGAAACACTTGGTCGAATGAAGCCCAACTCAAGCAACTCCTGCAACTAGGATTTCAACTCCCACAACTCAGCTGGTGCCATCCGGTACGGTGGAATGGAGATCGACTTAACCCCAGGCTGCAAATCAATACAAAACTCGATCTCCCTCTTTGGAGGCAACCCTGGCAACTCCTATAGGAACACATCAGAGAACCCGCATACCACAGGCGTCCCCTCGATGTCCCTAGCCGCACCTCCACCTCCTTCTGCCCCAGACACAAAGGCCAAGAAGGACTAGCATCCACCCAGAAGTAGCTTCCGAGCCTTGAGAGCTGAAATTGTCATCAACGAATCTCCCCTTCCCTCACCCTGGATGGTAAACTGGGGCAACCTGGGCTTACTAAAAATCACAGTCTTAGCCCTGTAATCCACTGAGGAAAAATGGTTTGTCAACCACTCAATTCCCAAAATTACATCAAACTCCAGCATCGGCAGGAGTGTCAATTCGGCCATCAACACATGCCCACAAATGACAACCTCTCAGCCCCGAAAGACTGTCTCTGCCATCACAAAAATGCTCGTAGGCGTAAATACCACAAGAGGCAAATCAAGCACAGACGGTTCCCCTGCCAACTTAGCAGCAAACAAAGTAGATACAAAAGAGTGTGTGGCACCCGGATCGAATAAGACATATGCAATAGCAGAACCTACAACAAGGTTACCTGACACTACTGCCCTGGATGCCTCAGCGCCCTCTTGGTTCATAGAAAACACTCGTGCAATGGGCCTCTCTGAACCACCAGCTCGCTGGCCTCCTCTCTGAGTCTAACCCCTCTGAGCTATGGAACCCACTGACATCGGCGCCTTTCCTCTGATCTGATTTGGTTGCTGACTGCCCTTGCTAGGACAATCCATTTTGTAATGCCTAGTCTGCCCACAGCTGAAACATACCTCTGAACATCCCCAGCAAGCCCCCTAGTATTTCCTGTGACATCGGTTACACTACTGTGGCCCATGTCTCCGCTGCGAATCTCTAGATGATGCCCCTGGTCCTTAACCCATTTTGCCTCTAGAATTGTTATGACCTCCGCCCTATGGTGGATCTGCTGTTCTGAGAGTCCCCTCAGAGTGAGCTGGCCGACCCCCCAAAGGTGGGGCCAAAACTTTTTCTTCCGGGGATCATCATGTATGTCTGTTAGTACTAGTGCCTCCTTTCGAAGCGTCTCATCTATAACCCGAGCAAAGAAAGTGTCCTCTATGTAATGGATGAGTCTGGCGATCTGCGGCCTCAGCCCCTCGACAAATCTCTTGACCCTGGTGGTCTCTGTGGCTATCAAGGTGGGATGGTACTTCGAGAGTCGAGTGAACTCCATCTCATAATCTGTCACCGACATACTGCCCGTCTGACGCAGTAGCTCGAACTCTTTTGCCCGTCTATCCCAGACGCTCAGTGGTGGGTACTTCTCCACCATAGCAGCTCTAAACTCCTCCCAAGTAGGGGGTGGTGTATCTGCTGCTCTGCGGTCCTTCCAGGTGTGAATTCAATCCTTGGCTGGACCTCTTAACTGTAACCCGACCAGTCGAGCAGACGTCTCAGAAGAACAACCAAGCTCCCTGCACAGCTCATAGCAATCTCCTAGTGACCTCCACCTGCTGATATGTCCCTTTATACTCTGGTGGCTAGAATGCAACAAAATCTGCATCTGAAGGTGCTCGGGGGGCTCTGACCCCCAGTGCCACTGGCTGGATCACCTCTGGTGCCGCGGGTGCTGCCGGTACTAGTTGTGGCTGCTGCCTCAGCTCCTGCTCCCTGCGGAGTGCCTCATTCAACTCAGCCACTTGGGCCAGCAACTGAACAATCATGGGATCATGTCCCACCTCTTCTTGAGCCTGCGGTGGTCTCTCATGACCCCGGCCCCAACCTCGGCCTCGGCCTCGGCGCTCAGTAGAGTTGTTGTCACTACCGCTCCTTGCGGCATCAAAGGCCTCCATCTATCTGGTATCACTAGAAAAAATATGAAAATTAGCCAATTTTTAATTCACCCTAAGTCGTTAAGTAATTAAACCACAAGTCACGCTGAGGTGCAGATTTAGCCCATTGATCGCATAACATACACTTACCGTATACTGACATGCTAGCAATGCCATATACGATGATAATTCTAGGTCATAGTTAGACCGAACCACATGCTCTGATACCACATTGTCACTCCCCAACTCAGGGTCACGTGACCGGCCAGGGTATACATGCCTATACCCCACACCCTGAACCATGCACATGCCAACTCATAATAATAAATCATAGCGGAAAGAACGTAAAGAGTTTTATTATTCAAAATGAAAATCAAATCAGATTTCATAAGAAGTAAGTTTAGCAAAAAGATAAAAGTGCGAAAATAATAAATCAAGTCCAATAGACCACCAATAATGCAATCTGAAATGAATGACATAGACGTCCCCCAAGGGACTACAACTCTGAAATGCAAAAATACAGTACATGACAAACTACTACAGACTCGACTACGACCCCTAAGTAGGACTGCTATGAGATCATGTGGCTCCTCTGCCCTCCAGCCGCGCCAAGTGCTCCAGCCCACCTCACTGGTCAGGCTCTGCAAAACAAAAATAAAACGACAATGGGTGAGTTCAAAAGAACTCAGTGAGCGATTCTACCAACCCCCACGAAAAACCAAATACTGATATGAAGCATAAAGCAAAAACTCCTGACTCAAACAGGAAAGGTCACAAGGGAGTGACCAGCTAACAGGCCATGTGGCCACTACCTGCCGAAGGCAGCCAACACTCAAATGGTGAAGATCAACAGGCCTAAGCCTACCATGCCCTAAGGCAACCAAACATACTAGGATAATCGGATAGGCTCTCCAAACTTCTCCTAATATAATAAAACTCGGGAGCAATCGGGATTGGCCCATCCGAACTTGCTCCATGATACGTGTAGGAACAATTGGTAATTGCCCATCCGATGTTGCCCCTTTACAATATCACAACAATAATAAGGATTTACCTGTTCGAACTTATTCCTTAAAAACAGCTCGAAAATAATCGAGTAGGCCCTCCGAACTTATTCCACGAAGCCGAACCGGGACAATCGGGATTTGCTCATCCGAACTTGTTCCAATAAATAACGTAGGAGTAATCGAGATTCGCCCATCCGAACTTACCTATTTAAATAAGAATCTTGGGAACAATCCGGATTTGCCCGTCCGAACTTGTTTCACAAAATACGCAAGAACAATCAAGATTTATCCATCCGAACTTGTTCCATAGGTTGGGAATTAGCCATCCAACCATCCAGGCCTAGCCCCCAATCCAGCTCCTCAATGAGCCTCTCCGCCATTCATAAAGATATGGTGCATCATGACCTAAGTCAAGTCTCTCCTACGGTGTCTTATGGGTGTCCTTATTGGAAGCTTCTCAACGTACACTCCAATACCCGACCCCCAACTCCTAGACCCATAATGTCATAAACTCGTGAGATTTTATTTCATGCATAACTTATTTGTTGGTTCATAACAGATTATGTTGACCCCTTGCTCAATTTTAATTATACAATTAAAAATTTAGATCACCAGGATTAGGGTTTTGTTTTGGCTTACGAATATGCTCGAAACTGATGTATCTAACCCGAATCTAGTTTTCAGAGTGTAACCTATGTTTCCAAACTATGTTTTCTGGTCAAAACAATAGGTTATATGACTATATTCAGAAAAATACACACACCACCACAAATATTTCAAAACAACACAGATTTTATCCTTTCAGTATGAAATTCCAGCAACATTGAATTTTCAGCATAACATGAAAATAAATTCGAAATTTACAGAATATAACTCCCAAAATTACCTTCACATCAGATTCATAATCATTAAAATAAATCTCATAAAAACGATATTTATTAAGCAAGAACAACAAGCATCACACCCTCTTTAACCAAGAACCAACCTCTATGCTCAAGAATTTAAATCAAGAACCCTCATACCTTCAAGATCAAACCCATCTTTGAAACACATGATATATTTCCAAAAATCATAGATTTAATATCAAGCATGCATTTAAATTATAAGCATCAAGATTGATGAACAAATTGAATCATAGAAGGCAAGAAAAATCTACACCCTTCACTTAGGCAATTCATCAAACATTGTAGCCGAGCCCCATAGAGGAGGGTTTAGGGCCTCCTCAAGCATGGCAGACAAAAAGAACGACGAGAATTTGAGAGATTGTCATAAAATAATCAAGTACATCTTTGCCTTCAAGAAAGACTTCAAGAATTCGAAGAAACCCGAGAAGGAGGGGTAAAAACAGCCACCTAAATAGGAAGGATGATTAGAGGATCAATCCCGAACGACGGCCCTCGAATCCGGCTTCAAGAGATGGCGGCTCGACTCAAAGAAGGGGGGAGAGGGGGCGGTGGCTCCTCCTCAAGTCGTCGGCTTGAAGAGAGGGGAAGAGAGAGAGGGGTGGCTCCTCTCTGCTCGGCTCCAAGGAAGGGAGAGGGGAAGAAGGGGAGGCGGCGGCTTGGATGACTGGGTTGTTCGGCGGCTCCAAGAGGGGGGAGGGAGGGGCGGTGGCTTAGGCGGTTGGCTCCTCTCTTATCTCCAATCGGTTGGGGCGGCTTCAATAGGTAGCCGCCAGCCCTAAGGGGGGTGGATTTTTATAATCCCCTCCCACTTCCACCTAACCACACCCTAACCCGCACTTTCCTCAACCCAGATCCGCAACCCGCTAACCCAAACTAGCCCCATGAGAGAAAACAAGCAACAAACACATACACATCCACATGCAACATAATCAAATCAATTAACTCTACTAGAATATACCACATCAGCCACGGGAATCACCGACGGCTGCCTCGGCCATCAGAATAATTCATGGCTTTGTGATGGCCATAGCGGTCATGGCTGATGTAACCAAATCAGTCGCGGCTTGCATACGGCCGCCTAGGGCCGTCACTCATAGTTGATGGAGCGCACGGGGCGCGAAATAAGATAAGTGATGAGCCACGACTTAGCAGGGTTGCTAGAGCCGTTGGTGATATGAATAAGTCATTAGCCACGGCTAGAAGCAACTGTCGCTTATTAATTAATGGCGCGAACGCAGCACGAAAATTAAAACACTCTTCACCAACGGCTGAGAGAGCCGTCGGTGAAAATCCTTTTTATTTGCGTTCGTACCCGACCCTTCATCTTTCCCCCGTTGTCTTCTCTCTCCGTTGTCGACGGAGTTGTCATCGCCGCCGATCGTGTCCTCTGCACCGACTTCGTGCGTCGTCGATTTTGCCTTCTCACCGTCGAGTCGCCATCAACGAAGACGCCACCCTCGCCCTCACCGATCAATCGAGTCCCAATCGATCTCCACGCGCCGTGCACCGGCCCCAATCTCCCTCGCCGCCTTCTCCCTCACCGTCGTCCAAGTAAGCTCTTCCTCCCCTCTCCAGTCGGCACCGGCCAAAACCCTAGGGTTTCGACCGGCGTCGGTAGTAGTTATTTTTGTTAGATTAATTAAATTTAATTAATTATGGTTAATATTAGATTAATTAGGGTTATTTGTTAATTAGATTTAATTAGGGTTAATTAGTTAGATTAGATTTAATTAGGATTAATTAATTAGAGTAGTTTGTTAAAATCGCCCACTTTGAACTCGTGCGCGTCGGAATCGTCCACTTAATTTGGACTCCCGCCGGAATCGTCCACTTTGGACTCCCGCCGAAATCGTCCACTTTGGACTCACGCGTCAAAATCGTCCACGTACTTTGGACTCGCGCGGAATCATCTGCTGTGGACTCACACCGGCATACACAAATTTAGAAAATAATCAGGACGAGTTGATACGTTTCACGTACGCATCGACGAGTCAAGTTTTAATTTGGCAAAACCTTAGATCCGTTCGGGGGTTGTATGTTCGTGTAAACGAAGTAAATGATCTTTTATACGACATACAACCCTTGAATAGTCTCTAATTGGATAATTTGGGAACATAGTTATTTATATTACACTTAGTTTATTTCTTTTAGTCATTATTCATTTTTAAATTTTGGCTTGTATCTCCCTTGTTCTCCTATACACACCCAGATGATTTGCGTATTCGGAGAACTGTAGAGAGATGCTGCCAAAATTTAGAAAGAAGTTAATGACTAAAAGAGATTCTAAGTGCAATATAAACAACATGAATCCCGAATGGAATAAGACCATCCCACCTAAAGACATTACCTAAAGATATTGCCAACTTTTTGACAGAACATGTCGGGCGATCGAAGTTGGATGTACCAACGAATTCACCGTGGAGCTATAACTGACGAATTTTGAGTAGGCGCAACTTACTTCTTAAATTTTGCCTACTTGAATCAAAAATTCCTTGGTGCTTATAAAATCCGATGTCCGTGCCGAAAATGTTCGAACATAAGATTTTTGGACCGAGAAACTATCACAATGCATCTGTATACAAAAGGATTCACACCAAGATATTTTCTATGGAATTGTCATGGGGAGTCACGTCAAGTCGGGACGTCGAGCAATCTTGTTGTCCAAACTCATAGTGAATCTTCTTCCAATCCACCTAATCCTTATATAACAATGATTCTGGATAGTCTTGGAGGACAATTCCATTTAAATGATAATATTGAGTCAGTTACTAAGACGGTAGTGTCACCAGATACTATGACAGTTGAAGTCATTGAAGAACAACTTACGATACAGATTGAATTGCCGAATAAGGAGGCTGCAAAATTTTACGAGATGTTGAAAGCTGTCGATGAACCTTTATATGAGAATTATCCTAATTATACAAGATTTTCGACAATGACGCAACACCTGAACATGAAGTCTGATTGTAATATCAATGGGGTTGCGTTTGATCGGATTGCAGGCTTTATCAATGGTATGCTACCTCCAAATAACAAGTTTGAGCCAACTTTTTATAAGACAAAAAAGTTGATGAGGAAATTAGGGCTTGGGTATGAAAAGATATACGCATGCCCAAATAACTGAATTTTATATTATAAAGAAAATATACAGTTAGAGAAATATCTGGTATGTGAACATCCTCGTTACAAGGAGAAGAAATCAGTCCGACTAAAAAAATATCCCCTTTAATGTGCTTCGGTATTTTCCACTAACACCGATGCTTCAAAGGTAATTCATGTCGAAAAATACTGCCCCCTATATGAGTTGGCATGCAAGAAGTAGTGATGATACAGTATCGAAGGAATCGTGACAAATTTACCAAGGGTGGAGTCGAAAGAGATGAGCCACCACCGATGTTGTCTGGTGAACAGATGTTAGCACGTTTTCAATTGCTTCCAGATATTACTTTTGGACGGAATATAAGAATTTCAGGCTTTGGTCAAACACATAACTGGGTGAAAAAAAATATCTTTTGGGAATTGTCGTATTGGAGTTCATTATTGATTCGGCATAATTTGGACGTTATGCACATTGAAAAAAATGTGTTTGATAATATTTTTAACATTGTGATGGATATTTCTGACAAAAATAAAGATAATGTGAAGGCCCGACATGATATGAAAATACTTTGTAAGAGGCCTGAGTTAGAGTTGCAAGAGGTCAACGGACGACTTCATAAGCTAAAGGCGTCGTATGTGTAAAATAAACTACAAATGAAAGATGTGTATCAATGAATCAAAGAACTCAGATTACCCGATGGATATGCCTCAAACTTATCTCGACGTGTAAACGTCGATGAATGCAAAATATCGGGGATGAAGAGCCACTATTGTCATGTATTCATGCAGAGATTGCTTCCGATCGCGTTTCGAGATCATCTACATGATAAGATTTGGGGTCTATTGACAGAATTAAGTATGTTTTTTAAAAATATTTGTGCAAATGTACTTTAAGTCGAAGATATGTCAGTACTTGAAAATAATATTGTTGAAATCATATGCAAGCTGGAGCAATTTTTTCCTCCTTCATTTTTTGACTCGATGGAGCATCTACCGATACACTTGGCATATGAGGCATGAGTTGGTGGCCCCGTTCAATACCGGTGGATGTACTTATTTAAAAGATACATGAATTATCTGAAGAAAAAAGTAAAAAAACACCGCGGTAGTTGAAGGTTCCATAGCAGAAGCATATATAATTCAAGAAATTTCAATATTCTGCTCATTTCATTTTGAATCAACCATCAAGACAAGACTTAATCATCTTCCATGGAACGATGACAGGGGAGATCGACCATTAGATGATTGTTTAAATATCTTTTGTTACCCTGGTTGTGCTTTGGGTTCTCGTCCGTCTCGATTCTTAAACGACGAAGAGTACCATTTGACCTACTTATACGTTTTACTAAACTGTCCAAAGATTGAGAAGTTCATTGAAATATTTGACATTGAGATGGTGACAAAATACTCAATTTACAGCGATGATGAATTAAAAAGATTACGGAATCGAGAGTTCCCTAATTGGTTTCAAGCTTACAGCACAGAACACAAAGACAAAATAGATAACCAAATCTTTGAGTTTGCTAGCGGACCGACACGACTTGTACAATGTTATAATGGTTATTTTGTTAATTGATATAAATTTCACACACTTGAATATTCATCTACAAAAAAGACTATGAATGCTGGGGTCTGTGTCAAAGGGACAACGTATGCTGAATGTGATGTTGACTTTTACGGACTATTGGAAGAAGTCATAGAATTGCAATTTTTCGAATGTAAATCAGTTGCTCTTTTTAAATGTAATTGGTTCGATACAAGCGATAGGGGAATGAGAGTTCATCCAAAGTATAAACAGCTGGTTGAGGTCAATTACAAATCAAAATTGGCTTCAAATAAGCCATTTATATTGGCATCTCAAGCTGAACGTGTAAATTATATACAGTATCCATCTCGAAAGAAAGATATGGCAGATTGGCGTGTAGTCTGTAAGACTAAAGCCAGAGGAAAAATTGACTCAGTAGTTGGAGAGAATGAGCCAGCAGATGACTTCTATCAAGAAGAAGATCCTTCCGAAGTGCAACGAGTTAGTCCAATACTCGAGGATGATGGCACAGAGTTAGCTCAATTGGAAATAGAATACGTTGATGACGACGATAATGAAGTTGATGAATGATAGAATGATGATGAGGGAGAAGAAGAATTTCAAGATTCCGATACAGAAGAACAAGAAGAAGAGTATTACACAGATGATGATAATGACGATGATGAGTAATTATAAATGTGAAGTATA
Source organism: Canna indica (assembly GCA_034359265.1). Classification (NCBI taxonomy): domain Eukaryota; kingdom Viridiplantae; phylum Streptophyta; class Magnoliopsida; order Zingiberales; family Cannaceae; genus Canna; species Canna indica. Next base: position 71,494,456 of record CP136890.1, on the reverse strand, counting down.
TATTCAATTATTAAATATATATATTAATTTATTATATATAATCTAATTATATTAATTTTTTACAGCTATAGTTCGAGATATCAGTTCTCGATGAGGGATTCCTCGTAGGACCCCCTGACGATTTTCACCCGCCCTACCTGTACCCACTGACCCTTCGCCTTCCACCATCATCCCCCCACCTGATCCATCCACCGCTCCCTCACCTGATCTGACCACCATCCCCTCACCTCCGGCTACCATCCCTCCGCCACCCTCCGCAGATCTAGGACCGTCGTCTTCGAGACGTAGGCTACGAGGGCCTAACAGAATTCTCCCTCCACCACCCGAGGGAGAACTGTGTAGAGCAGTTAGTGTGCGTGGAAGACGGTAAGTATATGCATCAATTATTTCTTATAATTTATTTATAATTCAAAATATCATAATATGAATTTATATTTGGTGCAGATTTGAGCAGGAGAACATCCCCCGCACGATAGCGAAGACGATCCTGAAGTTTATGCACGGGGCATGACCTACATGGTCTCACGTGCCCCGTGAGCATATGGATTTATTGTGGCGAGAGTTCACAGTAAGTATATTTATTAAATTAATGTTAATGTTAAATATTGATCGATAATAATAATTTTTTTTTTACAGGCTCATTATATATGGCCGGAGGACCAAACCACTTTTGTTGATGCTGCATGGCAGCGTGTTCCCCACGCTCGCTATAACGAGCTGCTTCAGCAGGCCCGTCAGACCGTGATGAGACAGCCGGGGGCCACACGGATAGGGCAGACTCGGGGATACGCTCTCGAGTGGATTTCTAGCCCTGTGTGGGACCAGCTCGTTGAGCGGTGGGACACGCTTGAGTGGTAGGAGGTTTCCCGCACTGCATCGAGAAACTGCATGTTTGGGGGACGGCACGGGGGCACGCCACACTGGTGGCTCCATCTCTTTTGCAGTTCATGAGCGTCGTATGGTATGTATAATTTAATTATTTTTAATTAAATTATATATTGTGTATAATGATACTAATGTATTTGTTTTCTAATGTAAGATGCATATAGCGGAGGATGGCACCATCCAACACCCGTCGATGATGGAGGTGTTTAAGTGCACCCATCGTCGTCGACGAGGAGCGGGGGACTACGTTGATAGCAGAGTCTTTATCATAATGGTAAGTATTTATATATGTTTATTTGATTTACACAATTTTTATTTATAGTTTATATATATTTAAAATATAAACACGTGTATGAAACTTACACAAGGACTGTGATTGAGCGTGGAGGCACACCGAAGGAGTTCGACGCAGGAGCTTGGGTGGAGGCCACAGGTGGCTGGGAGCACGGCCGTGTTTATGGCTTTGCAAACAGTGGCCATGCACGCGCCCTCGACATCCCGGGCGCAGGACCAGAGCCGGATAGCGACCTTGGAGTCGGAGCTCACCCAGCAGGGACAGGCGATGGAGGAGCAGAGGCTGACGATGGAGGAGCAGAGACAGACGAATGAAGAGTTGAGACATACGATGCAGAACATGCAGGCACTCCTCACTCAGATTGCGTCTCACTCTGGCCTTCTACCGATGATGTCGCAGCCATCGTCCTCCTCGACCTAGTCAACGCTCCTGACCCAGTCATTGTCGACTCCACCGCCTCCACCGCAGCCGTGAGATTTTGATTTATTGTATTTTGTTTATATTTTGATACTTGTTTGTATACGAATAGTTGTTTATATACTTATGGTTGTATATATATGATATTTTGATAATTGTTTGCCTCCGGTTTGAGGCTTAGATTGATGATATTTATGTAAAACTTGTATGTTTGGTTTCAAATGCACGTGTATGATGTTTTCTAATTGTAATATGTGATTGAAAATAGATTGTAATCTATAAATATTATTGTATATATAAATTTATAAAAAAATTATTTTTTCAAATACAGGATATACCTTCAGCCACGGCTTAGCCATGGTCGACCGTCAGCACCAAATATTGTAAATGGCTGATGGCGTGGGCAGCACCAAATATCACGGTTGCTAATAGTATCACCGACGGTCCTGGGCCGTGGCTGATGTGTTGGTATCAGTGACAGCCACCTACTGCCTTCACTGATGTGTTTAAATCAGCGACAGCTCCCGCGGCTGTCGCTGATGATTACCTGTGACGGCTGAGAGAAGTTGTCACAACTTATCTGAGACGCGCACATCAGTGACGGTGTTTTGCCACGACTATTCCACAGCTTGAGCCGTCAGTGATGACGACAATTCTAGTACTGTAACTATATAATTAAAAGTCATAATTCAACTCACCCGAGCTCGGAAGCTCACACCGGACCATGAGTCGACTCAGCTCGACCTCGAACTAGTCCGCCAGGCTGACAAACACAAACAATAGGGAGCATGAAATTCCAGCAACATTGAATTTTCAGAAAAATACATACACCACCACAAATATTTCAAAACAACACAGATTTCAGCATGAAATTCCAGCAACATTGAATTTTCAGCATAGCATGAAAATAAATCCAAAATTTACAAAATATAACTCCCAAAATTACCATCATATCATATTCATAATCATTAAAATAAATCTCATAAAAATCATATTTATTAAGCAAGAACAACAAGCATCACAACCCTCTTTAACCAAGAACCAACCTCTATGCTCGAGAATTTAAATCAAGAACCATCATGCCTTCAAGATCAAACCCATCTTTGAAACACATGATATATTTTCAAAAATCACAGATTTAATATCAAGTGTGCATTTAAATTATAAGCATCAAGATTGATGAACAAATTGAATTATATAAGGCAAGAAAAATCTACACCCTTCACTTAGACAATTCATCGAACACTTGGAGGGCACCCCTTTTCTTCACCTTGGCCGAGCACCCCTAGGATCATCCTAGTATTGCCAAGCCCCATAGGGGAGGGTTTAGGACCTCCTCAAGCATGGCACACAAAAAGAACAGCGAGAATTCAAGAGATCATTGGAAAACAATCAAGCACATCTTTGCCTTCAAGAAAGGCTTCTAGAATTTGAAGAAACCCGAGAAGGAGGGGTAAAACCACTCACCTAAATAGGAAGGATGATTAGAGGTGCAATCCCGGATGACGGCCCTTGAATTTGGCTTCAAGAGATGACGGCTCGACTCAAAGAAGGGGGAGAGGGGGCGGCGGCTCCTCGTCAAGCCGCCCGCTTAAAGAGAGGGAACACTACTAGAAACTTGGTCTTCAGCAACGGCTATCAGCAACGGCCGCTCAAGCCGTTGCTATTTGCAACGACATTCTTACGGCCGCCCGAGCCATTGCAGATATCTGTATCTGCAACGGCGTTCTAACGGAAACCAGAGCCGTTGCGGATTATTTTAATTATCAGCAACGGCTTTTGGACGGAAAGGCGAGCCGTTGCTGATAATTAAAATATCAGCAACGGCTTTCTAACGGACAAGTGAGCCGTTGCTGATGATAACTTATCAGCAACGGCTTTCTAACGGGCGAGTGAGCCGTTGTTGATAAGTTTATATAGGGCACGCTCTCGCGCCCGACCCTTCTTCCTCCCGCTGCTGCCGCCGCCGCTCCTGCCGACGCCACTCGCCGCCGCTGCCGCTGCTGTCGATGCCGACGACGCCTCCCGCTGCTGCCGACTTGTTCAGGTATGTCTCGCCGGCCGGCCGTCTCTTCCCTGCGGCCGGCGGGAATCACCTGACTGAAACCCTATTTCTAGGGTTTCGGCCGGCGGCGGTCGGCCGATGGCCGCCGCCGGACCTTCTGCAGTGGCCGGACAGTGTGTCCGGCCACTGTACGCCGGCGCCGGAGGGTGGACTCCGGCGCCGGAATTTATAATTTATATATATATTTTATATTATTTTATAATTGTTAATTAATTATTTTATAATTGTTAATTAATTGTTTGGATTAATTGTTTAATTTGTTAGATTAATTATTAGGGTTTAGATTAATTTCGGACGCGCGCCGGAATCGTCCACTTCGGACGCGCGCCGGTATCGTCCAATTCGGACTCGCGCCGGAATCGTCCACTTCGGACGCGCGCCGGAATCGTCCACTTCGGACGCGCGCCGGAATCGTCCAATTCAGACTCGCACCGGAATCGTCCACTTCGGACGCGCGCCGGAATCGTCCAATTCGGACTCGCGCCGGAATCGTCCACATCGGACGCGTGCCGAAATCGTCCAATATGGACTCGAACTGTCTCGAAACATTTAGAAAATAATCATCCTCCGACGAGTTGATATGTTTCACGTACGCATCGATGAATCGGATATGATTTAGCAAAACCTTAGATCCGTTCGAGAATTGTATGTTCGTGTAAAAGAAGTAGATGATCTTTTATACGACGTACAATTCTTGAATTGTCCCTGATTGGACAATTTGGGAATATAGTTATTTGTACTGCACTTACGTTTTTATTTTAACTGTTAACTAATTATTCTAAAATTCGGCAACATCTCTCTTGTTCTCCGATACGCGCCCAGATGATATGCGTATTCGGAGAACTGTAGGGAGATGCTGTCGAAATTTAGAATAATTAGTTAACAGTTAAAATAAAAACGTAAGTGCAGTACGAATAACATAAATCCCGAATGGAATAGGACAATCTCACCTAAAGACATTAACCAAAGAAATTGTCATTGATTGACAGAATCATGTCGGCTGATCGAAGTTGGATGTACCGACGTCTTGATCGTGGAGCTTTAACGAATGAGTTTCGATTAGGCGTAACGTACTTCCTAAATTTCTCCTATTCGAATCGGAATTTCGTTAGCGTGGGTGATCAAATCCGATGTCCGTGCCGCATTTGTTCAAATGGACGATTTTTGGATCGGGAGACTGTCACTCTGCATCTATATAGCAAAGGATTTGCACCAAGATATTTTCTATGGACTTGTCACGGGGAGTCACGCGAAGTCGGGACGTCGAGCAATCCTGTCGTTCAGACATATGGTGAATCTTCCTCTGCTGGTGCTTCTTCATCCGGTCAATGTAATCCCTATAGAACTATGATACTTGATAGTCTTGGGGGTCAATTCCGCCTGAATGATAATGTTGATTGGCCAGTTCTTCAGACATCAGTCCCACCAGATACTACAGCGGTTGATATCACAGAAGTAGGGGCTGCGGTAGAGATTGAATTACCGAATAAAGAAGCTGCTGAATTTTACGAGATGTTGAAAGCTGCCGATGAACCTTTGTATGAGAATTGTCCTAAATACACTTGGTTTTCAGCAATGACACAGCTCTTAAACATCAAGGTCGATTGTAATATCAGCGGAGTTGCGTATGATCGGATTGCTGGATTGATTAATGGAATGCTGCCTACTGATAACAAGTTTGAGCCTACTTTTTATAAGACTAAAAAGCTAATGAGAAAATTGGGTCTTGGGTACGAAAAAAAACACGCGTGCTAAAATAACTACATTTTATATTATAAAGAAAATGTGTAGTTGGATAAATGCCCTGTATGTCAACACCCTCGTTACAAGGAGAAGAAATCGGTCCGACAGAAAAATATCCCGTTTAAGGTGCTTCGGTATTTTCCACTAACACCGAGGCTTCAAAGGTTATTCATGTCGGAAAAGACAGCCCCCTACATGAGTTGGCATGCAAGAAGTCGTGATGATACAGTAATGACTCATCCATCTGACAGTGAAGCATGGAAACATTTGGATACATGTTATCCTTCATTTGCTAGGGATACTAGAAATATCAGATTAGGATTGTGCACAGATGGTTTTAATCCGTTTGGACATTCTGCAACTCCTTATTCAGTTTGGCCAGTGCTGCTGACAGTTTATAATTTGCCACCGTCAATGTGCATGAAAGATGAATTTATTTATCTTTCGATGATTATTCCGGGTCCTAAGGGTCCGCGAAAAGAAATTGACATATTTCTCAGACCCTTGATAGATGAATTGAAAACATTGTGGACTGAGGGAGCTATCACTTATGATTGTCATCGGAAGCAAAACTTCAATTTAAAGGCCGCGGTCTTGTGGACAATCAATGATTTCCCGGCGTACGGCATGTTGTCGGGTTGGAGCACTCACGGCCGACTCTCTTGTCTGTATTGTATGGAACACTCTAAATCAATCAGTCTTCAGAACGGACGAAAAATCTCATTCTTTGATTGTCATCGTCGATTCCTACCGGTTCATCACCAGTATCGAAGGAATCGTAATAAATTTACTAAGGGCAGAGTCGAAAGAGATGGGCCACCACCGATGTTGTCTGGTGAACAAATGTTAGCACGTGTTTCAGCACTTCCAGATATAGTATTTGGTCGCAATGAAAGAGTGTCAGGTTTTGGCCAAACACACAACTGGGTGAAAAAAGTATCTTTTGGGAATTGCCCTATTGGAGTTCATTATTGATTCGACATAATTTAGATGTCATGCACATTGAAAAAAATGTGTTTGATAATATTTTCAACACTTTGATGGATATTTCTGGAAAAACTAAAGATAATGTCAAAGCCCGACATGATCTGAAAATACTTTGTAAAAGACCAGAGTTGGAGTTACAAGAGGTCAACGGACGATATCTAAAACCGAAGGCCCTATATGTGTTAAATAAACAACAGATCAAAGATGTTTGTCAATGGGTAAAAGAACTCAGATTACCCGATGGATATGCTTCAAACTTATCTCGATGTGTGAACGTCGATGATTGCAAAATATCAGGGATGAAGAGTCATGATTGTCATGTATTCATGCAGAGATTACTTCCGATCGCATTTCGAGATCTTCTACCTGATAATATTTGGGGTCCGTTGACTGAATTAAGTATGTTTTTTAGAAGCATCTGTGCAAATGTCCTTCGAGTCGAAGATATGTCAACACTTGAAAATAATATTGTTGAAATCATATGCAAGCTGGAGCAATTTTTCCCTCCTGCATTTTTTGACTCGATGGAGCATCTACCGATACACTTGGCATATGAGGCACGAGTTGGTGGCCCCGTTCAATATCGTTGGATGTACTTATTTGAAAGATACATGAATCGTCTGAAGAAAAAAGTAAAGAACACCGCAGCTGTTGAAGGATCAATATCTGAATCGTATATCATCCAAGAAATTTCAACATTCTGCTCATTTTACTTTGAATCGACAGTACAGACAAGATTTGATCGTCTTCCACGTAACGACGACGGGGGTGTTCGACATTCAGATGGACGTTTAAATATATTTTGTCACTCTGGTCGTGCTTTTGGTTCTCGTCCATCTCGACACTTAAGCGATGAAGAGTATCATTTGGCACACTTGTATGTATTACTCAATTGTCCAGAGATTGAACAATTCATTGAAATATTTGACATTGAGATGGTGCAAAAATACTCTATTCACAACGATGAAGAATTGGAGAGATTACGGAATCGTGATTTCCCTACTTAGATTCAGACTTACAGCAAAGATCACAGAGCTGAAATAGATGAAAGAATATTTGAGTTTGTTAGTGGACCGTCGCGACTTGTGTCGTGCTATAGCGGATATTTTGTTAACGGGTATAAATTTCACACGGTTGAATATTCATTTGCAAAGAAGACGATGAATGCTGGGGTCTGCGTGAAAGGGACAACCTATGTTGAATGTGATATGGATTTTTATGGACTGGTGGAAGAAGTGATAGAGTTGCACTACTTCGGCTTGAAATCAGTGATCCTATTTAGATGTCATTGGTTCGATACAACAGAAAGGGGCATGAAAGTTCATCCAAAATACAAACTTGTTGAGGTTAATTACAAATCGAAATTGGCAGCAAATGAGCCTTTTATATTGGCATCACAACCCGAACAAGTATATTACGCGAAGTATCCGGCTCGAAATAAAGATAGAGCGGATTGGCGTGTAGTCTGTAAGACAAAAGGTAGAGGAAAAATTGATCCGATAGTAGGAGAAAATGATCCTCCTGGTTTCTATCAAGAAGATGATCTTCCTGCTGTGGATCGTATTATTCCAATACTCGAGGATGCAGACACAACGTCAATTCAATTAGAAGTTGAATATGCTGATGATGACGATCATGAAATTGAGGAAGCTGGAGATGAAGAAGATGAAGAAGAGGAAGAAGATGATGAAGAAGAAGAATTCGAAGACTATTATTCAGATGATGAAGAATAATTGTAAAGTATATATTTTATTAAATATATCTTTACTATTTATACAATAATCTGATTATATGTATGTTCGACAGATATGTCTGGTCGTGGTTATCGACGCAGGAGAGCTTCGGAGTCTCCGATCGGTGAGACTCCAGCACTTACTCATGCTGCTGATCCTCCTATTGCTGATCCTCATGAGGATGATACTGCCGAGGCTAGTACATCCAGACGCAGGCGGCCACGCGGGCCGAACAGGTGGCAGCCTCCACCAGCCACAGAGTCACGTAGATTGATTAGCGTGATTGGGGAGCGGTAATATATCATGAATTATGAATCATTACAAATTCATTATATCATAATATAATATTAAAATTTATTTTTGTTGTGCAGGTTCAAGCAAGAAGAAGTGCCGAGGAGCATTTCTTCTATTATTCGACGATACATGCATGGGGCATGGCCTACGTGGTCTCACGTGCCTAGCGAGCACGTCGACATGTTATGGCGCGAGTTTGAGGCACGTATTTTTTTTTTTTTTACATGCATGATGATATATTAAGAATTGGTACTGATATTATTATTTTGCAGGCTCGCTATACATGGGCCGAGGACCAGAAGCCCTTCATTTACGCTGCCTGGGAGTCTATTTCCCGGGCAAGGTACAACGGGCAGTTGGGGCAGGCTCGGTCCCAAGCGATGGCCCGAGCTGGGACCACTAACATCGCGGAGACTTGGGGATACGGCCCCGGTTGGATTACTCCGGATATATGGGACCAGCTCGTGGGGATATGGTCGACGGATCGATGGCAGGAGATTTCTCGGAATGCGGCTAGAAATCGCATGTCGGGGGGAGCAGCGCGTCACACCGACGGCTCTGTTGCATTTGCAGTGCACGCAAACCGTATGGTAAGTATATCGTTTAATTATATATTTTATTTGTTATTATGTGTACTAATTAATGTATTTGTTTTGTAAATGTAGACGACGGTGTCGGATGACAGGAGTGTCCAGCGACCCTCCCCGATGGCGGTGTTTGAGCGGACTCACCGTCGAGCACATGGGACGGGGGAGTACATCCACAACCGCGCTGCATACATTATGGTAATTATATATTTGTTTAAGTTATTCATTATATATTTATAATTTAAGTTTTATGATAAATATTAAACAAAAAATCAAACTCGAGTAGGAGACCTACAGCCAGACGGTGGTGCAGCGCGGGGGTACCCCCGAGGACTTTGACGCAGCATCGTGGGTCGAGGCCGCAGGTGGCTGGGACCATGGCCGCGTATATGGCTTCGCAGATAGTGGTCATGCGCGAGCCGTGCTAGGGCCACTTGGGGCACCGACCCCTCCGGTCGCTGGTGAGCGGCCGTCCACCTCTAGATCCAGTTATGATCATAGTAGCAGAATAAGGACTCTAGAGGAGACGGTCGCGCGTCAGAGTCAGATGATGGAGGAGATGCATGCTATGCTACGCAACATGCCAGGTCATCCCGCAGCAGGCATCTCTTCGGCATCATCTAATCCATCGTGCTCGAGTCAGTCCACGCCGGTGTACACTCAAGCACTCCAGACCCCGTCATATGATCCAGACCATCCTCCATCGTCATCGTGAGATTTTTTGTTTGGATATTGAACTTGTTACTGAGATATTGAACTTGTTTAACTTATTTTGTTTGGATATTGATACTTCAATTTTGCATTTGAATTGTTTTTATACTATCGTGGATAATTATCAATATAAATATAATTGTTTTGATGTATATCTTGGTGTGTTTGTGATGTGTGAATGAATGTGTGTATGAGGGTATGAGTGTGTGGGTTATGTATCAGATAAATGTATCAATGTATCAATGGAAATTTGAAATTTTCAATTATTCTGTTTCCAGGTATAGGTCATCAGCAACGGCTTTCCCACGGCCGTCCGTGGGAAAGCCGTTGCTAAAAGTGTATCGAAAGTCGTTGCTGATGACCTACAGCAACGGCTTAGCGACGGGGTTTTACTAACGGCGTTGCTACGGACTCATGGCCGTTGCTATTAATGTTATCAGCAACGGCTCCGGGTCTGTGGCAAAACCGTCGCTGATAATGTTTTTAGCGACGGCCCGAGCGGCCGTTGCTGATAATGTTTTGAGCGACGGCCCGAGCGGCCGTTGCTGATCCGTTGCTAAGTCATCAGCAACGCGACTTTCTGTCATGGCTCTATTGCAACGGCTCGGTCGTTGCTGATGCTCTTTAGCAACGGCTCAGCAACGGCATTAGCCGTTGCTGATGACCATTTTTCTAGTAGTGGAAGAGAGAGAGGGGCGGCTTGGCTTGGACGACTGGATTGCTCGGCGGCTTCAAGAGGGGGAAGGGAGGGGTGGCGGCTTAGGCGACTGGCTCCTCTCTTCTCTCCAATTGGCTGGGGCGGCTCCAATAGGGAGCCACCAGCCCTAGGGGTGGAATTTTTATAATCCTCTACCACTTCCACCTAACCACACCCTAACCCGCACTCTCCTCAACCCGGATCCGCAACCCGCTAACCCAAACTAGCCCCATGAGAGAAAACAAGCAACAAACACATACACATCCACATGCAACATAATCAAATCAATTAACTATATAATTAAAAGTCATAATTCAACTCACCCGAGCTCGCAAGCTCTCACCGAACCATGAGTCGACTCGGCTCGAGCTCGAACTAGCCCGCCAGGCTGGCAGACACAAACAATAAGGGGATAATAAATAAAAATATCTAGGATATTACAATTGTTCGCAGTTCACGAGATTTTATAAGTTCGGTTCCCAACCTTAGGAACCGCTGCAAGTACACACTTGAACCATTTGTGGCATATTTGAGTTGAGTGTTGGTATCGCTCTGCAACTACTCATACTCGTTCGTTGTGACAAATCGTATATATGAACATAGCCACAGCTTCTTCCACATAAATATTTTTGTCCTCTAAGCATAATCTCCTAAGCTCACCACATATTCTTAGGAATAAAGGTGGTTCCATACGAAGATTTTCGTAACATCTTACAGGACTTTGTATCAACTCTTGGACGTAGTCAGCCCCTCTCAACATTGAAGTGTGTATTGCTCTTCGTGGAGGATTTAACTGTTCGTTCAGGAGATTCAAAATAGTCAACATAAGTATTAATGCAAACTCATAATCATCATCATCCTCGCAAAGTAATGGATGTGATGGATGACTCATTCTACAACAACATAACAAGTGAAAAAGAACAACATAAGCCGAACATAAGCTGGAAGTACAGAACATCGCAAGTACAAAATAGTGCAAGTAATGAAATGTAAGCTGAAAAAAAAACAAGTGTAAGTACAGAACAGTGCAAGTACTGAAATATAAGCTGGAAAAAAAATAAGTGCAAGTACAGAACAGTGCAAGTACTGAAATGTAAGATGGAAAAAAAACAAGTGCAAGTACAGAACAATGCAAGTACTGAAATATAAGCTAGAAAAAAAATAAGTGCAAGTAATGAAAGGTGCACATACAAGGGTGCACATAGTCATGAAAATAAATAACAAATATTATTTCTGAATTGTTCACTCACTCACTATAAACTTTTTAGCCAATTGATCAATTTGTCATCTGACAATGTCATAATAAGTTCCCAAGCATCCGGATTACTAAGCATAAAAGTGCATGTCTTAACATGTGTTTCTTCATACAGCCCCTACAAATTAGATAAGCGCTAATCACAATTTGCAAGGGTATATGGATAAGCGCTAATCATAAAAGAATATTAACATCATAAAGGTATTATATGTATAAAGAATTATATGCAAAAGCAAATAAATTATATATAAATTCAATAGAGTGACCAGCACTGAACGTGAAGCACTGAACGTATATGAGTATTAAAAGGAATTAAATAAGATTGGTGCAATCAGGCCAAGTTCAAGCAGACACAGAACCATGGCTATTATGGTCAACTCAGGAACCAGCATAGACCCAGTCACCAAGAAGGAAATTAAAGGAAAAGAGAGGATGGTATTTAATTACAGGACGCTTAATGATAACACCCATAAGGATCAGTACAGCCTACCGGGTATTAACACAATTTTAAAGACGATCGGAAACAGCAAGATATTTTCAAAATTTGATTTGAAAAGTGGGTTCCATCAAGTAATGATGGATGAAGAATCAATTCCCTGGACGACGTTTATAGTCCCAGGAGGACTATATGAATGGCTAGTAATGCCGTTCGGACTCAAGAATGCGCCTGCAGTATTCCAAAGGAAGATGGACGACTGCTTCAAAGGGACGGAGGAATTCATCGCAGTTTACATCGATGACATACTTGTCTTTTCTGAAAATGAATCACAACACGCCAAACATCTGGAGAGAAGATGCTCCAGATCTGTGAGAAATGGGGTCTAGTACTCTCACCGAGCAAAATGAAAGTCGCAATGGAAGAAATCGAATTTCTTGGGGCTATAATCGGAAAGAATAAAATCCGACTGCAGCCCCACATTATCAAGAAGATAGTCGATTTTAATGAAGAAAGCCTAAAGAGCAAAACATGGCTGAGATCATGGTTAGGGATTCTGAACTAAGCTAGAGCGTACATCCCTAACCTAGGAACACTCCTTGGACCTCTATACTCCAAAACCGGTCCACATGGAGACAAAAGGTTAAAAGAGTCGGACAAAGAGCTCATTGCAAAGGTCAAGAATCTAGTCCAGCGCCTTCCGGATCTGGAACTACCCCCTCAAGATGCATACATAGTCATGGAAACTGACGGGTGTATGGAAGGTTGGGGAGGGGTATGCAAATGGAAAAATAAAAGGAATGATCCAAGAAGCACTGAACGTATCTGCGCTTATGCTAGTGGAAAATTCCCAGTGATCAAGTCAACCATTGATGCTGAAATCCATGCTTGCATGGAAACTCTGAAGGCCTTAAAAATTCATTATTTGGATAAACAGGAAGTTACTCTCCGCACAGATTGCCAAGCAATAATAAGCTTCCACAATAAATCGGCCCAAAACAAGCCCTCAAGGGTAAGATGGTTGAATTTTGTTGATTTTATTACTGGAACAGGAATACAAGTCCACTTCGAGCACATTGAAGGAAAGCAGAACATCCTGGCAGATGCTTTATCAAGGCTAACAGCCAATTTGGTTCTAATAAGGGAGGAACCAGAATACATTACAGAATATTTGGCGAACCTTGAAGACGCTATCAAAGAAACAGAGCGAGCACCAAAAGAGGTTATTCACACCCTCAGTCTGACTATTGATTCAATCAGTAAAATGGTGGCCCGCATACATAATGACACTGCATTCATGGCTATTTCCTCATGGGACGAGGAATGGCAAGACATACTAGAAGACAATGAAGATGCAATCGGCGACCTCATGGAAGAAGGATTAGTTTACAGGTATGAGTTAAATTATCCAAACACACTGGAAGACGTCCGACATTGGGACGAGTACGAGGAAGAAGATGGCATACTACTACGAGTAGCAAGAGATGCCAGAAATTGGGCAGAGCAAACCCAAGAGGAAGAAGGAGAACATACTGAAGATGACCACCCAAAAATCATACTTCCAGAATTCCAAGAAAAGGATAATGAAGAAAAGAATGATGATTATCCTTACCAGAACCAGGCAAAGAGAGAACAACCAGAGTGCTCTAAAGCAAGAGAGTTAGAGCAAGAAGAACTAGAAAACTATTTAAAGCAGATTCATGAAAAGAACCACCGTCTACCAGAAAGGCTGGATTATGATACCATTCGAAAAGGGAAATATCCAGCCTATGACTAAAGAAGGCTTCGGGGGAAGCGAAAACCCCCTTAACAAATATTCGTATTTATCTTAATATGTTTATTAGTTATTTTGCAGATGATTTTAGATAACCTTAAGGAACTCGTGACGTGCAATCACACAGAGCAAGCAGCGAGGAAAGACATCTCAAAGGCTCAACACTGGGCCATCCTCAGTGAAGCAACAGGCCTTGAAAAACTTGAACGCCTCACCGGAAAAATAATGTTCCGCTACCCAAGGACGTTTGACAAACAACGAAGATGGGCAGAAATGGCTCAAGAGATCCATCAAGCCCAAACAGCAAAGGCAATCGACGAGGTAGGAAAATTACTGGCTATAGCCCATCTCCAAAAGGCCAGGCTAGAACAGGAGGCAGGGAAAGGCCATTGGGTCGAAACACATGGACCCAAAAGAGGAACGAAAAGTAATTGGGCAGAAGACGCCTTAGGACCAGTCAGCCACCATGTTGAGAATCTTACACAGTGTCACAGGATGCTCTGCAGCAGCAAAAGCAGTAACATCCACTGGATATGACCAAAGCAAGGATAAGAACGAATCACAATAATGGAGCAGCTGGTACCATGTCGCTGTCATAACTACTTTACTTTATTCGTGCTGTCACGTTCTTAGCTGTAAAGAGTGTGCAATAATGTAAAGGAATCTTATCCTACTGTGGATGTCCAATAATGCAATGGACGATGGGGCCCAAAGCGCACCCGCATTGCAATTATTGAGCTTCCTTCTGGATAGTTCACCTTGGTCTATATAAGGCCATCAACTCGAGATTGCAGAACACACTCGAGACCCGAGAAGTTCTACTTTCTAGAGGATTGTAACCTACTTTCACTTGTGAAATATTAAGCTTGCAATCTTTCAACCTTTGATTCCTCATTCCAACTGAGCGTTTGTTATAACCAGAAGTTGTTTTGAGAAGCGCGCATCCGCACCCACTTGGTATCAGAGCTGTGTTTTCCTGTTACAAGGTATTTCCTTTTACGAAATAACTTTTATCATTCAGACTTTTCATATATATTACTTGGTAAACTGTCCACCTAAGATAACGATAACGAGGGATTGAAGTAATCTCATAGAAGACGAAGATATCCCGCTACCTTCGCATCCTAAGGAGACAGTAACCCAAGTAGTATATGTCTAAATTCTGATAGATAAATTTATGAGTGATTGGCGCTTTACGGCAGCTAGCACAGTCTATACAGACGCACTTAAAGCAACTGAATCTTTAAGCCAGCCAGCAATCGGATTTGTAAATCCATCTGTTACAACCCAAAAATATTCGGAGTCTCTTTTTAGGCAACTAAACACTTTGATCCAGCTCACAGTCCAGATCAAAGAACAACTTGAGGATCTTAAGGCAGAAGTAAAAGCCCTCAAGAAGGAGAAAGAAAAGCCAAACGAAAGTCTCACAGCCTCAATAGAAGACTTGACAAAAGACCTGCAAAAATTAAAGATAGGAGACAAACCAGTGGTGCCTAAAACTCAAGGGAAACTGTACGTATACACAGATCCTAAGAAGATATTTGAGCATGAAAAAGAAAAGGCGAAGCACAAATGACGTCCACAAGAACAGAAGTCATTAATCCCAGGCCTTCAATATCTGGTGAGTCTAACCGCCAAACAACACTTGATGATCAAATCCGGGATTATCGTCTACGAAACAGACTACGCCATGAAGTTCAGAGGCGTTTGACGACTTCTAATGGAAGAAGGGGCTTTCGAAGAAGCCTCGAATCTCAGCTAAATCCTGAAACTGAGCTCACACTCTCACAGTACCAAAGGGCACAACAAGTGCCAGCAGAAACTCTATATCAGGCGGGGTGGTTAGAAAGAAACCACCGTGTATATCAACACTACTCTGACGAACGTATACTCGTCACAGAAGGTGCACAAATTGAATTACCCTTTATTACTAATGCAAGTTATAACCGCCTAGTACAAGAAGGATTACAGCATCTCCATATGGGGATGATCATGGTACGACTGAAGATACTTCACCGGAGAAGCGCTGGAGTAAATGCCCTGGTCCTATTACGGGACACCAGATGGGCTGACGACAGAGCTGTAATTAGCTCAATGGAGATCGACCTCACCACAGGTACGCAACTGGCGTACACAGCCCCTGATATTACAATTAGTATACATGATTTCAGGGAGCATATCCAGTTAGTTCTTCAAACTCATGGTTATCAAAGATGGCAAGGAGGGGAAAGCAACCTCTTGCTTTCTAGATCCCTAATTGGGAGACTGTCAAACAGTAGTCACACAAATTTCAGATATAACGTCCAGCATGTTGCAGATCACCTTGCTAGTCGTGGGATCCGAGCAATTCCAGGGCAGATCCATACAACTGACAGTTTGCAAGGACAACAATGGGTTATTCGACCAGCAACATTAATCTCAACCAACAACCCTCAAACTTCGAGTATCCGCACAAGGACAGATGGCTCTTTGGCAGTACAGTTCGGAGATTACACAAACACCACTTCAACCAGCAACAATAATATCACCACCAATGAACATGATCTAGAAGAACTAGATCAGGAGTTTGTCGCAATGATGACTTGCGACTGGGACAGCGATGCTGAGCAAGAAATGTTCCGAGACTGGAGCAGCGAATATGAAGAAGACGACGAAGACGAAGATATCGCTGTTATCCGACATCTAATGTCCTTACAAGATGTACAAGACAACAGTCAAGATGATCTTCCTGATGACTCGCAGACTGATCTTCCCACATGGGATGACTCGCAGACTGATCTTCCCAAATGGGATACATCAGAAGATTATGATGAAATTGAAGAAACAGATGACATGTCTTATTTAAATAGGTGGAACCTATTTTCGTTAAGAGGGGATGGGGGAGAGTTCCAGTTCCCTAACAATTTCAATTTCGAAGAAGGAGACGACGAAGCGTTTCCCAACAACTCCAACAATTTGGAAGAAAATTTCAATATCCCTAAAGAAGAAGATATTGGGGATGATGAGGAGTTTGCATACACCGCAGAGATGGATTATCCCATAATGAAAAAACTGATTAAAGGAGTCAATAGAGAAGAATCAGCCTGGTGTTGGCTTTCAGGTTATTATCCTCTCAGAGCTCTTACTCTTCGTTTCTTGTATCAAGTTTTCTTGGCTTGTCGACGGAGCTTTTTCGTTTTCCATATGCTTTGTTCGGTTCGTAAGAACTAAAGATTTTGTGATGTCCGGGAGATGTGAAATATCTTAGCCATGCTTAGAAGTTCTTGCTGACCCAGTTTTAATCTGATAGCTCGGACCGCTATGTTCATTGTGGGAGACGTGTACTTGGGACGACACCTAAAGGCTCAAAATTTGGGAGATGACTTGAGATAAGCCATAAGAGGAGAAAAGTGCCCTGGTTATAGGAGCAACGAAGTACCAAACCTTGGCGAAATCTCAAGAGGTCACTCAAATTGAGCTCGAAGGTTGAATCTCAAGAAGGCACCCGCATGAATGGTTCGATGTTTGAAAGATCAGACTGTGGATCCGGTTCGTAACTTCCAAGAAGGCACCCGACTGAAGGTCTTAAGTTCTGACCGACCGACTGAGGAACCGAAAGTGCGATTTAGCTGCGACTGGAAGCCTTGATTACTTGGACTCGGCGAAGAAGGACAGAGGAGGAACCTGAAGTTCAAAAGGATTGCCAACGAAGAATTATTGAAGGGAGGAACACAACAGAGGAGGACGCTCTTGAGTGAATTGCTGACGAGTCTCCACGGGTCGGATTCGCTCTGATCGTGCGACGATGATTCGCCGTACGGACCGACTCGGAAGAAGAATGGTTACAACCATTCTTTTCGAAAGATGGTGGGGGGAATAATTGAAAAATTCGGCAAATCCCCTTCGCGGCGAGCAAAACAACACACCTGATGCTGCGACGTCTTTCAGGAGCGCGGAAGTGGCGGTCCGCCGGAAGCAAAACCGCCATAGTTATCTTTAACAGTTTGTTTTGCAGGAGCTCGAGGCCGAGGGATGACCAAGACTCCGTATTACAAGGGACCCACAATCACATGGGATCCCTGTTCTATGTGTTGAGCGACTGTCAAAGGACCCGCAGCGTATGGCGCAATACTGTAATCCAAGGGTGTACGCGCGCAAGCTTTCGGCGATTATTGACAAACGGCTCTATAGTATGTGGGAGCGTCGATGCCATCGGTTGAGCATGGAACAGCACATGGCGCACAGCAAGCCAAGCGTGCAGCACATGGGCGCGACACGGGACACCAAACGTGGACGTGCCAAGCTGTCAATGTCGACTTTGTGACATTTAGCTCAATTATTGTACTAGTGTGCTGAAAGGATTAGATTCCTTTCAATTATTGTACTAGTGTTGTCGTGTCAATGTCACTTCCAACATGTGGAAAGCCATCGTTTAGTGGTCGATGGGGCCCAATGAGCACCCGCACTAAAGATGAGCTTCCTTCGGGAGGAAGCAACCTTAGCTTTTTGTGGCTATATAAGGCCACTTAGAGGAAGGTGCAGAGCAGACTCGAGAACCGAGTAGTTCTACTCTTCCAACGTTTGTAGCGTTTCCCCCTCCATCTCTTCAATAAATTCTTCATTTCGACTCTGCGTCTTAAACGGCCTGCAGTCGAAAGTTCAAATTTATTTTCATCGATCGATCCTTTTCCATCCAATGCACATCTATTAATACAACATGCATGCATTTACACTCATTAATTACTCGGTCATTTTGTTATTTTTCAACCACTTTAGCTAGGGATGAGCAAAAAAAAATTGGTTTTTCGATTAACCGGAAAACCGATCCGAAATCAATCGGTTATTGCGGTTAACCGAATCAGTTTGTGCGGTTTCGGGTTGTATTTTTAAAATTTTCGATTTTCGGGTTCGAGTTCGGGTCGAGGTATAAAAAGTCCATCGGTTTCGGTTAACCGACCGGTGGACATATATTTTATATTATATGTATTATATAATACTTTTTAATAAAAAAATAAATAATATGTTAATAATTTAATACTTATAGTTATAAACTTAGAAACCCTAAGTTTTATACCCGTTGGCTCGCCCACTCTCCCCGTCGCCCCGAGCCCCCGATACGGCGATATCTCTTCTCTCTCGCCCTCTCGCTCTCGCCGCTCTCAGTGCTCTCCGAGTCTCCGCGACTCGCCGTCTCCGCCTCTCCCCGACTCGCCGTCTTCGCCTCTCCGCGACTAGTCGTCTCCGCCTCTCCGCGACTCGCCATCTCCGCGTCTCGCCGTCTCCGCCTCTCCGCGACTCCGTGTCTCCGTAGGTCTTCACTCGGGATCAAGTGATCCACTGCACAGATCGGCCTTCGGATTGGGTATGTTCTGCAGTTCTGGCTTAAAGTATCCTATAGTAGATTTAAAAGTATTAATTTTTAGCTAAACTCAACACTAGTATTAATTTTTAGCTAAAATTGTATGTACTAGTCCTAACGTGCATTTTAAAAGTATTCTTGATAGATTCAAGAGTCCCGAAGAAGATAAAATATTTTTTGGAGCAACGAGCTCGGTCAAATCCTTCATATTTCTCACTTTTTATCCTAGTAATTCTCCGAGGCACAATGTCTGTGGTAGTTTGATTTTCTCTTCAAGAAGCATCATATTCGGGTAGATGGATGGGAACTGGTCAAATACTTTGCATGACTAAGATTCCCTAAAACCAGTCAGATCGAGGATGTAAAATCTCATAAACTAGTTTCACAAATATCCTACCTTGTTCAATTCATCAATGTTATTTTGACACGTTGGAGATCAGCTTAAGTATAAATGTAACTAACAGAGACTCCTTCTAACAGAGACTAGTTCCTTCTATTTGAAGTTGGATGCAACTTTTAATTAAATTATGATAAAAAATTTAATTAATTTATTGGTTAATCGATAATTATTAGTTCATCAAATCGAAATAACGATTAACCAAATTAATAAATCGATTTACGATTAATATTTTTAAAAAATTAAAGTTAATAGATTGATTTGTTTTGTGTGCTAATGACCGATTAATTAGTCCACGACTCATCCCTAACTTTAGTAAAAAAAAATGTAATTAATTTTTAATGCAAATGCGGTCAAATTTGAGTCTATAAAAAGTAAGGAGAATGGTCCAAATCAATCAACAACAATCTGTACGGTCAATTCAACTACTTTATTTCTAAAATTATTTGTCTAAATGGGGGCATGTGGGCCTGGTCATGACTTTTTTTTTGTTTTTATATCGTGTTTTTAAGATTTAGATCGAGCATTTACACAATTGAACCACTAATTCTCCATTTAATTAATCCTACTAAATAGGCTATTTAGGTAATAATATTTAAATTATTAAGTTGATAAATTTGTTAAGGAGTTGGTGAGCTTACTCAAAATAAATAAAAAATTGATAAAGTCTACGTCATTGATGATTTGGCATCATAAAATTTTAAATCAATAAATATTCAAGAATTTTTTAAAATCAAAATAATTTTATTGAAAATATTTAAAACAAGCTTAAAATTAGAAAATATTTAAAACAAGTGAAACTCTTTCAACTCTTTAAACAGTTTCAAGTCAAAATGTTTAAAACAATTAAATAAGTGAAACTCTTCAAATGTTTAAAGAGTTTCACTTGAAAATATTTTGATAAATTGTCTTATTATCTATGTAACTTCAAATTCCTTATTTAAGGTGCTTTTTTTAAAAATATTTCATATTGTCCAAAGTAAAATAATAATAAAAAAGAGAGAGAACTTTTGATTTTCAAGTGACTCTTTAAATATTTAAAGAATTTCATTTTTTTTAAAAATATTTTCAAATAAAATTTTTTAAAGTGATTATTTGATCATAAAAATATATTTTAATTTTTTTTAAAAATTACAAAAATTTTAAATTAGTGGATGTTTTTTAATAAATTTTTTTAGAGATTTTAAGATGTATTTTCAAAATATTTTTAATTTAAATGTAGTGTTATATACTTTGAATAAGAAGTCTCTAATATTTTCGATATATTCGGTCCTTTAGATTCTAAAAACTATTTTTCATTATAAAAATATATATTTCATATTTTTTAGTATTTTTTATTTTTTATTTTTTGCAAAAGTTTTTAGTGTTTTCAGGAAAGGAGTAGAATGAATATTATCAAAATTATTTTAATTTTAAATTTAAAAATTTTAGCATTTATATTTTGATTGGGAGAAATTTCAATAAAGATATTTTAGTACGAAGAAATTTTTGATAAATACAAATTAATTTTGAGGAGGTTTCAACAAATTTTGGAATCAACCAGTGATATGTCCATTTTAGGATCACTGAGATGATATTAAATTTATTTCTTTCTCTGGCAAAACAAAAATTAATTAGGACATTCTGTCAATAAAATATACAACGGATCTAGTCCGCTTCTTTTAGATTTAAAAAAGCATGATAAATAAAATGATAATTTATTTAGGTTTTTAGGGACAGATGCAAATAAATAAAATGATATTTATTCTGTCAATAAAATATACAACGGATCTAGTCCTCTTCTAAGCCTCTGAGCTGGAACGCGTTTTCTTATTTCTAATTAATTGTGCTAAGGCTGTTCTTATTATTTTTTTTAAAAAATTATTAATTGTATAGCTCGCTGATGTATTGGGTACATTCATTCACATGTTTTAATTGCAATTAATATGGATGAGCAAATGCTGGCTCATAAATCTTACAAGACCAACAAAATTTTCTTTTTCCATTTCAACTCTTTGATTATACAATTGGAGTGCTACTTGCTATAGGATAATTGATTCATCAACTTCATATATCTCAATCATTAATCTAATTAAAATACTTAAATTAAAGTTCATAAAAAAATATTTAAATTGAAGCTAATGGTCATTGTTAAGAACTAAGTTGGATCAACATATAACATAAAAATATACACATTTTGTTCGACATATGAGGTATAATCTAGTAGCGATAGGGAGGATAATTTGAACTAGTTAACCATGGTTAACCAATTATCTAAACTATAAAATTTAGTTTCGAATGGCGATTTTATGGTTCGGTCAATGAATTAAAAAATTAGTTTAATTCGACTCGATTTCGGTTACCGGTTATATGATTTCGATTATCAGATTATAGATAGTCGGTAATCAAAATCGGTTATAATTTATTTTTATTTTATTTTTTTACCAAAAAATGAAAGTTCAGTTACTGATAGAGAGGACTGGGATAGTCCTGGTACAAGATGACATTGAGCTCCAGAGGTCTGATTGAAGTCCAAACATTGGATTGCTTCATGTTACATGCTCGATTTATCGCCCAATGAGCCGCTTTATTACACTCGGAAATAAAAAAAAATTACAAATAGTAAAGTTTCGTGCAAGAGATTGAATTTGAGAAACAATAGGCTTCAGCCGAGGAGGAACTGAACAATGGCCTTGGATAGCTTGGATCACCAGCTTAGAGTCTGATTCAAGGATAACTTCATCAAATTTACGGTGAGCAAATTGGATAGCATAAATAATAGCATAAGCTTCTGTACAAGCAGGAGAAAACACAGAATCAAGATAATTCATAGCAGAAAAGATGCAATCACCTAAATTATTCCAAACTACAAAGCCAATGCCAGATTATGAATTAGAAAATGAGCCATCACAATTCAATTTTATATAGCCATTCTCCAGGGAATCCATTTATAAGCATTGGAATTGGAGGGTGAGAAAAAGGTCCCCTCAAGAGTCTGAGTTTTGTTTATCCGAGAAGCAAACACAATAATCTTAAGCATGAGGCTAAGATGTGAATGCCGCCTAACAGAGTGCACCATTTCATTCCTAGCGTGCCAAGTAAACCAATAGGTAATAGCAATCAAAACTTTAATAGAAGCACCCTTAGCAGAATCAAAAGACAACTTAAGCTAACCTCCATTCAACCAAGAGGAACGATTATTAAAAGGTAGGCCAATTCTAGATTGGAGGAGAGTCCAAACAGAGTCAACATAGGCACAAGTGAAGAAGATGTGATTTATAGTCTCAGAAGCAGAATCAGAGTGACACAAAAGGCAACTAGATGAATTAAGTAAACCAATATGGTTTAAGTAAGTTCTAGTAGGAAGCCTACAATGTAACATTTTTTCAGAGAAAAGTAAGAATCTTAGGAGGCAGCTTAAGTTGCCAAAGACTAAACCATGGGTTGATATCATTAAAAACCTGCAGGTTACGACTTCTAAGGAAAGAATAGGTGCTACTTGTGGTAACAGACCTATTAACCTCAATATTCCAAACCCAGGCATCATCATGGGGAGAGGAGGGCAATTGAATTAGCTTAATGGAATCCCACAGAGAAGCTTGAAAGTAAAGTAAGACGCATGCATCATTCCACATATTATTGGAAATCAAACAATCAACAGAATAATTAGACATATCCAAATCTATATTAATGAATGTGGGCTTAAAGCTCAAAGGAAGATCATCACACCAGCAGTCATTTAAGATACTAGTGCTTGTACCAAAATTAATAATCCTTTTGAAATCAAATCTAAGATGTTTAAAAGCAGAAACAAAGAGTTTCCAAGCATCAGATGTGGGAAAATAATAGAAGACAGGGAGAGTAAAGGATATTTGCTTTGAACAAGCTTTACCCAAATAGTATCTTCATTGTCAAGATAAGAAGCAATTCTCTTTAACCGCAAAGATTTAATTTTATACTGTAAATTATGAACACCTAGGCCTCCTAAATGCTTGGGAAGAGTGATAGTTTCCCAATTAAATGCATGCCTTTACTATTCCTATTGGAAGATCAAATGAATTGTTTAATTAAAGAATTGATTTTTTCAACGGAATTCTTAGTCATCCAAGAAACAATATAGTTATGCAAAGGGATAGCATTTAATACAGAATTAACTAAAACCAAGCGATCGACCTGAGAGATGAACCTATTCTGCCAGGTTCTAATTCTGCTTTTAACATTATCAAGAACAAAATCATGAGAATGAGAAGGAGCTCTTCTAGGGGCAATAACAAAGCCCAAATATTTAAAAAGGAAATGACCACTTTTCATATTCAAAATGGAGCGGACTTTATGCTTAATTATTGAAGAAACATGCTTTGGAAAGTAAATCTCAGACTTAGCAAAGTTGACAATTTGACCAGTTAAGTTTTCATAACAAGCAAGAATGCTTTTCATGCATTGCAACCCTTTATCAGTAGCTCTAAAGACCAGAAGCACATCATTAGCGTACATCAAATGAGACAGCTTAAAAGAATTCCTAATTTTAAAAGGAATAATTTGCTTCTTAGAGACAACATTATTGAGAATGTTAGTGAAAGTTTGAGCAACCAAAATATACAAGTAAGGGGATAAGGGGTCCCCTTGTCTAACACCTTTACAAGAAGAGAAGAAGAAGGAAATCTGACCATTAACAAGGCATGTGAAACGAGGAGAAGAGACACAAGCTCTAATCCATTCAATAAAAATAGGAGGAAAGTCAGTGAGATTCAAAACCTTAAAAATACCAGACCAAGAGAGCTTATCAAAAGCTTTATCAAGATCTAATTTAACAAGAATATAAGGCCTAGAGCTTTTTGAAGCATAAATTGAATGAGCTATTTCCTGAACAATCATGATATTATCCTGAATATTTCTTCCTTTAAGAAAGGCAGTTTGCTCAGGAGAAATTAAAAGAGGAAGCATGGGTTTAATTCTATTAGCTAAGAGTTTAGCTAGAATCCTATAAGCAAGGTTACAAAGGAAAATAGACCTAAAGTCCTTAACCGCCCAAAGGGACCTAACCTTGGGTATAAAAGTAATGAGGGTTTGCTTCTAATCATGAGGAATAAAAGAGGTGGAATGGAAAGTCCTAATACACTCAATGAATGAAGGGGAAATAGAACTCCAATAAGATTTGAAAAAATCAGCTGTGAAGCCATCCAGGTCAGGGCTCTTACCACTGGGAAGTTGCTTAACCACTTGCCAAATTTCATCAGAAGAAAAAGGGCAAGTGCGAGAGCTCCAGTGGCAAGAAGATAGCATGGAGAAGGTAGGCCAAACATGATTAACAGAGAGGTTAGCCAGAGAAGGAGACCATAGAGAAGTATAATGCCTAACAAAGCATCAAGAATATCTTTCTTATTGTGCACAACTTGATCAAGGTGATTGACAATAGAAAGAATAAGATTAGCTCTCCTTTTAGATGTGACCACCCCATGAAAGTAGGCTGTGTTTTTGTCCCCATCATCCATCTATTTAATCTTTGCTTTAGACCACCACTTAATATAAATTTGCCTCTAAAGAGCAGTTTCCTTATGGTATAATTATTTTAAGTCAAGCTCTTGAGAAGAAGATAGAGAATGAGAAGATTCAATAGACTCTAGGTGAGAAATTTGACTTTGAACAAAGGAAAGGTTGTTTTTCAATCTACATAAAATATTCTTATTCCACTCAGAGAGTCTAAACTTGGTCTGCTTTATATTCAAAGAGAATTTAGAGAAAGAACTAACGAAGGGATCAGAAAAAACTCTAGACCAAGTATCAAAAACAATATTATGAGACTCAAGATATTTAGGCCAAAAAATTTGAAACTTGAAATTTCTATTTTTAAATTTAGGTGTAGAGACATTTAAATCAAGCAAAAGAGGACAATGATCAGAGCCAGTTCTACTAAGATGCAAAATAGAAGCTTTACCAAAAAAATGCAACCAAACCGCATTAGCTAAAGCCCTATCTAGTCTAATAAGAATTCTACTAGAGAGCTTTCTATTATTACACCAAGTAAAATCGGGACAAAAAAACTTAAGATCAACCAATCCAGAATTATAAACAAAATTTCTAAAATCATTAATCAATTTATTAATATAAAAAGATTGACCCCCAAATTTATCAGAAGCATCAAGAATAGCATTAAAATCCCCCATAATAATCCAAGGGTAACCAGAAAAATCAAAATCATTCAAAGAATCCCAGGGAGCAGCTCTAACAGTAGGATCAGTACTCGCATAGATATTGAAAAACAAAAAAGGCTCCAGTTTATCCATGTAAACAATAAAATGCATAATTTAAAATTGGGTAGAAAGCACATGACACTGAACAATTGAAGTATCTCATGCAAATATGAGACCCCCAAAGGCTCCCTTGGAGGAGATAGAGTGTCCCGTCCAATTTTGGCCAAGGCAACCAATAAAAATATGAGCATCTTGCGAACTTAAATGAGATTCTTGGATAGAAATAATTGCAGGAGAATAAAGCTTAACAAAGGAGGACAAACGATCTCTAATGGAGCACTTAAAAGCACCCCGCACATTCCAACTAAGAATCTTCATTAAATCTAAGATTTAAGTCAAGAGGACTTCCCTAGAGACAGGGATGAAGCATCCATTGCAGAAGCATCGTCAGGTATTGCCAAGGGCTCGGAGTGTCGCCGCTTGTTAATAGCAGAACCGTCCGTAAGCAGAAGAAGAGGAGCAGGCCGAGTTCCTCCCAGACTTGGACCCTTCTTGGCTCGAGAGTGCACCACCTTAGGGGGCTGAGGAGCCAAAGGAGCAGCAGAGAAGACCACCGCCAATTCCTGAGCCATCTGCTCGAAAGAGCGAGAGGCAAGAACAGAGGTGTTAACCTCAAACTCTGCATCCATCGTAGGAGTGTCAGCAGTCGATAGAGGAAGAGGGCGAAGAGTCGGCGCAGATTGGGGTTTTGTGTGAGTGTTGGAATTTGGGTTAGACCCTGCACGAGCTTTAATACCATAGCCAACCAGGTTAGGCTTTAACAGGCGTGGAGTCGGAGTCAAACGGGCAAAGAGGGTAGATTAAGGGACGCGCACGCCCCCACCAGATTCGCCAAGGGCAGGTTGACCCGAAGACTCAGCCAAACTGCGGCCACGAACATCCGAATTGGAGGCATCCATACCCGGATCACTGGACCCATCCACCAGCTCATCATCCAGAGCAGCATTGGCCACATGGTTAACTTCCGCTGGCCGACGGCAAGGATGACGGCGGCGGACCTGAACCTAGGGACCACAGGCCAATTCTTGCAAATCATTTGTACTCGAAGTCAAAGCAGTAGCAGATTTATCCGAAGGCAACAAGACAGAAGGATCCGAGGTAGAAACATTCGAAGTAGAAGCAGATGAACTAGAAGTTTTGCAATTAGCATCAGAGTTTTTACAATTAGCGTCCGAGTGCCCAATCAAACCACAAACAAAACAAACGTCGGGTAAATTTTCAAAGGAAACTGGTTGAAAAATCTCAAGACCATCAAAATGTACCCAAACGCCATGGCAAATAGGCACAGAAAGATCAAGCTCAATACAAACTCGAATATATTTACCACGTTCAAAGAAAAACGAACATTGATCGATGCGAAGAACACGACCAAGAGAGGCGGCGATTAAGGAAATAGACTGCTCATTCCAAAGTTCCAAAGGAAGCTCGTGGATCCTAACCCAGACCGCAACAGAGAAGATTTTCTCTTGCCAAGGCCGGAACATAGGTTTCCAAGGGATCAATTGGAGAAGATTCCCACGAAAAGACCAAGGGCCATTAGTAAGAACGTCGGTGGCTTGGGAAACGGAATCAAATCGAAAAATAAAAAAACCATCATACAAGTCTAAAATCGATTTAAGACCGAAAGAAAATCATAAAGATTCAACCCAAGAACGAACAGCATTAACCGAAGGAATCCAACCAAGAAATTTTCCAATAAGACTGGAGTGCCAAGGCTGCTTGCTCCACTAATCTAATTGGGATCTTTGGAAAGAAACCCTGCCAGTAGGGTTGGATCGGATTTTCTGGAAAAAGGAGGAAGTTTCGAATAAGGGGGTGTTCATACCTCGCAATATCTGAGTCCAAGAAAGATTAGTAGACGCAAAATTGGAAATCTTGGTCGAAGGAGCAACCTGAGGAGCAGTAGTCGGCAAGGAAGATTTAGCGCATAATCCGGAAGACGAAAAGACATTAGCCCTCTGTGAAACTCTTGCGGGTGGCACTGACTCAAGAGGAGCCAGCGATGACTTCGGGGAAGATGGGCTACGGGGCAGATCGGGAGGAACCGGCAGAGGGCGATCACTCGAACGGGGCGAGAGAGTCACCCTAGCGAGAACCGAGCGGACGTTGACCATCACGAACCGAAACTATCGTGATTTGTTGAGAACTTGGTTAAGATTTATTATATAATATATATAATTACAAATGTTTTATTTTTATTTTTTAAGATAATAACAATTAGGCACACACAAATAACTGTTGGGTGAAATGACCACACTAGAGGGGGGGGGTGAATAGTATGTTTACTAATTCTTATTGCCTAAATCCGATTTTAATCATTTTTTTGGTTACTTAGGCAAATTACAAGTTGAGTGACTACATGCGGAAGCGATAAATGATAAAGCAAATAATACAAATAGGATATCAATGCAGACACAAGGATTTATAGTGGTTCGGCCCTAATGCCTACTCCACTACCTAAGCACCCCTCTTAGGATTTCCAAACTAAGTTTACTAGATTAAATAGTTTCATTTACACAGAGGATTTTGACTTGAAGAGTCTCACTCTCAACCTAAGGCACTTCCACACCCGGAAATCTCCGCATCTTACCTAGAGCACTCTTCCACCTCAACTCTAAGGGACAACTCACCTAATCCTAGTAAACTACGTTTACATCGGTAGAATTAAGCCTCAAACACAAAGACAACCACCCAATTTTAAGACCTACAATCTATGTCTTACACAAACTCAAATCCAATAAATAAACACGTTCAAATAACAATAAAGATTACAATGAAAAGAGCTAAAGAATAAAACCAAGAATCAGTGCTATTTTCCAAGCCTTCAAGCCTCCAACTCGCCAGGTTGTTGAGCTTGAATTGAAGCCGAGTTGATGAGAAAACTGGGCGCTTGAGAAAATGTTGACGGAAGAACAGAGAGCAGCAATCGATCTTAAGAAGGCTCAAATCTCTCCTTGATAATGCTCAATTAAGTCTCTAATTCATGTAAAAGGAGTTAGGTGATGGGTATTTATAACCCCTTTACCGAACGACAGCTCAACGAGCGGAAAACTAGTCGTTTACACCGTTCGGTCGCTTGCCGTTCGATCATCGGTCGACCGACCGATCGATCGCCTGCGACCGTTGCTTTAATTACTCTGTTCGGTCGACCAACGGGTCGACCGAATGAGTCGCGAGTTGAGCGATCCGCAATCCGGGCGACCGATCGGTCGACCGATCGGTCGACCGATCGGTCGACCGACGAAGCTACTGCCAATTTTTGGCCTCGGTCGGTCGACCGAAGTAGCCTTCTGCCATTTTTTACCCATCTTCGGTCGATCGCCCGGTCGACCGAATTGGCTACTTCCATCTTTCAACACTATTCGGTCGACCGACCGGTCTACCGAACCTGGACTGGGCAATTTGGTTAGGCTTTGTTTATTCATTTTCTGGTTCTGTCTTCATTAAGTCTACTTATATAACATTTATTAACTTTAAGTTAAGTTAATAACTTTAAAACATAAATGTTATATAAGAATTACCCCCCATTTGGATTCAATAAAAATATCTAAAAAATCAAAATCTAATTTTTTGGGGTCTAGTACAAATTTTTGGAAAACAAAAATTTCTTTATTTTTCGATTCAAATAAGGGTAGGCTAAAGACTTCCAAAAAATTCCTAAAAAATATCTCGTTATCTAATTTTAACCCAAGGAACAATTACCGCTATTTTTATGTCAAGAAACTATTTAGGTCATATAGCCCTCCAAGGAGCTCGCTAGGGTATTTCAGGACGGTTTCCGGGTTTTCATATTTTGGGATTCGGGGATGGTTTTTAGGTTCTTATGCATCATCACGAGGATTTTACAATATAATCTAGACACTCTAAACCTAAACTCTAACTTTCTGAAGAATCCCAAGCGCGACGAACAACGTCCTTCCGATTTCTCGATATTTTCGATATTTTTGAGGACGTCGTGCGCTAACCAATATGGAACCTGAAAGATTATCTCAATGAAACATTAGTTCCATATTTGTTATCATCAAAACCGAGATTAAGACCAAGGTTGAAAAACCTTAAGCCAACAATAACTAATGCAAACACAATAGATTTATAATGTTTCAACAACCCTGCCTACTCTACTACCTAAGCACACCGCTTAGGATTTCAAACCCAAACTTTACTAAGTTATCAAGTTCCTTGCAATGAGGAATTTTCATCGAAAAGTCTCTGCCTTCTCCGTGAATGCACTTTCCCACCTCACTCTACTAAGCATACTTTAAACCTAGTTTACAATGGTAGACTTATGCCTCTACACCAAGGCATCCACTGAAACTTGACTTAAACAACCTAGGTCAAACACTAGCTTTAAATCAAGAAAAAAACAACTTACAAAATGTAATATAAATGGAACACAAATACAAAAAATAATACTTAGCTCCAACAAGTGTCACCTAGCTTCTCATCATGCTTCAAGATGATGAATCAATCAAGTGTAAGACTCGATCAAGATTCAAAGTGTGGAAACTAGGGTTTGATGAAAGATGACTCAAAGAAAGCTTGGAATACTCAATAGATGGCTCAAGGAACATTAGAGGTTCGTAGGAAGGCTGTCAAAGAGTTTATATAGGCAGATATGGAGGCAATGATCGGGTTCAACAGATTGAAATGATTGGAAAAAGAGTCGTTCGATTATTCGATCAATTGTTGGTCGATCATCGATCGACCGTCGTCGGTAGACTGATGGTCGACCGATAATTGCACTGTGCAGTTTCAATGTTGCTTTGATCTCCAGTTCAAATTTTGGGTTTCGGGTTTTGGTTTCTTCATCATCAACATACATTTAGAGGATTATACATTTGTCCTAGACACTCAAAGACCTAAACCTAAATCTTCTCCTACTTTCGAGAACATCGACCAACGTCCTTTCGATTTTTCCTATTTCACGCCGATCTTCATTGCAGATGTCACACACTACACGACTTAGAACCTAAAATTATTTCTCATTCAAACATCAGTTTCGAGTTTGTTATAATCAAAACCAAGATTAAGACCAAGGATGGAAATCGTAGGCCAACAAGAAGGATGATAGATCGAGGAGTCATGCACAAAAGGATAATTTTTTGTGAAAAGAGGTAAGATTTATTCCCGTCTTCTTATCTTAATTAAGAATTATGTGAAAATCACGTGGATGGATAGATTGTTCCCTGTGATCAGAGTTTTCGTGAATTTTAGGGGGTTTTGATTGTGTTTTCGTCGAACTTTTAGAAGTCGAATCAAATTCTAGTGTTGTTCTTTGCATTTGGATGACGGAGATACACCATCGTTTGCAAGGTGGTCCATGACCCATTATCGTGTGCAGCGATAGTTTGTGACCTGTCGACGAAGTAGCGAGGGCGGGCGCCACCATGGACAGTGGTTGAGAGCCATTGTAGGCAGCGATGAGGCCACTGATGCTATGTGCGTAGAGATGATAATATTACCCGTACCCGCGGATACCCGCGTATATTTATTCGACATGGGTCGGATATGGGGAACATATTATACCTACTGGTGCAGGTATGAGTATACATTTTTTTCCATTTAATTAACGGATATGGATACTATACTATCCACACCCACGAATACCTGTTACCCCCCAAAATGTATTAAATATTAAATATATATTTTTAGATATTAATATCTAATGAAAAGTTTAAAAATAAATCTAAATAATCTATTCATAAGATTTGATCTATCTAAATATAATATATTTTTATATATTATATTAATTCTCAATTTTAGTTGAAAGTACTTTGGTTTAAAATTTTATGTTGCATGAATGAATATTGTCATTTCTTAAGACAATTTTATGGTTTGGTATTTAATTGTTACATAGTTTTTTTTATAGTTTAGTGTTTCTCAATCAAGTTGTTAATAGGGATTACAAATTCACAAAGCCTAGAAACAGGGTTACAAGACGATGTCTCGCTCTCCCCGGGTGATTTTTTCCACCCCCTCTTCCCAACGCCCTCCTCCTCTCCCCCATGACCCCGATCATCCCTCTCTGACCAAAGATCTTCCATCTATGGTCGCTGATCCCTCATCTTCGCCTAAAGCTGCTTCGTCGAACGTCTCTTCTCCCTCTCTGTTCGTGAAGATTGATGCAAACCCTCAAGTTCCGCTTTCCTGGGCTCAAATACTCAGGAATTCCAACCCTAAACATGGGGCTCCCAAGGTTTCGTCCTCAACTCTCTCAAAAATTCAATCATCGACTACAGACAAAATATCCTTCTCGGCCGATCAGACGCAGGCCTGGCGCGAACTGTGGCAATGTAGCCTCATCGGAAAATTTTTAGGTAAGCCCCCTTCCTTGGAATCTCTCCGACAGTGGGCTTCTCGAATTTGGTTTTTACATGGTTTTAAATCGGTCCTTGACCTCGATGAATAATTTTTCGTATATTGTTTTCAATCTGTTGAATGTGCGAACATGGTTCTCACTGGAGGACCATGGTCCTTTCGTGGCGATGTCTTGCGTTTAATTCCCTGGAAACCCCTCTTTCGTCCTTGGGAAGAGAATTTTACTATGACTCCAGTTTGGATTCGTTTACTTTCACCCCCGTTGGAGTTTTGGAATATTGACTGTGTGTCTACTATCGCTAGTAGTTTTGGTAAATTACTTAGAATAGATGATAGATCTTTTGATTATGATCGCGATCGTTATGTGCTCACTTGTGTAGAAATTAATTTGGCTCTTCCTTTGCGTCAAGGAATTTGGATAAATGTTGATGGTTTAGATTTTTTTCAACCGATTGCTTACGAAAATTTACCATCGGTTTGCTTTCAATGTGGTTTAATTGGGTATCGTGAAAACTCTTGCCCTATTTTACTTAATAAAAAATCGGTTTCTAATTCGGTTTCAAAACCTAATTCCTCAAAAAAATCTACTAAATCAGCTTCAAATGATGTTTCTATGGATTCTATCGAATATTCTCATTCAAATTCTGGTAATGTTTCTATTGATTCGATGGCCCCTTTGCCGGATGTACCTCCTGAGCCAAATTGTGGTCCATGAATCCAAGTTCAACGTCGGCAAAATCGCCGACGAAACCTTCGAAGCGCAAACCCTAACTCAAAAATGAGAGAGGGTCGTGCTCGGGTTCGGGATGCCTCACGTTATCCACGTGACCACAATTTGATAGGAGTTGACGTGGCAAGCTGAGATAAAAAGTTGCCTATTGCAAGCACTGCTCTAAAAAATCGCGAACCTTCAGCCTTTTATTCAAATTGGACTAATTCTAATAGCAAAAATTTGGGCTCCGAAAGGCTAAATCCTAAAGGTAACTCTTCTATTGTAGTTTCTCATTCTAATCTGGCTTCGACCAGACCTCCGATAAGTAATTTTGCTGTTAAATCTAACAAGGTTATGTATAATGTATTTGATGTTAAAAATAAGACTAAGGTCTCTAATGTTGATGTATCTTTATCTTCTAATACTGATATGATTTCTTTTGAGCTTGAAATTGTTGATAATGTAGACTATCCTATGGTTTCTACAGCTATGGATGATATTTCTAATGTTTCCCCCTCTAGGAATTTTTTTGATCTAGCAAAGGAACTTACAATTGTTTTTAAGGCTAACCCGAAGGAGAAAGAATCTCCACCTAAACCTAAAATACCTAAGAAAAAGCCTACAAAACCTGGTAAGACCAATACTTTTGCCACTTTTCTCCATGGTGGTCCAAGTAACTTTAAAAGACCTAGATCTAGTTTTGTCATGGAGGATTCTTGTCCTCCTGAGGCTTCGCCTTTACTGATATGTGATGCTCCTCCCCTGATGTTAATAATGATGAACATCCTTAATTGGAATGTGCGTGGGGCTTGGAGACGTCCTGCGAGAGATTTTTTGTTTATTCAAATTAGGAATTACAATATTAAGATCATTGCCCTTCACGAAACCCACCTGATTAAGAACCGTTCTAAAAGCCTTATTAGGTCTTTTGGTTGAAGCTGGGATGGTTATATCCAGTCAAGTGAAGGTGCCTCTGGAGGTATTATTCTTGCTTGGAATTCTCAATTTGGTAAGACCCAATTAATTTTTAGTTCTTCTCAAGTTATTAATGTTGTTCAAATTGATAAGTCTGAACCTTTTTTATTTTCTAATGTGTATGCTAGTACAAGTCCTACTTTGCGTGCTAATCTGTGGTCTTCTTTTATAAATATCTCTCTTGACTCTTATCCCTGGTTGATCCTTAGGGATTTTAATTGTATTTTGAATAAAAATAATAAATGTGGTGGTACTACTTTTCATGTCAATAAGCCTATTTTTGAATTCCAAGATTTTATTCATCATTCTGGTCTTATGGATTTAGGATTTGAAGGTAGCAGATTTACCTGGTCAAATAATAGATCTGGTCTTGCTAAAATTCTAGTTAGATTAGACAAAGCTTTTGCAAATGCAGCTTGGTTACATTACTTTGGAAATACTTTAGTTAAACATCTTGTTAGAATCACTTCTGATCATAGACTTATTCTTGTTGCTTTACCTGATACTAAACAACATAAAAATAGGCTCTTCAAATTTCAAAATTTTTGGTTGAAATATGATGATTGCAAGGATGTCATTTATAATGCTTGGAATGCTGTTAACTCCTGTAATAATAATTCTATTTTTTCCTCTAAATTAAAAAATACCATAGGTGCACTTTCTTTTTGGAATAAAAATAAGGTAGGTAACTTGGAAAACCTACTTGAAACCACCAAAATGGATATTGCTTTTCTTGAATCTTTTGAAGATCATCCTAAAGCACCTGATAATATTGAAACCTCCTTAAGGTCTCTATACAATAAGTCTATTGCCCTCTAGAGGCAAATCAATTTAAAATGGTGGTCTAGGGCTAAAACTAGATGGATAAATTAGGGTGATATGAATTCTGTTTTCTATCACAGAATTATTACTTTGAGAAGACGTAACAATTATATTAATTCCATTGTACATAATAATCAGATTACCATTACTGTTAGTAAGCTTATCCTTCAAGTCTTTATGGAGCATTACCAATCTCTTTGGCATGCTAATTCTATTCATCCTGTTCATAATTTAAGTTGGTCTCTTTTTAATTCCATTAGTGCTGAAGAAGGTAATCAGCTTATAATTCCCTTTTCCCCTCATGAGGTTTGGGACACTGTAAGTCTTTAGGAAATGGTAAGAGTCCCGATTTCGATGATTTTAATGTTGAATTCTATAAACAGTATTGGAACACCATCTCTAAAACATATTTGGACAGCATTAATTTATTTTTTAATGATGCTATTATGCCTAAAGACTGGAATCAGACTATCTTATCTTTTATCCCTAAATGTCAGTCTCCAAATTCTGTTAAGGAGTATAGGTCTATTGCCTTGTGCAACCTAAACTATAGGATTCTTTCTAAGCTCATTGCAAATAGAATGAAGATGTTGCTGCCTAAAGTGATTTCTCCTGAACAATCTGGTTTCATTAAAGATAGAAGTATCCATGAGAATATCCTAATAGTTCAAGAGTTAGCCCATTCTTTCTATAGTTCCAAAAGCAAACATCCTTTCATCCTTGTAAAGATTGATCTAGAAAAAGCTTATGACCTTATTAGATGGGATGCTATTTTACATGCTCTTACTCTTTGTAATTTCCCTTCTAATTTATTCAATGGATACATTCATTCATTTCTACTGCATCTTTTACTTGCCTTATAAATGCTTTTAATTCTGATTTCTTTAACTCTCATAGAGGCATTAGACAGGGATCCTATATCCCCTTTTCTCTATGTTCTAGTTGCTCAGACTCCTTCTTTACTTTTAAATGATGCAGTTGATCAGAAAAATATTATTTCTTTTAAAATTAAGAATGATGTTATTAGTCATTTAATGTTTGCTGATGACATTATTTTAATTTTTAAAGCTACTGACAAAGGCATTAATACTATCAGTGAAATCTTCAATAAATATAATAACCTCACTGGTCAAAAAGTTAATCTAGCTAAATCTGAAATTTATTTTCCTAAGGATACTTCCATCCCTTTTTAAAATCAGCTTTGTCATAAGCTTGATATGAAGATTGGGAATTTTTCTTTTAAATATCTTGATACCTTAATTTCTCCTAGGAGGCCTCCTAATAGTGCTCACAACTATATTGTTTCTCAATTTGAAGCTAAATTAAGTAACTGGAAGGCTTCTCTTCTTTCTCAGGATGAAAAAATTGTACTTATTAAATATGTACTTAATTCTATTTCTACTCACATTGCTTTTGTTACTTAGCTAAATAACAGTTTAGTTGAAAAATTAAAAGAAATTATGAGAAATTTCCTTTGGAATAATAAAACTAATAAGCATAGTAAGCACTTGATTAGTTGGGATACTATTACTCTTCCAAAACACCATAGTGGATTAGGTATTCAAAACATTAAAACAAAAAGTCTAGCTCTTCAGACTAGAAGAATTCAGCACTACCTCAATAACAATGAGTCTATTTAGGTTAAGTTTGTAAAAAACAAATACCCTGCTTTAAATTTTATAAATTATGACTTACCTAAGAAATATTCTTGGTGCTGGAAACTTTTTATGGATGCTTTTTCTAAACTTAAACCTGGTTTTACTAGCTTGATTGGTAGTGGAGGAAACACTTCCATTCTTTATGATCCTTGGGTGTTTGATATTCCTATTGCTCTTAAGCCTACTATGAGAAATGTCAATTAATTTCTCAGCTTCATATGGTGCATGATTTAATGTTTAATCATTTTTGGCATTCCTTCTTTGGACTAACTCTTTGCAGCATTGACTTGTGGGAAACTATTGAAAGAAGGGTTATTAGACGAAAATGGCCTCAACTTTCACGAATTTCTCAATTTTGACCAATTCTTTGATTGGTCTCAATTGTATATAAGAAGTTTAACATTGATTTTAATAATGGCCTCATATATATGTATCATTAAACACCACACTGCACACTCATATATATGTACTATCAAATACCACACTAATATATATGTACCATCAAACACCACACTACACACTGATATATACACCAAACTGCACTATAGTGATATCAACAACATCAAAAAGAAAAGGGAAAAGGTACAAAAATGCCCCTAACACTTTCTCACGGGTACTAAAATATCCCTAACATTTTTTTGGGACAAAAATATTCCTTACGTTATGGAATTGGGTACAAAAATGCCCCTATAGGTAAACGATGTTAATTGAGAAATAACGGAGATGACGTGGCCGATGACTGGACTGATGACTTGGACATGTAGCGCGCATACAGGCCAAGAGGTTTTCTCACGGATACTAAAATATCCCTGACGTTTTCTCACGGGTACTAAAATGCCCCTAACATTTTCTCACGGATATAAAAATGTCTCTAACGTTTTCTCACGGGTACTAAAATACCCCTAATGTTTGTTTTGGACCTAAAATACCCCTGAGATTATTGAAAATGGTACAAAAATGACATCAGACTTAACGAAGATGTCATGGATGCTGACAAAGATGTTGACTTTACACGTGGCGCATATGCAGAGAGCAACTTGCCACGTAAGCGACACATAAGAAATTGAAAACTAAAAATGTAAAAAATAAAAACTAAAACTAAAACCATCAAATTGGTTAATTAAAAAATTTGATTCGGTTTCAAATCAGGTTTTTAATTAATCAGATTTTGGATTTTTTTATTCACCCCTACGATTGCGTGGCAAGTTGCTCTCTGCCAAAACGTGTAAAGTCAACATCTCTATCAGTATCCACGACATCTCTGTTAAGCCTCACCTAACATAAGTTAACTTGGTATCATTTTTGTATCATTTTCAATAACCTTGAGGGTATTTTAGCTCCAAAATAAATGTTAGGGGCATTTTAGTACTCATGAGAAACCGTTAGGGGCATTTTTGTACCTATGAGAAAATATTAGGGGCATTTTAGTACCCGTGGAAAAACGTTAGGAGCATTTTAGTACCCGTGAAAAAATGTCTTGGCTTGCATGCGCGCCAGATTTTCACATCATCAATCCTAGTCATCAGCCACGTCAGCTCCGTTATCTCTCAACTAACACCGTTTACCTATAGGGGCATTTTTGTACCCAATTCCATAATGTGAGGGGTATTTTTGATCCCAAAAAAATGTTAGGGGTATTTTAGTACCCGTGAGAAAATATTAGGGACATTTTTGTACCTTTTCCTAAAAGAAAAAGAACACTTCAATCTGATAATATCAAATACACCATCAAAAATAATGAAAACATTATACTATACTGAAACATTCACCATAAAAAATGCACCATAAAAAATACAGCACTATACTGGTGTTATCAATATGATATATCAGTTTAAAAAAATACTTCATTTTTTTAATATAATATGGTATTATCAATATGATATATCAGTACGTGTGGTATTTGATAGTATGGTTTTATTAGTGTGATATATTAGTTTCAAAAGATACTTTATTTTTTTATGGTGTTTGATAGTATTTGATGGTATTTTTGAAATTGGCATATTTGATATTTCAGTATAGTGTTGTATTTTTGATGGTGTATTTGATGTTATCAGATTGAAGTGTTCTATTTCTTTTAGATATTGTTGATATTAGTATAGTGCAATGTGGTGTATATATCAGTGTGTAGTGTGGTGATTGATGGTACATATATATTAGTGGAACTGATGTTAAACTTCTTATACACAATTGAGATCAATCAAATGATTGGCCAAAATTGAGAAATTCACGAAAGTTGGGGTCATTTTTGTCTAATAACCCTTGAAAGAATTGAGTTGCCTAACCACCCCTATGATGATTACTTTGCTTGGAAGCCTGATTTGAAGGGTGAGGCTCCTTCTTCATCTGCTTACCTTTTTCTAAAAAATTTGGATGAACATCCTATTGGTAATTTTTTATATTGGGCAAAAATTTAGAAGTTGACCACTTCCCCAAAAGTAAAGTTATTTTTATGGAAATTTTTTCATAAAAGACTTTTAACTAAAACCAGACTTTTTAGACTTGGAATTTCAAATTCTAAAAATTGTGTTTGTTGTGACTTAGAAGTTGAATCTCTGCGGTATCTCTTTTTTGATTGCTCCTTTGCTTTCGGAATCTGATTGATTTTAGGTCATAAGCTCAATATAATTCTGACCAATATGATTGGATGGTGTTCTGGTAGCTGGCTTCTGTCGAATCCTGGTCATACATTGACCAAGGAATCCAGAGTCATTGTTGCTAACACTATTTGGTTTATCTGGTTTTTTAGAAATAGTTTATTTCATGGTGAACAATTGCCCACTGCTTCAACTCTGTGATGCACATCCTATCCTTCTCAAATCAATACAACAAGCAAAGTGTATCAGAGGGGACTCTGAATATTCAAAATCATGTGGCTCGTTGGCTTAGGCCTCTTGAAAATTGGGTAAAGATAAATTGTCATGGTTCTTATGAGAATAAGGAAGGAGGAGTTGCCTTTATTGTTAGAGATCATCACGAAACTTGCATTTATGTTGGAAACTTCTATTTCCATTCTCATTCGGCTTTCTTATCTGAACTAACAGCTATGTCTAAAGCTTTGCTATTTGCAGTTTCAAACAGGTTGAGTTATCTCATTTTGGAGACGGATTGTAAAGTATTGGTGGATCTTATCAATAACAAGACCCAAGCGCATTGGCAATGCAGGAGTCTTTTTCTTAATACCCTTGAATTGTTTAACAAGTGTAATAACATTGTGTGTAATTTTATTCCTAGAAAAGCAAACCAAGCTGCCCATTGGGTAGCAAATGTAGCAAAAGTGAATAAGGATTCCTCTGTTTGGAATCCCATTCGCCCTCCTGAGCTTGACAATATCCTGTTATAGGATTGTAATCTTTTTGGCCTAATGGCCTAATATATCTTTATTCTTTTGGCAAAAGAATAAAGTTGTTAATAGGGATTGAATGATAATTATTGATGATATACTGTTAAAATAAAATAACTTTTTTGTAATATCTTAAATTGATATCTGCAGGTATCAATTACTCGTGTGGGGATGGGTGATGGATACCTATCGTGGGTGCGGGTGTGGCTCTATTTACCTCGACCCACCCTATTGACATCCCTATATGTGCGTCATGAGGCGAGCACAAGCCACGCCTACACCATTGCGGGTGGTAGGGCGACCTTCGTATGTCGCTCTTAGAGCAGCGACCCACACCAGCTACCCCGCATGTGCAGCAACCGATGGCCCGTGGCAAGTCGTGGTGCCACCATGGCTTTGCAATGCCTATTTGGGCGCTACCAAGATTGGGGTTGTAAGAGGAAATGACACATGAGGGGATAGTGTGTTAATCAAAATTAAACCTAATTCAATTTTATCAATTACAAACTTAATATGAATGTTAACTTTAATGAGCAAACACTCAGAGAAAGCAATGCTAAAACACTTGCTTATTGTTATGACCTGAAATTAGAGGACCTATTTATAAATATTTTCATTAGAGGGGCTTTATTGCAAAAGTGTCTAAATCCTATTTAATTAACCCTAATCCTCTCTCTAATCTTTTTCTCTCCCTCTCGCGATTTCTGTAGCAGCGGCGGGCGTCCGATGGTAGCGTTGAGGCGTCGGCAGTTGAAGACTCCGGTGAAGACCGGAGTTTGGAGGAGTTTTGAGGTAGAAGTTCTTCTCTTCTTCTTCGTTGTTTCCGTCTCCGTTCTTATCGTCGTTTCCATTCTTTCGTTCATCGGCGACAGCGGATGGGTTGGAGGAGGTAGTATCGCAAGATGTTGGATGAGGGAAGGAGGGAGGAGTTGGGAGTGGGCCGCAGGGGATGCGGCGGTCGCGGCAGCAGTGTGCTGTCCGCGACGACGGACCAAGCCAGGGCAGCGGTCGTTGCTGCCCTCATCTTGGCAGTTGCAGGGGAGGCCGACGTGGCCTCCCAGCCATGACTCAATGGCATGTCGGCGCCGGAGGTCGTAGGGGAGGCCGGAGGAGGCGAGCGGAAGGTCGCCGCTGGCCGGGAGGGCTGCCCGACGTGGGTCCATCGGGGTGGAGAGGAGGCGGCGTCGGGGAGGGGAGGCCGCCGTGGCCTCCCAAACTGGTACCCGCCGGCGTTGGAGGAGAGACCGGCGAGGTCGGCGGGGGTGGTTGCCGTCGGCCGAGAGGGCTGCCGGTGTGGGGGATCGAGCGAAGCAGTGGATTGGCGCTCGGGCGGGCGTCGGGTAGCAGACGAGTGGGTTAGGAGAGAGTATTATTTGATTTAAATAAATAGGTTAATTAAGAAGAGAGCTGTATCGTATGAAATGAGGTTAAATTATAGAATATTAGGGTATTTTTATAGTTGGTCGTAGAGTCATCGGACTGAGTTGAAGTGAATACCAAAGTTGTAGGTTTTCGCGTTCTAAACGCGATGGTGATGTCGGATTTCTGATCAGAGGTTGCATGATAGGTATTTTCTTCATCTCAGTGTTATTTGGTGGTTAATAGTTATTATTTCAGTTTGATAAATAATTAAATAATATAGGATAGTGGTATTTCATGTTAGGTGGTGATTTAGAGTGTAGATGGTGGTACTGGGTGTGAGTTGACTCCTGCTGTAGCCGATGAATGTTGAATAGGTAAATTGACGATTTTACCATTTGCTTCTATTTGATTGATTTGCTTCTGAAATCCGTTGAACTACTGTTGCATTATGTTGTTGAACATGTCATGTTGATAATTGCATGAGTCTGATTAGCTGTTGTTCATTAATGATTATTGAGCATGATATTATGCTAGGCATTGTGCACACTGTTAGTGTTGTCATAAGTGGTACTTGCTAACATGAATTACTCTGGTTGCATCTTCAGTTGAGAGTTGTGGCATTTGTTGTTGTTAGCATTGTATATCAGTTGTAGTGTGTCATGTGGTGAGGTCTAGCTATCATGCTGCTTATTGTTGTATCAGTTATTGTTGTCAGTATTGTAGGTCAGTTGTTGATGGCATACTGCATTATAATCATTATGGGCGCAAGCCTGGACACAGTTGATTTATTGCCCGAGGTGTATGGGCAGTGACACCGGTGATTACGAAATTTTCACATGAGGTGCAACGTCGCGCTGTTAGACGTTGGCAGACTCGTGTGCGACGTCGAGGTGTTAGACGTCGACGGGCTATCTTGTAGATAGTCGCATCTCTAGTTGGAGCGGGCTTGAGGTGCAACTCTCGAGGTGCGAGAGTACGGGGGAAACCCACTTGTCCACTACGCTCTTGATTGGTATGAGTTGCATTAGTTGATAGATGAAAATGTGTTTGGTTGTTGCCATGTTGCACTTTATTGCAGAGTCATATGTTGTTGTATTTGGTAGTGTCATTGCATCATGACTGATGTCCTTATTGTTGACATATTGATTCTCCTACTCAGCTTTCCGCTGATATTGTTTGTTATTGCCTCAGTTTTGCAGGTATGTCGGTAGTTGAAGTTAGGTAGCTAGAGTCTTGGAGGAGGCATTATCCGCTGCTTAGATGTTTTCTTAGTTGTTTTTATATTGATGTGGAGCATTATGTAGAAAACTCTTAGTTGAAATGATGAATTCAGTTGTTCCTGTTGAGATATTCTGGTGTATTTTTGTAGTTTAGTTTTAGGTTGTGCTCCTCCTAGGTGAGGTCCCTTATATAGGGATAAACTCAGGTGGGGAGTAACATTTATAGTGGTTCGGATTCTAACCAAGCTACATCCACTACCTAAGCTCCTCACTTAGGATTTCAACCAATAAACAAGAAATTAAGGTTCCTCCAAGAGGATTTACACACTAGAAGCGTACAACGTTCTCCTCGAAGGCACCTTCCCACCTCAAGCTCTAAAACAACCCTTAAACCTAGTTACACAAGTGGATTTATGCATCTACACTAAGGCTACCACTCAACCAAGACCTAAACACCTATGTCAACATTTAATCTTTAAAATGACAGCAAAATAAACTAAAAATACACAAATAAATGGAGCAATAAATGAAATACAATTACTTAGCTCCAAAAACCAACTCTTAGCTCCTATTAATGCTTTTTGATGATTAAACTTGGAAAACAAAGGCTCAATCAAGGAAAACAAGCTCAAGCTAGGGTATCCTCAAAGAATGACATTATAAGACTTAGAAAACTTTGTAAAATGGCTCAATAAGGTTTATGAATGAAACTTCAAGTATGATATCTTAATCCTGTTTTTGGTATCGTTCTCATTTTGACTTGTGAAAAATCATTTCTTGATATGTAGATCGATACTTGAAAATATCCATACTTGAGTGTATACAAGATTTCTAGTTTTGGATTCTATCTATCATTCTTTGATATCATGTATTAATTAGGCTCATAGTCGATATGATATTTTCATCCCTTATGTTGATTGACTTCGTTTTTATGAAAACTAGTTTCAAGTCCCAATTTTGACCTTAGTTGACTTTTCTTGCCCTTTTTGACTGATGTCAAAAGGGGGAGAAAAATATAGGCAAAGAAGAAGAAAATATAAAAAAACCATGGATATAGATATGGGGATTTTATTTTCTTATATATGCATGTTGATATATAGGGAGAGAAATCCCATGATTGACTTCCTTGATGCTTTATTGAAAATATTTTCTTAAGAATGTTTGTCATCATCAAAAAGAGAGAGATTGTTGGCCTAAGGTTTTCAACTTTGGTCTTAATCTCAGTTTTGATGATAACAAATATGAAACTAATGTTTGAGCGAGAAATATTTTCAGGTTCCAAGTTGGTTTGCGCGCGACGTCAGTGATCGAAAAAATTAGAGAAATCGGCAAGGATGCTCGTCGACTCTCGGATTTCGTCGGGAAGTTAGAGTATACGTCTAGAGTGTCTAGATTATATGTATATCCTCTATTTGATGCATAAGAAACCAAAAACCAGAACACGAACCCCGAAAACCTAAAAAATGACCCAGAAATTTTCCATGTCTAGCGAGCTCCTTGGACACTACTAAAAATCAGGCAATCTGTGACGATCGATTTACGATGGCTAGGTAGCGATCGCAAATGCGATGGTTTTGCG
The DNA here is from genome assembly GCA_034359265.1 of Canna indica. Taxonomy (NCBI): domain Eukaryota; kingdom Viridiplantae; phylum Streptophyta; class Magnoliopsida; order Zingiberales; family Cannaceae; genus Canna; species Canna indica. The sequence continues at coordinate 71,450,626 of CP136890.1, read as the reverse complement.
ACCGATGCAAATGGGGGTCGCAAAGTCATCACATATGCGACAACATTGTGACCGCTACATCTGCCATCACAAAATTAATAACTCCATGTCGGTATAGCAACCGCGTAGCAACCGCTAAATATCATCGCAAAACCGTCAGTGATTCATTATATAACCTGCACGCCCCTCATTTTTCTTCCCCACTCACTTGATCTCTCTCTCTCTCTCTCCCTCCCTAATTTAGCTGACGTTGCCCGTCACTCGCTTGCGCCGCCCCCAGCCCATGCCACCCCTCGTCGATATTCTCTCTCTTCACTGGTACTCTCTCCACCCCTTGACAACTGTTTAAGAGGAGGGTCGGGCGGCCCTCCCTTCCACCTGTCGTGAATCCGTGGCAAGTGGGAGGCCTAGCGGCCCTCCTGATGCGCCGCATGAGAGGCCGCCCTTGGGAGCCTCTCACGCGGCGATTCTACCGCCATAGGAATGAAACATCTAAGTGGTATTCGGTATTTGGTGTTTGAAATTCTCCTCTCTATTACTCTGTAGCTCAGGGCCATCACGAGGTAACTGGCAACTTGATTCTGTTAATTTAAGTATCTTTAATCAATCTTTGGATTTCTAGACGCTCATTTAGTAATTTTGTCCCTTTAGATTATCTATCTTTTAATTGAATCTCGAGTTGACATTAATCTAAAGAATATACGAGGACATGTAGAACCAAGACCTTTATACCTCTTCGCTTTTGCTCTTCTTTTCTTTGTTATGTACTTGCTGGGAACCAATTAATGCTTCCTTTTTCTTAAGTTGATCAAGTATTCTATTGTTCTCAGGAAATGGATGCCAAAACTTTAGGGTATATTTAGTTAGCGAAATCAAGTCTATTTTCATAGTTTCAATTTCACTGAAACCAAAACTGCTTATGAAAACGTATTTGGTTCAGCATTTTTATGACACTGAATCGAAACCAGAATGAAAACGAAATCAATTTTCTTAATAAAAATGAAAATACCAAAATGTTATTTTCTGTGGTTTCGAGACTGTCAATTTCGTTATCAAAATATAGTGACAACTTTATAATTATAAATATATTTTTTATAAAATTAATTAATTTAAAAATAAATCAAAGTTTATCTAATTTTTAAAAATAAAAATGAAAATCATCATTTTTAACTCAAACTATTATCTTAAATTTACAAATTAATTAAACCAATATATATATAATTGACTCAAACCCAAATTTTAAATAACTCAATTTTCTTAAAATTGATCTATTTATAATTTAATCAAAACTAATTTTAGACCATTGGACTTATTTTTTTTGAAATTTTATAATAACTATTAATTAATTTTTATATCTAATTGAAAAAAAAAATTAAATTACCAATAACCTAATTAATTAAATCATATAAATATTTTATAAACATATTAACAAATATTTAATTTTGTAAACTAACTAAACATTTAATTACTACTAAAAATATTTTTTAAAAATTAATATTATTTTTTATAATCAAGTAAATATTCACTGATTTCAATTAACTAAAACTGATGTTGTTTTCATTAATCAAACGCGTTTTCAGAAAATTGAAAACTAAAAATCAAACTAAGTTTTCAAAATCAAGTTTTTAGTTTCATTGAAACTAAATTAGAAAATAGTTTTTGCTAACCAAACAGCATCTTATGTTCTTTCATAGTTGGAAATCCTTATTTTCCTTTTTGGAAGGTATAAATTTTTATAGTTTTTAGATTTATTGCTATTGCAAATTGCACTATGCAAGCTTGTCAATATGGTCATTGGGAGGTTGTTCAGACTCTAATGCTTTTCAAAGCTAATGCAGGTTGTGTTTCTCCCTCTTTGTTAAACTTTTTTACTTGTCAATTCTTTGTGTTAATTTGTAATTCTCACAATAACTTTCAAATAACTTTCAGTCACAGTGGAAGATGGATCAACAATTGATCTGCAGATTGTTTTTTATTTATTTATGAAAACGTGGGTTCCGAGAAACCCACTTACCAATACGGCATTTCGAAGGAGCTGAAACGCTCAGATTACATTAGGGAATACAATGAGCACTAGAAGGTGCCTCTACTTGACATGAGGATCTAAAGGGGCCTCTACTTGCCAGGAATCAATTTTACCCATTCCTTACTGTTTAAGAATAATGAAACGATTCAAACAGTTCTCAAAAACTTGCACAAACAATGTTGCTAAACTTGATTTTTTTTTTCTCTAGCACATAGCTAACTAGATCTCATACTGAGTCACTTAATATTCTTGTTTAAGTTTCAGTCAAGGATGCCTTTGCGGCTAGAGCATGTATTTGAAGATGTTAGCCAAGAGACCATGCACGCAGAACAGTAATGTCACTTTTCTAAGTTGTACTTTTTTTTTTTATATATAGTAAAAATAATGTATATTAGAATTTGAACTCAGGTCTTTAAAAAATATTTAAGATGCTGTCATCAACTATTGTGCTACTTACAATTGGCCACTTTTCTAAATTGTACTTGCATATGATTTTCTTTGTTTCACATAAATAATTATTGTACATTGAACTAGATGAGCTATTCAACTCTGGAGCAGATGGGCTTATAACTCTTAGCTTCTTATGATTTTTTGTCACAACTCATGAATAATTCATCCTTTAGCACAAGAAACTATTTTGGGTTAATAAGGTTCGCATTTAGGATGAAATCAGCCATCTTCAATTGTAGTTCTTATGTTTGTTCTCTTCCATATCAGTGAAAAAATGTTTTGGTCTTTCTACTATGTGCACCCATGTGAATAGAACATGACACAAGAAGAGTACTGCTATAGGATACTTTCCAAACTCAATAGACCATGGTCAGACTAAGTCTCTCAACCAGGAGAGGTGGATGAATAGTATAGTAGGAAAGTACCACTGGGCATCAATTTGCACTCATTGTCACCTTTGCTACCTTGCATCATCTCATGGTCACAACAAAGAAACAGGGGGAGGGGACTAATTACATGACTCAGTTACATGTTTGATTTCTCTGCACATTTAGATGCAATATATAAGTACTAACTACATTTGATGCCCCATTAGGTGGTGTAATGCTTAAATAGAAAATAATTGCATTTTTTATTTTATTTTTAAAACCAAATTATGTGATGGCTTTGCTACCACCTTAGTCGTCACATAATCAAGGGTCGCCCCATTGTTACAGTCGTCGCAAAACACTCTGCGACGGGTAAATCCGCGTTCGCAAACTTTTTTGCAATGCGATCTTTGGCGACGACTATTACGATGGTAGTTGGCCGTTGCAGAAGGTCTTATGTGACGGTTTTGCTACCGCAGTAGCTGTTGCAGAAGAGCAATTTTTTGGTATTGAGAGGGCTATATGATTTAGGCATTTTCTTAGCACCAAAAGTCTCGTAATTGTTCATTGGGTAGAAACAAGTTAAAGACCAATTTTTAAGAAATTTTTGAAAACCTTTAACCTATCCATATTTGACTAGGGAGATTTTAAAATTTTTGATTTTCCCAAATTAATACTAGAATCCAAAATGTGTATTTTGATCCTTAAGGAGTATAATTTTTTTGATATTTTTATTGAATCCAAATGAGGGCATTTGCTTATTTACATTTATGCGTTAAAGTTAATGGAAAAGAAAAATAAATAGAGACATTAACTTAAAATTAAGAAATGTAGATAAGACTTGAAATACGAAATAAGCCAATATTACCAGGTTATCGGTCGACCCTCGACCGATCGCTGGTCGACCGACGATTGGCTGGTGATCGAACGAAAGTTACTAGTTTTGTCCAATAACTTTTCGGCCGACTCTTGGGCGCCCTCGGTTGACCAAAATTGCCAATGGATCTTTTTTGATCTATGAACAGCTCTTTTTGAGCTCCTACTCTTGGGATCTCTATCTAAACTTCCAAGACAACCTTCCTTACCAACCTAATGCTTCATTGAGCCAATCTTTGATATTTTGCAAAGCTTTCTAGAGCCATTTCATCCCTAACCCTAGTTTTTATGTTGAAATTTTGATCTTGCCTTTGAACCATCAAGATTCAATCTTCTCAAGGCATCATGAGAACTAGAGAGTTTCTTTTGGAGCTAAGTATACTTTGGTTTGTTTATTGATCCATTTGTATTGTATATTGTGCTTTATTTCTTTGTATTTGAAAGTGTGAAGACTTAGGTTGTAGGTCTTGTGAGTTTGATGGTAGCCTTGGTGTTGAGGCATAAGTCCATCCTTGTAATTTAGGATTAGAGTGTCCTTATGAGAGACTGAGGTGGGAGAGTGCTCTCGATAGGAAGGTAGAGACTTTCGAGTGTGGAAGTGCCGTTGGTGTGAGAGCGGGGAATTTTTGGGGAAATTCCTCATTGTAAGGAACTCTTAACCTAGTGGATTATAAGTGAAATCCTAAGCGAGGTGCTTAGGTAGTGGAGTAGGCATTGGGGCCGAACCACTATAAATCATAATGTTAGCACTGATATTGTGTTTGCGTTTAATTGACATATTTATTACTTTCGCTATTTATTTGAATTGTCATTTGCCTAAATAATCAAGAATTCATTAAAATCGAAATTATGCTAAAGTTTTTAGTGAACACACTATTTACCTCCCTCTAGTGTATGCCATTTGACTTACAAAGTGAGGCTTCATCGATGCACATTGGATTGGACTAGACCTATTGGTCACGGTCGGACTAGAACAAGTGTATCACAGCGGCGCCCCACAACCCCACTCGAGCCAAACCAGACAGCTCCGACCGGGGGCTCCACGCGGCCACACATGGACATCCATGTCCTTCCTTATCACGAGGGATACGTCATTACAAGCCTGATATCTCTTAGATCAGCCTCGACTCATTTTGAGCAATATCCCTGCCATCACCTCCACCTGCAATAAATACTGACACAATCCCGGGAACAACTCTCGGATGACCATGAACACCGCAGCTTAGAGTATGAAGAAAGCAACCACCCGGAAAGGAGGATACCAACTCCCGTCCTTCGCGATGAGGTCTCTAGTACCCCCCATCTGGAAAAAGAGGAAGATTCCAAAGCCACGGGACCTTTCCCCGTCCTTCGCGATGCGGGACCTTTCCCCGAACACATAATGGCAACCCGCCTCCCGTCAAAGAGTAAGATGTCTATCACTCTGATGCTCTACATTGGTACAAGCAACCTTACACTGCACCTGACGACGTTCAGGACCATGATGCTCTACCACGCGACAACTAACCCCGTACTTTGTAGATCTTTTCTAACTTTCCTATGAAAAATTGCTTTGTTGGGGTTTGCTTCCCTCTCACCGAGGTCCATTCATTCCTTCGAGGACCTCTCCCGCATCTTCCTCAAACGGTTCACCACATCTTGACTCTACCACAAAACGGAGGACACCCTCCATTATGTCAAGCATGGGCAACATGAGCCCCTAAGGGAATACATATGCAAGTTTCAGGCCATAGTTACTGAAATCCCCAACCTCGACCCCTAAGCCGAGATCTTCTCCATTAAATTCGGGCTGAAGCCCGAATACTTTGCCGATCAGATCGCCCTGACGTCCCCAAGGATATGGCCGAGTTGTATGAGAAAATCGCCAATTTCATAAAGATTGAAGAACTCTAAGAAGCTAAAAAGGTCGATATGCAGAATCTCAGAGCCACCGCCGAAGATAGAAAATCCAAATGGATGGATAGAAAGAGCGAAGACCACAACCGCCACGAGAAGAACAATAGCAGAGGGCCGAGGTCGCCACCTTGCCCGAACGCCCGATTTGAAATGTACACTTCTTTTAATACTAGGAAGGAAACCATCCTTCGGGGCATCTACCACCTGAAGCTTATCAGGTACCTCGCCAACGCGGGAAAGCAAAAGCTACCACCCAACGTCGATATGAGCAAGAAGTGTGCCTTCCATGACACCCATGTACACACCATCGAGGACTGTACACACCTAGACAAATACATCCACCACCAGAGAATGAGATCGGAGCAGGATCCACGACCCTCGATGACGAAACTGAACACCTCCGAACCCCCACTCGAGTCATAGAAAGAATCGCCAAACTGATCGCTGGGAAAATGAGCTCCGAGGAGTTATTGACTACATTATCGGGCGAATTTATAGGAGGCAGAGAAACACTCTCGACCAGGAAGAGATCTCTTCAGGCAATCATGGTGGTCGATGGCACTACTCGCCCATGGTTACGGTTATGGTTTCGTCTGCGAAGACGTAGTGGTCGAAGCAGTCGATGGCACTTCGACGCTGGGGGTCGTAATCTTGTCGGTCTCGGTTACGATTTCATCTGCGAAGATGTAGTGGTCGAAGCGACCTTCTTTGATTAGGTGCTCAATTAGGTCCCTGAGCATCACACTTTCCTCGGTACTATGCTTGTAGGTGCGATAAAACTCACACTTCTTGCTCTTGTTGATGTTAGGCGGGGATTTCGTCCTCCCCATGTTGTTGGGTAGCTTGAGCAATTGAAGGTGGCAAATCTCTTGAATGATAGTCTCTCTCCTGGTATTCAGTAGGGTGTATTCACCAAATTTGGGGCTAGGTCGGGAAGGTTACCTCCCTCTCCTGCCGCAGCCATGGTTGTGGTGATCTCAATCTTCACCCCTTTGTCGGGATTCTTAGACTTCATGTCCTCATAATCATCTTTTGCAGTCTGTCTATCGGCCTTCTTGGCCTCTCGGAGTTTCTCCATCTCCATTTGACATACAACCTTTTCTTGAAACTTGGACACATCGTTCGATTTTGCCAGGGCAATCTGATCTGCAAAGTGCCCAGGCTTTAGTATATGCTTGATAGAAAATAGTTTGACGCGCAGGTCGAGATTTGGAATTTCCATTTCCACGAGATTGAATCTCTTCAGTTAGTCTCTTAGCGACTCATGTTGCCCTTGTTTGATGTAGTGGAGGACGTCCTCGGTGTTAGAGTAAATCAGTGATGAAAAGAACTAATTGATGAAGGCTCGGGAGAGCTCTTGGAAGGTGTGCACAGACCCTGGTGGAAGGGTGGAGAACTAGAGTAGTGCGGCCGTCTCCAGGAAAGTTAGAAAAGCTCGGTAGAGGATGAGATCAGTTGTGTCGTTGAGGAGCATCATAAACCTAAACATCGTCAGGTGAGTAGTTGGGTTGCCCGTGTCGGCGTAGGGTTGGAGCGTGGTTGGCAACCTGAAGTGTCGGGAAGACGAACTGCCATGATGTGCTCGGCGCAACCCGTGTCGATGGTGAGGGGAGGACCAATCTTTGTGGCCATGGTGTCCTCCTTTTCTTTCTAATGATGTGTGCGGGAGACCTCGTCTCGAAGGATAAAGGCCAGCCTCCCAATTCTCTCCAAGTGGCTATCTTCATCACGTTCTGAGTGGTGGCGCTCATGCTCGGTCGGGTGTTGTTCTCGGGGCTGCCTCATCGCATCAAGCTGGGCTGCTAACTGTTGGTTCTCCGTTCGAAGGTCATTGTTCAGGAGTTGGGATTCTTTTGGTGGAAGGTTGGTGGGTACTAGAGCGTCACTCCTTACTATTTTATTGTTTCCAAGTAGCGGGGTAACATTGCTGCTAGGGTGTTACCTATGTGCGGTGGCATTCGTATGACTTCGGGTATCAACAATTGCGAGCAGCTAAGATTTACTCGACCCCAGGGTGAGTGCCAAATGTTCTTGCCTTAAGTCGGGGTGATGCGGTCCAACGCGTCTCTTGGTTAGGTGTGACTCCCTCAAGGGGGGGGGGGGTTGAGGGGGTGGTGGAGGAGGAGAGACTTGTTGGCTTTAGGCTTTCAACATTGGTCTTAATATCTTAATCTCGATTTTGATGATAACAAATATGGAACTAATATTTTGTCGAGAAATCTTTCAGGTTCCATATCGATTAGCGTTCGATGTCCTCGATCGGAAAAATTAGAAGAAATAAAAAAATCGGAAGGACATTGATCGTCGCGCTCGAGTTCGTCGCAAAAAATTCTTGAAGATCGACGTGTGCACCAAACTCGCATTGGACGAGTCCAAAGATCAAATGAAAAGCTCTCCAAATTGATGCTCGTTGAAAGCCGGAACCTGAAAACAAAGCGCAGAAGAAAAAAGGCTGAAAAAACAATTTCAGCCTAGGTTCGGTCGATAGCCATCTCGTTGAATAGGGTTTGTAAAATGGCAATAGCCATCTCGATCGACTGAAGGATGCCACAAAGCGGCAGTAGCCACTTCGGTCGATCGGGCGGTCGACCGACAGAGGCCAAATAGAGGCAGTACCTTGAGCGGTCGACCGATCAGTCGACCGAATTGAGGATAGCGCGTCTCAGCTTCCCTTGCGTCGGTCGACCGATGGGTCGACCGGATTGAGGGAACACAAGTTTACGTCTGGCGATCGACCCGTCGGTCGACCGCACAGAGAGAACAGGTAGCGGTCGCTCCAAGTGATCGATCGGTCGATCGACCGACCAATCAACCGAGCGTCTGCAACAGATAGTTTTCTATCCGTTGAGCTGCGTTTCTTTGAGAGGGTATAAATATACCTCACATAACTCATTTAATCCTCTCCTCTCCCACTCTTACAGATTTCATTGGGCAATTAAAAGGGAGTTTTGAGCCTTCCAAAGATCGATTGCAGTGCACTCTGCTCTTCCGTCAAGTTCTTCTTCAAGTGTCGTCTGCTCCTCAACTCTGCTTCGACTCAAGATTCATCTTCTGGTGAGTTGGAGGTTTCAAGGCCTGGAAAAGAGCACGAACTCTTGGTTTTATTTTAAGCTCTTTTCACTTGTATTTTTAACTGTTATTTGAAACTATTTTTGAATTTGTGCATGTGAAGACCTAGGCTGTTTAGGTCTTATGTGGAAGTGGTTACCTTATTATGAAGGTGTAAAGCCACTTGTGTAAACTTAGTTTTGCTAGGATTAGTTGAGTTGTCCCTTAGGGTTGAGGTGGAAGAGTGCTCTCGGTAAGAAGGCGGTGACTTCCAAGTGTGGAAGTGCCTTAGGTCGAGAGTGAGACTCTTCAAGTCAAAGTCCTCTGTGTAAGAGAAACTATTTAATCTAGTAAACTAAGTTTGGAAATCCTAAGCAGGGTGCTTAGGTAGTGGAGTTGGCATTGGGGCCGAACCACTATAAATTACCGTGTTAGTATTGTTATATTTGTTTGTGCTTAATTATTTTATCTTGCTTCCGTATTTAATCGCAAGATTGCATCTTGCCTAAACGATTTGAGAAACGATTAAAATCGAATTTAGGCTAATTGGTTTAGTTAACACACTATTCACCCCCTCCCCCCTCTAGTGTTGCCATTTCGACTACAATTGGTATCAGAGCGGGTCGTAGATTATGATTTCACCATCCCTTCTACAATTTTTCTCGATCTTGAAATGGCTCTAGAGTCGGTAGCGTCTTCACCTCCTAGGTTCGATGAATGTAACTTTGGTCTTTGGAAGTCTAGAATGTATACCTACTTAAAGACTAGAGGTTTTGATGTTTATAACATGATTAAATTAGAATACATTGAACCTAAGGTTGACATGCATGATTGGAGTGAACATGACCAAAAAATATTTCAATATAATGGAGATGCTATGTATTCCATATTTTGTACCTTACCTAATAGCATCCTTGATAAAGTCATGCATCGTACATCCACATTTGATATTTGGGTAACATTAAACATGTTATATGATTTTGCAAAAACCGAAGAGATTACTACTTATGTTGAAGGTGGTGATGACAATGGTCATCCATCCGCTACTAACGTCTCTTGTGGTGTCCATAGAATTTCCGGTCAAAGAAGCACGCTTAAAAGTAGGAAAAGAAAAGTCAAGTGCTTCCTTTGCCAAGAGAAGGGACATATTAAGAAAAGTTGTCCCTTGATGAAAAAGAAATCCAAGAAGGAGAAGAAAAATGTATTATGATGAGCTAGTTGATGAATGTAGAAAAATGTATGAATTGCTCATAAAAAAGAACAAGGAAAATAGGAAATTAAAGAAGGAAAATTTAAGGCTTAGCTCTCATGTGCATGAATTAGAAAATGAAAAATTGAATACTAACCCTTTTGATTCTTGCCATGATGCCTTAAAACTTGAAATTAAGGACTTGAAACATAGAAATGAAGAATTAGAAATTGAGAATGATGAGTTGTTAACTAAGATTTCAAAAATTAGAAATGAGAATGAAAACACAAAAAATAATGTGAATCTCAATGGTAAGGATTGTACAAGTGATTTCAAATTTGAGCATGATATTTTGAAAAATAAAAATTGCTTGTTGAAATCTCAAATACAAGCTTTACACAAATCCATCAATGACTTAAAAAATGAGGTTGTTTTCTTGAGTAAGAAAACTAGTAATTTATCACATGCTTCATCCAATAGAAATCCTAGGAATAAAAATGCTTATGTAAAGAATGCTAAGGTTCATCATCATTCTCATGTCAAGCATTCTTCCTTTAAACCTCATGTCCAAAAAAAAAAGTTTCATGGAAATTATTTTTGTTGTGGTATATATGGTCATGTTATTCATGAATGTGCATTCAAAAGAAATCCAAATGTTGCTAAGACACTTTGGATTCCTAGGCCATCTAACCCCCAAGGACCCAAAGCCATTTGGGTACCAAAGATCTCATCTTCTTTTGTAGGGGGAGCTACCACACAAGGATAAGGGAAAGTGATGTATTGAAGTTGGCTAAGAATTCAATGAAAGATCCTTACATGGTTGTAACTTCAAGATTCCCACCTAGATGCCTATGGAAATGAAAGTTGGCATCTAAAAAGTTTTGGTATCATCTCTTAACTTTAATTGATCCATTAATAGTTGGAGTTCATGATACATGCTTAAAATTGATTGATTTTTCCCGCTCTTAATATATTTCAAATGATTTTTGATTTTTTGATCTTCAGTCTCTTCGGAGACATATGTAGCCTGTAATGGGCTCATGTGACCTTGTCGTTTTAAATCGTAGGCTAATTGTGGCTTTCGGTTTTCAACCAATAGGAAGGGTTGGAGATCTTATTTTTCAAAATTTCATATTTTGAGATCTCTTGATTCATTTTGTTATCATGAATAATTTATATGAAAATGAATCTATGCTATTTAGTGAAGTTGAATTTGGAAAATGATACTTGGTTTTTTTACTTCGCTATTTAGTTTGATAGCTTGCATGTAAATTTGGTTTCATTTTTTATTAATAAAGTATACTTGCAAGTTATTGTAAATGGAAGGCTAATTAGAGTGAAAAAGATTAGTTTGGCTAAATCATCATGAATAAGGTATAACTTCGATAAATTCAAAATCTTAATGTTATACCTCAATGTTTAAGCTTAAATGATGTCTCAATACTAATGAATAGAATTGCATGGTAAACCCTTGAATTTTCATGAGTATGTAGAATCTTAGCAGTTAGGCAAATTTCATTAAATGAAACTTATTCTAGGTTGATACTTACTATTAGAGACATTCCTTTATGTCCAAACTAGTTAAACATGTTTAGGGACCTTATCCCTCAAATGTTTCACATCTTAAGATCCCTTAGAGTCATTTTGATATCATGTTAACCTCCTTAAAATGAATCTTTACTATCTAGCATAGATTAAGGTGTTTAAATGAAACTTTGCATTGAACCTTTGCTATTTAGTATGTTAGCTTGCTAGTTGGCATATAATTTCATTTTGATACTAATGAAGTCTACTTGCAAGTTAAGAAAGTGGTAAACATTAGAAGGATATGCTATCATGAAGATAATTGAAAAGTAAATGACAAGTTTGTCAAAAATCTCTAAAGACTAAGGTATGAATTTAATTTTGCAAAAATCTTAGTTTAATAATTGAATATCCATGTTTAATGATGTCTCTATACTCATGATTGATTTTGCATGAAAAATGTTGAATTTTCATGAGTAGGCAATTTCATGATAACTAGGCAAATTTCATGATATTAATATTGAATGAAATTGGGCTAGTTTGAAATTTCTTATTAGAGATCTCATTTTGAGTAAACACCAAATGAACATATTTAGATACACATATCACATGAGTCTAGGTTGTTAAACTGGAAAATTCATGTCTAGATGAACAAATGTGATAACTAGATCATATTAGATGACTTAAGCTTGAAAAGTTTGACCCAAGTCAATAAATTGACTTGGTCACTTTATTTTAAGTCCAATATTCATAAACATGTTTAGGAATAGGTAAGACATGTTTTCATGCATTTAGAATGAAAAATTCACATGGATATGGATAAAATGACAAAGAGGTCAATTCATGCTTACCTCTTTTAAACCAAGTTGATCGACCCAAGTCAACAAATTGACTTAGAGGTCTCATTTTCAATCCATATTTGGGGAACATGTTTAGATTTACTCATGTTAGGTGTCCATAAGTTTAAATCTGAAAAACCATGAGTAAATGTTAAGATTGAAACTTAGCAAGTTTCATGATAACTAGCTTAGTTTTGAATGAAACCATGCTAGGTTGATATCTTGACTTTAGGATATAATTTTCATTTCAAGCTTGACATACAGTCTTTACATGATCACTTTATGGTGTCATAAAAGTTTGAATGAAAATTGAACACGTTTTGAAAATAACTGAAAATTACAAAAATGAAATTTCAATCAACAATTAGTATGCATTTTCAGTTATTTCTAGAGAAATATAAAAAAATCCTTTTAATTGATTCTTGAAACTGCACCCTCACTGAAAAATCTAGGTTCTTCAGTAAATTTTTTGAAAAGTTTCATCAGGAATCTGATTTATAATTGAATTTTGAAGTTAGATTTCGAAAACACAAAGTATCATCCTTCTTAAAATATCAATCTTTCCGATACTTTGATTTTTCTTCAAAAACTTCAAATGAAAACTCATGTATACCATTTGGATTCTATTTTTAATATCATTCACACAACTTCTTAAGTAAAATCATTTCTAGGAATATGTCACACCCCAACTGAGGGTAGTGCGACCGGCTAGGTCCTACATACTACCCTGTAGCCTACTGTCTACAACGACATAAAAATACCATAATGTATCGATAAAGGAAATCTCAACACAACTTTATTAAAAGTTATCAAAATCCACAATTTTATATTTTTTTTAAAGCAAGTAAGAAAACCAACATCCAAATAACTGAACGTCACAAGTATCAAGTTTTACAAACTCTTTCCAAATACAACTTGTCAGTGCAGAAAATGAAAAAAACAACTACTAGACATTGTTCTATGACTCATGGACGCCGTTACGAGATATGACACCACCCCCACCCACCAGCTGCACCATGTCAACATACCAAGCTACCGCTCATGCTCTGCAAAATAGGAATAAACTGTGAGTCCACTTGGGACTCAGTGAGTGGTTCAAATAAACCTCCACATAAGCCTAAACCATGCATATATCATATAAGGCATTAAAGAAAATGTACAAGGAGGTAAGGTTTATTTCTAATGCAATTACCAACCCCACGGGTCCATTGGTACCAACTGAATATGATAACTTGCCATCTTGGCTTATCAAGCCTTCGGCATTCGGCCCTTAGGCCTACCCACAGAATAGTATCCCGGCTACAGTCGTCCCAACCATATCCGGTAGTATCATACTAGCCATCGACCACCTCATCTCAAAATGTAAGCAAATAATCCTGAGCCGTCGACTAGGATGGTCCACTAGTCTTCGGACACCGTTTGGGGTAAGGATAGCTAGTCCCACCCAATTAGGGTCTAGCACCTAGCGGGCCCTCTGGCGCACCTCTAGACCCAATACTGGCCGAGCTGAGCATTGGTCATTTTTGACCTCCTCGCTCCTCGGCGGACCATCTCAAACACATCACACAATCAATATCCTAGGGTTTCCATATATAAACTCTTCAGGCCTTTGCCCGGGTCTGGCCTAAGTCCGGCTACTGGGTCAATAATTTATGCCACCCTTTCAATATATGAACACCTACAAGTTCTAAGTTTCCAAAAGTATATAAGGAGTCATAGAAGTGTTATCGTCTCCTAACTAAGTTTCCATATATGTGCTATGAACGTCTAGTGACGCCTTACATGTTACTTATCCTTCTACACTGCCTTGGATGAGAATTTTCATGTGTCGACCTTGGAATACCACCCAAGAACATTTAGGGCAGCATGAATAATCCAAAGGAAAATATTCAAATATGGCAACCTTCATCATATATTACGACAATGTATATACATAACAATTTTTATATTACCTTAGGAATATTAGCACAATAAGGAACAACTATCTATCATGGCAAGGTAGTAATCAATTTAAATAACATGTATGAAATACAAAACATGGTAACAATGTCAACATCCAAAGTTTAAGGATCTAATGCTATGAATGGTTATAAAACTAGCATTTCTACAATTCAAAATTTATCAAGCTACTTGCTAAGTTTGGTGTTCTTCCTAAGTATTGTCATATCTCTATGTATGATCCTTATAATCATGCAATTTCCATCTAAAGATAATCTCTCCTCCTCTCCCTAACCTTGGCTGAACCATGAGCAAGGAAGACCTTGCTCGGCCATGGCCCTTGCGGTAGGAAAGAGGGAGGAGACTCTAGCTATACCTTTACCTCTTCAATTCTGCATACAACTTAAATACCAATGAACTAATTTACTTTCCCCTCACCCTTGGCCGAACCCTCTTCATGAGTTGTAGGGTTGTTCGGCCACTTCAAGGGACTTCTAAGGAGGGCATACTTCATAATACGTGAGATGTACAAAGGGAACTATATCAACAGTGATATAAGGTCATCTAAGGGCCTTCTTTTTGTCAAGGGAATCAGGGAAAATTTCGGCATGACCTTTCCTCTTTTCCCATGACTCGGCAGCCCCAAGAACTTGCAAAACGACGAAGAAAATAGTGAGATCTGATAATAAACATCATAAAATAGTGAACACACGTCGTTGGAAATCAAGATTCGTCGGAAGAATCGCGAGAACTCAAACTATTTCATCTAGGGTTTGGCCACCCGCCTCCCCCAAGCTTCAAAAACATAACCACTCACCTAGATTGTGGAGAAACAAGGATCGGGTGACGACGACTTGAAATTTTTCCGGCGGCGACGCGAATCCCGGATCGATCCAAGCCCCAAGCCTCCTCCTTGCTTCTTCTCCTCTTCTCCCTAGGCGGCCTTGTGCGACTCAAAGGGTGAGTCGCACGGCTGCAATAAGAGGGTTTTATTCCCTCATTCATCTTTCCAAAGATGGCCTCAAGACTCACTTAGCTCATACCCGAAACTCTACTAAATCCGAACTCGACATGGGTTCCGACTCAACCCAAAACATGACTCGAGTTAACTTAATTTAAGGTATGATTTCATAAAAGGAAAGTTAATCATCCAAATATATTTCATGAATCATTAGCTGAGTCATACCTTTTCACTCGAGACGATCTCGAGGCTCGACTCGACTGCCCCTGGGTCCGGCGCGCTGCACCAAAACAGATTTTTATATTAGAAAACTTTTTCGGGTCTTACAGAATGATTTTGATATCTTGAATGATAGCTAGAAATATCCATTTGTTTATTAAAATCAATATAGGATGAAAAATGAACATAGAAGATTCATTTTGAGTTCAAACTTGATACATGCATTTCAAATGACCATTCAATAATTGGTATCAAAAAAAAATTTCATCCAACAATTGGTATTTCAAATCTTGAAGTATAGGTTGACCTAAGTCAACAAAGTGACTTTGAAATTTCATCTTAAGTCCAAACTTGATTCATAAACTTACATTCTCTCATGTTTAATGTCCAGATGCCTAAGTTTGAGAAAATATGAGTAGATAACAAACATTTGATACTTAGCATTTTCATGTTTTCATGCTTATTTCAAATGAAAATGTGCTAAGTTCATATTTGGATCAAATGACATTAGTTTCACTTCAAACTTGATATACATGATTTAAATGACAATATCCTGATATTTTGAAAGTTTGAATGAAATCTAAAAATGTCATGAAAAAGATATGAGAACATACATGATTTAATTTTGAATTCAAATATTTAGTTTTGAACATATCATGTATGATTTAAGTTTCATATTAAATTTTTGTTTTCCATCCCTTTGGTTGAGATTTTCATGTGTCATGAAAAATATTCTTTAGAGTCTCAACTACATAAAAAAATATATTTGTTTTTCATCCCTTTGACTAGATTGATCTTTCTTGCCCTTTTTGATTGATGTCAAAAGGGGGAGAAAAGTATAGGATAAAGGGGGAGAAAATTATAGGTAAAGGGGAGAAAAATATAGGAGATCCATGCATATAGATAGGGGGAGTTTATTTTCATTGATATGCATGTTGATAAGGGGAGAAATCCCTTAGTTGATATCCTATATGCTTTAATGAATATATTTTCTTAAGGATGTTTGTCATCATAAAAAAGGGAGAGATTGTTAGCATTAGGTTTTCAACCTTGGTCTTAATCTCTTAATCTCGGTTTTGATGATAACAAATATGGAACTAATATTTTGTCGAGAAATCTTTCAGGTTCCATATCGATTAGCGTTCGATGTCCTCGATCGGAAAAATCGGAAGAAATCGAAAAATCAGAATGACATTGATCGTCACGCTCGGGTTCGTCGTGGAAAATTCTCGAAGATCGACGTGTGCACCAAAGTCGCATTGAACGAGTCCAAAGATCAAATGAAAAGCTCTCCAAATTGATGCTCGTTGAAAGCTAGAACCCGGAAACGAAGCGTGGAAGAAAAATGGCTGAAAAATCAATTTCAGTCTAGGTTCGGTTGATCGGGCGGTCGACCGAATAGGGTTTGTAAAATGGCAGTAGCCATCTCGGTTGAGAGGGTATAAATATACCTCACATAACTCATTTAATCCTCTCCTCTCCCACTCTTACAGGTTTCATTGAGCAATTAAAAGGGAGTTTTGAGCCTTCCAAAGATCGATTGCAGCGCGCTCTGCTCTTCCGTCGAGTTCTTCTTCAAGTGTCGTCTGCTCCTCAACTCTGCTTCAACTCAAGATTCATCTTCTGGCAAGTTAGAGGTTTCAAGGACGGGAAAAGAGCACAAACTCTTGGTTTTATTTTAAGCTCTTTTCACTTGTATTTTTAACTGTTATTTGAAACTATTTTTGAATTTGTGCGTGTGAAGACCTAGGCTATTTAGGTCTTGTGCGGAAGTGGTTACCTTGTTGTGAAGGTGTAAAGCCACTTGTGTAAACTTAGTTTTGCTAGGATTAGTTGAGTTGTCCCTTAGGGTTGAGGTGGAAGAGTGCTCTCGGTAAGAAGGCGGTGACTTCCGGGTGTGGAAGTGCCTTAGGTCGAGAGTGAGACTCTTCGAGTCAAAGTCCCCTGTCTAAGGGAAACTATTTAATCTAGTAAACTAAGTTTGGATATCCTAAGCGGGGTGCTTAGGTAATGGAGTAGGCATTAGGGCCGAACCACTATAAATTATCGTGTTAGCATTGTTATATTTGTTTGTGCTTAATTGTTTTATCTTGCTTCCGCATTTAATCGCAAGATTGCATCTTGCCTAAATGATTTGAGAAACGATTAAAATCGAATTTAGGCTAATTGATTTTGTTAACACACTATTCACCCCCCTCTAGTGGTGCCATTTCGACTACAAGACCTGCAAAAGATGCTCTGACGCTCAAGTAAGAAAATATTTCAGGTGAGGGAAATAGATATTGTAATCTATATGTACCTGTGGAGCATTGTGTTTGTATATAGTGCAGGGTGAGGGATGTCTGAAGATAATGCCTCCTAGCAATCTCATAGGGATGTGCTCAGAATGGGTCGAGACTGGTTCCGAAGATGTCAAGCTCGTAATTGATGAATCCCTCATAATTGATGAGAACGTAAGTGTCCTTGTATGACCGGGTGGAGCCCCCGGGCTAAGTTGTGTCTTGCTTGACTTGAGTCTAGTTCATGAGTGCAGGCGCTTCTAGGCCTAATCCGGCCTGACCCAAAGTGCTAGTCCAGTCCAGTAACACCAATGTTTCCCTTTTCATTGAGCATAATAAAAAAGATATTTAGTTGTGCAAATTTACGTGGATTATATAATATTTAGTGCTATTAATGAATTTCTTTGTGAGTGGTTTGCTAAGTGCATGCAATAAGAATTTCAGACGAGCATGATGGCATAACTATCCTTCATGCTTGGACTTCAAATCAAGCAAATGAAAAAAAGACATCTTCATAAATCAAGCCAAGTACATAAAGGAGATCAATAAGAAGTTTGGATGAATGAAACCAAAATTGCATCTACCCCCATAAGTCCGTCTACCAAGCTTCATAAGGATAAAGAAGGTACCAATGTAGATGAAAGGCGATATAGAGGTATAATTGATAGTTTATTATACTTAATCACAAGTAAACCCAACTTCATGTTTAGCGTATGTTAATGTTTTAGGTTTTAATCAAGTCCTAGGATGTCTACATGAATGCGGCCAAACGCATTTTAAGATATCTCAATGTGTTTGATATACTTCATGTGCATCTTTTAAATTGATTAGTTTTTTTAATGTGGATTTTACTGGGTGTAAAATAAATATAAAAAAACACTAGTGGGTCTTATCAATTCTCTGGCATGAGTGTTGTTTCTTGGTTTTTCAAGAAGCAAAACTTTATTACACTTTCAACTACCAAAGCTGAAAATATAAGCAAATACTAATGAAAAAAAAAAAACTCTAAAACCCCCCTTTCCCCCTTCTACCTAACATCACTTTCCTATATACTAAGGCTATTTTTTTAAAAAAAAATCAATAGTATATCCTGGCATTGCTGACGTGACAACTCTTAATAAAAAAATATATTTTTGATGCTCAATAGGCTACTGTTGGGTTAAAGTTTTCAACTTTGGTCTTAATCTCGGTTTTGATGATAACAAACATGGAACTAATGTTTCAGTGAGAAAATCTTTTAGGTTCCAAGTCGATTAGCGCTCGACGTCTCCGATCGGAAAAATTAAAGAAATCGGCAAGGACGCTCGTCGGCGCTCAAGAATCTTCGAGAAGGGGAGTTTAGGTTTAAGGTGTCTAGTTTATATTGTAAATCCTCTTTATGATGCATAAGAACCCTAAAACCAAACCCGAACCCCAAAATATGAAAACCTGAAAACCGCCCTAAATTCACTAAGCCTAGGGAGCTCCTTGGAGGGCTATATGTACTAGACCTTTTCATGACATAAAAAATGGCGATAACTATTCCTTGGGTTAAAATTAGATAACGAGATATTTTTTAGGAATTTTTGAAAGCCTTTAGCCTACCTATAGTTGACTCGAAAAGAAGAATGTATCGTTTAAGAATGTTCATGTTCATCATAGCTCCCATGTCAAGCATTCTAGCGATAAATCACATGTCCGTAGGGAAAATAAAAAGTTTCAAGGACATTGCTATTGTTGTGGTACTTATGGCCATGCAATCTATGATTGCGCATTTAAGAAGAATCCAAGTGTTGCTAAGACACTTTGGATACTGAGGCTAACTAACCCCCAAGGACCCAAAGTCATTTGGGTACCAAAAATTTCATGCTCTCTTGTCGGGGGAGCTACCACACAAGGATAAAGAAAGATAGACTATTGAAGTTGACCTTGGATCCAAACGAGAAATCTCCAAGATGTTGCAACTTCAAGCTATCATGATGTCATAAGTATGAAAATTGGCATCAAAGACTTTGGTATCATCTCCTACACTTAGGGGTGGCAAAACGGGCCGGCCCGGCCCGCTAACTCAGTGGGCCGGAAATTCCTGGCCCGGCCCGGCCCGCAATAGTTTGCGGGCCGCCCAGCCCGGCCCGCGAGCCCTCTTATTTATTAAAAAATTTCTAAAAAAATTATTAAAAAATAATTAAAAATATTTAAGAGACTAAATAAGCATCAAATATGACATTTTACATGAAAAACTTCATAGATTAACTTCACCTTCAATTTTAAAGTACTAAACAAGCCCTAATCTAGACTTAATTTTTTTTATATATGTTTAGCGGGCCAAACGGGCCGGCCCGGCCCGATAAGAGCCGGCCCGCGTCGGCCCGCAATGTTATCGGGCCGGGCCGGGCCGGCCCGATAAGCTTATCGGGCCGATTTTTTCGGCCCGGCCCGCAGTTATCGTGCCGTGCTCGTGCCGTGCTATCGTGCTGTGCCTATTTTTGCCGCCCCTACCTACACTCACTTGCTTAAATTGTAGTTGGAACTTTGATACATGCTTAATGTTAGTAGATTTTTCGCTCTTGATAAGTTTTATGAAATGATTTTTTGATTTTGATTTTCGGTCTCTTCGGAGACCTATGTGGCCTGTAATGGCCTAAGCGACCTTACAGTTCTAAATCGTAGGCTCACTGTGACCTTTCGATTTTCAACCAATAGGAAGGGTTGGAGATATTACTTTTCAAAAAATTCATATTTTGAGATCTCTTGATTCGTTTTGGTTTCATGTCAATTCTACTTGGAACAAATTTATCACTATCTAGTTTATGTTGAAATTCTCAAATGAAGACTTTTATTTCACATTTGCTATTTAGTATGCTAACTTGCTAATTATTATATCATTGTACTACTAATGATTTTGGCTTGCAAGTTAACATTTATGAAAATGGAATGAAGGCTAATAATTAGGAGAAAAAAGATAAGTTTGGCAAATTTCTCATGTAAGAAGTATGTATTTGAATTTCGTAAAATCTTAGCATAATACCTCAATATTCATGTTTTATTGGTGTCTCTATACTCATGATTAGAATTACATGATAAATCTTTGAACTCTCATGAGTAGGTAGAATTTTAGTACTTAGGCAAATTTTATTGAATAAAACTTGCTCTAGGTTAGTATTTACTATTAGAGACATTCTTTTTAAGTTCAAACTAGTTAAACATGTTTAGAGATCTTATTCCTCAAATATTTCATATCTTAAGATCTCTTTGATTCATTTTTGATATCATGATAACTTCTTTAAAATGAATCTTTACTATCTAGCATAGGTGGAGATTTTTTAATGAAACTTTGCATTGACCCTTTGCTATTTACTATGTTAGCTTGCTAGTTGGTATATAATTTCATTATGATACTAATGAAGCCTACTTGCAAGTTGAGAAAGTGGTAAAATTTGGAAGGCTAAAGGAAAAATAAAAAGAAAGTAAAAATTTTGGAATTTCTCAAGAATGAGGTATGAGTTTCATTTTGGAAAATTTTTTGCATAACACCACTATTTTCCTGATAAAATAATTTCACTATGCTCATGAATGATTTTGCATGAAAATTGATTGAAATATCATGAGTAGTTAAAATTTTGATACTTAGGTAATTTCATGAAACTTCATTTTTGATTGAAATGTGCCCTAGGTAAAATTTCTTCTTAGAGATTTTATTTTAAGTTGAAATTTGGTAAACATATTTGAGCTTACTCATAATTTACATCCATATGGTTAAAATTGAAAAATCATATCTAAATGGATAAAATATCAACTAGCTCACCTTAGGGGACTCAAACTTGAAAAGGTTTGACCTAAGTCAATAATTTGACTTAGAAATCTCATTTTGGAGTCCAAACTTCACAAACATGTTTAGCTTTACTCATGTTAGGTGTCCATATATTTAAATTTGAAAAACCATGAATAAAGATTAAAATTTGATACTTAGCAATTTCATGATACAATGCTTGCTTTTGAATGAAATCATGCTAAGGTAAATTTTTTGACCAAATGACATTATTTTCATTTCAAACTTGACAAACATGCTTTAAATGATTATATCTTGATATCTGGAAAGTTTGAATGAAAATTGAAAACTTTTGAAAAATAACTAATATTTACGAAAATGCCACTAGATTTTAGTTATTTTTAGAAAAATGCAGAAAATTGATTTTTCGATGATTCTTAAAAATGCATGTTCTCTGAAAAATCTAGTTTGTTTAGTAAACATTTCAAAAAATTTCAGTAAGAATATGATTTGATATGAGTTTTTGAAATTGAATTTCAAAACTTTAAAGTATCGTTCTTTCCAAATGTTTATTTTTCTAATACTTTGATTTTTGGTCCAATTTTTCAAGTATGATATTTTGAAATTCACATTTGGTAGTGTTCCTCTCATGTGATGAGAAAAATCATTTCTAAAATGATTTTTGACTCCTTGATCAATACACGAAAATATCAATACTTAAGCCTATACATGATTTCTAGACTTGGATTGCATTTATCATCTAATGCTATCATGTATGATTTAGTCTCATATTAGATATTTAATTTTTCATCCCTTGAGTTGAGATCTTCATGCTTCATGAAAAACAATTTTAGAGTCTCAACTTTGACTAAATTGACTTTTCTTGCCCTCTTTGATTAATGTCAAAAGAGAGAGAAAAATATAGGTAAAGGGGAAGAAAATATAGGGTAACCATGCATATAGATAGGGGGAGTTTCATTATGTAGATATGCATGTTAATAGGGGGATAAATCCCATGTTTGATATCCTTGGTGCTTTAATATATATATTTTCTTAAGGATGTTTGTCATCATCAAAAAGGGGGAGATTGTTTGCTTAAGGTTTTCAACATTGGTCTTAATCTCGGTTTTGATGATAACAAACATGGAACTAATGTTTCAATGAGAAAATCTTTTAGGTTCCAAGTCGGTTAGCGCTCGACATCCCCGATCGGAAAAATCGAAGAAATAGAAGAAATCGACAAGGACGCTCGTCGGCGCTCGGGAATCTTCGAGAAGAGGAGTTTAGATTTAGGGTGTCTAGTTTATATTGTAAATCCTCTTTATGGTGCATAAGAACCCTAAAACTAAATCCGAACCCCAAAATATGAAAACCCGAAAACCGCCCTGAATTCACTAAGCCTAGGGAGCTCCTTGGAGGGCTATATGTCTTAGACCTTTTCTTGACATAAAAAATGGTGGTAATTATTCCTTGGGTTAAAATTAGATAACGAGGTATTTTTTAGGAATTTTTGGAAGCCTTTAGCCTACCTATAGTTGACTCGAAAAGTTTGAAAATTTCTATTTTCGGAAAATTTGTACTATACCCCAAAAACTAGATTTTGATTCTTAAAGATTTTGATTTTTTAGATATTTTTATTGAATCCAAATGGAGGGTAATTCTTATATAACATTTATATTTTAAAATTATTAACTTGATGTTAATAAATGTTATATAAGTAGGCTTAGTGAAAATGAAACCCAAACGAGCAGAGAAACAAAGCAAACCAAACTGCTCAGCCTAGTTTCGATCGACCGAATGGTGTTAAAAATCGGCAGAAGGCCACTTCAGTCGATTGGGCGGTCGACCGACTGATGCCAAAAAGTGGCAGCAGCCATTCGATCGACCTGTCGGTCGACCAAAATTGGTGAAGAAATCGCGGAAGACTTGCGTCGATCGATCGATCGGTCGACCGGATTGCAGATCACAGGAATCACGTCTGGCGGTCGACTCGTCGGTCGATCACACAGAGAGAATGAGCCAACGGTCGCTCGAGCGGTCGATCGGTCAGTAGACCAACGATCGACCGGCATGCGACCGAACGACGGAAACGACTAGTTTTTCGCCCGTTGAGCTACCGTTTCATTGAGGGGTTATAAATACTCCTCTCCATCCTTTCTTAAAACTTCTTAACAATTGATCCAAGCTTCCATTGAGCCAATTCTTGATCATTCTAAAGCATTTCTTGATCCATCCCTCTGCAAGCCCTAGTTTCCAGGATAACACCTTGATTTAGCCTTCAAAATTTATCGATTCATCATCTCAAGGCATCAAGAGGACTAGGGAGTGCCTTTTGGAGCTCAGTATAGTTTGATTGATTTATTGTTCCAATTGTTATTGTATTTTATTATTTATTTTGATTGTACATTAAGTGTGTAAACCTAGATTGTTAGGTTTGTTTGAGTTGGTGGTTGCCTTGATGTTAAGGCTTAAACCCACCATTGTAAACTTAGTTTACTAGGACTAGTTCTTGTTGTCCTTAGGATTGAGGTGGGAGAGTGCTCTCGGTAGGAAGGTGGAGACTTTTGGGTGTGGAAGTGCCTTCGGTGTAAGAGCGTAGACTCTCCGGTGAAATCATCCTTGTTGTAAAGGAAATAAGAAAATCTAGTAAAGTTAGTTTGGAAATCCTAAGCGGGGTGCTTAGGTAGTGGAGTAGGCATTGGGACCAAACCACTATAAATTCTTGTGTTTGCATTGATATCTTGTCTGTTTTAATTGCTTTATCATTTATCGCTTCCGCATTTAGTCGTCGAATTATAATTTACCTAAAGTAATCAAAGAAATGATTAAAATCGGATTTAGACTAATTGATTAATAAACACACTATTCATCCCCCCCTCTAGTGTGCCATTTCGTCCAACAGCTACCACATCAACAAAATAGCAGTTACACTAACAGACTTTTGATAGTGGGATATAATTGATATGAAGTGAAAAGTTTAGGATGGATTAGTTGTAAACAAAAAGTTATGATATATTTGTTAATTATCCCATAATTTGGGATAGATTCATCAATTTTCCCTTATAAATACCCTTGAAACGGGGTTCTAAAGCTCTCTAATACTTCACTGAGTTCATACTTAAGTTCTTGAGCCTTAAACCTCGAGTTCAAAGACCTAAATTCTGTTTTATTCTCTGAAGCCTTCTTTTCATTCTTTAAGCCTTTCAAGCCTACGACATTCAATCATTTGAGGCCTTGAAGTGTTAAGAGGTAGCAAAAAGAGAAGCTCCAGTGAGTTTGCATATTCTTGAGCTCTCCTCTTATTGTTTGGCTTGTTTTTATTATAATCATATTGTTGTTTGATTGAAAGGTGTGGGCGACAAACCTAGATGTGTAATTTTAATTGTTGTTCCTTTGGTATTGAGGTAGAAGCACCCTCACATATTAAGGGATAAGTCCTTGATGTACGCTTTTAAGAGTAAAACAATTATATAATGAATTGGGTTGAAAATCCTTGGTGGTGATCGAAGGTAGTAGATGTAGGCAATATTTTCCAAACCAATTTAAATTTCTTGTGTTTGCATAAATTTGGTGGTTATTTATTGCTTAGCTTGAATTTTAGTTGTACTCACTATTTCTTTCTAAGTAATTAATCTTATTTCTTTGCATTAAGATTACTTCTAACCTAAAAAACTTCATTTTACAAATTGACCTAAAGATTTTATATACACACTATTCACCCTCTAGTGTGATAGTGTACCTCACACCTATGTCTTGGGTTCCATACCTCGGGCCTTTATGTTCATAACAATGTCATGCTCACTTTCGATACTCCAAAAAAATAAATCTTGACCAAACCTATATGTGTCCAATCGATACAATCCGCTCATTGTAAGAATTCATATGAATTCGTTGTACTCTTATCATTATCGAATAACCCGACATTCAATGCAGGTCGAAGCATATGGATATCGAGGCTGGTTGAATGTTTTTAATGGAAATAGTAATTCACTCTTCTTAATAATAGGTCCCGAAGACCTATTAGTTCATCATGTTATTACTCTAGATTTGCATACAACTACATTAATTTTAGTAAAATATGTTTTAAATGTGAATGGTTCCAAGTTAATGCATTGTGATGGCCTAAGACGTGACGGTACTTGTTGGCCCAAGGGTTCAACCTAGGCTTCATTCTTTATGATAACAAACATGAAATTAACTTATTTATCAAGTTTTGAGTTCAGGTTGATAGAACGATATGTCTACAAAGTTCATTGGAAAAATCGTGTGAAATTAAGTCGTGACGGCTCTGGAGGCGATCGAGTCGGAAGTTAGGTCTAGGGTTAGTTTTGGTTGTAAAAAGCTTCTAAGGCCACTAAACACCCGTCTCCATATTTTTCCTAAACCAAACCCCATTGATAGACCAAAATCGTAAAAATCCAAAATCAGCCTGAAAAATCAATAAGAGTTATCGATCGAACTTCGGCCAATCCTCGATCGACCGTCTGAAGTGTTACTGGAACTTCCAGTAACCATTTTGGCTAAAGCTGGGCCGAATCTCAATCGACCAAGATTCGACCGATGGTCGATCGAAATGCCCAACGTATCTTTTTAGATCCGTTGAAAGGCTCTTTTTAACCTCATACCTCTACCTATACAAATGATCATATTTTCAGTTGGAAAATACTTCTTACTGTTCATTGAGCTTATCCACAAGTATTTGAGCCTTAAAGAGTTAATCTAAAGCCCTAATTTTCAATTCCATACTCTCAATCCTTCTTTACTTCACCAAGTCTTGCTTTCAACCGAGAAATCGATTCTTGAGGCCTTGAAATGCTAGGAGGAGACTTGTTGGAGCTTCATTGAGTTTGTTTTACATTTAACCTAAATTATTTTTTATTTTTCTTGTTGTTATTTGTCACTTGTGCTTGTGTATGTGAAGGTGTAGTGTTACACCTAGATTTTTTTTTATATAATTGAATGTTTTTGCTTCAAAATAATAGTTGAGGCCTCCTATAGAGTTGAGGGATAAATCATCTTTGTATTTTTAGAAAAATATTCAAGTTATAAAGAATAGTGGTTAGAAATTCTTGGTGATGAGACAAGATAGTGGAGTAGATGGTGTTGGTCGAACCATTATAAATTTACTTGTTAGCATTGTTCATTGGCTAACTTGTGTTTGAAGTCATTATTGCTCACTTGCATTTCAATTTTGGAAGCCTATAAGTGAAAGTAGCTAAAATTTGATACTTGATTAACTTGCCAAAAAATTAGAATTGAACTTAGCGTTTTTATTGTACACACTATTCATCCTTTCTAGTGTGGATATTTCACTCGCACAAGAACTATTTGTGATATATATTTTTGCTTGGGACACATTTATTTGGCAATTTTCTAGATCTTAAATATCACTGAATGTCTGAATGGATTACTTTTTGTTGGCATTGGAAACACTTCATATACCATTAAATAATATGAAGGGATACATATTTGCCTCAATTACTCTCATGTCTCCTAGCCGGTGAATGAATCAAGCGGATAAGGCTTCAAAGTCTTCTAAACACCTGATTGATTTCATCTTCTGAACCTGATTGTGTCTATCATAATATAATATAATTCATCAAGTGGAAATACTCTAATGATATGTTTGCTTTGATGGATAAAAAAAAATTGAATTGGATAATAAATAAAGGATGATTGAATATGATTTTTTTAAATCCGGTGTATATTGAATATAAATAATCTTCTATTTATATTTTTTTCTAATTCATTCACTAAATAAACAATGGATATTAATCTATTCCCTATCCTATCATTTCTTATCATTTGAAGCAAACAAGCCTAATTATATTCCTCCTGATTAATTTCTTCATGCCTTACATTCCTCGTATTCTCCTCGGGATGAACCTATAAACAATTTTCAAAAAACAAAATTAATATATATATAAATTCAAATGTTGGATCAAGTTATATGTAGGTACAAAATATATGTTTTCCAGTTAAATTTTTGGTCGGATATAACATTTCTACTGTTTTTTGATTTTGTGAAAGCTGATAAGGATGAATTATGATGGAAGTTACTGAAATGTCGCTATTTTAATATACCTGAAACCTGTCTTCGTTGAAACTTCTAGTTCTGTGCTTAAGCTCTCCTCTGCGAGTGGTGAGATCATCCAGTATCTCAGCATCACACATTTCTACAGCTGGGTCTTCATCAATCCCGGATATAGATGCTTCCCTTTCCTGCATAGAAATTGATAAGTAACATGTTATTATTGAACATGAAGATAACTGCTTCATGCATACCGCAAAAGATAGGCTGGGAGCGCGGCTAGGCATTCTGGCGATCTCATCGTACTCGGCTGCATCCAGCTCCCAAAGATGAAGAGGGTGGAAGAATCTAGGGAGGATGTGTTGTCTGATGTAAATGAGGAGGAAGAATAGCAGGGGGAAGAGTATTCCTGCTATCGGTATCCATGTCACCCCAAAGCACAGCAGTAGATAGAAAAACTGGAAGATGGTGAAAACGGCAATTTGTTTGAAGGGGACTGATTCCACAAATGAAGCATGCTTGCCTTCAAGAACCCTACAAGGATCCAGTTTAATTAATTAGCATAAGAGGGCTGTGTCTACTATTATAAGCATGAGTTTAAACCACAAGAGATAACGAACTTAAAGCGCCGGCCAGGAGTTACGAAGAGGAGCAGCATCCTCTCCCAGAACTGGTTTCCAGGAAGGCTGTCAACAGCCATATAAGCGAAATAACCCCAGAGAACAGATGTCGGTATCTCCTTGATGACGGGCATTGCTCCAATACAGCCACCTACAAGCAGAGACTGCAGGAGATTGGAGACTCTTTGCTCGTTGACCCGAACAGGCAAGTGGGCGTCGATTTGCTTCTTTATATCGACTGTTGAATTAGAATCCGCCACTGCATTCTTCAAGTTCTCCAGTTCTTGCTCTATTGAGATGGACTGCAAAAGATAATTGTCTAATAAACAAAACAATAATGCATTAGTTTGATCAATTCATTTAAAACTTGCAACAGTTCCCACCGTATGCCCCTTGTCCATTTCTGTGAAAACCTCTTCCATTTTGCCATAGATCTCTGAGTTGCTCGCTTTTTGCCGTATGCTCTCTTTGGCACTTTCAACCATCTTCTCGCAAATTATCTGCAAAAGACCAGAAAATTAAACATATATGTGCAAATTAATTTTTATGTAGAGAATAAAGTGAGCTCAAAAATGCTTGTACTATACTAACCCGCCTTTTAAGAACAGCGAGGCTCTTAGTATGCATAGGGGACTGAGGGAGGACACCATTTGAAGGAGGGAGTCCAAGCAACCCACAAACCAGAACCTAAGATTGAAGAATCAAGATTCAAGAAAGGTGAGTCGTAAATCTTGTTTAATTTTCATGACTATGAATCTGCATTATAGTGGAAGAACAAAATTATGGGCGACTTACCATGAAACCAAGGACGAAAATGTCATGGTGGTAAGCTGAGGGATTCTTCAGATTGAACTCCTTTTGCTGTGCCAATTGCGAAGCAACGCTGTGGTCGAAGAAGTAGAGTCCTGCCACCATCACAGCTGGTATGATGGCAGCAAATATGTACAATGGAGGAACAGAAAACAGATCCTGCAAACCATTGAACATACAATGAGCTGAAGACCTTAACAGTCAAAATTCATACACCTCAAAATCCTCTCAAAGAGTTAAAAAAATTAAGATCTTATTCATGGCAAAGTACTACACTTCATGAGGAGGAACCACTTAGTTTATATATATAGATTGAACTCTTTCATAATAATAGAAGCAGCTCAAAGTTTCTGTTACCTTTGCGACAGTCCAGTGTGACAAAGATTCGGGCTCCCATGGAAGAGGACTAAAGAGTCGCCTTGGAACTCCGGAAGGAACTTTGCTCGGAACCGCATAGGACATGGCTGACCACACCAAGACCATTAAAGGTACTCCATAATCAGCAATTAAACCTCTAAGCCACCCTGCATCGTCCATGAGCAGACAATAAAATTAGAAGTAAAACCTATCAGTCTTTTTTTTTTCACTACAGCAGCCTAAATTTAGACAAACCTGTGCCATATCTCCATGACCTTGATCCTCTGCTCTTCAATGCAGTAAAAAGAAGACCAATAGCAAATATGATTCCCAGTAGCCCATTTGTATACAACCACTCGAATTGGTAGATTGATTGAGTTGGGTTTTCACCTTTGGGTACATGGAATTCACTTACAGCTCCCTGTGATTTCATTCAGGGGAGACCAGTTTAGTTGTAATCTTTCACAAACTGAGTTCTCCAATCAAATTTAACAACAAACACACCTTAATAGCTTCTTGGAAGAATAGAACAGTGATCAACATCCCAAAAAGTTCTCCTGCAACCCTTGTGAATCTGCTTATAACAGCTGAAGCATTAAAAATAGCGAGAAGAAAGAGCATGAGGGCAGTCCAGATACAAACCCTGGTAAAAAGCAAAGAGAACCAAATTAAATAAAATGCACAGAAAGGCTAAACAAAAAGCAACTAAAGGATGTTTTCAGTATCCTGCATTACCATCCTGCCCAGGCCAAGTATAAATGTGCTCCTAGGTCTTCCCTTCCTTTCGCGAAATTGTAAAGATATGTGTACATTATGACAGTGGGCTCAGCGACTCCTACGATTAACATTGGCTGCCCACCGATAATTGAGTGTATGATGCCACAAATAGCTGTAGAAGCTAAAGTTTCAACTGTGCTCAGAGCTCCATCTGCAACAAGTTCAATTTGATGAGTTTGAGCTATGGATTCTGATGTGAAGCAACTCAAAATAGACGTGAACGCGTTCCTACCAGTATCTTGACTGAGTTGTTCTCCAAAGGCAATAACAGGAAGCGCAGAGGCGAAGAAAATGTACATTGTTGGAGCCAATATGCTGAGAACAAAGAAAACAACATATATTTCTTAAAACCAAACAACCAGATGAAACTTCAGGGAACCAAATGTTGGCAAGTAAGTAATTTGTTGCAAATGTATTTGCAAACGCCACTCTGTGATATATATACCTGAGGCCAGAAAGGCGTCCACAAATCCAGTCTTGCTTGTAGCATGAGACTCTTCCTTTGACATCCTTGATGATCCCTTTAAAGGGAGTATTGGAGTCATCCATAGCTGAAGAGAACAACTAAGAACATCAAAAATGGATCAAATGTCATGTAAAAAACCAGTAACACCAATTCGTATTAAGAACACGACAAACCCATTGATATGAATCGATTTTGAAAGGAACCACATCAAGAGACGAGGATAGTGTTATAAGGCGCAAAATACACCAGTAATGTCTCCTTCACCAACCACAAACAACCACTAACATCTAACATGCAAGAAGGAATAAGAATCTATTTAGCATCCACGAAGGTAAACGCCGATGTTCAACATCTGAAACAAACGGCAAAACATGCAGAAGATAAGAAAGTCATTCTTTTTTTAATACCGATTTTGCATTAAAAAAGAAAAGAATAAACTATACAAACACAGAACAGAGCATGAAAACTACGAAACAAAGAATATATGAGCGGAAAAAACCAACAATGTAAGAGGCGCCGGATAATATGAAGATTCTCGCTGATATTATTTCCAATAGAAAAATTCATATATTATTGCCTTTCTCACTGCGAGTGAAAACCGAATGCAAAGCCAAAAAAAAGTCCCCCATAACATAAGAGTCATTAAAAAGGCAAAAAAACTCCAAATCGTCAAAAAGGAGAGCAGAATACGAATCCCACGAGCCTAGAAAAGGAAGCACGCTGCCAAATAAATGCGGTTCATCAAAGAAATACGCTTCGAGAAACCCAGTTCCCTCGTTTCCATCAACGTAAAGTAAAGAAGTAGCAGCTAGCAACCTGTGCAGGCTCTCTGTTCTCACAAGAAAGGAGGAGAACTCAGTGAAAAGAGCGTGCGTAATGCCTTCCTCCAAACTCCAAAGGGCGGGCGCGAGGCACAGCGCCACAGCCCTCCTCTTCTTTTGCTCTTTTGCGCGCGCGCGCGCGCGAGAGAGAGAGAGAGGACGGAGAAGCAGAATAAGCACACGATGAGTCGAGTAACTAGGAAAAAAAATTTACATGCAGCTAGTGAATTTAAATTTTTTAATATTGAACTTAGGATCATTAATATTGAACTTGAACTGAAAATACTAGGTTCATTCATTTGCAATATAGGTTCACTCTTACTTTAAATTTAATATAAATTATACTAGGTTCAATGTTAATAAACCTAAGTTCACTCATAGGAAGGACTCCATAAAAATTTCTATGGAGCCCGGCTCCATAGAAGTTTTATTCAATAACGAGGCGTTGTTGGAAAAGTGCAATTTTTATGAAGCCCGGCTCCATAGTAATTTTTATGGAATCCCTTATAAAAATGAATCTAGTCTTATTAAAATTAAACCTAGTATAATTCAGACTGAACCTAGAGCAAAAATGAACCTGTATTGCAAATAACTAAACTTAGTATTTTTATTTTATGTTCAGTATTAATGATTTTAATTACGTTCAATATTAAAAATGGTTCGCCCCTAATAGGTGGAAATGTGACACCTAATTAGGATTCGTCCTAACGCGAGACTGAGGCTTGGGTCCACGACCACGAGGCCTTGAGGAGCAACTACGGCAGCACGATAACATGGGTGAACATCTCTTAATACAACTCGAATTATTTCTTTCAAAAAATAAATAATAAACTACAGAACGAACAAAGTCAGGACCACGTGAGGCCAAGTACAAAATCTGATCAAGCTTGGGGAGTCTCACGGAGATCCACACATTCATCTTAGGCGACAATTGATACTAAGGTAATTTTCCAGATTACCATGAATCTTGATTTAAATTATCTAGCCATTACATTAACAGGTTTGCCTAAGCCAAATTACCAGTAAATTATATTGGGCCCATTACCAAGTACAAACTAGCAAGGTAGATAGCCTTAATGAACATAGGGAGTAAATTCTTACGAAAAATTATAATTCTCACAAATTAATTTCCTCCTATATTTCTCGAAAAGTACCAAAAATACATTTGGTTGATAAAAAATTACTTGATATGAAGTGTAAATTTTCACCCATAACATATTTGGTTGACATGGATACTTCCTAGGAAGTATACATCAAATGACCAATATATCCTTTTTTTTATAAATTAATATTTTAATTTTTATATATATTAGAATATATGAAAAAATAAATTTTATTTATAAATTATTATTTTAACACGTATATGTAAAATATAATATAATTTTTTTCATATATAATTAATATAATATTATATATAATTTATTATATATAAAAAATTAATTTTTATTTAAAGTTAATATAAAAAATTACATATTTAGTTCAAAATTAAAATAAAATAAGTCAATAAATTATAAATTATCTAATTTTATAATGTTGAAAATATAAATTAAGTCTAGTATTAAATACAAATGTGAGTATACAATTGTCTTTATCTTTTAAATACGGCACAGGAAGTGCTACTTACCTAGGCCCCCCTTACCCCTAGATAAGTTACATCTTGGATTTTGCAGGAAGTCACACTTTCTAAAAAAATTGTACTTTATACAAAATGCATGAATTGTGTCAACCAAACAAGATCAAAAAATACAACTTTCTGCAGGGAGTTGTGTCAACCAAACGACATCTAAGTAGATCACCAATGAGGTGAAAATCTTTTTTTTCTATTTTTTTAACAAAAATGCCCATCATCTCGGTCTCTCCTCTTTTTTTTTGTCGTAATCCCCTTCTCCTCTACTTCTTCAACCTCATCTCTTCTGCCTTAATCCCCTTCTCTTCTTCAGCCTCGTCTCTTCCGCCTCAATCATATATGGGAAAATTTATATATGATTGTGGCTAAAAATGGTACAGAGTCAAGAATAGGTTAGGGCTAAAATTTATATACGGGAAAAATCAAATTTTGGACCCTTAATATAATATTTGCCCCCCCCCTCCCCGATAGTATTGTTCTACTTTCTCTTTAAAATAAAATTATTTTATATTATTATTTTTTAACTTTTAAAATAATTTTAAAATTAATAACTAAAATTGCTAAATCCAATCCATTTTTATCCTCATTTTTGTTCTTGTTCTTTCCTTCGACGCTGGTTGAGTTGTGACGTCCTTGTGCTCACATCGTCACACATTTTTCTTCTTGCATTTAGGACCCAATCACACGCAACTACATCCCTCACCGGTACGATCACAATTTGTACGTCGTTCGACGCGTAGCCCATTGACCCACAACACACATTTGTTAAGAGAGATATTTTTCAATACAATTGATAATGAAATATTATGCAATGCTATCCAAGTAGAAATCTTATTGAGAATATCTATAATTTTAAAATATATATATATATAAGATGTGTTTTGTGCTTATAAATTATGTATGAATAATATTTATTAATTTTTATACATTAGTATAATGAATTATCTTTTGAATTCGCCTATGAAAATATGGGGTCTTTGGTTTAATACATCAATTAGCTAGTTAGGATCAAATTCGAAGACCACAAGATAAAGGCAGTTCCAAGGCCAAGTAAAATTGTCGCACCTTCCGCCTAAAGTGGAGTACTTAAGCCTCGTTTGGTTGACATGGGAAATAACTTTCTATAAAAAGTTGTAATTCTCATGAATTAATTTTTCATGTATATTTTTTCGAAAGTACCAAAAATATGTTTGATTAACAAGAAATTAATTGATAGGAAGTGTAACTTTCCACCAAGAATATGTTTGGTTGACATGTGTATTTCCTATGAAGTATATACCAAATGACCAATATACTCTTATTAAAAATTAATTAAATTTTATTTGTAAATTAATATTTTAAATATATATGTAAAATATAATATATATGTAAAATATAATATATTTTTTCATATATAACTAATTGGACCAAACTAGAACTATTGGGCCCTGTCGGATTAGACCCAGCAGCGTCCCACAACCCAATTCGAGCCAAATCAA
This sequence comes from Canna indica, assembly GCA_034359265.1. Classification (NCBI taxonomy): domain Eukaryota; kingdom Viridiplantae; phylum Streptophyta; class Magnoliopsida; order Zingiberales; family Cannaceae; genus Canna; species Canna indica. The sequence continues at coordinate 71,416,299 of CP136890.1, read as the reverse complement.
GCGACTCCAACTAGGGGCTCTACCCCGACCATACATGGACATCCACGTTCTTCCTTATCATGAGGGATACATCATTACAAGCCCATCATCTCCAGGATCAGCCTCGACCCATTCTGAGCAATATCCCCACGAGATTAGCGAGCGGAGTCATCACATCCACTTGCACTAAATACAGACATGGCACGCCTCAGGTAACCTAAGTTACATATTTTATTACATCCATCTTGGAGTCTTACTAATTTTTATTAATTATCGAAAATATTGGGATATTGGGCCCGAATCAGCCCACTCAAAGCTCTAACGGTCACCCGCTGTCGACCTCCCCTCATCCTCCTCATAAAGCCCCATGGAGCAAACCCACAACAATCCCTGATCTATCCACCGCCATCCCAAGGTTGACTTTTGGATGAACGAAAATTCAAAGCACTCTCCACTCCATGTCAAGAGTTAAGTGGGCAGAGAAAAAAGGGAAAGACACGAGGCTTTTAAAGCCCCAAGAGAACCTCTGCATCTAACAAATGTCAACCACGCCCCACTAACGGGGAAAGTTCCGTCAAACGACAGCAAACACTCAAGTGCCTTGAGAACAGACAAATCTTAATGCCATTATTTTCTTCTGCCCGAAGCAGATGATGAAGTGGCATGCACTGGGAGGCAATGGGCGCATGAAAAAGATGCCCCTCCCGCCCTCCCATCACACAGAAAGCAAAGTCGCGAAATGACATAACTCAAGCATATTGAATCCTCTTGCTTCGACATAATTTAGTTGAAGACAGAGCATAGTCAAAACCCATGAACTGGCCCGAGGTTATAAGCTCAACATGAATAAAGAACTCAGCAGACGAACATAAGTCGACGCATTATCAGAGCTCGGCACGAAGTCCTCAGACTCCGACCAAGCTTAGGCGTTGTGGACCGAACTAGCTCTTTTGGCCCAACCGGGTCAGGCCCAGAAGCGCCTACACCCATGAACCAAACTCGAGTGAACCAACTACAATCAAGGCCCAAGGGCTCCATCCGACCAAACAAGGATATCGACATCCTTCATTAATTACTAGGGATTCAGCAGTAATGAGTCTGCCATCTCCGAGATAAACATCAACCCGTTCAAGGCATATCTCTGTGAGATTCTGGGAGACATCGTCATTCAAAAACATTCCTGATCTGCCTCATAAAACAGACACAATGTACACCACTTATACTCTCAATTCCGATTACACATCCATCATCTGGGATTTGTTTTTACTTAAGCGTCAGAGTGTCTTTGCAGGTCACCACTAGAGCCGTGCTGGACCAGGAGACACGGAGGCCCGATCTTCCCGACTTCAGGCAGGGACACAATCTTATCTTATTTTTTCTATAAAAAAACAACCCGTCTTATTTATGATTTTATTAATTTTTGTTAAGTATTTTTTAACCAAAAGGTGTTGAAATTCATTCATAGAATGAAGCTGAGCTATAATACTCACAAGTCACAACTACAAGATGAGATAAACATCCAAGATCACTTCCACGTACGGAAGGATGAAGAAACCAACATTACATACGCACAAGGTGAATACATTTACACAAACAAGATAATACGCATTAAGCGACGATACTAAGGTTCGAACACTAGTAGAATTTGGTCTAATTACTACGGGCTAATAGCAATGGCCAACGTTGTCGTTGCTATTAGCAATGGCTTAGCTAAGGCCGTTGCGGCCGTTGATAATGTAACACCATCAACAACGACTTAGCAAGGGCAGGGCAGTGTCGTTGATGATACTAGCAACAACCGACAACGTCTGTAATATCCGAGATATTATGATAATTTTTATTATTTATCTTTGTCAGTCTAACGGGCTGAGTCGAGTCATGATCTGGTGCGAGCTTGAAAGCTCGGATAAGTAGGAATATGATTTATGCGATTTCTTTTTCCGCTTAGATAAATTTATTTAATTGTTGTAATGCGTGTGCTTGATTTATTAAAATGCATTTCATGGGTGTGCATGTGATTGATGTTTGTATTCAGCATGAGGTTAGTTTGGGTTGAGGAGTTAGCGGATTTGGATTCGGATTTGAGGCGGATGCGGGTTAAAAGATGTTAGGATTGGATGAGATGGGGAAGGGATTATAAAATCCCCCCCTATAGCTAGGCGGCTCCCTATTGGAGCCGCACAAGCCGCCTAGAGAGAAGAGAGGAGCTGCCTTCCCTCTCTTGGAGCCGTCGACATCCCTTCCTCTCTCTTGGAGGCGCCGAGCAAAGCCAAGCTCCTCTCTCCCTTCCTCTCCCTTGGAAGCCAAGCCGCCTGCTTGGTAGGAGCCGCTACCCCCTTCCCCCTTATGGAGTTAAGCTGTCACCGCCACCTTTTAGGCCGGATTCGGAGGCCGCCGATTGGGATTTTCTCTGATTTCCTCTTCCTAAATCATGTGAGTGGTTTTATCTCTCCTTTCTTTAAATTTCATCTTCGTGTTCTTGAGCCGTTCTTGAAATCGAGATGTTCTTGTTGGTTTTTCCGTCGAATCTCGAGTTCTTGCCATTTCTTTTGTTGGCATGGAAGAGCAGGCCCGAAGACCCCCCACCCTATGGGGCTCGACAGCCCTAGGATTACCCTAGGGGTGCTCGGCCAAGGAGGGGATTGGGTCGCCCTCAAGGTGCATGTTCGATGAAATGCCTAAGAGGAGTTCTCGATGTTTTTGAGGTTTAAGCTTTTAAATTCCTAATCTTGATTATGTTCCTATGATGCTACGCATGATTCCTATCTAAATCTTTAATTTCAGCATATGAATCCTTGTTTTGCATGTGAAAAGATTTAATCTTGTTGCCATGTATGTTCTTGTTTGGGTTTTTGATGTTGAATCTTAAGTCTTGATTTAAAGATGATATGGATGCATGCAAAGTCTTGATTAAGAATTATGAATTAATCTTTGTATGATTTATCTTGATGTTATAAATCTGTTGTGGTGGTAATTAATGATTTAATTACTGGAATTTTTGGATTTATTACCTTGATATGCTGAAAACTCAATTTTGCTAAAAACTTCATGCTGAATTATTGATTCATGACAGATTTTGAAATCCCTATTGTGATGTGTATAGTTTACTGAATATAGTCGTGCAATCTATTATTTTGACTAGAAAATATAATCTGCATCCATAGGACACATTTTGGAAGTTAGATTCGACTTGGGTGCATCAGTTTTAGGCTCAACAGTAACTGAAAACAAAATCCTAATTTTGGCAAATGAAAATTTTAATTGTATAATTAAAAGTCAAGGGGCAGCATAATCTATTAACAACCAACAAATTAAATTATATGCATGAAATAAAATCTCATGGGTTTATGATATTACAGGTCTAGGAGTTGGGGTCGGGCATTGAGTATTGCGGTGTTTCCCAATAAAGACATCCTTAAGACACCGTAGGAGACACTTGAATTAGGTCTTGTTGGCGTCATATATTTATGAATGGTGGAGAGGCTCAGATAGGAGCCGAATTGCGGGCTTGGCCCGGAAGGTTGGATGGCTAATTCCCAACCTGTGTTTAAGGAACAAGTTCGGATGGGCGAATCCCGATTGTTCATGCGTTTCTTGTGGAACAAGTTCGGACGGGCAAATCCTGATTGTTCCCAAGTTTCTATATCTTAAGGAATAAGTTCGGATGGGCGAATCTCGATTATTCCTGCGTTATCTTTAAGGAACAAGCTCGGATGGCTGAATCCTGATTGTTCCTGCGTTTTCTAGTGGAACAAGTTCGGACGGGCAAATCTCAATTGTTCCCGAGTTGTTTTATTTAAGGAATAAGTTCGGATGGGCGAATCCCGATTATTCCTGCGTTTATTCTAAGGGTTCTATTATAGGATAAGTTCGGATGTGCCAATCCCGATTATCCTTATAACCCTTGAGTGTGATGTGTTGCCTTAGTGCACAGGTAGACTGAGGCCTGTTGTATTTCACTGCTTAGTGAAATGGCTTGCCTTTGGTCGTGTGATGGTCAGTTGGCATGTTAGCTAGTCATGCCACTTAATGCATTACCCTGTATGAGTTAGGGGCATTTTGTTCTTACTCTCTGTGGTTGATTTTTTATGATGGGAGTTGGTAGAACCGCTCACTGAGTTCTTTTGAACTCACCCGTTGTTTCATTCTATTTTTTTGCAGAGCCTGACAAGTGAGGTGGGCTGTAGCGCTTGGCGCGATTGGAGGGCAAATGAGTCGCATTGATCTCATAACAGTCCTAGTTAGAGGTCGTAGTCGAGTCTTTGGTAGTTTGTCATGCACTTATATTTTGGTATTTTGGAACTCTAATTCCTTGGGGACATTTATGTCTTGTCTTCAGATTTCATTTGTTAAGAACAAGCTGTTGAACTTTGATTTATTTATTTTCGCACTTTAAATTCTTTGCTAAAAACTTTACCTCTTAAATGAAAATATATTTTGTTTTCTCGTTCATAATGAAACTGCTATTCTTTTCGCCATGTTTATTTATGAGTTGGCATATGCATGGGTTAGGCTACGAGGTATAGGCACGCACTACTGGAATAATAGACATCAACAACAGCTGAAGTTGTTGCTGAAAACCATCAGCAACGGCGTGCAGCGGCCCGGCCCGTTGCAACGGAGCCGTGGCAGGAACACGCGTTGCTGATAACTTAGCAACAGATCAGCAACGGCCCGAGCGGCCGTGGCAAGGCCGTTAGTGAAAGTCCATTGCTAAGCCGTTATTGTAGGTTATCAGCAACGGCTTACGATACACTTTTAGTAACAGCTTTCCCATGAACGGTCGTGGGAATGCAGTTGTTGATGACCTAGACCTACAATTGAAAAAATTTAAAAATTCCAAATTTCCAATTTCCATTAATACATTGACACATTATCTGATACATAACTTACACACCCATACACCCATACACACAGCCATTCACATACACATCATAAATACACCAAGATATACATCAAAACAATTATACTTATATTTATAATTATCCACAATCGTATAAAAACTATTCAAATTCAAAATTATACTTATATTTATAATTATCCACAAATGACGATGGAGGATGGTCTGGATCATATGGCGGGGTTTGGAGTGCTTGGATGTACACTGCTGTGGACTAACTCGAGGACGATGGATCAAATGATGCCGAGGGGTGCCTGCTCCGATATGAGCTGAGATGTTGCGTAGCATAGCATGCATCTCCGCCATCATCTCACCCTGATGCGCAACCATCTCCTCCAGTATCCCTATTCTGCTACTCTGATCATAACTGGACGTGGAGGTGGACAGCCGCTCACCAGCGACCGAAGTGGTCGGTACCCCAAGTGGCCCTAGCACGGCTCGCGCATGACCACTATCTGCAGAGCCATATACGTGGCCGTGGTCCCAGCCACCTGCAGCCTCGACCCACGCTCCCGCGTCAAAGTCCTCGAGGGTGCTCCCGCGCTGTATCACCATCTGAGTGTAGGTCTCCTACTCGAGTTTGATTTTTTGTTTAATATTTTTCATAAAACTTAAATTATAAATATATAATGAATAATTTAAACAAATATACTTACCATAACGTATGCAGCGCGGTTGCCGATGTACTCCCCCGCCCCATGTACTCGACGGTGAGTCCGCTCAAAGACCGCCATCGGGGAGGGTCGCTGGACAGTCCCGTCATCCGACACCGTCGTCTATATTTATAAAACAAATACATTAGTGCACATAGTAACAAATAAAATATATAATTAAAAGTAAGGTATAATACAAATACATTAATTAGTACACGGGTCACTGGACAGTCCCGTCAGCCGACATGATTATGTCAATCAATGACAATTTCTTCGGTTAATGCCTTTAGGTGAGATGGTCCTATTCCATTCGGGATTTATTTTATTCATATTGCACTAAGTATTTCTTTTAACCGCTAACTTCATTCTAAATTTCGGCAGCATCTCCCTACAGTTCTCCGAATACGCATATCATCTGGGCGCGTATCAGAGAACAAGAGAGATGCTGCCAAAATTTAGAATAAGTTAACGGTTAAAAGAAAAAATTAAGTACAATACAAATAATTATATTTCCAAATTATCCAATCAGGGACAGTTCAAGGGTTGTACGTCGTATAAAAGATCATCTACTTCTTTTACATGAACATACAACCCCCGAACGGATCTAAGATTTTGCTAAATCATATCCGACTCGTCGATGCGTACGTGAAACGTATCAACTCGTCGAATGAATGATTATTTTCTAAATGTTTCGAGTCAGTTCGAGTCCAGAGTGGACAATTTCGATGCGAGTCCAAAGTTGACGATTCCGGCGCGAGTTCGAAATGGACGATTTCGGCGCGAGTCCAAAGTGGACGATTTCGCCGCGAGTCCATTGAGGACGACTCCGGACTAATTAACATTTTAACCAATTAATTAATATTAATCTAAAACATAGTATTTATTTAAATAATTAACATACCATTATTAATCTAAAACATAACATTAATCTAAATAGATTAATCTAAAAATTAATCTAAACCCTAATAATTAATCTAAAAATTAATCTAAACCATAACATTTAATCTAAAAATTAATCTAAACCCTAAAAATTAATCTAACAATTAATATATAAAATAAATATTTAATCGATTTCTAGCGATGGAGTCCACCAAACTTCAGCGCCGGCATCTAGTATCCGCCGTCCAGTGTTCGGACACTGGACAACGATCCGGCCGCCAACCACCGGTCGAAACCCTATATTTAGGGTTTCGATTGGATCTATAATGAATGGGGAGGAAGAAGGCGGCGAGGAATACCTGGAATAGGATGGGGCGGCGGCGTCGGCAGCGGCAGCAAGACGGTGACATCGACAACGGCAGCAAGACGGTGACATCGACAACGGCAGCAGGCAGTGGCAGCAAAGGAAGAAGAAGGAGGAGGAAGGGGCGGGCGCGGTCGCGTGGCCTATATAAACTTATCATCAACGACTCACTCATCCGTTAGAACGTCGTTGCTGATAAGTAATCATCAGCAACGGCTCACTTGTCCGTTAGAAAGCCGTTGCTAATGTTATTATATATCTGCAATGGCTCGAGCGACTGTAATAAGGCCGTTGTAGATACAACATATCTGCAACAGCTTGAGCGGCCGTGAGAACGCCGTTGCAAATTGCAACAGCTTGAGCGGCCGTTGCTGAAGAACCTATTTCTAGTAGTGATGTATACCCTGGCCAGTCACGTGACCCTGAGTTGGGGCGTGACAACGTTGTTGCTGATACCAGCAACGGTCCTGGCCAGGGCTGTTGCTGGTAACTTAACATCAGCAATGGTCGCATCGACCATTGTTGATGGCTTATATATAGGTCAAATTCGGCCTAATCTTCTCATTTGATCTCCATCTCTTCTCTCACTTTTCCTCCCTCTCTCCCACTCTCTCTTCTGTCTTTCGGTTGATTATTGTGCTGTCGCTCTTCAAGGTAAGCTCTAAATCATAACTTTTATTAATTAAATTGGTTATTTTATGTTTAGATTGAAGCCATGCATGTTTAGATTAATTAGTTAGTTGAGTTAATTAATGTAATTTATTTTATATTAATTGTTGTTAATTAATTAGTAGAATTAATGTTAATTAGCTATCTTGATTGATTGATTTATAATTATAAATTGAAATTAATCATGTAACTAACGAGTTGATACGTGTCACGTACATATCGATGAGCTATGCATAACTATCCAATATTTTAGATATTCCATTCGAGAGTTGTATATTCATGTAAAAAAAGTAAATAACCTTTTACACCACCGATGGATTTGTCACGGGAAGTCACATGATCATATCAGAACACTGAACCTCCAGTTGCTGATGAGTGGCTCTCCACATCTCGGATAAAGGACTAGTCTCGAATGACAGCCATGGAGGTAGAAACAGCACATCAGAGACAGATGATGAAGCACCAGACACAGATGTTGGAGCAGCAGAGACAAGCAATGGAGAACATGCAGACTTTCATAGTGTAGATCACGGTTTGCTTCGGTGTTCAGTTACCTCCAACTTCCAATATGCCCTCCTAGCTCGAGTCTCCATCGAATTTATGATATGTTTGTTATGATTATATTTGATGGACTAAAAAGTAATTGTTCTGAATACTTCTAAAAATACTTTGCATAATGATGATGGTACTTAATTTTGGTTTATTTAAATATAAATTGATACAATCCATGTATTTAATTTTATAAAGTTGATTTTTAAACTTAAATTATTTTTTATTATTTAATTTAAAAAGTTGATTTTAAAAAATGAATTTATTTCTTTATATTACTGACGGTCGGGGCCATTGGTGATGGGAAGGAGCCATTAGCTACAACCGCAACGGTCGTTGATAATTTTATTAGCAACGACTTTGGTGGTTGTTGCTGATAATTTTATTAGCAACGGTCCTAATGGGCGTTGCTAATTATTAGCGACACTCGCTTTAGCAAAGGCTTTTAGCAACGGTCCCACCATTGGTGATGGTCTTCATCAACGGCTTAGCAACGACGTGAGTCATTGGTGAAGGTGTGTATTCTAGTAGTAGAACCTCAAACCTATATGTACAAGATGCTATTACTACTTGAGCAACAGTGGGTTTCGACCTAGTTGGAGGTGCCTTCTTGGTTTGTAAATTTAACGACGAAGTCTGCCGACGCTCGAGCTTTGATAGGGCCTCGAGGCTGGTATTTGATAGTGAACTCGGAGAGATCCACTGACCAAGATATCATTTTCCGAGCTTGGGTTTGGCTAGGACCTGCCTGATTGGCTGCTTTGTGCGTACCATGATGTGGTGGCTCTAAAAGTATGGCTTTAATCTCCTGGCCGAGATAGCTAGGGCAAAGGCAAGCCGACTAAGATGGCCAGGGCGAAGACTAGCTTCTCAAACATCTGGTATCTAGTTTCAAGACCTTGGAGGACCTTGCTGACGAAGTAGATCAATTTTTGATCTTTTCTCTGTTCCGAACTAGCACCTAGTTGAGGGCGTTTTCTATGATCGTGAGGTACAGGAAGAGCGTCGTTGCGGTTTATCCAGAACTGCTCTTGAGCTCCTCGAATGCCTATTTGCACTTCTCGTCCCACCGGAAGTCCTGTTTCATTTTGAGGATTTTGAAGAACAGTGCGACCCTATTAGCCGATTTGGAAAGAAACCTTGATAGGGCAGCCATTCTTCTTGTAAGTAGATGTACCCCCTTTATGTTGCGCGAGCTACGCATCTCTTGGATGGTTCAACACTTCTCAGGATTGGCTTCAATTCCTCGGTATATAAAGCATGAAACCAAGGAACTTGCCACCATGGACTCCGAATGTGCACTTTTTCGGATTCAATCTCATGTTGTAATGCATGTGTTGACTGAAAATCTCAATGAGATCACTACAGTTGTCTCTGGTGGTCAGTGTTTTGGCCACCATATCGTCCATGTACACCTCCATATTTAGGATATTTGTTACCTTATCTTCCAGATGCATTCGAATTTGATTGTAGCCTGAGTAGGCGTTACTAGTATCTTGAGGAGCTATAGACAAGTTTGTCTATGCTCGACAGCGGTTAGGAATCTTTTGGGTAGGCTTTGTTCAGATCAGTGAAGTCGACACACATTCGTCATTTTCCTGAGTACTTCTTTACCATCACGACATTTGCAAGTCATCTGGTAAATCTAATCTCTCTAATAAAATTTGCCTTAAGAAATTTTCATGTTTCCTCGAGAGATGCTTGCTGGCGCTTGTCTCTAAGCTTTCTTTTATTCTGGGCAACAGGCTTGAGCCGAGGGTCGATGGCGAGCCTGTGGCATATGACTTAAGGGTCTATTACTGGCATGTCTACTGGCGTCCATGAGAAGAGATCGACATTGTCTCTGAGAAGAATGTCGAGCTGAGCTTTGAGCTCGGAGGGGAGGCAAGCTCCCAAGTAAGTCACTTGTTCATGGGAGGCCCCGACTTGTATAGGCTCAAGATCGTTGACAGGCTGAGGCCTCTCCTAGACATCTCCTATGGGGTCCAATTCTAGGTTGCTATTCCATATGAAGAACTGAGAGTGCTGGCAGGGAAGAGGTGCTTGGTACTTCTTTCGATTCGATCGATCTTAGCTTTAGACATTCATTGTAGTATAGGCGAGCTTCCTTTAGGTCCGCGTGGACCACTCTCACCTTCGTCTATGAGACGAGGAATTTGATTGGCAGGTGGGGAGTCGAAATAATGGCTCCCAAGCTATTCAGCGATGACCGTCCCAGGATCTTGCGGTAAGGGCTAGGGCATTTGACGACCAAGTAATGCATGCCCATCAACTTGATCTTTGGTGGAGAGCTGAACATCGTTGTCAGCCAAATATAGCCTCAAGCGCTAGTATTTAAAATAATATATATAAATTAATTAATATAAAATTAATATATTATTTTAATAAATTAATACATATAATATAAATAAAATAAAATATTTGAATACTGGTGCCTAAGATGTAGGTGCCAGTATTCAAAATTAATAAGCCTATTTGGGAACGATGCCCTTTTTAGGCGCCGTTTATAAAGAAATCGGTGTCTTTTCGGCGCCGATTGTAACACTCTTTAATTTTATCTAAATTTTAATTTAGAATTCAAAATAGTGCCTATTTCTCCAACAGTAAAAGTCAGTTTTTAAATAAAATACTGCAGTGAGGGTATTCATTTTCAAAATTATTATTTTTAAATTATCATTGAATGGAAGGCTGTAAAAGGAAATGAAAGAAAAGAAAAGAAAAACTCATTTTCTTATTTTTAAAAGGCCAAAAGGATATTACCTCCATATTTATTTTCAAAATATTATTTTCCTCTTCCCTTAGCTTTTTTTCTTCTCCTCAAGTTTCACTACTAGAAAGGATACAAATTAAAATCACACCATTTGAATATTAAATACGGGCAGAGCAGAAAGTATTTTAAGATAGTGCTAGGTAAAAGCAACAGAAATGAGAGCCGATTGAACATATCGGAATATAAAATACTAGCGCGGGCACTAGTATCTAAAGTTGATATTTATTAATATATATAGTGTTACTGTGCTGGTATTATATACCGGCGCCAGAACTGACGATGATATGTAAATTTTATTTTTTTAAAAATAAAATTAGAGAAAATTATACTTTTACCCCCGCAATTTATCCTAATTTTGATTTTAATTTTCATAATTTCAAAATTTTGATTATAATTATCGCACTTTATTTTCGTTTAAGATTTGGTCTCTACTATCACATGAGCCCTAAACGGAGCTGACGTGGATAACAGATGCTGACTAGACATTGCTGACGCGGAGTCTGCAGGGATCAACTTTGTAAACTATGCAGACTAAAATTAATTTTTTTTCCTTTTGATCCTATTTTTTTAATCCATATCAACATTGTCATGTTGGTATTTAATATCAAAAGTTAACGAAAAATTAACGAAGAGACCAAATGAAAATTAAAATAATTTTTGAGGGACTAAACATAAACTTTTTAAAAATAATGGATCAAATGAAAAAAATATGATTTTTTAAGGGACCAAAAGTATAATTAAGCCATAATTATAATATATAAAAATATTAAAATTGAGTACACTAAAGTAATTTATGTTAATTTGGGTGGATTTAAACCGATGTCGTTATTAGGCGTCGGTTTTTATCCGTTAGTTACCCTGATTTAGGGTGAATTCCGCAGTAGCTGCATAATTCAAAAACTTGCTCTCCCGGTCTGCTCATCTGATTTAATATTTGCAAGATTAATTTATTTTCTATTTAAGGCACAAATATTTGATTTCGTATGCTTGCATTGAACACATTAATTGAACATGAAACATATTAATATTTATAGTATGTTATGTAACTCTGAATATCCCTTAACAATACCCACGAAATCGTAGCAATAATCTTATATTATAGTGTTGCTACTATAACAAATGCATGGAAAATCGACATTCATTAGAGTAAAAATCGACACTCATTTTTTATGTTCGAAATCTAATTTTAATCGCTTTGAATGTACCAAATTTAGGATAAAAATAAAGGTGAAGATGTGTAATATCCAAGATATTATGGCTAATTTCTATTATTCATTTTGTATTGCCAGTCTAGCGGGCTGATTCGAGGTCAAGATGAGTCGACTCATAGTCCGGTGCGAGTTTGAGAGCTTGGGTAAGTAGAAACATAAGTTGTGTGTTTTCTTTACTTGTTAATTAAATTTGTATTGTATATGTTTGAACATGTATTATTGATGCTTGTGGTTAGCAGGTTTTGGATCCGAGTTTAAGGCGAATGTGAGTTAGCTAAAGGGGTAGGATCTAGATGGAGGTTTGGGAGGGGATTATAAAATCCGCCCCCCCCCCCCTCCCTAGGGCTAGGCGGCTCCCTTTTAGAGCCGCACAAGCCATCAAGAGAGAGAGAAGGGAGTCGCGCTGGGTAGAGGAGCCGCAAGCCATCAAGCGTCGCCCTCTCTCCCCCTCTCTTAGAAGCCAAGCCGTGAGCAATTTTGGAGCCGACCGCCCCCCTCTTCTCCCCTCCCTTGGAAGCCGAGCCATTGAGGAGGAAAGGAACCGCCGCTCCTCTCCCCCTCTCTTGGAGCCGCCGCCCCTTTGTGGAGCCGAGCCGCCGTCGCCTCTTGTGTGGCCGGATTTCAGAGGCCGCTTTTTTCTTCTTCCTAATCAGGTGAGTAGTTCTTCCCTCATTTTTCTTGAATTTTCTTGTGTTCTTGAGCCGTTCTTGGAGATTGAGAATTTCTACCCTAGAAGTGCTCGGCCAAGGTGGGAGATGGGACACCCTCAAGGTGTTCGTTAAAATGCCTAAGTGGATTTCTTGCGTTATTGAGATCTAGGCTTTTAAATGACAATCTTGTTTATGTTCCTATGATGCCAATGCACGTTTAATATCAAAATCTTGAATCTCAACGTGTAAATTTATGTTTTCATGTAAAAAGGTTTGATCTTGATAGCATGTTATGTTTCTTGATTTGGTTCTTATTTTATGAAGCTTGAATCTTGATATGGAGATAGATTTTGATGCATGCCTAATCATAATTAGTAAATAGAATTTATTTTTGAATTGTTGATCATGATGTTGCAATCTGGTTTGGCAGTAATTTGGGATGATTATTACTGTGATTTTTTTATTAATTATTTGACATGCTGAAATCTTAAACATGTTGAATTTTCATGCTGAATTCTCATTGTGGATGCTGAGATTTGTAATTATTGTTGTGATGCATGATGTTTAATGAACATAGTCGTGTAACCTATCATTTTAACCAAAAAATATAGTATGAAACCATAGGACACACTCTGAAAACCAGATTTGGCTTGGGTACACCAGAATTGGGCTCAAACAGTAGGTTGAAAACAAAACTCCTAAAATAAAACCTAATTTCGAGAATTTAAATTTAAATTATAGAATTAAAATTCAATGGGCAGAATAAACTGTTAAAGAGCCAACAAAAAAAATTAATTGCATGAAATAAAATCTTATGAGCTGATGGTCAGCGGGTCTGGAGCGTCGGGAACGAGCATAGTGTGTTGCGATATTTTCCCAGTAAGTACACTCCTAGGACACCGTGGAGGACACTTGACTTAGGTCTTATTGGTGTCATATCTTTTACGAATGATAGAGAGGCTCGGGTAGGAGCCGGATTGCAGGCTTGGGCCCAGAAGGTTGGATGGGTAAATCTCAACCTGTGTTAAATGAATAAGTTCGGATAGACAAATCTCGATTATTCTCATATTTTTCTTTAAGGGTATGTTTATGAGATAAGTTCAGATGGATAAAATCCGATTATCCTCATATCCCTTGTAGGTGACTTGTATGCCTTACGACATAGGTAGGTAGATAGGCCTGTTGTATATTCACAGTTATGTGAATAGGTTGCCTTTGGGCATGAGATGGCCAAGTGGCCGGTTTGTTAGCCATATCACCAGTATTGCATTTTCCTGTATGAGACATGCGCATATATACATTATTATGTGGTTGGTTTTTGTGGTGGGGGTTGGTAGAACCGTTCACTAAGTTCCTTTGGACTAACCATTGTTTTCTTTCTATTTTTGCAGAGCCTGACCAGTGAGGTGGGCTGGAGCACTTTGTGCGGCTAGAGTGCAGAGGAGCTACATTGATCTCATAACAATCCTAGTTAGGAGTCGTAGTCGAGTCTTATTAGTATTTGATCATGCACTTAGTATTTTAGCATTCTTGGAGTTGTAGTCCTTTGGTTACTTCATATGTTTGATTTCAGATTACGTTTTTTAAGAAAAATTGATAAACTTTTCATTATTTATTTCCCCACTCTATTTGACTTGCTGAACTTTATTTCTTAAAATGAAAACCGATTTGGTTTCTCAATTATAATAAAACGTGTCTCATATTTTCGTTACGTTTTGTTCTGAGTTGGCATGTGCATGGGATAGGCTGCGGGGTATAGGTACGTATACCCTGGCCGGTCACGTGACCCTAGGATGAGGCGTGACAAGAAGTGATCAGTAAAGAGATGAGTAGATCAGGAGAGCAAGTTTTCGAATTCTGCAGCCACTGCGGAATTCATCCTGAATCATATTAATTAACAGATAAAAATCGACGCCTAATGACGACGTTAGTTTAAATCCACTTAAATTAACGTAAATTACTGCAGTGTACTTAATTTAAATATTTTTATATATTATAATTATTATAAATAAATTAAAAAATATCCTATGATTTTTTATATTTTTTAGAAATAATAATAATTTTGATCATCATAGTTTACTCGAATTTTGATTTTAGTCCTCATAGTTTACAAAATTTTGATTTTAATCCCTATAGTTTACAAAGTTGATCCCCGCAGGCTCCATGTCAGCAATATTCAATCAACACTTGTTATCCACGTCAGCTCCGTTTAGACCTCATATGACGATAGAGACTAAATCTTAAACAGAAATAAAATACAATGACTAAAACTAAAATTAGGGTTAATCATGAGGACTAAAACTATATTACATATATACCAACACTAAAACTATATTTTTTTCTAATGAATTCCATCCTAAAAAATTATTTAAAGAAAGTGCTAAAAATTTAATTACTCTGACGGACAATATAAGAAAAATAATTGCAAGAAACACCTTACATTAAAAATCATAATGTACATGCAATTTTTCTGCTTTTCAAAATTACTTTTATCAAAAAGCTCTTGTTTTGGTTATTACATAATTATTCATTATATCCTTTCTATTTATATTTTTCCAAATATTTAGATTTTATTAAAGCAACTGTACGTAATTTGTAATCAACTTCTGATACAGGACAAAACTAAAAAATTATAGAAAACAAACGTCTTTTTTTTTAACAAAAAGAATAAAATAAAGATTGATAATTAGATACTACAAAGTCCAAACCACGCGTTTTTTCCCTGTCTACCTAACAATGTTAAGGTTTTCTCCACCTGCTGTCACTGACAGAGTACTCTTATGCATTTTTTCCAATTAGGAAGGAGAATTAAACAAGAAAGGCTGAGGCTGATGTCCAACTTAAGTCAATGACAATCAATGAAAGCATGCATGTGGGCAATTCAATTACTTTTTTTCTTTTAGATTATAATAAAAGAAAAAATATGATAAATAAAATAATAAATTTATTTGTATTTGTTGAGGAGTCCATTAACCATGCATTAAAGAAGCTTCTCTAGCTGGAACGCATTTTTCTATTTCTAAATCGTGATATATTCATTAATTTATTAGGAAAATAAAAAAAAAAAAAAAATTTAATGAATTATAATAATTATAAAATTGATTGTTTATAATATATATATATAAAAGAACAAAAAATAGTTAACCATCAAGATATGAAAATAAGGCAATTTATTAGTAGATTTAAAAATAAAAATCAATTTTAAAGTAATCAAATTTAAATTCAATGATAATAATAAACTTGAGCGTACAAAAGCTAGCAATAATTTCAAGAGCTAATCGGTCGAAGTCCGTTCAAATCTTCGATCGACCAAACTTCGGCCGAAGATGAGTCGAAACTCAGTGATCGATGTTCTGATTTTGGATTTCTTCAGTTTTAAAATTTATCGATTCGAAATGCAATCATTTCGAAGAAAATGGCCAAATAACAACATACATAACCTAAAAAAAAAGATTGCATAATAAATTAAAATACTCTTGTGCTTTTCGCTGAGTATTGCCAAGATTAATTTGAATTTTTGCTTCGAATCACTTTCGTATCACATTGACTTTTTTGATCATCAAAACCTTAATGGACTTTCGTATCTTATTTGTTATCATCAAAACCTTAATGAAGAACACACAAGAGGCACTCGGCCAACAACATCCTTAATTCTATCTATCTCATCTTCTTGCTCCTCCTCCTCTTTGCCGCTGCCTAGACCTGACAATATTTGGCCTGACTCGGTCCGACCCAACACAATAAAATTGAGCTTGGGTCAACCCTTACCATGCCCAGGGAATTATCGGGCCGATCGAGCTAGGTGGTGTAGGCTCAGTCTGGTCCGATAGTCCCGATAAGAAATTTATTAATTATCGAAAATATCGAGCAATTGGGCCTGAATTAGCCCACACAGAGCTCTGACGGTCACCGACAACCAGCCTCTCATCATCCTCCCCATAAGCCCCATGGAGCAAATCCACATCTATCCTTAATCTATCCATCGCTAGCCCAATACTGACTTTTGGAGGAGCGAAAACTTGTAGCACTCTCCACTCATGTCAAGAGTTAAGGCACAGAGAAAAATGGGAGAAGCAGGGGGCTTTTAAAGCCCCATGAGAACCTTCGATCTCCATCTAACGGACGTCAACCACGGCCCACTAATGAGGCAAGTTTTGTCAAACGACAGCAAGCACTCAAGTGCCTCAAGAATAGGCAAATCTTCAGGCCATCATTATCCTCTGCCCGAAGCAAATGTTGACCTCGAATTGGCAGGCGGTGAGCGCATGGAAAAAATGCTCCCCCCCTAAAGCGTCACACAGAAATCAAAGAGTTGTGAAACGACATAACTCGAGCACATTGAATCCTCTTGTTCAGGAAAATTTAGTTGAAGACAGAGCATAGTCAAAACATTCAGAGCATAGTCAAAACTCATGGACTGGCCCAAGGTTAGAAGCTCGACATGAATAAATTAAGAACTTACATTACTAGAATTATCATCATCACCGACGGCTCAAATCGTGGCTGAACCGTCGGTGATATATATCACGAACGGCGCAAACCGTGGCAAAAAGCCACCATTGATGAGCGCATCTCGGATAAGTTATGACGGTCGAGCGCGGACGTCACACGTAATCATCAGCGACAGCTGCGTGCGCTATTGCTGATTAAAAAACATTAGTGACGGCTCTAGGAGCTGTCATTGATGTTGGCTTTGGGTTTCAACCTTAGCCTTAATCTCGGTTTTGATACTTTTGATGATAACAAACATGGAACTAATGATTTCATTGAGAATATGTTTCAGGTTCCATATCGACTAGCGTTCGATGTCCTCGATCGGATAAATCGGAGAAATCGCAAAATTGGAAGGACATTGATCGTCGCGCTCGGGTTCGTCGCGGAAGTTTCTCGAAGATCGAGTGAAGCCTCTTCTTGACATGACGATGAAGCTACATCAAACGTTTGCCTCATGGGTCTTCGAGATGAGGTATATTCTCCATCTTCTAGTCATGTTCAAAATACTAATGATAGTGATTCTAGTAGCTCTAAATCCCTTGATATGTCATATGAAGAACTACTAGAAGAAAGCAAGAAAATGTATGCTATCCTTGTAAAAAGGAACAAGGAAAATAAAAAATTAAAGAAAGAAAATTTAAGGCTTAGTTCTCATGTGCATGAATTAGAAAAAGATAAATTGAATACTAGTGTTATTAATTCTTGCCATGACAATGTTAAGATTGAAATTGAAGACTTAAAAAGTGAGAATATGGATTTGAAAAATGAGAATGATGATTTGAAAAGTGAATTGAAGAATATCTCAAAAGTTGAGATTGAAAAGTTGAGAGTAGAGAATACAAAGATCAAAAATAAAAATAGTATGGTAAAATCTCAATCTCATGCTTTACACAAATCCATTAATGACTTAAAAAATGAGGTTGTATTCTTAAATAGGAAAATCAATGATTTATCAAATGTATCTTCCTTTAAGAATACTAAAAATAAAAATGCTTATGTAAAGAATGCTAAGGTTCATCAACATTCTCATATCAAGCATTCTTCATTTAAACCTCATGTTCAAAATAAAAATGTTTCATCTAAGAATTGAATGCTCATATTCATCATGTCTCACATATCAAGCATTCAAATGATAGATCTAATGTCCATAGCATAAATAAAAAAAATTCAATGGACATTGTTTTTGGTGTGGTATCTATGGTCATGCCATACATGATTGTGCATTCAAAAGAAATCCAAATATTGCTAAGACACTTTGGATTCCTAGGCCATCTAACCCCCAAGGACCCAAAGTTATTTGGGTACCAAAGATCTCATTTTCTATTGTAGGGGGAGCTACCGCACAAGGGTGAAGGATTGATGATGTGTTGAAGTTGATCATGTACTTAAATGATGAATCTTCCTTTGGTTGCAACTTCAAGCCAACTTGATGCCTTAGTAAGATTGGCATCAAAATTACTTTGGTATCATCTCCTATATTCATTTTCTTTATTTAAGTTGGAGCTATGATACACACTTTAAATCGATTGCTTTTCCCGCTCATGATAAGTTTTGAAAATGTTTTTGATTTTTGATTTCCCGGTCTCTTCGGAGACCCAGGTAGCCTGTAATGGGCTTAAGCGACCTTGCGGTTCTAAATCGTTGGCACATTACGGCCTTTCGGTTTTCAACCAATAGGAAGGGTTGGAGATCTTATTTTTCAAAATTTTATATTTTGAGATCTCTTGATTCATTTTGTTATCATGATTGATTTATATGAGAATGATTCCATGCTATTTAATGAAGTGAAATTTGATAAATGATACTTAGTTTTCTCTCTTCACTATTTAGTTTGATAGCTTGCATGTAGATTTAGTTTCATCTTCTACTTATAAAGTATACTCGCAAGTTATAAGTTTTTAGGAAGGCTAACTAGGAAGAAAAAGATTAGTTTGGCTAAACTTTCATGAATTAGGTATAACTTCAATTAATTCAAAATCCTAGTGTTATACCTCATTAGTTAAGCTTAACTATGTCTCTATACTCATGATTAAAATTACATGTAAAATCCTTGATTTCTCATGAGTAGGTAGAATATTAGCACTTAGGTAAATTTCATCAAATGAAACTTACTCTAGGTTGATACTTGCTATTAGAGACATTTCTTTAAGACCAAACTAGTTAAACTTGTTTAGGGATCTTATGCCTCAAATGGTTCACATCTTGATTCCTTAGATTCATTTTGAAATCATGGTATCCATCTTAAAATGAATCTTAACTATCTAGCTTAGGTTAAGGTTTTAAATGAAATTTTGTATTGAACCTGTGCTAGTTAGTATGTTATCTTGCTAAGTTGGCATATTATTTCATCATGCTACTAATGAATTCTTCTTGCAAGTAAACAAAGTGATAAGAATTGGAAAGATATACTATTTAAAAGAAAATGAAAAATGATATGAAAAGTTGGGCAAAATTTCTAAGAAAAAGGTATGTTTTAATTTTGCAAAAATATTTGTAAAATGATTGAATATTCATGTTTAATGATGTCTCTATATACTCGTGATTGACTTTGCATGCTAATTATTTGAAATTATCATGGGTAGGAAATTTTTTGATAACTTCTCATTTCATGATATCTTGATATCTATAAAATTGAACTATGTTAAAATTCTTCTTTAGAGACTTCATGTTAAGGTACAAATGAAACAAATATGTTTAGACACATGATATGATTCTAGGTGTTCAATCTTAAAAATTCACGTGTAGATGAAAAATATGATACAAACATCACTTTAGAGGACTTAAGATTGAAAAAGCTTTGACCCAAGTCAACAAATCGACTTAGTCATTTAATTTTGAGTCCAAAAATTTCATAAACATGTTTAGAAATATGTATGACATGTTTCCATACTCTTAGAATGAAAAATTCATATGGATATGGATAAAATGACATAGAGGTCAATTCATGAATACCTCTTGTTGAACCATGTTGACCCAAGTCAACAAGTTGACTTAAAGGTCTCATCCATGATCCCTATTTGAGGAACATATTTAGATTTACTCATGTTAGGTATCCATAGGTTCAAATTTGAAAAATCATGAGTAAATGTTAAGATTGAAACTTAGCAAGTTTCATAAAAACTAGTGTAGTTTTGAATGAAACCGTGCTAGAATGATATCTTGACTTAAGAACTTAATTTTCATTTCAAACTTGACATATACTATTTATATGACCATCATGTGGTGTCATGAAAGTTTGAATGAAAATCGAAGAAGTTTTAGGAAAAACTGAAATTTATAAAAATATCACTTCAATCTACATTTGGTATCAAACTTCAGTTATTTCTAAAGAAATATAAAAAATTGATTTTGAAATGATTCTTGAAGCTACACCTTCATTGAAAAATCTAGAATGTTGTGTAAAAATTTTAAAAAGTTTCATCAATAATCTAAATTTTAGTGAAATTTTGAAGTTGGATTTCCAAAATAAAAAGTATCATCTTTCAAAATATCAATTTTTTCAATACTTTGATTTTTCTTGGGAAATTTCAAATGAAAGTTGGTGTATACCATTTTGATTATGTTTCTAATATCATTCAAACCATTGATTGAGTAAAATCATTTCTATGAATGATTTTGAATACTTGAATGATAGCTAGAAACTACATTTGGTATGTTTTGATTAAAATCAATATAGGATGAAAAATGGACTTCGATTTTTAAATTCATTTTAAGCTCAAATTTGATACATGCATCTCAAATGACTATTCAATAATTGGTATCAAAATTTTCATTCCACAATTGGTATCAAAATGAGAATTCTATAATTGAAATAAGAAATTTTCATCTAAAAATTTGGTTTCAAAAATATTTGTTAAAGATATGATTTTGATTAGATCTAAAAGTTTGATTTTTTTTTGGTGATTTTGATTAGATCTAAAACTTTGATTTTTTTTTGGTTGACCTAAGTCAACAAAGAAACTTAAAAATCTTATCTTAAGCCCCAACTTAATTCATAGACTTACATTATCTCATGTTTAATGTCTAGATGCCTAAATATGAGAAAACATGAGTAGATAGCAAATCTTGAGTCTTAGCACTTTCATTATTTTCATGCTTATTTCAAATGAAAACATGCTAAGTTCTAATTTAGATCAAATGATATTAGTTTCACTTCAAACTTGATATACATGATTTAAATGACCATATCTTGATATATTGAAAGTTTGAATGAAAACAAAAATATCATGAAAAAGATAAACTACAACATTGGTATCAATTGAGTGCATACATGATTTAGATTTGAATTGTATATATCATTTCTTTCATATCATGTATAATTTAATTTTCTTATTAAGTAGGTGTTTTCCATCCCTTAGTTGAGATTTTCATGCTTCATGAAAAGTAATTTTAGAAGTCTCAACTTCATGATAAAAATGTGTTCTTCATCCCTTTGATTAGATAGACCTTTCTTGCCCTTTTTTGATTGATGTCAAAAGGGGGAAAAATGTATAAGAAAATATGGGAGAAATGTATAAGTCAAAAGGGAGAAAAGTATAGGTATAAAGGGAAGGAAAATATAGGAAAATCCATGCATATAGATAGGAGGAGTTTATTTCATAGATATGCATGTTGATAGGGGGAGAAATCCCTTAGTTGATATCCTATATGCTTTAATGATATATTTTCTTATGGATATTTGTCATTATCAAAAAGGGAAAGATTATTGGCTTTGGGTTTCAACCTTAGCCTTAATCTCGGTTTTGATGGTTTTGATAATAACAAACATGGAACTAATGATTTCATTGAGAATATGTTTCAGGTTCCATGCCGACTAGCGTTCGATGTCCTCGATCGGATAAATCGAAGAAATCACGAAATCGAAAGGACATTGATCATCGCGCTTGGGTTCATCGCGGAAGTTTCTCGAAGATCGACGTGTGCGCCAAAGGCGTATTGGACGAGCTCAAAGATCACATGAAAACTCTCCAAGTTGACCATCGTTGAATGCCGGAACCCGGAATCGAAGCGCGGAAGAAATAGGCTAAAGAAACAACATTCAGCCTAGGTTCGGTCGACCGACTGAAGGTAAAGAAAGTAGCAGAGCTACTTCGGTCGACTGAGTGGTCGACCGATGGAAGCCCAAAAGGGGCAGTAGCTCGGGCGGTCGACCAGTCGGTCGACCGACCTGCTGATACTCGCGACGAAAGATCGCGTCGGTCGATCGACGGGTCGACCGAATGGTGAAAGAATTGGACCGAGGCTAGCGGTCGACCAATCGGTCGACCGACCTGCATATGAGCCGTGACGCAATACCACGTCGGTCGACCGGCGGGTCGACCGAAGATCGCGGATCGTGCGATCTACGTCTGGCGGTCGACCAGTTGGTCGACCGACCATAGGGTAAACAGAAGTGGTCGAATGATCGATCGACCGATGCTTCGACCGACGACCTATAACAGATAGTTTTCTATCCGTTGAACGTCATTTCTTCACCTAGGTATAAATACACCCAGGTATGATTCATTTCACACTCTTCTCCTACTCTAACAGAATTTATTGAGCATTTTAAAAGGAGATTAATTAAAGCCTTCCAAAGATTGATTAAGCGGCGCTCTGTTCTTCATCAAGTTTTTCTTCAAGCGTAATCTGCTTCCCTCAACTCGGGATTCAACTCAAGCTCTACTACTGACGAGTTGGAGGTTTTGAAGAATTAAAAAGAGCTTTTAATCTTGTTTTACATTATAGCTCTTTTGATTGTACCTTTTATTGTTTATTTGAGCGATTTATTTTGTTTTGTGCGTCTGTAGAAGACCGGGTGTTTGGTCTTCTGTGTGAAGTGGTATCCTTGGTGTTAAGGAGTAAAGCCACTTGTGTAAGCTTAAACGTAGTGTTTACTAGGATTAGTTTAGTTGTCCCTTAGGGTTGAGGTGAGATAAGTGCTCTCGACAAGAAGACGGAGACTTCCGGGTGTGGAAGTACATTTGGTCGAGAGTGAGACTTTCCAGTGAAAAGTCCTCGTGTATAAGGGAAACTGAAATTAATCTAGTAAAACTAGTTTGGAAATCCTAAGCGGGGTGCTTAGGTAGTGGAGTAGGCATTGGGGCCGAACCACTATAAATTGCGTGTTTGCATTGCCTTGATTATTTTTATTGCTTTATCTTCTTATTGCTTCCGCATTTAAATCGCATATGTGCATCTTGCCTAATCTAATCAAGAAAGGATTAAAATGGGAAATTAGGCTAATCGTTATAGCAAACATACTATTCACCCCTCCCCCTCTAGTGTCGCCATTTCGCCTTCAACTGATACCAACCATTAGCCACGGCCCAGTCCCGTCAATGATACTATTAGCAACCGTGATATTTGGTGCTGCCCAGACCATCCGCCATTTACGATAAGCTTTCAGCGACGACTTAGCGACGGTGAACCGTGGGTAAGCCATGACTAAAGGTGTATCTTGTAACTGAAAAAACTAAAAAATTTGTAAATTCATGTATACAATGATATATCGACTACAAACTATTTTTAATCATATATTACAATCAGAAAATATCATACACATGCATTTGAAACCAAATATACAAGTTTTACATAAATATCATCAATATCAGCCTCAAACCGGAGGCAAACAATTATCAAAATATTATATATATACAACCAAGTATCAAAATATAAACAAAATATAATTAATCAAAATCTCACGACTGCAGTGGAGGCGGTGGAGTCGACAATGACTGGGTCGAGGAGGACGACGGCTGCGACATCATCGGTAGAAGCCCAGCGTGAGACGCAATCTGAGTAAGGAGTGTCTGCATGTTCTGGATTGTATGTCTTAACTCGTCATTCGCCCGCCTCTGCTCCTGCATCTCCAGCCTCTGCTGGGTGAGCTCCGACTCCATGGCCGCTATCCGGCTCTAGTCTTGTGCTCGGGATGTCGAGGGTCGCTCACCCACAATCGGAGTGGTCGGTGCCCCAAGTGGCCCGAGCACGGCGCGTGCATGGCCACTGTCTGCAAAGCCATGAACACGGTCGTGCTCCTAGACACCTGCGGCCTCCACCCAAGCTCCTACGTCAAACTCCTCCGGTGTCCCTCCACGCTCGATCACAGTCCTCGTGTAAGTTTCCTACACGTGTTTATATTTTAAATATATATAAACTATAAATAAAATTTATGTAAATCAAATAGACATATATAAATACTTACCATTATGATGGGGGCTCTGCTATCAACGTAGTCCCCCGCTCCTCGTCGACGACGGTGGGTGCGCTCAAACACCTCCAACATCGACCGGGCGTTGGACGGTGCCGTCCTCCGTCACACGCGTCTTACATTAGAGAATAAATACATTAGTAGCATTATACACAATATACAATTTAATTAAAAATAATTAAATTATACATACCATACGACGCTCATGAACCGCAAAAGAGATGGAGCCACCTATGTGGCGCGCGCCCGTGCCGTCCCCCAGACATGCGGTTTCTCGACGCAGTCCGGGAGACCTCTTGCCACTCAGGTGTGGCCCACCGCTCAACGAGCTAGTCCCACATAGGGCCAGGAATCCACTCAGGGGCGTGTCTCCGAGTTTGCCCTATCTGTGTGGCCCCCAGCCGTCTCATCACGGTCTGACGGGCCTACTGAAGTAGCCCGTTATAGCGAGCGTGGGCAACACGCTCCCATGCAGCCTCCACAAAAGTGGTCTGGTCCTCCGGCCATGTATAATGAGCCTGCAAAAAAAAATTATTATTACCCGATGAATATTTAACATTAACATTAATTTAATAAATATACTTACCATGAACTCTCGCCACAATAAATCCATATGCTCATGGGGCACGTGAGACCATGTAGGCCACGCCCCGCGCATAAACTTCCGGATCGTCCCCGCTATCGTGCGAGGGACATCCTCCTGCTCAAATCTGCACAAAATATAAATTCATAATATGATATAGTTTAGTAAATAAATTATAAGAAATAATTAATGCATATACTTACCATCTTCCGCGCACACTAACTGCTCTGCGTAGTGCTCCCTCGGGTGGCGGAGAGAAAATTATGTTAGGCCCTTGTGGCCTACGTCTCAAAGACGACGGTCCTGGATCCGCGGAGGGTGGCGGAGGGATGGTAGCCGAAGGTAAAGGGATGGTGGCCAGATCAGGTGAGGGAACGGTGGACGGATCAGGTGGGGGGATGGTGGTGGAAGGCGAAGGGTCAATGGGTACAGGTGGGGCGGGTGCTAATCGTCGGGGGGTCCTACGAGGAATGCCTCCTCGAGAACTGATATCTCGAACCATAGCTGTAAAAAATTAATATAATTAGATTATATATAATAGATTAATAGATATATTTAATAATGGAATATATACTTCACATTTATAATTATTCATCATCGTCATTATTATCATCTGTGTAATACTCTTCTTCTTGTTCTTCTGTATCAGAATATTGAAATTCTTCTTCGTCTCTCTCATCATCATTCTGTCCTTCCTCAACTTTATTATCGTCGTCATCAATGTATTCTATTTCCAATTGAACTAACTCTGTGTCATCATCCTCGAGTATTGGACTAACTCGTTCCACTTCGAAAGGATCTTCTTCTTGATAGAAGTCATCTGCTGGCTTATTCTCTCCAACTATCGGGTCAATTTTTTCTCTAGCTTTAGTCTTACACACTACACGCCAATCTGCCCTATCTTTCTTTCGAGACAGATACTGCATATAATATACTTGTTCAGCTTGAGATGCCAATATAAATGGCTCATTTGAAGCCAATTTTGATTTGTAATTGATCTCGACCAATTGTTTATACTTTAGATGAACTCTCATGCCTCTATCGCTTGTATCGAACCAATGACATTTAAAAAGGGCAACTGATTTACATCCGAAAAATTGCAATTCAATGACTTCTTCCAATAGTCTGTAAAAGTCAACATCACATTCATCACACGTTGTCCCTTTGACGCAGACCTCGGCATTCATAATATTTTTTGCAGATGAATATTCAAGTGTGTGAAATTTATATCCATTGACAAAATAACCATTATAACACTGTATAAATCGTGCCGGTCCACTAGCAAACTCAAATATTTGGTTACTTATTTCGCCTATGTGTTCTATGCTATAAGCTTGAAACCAATTAGGGAACTCGCGATTCTGTAATCTTTCTAATTCCTTATCGCTGTAAATTGAGTATTTTGTCACCATCTTAATGTCAAATATTTCAATGAACTTCTCAATTTCTGGACAGTTTAGTAAAACGTACAAGTAGGCCAAATGGTACTCTTCATCGTTTAAGAATCGAGACGGACGAGAACCCAAAGCACGACTGGAGTAACCAAAGATATTTAAACAACCATCTGATGGTCGAGCTCCCCCGTCGTCGTTCTGTGGAAGACGATTAAGTCTTGTCTTGATGGTTGATTCAAAATAAAATGAGTAGAATGTTGAAATTTCTTGAATTATATATGCTTCTGATATGAAACCTTCAACTGCGGCGGTGTTCTTTACTTTTTTCTTCAGACGATTCATGTATCTTTCAAATAAGTACATCCATCGGTATTGAATGGGGCCACCAACTCGTACCTCGTATGCCAAGTGTATCGGTAGATTCTCCATCGAGTCAAAAAATGCAGGAGAGAAAAACTGCTCCAGCTTGCTTATTATTTCAACAATATTATTTTCAAGTGCTGACATATCTTCGACTCGAAGCACATTTGCACAAATGTTTCTGAAAAACATACTTAATTATGTGAACGGACCCCAAATCTTATCATGTAGATGATCTCGAAACGCGACCGGAAGCAATCTCTGCATGAATACATGGCAATCGTGGCTCTTCATCCCCGATATTTTGCATTCATCGATGTTTACACATCGAGATAAGTTTGAGGCATATCCATCGGGTAATCTGAGTTCTTTGATCCATTGATACACATCTTTCATCTGTTATTTATTTAACACATACGGTGCCTTTGGCTTATGAAGTCGTCCGTTGACCTCTTGCAACTCTAACTCAAGTCTCTTACAAAGTATTTTTACATCATGTCGAGCCTTCACATTATCTTTAGTTTTGCCGAAAATATCCATAACTGTGTTAAAAATATTATCAAACATATTTTTTTCAATGTGCATGACATCCAAATTATGCCAAATCAGCAATGAACTCCAATACGATAATTCCCAAAAGATACTTTTTTTCAGCCAGTTATGTGTTTGACCAAAGCTTGAAATTCTTACATTCCGATCAAAAGTAATCTCTAGAAGCAATTGAACACGTGCTAACATTTGTTCACCAGACAACATCGGTGGTGGCTCATCTCTTTCGACTCTACCCTTGATAAATTTATCCTGATTCCTTCGATACTGATGGTTAGACGGTAGCAATCGACGATGATAATCAAAAAAGGAAATTTTCCGACCATTCTCAAGACTAAAGGATTTTGAGTGTTCCATGCAATACAGGCAAGAGAGTCGCTCATGCATGCTCCAACCAGACAACATACCATAGGCCGGGAAATCATTGATTGTCCACAATATAGCAGCTCGTAAAGTGAAGTTTTGCTTCCGGTGACAATCATAAGTGACAACTCCCTCAGCCCACAATATTTTGAATTCATCAATTAGGGGATGAAGAAACACGTTAATTTCTTTGCGAGGACCCCTAGGACCCGGAATAATCATCGAAAGATAGATAAATTCATCTTTCATACACATTGAGGGCGGCAAATTATAAACTGTTAACATACTGAATACGGAGTTGCTGAATTACCAAACGGATTAAAACCATCTGTGCACAATCCCAACCTGATATTTTTAGTCTCCCCAACAAATGAAGGATAACACTTATCCAAATGTTTCCATGCTTCACTGTCGGATGGATGAGTCATTATTGTATCATCACTACTTCTTGCATGCCAAGTCATATAGGGGGCAATCTTTTCCGACATGAATAACCTTTGAAGTCTCAGTGTTAGTGGAAAATACTGAAGCACCTTAAAGGAGATATTTTTTTGTCGGACCAATTTCTTCTCCTTGTAACGAGGATGTTCACATACCGGGAATTGCTCTAATTGTGCGTTTTCTTTATAATATAAAATGCAGTTATTTGGGCACGTGTGTATCTTTTCGTACCCAAGCCCTAATTTCCTCATAAACTTTTTTGTCTTATAAAAGGTTGGCTCAAACTTGTTATTTGGAGGTAACATACCATTGATAAAGCCTGCAATCCAATCAAACGCAACCCCGCTGTTATTACAATCGGACTTGATGTTCAAGAGTACTTGTGTCATTGCCGGGAATCTTGTATAATTAGGATAATTCTCATACAACGATTCATCAGCAGATTTCAACATCTCGTAAAATTCTGCAACCTCCTTATTCGGCAATTCAATCTGTATCGCATGTTGTTCTTCAGTGACTTCAACTGTCGTAATATTTGGTGGCACTACCGTCTCAGTAACTGACTCAATATTATCATTTAAATAGAATTGTCCTCCAAGACTATCCAGAATCATTGTTCTATAAGGATTAGGTGGATTGGAAGAAGAAACACCAGCAGAAGAAGATTCACCATGAGTTTGGACAACAAGACTGCTCGACGTCTCGACTTGTCGTGACTCCCCGTGACAATTCCATACAAAATATCTTGGTGTGAATCCTTTTGTATATAGATGCAGTGTGATAGTTTCTCGGTCCAAAAATCTTATGTTCGAACATTTTCGGCACGGACATCGGATTTTATCACCACTAAGGAATTTTTCATTCAAGTAGACGAAATTTAAGAAGTAAGTTACACCTACTCGAAATTCGTTCGTTATAGCTCCACGATGAATTCGTCAGTACATCCAACTTCGATCGCCCGACATGTTCTGTCAAAAAGTTTGCAATATCTTTAGGTAATGTCTTTAGGTGGGATGGTCATATTCCATTCGAGATTCATATTATTCATATTGCACTTAGTATTTTTTTTAGTCATTAACTTCATTCTAAATTTCAGCAGTATCTCCCTACAGTTCTCCGAATACGTATATCATCTGGACGCGTATCGGAGAACAAGGGAGATACAAGCCAAAATTTAAAAATAAATAATGACTAAAAAAAATAAACTAAGTACAATATAAATAACTATATTCCCAAATTGTCCAATTGGACAATTCAAGAGTTACACGAACATACAACCCCCGAACGGATCTAAAATTTTGCAAAATTAAAACTTGATTCGTCGATCATACGTGAAACGTATCAACTCGTCTTGATTTTTTTCTAAATTTATGGATGCCGATGCGAGTCCAAAGTGGACGATTCCGGCACGAGTCAATCCATTGTGGATGATTTCGGCACGCGCGAGTCCATTCATTGTGGACGATTCCGGCGCAAGTCCACCATGGACGATTTGACCGCGAGTCCAAAGTGGACGATTTGGCCGCGAGTCCACAGTGAACGATTCCGGCGCGAGTCTTGGACGATTCCGCGCGACTAATTAATTAATATTAAACTAATAATTAACCTAATTAACAATGAATTTCTAATAACTAATAATTAATTTATAATAAACAATTTAAATTAAAAAAAAACTAATCAAGCTGTGATTACCCTAATCACAGTTTGATTAGGGGGTTAATTACCCTAATCAAGTAAATGATTAGGGTAATTAACCCTAATCAAGCAGTAGCCGACATCACTGTCGGCAACTGCTCATCGAAGCATTGCCGGCTGGGTTGAGGCCGGCGTGGAGAGGGCTGGCCAGGTCGACGACGGCGTGGGCGGAGATAGAGGGCGGCGCACAGGGGAATGAAAGGAGGAGGAGAGGTAGCATACCGGAAGGGGGAGGTTCAACGACGGCGATTGACGGCGGCGGCAATAGGCAGCGGAGTCGCGGCAACTTGGTAGCGACAGACGGCGGCGATAGCGGCGAGCAGAGAAGAAAGAGGAAGAAAGAGAAAGGGTTGAGCACGAACATAAATAAAAAGGATTTTCAGCGACGGCTCTAGGGCCGTCAGAAAATCGTGGATCTGTAATTTTATTATCATCGATGGCTATACGAGCCGTCGATTAAGAGTGTTTTAATATTCGCGCTGTGTTCGCGGCATTAAACAATAAGCGACGGCCGCCTCCACCCGTCGCTATTAACTTATTTTATTTCGCGCCCTCGTGCGCACCATCAACTATGAGCGACGGCTGTATGCGAGCCGCGGCTGATTTTGTTACTCACATCACCAACGGCTTCAGAGCCCCCTCTAAGTCGTGGCTAATAACTTATTTTATTTCTTGCGCCCTGCACGCAATGAACTACGAGTGACGGCTCTGTCTGGTCGTATGTGAGCCACGGCTGATTTGGTTACATCAGCCACGACCCTTGCGGCCGACGCAAAGCAGTGAATCTTTTTGACGGCCCTTGCAGCCGTCGGTGATCCCCGTGGCTGATGTGGTATATTCTAGTAGTGTTAGTAGACGAACAGAAGCCGACACACTATCAAAGCTCGGCACGAAGTTCTTAGACTCCGACCAATTTCGATTACACTACCATCATCTGGAATTTGAGTGTCGGAGTATATATTTGCAAGTCACCACCGGAGCCGTGTTGGACCAAGAGACGCAGAGGCTTGATCTTTTCGACTTCATGTAAGAACACAATCTTATCTTAATTTTTCTAAAAAAAACAACAACCCATCTTATTTATGATTTTGTACATTTTTGTTAAGTATTTTTTTTAATCGAAAGGTTAGAAAATTCATTCAAAAAATGAAGTCGAGTTACAATACTCACAACTACAAGACTAGATAAACATCCAAAATCACTTCCACATATGGAGGGATAAACGTAGCAACATTACATACGCACAAGACGAATATACATTTACACAAACTAGACAATACGCATTAAGCTACGGTACTGAGATCATTCGAACCCAGACCTACCTGCTGGATATGTATGAGATGCTATTACTACTTGAGACACAGTGGGTTCCTTAATTTTTGTTAAAGTATTTGTGCATTCCGCCAAATTATATACATATATATGCAAAATTCTAATCCATGATTTGTTTAATATATAGATTTCAATAGAACATTTAATTACCTTGGAAAAGTAATATTTACGGTGAAGCTAATTATACGCTTCTCCTGGAAGCCGTATACGTTACGCCATTAACGGTGATCAAAGTAAGTTTTCCGATCTCGTGATCCGATATATCAGTTGCGATTAAACGATGCTCGATCAGCCGTGAGGCAAATTAATAACATGTTGCAGGAGACGATATATGTGTTTGTGGTAATTAAAAGTGTATGAATTAATTTGAGGCTCATATTATGTTTGTACGTAGTAGCTAGAGAGATGACAAAAGCATGCGTTTTGTCTTCGCTTTAAAAGTTGTCGAAGACCAGTAAATTATCAAAGGGTGGAGAGAAGCAGAAGCCTCTCTTTCACGTAGATAATATCATTATCGACGTCCTCGTGTTGTGTTAATTAATTATAAGGTGAGGTTTTCCTGTGATCCGATAATATCGATTTCCAATTGCGACCACAGCATGCTCAGCCATGACGTACGTACGTATCGGCCGACGTGGCCTTATAGAGTTCTATTAATCGTTCTCAGTTTAACCCCTATATACATATGGTTAAATTGGTCAAGATAAATTCCAGGCCTAGCTAGGAATTAAAAGGGCTTCGTGTGGAAATTAAGTAATGTCCAAGACTACTCCAAGTGCATGCATACGTAGAATTATATGATGAACACGAGTTCAAAAGTATGCGTTGATTTGTCCTCAATTCAACGTGTAATGTACGTAGAGGAAGGAAAAAGAGAGACTAATTAGTGACAATGATGTACATTGAATTAATTATTGCGGACAAACGTTAATAGCGTTCTAATGCAAGCAGTAGTGCAATTGGGCATCATCACTTACTTCGTCAAGGAAGAAAAAGTGAGCGAGGATGATAAGGGCCAACCATGCTGATCATACAAAGGTTTATAAAAGTCCAATTGATCGAGATGGTGGCGATGTGTCAGCTGATGTTTAATTGATTCACTTGTTTTAGTGTGTCCTAGTTCAATATATAGTATCTGTACTAACTACTCAAATAAAGATCTGATGATGGGCGACAAAGATAAGGTTTATGGGGTCACAAAGCTAGCTCAAATGAATGACAGAGCACTTTCATTTTTGCAACTTTCATTACTTTGAATATTAAATAAGATCCACTCGATCATTGATCAAGGTATAACTTCAAGATTCAATTATGTCCAAATATAATATTCTTATTATTTAAAGGGAAAATGTACAAAAATATCTCTAATATTTTTCCACGGATACTAAAATACATCTAAAGTTTTTTTTGGATAAAAAATACCCCTTACCTTATGAAATTGGATACAAAATGACCCTATAGATAAACAACGTTAATGG
Source organism: Canna indica (assembly GCA_034359265.1). Lineage (NCBI taxonomy): Eukaryota > Viridiplantae > Streptophyta > Magnoliopsida > Zingiberales > Cannaceae > Canna > Canna indica. The sequence goes on along the minus strand of CP136890.1, from coordinate 71,383,794 downwards.
AGGGATAACAGAGCCAACGTAGCTTATGACTTGGGCTGATGACGTGGACATGTGGTGCACATGCAAACCAAGATGTTTTCTCATAGGTACTAATTAAAATGCCCCCAATGTTTCCTCACGGGTACTAAAATACTCCTAAGATTATTGAAAATAATACAAAAATAACACCCAAGCTAACTTATGTTAAGTGAGACTTAACAGAGATGTTGTGGATGTTGACTTTAATTTACACGTGACTCACATACAAAGAGCAATTTGCCACGCAAGCGACACGTAAGATAAAACGTAGGCGTAAGCAAAAAAATCAAAAATTCAATTAACCGAAAAATTGCTCTGAAATCGAAACGAATTTTTTGGTTAACTGATCTGTCGGTTTCAGTTTCGGTTTTTATTTTCTAAATTTTCGATTTTTATTTTCGATTTCAGTTTTTGTAAATGGAGGGATAATGACTTTAATGGAAGGATAACGAAGCTGACCGAAACTAAAATCGAAACCGAAATCGAAAACCAAAAACCAAAAAATTTAAAAAATAAAAACCGAAACCGAAATTGAAACTGTCGGAATATTGGTTAACCGAAAAATTCGGTTTGATTTCGAACCGATTTTCTGGTTAACCGAATTTTCAATTTTTTTGCTCACGCCTATATTGTATATTACGTGTCACTTGCATGGCAAGTTGCTCTTTGTATGTGCACCACGTGTAAAGTCAACATCCTAGTCAGCATCCAGGACATCTGCGTTAAGTTTCACTTAGCAGAAATTAGCTTGCATGGGTGTCATTTTTATACAATTTATCAATAATCTCAAGGGTATTTTAGCTCCAAAACAAACGTTAGAGGAAATTTTAGTACTCGTAAGAAAACGTTAGGAGCATTTTAGTACATGTGAAAAAACGTTAGATGCATTTTAGTACCCGTGAGAAAAGGTCTTGGTATGCATGCACGCTACGTGTCAACGTCATTAGTTCCAATCATCAGCCACGTCAGCTTCGTTATCCCTCTATTAATACTGTTTATCTATAAGGTCATTTTTTTACCCAATTCCTGTCACGCCCCAAATTCAGGGCCACGTGATCGGCCAGGGTATACGTGCATATACCTCGTAGCCTAACTCATGCACATGCCAACTCATAAAAATAGCAGAATAAACAACAATTTTTATTAATAAAAAAGAACCAAAACAGATTTCATTAAACAATAAAGTTTTTATCAAACAACTTAAGTGCGAAAATAAATGAACGAAAGAGCAACAATTCTTTTTAACAAATAAAAATTTGAATAAAACATGAATGTCCCCACGAGACTACAACTCTAAAACATCAATTCACAAGTGCATGATCAAACTACTACTGACTCGACTACGACCCTTAACTAGGACTGTTATGAGATCAATGTAGCTCCTCTAACCTCCAGCCGTGCCAAGTGCTCCAGCCCACTTCACCGGTCAGGCTCTGCAAAACAAAAACAACGACAACGGGTGAGTTCAAAAGAACTCGGTGAGCGGTTCTACCGACCCCCACGAGAAACCAAACACAGAATAAATAACATAAATGCAAACACCTGACTCAAGCAGAAAATGTCACAAGGGAGTGACTAGCTAATAGGTCATCTGGCCACCACATGCCCGAAGGCATCCAACACCCAACTAGTGAAGATCAACAGGCCTAAGCCTACCATGCCCTAAGGCAACAAAACATACTAGGATAATCAGGATTGACCCATCTGAACTTATCCTAATATAAAGAAACTCAAGAGCAATCAGGATTGGCCCATCCGAAATTGCTCCACGAGACGCGAAGGAACAATCGAGATTCGCCCATCCGAACTTGCCCCTTTAAGATATCGCATGGATAATTTGGGATTTGCCTGTCCGAACTTACCCCTTTCAGACATCACAGGAATAATCGGGATTTGCCCGTCCGAACTTATTCCTTAAAAACACCTCGGGAATAATTGGGATTTGCCCGTCCAGACTTATTCCACGAGGCCATACCGGAACAATCGGGATTTGCGCATCCGAACATGTTCCAAAGAAGATAACGTAGGAATAATCGGGAATCGCCCATCCAAACTTATTCCTTTAAATATAGAATCTTGGGAACAATCGGGATTTGCCCGTCCGAACTTGTTCCACAAGATACGCATGAACAATCGGGATTTGCCCATCCTAACTTATTCCACATGTTGGGAATTAGCCATCCAACCTTCTGGGCCTAGCCCGCAATCCGGCTCCTAGCTGAGCCTCTCCGTCATTCATTAAGAGATGACGCAATATGACCTAAGTCAAGTGCCTCCTACGATGTCATAGGGACGTCTCTATTGGGAAAACTCCATAACACCCAATGCCCGATCCTAACTCTTAGACCTGTAATGTCATAAACCCGTGAGATTTTATTTCATGTATAAACTTTACTTGTTGGTTCATAACCGATTATGCTGCCCATTTGCTTAATTTTAATTATGCCATTAAAATTATAGTCACCAAGATTAGGATTTTATTTTAGTTTACTGTTGTGGCCGAAACTGATGTGTCTAACCCGAATCTGGTCTCCAGGATGTGCCATATGTTTTCAAACTTTGTTTTCTAGTCAAAACGATATATTACACGATTATATTCAGTAAACTATGCACATCATAAACAAGATTTCAAAATCAGTCATGGTTCATCAACTCAGCATGAAATTTTCAGCATAATTGAGTTTGAGCATAATAAGGAAATTAAATCCAAAAATTTACAGAATATAACTCCCAAAACTACCATCACATCAGATTCATAATCATTAAAATAAATCTCACAAAATCATATTTATTAAGCAAGAATAACAAGCATCACATCCATCCTTAACCAAGAATCAACCTTTATGATCAAGAACTTATATCAAGAACCCCCATGCCTCCAAGATCAAATCCCATCTTGAACACATGATAAATTTTTAAAAAAATCACAGAATTTATATCAAGCATGCATCATAATTACAACATCCAAATTGATGAAAAATCTTGAATGGGGGCTCGACTCAAGGATGGGGGAAGAAGGGGCGGCGGCTCCACTTCAAGCCGGCGGCTCGAAGAGAGGGAAAGGGAGAGAGAGAGGGAATGACTCGGCTCAGGCGGTTCCTCTCTGCTCAGCTTCAAAGGGAAGGGAAAGGGGAAGGAAGGCTCGGTGGCGCCAAAGAAGGGAGATGGGGAGGGCGGCTGCTCTCCTCTCTCACTTGGCTGGTGCAGTTCCAATAGGGAGTCGTTAGCCCTGGGGGGATTTTTATAATCTCCTCCCACTTCCACCTAACTACACGCTAACCCGCACCCTTCACAACCCGGATCCGCAATCTGCTAACCCAAACTAATCCCATGATAAAATACAAACAACAAACACATGCACATCCACATGCAACATAATCAAATCAATTTGCTTCATAATTATAAATCATAATTCAACTCACCCGAGCTAGCAAGCTCGCACCAGACTATGAGTCGAGTCGGCTCGACCTCGAATAGTCCGCTAGGCTGACAAAAACAATCAATAGAGGAAATTAAATAAAATATCTAGGATATTACAATTCGATAACGTAAAAAGTATTTTTGATCAAAAATGTTAAGAGTATTTTTGTATCTTTTTCCTTATTTAAATACATCTGGAATCGATGAAACCGAGAACTAATTATATTCTAAATTCACCCAATCTGACTCTAGTGCAGATCTAAATTTAAAGAAAACAGAAGGAACGCGATGGGTGCTGTCCTAATTCATTTTAATTATTGGATAATTAATTAATTAATTAGCTACTTCTTGTTAAGGTTTTCTACACCTGCTGTCAGTGACAGAGTACTGTATCACTTCTCTCTTGCTGCATTTTTCCTCGTCTTCCAATTAAGAAGGAGAACTAAACAAGAAGAAAGGCTGATGCGAACGTGCATGGTCCAACAAATTAAGTCAATGACAACCGATTCAATTAATTGCTATTTTTTATTTATTGGTCGAATTAAATGAAAGCACGTGGGCTGCTCGAAAATCCGTCGATAATACTCGAAAACAGGCCCACATGCTAAATGAGTATCACTCAACGGTAACACTAATACTCGAAAAATCCATTGGTGATCACCGAAAATCCAACGGACCAAATCTGTCGGTAATACTTGAAAATTCGTCGATAATAGTGTTACCGACGGAGTGTCTGTCGGTAAAGTAAATGTCTGCTTGGTAATACCGACGGATTTTAATAAATCTGTCGGTAATACCGACGGGTTTTGCCTTTTGTTGGTATTACCAACAAATATATTTATCCGTCGGTAACACCGACATATATATTTCTGTGGGTAATACCGACGGATATATTTCTGTTGGTAATACCAACAATTTCCACTATCGTTGGTATTACCAACAAATAATTTTCGTTGATATTAGTAACATATACTTCTGTTGATATTACCGACCGATAAACTCTGTTGGTATTACCAATGGATACACCTCTGTTGGTATGTCCGTCGGTATTACCAACAGAATCTACCCATTGGTAATGCATTATTGTGTACCTAAATCTATCCTGAAACCACACATTCACACGAAATCATAAAATAAATATTTGAAACCACACATGAACCATTATATATATTTCTAAATCTACACATAAACTTAAGAAAATCATTGTATACAATTGATTTCAAAATACATTGTGTTAGTCAAACAAATACATCGTTTCAATGCATTAAGATTGTTTCAAAAATACATATAAGATAGTTTTTTTCTAAAAAATGGATCATTGGACTTCATCTTTTTACCTGCATGTAAAAAAACAAAAGAAATGTGAATAAAAGATCTTAGGTACGATAACAACTTAGAAACTAAAATTTCATTATAATAGTAAGCATTATAAGCTTGGCAAAGAAATTAATGAATAAACTTGTTAATAATGAATAAAACTTTTTAAAAATCGAGATATATGTAATGAATTGTGCAAGTCAGAAGTAGCTCCTAAGGTGAAAATATTCTTCCCAATACCAATAAGCAAAGATCGTCGGTTGAAATCAATAAGCAACCTTACTTCTTAAGGTGGAAATATTCTTCCCAATACCAATAAGCAAAGATCGTCGGTTGAAATCAATAAGCAACCTTTAATTAATTGATAACTTCCCAGTTCCATACGATGATGTTGGAAACATTCTTTATATTAATAAATCTATACATGGCTTGCCTCATCAGAATTCATTAAAGTGTAAACTCAAATGCATTCATTAAAGGGTTCATTTTGCCTGAGGGGCTGAAAAAACATTTATGCATTGCTATGTAGAGGTTTCTTAGTCCTTTTTATTATTTTTGTATATACTATTATGAGCTTACTTGCTCACGTACTGTGAATGATCCACCCTATCACTCCAAATGCTTCTCTTTCTGGTTCAGAGAATTGGGAATTGGATCCATATTGGAAAGCAAAATCAGAACAACTATATATGAGATATTTATTGGGAAGCAAATCCAATCAAACCTTGCCCACATTTATATCCAAATTTAGTCTTCTTTCTACTGCATATGGGTCTTGGTTGAAACATTTGGATGCTGATGAATCAAAAGTAGGCATGGAGCAGCCCCTCAAGCAGCCATGAAGATAATGCATGTGGGGGTGGGTCTGAGTTGGTTCATCAGTTTCCCAAGGCACACCACATGCTTGTACCAAACACCTTGACCCTATTCTTTGGTGTCTGCAAAAAGTTGCTCTGCTAGTCCTATATCTTTCATCGCAAAACATCATGTACTATCTTGAATTATTGAATCACCTAAAAGTGTTGTGATTAATATTGTCTTTGCAACCCAAATGCTAATGCAATTCAGTTCAGCTGATTGAGAATTTTCCTTATATTGGAGGTACTGCTGTGTATACTATGCTTGTCATCATAGATATGAAGTGGACAAACTGGGTGAAGAATTATTGCAAGGTTGGTGAACTGAATGGTGATCCTTGCTTATCATTTTTACATTCCAAGTAGAGAAAAGAATAGTTTCATTACCATCCACTCAAGTAACATTCAACAAACAAAAGGGCGTATTAGTGAACTATTTTCTAAGTGCACTAGTAAGTAGGGCGTCTAGTATTACTAATCAGTAATCATAACTCAGCTGATGGAGGTGGAGGTGGAGGTCGTAGAGGTGGTGCACGGGAACTCGAAGGAGAATTTGTTGATTCCGACGAAATGACAGGAATACCAAGTTGTGTCAATAACAAACGGACTTGAGCCTCCACTTGTGATTGCATCGATGTCTGCAAATGGGTAATGTACTCTCGCATGGATGCCACCTCCCTCTGCATAGTGTTCCACTCATCATGCGTCTGACCATGCCCATAACTTGAGGATGTACTGGATCCTGCAGAGCTACAACTCTCAATAACAAATTTAACGCCCTCTCGACATCCAAAACCATAAACCCGATTATAAGATGGAGGTCCAGAGGCATTAATCCATTCTTCAGGATCAAAATTCGGGGTGTAATGATTCATCTATGCCATACTTCTCTATGATTGAAGCCTCATAGGTATCCTGTACAATTATTTAAAAAATAGTTGATTATTATATTTCAAAATTAGTTAATTATTAGTTAAAATAAGTACATGCCATAACTTTTTATGATTTGCCGTTAATATAGTCACCCTCGCCACTATTTCGCTTATGGGTGTGTTTAAACAACTCAAGATTTGTAGGTGGTCGATTCAACTTTTCTTCTTACAAAAAAGATAAATAATATTTATTTAATAATCTTAACATAAATTTTGTATGACAACAATATTATCAATGTCATACCAATTTTTTTTGATGGGCAACAAATGAAATAGATCCACCTGTATGAAGTGTCATGTCACCATCTACCTCCTTACGATTGAGACGATCGACTTCTGATTTTCTCCTCCACTTATCTGTATCCCAATGCTCAACAATAAGTTGATTCCAAATATCTGGAGGTATCCATGGAGGGCCAAAACCGCTAGTTCGGCGAATATCATCGGTATTAGCCTTTCTTTTTGCATAATTTCTAGCATCGCACATATTATCAGAGAAACGTCGAGAAGCTGTTCTGTCCCATATTTCTTGAACTTCATCGGCTGAGAAGGATCCCAACGATAAACTGTCTAAAAAAACCAAATACACAATAATGGGGATAAAAACTTTAATTTTAGGGACTTTATATATCAGCAACGTATAATTATCATAATCAAATATTTAATATAAAATACCTTAAATTTGTCCCATAGTAATTAACTCATTCAGGTGTAATGGCACTTCAAACCAATATGGCCATACACCCGTGAAATTTTCCTTAATAATTGATGAAATGTCTCGAACCATTTCTGTTTCGGGGAAGCTGTAAAAAAAAATATTCACAAGTTATTTGAAGAAAGGACTGTTCCAAGAAGTAAGTATTATAAATTCCTTAAACATGAAAAGTGGCAGTATAAATTGAGGTTGTGACTTGTGAGAGGATAATTCGTGAAGGCATCAACTACCTTACTGAACATTTATGGCTACTATTAAAATTAGTAACTGAAAAGGGAGGAGGAAACCCACTATTAAAATTAGTAACGAATGAGACTCAAGTACTTTCATGGCTACTGTCACACATAATGCACTGATCATTCAAGACAAGCCCATCATTTGCTTGAAAGATTTTAGTATGGAGCTGGTCTTTAATGATAATCCAACTGAGGAAGTTTTTCTGCAGACACCTAAACAAAGGCAACAAATAGTTTACATAGTTTTAAAAAATGTCTGCCAACAGTATGCAGTTGGGCCATTGCATACTGCATACATTATGTGAGTTCTTATACAGTCTAAAACTACATGAGAAGCTGCATAAGTAGCTCAAGTGCATAACTCAAGTTCATAACTCAAGTTCATACTCCATATGCAATATGGTACACAGCATATGCAGATGCATATGAACTGATTTTTGAGATTTAACATAAATAAGACAAAGAAATAGCAATCACCTAAGCAAAAGTGATACATAAACAGAATAACCACCTAAGACAAAGAGATAGCAGTCACCTATGGGTGTGTTTATATACATTTTAGAAGAAGCCCTAAGCATGTACTTGTTTAGCAAACTCTAAAAAGAGGAGCTGATACTCAGTGTTAGAGGTAGCACAAGCTGGAAAATGCACATGTGTCTTTGAGAATTGAAAGGCACTGTCTATTCTATGCCAATAGCAAATCAATAATTAATAATTAATAAGTGTCTATCATCTATTGCATAATCCAAATAGGGAAGTTAAAAATCTAATGATCTACCTTTTCTTATCAATAATTAATAGGTGTCTATCATCTGGTGCCTCTGGCGATTGTGAAGACTGATTTGGTCCTCTTCCTCGACGTGAAGTATCATCACTCTGTATAGGAGCAGATGTAGATGGCACAAGAGGAGCTGGTGGCATCAAATGCAAATGGACTGAAGGTGGTGAGGGTATCGGTGCTGACGACGTCGAAGGTGTAGGAGTAGAAGGTGTTTCTAGTGGAACGGTAATAGGAACATGCACAATTATAGACGATTCAGTGGAATGGTAACAGGTACAACAGGAGTACAAAGTGTTTCTAGTGGAATAGTAACAGGTACAATAGGAGTAGGCATAGAAATCGTGGCTCCAACTATAATTTCAGATGATGATGATTGTGTAGAGGTCGCATAAGGATAATGAATCAAAGGAGGATGCCCTCGACCTCATCCTCGACCTCTTAACACCATTACTTACTAAAAGTGCATTAAGAATAGTTAATAATTCAACACAGATGAATTTTAAATAAATCCAATTGCAAACAAATGAGAGTTTGTCATCATTTTAACAATAATTTTATAAGTGATCATCAAAAGTAAACTTATACAAAAAAGTTTCAATCATCATTTACCTCATTTGACAAATACTCATCAACTTCATCTTCACTATCTTCAGTGTCTGCAGTGTCTGCAATGTCTGCTTCTTCTTCATCCTCCTCAATGGCTTGTATTTGAGTTCTCAAGAAAAATTCCTCATATATGTTGAGCTACTTCATCAACTACACAATCGTTATTAACTAATACATTTAACACATCCAACTCAGTTGTAGGCATAATAGGTTGTACTGTTTCAACCTCATCCTCTTGAAAAAAATCATCGGTCTGTGGAGGGATATTATCGTTTGTTTCTTCAACATCTAATACATCAAATCTATTTTTTTCTTTAATTTTGCATACAGACCACCAATCACTCCTTCCTTTTTTCTTTGACGAATAACTCGTGTAATAAACTTGTTGAGCTTGTTCTGCTAACACAATAGTAGCATCATGATAAAGTCTCAAATTGTGATTGATTTCAACAAGTCCATGATGAGTGTACTCTAACTCCTTTTTTGGTATCAAACCACTCACATTTAAATAACACCACATTATTTCCATTACCAAAGTATTCTACCTCCAAAATATCAATAAAAATGCCACAGTAATCAGCTTCAAAGTCATTGTAGCAACTACCCTTGACACAAACACCATTGTTAATTGTTTTCTTTCCGTGTGAAATTTCCATGGTGTGAAACTTATATCCATTCACAAAATAACCCTTCATGGAACGAACCAATCTTTGTGGGCCTTGTGCAATGGCAAGTATTCGATTATCAACCGTGTTAATGTTATGATTAACCTATCACAAAAAATGAAATAATCAAGATTATTCACATTGACATTGACACCAGGATTATTGTTCAACTTATATAATCTTTCAACCATTTTGGAAATTCTCTATCTCGTAACTTCTCAAGCTCTGCATCAGTCAAGTGTCGTTCTCTTTGCCTAACGATATCATCAAACTCACTAAAAACAATAAGGTTTACATTAACATAATTTGAATATATGAAGTAATTAAAAAAAGTTGATGTTAATACTGCTACGTACTTAATGAAAGGAGAGATTTCTTGATAATTCATGAGTACGTAAAGCTCCATTGCTTTATACTTATGTTTGTCGACAACCATCCTATAACGCCCAACGGCCCCACAAGATCGACCAGGGTAGGTAAAGATAGATAGGCGTCCCATGGTAGTTGGAACTCCACCATCATCATTTCGAGGTATTTGATTCAACCTTGTGTTTATCTTTGGTTCGAAGTAGAAAGAACAGAAAGTAGAAATTTCTTGTATGATATATGCTTCACAAATTGATCCTTGAACATATGCTCGATTCTTCACTTTTTTCTTCAATTGAAGCATATATGAAATATTCTTATAAATAAAGACGTGAAAAAAAAAATAGAAATTTTAATAAAGAATCAAAAGGCACATGTGTTACCTTTCAAATCTATACATCCATCTATATTGTACAGGACCGCCAACTTTAGCCTCATAAGCTAAATGAACGGGGAGATGCTCCATAGAGTCAAAAAAACTTGGTGGAAATATTTTCTCAAGCTTGCATAGTATCTCGACAATGTTTAACTCAAGTCTTTCTACCTCCTTAATTTGCAACATACTTGAACACAAGTCCTGAAAGAATGAACTCAGCTCAGTTAATGTATCCCATACTGGACCAGGTCCTAAATCACGAAATGCAATTGGAATAAGCCTTTGCATGAAAACATGACAATCATGACTTTTCATTCCATAAAATTTGCAATCATCTGTATTTACACATCGACTTATGTTTGAAGCATAACTATCAGGAAATTTTAATTCTTTGACCCAATGACATACTGTTTTGATTTGTTCTTTGTTCAACACAAATGAGGCTCTCGGCTTCAACAGTTTCCCATTGACATTCTATAATTCTAAATCGGGGCGCTTGCAATACTTGGGCAAATCAGCTTTAGCCTTTACATTGTCTTTTGTTTTCCCCTTGATGTCCATTACCGTATTGAATATATTTTCGAACACATTTAGTTCAATATGCATCACATCTAAGTTGTGCCAAATTAAATTTGTATGCCAATACGGTAAACTCCAAAAGATACTTTTTTAACCCAATTGTGTTGTTGCCCAAATCTTGAAATTCTAGCAATAGATTGATTTCCAAATTGAATATCAGGCAATCTATCAACATGCGCCTTCGTTTCATCACCCGATAATCGTGGAGGTGGAACATCTCTTTCAATTTTGTCTTTCATAAATTTATCTCTTTGCCTTCGATATGGATGATCAAAAGGGAGAAACTGACGATGGCAATCGAAAAATGATGTCTTTCTCCCATTTTCGAGAATAAAAGCTTTGCTACGCTCTAAACAATATGGACAAGCTAATCTCCCGTGTGTGCTCCATCCTAATAACATAGCATATGCAGGGAAGTCACTGATAGTCCACATAAGTGCTGCTCTCATTTGAAAATTTTGTTTTCTAAACATATCATATATTATAATCCCATCAGACCATAACATGTTCAGTTCATCAATCAATGACCTCAAAAATATGTCAAGTTCTTTACATGGGCTCTTTGGTCTAAGAATTATCAAACTTAAGAATATAAACTGATCCTTCAACCACATAGATGGCGGCAAATTGTATACGGTAATGAGCACAGGCCAAACTGAATATGGAATAGAAGAATGCCCAAATGGGTTAAAGCCATCGGCGAACAATCCTAATCTGACATTCCTTGGATCAAAAGCAAATGAAGAATGTTGAACATCAAACCTTTTTCATGCTTCACTATCTACAGGATGTGCAACAACATCTGAACTACGATTCTTTGCATGCCAAATCATATGCTCAACAGTTTTTTCAGACATAAAAAGCATTTGAAGTCTTGTTGTTATCGGAAGATATTGTAAGACCTTATACGGTATTTTTTTTCTCCTACCATTATTTAATGGTGTTGGCTTATATCTAGGATGTCCACACACTGAGCACTGCAATAAATTTGTTGTTTTTTTATAAAACAACATGCAATTATTCTGACATGCATCTATCTTCTCATATCCAAGTCCTGGTTTCTTCATCATCTTCGTCTTATAAAAATTTTCTTCTAACTTCGCATCTTCTGGTAAGATATCTTTGATTATTGACATCAGACGGTCATAGCAAGTTTCGCTCATGTTAAACTCAGATTTGTAATTGAGTAACTATGACATGACTGATAACCTACTTTGACTCTTACAACCACTCCATAATGGCTCATATGCATAATTCAATAATTCAAAAAATTTGGCAGCTTCGTCATTTGGTCTTTCTTCTACATTTGATGAGTCAATACCAATTGCATCCACCACCATAGTTCTATAGGGATTTTGGGTGGTGCTTTCTGATTGAGGAATGGTTGAGGATTCACCAACTTCTTCACTTGTCAACTCCCCATGTGCAATCCAATGTGTGTAGCGAGGCATAAATCCCTTCGAACATAAGTGATATGCCACATCATCTCGATAATGATATTGATGATTAGTACATTGTCGACACGGGCACCTAATTTTGTCATAAAAAACTTATTGAGTTTTGGAGTATGCAAAATCAAGAAATCCCTCGACTCCTTGCATAAATTCATTCGTCGAAACTCCTCTAACTATCCGACGTTTCATCCAACTACGATCTGTAAACATTTTGATTAACCTTTTCAACCTAGAAACAATATTAAGCACATTAATTAGAACAAGGTTCTTAAAAAAAATCACATGACGTGTTTATTAGTAATCTCAGAGTGTAATATCAGATTGGTGGCTGTGGACTATGTTACGTGTTCATGAGAGTAGATAATCACATGACATCATAATGCTGCTTTAGTATGGTACAACACTCCCATAGAAAATTAGCAATTGATTTTTGTAATTTTGCTTAAACATTAAGAACTTTCAAATTTTCAAGGAGCATGAAATCTAATATAACCACATGTCCTAAACTATTTTGTTAATTCTTTCTTAAAGTCAGAATACACTCTTAATACTGAATTCAAATTACATACTACAACCCCAAGCATAGTTGCAATGATGTATAAAACTACATACACCATTGAGTGTGCACAAACACGTACAACCAACTTGTAGAAACGCTCTTTGTCATGGCAAAAACCTAAAAGCATTCACGATATATAGATTAACTAAGACATAACAAAAGAAACAGAACCAAGTTGCAAGGAAATCTGTGAAAAGATCTGTGCATGTTTCCTTAGCAATCTAGTCTTTCATTCTTTCTTTAAAAGAACATCCTGTCATTTGTTGTTTGGACTAATTGTGATTTTTTTTCTCAAAAGTTTCAATAAGTTAAAGGAATTCATATAAAATGAAACAAAAAATATCAGCATAATTCTTAATCAATAAAGGAAAGGTTTATATACTTCTTATATAGACAAGAAAATGGTATAACATAAAAAATATGTGCAGCCCAAGCAAAATGAGTTAATCTAGAGAGGAAGTGGGTGAACTTGGAGAGAAAGAAAGTGGATGAACTTGCCAAACTGGGTATCTTCAATTGAACACTCTCAATTGATTTCTCTTCAACTGAGTTAACTATGTGTACTTGCATGTTCAAAATATTCATTAGTTAGAACCCAAATTAAATTCAAATAGAAGAAATATATCAACCTGTGATTAAAATGATATATGTAGTCTTATTCTTGCATAACAAATTAAGAGACTTTTTCTGTAAGATCATAGTAGTACAAAGTAAAACTCTGATGATTTCTCAATTATGCAGCTACATGGGGATCCTTCATTCTCTCAAGAAAAAAACATTTTCATTTATCTGCCAAGGTTCATTGCAAACCTTTTAAGATATAAGTCAGACAGCTTAAGCTTTTTGGGGATTAATGGTCACCCAATTCAAATGTAACAAAACCTACCAAATAAAAAAAATAGCAAATAATTGACTTTTTAATATTATATTCAGGTGTACGGAGAAATTCTTTCAAGCGGGCAAATGGTTGCAATCAAGAGAGCACAACAAGGATCCATGCAAGGAGCACTGGAATTCAAGATAGATATGAGTTACTTTCCAGAGTTCACCACAAAAATCTTGTAGACCTTGTAGGATTTTGCTTTGAACAAGGGGAGCAGATGCTGGTTTATCAATACATTCCCAATGGAACACTAAGAGAAAACTTAACAGGTATGTCCCATGCAATTCAGTCTTTAATATACATTCTTCTGGAGTTATTACGTATAAACCTGTGTTTAATTTATATCTTCAGGGAGATGTGGTAGACACTTTAAGATCAGTACGATTAAATACAAATATCATTGAGTACATCTCTCATGAGATCAAAAGTAGTTTCAGGCATAGATCATCAAAGGTGAAAAAAAGGGGAAGTGTTGCGCAGCTGGACAAAAAAAAAGGCACGAGATTTTCACTTGCAGGATGGTTCATAATTAGGCCTTACAAGTCTTCAATATTACTTCTAGCTTAATGATATGGAGTCATGGATACAGATCCTAAAAGCATATTCATCCAACATAGACCATCAAAGGTGACTGCATGAATCGAGCTAAAATAGGATCTTGGCTAGTTTAGGAATGTCATGGATCGTTTACTCTGTGTTGGGATGTGTGGCGACTGATCTGCCCAAATCCTTTTATGTTGCGCTACGCAGAGTTTTTGGCTGTCCTGCTTGCCAGGGGCGTGGGGACGGAGCCCCCGGAGATTTTTTTTGGCCCTTTGGGCCGTGGGCCTGAACATGTTATAAATGCCTAAAGCCAACGAAATGCTTCACATTTCCTTTATTTCAGTAGAAACTTTTTGTTCATTTATTTCAGCACTCACACTTGCAATTCAGGTTCATTTATGGAATTTAATGTATACATTGTTAGAATCAAGATAGTTGAAAATGATGAACAACTCATCTTGAATTTTCATAAGAAAACATTTGGGTTCCCTTAATTGTAAGGATCACATGTTATCAGTATAGCAGCCAGTTTAGATCAGCTAGCATCAATTTTTTTTTTTTTTTTCAATGAAGAAAATAATTACAACAAGCTTCTGTCCCAAGTTATAAACACGGTTACCTTCAAGCTGATATAAACACAGTAGATATAAATACAGTTACCTTCAAGCTGAGAAAAACAAATGACCTAATATGTTGTACTAGTAGATATAAACACAGTTACCTTCAAGCTTATGTCCCAAGTTAATAGTAGAAAAAAGGAATATACATGGACTATCATAGAAAGTAACACACTATGACATACTGAAACTAGCATATTAGGTAAATAAAAATAAATGTTCCATACCATTTAGTCATAGTGCATTAGTGAAACCAAAAGAGGAGAAATGGATGCGGTGTTACGCAGTTGCTCTAAAAAACAAGTGAAGCTTGAATATTTTAAGGCTTCAAATGAAAAATCAAATATTTATATTGGATCAGTTTAGAAATTAGGATTAGTAAGCAAATCAAATTTAAGAAGAGCCAATAAACAACCTTTCTTTAAGAAGGGGCAGTTAAAAGAAGGGCAAGACGACCGATTCCAGTTCTTAAAGCCCAAATGACAGAAAATAATTACAACAAGATCTTTCATTCATCACATGGAATCAATCATGCATCGACATGTGAACAACATGAGGAAGAACAACAATCTACTCCACTCCAATACAGAAATTAATCATGTATCGACATGGAATCAAGATAACTCCTAAAGAAATCAATCTGAGAAATCTAGAAAAATTTACCCAAATGTGGCGGCGGCGGTGGCTAGCTAGTGGTCAGACTTCTAGCGGAAGAAAGGGGCCTGGCGACGGGCCTCCGCGAGAGTTTGTGTCGGGGAAGAGTCGACGCGGGAGTTCTGTTGGCAGGGGGAGATTGCAGAAGAAAGGGGCGCTAGGGCACGCTGAATCGGGGGAGATGGCATGGCTGGAGAAAACAAAGGGGCGCAGAGTTTGTGTCGGAGGTGTTGCGGGGAGAGAACGGGAGAGAGGCGTTGCGGAGGTGTCGTAGGGAGTAAGGGGAAGTTGCGGGGAGAGGTCGTGCGGGGAGAGAGGTGTCGCGAGGCGCGGGGAGTTTGTCGGCTGCGAAAAAGAAAAGAGGGATTTGTCGTTGCTTAGGTCGGTTTTTTCCGGGTCGGGTGAGGAAAATAAGGCGGGGAAATATATTTTGGTTGATAAGGAAGAGGAAAATATTTGTTAGTAGGGAGGGAGGATATTTGGTCGGCTGAAATAAAAGGGGGGGGGAATTATATGCTGATTTACCAATAGATTTTTTAATCCGTTGGTAAATTTATTGGTAATACCAACAAATTGAACCACCACTAAAAATTTCGTCTTCTGTGACGGCTAAAGCGGTTGCAACGCCGTCGCAGAATGACAATTGCGACGACATTAGCAGTCGCAAAATAATCATCACAGATAGGCTCGTCGCAGATTCTATGCGACCACCACGCCACTGTCGCCAAAGATGCATATATTGCGACAACAGGCTTGCGTCGCAAAACCGTCGCATAGTTTTTTGCGATCGAAATGGTGACCGCACATGACCGTCGCAAATGCCGTCGCACAGTTTTTGCGATCGTTTCACGCGACCATGTAGATAGTATCTGCGACGGCGTGGCGGTCGTAAAACCGTCGCATATAAATATATATATATTTTTAAAAAAAATAAAAAAATAAAAATTCATGTTCTAATATTAAATTAAAATACAGACAAAACACAACAAATTATAATATATAGATATCAAAATATTATTTACATCGTATCAAAACAATAATATTTACATCATATCAAAACAAAATATCAACAAAGTACATCAATGATCAGGCGGCGGGGGAGGCGGTGTGGAGAGGGGTTGCGTGGGGAGCACATCAGTTGGTGTCGATGATGATGATGGATGTGATGTCGATGTCGTCACGTTGAATGATGGGGGAGGCAGAGGAGCCGGAGCACTAGGTATGATAGAAGATATATGTGTCATGTACTGGGTCATCTGCGCCATATGCAGATATGCTGAGTCATCTGTGTCATATGCCGAGCCATGTGCATCACAGTATCTCTCATAGCGGCCATGTCGGCACTGAGGCGTGCCTGAGCAGTCTCGACGACCGCTAATCGGTCTTGATCCGCACGTGAGGTTGATGGACCAGCGACGGAGGAGGTGAAAGCAGACGACCCTGCACCATGTGGCTGCAACAACGCCCGTGTGTGGGCCGTTGTGCCAATGCCATATACACGGGCGTGGCTGACGCATGCCACCTGCATCCATGCGTCAGCATCAAGCTGATGCTGCGCAGGATCACCTCCCCGCTGGGTCACCAACTCACTATACGTGGCCTTTAAATAAAAGTAAATTAATTATACATAATAGAACTAGATAATTTTTTTAAAATATTATCTTACCAGTACCGTCTCCGGCCTCCTGCTGATGAACTCACCTCGGCGAGGACCACGCTGGTATCTATGTGTCTCCTCGAAGACCCTCAGAGGATCAGCAAGGATGAGTGTCCCCTGCTCATCTCGCATCCCCTACAATAAAATAAATATAATTAGTTTTTCTCTCATAATAAATGAATAATAAAAATAGTTATTAAATTACTTATCTATCGACGCTCGTGGCTGATAAAGGGGATGGACCCACCGGTATGTCGAGCGACGGATCCCTCGACCAACGTCATCCAATTTTGGTGCGCCGTTCAGGAGGCGCCCTGTCATCCCTCCGATGCCCAGATGTCGCATAGCCGATCCCATACATCGACCTCCATCCAGATTGGTTCATGTCCCTTGAGCGCATCCATAGGTGTATCTCTGTTACCGCCTATACTCGCGCGCGCCTCATCCCGCGCCCGATGGAGGATATCCTTGAAAAACTTTTTTTTGTAAGCTTCCCAAGAATCCTTCACATGAGCCTCAATGGCGGGATCCCAAGTATATCGGGCCTACAAAAAGAAAACATTAGCTTGAAAAATTATATCCAGTAGGCATGATAACTACTTACTTTAATATCTTAATAAAAGTTGTTTCATAAATCCTAAAAACTACAACTCAAATGAAACCAACATGTGTCCATAAATATATCACCGAGTTATCAAAATACAAAGAATGTACAACTCAAATGAAACAAAGGAAGAAGTAAATAAAGAGTCATTCCTAATGGCAAGACTAAACAAAGCAAGAAGTAATAACATAAAGCTTTATTTGGTTACACTACGAGGGAGTGGTTTAAAAAACATAAAGCTTTATTTGGTTACACTATGAGGGAGTGGTTTAAAAAATGGAGTCGTTTCAAGGGTTAACCAACCTACAATTCGACAAAACTGGAATACACCATAAAGTTGACTTTTCAGTCCATTGCATCCGAAGTTCCATGTTTTAACTAAGTTCTACCACTCAACATATATTCCTTATCTGTAAAGTTGTATTAGTGAATTAGTGTAATACAAAGGCTGATATATCATAGTGTAATACATAGGCTGATATATCAATTTGTAAAGTTGTATTCGTATAGAGATGCATTCTCTATCCAAGTGAATTAGACATGTAGTTGCACAGCTAAAAAGGAAATCATCTTTGGAAGAGGACGCATATATTAGAGAAGCAAATCCCTTAGAAATAGATCATGGAAGATATAAACTTCTATAACAGTAGTAGTAATTTACTGAACTTTTCAATAAAGCTAGCATCCGCTGGAACATAGTTGTTCCAAGAGAATAAGTAATCTTTTCAATTGCACCAATGGCTATATGAACTCTAGTACAATGGCCATATGCGCTCTACGACGTAGAAAATATCAAGCCATTCTCCTAACTTATAGCTTTCCTAAAAAGCACACTAATAGATCACTCATCAAAAATTGCAAAACAATTTGCGAGGCAGCCACATGTCCAGGTAATAAACAAGCAGTCACATCATTGCACTGACAGAGTAAAACACTAGCTAGATTTTATTTTGCTACTAGAAGTCTCAGTGACTTAATACCCAAAAGAAGATCAAACAAGCAATATATGTCAAGTGCATGATGTGCATGCATCCCAGTACTTGGGGAAATAGATGTTACAAGTACTCAGGCACACTTGGCTTCCTCACCAACATTATCTTCCTTCAACATGCCATTCTGTTTATCAAGTTCAACTTTGGGGAATAAGCTCTCCAGGGAAGCTTCCCCCTTAGTCTTGGGGAATGAATCATCTTTGAGAAATTACACTCTCGGTTGTAAGTTATTATTTGTACCCTGTCACTCATCGTTCTGATGCAAAACAAGTAAACCCATCTCTCAGTCAATCATCAGTCATTGTCCCAAGTTAAAAAACAAAAGGAACATCCCAAGTGCTCGATCGCAACATCCTCGATCGTGCAGATTGACAAGATCATCTCATGACCAATCCACATGGATCAGAGGTACGAATACTAGAATTTGTCGAAAACCATGTCATATATGCAACATATGTTTGTTGGATACCCAAGGTAAGACTTATACTCCAGCATGTCATGAATTCACATGGCATATGTTAGGGTGGCATGGCATGCATGGTCTAATCTAGTCTCATCTCATACATTCACATAGAGCATGTCATGAATTCACAACACAACTCTGTTCCATGCTTGCAGTGCAAGAGTCCATGCCAACAAGAGTCATTGATCAACATGCACCTAATAGAACATTATCTCAAGCTATACAAAATGCAACAACAATTAAGATTGAGTTGATGGTACTTCAATTAAGCTATTTAGTAAGTAGCTAGAAATGTCTACAACCAAATGCTAGGTATGGCTTGGACCTTGAGTCCTTGAGCAAGCTTTAAAAGTTATATGTGTAGAATACAGAAGTAGTCTCTGTCATGGCATTTCACATTGAAACCAAATCTTTTTTTAGAAAAGATTGCCACTTGTCTCTTGGTTCTACCAATGTACTATTCCCCTTCTAGTCATTACTTAAGGGCTTTTAAGTTTCTAGCCGGAGGTACAATGCATTTGGATTCATCCACATTTTTTACTTTCGTCTTTCACTTGCAATGCTATCTTTAATTTGATTAGAACCTAGAATTAGATAGCATGTCACTATTATGTCTTTGTACCAAGGCTTACTGCTGAAGAAAAAGCTTGGTCAGGTAATAATATACTTCTTTCTAATATGAGAAGCTTGCATCATAAGCTTGATCAGGTAAACTACGTACCTCGAACTCGGACCATGATGAATCTCGATTATGCTGCGGCACGTGGGTCCATGAATGCCACGGCTCCTGAAAGAACCTCTTGATAATAGAGGTGATGTTGCGAGCAACATCGTCCTGCTCGAATCTACAACTCAAGTAATAACAACATAAGTAGTAATTAATTAATTAATAATTATAAAAAATAAACTTTGATACTTATAAGTACTTGGTCACCTATATTGAATTGTTGAGGCAACAACTTTATAAGTACTTGGTCACCTATATTGAATTCTCGTGCTTGCCGCTTTTTATCAGCCCACCTTTTCATTTTCTTGCGGGCTTTCTCCAAACATGAGCGCGCTAAATCAGATTGCTCCTCCCATGACTTAGCCATTTTGATTGCTTCGGGACTCCAGTCGTCATTGCTCTCCATGTTGTGTGGGGTGAGTGGTTGACGTCCCGTTGTTAACTCAAACGAACTGTGCCCTATAGCCTCGCTCTTTTGCAAGTTGAATGAGAACTATGCTATGTCCATAAGTGGCCTAGTCTCGCTGGTTGGCACTCACAAAGTGCCTCAAGTAACACTCTAACAATGCATTCACCCAATCAGTTTGGCCGTCAATCTGCGGGTGAAAGCTTGTAGAGAAGCATAATTCTGACCCAAGGAACTTGAAAAGTTCCGTTCACAATCGTCCTGTGAAGTGGGGATCTCTATCACTTATGATGCTCCTCGGTAGTCCCCAGTATTTCACGACATTTTTGAAGAATAGTTGTGCTGCCTCTTTGGCTATGCAATCTTTTGGAGCTGGTATGAGGTTGTACTTGGAAAATCTATCCACCACGACCAGGATTGATCTGAACCCCTCGGATGTTGGCAAGACGCTTATGAAGTCCATGGTAATAGAGTCCCATGGATGGTTGGGTACTGGTAAAGGTTCCAATAATCCTGCGGGATGTTGGTTCTTCACTTTGTCTTGTTGACATACAAGACAAGTCCTTACGTACTGCTCCACTTGATCCTCCATTTGGGGACAATAGTAAGCCGCTTCCAATGACGCCATTGTGTGTCTTTGGCCCGGATGTCCTGCCCACTTTGTGTCGTGACACACCTTGATGAGATCTCTCCTCAAGTTTCCCCACTTTGGCACGTATAATCTGCGCCCCTATGTGTATAGTAGGTCATCCTCTACCCAAAATTATCGGGTTTTGCCATCTTGCGCCAATTTCTTTAGTTCTCTTGACATGGGGTTGTGCTCCATCGCCTCCTTGATGTGCCGCTGTAAATCTCCACTAGCCATGCTCAAGGCCGCAAGTTATGCTTTGCGGCTAAGTGTGTCTGCCACCACATTGGCCTTGTCAGGCTTGTACTCTAACACAAAGTCGAACTCGGCCAAGAAGTCCTGCCACCTTGCCTGCTTTGGAGTGAGTTTCTTTTGGGTTTGGAAGTAGCTTGTAGCGATTTTGTCTGTTTGGATTGTGAACTGTGCACCCAATAAGTAATGTTGCCATGTTCATAGGCAATGGATGATGGCCATCATCTCCTTTTCCTGCATGGTGTAGCGCCTCTCTATATCATTGAGCTTGCGGCTTTCAAAGGCTATGAGATGACCTCCTTGCATCAACACTCCAATTGCGAAATCGGATACATCTTTTTCTAGCTCGAACCGTTTCCCAAAGTCGGGCAGCATCAACACCGACTCCGAGCTCACGGCTCCCTTCAAATCTCTGAAAGCATCTTGGCATGCATCGGTCCACTCCCATGCCTTCTTCTTCTTAAGAAGGTATGTTAAAGATGTTGCTCGTCTCGAATATCCCTATATAAACCGCCGGTAGTTGTTAACTAGTCCAAGGAAAGAGCATAACTCTATGTAATATCCTAGATATTAATTCTAATTTCCGTTTATTGTGTGTGTGATTGCCAGCCTAGCAGACTAGTTTGAGGTTGAGCCAAGGTGACTCATGGTCCGGTGCGAGCTTGCGAGCTCGGATAAGTAAGAATATGAGTTATAGAAATTTTGCTTGCATAGATAAATTTATTTAATTCTATGATGTATATGCATGATGGTTTAATTATATACATGTGGATGTGCGTATGTTGGTTGCTTGTAATTTAGCGTGGGATTAGAATAGGATTAACTTAGTTAGCGGGTTCGGATTTGGCTTGAGGCGGATGCGGTTTTGATAAATGGTTTAGTGGAGTTAGGGTTGAGGAGGGAGTATAAAACCCCCTCCCCTTGGCTTGCGGCTCCCCATTGGAGCCGTACAAGCAATTTGGAGAAGAGGAGCCGCCAGCCAGCAGCCGCCCCTCTCCTTCCCCTTAGAGCCGCCGCCCCAAAGAGCCGAGCCGCCGAGCTTCTCCTCTTCTTCCTCTCCTTCTTCCTTCCCTTTGGAGCCGAGTTGAGAGGAGCCGCCTGAGCGAGCCAGCCCCTCTCTTTCCCTCTCTTCCTCTCTCTTCAAGCCGGCGGCTTGAGGAGGAGCCGCCGCCCCCTCTTCCCTCTTCTTGAGTCAAGACGCCATCTTTTGAAGCCGATTTCGAGGGCCGTTGTCCGGGATTTCTCCTCTCATCATCCTTCATATTCGAGTGAGTGGTTTTACCTCTCCTTTTCCAGGTTTTCTCATGATCTTGAGCCAATTTGGGGCATCTTCTTGTTCTTGAGATTTTCGCCGAATCGTGAGTTTTGAACACTGTGTTCTTGTGCCAATTTGTGTGAGGAGGGCCCGGGATCCTCCCTTTGTGGTTCGGCAGCCCTAGGCTTACCCTAGGGGTGCTCGGCCAAGGGAGAAGCAAGGGTGCCCTCAAGGTGTTCGGTGAAATGCCTAAGTGAGCGATCTTGTTTGTCTTGAAGTGTAAAACTTGATTTGTTTGCCTAATTAGGTTCTTGAATTGTGGTTGCATGCCTTAGATTTAAATATGTGATTTATGGGTAGAAATCATGTTATAAGATTAAGATCTTGATATTGATGCCATGGGGATTTTTGAAAAGGGGTTCTTGATTATGATGCTTATTTCTTGATTAAGGTATTGTGGATACTTGTTAATCATGTGTAATAAGCATGAAATTTGTGAAATTTATCTTGAGATTAGTATTCTGTTTTAATGATAATTAAGGATTTAATTTTTGTGAATTTTTGGATTTATTTTCAAGATATGCTGAAAATTCAATGTTGCTGGAATTTCATGATGTGATGATGAATCTATGTTGTTTTTGAAATTCATATTGTGGTGTGTATATTTCTCTAAACATAGTCATGTAACCAATCGTTTTGACCAGAAAATATAGTTTGGAAACATAAGACACACTCTGGAGACTAGATTCGGGTTAGATACATCAGTTTCGAGCATAACAGTAAGCTAAACAAAACCCTAAAATAAAACCCTAATCTTGGTGATCTAAATTTTAATTGCAAAAATTAAAATTGGGCAAAGGGTCAGCATAATCTGTTATGAACCAACAAGTAAAGTTTATGCATGAAATAAAACCACACGGGTTATGACATTACGAGTCTAGGAGTTGGGGTCGGCTATTGGAGTGTTGAGATACTTTCCAATAAGGACACCCCTAAGACACTGTAGGAGAGACTTGGCTTAGGTCATGTTACGCCATATCTTTATGAATGGTGGAGAGGCTCGTTGTGGAGCTGGATTGCGGGCTAGGCCCAGAAGATTAGATGGCTAATTCCCAATCTATGGAACAAGTTCAGTTGAGCTAATCCCGATTGTTCTGGTTTGGCCTCGTGGGATAAGTTCGGAGGGCCTACCCGATTATCCCCGAGGTGATTTTAAGAAATAAGTTCGGAGAGCCTACCCGATTATTCCTGTGATATCCTAAAGGGGTAAGTTCGGAGGGCGTACCCGATTACCCCTGTGATATCTTAAAGGAGCAAGTTCGGAGGGCCTTCCCGATTGCTCCCGAGTTTCTTTATACTAGGATAAGTTCGGAGGGACTTCCTGATTATCCTAGTATGTGTTGTTGCCTTAGGGCATGGTAGGCTTAGGCCTGTTGATCTTCACCGTTTGGGTGTTGGATGCCTTCGAGTAGGTGGTAGCCTGACGGCCTGTTAGCTGGTCACTCCCTTGTGACATTTTCCTGCTTGAGTCGGGAGTTTTGCTTTATACATCATATCTATGTTTGTTTGTTTTTTCGTGAGGGTTAGTAGAACCGCTCATTGAGTTCTTTTGAACTCACCCGTTGTCGTTGTTTTGTTTTGCAGAGCCTGACCGGTGAGGTGGGCTGGAGCACTCGGCACGGCAGGAGGGCAGAGGAGCTATATTGATCTCATAGCAGTCCTAGTTAGGGGTTGTAGTCAAGTTTTGGTAGTTAGTCATGCACTTATGTTTCAGTGTTTTGGAGTTGTAGTCCCTTGGGGACATTTATGTGTTTATTTCAGATTTCATTGTAATTGAACAGTTGAAATTGTTTTGTTATTTCTGCACTTTATATTTTGCTAAACTTACTTATAATGAATTATGGTTTTGGTTTTTCATTTGAAATAAAACTAGTTTACTTCTTTCCGCTATGTTTTATTGTTGAGTTGACATGTGCATGGTTTAGACTGCAGGGTATAGGCACGTATACCCTGGCCGGTCACGTGACCCTGAGTTGGGGCGTGACACTCTGTTGCCTTGGTTGGCGGCTCCCAGTCCATAATGTCTTTGATTTTTGCTTTTTCCATCTGCAGCTTACCATGCTCGATGATGTGACCCAGGAAGGATATCTCCTATTTGGCAAAGGCGCATTTCTTCCTCTTCACGTACAGTTCATTTTCTTGCAACACTTGGAAAACTGTGCGTAGGTGCTGGGCATACTCCTCCAAGGATTGGCTGTATACTACGATGTCATCCAAGTACACCACCATGAATTGATCTAAGTATGGATGAAAGATTTGGTTCATGAGAGTGCAGAATGTTGCTGGGGCATTGGTTAGGCCAAAAGGCATCACCAACCATTCAAAAGAGCCATAGCGTGTTACACACATTGTCTTTGGCTCATCTCCTTCAGCGATCCGCACTTGGTAGTAGCCTTTCAGCAAGTCCATCTTGTTGGCTTAAGGTTTTCAACCTTGGTCTTAATCTCGATTTTGATGATAACAAATATGGAACTAATGATTTAATTGAGAAATCTTTCAGGTTCCATATCGATTAGCGCACAACGTCCGCGATCGAAAAAATCGGAGAAATCGAGAAATCGGAAGGACGTTGGTCGATGCGCTCAAATTATTCGGGAAGTTAGAGTTTAGGTTTAGGGTATCTAGTTTATATTGTAAATCCTCTTTATGATGCAAAGAACCCAAAACCTATCCCGAACCCCAAAATATGAAAACCCGAAAACCGCCCTGAAACTCACCAAGTCTAGGGAGCTCCTTGGAGGGCTATATGCCCTAGACATTTCCATATTTGACCCAAAAGATTAGAAAATTTTCGTTTTCTGAAAATTTATGTTAGACCCCAAAAACTAGATTTTGATTCTTAAGGATTTTGATTTTTTAGATATTTTTATTGAATCCAAATGGGGGGTAATCCTTATATAATATTTATGTTTTAAAGTTATTGAATCCAAATGGGGGGTATTGAATCCAAATGGGGGATAATCCTTATATAACATGGATGCAAAGAAAACCAATTAGCCAAATTGCCCAGTCTAGGTTCGGTCGACCGATCGGTCGACCGACAGAGGCCAAAAATTGGCAGAACGTGCATCGGTCGACCGGGTTGAGGATCGCAGAATCGCGACTCTGGCATAACAGCTTCGGTCGACCAACCGGTCGACTGAATTGGGGATTGATGAGCCCGCGACTCATTCGGTCGACCCGTCGGTCAACCGAATAGCCCAATTAAGTCACAGAAGGGCAGTGGTCGCTAGGCGGTCGATCGGTCTGTCGATCGACGATCGACCGGCATGCGATCGAACGACGGAAACAGCTAGTTTTCTGCCCGTTGACACACCGTTTCTTATGGGGGTTATAAATACCCAAGCCTAAGCCTTCCTAAACAACTTTTTGATCACTCCTAACCTCCTATATCCATCTTTTGATCAATTCTAAGCTTTCATTGAGTTAATCCCGCGAAGACCCTAGCTTTGATATCTCATCCCTTTGATTGAGCCTTGACTTCATTGATTCGCCGTCAAAGGCATCAAGAGGAAGCTAGGAAACTTTGTGTGGAGCTAAGTACTTCATTGTTTTGATTTATTGCTCCATTTATTGTTTTATTTTCTTGTTTATTTCTTTGTACTTGAGCTTATAAGAAGACCTAGTGTTAGGTCCTGTGTGTAAGTGATTACCTTGGTATAGAAGGTGTAAAGCCACTTGTGTAAACATAGTTTACTAGGATTAGTTGAGTTGTCCCTTAGGGTTGAGGTAGAAGAGTGCTCTCAGTAAGAAGGTGGAGACTTCTGGGTGTGGAAGTGCCTTAGGTTGAGAGTGAGACTCTTCGAGTCAAAGTCCTCTATGTAAGGGAAACATCATTAATCTAGTAAAAGTAAGTTTGGAAATCCTAAGCGGGGTGCTTAGGTAGTGGAGTGGGCATTGGGGCCGAACCACTATAAATTCTTGTGTTTGCATTGATATTCTATTTGTGCTTAATTGTTTTATTATTTCTTCCGCATTTAGTAACTCAACCTGTAATTTGCCTAAGTAACCAAGGAAACGATTAAAATCGGATTTAGGCAACAAGTTTAGAAAACATACTATTCACACCCCCCTCTAGTGTAACCATTTCACCCAACACATCTTGGAATAGACCTTTGCGCTCCCAAGTCGGTCAAATAAATTTGCTATCAACAGAATGAGGTATTTGTTCTTGACTGTCACTTTGTTGAGGGCTCGGTAGTCCACACACATGCGAAGTGAGTCATCATTCTTCTTTTGGAATAATACCGGTGTGTCATAGGGTGCCTTTGAAGGTCGGATCCTTCCTGTCTCCAATAGTTCTGTTAATTGTCTTCGTAGTTCCTCTAGTTCAGGCGGAGCCAAACGGTAGGGTGCCATGGCAGGGGGTTTGGCACCCAATTCCACTTCTATCTTGTGGTCCACTTCTCGTCTAGGAGGAAGCATTTTTGGTAATTCAAGTGGCATAACGTCCATGTTCTCTTCTAGGACGCCTTTAATAATGGATGGGATGTTGTTCGCCTGTGCCTCGTCCGACGGATCTTCAAGCTTCAAGGCTGTCATGAAAGTTGGTTCTCCCCTCTTCATGCCATTGGCTAATTGCATGGCCGGTAGTTGTTTGTGTAGTCGAAATGGCAACACTAGAGAGGGGGTGAATAGTGTGTTAACTAAATTAGTTAGCCTAAATTCGATTTTAATCGTTTCTCAAATCATTTAGGCAAATTGCAATTTTACGATTGGATGCGGAAGCAAGATAAACAATTAAGTACAAAATAGAGTATCAATACAAACACACAAATTTATAGTGGTTCGGCCCCAATGCCTACTCCACTACCTAAGCACCCCGCTTAGGATTTTCAAACTAGGTTTACTAGATTAATTCTCGTTTCCCTTACAATGAGGAATTTGACTCGAAGAGTCGCACTCTCGACCTAAGGCACTTCCATACCCGAAAGTCTCTGCCTTCTTATCAAGAGCACTCTTCCACCTCAACCCTAAGGGATAACTCGATTAATCCTAGTAAGTTATGCTTACACAAGTGGCTTTACACATTTTCACCAAGGTAACCACTTCCACACACAAGACCAAACAGCCTAGGTCTTCACAATCTCAAATCCAAGAAAAAACAAGTTCAAATAAACAGTTAAAATTACAATGAAAAGAGCTTAGAATAAAACCAAGATTAAATGCTCTTTTCAACGCCTTCGACGACTTCAACTCGTCAAGAAGTAGAGCTCATATTAAAATCCGAGTTGAGGAAGAAAGCTGGGCGCTTGAGAAAATGTTCACGGAAGAACAGAGCGCTGCTGATCGATCATTTGAAGGCTCAAATCTCCCTTTCAATTGCTCAATAAATCTGTATTAATCAAGGAAGAAGATTAAAGAAGTTAGATGAGGTATATTTATACCCTCACGAAGAAACGACAGCTCAATGGATAGAAAACTATCCGTTGCAGACGCTCGATCGATTGGCCGATTGATCGAGCGATCGACCGGTTAGCTGCCTATTCTCTCTGTGTGGTCGACCGACGGGTCGACCGCCTGATGCAAATCTTGCGTTCCCTCAATCCGGTCGATCGACGCAAGTTGCGGCTGTGGCGATACGCAGTCCGATCGACCGATTGATCGACCGATGCGTCCTCTGCCAATTTTTGGCTTCAATCGGTTGACCGCCCAGTCGATCGAAGTAGCTACTGTCGCTTTGTGGCATCCTTCGGTCAACCGACCGGTCGATCGAGATGGCTACTGCCATTTTTTTAACCCTATTCGGTTGATCGACCGGTCGACCGAACATAGGCTGATATTAGTTTTTTCATCCTTTTTCTTTCGCGCTTTGTTTCCGGGTTCCGCTTTCAATGAGCATCAACTTGGAGAGGTTTCCATGTGATCTTTGAGCTCGTCCAATACGTCTTTGGTGCACACGTCGAACTTTAAGATGTTCCACGACGAACCCGAGCGCGACGATCAACGCTTCTGATTTTCTGATTTTTCCGATCGAGGACATCGAACGCTAATCGATATGGAACCTGAAAGATTTCTCGACGAAATATTAGTTCCATGTTTGTTATCATCAAAACCGAGATTAAGGCCAAGGTTGAGACATCGAATGCTAATCGATATGGAACCTGAAAGATTTCTCGACGAAATATTAGTTCCATGTTTGTTATCATCAAAACCGAGATTAAGGCCAAGGTTGAAAACCTAAAGCCAACAATCTCCCCCTTTTTGATGATGACAAACATCCTTAAGAAAATATATTCAATAAAGCATAGAGGATATCAACTAAGGGATTTCTCCCCCTATCAACATGCATATCTATGAAAATAAAATCCATCTATCTATATGCATGGTCTTCCTATATTTTCCTCCCTTTTACCTATAATTTTCTCCCCATTTACTTATAATTCTCTCTCCATTTACTTATAATTTTCTTCCCCTTTTGACATCAATCAAAAAGGGCAAGAAAGGTTAATCTAGTCAAAGGGATGAAAAACAAATATTTTTTCATGAAGTTGAGACTCTAAAGTTATTTTTCATGAAACATGAAAATCTCAACCAAAAGGATGGAAAATAATATTTGATATGAATCAAAATCATACATGATATGTTCAAAACTAAATATTTGAATTCAAAATTAAATCATGTATGTTCTCAGATCTTTTTTTCATGACATTTTTAGGTTTCATTCAAACTCTCAACGTATCAAGATATAGTCATTTAAATCATGTATATAAAGTTTGAAGTGAAACTAGTGTTATTTGATCCAATTTTCAACTTAGCACAGTTTCATTCAAATTAAGCATGAAAATATGAAAATGGCTAAGTATCAAATTTTGTTATCTACTCATGTTTTCTTTATCTTGGACATCTATACATCAAACATGAGAGAATGTAAGTCTATGAATCAAGTTTGGGCTTAAGATGAAATTTCTAAGCCACTTTGTTGACTTAAGTCAACATATACTTCAAATTTTTAAAAATCAAACTTTTTTCATCCATACAAAATCATATTTTCGACGAAGATTTTTTATACCAATTGTTGGATGAAAATTTTTGATACCAATTGATGAATGGTCATTTGAAATGCATGTATCAAGTTTGAACTCAAAATGGATTTTCTATGTTCATTTTTCATCCTATATTGATTTCAATGAAAAGGTGGATATTTCTAGCTATCATTCAAGATATCAAAATCATTCCTAGAAATAATTTTACTCAAGCAATGGTGTGAATGATATTAGAAATGGAATAAAATAGTATACATGAGTTTTCATTTGAAGTTTCTGAAGAAAAATCAAAGTATCGGAAAAATTTATATTTCAAGAAGGATGATACTTTGTGTTTTCGAAATCTAACTTCAAAATTCCATTATAAATCAGATTTTTGATGAAACTTTTCAAAAAAAAATTACTGAAGAACCTAGATTTTTCAGTGAGGGTGCAGTTTCAAGAATAAATTAAAAAAGATTTTTCTATATTTCTCTAGAAATAACTCAAAATGCATACCAATTGTTGGGTGAAATGACATTTTCTTAATTTTCAGTTATTCTTAAATCATGTTCAATTTTCATTCAAACTTTTATGACACCATAAAATGATCATGTAAAGAGTGTATGTCAAGTTTGAAATGAAAATTATGTCCTTAAGTCAAGATATCAACTTAGCATGGTTTCATTCAAAACTAAGCTAGTTATCATGAAACTTGCTAAGTTTCAATCTTATCATTTACTCATGATTTTTCAATCTTAAACCTATGGATACCTAACATGAGTAAATCTAAACATGTTCCTCAAATATGGATTAAAAATGAGACCACTAAGTCAATTGGTTGACTTGGGTCAACTTGGTTCAAAAGATGTAAGCATGAATTGACATCTATGTTATTTATCCATATCCATATGAATTTTTTACTCTAAGTGCTTGGAAACATGTCATACATATTCCTAAACATGTTTATGAATTTTGGACTTAAAATGAAGTGTCCAAGTCGATTTGTTGACTTGGGTCAAACTTTTCCAAGTTAAGTCCTCTAATATGATCTAGTTATCATATTTTTCATCTACACATGAATTTTCATGATTAAACACCTTGAATCATATCATGTGTGTATTTAAACATGTTCATTAGGTGTTTACTCAAAATCAGGTCTCTAATAAGAAATTTCAAACTAGTCCAATTTCATTCAATATTAATATCATGAAATTGCCTAGTTATCATGAAATTGCCTACTCATGAAAATTCAAATATTTATCATGCAAAATCAATCATGAGTATATAGAGACATCATTAAAGCATGAATATTCAAGAATTATACTAAGATTTTTGCAAAAGTTAAATCCATACCTCTTTCAATAGAATTTTGCCAAACTTGTCTTTTACTTTTCATTTTCTTTTAGATAGCATAGCCTTCCATTGTTTACCACTTTCTTAACTTGCAAGTAGTCTTCATTAGTATTAAAATAAAATTATGTACCAACTAGCAAGATAACATACTAAATAGCAAAGGTTCAATGCAAAGTTTCAAAAAAAATTCAACCTATGCTAGATAGTAGATATTCATTTTAAGGAGGTTATTATGATATCAAAATTAATCTAAGGGATCTTAAGATATGAAACATTTGAGAAATAAGGTCCCTAAACATGTTTAACTAGTTTGATCTTAAAGGAATGTCTCTAATAGTAAGTATCAACCTAGAGCAAGTTTCATTTAATGAAATTTGTCTAAGTGCTAAGATTCTACCTACTCATGAAAATTCAAGGATTTAACATGCAATATTAATGAGACATTATTTAAGCTTAAACATTGAGGTATAACACTAAGATTTTGAATTTATCTATGTTAACCTTATTCATGATGATTTAGCCAAACTTTTCATTTTTCATTGACATATCCTTCCATTCTTAATTACCAATAACTTGCAAGTATATTTCATAAATAGAAAATGAAACCAAATCTTCATGCAAGCTATCAAACTAAATAGCGAAGTGAAAAACCAAGTATCATTTTCCAAATTCAACTTCACTATATAGCATGGATTCATTTTCATATAAATCATTCATGATAACAAAATGAATCAAGAGATCTCAAAATATGAAATTTTGAAAAATAAAGATATCCAACCCTTCCTATTGGTTGAAAACCGAAAGGCCACAATTAGCCTACGATATAGAACCGCAAGGTCGCTTAGGCCCATTACAGACCACATAGGTCTCCGAGGAGATCGAAAATCAAAAATCAAAAATGTTTTTGAAACTTTATCAAGAGCGGAAAATATACTAATATTAAGCATATATCAAACTCCAACTATAATTTAAGTAAGAGGGTATAGGAGATGATACCAAAGTCTTTGATGCCAATTTTCATACCCAAGGCATGCATCATGATGGCTTGACGTTGCAACCAAATATTGATTCTTCATTGAAGTCCATGGTCAACTTCAATTCTTCAATTTTCTTTGGGTCCTTGGGGATTAGTTGGCCTAGGTATCCAAAGTGTCTTAGCAATACTTGGATTCTTCTTAAATGTACAATCGTAGATTGTATGACTATATGTACCACAACAAAAGCAATGTCCATTAAATTTCTTTTTGTTTTTGCTATGGACATGAGATTTATTATTAGAATGTTTGTCATGTGAAACATAATGAGTATGAGCATTCTTGAAAACATCATTCCTCTTCTTATGATCATGAGGTTTAAAAGTAGAATATTTAACATGAGATTTAACATTAGCATAAACATTCCTTTTTGAAAAATCATTTCTACTAAAATTCTTAAATGAGAAAATATTTTTCATTTCATTCATTTTCTTGTTTAGGTTTAGAACCTCATTTTTCAAATCAATCATGGAGTTATGTAAAGCATGCATTTGAGATTTCAACATATAATTTTCTTTTTTGATTTTTGAGTTTTCATTTTTCAATATCTCATTCTCAATTTTGAAACCATTTTTCAAGCTTTAAATCCTTAAGCTCAAGTTTCAACATATCATGACAAGGATCAAATGAGCTAGATTTTAATTTCTCATTTTCTAATTCTAGAGCATGCACATATGAACTAAGTCTAGAATTCTCATTTTTAATCCTTTAGTTTTCCTTATCCTTTTTTAAGAGCAATGCATACATGATTTTATATTCATCCATCAATTCATCAAAATCATGAGAACTAGATGAGTTAATATTATCATTATTATTAACATGACTAGAAGAAGTGGAGTGTACCTCATTGTTATCATTCATGAGGCATTCTTTTGAGATGGCTTCATTGTTATGAAAGGAGGATGCTTCACTTGAGTAGGATGATGTGGAAGCATTTGACCTTCTCTTTGCCTTATTTTTCGTGATAGGACAATTCTTCTTCACATGCCCTTTTTTGTTGCACACATGGCAAATCACATTCCTTTTCCAACTTTTAGTGCTCGTATGACTAGAGGCACTATGGGCTTCAAAAACCATATTAGTATTGGGTGGATGACAATTGTCATCACTCCCCTCATCAAACGTATTGAGCTCTTTGGTTTTTGCATAATTATAAAGCATGTTTAAGGTAGCCCAAATATCGAATGCGAAAGTACAATGCATGATCTTTTTAAAGACATTATTTTCCTAAGAACAAACGATGCAGTTTGTAGCTTTAGCATTTAATTCAAACATATCAATTTGTTCTTGGGTCCATGCATTCATATTTTCCTTAGGTTCTATGTATTTTGACTTTACCATATTAAAAACACCTAAACCTTGAGTCTTTAGGAAAGTATACATTCTACCCTTCCAAAGACCAAAGTTAGACTCATTGAATCTAGGAGGTGTAGACTCTACCAACTCTAGCGTCATTTTCGGATCGAGAGACGATGTAGAGGAGACGGTAAAATATCTTTCTATGACCCACTCTGGTACCAATTGTAGTCGAAATGACAACACTAGAGGGGGGGTGAATAGTGTGATAACTAAATTAGTTAGCCTAAATTCGATTTTAATTATTTCTCAAATCGTTTAGGCAATTCCAATTTTACGATTGGATTGGGAAGCAAGATAAATAATTAAGTACAAAATAGAGTATCAATACAAGCACACAAATTTATAGTGGTTCGGCCCCAATGCCTACTCCACTACCTAAGCCTGCTTAGGATTTCCAAACTAGGTTTACTAGATTAATTCTTGTTTCCCTTACAATAAGGACTTTGACTCGAAGAGTCGCACTCTCGACCTAAGGCACTTTCACACCCGGAAGTCTCTGCCTTCTTATTAAGAGCACTCTTCCACCTCAATCCTAAGGGACAACTCGATTAATCCTAGTAAGTTATGCTTACACAAGTGGCTTTACACCTTTTCACCAAGGTAACCACTTCCACACACAAGACCAAACAACCTAGGTCTTCACAATCTCAAATCCAAGAAAAAATAAGTTCAAATAAACAGTTAAAATTACAATGAAAAGAGCTTAGAATAAAACCAAGATTAAATGCTCTTTTCCACGCCTTCGACGCCTTCAACTCGTCAAGAGGTAGAACTCGTATTAAAATCTGAGTTGAGGAAGAAAGCTGGGCGCTTGAGAAAATATTCACAGAAGAACAGAGTGCTGCTGATCGATCCTTTGAAGGTTCAAATCTCCCTTTTAATTGCTCAATAAAATCTGTATTAATCAAGGAAGAAGATTAAAGAAGTTAGATGAGGTATATTTATACCCTCACGAAGCAATGACAGCTCAACGGATAGAAAACTATCCGTTGCAGACGCTCGGTCGATTAGCTGGTCGACCGACCTATCGACCGCTTAGAGCGACCGCTGCCTATTCTCTCTACGCGGTCTTGCATTCCCTCAATCCGATCAACCGACACAAGTTGCGGCTGTGGTGATACGCAGTCCGGTCGACCAATCGGTCGACCAATGTGTCCTCTGCCAATTTTTGGCTTCAATCGGTCGACCGAGATGGCTACTGCCATTTTCTAACCCTATTCGGTCGACCGAACATAGGTTGATATTGGTTTTTTCGGCCTTTTCCTTTCGCGCTTCATTTTCGGGTTCCGGCTTTCAACGTGCACCAACTTGGAGAGATTTCCATGTGATCTTTGAGCTTGTCCAATACGTCTTTGGTGCACACGTCGAACTTTGAGATGTTCCACGATGAACCCGAGCGTGATGATAAATGTCCTTCCAATTTTCTGATTTTTCCGATCTAGGACATCGAACGCTAATCGATATGGAACCTGAAAGATTTCTCGACGAAATATTAGTTCCCTATTTGTTATCATCAAAATCAAGATTAAGACCAAGGTTGAAAACCTAAAGCCAACAGTTTGGCCTCAATTGCCCCATTTACCGTCGGTATCAAATATGATGCCCCTTGATCTAGTATACACACAGAATTGAAGGAAGGCATAGTAATGGCTATTACCTTCTCCAAGAACTCCATTCCTAGTACCATTTTGAAGTCGTCCATCGGTGCTATAGAAAAGTCCACTTGGCCCTTCCAAGCGCCTAATTGTATCTACACATCTCGCGTTGTCCCAGTGAGTGGTTTGGTGCTAGTGTTCACGGTCTTAAACCACCCATCGCCCTTGGTCACTTCAAGATTCAACTTTCTGGCCTCCTCCTCGGTCACAAAGTTGTGTGTGGCACCTGTATCCACCATGGCTTGGGTTGATTGTCCGTTGACGCATGCCTCCACGTACAACAGCCCCTTGTTGGTCATACTCGACACCACCTTGGCTTTGATCGCACTGAGAAGCTGTAAGGAACCCATTTGAGAAGTACCTTCATTTGAGGGGGAC
The DNA here is from genome assembly GCA_034359265.1 of Canna indica. Lineage (NCBI taxonomy): Eukaryota > Viridiplantae > Streptophyta > Magnoliopsida > Zingiberales > Cannaceae > Canna > Canna indica. The sequence goes on along the minus strand of CP136890.1, from coordinate 71,348,425 downwards.
GTAGACTCTCTTTCATCCACCATGGCTGACAAGGACCCTAGCTTTGGATAGTTTTTCATGGCATGCAGCCCTTTGCACATATAACACTCGTTCTTTGGTACGAAAGTGCCTTTCCTTTCTTCGTACTCCTTGCGGTTGGTGTAAGGTCTATAGTTTCCGCCTCCGGAATTGAAAGTTGGCCTCCATGGTTCCTTTGTGCCTCCCCCATCTTTTCCCGTGTTGGCATTTGGGTGGATATGACTGTTGGTGCGGCTTCTTTAAAATTTTGACAAGGAGTCCAATGACTCTGCACCCATGCATTGTACTTTCTGCTTGGTCCAATTGTTCAGACCGTCCACAAAGTAGAAGAGGAGATCTTCTTCAGACATGTTGGGAATTTGAAACATGATGATGGTGAACTCCTTAACGTAGTCTCCAATGGTACTTTTGTGCTTCAACCTCTTTCGTGCCTCGTACACCACATTTTCCAGGTAGAAGTGCTTCTTGATCAGTTCCCTCTTGAAGTCGTCCCATGTTTCTATCCGGCAAGTCCCTCTCTCAAGGTCGGTGTGCTTTCGGTGCCACCACAAACTGGCCACTCTAGAAAGATAAAAAGTGGCGGTGCGTATTTTGGTGGCCTCGTCCATCAAGGTGAGGCCCTCAAAGTACAACTCCATGTTCCATAAGAAATTTTCGACCTCCTGGGCGTCCCGCTTTCCGTCAAATGGCTTGGGCTTTGGGAGATTCACTCGTGGACCAATTACTCCTACATTTTCCCCACCGTTGGCCACTGCCTTCTTGCATAGGACCAGGTCATCTTGCATCTCATCGATGGCAATCTGCATTTCTTGAAAGACGTCCATCAGTTTTGCTTCAAGCCGAGCATTCCGCTCAACCATTGCTTCCTCAAGTTGGGTGTAGCATTTCTCCATGGCCACCTCAAGTAGTTTTAGGTGCTCCTCAACGCAAGCCTCCATGCTTGCCTTCATGGAATCAAGCTGCCCAACAACGTGGTCCTCCAACGTCCCAATGTTCTGCTCTACTCGCTGCACACATTTGCCATATTCAGCAATAGTCATCTCCAAAGTCCCCACCTCCCATGGTCGGCTTTGGTCATGCTTCTTCCTCTTGTCATTCTCTACGATCACAGCCTCACTGCTGCAGTCGTCGGTCACTTCGGATGCGTTCCTCTCCTTGTTGCTTGCCATAGTCCAAGTTGTCGCAGTGTACGACCAACCTGGCTCTGATACCACCTGTCACGAACTTGACTCCTTCAAGCACCCGTGCGGCACTTAGACCTCACTCACCCCTCGAAATAAGGGCCAAGTCAGCCTTCAACGCAATAACGCACAAGAGAGAAACTATGGGAAATAACCTTTAACTATATTCACTTAAGTAAGAGTTTACAACTCAATGATTGAATGCTTACAAGTGAACCTATTTATAGTGCTAGTTGCACCCCTTCTTGGAGGGACATATACCTTCTTGATTAATCTCAACCTTTCTCTAAAGGTTGCTTAAATGGATAACTGTGATTGGTCGAGTCATGTGAAGGTTGGTGACAAAATGCCCCCAAAAAATGAATAAATCATTAGATTTTCAAATTTCAATTTCTTGAAATGGACCCAATTAAATTTGAAACTCATTTTGAAAATATTTAAACTAATTAAACCATGATATTTTGGGAAAACCGAATTAACAAAAAGTTTTGATTAGATTTTTCTTATCAAATCCATTTGTGGACATCACTTCTTTTTTTCTTTTTTCTAGATTGAAATTGAAAGAATTGATATATTCTGCTGAAGCATTCCATCCTGTCTGAACACTTCAGCTGAGGTTATCTTAGGAGGCCTGCAATTGAAAGAAAACCAAGTCAGATTGAACAACACCAGTTCATTTTCCAAATATTTTTCGTTTGGCAATAAAAGAAAGCCTTAACTTTCATTTTATCTTATTTTATATTAATTTGTTTCCTTCCAAAAATTCAACTTATCAAATAATTAAAATTACATCAACTATATTAGGCGAACTTTTCAGTATTTGATTTACAAAAATTATTTTCAATTTTTTCATTAAAAACAAAAAGTTAAATGAAAAAAAAAGGATCAATTATCAAAGTTTGGGATTTTCTATTTAACCCTACAGCATCTTGTTCTGTTCTTCCACTGGACAAATTCCTGGCTGAACCCTCAGCAATTGCATTACATCATTACAAACAACTTCTATACGTGTAATTAACATCTTAATCAACAGCATAAAACATGCATAATACAATATATAAATTATAAATTACTATATATAGCTGACGTTGTGGTAGTTATGATCCAGACAGCAGCTGCCCTCCCTGGTTTCCTGCTGTTGATTGAGTAGGCGTTCAACAGCATACAAACTCACCAAACAAGGAGCATTTTGATGAAAAGAATGACCCGAAGAACTTCAATTCTTTCACTCTGTCTGTTGCCCCAGCAGGTTGTACAACTTTATATTCCGAAGCAACCAATGTAATCACAATCCAGATCGGGTACCTTCACCTACATCTTGTGAGAGTAAAATGCCTCCTTAACTTACATCTCTTTTTGCTGGCAGTAGTAGGGAAATTTTCTACCGCAATAAAAGAAAGGCGTCCCGATGTCGTCCCATCAGGCTTAGTGCTGTGGCAGCAATGTGATGGCCGGTCAATCCGGCGATCTCTAATTGCTGCCTTGGCGATGCTTGCTCTATGTAATTATCTGGTAATAAGATGGGTCGCCACTGGTAATCCAAACAAGAACACAAACTCAGCGCTTGGTCAGTTGGAGTGTTTCAGATGAAAGAATCAGTGCTGCGAAGAGTAAAGTTTTCAAAGAAACAAGAGAAAATACCTTTACTCTTCCATCAAGCAGACCGTCAAGCGCCATGAACTGTGAAACGTGAGCACCAAAGCCTCCTATGGTTCCTTCCTCGACGGTTATGAGAAATTCGTGCTCCCGACATAGGCCTCGAATAAGCTCAATATCAAGTGGTTTGCAAAACTTTGCACTGGCAACAGTTACCTGGATGCCAAGGCTAGCAAGTAAAGATTGGGCCTTTATGCAGTTCTGAACCATGACACCATAGGCAAGTAAAGCAACATGTTTTCCTTCCACCAGCACTTCTCCCTTTCCAATCTGGAAAAAGCAATCCACAACCATGGAGAAATTAATTGACAAAAGAATTGTGGAAATGAATCCAACAATAAGATTCCAATATACGGTTTCTTGCAAATGCCTAGTTTGTTGTCAGTTCATGATTTCATAGATAAAACTTATTGTTTTCAACTTTATCAACTTTTTTATGCATTAAAGGTTACCTCAAGGGGGGTTCCAGTTTGTAACAGACCACTGTTTCCCGTAACAGCTATCCTAGGATATCTGAAGCAAATAGGCCTGTCATTAACAGATACAGCAGTGGCTACCATGTCAGCAAGTTCATTTTCATCTGATGGTGCCATGACAATCATGTTTGGCAAGCATGCCATGAATGTTATGTCAAAAATTCCAGATTGAATAGGACCTTCTGATCCTACCAGCCCTGCGCTACTTATGGCAAATCTCACAGGAACTCTCTGCAGATCTACATCTTGGATGACCTACACAAAGAACACAGTTGTTTCACATTTTGTTGTAACTCATTTGTCGAAGGAACTTGTTAATAAAAATGTATATCCCGGAATCAAAGCATTACTGTGTATACAAACTATATTCTTTTCATTGGAAATGTAAGCAACCTAATCTTCTTTGATGACTGATAATTATAAATAATCATAGCTACAAAAAGATCTTACTAAAGATAGATAATTTATTTGAGCCTGTAAAGGCCAATGGCATTAAGTATAGGATTGAAGCTTTCACCTCTGTTTTAACTCATTGTTCTCAATTAACAATGGCATAATAATTGCGATCTTAATGAAACATAATCACCAAGAAAACCAAAGCATACTTTGGACTAGTAAGTCCTGTAAATAAATAAAGAGGAAGGAGAGAGAGAGAGAGAGAGAGAGGATAGACTAAGAATTATGGAACAGCACCTGATCATACCCTCTCTGTAAGAATGTGGATGGAACTATGCAGAATGGTTTCAGACCTCCACAAGATAACCCCGCAGAAAAAGTGATAGCATGTTGTTCTGCCATTCCAACATCAAAAAACCTATCTGGAAATCTGGACTGGAAAAGCGTAAGTGATGGGTCAACTCCCATGCCTGCATGGACTACTACGATGGCCTTGTCTCTTTCTGCTTCAGCTACTAATGCTTCAGCAAGACAATCATTGAATGTTCTAGAGTTGCTACTGCTGATGGAATTAGAATGTGATGTTAACGAGGGTGATTTTGAAGTTTCTGTTCATTCCAATGTGAGAACACATAAATAACACGAAAATCCACTTTACACAAGTATGAAGATACATATAAAATCATATATGCATAAAATCAAACATGTATGTATCTATTATATATTAAAAGAAAATATGTTGGTGTCAACATTCACATGACAGTACGAGAATGAAAATTTTCCCTAAAAAATTACGTTGATGTGGCACTGTAATAAAAATTTCCATCTAAAACATTTCCCATAATGTATATTTTGAAATAGAGTATTCTAATTATGTATAGACATAATAATAATAATTAATGGGCAAAGCAAATAGGACAAACATATATTTAATTTCATATACAAATCGACAAAAAACATAAACTAATGTGAAATATATTTATTATGATATAATTTAACAAATATATTAAATTATCAAGAATTTCCCAAAATCGGAACCTAGTGAATTTGATACCCATTTTACCCCTGGACCAAACTTTGGTTAAAAATTAAAAAAAATATATAAATTTATAAAAAATAATTTTAATTTATAAAAAAAATTATAATAAAAATGAGGTGATAGAGTCTAAAAAATATATTTTCAAACTCTTTAATTCATTAGAGAATTTTGCACAAAGTCTATAAAACTAAATTTAAATTAAAAATTGTGAAATATTTAGATGAAAAATATTTTTTTAAACCACAACACATCTTTTGTATTTTAAAAAAGATATTTCATTAATTAATTAATTTTTTTTTAATTATAAAGCTATTATAGACTTTGGGCAAAAGTCTCTAAACGTTAGAGACTTTTGCCCAAAGTCTATAAAATTAAATTTAAAATAAAAATATTGAAATATTTTTGTCCAAAATATTTTGATAGACTCCAATACATCTTTTATATCACCTATATATTTTTTGTGAATTAAATTTTATTTTTTATAATTTAAAAATTTTTATAAACAAAAGTCTCTATCTCATTAGAGACTTTTGTGCAAAGTCTGTAATAGCTTCATAATTTAAAAAAAAAAAATTGAATTCATGAAATAATTTGTTAATGATACAAAAGAGATACTATGAACCAAAAAAATATTTTACATCAAAAAATTTTATAATTTTAATTTTAATTTTAAATTTATAGACTTTGTGCAAAAGTATTTAATGCATTAGAGAGTTTGAAAATATATTTTTTATACTCTAATATCTCATTTTTATCATAAAAAATATTTTATAAATTTAAAATATTTTTTTAATATTTTTTTAATATTTTTTAAAAAAAAATTACTAAAGTCTTTGGCCTAGGGTTAAAATGGGTATCCAATCTACTAAGTTCCGGTTTTGGAAATTTTGATTCCCAAAATCCGGATCTGGAATTTCCCTCTCCCAAAATCCGGTTTTGGGAAATTGCTGTTAAATTATTATTAATGTGGCATATAGATTTTATTTCAATTTGTATGTCATTAATATAATTAAAATAGTATTTCAATTTAGTTATTAATTATTAACTAATGTAGAACATTTTTATAAATTTAATTTACTATGGAGAACATATATAGTTATTTGGCTAACCGTGTTAAACGGGGTCTGTTAGTAATGTGATTTCTCCCTTACGCCCTTTACTGAAAAATCATTAAAAGACATGTATAAAATAATTGAATAAATATTTAAAAATAAAAATTTGAGAGAAATTATTTTATTATTTAATATTATTCACGAAATTAATGTTAGTTAAATGTGAAAATTAAAATGTTAAGCACTCATGGGTGAAAATATGAGGGAATAAGAGTTAAATGACATAAGAGTAAGTTTGTCATTTAAAATAGGTAAAAGCCGCAAATATTTCAAAAATGTCATTAGTACAAACACTCCACTAACGGTTTCAGTTAGTAGGGAAGGTCTATGTAATCTTTTACAATACTCACGGGGATCACAAGACAAAATTACAAATAGAGGGAAGGTTAGTGTAATTTAACTGAAGAGGTCGGTGTAATTTACCCTAGTTATTTTTATGTGAGAACATTTATTGCACACTTATACTTAATTTAATATGCACAAAGTGCAATATCTTATTTCAACAACAATAATAATGATAATAATTGAATTTCATTTTTTACAAAATCAAAATAATTAAATAGTCTTTTAATTTAGTTATTAGTTATTGATTAATGTATAACACTTTTATAAATTTAATTTAATATGGCGAACATATATACATTGACACATGCCTCACAACATTATAATGAAAGGCTTCCCTCCAAAAGATTGTACTTCAATGTAGATTTTGATTATTTATCGATAAGTATATATTAAATTGAGTATATAATCTTTAAAAACAATATTATTCAATAATAATAGTTACTATTAGACAAAATAACCCATGAGAATGAAAGTGGTTGTGAATTTATAATTGATGTAGAATACCAATTCATAGAATTTTTGTAGAGTATTTAAATTGATGTAAAATATACATCTTAAGATAAGTTCAACTCCAAAATTTGATCTAGAAGAAATTAAAAAGATATCTCTGATTGAATATTAAATATTAGAAAAGAAAATAAAAGAGAACCAAATGATGTAGAAGGTATTATGAAATATGAATATTTGATAGAGGAGATCCCCTTGCAGATATTATGGAGAGCACATATCCATCCCAATTAGAGAGTATGAGGGATGTGCAATACTTGCAAGACAAAGCAATACTTCATTGATAAATATGGTCCACAATAACAACTGGATTAATTAGTACAAGTTTTGAAATTTATAAACAAGTTGACTCAATTTTATTTTGGTTGTAGTTGTTTATTAAAATTTGATGTCTATTCTTGAACATGTCTTCACTTTTTTTTTTTACTCTATAGTGATTTCACTAAGTCATTCTCATGAGTTTTGTCTCTCAATAATCTTTAATATTTAGATGTTTTTTAATCAAATACTTATTAATAAATTTTCAATAACAAACTTATTGAAGCAACATATTATTTAAATTTCAAATAATGACACTGTTATGGGCACCACCTCTCCACCTCAGCCACATACATCAGCACCAACTGCCACACACCAGCAGGAGGTGAAGATGCAGCAAGATGGAGGCTTCAATATCAAAGGAGACAACCAAAAGTGGAGCCCATAACAGTTACCATCTTTTAATAATTGCATTATTGTTTTAAATTTTAATTATTCCATTAGTGATATTACATCTGACCCTTGCGTCACACGAGATTAATACTAGTGTATATATATATATATTGAAATCTGGTGCACAAAATAAAAACCTTGCAATGCAGCATGCAGTACATTGGCTAATGATCCAGCTGTCTTACCTTTCTGACTAGCCTCCAAGTCCTCATCCTCTGTGATGACATGCACCAACACAGGACCAGTTGAGTTCAATGATGCAACTTCCTTAAGTACACAAACCAGATCATCAATATTGTGTCCATCAACTGGTCCAATGTAGTACAGTCCAAGTTCTTCAAAAAGAGTAGCTCCCATAGGACCAATCATACCACGTGAATACTCATCAACTTTGGCTGCCAATTCATGCATAACTTTACCAATTCTTTTTGTTACACCCTGACATCAGCATCCATGAAAAAAATAAATTGTTCCGTTAAGAGAGATAAATAACCATATCGAAACCCCCAAAACAACAATTCACTACCAAACCATAAAGGGATAAAAAATATTATGCACAAAGCATGCTATATTATGAGATGATAATGCATTATGGTCAGAAAGATATGCACTGTGATTGGTTAAAAAATTCAACAATTATACATATGCAAATGCAGTGCAAGAGCTAACAGGAATGCAGCCTGATAATTTCTATTTAAGTCAAGTAAAGCTTTTGGGTTTCGGGAACTCTTTAGCAAATGAAAAGGGAAGGAGAGAAGGGAGAGGAGAGAGGAATGGGGAAGGGCAACAGAAAGGAGGGTAAAGGGAATTCCCCCAATTTAGAGTAATTGAAAATTAGGGGAACAGAGGGAACCTTACGAAACAGGGATTACTCAATCCCTCCCTTCCCCTCCAAGTCCCTCAATCCAAACCCCCCAAGGCCAAATCAACAGATAGATCACAAAAAGTAGCCATAAAACTAGCACATTTATTTGCCCTAATCTGTTAAGCTAGTTAAATGACATATTATATTGCATGTGAAGATTGTAGCCATAATTAAAATCACTGCAATTATGAAAGCAAGTACCTTTGCAGCTTCCCTGAATCTCCGGAATGTTCTACTAGATTGAATCTTGCTTAGAGTACTTGAGAGGGGATTGATTGTCATTTTGGATCCTCCATCTAGCTTAGGATGTAAAGAGTGCCTGCTATCATTCAGAATCACTATCATGTTAGAGTTTAGGTATCCGGCATTGCTCATTGCTTCATAGACCTGACCGGCCATTGTTGTCCAATTATTTATGATTGCCACTACATGGTTCTTCTTTCCTTCAATATCCCTAGCAACTGCCATGCCTGGAAAGGATATGGACTACAATTAAATCCAGGATTAACTTTTAAAACAATGCACTGCCTGAAAGAAAATAAGCACTGGAACCAAAATCAGAATTTAATTTGAAATCTAGAATTGGTAAAAGATAAAACTAGACATTAAAGTAGTTTTAACTTTATTGGGTAATGTTTTCATACATGGTTTAAAATACCGTACCGTACCGCCCAGTACGACCGGTATTTACCATTTTTTTTTAAAATCGGTATACGAGATACCCGGTATAGGGCGGTATCGGGCGGTATTTATAACAGCCCGGTATGACAGCACAGTGCTGTCAAAAGACACCAAAAATTAAAAAAAAAAAAAAAAAATTCAGCCTATGCCTTTTTTGTACCAGCCTGTACCATGTGTCAGTACAGTACAAGTACATACCGGTACCGGTACCAGTATTTTAAACCATGTTTTCATATTAATATATTTAACAGAGATGAGAATTTCATTTTAAAAGCATATTAGGAATAAATAGATAAGCAATGATCTTTTTGAATAAACCATGCAACTTCTTTTATAGTATAGTGCTCATTGGTAGAGATGTCATAGTTTGTACACAATTAAGGCAGCAGTGCCCCAATTAAATTATGTTTACTAAAATAATAAGGAAAAATCTTGACATCAAGTGGCAATGATCACAATAATTGCTTTTGTTCTATGCTTCAGAAGTGTGTTGGAAGCTACCCCATCCATTTTAGGGTGGACGACATGACTCTAGCGATCTCCAACTGATGTGGAAAAAGAAATTACCCCTCCAATCAGTATATTCTATTGGATGGCTTTGAACGACAAGCATCTCACTATATTGGTGCTGTCAAAAAGGGAAAACAAGTGGGTGAAAAATGTTCTCTATGTGAAAGATAAATGGAGGATCTAAATCAACTTTTAGAGAACTATGAGTACAATCAGGAGGGATGAAAGTGGGTACTCCAGTATATGTCTTTCTCTATGTTTCCTATTCTCCTACAAAATTAGAATAACTTGGGCATAGTACATTCGGTCCAAGAGTAACAACATCGTTAAAGGGGAGGCAACCCATGGCTCTGGAGCAGGAAGGACAACATTAGCTTTATATGATAGTTGCAAAACTACTCAATTTTTTATTGTATTTGTCCTCTTTTTTTATCACTCCTTTGCGATGTTTATTTTCTCTTTTTCTCTTCTCCCCCTTTCTATCATTTAATCCTTTTCAATCGTATTCCTGGGCAAAGCCCCTTTCCTTAAAAAATAGTTCCTCATAGATGTCCACCAAGCACAGGGATGTATAATTGATCTAGCCAAGCTATGTTGAAGAAATCTTATCACCCATGTAGCAATATATGCCTCCAAAAGTTAACAATAATGTATATGAAAGCATACCAAGCCCAGCAGATATGCTATTGCATCCGTGCCCAGCTCCAAATGCATCATACTCACTTTCTGCTCGAGACGTGAAACCTGAGAGACCATTTTTTTGCTTGAGTGTATGCATAAGAGATCGCCTTCCTGTTAGAATCTTATGTGCATATGTCTGTGAAATAATAGAAAGAAAAACTATTTTAAAAACTGATTCAACATGATAAATAGGACCATTGAAATTGACATTTTTTCTGGTTAACAAGCAGATTACAGTACCTGTTCACCATCATCCCAGAGTATCTTGTCCATAGGAGCATGAAAAACATGATGTAAAGCCACTGTTAGCTCCACAGTTGTTAGACTGGCTTTATAAGGTCTACGGGCCTTTGAAATAATGAAAGATATCTCAGAACGAATTTCATTGGCTAATTGTTTCAGTTCCTGCATCATTTAACATCATACTCTCATAAAAATTGAAAAATATATGCAAGCACTATAACAGAGAAATTTTAAAATTAACATACATTGTGGGACAGATTCTTTAACTGAATTGGTGTATCGACCATGTCTAAAATAGGAGTTGGATCCTTTTCCCAGAAGAAATCACCAATATCTGGTAGTGCAGCTACTTGTCTGCACAAGCCCTGTGAAAGAAGAACTTATCCGGATTAAATAAATAGAGGAAAAAAGCTGCTGAAGTCACATAATTTCAAAAGTGAAATACTACAAGAGATATGTTTTTGAGTGTATGGTTGATAAGATATGTGCAATAGAGGCAGTTTACATAATTACAAGTGTTATATGCCCAGCTCCAATTGATGCCATATTATCCAATGAAACAGAGGCAGCAGGGACCCACAAAAACAGATGGAACTCCAAATAAGCGAGCTAGTGAAAGGCTGATAAAAATGGGAAAGTTGTACCAAACGCTCACTCATGGGCATTGGAGGAACAGGCAAAGAAAGATCAGGAAAAAGAGACGCTTCCAGTTTCATCATTATCCTTCATCTAGAGGTGGCAATGGGTTGTGCCTGGCACGGCCCGCCCCGACCACTCAAAGGGGAGGCCCAGCCCGGGCCTGAGCCCGAGCCCAAAGAGCTCGGGCTCGGGCCGGCCCGAATTATCAAAATTAAGTTACTAAAAGCCAGCGGTAAGACTCGAACCACCAACCTTTAGGCTTTTTTGTGATGAACTAACTACTACACCAAGAGTCTTCAAAATATACAATTTTATTAAATAAAGTAGTTACTCCTCAAGCCTAGCACAAAAGACCAAGTGCAAACCAGGCTAGGTGCAGGCCCGTGCCGAGCACGGCCCACGTGCCCAAGGGGTGAGCCCAGCCCGCCCCTTGGCCACAAGCGGGCCGGGCCGTGACGGCCCGGCCCGAAATTCTTTGGGCTAGGTCAGGCACGGTCTAGAGTCGAGTCGGGCCCGTGCCGCCCACGGGCAGGCCCAGCCCATTGCCACCTCTACCTTCATCATGGGATGTATCATGGGGCAGGTTGTTGCGAAAACGTAGTGGATTTAAGGTGATTATGAAGGACATGTCATAGGTTGTTGGCTTTGTTAGAGGACCTTTTTGGGAGTTTATATAATAAATATGGATGGTGATCCTTATGTGGAAAAGGATGGGAATGTAAGTGATAAATATTTAAACTCATTCTTCTTATAATTAGAATTATTACGCATTCATTCCTTAAGAAATTGTTCTCTCTCTACATTAAGCTTTTTTTCAAGCTTAGTATGCGGCACAAGTTCTCCATCTTCTTCCGCAATAGGTTGGTGCAAGACAATACACGCAGGGAAAGAGCAAGTGGATGAGCTCTCTGACTAGTGCTCAGTTGAACTCATCCTTGTTCCCATTCTCCCATGTCTAAGACCCTCAGGTAAATCTCATAAGTACAAGATTATCTTATTTATTCTATTTTCATGAACAGCAAAATTTCCAGGCATCTAAACATATAAGCTGAACAATGAACTAAATGCAATAGCAAAAAAAAAGTATTTTTCTGTTAAAAAGAAGTGAAACAAACAGCATAAGAAAAAATTGTTTCATAGTAAAGTTTTTAAACTACAGAATTTGCATTTAAGAATAATTCACCTTTTGAGGATATGTAGTGACAGAAGAGTGATGCATACTGAAGTCTGAAGTGTTCCTATTCAAGAACTGCAGAGTCCTAAAGAATATAGATCCGGAGGACTGGAACCTGGATTCACCATGAAGGAGGGACCTATTTCCAAATGGGCACTGAGGAGAAAGAGAGGCCATCTGGCAAGAAATATACCTACACCTGCAATAGCAATATCTGATAGAACTAATCTTAACTTAAGACCAAGAAAAAGAGAGGAAAAGATGCGTTACACCCTTATACAAAATAAAAACCCCGGCAACTCTGAATAAACAATTTTTAGAGGAAAAGTGAGCTACGCCCAAAAGAGATAGTCTAAAGTACTAGCAAGAACGGAGAGCGGAAAAGTGGAATACTTTGCATGGAGATGACACCAGGCGTGGAATTTTCTACGACATATGAATGACTATGAATTCACATAATACCACTGACTATAAGCATGTGGTCGATGCCCTCTGTTTCAATAAACAAACAAAAAGAACCACATATTGCCTTCAAATATAAATGATGAACAGCATCTAATCTTGCACTTACATGGGGACTTCATAACCGATATTCAAATCAACTTAGGAGCTCACAATCTCTCATTATAGTGAACAACAAAAGATAAGTCTTGCACAATAAATCTCTGAGAAATTGTGAAAAAGGCTCGAGAAGTAAAAATTACGAGTTAAGGAGAAGAATTCAAAGACAGCATACGAAGAGGGTGAAAAAAACCCTAAAACCAAATATTACCCGCATCTGAAGAACACAGAAGCAACAAACAATGAATAAATTCAGAAAATTATGACATTGGCGAGAGGATCTAAGACAAACATGAGAACAGTTACACAAAGATCAAATATTTACCTCAAAATTATCGGCCGACCGAGTACAGACAGAGAGAGAGAAAAAGGAGAGAGAGCGAAACGAAGCGCGAGAATGCCCCAAAGTGAAGAAAGTAATGTAAGGCAAAAAGATGCATACGTGGCGACCGACATAGGAAATAATTACAACAGCTTCCTCCTCCGCCTTACGTCGATCTTTGCCATTTCCCCACTGATCAATAGCTTGGACGGCTCATATCGCAAGATAGCGAGTCAGCTGATGATTTCAGGTAATAAGTCAACGGCATTCGTTTTCCTTAATTGGTAATTTACGGCATCATCAAGTTGCGATTCCATTCATAGTATGAGAACGATTTCCGTCCTCACTTTAGTGGAAATCGGATTTATTACAACTAACTAATATGTGGTTGATGAAATGCCAAATTAAGCATCTTTCCACCAATAATGCAGCAGAGAAGGCATCCTCTTTTTCTCACCAAACCAGAAGCATTAAATTATCAGGCAATAAGTAAGAAAACAGTCCAATACTGAAAGAGAAAATTATTTTCTAATTTGATTCCATTGAAAAAAAAAACCTGTTATCGCCTTATCGGCCTCTAATTTTTAGTTTTCTAAAAATATATTTGGTTAATAAAAACAATATTATTTTTAGTAGATATTGAAATCAATGAATACTTATTTAATTATAAAAAATAATATTAATTTTTATTGAACAATTTTAGTAATAATCTAAATTTGATTAGATAATAAATTAATTCATATAAAATAATTCATAAAACTTAATATGGCGGTAGAAGAAAGTTGTATGTTAATAAAAGTAAGAGCAATCATTATTCAACACTATATTTTGGATTATAAATAATTAAGATAAATTAGTTTTAATTAAATTATAAATATATCGTCTTTAATAAAATTGAGTTTTTTAAAAAATTAGGTTTGAGTCAATTAGATATAAATTAGTTTAATTAATTTGTTAATGTAAGATAATAGATTGAGTTGGAAATGATGATTTCTATTTTAATTTTTATAAATTAGAAATAGTTTGATTTATTTATAAATTAATTAATTTTAAAAAATATATATTAATAATTATAAGTTTGACATTGTATTTTGATATCGAAATCGATGACTTTTAAACCACCAGAAAAAAAAAATTGGTGTTTTCAATTTTATTAAGAAAACTGATTTTATTTTTCATTCAATTTTTGATTTAGTTTCATGAAAATGTAAAACCAAATACATTTTTGTAAACAGTTTTAGTTTTACTAAAATCGAAACCATAAAAATAAATTTAGTTTCGCTAATCAATAAGCCCCTTAGTTGTCTTATTTATGGAATCATTTCTAACTTTAAAGGGTGATTCTTTTAGGAAGATAGAGTGTGCCATCCACCGGGGTAGAACATGGTGATCGTGTGTGTATATATATATATATATATAGTTTTATAGTTTATATTTGTTTTTTATACCACTTACAATAATTGTTTCATTTTATTATTTAGGAAAAATCATACTTTTGGTCCCCACAGTTTACTCGAATTTTGGTTTTAATCCTCGTAGTTTTAAAATTTTGATTTTAGTCCCCACACTTTTTCGTTTAGGATTTGGTCCATGCCATCACATGAGGCCTAAACGGAGCTGACGTGGATAATAGATGCTGATTGGACATTGCTGACGTGGACCTGCAGTGACCAACTTTGTAAACTATGAGGACTAAAACTAAAATTTTGTAAACTATCGGGACTAAAACCAAAATTCAAATAAACTACGAGGACCAAAATTATTATTTTTCTTGAAAAATATATAAAAAATCACAATATATTTTTAAATTTATTTATAAATAATTATAATATTTAAAAATATTAAAATTGAGCACGCTACAATATTTTACGTTAATTTGGGTGGATTTAAACTAACGTCGTCATTAGACGTCGATTTTTATTCGTTAATTACTCTAATTTAGCGTGAATTTCATAGTGGTTGCAGAATTTAAAAACATGCTCTCCTAATATGCTCATCTCTTTACTGATCACCTCCTCACCTTCATTTTGATCCTAAGTTTAGCAGATTCAAAGCGGTTTAAATTAGATTTCGAACGTCAAAAAATATTGATTTTCACTCTAATAAATATCAATTTTTCATGAATATCCCTTAACAAAGCCCACGAAATCATAGCAATAACCTTGTATTACGGTGTTACCACTACAGCAAATGCATGGATTAAAATGAATCAAAATCGATATTTATTAGAGTGAAAATCAACACTTAAATTATTTTAGATTCACTAAACTTAAGATTAAAATAGAGGTGATGAGGTGATCAGTGGAGAGATGAGCAGATCAAGAAAGCAAATTTTTAAATTCTGCAACCACTACAGAATTCACACTAAATTCGGATAATTAACGGATAAAAACTAATGTCTAATGACGACGTTAGTTTAAATCTATCTAAATTAATGTGAATTACTATAGTGTACTCAATTGTAATATTTTTAAATATTATAATTATTTATAAATAAATTTAAAAAATCTTGTGATTTTTTATATTTTTTTAAGAAAAATAATAATTTTGGTCCCTATAGTTTACTTGAAATTTGATTTTAGTTTCCATAGTTTATAAAATTTTAGTTTTAGTCCCCATAGTTTATAAAGTTGGTCATTGCAAGTCCACATCAATAATGTCCAATCAGCATTTGTTATCTACGTCAGCTCCGTTTAGATCTCATGTGACAGCAAGGATCAAATCCTAAACAGAAATAAAATGTGGGAACTAAAATCAAAATTTTAAAACTATGAAGATTAAAACCAAAATTCGAGCAAAATGTGGGGACTAAAAGTATGATTTTCCCTATTATTTAAAATGTGTTAATGATTTTCTCATTAATGTTAACTCCTTCCGTGTTGTTAATTTAATGTAAAATGTTTAAAATAATTTTGATATTATATATATAAGAACATATTTGCTCCATATCATAGGATAGGATAGGATAAGGAAGAATGTGATAAAGAATTAATATTCATATTAATTATAAAAATTAAAAAAAAAATATGAATAAAAAATATAAAATTAATATTATATCTGTACCATTTTTAATATATATATATATATATTTAAAATTCTTCATCATTTATTATCCAATTCAATTTTATCATACAATCAAGCAAACATACCACAAAGAATAATGAAAGAATAATGAGATAATTAAAAATCATAATTTTCTATTTCGACTAAAGTAATATTTGACCGATTCGAAAAGTTATTAGTTTTAAATTATAAGATTTTGGCTACTTGGGGAAAGATATTTTTATAAATAAGCGATTGATATGCGTGCAGGAGTGTACCTCCACAAGTGTGCATATCTATCTATATATAAAAGCCAAATCGTAACAATCATTTTTCGCCCAGTGTTAAAAGAAAAAGGGTTAAGTTCAAAATTTCATGTAGATGTTACCTACTTTTTTAATCAATTAAATATATATATATATATATATAATAATAATAATAATAATAATAATAATAATAATAATAATAATAATAATAATAAGAGTAGAAGTTCTTTTCAATTTTTAATGTGCGTATCTTTCTCTATTCTTTTTTAAACAAGGTCTAAGGAAATGTGCATTGGCTAGGAAAAGTTGTTTTGCTATCCGTGGAGGGAAAGAGAATTAATTAGCTTATTTGTTAACTGATGTGTAATTAAATAGGACATCTAATTAATATGACAATCTACACTGAACTGTACCGTCTACATTGAAAACTAAAATAAAAAATCAATGAAAAATAATTACTTGACCGATGTGTCTAATTGATAGAAGCCACAATCATTATTAATTAGCTTCTTTTTTAACTGATGTGTAATTAAATAGGACATCTAATTAATATGACAATCTACAACTCGTACAGTCTAAATTAAAAAATCAAAAAAAAAATCAATGAAAAATAATCACTTGATTGAATGTGTCTAATTGATAGAAGTCACAATCATTATTAATTATAAACTAAGCTTTACCATTTGAATTGAAAAACCAAATTTTTTTTTATAGAGAAGACTAATTATGAGCTGAACAATGTCCATTGGAAAACTAATTTTTTTTCATGTGTACATCAATTCCATTTGACTAATGTATAATTAATGTAGACAACATAAAAATAATAATAAAATGAGATACAAGTTTTTTTCCATCTGTCTACATCAATCATTTGATTGCTTCGTATTCCGCCTCAAAAGAAAATCTCAGCAGTCAATCAAGAGATATTTATTCTTTCCTTAAAGATCCAACTTTTTTCTCCTACTTAATGCAGATTGATTCTAGCTGTAAAATCTCCATTGAAAACCCAAATCCAAGGAGATCTCGGGAGATATTAACTTTTACCATTTGTAAAATCATGATGATGCTTCGTATTCACCAACTTTTGTTCAATGATAATAAACTATTAACAAATAACATATGGCAATATAGTAAATTATTATATAAGCAAGCAATTATTACTGTACCTGTCCATTTAACTGCTTCGTAGCAGTCTACTCAATCATGGATATCTCAGCAGATATTAAACTCTTAATTTTTGCATATGCTTTGAAATTCTTAGCAGTCTACTATGTCAAGGCAGTAGATATCAACTTTTATTGAGATGCTTTGTATTCTTTGTGATGGTTCGTTTAACATATAACCTATGACAATATAGTAAACTATTATATAAGCAAGCAATAATTACTACACTTGTCCATTTAACTACTTCGTAGCAGTCTACTCAATCATGGATATCTTAGCATATATTAAACTATTAATTGCTGCATCTGCTTCGAAATTCTCAGTAGTGTACTCAGCCAAGACAGCAAATATCAACTTTTATTGTGATGTATTCTTTATGATGGTTCGTTTAACTTTTATTGTGAGCTGAACATGACTGAGTTTGCATTGTCCAAGTTGAAAGATTGGTTTATGAACATGGCTTTGCAAGTAGGTGGAAAGGTTGATTATATTGATTCTATTAAGAACAACAGGTTGAACTGGGCTCTTAAAGTAGTTGTTGTGAGATTGTGGGATGTGTCTCCTATGGATAATCCTAATCCTAATGAGATTAATAGTGTGGAAATAATATTGCAAGATTCAAAGGTATGTATATTCTTCTGCATATTTATTTATTTATGTTTATTCCTATAAAGCATTGTGTTTAATAATTAATTATTTATTTGATCACAGGGTTCTCGAATTCAGACAACTATAAGGAAGTCTTTGATAGAAAATTTTAAATCACTATTGAAAGAATGAAATATTTATCTTATGAGATTGTTTGTTGTTGTTCAAAAGGAAAAGTTTAAATATACTAATCATCCTTATCTATTAAGATTTATGTTTAAGACATCTTTGCAGCCTATTGCTGATCTAGATTTTCTAATGAAAATGCTTTGTTTCTGTCCGTTTGAAGAATTATTGGGTGTTGAAACCATAGATCAAAATGAATTTTTTGGTAAGATATTTTATTTTTATTTTTTTGGGATATTTTTTACTTTTAGGTTTTGCTTATTTTAATTGAATTCATTCAGATGTGATAGGGGAAATAGTTGGTTGTGACATCTCTAAGAAGCATAATATAAATGAAAGATGGTCGACAAGTATGGATGTGAAATTGCAGGATAAGAGGTTATTTTGTATAATGGTTTACAAAAAATAAGCAATATATTTGTGTTGTACATATTTTGTTTATGTTCATAGCAAGCAACAAATATATTGTACTTTGTGGGGTGATGTAATACCCAAAAATCTTAATAATAATATTTTATTCTTGAACGGGGGATCGTGGGCCCTAGTTAGCACGGATTGGCGAGAAGTTTCGAGATTAGACCCAAGTAAGCATTTAATGTAGAAAAATTAAGAAAAAATTTATTTGTCTTATCTCCATGATTTAGCATGCTATGATGATAGAGAGTCTCGATAGAATGGGTGAGTTATGGGTTGTTTAAGTCGGATAGCTTAGGTATGGGTATTTTGATCATTTGGACCCAACCGGTGTCTATAAATTAGACCCTGGGGTGTGCAGTCAGGGGTTTTTAGCCGCACACCACCCGGAGCAAAGGAGAGAGGAGAGAGAGGGCGGTGTCGAGGAGGAGGAGCTACCGAAGTCGGATTTTCGCGAGTTCGTCGGTGTCGATCGGGGGAAGATCCTGCGTGTCTTTTTCTTCCGTTTTCTCTTTGTCGGGTGAGTGGATTTAGACCTTCTTTTCTCTAATTCTTGATTCATGACGTTGTTCTCATGTCTCGGGGTTTTTCGTTGATTTTTGATGCATTTTCTCGTATCAGATCGGAAGTTTCTTAATTGAACCATGTTGTTTACCCCTTTTGGGAATAAAATATTATTTTTTATTATTTTTTCTTTTTTTTTTCTTTTGCAGTCGGCCGGTCGGCGCCGGCCGTGCCAAGAGGCGGTGCCCGACGAGGTACCGCGGGGGAGGCAGCGCTCGGCGTGGCGTCGTAGCCACGTGCGGGCAGTCGCGCGAGGCACCGCCACCGCCGTGTGGTGGCGGCGGTGCGCCGATGTCGACGCCAGTGTTGCTGGTGGCCCGAAGGCAGCCAGGGAAGGGGCGGCGGCTGGTTGAGGGAGGAGGAGATGAAGATGGTAACCTAGGTGGGGAGATAAAATGGAGGGCTGAGATCGATTTGTGTGGGATGAAGGGTTGGATCGAATTGGTTGAGATGAATGACAGAGATTTGATTTTTGTGTACATGTAAGGCTTAGATTGCATCATGTAGATGGAGGGATGAGATTGCATCTTGATAAGTGTATGGTTATGATTGCATCATGTAGATAGAGAGCTGTGATTGCATCTAGATAGATGTAAGACTGAGATTTCATCATGTTAGATGGAATGTTGAGATTGTATCATGTAGATGGAAGGCTGGGATTGCATCAGGATAGATGTAAGGTTGTGATTACATTATGTTAGATGGAAGGCTGAGATTGCACCAGGTTAGATGGAGGGCTGAGATTACATCATATTAGGTGGACGGCTGAGATTTCATTAGGATAGATGTAAGGCTGTGGATGCATCATGTTAGATGGAAGGCTGAGATTGCATCGGTTAGATGGAGGGCTGCGATTGCATCATGTTAGGTGGAAGGCTGAGATTTCATCGGTATAGATGTAAGGCTGTGGATGCATCATGTTACATGTACGGCTGTGATTGCATCATGTTAGATGGAAGGTTGTGATTTCATCAAACAATATGGAGGCTGTGATTTGATCATATTTAGATGAAGGGCTGAGATTTTATTATTGATTTATTTGAATTGTAACACTGTTATATTCGTTCGTAATAGTGATTTATTAAATAAATTAAAATATTTCTTTCATTATTCTAAATGATTATTTTGAGACCTTAAAGTTAGCAAAAATATTCATGTTATATACGAATTTTCACCTAATCGACATTCTGGATTCATTGGCGTGGTCTGTTTCACCATCAGACCTTCGGATTTTGAAAATAGTAGGCGAACATCGCCTCATTTTGCGTGCCAAGTTGTAAATCATATTTTATATGTTTTTATGGTTCAGTCTGAGATGATTCATGGATATAGTAGTTAATGAGATAAATATTATCTTAGATCAGTGATTCCTATGTCGAGTTATTTTATCATGTTGTTCCAATCCATTAATTTGCAGTTGGAGTTTTTTTTTTGCACTGCTTTCATGATACACATACATCTTTTCTTACAGTGATATAATTCTATTTTATGGTTGTTTATTTGTGTTGATCATTCATGATTTATGAGCATTATTTCTACATATATATCTGTATGTAGTTGTGATGTATGGCAGGAGGAGGTGGAGGATGAGGTATGCACTTGACATACTCTTTATTTCTACACATCTTGTTTATGCTTATGTACCTGCGTGTGTGGTGTTGTGATGTACTTGTTGCATTTCCCGAAAGCCTCGCTGGTGAGGAGAGGGTATGCCCCAAAGAGATAGCGTTGGCCTTATTCCGAAAGTCCGGCTGGTGAGGGGAGATTATACCCCAAAGAGATAGTCCGGAGACCCGAGCAGGTGAGGGGAATGTATGCCCCAACAGGCTAGCTCAGAAGAGCCAGTGCCGGTGAGGGGAGGGCATGCCCCAAAGAGACGGCACTGAGCTGGTGGTAGTTTGGCGGCCACCCGTCTACCTACCCTATGTGGCTGTGTGAGACCAACTAGTTCGGGGAGCATGCATATGATTGAGGTGTTGCATTCTTCCTATTTTATTACTGTAAATATTTTATACTTGTTGACGGATGTTGATTTCATGCATAGAGTTGTGGATATATTATTGCTGATTTCTTCTAACATTGATGTTACGTTATTTATATCGGCTATTTGTGTTTTTTATGCATGATGACTGATTTGGTGAATTGAGGACTGATCTGCTCACTAAGTCCTAGTTGCACTTACCCCTCATTACTGTTATTTTGCATCACCTGAGCTAGATCAGAGAGGTACCGGGGTGTAGTAGCGCAACTGGTGGCGGCAGGGCAACGGGTCTCATGACATGTCGTGATTGAGGAGGATACTTGAGTTGTTTTAGTATCTCTTGAGTTGTTGAGTCATATTGACTCGGGTTGTTGTTTCCGCATTTTATTTTTATTTTGGGAGTCTTGTTTATTTATTTGAACTCCTTTTTAATAACTTGTTCAGTGTGTTCATATTGAGTTTTGGTTTGGTTTGATTCGTGATATCATGTCTATTCTTTTCAAAGAAAAATCACTCACTGTTCAGGTTATTGTTGTTGTGTTTGAGTTAGGTTAGGCTTCAGGATACGTGGCGTATCCTGGACGATCATACCAGATTTGGGGTGTGACAGGTGATTTTGTTGATAAATTCAAAATTATTTGAAGAAAAATAATAATGATGGAGTCATTATTATTCTTCAAATGGCTAGAGGGAAGAGATATAATGGTGATGTTTTTTGTACATGAAATTTAATTGAAGAACTATGAAATAATTTATTTGTTGATATTCATGTTTTGTTCACATTGTGTATGTCAGACAAGGTGTATGTCCGAAATAGCTTTTTTGTATCAAGACTATTTATAAATGTTGATTTATTGGAGGTGAAAGATTTTAAAGAATGGTGAGTTATAATTTTGTGTTCTGTAATGTATATCGATGTCTGATTTATTTTATTATTGTTTATTTTGATCAGATGTGAATCAACCTCTCATCAGATAGTGCAACTCAGCCCAGGACCGAGCTATACTATTTCTGATGAATTCAACATCGGCATTGCTAATGTTACAACTGAACTTATTTCAAGTAGTGAGGTATTTTAGTAGTATTACCATACCTTGAAGACAATGCTTCATCATGTCTCTCCACCGTTTCATTAACATTCTGACATGGAATTGCTTTCTAAGGCATGGAGAAAGTACATATAATTAAATGAAGAATGCCAATAAAGACTACATATTAAATAGATAAAAAATTCAATTTATATTTATATAATAGGCATAAGCATCTTTGAAAGAGCTTCTACATTGATGATAACCGTTGTAAGTTTATACTCAAATGGATTTCACTCAAGCTCCAATAATTACATTAAACACCATCCATGACAGCATCAAGCAAAAGTGTTACTCTAAATTACTTTTTTAAAAAACAAAAATAGGAAGTCATAATAGTTGACCATACTAGGGATCAAATCCTAAATCTCTAAACAACTTAGAACATGTTACCACCAACTTACTCTAAATCACTTTTACCAGAAGTATATCAGGTTGATGACATCCTATTGGTGTATATCAAATACTATTACTATATGCCATGCAAAAAAGATGAGTTTACACTACCAAACTATGGTGTATGATGTAATTAGCAAAATAGTGTTATCCCAAATTCTGTAAATGTTATAGATAAATTGGTGATGACATGGTCAGAGATCAATAAATTTATTCTTTTAACTTTATCACTTTAAATTCTTTAAAATGTATCT
Organism: Canna indica; assembly: GCA_034359265.1. Classification (NCBI taxonomy): domain Eukaryota; kingdom Viridiplantae; phylum Streptophyta; class Magnoliopsida; order Zingiberales; family Cannaceae; genus Canna; species Canna indica. Next base: position 71,325,365 of record CP136890.1, on the reverse strand, counting down.
AGAATCATATCTTTGCTTGTAATTGATAGTGTTTATGTCTTAAATTTTATCAGGAAGGTATGTTTTGGATTGTTGGAAGCATTATTGATGTTGAAAGTGAATCTGATTGGTACTATGTTGGATGTAAATGTTGTCCAAAAAAGTGTGAACAAGTGGGGAAGAAATTTTATTGTTCGAAGTGTGACAAGATCGATTTTGTTGGAACTCCAATGTCTTATTTGATTACTTTTGATTATTAATAACACTATACGTATTTAATGCTTAGTGTTAGTTGTTAATTTTTTAGATTCAAAGTACAAGTTCGTGTTATGGATGGAAGTAGATCAAAGTACAAGCTCTAGGACCGAGATTGTGTACAACTTTTGGGTCGTACTGCAAAAGAATTGAAAGAATCTAGGAAGGTTACATTTAGATTGATTTTTTACTTTGATTTACACATACATGTTTTCTTTTGTGGATGACAGTCGATGTTAATGTGTCATATATGTTTAAATATTTATATATGCAGAAGAATGATATTGAAGTTCATCCCGCTGAGCTAGAAAACTTGCTAGATAGGAATCTGCTTTTCAAGCTGTTGGTGAAGTCGACAAATCGCCAAAAAGGCGATAAAGTGTTTACAATGATAAAAATCACTGAGAATTCAGAATTGCTCAACAAATTTGCTGATAATAACTCAGTTAATCATTATAGTTTACTCTATTATCAATTTAAATTCTTATTTTATTTCTTTATGCTATTGATTTAATATTTTAAATATATCATTTTGTAGGAACTTGATTATGCTTATATGAATATGAGTAATTTTACGTCAAATGAGTTTAAGGTTAGAATTTTTTTTTTAGTAGTGAATTTATTTTTTCATATTGATTAAAGTGATTATATTTTGATACAATTCAATTGGTAGAATTCTATTTCTCTGGATTCAAATGCAAGTTCTCTAGTCAAAACTCCACACAAAAGAACAATTGAATCTAATGTTGAAGGTGAAGATGATGTTGGTTTATAAGGTGATGTTACTGCGCAAATGTCGAGCAACAAGAGGAAATTGAAGATTGTGAAGAAAGAGAAGTGAGTTGAAGAAGAACTGATACTTATTTGAATTGTTTTAAGTGAAAAAAAAAACATGAGAAATTTGAAATGTGTTGTTTGGTTTAAACCATTTATGGTGTAGTACTCTAATCATGTTATTGCACAGTTTGTGTGCTATTTTGGAAATTTATTATTTTGATTAGCAATGGATGGTGGTGAATGATGATAGTGATTTTGATGATAAATTATATCTTATTTTCAGAAAAACGACCTTAGCTTATTGTAATGATGTATCATCTCAAATTACTTTCAATCAGTGTCATGATCAAAATCAAAATGGTGGTTTCTACATGAGAACCAATGAGGATAATGTTGTTGCTTCAGGTAAATATGATTGTCTAAAACATTATTAATTATTTTATCTTACAATTTGGATAATTAATTTAAAACATTTTACATTTTTATTGGATTAACAATATGTGTTATACTCATTATCCATTTTAGCCAAGTTGAAGAAACCACTACTATTTGACTTAAACAACATGCCACCAGGTAATAATTTATTTTAAAGGAAGCCAATACCTAATGTTTGATATCATATCATTTTAAACTTTGTTATAATTTATTCATGAAGCTTTTTCTTCATATGATTCATAAGAAACTGTAATGTTAGACTTCAACACTATACCTACATGTAATTATTTTTTAATATATACACCAAGTAATCATTAAATAATTTGATTACTTTGTGTGGTGATTTTGTTATTATAGTTTCAAATTGAGGACATTTTATTCACTTGAAGTGTACTTTCTAAAACAAATAAGATATGGAAATAGTTCAATTTTTTTCTGTTACAAGGCAACAGATGATACTGATTGTTCATTACAAAAGAAACTTTTAGAAAGTAATCTAATGTAGGATAAGAAGTTACCAGCCCTGATGCGCCAACTCGAGAAATATAGTTCAACACGCCTTGGCTTTATATTCTTGGGTAAAGATGGGTATGGTGTTGGAATATAAGAAGAAGCACAACGGAAAAAGTGATTTAAAAAAAATACAAGCTATCCCAAAACCAACGATCAACTTTAGCAATCTTTAAGGAATTCAATCTACGAGTAGAAGGAGGTGATGTACCTTATACTGCGGATGCCAAGGCTGCCCTGTCACGCCCCAACTCAGGGTCACGTGACCGGCCAAGGTATACGTACCTATACCCCGCAGCCTAATCCATGCACATGCCAACTCAATAAATAAACGTAACAACTTTTATTTCAAAAGAAAAACCAAACCAGATTACATATAAGCAATAAAGTTTTTATCAAAAGTTCAAGTGCGGAAAGAAAAAAATGAATCAAAGAGCAATAGTTCTTTTAACAAATAAAATATGGATAAAAGTCATGAATGTCCCTACGGGACTACAACTCCAAAATACCAAATCACAAGTGCATGATAAAACTACTACAAACTCGACTACGATCCCTAACTAGGAATGCTATGAGATCAATTTGGCTCCTCTGCCCTCCAACTACGCCAAGAGCTCCAGCCCACCTCACCGGCTAGGCTCTGCAAAACAAAACAAAACGACAACGCATGAGTTTAAAGAACTCAGTGAGCGGTTCTACCAACCCCCACGAGAAATCAAACACAGATATATAGCATAGATGATAAAATATCTTACTCAAGCAGGGAAGGTCACAAGGGTGTGACTAGCTAACAAGCCATTTGGCCACACATGCCCGAATGCATCCAACACCAAACAGTGAAGAACAACAGACCTAAGCCTACCATGCCTAAAGGCAACATGACATACACAAGGGCTACTAGGATAATCAGGATTGGCCCGTCCGAACTTATCCTATAACCAAGAAACTCGAGAGCAATCGGGATTTGCCCGTCCGAACTTGCTCCACGAGACATGAAGGAACAATCGAGATTCGTCTATTTGAACTTGCCCCTTTTAAGATATCGCATGAATAATCGGAATTTGCCCGTCCGAACTTATTCCTTAAAAGATATCACAATAATAATCGGGATTTGCCCGTCCGAACTTATTCCTTAAAGAAACTCGGGAACAATCGAGATTTGGCCATCCGAACTTATTCCATGAGCAAACACAGGAACAATCGGGATTTGCCCATCCGAACTTGTTCCAAAAGAGATAACGTAGAAATAATCGAGATTCACTTATCTGAACTTATTCCTTTAAACACAAGTTGGGAATTAGCCATCCAACCTTCTGGGCCTAGCCCGCAATCCGGCTCCTAATCGAGCCTCTCCGCCATAAAGATATGACACAACATGATCTAAGTCAAGTGTCTCATACGGTGTCTTAGGGATATCTCTATTGGGAAAATTCCACAACACCCAATGCTCGATCCCAACTCCTAGACCCGTAATGTTATAAAACCGTGAGATTTTATTTCATGCATAAACTTTATTTGTTGGCTCTTAACAGATTATGCTGCCCCTTGAATTTTAATTATTCAATTAAAATTTTTATTTGCCAAGATTAGAGTTTTATTTTAGGGTTTTGTTTAAAGTTTATTGTTGAACCCCAAACTGGTGCACCCGAGTCGAATCTGACTCCCAAAGTGTGTCCTATGGATCCAGACTATATTTTCTGGTCAAAATGGTAGGTTGCACGACTATGTTCAGTAAACTATACACACCACAAAATGGATTTCAAAATCAGCCCTAAATTAACAATTCAGCATATAATTTTCAGCAAAAGAATTTTCAGCACATCAAGGAAATAAATTCGAAATTTACAGAAATTAAATCCTTAATCACTGTCATCACAGATTCATAACATCATATCCATCATACAAACAAATTTCATAATTTTCTAATCAAGAACTAACATGCATCCACATCATCATAGGAACAAGACTCATGCTTTAAATCAAGATCAACCTTTCCACAAGCAAACATAGATTCATGAACTGAAAATTTCATATTTAAACACACCTCATGCATTGGCATCAAAGGAATTTAATTGAGAAGATTAATCCAAGCCTAAATTTTAAAGAACATATCAAATATTTCTCTTAGGCATTTTGTTGAACACTTGAAGTGCACCATTTTCTCCACCTTGGCCGAGCACCCCTAGGGTCATCCTAGGGTTGCCGAGCCCCATAGGTAGGGTTTTCGGGCCTCCTCCTTCAAGTCAACCCATGAAAACAATGAGAAACTTCAAGAAACGACGGAAGATTCAACAAGAACTCCCAACCTCCAAGAACGGCTCAATAAAACGAGAGAAACCCGAGAAAGGAGGGGTAAAACCACTCACCTTAATTAGGAAGAAAGATTAGATGAGAATTCTCCAATCGGCGGCCTCCGAATCCAGCCCCAAACACTCGGCTCCAAGAACAAGGAAAGAAAGGAGGCGGCGGCTCCTCTTAAAGTCGGTGGCTCCAAGAGAGGGGAAGGGGGGTGGCGGCTCCTCTTCTCCTTCACAACTCGGCTCCACAAGAGAGGGGGAAGAAAGGGTGGCTTGGCGGCTTGGCTTCCTTGGAGGCTACGGCTCCAAGAGAGGGGAAGAAGGAACAGTGGCTCGGCTCGGCGGCTTGGCCCTGTTCGGCGGCTCCAAGAGGGGGAAGGGAGGGGCGGCGGCTTGGCTCCTCTCTTCTCTCTACTCGGCTGGTGCGGCTCCAATGGGGAGCCGCTTAGCCAATGAGGGGGGTTTTATACTCCCATCCTCAAACCCTAACTTCACAACCCTCTTAACAAACCCGCATCCACCTCGAGCCCGAATCCAACCCGCTAATCCGCTAGCTCAACATAACCCCATGCTAATTACAATCATCAACCACATGCACACTCATGCAACATAATTTAATAAATCAACCACATACAATTAAATAATCAAATAAATTTATCTACTCGGGGAAAGGAATTACATAATTCAAACTCCTACTTACTCGAGCTCGCAAGCTCGCACTGGACCATAAGTCGACTCGGCTCGACCCCGAACTAGCCTGCTAGGTTGACAATCACAAATAATAACAAAAAATATTAATATCTAGGATATTACATGCCCCTATCCCCGTTTCAAGACGTCCAAACACACGTCCTCCAAGGAAGGTCCACACCAAACGCCTCGCAACCAAGGGACAGCGAACACCAAGACCCGTTGTGGCTCAGCGGAGAGGGAAACTCAACCCCGAAACGCACCAAGGTGAAGCCGGCCCTTCCACCAAGAACCGAGCACCAAAAGGAAGCAAGAGGGGATGAAGGAATACCTCGCTGTCCTCCTTGGACTCCTCCAAGAAGATGAAGGAGATGACACACCCGAGAGGAAGAGACCTCCAAATTGGCTTCACAAACCCGGGAAGAAGGAGCTTGATGGCCGGCCACGTACCCATGGAGATCGAGAGGAGCTCTTTGGAGTCTTGGTCTTCAAGAAGCTTCTCAAGAATCCAAGTCTTTGCTCCTCTCCAAGATCTCTAACCAATTTGCTTAACCCCCCTCAAAGGAGGTTAGACCATCTATTTATAAGGTGAGTAGATGGCCCCAAGGTGGACCCGGCCCCCCCTTTTAAATTCTCTCCCCGAAATTCAAAATTCCAGAATTTGCCTCCAAAATAATAATTTATATTTAATGGATTTATAGTTAATTCGAAATTAATTAAATCCAACTAAATATAAACTTTAATTTATCTCTATAAATTAAATTCTTATTGATTAGGATTTATTATATGCCAGTCCCTATAATTTAGGGATACCCTACAAATTAGGGTTATCGATGAACTCCTTCCTTGCATATTCGTTCCTATAGAAAATATCTTTCTTATCATATATGTTCGTAAACGAGATCCGTGATCGTGTTGTAGCATGTCCATGCTAGTAGACATATAGTGCCGCATTCAGACTTTATCTCATAAGGTTTGTTACGAGGTTAGCATGTTGTGTGTGACCCATTGGACCCCACACTAAGCCAGTAGTGAGTTATGCATAACGAAGAGTCGGATCTGATAGAACAACTTCTATTTGAATGTTATGAGCCACCACTAAAACCCCTTTAGTGTGGTCGTGAGAGACTTCACTCACAAGTCAAGATTGACGTCTAGCTAACGTGTCATGACTACCCGGATAGTGTGAGGTTCAATCTACAGGGATCAAACGTCATTCGGTGATTAGTTACCATGCAACTAAGTCCCTCGATTACAACGTCCCAAAGTTGGCTAGGGTACGGAAGAAGTGTCAAACCCTAATACCGATTCATATGTGTTCCACCCGTCAAGATGTCGTCTCAATAATGAAACGTCAAAAACATCTTCTTGACTTTCATGTCTACTCTAGCCAGAGATTCCTAAGTCGACACTTGTAGGAACACATAGGACATTATCTCCTCTCACTATGAGTAACCGATTCCATGTTGGTTGCTCACCTACCTCCATGAATGTTTCCCCATTCCCAGTAATATTCGGCACAGGACGTTGAGGGCCATGTAGGGATAAAACCAAAGAAATGGGTTCCTCGTGCTGGTTCGTTCAGTGAACTCATTCCCTAATGAGAACATGCACTTGTACATTAATGACAGCTCATAGATAAATGTGAGATCAGTTATCCCTTATCGTATAAGGCATGTACCAAGTGCACCAGTCTATTCGGAATCATCAATTCCTTAATTGGTGATCCTACGATTGGGAACATTTAGAAAGGGGCATCTAGATTCCAAGTCTCACTGGCATGATCTCATCATGGCCTTAGAATCAGTTACCTGAGTTCATGGGGTTCATCACAATCTAATATATACAAGATATAGATGCAGCATATGATGAAAAGATGTCTCATATTTTTCATTAACCATAAATAGTTCCCTACACATCAACATATGATTGGCTCAAGGGCACTATTTCTTTCATATGAAACACCCTACAGATAAAATGTTTTAGAGCCATCAAGGTCAATTTAAATTTCATGTAAGAGAGTCTAATAAACTGGAACAATTCTTTTCTTTACTTTTGAAACTTATGACCCAATATTAAAATGAGATAATTTCTCCAAAAGAGAATGCATATGTAAAGCCAAAGCATCGTAATAACTAGAAATTATATTATTGTTTATAGGATTATATTAATTTATTCACTTCAACTATTCCAACTGAGAATGCATAATGACTTTTGTAATTAGCGTCAACTTACATTTCAAAAGTGCAAATTACAAATTGTATATGCTTTTTCTTTTCCAGTGATTGGCAGAATACGAAGTTTTGACAACTTATCTAAACAACATTGTAGTGGTGATACTACGATGTTAGATCGTGAGAACGATCATATTTTTCATGGTATGATATCAATTCGTGTTGTTTTACATATTGTTATTAAATGTTATAAATTGATTAACTAATTTTTCAAAATATGCTGGTGTATACATTACAAATAGTTAATTATATTATATATATATATATTTGTTTAAGTGTTGAATCCAAATTATAACTACTATTGTTTCAAATGATATTATTAATAAATTGCATCAAATTAATAAGATTGTAGATGTGGATTGTGATGATAATGAATGCAATAATATGTTTTTTTCATAACAATGATAAATATTATTGTTTGTGTTTTAATTAGGATAATTGAATAATTGATATTGAATTATACGATAATTGATTAATTGATTCTAATAATTTTTTTGTTTATTTAAGGTGATAACATTGAGTGTGAGTATTTTTATCCTAAAGGTAAGTTTATTTAGATTTTTTTCATACGTGATCTTTGGTAATTAAAATTTAAAATATTATTAATCATAAATGTATTTTGTTTTCCCAGAGTATTGGGATATTGGTGATGCTACATATGAATGTGAGCACTGTCATGCATTATTTTGATACAAAGAGAGGCTGCGTAAAGATTGTAACAAAGTTAAACCAAAATTTCTCTGTGTTGTTCAAATGGTAAAGTCAAGTGGGCAAAAATGAAAGACACTCCATAACAATTGACAAATTTGCTCTTTGGTGAAGATAAAAAAAAGTAACCATTTCCGAGAAAACATTAGAGGTAAAATTGATAGAAGTGTTAATCAATCTAAAGGACCTCCAACTTTTAGACTTTGTGGTCAAAATTTTCATAGAATGGGTAGCTTGATACCACCAACCGGAGAAAGGCTCAAGTTTGCACAACTTTATATTTATGACACTGAAAATGAGATAGAGAATTTAATAAGTGCTATCAGGTATTATTATTATTTTTGCAATTATCATATATTTTGAACAAACTGTATGTTCAACTAACTTTTTTTTTTATTAGTGTCAGCAATGAGATAAATAAATTACATGCTGAAATTGTGGCTGAGTTGAAGATGTTGATCGATGAAAATAATGTTCTAGCCAAATCGTTCCAAATGGTTAGGGACACACTACAAGACAACGATGATATCAATATTAAGTTGAGGCTTATAGTAAAAGAGGACATGATGGAAATGTATAATTTGCCTACTGTTTCAGAGGTCGCCGCTTTAGTTATTGGTGATTTTGAATTGTCTAGAGGCGATAGAGACATAGTTATTGAAAAATAATTCGGTGAATTGCAGCGAATTAATGAGTTGAATGTTGTCTATCTTGCTTTACGATATCTATTGTTGTTTCCGTACGGAGAAGATGAGTACAAAGAAGATATATCTCTTGGTGATGTTTTTCATGCATCTTCTAATGCTAGAAAAAGTGTAAGCATGCGAGAATTCTTTGCTTATAGAATACAAGAAAGAAATGTTGAGTCGTCAATTATACTATACTCAAGGCGCCTCTTTCAACAATTTGTTGTTGATGGTTATACAATGATTGAATCTGCCAGTTAAAATATATTCGTACTCATCAAAAGAGATTGCGGGTAGAAATGTATAAAGGTTTGACATAAGTTGTTTTAAATGGAGAAATTGATCCATCTTCTAAGGGGAAAAGAGTAGTATTGCCTTCAAGCTTCATTGATGACGCACGGTACATGATTCAAAATTATCAAGATGCTATGACGATTTGTAAATGGGTTGGTTATCCAAATCTTTTTATCACAATTACGTGCAACCCCAAGTGGCCAGAAATTATGTATTTTGTTGAAAAAAGAGGATTAAAACCTGAAGATCGACCGGACATTGTTTGCAGAATATTCAAGATAAAGTTAGATCAAATGCTCATCTCTGAGAAAAAGTAATTTTTGAAAAAGTCAAAGCAGGCACACTTTAATAAGTAACAAAATTGTTGTTTAAGTACTTTTGTATTTCTTTTAATTTTAATTGTTGGGAATTGGTATATATAATTGATGCAGTTGTATATACAATTGAGTTTCAAAAGTGAGGTTTGCCTCATGCGCACCTTCTTTTATTCTTGCATGAAGACGATAAATATCCTACAGGTGATGATATTGATAAGATCATTTCAGTTGAGATTCTCAATAAAGAAATTGATCCATAATATTACAATGAAGTGAAGAATTTATTGATGCATGGGCCTTGTGGAACTACATGTAAAAGTTCTCCTTGCATGCAAAATGGCAAATGTATGAAATATTTTCCCAAAAATTTTGTTGACAGAACTATTATTGACGATGATGGATACCCGGTTTATAGAAGAAGAAATAATGTGAGAACAATAAAAAAAAGAAGGATCAAATTGGACAATAGATTTGTCGTTCCTCATAACAGATATTTGCTTATGAAGTATGGTGCACATATTAATGTTGAGTGGTGCAATCAATCTAGATCAATCAAGTATCTATTCAAATATGTGAACAAAGGACATGATCGTGTAACTGCTACATTTATGCAGTCCGCCTCACAATCTGATTCAGAAAATATTGTGGACGAAATCAACATGTATTATGATTGTCAGTATATTTCTCCTTGTGAAGCTATATGGAGAATTTTTATGTTTGATATACATTACAGATATCCTTCTGTGCAAAGGTTGTCGTTTCATTTGCCTAATGAGCAAAACATCATTTTTTATAACGATGATCCCATCAATGAGGTTGTGAATTGAGCCACAGTGAATGAATTTCAGTTTCTAGCTTGGTTTGAAGCTAACAAGCGTTTTCCTGATGCTGGGAATTTGATATATGTTGAATTCCCTTTGAAATTTATTTGGAAACAAGATAAAAGAATATGGGATAGAAGGCAAACCAAATATTTTTCTATTGGCAGAATATTTTTTATCCCACTTGGAATGGGTGAGTTATATTATTTGAGAATCCTTCTAAATGTAGTGAAAGGTCCTAAGTACTTTGAAGATATCCGCACAGTCAAGGGAAAAGCTATAATACTTTCAGAGATGCATGTTATGCTTTAGGCTTGCTGGATGATGACAATGAATACATCGATGCTATTAAGGAAGCAAACCATTGGGGTTCAGGATTATATCTTAGAAAGTTATTTGCATGCTTATTACTATCAAACTCAATAGCACGACCAAAACTTGTAAGGGAGCAAACATGGGAATATTTATCCGGAGACTTGTCATATTTGATAAAACAAGTGCTCCAAATAGAAGGTTAGTATATTATGATATTTAATAAGTAATTATCAAAATGTTTTTAAAAGTTAACAGTTTTAAGTATTTTTATATTACTTATTTAAAGTATATTTAAATATTACTGATTATATATCTAATTGAAAATATTTATATGTAATATATGTGTTTACCAAATATGGATATAAGTGATGATGATTTGAAGGATGATTGTCTTCATATGATTGATTTGATATTGCAAGGCAATGGAAAGAATTTGAAAGATTTTTCTACTATGCCAAAACCAAAAAATCCTGAAAGCTATTCATTTATAGATAACAGACCGATTGCTGAAGAAATGCGTTACAATAAAAGGCAATTGGCAGAACAAAATCGTCAACAAGTTTCAAAGTTCACGTGTGAACAAAGGAAAGTTTATGATAAAATTTTGACTACTGTCAAAAATAATAAAGGTGGAGTATTCTTTCTATTTGGTTATGGTGGAATTGGGAAAATATTTATTTAGAAGACACTCTCTTCTGCTTTAAGATCACAAGGTAAGATTGTTTTAAATGTTGCATCAAGTGGTATAGCTTCTCTTCTGTTACATGATGGTAGGACTGCACATTCTAGATTTGCAATTCCACTTAGTGCAAATGAAGATTCCACTTGTAACATCAAACAAGGCAGTCCATTAGCAAATTTATTGGTTAAGACAAGTTTAATAATTTAGGATCACTACAACAAAAATCATCATTAATAGCATGTCATCAACGCTATCATAGGTAATATATAGCATTAAACGAAACACTGTCAAATCGCACGCTATCTTATGTAGGGAGGTTATAATAGCATTTTTGAGAATGCAATTATGAATGTTATATGAATGTTATTTTAAAACATTTTATATTTGTTATGATTAGTTCGTTATAACATTTTGAACCTGCTATTACTTCATTCTACAGTAGCAATAATAGTTAGTTATCATATATATTTATATAGCTTTTTCGAACCGTTATTTATCACTAAAAAGAGCATTTTAAAACTATCATACAAAAGTAGATTTAATTTTAGCTTGTTGCTGTTATTGAAATAATTTTTTTATTTTTCTAATTTATTAACAATATAAGAATCAATATTTAAAGAACATTTTTATATTAAATCAAAAGTCCATTACATAAATCAAAACTACTAAAACATAAAATTAATCCAAACTTAATAAAATATCAACTAATGAACTTAAACATAGATCAATATTATCTTCTAATAATAAAAAGAAAGTAGATTAAGTATTGTCTTCTAAAACAAAAGTAGCTAGCTTGTTATAGTCATGAAATCTTCCAACATAGCTTCCAGATATCTGACCATTGACCAATTGAAATCTTCCAACTAGCATCAAGTTCCAGTTGAACCTTGACCACCCTGCTCCTAAGCCATGCATAACTTCAACAACTTTTTCTTTGCCATAAAGTTTCTTCATAATTATTTCAGCTTGAGAAAGTCTTCCTCGCTGTAGAATAAAAGATGAATTATATCAACATACTAGTTGATCTAATGAAACATGGTGATCTAAACCTACTAAATTATCCAAAAATATTAATAGAGAAAGGAATAAGTAGGTGTGCACCAACATAAATGCGAGTTTTCCCATCAACTTTGTCAAATTCTAAAACTGGATGCACTATTAAATCAATAGTTCTCTTAATTGCATAAAGAAGAAACTGGCATGAATCCTTGAACTACTAAAAATTAATCCCAGTAAATTATGCATTATACAACTATCATCAATCTAAAAGAAAAATAACAAGAACAAAATAAGCTATGCTCAAGGAAACTCAGAATTTCAGTTCCAACAAACAATATGTTGTACCTTCCTTGCAAAGCGTTGCCTCTATTTTTCACGCTTTTTAATTTCATCCATGAATGAAGCTAAGGAACTAGGAGGTAGGAGATCTCTCAAATCAATTTCACAAAGCTATATTTGTGAAGACAAGTAAGAAGTAGGATAAATCTCCACTTTCTGAGACTTAATGGATGGTTAGAACTTAGAAGTACCTGAAAAATTGTTGTTAAAGAGAAATGACTTAGGTAGCAGTACCACTTTCGTATTGCTTCTGACTGAGTTATAGATCACTAAAGTTTGTAAACCACTAAAGCTTTTACATTTTTGCTAATGCCCACTTTGCAAATCAATGCTTGCCATCTGATATTGGTAGGAGATGCCTGGGCACTGTCCCATGCACTGTACTCCCTGGTATACAATGCAACTTCCATTTTTAAGTTAATTTCAAAAACAAGTCCCACTAGAAAAATAAATGATAGCTTGAATCAGATTTAAATGTACAAATATGAACAAGAAAGAACCTGGAGAGAAGAATGCATCATATGTTGCTGAGCTGCAGCCTCTTGTTGAGCAAAGCGACAAGGAACTTATGTCGCTTTCTGTTCTTGTTCGACCCACATTAATATCTTCATAAGTGCAAAGCTCAATAACAGTTTATAGCCATGCTTCCTGGCTTTGGATAGTAACATCACAAACGTAGTAGGTTAAATGATTTCTTCCTAGGAATAATGCTCTGCTAAAAATATGATATGTCTATTATACATAGCAATGATGAGGAAGAGCCTTGCTTATTTAGTGGAATATTTCCATGCGGGAACACATTTGATCTTAGTTGGCACATGGAAATTTGTCATGTGCAACAAAAGAATAACTATACAAATAAATTAGCAGCGATCATAAGAATATGATAAGTAAATGACATGAGGAAAATTTTGAACTTGAACCTAACTATTCTGTAAGCTTAACGGCTTAAAAATTGATTTCCAAATGGCAAAAAAATAATACATAGCAGACATCATCACTAGGCAATTTGCAAAGTTGCAACACTAGGCAAGTTTACTAACATGACTAACCTTACTGGGAGGCAGATGAGCCATTGGATCCTCAAATAGGTCATACATTGGATCATCAGAATCATCCTTGTGAACAGCAAGCTCACGATCAAATGTGTAAATACCAATGAACTCAAAGACATCATTCAGCTTTAATTCACTTTTGGCATGTCATAGATCTATAGAAATTCAATTGAAACTATAACTATTCATAAAAAGCCAACTATATACATGCTGAAGGTGTGAGTTAAAAAATTAAAGAAACTTACAAAAGTATACCTTCACTCAGAAATGAGTGCTACAATTTTAAATGGGAGAAAATAGATTCATATGGTACGACATATCTATAGGAGACCTACAAAATGTTGTAGTTGGATAGTGTGAATTATTTAATGGTTAATAAATGGAAGAGGGATAGTGGAAAACCTAACAAAACTCTTCATGAAACAGTACAGAGTGATTTAAATACCTTTGGTATCCTTCCACAGAAAGTAGTTAACCTAAAGTAGTTTGAACTTTACTACTAATGAAAGCCAAAGAGTAAGCCAAAGAAATTCATAACTATGTGGATTCAACTTTATATGCACAGTAGCAACCAATGAGTTCAATAAACTAGAGCATATAAGCAAAATTTAGAAGAGGCAAGAGCTCACTTGAGAAGATTGTTTCTTTTCCCGGAATATAAGTATCAACGCTGCAAATAATAAGCAGAGACCATAACCCCAGTCACCAAACAAAAAAGGAAATGTAGTAATAGTGTAGACACTTGGATTTGCCTCTTGATACTTAGCAGTCCTGCAATATGCACGAGCTTTAATATTAGGTTGGAATGAATAAAAAATAAGAATTAAAGCTTGTGCTATTAGGTAGACCATGTCTCATTTTTCCGGTATCTAATGATAAAAAGGATAAGAAATTATTCTTACTGTATAACAAAGAGTGCCAGTCTACTTAATAATTGATAGGAAAGGGCACATGAAAAGATGATAAACGAATCAACTAATTCTAATCCATGCTAGATATGACACATTATAATACTGCACAGGACCAAAGATTACCATATGATGTGCCATGCTCTTAATGTAGGTCCCAAATAGAGTGAATGTATAGCCTCATCTTTGCAAGTGAAATTTATTAGCTAGCCTCTTCTGTTTATGTACTCATCCACATGAACCAACAATTTCTTGAAAAGGAGAAATAAATTTGTTTGTCCTGAAACTCTCATAAATATTATTTCCCAAAACTATAGAATTTGAAACTGTTTAAATTCACATCGAGGAGCAAAAACTACAAATTAGTGCAACACAGGTACCTGACTAGATGCAAAAACAGGGCTCCAACCCTCAGCAACTAAGATCCACGGTTAAATTTAAACTGCATAATCTCTACAACTATTAAAACAAAAGAATGAAAAGATTACATCAGACAAGCAAGGACTGAGCTTAGGTTTAGGCATTAAGACTGAACATCTTCAACAAAGTCACTTCTTTCAGCTAAGCCTTCTAAGATAAAGTCATATGCAACTTCACCAAATCAAACGAAATGGATAAAGTTATACATGGATTCACAAATAAAGATATCAATGAGTTGAACTAGATATTACACTGGCATTAAAGAGAAAAATGTTACTAATTTCTAGAATGTTACTATAATTATTTCAAAGAACAAACATCAAATGACAAGAAAGTGAGAACTAGATTACTTGTACAGATAACAATGGACTATCAAGAGAACCATCTCCAACTTGATGTGCCTCAATCTCTCTTTGCTGTTGCAGGACTACTTTGGGCTGAGTAGAAAAACTTAGTAGCCTGAAAATTACAAAAAAAAAGAAATTGCTTGATTGAGGGATCTCACAATTAGAAAGTAAAACTTCACAGGAGTACTTGCATAATACTGATCCAAAAACTAAAAATTTAATTTAAAAATTCAACACAAAAGGCAACAGTTGCAACACCAAAGACGAGAACACAACACACCAATCCAAGCCAAAAGTGTAGAGAGATGGATAGTCCAAAACCTTTATTCAGCATCGGTGCGATCCGAGGAGGAGAGCGATGACGGATGAGGCGAGGATGGCAGCGGCCAGAGAAAGAGAGAGGGCGGAGGCGACGGCCGTGGGGCTGGGGGCTGGGGGCTGGCTTCTCTGCCGCGACGGATCGCTGGATTAGGAAAGAGGCTATGGTGAGAACTGCGATGGCGAGGTAGATCACGTGGGATCTCAACCCGTCGACCGCCATCTGCTCTGTTCTGCTTTCGTTCCAGGCGTGAGGAACCACTGTGTTGAACAACGCCTGGTTGCTGGTTCACGTAAGAGAGAGAGAGAGAGGAAGAAGGAACGTACCTCCGGATCCAACAATGAGATGAGTTCTAGTGACGATTTCGCACAAGGGGAAGAGGAGAGCAGCACGGGGGATCAAGATTATCATCTCCGACGTAGGGTTGAGGGCTTTTGTCGATCGACGCTGAGGGAAAAAGAAGAGGCGGGGGTTGAGGGATTTTGTCGATCGGCGCTGATGGAAAATAAGGGAGGTATTTTGTCGTGGGGTTTTTTGATGGAGAGCAGGGAAAAAAAAGAGAGGAAGGCTTTTTTAGGAGAGGGTTTTAATTGTAGCTCCTATTTAAGATAGCATTCATGATGAAGCTCCTATGATTAGCAGGTATTAATTGTTTGTATAAAAATTTTAATTTTCCATATCTATCAAAAAAAAATTGACATACTAAATATTTTTTTTAATTGGAGGTATTGTTTTGAAGAGTTGGATAGAACTATGAGAGATATTTTGCGCTTTAAAAACTCATGTAGTCTTGAACAGCCTTTTGGAGGTAAGACTATTGTGTCCAGAGGAGATTTTTGTCACGCTCCAAATTTATGGTCACATGATCGGCCAAGGTATAAATGTCTATACCCCGCAGTCTAATCCATGCACATGCCAACACGTAAAATAGGAAAATAAACAACAGATTTTATTAATAAAAAGAATCAAAACAGATTTTCATTTCAAAACAGCAAGATTTTAAATAAATAGCTCAAGTACGAAAATAAATAAATCGAAGACTAACCGTTCTTTTAACAAATAAAAGACTAAATAAAAATATGAATGTCCCCACGGGACTACAACTCCAAAACCAAAACCACAGTGCATGACAACCTACTACAACTCGACTACAACCCCTAACTAGGACTGCTATAAGATCATGTGGCTCCTCTGCTCTCCAGCTGCGCCAAGTGCTCCAGCCCACCTCACCGGTCAGGCTCTGCAAAACAAAACAAAACAAAACAACGACAACGGGTGAGTTCAAAAAACTCAGTGAGTGATTCTACTAACCCTCACACAAACAAACATCACAGATAAGATGCATAAGGTAAAACTTCTAACTCAAGCAGGAAAAATATCACAAAGGAGTAACTTGCTAACAAGCCATTTAGCCAGCACCTGTCCTAAGGCAACCAACACCTAAATGGTGAAGAACAACAAGCCTAAGCCTACCATGACCTAAGGCAACAACACATACTAGGATAATCAGGAAGACCCTCCGAACTTATCCTAGTATAAATAAACTCGGGAGCAATCAGGAAAGGCCCTCCGAACTTGCTCCACGAGACGCATAGGAACAATCGGGATTTGCCCATCCGAACTTGCCCCTTTAAGATATCATAGAGTAATCGGGTAGGCCCTCCGAGCTTACTCTTAAAAGATATCACAGGAATAATTGAGAAATGCCCTCCGAACTTATTCCTTAAAACCACCTCGGGGATAATCGGGTAGGCCCTCCGAACTTATCCCACGAGGCCAAACCAGAACAATAGGGAAAGACCCTCCGAACTTGTTCTGCAGGTTGGGAATTAGTCATCCAACCTCCCAGGCCTAGCCCGCAATTCGACTGCTCGACGAGCCTCTCCGCCATTCATAAAGATATGGCGCATCATGACCTAAGTCAAGTCTTCCCTATGGTGTCTCAGGGGTGTTCCTATTGGAAAATGTCTCAACACTCCAATACCCGACCCCAACTCCTAGACCCGTAATGTCATAAACCCTATGTGATTTTATTTCATGTAATAACTTGATTTGTTGGTTCATAACAGATTATGCTGACTTTTTTCACAATTTTAATTATGAAATTAAAATTTAAATCAACCATATTAAGGTTTTGTTTTAGGATTTTGTTTAGCTTACTATTGTGCCCAATACTGATGTATCTAGCCCGAATCAAGTCTCCAAAGTGTGTCATATGTTTCCAAACTATATTTTTTGTTCAAAACGATAGGTTACACGACTATGTTCAGAGAAATACACACACCAAAGCAAATAATCTAAAATCAGCACAAATTCATCATCTCAGCATACAATTCCAGCAACATACAATTTCCAGTATACTATGAAATTAAATTCGAGAATTAATAGAAATTAACTCCTAAATTATCATTAGGACAGAATACTAATCAAGATTAAAAAGAATCTACCACGCTTTGATCAAGATTAAAAATGCTTTTTAATCAAGATTAAAAAGAATCTACCATGCTTTAATCAAGAAACAAAATCAAGATTTAAAAATCCCCCTTCTCAAGAATCCTCATGGCATAATTTACAAGCTCTTGATTCTAAACATGATTTCTACCCAAAAATCACAGATTTAATCCTAAGCATGCAATCCACAAATCAAGAACTCAAATTAAATAGAAAGATCAAGATTTGCATATCAATGAACAAAAAAACTTATTCGGACTTTTCATCGAACACCTTGAGGGCGACCCCGGTTTCCCCCTTGGCCGAGCAACCCTAGGTTTACCCTAGGGCTGCTGAGCCCCATAGGGGAGAGATTTGGATCTCCTCAAGCACGAATTCCAAGAAACACGCCAAGAACTAAAAAAAACAAATCAAGAACAAAACATAAATGCCGAGCCGCCAAGAACGGCTTTGAAGAGAGAGGGTAAACCACTCACCTAATTTAGAAGGATGATTAGAAAAATAAATTCAATCGACGGCCTTCGATTTCGGCTCCGAAATCCGGCGGTTCAACCCCAAGGAAGAAGGGGGCAGGGGGCGGCTCCTCCCAAGCCGTCGGCTTGAGGAGAAAGGGAGAGAGGAAGGGAGAAGGGTTGGCTTCGGCTGGCTCCTCTTGGCTCAGCTCTAGAGGAAGGAAGAGAGAAAAAGAGGGAAAGGGGCTTGGCTCGGGCGGCGGCTCGGCTCTGGGGTGGCGGCGGCTCCAAGGGGAAAGAGGGAGAGGGCCGACTGCTGGCTCTCTTCTCTCACAATTTTGGGTGGCTCCAAAAAATAGGAGCCACAACCAAGGGGAGGGAGGTTTATACTCCCTCCTCAACCCTAACTCCTCTAACTTTTTTGTTCAACCCGCATCCACCTTAAACCGAACTTGAACCTGCTAACTTAAATTAACTTATTCTAAAATAAATCATAAACAATTAATTAAATACACTCACATGAACATAATTAACAATTATGCACACGCAACATCAAATTAAATAATTTTAACTACTCAAGCCTAAATTCATAAATTTCATATCCTACTTATCCGAGCTCGCAAGCTCGCACCGGACCATGAGTCGACTTGGCTTGATCACGAACTAGTCCGCTAGGCTGCCAAACACGAACATAAGAGGAAAATAATAAAAATTAAATATCTAGGATATTACAAGTTTAGACAAATATTACTTGTGATTCCTAAAGGTAGTCGACAAGACATTGTCAATGCTGCGCTCAATTCTTCATACATATGGTCTGATTGTGAAGTTCTCAAGCTAACGGAAAACATGCGTCTTCAAGTGAATTCGTCCAGTGGTGATTCAAATGATCTAAAAGCTTTTTTACAGGTTGGATTTTGGCTATTGGAGATGAAAAAATAGGTGATTCGGGAGATGGATATGGAAAAGTACATATTCCTGATGATATTTTGATTAAAGATACAAGTGATTCGATTACTGCTATTGTTGAAGCTACTTAATTATCCGAATATTAGATGCAATATCAACAATTTGGAATACTTGCAACAAAGAGCAATTTTGGCTCCAACTCTTGACATGGTCGAGATTATCAATAATTATATGGTTGATATGAACAAGGAACCTGTGAAATTTTTTTTGAGTTCAGATATAGCATGTAAGTCTGATGTGGGTGTTGATATGTTGGGGCATATTCATATACCATATTTTTTGAATGGAATCAAATGCTTTGGTGTTCCAAATTATTCTTTGGTATTGAAAGTTGGTACGCCGATTATACTGTTAAGAAATATTGATCCTTCTTCTGGCTTATGTAATGGCACAAGATTAATGATCACAAGACTTGGAGATCGAGTTTTGGAAGCAAAGATAATTTCAGGTAACAATGCTGGTAAAAAAGTTTTCATCCTAAGGATGACACTCACACCATCGGATCCAAGATTACCTTTTAAATTTCAAAGGCGACAATTCCCTTTGATGATTTCATATGCAATGACGATCAATAAAAGTTAGGGTCAATCACTATCTAATATAGGACTTTTTTTGAAAAAACCAGTATTCACTCATGGGCAGCTTTATGTTGCAATTTCTAGAGTGACGAATAGAAATGGTTTAAAAAGTTTGATATGTGATTTTGAAAATACTATACAAGAAGAGACGACGAATGTTGTCTACCATGAAGTTTTTCGGAATGTACAAATTATTGATGCAATGCAAAGCTTTAATTCAGACTAAATATATAAGTCTTGATACATTGCAAAGGTTTTCTATTTCAAGTAATAAATGCAACAAAAGAGGGAGTAGGAGGAATAAAAGAAAAATCAAGAGAGAAGAGAAAGAGAAAGTAAGTCAAGTGATGAATTCTAAAAATTTTGCATCTAACAAGTATCATGTGCATCAAAGAAAAATCATCTATCCAAAATAACAAAGTGGCCTCACAAACTTCCAAGTAATGAATCATGTGCATCAAACAATAATGAGTCAAACAAATTAACAACAACATTCACCAAACAATACAATAACATACTACTGACAAAAATTTAACATCACCAATCAAAAATATTGACATTGAATTTAACAAAAAAATTTATGTCACCAAACAATAATGCAAGGGTACCTGCTGCTAGAATTTGAGGTTGCTTAATGTTAAACAGGATCAAGATCCTACAAACATAATTATGACAAATGGGTGAGAGAGACAGAGAGAAAGAAGGAGATGTAGAGAGAAACAAAAGCAGGAAAGCTAGGGAGGTAGAAATCCACAAAGCAAAAGCAGGAAAGCTCAAAACTCTGCATAATTATAATTATAATCAATTAAAAGCTTAAAAGAAACTGAAACGACCCATAGAAATAGAAAACCACCATGCTTGCTTGATGAAGGAAAGAAGTTGGTTCCAACAAGGAACCGACAAAAGATGGGGAATTCTTGCAGGTTTTCCACTTCAACTCAGCAACATACCAAAAGAGGGAGTAGGAGGAATAAAAGATGATGCATGGTATGTACCAACTTTGCAAAAGAACCACATATTAGGCACAAACACAAACATAACAAAATAAATGGAAATATTTCTACTTCCAAGAGAATCAACCTCCTCTTTAATTGTCTCACTTGCAGAATCACTAGCAGGGTCTTCACACAAGAGAAATTTATCAAGTTTAGGTCGCATATAAGAAAAGTAGAAAATATCAAAAAATCCATGGGCACATTCAACTACGAAACAAAATAAACCATTAGTTGGCCAGAAGAAATATAAGATAAGATTAATAAAAAACAACTTTAAAATGGTCAAAGTTGGTTAATTATTGAAGTTATAAATTGGACATATGTGTGAAATAGAAACTTTAGAGACCAGGTTTACATTTGAAACCGCAGCCATAATTGTCAAATTCAATGATGTTTTATCTATTTCCCACTCTTCCACCAAATTGCACATCCTAAGCATAAATTGCAATGCTTTTGCCTCAAAACAGCAAGTAGAAGTCTACTTGGATGTTGGACCACTAAGAACTTCTCCTCCCTATTGCCCCCATAAGTAATGAAACCACTAAAGAGTTTTGCTCTTTTGTACAACCGTTTGTTATAGAAATATAGTAGTCATTCCAATTTTACGTCAATCTCAATATTCGATAATTTAATCAATCACATGTCTGCTAACTTATCCAACATGCTCTTTGTTAACTAAAGAATTGAGAATTGGATCGTCTTAGTACAAAAGCATATGCTATTTATATATAATCTTTAATCTTTAGAGAACTGATATGTCAGAACAACCATATTTGTGCTCAAAATGGTTGTTTTGACATATCAGTTCTATAAATCTACGGGGAACTATAGATCTACATGGAACTCTCATAATTGTGAAGCTAGAAATAATAGTGACGCAAAAAATAAAGGGATCAGATAAAGACCCCTAAATTATTTTAAGGAATAGTGACCTTGCATGGAACCCATCTCCTTCCCAACCTTTGCCCACATCTCAC
Organism: Canna indica; assembly: GCA_034359265.1. Classification (NCBI taxonomy): domain Eukaryota; kingdom Viridiplantae; phylum Streptophyta; class Magnoliopsida; order Zingiberales; family Cannaceae; genus Canna; species Canna indica. Next base: position 71,303,556 of record CP136890.1, on the reverse strand, counting down.
GTAGTGCAGTAGCCTCCTCCTCCATCTCCTTGAGCCTCTTTTTCATCTCATCGAGTTCCTTAAATGAGTCACAAAAAATGATTAGTAATTAGGGTTAGGGTTCCGAAAGATAGCCATAAAGGAGAACTAGGGAAGGAACCTTAGCAGCGGCCGCGATATCGTCGTGGTGGTGGACATATCGACGTCGGTGTCCATGTCGTGGATCTCGCCATCGTAGACCTCATGCTCCTCATCCTCCATATATTCTCTCGATTCTAGGGTAATCCTATTAGATAGAGAAGAAGGTGGAAGCACCTGATCGGTGCCAACACCCAACTTAGTTATGCATGGTAGGGTTTACTATGATCAAATTACTAAACTACTCTTGGCTTGTGCATCTGCACAATTTGTATATAAGGCCCATTGGCCCAATCAATAAGGAATCCTCGCAAGGAATCTGGTTCGATAAATCAAATCTGAATTGTAATTAATGATTGTATGCAATTGATAAATTTAATTGTGAGAATATATAATGATGATGCTGATGGTGGTAATGATAATAATATAATAATACAATAGTGCTTTTGTAATTGGCTTCAAAATTGTAATTTTTTGTAGGGTAATTACCTAAATATATCCTGAACTATGCACATTATCTCATTTGTGGTCAATTCTAAAATATTACCAAATTATATTCCGAACTTTGACGTTTGTCTCAATTACATTATTCTGTCAACTCTCCGTCAACAACACCGTTAAGACAATGATGTGGCGTTCTCATGTGGATTAAAATAATATTTTTTATTAAAAATATAAAAAATTACTTTAATTTATATCAAATAATATAAAATAATAATTTTTTTTATATATATTAAAGAATCATTCCGAGCCATCTCGATGGTGAACATAGAGTGATTTTTCGATATAAAATATAAAATAATATTTGATATTATTTAATATAAATTGACATAATTTTTTTATATTTTTAAAATAAAAAATATTATTTTAATCCACGTCAGAGCGTCACGTCATCGCCTTAACGATGCTGCTGATGGAGAGTTGACGGGGGATGTAATTGAGACAAATATCAAAGTTCGGAATACAATTTAGTAATATTTTGGAATTATCCACAAATGAGACAATGTGCATAGTTCATGATATATTTAGATAATTATCCTTTTTTGTATTGAAACTATGATGGTGAGAAGGAGATGTCGTCGGTGAGAAAAAACGCAGACGGTGAGGAGAAAATTATTAACCCTATCTATTAGGATCAAATCTAAAAATAAATAGATTGATTTACGGTTTATCTTTTAAATTAAGATTATTTTAATTTTAATTTTATTTCTTAATTTTTATTTTCTTTTTATTTATTGTCCGCGCAATGCGCGGGTGTTATACTAGTATGTTTATAATAATAAAAACGTGCTTCATAAAACAAATAATTGATATGCATGATGAGCAATATGGATGGAGTCACAGTGGAGGCAGTACAAGTCAACTTAGGTCTCACAAGCATAATTAAAAATGTACATTAATTAAAGAAGATATTTGCAATAATGATTACTTAAAATTTCAAGTATTATAGTTTTAATTTTAACCACGCTGAAGAATGAATTGTTTATCTCCTTTGTAATTTATTGGAACTCGTTTTTAGTTTAAAGTTTTTAGTTATTTTTTAAATTCGGAACTATAAGTTTTTTTAAAAAATTATAAAAATGAGAACCAATTTTGACATTCTTATTTTTACATAATAGAATATTATTTAATATTCTATTTAGATAAAACCACGTACTAAATAAATTTTTAAAAAATTATAAAAATCAGCCTCTTTCTTTCCTCTTCTCTCTTCTTCCCACGGTTATCGGTGTCTTATGAGTGCACTATCACCATCAATTTCAATGGACAGAAACGAAACTTACACATCTCTATTCTCTTATTCTGCACCACCGCTAGTGCCTTAGAGGACATTCAGAATCTCTTTTTTTCTCCCTACAAAGACCTTAATACAACTTTAGGAATCTAAGGAGACAAGGATTTTGAGAAGGAAAAAGGGAGAGGAGATGAGAGAATAGAAAAATGTTGAAAAAAGATTTTAGAATTTCATTTCGATTTCGGCTACTAAAAAAACGAGGAGAATGAGAAAGGGGAAGACAACAAGGGATGAATGTTGGCATAGTCCAAATAGTGGTGAATAAAAGATTGAGAAAATACCTAAATATAACTTTTACTTTCAGGTTTAGCATATACTAGCCTACCGTCTAATTTTCGTGGCAGCTCATTAAACTAATTAACCATATTGCATGCTGACGTGTGATAAAAAAATAATTTTTAATATTAAAATTTTATAAATTAAAAATTGGTTCCACCTCTCTTTTCTTTTTCTTCCGCTTCTCGCTGCAGCTTTCCTCCTTCGGAATGGAAAAGGAATTATTTTTAGGCAAAAACTGGCAGTCGAGGGAGGCTATGCTGCCACCGGAGATGAACTCTAGCGTCGATGCTAGGGCCAACCAGTTGTCGCATTCCTTATTTCACGTCGGGTGGGAGCCGTCGAAGCACCATGACGCATGCACATGTGCAGTTCGAGTCGTCGCTCAGCTCCCTCGTTTCATTGCTTTCGTCCAACGTGTAGGCCGACAATGACAGTGTCATCATCCATGAGCTTATCAGCCGACTCGACAACATCTACAACTCAAGGGATATCTCCCCTTCCTTGCGGTATCACAATGCCCACATTTCTTGGCTTCCTGCTATAGCACGCCGCAGAATTCCCCGCCCAAGCAAAACCTTTTCGTTGACCACCACCAGCAGCAGCGCGACCAATCTCAAATATAATTAATTAAGAAAGATGGGTAATGTAAGGAATGGAGAGAGAGAGAGAGAGACCAATTTTTAATTTAAAAAATTTAATTAAAAATTTATTTACAACATGCCACATCGTCAATTTAACGGGCTCCCGACCGAATTAGTCGGTAGACCACAATTAACACAAATATCTTAGTATATGTCTGCATTGAGAAAAAAAGTACATGTCATAATTGAGAAAACATGAAAGTATAAGTTATATTTAGATATTTTTCCTAAAAGGTTTATGTGTTTATTATATTGTTTTGTTTTGTTAAAACAATATTTGAGAGCATCAAGAGCTTACTATCAAATTGATTCCAATTTAAAACTTATATTTAACATGATTTGGTAAATAGTTATAAGCTTTTCAAGTCTAATATTATTTTATAATGTTATATTTTGTAATATTATGAAAGATAGACCTTTTATTATATAAATTTTAAAATATTATTATAATTGTCTTACTTAATCATTATTTAGAAGTTCTCAGTTAATTCAATTGGAACCAAATTAAATTGAATATATTGTCATTATTTTTATTTTCTTTTTAATATTTATGATCAAATCAAATTGACTTTTCTTTGGAAGTAAATAATATCTTAATTTCCGTATTTAGAATTTTCCATTTAAAATGGAATTGAACCATTATTATCACTGTTATTTAAAAGATTATGTGACACAAAAGAAATAAAACTATATAATTGATTAAAAGCATAAAACTTTAGATTTATATATTATTAAAAATTTAATTCGAAAATTAACTAAATACATTAGTTATTTATTTTTAATTTGAAAGAGATGAATTTATAAAATGATTATATACTTTCACATGAATAATTATTCTATAGTAAAATAAAATAAATATTCAAAATGCTTTAAAAAAACATATCAAAGATAAAAATATAGTATTTGACATTGTTTAGTGCTCCAAGTAGAACATATAATAATAAAATGTCATAAAAACCAACAAATTTGAAGAATTCTAATAGCAAGTATAATTCATATATCAATTATTAATTCTCCACTAATTATACATATATGACTTCTCACCAAATTTGGTCCACTGAGTGATGTCTCTACACTAATAATATTAGTGTCATCATCACTGATATGATCATTACTTTCTTTTATATGACTAAGGTTTTGTTTGGATGAGGTGAAATATGACTTAGTAATATATAATTTGATATGGTATGATATGATACTGTAAAAATTATTATCTTGTTTGAGAAAATGGTATAATATGGTATGGTTAAATGACAAAAGCTATGGAAGAGAACAAAGTCTTGGCTAAGCTGATCAAGAATGATAAATAAAAGTCTAATATGATATGGGTATATAAAGGGCATAATAGTAATTATAAATTTTGATTGATAATATTTTAGAAATAAAATTTCATGAAATCATAAGAAATAATCAAATCCATGGTTTAAAATCTTGGCCAAAATTTATGGTTTTCAAACCATGAGATTACCATATCATACCATGATCATTTATTAGAAGTCTTCCCAAACATAAAATTAAATTATATCATACCATGATAAATCATACTTTACCATGAAACAAACAAGGCCTTAATTGCACCACGAAAGGATCTAAACTCATTTCTCTCTTAATAAAATTATGTAAAAGACAATAAACAATAATTATTCTATTTTATATCGTGATTGAATAAAATGATGGACTTCTAAGAATAGCCCAGCGTATATTTAGAAGTCCAAAACATCTTTTTATCACGTTCCTAGCCGATGAATGATGCACGTTGAAAAGCTCGTACGGTGTTGATAGAGCTTTAGAACCTTCTCTCCATTCTGATAAATGGTATCTCATCGATTTATATGGTGCAAGAAATCCTTCTCCATTAGTATAACCAACACCCACTAGGTAATACTTTATTAAAACAAAAATAATGATTCATATTAGAAGTTTCTTGTACAAGGGTTCCAATATATCTAATTATGATTTCAATTGTCATAAGGACTTACCGATAAGGACTTTTAATCTATTCCTCCTATTTAAGAGCATCTCGTAGAATTCTAGAATATGAAGTAGAACATTTCCAGTCGGGCATAACAAAAACAAAGTTCACGTTGGGAGCACAAACACCCAACACATTAGTGGCTATGTCCCCTTTACGATTGCGATATTGAGATTTATCTTCACATGGGACTCGCACCTTAATTACACTACTAGAATAACGATCTTCACCGACGGCTGGTTCCGTTGGTAAGCCAAAGGTGAAGACCATTACCAACGGCAAGCGACGGCCCGACCTGTTGCAATGACGTCGTGGCAGAAAAGAGCGTAGCTAATAACTTAGCGACAACGGAGTCCGACCGTTGCTGGTAACGTATTAGCAATGGCCCGGTCGATCATTGCTAATATGGTATCAGCCATGGCTCAGTAGTGGCCCACCAACTATTGCTAATATCATTATCAGCCACGACTCCGCAACGGCCCTTCTGCTGTTGCGAATATTGATATCAGCTACGGGCCGTCAGCCAAAGTAACGTCGTTGCTGAAAGTCGATTGCCGTTGCTGTAGGTCATCAACCACGGCTTTGAGGTTGCGGCCCAGGAATTACGATAGGCTTTCAACGACGGCTTTGAAACGGACGACCGTGGGAAAGTCGTCGCTGATGACGTTAACCTATAACTGAAAAATTAGAAAATTAGAAATTTCCAATGATACATTTATTTTACCTAATACATAACTCACACACCCATACACACATCCATCCATTCACATACATATACATTCACAACATCATAGATACACCCAAATGTACATCAAAATAATTATATTTATAATTATAATTATCCACAATCGTATAAAAACTGTACGAAATCAAAACTATTGTATCAACACGATATGAATCAAAATTATCGTATCAACACGATACGATCAAAACTATCGTAAGTGAAGTATATTTCAAAATATCCAAACTATCGTAAGTGAACAATATCAAAACTATTGTAAGTCATCCATAACAAAATATCCAAGTAATAACAAGTCAAGTCAAGCCAAGTCATAAACAAGATAAAGTCTCACTGTGGCGGTGGATGATGGTCGGGATCATGCAGCGGGGTCTGCAGTGCCTGAGTGTAGACTGGCATCGAAGGCATGCCAATGTTGGTATGAGCTGAGATATTGCATAACATGACATGCATCTCCACCATCATCTGACTATGATGCTCCATCATCTCACTCTGACGCACGACCGTCTCCTCCAATGTCTCTATCCGGCTCTAATCCTGAGCCTGAGAGGAGGAGGGCCGCTCACCGACGATCGGAGGGGTTGGTGCCCCAAGTGGTTTGAGCACGGCTCGTGCATGACCACTGTCTGTAAAGCCCTATACGCGGCCGTACGTGGTCCCAGCCACCAGTGGCATCGACCCACGCTCGTGTGTCAAAGTCCTCGAGGGTGTCCTCGCATTGCGTCACCATCTGAGTGTAGGTCTCCTACACAAGTTTATATTTTTGTTTCATAATTTTCCAAATTATAAACTTAAATTATAAATAAATATTGCATAATTGAAACAAATATACTTATCAAAATTACTGCAGCATGGGTGTCGATGTACTCTCCTGCCCCATGTCATTAACGGTGTGTCCGCTCGAACACCTCCACCGGGGTGGGTTGTTGGACACTCCCGTCAGCCATCACCCGCGTCTATATTTACGAAACAAATACATCAATTAGTACACCGAGTAACAAATACAATATATAATTGAAATTAAGATATAATACTTACCATACGACTCGTATGCACTACAAATGTTATAGACCTGCTCCTCCCCCGGACATGCAGTTTTTAGCCGATGTTTGGGATACCTCCTGCCACCGCTCCGTCGACCATATCACCATGAGCTGGTCCTAGATATCCGGAGTAATCCAATCGGAGTCGTATCCCCGAGTCTCCGTGATGTTTGTGGTCCCAACTCAGTTCATCACTTGGGACCTGGCCTGCCCCAACTGGCTGTTGTACCTCTGCCGGGAAATAACTTTTGGCTTAAGGTTTTCAAACATGGTCTTAATCTCGGTTTTGATGATAACAAATATGGAACTAATGTTTCAATGAGATATATTTCAGGTTCCATATCGGTTAGCACACGACATCGCCGATCGGAAAAATCGAAGAAATTGGAGAAATCGGCAAGGACGCTTGTCAGCGCTCGGGAATCTTCGAGAAGGGGAGTTTAGGTTTAGGGTATCTAGTTTATATTGTAAATCCTCTTTATGATGCATAAGAATCCAAAAACCTAACCCGAACCCCAAAACATGAAAACCCAGAATCGCCCTGAAAATCACTAAGCCTAGGGAGCTCCTTGGAGGGCTATATGACCTAGATAGTTTCTTGACATAAAAAATGATGATAATTGTTCCTTGGGTTAAAATTAGATAACGAGATATTTTTTAAGAATTTTTGAAAGCCTTTAGCCTACCATTATTTGACCCGAAAAATTAGAAAAGTTTTGTTTCCAAAAATTTATACTAGACCCCAAAAACTATATTTTGATTCTTAAGGATTTCGATTTTTTAGACATTTTTATTGAATCCAAATGGGGGGTAATTCTTATATAACATTTATATTTTAAAATTAATAAATGTTATATAAGTAGACTTAGTGAAGACGGAACCAGAAAACAAACAAACAAAACCAAACTACCCAGTCCAGTCCAGGTTCGGTCGACCGGTCGATCAACCGAATGCTACCAAAAACTGGCAGTAGGCAATTCGATCGACCAGTCGGTCGACCAAAGTTTGCCAAAAAGCGGCAGTAGGTGCTTCGATCGACCAATCGGTCGACCGAATTGAGGATCGCAGAATCGTGACTCTGGGGATTGATGAGCCTGTGACTTATTCGGTCGACCCGTCGATCGATCGAACAGTGCGATTAAAGCACAAAAAGCCGTGGTTGATCCATCGGTCGACCGACGATCGACCGACATGCGACCTAACGGTGGTAACAGCTAGTTTTCTACCCATTGAATCGCCCGTTCAGCTGAGGGGTTATAATACCCCTCACCTAACTTCTTTAAAGCTTCTTAGAGATATTATTAAGCATTTTAAGAAGTGATTTAAGCCTTCAAAGAGATTGATTGCAGCGCGCTCTGCTCTTCCGTCAATATTCTTCTTCAAGTGCCAACTGCTCCTCAACTATGCTACGACTCAAGCTCATTTACTGGCAAGTTGAAGGCTTGGAAAAGAGCATTTAATCTTGGTTTACTCTTTAAGCTCTTTTTATTGTAGTTTTAATTATTATTTGAACTTATTTTCATTGGATTTGAGCTTGTATAAGACCTAAAGTGTAGGTCTTGAAATTGGGTGGTAGCCTTGGTGTTTGAGGTTTAAATCCACCGGTGTAAACGTAGTTTGCTAGGATTAGTTGAGTTGTCCCTTAGGATTGAGGTGGAAGAGTGCTCTCGATAAGAAGACGAAGACTTTCGGGTGTCGAAGTGCCTTAGGTTGCGAGTGAGACTCTTCGAGCCAAAGTCCTCTGTGTAAGGGAAACTATTTAATCTAGTAAACTAAGTTTGAAAATCCTAAGTGAGGTGCTTAATTAGGTAGTGGAGTAGGCATTGGGGCCGAACCACTATAAATTCTTATGTTTGCATTGATATCTTGTTTATTTTAATTGCTTTATCATTTATCGCTTCCGCATTTAGTCGTCGAATTATAATTTGCCTAAAGTAACCAAAGAAATGATTAAAATCAAATTTAGGCTAATTGATTAGTAAACACACTATTCACCGCCCCTCTAGTGTGGCCATTTCAATCAATAATTGGTATCAGAGCGGGTTGTAGTATGAGATTTTACCATCTCGTCTACATCTAGTCTCAATCCGAAAATGGCACTAGCGTCGGTAGTGTCTTCACCTCCTAGGTTCGATGAATCGAACTTTGATCTTTGGAAGTCTAGAATGTACATCTACCTAAAGACTAGAGGTTTTCATGTGTATAACACGATTAAATTAGAATACATTGAACCTAAGGTTGACATGCATGATTGGAGCGAACATGACAAGAAAATGTTTCAATCTAATGGAGATGCTATGTATTCCATTTTTGGTACCTTACCTAATAGCATCCTTAATAAAGTCATGCATTGTACATTGGCATTTGATATTTGGGCAACTTTAAATATGCTATATGATTATGCCAAGACCGAAGAGATTGACACTTCTAATGAAGGTGGTGATGATAATGGTCATCCCCCTGGTACTAATCTTGGTTTTGATGCCGAAAGCATTTCTAGCCAAAGAAGCACAAGCAAGAATCGGAAACGGAAACTTAGGTGCTTCATTTGCCAAGAGATGGGACACAAGAAGATGAATTGTCCTCTCTTGAAGAAGAATTCCAAAAAGAAGTGTGATTCTTCATCCACATCTCAATCAAGTGAAGCCAGACATGACGATGAAGCTACATCAAACTTTTGCCTCATGGGTCTTCAGAATGAGGTATATATACCGTCTTCTAGTCATGATCAAAATAGTGATTCTAGTAGCTCTAAATCCCTTGACATGTCTTATGAAGAACTACTAGAAGAATGCAAAAGAATGTATGTCATGCTTGTAAAAAAGAACAAGGAAAATAGAAAACTAAAGAAAGAAAATTTAAGGTTTAGTTCTCATGTGCATGAACTAGAGAACAAAAAATTGAATACAAGTACAATTGTTTCTAGCCATGATGATTTTAAGCTTGAAATTGAGAATTTAAAAAGTGAGGTAAAAGACTTGAAAAATGAAAATGAAGGTTTGAAATCAAAAATGAAACTTAGGAGTAATGATTTGAAAAATGATTTCAAACTTGAGAATGAAAAATTGAAAGTTGAAAATAACATGTTAAAATCTCAAGTGCATGCATTGCATAAATCCATGAATGATGTGAAAAATGAGATGTTGGCCTTGAGTATGAAAGTTAATACTTTCTCTTGTAATTCTAAGAGTCAAAATATCTCATTTAGGAAACCTCAAAAGAAAAATATTTTCTTTAAGAATGGTCATGCTCATCATAGTTCACATGTCAAGCATTCTAATGATAAATCTCATGTACATAGCAAAAAGGAAAAGAAGTTTAATGGACATTGCTTTTATTGTGGTACTTTTGGGCATGCTATATATGATTGCGCATTTAAGATGAACCCAAGCGGAGTTAAAACACTTTGAGTAGCTAAGCCCTTTAACCCCTAAGGACCCAAAGTCATTTGGGTACCAAAAATATCATCTTCTATTGTAGGGGGAGCTACCACACAAGTATGAATAAGAAATGGATCATTGAAGTTGACCTTGGATTCAAATGAAAAAATCTCCAAGAGATTGAAACTTCAAGTGATCTTGATGCCTTAGGTAAAGTTGGCATCAAAACTATTCTGGTATCATCTTCTAACTTGCATTATTTTACCTTAGTTGAAGACTATGATACTATGCTCAATTCTAGTTGATCTTCGCGCTCTCGATTTATTTTATAAAATGATTTTTGATTTTAATTTCCTGATCTCTTCGGATATCTATGTGGCCTGTAATGGGCCTAAGTGACCTTGTGGTTTCAAATCGTAGGCTCATTGTGGCCTTTCGGTTTTCAACCAATAGGAAAGGTTGGAGATCATGTTTTCATTTATATTTCTCTTGTGGTCTCCTAAAATTCGTTTTGGTATCACTTGACTCTATTTAAAATGGATTTCAAACTATTTAGCATAGTGAACTTTGATAATGATACTTGATGCTTCTCTTTGCTTTTTGGTTTGGTTAGCTTGCTAAGTAGCTATATTTTCTCTAAAAACATTAGTGTAGCTTACTTGCAAGTTATGAGCATTTTAGGAAGGCAAATAACTAGGAAGAAAATGGTATGTTTGGCAAATTATCATGAATAAGATATAACTTCGATAAATTCAAAATCTTAGTGTTATACATCAATGTTTAAGCTTAAATTATATCTCAATACTCATGATTAGAATTGCATGTTAAATCCTTGAATTCTCATGAGTAGGTAGAATTTTAGTACTTAGACAAATTTCATTAAATGAAACTTGCTCTAGTTTGATATTCAATATTAGAGACATTTTTAAGTCCAAACTAGTTAAACATGTTTAGAGATCTTATTTTTTAAATATTTCATATTTTAAGATCTCTTTGATTCATTTTGATATCATGTTAACTTTTCTTGAAAATGGATCTTTACTATCTAGCATAGGTTGAGATTTTTAAATAAAACTTTGCATTGACCATTTGCTATTTAGTAAGTTAGCTTGCTAGTTGGTATATTATTTCATTGTGATACTAATGAAGCCTACTTGCAAGTTGAGAGAGTGGTAAAATTTGGAAGGCTAAAGGAAAATGAAAAGAAAGTAAAAATTTTGAATTTTCTCAAGAAATGAGGTATGAGTTTCATTTTGGTAAAATTTTTGCATAACACCTCTATTTTTTTGATGAAATGATTTCTCTATGCTCATGAATGATCTTGCATGAAAATTGATTGAAATCTCATGAGTAGATAAAATTTTGATACTTAGACAACTTCATGAAATCTTGTTTGAATGAAATGTGCCCTAGGTAGAATCTCATCTTAGAGACTTCATTTTAAGATTGAAACTTAATAAACATGTTTGAGTTCACTCATGATTTGCTTCCTTGTGATTAAAATTAAAAAATCATGAGAAAATTGATCAATTGATAACAAATTCATTTTAGGAGACCTAAAGTTGAGTAGAGTTGACCTAAGTCAACAAATTGACTTAGAAACTTCATTTTAGGTCCAAACTTCATAAACATGTTTAGATTTACTCATGTTAGGTGTTCATATGTTTAAATTTGAAAAACCATGAGTAAATATTAGAATTTGATATTTAGCAAATTCATGTTAACACATGCTTACTTTTGAATGAAATCATGCTAAGGTAAAATTTTGACCAAATGACATCATTTTCATTTCAAACTTGATAAACATGCTTTAAATGACTAAATCTTGATATCTAGAAAGTTTGAATGAGAACTGAAAACTTTTAAAAAATTCCAGTTATTTATGAAAATGTCACTAGAACTCAATGAATGTTAGAAAAATGCAAAAAAATAAAATTTTCTTGATTCTTGAATCTCCATCTTCCTTAAAAAATCTAGTTTATGGCATAAAAAATTCAAAAATCTTGAGTATGAATGTGATTTGATTTGGATTTTTGAAATTGGATTTCAAAACTTTAAAGTATTGTTCTTTCCAAATGTTCATTTTTCCGATACTTTGATTTTTGGTCCAATCTTTGAATGAGACTTCAAGTATGATATTTTGAATTCACTTTTGGTATCGTTCTAATATTTTAGAGAGAAAAATTATTTTAAAATAATTTTTGACTCTTTGACCGATACATGAAAATATCGATACTTGAGTTAGTACATGATTCCTAGTTTTGGTTTTTAACCATCTCTTCATGATAACTTGTATTAATTAGTCTCTCATTCGATATGTTGTTTTCGTCCCTTGATTTGGTTGACTTCGTTTTCATGAAAACTAGTTTTGAAGTCCCAACCTTGACCATAGTTGACTTTTCTAGCCCTTTTTCATTGATGTCAAAAGAGGGAGAAAAATATAGGTAAAGGGGAAGAAAATATGGGAAAATCATGCATATAGATTGGGGGAGTTCTATTATATAGATATGCATGATGATAGGGGAAGAAATCCCTTAGTTGATATCCTTTGTGCTTTAATATATATATATATTCTTAAGGATGTTTGTCATCATAAAAAGGGGGAAATTGTTGGCTTAAGGTTTTCAACCTCGGTCTTAATCTCGGTTCTGATGATAACAAATATAGAACTAATGTTTCAATGATATATATTTCAAGTTCCATATCGGTTAGCGCACGACGTCCCCGATCGAAAAAATCAAAGAAATCGGAGAAATCAGCAAGGACGCTCGTCGTCGCTCGGAAATCTTCGAGAAGAGGAGTTTAGGTTTAGAGTGTCTAGTTTATATTGTAAATCCTCTTTATGATGCATAAGAACCCAAAAACCTAACCCGAATCCTAAAACATGAAAACCCAAAACAGCCCTGAAAATCACTAAGCCTAGGGAGCTCCTTGGAAGGCTATATGATCTAGATAGTTTCTTGACATAAAAAATGACGATAATTGTTCCTTGGATTAAAATTAGATAACGATGTATTTTTTAGGAATTTTTGGAAGCCTTTAGCCTACCCTTATTTGACCCGAAAAATTAGAAAAGTTCTGTTTTCTGAAAATTTGTAGTAGACCCCAAAAACTATATTTTGATTCTTAAGGATTTTGATTTTTTAGATATTTTTATTCAATCCAAATGGGGGGTAATCCTTATATAACATTTATGTTTTAGAGTTAATAAATGTTATATAAGAAGACTTAGTGAAGACGAAACCAGAAAACGAACAAACAAAACCAAACTGCCCAGTCCAGTCCAAGTTCGGTCGACCGAATGCTGCCAAAAACTGGCAGTAGGCAATTCGGTCGACCGGTCGGTCGACCGGAGTTTGCCAGAAAGCGGCAGTAGGTGCTTCGGTGGACCGATTGATCGACCGGATTGAGGATCGTGGAATCACGACTCTAGGGATTGATGAGCCCGCGACTCATTCAGTCGACCCGTCGGTCGATCGAACAGTGCGATTAAAGCATAGCGCTCGGGTGATCGATCCATCGGTCGACCGACGATCGATCGGCATGCGACCGAACGACGGTAACAGCTAGTTTTCTACCCGTTGAACCGCTCGTTCAGCTAAGGGATTATAAATACCTCTCACCTAACTTCTTTAAAGCTTCTTAGAGATATTATTGAGCATTTTAAGAAGTGATTTAAGCCTTCAAAGATATCGATTGCAGCGCGCTCTGCTCTTCCGTCAACGTTCTTCTTCAAGCGCCAACTGCTCCTCAACTCTGCTACGACTCAAGCTCATTTATTGGCAAGTTGAAGGCTTGGAAAATAACATTTAATCTTGGTTTACTCTTTAAGCTCTTTTTATTGTAATTTTAATTATTATTTGAACTTGTTTTCATTGGGTTTGAGCTTGTATAAGACCTAAACTGTATGTCTTGAAATTGGGTGGTAGCCTTGGTGTTTGAGGTTTAAATCCACCAGTGTAAACTTAGTTTGCTAGGATTAGTTTAGTTGTCCCTTAGGATTGAGGTGAAAGAGTGCTCTCGATAAAAAGGCAGAGACTTCTGGGTGTCGAAGTACCTTAGGTTGAGAGTGAGACTCTTCGAGTCAAAGTCCTCTGCGTAAGGGAAACTATTTAATCTAGTAAACTAAGTTTGGAAATCCTAAGCGGGGTGCTTAGGTAGTGGAGTAGGCATTGGGGCCGAACCACTATAAATTCTTGTGTTTGCATTGATATCTTGTTTGTTTTAATTGCTTTATCATTTATCGCTTCCGCATTTAGTCGTCGAATTATAATTTGTCTAAAGTAACCAAAGAAACGATTAAAATCGAATTTAGGCTAATTGATTAGTAAACACACTATTGATTAGTAAACTCGTGCTAGAGCATGTCCACGTGCTCACTGGGCACATGAGACCACGTGGGCCATGCCCCATGCTTGTACCGTCAGATCGTCCCCGATATAGTCCTCGGGACATCCTCTTGCTTGAACCTACACAACAAAAATAAAGTACAAATATTATATTATGATACAATTAATTATATATAATTAATAATTCGTAATACATTACCGCTCACCGATCACACTAAAAAAGTCTACGTGACTCTACGGTTGGTGGAGGCTGAATTCTATTTTTCCCTCGATGGCAGGAGGATCAGCGGCAGGAGCAAGTGCGGCAAAATTTGGAGTCTGCCTGATCGAAGACTCTGGAACTCTGGCTGACGTTCGGTGATAACCTCGACCCACCATAGCTGTTGAATAAGCATATAATTAGATTATATATATAGTAGGGATATATTTAATAGAAGATATACTTATAATTATTCCTCATCATTTGAGTAATAGTCTTTGAATTATTCTTCATCTCCACCTTCCTCAACTTCATGATCATCATCATCAACATATTCAACTTAAATAACTCTGTGTCCGCATCCTCGAGTATTCGACTTATACGATTTACTGCGGGAGGATCATCTTCTTGATAAAAATTATCTATCACATTAGGTATCGACTCATTTTCTTCCGCTGTCAGATCAATTCTTCCACTAGCTCTAGTCTTACAACTACACGCCAATATGCTCTATTTTTATTTCGAGTCGGATACTTTGCATAATATACTTGTTCGGCTTGTGATGCCAATATAAAACGCTCATTTGCTGCCAATTTCGACTTGTAATTAACCTCGAGAAGTTTGTATTTTGGATGAACTTCCTTGCCCCTATCTGTTGTATCGAACCAATGACATTTAAATTGGATAACTAATTTCAAGCCAAAGTAGTGCAATTCTATCACTTCTTCCAACAGTCCATAAAAATTCATATCATATTCAATATACGTTGTCCCTTTCACGCAGACCCCGACATTCATAGTTTTCTTCGTAAACGTATATTCAACCGTGTAAAATTTATACACATTAAAAAAATATCTGCTATAACACGACATTTAATCATCTCCTCTATTTGTCCAGGTTACAATCATCTCCCCTGAGTAATCTTTTTAGGGGAGGTTTGTGTAATATTTTACAAAACTCAAGGGAGGTTTGTGTAATCTTATTTCGTAATAGGAGAGGTTTGTGTAGTCTTTTACAAAACTCAGGGAGGTTACAAGATAAAATTACCTATAGATGGGAGGTTAGTGTAATTTCACTAAACCTCAAGGGAGGTCAGTGTAATTTACCCTTAATTATATGTTATGTTGCATGATTGTTTAATTATGAGCATGTATTGGTTGATTATGTGGAGAGTATGATTAATTAAGTTGATTTAAGTTAGCGGATTCGATTCGACTTGAGGCGGATGCGGGTTGGTTAAAAGGGTTTAGAGGGGTTAGAGTTGAGGAGGGAATATAACACCCCCTCCCCTTGGCTTGTGGCTCCCTATTTGGAGCCACACAAAATTTTGAGAAGAGGAGCCAGCTGCCAACCAAGCCGCCAGCCGGCCCCCTTCTCTCTCCCTTGGAGCCGCCACCCAAAGCCTTCTTCTTCTTCCCTCTCCTTCTCTCTTCCTTCCCTTTGGAACTGAGCCGAGAGGAGCCAGTCGAAGCCAGCCCCTCTCTCTTCCTCTCTCTCCCTCTCTCCAAGCTGGCGGCTTGGAGTGAGCCGCTGCCCCTCTTGTCCCCTCACTTGAGGTGAGCCGCCATCTTTTGAAGCTAGATTCGAGGGCCATAATCCGGGAATTCTCCCTTATTCATCCTTCCTAATTAGGTGAGTGATTTTACCCTCTCTCTTTCGAGATTTCTTCGAATTCTTGAAGCCGTTCTTGGCGGCTTATCGTTCTTGAATTATTTCGATGATTTCTCAAGTTCTTGCCGTGTTTTCTTGTGGTTTGTGCTTGAGGAGGCCCTAAACTCTCCCCTATGGGGCTCGGCAGCCCTAGGGTAAACCTAGGGGTGCTCAACCAAGGGGGAAATCGGGGTTGCTCTCAAGGTGTTCGATGAAATACCCGAATGAGCGTTTTTGTTACCTCGATGTGCAAATTTTGATTTCTTTACCTAAATAGGTTCTTGATTTATGGATTGCATGCCTTAGATTTAAATCTATGATTTTTGGGTAAAATCATGTTATAGGATCAAGATCTTGATATTTATGCCATGGGGATTCTTGGGAAGAGATTCTTAATCTTGATGTTTGTTTCCTGATTAAGATGTTGTAGATTCTTGTTAATCTTGATTAATAGGCATGAAATCTGTGAAATTAATCTTGAGATTAGTATTATGTCCTAATGATAATTAAGGATTTAATTTTTGTTAATTTTCGGATTTAATTTCATGATATGCTGAAAATGAATGTTGCTGGAATTTTATGTTGAGATGATAAATATGTGCTATTTTTAGATTGCTTGCTGTGGTGTGTATTACTCTGATATAGTCATGTAACCTATCATTTCGACCAGAAGATATAGTTTGAAAATATAGGACACACTTTGGAGACTTCATTCGGGTTAGATACATCAGTACTGGGCACAACGGTAAGCTAAAAATAAAATCCTAATCTTGGTGATTTAAATTTTAATTGCATAATTAAAATTGGGTTAATGGTCAACATAATCTGTTACGAACCAACACATAAAGTTTGCTTGAAATAAAACCACACGAGTTCTTGACATTTCGGGTCTAGGAGTTGGGGTCGGGTTTTGGAGTGTTGAGACATTTTCCAATAGGATCACCCCAAGGACACTATAGGAGAGTCATGACTTAGGTCATGGTATGCCATATCTTTATGAATGACAGTGAGGCTCGTAGAGGAGCCGAGTTGTGGGCTAAGTTCGGGAGGTTGGATGACTAATTCCCAACTTGTAGAACAAGTTCGGAGGGCCTACCCGATTATCCCCGAGGTGGTTTTAAGGAATAAGTTCGGAGGGCCTTTCCCGATTATTCCTGTGATATATTTTAAGAGTAAGCTCGGAGGGTCTACCCGATTACTCTTGTGATATATTAAAGGGGAAAGTTTAGACGGGTGAATCCTGATTGTCCCTACGCATCTCGTGGAGCAAGTTTGGAGGGTTTTTCCTGATCGCTCCTGAGTTTATTTATACTAGGATAAGTTCGGAGGCCCTTCCCGATTATCCTGGTATGTGTTGTTGCCTTAGGGTATGATAGGCTTAGGCATGTTGTTCTTCACCGTTTGGGTGTTGGCTGCCTTCGGTCAGGTGGTGGCAGGATTGCTTGTTAGCAGGTCACTCCTTTATGACTGTTTCCTGCTTGAGTCAGGAGTTTTACCTTATGCATTCTATTTTGTGATATTTTTTTTGTGAGGGTTGGTAGAATCGCTCACTGAGTTCTTCGAACTCACATGTTGTTGTTGTTTTGTTTTTACAGAGCCTAACCGGTGAGGTGGGATGGAGCACTTGGCGCAGTTGGAGGACAGAGGAATCACATGATCTCATAGCAATCCTAGTTAGGGGTCGTAGTCGAGTTTGTAGTAGGTTGTTATGCACTTTTGTTTTGGTATTTGGAGTTATAGTCCCGTGAGGATATTCATGTTTTATTCAATTTTTATTTGTTAAAAGAATTGTTGCTCTTCGATTTATTTATTTCCACACTTGAGATATTTATTTAAAACCTTGTTGTTTAAAAATGAATCTGTTCTGGTTCTTTTTATTAATAAAAGTTGTTATTTATTTTGCTATTTTATGAGTTGACATGTGCATGGGCTACGGGGTATAGGCATGTATATCCTGGCCGATCACATGACCCTGTATTTAGGGCGTGACAATGTGGTATCAAAGCATGTGGTTCGGTCTGACTACGACCTAGAGTTGTCATCGTATAGGGCATTGCTAGTGTGTCAGTATACGATAGGGGTATGTTATGAGATCAATAGGCTAAGTCTGCACCTCAGCGCGACTCGTGGTTAAGTTTGCAAAATGTTAGGGTGAATTCAATTGCTTGATTATGATTTGTTTTTTTCTGGTGATTCCAGATTGATGAAGGCCTTTGATGCCGCTAGGAGCGGTAGTGACAGTAACTCTACTGAGCGCCGGGGCCGGGGCCGGGGTCGTGGGAGACTACCGCAGGTCCTAGAGGAGGTGGGACATGATCACATGATTGTACAGTTGCATGGCCGGGTGGCTGAGCTGACAGAGGGACACCGCAGGGAGCAGGAGCTGAGGCAGCAACCACAACCAGTACCAGCAGTACCCGCAGCACCAGAGGTGATCCAGCCAGTAGCACAGGTGGTAAGAGCTGCCAAAGCACCTTCATATGCAGATTTGGTTGCATTCAGGCCACCGGAGTATACAGGGATAAATCAGCGGGTGGAGGTCACCAGTTTACTGGGAGATTGCTATGAGCAGCAGATGCACCACCCCCTGCTTCACACCTGGAGTGATCGAAGAGCAGCAGATGCACCACCCCCTACCTAGGAGGAGTTTAGAGCTACTATGGTGGAGAAGTACATGCCGATGAGCGTCCGGGATAGGTGGGAGAAAGAGTTCGAGCTACTGCGTCAGACGGGCAGTATGTCAGTGACAGATTATGAGATGGAGTTCACTCAGCTCCCGAAGTACCATCCCACCTTGATAGCCACAGAGACTGCCAGGGTCAAGAGGTTTGTTGAGGGGTTGAGGCCGCATATCGCCGGACTGATCCATTACACTGAGGACACTTCCTTTGCTCGGGTTGTAGATGAGGTGCTCCGAAAGGAGGCGTCGGTACCAACATACAGGCATGATGGTCCCCAGAAGAAAAAGTTTCGGCCCCATCCTTCGGGGGGTCGGCCAGCTCACTCAGAGGGAACTTTTAGGACAATAGATCCACCGCGGGGCGGAGGTCATAACAGTTTCAGAGGCCACATGGGTTCAGGACCAGAGGCATCATCTGGAGGTTCGTAGCGGAGATTTGGGCCGCAATAGTGTAACTAATGTCACAGGAGGCACTGGGAGGCTTGCTGGGGACGTTCTGAAGTATGTTTTAGCTATGGGCAGACTGGACATTTCGGAAAGGATTATCCTAGCAAGGGCAGTCAGCAATCTGATCAGACCAGAGGAAAGACACCAATGTTAGTGGGTTCCGTAGCTCAGAGGGGTCAGACTCAGGGAGGAGGCCAGCGAGCTGGTGGTTTAGAGAGGTTCGCTGCACGGGTGTTTGCTATGAACCAAGAGGGAGCTGAGGCGTCCAGGGCAGTGGTGTTAGGTAATATTGTTGTTGGGTCTGCCATTGCATATGTGTTGTTTGATCCGGGTGCTATGCACTCTTTTGTATCTGCTTTGTTTGCTGCTAAGTTGTCAGGGGTACCTTCTGTGCTTGAGTTACCTATTGTGGTGTCTACGCCTACGGGCATTTCTGTTATGGCAGAGATAGTCTTTCAGGGCTGCGAGATTGTCATTTGTGGGCATGTGTTGATAGCCGACTTGACACTCCTGCCGATGGTGGAGCTTGACGTAATTTTGGGCATGAATTGATTGACGGACCATTTTGCCCCAGTGGGTTGTAGGGCTAAGACTGTGACCTTCAGTAAGCCCGGATTGCCCCAGTTTACCTTCTAGGGTGACGGAAGAGGAGAGTCGTTGATGACAATTTTAGCTCTTAGGGCTCGGAAGTTTCTTCTGGGCGGTTGCCAGTCTTTCTTGGCCTTTGTGTCTGTGGCAGAGGGAGGCGGAGGTGCGTCTAGGGACATCGGGGGAACGCACGTGGTGTGCGGGTTCTCTGATGTATTTCCGGAGGAGTTAACAGGGTTGCCTCCAGAGAGGGATATCGAATTCTGTATTGATTTGCAGCCAGGGTTGAAGTTGATCTCCATTATGACGTACCGGATGGCGCCAGCTGAGTTGAGGGAGTTAAAATCCTAGTTGCAGGAGCTGCTTGAGTTGGGTTTCATCCTCCCAAGTGTTTCTCCTTGGGATGCTCCAGTGATCTTTATGAAAAGAAAGATGGGTCCATGCGGATGTGCATTGATTACCGGCAGCTTAATAAGGTAATGGTGAAGAATTGGTTCCCGCTACCCAGGATTGATGATTTGTTTGATCAGCTTCAGGGAGATCAGTGGTTTTCTAAGATTGACCTGCGATCAGGGTATCATTAGTTGAGGATCCGGGACAATGACGTCCCCAAGACTATTTTTAGGTCGAGGTATGGGCACTTTGAATTCCTGGTGATGTCCTTCGGGCTAACTAATGCACCTGCAGCATTTATGGACTTGATGAACCGGGTGTTAAGAGAATACTTGGATAAATTTGTAATTATGTTCATTGATGATATCTTGATTTATTCCAAGAGCATGGAGGAGCATGTTGAGCACTTGCAGATAGTTTTAGAGACTCACCGGGAGCACCGCTTTTATGCTAAGTTCTCCAAGTGAATCTAGCATGTGGGTTCCTCCTTAATGCACAATCTCTAGCCATATGCCCAAATATACCGCATGAAAAACAACTTCCATTAAACTTTCTTCTATTGTGTGTGTGCGCATGGAAGTATGATGACTTTCTAGCATGGACAACCTTAGGCATGGCATGCTGTAAGGTTGTCATTTTTTCATTTAGCATGCAAAGTTTCTTTTTTAGACTTAGCATGCTATCATTCAAGTGCTCTACTTGATCACTTAAGTACTTGTTTTCATCTTCCAATTTTTTGTTTTCATTTTCAAAGTTTTTCTTAGCATCATCTAGGGCATGCCTTTCTTCCTTAAGAGTATCTACTTCTTTCCTTAATGCATTGCATGAGAGTAGCAATTTATCATTTTCAAGTTCTAAAGATTTGTTGTCCTTTTTAAGCTCTTTAAACTTTTTCCTAATAGCATTAAATTCATCATGCATTTGATCAAATTCATTTTCTTGTTCTTCTTGTGTAAATGAAAGCTCACCAAATGTAAATCTTACCTCGTTGTCATTTGCCATCAAGCAAATATTTGCATTTTCACTCTTGGAGTCTTCTTCACTTGATGAGGGCTCGCTTTTATCCCATGAAGCCATCATTGCCCTCTTCTTCTTCTTCTTGTATTTGTCCTTTTTGTGAGGGTTGGAGGTGGAAGCCATCTTGAGAAGTGGGCAATCCTTCCTTAGATGCCCGATTTTGTTGCAATTAAAGCATGTGTAGCCTCCTCTTCCCTTTCTCATGCCTCCTCTCATGAAGCTCGTGAATCTTCTCGCCAACATTGCCATTTTTTCAAAGTCATCCGTCTCTTCCTGGGATGATGAGGATTCTTCACCCCGGTGTGATGCTTTTAAGGCAATGGTCTTGCCTTTGGGAGCATCTTCCTCCTTGTATTGCTTCATATGGGTCTCATGTTCCATGAGAGACCGAATGATCTCGGTGATCTTCAAGGTGCTCATATCCTTTGCTTCCATGATTGCGATGACCTTGGGCTCCCAAGCTTTTGGAAGGGAATGAAAGAGCTTTCTTACCTTCTCCTCTTCCCTTATCTCTCTACCAAGGTTAGTTAATCCATTTATAATATTTTGAAATCGAGCATACATAGCATCAATAGATTCATGAGATAACATTTTGAACATTTCATAATCATGCATGAGTAGGTTTATCTTAGACTCCTTAACTTGTGAAGTACCTTCATGTGTAGTCTCTAAGACTTTTCAAAGTTCATATGCAGACTTACAAGTAGAAATTCTATTGAACTCATTAATTGATAGACCACAATATAATGCATTGACAGCATTTGCATTTGCATTAAAGAGTTTAATCTCTTCTTAGTCCCACTCATCCATATCCTTAGTTGGTTGCTTATACTCTACTTGTATCATTCTCCATACATCCATGTCTAGTGATTGTAGGAAGCCATTCATACATATCTTCCAATAGGCATAGTTGTTTCCATCGAACAATAGTGGAGTATGAGTAGATGACTCTTGAGCTGGTTGGATTTCACTAGTCATTCTAACTTGTAGGGTAGATGGTTAGATCTAATCCTACGACCTTGCTCTGATACCAATTGTTGATTGAAATCCCACACTAGAAGCGAGGGCTAAATAGTGTTGGGTTACTTTAACAATTAACTTCAATTTCTTTTTTACTCAATTACTACTTCAATCGAATGTAAGTGCAACTAAGTGATTTCGTTAGCGAGTATGAAATACAAGTATAAGCAAACATACGAAAGTATAGTGGTTCGGCCAACCGCCTACTCCACTACCTTGTCTCCACACCAAGGATTTCTAACCAAGTTCTTTATAGAATTTGTGTTTCCCTTTGAATACAACCGACGACTCGATTCTCAACCCTTTGAGAACTCCTCAAACCTATTCACCTAGGCAAAACACAATTTTACAAAGTAAACCCTAAGTGTTTACACTAGCATACCTAGCAAGCTAATCAATGAAAATAAGTTCAAATAACAATTAAAATTATAATGAAAAGAGCAAAAGAATAAACCAAGACTAAGTGCTCTTTTCCAAGCCTTCAATGCCTCCAACTCGCCAAGACGTTGAGTTCGAATCGAAGTCGGAGTTTTAGGGAAGATGAGCGCTTGAGAAGTTGTTGATCAAAGAAGTGAGCGCAAGCCAATCAAGCTCTAGAAGGCACAAATCACTCTTTGAAAGCTTATCTTAGTTGTTAAGGAGGATTAATGAAGGTTGGTGAGGGGTATTTATAACCCTCTACAGAACGCCTTCTCAACGGGCATTTTTTTGCCCGTTGGACGCCGACCGGTCGCTTGCCGGTCGATCGTTGATCAACCGACCGATCAACCGCCCAGCGACCGCTGGCATTCTGCGCTTCTGTCGCTCTGTTTGGTCGATCGGAGGGTCGACTGACTGTGTCGCGATTTAGCTCCTCTGCTATCCGATCGACCGATCGGTCAATCGAAGTGAACACTGTCAGTTTTTGGTCTCGTTCGGTCGATCGACCGGTTGACCGAAGTAGCCACTACCAATTTTTAGAATTCTTCGGTCGACCGAAGTAGCCACTGCCGAATTTTTTCATTATTCGGTCGATTGACCGATCGACTGAAGTGGCTACTGCCATTTTTCTGCCTTGTTCGGTCGACCGAACCTGGGCTGAGGCTAATTTTTACATTTTCTTTGTTACATGCTTTTTCATGAGTTTTGTTACCAAGTTTTAACTTGGATAACTTTACAAATAGGCTTGGGATGAGATCCTAGGGATATATTACAAGGTATCTACTTAACCTACATCTGAACCTTTATTGACAATATTTTCTTTCGTATCTCCAAGCAAAGTTCGCTGAAGTTCGCGTTCTTATCGCAATCTCAACCTGAACTCAAAACTTCACACATATATTAAATACTTGTTTGTTATCATCAAAATGAAGATCGAAGCTTAAGGAGGGAACCCTTAAGCCAACAGATGTATCGTGACCTAAGGTAAAATTATTGGTGGAAAGGTATGAAAAGAGAAGTGGCTGAGTTTGTGTCTAAGTGTCTGGTGTGTCAGCAGGTGAAGGCTGAGCATTTGAAGCCGGTAGGGTTGCTCCAGAACCTAGAAGTACCAAAGTAGAAATGAGAGAAGATAACCATGGATTTTGTGACAGGATTGCCAAAGTCTGGGAAGCGCAATGATTCTATCTGGGTAGTGGTCGATCGCCTAACCAAGACTTCGCATGTTATACCGGTCAGGATGACCTTTTCAGCTGAGCAGTATGCATGGTTGTTCTTGGATCAGATCGTCGCATATCATGGTGTTCCTGTGATGATCTTCTCAGATCGGGGTATTCAATTCATAGCTCATTTTTGGCAATCATTCCAGGAGGCTTTGGACACTCAGGTTCGGTTCAGTACCGTATTTCACCATCAGACAAATGGTCAGTCAAAGCGAACTATTCAGACGCAGGAAGATATGCTGAGGGCATGTGTCCTAGACCTGGAGGGCAATTGGGAGAGGCACTTACTTCTGATTAAGTTTGCCTATAATAACAGCTACCACAACAACATTCGAGATGAGTCCCATGTGATCGAGCCTACTGTAATGGAGGTGGATTCAACAGTCTCTTATGAGGAGCGACCAATTAAGGTGCAAGACCGAGAGATTTGAAAGTTGAGTTCCAAGAAGATCCCCTTGGTTAAGGTCAGATGGGAGCACCATTCCGGCCAGGAGGCCAACTGGGAGGTGGAGCAGGATATGAGGGAGCGTTATCCTTCAGTGTTTGATGATTTCGTGATTCCTTAATTTTCTTTTCTGAAATTCGAGGACGAATTTTTTTTAAGGAGGGAGGATTGTAATATCCTAGAAATTTTATTTTTATTTTTATTTTCCTTTTATGGTTTGTGTTTGCCGGCCTAGCGGACTAGTTCGAGGTCGAGCTGAGTCGACTCATGATCCGGTGAGAGCTTGTGAGCTCAGGTAAGTAGGATATGAATTATATGAATTTTGCTTGCATAAATAGATTTATTTAATTATATGTTATGTTGCATGATTGTTTAATTATGAGCATATATTGGTTGATTATGTGGAGAGTATGATTAATTAAGTTGATTTAAGTTAGCGAGTTCGGGTTCGGCTTGAGGCGGATGCAGGTTGGTTAAAAGGGTTTAGAGGAGTTAGGGTTGAAGAGGGAATATAAACCCCCCTCCTCTTGGCTTGAGTCAAGCCGCCATCTTTTGAAGTCGGATTCGAGGGCCGTCATCCGGGATTTCTCTCTTATTCATCATTCCTAATTAGGTGAGTGATTTTACCCTCTCTCTTTCGGGATTTCTTCGAATTCTTGAAGCCGTTCTTGGCGGCTTATCATTCTTGAATTATTTCGATGATTTCCCAAGTTCTTGTCGTGTTTTCTTGTGGTTTGTGCTTGAGGATACACTAAACTCTCCCCTCTGGGGCTCGGCAGCCCTAGGATAAACCTAGGGGTGCTCGGCCAAGGAGGAAATTGGGGTTGCCCTCAATGTGTTTGATGAAATGCCTGGACGAGCGTTCTTGTTATCTCGATGTGCAAATTTTGATTTCTTTAACTAAATAGGTTCTTGATTTATGGATTGCATGCCTTAGATTTAAATATGTGATTTTTGGGTAGAAGTCATGT
Organism: Canna indica; assembly: GCA_034359265.1. Classification (NCBI taxonomy): domain Eukaryota; kingdom Viridiplantae; phylum Streptophyta; class Magnoliopsida; order Zingiberales; family Cannaceae; genus Canna; species Canna indica. The sequence continues at coordinate 71,278,191 of CP136890.1, read as the reverse complement.
TATAGGATCAAGATCTTGATATTTATGCCATGGGGATTCTTGGAAAGGGATTCTTAATCTTGATGTTTGTTTCTTGATTAAGGTGTTGTAGATTCTTGTTAATCTTGATTAATAAGCATGAAATATGTGAAATTAATCTTGAGATTAGTATTTTGTCCTAATGATAGTTAAGGATTTGATTTCTGTTAATTTTCAAATTTAATTTCACGATATGCTGAAAATTGAATGTTGCTGGAATTTTATGCTGAGATGATGAATTTGTGCTGTTTTTAGATTATTTTCTGTGGTGTGTGTATTACTCTGAATATAGTCATGTAACCTATCATTTCGACCATAAAACATAGTTTGAAAACATAGGACACACTTTGAAGACTTGATTCTGATTAGATACATCAGTACTGGAAACAACGGTAAGCTAAAATCAAAACCCTAAAATAAAACCCTAATCTTGGTGATTTATATTTTAATTGTATAATTAAAACTGGGTTAAGGGTCAACATAATCTTTTATGAACCAACACATAAAGTTTGCATGAAATAAAATCACACGAGTTCATGATATTACGGGTCTTGGAGTTGGGGTCGGGTTTTGGAGTGTTAAGACACTTTCCAATAGGATCACCCCTAGGACACCGTAGGAGAGTCATGACTTAGGTTATGGTGCGTCATATCTTTATGAATGCCAGAGAGGCTCATAGAAGAACCGGGTTGCGGGCTAAGCCCGGGAGGTTAGATGACTAATTCCCAACCTGGAGAACAATTTTCGAGGGCCTTTCCTGATTGTTCTGGTTTGGCCTCGTGGGATAAGTTTTGAGGGCCTACTCGATTATCCCCGAGGCGGTTTTAAGGAATGAGTTCGGAGAGCCTTTCCCAATTATTCCTGTGGTATCTTTTAAGAGTAAGCTCGGATGGCCTACCCGATTACTCTTATGATATATTAAAGGGGCAAGTTCGGATGGACGAATCTCGATTGTCCCTACGCGTCTCGTGGAGCAAGTTCGGATGACATTTCCCGATTGCTCCCGAGTTTATTTATAATAGGATAAGTTCGGAGGTCCTTTTCGATTATCCTAGTATGTGTTGTTGCCTTAAGGCATGGTAGGCTTAGGCATGTTATTCTTCACTGTTTGGGTGTTGGCTGCCTTCGGGCAGGTGATGACCGAATGGCCTATTAGCAGGTCACTCCCTTGTGATTTTTTCCTGCTTGAGTCAGGAGTTTTACCTTATGCATTCTATTCTGTGATGTTTTTTTTGTCAGGGTTTGTAGAATCGCTCACTGAGTTCTTCAAACTCACCCGTTGTCGTTATTTTGTTTTGCAGAGCTTGATCGGGGAGGTGGGCTGGAGCACTTGGCGCAGGTGGAGGGCAGAGGAGCCACATGATGTCATAACAGTCCTAGTTAGGGATCGTAGTCGAGTCTGTAGTAGGTTGTCATGCACTTTTGATTTGGTTTTTGGAGTTGTAGTCCCGTGGGGACATTCATGTTTTATTCAATTTTTATTTGTTAAAAGAACAGCTGCTCTTCGATTTATTTATTTCCGCACTTGAGATATTTATTTAAAATCTTGTTGTTTTGAAATGAAAATTTGTTTTGGTTTTTTTTATTAATAAAAGCTGTTATTTATTCCGCTATCTTATGAGTTGACATGTGCATGGGGTAGGCTACGGGGTATAGGCACGTATACCCTGGTCGATCACGTGACCCTGTATTTGGGGTGTGACACGACACTAGTCGTGATGGTGCACTAACAAACTCAAATATTCTCTCATCTATTTCAGCTCTGTGATCTTTGCTGTAAGCCTGAATCTAAGTAGCTAGGGAAATCACGATTTTGTAATCTCTCCAATTCCTAGTCGTTATGAATAGAGTATTGTTACACTATCTCAATGTCAAATATTTCAATGAATTGTTCCATCTTTGGACAATTGAGTAATACGTACAATTGTTGCAAGTGTCATCTAGTACTCTTAAGAAATTCTAGATTTTAAAATGATGATAAATAATCACTACTAGAAAATTGCTCTTCTTCGACGGAAACGACGGTAGCAAAACCGTCACAGAAGATCTTCTGCGACCGCTACGACAGTAGCAAATTACTGTCGCGAAAGATCACGTTGCAAAAAGTTTACGGCGGCAAATTGTGCCGTCGTAATATTGCGATGGCATTGCTACGACTGCGGCGGTAGCAGAAGATGGTCTTCTACTACGGCTACGACGGTCGCAATGCCGTAGCTAATGATGGTCTTCTGTTACCGAAATCACGGTAGCAAAATGGTAGCAGATATCAATTTTATTTTTTTTTAAAAATAAAATAAAATAAAAATATTATATTTATAAGGATCAGTGGTTCACTACTAGTAAAATCCCTTGTAGTCAAATTATATCTTCCTCAATTATTATTCCAGATCCATATTTTCCTGTCTACGAAATAGAAATCAACTTGACACCCGATAACTAAACACATCACCTCCTAAGATTTATTGTTCAAATAAACAAAATGAATGGGAGCAAAGAAAAAATTAAGCATGTCAAATTGACAGTAAACAATTAAATTTGACAAGGAATTAAGTGGATAGTAGTAAGCAATAGTATAATCAAAATAGAAAAACGAGCTTGTAATTAAAATCACATTACAATTTTGATAATACTTAACAGCCAATGCATGTTCTATTGTTCAACACAATATCTGACACTTAAATGAGTTGATTTAAAAGTCTCTATCAGAACCAACCATTTAAGATAACTAAACAACTCTAGCAAACTAGGAAAAAAACTTGACATCTTACCAAAATAAATGTTTTTCTCAACTAACTAGGATTACAATGCCCCAGTGACTGAGTGGTGTACTCAATTCCCTTGGATTTGCTCCCAAGTTTGAGGCCAGTAGCCCAGCCACCAACTTCAACACCATAGCCGAAAATTTGGCATGTTACATGGAGATAAAAACATGCAGGGTAAGCGGACTTGAATGTTTTCAGATATCTAGCAAAGATTGCACCCAATGGAAGCAAATTCCCCAGCTCACAACGTTCAAAACTCCATGCACCTACATGACAAGCAACATTGAACATTAAGATACGTTGGGAACTCCTATAAAGATATAATAGTGAAAACTAGTTGCCTGCCCCAGAGGAACTGCAAAACCAAATCCGCCAAGCTTCCAAGCCCCACTTAACGTAATAAAGACAGTCTGAGCGTATAAGGATATCAATGATAAATTCTGTTAGGAATTGATTCAAATTGGGTCCGACCCGAATCCAATAAGTTTGATCGGATCCAAATCAGAGTTTACATGATCAAAATATGAATGAATACAACAACAACAAAAAAGGACTGCTCATCTCTGGGCTCAGCCCGGCCAAGATGGGCCGAGCCCACCTACTCCAAGGCTAAATGCAATACAGGTCAGCAGGCGAACAAGTCAAGCACCGGTAGCATTAATGAGTGGTTCCTGGACTTTGGGTGTTCCTATCACATGACTACACACCGGATGACATTTGCGGATTATCGGCGCACCAATGGTGAAGTAGTTTGTGTCGGCAACAACGTACCTTGCAAAGTTGTCGGATTTAGAACGGTAAAATTAAATTTGCATGATGGCATGACAAAGATCCTAGCAAATGTTCGTCATGTCTCGAAGCTAGGAAGGAATCTAGTGTCTCTTTGACTTCTTGACATTAGGGGCTACACGGCATCCTCTGCAGGAGGAGTCTTGGAGGTACACGATGGAGCCACGACGGTATTGAAGGTTCTTAAGACGTCGAACAATTTGTACAAGGTAGACAGATCCATCTTTCGTGAAGCAGTCCAGATACCGAAGCAAAACACAACAAAATCAAACACCATGTCAGGTATAAATTTTGCTTTCAGGGTAACCCTTTCTAAGAGATACACAATGAAGGAGGAGACTTGGAGGATCATGTGAGTTCCTAAATCCAAGCAGGAAGCTAATTTGGCCACTTGAGCATTGATTCGACATAGGCCCCTGTACGGGCTTTGTGGGAGAGGAAGACGACTTTTGAGGACTGAATGACCCTAATTTTTAACAAAGAAGGACTTGTTAGGAATTGACTCAAATTGGGTTTGACCCGAATCCAACGAGTTCGATCGGACCCAAATCAAAGTTTACATGATCAAGATATGATTGAATACAAAAGAAGAAAAAAAAGATTGCTCATCTCTGGGCTCGGCCCGGCCAAGATGGGCAAGCCCACCTACTCCAAGGCGCCATGTGCACAGCATATGGAGATGGTGCTGCCAATTCGAGGGAGCAAGAAGCTTTCAAATGATAAAGATGATAAAGATGGAGGCAGCAACAATATTTGATATTTAAATATATCATGTTGACCGGTCAAGATGATCAACATAGAGCACCATGTGAACGTGGCATGCAATTTGATAAAGCCTTAAATTTCGTAAATTGCGTGATCAACATGAACCATGCAGCAGCCACCGCCTCTTGAGCTTCGGTCTTACTCCCCAATTTTGGTCAAAATTAATACTGCAGCCGTGTGATTTAATCAGACGTCTTAGAAAAATTTATGCGTCATGTCTTGATCTAATTTCTTTGGGATAAGACTTTTATTTTAAATCAACCCCCATATATAAGAAATTTAGAGATTCAAAAAATTAAAAATGTCACTATCACCTTATTCAAGGAGTGCCCTTTCTCCTATTGCCAGCAGACAAACAAGTCAACCACCGGTAGCATTAATGAGTGGTTCCTGAACTCTGGGTATTTTTATCACATGACTCCACACTTGACGTCCTTTGTGGATAATCGACGCACCAATGGAGGAGTAGTTCGTGTCGGCAACAACATACCTTGCAAAGTTATCGGATTTGGAACGGTAAAATTAAATTTGCATGATGGCTCGACAAAGATCATAGCAAATGTTTGTCATGTCCCGAAGCTAGAAAGGAATCTAGTGTCTCTTGGACTTCTTGACACTAGGGGCTACACGATATCCTCTGCAGGAGGAGTCTTGGAGGTACACGATGGAGCTATGACGGTACTGAAGGCTCTTAAGACGTTGAACAATTTGTATAAGGTGGACGGATCCATCTTGTTGGAATGTGAATAAGAAACGCAAAATTTAGCAAAATTTAAAAAATTCGAAACATCCCAAAATAACGATCTGCTTTAGCAAAATTTAGGAATTCAATCTACGAGAGAAGGGAAAAGGTATACCTTATACCGCGGTTGGATAGAGTGCTCCTACTCCTGTATCAAGATACCCACATGTACGTCCTCCAATGATAGTCCACACTAGGAGCCTCGCAACAAAAGGGTAGCGAACAATCAAACTCGTTGTGGCTCAAACCTCGAAACCTCAAACCTCGAAACCTCAAAGGCTAGGGCAGCTCGGCCCTTCCCACCAAGAATCGGGCTCCAAAACGAGAGGAAGAGGAGACGAGAAATCAACGAAACGAAGAGGTAAATCAAAGAATACCTCGCTGTCCTTGTTCGGAATCATCCAAGTGGATGAAGTAGGCGACACTCTCAAGTAGAAGACACCCCGAAATTTGGCTTCGTAACAAACTGAGAAGGAAGTAGATGGCCGGCCACCAATGGAGAGGAGGAAGAACTAATTCACCTTACCCCTCTATGGGGTGCTCGGCCACCATTTATAGAGAGGGGGGCGATTACAAGATAGACCCGCCCCCCCTAAAAACTCTCTCTCCGTAATTCAAAATTCTGAGGTTTGCCTCCAAAAATAATTTATATTTTAATGGCTTCATAATTAATTCAAAATTAATTAAGTCCAATAGAATATAAAGTTTAATTTATCTCCATAAATTAAGAACCTATAAATAAGAATGATAATTATCTAAACAAACCAATTCACTAAAGTGGTTTATCTAAATAATTGAATTTCTTATTTATTAATAGAATTATGATTTATCCTCATAAATAATATATCTATTAATTTTATGATTTATCTTCATAAATCAAATTCTTATTAATTAGAATTTATCTAAATAAATTAGTTTCTAATTAATTGATTAGGTTCATGGTTGAAAACTAATTTTCCCACCATGTATATTAGATTCAAAATCAATTTATATTTAATTCATAATTAAATATATTCTCGGTCAAGTAGTTAATTAAATATGTAATTCATAATTAAATTTAATCAACTACATGAAATATTATCATGTGTCAATCCCTACAATTTAGGGGTGCCCTACAAGTTAGGGTTATTGAGGAACTCCTTCATCGTGCATTCGTTCATATAGGAAACAACTTTTCTATCGTGTCTGTAAACAAAATCCGTGATCGAGTTGCAGCATGCCCACACTAGTAGACATATAGGGCCGCATTCGGACTGTATCTCATAAGGTCCGTTACGGGGTTAGCTTGTTTTGAGTGACCCATTGGACCCCACACTAAGCTTGTGCATAACGAAGAGTAAGATCCAATAGAATGACTTCTTATTCGAATCTTACGAGCTACCACTAAACCCCTTTAGTGTGGTCGTGAGAGACTCAACTTATAAGTCAAGATTGACGTCTAGCAAAGTGTCATGACTACCAAGATAGTGTGAGGTTCAATCGACAGGGATCGAACGCCCTTCAGTGATTAGTTACCGTGCAACTAAGTCCCTCAGTTATAATGTCCCAAAAATAGCTAGGGTATGGAAAAAGTGTCAAATTCTAATAATGATTTAGATGTATTCTGTCTGCCAAGTCATCATCTCAATAATGACATGTCAGAAAACCTTTTCCCGACATTCATATCTACTATGGCCAGAGATTCCTGAGCCGACACTTGCAAGGACACATAGGACATTATCTCCTCTTACTAGGAGTAATTGATTCCATATCGGTTGCTCACATACCTCCATGGGTGCTTTCCTATGCCTAGAGATATCTGGCACATGACACTGAAGGCCACGCAAGGATAAGTCCAAAGCAATGGGTTGACACTCATAAGGTAACCATGACAACCTCAGGTCCAAGGACTGATTGCACCTACTACCACCTAAGGAACATCCTATCGACACTCATGTAAGAATTCCATTTTGTGTTCCTCGTGTAGGTCCGTTCAGTGAACTCATTCCCTAATGAGCACCTGCACTTATATATTAAATGATGGTTCATAGGTAACTGTGAGATCAGCTACCCCTTATCGTATAAAGCATGTACCAAGTGCATCAGTCTATCTGGAATCACCAATCCCCTAATTGATGATCCTACGACTGGGAACATTTAGAACAGGGACATCTGGATTCCAAGTCTCACTGGCATGATCTCATTATGACCTTGGAAATAATTGCCCGGGTCCAAGGGATTCATCACAATCTAATATATACAAAATATAGATGCAGCATATGATGAAAAGTTACCTCATATTATTCATTAACCATAAATAGTTTTCTACACATCAACATGTGATTGGCTAAAGGACACTATTTCTTTCAATCTCCCACTTGCACTTGTAGCCAATCATTGTGGTATTTAATACTCATATACAAGTAAAGTGGCGATCGAACTACTGTTGTGGTAATGGCTTTGTGAATGGATCTACTATATTGTCTTTCTGTTGACACGTTTGACATTTATATCACCACGTCTAACGATCTCTTTGATCAAGTGATACTGTCTTAGGATGTGTTTTGATTTGTGGTGGGATCTAGGTTCTTTTGCATGAGCAACAACCCCAGTGTTGTCACAATAAATAGGGATTGGACCGGCAACTTCAGGAACAACACCCTGCTTAGAGATAAACTTCTTAATCCACACTCCTTCCTTGGCGGCTTCGCTTGCAGCGATGTACTCAGCTTCTATCATCGAGTCGACCACATTACCTTGCTTGGAACTTTTCCAGGATACTGCGCCACCGTTTAGTGTAAATACATACCCAGAGATAGATTTACTGTCATCCGAATCTGATTGGAAACTAGAATCTGTGTAGACCTCTAGTTTAAACTCTAACCACCATAAATTTGGAGAACATCTTTAGACCTTCTTAAGTACTTAAGAATATTCTTTATGGCTTTCCAATGTTCCTCTCTAGGATCCGCCTAAAATTTGCTAGATACCCCTAGGGCATAAGCGACATCAAGCCGAGTACAGAGCATTGCATACATGATGGATCATACTACCGAAGCATAAGGGATCTCGCTCATCCTTTTTCTCTTCTCAGGTGTCTTAGGAGACATCTTTTTGGAAAGAGTGATGTCATGACTCATAGGCAAGTAACCTCTTTTACTGCCTTTCATGCTAAACCTTATTAGCACGGTATCAATATACCGAGACTGGGACAAACCAAGCATCCTTCTAGACCTATCCCTATAGATCTTAATGCCGAGTACATAGGATGCTCCACCCAAGTCTTTCATGGAGAAGTTTTTGGATAACCATGCTTTCACTGACTGGAGCAGAGGAACATCATTCCCCATGAGCAATTTGTCATCTACATATAGCACAATATGTTGGATGGACCTTGCCACTAGAAGTGGTTGAATAGTGTCAATCCCCTTTTTCAATTTTATCTTAGCTTAATGCATTTGTTCTTTGATGGTTGATATGATCTCAATTCAATGTCAATGATAGAAGCAAGTAAATAAACAATGCAAACAACAATATTTATAGTGGTTCGGCCAACCGCCTACTCCACTACCTTGGCTCATTACCAAGGATTTCTAAACACTACTTTATATAATTTATGTTTTCCTTTGAATACACTTGAGGACACCCTTCTTCCTCACTTGGACAACACCTCAATCCTATTCACCTAGGCAAAACACAATTCTACAAAGCTGACCCTAAGTGTTTTTTAGCACACCTAGCAAGCTATTCCAAACTAGAAAATAAGTTACAATAAACTTAAAATACAAGGAAAGAGCTTAAAGATTAAAAGATTGAACCAAGCTTCTTTCCACCGCCTTCTTGTCTTCAACTTGCAACAGGATGATGACTCAAGGATTGCAGCACAGTTGAAGCAGAAGCAGCGCCTGGTTTAGATGTTGAAGATTGGGAGCAGAGAGCGCGCGCATGTGTAGATCTTTGAAGGCATTAAAGAACTCTTTTAATGCTCAATGATTTTTGCAAAAAAGTGTGTAAAGAAGTTTGGTGGGGGGTATTTATAACCCCTCACCCGAACGGACCATTCAACGGGTGAAAAATCGACCGTTGAAGCCGTTTGGTCGCAAGGCCGGTCGATCAGTCAATCGACCGATTGATCGACCGCCAGTGCGATCGCTCGCAGCTCTGAGAGGTCGGTCGACCGACGGGTCGACCGCCAACAAATCTTCCAACATTCGGTCGACCTGTCGGTCGACCGAATGGCTGCAGCGAGTCGCGATTGAGGCTATCTTTAGGTCGGTCGACCACTACCTTTCTGCCATTTTTTTGCCTCTGTCGATCGACCAACCGGTCGACCGACGCAGCCCTACATTCTTGCCTTCGCCAATTTCGGTCGACCAACTGGTCGATCGAATGGCTTCTGCCAATTTTTTGCGATCTTCGGTCGACCAGTCGATCGACCGAATGGGCTGCCATGCTATACTATTATCTTGTTCGGTCAATCGACCGGTCGATCGAACCCAGGCTGAGGATGATTTCTTCCATGTGTTTTACATGCCTTTTCTATGGGTTTGGTTTTCAAGTTTCAACTTGGATAACCTTACAATTTTGGCTTGGGATAAACTATCCTAGAGACATCTTACATTAATTCCACTTGTCTAAATCCCAAGCCTTCTTCAACGACTTCTTCTTTCATTTCTTTGACGATCTTTTCCGTCGTTCTGTTTGAATGAATTTGGCATGCGTATCGCAACCTCAACCTGAACTCAAAACTTCACACTTTGGATTAAATACATGTTTGTTTTCATCAAAATAAAGATCGAGTCTTAAGAGAGACCCTTAAGCCAATACAATAAACACCACGGCGCTCCCACTAACCTTTTTGTAGACACAAAGTTCGTCTACATTTTTGATAAAGCCAAACTCTTTGACTGTTTCATCAAAACTGATGTTCCAACTCCTCGAGGCTTGCTTGAGTCCATAAATGGACCCTTGCAATTTGCATACCTTCTCCGGTCCTATCGGAGACACGAATCCTTTTGGCTGGGTCATATAGACCTCTTCCGCAAGTTCACCATTGGGGAATGTAGTCTTGACATCCATCTACCAGATCTCATAGTCATGATATGTGGCAATGGCTAGCATTATCCTAATGGACTTGAGCATGGCTATAGGAGAAAAAGTTTCATCATAGTCAACCTTGCATTTTGGTGAAACCTTTTGCAACCAGCCTAGCCTTATAGGTCTCTACCTTGCCATCTACTCCGATCTTTTTTTTAAAAGATCCACTTACACCCTATAGGAGTGACTCCTTCAGGCTAGTCAACCAAAGTCCAAACTTGGTTGGTGAACATAGAGTCCATTTCGGATTTCATTGCTTTCTGCCATTGTTTGCAATCAACATCCTTGATTGCTTGATCATAGGATTGTGGATCAATGTCTTCCTGATCATTTTCAATGGTTAGGAAGAATCTCTCGAGTTGTCGACGCAACCTCCCTGATCTACGAAGAGTATTGGGAGGTAGTGATTCTGTGACTTGTTCAACCTATTGACTATCCACTAATTGTTGCGATTTGGTCTGTAGTTGTTGATCTTCATCAAGTTCAACATTTCTTCTACTCCCACTTTCCTCGATAAACTCTTTTTCTAAGAAAGTGGCATGCCTACTAACAAACACCTTTTGTTCAGTTGGTGAGTAGAAGTAACTAAACTCTCTTTAGGTTATCCCACAAACCTGCACCTGGTTGATTTAGCATAAAATTTATCTAACTCTAATTTTTTTATGTACGTAGGACAACCACAAATCCTGAGATGCCTCAGACTTAGTTTCTTGCCACTCCATATCTCATATGGTGTACTAGAGACAAATTTTATGGGAACCTTATTAAGAAGGTAAATAGCGGTTTCTAGCGCATATCCCCAAAAAGAAATTGGGAGATCAGTAAAGTAAAGCATGGACCGCATCATATCTAGCAATGTGCGATTCCTTCTTTCAGACACTCCATTATGCTGTGGTGTGCTGGGAGGGGTCCATTCGGAGACAATCCCATTGTCCTTAAGATAACTTAGGAACTCAGTTGATAAAGTATTCACCACCCCGATCTGATCGAATGGTTTTAATACTTATCCCTACTTGTTTCTCAACCTCAGCCCTATACTCTTTGAACCTTTCAAAAGCATCGAACTTATGCCTTTAACAAGTAGACATATCCAAAGCTCGAAGCATCGTTTGTAAACGTGATGAAGTAGGAATACCCACCTCTGGCTTGAGTTGTCATCGGTCCGCAAATATCTATGTGAACCAACTCTAACAACTCAATGGCCCTCTCACTATGTCCAGTGAAGGGGACTTGGTCATTTTTCCCTTGAGATGAGATTCACAAGTTGACATCGATTCAAAATCGAATGGGTCAAATAATCTGTCTTTGTACAACTTGCTAATCCGATTCTCATTAATATGACCGAGTCTCAAATGCCAAAGATAGGTGAGGTTCAAATTATCTCTTTTTCTTTTGTGCGTTTCAACATGAAAAATATTATCAATTACATCTAAGATCATTAAACCATTCGAAATGCATCCAGTTCCATATAACTCATCAGAATGATATATGTGGCAACAATTGCTCTTTTAAAGACATTTCATAACCTTGTTCAAGTAATAAGGGAATATAAATAATATTCTTTATTAAAACTGAAACATAATAACAATTATTTAATTCAATGGTCTTGCCAGAAGGCAGACATAAACAATAGGTTCCTACGGCTAAAGCTGCAACTCTTGCGTCGTTGCCTTCCCGAAGGTCGTAGTCGCCCTTGTTCAGCATTCTACTTATTCTAAATCCCTATAATGAGTTGCAAATGTGAGAACCACAATTGGTATATATCTAATACCCATGTAGTAGAATTATGTAACGATAAATTTATTTCAATAACAAATGCACCTGCGGAGGGGGCTTCAAAAGCCCTCTTTTGCCTTACTTCTGCAATGTACTCGTTGCAATTGTGCTTCCAGTGGCCATCTTTACCACAATGGAAACATGTACTTTTAGAAGCAGTCTTTTCCTTTTTCATGATTTCCTTATTAGGTTTCACAGCTTTATTTTTCACTTTGTTCTTAACAGAGCGCTTCTTCGCCTTTTTCAGGGCACTACCCACTAACAAGACTTTGTTATTTTCCTTTGGAAGGTGGGACTCAGTAGTCTTCAGCGTATTAAGGAGCTCGGGAAGCAAGACATCCAGTTTGTTCATGTGGTAGTTGATTATAAACTGTGAAAATGACCCTGGAAGGGATTTGAGTATTAAGTCCTAACTTAGCCCCTTATCAATGCTTAGGCCCAATTTCTCTAACCTCTCGATCAAATTAATTAGTTTGAGGACATGAGTTTCAATAGGGGTCCTACCGTCATTTTGGCCTGGAAGAGTTGCTTTGACAGCTCAAACCTAGCAGTCCGGCTCTCTTCACCATACAACTCTTTGAGGTGAGAGAGGATAGCTCTAGTGTCCATCTTTTCATGTTGTCGTTGCAACACATCAGACATAGAAGCGAGCATAATGCACTGAACAGTAGTGTTGTCATCTTGCGACTTCTTGTAAGTGGCCCTCACATCCTTGGTAGCCCTTTGGGAAGGGGTATCCGGAGGCCGGTTATCAAGAACATAGGAAAGTCTCTCCTGGGTGAGGACAATCCTCAAATTTCACAACCAATCGATGTAGTTTCTTCTAGTGAGTTTATTAGCATCAAGAATGCTATGTAATGACAGTGTAGATGACATGCTGATAATTAAATGCTACAAGCAAAACGATTAAACTACCATTTCACATGCATGATCAATGAGGTCTTTTAATTAATCATGTCTCCCACTAATTTTCATGGTTCCATAATACCCTTCGGTATGGAAGCGGGGAGCCCTCGTTGGTAGACTTCCTTAGGGGAAAAATGGAACCCCACTTCTCTTATTCGGGTCTCGCATGTAACATGACAAACCCTAATAAGTCCATGGGTAGGTAACTCTTTACTGATCACATCACTATGTGATTTCCATATGTTTTTGCCTCCAGGACAACCAAGGCCTTGTGTGTGCACAACAAACCAAGGATCCCTAGTTGAGTCGGACCCATCGTTCGTATACCCTAGCGAGAAAATAACCACCCTTGAGTGTAGCTCAACAAGATAAGTCATATTCAAGCCGGTAGTAGAGACACAAAAGGGGTATGTGCCATATGAGGTACAACGTGTCTATCAGCACAAAAAACCTTGTGTATGTGTGCACAACAAACCCGTTGTGATAATAGACACACTTGTCCCTCATAACAATGGAAGGCGTGACCGATATTGTTAATATCTTAGCCATTCGGACTCAATTTTATTTGAGGGTTTCTTCGTGCAATTATAATTTATCTAAGCAATCAACAATTGAAGTAAGAGCAATAAATAAAAGCATAAAGTAAATAAGGATGATTATGAATGTTCTAAGGATTCCACCCGAGTCACCGGGCAAACCAAAGCCATCATCCTAAGGTTTTTAAGGAGCTCCATCTCACCAAGGGGCTACCGAAAACCATCTTGTAGGTTGCCGGTTCCATTAGTGCCTTCCCGGTGTTCAAGTCGTCATAAATATGGCGTTGAATGCCTCCTCTCCGCGTGCGCACCAAAACGGGGCAACAAGCGTGCTCATCGCGAATCTGCCCCTAAACTTCTAATTTTACAAAACTAAAAGAAGAAGACCCCAAACAACCCTTGGGGGAAGGTTTAAGGAGAGGGAGAAGTGAATTACAATCAGAATTCTCAAGAGGAAGGCAATGGTATGCGGACCCTATTTAAAAATTTACAAAGTTAAAATTTCATAAATTTATAAGTAATCATCACAACCATGTTTTACACACAGTCACATGCACATAGGGCTCATCCATAATCATCCTTTCATGCATCACATCATATATGAAAAAGAAAGAAAAAAATAGAATCCGAAATCGCGCAAATCCGATCACTTTTTCACCCAAAACGGTTCAAACAACACATGCTGAATTTTTTCGGTTCTCGGGGCTGTTCAACCATGAACCCACGAGATTTTTGAGTTTAAATTTAGTCCATAATCAATATGGACAGTAGGCTTCCACCTCGATTCATCATATGAACCGTGGAGCCAAGAGAATGACTCAAAAACCCTCGAAAACCAAAATCGAACAGCATAACGTTTAGCGAGCGAACGATTCGTAAACGTGATCAAAATGCGAAATAAAAATTCCAAAATTTTGCTAAAGGTGGCTCTGATACCACTGTTGGAATGTGAATAAGAAACTCTACGGAAATAGCAATTTAAAAAATTCGAAACATCCCAAAACAGCGATCTGCTTTAACAACAATTAAGGAATTCAATCTACGAGAGAAGGAGAAAGGTATACATTATACCGTAGTTGGATAGGGTGCTCCTACTCCCATATCAAGATGCCCATATGCACGTCCTCCAATGATAGTCCACACTAGGTGCCTCGCAACAAAAGTGCAGCGAACAATCGGACTCGTCGTGGCTCAACGGAGACGCTTTCTCAAACCCCGAAACCTCAAAGGCTAGGACGACCCTTCCACCAAGAACTGGGCTCCAAAACAAGAGGAAGAGGAGATGAGAAATCAACGAAACAAAGAGGTAAATCAAAGAATACCTCGCTATCTTTGTTCGGAATCCTCCAAGTAGATGAAGTAGGCGACACACCCAAGTAGAAGACACCTCGAAATTTGGTTTCGTAAAAGACCGAGAAGCTAGGAGGAAGTATATGGCCGACCACCAATGGAAAGGAGGAAGAACTAATTCACCTTACCCCTCCATGGGGTGCTCGACCACCATTTATAGAGAGGGGGGCGGTTACAAGGTAGACCCGCCCCCGTAAAAACTCTCTCCCCGGAATTCAAAATTTTAGGATTTGCCTTCAAAAATAATTCATATTTTAATGGTTTCATATTGAATTCGAAATTAATTAAGTCTAATAAAATATAAAGTTTAATTTATCTCCATAAATTAAGAGCCTACAAATAAGAATGATAATTATCTAAACAAACCAATTCCCTAAAGTGGTTTATCTAAATAATTGAATTTATTATTTATAAATGGAATTATGATTTATCTGCATAAATCAAATTCTTATTAATTAGAATTTATCCAAATAAATTAATTTCTAATTAATTGATTAGGCTCATGGTTGAAAACTAATTTTCCCACAATGTATATTTGATTCAAAATCAATTTATATTTAATTCATAATTAAATATATTCCCGGTCAAGTAGTTAATTAAATATTTAATTCTTAATTAAATTTAATCAACCACATGAAATATTATCATGTGTCAATCCCTACAATTTAGGGATGCCCTCCAAATTAGGGTTACCGAGGAACTCCTTCGTCGTGCATTCGTTCCTATAGAAAATAGCTTTCATATCGTGTCCGTAAACAAGATCCGTGATCGAGTTGCAGCATGTCCATGCTAGTAGACATATAGGGCCGCATTCGGACTTTATCTCATAAGGTCCGTTACGAGGTTAGCCTGTTATGTGTGACCCATTGGGACCCACACTAAGCCAGCAATGAATTATGTATAACAGAGTGTCAGATTCGATAGAATGACTTCTTATTCGAATCTTACGAGCCACCATTAAACCCCTTTAGTGTGGTCGTGAGAGACTCTACTCACAAGTCAAGATTGACTTCTAGCAACATGGCATGACTAATCGGATAGTATGAGGTTTAATCTACAGGGATCGAACGCCCTTCGGTGATTAGTTACCGTGCAACTAAGTCCCTCAGTTACAATGTCCCAAATACGACTAGGGTACGAAAAAATTGTCAAATTCTAATATTGATTCAGATGTGTTCCGTCTGCCAAGTCGTTGCTCAATAATGACATGTTAGAAAACCTTTTCCCAACATTCATATCTACTCTGGTCAGAGATTCCTGAGCCGACACTTGCAGAGACACATAGAACATTATCTCCTCTTACTAGGAGTAACTGATTCCATATTAGTTGCTCACATACCTCTATGGGTGCTTTCCCATGCCTAGAGGTATTTGGCACATGACACTGAAGGCCACATAAGGATAAGTCCAACGCATTGGGTTGACACTCACAAGGTAACCATGATAACCCCAGGTCTAAGGACTGCTAGCTTGCACCTACTATCACCTAAGGAACATCCAATCGACACTCATGTAAGGATTCCATTTTGTGTTCCTCGTGTAGATCTGTTCAGTGAACTCATTCTCTAATGAGCACCTGCACTTGTACATTAAATGACAGTTCATAAGTAATTGTGAGATCAGCTACCCCTTATCGTATAAGACATGTACCAAGTGCACCAGTCTATCCAGAATCACCAACCCCCTAATTGGTGATCCTACGATTGGGAACATTTAGAACAAGAATATCTGGATTCCAAGTCTCACTAGCATGATCTCATCATGGCTTTGGAGTCAATTGCCCGGGTCTATGGGGTTCATCACAATCTGATATATACAAAATATAGGTGCAACATATGATGAAAAGTTACCTCATATTATTCATTAATCAAAAATAGTTTCCTACACATCAACATGTGATTGACTCAATGATACTATTTCTTTCACATCTTTTGTGAAGCAATCCAGATTCCGAGGCTAACACAGCAAAATCAAACACCATGTCATGTATAAATTTTGCTTTCAGGGTAAGCCCTTTTTAGATATAGACAATGAAGGAGGAGACTCGAAGGACTACGTGGGGTCCTAAATCCAAGCAGGAAGCTAATTTGCCCTCTTGCCTCTCTTATTTTTCACATTATTATTATCGGATTTGGTTTTTTGTTTCTCTCGCCAGGTTCGAATTTTGTCGATCTTACAAGAAATTACCCTAAATTTCCTAGCAAATTCCAATTAGATTTGATCAGTTTATTCTTATTCTCAACTAAGAATAGCATGTTTGGTATTTCATTCAGAATGGCAAAAAGAATAGAAAGAAGAAAAGCTATATATGTTACTTGCAGTGATAATTACCATAACAGAAGAAACATCAAATAAGAGAAAGAGGAAATTCCTGAATATATATATGTATACGACAAAATGGTGCTAGTTGCATCTCCACATTAAAATTAAATGAATATGTACTATTTGAGAGCAAAAAGTACTAGCCACGAGCTTAGTTATTCCATTGAGCATATCATAACAACTGTGGTGGAAATTAGAGTTTGCAAGTTTACCGATGGTTCATTATTTAAAGACCAAAAAATGACCATATAGAAAATCAATAATAACCAGAACCAAAGCATCTTCATTCATGGTGAAAATTACATCTCAACCAGCTGATGGTACAAAGAAAATGATCATTTCTTCAAACAATGACGAAAAGATTTGAAGTTGATTGCAAAGTAAAAAATGTGAATCAGTAAAAGAATTGCATATAGCACCAAAACAAAAAGATTAATAAACTATAGCAAGCACATCTTTATGCCACTTCTCTCTTTTCTGCAAAACAATTCCACATAGTTCCAAAAGAAAGTAATACAACAGAATCTTATTGCAATAAAATCACAATCTTGCCAAAGTTAAAATGCATAATAATCAGTTGTAGGTTTTGATACTCTGTTAATGAGGTTATGGTTGTCAATTACCAGAACCACCATATTATTCCAGTAGTGAAATGTGTACAATAGCAAAGCCAAAGTATAGTGGTTGATGTAAAAGTAAAACCTCATTATATGATAAAGACTTACTACTACAGAGGTACAAGAGAGATAAGAAAGATAACCTCAGAGGTGGATTTTTCTTCTCTTTACCAGGAGTTGCGGGATGGTCCTCAGAGGATCTTATGTAGAAGTAAAACCTCATTATATGATAGTGGCGTATGCTTCTCTGTGGGGAGTGTTTGATTGCGGCCTCTCTGTCATCAGAAAGATCAAAATGTGGTTGAGAAAACAGTATAGAATATGATTAAGACAATGGAAAATATAAATCAAGCTGACCTCTTGCTTCAATTGGGAGAGCAAGCTCACACGATCCAACAGGAAACTGAAGCTTCTCTTTCAGCAGATGCAAGTCAGGCTTGTACAACCAAGCATTGCCTTCTCTTGCCACAAGGCTCTTGCAAGCAAAGAGGTTTTGGATTGGAAAGACAAAGAGTACATGCACTGGTGATGTACTTCCCAGAAAACTTGCAGAAACTTTAGCAGCAGCCAAATGCAAATGCAATCTCGCAAGATCTCTTGTCCAGCACCCTGGACTATTGCAGGGAAGCTTCACTCCGATGTGATAAAATTGGGAGCCTCGGCTGAACTTGGGCTCAGGCAGTCTGTGACGCAAAGTCGATGAAGAAATGCGGAAGGATTACAAAAGGAAACCTCAGTTGATCTCAACTCAACTGATGGTTAATTCATAAACTTGTAAATGCTTAGGAAGATGATGTAAAACTCATCTGGAACATGCTCCAGTGAGTGAACAAAAGGGGGGAAAGACGAACTGAGTTCGAAAGGAATCCCATACCTATTCAGTTCAAATTAAGCTATTTATATGACTCAGCTAATAACAGGAAAGTAAAAATACAATTTTATCCTTTTCTTTTATTTAAACCTGCACACTTCATTAAGCCTTCATCTGTCTTTTCCTCTTGTGGTCGGTAATACCTACCATCTCTTCTCCTTCTTCTTAACAGCACTAAGGTTAACAGTCCCCCGACAAGTTGGTTGAATGGAGAAGGGATTCGCCATTCCCAACTTGGAACATAACTTCAAGTGTTGAGGTGACGATAAGGTTTTGGTGAGGATATCAGCCGGTTGCTCCTCACTCGGGATATACTTTGGTTCCACAATCTTTGCTTGATACTTTTCTTGGACAAAGTAACAGTCCATCTCAAGGTGTTTGGTTCGCTCGTGGTTCGCTCGTGGAAGACAGGATTGTGAGTAATGTGTAATGCACTTTGTGAGTCGCAAAACAATGGTATAGCTCCTTGTTGGTGTATTCCGATTTCTGTCAGGAGATTTGATATCCATACCAGTTCTGGAGTACTGCTAGATAGGGCCCTCAGTTCACTCTCTGCACGAGCGGCTAACTGTGGGTTGCTTCTTGCACTTCCAATAAACTATTGAGGAACCCAATTTAACAATGTAGCGGGTTACTAAACGTCTGCTCTGGTTGCAGCTCCCCCAGTCTACGTCGGAGTATCCAGTCAATGGCAAATCAGTATTCGAGGAGTAGAATAATCCCAATCCTACGGTTCCTTTCAAATACTTCAAATTTCTCAAAGCTGCTTGGTAGTGAATCACCATAGGATTTTGAACATGCTGGCTTAGCTTGTGCACGCTGAACATTATGTCTGGTCTGGTAACCGTGACATACAATAGCTTTCCAATCAATTGCCTGTAAGCTGAATTGTCTTCGAAAGGTTCTTCAGCTTCAGTTACTTCCTTGTCATGCTTCCTACTCAAAGCCATTTGTGTAGATTTGGGTTTACAATCCACCAATTTCATGTCTGATAGCAAGTCCATGATTTACTTGCGTTGACAGATGTGAACTCCCATAATTTTAATGACCCCAGATCCTTAATTTTGAACTTGTCATTCAATTATTTTTTCAGCTCATCTATACCCTCACTATCAGAGAACCTGTGAGTATGATGTCGTCAACATAGATAAGAGCCTATACCACTTTGTCTTTTCCTATTTTGATGAACAAGCATGGATCTCCATTGCCTTGAACAAAACCCTTTTCTTTGATGCTGGTTGACAGTTTTGAGAATCATTGCCTCCCAGCTTGCTTCAGCCCATACAACGATTTGTTCAGCTTACAAACTCTTTCATCCGAGACTCCTGCATACCCTGGTGGCAGCCTCATATATACCTCCTCTTCAAGCTCACCAAGGAGGTATGCGTTGTTCACATCAAGTTGGTGGAGAGGCCACCTTGAAGCTGATGCAACAGCCATGACTATTTTCACAGTGGCCATCTTTGACATTGGAGCAAAGGTGTCAAAGTAATCAACACCCTCAATTAATTTGGGTGTATCCTTTTGCCACTAGCCGAGATTTATACATGTCCACAGTGCCATTTTGATTGTATTTAATCTTATAGATCCTTCTGCAACCTACTGGATTTTTACCTTCTGGTAGTTTACACACACTCCCGGTATTGTTCAATTCGAGTGCCTTCAATTCTTCTTCCATAGACCTCCTCCATAATGGGTCTGTTATGGCCTCCTCATATGAGGTTGGTTCATGTTTCACATCTATATTGGCAATGAATCTTTTATGTGTTTCTAAAATGCTCTTCAGCCCCAAGTAGTTCTTCATGGGATATGGGGCACTGAAATGGTTCTTGTCAATTCTCTGAAGTGGTCTGCTCTTGGCTTGATTACAAACATAGTCTTGTAATCTCGCAGGCCTCTTGAGCACTCTTCTGTTTCTTTGAAGTGGTGACTGATTCACATTCTCATCCACACCTTTGTTGTTACCAGCATGGTTCTCTTCAGCTGAATTATCTGCACCTTCATTTAATATTACATTTTAATCATCACTTTGAATAAGTGTTTCCTGCATAGACCCTTGACTTAATCTCTCTGGATTGTGTGTTTTTGTGCTGTTATTTTGAATACTGAAACAAGGTTCATTTGCTAACTCACTATAATCTAATGGCACTGGGTAATATGGTCTTCTGTATGCTATGCTTATTAAAAGGGAAGATGTGTTCAGCAAATATCACATCACTTGACACAATGATGCTTTGAGTCTTCAATTCATACACCTTATATCCCTTTTCGGCTTGCGGATACCCAATGAAAACAGATTCACTGCTTCTAGCATCGAATTTTGCTCTCCCATGTCTCAGTGTGCTGGTATAGCACAAGCACCCAAAAGCTCTTAAATGTTCTAGCTTGGGTAGTGAATTATACAACAGTTCATAAGGGCTTATGTTGTCCAATTTAACACTAGGCATTCTGTTGATTAAATATGTGGCTGTTTGAATGCATTCTCCCCAGAAAGTTTCATGTAGTTGTGCCTGAAATCTCAAACTCCTTGCCACTTCCAATAGGTGCTTGTGTTTTCTCTCCATAACATCATTCTGCTGGGTGTCTCCACACAAAAGCTATGATGTGCAATGCCTTGTTCAGCTAACTATTCTCTCACTGTGCTGTTAAAGAATTCAGAACCATTGTCTGTTCGAATCACCTTGATGCACTTATCATACTGATTTTTGATCATCCTTACAAAGTCAATTAATATGTTTGGAACTTGACTTTTAAATGAGAAAAGAAATGTCCACACAGCTCTAGAATGGTCATCTACCACTGTCAGGAAATATGAACAACCATCAAATGTTTTGACCCTGTGGGGACCCCACACATCAAGATGTATAAGCTCAAAACAATTAGAAGCTTTATTTAAACTTTGTGGGAAGGTAATCTGTTCAATTTTGCAACTAGACAGATGTTGCAAAACAAATCAGTAGTACAATTCAAATCTGGTATGTATTTAGACAACACTCTCAATCTATCAGGTGGCACATGCCCTGGCCTAAGATGCCATAAAGACAAAGCATCCAACTTTACATTCATTACTTTGGTTACATTCCCTTGATTGCATTCAGTTTCCTTGGACTCCTTCAGCACATAAAGCCCATTCTCTTCATCACCAGTCCCCATCACCTTCCTCGAAACAAGGTCCTGTATAATGGAATGAGATGGGTTAAATGTTATAGAACACCTAAGCTCCTTAGTTAATCTACCAACTGACATCAAGTTGCATTTGAAAGCCGATACTGACAAAGCATTCTATAACTGAATGTGTTTGTTTACATGCATTGTACCAATACCTGAAATAGGTACAAAAGTGCCATTGGGTAATGAAACCCTATGCTTTTGTGTAGTTTTAAATGTATGTAACATACCAATGTCACTAGAGGCAATGTGATCAGTTGCCCCCACTATCCAATATCCATTTCCTTTCTATTTTTCTAGAGCTACTATTGAGAAACTCACCAGCCATGTTGACAATTGCCTTGTTGCCCATGTTGTTGTTGAACATTCCAAGTAGTGTTTGATACTGCTCCTCAGTGAAGCCACCATGGTTCATTTCTTCCCTCTTGTTGTATGAACTCTTTGGTTTATCTTCCACTTTTATGTCAGCCTTGTCCATCACTGCATTATTGGCATGCCTTTCATTGAACTGATTTGGGTACTTTTGTTTTCCTTTGTAATTCTTATTTCCCGAAGGGTATCCATGTAACTTGAAACAATTCTCTCGGGTATGACCTACCCTCTTACAATAGTCACAAAATTTTCTCTGCTGGTTTCCTTCATTCTCCTTTCCACCTCTAAAAATTGTTCCTTGTGACTGTTTGAATGTGTTCAATGCAACACTATCAACTGAAACATTGCCTTGCAGACCTATTTTCCTTTGCGACTCTTCTTGACTGAGCAAAGAATAAGCCTGGTTGAGGTCTGGTAGAGGCTTCATCAGAAGAATTTGACCTCTTACATGCATATATGAGTCATTGAGACCCATTAAGAACTGTCTCAGCCTCATTTTTTCAATTCTGCTCCTACCTTTATCAGAATCATAGTCGAGGTCCAGGTCCACTGCATCAAGTTCATCCCACAGGGATTTTAACTTGGTGAAGTAAGTTGCAATTGATAAATTCCCTTGCCTCAATGTATATATTTGAACTTTTAGTTTAAAAATTCTGAGTTCATTGCTCTTTCCGAACCTGTTTTCTAGATCAAGCCACATTTTGCATGCTGGTTTTGCATATATGACACTGGTTGTGAGTTCCGGAATAATTGACTGCACTATCCAGGATCTAACTAGGTCATTGCAACGTTTTCAAATGCTGTACATTGGAGAACTTACTTCGGGCATTGAATCGAACCATCAACAAATCCCAGTTTATTTTTTGCAGATAATGAAATTAACATAGATTCATGCCAAGGAAGATAGTTTTCTTGTCAAATTAACTTCACGGATACAAGAAATATACCTGGCGAATCGCTTCCATGGATTAGATATGGATCATTCACATACCCCGATGCATCTGATGTAGCTTGGATGTCTTCTTGATTCACAGACTCAGCAACAACTGAGGGTGTCGATCTGGTCCTGCAATTTCTCACCATTCCGAAAGATTTAGGGAAGAACACGAGATTTTAGATATGAGATTTCGCCCAATCTGCCCGCTCTGATACCATGACGCAAAGTCCATGAAGAAATGCGGAAGGATTACAAAAGGAAACCTCAGTTGATCTCAACTCAATTGATGGTTAATTCATAAACTTGTAAATGCTTAGAAAGATGATGTAAAACTCATCTGGAACATGCTCCAGTGAGTGAACAAAAGGGGGGAAAAGACGAACTGAGTTCGAAAGGAATCCCATACCTATTCAGTTCAAATTAAGCTATTTATATGACTCAACTAATAACAGGAAAGTAAAAATACAATTTTACCCTTTTCTTTTATTTAAACCTGCACACTTCATTAAGCCTTCATCTGTCTTTTCCTCTTGTGGTCGGTAATACCTACCAAATCTTCTCCTTCTTCTTAACAGCGCTAAGGTTAACAGTTTGGGACAAGAGGGGACTTCAGATTCTTCTTCCTCATCAATCCATTCAGGATACAAAACCTCCCAAGTGATATTTCTCTGTGCATAGTCAAGTTGTATGACTGAGAATCCCGAGTTTGGCAAAATTTGATGCCACTAGTTGATCTCAGAAATGTTAAAGTTCAGTAAGAGGAATAATAATGAAATTTATGAGTAAGTTTGCTTGTACATTTAGATTTCTACACTTAATTTTTAGCCATCTCGGATTTTTTTTCTTTCAAATCCACTATTCAATGGAACTCATATCTCTCGACAAGCTATTAGGTACAAGAAATCAAAATCCAAAGGAGGAAGAGGGGGACTCACTGCCGGCAGCCTCATCAGCGACACATAAAACGGTGATGCCATCAGTGCGCTTGACGCGGAAGACATGACAGTCCTAGGAGTAGGAGATGTGGGTGTCGGTGGCACTGGAGATCTTCTCTAGGATTTGTTGTGCCACACTGCTCACATTACCTGTTGAACACGCCAGGATAAACCCGAGAGAGATGCTCAATGGAGAGATGCTTCCATTCATAAAATAAGTGGTCTTTTATAGGCTTACAGGACACAACGATAACTCCTAAAGATTCAGTAATTAACTGATAATTACCCACTAAGCTAACATGATAAATACCCACTAAATAAAAGGATAAATGCTAACTATGTGATAAATCAAACTAGTCTAAAGGATAAATACCAGCTTGGTCAAACAAGCTATGAAGCTAGGTGTTGCATTATCTTCAACACTCCCCCTCAACACCAGCTTCCTTTACCAAGCCGAGCTTTCGATCCAATCATCCTCTACCTGATCGGATACTATAGTTGTGAGAGCTACCTCCTCAGCATCCCACTCTTCCTCATCTTTGAAAGTAACAACATTACCTTCCTCGAGCTTTTTCTTCGATCGACATTCTCTTGCCATATGACCAATCTTGCCGCAATTATAGCACTTCCATTCAAATTTCTTGCCATGCTTCTTCGATGCTCCCCCTGCACGAGCACTCTCCTCTCCTTCACGACTTTTCGCTTTACCTTCATTCTTCTTAGATCCTCCGTCGGCATGCTGCTTGGAATTTCTTTTGCTTTTCTTGGCGTAGAGCGCTTCCTCTTCACCTTTTTGCGAAATTCCTCCCATTTGCTTGGCCAACGCTTCTTGACTTGCAAGCAAATTCTCAAACTCAACAAGTGATGGCTGGTTCTGCCATCCCCGAACTGCAGCTACAAAGCCTCTGAACTCAGGCCTCAAACCATGGATGATTATCCTCTTCATCTGGGATTCTTCGATTGGAGCTTTTGGATCTAACTCTGCAATCTCCCAGCAGAGCGTCTTCACTTTTTGAAAGTATTGAGCAATCGCCATGTCGTGTTGCGCTATCGATAATAGCTCGCTTTCTAAAAGCTGGAGCCTTGTGTCATTCTTTTTTTGAAAATAGCTTGGTGAGTGTATCCCAAGCTACTTGGGGGGCTTTGGCATCCTGAATGTGCTCTAGTACTTCTTCTTTAATAGTTATCTTCAAGACAAACATTGTCTTACCAGCTTTGATTCTCCACTTCTGCAGTGCACCATTTGTATCTTCTTCTGGCTGCGTAACTTCACTCCCGTTAACAACTTCCCACAAATCTTGGCCCTGCAAATATGACATCATACAAGTCGACCAAGTATTATAATTGTGATTGTTGAGCTTCTTCATTCCGCCAATGAAATATTGTTCACTCATTTTGTCACCAGAAATTATCCATCAACTTGAGATCTGATATGTCTCTTTATCTCCCTCTTTCTCTCTCTAAGCGATGACTGCTTCTAAAAATCTACTTCGGAGACCTACTATTGTTGAAGAAGCGGGGGTTAGTCGGTGCTTCTTCCACGATCGCTGTCTCCCCCTATGTGGCGATCAACGAGACTTGTCACCGGAATGAGCAAAAATCAATTTGGTGGAGCAAAGATGACACACTCTTTTCTCTCTCTCTCTCTCTCTCTCTCTCTCTCTTTCTATTTTTTTCTTTTTCTTTTTTTTCAATTACATATAAGAGAACAAATAAGGAAGTAAAACAAGGAAATAAGCCTATACATGCTTCTCTTCTCTTTCTATTTTGACCAAGTTAAAAATAAGAGGTGGAGCCCGTCGATGTCTTTCTTCTTTTGCCATAGAAATCAAATAAAGGTGGGGTTACTTCCTTCAATACTTTTGAAGTGGGGCCACCCATTTTAATCTCTTTTTCTCCTCCGATGGAGAACCCGCGCGTGGAAAAGAATGGTGGGGCCCGCTGCAAACAGTTTGCTTCAATTCTTTTTGAAGTGGGGCCCGCCGAAATGAGAAAGTTCACTCTCTCTTCACGCAATGGCTGGTGGCAACCAAATGATGGTGCGGCTCTTTTTTCTCGGCAGCAATAGCAGCTTCGTCTACTGCTCACAGACTGGCAATGATCCTCTTGACGATGAAGCTGCTCACGTAGGTCGGCCTGGATCCAGCTGGCAATCTTAATGATGGAGGCGATCAGGATTTGGATCCAAATAGGATGCTTCAGGAGATGAAATTCAGATCTCTTTTCTCAAGAAGGCGACATTTCTTCTTAATCTGAGAAGTTGTCTTCAGGTGCGGCTTCTTCGTTACGTTGCTGAAAGAGGCCGACGTGATCTGCCACACGCCCTTCTTACTTGAGACGGCTCGGTCTTCAATTTCTCAGCGTCGCCTGTTTTACCTCTTTTCAAAATAGAGCCTCCTCGTGTCTTCTTTCCACGAGATGTCGCTTTCTTCCCACGTTGCAGGGACTCCTTTCTGCGTGAGCCGCGTTGCGATGTGCTCGCGTCGGCATCGCCGATGTCTCTGAATCAAACTCTCCTTTCTCTGTTCAAAATAGAGTATATATGCTTCTCCGACTCTATCTCTCCCTCTCTTGGGCTCTCACTTTTGGCAATCTCTTGCTCCGACTTTGGAACAACGATATCTCCATCTCCTCGCACTCTCTCGTACTGGTTCTGATACCAATTGTTGAACACGCCAGGATAAACACGAGAGAGATGCTCAATGGATAGATGCTTCCATTCATAAAATAAGTGGTCTTTTATAGGCTTACAGGACACAATGATAACTCCTAAAGACTCGGTAATTAACTGATAATTACCCACTAAGCTAACATGATAAATACCCACTAAATAAAAGGATAAATACTAACTATATGATAAATCAAACTAGTCTAAAGGATAAATACCAGCTTGGTCAAACAAGCTATGAAGCTAGGTGTTGCATTATCTTCAACATTACCCGCCGCGGCGGCGCCGAACTCCACTGACACCATAGACCCCCTCGCCACCAGAGCATAGAGGATCGCCATGCCCCGGGCCAAACCTCCTCTTGTTGTCTCTCTCGTGCTCCTCTTCCTCCTTCTTCAATCTCATAAAGAAGAGAGAGAGAGAGAGAGAGAGAGAGAGAGAGAGAGAGATCGGCGGCGAGGGGCGCAAGCAGCGGGTGACGCAAGCAGTAGAGAGAGTGCGAGTGATGGAATAATCGGTGACGGTTTTGCTACCGCCAAGAGCGGTAACAAAAGACGGTCGCAAATCCATAGCCACGCCGTCGCAAGCATTTTAATTTTGCAACAGCCAAATAAGCAGTCGCAGAAGTCACTACTTCACCGCGATCGCATACCCGTCGCATCTGCAACCGCTACCTTCGTCGTAGCAAAATGGTCGTCGCAAATTACTACTTTTTAAGTAGTGAATTAACTTTTAGTAATTAACTTTTGGATCAGACGCAAGCTTGGTGCGAGCAGGTGAAGGGGGCGGAGGAGAAGAAGAATAATAAGGAGGAGGAGGAGGAGGAGAGGAAGAGGGAGAAGAAGAAAAGGAATGAGAAATAGGAGGAGCCCGCATTTGCTCATAGAGGAAAAGGAGGAGGATACGTGAAAAAGAAAGAAGGATAATAGGAACTTACCATTTTTGTCACTCAAATGAGAAGAAGAAAATTTCGTGCTCAGAGCTGCTAGTATATATGAAGGTTTGTCAAGAATCGAGAGAGCACGTTCAGATGTGGAGAAGAAGAAAAGCTCATGTTCAGACTTGTTGGTACGAAGGTCTACCGGGAATCGAGAGAGCGCGTTCAAG
Source organism: Canna indica (assembly GCA_034359265.1). Lineage (NCBI taxonomy): Eukaryota > Viridiplantae > Streptophyta > Magnoliopsida > Zingiberales > Cannaceae > Canna > Canna indica. The sequence goes on along the minus strand of CP136890.1, from coordinate 71,250,474 downwards.
TTTTAGGCCTTAGACAAGAATAATTTCATGATTTTTAATTCCCAACCCTCTCCCAGGAGGATATCTATATCCCGTTTTAATTGAAATTGGATCGGATCTTTATCCAAATTTTTCAATCCCAAGACACATTCAAGCCGTTGATAGAATTGACAAATCCTATTGTAACATCAAATTCCCATTAAACAAACACATTGTAAGAGGAATTTCCTTGCTTTATAGTTCTTATGAAGTTCACCACACAAATAATTTGCAATTTCAAAAGGAGTTGCTTTTAGAAAAAAAATAACTTCACATCTTAAAATGTTAACATCCATGCATTTCGAATGACTAATATATATATATATATATAAGTAAGATTCAAACATGCAACGTGACACTTTCTCAAAGAAAGTTTGTTGTATCATTTTCTATTTTTTTAAAATACTATTTCTTTTTATATTTTTTATTATATATTACATTTAATGTGCCTAAATTTAATAACTCTCGAAATCTACATTTAATATATTCAATGCGCCAAAATTGAATAACCGTCAAAATTTACATTTAATGTGTGCATTTTACCGAGATTTAATTTTTTATACAAATTACTTTGTTTTCCAACCATTAATGCTAATCTTAATTCACATGAAATTATTATTCAATATTATTTCTCTTTCTCATATCTCTTATATATATATATATATATATATATGACATTTAATATATTTAATGTGCCAAAATTGAATAACTGTCAAAATCTACATTTAATGTGTGCATTTTACCGATATTTAATTTTTGGGTGTATTACACGGAACCCCCCTCGACTATAATCAATGTGCAACCCCCGCGACTATATTTTTTATTCAAATAACCCTCTCTATTAGCCCACTCGTTAGTAACTTAATGACAAAACTCTCATGTGCACATAACCCTCCCAAGTGTCATGTGGCAGTAATCTCCACTCTCCATCTCATTCGACGACCATCACTTCTTCTTCCCTCACCTACCTACACTCCTCCCCTTGCTATATAGTCCACCGCCGCCGCCGCCGTCGGAGGAGGAGGAGCCTCCTCAAGAATCCTCCTTCTCTAGTAGAAGAAGAAGAAAAGGAGGAGTCCTCCTCCTTCGACGGCCTCCTCCTCTTCTTCTTCTAGAGGAGGAGGATTCTAGAGGAGGAGGAGGAGGTCGCCGAATCCTCCTCCTCCTTCGGCGGTGGTGGTGATGATGACGGTAGAGTCTATGGCAAGGGGAGAATTGAACTGTAGGTAGGTGAGAGATGGGTAGAAGAAAAAGTGATGATCGTCGAATGAGATGAAGGGTGAAGATTGCTGCCACGTGGCATCGGGAAGGAGGGTTCTGCGCACGTGGGAGTTTTACCGTTAAGTTACTAACGGACGGGCTAACGGATGGGGGTTATTTGAACAAAAAGTGCAGTCGTGGGGGATTTTGTGCACACTTGGTAGTTTAGGTAGTCTTTGCGCGCGCACATCGACTATATATAGTCGAGGGGAATTCTGTGTAATTTACCCTTAATTTTTTATACAAATTACTTTGTATTCCAACCATTAATGCTCATCTTAATTCACATTAAATTCTTATTCAATATTATTTTTCTTTCTCATATCTCTCTTATATATATATGGCATTGTTTCAAACAGGCTCGAAGGAAAAAGTTGCTCTCATCACCATGGGCGCAAGTGGCATCGACCAGAACATGACAAAGTTCTTCGCCGGCCATGGCGCTCGGCTAGTCGGCGCTGACATGCATCCAGGATGACAAGGTCACGTCACCAACGAGGCCCATGTCGAGCAATCGAGTCACAAGTATCTGACATATTCATACCTAACGATTTTCCACAAAGTGGTGATGAAACGTATAACTTGTACAAATCTTTCCATTTTCCAATTCGATCCGAGTCATTCGTTCGTAGAGCTATTTACTCGATCGCAGACATTTCTGCAATACCTCTAACAGAGAAACAAATAATAAATTTTGAAAGAACTTATTGTAAGCCTCTTTCAGATATGGATCTATCTGATTCAAAAGGGAAGAACTTCCATCAGTATCTCAGTTTTAATTCAAATATGGGCATGAGTTTGATTTACACTCCATGTTCTGAGAAATATTTACCAAATCGATACCGCCGTCACCCTCGCACGAGCTTCCTCAATTTCTAGACGTCGGTGTTCGAGCGGGTGATGGTTACCAACGTGCTCGGCGCCTTCTAGGTACGAAACACGCGGCACGTAGCGGACGCATCGTGATAAGGGTGGGCACGATGTTAGGCGTTAGTCAGATTAAATGCCTGTGGAAATCCAGATGAACTGAATTTTAAACACCAAAATTATGCCAATTTCCCAATTAGTTTTTGATCAAGTACATGCATCTCTACATATATATTACATTGCAAAACATCAATATATGTAACACGACCCGCGCGGTATCAATAGGCAAGTACAATCATCGTCGGGCTGATATTTTGCGAAAAACAACAAAAGAAACAAATATATTGACCAATATACTCGCCCCATGCAAACTTTTACTATATATAACAAAGAGCGAGAGTAACAAATTAACAATGTAGAATTAAAGCATGATTGAGAGTACATAAATATGAAGTCAGGAAGGCAATAGCCGTACCGAAAGGCGAAAGCTGCCGATGCCTTCTTCGGAATACACGCTGCTCCACTTTACTTAAGGCAGAAAAAAAAGTAGATCAAAGATGCTTATGCTTTGATTTATTAGATATAAATATGTCATATATTTAGATATAAAAGGTGTATCCTTGATTTCAAGAGAGTATTTTTATTTTACACCAGAAAAGATAATAAAGAAACCTGCCGCCAATTTCAGAGAAATTATTGGAGGATAAAATTTGAAGAAAAAGAAACATAAAAGTTGAAAAGAGAACTAAATCCTAACAACTCAATTAGCACAATTAGCACAACATAAAATAGAGGAATTCGTTGATACGGTACATTGAGATTTTTTTTAAAAAAATTATATTACTTTTTCTTTTCACACCTCTCTCCCCCTCTCTCTCACGTCTCCTCTCTTTCTCTAAATCAAGTTATTTGTGATGTTTTTAATTTTGAATTTATTACTACTTTGAATAAATAATAAAAATAATTTTTAATATATTGAATTATTTTTATATTAGTTTTTAAGTTTTTAAAATTTCATTTCTTGAGTTCATTTTTAATAATATTTCAACACCAAATAAATTTATGTAATTTAAAATAATTATATATTTTAATTTGGTATTTTTATATTATATTTTTATTTTTAAAAATATTTTTATTTTTTATAAATTATATTTATATATATATATATTTTGGTCGTTGAAATCTATATAAATTATTATAATGTCTCTTAGTGCAATTTTTTAGTGTTTTTTTATATTAATCTATTATGATGTTTTTAATTTTGAATTTATTAAATAATTAATAGTTATATTTTTAATGTATTAAATGTTTTTATATTAATTTTTGAATTTTTAAAATATCATTTATGAATTTGTTTTTAAAAGTATATCAAAACCATATTTAGTCTAAAACAATTTAATTTTTTTAATTTCTAATTTATTTCAGTTTATTATATTATATTCATCTTTTATTTTATTTTTATTCATAAAATTATTATTTTTGTTCAAAATATTTTTTTTAGTTTTGTATTTTTAAAAGGGATAATAGACTAAAAAATCATAAGATTTGTAGAAATTTTACGTTCTACTCGCGTTTTCAAATTTCGCCTGTAAATGTATAACTTTTACTTCCGTTTATGTCATCTACCAAATCGTCACGTGTCATCTCAACTTAGTTGACGTGAAGGTAAACGGCGCTTGCGTAGCCTAACGGCATCATACGTAGCAGACGATCCCATTTTTTCTCTCTCTCTCTCTTCTCTTCTTCCTTCCAACTGCTGCCGTTTTTTTCTTTTCTTCTTCTTCTTCTCCTCCTTCTCCTCCTCCTCCCCATATGGCTCTGCACCCTCCTCCTCCTCCCCCCATATGGTTCTGCCATCCTTTACTCAGTGGTCTTCACCCAAATGGCCTCCCTCTTCGTCGTGGTGCCGCCATGCGCACCTTCGGCGGCGCCTTCTCCTTTGTCTCTGACATTCCAGTCGCGCTCTTCCTCTTCCTCTCCAGCAGCGTCCCCATCGTTGGCATTGTCAGAATCCGAGGCTTTCACGACCGCATTGCCCGCGGAGTCTTCGAGCGAGCATATCAACTCCAACTCGGTGCTCGTTGCTCTCCTCGATTCTCACTATACGGTGTTGGCTGAGTTGGTAGAGAAGTCAACTTGTGCTCGCAACGGACCTTGCTCCTCTATGTTACGATCACCCATAGCGGTGATCGTAGTGCACGTGGTCACATCAAAGGAGGAGCTGACGCAGGCATTCAAAGTGGAATTAAAGAAGCTAGTGGGCCGACGGAGCAACCGCCACGTGGATTAGTTCGAGGAGAATGAACGAAGGGAGTTAGTTGGCCAGCGGAGCAACCGCCACGTGGATCAGTTCGAGAAGAACGAACGAGGAAACGTCCTCGGTGGTGGAAGGAGTACGAAATGTAAACTGCATATAAATAGATGTAATGGTGTGAAACAGGGAGAAGAATATAAACTCTCAAGTTTTCTTCCTCTCTATCCCCCCACCTCTCTTCCCTCCTCTCTTCTTCTTCTAGCTTACTACCTTCGTCTTCGACCTGTCGGTTTCTCGATGATTACCTGGAGCGTCCACATTGATGCTGAGAACCAGTGGGTTTCCACAAACTGGCCCTCAACACTAAAGAACTGGGATCAACCACAGTCGCACTAAGACAGGTAAATCCACACATCTGACATTGGTGCTTTCATTGAGATTTGAACTGTGGGAAAACAAAGAGACCATAAGATCAACAGATCTTATGGAGACTCGAGCACAAGTTACATCTGAGTCCATTCGATTGCTGCAAGAGGCTAGTGCTCGCCATGATCAGTTGCTTGGATCAATCCATAGTGGATTAGAGAATCAGCAACAGATAATTGAAGGCCAACAAAAGTTGCTACAAAATGTTGCGGCACAAATCGGCCTTCTTAATAATCAGATGGTCCAACTAAATAAGATCAAGGCTGAGCAAGGGGGATCCGAAAATCACAGCAGTCCTCAAACATCCCGGTGGAGACCACATCCGCGGCCGGAGTTGGGAGACGAGGATAGCTTTCCATTCCCTCCAAAGCCTCCTCAAGTCGAGCTACCCATATTCAATGGAGCAGACGCCGAGGACTGGATCGCTTCAACGGACGACTTCTTCGACTTTTACTCGACTGAAGACTAGCACCGGGTGACGATGGCATCCTTTCGAATGAAAGGAATCGCCAAAAAGTGGTTCCGCTAGATGCAACGGCGGAAGCAGCTCCCCTGGTGGAACCACTTGGTGGATTCTATACGAAAATGGTTTGAACCCACGGATCTAGAACCGCCGGAAGGCCAACTGACAAAGCTGGTACAGGAAAACAAAGTTGAGGACTACGAAGGGCGATTTGAAGAGTTAGCTCTTCGGACCACCAATTTGCCAAAATCTTTTCTTTTAAACTGCTTTGTGTCGGGATTACGAGCCGATATTAAAGCGGAGGTGTTGACCATGCAACCTGTGACGATGCATGAAGCCATTATGATAGCTAAACGGTGTGAAGCAAAGATAGCTTCATTGCGCCGGATTCATACTCCATCTGTTGGTTTCAAGGGAGCTGCTATTTTACCTACGCCAACGAATGAGGTGACTAATAATTCAGGGGGGAGAGTGGCAGCGGCATGAGCTACTTCCCTGAAACCGTGGATGTCCAATTCAAATGGAGGCCGACCATTTTCCAGACGGATTACATCGGCTGAGGCACAAAAAAGGAAGGAACGAGGTCTCTATTACTACTGTGATGAGAAGTATACCTGGGGACATAGATGTAAGTCGCCCCAGTTATTCATGCTCGATGATGAAGCAACCAGTGATGAAACTGAAGAGAATGGAGAGCCCTCAACAAGTGTTGAAGAAAAAGAGATTACAGAGCATTCCCTGATTTCATTTAATGCAATGTCAGGGTGCTTCTCACCCATGACGCTGCGTTTCAAAGGCCAAGTCCGAGGCAGAAGCATTCAAGTTCTACTGGATGGCGGAAGCACGCACAACTTTGTGCAAACTAGAATTGCAAAACATTTGGGACTACATATAGAGCCGACTCCAGCCTTGGGTGTAATGGTCGGAAGTGGAGATAAAATCTCGAGCGAAAGAATGATCAGAGGACTTAAGATGCTCATCCAAGGTGTTGAAATAACTACTGATTTTTATGTACTGTCAATTAAAGGGTCGGATGCAGTTCTAGGTGTTGCCTGGATGGCTACATTAGGCCTTGTTGTCATGGACTTCGCCAAGCAAGTGTTTGAATTCCACTTACAAGATGGGAAACACACTTGGGTAGGAGAAACTTCAATGCAAGCGGAGTTGGTACAGCCACCTTCGCTCAAGCGGATGAATGAAACACAAGTTGTAGCTGAAATGTATCAGCTTGAGTTCGCTCAACTTGCGCTCGTAGCGGACCTTGCTCCTCTATGTTACGATCACCCATAGCGGTGATCGTAGTGCACGTGGTCACATCAAAGGAGGAGCTGACGCAGGCGTTCGAAGTGGAATAGAAGAAACTAGTGGGCCGACAGAGCAACCGCCACGTGGATTAGTTCGAGGAGAACGAACGAAGGGAGTTAGTTGACCAGCGGAGCAACCGCCACATGGATCAGTTCGAGAAGAACGGGCGAGGAAACGTCCTCAGTGGTGGAAGGAGTACGAAATGTAAATTGCATATAAATAGATGTAATGGTGTGAAACAGGGAGAAGAATATAAACTCTTAAGTTTTCTTCCTCTCTATCCCCCCACCTCTCTTCCCTCCTCTCTTCTTCTTCTAGCTTACTACATTCGTCTTCGACCTGTCGGTTTCTCGATGATTACCTGTAGCATCCACATTGATGTTGAGAACCAGTGAGGTTTCCACAAACTGGCCCTCAACACTGAAGAACTGGCATCAACCACAGTCGCACTAAGTCAAGTAAATCCACACATCTGACACTCTACCACGTCATCCCCATTCGCATCGCCTCCGTCGCCTGGCCCCAATCCTGCCACCCCACCCTCGCTAGTGACCACCTTCACCTTCTCCCGCCACCCCACCCTCGTCGATTACGCCAGCAGCAACAATCGCTTTGTAACCTTTACAGCTCTCATGCTCTCTCTTCTCCCTTTCAGATTTAAGCGTCCTATTCTCCTCCAAGACATTCTACAACTCAATCTGTTTGTTCATGAGGCTGGTCTTTAAATCTTCTATGTCATTAATTGACTTAAAAGATTCAACTCCAACTCGGATTGCATTTGTGCTTTCTGAACTTCTTGATTGTTTGTTTTCATTTCCTTATTACCTGATGTCATCCGATGTTCTGCTTCATTCTCCAATAAATATACCTTCAGTTCAATGAACTCTACTTTTGCATGGTTCAATTTTAGTTCTAGTTCAGCCTCTTTGACTCCATAATCACTCTTCACCTGCTCCATTAATTCATAAGTAGACTAGATCTGCATTGTGCTTTGGATTTACCCTGCTTGATACTTTATTTCAAGTGCTTCAAGTGCTGATCTTAGTTGTTCAACTTTCGAAAGTTCACCACAACAAACTTCCTTTTCAAGATCATTCTCTTTCAAGTTCTCTGTGAGTCTTTCCCATGGATTGATCTTTGCACTGGGTTGTTTTGACTCAGAGGCATCAGAGCTGAATGACTCTTTGGAGCTTAGACTCTGAATAGTTGTCATAGCCATTTAGACTCAGAGGCATCAGTAGAAAGTGTAGGCGATATGGTGCTTCTGGATTGCTTCTAGCTCTAATTGCCATGCACTGTCACGCTCCTTAAAAAATTTTCAGAGTTCTTGCAAGCGATCTTCTTGTGTTGCTTGAAAACTCCTTCTCAGACGACTTTCCCTCCAACTTGGTGGACTTGTACCACTTCCCACAGGCGTCACGAGCAGATCGTTGACGAAGTTTCCCAACGACATCGATGTCATGCTGTAAAATCCTAGATATTTAATTTTTTTCCCCCTTAATTATATGTGTTTGCCAGCCTAGCGGACTAGTTCGTGGTCGAGCCGAGTCGACTCATGGTCCAGAGCGAGCTTGCGATCTCGGGTAAGTAGGATATGAATTTATGAATTTTAGGCTTGGGTAGTTGAGATTATTTAATTTGATGTTGTGTGTGCATAATTGCTAATTATGTTCATATGGGTATTTAATTAATTGCTTGTGATTTATTATAATGAGATTAATTAAATTATTTAAGTCTATCGGGTTAGCGGGTTTTGGTTTTGGCTTAAGATGGATGCAGGTTGTGGATTAAAGGTTTAAGGGGCTAGGATTGAGGAGGGAGTATAAACCCTCCCCCCTCATGACTTGTGGCTCCTATTTTGGAGCCACCTAAAGAGTTGAGAAAGGGAGCCAGCCGCCAAGCCAAGCCAAGCCAAGCCAAGCCAAGCTGCCAGCCTCTTTCCCTTTTCTCCTTGGAGCCGCCACCACCCAGAGCCAAGCCGAGCCGCCTGCTTCTTCTTCCCCTCCTTTCCTCTCTTCCTACTCTTTGGAGCTGAGCTGAGAGGAGCCAAGCCGAGCCGCCTGCTTTTTCTTCTCCTCCCCTCTCTCTCTCTTTCTTCCTTCCCTTTGGAGCCGAGCCGAGAGGAGCCAGCCGAGCCAGCCCCTCTTCTTCTCCTCTCTCTCTCCCTCTCTCCCTCTCTCCAAGCTGTCGGCTTGGAGTGAGTCGCCGCCTCTTGGAGCCTTTTCTTGGGTTGAGCCGCCGACCTTTTGAAGTCGAATTTGAGGGCTGTCATCCGGGATTTCTTTCTTAGTTCTTCTTCCAATTAAGATGAGTGGTTTGCCTTCTCTCTTCAGGATTTTAATCGGATTTTTGAAGTTGTTTGTGACGGCTCGGTATTTATGCCTTGTTCTTGGATTCTCTTCGAGTTCTTGCCATATTTTCTTGATGTGCAAATCATGATTTATTCTCCAAATTTGATTTCTTGATTTGTGTATTTCATGCTTAGGATTAAATATGTGATTTTGGGTAGAAATCATAGGGTACGATTAAGATATTGATAATGACTAATTAAGGGTTCTTGAGAAGAGGGTTCTTGATCTAATGTTTGGTTCTTGGTTTAAGTGTGTGGTTTCTTGTGGATCTTGATAAAAAGCATGATTTCTGTGAATTAATTCCTGAGATTAATATTCTGTCCTAATGGTAATTAGAGGATTAATTTCTGTTAATTTTCGGATTTAATTCTATAAGTATGCTGAAATTGCATGATTGCTGGAATTGTATGCTGAGATGATAAATCTGTGCTGATTTTAATTTATTTGCTGTGATGTGTGTGTATGTGTGAATATAGTCGTGTAACCTATCGTTTCGACCAGAAACACATAGTTTGAAAACATAGGACACACTTTGGAGACTAGATTCAGGTTAGACACAGCAGTTCTGGGCAAAACAGTAACCTAAAATAAAACCCTAATTGAGATGATCTAAATCTTAATTATATAATTAAAATTAGGTTAATGGTGAGCATAATCTGTTATGAATCAAATTATAAAGTATTCATGAAATAAAACCACACGGGTTCATGACATTATGGGTCTAAGGGATAGGGTTTGGGTTGGAGTGTTAAGACACTTCATAATGAGAACACCCCTAGGACACCGTAGGAGAATCTTGACTTAGGTCTTGATGCGCCATAACCTTGAGCATGGCGGAGCGGCTCAATTAGAAGCCGGGTTACGAGCTACGCCCGGGTGGTTGGACGCCAAATTCCCAACCTGCAGAATAAGTTCGGAGGGTCTTTCTTGATTGTTCTGGTTCAGCCTCGTGGGATAAGTTTGGAGGGCCTACTCGATTATTCCCGAGGTGGTGTTAAGGAATAAGTTCGGATGACCTTTCCCAATTACTCCTAGGATATCTTAAAGGGGCAAGTTCGGATGGGCGAATCCCGATTGTCCCTACGTGTCTCGTCGAGCAAGTTCAGAGGGTCTTTCCCGATTGCTCCCGAGTTTTTGTATACTAGGATAAGTTCGGAGGGCTTCCCGATATCCTAGTATGTGTTGTTGCCTTCGGGCATGGTGGGCTTCGGCCCAATGCACTTCTTTAGTATGTGTTGTTGCCTTCGGGCATGGTGGGCTTCGGCCTGATGCACTTCTTGGAGGGTTAGATGCCTTGGGCATGGGTGGCATGTTGGCCTCGTAGCTAGTCACACCTTTGTGACATTGCCTCTTTAGAGATAGACTTTATTCTTGTTATCTTTGTTTTTTTTTTGTGAGGGTTGGTAAAACCGCTCGCTGAGTTCTTTGAACTCACCCATTGTCGTTTGATTTCTGTTTTGCAGAGCCTGACCGATGAGGTGGGCCGGATCACTCGGCGCAGCTAGAATGCAGTGGAGCCGCATGATCTCATAGCAGTCCTAGTTAGGGTCGTAGTCGAGTCCTTGGTTGTAGTCATTAGTTTTGTCAAACTCGCAAGTTAACTCGTAAACTTGGATGAGTTTACGATCCCAAGTATCAAAATCGAGCTGACTTGCACCCAAACTCATTTCTGGGTAAACTCGGGTGAACTCGGGGTAAACTCATATAAACTCGGTCAAACTTGCCGGTAAACTCGGGTGAACTCGGTTTGATGATAATTAGGGAAAAGGTACAAAAATGCCCCTGACGTTTTCTCGCGGGTACTAAAATATCCCTAATATTTTTTTGGGATCAAAAATACCCCTCACGTTATGAATTGGGTACAAAAATGCTCCTATAGCTAAACGGTGTTAGTTGAGAGATAACGGAGCTGACGTGGCTGATGACTGGGACTGATGACATGACCAAGACGTTTTCTCACAGGTACTAAAATGCCCCTAATGTTTTCTCACGAGTACAAAAATGCCCCTAATGTTTTCTCACGGGTACAAAAATACCCCTAATATTTTCTCATGGATACAAAAATACCCCTAACATTTATTTTGGACATAAAATACCCCTGAGGTTATTGAAAATGGTACAAAAATATCATCAAACTAACTTTTGTTAGATGAGACTTAAGGGGCATTTGGTTACCCGCAAGTGCAAATGCTACAAATCTATTTGCATACAAAAGCAAATGCCCGCAAATAGATTTTGCAGCCTACCGTTTGGTTGCCCACAAGTAGAGTTCCAACTTCTATTTGCAAGCATTTGGTTGGCTGTAAATTGAAGTTGCAATTACACTTGCAACTTGTAACTTGCATCTTACGAATTTTTTCAGGCCGGGCCGAGCACGAATTTTTCCGGCCGGGCTGGGCACGAATTTTTTTCGGACCAGGCCGGGCCGGTCCGTGTACAAACTTTTTAAGGCCAGGCCGGGCACGATTTTTTTTCAGGGTTGGGTCGAACAGGGCCGTGCACGAATTTTTTCTGGCCGGGCCGGGCTGGGTACGAATTTTTTCGAGCTGGGCCAAACACGAAAGCCGGATTGGGCACGATTTTTTTGGGTCAGGCCGAGCCGGCTGAGCCGGGCACGAATTTTGCAGCCTGATGTTATTTTCATACCATTTTCAATAATCTCAGGGGTATTTTAGGTCCAAAAGAAATTTTAGAGGTATTTTTGTATCCGTGAGAAAATATTAGGGGTATTTTTGTACCCGTGAGAAAATGTTAGGAGTATTTTTGTACCCGTGAGAAAACGTCAGGGGCATTTTAGTACCCGTAAGAAAACGTCTTGACCACGTCATTAGCCACGTCAGCTCCGTTATCTCTCAACTAACATCGTTTACCTATATGAGCATTTTTATACCCAATTCATAACGTGAGGGGTATTTTTGATCCCAAAAAAATATTAAGGGTATTTTAGTACCCGCGAGAAAATGTCAGGGGCATTTTTATACCTTTTCCCATGATAATTATTATGGGTACTTTTATATTTTATCTTTGAGTCATTGTGTGTGCTTTATTATGGACTTAGAATGCTTCATTATGTATGTATTAGACTTGTACTCTTATATTTTATCTTTATGTGTGCTTTATTAGGGAGTTGAACTGTGCCTTAATTATGATTTTCATGTTATATTAGATTATATTTTTGTAGTATAATATTTTTTAATATTTTTTTAATATCAGGTAAACTCTTACGAGTTTATGAGTCGAGTTTACGGAGGCTCCACGAGTTTACTTAAACTCTCGAGTTTAACAACCTTAGTAGTCATGCACTTGTATTAGCTTGATTTGGAGTTGTAGCATTGAGGGCATTTATATCATTTATTTCAGGTTTTATTGTATCTGAACTTTTGAATTGTTGAACTTAACTGTTATTTCTGCACTTTACGTTTCATCGAGCTTCTTGAAATAAAACTATGTTTTGGTTTGCCTTTCATTTGAAATAAAACTTGTTATTTCTTTCACTATATTTACTTGTTGAGTTGGCATGTGCATGGTTTAGGCTGCGGGGTATAGGCACGTATACCCTAGCCGGTCACGTGACCCTGAGTTGGGACGTGACACATGCAGAGTGCATGGCGGCGCCTTGGACGACGAAGAGGGAGGCCATTTGGGTGAATACCACGGAGTAAAGGATGGCAAAGCCATATGGGGAGGAGGAGAAGAAGGATGGTGCAGAGCCATATGGGGAGGAGGAGGAGGAGGAGAAGGAGAAGAAGGAGGAGGAGGAGAAGAAAAAGAAATAAAAAAATGGCAACAATTGGGAGGAAAAAGGGAAGAGAGAGAAAAAAAATATGGGGTCGTCTGCCACGTATGACGCTATTAGGCCATACAAGCGTCGTTTACCTCCACGTCAGCTATGTTGAGATAGCGCGTGACGATTTGGTAGATAACATAAACGAAAGTAAAAGTTGTTCATTTACATGCGAAATTTGAAAACGCGGGTAGAACGTAAAATTTCTGCAAATATTATAATTTTTTATTCTATTATCCCTTTTTAAAATATCATTTTTGTGTTTATTTATGAAGAAAATTTGTATAATTTAACATGTCTTATTTTTAAACGAGTTATTTATGCTTATATAGTTTTAATTGGTAGATATTACTTAATTTTTGTGTTATCTAATGTTTATTCATAAAATTTCTTAATTTAATTTTTTTTAGAAAAATAACGAGAAATATAATTATCAAAATTAGTTTAAATTAAATTATAATTTTAAATAATAATATTTATACCCAAATGATTAAGAGTAAAAATAAATATTATATATATATATATATAATTTGTAATGGTAATGTTATTTTTTTAAATTGTGATAAATTGATATTAACCCAGCGATATATGTTTTAAATATATTAGATAAAGAATAATTTCTAAATTTAGTAGTTAAACAAAAATTTACAGTTAAATTTTTAGAAAATTAAAATTAAAATTTTTATAGTTATTTATTTATTATATAATTGGATCTTTATTTTATATACCCTAAAAATGATATTATTATTTTAATTACATATTTGATCATAGATTTTAATTTTGTAATTTACACATTTTTAATAGCATGTAAACAAAAATTCAATAAAAATATTATAATAAAATTGTAATTAATGAATAAATTAATACATTAATAATATATTATTGTATACAATTAAAAATGAATAGCGTAATTTAAAAGATTAAAATAAAAAATAATTCAACTATCAATATTAGAATTTTGATATTTAAATATTAAAAAATTATATTGGGTTTTAATTTATATAATTTTTAATATTTATGTATATACTATTGTGTTTGGTAAATTTTAAGCAATAACCAAATATCATATTTAACAAGAAATATTTATTTTTTTCTTATATATATATATATAATTAAACTAATATTTACTATTTTGTTTACACTTATAAATTTTCATATATATAATATTTATTATTACTCTTAATTATCTGGGTATAAATATTATAATTTATTTTAAACTAATTTTAATAATTTTATTTATTATAATTTTTAAATTATATGTACATATAATTACGACGCGTGTCTCCCACTAGTCTTAATAATAATGGGACTAATGAGCTTATATTCTACAACATGATTATTTATAAATATATGAGAATAGATGATTTCCTCATCTAATTTAGCATTTACAAGGTATAAAGAAGTGGAAGATATATTAATTAGCTGGAATTCAATCAATAAATTTTCATGGAAGGCCAAAAACATTCATATAGAGCCACATCCTACAGGAAACTATCATAGACTTTCTAAAGTCGATTTCATTCAAATATACAAGGAAATGTAAATTCTTCTATGAAGAATATTGGCATAAATATTTGTTTCCAAGGAAGAAAACAGCTCATGTAGGATAAGATAGGAAAATAGTTTTTGAGCTTAATGGTAAGGACATTGGCCAAAATTCTAGATTTCAAGTTTGTACATTTATATACATATAATTGAGATAATGCATGGTATGAAAGTCACTTACTTTGAGTAAACAAGCTCATATTCGTCACACTCCAAACTTGTTATCATTGGCAGAGTACGTCATGTACCTCAAAGCCTAACCCCAAACAACTATACATAATCAAGTAATAAACCTAAATATTTTATAATATTTAAAACTTGAAGGAAAACATCAAAATCCTAAAAGAAATCAAACCACTAATTAAATAAATGCTAAAGGTTCAGTTATTTTTAAAACTTTAAAGTCCCAACAAAGATACCCCAAACTAAGGAAAATGTAGAAATAAAATAATTGAGTCTACATGACTCAACAAAATAAAAATAACCAGACTCGATATCCTCCTCGATCACGACATGTCACGAGACCCGTTGCCCTGCCGCGCTACTGCACCCCGATACCTCTCTGATCTTGCTCAGGTGCTAAAAATATCAGAAAATAAGGGGTAAGTCCACTAGGACTTAGTGAGTAGATCAGTCATCAAATCACCAAATCAATCATTATGCATAAAAACACAAATATTCGATATATAATAAACAACAACGTCAGAAGAAATCATATATATCTACTACTTTATGCATGACATCAGCATCCGTCAATAAGTATAAAATATCTTAAAAATGACGGAACAAGCATCAGTAACATATCCACCACTCTACTCATGATAACCGCATCCATCAATAAGTATTAGCATATTCATAGTAAAAAAATAGGATGAAGGCAACACCTCAATCATATGCATGGAATGCAACACCTCAATCATATGCATGCTCCTCGACCGAACCCGTCAGTCCCACATAGCCACATAGGGTAGGTAGTCGGGTGGCTGCCGAACTACCACCCAGCTCAGTGCTGTCTCATTGGACCATGTCCTCACCTCACCGGCACTAGCTCATCCGATCTCTCTCTTTGGGGCATACGTTCCCCTCACTGGTCGGGTCTTTGGACTATCGCTTTGGGGTATGATCTTCCCTCATCAGTCGAACTTCTGGAATAAGGTCAACGCTGTCTCTTTGGGGCATACCCTCCACACACACAAGTATATAAACATAAACAAGATGTGTTATCAACATAATAAAGGATATGTCAAGGGCATACCCCATCCTCCACCTCCTTGTGCCATACAGCACAACTATATATATATATATATATATATATATATATATATATATATAGAAATAGTGCTCATAAATCATGAATACTCAACATAAATGAATAATCATGAAATAGAATTTAGTACGTCCAATCATTATAAGAAAAGAAGCATGTGTATCATGAAAGTAGTGCAAAAAGGAACTACGTACAATCGCAAATTAATGGATTGGAACAACAGAAAAAAATAACTCATCATAGGAATAACTGATCTAGGATAAGATTCACCTCGATCATTAACTACTATATCCATGAATCATCTCAGATTGAACCATAAAAATATATAAAATATAAATTTTCAACTTGGCACGCAAAATGAAATAGACCTCGTCAATGAATCCAAAATGTCGATTAGGTGAAATTTCATATATAACATGAATATTTTTGCTAGTTGGTGTTGGTAAAATGATCACACTAGAAGGGGGGTGAATAGTGTGTTAACTAATTTTATCGCCTAATTCTATTTTTAATCTTTTCTTAGATTACTTAGGCTAAGCATGATATTAATAGCAAGCGAAAGTAATAAATATGAAGCAATTAACACAGAAATAATTAACACAAAACAATATATCAATACTAACACAATTATTTACAGTGGTTCGGTCCCAATGCCTACTCCACTACCTAAGCATCCCACTCAGGATTTTCAAACTAAGTTTACTAGATTATATCGTTTTCCTTACAAATAGGACTTTACAATCAGAAAGTCTCTGTTCTCAAACCGAAGGCACTTCTACACCCAGAAGTATCCCGCCTTCCTACCGAGAGCACTCTCCCACCTCAACCTAAGGGACAACTCAACTAATCCTAGTAAACTAAGTTTACAATGGTGGATTTAAGCCTTAACACCAAGGCAACCACCAACTCAATCAAACCTAGCAACCTAGGTTTACACACTTCAAAATACAATGAAATAAACAATAAAATACACAAGTAATTGAGCAAAAAAACAATAAAACTTATACTTAGCTCCAAACACGAGTCCTAGTTCATCTTGATGCCTGAATGATGAATAGATCAAAGCTTGGAAGACAATATCAAGTTTTTATCATGAGAACTAGGGTTTGCAAAGAAATGGCTCAAGAAATCTTTAGAGATGATAAAAAATGGCTCAATGGAAGCTTGGATGATGGGTGGAAGGCTTGCTAAGACTTCTATTTATAAGCCATGGAGAGTTGGCATGAAACACCCAAATCAACAGCTAGGAAACTGGCTATTTCCGCCGTACGATCGCAGGTTCGGTCGTTCGTCGGTCGAGCGACCGAGCGACCGAAGGCATACTACTGCTTTCTAGCACACTTCGGTCGACCAACTTGCCTACTGTTAGTTTTTGACAGCATTCGATCGACCGATCGGTCGACCAAAACTAGGCAGACTACACTACTTGGTTTGGCTGAGTTTTTGCTTGTTTGCTCGTTTCTAGGTTCCGTCTTCGCTAAGTCTACTTATATAATATTTCTTAACTTTAAGTTAATAACATCTCTTATAACAGGCTTATTTTCGTCCATTGGCGATGCCCGATCGCTTACCGGTCGATCGACGATCGACCGAAGGCATTTTGCCCATTCTAGGCAACGTTCGATCGACCAAAATACCGCCGGTCGACCAGTCGGTCAATCGAACCTAGGCAGGGCAGATTGCTTAGGCTGATTTTTTTGCTTGTTTGCTCGTTTCTGGATTCCGTCTTCGCTAAGTCTATTTATATTTAATAACTTTAAAACATAAATGTTATATAAGGATTACCCCCCATTTGGATTCAATAAAAATATCTAAAAAATCAAAATCCTTAAGAATCAAAATCTAGTTTTTGGTGTCTAGTACAAATATCTAGAAAACATAAATTTTCTAATCTCCCAAGTCAAATATGGGTATGTTAAAGGCTTCCAAAAATTTCTTTAAAATACCTTGTTATCTAGTTTTTATCCAAGGAACAATTACCGGCATTTTTTGTATCAAGAAAATGTCTAGATCATATAGCCCTCCAAGGAGCTCACTAGGCTTAGTGAATTCCAAGGTCATTTTCTAATTTGCCGATTTTTCATGTTTTGGGGTTCGGGTTTGGTTTTTGGATTCTTATGCATCATCATGAAGATTTACAACACATGCTAGACACCTTAGACCTAAACTTGAACTTCCCGAAGAGTCCCGAGCGTCGACGAGCGTCCTTGCCGATTTCTTTGATTTCTTCAATTTTTTCGATTGGGGACGTCGTGCGCTAACCGCTATGGAACCTGAAAATATTTTTCCATGAAATCATTAGTTCAATGTTTGTTATCATCAAAATCGAGATTAAGACCAAGGTTGAAAACCTTGGGCCAACAGTTGGGTGGAGGAGGAGATGGAGATGGTGACCAAGTTAGGGAGACAAAATAGAGGGCTGAGATTGATTTGGGTGAGATGAAGGGCAAAGATTTGATCTTATGTTGATGGAGGGATGAGATTGCATGTGGTTAGATGTAAGGATGTGATTGCATCTGGTTAGATATAAGGTTGTGATTACATCTACTTAGATGTAAAACTGTGATTGCATCATGTAGATGGAGGGCTATAATTATATCTGGTTAGATGTAAGGCTGAGATTGCATCATGTTAAATAGAGAACTGTGATTGTATCACATTAGATGGAAGACTGTGATTTGATCCTATTTAGATGAAGAGCTGAGATTTTATTACTGATTTTCATTATAACACAGTTATATTCGTTCGTAAATAATGATTTATTAAATAAATTTAAGGTAATTCTTCTATTATTCTAAATAATTATTTAGAGGTCTCAAGGTTAGTAAAAATATCCACGTTAGCAAAAATATTCAAAAATTCTAAAGTTTTTTTAGAGTTATTGATATTGCTACATGGTTGTGTTTTCATTTCCTGGATGGCTTAGGGCGCGTTTGTTTGCGAAAATATTTTTTGACTTTTCGTTTCGTGAAAAATGAAATGGATTTTCAAATTTCGTAATTTTGGTTTCAATTTTTTTATTTGGCGAAAACGTGTTTGTTTGACATGTCCAAATTTCATATTTCGCGAAATGAAATCAACGAAAAATTATTTGTTTTGTGTTGATTTCGTTGACAGTTTTCGAGACGAAAATTAAAACTGTGTTTGTTTATCAAATATAGTTTTAGTTTTAGTTTATTAAGTTATACTATTTTATTATAATTGTGAATAATATTTATTTAGGGTATAAAAATCATTAAAATATATTTTATTATATATTTTAATTTATAAATAATTCAAAATGAAAAAATATTTGTAAATAATATTAATTAGTTAATAAAAATATAAGCTAAGTATTAATATCATCATGAATTAATTATCAATTAAATATCAACTAAGTATGAGCTACATATCGACTAAGTATGAACTCGTATTTTTTTACTTCTTTAACTAACCCAACTTAATAATGGTTGAAATTATTGATTTTACAAATATATTTAAATTATTGAATTATTTAAATTATGTTACAAATATATTTTTTCGGTTTGATAATTGGTGCTACGTGAAAGATAGTGAAGTAAAAATACTTGTTCAGTACAATAGATATTAGCAATTATTATTTGTGTGAATTCACACAAATTATTGATCCATTACTTGCGGGATAAATTCCACCTTTTTTATTCATGATGTAGAGGACTAATTATGGGCTCGAGCTTAATATAGGTTAAGATTAATAATGAAGATAATGTTGGTCAACGTGCAGAAGTCAACTGAGAATAAATAGACCACTGAGACTTCAACCCAGTGATCTTTTTCTGAAAAATGATGCAGGGATCGAACAACAGAGTGAAGTAAAGTGTACTCACTAGACGGGAGAAGAAACAAGTTATTTTTTTTATTACTTATTGCCTTTTTGCAACGTTAATATGACTCTCACTTAGATATTACCTTAGATTGTAACCTGATAATAAAATTATTGATCCATTCAGACAAATGAAGTATCATTCACTTACAAATAAGTAAATGAAGTTAGTATCTACCTCTAAATGAATAGCGCTAAACTGCTATAATATAGATCAATGGCATAGGTTGATGAGCCAATAGTTATTAATACAACAAATTATTAATATCTCTAAATTATTAATATCTCTAAATTGAGCACTGATCCATGGCATTAAAGTAAATAAGTATCAATTCACACAATAAGTAAATGAAGTTAGTATCTACATCTAAAAGGAGAGCAAAACTGCTATGAATAGCGTGATACAAATGATAAGATTTTTTAAGTATAAAAAACAATGACATATATTTTATTAAGTATCAAAGACAATGACATATATTACTGCATCCGCCGGTGGAGCCAAGGACATGTCATGGAGGTCGATGAGCCAATGGAAGTTGCCAATCGGAAAACGTCGACCGGCATCAAGCATGTAGGACGATCCTCACGATTTTTTATTTTTTATTTTTTACCTTGTCCATCAACAATCCTCGCGACATCAATTATGACGGTAAAAATGTAGGACAATGAAGGAAATTGCGTATCACCATTAATTGGTGACCGCCTCCAATTCACAGTCCACCAAAATAAAGTTTGCATATTATCTTAAAACAACCAAAGTATAAAATCAACCACGCATTTATATAAGCACAACGAAATAATGAAACAACCACACATTTATATAAGCACAACCAAACAATGAAACGACCACACATTTATATAAGCACAACTAAACAATGAAATATAAGCACAACCACGCATTTATATAAAACCATAACTGATAATGGGCAATATTACTTTACGACCTTAGGAGGAAAGTGCGCATAACCATTGTTTGGTTATCGCCTCCAATTCCCCGCCGATATAAAACTAAAGTTAATCAAATAATAAGATAAAGTAGTCAAATTACATTAGTAGTCCAATAAAGTATTTAGGTTTACATCATTATTGTTATCTAACCTATTTAAATAAAAAATTAATTGCAATGAAAAGAAGTCCCTACTTCTTTGGTTCACTTCTTCTTCCTCATTGCATATTATCGTTGCAATGGAAGTGGTCCATCGAAAGAATTGACAACTGGGAATGTCAATTTTGCCTCTATTTATGCAAGCCGCATATAATCGGCCAGGATTTTTCTCACTTTCACTTATCCGTACCGCGGCTCGCAAACAACAAAAACATTCTCTGTTTTGATATCTCAAATACGTTTCGATTATTCGGGATGAAGAAGCTGTCATACTATTTAATGAAACTAAAATTAGTATATTGTTGGTAACATACATTATCAAAAATAAATCTAAGTAGCAATTAAGTCTATTACAAGTCCAAGACATATAATTCTATTTACATGTTTAAACCTAATTAAAATATGGAAGGGCAATCAGCGTCGATGTGCCCAAAGCTGATTTGCAATCCCTTCTCGAATGTAATATTTTGAGTTGAAGAAGATTCACCTACTGATGATTCAATAGGGGGTGAAGATTGTTCTTGATCATCAATAAAAACTTCTTCATTGTTCCAAATATCGATTAATTCATCCGAATTACGATATTTAATAATAAAGTTATAAATTGTACAACACGCCAATACGATATTGTTTTGTCTTGCTAGCGGGTAATTCGACATCATCTTTAATATCGAAAAACGTGCTTTCAATAGTCCAAAGCATAGTTCGATTACGTTTCGAACGGAGGAATGTCGTTGATTGAACAATTCTCTTTTTGTTGAGGGGTCTCACCACGATAAGGTGCCAAAAATCCAGATACGTTTGGATATCCCGCATCAACCATGTAGAATTCATCTAACATAAGGTAAGAAAAATTTCTATTAATACCAAATCAACACTAAGGAAGTGATTACGTTGAGTTAAATTTACCTCCTATTGGCATAGGAAAATCTGAGTTGGGAGAATAAATAGTTTGGCTGAAAATACGCGCATCATTCACGCTTCCCTCCCAAACAACTCTTTACGTAGGTGAATAGCATGTTGTGAGTGCATGCTGCCATTATATTTTGTGTAATGGTTCCTTTACGGCCCCGATATAAAGATGCCTTCTTTGCGGGAACGAATGCCGATATATGTGTCCCGTCTATTGCCCCTATGCAATTCTACAAAAAGGATTGTTCAAATGTTAGACAAATCCTATGGAATTATACATAAGGACGAGGAAAGGATTTTATCTTAAAATAAGGGAACCACCTAGGATGCCCTTCAATTTCAGGTTGAACAGTTCGAGGTTCTCGGGGTTTGATAATTTTTTCCCCATCCTAAGAACCGCTGCAAGTGTCAACTTGAACCACTTGTGACATATTTGAGTGGAGCGTTGATAGCGCTCTGCAACCACTCTCACTCGTTCATTATGACAAAGTGTATATAAGAACATTGCAACTGCTTCCTCCACAAATATATTTTGGTCTTCTAAGTCAAGTCTCCTAAGATCGGTGCATAATCTAAGGAATAGACTTGGCTCCATATGCAAGTTCTCGTAGCATCGTACATGACTATGTATTAACTCCTGCACATAGTCCGCACCTCTCAAAATTGAAGAGCGCACTGCTCTTCTTGGGGTTGGGTTTTCTAATTCATCAAACTTATCTAATATATCCAACATGAGTAAAATTTCTTCATCGCTAAAAAATGTATGTGGAGGTTGATGACTCATTCTACGATAATTAAAAAATAAGTAAAACATAATGCATGAAAACATAACGTATGAAAGTAAACAAACTAGAAATAAATTGTTCAGTTCAGTTCATAAACAATAAAATAAAGTATTGTTACACACATTGTGCATCCATGTAAACAAGTGTCACACATTAAAGTATTGTTCAATCCGACATCATAAAAAATAAACAAATGTCACCCATGCAAACTTTGCATCCATTTCTTCAGTTGTTCGTCATCTAATGACATAATAAGTGGTCGAGCATCTGTGTGCTCAACCAAGTAAGTCATTGTCTTAAACAAGTGAGCTTCAGGTAGCCCTTCCACACTAGTAAGCGT
Organism: Canna indica; assembly: GCA_034359265.1. Classification (NCBI taxonomy): domain Eukaryota; kingdom Viridiplantae; phylum Streptophyta; class Magnoliopsida; order Zingiberales; family Cannaceae; genus Canna; species Canna indica. The sequence goes on along the minus strand of CP136890.1, from coordinate 71,227,951 downwards.
CCAACACAATTTGGGACGCTATATGGATCCGGGGGTGATGTGTACACTGAAGCTGCATCACTTCGATGGGCTGCATAGTGATTTGAAATAAGTTCATACAACTTTTTCTTCTCCTGTTCTAGAGTTGATCTCACCGATGATTTACCTCTTTTATTACCGCGTGAGGAAATAGATGAACGTCTATCTACCTCCTCAACACTATCATCATCTTCCTCCACTAGGGGTTCCTTCCCACGAACATCCGGATTCAAACATTCCTTCTCTAACATACGTTCTTCATCCGAATCCATTGGGAGTTGTGTTGATGATTGGGCCATCCCACCAGTTGCAAATTGATTTTGAAATATCAATTCCATCAAATTATAGTGTGGTGGTGGTTCGTTCTTAAAGTGTTTGAAATAATTTTTTGTCATTCCTTTCTACATACGATTTTTTTTTTCTAAAACCAACTAACTAAAACCTCATTGATTAAATACAAAACAACATACCGATGAGTTCCACACTGTTTCATCGGCATCAATCTTTCCCGTGTCAGGATTTCATGTGACCCCAGTGTGATTAATCAACTCTTGGAAATGCTTATATAAACGAAGAAGCCGTGTTATTTTGGACTTACATTTCTCCACCCCGTAATTTAATCTCACACTTCTCCTCCAGTTTTTTACTAATATCTTCCCACACAGTCTTATCAAAATTGAGATTGCCTAATTCAGCTTGTTTATTATGCAAGAGGTACAAAAATTCTTCTGTGGCATTCTTTGGCCAGGACTTCGACTTTTCCCTCGAATTCCGATGGCCACCCATATATTCAACTTATTATATCTAGGGGGAAACATATTTGTAAGCTAACCATAAGCAACATATAAACAGTTACATAAATATAAATGAAACAGTCAAGAAACATAATAGAGCATATAGCATATAGAGCATTTAACAGATCATGAAATAGTTAAGCAACATAATAGAGCATACATCATATAGAGTATATAACAGATCATGAAACAGTCAACATAATAGAGCATATATAGAGCATAACAGATCATGAAACAGTCAACATAACAGATCATGAAACAGTCAAATATTGCTTTCAGGTGAGTGCATACAGTGGGGACAAAAAACACTATGTTCAAAGCTCTGTTATTGTATTGATGTATCAAAAGACTTGATGAGCACACAAAGGTGTATAATCTTTCATATTCATTAGCCAAGTTTTGACTCTGATGAAACAGTTGGGAAATAGTCAACAAAATAGAGCATAATAGATCATGAAACAGTCAACATAACAGATCATGAAACAGTCAACATAATAGATCATATAGAGCATATATAGATCATATAGAGCATAACAGATCATGAAACAGTCAACATAATAGAGCATATAGAGCATATATAAATCATATAGAGCATAACAGATCATGAAACAGTCAACATAATAGAGCATATAGAACATATATAGATTATATAGAGCATAACAGATCATGAAATAGTCAACATAATAGAGCATATATAGAGCATATAGAGCATATAACAGATCATAAAACAGATGCAACATATAGAGCATAGAGCATAGAGCATAGAGCATAGTTTCTATCTGATAGCAAGTATAAAAGATGCATTAACCGATACTACATCAAGTATAGAAACAGATCTTAACATCAAGTATATATGTACACCAAACTGACATATAGAAGAAATATATTTTCAACCCAAAATCAGTACACCAAACTGAAATGTACACAAAATCAAGTAGAAGCCGATACATAATCATGTATAGAAACAAATATTAACTGATACTACATGAATAGAGTACACCAAACTGATATGTACACAAAATAAAAGGGAAATATATATATATATATAACAGCAATATAAAAGAGATTGAACAATACACAATATAAAACAACAATATAAAAGAGAAATATATATAACATGATTGATTTCTCCATACATAACATCAATATAAAACAACAATATAAAAGAGAAATATATATAACAGAATTGACTTCTCCATACAGAACAATAATATAAACCAGAACATAAGAGAAATATATATAACAGAACAGAACAATATATAACAAAAGAGAAACATATATTGTCAACAGTACACCCTAGATCCAGATCTCACGTGTGATCACATTTAAATGAACATAGCAAGAACGAATTACAGCAAGAACAACACAGATAGAATAGCTGATTGAAAATAGCAAGATAGGATCACTATGTAACAGCTCTGTGTTACAACCGATGAAAACCCTAGACCCGACAAATGATATAATAGCAAGAATAACACATAAAAATCGTAGATCTAACAAATGTAACAGCTGATGAAAACCAAAAACAGTTGTAATGATCTCACAGTTCACACCGAAAATAGTAAACCCTAGATTCAGCCGATGAAAACCAAAAATAGTTGTAATGATCTCATAGTTCACACCGAAAATAGTAAACCCTAGATTCAGCCGATGAAAACCAAGAACAGTTGTAATGATCTCACAGTTCACACCGAAAATAGTAAACCCTAGATTCAGTAAACCCTAGATTCAGCCGATGAAAACCAAAAACAAATGTAACAGCGGTAGAATAGCAAGAACAGTAAACCCTAGATTCAAATATCACAATTCACACCGAAAACCATTACATCCAAATCTTGACAATAAATCGAACGAGATCTCACAAATGTCAACAGATGTCAACAGAAAATCTTTACATCCAAATCTCGACAGAAACCCTAGATCCAGATCTCATGGATCACACCGAAAAAACACAAAAAAAAAGATCAAATATATGTAAAAAGAAGGTTAGATTTACCTTGCGAGGATAAATGAGAGTTTATTTCGGCGGGATCAAGCTTTCACCGAAGATGTCGCCGAAGCTGCCGAAGAGAAGATGATTTTTTTCGCCGTAGAGGAAAGGTGGATTTACTTCCGAGGAGGGAGACTTTTTTTGGGCGAGATCAAAAGCTTTTGTCGAAGCTGTCGCCGAAGGCGAATTTTTTTTGCTGCAGAGGTGTGTTCGAAAGGGAGGAGAGGTCGGGACTTGCCCTAGACTCGTGATCTCACGAGTTTTGTTCCTTTTCGCGAAACGGGCGGAAGTTTTCGGCTATTTTACAAGTTTGCCACCCGTTTCGAGTAATTTTTGCAAAAACCATAGAATTCTACTCCGAGTAGACTTCGAATTCATGTACAAAGGGGTGTTTCGCGAAAACCTCATTTCGCGAAAACTCCGACCCGTTTTCATCAACAAACGGGTTTTCGAAGCCGCATTTTGGTTTCAAACGAAACCAAAACGCGAAAACATCCCTAACAAACGCAGCCTTATTTTGCATGATAGTGGAAGTGGGATGTGCTTGTCTGTTTATTAGTTTGTGGATTATTCATATGTTACTTTTTGAAATTTACATACTTTTTTTTTTTTTTTGAGGAGTTGAAATTTCCCTACTTGTTGGGTGCATTTGGCATCAATTATGCCATAAACTTCATGTTTATGGTCTCTATTCTTGGTTGTAATTGGTGATGTTTGTGCCACTTTTCGAATTTGGTGTGCTCCAGTTGCGCTTATAAGGTGCTGTTTGGTTAGCGAAAATTATTTTTTGATTTGATTTTAGCGAAAATGAAAATTTAGTTTTGAAAATCTAGTTTCAGACTCTAGTTTTCAATTTTCTTAAAACACGTTTGGTTAATGAAAACAACATCAGTTTTAGTTGATTTTAAAATCAATTAATACTTATTTGATTATAGAAAATAATATTAATTTTCATTAAACAACTTTATTAGTAATATAATTTTGATTAAATAGTAAACTAATTCATATAAAATATTTCATAAAACTTAATATGATTGTAGAAGAAAGTCGCATATTGATAAAAGTAAGAGGAATCACTATTCAACACTATAATTTGGATTACAAATAAATAAGATAAGTTAGTTTTGGTTAAATTATAAATATATCATCTTTAATAAAATTGAGTTATTTTAAAAATTAGGTTTGAGTCAATTAGATATAAATTAGTTTAATTAATTTATCAATTTAAGGTAATAGATTGAGTTGAAAATGATGATTTCTATTTTAATTTTTATAAATTAGATATAGTTTAATTTATTTGTAAATTAATTAATTTTAAAAAATATATTAATAATTACAAATTTGTCATCGTATTTTGATATTGAAATCGACAGCTTCGAAACTACAAAAAAAATATCATGTCGTTTTCAGTTTTATTAAGAAATTTGATTTTATTTTTATTTTTATTTTGGTTTCGATTTAGTTTCATGAAAATATAAAATCAAATATATTTTCGTAAGTAATTTTGATTTCGATGAAACCAAATCTAGTTTCGCTAACCAAATAGACCATAAAGGTTTTTGTTCATTGATGTTTTCTTGGACCATTCCATGGAGCATCATTAGGCTCAACTGAATTGAATTTTTTATTCACATTTATCAAGCGGTAAACTAGTAAAGCGTCTGGATGTTAGAAATGTGGGAAAAAATGCTATGATATTAGTATTGAATCTATTTAGTACCTAAATGAGCAGTATTGAGACTGATATCATACTGATATTAGTATTGAGTTTGACTCAATACTGATATTAGTATAGTCTCAATACTGATCAACAACTCTGATGCTTTTGATAGACCACTCAACAAAAGCATCGAATCTTTGTCAATTAATTTAACTGTTTTAATTAAATACTTAGATTTTATCTTTTAATTATATGTTAAATTAAATTAAATTAACAATTTTATCATATTTGCTAACATAATTATAAAATTAATAATTTTATTAAATAAAAGTTCATTCGCAGCCAATTAAAGGCCTACAAATAAAAATTATAACTCTACTTGTGGATAATTAAACGATAGTCTGAAAAATTTATTTGCGAACATTAATTTTTACATGATCACAAATAAATTTTTTAATATTTATCGTTGCGGACAATCAAACACCCTCTTAATAAACATTATATGCTATTAACTCAAAACTTCAATCCAGTCCAGATTAGTCAGAAACTATTCTGATAGATTTCAATGAAATTCTCACCGAAAATCCAATTCAACTCCGAACTCGACTAAGGTCTAATCATATTGTCGCTCAAGACGGATCAGGTTTCTGGTTCGGATTTAAAAGCTTGGTCCAAAACCTGCCCGGTCCAACCCAGGGATGGTAAGCATAATAGGGAAACTTATTACAGTCACCGCGCGTCATCTTAAATTAATCTCTTACGTTTCGAACCACGGCAGTGAAGTCTACCGGACGCCACCAACTGCTTGCTCTCAAAGGAAAGCATCGAAACCTCGCAGCTGCCCGAAGCAATTGTTAGATCTCTTTCCCCATCTTCGAGACAATGCCAGATAGAGACAGGAGAGAGTTATGCTTGCAGGTGATTCGCTGCTAATTAATTATCCGCCCGATAAGAAAGCTTGTGATCGATTTCGGTCCAGCTTGCTCGACCTTGGATTGGTAAAGCCAATGTTTTGTTTCGATCTCTTATAAAGTTTCTATTTTTGTTCTTTCTGTCAAATGTATCATTTTTTAGTTTTCTCTAGCATTTCTTGCTAGCGTTGTTGCTACTGCTTGTTCCATCTTCGATTTCTTGTTGCTCCAACCCGGTAAAAGTTGCATCCTTCAGGCCAGTGGCCAAATTTCAATGTTTCTTTTCTTGCTCAATTTCATGTAATGAATGACTAGTTTATATCATTTCTGTACGTCTATGCAACCGGAAGACAGTGCATTAGTGATTCTGCGGATGTTCCTTGCAATAAGCTTGCTCCAGTCCGTGCTCTTTTCTTGCGCGCTGCCTGTTCGATAGATTGTCTACTTGATTTTTTTCAGTAATCAAACATTGCTTCACATAGCTATTCACAATTACATTTCTGTTTCAGCTAGTCTCATCTGCAGTGTAAGAATAAATGACGGATTATTATTACAACGGAAATGAAGAGCAGAGCCAGGACTATCTATTCAAAATTGTCTTGATTGGTGATTCTGCTGTAGGCAAATCCAATTTGCTGGCTAGATTTTCTCGGAATCAATTCCATCCATACTCCAAGTCCACAATTGGTGTCGAGTTCCAAACTAAGACCATCGACATTGATGGGAAGGAGATCAAAGCTCAGATATGGGATACTGCTGGCCAAGAGCGTTTCAAGGCTATTACTTCTGCCTACTACCGAGGAGCAGTGGGAGCTCTTGTGGTGTATGACGTTTGCAGGCATCAAACTTTTGATAGCGTTGGCCGATGGCTAGAAGAATTACATAGTAAGCAACACAACTTTCTCTTGGCCTCGTAACAGCTTTATACAAAATGGTTTTGATTGTCAATGGAGTGGAGAAAATTCATAATAGTTATATACATCACTAACCAATAGTGAGACCACAAGAGTATAACATGATGTGGTCTCACAATTGGTTGGTGATAGATATACCATTATACGGAATGATTTCTTCATGGAGTGTCCATTATGAAGTGGAACTAGAATCTAGAGGTGGGTAAAGGAGTAGTCTCTTGGAGAACTATTGAAAAAATAGAATAACATATATTAGACTTAGCCCATATATTAAACCACTTAAGTTTTTGGGAGGGTGGCTCTGGTGTAACGGTGTAGTTACCCCATTTGTTACCTTCAGGTTATGGATTCGAGCCACGGAAATCGCCTTTATGCAAAAAAGCAGGGGAAGGCTGCGTACATCAACTCTCCCCAGATCCCACAAAAGTGCGATTGCTTTGTGCACTGGGTCACTCTTTCTATTGGTGTTTAATATCCATGTATAGTTACTCTCGGTACAAAATTACATCACAGGTCGTCGCTACTCATCAATTCAACTCGAGCCAATTTTCTTTTTTATCCGAATGGGCCTCCGCATTTGCATGAGTTAATGAATTGAGCCAAGATGAACAAGCCTTGGGTGCAAGCCTGGATGTGTGAGCCTTGGCATTATTATTTGGATAACTGAGCCTTCACATTATGGGGGATGATGATCATTAGTCTTACATGAAAAGTGGGAGATGCTAGATATGTTCCATGTGTGAAGCTATGCTAGAGATGAGTTAAAGAATACTCTCATGGGAAGCTACAATAGAGTAAAACATCAAAAAATGGACTTTGGTCCACATCCTAAAAGACTAAGTTTTTTTTTGTGGAATAGGCGTTCAAAGTATTTTTATGGCTACTTCGACTCAAGTTAGTTTAATACTTCAATCTCCACTACTTGACCAAGATTTAATACATAGAACAATTTCGTTGCTTGTTGAAGTTGCTATTTTTGGTAAATTTATTGGAAATCTTGTACGAGACTTTTTTGTTTACCTGGTATTTTAACTATCTGTCAATGCATAATATTAGTTCTGCAGTTGCCTGATTATGCTGAATGATAAAACCTTTGTAATCAATCACAACCTAGACTACTGTTTATTGATGTTTTATCCCTTTGGTAACTCTCAAATCATTTGATGATTCATTTAATAAGCTTCATAGTTGTTTTCAGGCTTAAATACAATCTCTACAACTTGGGTTTTGAAGTGAAACATTTATTAATCCTGTTTGCCTTCTTAGTAAATCACATTGATGGAACCATGTACAATCTCTATATATATTACTTCTTAATTTGTGTTTCTCTATCTGGCTTCATATCACCATATAATAACATAATCAAGAATTGAACCAGTGCACTGCGACGTGAATGTTGCAACCATTCTGGTTGGAAACAAGACTGATCTCAAGGATGCAAGGGAGGTCAGCACTGCAGAGGGCAAGGCCTTAGCAGAGGCTCAAGGCCTCTTCTTCATGGAAACCTCTGCCCTTGACTCCTCCAATGTAGCAGCTGCATTCCAAACTGTAGTGGAAGAGATCTACCATATTGTAAGCAGGAAGGTCTTCCCAATTTCTCAGAAGCCACAAATGCATCAGCTGCCTTCACTTGGTAATGGAAAAACTGTGGTTTTGAAGGAGGAAGCCAAAGATGCAAATGATGCGAGGAGATTATGGTGCTGTTCACCATGAAACCATCTACATAAGCCTTTTTTTAATTATTTGCAGATTTTTTTTTGTAGGGGTGTTAAATTGACTTGGTTTCATCATTTTTTCAATGTTTAAAGTACGTGTGATTCTATTATATTTATTAGGGGTGAGAAAATTTTTTTCGAAAATTCGGTTAACCCAAAAGCCGGTCCAAAATCGAAACAAATTTTTCGATTAACCGGTCCGACGGTTTCAGTTTCAGTTTTTATTTTTTGAACTTTCGGTTTTGATTTTTGATTAATTGTTAGTCCATGGTTAACTCATTCACATATATAATATTTTAATTTTTACATTCCCAATTTTTTTAAATATATTTTTCTCTTTAAAACTTATATAAAATAATACATTGAAATATATTTAAGTTATATATATATATATAAATATATATATATATATAAAATATAAATAAATATTATAATACATACTTTTACTAAACAAATATTTGAATTTCACGTTGAACATATTCAATTCTTACCATATTTTGTGAGAATGTTTTTCTTTTTTTGACTTTTTATTTATGAATATTATGTTTGTTTGTATTTTTTATTTTGAAGTACTTTCAACATTTGAAATGGACTTTACAATTTATATAATTTTATTATTTTTATATGTTAAATTTTTTTATTGATTAACCGAAATTATTGATTAATCGAATTTCAAAAATCGAAACCGAAGTTAACAGACAGACTTATGGTTAATGATTTTGAAAAACCCTAGTTAATGAATCAATTTAAAAAATTATTAATGGAGCAGTTAATGGTCCATGCTCACCTTCTAATATTTATTATTCTATTTTTTATTTGTTTATTGATATTATTACATATCTTTAATATTAGGATTAATTACACTATATATCCTGAACTTTAGGGCTATTTTCAATTTTGACTTGAACTTTCGGTTGTATCAATTTTATACCTCAATTTTTAATTTGTTTCAATAATATCCAATCGTCAAGTCACCATGAATCTTGTCGTTTGATTGCTGACGTGGCTTTGCATACGTGTACCCAAAAATATAAAATATGAAAAAAAAAATTATTCACTACCACGTCAGCATGCCACATCATCAACAAATCTAAACTTGAATCAATAATATTAAAAAGTACATGTCAGCATTACACTATATATCCTGAACTTTAGGGGTGTTCCCAATTTTGACCCAAATTTTCAGTTGTATCAATTTTATATCCCAATTTTCAATTTGTTTCAATAATATCCCATCGTCAAGTCACCATGAATCTTGCTGTTTGATTGCTGACGTGACTTTGCATATGTGTACCAGAAAACAAAAATATGACGAAAAAAATGTATCCGGTGCCACGTCAGTGGATGCCATGTAAACATTTACACACAGGTAATTGTACTGCAGGTAACTATAACAGTTAACATTAGTCTGCAACAGGTAACTGCAGCATGTAACATTCAGAAATGATGCAGTACTGTTTGATGTTACTAATGCAATTTTTGATGTTTACTGCACCTGGTATACTATATACTGATGTAGAAATAAGTATCGTATCAGTATACCAGATGCACTTAACAATATTATACCTGAGGTTCTAGAAATAAATTGAATGATTTGATACAACAAATTAGGTAACTTAATAATATCAGTAAGCATCTAGATATAATGGTTTGATGCAGGAAACAATATTTATAGTAAATATTGAATCAGTAAATAATTGATACCAAGAAATCAATATTCATTGAATAAACAATTAATCAGTACACACTGATACCAACAAATACCATTGACAGTAAACACTGAAATAGTTTAGATTTGTTGCTAACGTGGCAGTGAATAGATCATTTTTTATATATTTTATGTTTTCTAGTACATGTATGCAAAACCACGTCAGCAATCAAATGACAAGATTCATGGTGACTTGACGTTGAGATATTATGAAAACGAATTGAAAATTAGGATATAAAATTGATACAACCGAAAATTTGGATCAAAATTGGGAATACCCCTAAAGTTTGGATATATAGTGTAATGCTGACGTGTATTTTTTGACATTATTTATTCAAGTTTAGATTTATTGCTGACGTGGTTGTGAATAGATTTTTTTCATATTTTATATTTTTTGGTACACGTATGCAAAGCCATGTCAGCAATCAAACGGCTAGATTCACGATAACTTGACAATGAGATATTATTGAAACAAATTGAAAATTGGGATATAAAATTGATACAACCGAAAGTTTAGCTCAAAATTGGGAGTACTCCTAAAGTTCAGGATATATAGTGTAATTAACCCTTAATATTATAATTAGGTTCAAAGTCTAGAAACTAATATTCTTATAGAAACTAATTAATATATGAATCAATATTTGAGCTGGACTAGCACTTTGGGCTCAACCAGATTAGGTCTAGAAGCGCCCACACTCATGAACCAGACCCAAGTTAAGCTAGAAGCTACTTAGCTCAGGGGCTCCACCCGTCCATACAAGGATACTTACGCCATCATTTATTACAAGGGATTATTTAATTATGAACCCAACATCTCCGAGATTAGCCTCGACCCATTCTGAGCACATCTCTATAAAATTTTGGGAGGCATTATCACCAGACATCTCTTAATCCTGCACTATATATAGATACGACGCACATTAGGTACATCTAGATTCCAATTTTCTATACCCATATATGAAATTCCTTTTTACTTGAGTGTCAGAGTGTCTTTTGCAGATCCTCCCATCGGACTAGGAGACTCACCGGACCGTATCACCCCGACTTCAGGCAAGAACATTTGGCGCACACCATGGCGTCGAGTAAATCTTACCTGCCCCACAATGGTTGGTACAGGGAGTCAAGCAAACGTTGCCACACATAGGCAACATCCTACCAGCAACGTTACTCCATTACCTAGAAACGCTAACACGGCGAGGAGTGATGCTCCGGTACCCACAGACTTCACACCTGATGAACTGCGCCGCATGATTGCTAACCTCCACGCACACAACAAAATCTTAACAGCCCAGATTGCGGCGCTAAAGCAATCGGGGGAGCAACACCCGTCCAAGCGTGGACACCATCGGTCGGAGCACAATGAAGATAATCACCTGGAGAGAGTCGGGAGGCTGACCTCTGTCTTACAAGATGAGGTCTCCTGCACAAATCATCAGGGGAAGAAGAGGAGACCGGGGTCACAGCTAGAGACCGCTCCTTCCCCCACCATTGACTCAAGACCATTCGACGAGCATATTATGACAGTCTGTCTTCCCGACAACTTCAAATTTTTGACCACACTCCAGCCCTACGACAACATAGGCGACCCGACTACCCACTTGATGATGTTCAGTTCTATGATGCTCCTCAACGGCGCAACCGACTTCATCCTCTATCAAGCCTTTCCAACCTTCTTGGAGAAGGCTGCACTACTCTAGTTTTCTACCCTCCCGCCAGGCTCTAAACATATCGTCGAGGAGCTCTCCCGAGTCTTCACTAATTAGTTATCCTCGTTGCGGATCTGCTCCAAGATCGAAGACTCCCTTCATTACATTAAGCAAGGAAAGCATTAGTTTGTTCACTACTAGAAATTGAGTCTTCAGCAACGGCTATCAGCAACGGCCGCTCAAGCCGTTGCAGATATGTAGTATCTGCAACGGCTTTCTGACGGACAAGTGAGCCGTTGCTGATGATAACTTATCAGCAACGACTTTCTAACGGGCGAGTGAGCCGTTGCTGATAAGTTTATATAGGTCACAGATCGCGCCCGACCCTTCTTCCTCCCGCTGCTACCGCCGTCGCCTCCTCCTCCCGCCTCTCGCCGCCGCTGCCGACGCCGACGACGCCGAGCTGCCGCTGCCGACGCTGCCGTCCGTCCTCGACCGCCAATTTCAGGTATTGATCGCCGTCCGACCGTCTCTCCCCGTTGCGGCCGGCGGGAAATCCGACTGAAACCCTATTTTTAGGGTTTCGGCCGGCAGCGGTCGGCCGATGGCCGCCGCCGGACCTTTTACAGTGTCCTGACACTCTGTCCGGACACTGTACTCCGGCGCCGAAAATAGCTGATTTATAATTTTATAATTTTTTTATATATGTTAATTAATTATTTAATTTGTTAGATTAATTATTAGGGTTTAGATTAATTTCGGAATTGTCCACTTTGTACGCGCGCCGGAATCGTCCACTTCGGACGCTTGCCGAAATCGTCGAATTTGGACTCGTGTCGGAATTGTCCAATATGGACTTGAACTGTCTCGAAACATTTAGAAAATAATCATCCATCCGACAAGTTGATATGTTTCACGTACGCATCGACGAGTCGGATATGATTTAGCAAAACCTTAGATCCGTTCAGGGATTGTATGTTCGTGTAAAAGAAGTTGATGATCTTTTATACGACGTACAATTCTTGAATTGTCCCTGATTGGACAATTTGGGAATATAGTTATTTGTACTGCACTTACGTTTTTATTTTAACTGTTAACTAATTATTCTAAATTTCGGCAACATCTCTCTTGTTCTTCGATACGCACCCAGATGATATGCGTATTCGGAGAACTGTAGGGAGATGCTGCCAAAATTTAGAATAAAGTTAGTGGTTAAAATAAGTACTTAGTGCAATATAAATAACATAAATCCCGAATGGAATAGGACAATCTCACCTAAAGACATTAACCAAAGAAATTGTCATTGATTGACAGAATCATGTCGGCTGATCGAAGTTGGATGTACCGACATCTTGATCGTGGAGCTTTAACGAATGAGTTTTGATTAGGCGTAACGTACTTCCTAAATTTTGCCTATTCGAATCGGAATTTCGTTAGCAACGGTGATCAAATCCGATGTCCGTGCCGCATTTGTTCGAATGGACGATTTTTGGATCGGGAGACTGTCACTCTGCATCTATATAGCAAAGGATTTGCACCAAGATATTTTCTATGGACTTGTCACGGGAAGTCACGGGAAGTCGGGACGTCGAGCAATCCTGTCGTTCAGACATATGGTGAATCTTCCTCTGTTGGTGCTTCTTCATCCAGTCAATCTAATCCCTATAGAACTATGATACTTGATAGTCTTGGGGGTCAATTTCACCTGAATGATACTACAACGGTTGATATCACAGAAGTATAAACTGCGGTAGAGATTGAATTACCGAATAAAGAAGCTGCAGAATTTTACGAGATGTTGAAAGCTGCCGATGAACCTTTGTATGAGAATTATCCTAAATACACTAGGTTTTCAGCAATGACACATCTCCTAAACATCAAGGCCGATTGTAATATCAGCGGAGTTGCGTATGATCAGATTGCAGGATTGATTAATGGAATGCTGCCTACTGATAACAAGTTTGAGCCTACTTTTTATAAAACTAAAAAGCTGATGAGAAAATTGGGTCTTGGGTACGAAAAAATACACGCATGCCAAAATAACTGCATTTTATATTATAAAGAAAATATGTAGTTGGATAAATGCCCTGTATGTCAACATCCTCGTTACAAGGAGAAGAAATCGGTCCGGGGGGAGCAGCACGTCACACCGGCGGCTCTGTTGCATTTGCAGTACACGCGAACCGTATGGTAAGTATACCTTTTAATTATATATTATATTTGTTACTATGTGTACTAATTAATGTATTTGTTTTGTAAAGGTAGACGACGGTGTCGGATGACGGGACTGTCCAGCGACCCTCCCCGATGGCGGTGTTTGAGCGGACTCACCGTCGAGCACATGGGACGGGGGAGTACATCGACAACCGCGTTGCATACATTATTGGTAACTATATATTTGTTTAAATTATTCATTATATATTTATAATTTAAGTTTTATGATAAATATTAAACAAAAAATCAAACTCGAGTAGGAGACCTACAGGCAGACGGTGGTGCAGTGCGGGGGTACCCCCGAGGACTTTGACGCAGCAACGTGGGTCGAGGCCGCAGGTGGCTGGGACCATGGCCGCGTATATGACTTCGCAGATAGTGGTCATGCGCGAGCCGTACTAGGGACACTTGGGGCACCGACCCCTCCTGTCGCTGGTGAGCGGCCGTCCACCTCTAGATCCAGTTATGATCATAGTAGCAGAATAAGGATTCTAGAGGACACGGTCGCGCGTCAGACTGAGATAATGGAGCGCCAGAGTCAGATGATGGCGGATATACAAGCTATGCTACGCAACATGTCAGGTCATCCCGAAGCAGGCATCTCTTCGACATCATCTAATCCATCGTCCTCGAGTCAGTCCACGCCGGTGTGTACACTCAAGCACTCCAGACCCCGCCATATGATCCAGACCATCCTCCATCGTCATCGTGAGATTTTTTTTATATTGACTTTGTTACTGAGATATTGGACGTGTTTAATTTATTTTGTTTGGATATTGATACTTCAATTTTGCATTTGAATAGTTTTTATATTATTGTGGATAATTATCAATATAAATATAATTGTTTAGATGTATATCTTGGTGTATTTGTGATGTGTGAATGAATGTGTGTATGAGTGTATGGGTGTGTGAGTGATGTATCAGATAATGTATCAATGGAAATTTTAAATTTTTTCATTACCAGGTTCACATCATCAGCAACGGCTTTCCCACGGCCGTCCGTGGGAAAGCCGTTGCTAAAACTGTATCGAAAGCCGTTGCTGATGACCTACAGCAACGGCTTAGCGACGGGATTTTACTAACGGCGTTGCTACGGACTCAGCGGCCGTTGCTATTAATGTTATTAGCAACGACTCCGGGTCCGTGGCAAAACTGTTGCTAATAATACTATTAGCAACGGCCCGAGCGGCCGTTGCTGATCCGTTGCTAAGTTATCAGCAACGCGACTTTCTGCCACGGCTCCATTGCAACGGCTCGGCCATTGTTGATGCTCTTCAGCAACGGCTCAGCAATGGCATCAGCCGTTGCCGATGCCCATTTTTCTAGTAGTGGTTGAGAGACTACATGAAGAGGTTTCATGTCATGGCCATGAAAATTCCAAACCTCGACCCACACGTTGAGTTATACTCCGTCAAACATGATATGAAGCCCAGGCACTTTACTGACCAGATCGCACTAGAAAAACCCAAGAATATGGTCGAGTTATGAGAAAATGCTGTATGCTACATAGACATGAAAGAACTCTGATAGGCTAAGAAAGCTGACAAACAGACCACCAAGGATGGCACAGAGGACAAAAAGTCCGAAAAGCCCGATAAAAAAGGCAAAGATCGAGATTGCCACACCCGGGACAACCATAAGAGGGAAAAGTTGTCACCCCGACCAAACGCTAGATACGAAAAGTATACTCCGCTCAACGCGAAGAAGGAGGTTATCCTCCGAGAGATCTACGACCTAAAACTTTTTGGGCACCCTATCAACGCCGCGCGGGTTGGGTTCATCCAACGTGGAAGACATCTCACCTGCATCAAAGAAATTTCGAATCAACACACTCGAAACAACCAAGGTAGCAATACCTTACAAACTCTCCAAACTTACATATATATCCTGAGACTGAGGACCCGTCCCGGTCTCGTCTCAGTAGTTTCCAGCAAGAAAATGGATTAGAGGGGCAATGCGGATCCAATGAAGCCTACTAATGAAGCAGTATATGATTTCATTATGATACTAATGAAGCCTACTTGCGAGTTGAGAAAGTGGTAAATTTGGAAGGCTAAAGAAAATTAGGAAAGAATATAAAAATTGTGAAATTTCTCAAGAAATGAGGTATGTGTTTCATTTTGGCAAAATTCTTGCATAACACCTCTATTTTCTTGATAAAATGATTTCTCTATGCTCATGAATGACTTTGCATGATAATTGATTGAAATCTCATAAGTAGATAAAATTTTGATACTTCGGCAATTTCATGTCATCTAGATTGAATGAAATGTGCTCTAGGTAGAATTCCATCTTAGAGACTTCATTTTAAGTTGAGACTTGATAAACATGTATGAGTTCACTCATGATTTGCTTCCATGTGATTAAAATTGAAAAATCATGTGAAAATGGATAAATTGATAATAAGTTCACTTTAAGAGACCTAAAGTTGAGTAGAGTTGACCTAAGTCAACAAATTGACTTAGAGACTTCATTTTAGGTCCAAACTTCACAAACATATTTAGATTTACTCATGTTAGGTGTCCATGTGTTTAAATTTGAAAAACCATGAGTAAAGGTTAAAACTTGATACTTAGCAATTATATGAAATTATTTTTATTCCAAGCTTGATAAACATGCTTTAAATGATAATATCTTGATATCCGGAAAGTTTGAATGAAAACTGATTTTTTTAATAGCTAATATTTATGAAAATGCCACTAGATTTCAGTTATTTTTAGAAAAATACAAAAAAATTATTTTTGGATGATTCTTGAAACTGCATGTTCTCTGAAAAATCTAGTTTCTCCAGTAAAAATTTTAAAATTTTTCAGTAAGAATATGATTTGATATGGATTTTTGAAATTAGATTTCAAAATTTGAAAGTATCGTTCTTCCTAAATGTTCATTTTTCCGATACTTTGATTTTTGGTCCAATCTTTGAATAGACTTCAAGTACGATAATTTGAATTCATTTTTGGTATCGTTCTCATTTTGACTCGTGAAAAATCATTTCTAAAATGATTTGTGATATTTTGACCGATACTTGAAAATATCGATACTTGAGTTATTACATGATTCCTAGTTTTGGATTTTGACTATCTTTTCATGATATCATGTATTACTTAGTCTCTCATTCGATATATTATTTTCGTCCCTTGGGTTGATTGACTTCGTTTTCATGAAAACTAGTTTTCAAGTCCTAACGTTGACCATAGTTGGCTTTTCTCATCTTTTTTTATTGATGTCAAAAGGGAAGAAAAATATAGGTAAAAGGGAAGAAAATATAGGAAAACCATGCATATAGATAGAGAGAGTTTATTTTCATAGATATGCATGTTGATAGGGGGAGAAATCCCATGTTTGATATCCTTTGTGCTTGAATGATATATTTTCTTAATGATGTTTGTCATCATCAAAAATGAAGAGATTATTAGCCTAAGATTTTCAACCTTGATCTTAATCTCGATTTTGATGATAACAAACATGGAACAAATGATTTCATGGAGAATTATTTTCAGGTTCCATATCGGTTAGCGCACGACGTCCATGATCGGAAATATCGGAGAAATCAAAAAATTGAAAGGACGCGCTCGGATTCATCGGGAAGATAGAGTCTAGGTTTAGGGTGTCTAGATAAATTGTAAATTCTCATGATGATGCAAAGAAACCCAAAAACCAAACCTGAATCCCAAAACATGAAAAACTAGAAAAATCAAAAAATGATCCTAAAATTCACTAAGCCTAGGGTTATATAACCTAGACATTTTCTTGGCACCAAAAATACCGATAATTGTTCCTTAGGTAAAAACTAGATAACGAGATATTTTTAAGGATTTTTTGGAAGCTTTTAGCCTACCTATATTTGAACTGGAAGATTATAAAATTTTCATTTTTTGGAAGTACTAGACCCCAAAAGTTAGATTTTGATTCTTAAGGATTTTGATTTTTTAGATATTTTTATTGAATCCAAATGGGGGGAATCCTTATATAATATATAAGTTTGAAAGTTATTAACTTTAAGTTAAGAAATATTATATAAGTAGACTTAGCGAAGATGAAACCCAGAAACGAATAAACGAGCAAAAAATACACAAGAAAATTAGCCCTGCCTAGATTCGGTCAACCGACTAGTCGATCGACTGAAGAAGAAATTGGGCATAAGGCATTTCGGTCGATCGACTAGTCGACCGACCGATGCCCAAAATGGGCAGAATGCCTTCGGTCAGTCGGGTATAAATCAGCCCGTTGGGAGAGCTATTTTGGCTCTCTCTTCTTGGAGCTTATATATACTAGCCCTTGAGTGCCTTGCTCTAGTATCTTGACCTTCATTGAGCCATTCTTAATTATTCCTAAAGATTTCATTGAGATATACTTGCAAAATCCCTAGTTTTGATCACCACTTGTTGATTTAGCTTTCAAGCTTCATAGATTCATCTTCTCAGGGCATCAAGAGGACTAGGGTGTTTCTTTTGGAGCTAAGTACTTGTTGTTTTATTTATTGCTCTAATTGTTATTGTATTTTGTTGTTTATTTTGATTGTATATCAAGTATATAAACCTAGGTTGCTAGATTTGATTGAGTTGGTGGTTGCCTTGGTGTTAAGGCTTAAATCCACCGGTGTAAACATAGTTTACTAGGATTAGTTGAGTTGTCCTAAGGGTTGAGGTGGGAGAGTGCTCTCGGTAGGAAGGCGGGATACTTTCGGGTGTGGAAGTACCTTTGTTTTGAGAGCGGAGACTCTCCGGTACAAAGTCCTCATTATAAGGAAACTAATTAATCTAGTTAAACTAATTTAGAAATCCTAAGCAGGGTGCTTAAGTAGTGGAGTAGGCATTGGGACCGAACCACTATAAATCATTATGTTAGCATTGTTTATTTTGTGTGTCGTATTGTTTATCTTTACTACTCGCTTCCGCATTTAGTCGTTAAATAGTGAATTGCCTAAGTAATTTAAGAAAATATTTAAAATCGAATTTAGGCTAATTGATTAGTTAACACACTATTCACCCCCCCTCTAGTGTGGCCATTTGACCAATAGAACTTAATCACAAGCTTGTCCCGGGGCGAGATGCCCCCATCTTCCAAAAACAAGATAGGCGTGGGATCCTTCCTCCAGGACAACGGGTACCTCTTCGAGTTGGACTTCCTGTCCATGAAAAACTGCTAGATGTCTAGCATCGACCTAACCTTGAAGAAGTGTGTTTTGAAGTTCTTATAAGAACGTCTGAATAAGCCGAAGAGCCTTCTCCCCGAGGCTCTACTAAAAGACACTCATAAACCCTTATGGGTCTTTTTTGCCTGGAAGAAAGAGAAAAACACACTAAGGCTTGGCTCGATCCCGAGGCACTTCATCAAGATCTCAAAATAGCGAACAAAAGCCCAACTGTTCAGATGCAACTGCGTCAGAGTGACGTTCGCTTGATTCAACACCCCATGCTCAAATTAAGTCAGTAAACAACAACCGAACCCCGAGGTATTCGAACATGGTTTGATACACAAAAACAAACTCGGGATCTCTTCTATAACGGTAAACCCTATCCACCGGAGAGAAGGGAAAGCAATCAACGGCCTCCTCCTCATCCTAGCGAGAGATCGACATGCTCTCTTGCAAGGACAGAATGCTACTCAAGTCGGTCATCACTGAACACTACAAGAAATATGGTTTTTTTGGGGATCGCTAGTCGACCCTCACGAAAACCTGTCACTAAAAGAACACTTTTATGAGGGTCGGATATGACCCTCACTAAAAAGTATATATAGTGAGCACAGCACCATGACCCCCATGAAAACCTATTAGTAAAAGAAAATATTTTGTGAGGGTCGAATATGACCATCACTAAAAAGTATATATATTGCAAGGACAACATAGTGACCCTCACGAAATCCTGCATTTTGTAAGCGTCGAATATGACCCTCACTAAAAGGTATATTTTGTGAGGACATCGTGACCCTCACGAAATCATGCATTTTCTCATGAACACTTTTAATACCGTTTAAATCACCAAAACCTGGCCCAATTAACCACATCCAATTCCTCCAGAATCCTCCACAACATCTTCCTTTACCTCATTGTATTACTCGTATACACCCTAGAAAGCAGAAAACACTTATTATTTCTCATTCTGACCAAACCATTAATAACTTGTCTGCTCTTAAAGACAATTTAGACATCCACACAATCCTTTTTTCGTATTAAAATAATTCCTCAGATCTACCAATACTCAACACAAAGTCCCCATGCCACTGTCTTTTGATTTTACTAATGAACTCAACTGCTTCACTTTCCTCTAGATGAGTTTCCTATAAACATATTATTTCTAAATTCTGACTTCTTATTAGCATTCTCAAGTAGTCAATAGTTTCTCGCCTAACTGCACCTCTGATATTCCAAGATATCATCTTCATAGTCTATTTATATACTTGATTGGGTATCCTCTGGCTGTTATTTTCCCTCAGAATCCCCTTCATCTCCAAGAGCACTACACTCTTTGGAGTATCTCCTCGAGTATTGGATTAACTCGTTCCACTTCAAAAGGATCTTCTTCCTGATAGAAGTCATCTGCTGGCTCATTCTCTCCAACTATCAGGTCAATTTTTCCTCTGGCTTTAGTCTTACAGACTACACGCCAATCTGCCATATCTTTCTTTTGAGACGGATACTACATATAATATACTTGCTCAGCTTGAGATGCCAATATAAATGGCTCATTTGAAGCCCATTTTGATTTGTAATTGACCTCGACCAGCTGTTTATACTTTGGATGAACTCTCATGCCCCTATCGCTTGTATCGAACCAATGACATTTAAAAAGGGCAACTGATTTACATCCAAAAAACTGCAATTCAATGACTTTTTCCAATAGTTTGGACAACAAGATTGTTCGATGTCCCGACTTGACGTGACTCCCCGTGATAATTCCATACAAAATATCTTGGTGTGAATCCTTTTGTATACATATACAGTGTGACAATTTCTCGGTCCAAAAATCTTATATTCGAACATTTCTGGCACGGACAACGGATTTTATCACCACTAAGGAATTTTTCATTCAAGTAGGCGAAATTTAAGAAGTAAGTTACGCCTACTCGAAATTCGTTTGTTATAGCTCCACGATGAATTCGTCGGTACATCCAACTTCGATCCCCCGACATGTTCTGTCAAAAAGTTTGCAATATCTTTAGGTAATGTCTTTAGGTGGGATGGTCCTATTCCATTTGGGATTCATGTTCTTCATATTGCACTTAGTATTTCTTTTAGTCATTAATTTCATTCTAAATTTCGGCAGCATCTCCCTACAGTTCTCCGAATACGCATATCATCTGGACGCGTATTGGAGAACAAGGGAGATACAAGCCAAAATTTAAAAATGAAAAATGACTAAAAAAATAAACTAAGTGCAATATAAATAACTATGTTCCAAAATTGTCCAATTAGGGACAATTCAAGGGTTATACGTCGTATAAAAGATCATTAACTTCGTTTACACGAACATACAACCCCCGAACGGATCTAAGGTTTTGCAAAATAAAAACTTGACTCGTCGATCATACGTGAAACGTATCAACTCGTCTTGATTTTTTTCTAAATTTATGGATGCCGGTGCGAGTCCAAAGTGGACGATTTCGGCACGAGTCCATCCATTGTGGACGATTCCGGCACACGCGAGTCCATTCATTGTCGACGATTCCGGCGCGAGTCCACCATGGACGATTTGACCGCGAGTCCAAAGTGGACGATTTGGCCGCGAGTCCACAGTGGACGATTTGGCCGCGAGTCCACAGTGGACGATTCCGGCGCAAGTCCACAGTAGACGATTCCGCGCGACTAATTAATTAATATTAAACTAATAATTAACCTAATTAACGATTAATTTCTAATAATTAAAAATTAATTTGTAATAATTAACAATTAAAAATTTAAATAAAAAACCCTAATAAAACTATGATTACCCTAATCACAGTTTGATTAGGGGGTTAATTACCCTAATCAAGTAAATGATTAGGGTAATTAACCCTAATCAAGCAGTAGCCGACATCACTGCTCGTCGAAGCATTGGGGCCGAAGGTAATCGGCCCCAATGTGGCGCCGGCCGGGTTGAGGTCGGTGCAGAGATGAACGCCTGAGTCGACGCCGATGCGGAGAGGGCGGTGCGGGCGGAGATAGAGGGCGGCGCACAGGGGAATAAAAGGAGGAGGAGAGGTAGCAACGGACGGCGGCGACAGCAGCGAGCAGAGAAGATAGAGGAAGAAAGAGGAAGGGTCGGGCACAAACGCAAATAAAAAGGATTTTCACCGACGGCTCTAGGGCCGTCGGAAAACCGTGGATCTGTAATTTTATTATCACCAACGGCTATACAAGCCGTCGGTTAAGAGTATTTTAATATTCGCGCTACGTTCGTGGCATTAAACAATAAGCGATCGTCACCTCCAGCCGTCAATACTAACTTATTTTATTTCGCACTCCCGTGAGCACCATCAACTATGAGCGACAACTATATGCGAGCCGCGGCTGACTTGGTTACTCACATCACCAACGGCTTCAGAGCCCCAGCTATGCCGTGGCTAATAATTTATTTTATTTCGCGCGCCCTGCACGCCATGAACTACGAGCGATGGCTCTGTTTGGCCGTATGCGAGCCGCGGCTGATTTGGTCACATCAGCCTTATTTATCTCCCTTCTCAGCTTCTATGCTTTTCCCCACTTGATTTAAACTCACATCCATCTTATCTTATACCTCCCTCATTTGCTTTGAACTAAAACATTTCTTTGCCACTATCAACATTCATCTTGTCAATATCCTCCTTTGCAATTTTAGCTATTTCCACTATTTTTTCCACTTCACTGGATCCAATTTTCAAATTTTCAACACCTTGCTTACTGGTATCGTTCACTACTAGTCTGCCCTTAAAGCTATTCCGACCATTATTGTTAATCTCCTTCAAACCAAGCCTACTACTGCTCTCCTCTTTCTCTGTATTATTGGCACTTTCCTTCTGACTAATATTAATTTTCCTCTCTTCTTCGAAAGCAAGGTTATTTAGCACCACAACTGGGTTATTAGCACCATTGTTATTAGCAATCACCTTATATTTCGTGTTCTTCTCCATTTCTGCATCTAAACCCAAGGCCCAAGTAATTCATCATCCTTCTTAGCCCTTTCATTCTCACCCACAATATCACTTTTGGTCTTAACTTTCTCTCCTCCAAAACTTTGGCATCCTACTTTATCCAAATCACTTCGGATAGTTCTTCGGCCCAGTGCCCCTTGAACTGGTCAAGTTTCTTTTTAAGTCCCGCCAAGATGACCCTTTGTTTGTGGGTCAGACCATTTGTTTGTGAGTGCTCTACTGATGAGAAGAGCTTTCGAATGTCGAGGTTCGAGCAGAATTTTCAGAACTGTCGATCTATAAATTGCATTTCGTTGTCGCTGATGAGTTCACAAGGTATGCCGTACCTACAGGTGATGTTCTTCCATAAGAACTTCTGGACCTTTTCGGTCATGATTAAGGATAGGGGTTCAATCTCTATCCATTTGGTGAAGTAGTCGATTGTTACTACCAAATACTTAAATTGTCCTGGTGCTTGAGGGAACGGGCCGAGGAGGCAATGCCCCACTTGTGGAATGACCATTCCGAGCTGTGGAGTGGCTCGGGGTGTTGTTGCGAGACTTTGGAGAATCTATGGCATTTGTCGCACCTTTTGATATAGTAGCCACAATCTATTTTCATGATTGGCCAGAAATATCCAGCTCGAAGGATCTTGGCGGCCAAGGATCTCACTCCAATATGATTGTTGTAGACCCTGTCGTGGACTTTTGCCATCACAGTATCTGTTTGAGATCGATTGATGCATTTGAGTAGTGGCCAAGAGTAACCTCTCTTATAGATTTTATCATCAAGGAGGGTGTAGTAGCTTGCTTTCCTCCTAAATTTACTTGGGCCGGAGGTGTTCGCTGAAACCTCACCTTGTTTGAGGTAGGTTATGTATGGAGTCATCTAGTCTGTGCCATGTTCGACTATTTGAACCTCGATCGAGGTGTCGACCGGCTTGATGCTCGATTGCCTGAGGATTTATTGGATGACCGACATGTTGTTTTGGGGTTTCCTAGTGCTGGCGAGCTTGGATAACATGTCGGCTCTGGTATTTTCCTCTCGAGGTATGTGCTGAGTCACGCAACTATCAAAGTTAGTGATTAAAGAATGTACTAGTGAGAGGTACCTTTTGAGGGAGGGATCCCTTGCTTGGCAGGTGTCGTTAACTTGCCCTTACGGTGGTTGATCAACCCACAAGAGAAGCACACCGAAGGAAAATTCTCATACGACAAGGGCTGAAAAAAATTCTCTTTCAGGTTTCCCAACCCACAGCCCCTATTTTAGGGGTAAATTTAAATCTATCTCAAAGCAAACCCAGACATAACGACCCCGAGAAATGAAAAAGATCGTTGATCAATAGAAATAATTTTACCCAAATACTAAGCCATTTTCTAAATGGACTTCAAATTTCAAAACTCCAACGGGAGACTCAAAAAGCGAACCCACACAGGGGTGGAAGAAAACCTCTCACACCATGGTCGAAAACCCTAACATCAGGGAACAAGACGAAGAGAGGCACCACCTAGAAAATACGATCCTCAAGAGAGGACCTGAGTAGAAGTAATCGAATCCTGAAAATGGAAAACATAAAACCCTTCCTCAACATCAAGAACAGAATCAAAACCAGTAACATTCCAAGATCTTAATTTTAGGCCAGGAAGAAACAATCAAAAGAGGAGGCACCTTGCCGAAATTTTTTCCAATCAAACTAAACTCCCAAGGCTCACTCCAAGATCGGAGTTGTACCGGGGAGAAATGAACATAATCCGAAGTAGCATACTGAATACCACGAAGTGTAGAGTTAGAACTCACCTTCTCCTGAGAAGCAAGAGGCACACAGAGGATCTGTGCTAGGACAGACCAGGAGGATGAGAAGGTGGACGAAAACCAGAGCAACTACGCATCGAAGAAGGAGGACGGGACCGAGGCGGACAAGGAGCAAGGGGGTCCAGATCAAGGGGCGTAGGCGGAATGGGGGGATCGAGTGGAGGGGAGGCAGATCAACAGAAGAAGGGAGACGGGGGATGCAAGCGAGGGGGAAGCCATCCCGCTATGTGTTTGGGAACTTGATTGGTTGGAGCATTTAAAAAATAGGGACCTACTTCACTTTGTGGAGGGCATAGTTGTTTGTTTATATGGCCAATGCAAACTCATTCGATGCCAATTGGATTGCTCCTATCGTATCTTACTTGCATGTTGTTTACTATGTACTTCCAAAGTAATTTTTGTGCAAATGCTAATTCTCTTAAATTGTATCTTGGGAATTTAAATTGATCTTTCTCCTTTGGTTAAATAGAAAATAAAGAAAAGTAATAGCAACGAGAAGAGAAGATGATGATGATGATGATGATGATGATGATGATGATCTTTCTCCTTTGGTTAAATAGAAAATAAAGAAAAGTAATAGCGAAGAAGAAAAAGAAGAAAAAGAAGAAGAAGAAGAAGAAGAAGAAGAAGAAGAAGAAGAAGAAGAAGAAGATGATGATGATGATGATGATGATGATGATGATGATGATGATGATGAGGAATATGTTGTTAATCCCAATAAAGGCATCGAAGAAATCAGAGAGGTGGTAACAAAATGCAAGAATGTGGTAAAAACAAAGAGTCCAACTTGTTGAAAAATTCAACATGAAGGAAAAGATTAGCTAATTGCTAAGATTAACCTTTCCTTTGGTGATATCTTTTCCTTTTACGTTGTTAAATACTTTCTTATGAACTTTTTATCTTTGAAAAATAATAATGCAAACTTATAATGATTTTAATTGGAATATACTCGGATACTAATCATATTAATGACTTGTTATCTCGCTCTTTTTATAAAGATATCATATTGAGGTTGCCCTTTGTTTTTTCTATTTATTCAAAAAATTATTATGATGTGAAGTTTTTTTGTTGGGCATCAATGTTTTTATTATTAATTTATTTATCATTTATCGAGTTACAATATGAGTTAAATTTTTATTTGCGATCAACCGAACGTCTGCAAATAGAAGTTATAAGTTGTAAATATATTTGCAACTTTCATTTGCGATCAACCAAACGTCTGCAAATAGAAGTTAATTGCAACTCTACTTGCGGCAATCAAACGGTATGCTGCAAATTATATTCGTATGCATTTGCTTTTGCATGCAAATACTTTTTGCGACATTTGTACTTACGGGCAGCCAACTGCCCCTCCTATGATTACCGGGTCTGACTTGAGCAAGGCTAGCTTATAGATTTAGGGATCAATATTTACGAGGGTATACTATTCACACGAAATAATTTTATTTCAGAAAACAAATTTTATAAGATTAGAATTTATCATATATATTTATGAAACCTAGAAATATTAAATTTAATTTTATATCTAAAATTAATGGTAGATGATTTAAATTAGAGGGGAAAGAGTAATTTCAATTATGGTATTATATAATTAATTTCGGAATTCTTCTGATATTAAAACGTAGAAACAACTAGTCAACCATCATGCTGACCTTACTGCCGAGAGCACAACATCAAAACAACCACTTGCAGCTAGTCAACCGTGATTATTAAATATTAACGGAAAAAGCATGCAATTGCTACCTTAGGAGAGCACCATTGGATGCATGCAGTAGAGGTGGCAACGGGCTGGGCTAGCCCATGGGCGGCACAGGCTCAGCCTGGGTTTGGCCCGACCCGGCACAGCTGTGCCTAGAAGATGGGCCAGGCTCGTCTTCTGGGCACGCGGGCCGTGCTAGCACGGCCAGCGTGCCCGTTCTCTGGACAAGCACGGGAGGCCTGGCGCATGCCAGACTAGAGTCTGGCAGCGCCAGACGTAGGTTGGCCCGAGCCAAGTCGGGCTCGGGCTCGGGCCGACGAATATTTTATTTTAAAAAAAAATTCCTATAAATACACCATCTCCTTCTTCATTTCTTTTATCTTCATCTTCAACTCTTTCTCTCAATTCTCAACTCTCAACTCTCATTTCTCAACTCTCATTTCTCAACTCTCAACTCTCTTACTCTCAACAATCAACAACATGTTAAGCTCATCAAGAAGCCAATGATTTAAGACTGTTGTTAATTTTTTTTAATCTCTTCAATTTATTTCATTGATTAGTATAATATTTATATTTTTTATATTTTTAATTTTTACTAATGACGGATGAGATTTTTCAAGTTATACTCCACAAATTGGATCAAATATGTTAGAAGAAATGTCTCCTGCTACTCCTACCATTCCTACCACTCAACAAAATCAAAACATAGAGATAAGTCCATCTATTAATTTATTTCCATCGGGTAGAAAAAAAAAGTATGGTTTGGGAATATTTTGAGAAAATTATTGAACCTGATGGCACCATAACAAAAGCCTGGTGCAAAAAATGTCAAAAAATTCTTTCGGCTTCAACAACCGGAGGAACTGGTCATTTATTACGTCATGCAAAGGGTCATGACACTAAGGTTGCACAAGCTCAACAAATTCTTAATTTATCTTCTTCTGGTTTAACAGTTTTTTCGTATGATCATGATTTTCAACGTCGAGAACTTACAAAATTAATTGTTCAAAGTGAATCTCCTTTTAGTTTTGTTGATCAACCAAATTTTCTAGTTGGATTCAAAATACTTTACAACCAAAATATAAAAAAAATTACTCGAAATACAATGAAAAGTGATGCTTTAAAATTATTTTTTATATATAGAAAAAATATAATGACTAGTTTTCAAAATAATAAATCAAAAATTTCTTTAACATCTGATGTTTGGTCTAGTCAACGTACTACTAATTCTTACATTTGTGTTACTGCACATTGGATTGATGAAAATTTTATTTTGCAAAAAAGAATAATTAATTTTAAAATTTTTGAATATTCACACACTTCTGTTGCCATTTTTTCTGCTATTAGATTTGTAACATCTTTCTATAATATAAATGATAAAAAAAAATTCGATTAGTTTTGATAATGCTAGTAATAATGATGCTGCTATCCCTCCCCTTATACAGTTATTTAAACCAGTATTAGAAGGTGAATTATTTCATGTTCGTTGTGTTTGTCATGTTCTTAATTTATGTGTAAATATACATGTAGAAAAAATAAGAGATGCTATTAGATATATGCGTTCTTCGAAAGCAAGAACACAAGAATTTAAAAAATTATGTCAATCTTTTAATAAACCATTTAAAAAATTTAATGGTGATATTATTACTAGATGGAATTCAACATATCATATACTTATGTCTACTATAAGATATCAAGATATCCTTACAATATTTTATAATCAAAATATGCCTGGTGATCCAATTAATAATAATGATTGGTTAATTACTGGGCATATTACTCAAATTTTAGAACTTTTTAATAAAGCTACCGAACAACTTTTTGGTGTTTATTATCCTACATGTAATTTAACTCTTTCACATATAGTTTGTATTAGTGAAGTATTTTCTTCATATAGACATCATCCTTTATTTGCACAAATTATTTCTTTAATGAAATCTAAATTTAAAAAGTATTGGTCAGATATACCTACTTTATTTTGTTTAGCAATATGTTTAGATCCTAGAATGAAAATTAATGGTTTAAATATGTTGTTAGATGATTATTATAACAATATGAAATTAGATAATATTGAAGAAAAAAAATTAAAATTTCAAATTTATTGAATTCTATGTTTGTATTTTACGCTTCAAAATTTGGTGATATAATTACAAATAAGACAATATCTTCTTCTTCTAGATTAAGAGATGATGGTGGAAATAGTATTAATTCTCAACTTGGTCGTAGAATAAAAAAAACTAAATCTACTAATTTTAATGAATTACTTTTTTTTTTCTAGATCATAATCATTCTGAAGAAATAGATGATAATGAAATTTTAGCATGGTGGAAAAATAAAAAAATACATATCCTATTATTTCCATCATGACATGTGATATACTAACTGTTCCTGTGTCTACAGTAGCTTCTGAGTCTTGTTTTAGTGCAGGAAATAGAATTCTCGACGAAAAAATGAGCCGAATGAGTGAAGAAACGGTTGAAATGTGCATTTGCTTAAAAGACTGGTTGGATGCTGAAGATAGATTACAAGATAAGGGATGACACGACACTTCATCATCGGGAGAGGAGGAAGCTCAAACAAGCGAAGCTGGTGTTGTTGGTCCAAGTACAAGTTAAATCACTGGGACTACGGGCGATTAAAAATATAAAAAGAACTACGTAGACCTGATCCTTCTATAGTTAATCATTGGGGAGTACAAATTTAGCTATAGAAGGTACGTAGGCAACCTTTTAAGGTGCAGTCTATTATAATATTTTTAAAAAATAATTTTATCATTGGATGAATATTTTTGTATTAAAGATAAATAAAAATTTAATTATAAGTTGATTTTTAAAAAATATTTTTATTAATTTGTACTGCGTTACAATGTTACTTATAAAAAATGTGTTAAAAAATATATAATAAAGTTTTGTACAATGATTAAGGTATCTCAAATAAAATTAGAGGTCTAAATTCAAAACTCACCCGTAACCATTAATTTTTAAAATTAAATTTTAAACCTTTAAAAATTTAAAAATTTAAATTAAATAATTAATTTTTGGATCGGCCCGAGCTGGGCTTTGCTGCCACACATTCGAGCCATGCCAGGCACGGCCCGAAATGTGGTCGGGCCGTGCCCGGGCCGGGCACGGCCCGTTGCCACCTCTGCCATGCACTTGGTTCGATTAAATTTTGGTGGATACTCCTTGCCATTTTTTAAAAATAAACTTGATTTATATTTTTTTAATTAATGGTTGCTCGTCCTCCACACAAGCGCCATGCATGTTGAAGAGAGCCAACCAAGTTGTTTGCTTTCTTCGGCAGCAAGTTGCTTCCTAGCTTGTTTCTTCTTTTTTTCGACTTGCTTCTTCTTCTTCTTCTTCTTCTTCAGTTTACTGCTTGTTGCTGTCAATAGCAAGCCTCTTCCCAGCACGTTACTGTTGCTTTCTTCAGCATGAAGCTTGCTGCTAATTTCTTCTTCTTAAGAAAAACGGGTAGTAAGCAACAAGCTTCGTGTCGAAGAAAATAGCAACAACGAATTAGGAAGAGGCTTACTGTTGAAGAAAATTAGGGGGGAGCATGGACCGATTAACCCGTCCATTAACTTCGATTTTTTAAATTATTAACCGTAAATCAATCCATTAACTTCGGTTAATCGTCACTTCGGTTTCGATTTTTTTGGTTTGGTTAACCGATAGTTTCTGGTTAATCAATAAAAAATTTTAACCTACAAACATAATAACATTATACAAATCACATATGCAAAAAAATTCAAACAAATATCGAATCTCCATTGAGAAAAAAGAAAAAAAAAATCACTTGAGCTAAGATAATATGATGCAAAAATTAATAATTAATAATATATATATATATATATATATATATATTACAATTTTTTTACAATTTATAAATTATTTGATTAATTTTTATAAAATTAAAATTTAATAAATTATGTTGAACCGGTCGGTTAATCGAAACCGGTGGACTTTTTAAATCCTGAACTGAACCAATTTTCTGATTAACCGAAATTTTTTTTTTTTTTCTCACCCCTAAAGAAAATAGCAACAACAAGCTAGGAAGAAGCATGTTGCTGAAGAATAGAAGAAGCTTGTTGTTGAAGAAAGCAACAACAAGCTTATGAAGAAGAAGAAGAAGAAGTAAGTTGAAGAAAATAGCAACAAGCTAGGAAAAAGCTTGCTACTAAAGAAAGCAGTCTGAAGAAGAAGTTACCAGCGAGCTTCTAAAGATGAATAAGGAGGAGGAGGAGGAGGAGGAGACAGCAACAACTTGTGGGGGCTGCAATAATTTTTTGAATGGGGGCAAAACTCAAACATTAATAGTATAATATATAGGGATAACATACAATTTGATCCCTCAAATATAGTCGAATTTTCATAGTGGTTCCTAAAAAAAAACTTGACTCGATCAATGTAGTCCCTTTAAAACTTGACTCGGGCAAAATAGTCCATGACATGAATGTCAACATGTACCAAAAACTCTGAAACCTGACTATTTTTGCCCAAGTTATATTTTAGAGGGACGACATTGACCGGATTTTTTTTGAGTGACCACTATGAAAATTCAATTATATTTGAGGGACCAAATTATACGTTAATCCTAATATATAAGGGTTTTAAAAAATTTCAGTAGCGGCCACTGCTTCCACTGCCCCACCCTGTATCCGCCACTATTTGGCTGATAGCAAAAATAAACAAGTAAAAGAAGAGAAGAGTCACATGAATTTTAATGTGGTACAACCAACTATGTTTATGCCCACAAGCTAACGAATGTCTTCCACTATAAAAGTAAGTTTACAATATTTCCTCACCTCGCCCGGTGGATTACAACAGATCACATAATGTTTTCTTTGGTATAAAATTAGCTCTCTTTCACAAGCTTCACTTTATTTGGTGGATGATTTGGACTGGAGTAGCACTTGGGCCCGGTCAGATCAAGGCCCGGAAATATCCACACTCATAAACTAGACTCAAGTTAAGCCAACTACAACCTAGTCCAGGGGCTCCACCCGGCCATACAAGGACACCCACGTCTTTCATTAATTACGAGGGATTCGATAGTAGTGAGTCCGACATCTCCGAGATAAACCTCAACTCATTCTAGGGATATCCCCACAAGATTCAAGGAGACATCATTGCCCGAGACATCCTCAAACCTGCACTATAAAAAGGCACGATGCACACAGGTATAATCTCGATTCTAATTCCATACCCACCAGCGGAAATTCTTTCTTACTTGAGTGTCAGAGTGTCTTTGCAGGTCCCCCCAACGGAGCAGCTCTAGACTAGGAGACGCGAGGACCCGCATCACCCCAACTTTATGCAAGAATATTTGGTGCCCACCGTGTGGCCGAGTAAATCTTACTTGCTCCATTATGGTAGGTATCTGGAGTCAGGTGAATGCTATTGCACATAGGCAGCCACCTAGAGATGCTAACAAGGTGAGGAATGATGGTCCAGTGTCCCAACCCAACACCAGAAGAGCTACGACATTTGATCGACGATCTCCAAGTGTAGAACCAAAGGTTAATAGCCTAGGTTGAGGCGTTTATGCAATCAAGGGAACAACACCCGATCGAGCGTTAGCATCGCCGCTCGGAGCATGACGAAGATAATCATCTTGAAAGAACTAGGAGGCCGACCTCTGCCTTTCGAGATGAGGTCTCCCACACGCACCACTAGAGAGAAGAAGAGGGAACCATAGCCACAAACTCCCCTCGTTGACTCGGGACCCTTTGCCGAACACATCATGACACTCCGTCTCCCCGAAAACTTCAAATTGTCGACCACTCTTCAACCTTACGACGACACGGTGATGACATGCATATTTTCCATCTTAGGATTCTTATTTTCATATTAAATTCAAATTAAGTGCTTCATATTATATGGTTTTTATTATGTTTAATATTTAGGCAACAAAGTATTGAAAGAAATAAAAAAGAAATATCATTGCATATTTTTGGAAGCTGAAAATTGAAAATAAATCTAGATTTGATCAGCCCTACATTAGGCGTGCTCGTGCCTTAGTGAAGATACATGTGACAAAATCAGAAATTACCAAATTTCGGACTGAAAATTTATTTCCAATTTTCCATACGAATTTAGACTCTACATTTGTGTCAAAAACATTAAATTAAGATATTCGATTATTAGTTTGTTGACTTGTAGGTTTGATTTGAATTTTCTTTATCTTTTAGTTAGGTTTGAGAACTCTCCTATAAGAGGAGAAAAGTGACAATTTTTAGTCTTAGTTTTAGTCTTTGTTTTGAGCTTTTATATAAAACTTTGATTTAAGTTTTTATTTCAGTAGTGCTATAATATTTTAGAATCAAGATGTTTGTCTCCGCGATATGTGGCTAAATCTCTTCCCTCTAGCTAAAGAGTGTTCAAAGTTTCGGTTCTACAGATTATGAGATCCTTCTATGCTTAATTCTCTTGTCTTATAGTATTTGTTTATTTCCTGCAATAATATTTCTATTGTTCCCTTAATTGTCGGTCTGTTACCGGGCTATGAGGACAACAGTCTACCTTTCGATATGGTTCCATGCTAAAATTAGAGGCAATTAGTTGAGGTTGATGTTCAATCCATACTAAGGAAATTCATGAATTAATTTGACATATGAGATTGCTGTTCAATTCATATTAGTCTATTAAAATCAGTGATCCTAAGAATTTAAGCTATTTATAGTTCCATAGAGTGTCTCTAGGATTACTAATCAATAAGGGTCTAATCGCAACGCTTGTTTGGATTAACCATAGGTTTAAAGAAGATCTCGGTTGTTAGTGCTTGTCTACAACCAAATCGATTTGCTAGAAAACAAGGGACTCATTCATTATATCCATGATCGATCCTACGAACCGAAATCGAGAACACACCTTTAGCTAGGCTTTCCTCTCATTGTTTTCTCTTCAATTTTAATTACTATTTTTAATTACTATTTTATTTACTATTTTCCTAAACTCAATAAAAAAACCCCATTTTTATTTCTTTTGTTCTAATTTTTTGATTTAAAAGGAACTTGAAACTAACCAGTCTCTGTGGATTCGACCCTACTCATCGCGACTATAAGTCTCAAAAAAGTAGGAAATTATTTTTGGTGGATTCGACCCTCATCACATGGGTAATCCGACCATCCATTTGACGATATTCAGGTCAATGATACTCCTCAACGGTGCAAACCGACTCCATCCTCTACTCAGCTTTCCCCACCTTTATGGAGAAAGTCGCACTACTATATGGTTCTCCACCCTCCCGTCAGGGTTGGTTCACACCTTCTAGGAGCTCTTCAGAGACTTCGCCAACCAGTTCTCTTCATCTTGGATCTACTCCAAGATCGAGAACTCTCTTCACTAAATCAAGCAAGGACAACACTAACCATTGAGGGGGTACTTGAAAAGATTCCATATTGTCGGCATGGAGATTCCCAACCTCGACCCCCATATCGAGTTGTATTATGTCAAGCACGGTCTGAAACCAGGATAGTTCACGAACCAAATCGCTCTGTCCAAATCATGTAGTATGGCCGAGTTCCAAGAACGAGCAATATGTTATATAGAGATGGAAGAACTCTGAAAGGCCATAAAGGCATACAGGCATAGCGCCAAAGACGGCGCCGAGGATAAGAAGGCCAAGAAGCCCAATAAAAAGGGTGAAGGCTGAGATCGCCACGAGTAGGATAGCAACAAAAGAGGAAGGTCACCCTCTCGACCAAGCCCCAAATACGGCAAGTACACCTACTGAAACCCAAAAGGGAAACTATCCTTCGGGAGATTTACAACATTCAACTGCTCAAGCATCCCAACAACGCGGGAGAGTTAAAATCCCCACCTAATGCTGATAAAAGTAAGAAGTGTAAGTTCCACCGCACCTACAAGCACATTGTTGAAGAGTATGTGATGCTCAAAGACCATACTAAGTGCTTCATACGGGAAGGCCACCTCGATCGCTAGCCGTAGGAGAAGCCATAGTCGAAATCGGCAAAACTATGACTCCCAACGTCGAAGTCGTAGAACGTGACCATCGAGGAGTGCAGGGGGGCGACCAAGTCCTAGCACTGAGATCCATGGGGTCATCGACCACATAGCTAGAGGATTCGCCAGGGGAGGTGAGACGAGCTCGGCCAGAAAGAAGTCGCTCCGAGCCATCATGGTGATTGACGACGCGACCTGCCCATAGAGGCCTCACATCCGAACCCCGATAATATCATTATATGGATATAATTTCTAGCTGATTGATGAAAACTTACATGACCTCGTCATTATTAATTTTTGTAATTGCTAGAGACTTCCTTGTCAGGAAAGTTCTAGTGGACTAGGGGAGCTCGGCAAACATTCTATTCTACCTGACTTTCAAAAAGATGTAGTTGACCGAAGCCTCCCTCCACCCCCTACAACGGGAACCTCGTCGGGTTCTCCGGGGAATGAGTCAGCGTTCGAGGATATGCGCGGCTCACGATGATGTTCGGTTCTACATCAAAAACCAAATCGATGAATGTACAATATCTCGTCATTGATTGCCTCAGCCTTTATCACATGATCCTAGGGCGACCTTCACTGAACAACTTAGGAGCTGTGTCGACCCCTCACATAGCACTCAAGTTTCCCATCTTGGAAACAGAAGTGGGCATGATCCGTACTGACCAGAAGGAAGCCCGCATGTGCTA
Organism: Canna indica; assembly: GCA_034359265.1. NCBI lineage: Eukaryota > Viridiplantae > Streptophyta > Magnoliopsida > Zingiberales > Cannaceae > Canna > Canna indica. The sequence continues at coordinate 71,193,119 of CP136890.1, read as the reverse complement.
TAATGAATGCTTAAAATAGAAACCAACCAAGTCAGGAGAGTCACCAGGTACTTCATCCCCACTAGCGCACTCAATTTTTCATACAGAGCATCAACCAAAGATATCTTAATTGGACCCCAAAGGAGATGTCTAAGAGCGGCCCCATCCCGCCGACGACCTGGAACCGGTTCAGATTTAGGCCTCCGCTGAAAATGTGACCTTCATTGGAACCCGACTACTCGCCGAGCGCGCTCAAAAGTCAACTCGGCACTCTACTCAGAGATAACGCCTACCGACATGTCAAGAATAGACCCAGAGTCATCTGCCATAAGCTCGCCATTAACCCTAGGGTCAAACCTATGGTGTAAAGAGAAAGCTCGGATCCAAGCGCCAACAAGCATCCCTCGAAGAGTCCGGAAAGTTGTTGAAACCAAACTTCATCAGAGAAATCAGATTCACCACATGGCCTGCAAATGTCGTGATGGTCAAGAAAAATTAAGAGAAATAGCATATGTGTGTAGACTTCACCGACCTGAACAAAACCTGGCCAAAGGATTCTTACTCGCTCTTGAGCATAGACAAACTTGTGTACGACTCTGCGAGATATCAGTACCTAAGCTTCATGGATGCCTATTCAGGGTACAATCAGATCCGGGTGCACTAGGAAGATGAGGATAAAATAACCTTCATCATAAAACATGCCAACTTTTGCTATAAGGTAATGCCCTTCGGGCTGAAAAATATAGGGGCCACATGCCAACACTTGATGAACAAAATCTCTGAACGACAAATTGGACAGAGCATGGAGGTGTATGTGGATGACATGGTAGCCAAAACGCTCGCCACCGAAAACCACTGCGGCGATATAGTAGAAGCCTTTAATTGACCAGCTCAGACGCTATAATATGAGATTAAATCCGGAGAAGTGTGCCTTCGGAGTCCACGGTGGCAAATTCCTTGGATTTATGCTCACAAACCAAGGAATTGAAGCCAATCTCGAAAAATGCCAAACGATTCAAGAAATACAAAGCCCGCGAAACATAAAAGAGATGCAGCAACTCACAGGGAGGATGGCCGCTTTGTCGAGATTCATCTCGAGGTCGGTAGATATGGTTGCCCCTTTTTTTCAAAATCCTAAGGAAGAAGCAATACTTCCAGTGGGATGAGAAATGCGAACAAGCATTCGGGGAACTTAAGAGCTTCCTCACCAATCCACCAATTCTAAACAAGCCTCAGCAGGAGGAAACACTTTTCCTCTACCTTATGATTACAGAAAACGCCCTCAGTTCGGTGCTAGTCCGAGAGCATAGGAGAGATTAGAAACCGATCTACTTCGTTAGCAAGGTCCTCTAGGGACCAGAAAGAAGATACCAGAGGCAAGAGAAGTTCACCTTCGACCTGGTCATCTCGGCCAGAAGACTAAGGTCGTACTTCTAGAGTCACCACATCGTGGTACACACAGAACAACCAATCAAACGGATTCTAGCTGTTGGGTCGGCGAGGACCGAACAAGCAACAAAAATTTTACACACAACGGAGGAATAAACTGGTCCTCTACCCAAGCAGATCCATGCATCTCGGTTAAATCAATACTAGGTTTATAATTATATCCTGTCACACCCTAACTGAGGGTAGTGTGACCGACCAGGGCCTACATCCTGCCCTATAGCCTACTGTCTACACTGACATCAAGAAAACCAAGACATATCGAATGAAAGAAATCTCAACATACTTTATAAAAAGTTTTCAAAGTCATAATCTATAAGTTTTCCAAAACAAGTAGAAACATCAACATCAAATAACTGAATGTTCAAGTAATAAGTTTTACAATTCTTTTCAATTACGACTGCCAATGCATAAACAAAACCAACATACCTAAGCACTAGTCCAAGACTCGTGGACGCCGCTACGAGATATGGCACCGCCTTCCACCCACCAGCTGCACCATGTCGGCATGCCAAGCTACTGCTCATGCTCTACAAAATAAGAATAAACTGTGAGTCCACTTGGGACTCAGTGAGTGGCTCCAAATGAACCTCCACATAAGCCTCAGTCATGCATATATATCATACAAGGAATAAAGGAAATGTACAAGGAGGTAGAATTTATTTCTAATGCGATTACCGACCCCCAACGGGTCCATCTATATCAACTGAACATGATAACCTGTCGTCTCGGCTTATCAAGCCTTCGATATCCGGCCCTTGGGCTTACTCATAGAATCATATCCCGGCTACTGCCGTCCCTACCATATCAGGTAGTATCATACTGGCCATCGACCACTACTAGAATTGTGGTCATCAACGACGGCTGATACCATGGCTGAACCGTCGGTGATGAATATCACGGACGTCTTAAACCGTGGCAAACGATCGCCGCTGATGTGTTCATCTCAGATGTGTTGTGACGGCCACGCACGGCCGTCATACGTAATTATCAGCGACAGCCTCGTGGACTGTCGCTAATTTAAAATCATCAGTGACGGCTATTGGAGCTGTCACTGATACCAACACATCAGCCTCGACTTCGAGCCGTCGTTGATACTATTAGCAACCGTGACATTTGGTCCTGCCGAGGGCATCAGCCATTTACGATAGGCTTTCAGCAACGGCTTAGTGACGGTGGACCGTGGGTAAGCCGTAGCTAAAGGTGTATCCTGTAACTGAAAAAAATGAAAATTTTGTAAATTCTTGTATACAACGATATATCGACTACAAATAATTTTCAATCATATATTACAATAAAAAAGCATCATACACATGCATTAGAAACCAAACATACAAGTTTTACATAAATATCATCAATATCAGCCTCAAACCGGAGGCAAACAATTATCAAAATATCAACTCGTGCATCCAAGTTTCAAAATATATCTAAGTATCAAAATATCAACAAAATACAATTAATCAAAATCTCACGACGGCGGTGGTGGCGGTGGAGGCGGTGGAGTCGACAACGATTGGGTCGAGGAGGACGACGGCTGCGACATCATGGGTAGAAGGCCGGACTGAGACGTAATCTGAGTGAGAAGTGTCTGCATGTTCTGGATCATCTGTCTCAACTCGTCATTCGACCGTCTATGCTCCTGCATCTGCTCCTCCATCGTCAGCCTCTGCTCCTCCATCCTCTCTTCCATCGCGTGCCTCTACTCCTCCATCGCCTGTCTCTATTGGGTGAGCTCCAACTCCATGGCCGCTATCCGCCTTTGGTCCACAGTCGGAGGGGTCGGTGCCCCAAATGGCCCGAGCAAGGTGCGTGCATGGCCACTGTCTGCAAAGCCATAAACACGGTCGTGCTCCCAGCCACCAGCGACCTCCACCCAAGCTCCTGCATCGAACTCCTCCGGTGTCCCTCCACGCTCGATCACAGTCCTCGAATAAGTTTCCTACACGTGTTTATATTTTAAATATATATAAACTATAAATAAAAATTGTATAAATCAAATAGACATATATAAATACTTACCATTATGATCGAGGCTCTGCTATCAACGTAGTCCCCTGTTCCTCGTCGACGACGATGGGTGCGCTCAAACACCTCCATCATCGACGGGCATTGGATGATGCCGTCCTCCGTCACGCGCGTCTTACATTAGAAAATAAATACATTAGTATCATTATACACAATATATAATTTAATTAAAAGTAAGAAAATTATACATACCATACGACGCTCAAGCACCACAAAAGACACTGAGCCACCAGTGTGGCGCGCCCCTGTGCCGTCCCCCCCGGACATGCGATTTCTTGACACAGTCCGGGAGACCTCCTGCCACTCTGGAGTATCCCACCGCTCAACGAGCTGGTCCCACACGGGGCCAGGAATCCACTCGGGGGCGTGTCCCTGAGTCTGCCCTATCTGTGTGGCCCCCAGCCATCTCATCACGGTCTGATGGGCCTGCTGAAGCAGCCCGTTATAGCGAGCGCGGGCAACACGCTCCCATGCAGCCTCCACAAAAATGGTCTGGTCCTCCGGCCATGTATAATGACCCTGCAAAAAAAATTATTATTACCGATGAATATTTAACATTAACATTAATTTAATAAATATACTTACCATGAACTCTCGCCACAATAAATCCATATGCTCACGGGGCACGTGAGACCATGTAGGCCACGCCCTGTGCATAAACTTCCGAATCATCCCCGCTATTGTGCGGGGGACGTCCTCCTGCTCAAATCTGCACCAAATATAAATCCATATTATGATATTTTGAATTATAAATAAATTATAAGAAATAATTAATGCATATACTTACCTTCTTCCACGCATAGTAACTGCTCTGCGCAGTTGTCCCTCGGGTGGCGGAGGGAGAATTCTGTTAGGCCCTCGTAGCCTACGTCTCGATGTCGACGAGCCTGAATCGGCTGAAGGGATGGTGGCTGGAGGTGGGGGGATGGTGACCATATCAGCTGGGGGAATGGTGGCCGAACCAGGTGGGGGAATGGTGGTCGGAGGTGGAGGGATGGTGGCCGGAGGTGGGGGGATGGTGGTGGAAGACGAAAGGTCAGTGGGTACAGGTGGGGCGGGTGGTAATCGTCGAGGGGTCCTACGAGGAATGCCTCCTCGAGAACTGATATCTCGAACCATAGCTGTAAAAAATTTAATATAATTAGATTATATAGATTATATATAATAGATTAATAGATATATTTAATAATTGAATATATACTTCACATTTACAATTATTCATCATCGTCATTATCATCATCCGTGTAATACTCTTCTTCTTGTTCTTCTGTATCTGAATCTTAAAATTCTTCTTCGTCTCCCTCATCTTCATTATGTCCTTCCTCAACTTCATTATCGTCCTCATCAACGTATTCTATTTCCAATTGAACTAACTCTGTGTCATCATTCTCTAGTATTGGACTAACTCGTTCCACTTCAGAAGGATCTTCTTCTTGATAGAAGTCATATGCTGGCTCATTGTCTCCAACTATCGGGTCAATTTTTCCTCTGCCTTTAGTCTTACAGACTACACGCCAATCTATAATGTCTTTCTTTCGAGACGAATATTGCATATAATATACTTGTTCAGCTTGAGATGCCAATATAAATGGCTCATTTGAAGCCAATTTTGATTTGTAATTGACCTCGACCAGATGTTTATACTTTGGATGAACTCTCATGCCCCTATCGCTTGTATCGAACCAATGATAATTAAAAAGGGCAACAGATTTACATCCGAAAAATTGTAATTCAATGACTTCTTCCAATAGTCCGTAAAAGTCAACATCACATTCAGCATACGTTGTCCCTTTGACGCAGACCCCGACATTCATAGTCTTTTTTGTAGATGGATATTCAAGTGTGTAAAATTTATATCCATTGACAAAATAACCATTATAACACTGTACAAGTTGTGCCGGTCCGCTAGCAAACTCAAAGATTTGGTTATCTATTTCGCCTCTGTGTTCTGTGCTGTAAGCTTGAAACCAATTAGGGAACTCACGATTCCGTAATTTTTCTAATTCATCATCACTGTAAATTGAGTATCTTGTCACCATCTCAATGTCAAATATTTCAATGAACTTCTCAATCTCTGGACAGTTTAGTAAAACGTACAAGTAGGCCAGATGGTATTCTTCATCGTTTAAGAATCGAGACGAACGTGAACCCAAAGCACGACCGGGGTAACAAAAGATATTTAAACAACCATCTGATGGTCCAGCTCCCCCATCTGATGGTCGAGCTCCCCCGTCGTCGTTCTGTGGAAGACGATTAAGTCTTGTCTTGATGGTTGATTCAAAATAAAATAAGCAGAAAGTTAAAATTTCTTGAATTATATATGCTTCTGATATGGAGCCTTCAACTGTAGCGGTGTTTTTTACTTTTTTCTTGAGACGATTCAAGTATCTTTCAAATAAGTACATCCAACGGTATTGAACGGGGCCACCAACTCGTGCCTCGTATGCCAAATGTATCGGTAGATACTCCATCGAGTCAAAAAATGCAGGAGGAAAAAACTGCTCCAGCTTGCATATGATATCAACAATATTATTTTCAAGTGTTGTCATATCTTCGACTCGAAGTACATTTGCACAAATGTTTTTGAAAAACATACTTAACTCAGTCAACGGACCCCAAATCTTATCATGTAGATGATCTTGAAATGCAACCGGAAGCAATCTTTGCATGAATACATGACAATCATGGCTCTTCATCCCCAATATTTTGCATTCATCGACGTTTACACATCGAGATAAGTTTGAGGCATATCCATCGGGTAATTTGAGTTCTTTGATCCATTGATACACATCTTTCATCTGTTGTTTGTTTAACACATACGACACCCTTGGCTTATGAAATTATTTGTTGACCTCTTGCAACTCTAACTCAGGCCTCTTACAAAGTATTTTTACATCATATCAAGCCTTCACATTATCTTTAGTTTTGCCGAAAATATCCATCATTATGTTAAAAATATTATCAAACATATTTTTTTCAATGTGCATGACATCCAAATTGTGCCGAATCAGTAATGAACTCCAATACGGCAATTCCCAAAGGATACTTTTCTTCACCCAGTTATGTGTTTGACCAAAGCTTGAGATTCTTACATTCCGACCAAAAGTAATATCTGGAAGCAATTGAACACGTGCTAACATCTGTTCACCAGACAACATCGGTGGTGGCTCATCTCTTTCAACTCTACCTTTGATAAATTTGTCACGATTCCTTCGATATTGATGGTTAGACGGTAAGAACTGGTGATGATAATCAAAGAAGGAAATTTTTCGACCATTCTCAAGACTGGAGGATTTTGAGTGTTCCATGCAATACGGGCAAGAGGGTCGACCATGCGTGCTCCAACTAGACAACATGCCATAGGCCGAGAAATCATTGATTGTCCACAATATAGCAGCTCATAAAATGAAGTTTTGCTTCCGGTAATAATCATAAGTGACAACTCCCTCAGCCCACAATATTTTGAGTTCATCAATTAGGGGACGGAGAAATATGTCAATTTCTTTGCGAGGATCCCTAGGACCCGGAATAATCATCGAAAGATAGATAAATTCATCTTTCATACACATTGAGGGCGGCAAATTATAAACTGTTAACAGCACTGGCCATACTGAATATGGAGTTGCCGAATTACCAAACGGGTTAAAACCATCTGTGCACAATCTCAACCTGATATTTCTAGTCTCCCCAGTAAATGATGGATAACACCTATCCAAATGTTTCCATGCTTCACTGTCGGATGGATGAGTCATTACTGTATCATCACGACTTCTTGTATGCCAACTCATATAGGGGGCAGTCTTTTCCGACATGAATAACCTTTGAAGCCTCGGTGTTAGTGAAAAATACCGAAGCACCTTAAAGGGAATATTTCTTTGTTGAACCGATTTCTTCTCCTTGTAACGAGGATGTTCACATACTGGCCATTGTTCTAACTGTGCATTTTCTTTATAATATAAAATGCAGTTATTTGGGCACGCGTGTATCTTTTCGTACCCAAGCCCTAATTTCCTCATCAACTTTTTTGTCTTATAAAAGATTGGCTCGAACTTGTTATTTGGAGGTAGCATACCACTGATAAAGCCTGCTATTACAATCGGACTTGATGTTCAAGAGTTGTGTCATTGCCGAAAATCTTGTATAATTAGGACAATTCTCATACAAAGGTTCATCGGCTGCTTTCAACATCTCGTAAAATTGTGCAGCCTCCTTATTCGGTAATTCAATCTGTATCTCAGATTGTTCTTAAGTGATCTCAACTGTCATAGTATCTGGTGGCACTACCATCTCAGTAACTGACTCAATATTATCATTTAAATGGAATTGTCCTCCAAGACTATCCAGAATCATTGTTCTATAAGGATTAGGTGGATTGGAAGAAGAAACATCAGCAGAAGAAGATTCACCATGAGTTTGGACAACAAGATTGCTCGACGTCCTGACTTGACGTGACTCCCCATGACAATTCCATACAAAATATCTTGGTGTGAATCCTTTTGTATACAGATGTAGTGTGACAGTTTCTCGGTCCAAAAATCTTATGTTCGAACATTTCTGGCACGGATATCGAATTTTATCACCACTAAGAAATTTTTCATTCGAGTAGGAGAAATTTAAGAAGTAAGTTACGCCGACTCGAAATTCATTCGTTATAGCTCCACGATGAATTTGTCGATACATCCAACTTCGATCGCCCGACATGTTCTGTCAAAAAGTTTGCAATATCTTTAGGTAATGTCTTTAGATGGGATGGTCCTATTCCATTCAGAATTCATGTTATTCATATTGAACTTAGTATTTTTTTTAGTCATTAACTTCATTCTAAATTTCGGCAGCATCTCCCTATAGTTCTTCGAATACGCATATCATCTGGGCGCGTATCCGAGAACAAGGGAGATAGAAGCCAAAATAAAAAATGAAGTTAATGACTAAAAAAAATAAACTAAGTGCAATATAAATAACTATGGTCCCAAATTGTCCAATTAGGGACAATTCAAGGGTTGTACGTCGTATAAAAGATCATTAACTTCGTTTACACGAACATACAACCCCTGAACGAATCTAAGATTTTGCAAAATTAAAACTCGACTTGTCGAAAATACGTGAAACGTATCAACTCGTCTTGATTCCTGCGTGAGTCCACCGTGGACGGTTTGGCCACGAGTCTAAAGTGGACGATTCCGGCGCGCGCGAGTCCATCCTTTATTGACGATTCCGGAGCGCGCGAGTGCAAAGTGGATGATTTCATAATTATAATTACACCCAACTAAAATTAATCCTAACATTTATTCTACCCTAATTATATCTAATCAACAACTAATTAACAATAATTAAATCTAATTGAAAACTAATTAATCTAATTTTTAAAAAAAATAACACTAATTTACTAATTAAATCTAAATTTAACCCTAATTAATCTCTACTAACAGCAATTAATAGTAAATAAATCTAATTAATCACTAATAACAGTAATTAATACTAATTAATTAAATTAATATATATATATATAATATTGGTCGACACCGGCCGGAACCCTAGGGTTTCGACCGGTGCCGGACCGAAGAGGGGAGGGGGATGAACTCACTTGGTGGTGGCGGAGAGGCGAGAGAGATCGACGGCGAGGGCGAGGGAGCAGGTCGGCGGCGGCGCGCGTGGGCGACGGAGATCGAGGGGGCCGGGAGAGGGGCGGCGGTCTGGGCGAGAGAGAGGGGGAGAGGGTCGGGGAGGCGACGCAGTGAGGACGAGGGAGCAGGCGGCACGGCGAGGGTGCGGCGCGGTGACGATCAGCGATGATAAATTGTCGGCAATGACGGAGAGAGAAGAGAGCGGGGAAAAGAGGAAGGGTCGGGCGCGAACACAAATAAAAACTATTTTCACCCACGGCTCGCAAGCCGTCAGAAAACCGTGGATTCATAATTTTAATATCTCTGACGGCTGACCCTCTCTAAGCTGTTGGTTCATAGTATTTTAGTTTTCGTGCTGCATTCGTGCTATTAATTAATAAACGACGGCCGCTTCTAGCCGTGGCTAATAACTTATCCATATCACCAATGGCTCTTGCGACCTCGCTAAGCTGTGGCTAATAACTTATTTTATTTCGCACCCCGTGCACGCCATCAACTATGAGCGACGGCTGTAAGCGGCCGTATGTGAGCTGCGGCTGATTTGGTTACATCAGCCACGGTCGCTACGACCGTCGAAAAGTCGTGACTGATTTTGACGGCCGAGGCGGCCATCGATGATGCCCGTGGCTGATGTGGTATATTCTAGTAGTGTGCCACATCATCTCAAGATGTAAGCAAACAATCTCGGGCCATCGACTAGGATGGTCCACTAGTCTTCGAACACCGTCTGGGGTAAGGATAGCTAGTCCCACCCAACTGGGGTCCGGCACCTAGCGGGCCCGCTGGCGCACCTCAAGACCCAAAATTGGCCGAGCTGAGCATTGGTCATTTCCGACCTCCACACTCCTCGGCGAACCATCTCAAACACATCACACAATCAATATCCTAGGGTTTCCATATATACACTAAGGGCCATTGCCAGTATCTGGCCTTAATCTGGCTACATGGTCAGCAATTTATGCCGCCCTTTCAAAATGTGAACACCTACGAGTTCTAGGTTTCCAAAAGTATACGAGAAGTCATAGAAGTGTCATCACCTCCTAACTAAGTTTCCATATAAGTGCGATGAACGTCTAGTGACGCCTTACATGTTACCTAACCTCCTACACTGCCTTGGGTGAGGAATTCCCGTGTGTCAACCTTGGAATCTGCCCAAGAACATTTAGGGCAGCATGAATAATCCAAGGAAAAATATTCAAATATTGCAACATTCATTATATATGACCATCATGTATACACATAGCAACTTTACACTACCTTAGGAATTTTTTTTAGTACAATAAGGAACATCTATCTAGCATGGCAAGGTAGTAATGAATTTAAATAACATGTAGGAAATACAAAATATGGTAATAATCTCAACATACAAAGTTTAAAGATCTAATGCTAAGGATGGTTATAATATTAGCATTCCTACAATTCAAAATCAATCAAGCTACTTGCTAAGTTTAGTGTCCTTCCTAAGTATTGCCATATCTCTATGTGTGATCCTTATAATCATGAATTTCCATCTAAAGATACCCTTTTCTCCCCTCCCTAGCCTTGGCCGAACCATGAGCTATTGGCTTAAGGGTCTCTCTTAAGCCTCGATCTTTATTTTGATGAAAACAAACATGTATTTAATCCAAGTGTGAAGTTTTGAGTTCAGGTTGAGGTTGTGATATGCATGCCAAATTCGTTCAAACGGGACGAAGGAAAAGATCATCAAAGAAATGGAAGAAAAAATCGTTAAAGAAAGGCTCGGGATTAAATCAAGTAGAATTAATGTAATATGTCCCTAGGATAGTTTATCCCAAGCCAAAATTGTAAAGTTATCCAAGTTGGAACTTGGTAACCAAACCCACAGAAAATGCATGTAAAAATCCAAGGAAGAAACTATCCTCAGCCTGGGTTTGGTCAACCGAACAAGGCAATAGTATGGTGAGCAGCCCGTTCGGTCGACCAGTCGGTCGACTGGAATTGGCAAGGTAAAATTATAGGGCTGCGTCGGTCGACCGATTGGTCGACCGACAAATGCGAAAAATAGGTAGAATGGTAGCGGTAGACCAATCGGTCGACCGGACTGAAGATAGCCTCATCGCGACCCTGGCTCTAGCCATTCGGTCGACCGACGGGTCGATCGAATGTCGAAAGAAAAGGATTTCCATCAGTCGGTCGACCGAGCTCTTACATTCAACCAGCGGTCGCACTAGCGATCGATCCATCGGTCGACCGACCGAGCGACCGGTCTGCGACCAAACGGCTCCAATGGTCGATTTTTCACCCGTTGAACGGGTCGTTCGGGTGAGGGGTTATAAATACCCCTCACCTAACTTCTTTAACTCTTCTTAGAAATCTTATTGAGCATTAAAGAAGTTCTCTAAATCCTTCAACGATCAAAATCTATGCACGCCCTCTGCTTCCATCTTCAACATCAAAACCAGGCGCTGCTTCTTCAACTGTGCTACAATCCTTTTAGTCATCCTTTTGCAAGTTGAAGATGAGAAGTCGGTGGAAAGAAGCTTGGTTCATCTTTCATTCCTTAAGCTCTTTCCTTGTATTTTAATTTTATTGTAAACTTGTTTTCAAGCTGAGATAGCTGCTAGGTGTGCTAGGAAACACTTAGGGTGGCTTTATAGAATTGTGTTTTGCCTAGGTGAATATGATTGAGGTGTTCTCTGAATGGTGAGAAGGGTGTCCTCATTGTATTAAAAGGGAAACATAAATTCTATAAAGTAGTGGTTAGAAATCCTTGGTGAGGAGCCAAGGTAGTGGAGTAGGCGGTTGGCCGAACCACTATAAGCATTCTTGTTTGCATTGCTTTCTTACTTGCTTTTATCGCTGTTATTGAATTTTGATCACATTAATCAGTAAGTAACAATTGCATCAAGTAAAGATAAAATTGAGTAAGTAGAAATTTATAAAAGGGGACGGATACTATTCAACCCCCCCCCCCCTTCTACTGTCAGGTTTCACACAACATTTGGAAATCCTAAGCGGGGTGCTTAGGTAGTGGAGTAGGCATTGGGGCCGAACCACTATAAATTGTGTGTTTGCATTGATTTCATTTTATTGTGCTTAAATTGCTTAATCATTTAAAGCTTCCGCATTTAATCGCATCGAATTGCAAATCGCCTAATCGATCTAAGTAATCGTTTAAAAGTGGCTTTACTCCTTCTACACCAAGGATACCACTTCACACGACAAGTCCTAATAGCTAGGTCTTCACAAACCCAAATCAAAGAAAATAGATACAATTAACAGTTAAAAATTACAATCAAAAGAGCTAAGAATGAAACCAATAGAAGAAGCTCTTTTGCAATACTTCAACTCGTCAGATAAATTTGTGGCAGCAGAGTTGAGGGAAGCAGAGCTTGTGCGCTTGTAGAAGAACTCGACAGAAATCAGCGCGCGCTCCAAACAATCTCTTTGAAGGCTTTACTCTCCTTTTAAATGCTCAATAAAAATTTGTGGGAGTGAAGGAAGAAGATTAAATGAAGTATATGAGGGTGTATTTATACCCTCATGAAGAAACGATTGTTCAACGGATAGAAAACTATCTGTTATAGGCCGCCGATCAAATAGTCGGTTGACAAACTGGTCGACCGGTCTTTCGATCGCTTCTCTTCTGTCTGTGGTCGGTCGATCGATGGGTCAACCGTCCAAATGTGACTATTCATCCCCGACCTTCAGTCGATCGACGGGATCTCGCATCTTCAGCTTTCAGCAGGTCGGTCGATCGACCAGTCGACCGCGAAGCCTACTGCCCAAAACCAGCCACTGTCGGTCGATCAACTGGTCGACCAAAGTGCCTATTACCATTTTTTGGCAGTGTTCGGTCGACCGACCGGCCGATCGAAATGGCTGGGCCTTTCTTTCTTAACCTATTCGGTCGACCGCTTGGTCGACCGAACATAGGCTGAAATTGCATTTTCAGCCTATTTCTTCCGCGCTTGGTTTCCGGGTTTCGGCTTTCAACGAGCATCATTTTGGAAAGCTTTTGACTTGATCTTTGGACTCATCCAAGCGACTTTGGTGCACTCGTCGATCTTCGATAAACTTCCGCGATGAACCCGAGCGTGACGATCAATGTCCTTCCGATTTTTGATTTCTCCGATTTTTTCGATCGAGGACATCGAATGCTAATTGATATGGAACCTGAAACATATTCTCAATGAAATCATTAGTCTCATGTTTGTTATCATCAAAACCGAGATTAAGGCTAAGGTTGAAAACCTATAGCCAACAATCTCCCCCTTTTTGATGATGACAAACATCCATAAGAAAATATATCATTAAAGCATATAGGATATCAACTAAGGGATTTCTCCCCCTATCAACATGCATATCTATGAGATAAACTCCCTCTATCTATATGCATGGATTTCCTATATTTTTCTCCCTATTTACCTATACTTTTCTCCCCCTTTTTCTTATACACTTCTCCCCATTTTTCTTATACTTCTCTCCCCCTTTTGACATTAATGAAAAAGGGCAAGAAAGGTCTATCTAGTTAAAGGGATGAAACACACATAATTTTTCATGAAGTTGAGACTCTAAAGATTTTTCATGAAACATGAAAATCTCAACCAAAGGGATGGAAAACAAGTATTTAACATGAAACTTAATTCATACATGATATGTTCAAAACACAATAGAATTCAAAATTAAGTCATGTATGATCTCAAGTATGAATGTTTTCATGAATATGGTTCTCTTTCATGACATTTTTAGTTTTATTCAAACTTTCAAATTACCAAGATCTAGTCATGTGAAACATGTATATCAAGTTTGAAGAGAAACTAATGTCATTTAATCCAAATAAGAACTTAGCATGTTTTCATTTTAAATAAACATGAGAACATGAAAATGCTAAGTCTCAATGTTATGTTATCTACTCGTGTTTTCTTATATAAAGGCATCTAGACATCAAACATGAGATAATTGAGTTATGCCTCTCCGAGGTGGATCAATTTTTCTTTAGTGAAACACGAGCAGGAAGGTGCCTTAAAAATCTTTGATGATAGATTGGTCAAAAAGTCAAAAAATTGGCAACACAGCGCGACTTTAAGTCTATGAATTAAGTTTGGGCTTAAGATGAAATTTTTAATTCACTTTGTTGACTTAGGTCAACCTATCTTCAAGATTTCACAAATCAACCTTTTAATTTTACACAAAATCATGTTTTTGACAAATATTTTTTAAACCAATTTTTGGATGAAAATTTTGATATCAAATATTGAATGGTCATTTGAAATGCATGTATCAAGTTTCAATCTTAACATTTACTTATGATTTTTCAAATTTAAACCTATGGATATGTAACATGAGTAAATCTAAACATGTTCCACAAATATGGATTGAAAATGAGATCTTTAAGTCAACTTGTAACTTGGGTCAACATGGTTCAAAAGAGAGGTAAACATGAATTAACCTCTATGTCATTTTATCCATATTCATATGAATTTTTCACTCTAAGTACTTGGAAACATGTTATACCTATTCCTAAACATGTTTATGAAGTTTTGGACTTAAAATCAAGTGTCCAAGTCAATTTGTTGACTTGGATCAAACATTTTCAAGTTTAAGTCCCCTAAAGTGATATAGTTATCACATTGTTTATCTAGACATGCATTTTTAATTTTAAATACCTAAACTCATGTGATATGTGTATTTAAACATGTTCATCAAATTTTTATCTTAAAATGAAATCTTTAAAATGAATTTTAACCTAGAGCAAGTTTCATTCAATCAAGATATTATGAAATTGCCTAAGTTGTCAAAATATTTTCCTACTCATGAAATTTCATATATCTATCACGCATAATCAATCATGAGCATAGAGAAATCATTTAAGCATGAATATTCAATTTTTTTTACAAAGATTTTTGCAAAATTAAATTCAAACCTTATTTCTTGAAAATTTGCCCAACTTTTCATTTCCTTTTTCATTTTCTTTCAAATTTTTAACTTGCAAGTAGACTTCATTAGTATCATAATGAAATAATATGACTACTAGCAAGCTAACATACTACATAGCAAGGTTCAATGCAAAGTTTCATTTTAAAACCTTAACCTATGCTAGATAGTAAAGATTCATTTTAAATGAGTTTTCATGATATCTCAATTAATCTAAGAGATCTTAAGATGTGAACTATTTGAGAAATAAGATCTCTACCTATGTTTAACTAGTTTGGACTTACAAGAAGGTATCTAATAATAGATATTTACCTAGAACAAGTTTCATTCAATGAAATTTGTCTAAGTACTAAAGTTCTACCTACTCATGAGAATTCAAGGATTTTAACATGTAATTCTAGTCATGAGTATAGAGACATAATTTTATCTTAACCAATGAGGTATAACACTGAGATTTTGAAATTATCAAGGTTATACCCTATTCATGATGATTTAGCCAAACTAATATTTTTCTTCCTAAATAGTCTTCCTAAAACACTTATAACTTGCAAGTAAGCTACACTAATATTTTTAGAGAAAATATAGCAACTTAGCAAGCTAACTCAACCAAAAAGCAAAGAGAAGCATTAAGTATCATTATCAAATACCACTTTTCTAAATGGTTTCAAATTCGTTTCAAAATGAAATCGAGTGATATCAAAACGAATTTTAAGAGATCACATGAATAATAAATGAAAAATATGATCTCCAAACCTTCCTATTGGTTGAAAACCGAAAGACCACGATGTGCCTACGATTTAAAATCGCAAGGTCGCTTAGGCCCATTACAAGCCACTTAGGTCTCCGAGGAGACCGGGAAATCAAAAATCAAAAACGTTTTTGAAATGTGTTAAGAGCAGGGAAAATCAATCAATTTTAAGCATGTATCATAACTCCAACTTAAATAAAGCAAAGGAATATAGGAGATGATACCGGAATAGTTTTGATGCCCACTTTACCTAAGGCATCAAGGTGATTTGAAATTGCAATCTCTTGGAGATTTCTCATTAAGATCCAAGGTCAACTTCAATCCTTCAATTTCTTTACCCTTGTGTGGTTCCTCCCCGTACAAAAGAGCATGATACCTTTGGTACCCAAATAGCTTTGGGTCCTTGGGGGTTAGAGGGCTTAGGAATCCAAAGTGTCATAGCAACACTTGGATTTCTCTTTAATGCGCAATCATGGATGGCATGCCCAAATACACCACAACAAAAGCAATGTCCATGAAATTCTTTTCTTTTCATTTTTAACATGGACAAGAGATTTAATTTTTGAATGATTGTCATGTGAAACATGATAAGTATGAGCATTCTTAGAAAAAATATTTTTCTTTTGAGTATGAGGTTTAATGGTAGAATGCTTAGCATGGGAATGATGATGAACATTGGCATTCTTTACATAAGCATTTTTCATTCTAGTGTTCTTAGGAAATGAAATATTTTTTAATTCATTTACTTTCTTATTCAAGAAAGTAATCTCACTTTTTATTTCATTCATGGCTTTATATAATGCATGTAATTGAGATTTTAACATGCAATTTTCTTTTTCTAAATTGTTATTCTTGAGTTTCAAGTCCTTAAGCTCAAGCTCTACATTATCATGGCATGAATCAAATGAATTAGATTTCAATTTTTTATTTTCTAATTTGGATTCATGCAAATGAGAATTAAGCATTATATTTTCCTTTTTTAGCATTTTGTTTTTCTTATCTTTTCTAACTAGAAAGGGATACATTTTTTGACATTCATCAACTAGTTCTTCATATGGCATATTGAATGAACTAGATGAGCTAGTACTAACATTATTATTAATATGACTAGAAGGAGAAGAGTGTACCTCATCTTTGGTACTTATGAGGCAAGCTTTTGAAATAGCTTCACAGTCATTGCTAGAGGGTGCTTCAAATGTGTGAGAGGTGGAGGTGGAAGCACTTGACTTCTTCATTGCTTTGTTCTTCGTGCTTGGGCAATTTTTCTTCACATGCCCCTTCTCTTTACAAGCATGACAGATTACTCTTCTTTTTCGGCTCTTAGTGCTACTTCTTTGACTAGAAGAGCTATGGGCATCAAAACCAAGATTAGTAGTAGGTGTGTGACCATTGTCATCACCACCTTCATCAAACGTGCCAATTTCTTCGGTTTTGGCATAATCATATAAAATATTTAACGAGACCCATAAATCAAAAGCCGAAGAACAATGCATGACTTTTTCTAAGATGCCATTTGGTATTGTGCAAAGAATATAATTCATGGCATCTCCATTATACTTAAACATTTTTTTATTTAATTCACTCCAAGCATGCATGTCAATCTTAGGTTCAATGAATTCCCAATGTAGCATGTTAAAGACTCCAAAACCTTTAGTCTTTAAATATGTGTACATCCTATATTTCCAAAGACCAAAGTTTGAGTCATCGAACCTAGGGGGTGAAGACGCTACACTCTCTAGAGCCATTTCTAGATCGAGATGAATTGTAGAAGGGATGGTGAAATCACAATCTACGATCCACTCTGATACTAATTGTTGGCGAAATGGCGACACTAGAGGGGGGGTCAATAGTGTATTTACTAATTCAATTAGCCTAAATCCACTTTTAAATGATTACTTAGATCGATTAGGCGATTTGTAATTCGATGCGATTAAATGTGGAAGCTTTAAATGATTAAGCAATTTAAGCAATGCAAACACGCAATTTATAGTGGTTCGGCCCCAATACCTACTCCACTACCTAAGTACCCCGCTTAGGATTTCCAAACTAGGTTTTACTAGATTAATTAGAGTTTCCCTTACAACGAGGACTTTGCACCGGAAAGTCTCCGCTCTCCAACCGAAGGCACTTCCACACCCGGAAGTATCCCACCTTCCTACCGAGAGCACTTTCCCACCTCAACCTAAGGGACAACTAGAACTAATCCTAGTAATCACTAAGTATACACAAGTGGCTTTACTTCTTCTACACCAAGGATACCACTTCACACGACAAGACCTAACAGCTAGGTCTCACAAACCCAAATCAAAGAAAACAGATACAATTAACAGTTAAAAATTATAATCAAAAGAGCTAAGAATGAAACCAATAGAAGAAGCTCTTTTGCAATCCTTCAATCCTTCAACTCGTCAGATAAATTCGTTGCAGTAAAATTGAGGGAAGCAGAGCTTGTGCGCTTGTAGAAGAACTCGACAGAAATCAGCGTGCGCTCCAAACAATCTCTTTGAAGGCTTTACTCTCCTTTTAAATGTTAAATAAAAATCTGTATGAGTGAAGGAAGAAGATTAAATGAAGTATATGAGGGTGTATTTATACCCTCATGAAGAAATGATTGTTCAATAGATAGAAAACTATCTGTTACAGGCCACTGGTCGAATAGTCGGTCGACCGACTGGTCGACCGGTCTTTCGACCGCTTCTCTTCCGTCTGTGGTCGATCGACCGACGGTTCGACCGCCCAAATGTGACTATTCATCCCCGACCTTCGATCGACCAACGAGATCTCACGTCTTCAACTTTCAGCAGGTCGGTCGATCGCCAAGCCTACTGCCCAAAACCAGCCACTATCGGTCGACCGCTCGACTGAAATGGCTGGGCCTTTCTTTCTTACCCTATCGGTCGACCGCTTGGTCGACCGAACATAGGATGAAATTGCATTTTTAGCCTATTTCTTCCGAACTTGGTTTCCGGGTTTCGACTTTCAACGAGCATCATCTTGGAGAGCTTTTGACTTGATCTTTGGACTCATCGAAGAGACTTTGGTGCACTCGTCGATCTTCGATAAACTTTCGCGACGAACTCGAGCGCGACAATCAATGTCCTTCCGATTTCCGATTTCTCTAATTTTTCCGATCGAGGACATCGAACGCTAATTGATATGGAACCTAAAACATATTCTCAATCAAATCATTAGTCACATGTTTGTTATCATCAAAACCATCCAAACCGAGATTAAGGCTAAGGTTGAAAACCTAAAGCCAACAGGAAAGGGGGAGGAGACTCTAGCTATACCTCTACTTTTTCAATTCCAAATATAGCTTACATGTCAATGGACTAATTTACCCTTCCCTCACCCTTGGCCGAACCCTCTTCATGAGTTGTAGGGTTCATTCGGCCACTTCAAGGGATTCCTAGGGAAGGCATGCTTCTTAATGCGTGAGATATACAAGTGGAACTACATCGAACATTGATATAAGGTCATCCAAGGGCTTTCTTGCCGTCAAGTGAATCGGCAAAAATTTTGGCATGACCTTCCCTCTTTTCCCATGACTCAGCAGCCCTAAAAACTTGCAAAACAACGAAGAAACAACGAGATCCGACAAGGAATTCCATAAAATAGTAAACATACATCGTTGAAATCAAGATTCGTCGGAAAGATCGCGAGAAAGCCCCGGATCCTGAGGCTCGACTCGACTACCCCCGGATCCGGCGCGCTGCACCAAAATAGATTTTTATATTAGAAAATTTTTCTGGATATTACATATCCTTGAAGGCCGAACTCCGTCCTCTGATCCACAAGACCAAGGCTTCAGATCCTAGGTGCTGCAAGAGACGAACACCCTTTACGGTTGGCACATGAGCGAACATGTCGAACTGGGCATCTTCCAAGTGCTAGATCGGTTCTCTCAGAACTCCTTCTGATCTGGATGAGCACAGAACTCCTTCTAGTCTGGATGAGCACGGAACTCCTTCCAGGCTCTCCTCTCTCTCTCTATTTGGGTCGAGGTCGACCGCCACTAAGGTAGCTTATCTTTCTTCAAAAGGAGGTAGGCTTCCTTTCTTGATGAGGTTGGCAGCCACGAGGAGATAATCATCTACCCATTAAAACCCTAGGTGGATATTGTTGGCCCAAGGGTTCCACCTAGGCCTCACTCTCTATTTTGATGATAACAAATATGTATCTAGCTCATTTGTTAAGTTTTGAGTTCAGATTGATAGAACGATACACCTACGAAGTTCGTTCAAAAAATCGCAAAGAATCGAGTAAAAATGAATCCAGTGGCTATCGCGTCTTAACCTAGATTTAGGATTATATATGATTGTAATATGCCCCTACGATATCAACCAAATCTATTTCTACTATGTCCCAAGTCAAAATCCGAAGACTAGACCCAAAAACGAAAACCAAGTGTAAAAATTAGCAAAATCGACTGAAATCAGTGTTTCGATCGGATGTTTGGTCGATCGGTTGGTTGACCAACTATCGATCGACGATTGACCGCTAGAGGAAGGAAAACAACAAAAGTGTTTCGATCGATGACCGGTCGCTCAGTCGGTCGATCGACCGTCGGGCGGCAACAGATACTTTTTTATCCGTTGCAACGACTGTTGAGTTGGGTTTACTTCATGGCTTATAAATACAATCCATTACACTTCACCTACCCTTCTTCATTATTCCATTGAGTCATTATTCAAGCATTCAAGCCTTCAAGAATTGATTTCGAAATCCTAGTTCTCAAGTTCCACATTTCTCTCAATGTGCTCTTCACGGTTCAACTCCCACAACAAAATCTTCCATCCATCTTGAGGAGTTGAAGTGATTGAAGGCCAACAAAGGAGCTCTCAGGTTTTATATCATATTCTTGCTCCTTTAAACTTGTTTTATTAAGTTATTTGTTTGTGATTCTCAAGCTAGCTTATAGGGTGTGCTAGTGAAACACCTTAGGTAGATTATAGAATTGTGTTTTGCTAGAAGAATAGTTGTTGAGGCTTTCTCAAAGGGTTGAGATTTTAGTCCTCATTGTATTATTAGAGAAACACTATTTTTATAAAGCATTTGGTTTAGAAATCCTTGGTGATGAGCCAAGGTAGTGAAGTAGGCGGGTTGGCCGAACCACTATACGAATCGTGTTTGCATTGCTTGTCTACTTGCTTTATAAATTATTCTTATCCATTTGTCAAAGCATCAATATCAAGAGAATTCGAAATAGGTTGTTAAAGTGATTAAAATTGAAAAGCGCTAAATTGAACGTAGAATTAACTAACATACTATTCAACCCCCCTTCTAGTGTGATTATTTGAACAACAGGTATTTATAGACGCATCAATCATATTGATCAAATCTTATCAACCGTTGATCAATTTAGGTCATATTCGGAATTATAAAACTCTTTTAATAGCCGAATATAATATTTCCTTAATAATAATTATTAAGGTCAAATTACCTTAATTTGTGATTCCAATTTTAAATGTATCAACGTAATTCCAATAATGAAATCACATTTCAAATTCAAAATTAATTTCCAAAATTAACAAGAGAGATTTAGTAGGTTAATTGTCATGCGGGTCCAATCCGATGAGTCATAACCTCAAGCCCAATTTGGTTCCCCCTATGTGTGTGACCCTGTAGGTTCACTTAATGTTGGCAGTATGTCCAAAACTCATTTGCAATCCACAAGTCATAAGCGGCCTCTAGCAAGACATTATGACTACTTAAGTCAAGTGAGGTCGGTTATCCGAGCAACCTAACTAATAGTATGGTACTCTGACCTTTTATCACGTGATATTTGGATCGAGCATAAGGCATGGATTACATCATCCTTATATTGCTCAATCTGGTTTCTTGATTCTTGAGTATACTGACTTAACAAATGACATTGATACTCCTATGAATTTATTTGGGCACGACCATGCATCTCCTCAATCTCATTCATCAAGGGGCCTAGAGATATCTCTCATATGCGAGAGGGAAAAATTCCTTCACGACTATATATATTCCACTGCATGATTCATTCTATATCCAATTGTAGTCTGTATTACCATCCGGTTAAAGATGATATTAGACTAGGTCAAAACATTGAATTCCTCATGTAGGAATCCATAGTGACATGGGGTCGGAGGACTGACGTATCACTACCGTTGTGAGATATACTAAAGATATAATCCACGTAGTATTCTCACGGTGGGTCTATCCAACACCATATTCTGCAACATGTGACTTTAATATCATATATTCATGACCAGTAAAACATGATCATCGTCAGTCAGACTGCATACTGGTCTCCATTCATTATCGTTCCAATGATAATGATCGACTAGGGACTATTTAGAAGATGATTCGATCCAACTGCCTTAGGGTTTTACTATCAAGTCCCATACTTGTTGACTATTAGGCAGAATCAACTATTCAAGGAGTCTATCATCAAGTCAAACATGCTCACAATGAATAACAAGATAAGGCAAGTCTTCCAATTATTGAAAAGAAAAACAACAATAACAATATTATTCCATTGGCCTAGGGCACACTACTAACACTAGTCAAGTCTTCGCTCTCAACCTAAGACACTTCCACACCCGTAAATCTCCGTCTTCTAACCGAGAGCACTCTTCCACCTCAAACCCTAAGGTACAACAATCACTAATCCTAGTAAATCAATCTACCCGATGGACTTAAGCCTCAAACACAAAGGCTACCATCCAATCTATCGAACCTAGCAATCTAGGCTTACACAAGTTCAAATATAATAAAATAAACAACAAAATACAACAATTAATGGAGAAATAATCAAACCAAAGTATACTTAGCTCCAAAAAAAACTCTCTAGTCCTCTTGATGCCTCAAGGTGATAAATCGATAAAGTTTGAGGGCTCAATCAAGAAGGTGAGGATCAAAGCTACGGTTTACAAAGAATCTCTCAATGAAAGCTTTAAGAGTGATCAAAGATGGCTCAATGGAGTGTGGATCATCAAGGAAAGCACTCAATGGCTTGTATTTATAAGACAAGAGATGAGAGAGCCAAAATAGCTCATCCAACAGGCAAAAAACTTCCTGTTGGTGCCGCCCGGTCGGTGGTTGGTCGAAGGCCGATCGACCGACTGAGCGACCGATCATCGACCGGAAGCTTCTGTGGATTTAGAGCCCTTGCCGGTCAATCATTGATCGACCGACGTAGAGTACCGGTACTCTACCTATTGTACCTGTACTCTATCATTGAGTTTCAGCTAGGTTCTTTCTTTGGTTCAGGTTTCGGATTACAGGTTTGGTTCTTTAGGGGTCTTAGCATCATAATGAGGATTTTATAATTTATCTAAACACCCTAAACCTAGACTCTATCTTCCGACGAATCCGAGCGTGTCGACCAACGTCCTTCCGATTTTCTGATTTTCCAATTTCTTCGATATTTTCGATCGTGGACGTCAAGCGCTAACCAGCTTGGAACCTGAAAATAATTCTCTATGAAAATATTAGTTCCATGTTTGTTATCATCAAAACCGAGATTAAGACCAATGTTGAAAATCTTAGGCCAACACGGAAAGTGATCGTCAAAAGTGACTCACAACTTATCATAGGACAAGTCAACAACAATTGCCAAACAAGGGACTCGTCTATGGAGCAGAGGTCATGATCCACGTCGAGATCGTAGAGCCCAGCCTCCGCAGAGCAACCTTTGACGAACAAAGCAACTCAAAAACTCTATGGGCCAAGCTAGACCTCGTCGAAGAAGAATGAGAGCTCGCATGGGTCAGGGAGGAAGCCATGAAACTCAGAATTGCTCAGGAATACGACAAACATGTCAAACCAAGGAACTTCAAAGAAGAAGATCTGGTACTAAGGAAGATTGAACTCTAGAGAAAGCCAACCGGGGAAGGGAACTCCATCCGAATTGGGAAGGCCTATACAGAATCATCAGAGACATTGGAAAGAGAGCTTACAAAATTGTCGAACTATAGCTCCGAACGAGAATTCCCACATATGTGGAACACGGCCTCCCTGCAGACCTACTATAGCTGAGTAATCCCCCATAAACTATAAAAGGCCGATGTACTCTTTTTTCATCATAGCAGTTTTTCCCACATGATTTTCTCTTTGAAGGTTTTAACGAGGCATCACCATGCGAAGGCCAAGCACTTCACTTGGTGGGATCCAATGTACTATTATCTGATAAATTATTCAATAATACTACTCTCCCACTTTTCACGTCTCTCTGTGTCTAGATTCTTTAAAACCGTCTCACAGTGCACAACGAATGAACTCTCAAAATCTCACGATAGGCACACCGCCCGATGATGGCAACATCTCCCGTGTTGCGCGATGCATCTATCCTTCTCGACCCCAAGCGTGATCCTCAGCCTTAGTCGCTTCCACCTCCAGGCCCAACGCCCTCAATGACCCAAAGCACTGCTGGTGAGCTTGGTTTAATGCCGAGTCTGATCCTCAGCCCTAAATGCGGCATTTGGCTCTAAATGAGATTGACTCGCTCTAAATGAGAACGACCCAGGCACGGTCCTACCTTACGCACCCTATGAGCTCGATTTGACCCCAGAAGTGGTCCTCTACTCTAAATGTGGTCTTCGACTCTAAATGAGGCCAGCTCACTCTAAATGAGCACAATGACCCGAAGCACGCTCCTTGCGAGCTCGGTTTAACACCGAGTCTAGTCCTCAGCCTCAATCGCCGCCACCTTCGAGTCCAGCGCCCTCAATGACCTGAAGCGTGCTCCTTGCGAGCTCGGTTTAACACCGAGTCTGGTCCTCAGCCTCAATCGCCGCCACCTCCAGGCCCAGAGCCCTCAATGACCCGAAGCGCGCTCTTCATGTCACGCCCCAAATCCTAGGGCCGCATGACCGGCCAAAGTACACATCCGTACTCTAAAGTCTACCAACACACACATACCAATGCGGAAATGAAATGACAACCATGCAGATACTGAATGAAAATGAGTAAATGCATAAATCCAATAAAATGTCAAGACACCAAATATGTGTACAACTTTAGGTTCTACAATCAAACATAACAAGATGCATACACAAAACTCCTACGACTCGACTACGACTCGACGCGTCACAAGATCCGCTGCCTGAGCTTGCAACCCCCAATTGTGCCACATAAATACATTTGTACCTCTATTGATCAGAATCTGCAAGAAAAACATAAAGGAGAGTGATGAGTTCGAAATGAGCTCAGTGAGTGGCTCGAACCCGAGCCTCCTCTAAGCTAATGCATGCAGATAATAATCATATTGTAAACAACATTATTATAATTTGTCTGGATAATAAATCATCATGATAATTCAAATGAATAATCAACCATCTATCTCATGTGCCTCGCACACATATCGCCCCAAGTATAATAAAAGAAAATGCAATAAGCAATCACACGAGTCGATCACTAGGATATCGCCTAGCGAGCTTCCCACCCTGGGCCCTCTGAGCTAGGATGACCAACTAGTCCCGATAACCCCCTCTGGTTGGGAATGTACATCCAACCAATGCCGCCCAGCTGGTCTATTGTCAGTGTGGCTCTCTAACAAGCTTCTCGACCCATAATCACTCGCAGACTCGGGCATTAGCTCCACCAGCTAACACACTTCTCGGCCCGGCCATCCACCAAACATAGAAACAGCCATGTCCATAATAAATGTAAATATACACGTATGTACACCAAAGATTTCTAGGACGGTTGGGGTGGTTTGCCAACAACCTCGGGTACGAACAATGGTGCCCCCTTTCTAGCCCTCTCTCGAGCCCTAACTCTCGGACACACACCCCGCCATCCCAACCCAAGTAAAATCCCTCCTAGGGGTGTCTATCTAGCAACCTGTAGCCAACCATATAGTGCATAATAATTTCAGCAACATAAAAGTAAACCAAGAGAAATTTCAACATACATCTTAGTTCCAAAACTGGAAGAAAAAAAAATCAGCATATATACAAGAATATTGCAGCGAGAATTCCCTATCATTGGCATGGTTTAATTGACTCTTGTCACAACAATTTCAGTACATATATATCTACTATGAATCAAGCTTTGAAACCCTAACATATCAACCACAACAAACGATAAATTTCATATGGTATGTATTCAATACATGCATCAACTCTAGCATGATTTAGCATAATCAAATCTGAAACTAAACATCTATAAATATGAAATTTAGCATCCATAAATCCAAAATTTAGCATATGCAAATCTAGAGTTCAACGTATTCCAATCTAGGATTCCACAAGCAAAATTATTCCCGAGTTATAGGGTTCGGCCCTAATCATAGGGTCGGCCCCTAACCTCTATCCGGCCGACCCTAAGGAACAAGGGCATGCCCTAGGGCTGCCGCACCTTACTCCTACCAAGGGGCTCCGATTTCCCTCCCAAAACACACCAAAATATGAAGAATCAACCAGCAATCTAATTGGGAAAGAATTTCATTAAATCTTTCATTAAGAAAGGGGTGGCTAAGTACGGGGGAAAATCCTATGAACAAGGGTTCAAACCACTCATATGAAAGAGAAGACGAGGAGGAAGACGATTTCCCAAAGCCTTGCGTCGACGATCTCTGATGGCGTCAACTCTAGCCACCACCAAGCCTTGCTCCTCCTTCTCCACTCGCCTAGGGGTGTGCGGCCCTTTCTGATACGATCGAATAAGGAAAATTGATCTTTTTTATATATATTATTTTTGTACTCTTTCATAACCTAAATATCAGAAATAGACTTCTGGTGTGAAAGAAAAAAGGTTTGTGACGTTGAAATGTACCCCCGACACATAAAACATAAAATGAAAAATCAACAAATCGGAAATAACCTTTGTTTCATACTACTATCTCGATACAAAATCTCTTGGAGCAACACGGCTCTAGGTAGGTTTGTTTTATTTTCCTTTTTCTTCAAAAATACAAGTTTGCCCTTAAGGCTTAAGTGAACCCTTTTACTCGCTTAAACTCACCCAAAACAAGTTTCGTTCGAACTCCCGGACTCGACTCGAACTCCACTCGAGCCCAACCTTCTAATTCAACTAATAACAAAATAAATAATTTTTTCTTCGCGCATTAGGGCTATACCTCAATTCACGCCTTCCACTGATTCACTTGGCTCACTCCGACGCACATTTTGGCTTTCCTGCTGACACCAAAATAAATTAATTAAATTTTTCACGGGTATCAATTTGACATCGAGTCTGGTCCTCGGCCTCAATCATCGCCACCTCCAGGCACAACGCCCTCAACGATCCGAAGCATGCTCCTCGCGAGCTCGATTTAACACCGAGTCTAGTCCTCGGCCCCAACACTACTACTCTCGGCCCCAACGCCTCCACTTACAAACTTGAACGACTTCGAGAAAGATCGACAACTACCATACAGGTAACGTCGGTCCTATTTCTACCTTTAACAAGAATCTAATCTCAGCCCAGAGATTGGTCAGCAATCCCGAAGCTACCAACTAGCTAATATCAACAATTACTAGCTCGATAGCGCCAAACTCAAACAAGGTGGCTTTATATGTCATGCCCAACTCCAGCAGAGTCGGTCGACTACATGACATCAGTCTCATCCAACACTTAGGCCAAGAACAAGCCAAACATCACAACAAGTGTGCAAACACCACAAAAAAGAAACATCACAGAAAAGAACATGCATAGACCCACAAAAAGCAAAGTGTGTAACAAGGAATAGCTATTAAAATGAACAACGAGAAAGTTATTGGAGAAAAGCGCTCCATGGTTACAACAGACCTAGTGCATATACCATAGAGGAGAGGGGGATTAAACAGAACCACCAAGTGGAGTTGTTTTCTCCCCTAACATTGCTCAACCGGGCCGAACCAACCATGAATGGTGGTTGGTAAATGGAGGAGGGCCAGATGCCAAGTCATGGGAAGGCACCAGTGCGAACCACCGAAGTAGGGCCGGCTTTGCGGCTAGGGCTTCTAGGAGCAGGACAACCGATCAACGAGAATTACGTTCGCTACATAAGCCCCACAGCGCGAACTCATCGTGATTCTCCGATTGTAGGTCCTTAACCACCTCGATCGCCACGACCAATTTCGCGCCTCCCACCTTCGTCAAAAGCCCTGTGGTGTGAACCCACAACAATATCTAATCTACTCATCACTAGCCCAAGGTTGACTCCTGGAGGGACAAAAATACACAGCGCTTCCCACTCCATACCAAGAGTTCATATGCACAAGAAAAGAAAGAGGCAGGGGGCTTTTAAAGACCCTAGCAAACCTTCCCATTTAACAGTTTGATCACACCCCGTTAACGGAGAAGGCCCGTCAATCGGGCAATAAGCACTCGAGTGCCTCAAAAAAAGATAGCTAAATCTCTAGGTCATAATTACCCTCATGTCAAAATCAAAGGCTGAATAGGCGGCGGACACACGAAAGGGCAATCGCCACATTAATCATAGAAATCGAAGAGTCACAGGGCGACGAAATCAACATACACCGCGATCTCCTCCACTCATACACTGGATCGAGATTAGAGCTCGACAGTCATACAGAAGTTGGCACACTACAAAGCTCGACACAAAAATGTCGAGCCGGATCATGAAGGCCCAAAAATGCTCACACTCATGAACCATACTCAAATCAAGCCAACTAAAACCTAGCCGACGGCTCCACCTAGCTATATAAGGATACCCACGTCCTTCATTAATTAATTATCAAATATTCGACAGTAATGAGCCCGACATCTTCGTGATAAACCCCAACCCACTCCTGACATATCCCCATGAGATTGAGGGACACATCATTGTCTGAGACATCCCCAAACCTACACTACAAACAGGCACGACGCACATCAAGTATATTCTCGATTCCAATTTCATACCCACCATCAATAATTCTTTCTTACCTGAGCGTTAGAGTGTCTTTGCAGGTTCTCCTACCGGAGTAGCATCGGACCAAGAGACGTGCATACTCGCATCACCTCGATTTTAAACAAAAACATGACTATTTTGTTTTTTTGTGATAGAAAACTCGATCCTTCGCCTCTTTTTTATAGTGTGAAGTCGAGGAGACATATATGCAGTACATATATGCACCCCTTAATACGTACATGCATCATCATTCATTAATGCACCATCTTGATTAATTTACCAAGGCTAAGTTTACCTCCTAATTAATGGAGGAACCCAACACCTCCTAATTAACACCATTTTGCTGAGGAAACAATGGTTAGTTGTCCTCGTGAAAATGCCCTCCTCTCTCGAGTTGTCAGGTGATAATGTTGGTCGAATATCAACATGGAGCATCAAGTGTTAATAGTAGTCTGATCTCTTGTACTAGGCTTAGTGGCTTGAGCCAGATGTCGAGCAAGAATACACGAGTGCATGAATGAGAAAGTGGGGTGTCCCCTCCGATCCCCTGGTGATACAAAATAAGTTGCTTTGACTGATTCGAATCAAATTTCAATTTACTCTGGTAGTTTATAGTTCTATATAAATTTTAGTTTATTTTTTTTAGAAAAATTAATTGAATCTATCAAATTCTAAATGTAATTTTAATTTACTTTTGAACTAAATCTTATTACCATTTTCGTCAAAATATGCATTTGAGTTATATATAGTCTTTTTGCTTTTCGAATATGTAACTCACGTGTGAATTTTAGTAAGAAAAATAACGAGGAATTAGTTTGAAATTGAATTCAAATTATTAAAACCATAATTAGAAAATATTCCAGATGAAAAGGATAGCCAACAATACAAAAGTAATTATTGCGCGGCAAAATTAATGAGCCGGCAACACGTTACAAAAAAAAGTAGTTGAACTGCCAAAATGACATCGGTCACGATCAGGTTCATATCAAAGAGTCCAATATCATATTCATAGTAATTTCTTTCTAATAAATTAGCATAGAATTTAACAAAATTAGATCAATTTTGAAACTATCAAACTCGATCAGCTAAACCCTGATTGAGTCAAAATTTGCATATTTATTATAATAATTATTATTGGGGCTGAATTTGTCCTTTGTAGTCAATTAAAATTATTTATTTTAAGATAAATTATACTGACCTCTCAATTATTTATCCAGGTGACATTCATCTCTCTTATAACTAACGGCGTTAAATGGAGCCCGTTAATAATGTGATTTCTCTCTTATATCTCTTGTTGAAAAATTATTAAAATACATGCACAAAATAATTGATTAAATATTTTAAAAATAAAAATTTAAAATGAATTATTTTATTTTAAAAATATTTTGAAAATAAATTTTTTGAGAGAAATAAAAATGATATAAAATATTTTTGTCATTTAAAATAAAAATATATATAAATATTTTAAAAATATTATTAGTAGAGCATGTGCAGTGCACGTGACAAACACTCCACTAGTAATTTTCGAGCACAAGATAAATACTCTACTAACAATTTTCGTTAGTAAGAAATGTCTGTGTAATTTTTTATAAAATTTAAAAAAATTATAAGATAAATTATAAATAAAAGAAAAATTAATATAATTTTACTAAATTTCGAGGAATGTCAATTTATTTTATCCTTTATTCTATTCATCGTTGACTTATTTTTTTCCATTTTAAGAGACCTGCTGCTCGCATACGCTAGCGCAGGTGGACTCATCTGTCTTGATTGATTCATACGGCGAATATTTCTACTTGCTCAATTAATTCTTTCTTCTTAATTAAGTCTTTAATTTAATCCAATATCTGTCTTGAGATGCCTCTTTGGTCAATCCTCGTTGACCAAATAGGCATCGGCATTGATGGATTCAGTAGACAATCACGGGAGAAGTCGACTTGAGAGCGCAACGATTTCTGCCTCCAAAAAGTCAAAACCCAACGATCAGCTTTTACATGCTTTATTCAAAGCTGGAGCGGCAACACCGAAGTCTTCTTCTTCTCATAATTATTGTCATCAGTATTAACTTCGAATACTTAGCAATGGTGCAACGTAGCTTGCACTCGTCCTCATCATCAACATCGCTATTTAAGCCCGCCAAAGTCTTCCCTCTTAACAAACACCTGCATCATTTAATCTTCTGCACCGAAAGCGGAGAGGAAGGCGGCGAAGTTGTTCATACTGAGAGTGCTTATAAAGGGAAGATTGAGTTTTTGATGCTGAGTTGAAGGCGAGGCGGTGAGGGTTCCCAATTCCGCAAGGATGGATAGCAGCTACGGGTTGGGAAGCATTGGCGGGAGCTTCAGAGGCAGCATGCGCGGAAGCATGAGGCGGACGATGACCTCGTGGAGGACTGCGTCGTCTGACCTCTTCGGCCGGTCCGGCCGCGAAGAGGATGATGAAGAGGCCTTGAAGTGGGCGGCGCTCGAGAAGCTGCCCACCTACGACCGCATGAGGAAGGGGATAATGCGAGGGGAAGCCGGCGACAAGCAGGAGGTGAACATTCATGACCTCGGGATTCAGGATAGGAAGAAATTGCTGGAGAGGTTGGTGAGGACCGCTGAGGAAGACAACGAGAGGTTTCTCCTCAAGCTGAGGAACCGGATGGAACGGTGCGCTTCTGCTTGGGTTTTGGTCTTTTTTCTCTTTTATTAGTGAAAAATGCTCACCATGTGCTCGGGTAAATGCCTCATTCAGAGTTGGGATCGATAATCCTACAATCGAGGTCAGGTTCGAGCATTTGGATGTTGATGCAGAAGCCTACGTGGGGAATCGTGGTGTTCCAACATTCTTCAATTTCTTCTTTAACAAGATCATGGTATGGCCAAACTCTGAGCAGAGATTTTAATATCTTCATCAGTATTGCTGTATTCTTAATCTGCTCTTTCTCTGTGATTAAGGATGTGTTGAGTTATCTTCATGTTTTTCCAAGTGGGAAAAGACCCATATCTATCCTTCATGACATTAGTGGAATCATTAGACCTTGCAGGTAAGAGAAAGAAAGGATTCAACAAGACTACACACGTTTGATTTTTGCAAAAATCATGAATTCTATAGATTCCTAAGCTTGACGTAGCTTTTAATTTCTCGTGTACATCCCAGGATGACTCTGCTACTCGGTCCACCGGGCTCAGGGAAGACCACCCTGTTGTTAGCTCTTGCAGGAAAGCTTGATTCTACTTTGAAGGTGAGATAGCAAAACCATTTCTTCTAACAATAACTAGTTGTTTTATAGGAAGAAATTTCTAAGACATAAAACAATTCATGAACTACTTGTTCTTAGTAGCGTAATTCTAATATAGTGAATCATCTGTGCATGCCAGGTAGCTGGAAGAGTAACCTACAATGGTCATGACATGGATGAGTTTGTCCCCCAGAGGACGTCAGCTTACATTGGGCAACATGACCTTCACATAGGAGAAATGACAGTGAGAGAGACTTTGGCTTTCTCTTCGAGATGCCAGGGAGTTGGAACTCGATATGGTAGGTAAAAAAGGACATATTTCAGCAACAAATTTGGCGAAAATTTTTTTGAGGCTAGATATATAATCTAAGTTACACCATTCAATGCAGACATGTTGACAGAGTTATCAAGAAGAGAAAAGGAAGCAAATATCAAGCCAGATCCTGACATAGATGTCT
Source organism: Canna indica (assembly GCA_034359265.1). Taxonomy (NCBI): domain Eukaryota; kingdom Viridiplantae; phylum Streptophyta; class Magnoliopsida; order Zingiberales; family Cannaceae; genus Canna; species Canna indica. The sequence continues at coordinate 71,160,907 of CP136890.1, read as the reverse complement.
ATATGAAGGTTAGAAACCAGTTATCGTTTGTTAGTTTATGATTCTGGAATTAATCTTCCCATGATGCCACAAGAAACTAGTGGTTTCATGGAATTAGAAGATTAGCACCATCACTCAGTTATTAGTGTTCTTTTTTTTCTCCATGTTAATAGTTGATACCCTTTTCTCATGTGGTTTACCTACAATTTCAGGCTATATCTGTTGAAGGCCAGGAGAGTGTGGTCACAGATTACATTCTGAAGGTAAGATTCATTCAAAGAAAGTAAATAATATCAGAAATAAGATAATTATTGTATTTTTGCAACTCCACAAATAGAATCAACACAAAAAAGAGAAATTAATTTTTTTCATTTGCAGATCTTGGGTCTGGAAATATGTGCTGATACAATGGTAGGAGATGCAATGATAAGGGGGATCTCTGGTGGACAAAAGAAGCGTGTCACAACAGGTAATACTAATGAGAAGAATCAAACACAAGACTCAGAGGAAGAGCAAACACATGCTTTAAAACCTTGCTAATGATTCTCTGCAGGTGAGATGCTTGTTGGACCAGCTAAGGCACTCTTCATGGATGAGATCTCGACCGGTCTTGACAGCTCCACGACTTACCAAATCATCAATTCCCTTCGGCAGTCAGTTCACATCCTTGGTGGAACTGCACTTATTGCATTGCTTCAGCCAGCTCCAGAGACATATGAGTTGTTTGATGACATTGTTCTTCTCTCAGAGGGGCAAATTGTCTATCAGGGCCCACGAGAAAATGTTCTTGACTTCTTCGAAGCAATGGGTTTCAAGTGCCCTGATAGGAAAGGTGTTGCAGACTTCTTGCAAGAGGTGTGAAGAGTCTCTGCTACTTTTTTACTTTCAAACTCTCTTTGGTTGTTAATTCATCGGTAACTTGTTGCTGATGTCTCTCTGCATGAATAGGTTACTTCAAGGAAGGATCAACACCAATATTGGGCAAAAAAAGATGAGCCGTATCGGTATGTTTCAGTTAATGAGTTTGCAGAAGCTTTTCAATCATTTCATGTTGGCCGCGAACTAGGAGAAGAGCTCAGCGTCGAATTTGATCGAACACGAAACCATCCAGCTGCATTGACTACTACAAAGTATGGGATCAGCAAGATAGAGTTGCTGAAAGCTTGTATTTCAAGGGAGTGGTTGCTAATGAAGCGCAACTCATTTGTTTACATCTTCAAAATAGTCCAAGTGAGTAAAAGCTTAACCATTGATACACATAAACTATTCCACTATTTTGTTGCTAAATATATTGTCTTTTTGCATCATTATCAGCTTATAATTCTTGGAACCATTGCGATGACGGTCTTCCTTCGCACGAAAATGCATCGTAATTCAGTGGAGGATGGAGTGATCTTCTTAGGTGCTATGTTTCTTGGGCTAGTGACTCATCTATTCAATGGCTTTGCTGAACTCGCTATGAGCATTGCAAAGCTTCCTATATTCTACAAACAAAGAGACCTCCTCTTCTATCCATCATGGGCATATGCATTGCCTACATGGATTCTGAAAATTCCTATATCCTTCTTGGAATGTGCAGTTTGGATAGGCATGACATACTATGTCATTGGTTTCGATCCAAACATTGAAAGGTTTGATTTCTTGAAGAAAATCCACATCTTTTACAGGAATATCTACATTGAATCTCTTAATAATCATATCAGTAACGGGAAACATTACTGCCATGCAGATTTTTCAGGCATTATCTGCTGCTAGTCTTAATCAGTCAGATGGCATCTGGACTCTTTAGGCTCCTAGCTGCTGTTGGGAGGGAGATGGTTGTTGCAGATACATTCGGATCCTTTGCACAACTTGTTCTTTTGGTTCTTGGTGGATTCCTGATATCTCGAGGTGATTGAAATTTTCATATCGAAGTCCTCATAACTTCATATGCAGTGGCAATCTCTGAATTGCAATTTGAGGATATTAGTGATAAAACTATTCCTTACCTTTCTTGCAGATGATATCAAGAAATGGTGGATCTGGGGTTACTGGTCATCTCCTCTAATGTATGCGCAGAATGCCATTGCAGTAAATGAATTCCTCGGACACAGCTGGCAAAAGGTAATCATCTCATTCCTTTTTTCTTTCTTTTATGATGAAAATAATTTTACATAACAATCTTTACCACTCTTCCAATTCTCTATTTGGCACAGGTTGTTTCAACAATGAGCAATGAAACACTAGGAGTCCAGGTCCTGAGGGCTCGTGGTATTTTTGTTGATTCAAACTGGTATTGGATTGGTGTGGGCGCATTGCTCGGATACATCTTAATGTTCAACATTCTCTTTGTTTTATTTCTTGATTGGCTCGATCGTGAGTAGAAACAAGCTATTAAATAGTTTCAAAATACATGAATTCCTTGATGGAGTATGAAGATACTAATTCCTTCATTGATTATTTCAGCACTTGGAAAGGGTCAAGCAGTCATCTCGGAAGAGGCACTCAAGGAGAAACAAGCAAACAGGACTGGTGAAAGTATTGAGCTATTGCCTGCAGGGACTAATTCTCCTAAGCCTGCATCCTCCAAAGGTTGGTCATGAACTATTAGTTTTATCAATCATACAGGAACTGATAACACATTAAAGGTTCTAAATGGATCCCCATTTGCAGGAAGAGAAGGTGCAAGGGCCAATCAAAGTATTGCTTCTAGTAAGAAGGGAATGGTGCTTCCTTTTTCTCCTCTTTCAATCACCTTTGACGACATCCGATACTCTGTTGACATGCCACAGGTTCAATTACTTCTTCTGAACATGTAATCTTTACATCATATTTACAGAAATCAAATTCTAGAGCCTGAACTCTTCTATTCACAGGAAATGAAAGAAAAGGGCATTGAAGAGGATAGGCTGCTGCTACTGAAGGGTGTTAGTGGAGCTTTCAGGCCAGGAGTTCTTACCGCACTCATGGGTGTAAGCGGAGCAGGAAAGACCACCCTAATGGATGTGTTGGCTGGAAGGAAAACTGGTGGGTACATAGAAGGAAATATCTGCATCTCTGGATATCCCAAGAAGCAAGAAACATTCGCTCGAATCTCCGGTTACTGTGAACAGAATGACATCCACTCTCCTCATGTCACTGTTTATGAATCTCTTCTCTACTCTGCGTGGCTACGGTTGCCCACTGAAGTAGATGCTGAAACAAGAAAGGTCAGTAACTCAATCTAATTTGGAAGAACCAATTTATCTATTTCTGTTCTTTACGGACTTTTCACTGTGAAATTTATTCAAACTATAGATGTTCATTGAGGAGGTCATGGAATTAGTGGAGCTAACTTCTCTTAGGGGAGCACTAGTAGGATTGCCAGGAGTTAACGGTTTATCGACCGAGCAGCGCAAGAGACTCACAATAGCTGTTGAACTTGTTGCCAACCCCTCTATCATATTCATGGATGAGCCAACTTCCGGGTTGGATGCAAGGGCTGCAGCCATTGTGATGAGGACGGTAAGGAACACTGTGGACACTGGGAGGACTGTGGTGTGCACCATTCACCAGCCTAGCATCGACATCTTCGAAGCTTTCGATGAGGTGAGGCACTACTTAAATCAGTAGCAGCACAGAGACCCCAGAGTCCCAGACTAATATTTTCATATGCATTTGTGTGTTGAAGCTGACAACTTTTTTTGATCAAATTGCAGCTATTCTTAATGAAACGGGGAGGAGAAGAAATCTATGTTGGCCCTTTAGGACGTAATTCCTGTCATTTGATCAAATACTTTGAGGTGAGCACTTGTGGACACAACAAACTGAATAAAAGCAGCTTTTTCATGAACTTCCTGAAACTTGAGCACTTATGTAAAACTTATCTTATCTTATCTCATCAGGGAATTGAAGGAGTCAGAAAAATAAAAGATGGTTACAATCCTGCCACATGGATGCTTGAGGTCTCCACCCTTGCCCAGGAAGAGATGTTAGGCATCGATTTCGCCGAAATATATAGAAACTCTGACTTGTACAGGTACAAGACCCACGAATGTGCTTTGTTTTAGCACTCAAGAATAAATTTCTAATATCCATGATCCTAATTGTTGCAGGAGAAACAAAGCTTTGATCAGTGAGCTTAGCGAACCTCCGCCTGGTTCAAAAGACCTCTTCTTCCCCACCAAGTACTCACAATCCTTCCTCACACAATGCATTGCTTGCTTGTGGAAGCAACACAAGTCATACTGGCGGAATCCATCTTACACTGCCACAAGAATCTTCTTCACCACGGTCATTGCCTTAATCTTCGGCACAATATTCTGGCGGCTTGGAAAGAGAATGTAAGCCATTAGCAAAAGATTAAGTGCAAAACAAAACCTTGGTCGATTGATCTCAGAATTAACAAGTTGAATCTTGATGACTCAAAATTTTGCAGCACAAACAGGCAGGACTTGTTCAACTCCTTGGGCTCCATGTATGCTGCAGTTCTCTTCATCGGAATACAGAATGGACAAACCGTCCAGCCCATTGTCGACGTTGAGCGAACAGTATTCTACCGAGAGAAGGCTGCCGGAATGTACTCTGCACTTCCTTATGCATTCGCTCAGGTAATGTGTCTGTGCATTAACACTGTTAACCTTTAATTTTGTTCTATTGTATGTTGTTCTATCTAAAAGCTTAAGTCATTAGATGATACACGATCTACCCATTTATATTCTTAAAAGTCCCTCTCATGTGTGGGCAGGCAAGACTTTTCCAAGTTAACAGGTGAAACCAAACTTGAATTGATTAGGAATTTTTCTTGTTTCTAATGTGTGGCTATAGAAGATTCAAATACGACTTTTTGCTTTGATATCTTCGCATGTTGATCAATGCTGCTCAATTGAAAAGCTTAAGATATTAGCTTTTACATGGTCTGTTGATTTATATTCTTAAAATTCGCCCGCATGCGTTGGCAAGTTACACTAGCCCATGTCCAATTGTGGAACTTGGATCGATCGATGATAGAGTTCATTCTAACAAATGACCACCTTCCACTACATTCTAAGTTTTTAAATTCACTGTTAGATTAGACATGTTGATTTATATTCTTAGTGATCAACTTGTTTCCTTCCCGAATTGACTTCTCTGCAATCTATGCAGGTGTTTATTGAGATCCCGCACATCTTCCTTCAAACTGTGATCTATGGACTAGTAGTCTACAGCATGATTGGTTTCCACTGGACTGCGGAGAAGTTCTTCTGGTACCTCTTCTTCATGTTCTTCACCTTCATGTACTTCACGTTCTATGGAATGATGGCAGTGGCGATGACACCCAACAGTGACATCGCTGCCATTGTCTCAACCGCATTCTACGCAATATGGAACATTTTTGCCGGCTTCCTCGTTCCTCGACCTGTAAGTCTTGCTTCATCCATCATATGCTACTATGACATGCTAACCGATAGATATAAATTATCTGACGAGCTTAAACTATTAGAAAAGAGTCGGATCTATTTATTTAAAATTTCGAGATGTCAGGAATCGAGTTGCTGAGGTTTTTTTTTTATGTGTGCAGAGGATTCCAGTGTGGTGGAGATGGTATACCTGGGCTTGCCCTGTTGCTTGGACATTGTATGGATTAGTGGCATCACAATTTGGGGATTACACCGACTTAATGGACAACGAAGAGACAGTGCAGGGATTCATCAGGAGATTCTTTGGATTCCGACATGACTTCTTGGGTGTTGTGGCTGTTGCAGTGGTGGGTTTTACAGTTCTCTTTGCCTTTGTGTTTGCCTTCTCCATCAAGGTGTTTAACTTCCAAAGGAGATGAGAAGAATCTAATAGTTATATACTATTTTTCTCTTCTTAATCTTCTAAGCAATTGATGTTTATAATATGAGGTGGAATTGAATAATTTGGGTTTTTTCTGTGCATATTGTATACAGGAATTTTTTTAATTATCTTTTTTTTTTAATTTGTTCTTGTAACTTTTCTTATGATCAATACAAGCTTTCAGATTCTATATTATGTTAAAAAATTTGGGATAATTTCCTGTAGGATCTACAAAACCTGAACCCGGCGAGAAAAATGGAAAACCAAATCCGATAATAATAATGCAAAAAAATAAAAGACACAAGGGGGTTAACGTGGTTCGGACTCGGCGGGATGCCGATCCTACGTCCACAAGGAGAAAATGAGACTGTTTTATTAAATCCAGAAAAGAACTTTACAATAAGAGTGCAATAATCTAAATCACGTTCATAATACAACAAACTGTCTTAAATTTATTGAACCTGAAATTGGTACGGAGTAGAAGCATTGTCTCTACAAGATCTGCATTGAAACTGAACTCCTGCTGTTGTATGTCGAAAACTGAGAAGGGGCACTCCTTAGAAAAGGGTTGTGGCGACACTTTTAATTTTTTGGATATCTGAAACTCTCATATGGGAGGATTTTCTCTAGATGTGGGATGTTGTTTTGAACTTTGTATTCGACTTCCTTTTATAGTGAAAAGAAGTCGACTTATTCTTCAGAAGTTTGAGGCAAAAAATACTCCGATGCGTTGGATTTAATTACACGATTGCAGCTTGAATTCTGACCAAAAAATGAGGAGTTAACCGAACAAGGCAAATGACAACCATTAGAGTAATCTTGATCTGCGTGCAATGCCATCTCTCTCCTTTCTTATCTCCTTTGACTAGCTTTTTGATAAAGCCTTTGATATTGAGTGGCATCATCAAATTAAATCAATTAAAGATTGAGTTGTGCTCCATGTGATGCATGCTGACCGTTCCACATTTTTCTCCTTTGACAAGTCAAACCTCAAAACAAGGTTAATGAGTTACAATGTTACCAATTTAATCACTATGCTGCTTCCCAATGTGCGTGGATGTGGGCTCGGTCCAATTGCCTGGCCCGCCTGGGCCGGGCCGAGCCCAGTGAGCAGTCTCTATTTGTTTCTCTTTGGATTCATTCATAACTTGATTAAATCAATTCTGATTTGGGTCCGGTCGAACTTGTTGGATTCAATTCGGGCCCAATTTGAATCAATATCTAACAATTTCTCCTTTAATGAAAATTGGGTCTGGTGCAGTCCTCAAAATTCATCCTCCTCTCCCACAAGACCCGTATAGGGCCTATGTCGAATCAATGCTCAAGTGGGCCAAGTCAGCTTCCTGCTTGGACTTAGGAACCTACATAGTCCTCTGAGTCTCCTCCTTCATTGTGCATCTCTGAGAAGGGATTGCCCTGAAAGCAAAATTTATATTTGACCCGGTGTTTGATTTTGCTGTGTTTTGCCTCGGAATTTGGACTGCTTCACGAAAGATGAATCTGTCCACCTTGTACAAATTGTTCGACGTCCTTAGAGCCTTCAGTACCATCGTGACTCCATCCTGTACCTCCAAGACTCCTCCTGCAGAAGATGTCATATAGCACCTAGTGTCAAGAACTCCAAGAGACACTAGATTCCTTCCTAGCTTCGGGATATGGCTAACATTTGCTAGGATCTTTGTCGAGCCATCATGCAATTTTAATTTTACTGTTCCGAATCCGACAACTTTGCAAGGTACGTTGTTGCCGACACGAACTACTCCACCATTGGTGCGCCGATAATCCATAAAGGTCGTCCAGTGTGGAGTCATGTGATAGGAACACCTAGAATCCAAGAACCACTCATCAACGCTACGGGTGGTTGACTTGTTCGCCTGCTGACCTGGATTGCATGTTGCATGATCAGACATATCAGAAAAAGAGGAAGATGAATTTTGATCTGAGGTGTGTTGTCGCCGACGAGACCGTCATCACCCACGGCGTGTCTTAGCAGTGCTTGTGCCATCTGTCACGACCAATACCTCTACTTTCTCAAAATCTGCATAAGAGGCATCCATATGTGCATCTTGACCCTTATTTTGTTGTTGCAACTTTCTCTTAAGACTGTAATATTCTGACTTGATGCGACCTCATTTCTTGCAGTAATAACAAGTGACATTTGATTTGTTACCTCCTTCTACTTCATTAGATTAGAGAGCTTCTCCTCTCCCTCCACCAGAAGAATTTGTTGTAAGATGTGTGTCCATAAGCTCCTTAGACACAAGAGCAGTGATCATCTGTTCTGGAGTAATAGTAGTCTTTCCAAAAAGCATAGTTTCACGAAATTTTTTAAAAGAAGTAGGAAGTGAACATAAAAGGAATAAAGTCTTATCTTCCTCTTCAATTTTAACACCCATATTCTCCAGGTCCATGATGATTGTCTGAAAAGTATTGATATGCTCTTTGACCGATGTGCCTTTTGTCATACGTAGGAAATGAAGCTTCTACTTCAAAGTCATCTTACTGGTGAGAGTTTTATCCTGATACAAGGATGCGAGCTTGTCCCAAATACCTTTAGCTATCTTCTGGGATGTAATTTCTCGAAGTGCTTCATTTGACAGGCTTAGGTACAAAATTACAATTGCCTTTTGCTCCTTGTACTCTTTCTCCTCCTCGATCCCCTGCATATTATCCTTACCAAGAATAACATCATGTATTTTCTCCATAGTTAGGATCGTTTTCATCTTCATTGACTAAAGTGCATAGTTGACATTGCGATCTAACTTCTCAATATCAAATTTGGTGCTCGTCATGGTTGGGAAAGTAGGCTCTGATACCAACTGCTAGAAAATTTAGGATAATTTCCTGTACGATCTACAAAATCCGAACCCGGCGAGAAAAATGGAAAACCAAATTCGATAATAATAATGCAGAAAACAAAAAGACACAAGGGGGTTAATGTAGTTCGGACTCAACGGGATGCCGATCCTACGTCCACAGGGAGAAGAGGAGACTGTTTTATTAAATCTAGAAAAGAACTTTACAATAAGAGTGCAATAATCTAAATCTCGTTCATAATACAGCAAACTGTCTTAAATTTATTGAACCTGAAACTAGTACGGAGTAGAGGCATTGTCTCTGCAAGATCTGCATTGAAACTAAAATTCTACTGCTGCATGTCGAAAACTGAGAAGGGGCACTCCTTAAAAAAGAGTTGTAGCGACACTCTTAATTTTTTGGATATCTGAAACTCTCATATGGGGGGATATTCTCTAGATGTGGGATGTTGTTTTGAACTTTGTGTTCGACTTCTTTTTATAGTGAAAAGAAGTCGACTTATTATTCAGAAGTTTGAGGCAAAAAATACTCTGATGCATTGAATTTAATCACACGGTTGCGGCTTGAATTCTGACCAAAAAATGAGGAGTTAACTGAACAAGGCAAATGACAACCATAAGAGTAATCTTGATTTGAGTGCAAGGCCATCTCTCTCCTTTCTTATCTCCTTTGACTGGCGTTTTGATAAAGCCTTTGATATTGAGTGGCATCATCAAATTAAATCAATTAAAGATTGAGTTATGCTCCACTTGATGCATGCTGACGCTCCACATTTTTCTCCTTTGATAAGTCAAACCTCAAAACAAGATTTTTTTTTTAAAAAAAGAGAAAAATACCTAACTCCAGAGGTCAGATTGCATCCAAGGAATGGGGAAATCTCAAAACAAGGTTAATGAGTTACAATGCTACCAATTTAATCACATGAGAAATTTGGTCAAAATAGCTGTGCTGCTTGCCAATGTGCGTGGATGTGGGCTCGGTCCAATTGCCTAGCTCGCCTGGGCCGGGCCGAGCCCGGTGAGCAATCTCTATTTCTTTCTCTTTGGATTCATTCATAACTTGATCAAATCAACCGATTTGGATCCGATCGAACTTGTTGGATTCAGTTCGAACCTAATTTGAATCAATATCTAACATATTATATAAATTGAGATGCTATTCGTGAGTTGTTAGACATTTTTTCCTAATAACAATTTTGGATGAGTAGTTCATGCCAAAAATATTTTTTAAAAAAGTTTGGCAACAGTTATTAACTGAGTCTGAGGATGAGATGATCAATTTCAAGGGTAACATGCTAGATTCCATTCATTCTCACAAATCCTCGTGGATTCGGCCGTTATCGACATGCCCACTATTGGATGCTGCTTTACTTGGTGCAATAATCATATGAAGTCAGCTTCTGCAAGGTTGGATAGAATTCTTTGTCAATGAAGCATTTTATGCTTGTGAACGACTTGGTTGGTCACGATGGGTGTTAAGTGTTGACTCTAATTGGGTTCGAACCAAATCCAAGGAGCTCGGCTGGATCCAAATCAGAGTTGATTTGATCAAAATATACTTCAACCAATTTTATCAAATCATGTTAAATTGGACCATGCTGAACTGGGCTTGAATCATGCTACTTTGGGTTTGGCAAGCGGGCCAAGGTTGTTGCAACTGTGCCTGGCGGGCAAGCCGAGCCTCCTTCACCATGGATTGGCGGGCGAGTCAAGCCCGCTGCACCAGAGCTGGTAAAGCCCGCTAGAGCTAGCTTTGGGCCTAGCGAACAGGCCGAGTCCAAGTTGGCAGCATCACCCGGGCCCATGTGGCTGGCACTCCCCAGTGGTTAGATGCAGCACTGACTAATTTTGACTTGGTCAAAATTGGGCAACAATGGTAGCGAGCGTCCGATTTTGATTGGATTTTTTGGTCTTTGATCGAAATTGAAGCAGAATTTTGAAATCAAAGCCCATATTTTTCGGCAATTATGAGATTTTGGATTCCTTATTAACACATGCAATTTCCTTGAGGATAAGATACCGAAACAAAAATAGAAAATTAGAGAGAAAATACTGTGATAGAATTAGATATCTAGAAAATCAAGAGTGTCGCTATCATCCTTTTCCAAGGAATGCCCCTTCCTAAGTTCTGGCATTCGACAGAGGAATTCAATTTCAAGACAGATATTGCAGAGACAGTGTCTCTAGTCCAAAATAATTTCAGGTCCAATTTATTTGAGACGGTGTGTTGTATTTTTGAGGAATTTAGTTTTATTGACACTCTTAATATAGTTCTAGAATTAATAAAGAAGTCTCAGCTTCTCCCCGAGGACGTAGGATCGGTACCCGTCGAGTTCGAACCACGTTAACCTCATGTGTATATTATTTTTCACAATCTTAATTTAATATTTGGTTTTTTATTTTTCTCATCGGATTCGAATTTTATCGATCCTACAAGAAATTTTCCATAATTTCCTAACAGTAGGATAGGCCAGCTTATTCAATCATGTTCATCTTACACTTTAATCTCAATAAAACACGAAACAAGTCAGATTTGAACACTCATAGTTATGTGAACCTACCCAAATCTACTTGATCCATAACTGCCGGCCAGAATCTATACCTTGTGATGTGTATTGTTCCTCCCTCTAGATTACTATACCCGGGCAACTATTAGCCTTCATAATATACGAGCAACAAATGGGACCTCTCGAAGTTCATTGGTCGTGCAATCTGGATGAAATATCAGAACATTTAAAGGCTCAATAAAGATAAAGGCCTGAGACTAGATGGGTTGACAGCGGAAGTTTTCATCGCTATCGGGGATATCATTAGTCAAGATGTGAAAATCATTATTGATGAACTTTTGTTTGGTAGCACAGACATGGACCGGCTCAATAAATTCTCTTACCAAAAGTAGAAGGGCTAAGTGCATCTCTCAATTTAGACTAATTAGTCTTACTTCAATTGCCATTAAAATATTCTTCAAAATTTTTGGATCTCACTTAAGTGAACACATGGATAGAGAAATCAACCTAGGAGTAGGGGTGAGAAAAAAAACTGATTTTTCGGTTAATTAGAAAACCGGTCCAAAATCGAATCGGTTTTTCCGGTTAACCGAATCGGTTTTTTCGATTTCGATTTCGGTTCGAGAGGTAAAAAGTCCACCGATTTCAGTTAATTGATCGATTCGATATAATTTATTAATTTTTAATAATATATATATTAATTAATGATTTATAAATTATAAAAAAATTATAAGAAATTACCGAAAATTATAAAAAAAATTACGGAAAGTTATAAAAAAATATTAAAAATATTTTTTTAAAAAAAATCAAAAAAATATTTAAAAAATAAAAATAAAAATATTTAAAAATAAAAATAAAAATATTAATTTTTGTAGAACATTATCTTGGTTCAATTGGTTTCATTTTTTCTTTTCTTTTTTTCTCAATGAGAATTCGGTATTTGTTTGGATTTTTCTCCATGATTTGCATAATATTATTATGTTTGTAGGTTAAAAAAAATTTATTGATTAATTAAAAATTATTGGTTAATCGAACCGAAAAAACCGAAACCGAAATAATGGTTAACCGAAGTTAATGAACTGGTTTACGGTTAATGGTTTTGAAAAACTGAAGTTAATGGACCGGTTAACCGGTCCATGCTCACCCCTACCTAGGAGGTATAGACGCTAAACTCTCTAGTGTCATTCTAGGGTCGAGGCTAGATGTAGAGAGATTATGAAATCTTAATCTATGACTCGCTCTAATACCAAGTGTTGGGCGAATGATCACATTAGTAGAGGATGAACAGTGTGTTTTACTAATCTTTTACCTAAGTCCGATTTTAATCGTTTTTTGAATTACTTAGGTTAAGCACAATATCAAGTTATTAAAATGCGAAAGCGAATAAATAAGTAAACGAATAAGCAAATGACAATACAAACACAAGTATTTATAGTGATTCAGCAACACCGCCCTACTCCACTATCTAAGCACCCCCTCTTAGAACTTGAAACTTAACTTTACTAGATTGAAGTGTATCATACAAGAGAATTTACAAACTAAGACACCAACCTTCACACCTAAGGGTTACTCTCACATTGAGAGTACCTCCAACACCTCTTATCCTAAGGACTACACAACTAACCATAGTAAACTAAGTTTACACCAGTAGACTTATGCCTCTACACCAAGGCAACCACCAAACCCTTTGTAACTTGAATGTTTTCTAAAGAATACAAAGTGGACTTATCCCTCAATCCCAGAGGATGCCTCAACTACTATTATAAAACTAAACACTTAATTACAAAGAAACCAAGGCGTAACACCTACACCTTCAAATCACACATACAACTAAATGAAAATAAACTATAAAATACAACAATAATAGAACAATAATTCAAATAATAAAGTACTTAGCTCCAACACAAGTTCTTAGTTTTCTCTTGATGTCTTTGATGATGAAATAATAGGTTCAAGCCTCAATCAAGGATATAAAGGCTCAAAGGTAGGGTTTCTTGAAAGAATGACACAAGGAGGGTCAAAAAGGTTTAAAAGATGTCTCAATATCAACAACAAGACTTATGGAAGGCAGGTAAGGTGTTTATATAGAGAAAACATCAAGTGAAGCTCAAGTTCAACCACACTCAACGGCTCAAAAAAGAGCTATTGGGCTCGCCGATCTCCGGTCGATGACAGTTGACCGATAATCGATCGAATCGTCGACTGATAACTGCACATAGTGCAGTTTCGGCTTGGTCCGATCGATTGTCGATTCGGATTTCGAGTTTCAGTTTTGGTTTTTAGGGTTCTTTGCATCATAAAGAGGATTTGTAAAATTATTCTAGACACCCTAAACCTAAGCTCTAACTTCCCGATAATTTTGATCGTCGACGAGCATCCTTCTGATTTTGGTGATTTTTTCAATTTTGCTGATTATGGACGTCGTACGCAAACCGAATTGGAACATGAAAATACTTCTCCATGAAATCATTAGTTCTATGTGCGTTATCATCAAAATCGTGATTAAGATTTAGGTTGAAAACCTTAGGCCAACACGAAGGTTCGATCAGACTTCGATTGAAAGTTACCGGAGTTTTCCCATAGCTATTTGATAGATCATCGATTGACCGAAGGTTCGACCGACCTTCAATCGACATTGTAACGACTTGAAAAATAGTCATTGAACTAGCTTTTGCTCAAGCCTATTTGTTGGGGAACTTATATAAACCCCTCTCTAAGCCTTCTATCGGTGACATCTTAATGCCCTAAGCTTCTCTTGAATACATCCTTGCATTTTCTAAGCTTTTATTGTGTGAAACCCTAGTTTGAGCCTCTCATCGTATGATTCTTGATTCTTAGCACCTTGAACCTCAAACTTGAAGTGCACCATCCTTGGAGGGCTATTCAAGCTTGCTAGGCACAAGAAGAGGAGTTAGGCTTCATTGAATAAGATTTCTTTCCTCTTACATGTGATTTAAGTTTATTTACATTTTTTCTCATTTATATCATGTATTTGTGGTGAGACCTTGAATTGGTCTTATCTTTGGTTGCTTGTGTTGGGTGAAATGGCACACTAGAGGCGGGGTGAATAGTGTGTTAACTAAATCTTTTGCCTAATTCCGATTTTAATCATTTCTTGATTAGTTAGGCAAAGCACGATATTTATAGCAAGCATAAATAATAAATATGAAGCAATAAACACGAACAAAAATAACAATGCTAACACAGAATTTATAGTGGTTCGGCCCCAATGCCTACTCCACTACCTAAGCACCCCGCTTAGGATTTTCAAACTAAATTTACTAGATTATATCTTGTTTCCCTTACAATGAGAATTTTACACCGGAAAGTCTCTGCTCTCCAACCGAAGGCACTTCCACACCCGAAAGTATCCTGCCTTCCTACCGAGAGCACTCTCCCACCTCAACCTAAGGGACAACTAGAACTAATCCTAGTAAACTACGTTTACAATGGTGGAATTAAGCCTCAACACAAAGGCAACCACCAACTCAATCAGCCTAGAATTCTAGGTTTACACGAAATCAAAGTGCAATGAAATAAACACAAAAATACATAAGTAATAGAGAAAATAAATAATACAACATATACTTAGCTCCAAAATCGAGTCATAGTTCCTCTTGATACCTCAATGATGAATCGTTTAAGGGTTGAAGGCAAGATAAGGGTATATTATAGAAACTAGGGATTGTAAAGAGATTGTAGCTCAATCAAGCTTTGGAATTGATCAAGGATGGCTCAACGAAGTGTAGGAGTGATCAAAAGTTGTTTAAGAAAGGCTTAGGCTTGGGTATTTATAACCCCTATAAGAAGCGGTGCGTCAACGGACGGAAAACTAGTCGTTTCCGTCGTTCGGTCGCATGCCGATCGATTGTCGGTCGACCGACCGATCGACCACCTACGACCGCTGGCCTTTCTGTGCTTTAATCGCACTGATCGGTCGATCGGAGGTCGACTGCCAGAGTCGCGTGTTCAGCGATCCGCAGTTCGGTCGATCGAAGCACCTTATGCTCATTTTACGCATTGTTCGGTCGATCGACGGGTCGACCGAATGAGTCGCGTCTTGAGCGATCCGAGATTCGGTCGACCGATCGGTTGATCGAAGCACCTACTGCCATTTTTTCGCCTCTGTCAGTCGATCAAAAATTTGACAGATTGGGCAGACCAGTTTACTTAGGCTGTGTTTGCTCGTTTCTAGTTCCGTCTTTAAAACATAAATATTATATAAGGATTACCCCCCATTTGGATTCAATAAAAATATTTAAAAAATCAAAATTTAGTTTTTGGGGTCTAGTACAAATTTTCCGAAAACGGAAATTTCCTAACTTTTCGAGTCAAGTTTAGGTAGGCTAAAGGCTTTCAAAAAATCTTTAAAAATACATCGTTATCTAGTTTTAACCCAAGGAATAATTACCGTTATTTTTTATGTCAAGAAACTATCTAGGTCATATAGCCCTCTAAGGAGCTCCCTAGGCTTAGTGAGTTTCAGGGCGGTTTTCGGGTTTTCATGTTTTGGAGTTCGGGATAGGTTTTTGGTTTTTTTGCATCATCATGAGGATTTACAATTTATCTAGACACCCTAAACCTAAACTTTAATTTCCCGACGAATCCGAGCGCCAACGAGCATCCTTGCTGATTTCTTCGATTTCTTTGATTTTTCCAATCGGGGACGTCGTGCGCTAACCGATATGAAACCTGAAAGATTTTCTCAATGAAACATTAGTTCCATGTTTGTTATCATCAAAACCGAGATTAAGACCAAAGTTAAAAACCTTAAGCCAACAACTTGATGGCCTTGTGTGATAAGACATAAGTCCAAGTGTGTAAATGATACTGCCCCCAATCATCGGTGGCGTCTCCAATAGTCAACAACAGGTGTCACATGTCATCGATGATCGGATCAGATTGGGTGTAGTTGGTCGGTGATCGGCCACGACGACGGGGTCTCGCCGATCGTTAGCAATGGGATGTCGTCGGTAGCCGGTGACGGGGTGTCGCTAGTTGCAAATATGGCAATATGGGGTGTCGTCGGTAGCCGGCAACGGGGTGTCATGGGTCATAAATATTATTTTCCCAATAATATCATTGTTGTGTAAAATATGGCAATATGGATAACGAGTAAGGTGGATATCTATGCGTACCAAATATTACAATGTGATATTACTGGTAATTTAAAAGGTGGCTATCTATGTTAGTGGTAATATAGATTGCCTGGTAATTTGTTTGACAATGCACCAAGCACCACGGATAGGTTGGAACCAGTACATCGAGATAATTTGTCATGGGCATCCTCTCTATTACTGAAAGAAGATCTCTATCGTCGAAAATGGATCAAACGGTGCAGAAGCATCATCGCGTAGATTTGGGGTGAGTTCGGGCTGGGACGGGTTGGGATTTGGTGTGTCCCGATCTCGTTCCAATTTTGAGTCGGGACGCAAATATATGTCCCGGTCCCGGTCCCGAATATGAAGCATTCCGATTTTGCCCTGTCTCGAATTTTTTGTAACGGGATCAAGACGTCCCGAATTTATTAATATTATTTTTCCTACAAAATAAAAATATTATATACATTAAATAATTAATAGTTAATTGTATTACGATGTCCCAAAAATTAAGATTACATAATTTATATTACTTATATCATAAATGAGGTCGGCCAGTGACAATCTCGATTTTTTTAATGTCGTTCCGATCCCGTCCCGATTTTTAATTGAGACAAATATATTTGTTATGGATCCGTTCTGGTTTTGAAACGGGACCGGATTTTTTCCGAATTTTCGGATCGAGCCGGACCGGGATGTTTCGATCCGTGCTCACCCCTAGCGCATATCACAACTTACAATATATGCGGGAAGCTATGACTTAAGTCACGAATGGGGTCACAGGATCGTGGACAACTTAAGCGAGAGAGAACGGATTAAGAGACCGAAAAAGCAAGCTTGAGAGCATTGTATGCGTTCCTTAAAAATTAATAAATAATAAAAATAATAGTTAAATACATAAAGAACCCCGTCAATTGTTCTTGCATCAGCGGCGTTATCTATTTGCCCTAAACTATACCCTCCCTCTGTCCTGTACCAAACTCTAAATCCTTCTCCTTCACCTACCCCATTCGCTTTTCTCCAATCCCTCGCTCTCCTCCTCCTGTCAAGTCCTCCGATTCTACAGATATATCTTAGCAATCGGAGTGTTGATCTGATAAGATCC
Organism: Canna indica; assembly: GCA_034359265.1. NCBI lineage: Eukaryota > Viridiplantae > Streptophyta > Magnoliopsida > Zingiberales > Cannaceae > Canna > Canna indica. The sequence continues at coordinate 71,143,623 of CP136890.1, read as the reverse complement.
CCCTCAATTCGTCGATTTATCTTACGATCTTTGAGTTTTCCTTTTTTTTAATCTAAGGAATAGATCGGAAAAGTTCGGCCTTTTCTTCGTTCGGCCCTTTTTGGAAACCCTGGGTTGGATTTATTAGGACGTGAGGCGATTCCTTGAAGTCACTGCAGAGAATGGTTGGCGGTGGCAGCAGGAGGGACGATGGGGCCTTGAAGATTAACAGCACCAACGTCTTCGCCGCACTCGAGACGCTCAAGAAGAAGAAGCCGGACAAGGAGTCGAGGGGCAAGGGATCCTCTAAGAACCAGGCCAAGGAGAAGGAGCAGCAGCAGCAGGTGTTCTGGGCGCCGACGCCGCTGACGGTTAAATCCTGGGCCGATGTCGATGATGACGACGATTACTACGCTACCACTGCCCCACCACAACCTGTCTGGGCTGGGACGGAGCAGCAGCAGAACAAGGAAGTCGCGCCTGTCGATGAGGAGGTTTGCGTATTTTAATGTCCCGTTTCTCCTCCGAATTTATACGTGCTGCTATAATAACTATAGTTTCTTGATCTTATGATAAATTTATGGTTTTATCTGGAAATGGGTCGAGATGTAGTGTTTTGTTGGCTCTGCTATTTTTGTCTGGTTGGTAAATATCTGAACATGTTGACTTATGATACTCTAAATATATGATCTGATCATTCTGTAATCATTGTCTCTTTTCTGTTCTGTTCAGTTTAGAGCAGTCTTGCAGAAGTTGTAAACAATCTGCTGGTAAATTTTCCAGAAGAAGTCTCTGCAGATTGTGCTTTTCAGACTAGTTCTATTGGGGACCAGTGCTAGTTTCAATAGGTTACCCTTTTATTTCTGCTATTGCTCTTTGTTTCATTGTATTTGTGTCACTATATGATGTTTTTCCATTGTTCCTAATTTCACAAAGAGAAATGTGAGGTAAAAAGAAAATTATATCTCATTAGCATGATAGATTGTGTGCAAACAATCTATGAACAAGAAAAGTCCTTGAGATATTTGCCAAATATTGTGAGCTAGGTGATATCTTCTTTCAAGCAATGTTTCCATGTTATTGATTTATAACTAATGTTTGATAAAAAGATAAATTTTCTCATCTCTTTCTTGCAATTATTTTCTTTTTCAAAAAAAAACTTTGGTAAAAGTATCATAATCCTAAATAAGTTATTAACATTCTATTAATCAATTTAATGGTTTGAGGACAAAAGAAACAGGAAAGGCTGAAAAGAAGAATAAATCAGTTTTTCTTAAAATGACTTTGACAGATTGGTTAGGCATTTGTCTGTTTGAATGGAATCTAATTATTCCTCGTGATGGATTGAGAAGGCTGCTAAAGTACAAAGCATAATGCTAAAAAGCATATGCCACAGATTAAGTTTTATTGCACCATTGGCAAAGGCAATATAGTATGTACTGTGGCTAACTAGTGCTATTTCATACAACTAAATTTAAGGGAAAAAATTGATAGAAGATGAGCTGCTTTTGGAATGCATTTTATCGTCTTCTTGGTGCTTCTTTGTTTTGACTCTTGAATTTAATTCTCATTTTCTTCATTTTCATTTCAAATGAAAGTTACAATCATCTTAGCAATTCCTTTTTATCTTAAAACAAATTAGTCATCTGGTGCAGTTACTTCTGGAATGCACTTCATCTTAATGTTTTTTTTACCTTAATTTGAATGCCATATGCTCAAGTTTTACTGCATAATATACTGAATTTGTTCTATTTACACAAATTATTTTGAAAATATATTTCAAATGTGTATCCTTTTAGAAAAAATCTCATCAGTATTCATGTAAATATGTTTTTATTTTCGCAAATGGGGTTATGGATAATTTCAAATTTTGTCTATTATTGCCTTGCAAAAATATGTTCTGTAGTATCACTTTTTAGTTTGTTGATCCATTAGCTTGGGAGTTGGAGGTACTTCTTTCTTTGTTTTAATACCTTATTCATGAGTTGGCTTCTTTCCATGAGACATTTTCTGTGATTGTATCTGAGCTGTTCATGGATGAATATGATCTATTGTTGATTTATGTGATGGTCCCAAATGGTTAAATCCAACAATTTGATCTATAATCAGCTTGGTATTGTTGATTTGATCCATCAGCGAACTCTGCCTTCCGTAGCGGACTCTGCCATCCGTGCCCTCTACAAATTGGCAAGGAGATATTAGGAGGTATATATTTATTGTGTAAGGGAGACAATAGGTGACATCAAACCTTTAGATTATTATCCAGAATTTTTGCAGTATCTTCTGACTAATCCATTCTCTCTAATCTGGTCTATTTCTTTCTTTGCTTTTTTGAAAAAAACCAAGATATACTGTACCACTCAATTGAATTATTTGGTTTTGATAATAATAAGGTTTTGATATTATTATTATTATTATTATTATTATTGTTATTATAAGCATGTTTGAAGAGAACATTTTACAGTCTGTCAGAACTAAAATAGACAACAAGTAGAAGATCTATGACTTTGTTGGAATGAAGAATAAACATGTATGAGATTGATGGAACAAAGTAAATTTTAAAAAATAATTTCTTCATGACTTGTTTGTGCTAATTTGAAATGTTTTTAAGAGTTGTTTACAATTTATTTATAAATGCATTTCTCTCTCTTGGAGTCTTGGGTGTTTGATTTTCATCTACATGTTTTCATTATCTTTTAGCTTATTGCTTAGTATGATCATTATGTAATGCTAGTTCTAGTTTTTTGGTCAGTAATTTTGTAATTGGAATAATTTTTTCTGTGTATTTGTTTAAAGCAGCTTTTGCATACTTCTATTCATGCGTTCAACTATGAGGCATATGTTGGTTATATATACTCATCTTATTTTTCTGCTTCAGGAAAGTGAAAGTGAAGATGATGGCCTTGATGAGGCTGATGATGATGTTGAGGAGGAACCTGAAAATGAAAATGAGGCTCCAGTTGCTAATCATCCTGTCACTGCTGTGACCATTTCAGCAACTACCAAAGATACAGAGCGACAGTTATCAAAGAAGGAGCTGAAAAAGAAGGAAATGGAAGAATTAAATGCAGTTTTGTCTGAGTTGGGTATTTCACTAGAAGATAGTAATGCTGCGCAAGGTGAATCAAATGGTAATTCTTCAACTTTCTATGCCAGTATGCTTTGTAGCATGTATAATGGTTTCCTCTTGTGCTTGTATATAAAGCATTTGCAATATAACACAACCTTCATCTCTAAGCTAATGTCCACACTGTATTTGTACATAAAGTGCTACTACAAGTTCAAGGAAATTGTTATGCCTAATTTTTGTGATATCACATATGTTGATATGTTATCCATCTATACACCGACTGCCCAGATAAGAAACCACAGGAGCAAAGTACTGATGGAGATAAAAAGAAAAGTGCGCCTGCTTCATCTGAGATCAAAAGCTCAAAGAAAAAGAAGACAAAGAAAGGGAAATCATCAAAGGAACAGCCTAATGGTGTGGACACTGAGAAAAGCCCTGATGAGGCCCCTGCTGAACCAGGGGAGGATGCATCAGTTGTTGATGTGAAAGATAGGATAAAGAAGGTGGCCTCAAAAAAGAAGAAATCAAATAAGGAGATGGATGCAGCTGCAAGAGCAGCTGCTCTTGAAGCAGCTGCAAGAAGTGCCAGACTTGCTGCTGCCAAGAAGAAAGAAAAGAACCACTATAATCAACAGCCAGTGCGGTAGGCCGCTGCTGCTTCATTTCCCTTGTTTGATTGATGACCTACATGTTTGCTTGTTGAACTCCAAAATAAACAAATCCTCTTGCCATCAATCATTGTGTCCCCTAAAGTCTTTAATCTTCATGGCCGCCAATGTATCATCAGAACTAAATTTGCATTTCTCGTGGACAGCTACACTTATTGTACAAACATGACATGGCACTTGTAGTCTTGTATGCCTTTGTGTTACTTCTTTCTTCTGGCTGGTGATAGCTACTTGTTTGTTTTTTCATGAAAAAATTGCAGGTAGAACCTTTTCTATCAGATAATTAGTAGGAATAACTGGTTCAAGATGAAAAACGAAATCCTGAACAACCTTGGCCTCTGCATGAATGAATTGTAATTTAGAAGATATTTTTCTTCCATTTTCATTAATTTTTTCTCTTTTGGGTTATGACTTGTGGTATTGGTATTTCGTTATTGAGTATTTTATTCCTCGATCAAAAAAATGAATCATTCGAGTATTAGTAAATTGTAATTCATGGTAAGACAAGACCAAAACTCAAAAGTGAATAAAATTGATGTATTTACAGAATGTGGGGTACAAGAAAAGTAGTGATAGGATGAAAAAAAAAACTGTGCATTGCCTTTTCCGAACCTAATCACCTAAATCTGGAAGCAGCACCCAGCATGAACGTGGCCGGAGTACTCCCTCGGTAGCTCCACCTTCCGCCACTTCAAACCTTTCCTCTCCTGATGGCCCAAGTCCAAAACGTATGCCACCTGCGTTCCTCCGTGCACCCCCGACCCCAACACCATGAGCCCCTCCTCCCACGCCACCATCTGCAGCGCCGCCCGCAGGTCGCGTGGTAATTCCGCTAGACGCTGCCACCGCCCCTCGCCGCCCTCCTCCAGTACCGTCACCTCCCCCGCCTCTCCGCACATGTACAGCTTCCCCTCGCCGCCCACCACGCACGCCCTCGGGCTCGCCGCCTCCTCCAGCCTCCCCCTCTCCTCCACTGCTCCCCACCGCCAGGCCGCCAGGTCGAACGCCTCCACGCTCCGCGAGAACTGCCCCTGCGCCTCCGTCGGATATCCACCCACAACGCGGAACGCGCCGCCCGCGAACACCCCGCGGCACTCGTCGCGCGGCCGAACCATGTCGGGCAGCGGCACCCACGCGTCCGCCGCCACGTCGTAGGCCAGCGCCGATCGCAGCGCGTTTTTGCTCTCGTCGTGCCCGCCGGCCACGAACACCACCCGTCGCTCCGCCGCCGCCGTGCACGCAAAGAAGGAGCGCCGCGGGCCCGGCATGCGCGCCCCGCGTCGCCAGACCCCGGACACCAGGTCGTAGACATGAACCTCGTCGGTGGCAGCCCAGGTGCGAGGGTCCCAACCGCCGATTACCACGAGCTCCCTCCCGACGGCGGCCAGCTGGCAGAAGAGCGGTAGGCCATGGGGGCAGCCAGGGATCATCGGCGGCGAGCTCCAGGCGCCAGTGGCCGGCTCGAAGAGCGCGATGCGATAGAGCAGAGGGGAGGGGAAGTAGCACTTGGCGTTGGCGGCCGCGGCGATCGGCGGAGGATCCGACAGCACGAGGGCGACGACGGGCCGGGAAAGGCCGGCGGACTTCCTCAGGCGGTGGAAAGTTGGCGACTCGACGTCGTGCTTCCATATCTTACAGACGGCATGGGCGGTGCGGAAGGCATCGAAGGGGAGGCGGAGGAGGCACTCGCGACCGATCTCATCTGGCAAACCAGGTATCAGCTCGCTGATCTCCATGGCACAAAAATTCTCCAACACGAGCAGAAATATACACGAGCAGAGAAGAGGAAGAGAATAAATAAAGGAATATAAAATTCAGGCCTTTTCACGGAACGAATCGAGAGTGACGACGACGAAGGGAGGGAGGAGGTGCTTATGTACGCATCATTGTCGCGTTAACAGTTAAATGACAGTTGTGGGCTCGGAGGGCGGTGATTGGATATTTGGATAAGACTCGAATCGAGAGAAAGATGACACGGCGGCGGCTACGACAAGAATCAAGCGGAAGCGGTTACTGTCTCCCTGTTGCGGTTTTGAAGAAATCGACGAGTGCAAATAATCAATTCCTTATTCTTGTTCTTCCTGCTGATTCACTGTTATTATTGTATTTTTGTTGACAAATAAAATCTAGGTTGAGTGATGAGACCGAGGGTTTTAAACGATGGAGAGGAATTATAGGGCTAATAACATTTGACTTATACAACGAGTCTTCTGTTTTAGTTTCTTTTCCCTTATTGGTACTTTTGACTTTCGTTATTGTATTGCTATTAATGTTGATATTTTACGCAATTATCCATAGAAATAGAATAGCCTATTGCAGGTCACAACGATAACAGGGTTCCGTCCAAAAAATTCCATTTCAACGAAGTGGCGTGCCATCCAAGGTTTGAGAACGAGCAAGGAGCTCGAAAGAGAAAGAGACGCGTACACAATGCGTTCGACGAATTGCCTCTGTCTTGTCCTTCCTTTTATCATCTTCTCCAGAATTACAATTGCCGTCAAAAAGGAGACCTCGGAATTGAGAACGAGGTATCGGCACTTGGACCGTCCACTGGACGACTTCAATTCGAGAGACGCAGAAGCGTTCACCGTCTGAGCGTATTGCCCTTGCCTTCTTCTTCTCCCTTTAAGTCTTCCCCAGTCGCTCAGGTATCAAATTGAAGCATATTAAAGCGATTGAGCTAGCAGTCGCCGGCCGTGCGCTAATGGCGGCCACAGCCTCGAACGCTTTCACCATTGTCGCCATTAAGAGTGTAATTTTAGAACTTGGAAGGATAAATGTACTGTTTATGAAAGCCTTGTTTGAATTGTAATATCTCAAGGTTTATTTGGGACAAGTAATTATCATGATACGTATGACAACGAAGCAACGCAAGTGAAATTAATTCAATCACGATCAGTAGGCAAAATTAAGAGCTCTGTTTGGACTTTTTATCAGATAGGACAAGAGCAAAATGAAAACATCATAATTGATAGAAATATGAATCAGTTTGAACATTAATTTATTGTTTACTTATTAGATGACGCATATATTTACCATCTAAAAGCTTATTTTGATAATGCTATTAAATAAGATAATTATGATTTGCTCTTGCTCCAAATATTTCATTGAATTGAAATGTCATCAGGCAGGACACTATTTCTCTTACTATTAATTGGTCTTATTTAATTATCAGGGTAAAGAAGTTGGACGGATGAGGTCTGATTGATTGATGTCATCTCTCAATCACTCTGCCTTATCCCATGATGTTAAATGCAAACCATCATTTAATTCATTCCATCTGTTCAATTAATTGAACATAAAAATTTCAGAAGGTTCAATATTTATCTGACATATTTAAATTGGATTTTTTTTTTAAAAAAAATGTTTAGAGTGATTAAGAAAAAAAAGAAAAGTAATTCAAATTGAACCCCACACAAATAACATTTTTTCTCAACATTTATGCCTATCCAAAAAGATGTGATTTTTTTCTCGAAAATAAAAGCATTATTGATATTATCTAAAATGAGGCCAACAAAGTCATCGAGCAGCTCAGGAGGGTGGACCAGGTGCCAAGTTTTTAACTCCTAAGATAGACGATTTTGAATTACCCTAATGGGCAACATTGTTATAGAAATAAGGGATAAAGACAAAAGTTACATGAGTGCCATGATAGAATAGTTGAAAAATTTTATTTAATAAGCTGGCCAAGTGCCAAGGACCATGTAACAAGTCCACTGCAATTTTGTAGTCCGATTCCACACTAATTTCACTGAGGCTATTGTTAATTGCAAAAGAAAGATCATGCTAAATAGTAGTAAGCTTCGGTAAGAAGAGAATAATTGGAATTAAAGCAAAATGATTCAATATGTAAACATTCAACATTATGATTTCTAACAACAATATCAATCTCACCAAATAATTAGACCTAGGTCCATCATAACTAATTTTAGTAACATTAGTAGCTAGGGGAGTCCATCTAGACAAGGTTTGAGTAATAAGTGAGTTCCCTTCAGAACTTTTGATATCAAATAAAGTCTCAGAGAAAAATAAGAGTTTTAATCATGAGAGTATGAGACTACTCAAAGACAATCTGTCTAACACCATGAAACTCATTCCTGGAAATCCAAAGGAACCATAAGACATTGGCAACAATGACATGCATGCTCCAAGTAGGCATGACCCTAAATTGGAGAAAGAGCCTCCAACAATGACATGCATCCTCCATTGGCAACATGTACTAAAATACCGAACATCCATGTCAGCAATAGGTAAGTGTAGTTTGTGGAATAAGGAATTCCAAGCTTGAACATGGAATGCCCATTCAAAGAATAAGTGTATAGTAGTTGACTAGTTTCAGGATAGCAATCACAGAATGTAAAATTCATGAATTCAGATATTTCAAATTGAAGAGTCTATCCTTAGTCATGAAGTAATTTCCATCAGAAAAATTTAACTTTAGGAGGACAAGCCAATCAAGTTTGAGACCTAGTGCTCTTGCATGAAGAAAGTATTTGAGTTGAGTCAATAGAAATGATTTTGAGAAAGCCAAAATGAAGAGTGTTGAAGGCCTATAAAAATAGTCCCCAAGACCAAGACATGTTCTTGGTAACCTTCTCAACAGAGCAAGTAACATGAGGGTATTTTGTTCTAACAATTTTAACCTAGAGAAATTATTGGTTAGTTAGGTAGGCCTATATCCTTCTTCTTGCATTGAGAGCAAGGCTTTTAGTTCTAAGGTCATGGATACCTAAACCTCCAAACTATTTAGGCATGGTAATAGTGGACCAATTAACTAAATGAATGCTATATTTATCCTTTTCATTATCCTATAAGAAGTACCTAATGATTTTGTCAATTTTGTCAATGGCGGTACTTGTAAGCCAAGCGGCAGCCAGGGAATGATTTGGATGATCTTACCAGCTTGAGAAAGAAAGTGTTAGTTGAAATGTCACACTAAAGGGGGGGGGGTGAATAGTGTGTTAATCTATTAATTTGCCCAACTTTGATTTTAATCATTTCTTGATTGGTTAGGCTAAGCACAATATTTTTAGCACGCAAAAGCAATAAATACAGAGCAATAAGCACAAGCAACTGACAATGCTAACACAAGTGTTTATAGTGGTTCGGCCAACTGCCTACTCCATTACCTTGGCTCAATACCAAGGATTTCTAACCAACTACTTTATAGAACTTGTGTTTTCCTTTGAATACAACTGAGGACACAATTCTCACCTCTTTGAGAACTCCTCAAATCTATTCACCTAGGCAAAACACAAATCTACAAAGTCTAACCCTAAGTGTTTCTCTAGCACACCTAGCAAGCTATTACAGATAAAACATGTTTGAAATAAATCTTAAAATACAATGAAAAAGAGCTAAGAATTTAAGAGAGAAACCAATGCTCTTTTCCCAGTCTTCAAGCCTTCAACTTGCCAATAGATGAGCTTAAGTGATAGACTGATAGCAGAGTTGAGGAGCAGCGGGCGCTTGAAGAAGAACGTTAAAATGAAGAGCAGAGCGCGCAACAATCGATCTCTTTAAAGGCTTCAATTACTTCTTAAAGATGCTCAATAATATTTCCAAGAAGAATTTAAGAAGGTAGGTGAGGAGTATTTATAACCCCTCAGTTGAACGACGACTCAACAGGTAGAAAAATAGACGTTATAGCTTCGATCGCATATCGGTCGATCGTCGGTCTACCGACCGATCGACCGCTAGCTTACTGTCGATCGTCGGTCTACCGACCGATTGCACTGTTCGGTCGATCGATGGGTCTACCGAATGAGACGCAGTTTAGTCAATCCCAAATTCGGTCGACTGAATCAGTCGACCGATGCAGCGAAGCCAGAATTATGACATGCGATTTTTGATTCGGTCGATCGATCGATCGACCAATGAAGGGAAGGCTAGTCGCGTGATCTGTGATTTGCAATCCAGTCGACCGATCGGTCGACCGATGAGCCTTCTATCTATTTTTGGCTTCGGTCGGTCGATCGACGTAGCCTCTTGTGATTTCTTCATAGACTTCGATCGACCGACAGGTCGACCGAATGGCTACTGCCATTTTTTTGCAACATTCGATCGATCGATCGATCGACCGAATTGGCTGCTGCCAAAGATCTGCCTTGTTCAGTCGACCGACCGGTCGATCGAACTCAGGCTGAGGCTGACTTCTACTTGATTTTTGTTACATGCCTTTTTATGGGTTTAGTTACTAAGTTTCAACTTGGATAACTTTACAATTTGGCTTGGGATAAAATCATCCTAGGGGTATATTATATAATTTCTACTTGATCTAAGCCCGAGCCTTTCTTTGACGTTTTCTTCTACCGTTTCTTTGAGAATCTCTTCTTTCATTTCGTTCGAACGAACTTGGCATGCTTATTGCAACCTCAACCTGAACTCAAAACTTCACATATAGATTAAATACTAGTTTGTTATCATCAAAATAAAGATCGAGGCTTAAGAGAGACCCTTAAGCCAACAATAAGCTCCCAACATATAGATTAAATACTAGATAGCAAGGAGAAAATCAAGTATCGATTTCAAATTTTTACTTTGCTAAATAGTTTGAAATCCATTTCAAAATATGTTGTCATGAATCCAAAACGAATTTTTTAAGAGATCATAAATATAATATTAATGAAAACATGATCTCCACCCCTTCCTATTGGTTGAAAACCGAAAGACCACAATGGGCCTACGATTTAAAACTGCAAGATCACTTAGGCCCATTACAGGCCACATAGGTCTCCGAAGAGACCAGAGAATAAAAAATAAAAAATATTTTCAAAGGGACTCTTAACAAGAGCGGGGAAAACAACTCAAATTAAACAAGTATCACAACTCCAACTTAAATAAAGTATATCAAAGTAAGGAGATGATACAAAATATACCTAGATGCCAATTTCCATATCTCAGGCATCATGATGATTTGAAGTTGCAACCTCTTGGAAATTTCTCATTTGGATCCAAGGTCAACTTCAATATTCCATTTTTCTTTACCCTTGTGTGGTAGCTCCCCCTATAAAAGAAGATGAGATTTTTGGTACCCAAATGACTTTGGGTCCTTGGGGGTTAGTGGGCTTAGGTACCCAAAGTGTCTTAACAACACTATGGTTCATTTTAAAAGCACAATCATAAATTGCATGCCCATATATACCACAACAAAAATAATGTCCATTAAATCTTTCCTTTTTATTTTTCTTATGGACATGAGGCATAATGTTAGGATGCTTAGCATGAAAGACATGATGAACATGAACATTTTTAAAGAAAACATTTTTCTTTTGAGGTTTCCTAAATGAGACATTTTGATTTTTTGAATTAAGAGAAGAATTATTAACTTTTCTACTCAAGATCAATATTTCATTCTTCAAATCATTCATAGATTTATGCAAAGCATGCAATTGAGTTTTCATTCATATTATTTTCATTCTTTAACATGTCATTTTTGTTTTTTAATTCCTTAGTGTCAATACTTAAAACATCATGACATGGATTAGAGACACTAATTTTTAGCTTCTCATTTTCTAGTTTAGCATCATGCAAATGAGAGCTAAGAATTAAGTTTTCATTCTTTAATTTTTTGTTTTCTTTATCCTTTTTAACCATCAAGGCATACATAATTTTACATCCGTCTAATAATTCATCATAAAGAGGATCCGAGGAACTAGATGAATTAGATCTATAATTATGATCATCATGACTAGAAGAAGAGCATACCTCCTCATCAATGTTCATGATGTTAGCTTGGTGATCATGGTGTGAGGATGCTTCACTTGATGCACGCGAGTGAGTGGAAGCATTTGACCTCCGTTTTGCCTTGTTCTTCATACTAGGGCAATTCTTCTTCACGTGCCCTTTCTCATTGCATAGGTGACATATCACCTTTCTCTTTCGACTTTTTGTACTTCTTTGGCTAGATACACTATTAGCTTCAAGAACTTCATTAGATATAGGAGTATGAAAATTGTCATCGTCTCCTTCATTTAGAGTAACAAGTTCTTTAGTTTTAGTATAATCATAAAGCATGTTCAAAGTTGCCCAGATATCATATACCGAAGTACAATGCATGACTTTTTCAAAAATATTATTTTCCAAAGAACAATATATGCAATTTGTTGCCTTAGCATTTAACTCAAATATGTTAATTTGTTCTTGGGTCCATGCATCCATGTTTTTCTTAGGTTCTATGTATTTTGACTTAACCATATTAAACACACCTATTCCTTGAGTCTTTAAGAATGTATACATTCTTCCTTTCCAAAGACCAAAGTTTGGCTCATCGAACCTAGGTGGTGAAGACGATAACGACTCTAGTGCCATTTTAGGATCGAGAAAAATTGAAGAAGAGATGGTGAAATCACAATCTATGACCCGCTCTGATACTAATTGTTGGTTGAAATGACACACTAGAGGGGGGGTGAATAGTGTGTTAATCTATTAATTTACCTAACTTTGATTTTAATCGTTAATTTCTTGATTGGTTAGGTATTTTTAGCACGCGGAAGCAATAAATACAGAGCAATAAACACAAACAACTGACAATGCTAACACAAGTATTTATAGTGGTTCGGCCAATCGCCTGTTCCACTACCTTGGCTCCACATCAAGGATTTCTAACCAACTACTTTATAGAACTTGTGTTTTCCTTTGAATACAACTGATGACACAATTTTCACCTCTTTGAGAACTCCTCAAACCTATTCACCTAGGCAAAACACAAATCTACAAAGTCTAATCCTAAGTGTTTCTCTAGCACACCTAGCAAGCTATTATAGATAAAACATGTTTGAAATAAATATTAAAATACAATGAAAAAGAGCTAGGAATTTAAGAGAGAAACCAATGCTCTTTTCCCAACCTTCAAGCCTTCAACTTGCCAGTAGATGAGCTTGAGTGGTAGCAGAGTTGAGGAGCAGCGGGCGCTTGAAGAAGAATGTTAAAAAGGAAGAGCAGAGCGCGCAACAATCGATCTCTTTAAAGGCTTGAATTACTTCTTAAAGATGCTCAATAATATTTCCAAGAAGAATTTAAGAAGATGGGTGAGGGGTATTTATAACCCCTCAGCTGAACTGCGACTCAACGGGTAGAAAAATAGCTGTTATAGTCGTTCAGTCGCATGTCGGTCGATCGTCGATCGATCGACCGACCGATCGACTGATCGATCGACCGTTGGCTTACTGTCTATTTTTTGCATTGTTCGGTCGACTGAATGAGTCACAGTTTAGTCAATCTCAAATTCGGTTGACCGAATCGATCGACCGATGCAGTGAAGCCAGAATTGCGACATGCGATTTTTGATCCGGTCGATCGATCGGTCGACCGATGCAGGGAAGGGTAGTCGCGCGATATGTGATTTGCGATCTGGTCGACCGATGAGCCTTCTGTCTATTTTTGGCTTCGGTCGGTCGACGCAACCTCTTGTGATTTCTCCATAGACTTCGGTTGATCGACAAGTCGACCGAATGGCTACTGCCATTTTTTTGCAACATTCGGTCGACCGAATTGGCTGCCGCCAAAGATCTGCCTTGTTCGATCGACCGAACTCAGGCTGAGGCTGACTTCTACTTGATTTTTGTTACATGCCTTTTTATGGGTTTTGTTACCAAGTTTCAACTTGGATAATTTTACAATTTGGCTTGGGATAAAATCATCATAGGGGTATTATTACATGATTTCTACTTGATCTAAGCCCGAGCCTTTCTTTGACGTTTTCTTCTACCATTTCTTTGAGAATCTCTTCTTTCATTTTATTTGAACGAACTTAATTGGCATGTTTACCGCAACCTCAACCTGAACTCAAAACTTCACATATAGATTAGATACTAGTTTATTATCATCAAAATAAAGATCGAGGCTTAAGAGAAACCCTTAAGCCAACAATAAGCTCCCAAGACTCCGGCGCTAACCTACGACCCCCAAACCAATTGGTGAAAGGGAATGGCACACCTTCATCTTATACTGTATAGGGCCCGAGCGCCCTCGGTGTTCGAGTGTGACTCGGCCCGCCAGGACTACACGCCACGAGGCGATTGATGACTCGGCCCCCCAGGCCTACACGCCAACAATTTCCCCCTCAGCAATCGTCAGCCGAGACTCGAACTCGAGACCCAGGCTCTGATACCAGCTCCTAGAATCCAGCGCTAACCAACGACCCCCAAACCAATTGGTGTGGGGGAAGGGCGCACCTTCACCTTATACCGTAGCATACCCAAGCACCCTCGGCATTCGAGTGTGACTCGGCCCGCCAAGCCTACACGCCAACAGAAAGCTGGGTTGCCATTTCCCAAGCTTACAAAAAAGTTGGCCACATAAGTAGTCATGAGTTCCCGGGGGGTCTCCTAGGGGAGATTATGGCACCAAAGATATTTGAAAGGAAACCTGTGTTTTTTCATGGTAAGGGCACAAATGGATCTAATAATGTGTACATAGGTGTGTTTTGAGAAGAAGATACCAATTTAGAGATAAATCCATTCTTTGGCAAGTGAAAGTTTCATATTTTAAAAGGATATCCTTAATAGACCTCGTACTTTTCTTGGTGACTCTAAATGTAAGTCTTTTTGAATTTGAAAGAGGAGATTAACTTAATCTTTACAGTCTCATTTATCAAGTTGGAAAGTGTGTGCTACTAGGATACAAAGGAAAGGAGACGGGGGGTCACCTTGTCTAATGCCCTTGTGAGATCTAAAGAAACCAGAGAGAACAATTCATTGAATAAATTTAGGGAGAAACCCCACTCTTGTGAGAACAATTCTAATGGCATCTCATGATAACAAATCATAGGTCTTCTCAAGGTCTAATTTTACAATGATGTAGGGGGAAGAGCTTTTAAAGTCATAAAAAGATGTGCAATTTCTAGAATAATTAAAGTATTATCATGTATGCTTCCGCCCTTATGGAATATATACTATTCAAATGAAATCAGCCCAGGGAGACAACATTTGAGCTTGTTGGCCAAGATCCTATAAGACAAGTTATAGAGGGCAATAGGCTTGGATTCCTATTGTTTTAGGGTTTTGATATTAATTTAGGAATAAGAGAGAGAATGGTTTTGTACCGATTGAAAGATAAAATAACATTTTGGTGGAAGGTGTTTAGACATTCATTATAACTTTCAGAAACAATAGATTAGTACTGTTTGAAAAATTCAGAGGTAAAACCATCATAGCTAGTATGGCTCTTGCCATTAGCCATTGAAGCCACTAATCAAGAATCTCTTTAGATTCAAATTGAGCCATTTGACATGCTCTAATCTAGAATTTTGAAAGAGGGCCAAAGGGTAGAGGGGTTCCATTCAAGGAAGAAGAGGAAAAAGATCATAAGTTGGCATAAGCTTTGGCAAACTCATTCAGGATTTCCTTAGTAACAGTGATTGTAATGTGGTTATTAATGGTTAGAGAGGAAACATGATTCACTCTTCTCCTAGGAGTGGTAATTCTAAGATAAAAGGCAGCATTTTGGTCTCCCTCGCTAAGCCATTTAAACTTAGACTTGGTCCATCATTTAAGGCAAATTTTCCTTTGAAGTGCTAAGACCTTGTTATAGAAGGCTCTCAGGTCGTGTTCGTGTTCCTGAAGAGTGCAAAGGTTGTGGTTTGCCTTCCAATGTTTCAATAATTTAGGTTTTATTCCAACAGACCTAAGCAATCCATGTTCCAATTAGAGAGAGCATGTCCAGTGGGCGAAAGTTTCCTAGCAAAAGGGGGAAAAGACTCATTTGGTAGTGGAATTCCATGGGTTTGAAACAACTTCAAAAGCTTCATGGTATTCAAAGTTGGCCGTGGTTAGATACAATTTTATGGACATGCTTAATATGAGAATGATCAAAAAAGTGCAACCAAGCATCATTGCCAAAAATACGATCACTATTACCAGAGGGATTGTTACACCATGTAAAGGAGGAACCAAAAGATCCCAAGTCAATTAAACTAGAACCAATTCCAAATTTACTAAAATCTTTCGTAGGAGTAGATAATTTAAAGGGTAAACAACCCCTTTTATTCATACCATCAAGAAAATAATTAAAGTCACCAATTATTAACCAGAGGTAGGAAGAGAAGTTAAAATTCAAAAGGCAGTTCCAAAGATCACGATGAATAAGTGGATTAGTATGAGCATACACAGATGAAAACAATAAACTTTTATCTTTGGTTCGGAGGTGGGCCAAACAATTTTTTTTGCTATTGTTTAGAAATTGATGAAAGGAATGCATCAACCAACGACAGAGAGTCATTGTAGCACCACATATTCCAGTCCCTTTTTTCCAGTACAAGTGATCCAAGTCCCAATGATTGAAATTCCTAGCCCTAGCCCCAATGCTCATAGGCCAACAGTTTTGTGGAGTCCTGAAGTTTTTAGCATTGGCATTGCATGTCCGATGTAGAGGAAGAGGAAAATAGGCAAAGTACTCTATGGTTGAAATTGTTGAAGCCGAAGAAGAGAAAAGTTGCATGGAAAGATGGATCTAAAGAAGAAAACATAAAGGGTATGAAGATGGCAAAGGAAAATCTAAAGACTCTAATCTTATGGAAGAAGAAGAGTAAAATAAAAGTTGCATGGAAAGATGGATCTAATGAAGAAAACATAAAGGGTACGAAGATGGCAAAAGGAAATCTAAAGACTCTAATCTTATGCTAAAGGAGTAGAGGGTATAACACTGTTGAAGTCTTACATTGATTGAGGTTGTGATCTAGATAACCTTTAAATAGATTGGACAATCTTCCCCATTTGAGCTAGCTTTTGGGATGGAGTTGTAATACCCAAAATTTTAATAATAAAATTTTATTCTTGAGTGGGGGATTGTGGGCCCTAGTTAGCACGGATTGGCGGAAAGCTTCGGGATTAGACCCGAGTAAGTATTTAATGTAGAAAAATTAAGGGAAATTTTATTTGTCTTATCTCTGTGATTTAGCATGCTAGGATGATACAGGATCTCGAGACAAATTTAGTGGTGCAATCGGATCTCGAATCAGAGTTAGAACGGATGAGTTATAGGCTGTTTAGGTCGGATAGCTTAGGTAGGGGTATTTTGGTCATTTGGAGCCAACCGGTGTCTATAAATTAGACCCTGGGGTGTGCAGCCAGGGGTTTTGAGCCGCACACCACCCGATGCAAAGGAGAGGAGAGAGAGGGCACCGTCGAGGAGGAGGAGCCGTTGGAGTCGGATTTTTGCAAGTTCGTTGGTGTCGATCGGGCGAAGATCCTGCGCGTCTTTTTCTTCCGTTTTCCCTTCGTCTGGTGAGTGGATTTAGGCCTTCTTTAATCCAATTCTTGATTCATGTCGCTGTTTTTATGTTTCGGGGTTTTTGTCTATTTTTGACACATTTTCTCGTATCGGATCGGAAGTCGAATCGGTCGTTTCTTAATTGAATCATGTTGTTTACCCCTTTTGGAATAAAATATTATTTTCTTTTCCTTCTTCTTCCTCTTCTTTCTTTCTACCCCTTCCTGTTAACCTTGCCGGCAGCGCCGGCCGTGCCAGGAGGCGGCACCCGGCGGATGCCGCGGTGGCAGTGGGCTCTGGCGGCGACGATAGTGGGTGCCAGCGGAGGCGCGACGGTGGCAGCGGTGCCCGGCGAGTAGCACTTGCGAGGCGCTGCCACCGTTGCGTGGCGGCGGCGGGGCGTTGGTGCCGGAGTCGGCGCCAGCGTCTCCGGCGGTGACCGGGGAAGGGCAGCGGCGGCATGTGGGTGAGGAGAGGGGGAGAAGATGACCTAAGGAAGATGAGATGAAATGGAGGGTTGGGATTAATTTGGGTGAGATGAAGGGTTGGATTGAATTGGTTGAGATGAAGGGTTGGGATTAGATCTTGTGTAGATGTAAGGCTTAGATTGCGTCATATAGATGGAAGGATGAGATTGCATTAGGATAGATGTAAGACTGTGGACGCATCATGTTAGATGTAAGGTTGAGATTTCATCTGGTTAGATGGAAGGCTGAGATTGCATCAGGTTAGAGGGAGGGCTATGATTGCATCTGGTTAGATGAAAGACTGTGATTGCATCATGTAGATGAAGAGCTGTGATTGCATCTGGTTAGATGGAGGGCTGTGATTGCATCTGATTAGATGTAAGGCTATGATTTCATCATGTAGATGGAGAGCGAAAATTCCATCTGGTTAGATGTAAGGCTGAGATTGCATCATGTTAAATAAAGGGCTGTGATTTCATTACTGATTATTGATTCTAACACCGTTATATTTTATTCGTAACAGTGATTTATTAAATAAATGAAGGCATTTTTTTCATTATTCTAAATAATTATTTGGAGGCCTTAAAGTTAGCGAAACTATTCATGTTATATATAAATTTTCACCTAATCGACGTTCCGGATTCATTGCTGAGGTCTGTTTCGCCATCAGACCTTCGTATTTTGAAAATAGTAGGCGGATGTCGCCTCATTTTACGTGCCAAGCTGAAAATCATATTTTATATGATGAAGAGCTGTGATTGCATCTGGTTAGATGGAGGGCTGTGATTGCATCTGATTAGATGTAAGGCTATGATTTCATCATGTAGATGGAGGGCGGAAATTGCATCTGGTTAAATGTAAGGCTGAGATTGCATCATGTTAAATAGAGGGTTGTGATTGCATCAGATTAGGTAGAAGGCTGTGATGTGATCTTGTTTAGATGAAGAGCGGATATTTCATTACTGATTATTAATTGTAACACCGTCATATTTTATTCGTAATAGTGATTTATTAAATAAATTAAAGCATTTCTTTCATTATTCTAAATAATTATTTGGATGCCTTAAAGTTTGCGAAACTATTCATGTTATATATGAATTTTCACCTAATCGACATTCTGGATTGATTGGTGAGGTCTGTTTCGCAATTAGACCTTCTTATTTTGGAAACAGTAGGTGGATGTTGCCTCGTTTGCTTGCCAAGCTAAAAAATCATATTTTATATATTTTTATGATTCGATCTGAGATGATTCATGGATATAGTAGTTAATGAGATGAATTTTATCCTAGATCAGTGATGTTGCCTCGTTTTGGAGTTTCTTTTTGCACTGCTTTCTTGATACACGTGCATCTTTTCTTACAGTGCTATAATTCTATTTTATGATTATTTATTTGTGCCGAGCATTCATGATTTATGAGCACTATTTATACATATATATAGGTATGTGATTGTGATGTATAACAGGAGGAGGTAGAGGATGAGGTATGCACTTGACATACCTTTTATTACTTGTTGATAGCACATATTGTTCATACTTATATACTTGCGTGTATGGTATTGTGATGTGCTTGTTGCATTTTTCGGAAGCCTCGCTGGTGAGGGGAGGGTATGCCCCAAAGAGACGACGTTGGCCTTATTCCGGAAGTCCGATTAGTGAGGGAAGATCATACCCCAAAGAGACAGTCTGGAGACCCGAGCAGGTGAGGGGAACGTATGCCCCAATAGGCTAGATCGGAAGAGCCAGTGCCGGTGAGGGGAGGGCATGCCCCAAAGAGATGGCACTGAGCTGGGTGGTAGTTCGACGGCCATCCATCTACCTACCCTATGTGGCTATGTGGGACCGAATGGTCCGGAGAGCATGCATATGATTGAGGTGTTGCATTGCATGCATATGATTGAGGTGTTGCATTCATAATATTTTATTGTTGTGGATATGTTTATAACTATTGATGCATGCTTATATTTATTGTTGTGGCTATGAGTAGGGTAGCTGATGTGTTATTGATGCTTGTTCGTCATTTTTAAAACGATATTTTTTACTTGTTGACAGATGTTGATTTCATGCATAGAGCTATGGATATATTATTGCTGATTTCTTCTGACGTTGTTGTTACGTTATTTATATCGGCTATATTATGTTTTTATGCATGATGATTGATTTGGTGAATTGAGAACTGATCTACTCACTAAGTCCTAGTTGGACTTACCCATCATTTATGTTATTTTTTCAGCACTTGAGTTAGATCAGAGAGGTATCGGGGTGCAGTAGCGCGGTTGGTGGTGGCAGGGCAGCGGGTCTCTTGACATGTCATGATCGAGGAGGATACCTAAGTCATTTTTGTGTCTCTTTGAGTTGTTGAGTCATATTGGCTCGGGTCGTGGTTTTCGCATTTTATTTTTATTTGGGGAGTCTTGTTTATTTATTTGAACTCTTTTTTAATAACTTGTTCAGTTTGTTCATATTGAGTTTTGGTTTGGTTTGATTCGTGATGTCATGTCTATTCTTTTCAAAAAAAAATCTCATTGTTCAGGTTATTATTGTTGTGTTTCAGTTGGGTTAAGCTTCGGGGTACGTGGTGGCGTATTCTGACCGGTCATACCGGGTTTGGGGTGTGACATGAGTTAGGTCCAAGACTGATTTTCTAACATGGTATCATAGTCAAACCTATGATTGAGAGTGGGCCACCTGCAGAACTTCACGCTCCAGATTTGGATCCTAGGTGTGAGGGGGTGTGTTAAAGTCCCACATTGGTTGAGGTTGTGATCTAGATAGCCTTTAAATAGATTGAATAATTCTCCATTTTTGAGCTAGTTTTTAGGATGAAGTTAGATCAAAGACTGATTTTCTAACAAAGACATGATAGGTTGAACAAGGTATAATATTTATATTTGTTCAAGGAAGCAAGACGTATAGTACATTAGTCATTTCTTTATGAATGCAAATGTATGAATCCAAAATATATAATAATAATGAAGATGTTGCTCGTATAGTTTCAGATTTGAAGAAAGTGGAGTGAGTTAAATCATATGCATACTGCAAATGTCTATTATGGATCTACAGTAATAAGTTAAATATTTAATATTTGAAAAGTTATAAGATGCGTAGGTATACGTGGGATAATGGTCATTTGTACTTGAAGTTTCACAACTTATGGAGATTGATTGATAATAATGAATCCTACACCGATAATGAAGCCATTGATGTACGGTTTTATATAATCTCAATAAATATAAAAAACATGGAAAAAGTAGAGGCTTCAAAAGCTGTGAATGCAATTTTGTTGAGTTCATGTATTTAATTCTATATTGACATTGCTTACAATGTTTCATTTTTTGCTTTATAAAACTATATATATATATATATCATATTATGGAGCCCGGTCCGATTAGATCCAACAATGCCCTACAAACCAACTCGAGCTAGACCAAACGACTCAACTCGGGGGCTCCACCCGCTCATACTCCAAAACCTGACTCGAGCCAGACCAGACGGCTCCCTTCCGGGGCTTCACCCGACCATACTAGGACATCTACGTCATTTCTTATTACGAGGGATACGTCATTAAAGGTCTGCTATCTTCGGGATCAGCCTTGACCCATTCTGAGTAATATCCTCGCAAGATGATCGGACGGCGTCATCACCTCCATCTGCAATAAATACAAATACGGCACGCCTTAGGTAACCTAAGTTCCATTTTCCCATCATTCATCTGTAATAAATACAAATACCGTATGCCTTAGGTAACCTAAGTTTCATTTTTCCATCATCTTCACCTTGGAGTCCCACTAACTTGAGCGTCAGAGTGTCTTTTGTAGGTCCCCCCTCCCCCCTCCCCCGTCGGAGTTACACCTGACTATGAGAGACACCGAGCCGGACTAAACTACTCTGATCCTCAGGCAGGAACATCTTGTGCCCACCGTGGGGCCGAGTAAAGCTTACCTCCCCCATAATGGTTGGAACCCGAAGCCAAGTAACCGCCGCCGCACGCCAATGGCAATGACCCGACGGCGGCGATCATCTGCAACCTAGTGACGCTGAAACAGTAAGGAGCGACGCTCCGACACCAACCCAACCTCCTCTAGAAGAATCTCAGCGTCGGATAAATGGCCTGGAGGCGGAGAACCAACAGTTAGTAGCCCAGGTCGATATGCTTACATGGTCTCAAGGACACCTCCCAGCTGATCACGAGCGCCATTACTTAGAACAAGAAGAAAGCAACCGCTCGGACATGAGGATACCAGTTTTCGTCCTTCAAGACGAGATCACCAACACACCCCGTCAGGAAAGAGAAATTTTTTCCAAAGTCATGGAGGTTGCGACTGCCCTCCTTATCGACGCGGGACCTTTCGCCGAGCACATCATGGCAACAAGCTTCCCATCCAAGAGCAAGTTGCCTACTACTCAGATGCCCTACGCCGATATGGGCTACCCTACATTACACCTGACAACCTTCAGGACTGTGATGCTCTACAACGGAGCGACCGATCCCTCTCTTTGCATAATTTTTCCAGGGAAAACCGCTTTACTGTGGTTCGCTTTTCTCCCACAGAAGTCTATACACTCTTTTGCGGATCTTTCTCGCACCTTCCTCAATCGATTTTTCACATCTCGGATCTACTACAAAATGGAGCACACCCTCCACTACATTATTCTAGGGCAAAATGAGCCCTTAAGGGAAACATATGTAGGTTTCAGGCTACAACAACCGAAATCTCGAACCTCAACCCTCGAGTGGAACTCTACTCCATCAAATACAGGCGGAAGCCTGAACACTTCATCGACCAGATCACCCTGATAAAACCCATGGATATGGACGAGTTCCAGGAGAAGGCCACCAGCTTCATAGAGATAAAAGATCTCCGAGAGGCTAGAAAGACCGACATACAAAACATAAAAAATACTGCCGAAGATTGCAGCCGCTACGAAC
Source organism: Canna indica (assembly GCA_034359265.1). NCBI lineage: Eukaryota > Viridiplantae > Streptophyta > Magnoliopsida > Zingiberales > Cannaceae > Canna > Canna indica. Next base: position 71,121,302 of record CP136890.1, on the reverse strand, counting down.
AGAATAATGGCAGAGGGCCAAGGTCGGCTACCTCACCTGAATGCCCGATATAAAAGGTACACTCCTCTCAACACCCTGAGAGAGACCATCCTACAAGAGGTCTACCACTTGCAGCAACTCAGACCCTCTAACAGCCCTGAAAGGTTAAAACCTTCATTCAAAGGCGACAAAAGCAAGAGGTATGAATTTCACCAAACCTATAGACACACCACCGAAAAGTGTGTGGTCCTCCGCGACCAGATTGAACGCCTAATTAAAGAAGGTCGCCTCGACCACTACATCTGACACGTTTGGAGCCGCAACCGGTGGAACCACCAGCGGCATCGAAGTCCCAGTGTGACACCATCACCTAGCGACACAAATTACCATGATGACCTTGGGGCCGAACAACCTCATCTTGAAAAATGGAAAAAAATCAGAAAACGACCCTAAAAATTTCAAAGTATAGGGGCTCCTTGGAGGGCTACATAATTTAGATATTTTCTTGATGTCAAAAATATTGGTAATTGTTCCCTAGGTAAAAATAAGTTAAAAATCTATTTTAAATTTTTTTTTGGAAACCTTTAACCTATCCATATTTGATTCGAGAGATTTTAAAATTTTCTATTTCCGCAAATTTGTACTAGACCACAAAATTTAGATTTTGATTCTTAAAAATTTTGATTTTTTAGATATTTTTATTGAATCCAAATGGGGGTACTTCCTTATTAACATTTATGATTTAAAGTTCATTTACTTAAAGTTAAAAAATGTTAATAAGACTTGAAAGTCTAAGAACCACCAAAACTATCCAGAATTCCCAGAATACCCCGAACCAGTCAAACTATCCAGAATTTCCAGAATGCCCCAAACGACTCTATTTTGAGTTTTGACCCATTGAGCTTGTTTAAAATCGAATCTCTCTTGGTGTTTTCTCTATATAACACCTCATATACCTTCTATAAGTTCTCTAACACTTCATGAGACATCTTTTGACATCTAAGACCTTTGATTGAGTAATCTTTATTGAAGCCCTACCTTTGAGCTTCTACCTCCTTGATTCAGCCTTCAACCTTGTGTTTCATCATCAAAGGCACCAAGAGGAAGCTAGGATCTTGTGTTGAAGCTAAGAGTATTGTATCGAGTGTGTTTTTGCTCCATTTATACTTGTATTTTTTTGTTATTCTCATTATACATCAAGTTGTGAAAACCTAGGGTGCTAGATTTTGGCCAATCCTTTGATTGGTCTCAATTGTATATAAGAACTTTAACATTGGTTCCAATAATGGCCCTCCGTCTGCAAACTGTGAAATCGCCCATTAACTTGCTGACGTGGCGATCTAGAAATGATTTTTTTAAAAAACTTATTCGCCGTAGGATTATTTTTTTAATATATTTTTTAATTGGGTCCCACCTCTCTCTCCTCCTTTTCCGCCTCCTCCAGCAGTGCTCCTCTCCGGCGACCCAGCCCTTCGATTGCAGTAAGTCCAAATGTTAGAGCGGCGTCATCCCCTCCCCGTACTATAAATTGTCGTTGTCGCCGCTGCCACCATCGAGGTTTGTCATTCGCGGATGGTTGGTCCCGCTGCCGCCTGCGCCTATTGGGAAAAACCCTAGAGGTTACTTCATGCGAGCACTACCACCGCCGCAGTACAAGTCTTCACCTTATACTAGAACTCACCGTCTGCCATCCTCGTCTAGCAAGCATCCTTCTTCACCGCCTCCTGCACACGGCTACGAACCGGCAAATGTGTAGCCTCCTCCTACACATCACCATCCCATAACTTCACCACCGCATTCGCCCCGAAAGCCACGGCAAGCTCCAACTCCACCATTGTACTCATCACCTTTGAAGCACGGAAACGCCAGCGGGGCTTCCGTTTTCGTGTCCGAAACGTTTCGGACACGGCGACGAAAGAATACGTTGTTAGTACGTGTCGGAAACGGTCAACATTTCCGATAATAAAAAAAATAAATAAAATGCATTTTTTTTCGCCTTCTTGATAAGGAAACAAATCCGAGATTTTTGAACTGATAAATAAAAAAAAATCGGATTAAAACTAAATAAATACCATATTTCATTTCTTCTTCCTATCTTGCTTCACCTTCTTTTCTATTTTCTATTCATCTTCTTCGCATTGGAGCGGTGGGCGCCGAAGAAGCATCAGTGGAGCGCCGATTCATCTTCTTCGCAGCATAGGTGGAACGGTTGGCGGAGCGGTGGGCGCCGATTCATCTTCTTCCTGAGCGTTAGTGGAGCGGTCGGCGGAGTTCTTCCTGAGTGCGGTAGAAAAGAAAAATTTTGATTTCACTGTATTGATATATTCCCTTTGACCTTTTCTTTCTGTTAAAGCTTCCATATCACTTTACGCTGATGCGGTGGAAAATTTCTCAGTGGAGTAATAAAAATATTGATTTGTCCAATGGTTAAAGTAATAGACTAATAGATTTGTTTTATTTTAATCAAATGTGTTATTTTACCCACACTTCACATGCACTGATTAAAGTAACAGTTTGTTTTATATTAATGAAATGCATGCTTGTCCCACTTTTATTTTTTAAAAAAATGATTCAATTAATTAATTTTGTCAAATTAGATTGAATTAATTCGATTCAATTTTAATTACAGTATTGTTTATTTTTTTTTGTAAACAATATATTTGATTCAATTTTAATTACACTAGATGCTTTTGTCCTATTAATTAGTTTAGTTCAATTTTAATTACAATATTATTTTTGTCCAATTCTAATTAATTTTAATTACAGTAGATAGTTAGATACTTTTGTCCTATTAATTAGTTTAGTTCAATTTTAATTACAATATTATTTTTGTCCAATTATAATTAAGTTGATTCAATTTAGTTTTAGTTTTAGATTAATATAATTTTTATATGATTTATTAATTTATGTTATTATCTTTTTTTTTGTAGTATAAATCATGTCTAACTCTGGTTCTGGTAATATTAATAACGGTGACGAGGATGATGATCAAAAACTTCTGTGGAAATATGTTACCAAGGGTGACAAAACAAGTGGAGGGGGAGGAAATATTCGTTGGCAATGTAATTTTTGTCATGAAATGAAACAAGGTACTTATACTAGAGTCAGGGCTCACTTATTGAAGTTACCGAATAAAGGAATTGGAAGTTGTAAAAAAGTGAAGCAAAGTGATATATCTGAGATGAAAAAATTAGAGGAAGAAGCCAAACAAAAAGCTTTAAGCTTTGCACCTAAAAGAGTTCCATTGTCTCCTAATGCTTCTGGACTTCAAAATGTTGATTCAAATCCCATTTCTAAAGCATTTAATCTGAAAGCTTGTGATCAATTGCATGCAAAAATTTCTAGAATGTTTTATACCGCAGGACTACCTTTTAATCTTGCTAGGAATCCTTATTACGTGAGTTCCTATGGCTTTGCTGCTAATAATGCTATATCGGGCTATCTACCGCCAGGATATAATATGTTGAGAACTACATTACTACAACAAGAAAAAGCCAATGTAGAAAGATTACTAGAGCCTATCAAAGGGACTTGGAGAGAGAAAGGTGTCAGTATAGTGAGTGATGGATGGAGTGATTCACAGAGAAAACCATTGATTAATTTTATTGCAGCATCTGAAATTGGTCCAATGTTTATTAAAGCTGTTGATTGCGAGGATGAGATAAAAGATAAATATTTTATTGCAAATTTGATGAAAGAAGTTATTGATGAAGTTGGACACGAGCATGTGGTTCAAGTCATTACTGACAATGCAAAATATTGTAAGGGTGCTGGAGAAATCATTGAAGGGATATTTCCTCATATTTATTGGACTCCATGTGTAGTGCATACTTTAAATCTCGCCTTAAAGAATATTTGTGCAGCTAAAAATGTTGAGAGTAATATGGAAACATATCAGGAATGCAGTTGGATTACAGAAGTTCATGGTGATGCTGTGCAAATAAAAAATTTCATTGTAAATCATTCTATGAGGTTGGCTCTTTTTAACAAATTTGTCTCTTTAAAATTGTTTGCACTTGCAGAGACACGTTTCACATCAGTTATTATTATGCTTAAAAGATTTAAGCATATTAAGCGTGGCTTGCAAGCAATGGTTATCAGTGAGCAGTGGTCTTCTTATAGAGAGGATGATTTAGGAAGAGCTAGATTTGCGAAAGAGAAAATTCTAGATGATGTTTGGTGGGACAAAATTGATTACATTCTTTCTTTCACTGGTCCTATATATGAGATGATTCGAGCTTGTGATACAGATAAACCATGTCTTCACTTGGTTTATGAAATGTGGGATTCAATGATTGAAAATGTAAAAGCTGTAATATATTGACATGAAGGCAAACAATTGGGAGAATCTTCTTCTTTTTATGATGTAGTACACTCTATACTCATTGAACGGTGGACGATGAATAACACTCCCCTTCATTGTTTGGCACACTCATTAAATCCCAAGTAAGTACATTATTTATAAGTTCTTTATATCTTTTGTATTTTTATATTCTAACATTTTATAATAATTGCATTTTGTGTTTGAAAAAGGTACTATAGTGATGTATGGCTTAACGAGGATACAAGAAGAGTTGCTCCGCATCAAGATTTAGAAATCTCTCGAGAAAGAACAAAATGCTTTAAGAGGTTCTTTCCTAACATGGAAGATCGAACAAGAGCTAATACTGAGTTTGCTAATTTTACATTGAAGATGGGAGAGTTTGCATATTCTGAATCGTTGTATAACATGTATCATATGGATGCCAAATGTTGGTGGGCAATCCATGGTGCAAGTGCTCCTTTGCTTCAAAGTATTTCTTTCAAGTTACTTGGACAACCATCTTCATCATCATGTTGTGAACAAAATTGGAGTACTTATTCCTTTATCAATTCATTAAGAAGGAATAGATTAACTCCAAAACGTGCTGAAGATTTGGTTTTTATTCATAGCAATCTTTGCGTCTTGTCAAGAAGATGTCCAGAATATTATATTGAGCGAACCAAAATGTGGGATATAGGAGGTGATGAATTTGGCTCTTTCGAAGATGTTGGCATTCTTGAGGTTGCAAATCTTTCTCTTGATAAACCAGAGATGGAAACTATACTTTTCACGGATGATGGCGGTGGTGATAGGGAAAAAGATGATGGTACTGACTGTGACGACGTTGATGATGTGGTGGTGATTAGATCAGACTAACTTGTAATTTGTTAAAGAGTCAACAAAACTTTATAAGTTTATTTTATGATTTTGAGATTAGATATTATGATTATTTCGTCTTTATTATTTTTTTAGTAACGATGAAGTTATAATGTTTATTTTAGTAACAATGTTTAGTATTTTATTTTGTTACATGATATTGCTAACTAAAACTAGAAAAATATTTTTAATATATTTTTATACATTATTTAAGTTATATTAATTATTTAAAAAATTAGTTAATTTAACGTTTCCCCAACGTTTCGTGTCCTATATATTTTAAAATCAACGTTTCCCCGTTTCCCCGTTTCGTTTCGTACCGTGTCGTGTCGCGTTTCTCATTTTGGTTTTCGTGCAACATAGGTTGGTGTGCAGCAGCTAAGGCCCTCCACGTACGCCTACAGCACCGACAACATTGCAAGGCTCCTCCAACATCATGGCCGGATGATGCGGCGGCCATCGCGAGGCTCCTCCACTGAGGCCGCCGGCAGCGACGCGACGCAATGCTGCTGCTGTAGAGTGGCAATTAATGGCTTGCTCTACTTTGGCCGCCGGTAGCTGTGGTCCCACCACCCTTGCCTTGATCTCAGCCACCACCCAGACCGGCGATCACATTGCCTATGTCGTTCTAGGCCCCGACGAGCTGCGAAGTGAGACCTAATAGAGGTGAGACCTAATTAAAAAGTCATCCTACATGTATCCATGTGATATGGAGAATGTATATTTTTTACTATTTTTAAATTGCCACGTTAGCGAAATAACGGACATACTCACGGTTTTTAGACGGCGGGATATTATATATTGGAACCAATGTTAAAGTTCTTATATATAATTGAGACCAATCAAATGATGGACCAAAATTGAAAAATTCATGAAAGTTGTGTCCATTTTCGTCTAATAACCCAAGTTATTATATCGGAAATAGTGCCCCTACCCATGACGAATTATAAGTATCGGTGCCTCATAATTTTGATATAATCAACATGTTTCATATTTTCTTTTTTTTATTTACTTTCATTTTTTTTTCTTTGAATTTAAAATTTTGAATAATTTTAAATTAATTTTTAAATATTAAATTAAAAATATATTCTATTTTATATTTATAAAGTATAAAATTATTATTAAATTATTAATATTAAATTTATAAAGTTTATTAAATTAAGTTCATGTTTGCTAGCCAACTGTGGGTAGCACTGTTGGTGGCTACATGTTGTAAGTCGCCTAGAGATCTAAGGTTTGATCCTTAGTATGGTCACCTATTGTGACTTCCTATCTTTGTTATAAAAAAAAGGTTCATGTTTGCTAATTATGGGTAGCACAGTGTTACAAAGTATAAAATTTTTAAGTACAAGTATATATATATATACACACACACACGTGAGACATAATCTACTAATCTACTAAATTTTGTTCTGATATATCATAGTAGTACTTATAATACCTCGGGAGCCAAAGAAACTATTTTAGTAAGATTCAACTGTCTCAATTCCCGAGCATCGCACCAAAAACTCGAGTTCCTTTTGGATTTCCTTCTTGATCAATGACAACCGCAACATTGTCATCATATCGTATTATCATACCTTGAGGTACTCTCGAGTGTGAGGTAACCCTCGGTTGTGAGGGTCGGTGCCTTAGCTTGTAAATCCTCTTGTAGGATACACTCAATCTTGTAAACTAGAATTTTGAAATTCTAAGCGGTGTGCTTAGGTAGTGGACTAGGCATTGAGACCGAACTACTATAAATTCATTGTGTTAGCATTGCTCTTGTGCGTGTTTGATTACTTGTTATTTATCTTGCTTCCGCTTCCTATTAAATTGTGATTGGTCTAAAGTAATCAAGAAACGATTAAAATCAAATTTAGGCTAAAGTTTTAGTTAACATACTATTCACCCCCCCCTCTAGAGTGGTCATTCAACTTGCATCATGTTGACACACCGAGGAATCGATGCTAATTCGGAGAAATACCGAGCCATCCAAGAGATGCGAAGCCCACGCAACATCAAGGAAGTACAACAACTCACGGGGAGGATGGTCGCTTTGTTCAAATTCCTCTCCAGGTCGGCCGACCGAGCCGCCCCCTTCTTTAAAATTCTAAGGATGAAACAAGACTTCCACTGGATGAAAAATATGAATAGGCTTTCGAGGAGCTCAAACACTTTCTTACCAACCCACTGGTCCTGGACAAACCACAAGAAGAAGAAACCCTCTTCCTCTACCTCATGGTCCAAGAAATCGCCCACTGCTCAGTCTTGATTCGAGAGCAGGGAAAGGATCAAAAGCTGGTCTACTTATCAATAAGGTCCTCTAGGGACCAAAAACCAGATACCAGAGGCTAGAGAAGCTTGCCTTCGCCTTGGTCATCTCGGTCTGAAGATTGATGCCATATTTCCAAAGCCACCACATCCAGGTACGTACCGAGCAGTCAATTAGACAGGAACTGGCTAAACCCAAACTCACAGGACGAATGATATTCTAGCCAGTAGAACTCTTAGAGTTCAGCATCGAATATCAGCCAGGGGGCCCATCAAAGCCCAGGCTCTGGCCGACTTCATCGTTGAATTACTGACCAAGAGAATATTTCCAAACATGTCGAAACTTGAACGCTATTCATGGATGGTGTCTCCAACGAAAATGGAAGTGGAGCAGACATCATTCTTGAGAATGACCAAGGAATCGCCCTAGAGCAGTCCTTCTAATTCCAATTCAAAGCCAGCAACAACCAAGCAGAGTATGAAGCTCTGATCGTCGAGCTAAAACTCACCCAAGAGGTGAAGGCCGGAAGCATAGTCGTAAAGAGCGACTCACATCTTGTTGTTGGACAAGTCAGCGTCACCTACCAAGCAATTAAGGGACCCCTCCCTTGAAAAGTATCTTTCACTGGTACATAGTTTAATCACTAACTTTGATAGTTGCATGATTCAACACAAATCTCGGGAAGAAAACACCGGAGCCAACATGCTATCCAAACTCACTAACACCAAAAAGCCTCAAAACAACAGGTTGGTCGTCCAACAAGTCCTCGGACATCCGAGCATCCAACCGGCCGACACCTCGATCGAGGTCCAAACAGTCAAACAAAGTACAGACTGGAGAATCCCTTACATAAATTACCTCATACGAGGTGAAATCCCGAAACACACTTTCAACCCAAGTAAATTTAAAAGAATGGCAAGCTATTATATGCTCCTTGATAATCAACTCTACAAAAGATACTCCCGACCACTCCTCAAGTGTGTCTCCCAACCCCGGGTAGCCACCATAATGGCAGAAGTCCACGACGACATCTACAGTAGCCACATCGAAGGAAGGTCCCTAGCCGCCAAAATCCTCCGGGCCGACTACTTCTGGCCAAGCATGAAGGTAGACTGCAGCCTCTACATCAAAAAATGTGACAAATGTCAAAGATTCTCTGAGGTCTCACAACTTCACCCCGAGCCACTCCACAGTTGAGACACTAGCTAGCCATTCAAAAAGTGGGGCATCGACCTCCTCATCTCATTTTAAAACGCCGGGGCAAATCAAGTTTTCGGTTGTAGCAATCGACTAATTTACCAAATGGATAGAGGCTGAACACTATCCTCAATTGTGACTCACAAAGTTTAGAAATTTGTTTGGAAAAACATCATTTGCAAGTATAGAATACCGCGCGAGTTCATCAGCGACAACGGGGAAAGTTCACGGATCGGTGATTTCGAGAGTTCTGCTTGGACCTCGGCATCGTCGAACACCCATAGACAAACGGCCTAGCTGAAGCAACCAACAAGGTCATTCTAATAGAACTAAAGAAGAAACTCGACTGGGTCAAGGGACACTGGTTGAAGAACTACCCAAGGTACTCTGGAGTTACAACACAACAACCCAATCTTCCACTTTGGAGACCCCTTACCGGGTGGTCTATGGAGTAGAGGCCATGATCCCCGTCGAGATCGCAGAGCTCAACCTCCACAGAATTACCTTCGAGATACAAGGCAACTCAAAAGCCCGACTCACTAAGCTCGATCTCATTGAACAAGAACGAGAGCTCACCAAAATCATAGAAGAAGCAATGAAACTTAAGTAGCCCAAAAATACGACAAACGTGTCAAGCCCAAAATTTTACAGAAGGGGATCTCATCCTCCAAAAGATTGAACCACAAAGAAAACCAACCGGAGAAGGTAAGCTCGCTCCAAACTGGGAATACCCCTACCAGATCACAAAGGTCCTAGGAAAGGGCGCTTACAGAATCTCCGAGCTCTCTCGACGAGAAATCCCACGATTGTAGAATGCGGCCTCTCTACGGGCATACTACAGCTAAGCTTTCACCCTTAAATTATAACGAGGCTAGAGTACTCTTTTTCCTACATGACGGTTTTCTCCCATTGGGTTTTCCCCATGAAAGGTTTTAATGAGGCTCCATCATGTGTAAACCAAGCCACTGAATCAACAAAGAGCATGTTGCAAAACAAAATAAAGCCCACCAAGGAGAAATCGTTACCATGGTAGGAGCATCTCTCCCCGAAGCAATATCCCCCGCGGAGTAAATGAGCATTGACCCGGAGTCACAGTCGAAGGTTCTCCTCCAATGGACCAAGAAAAATCCTCCTCAGCCTCAGGATTCACCAGAACACCATCTTTGACTTCCTTGAGCAAGTCCATCCCGGAAAGGTCAACGCCAGGAGAAAGGAGCTTAGCTTGTTCTATCGCCCTTTCGAAACCCTCTATATACATTGCAAGAACATGATCTTGAAGGCATCTCGCCTCATCCTCAAGGGTTTGCTTCGCCAAGTTGCACCTCCTAACCTCGGCCTTAGCTTCCTCAGCCTCGATCTTCAAATGGGAACGCTCCGCCATCGTCGCAGCAAGATCAAGGTAGACCATTTCCAATTTCGCCCGGGACATGCTTTCCACCTCCGCTATCCAGGCAACCGACTCGGAGACAATGATATTCAGGTGCACGACTTCATCAACCTTCGCCACCAAGATCCTCTCCATTTGAACCATCTTGAACCGCAACGCCTCGAGCTCTCAAGACCGCACCTCAGAATTTCTCGACGTATACTCCCTCAACCTACCCTGTTGAACTCTCGTTGACGCACCAGCTACCACCGCTATCTTCGATAACTTATCCCCCCACGAGTGAATAGGCCACTGACACCTTATGTGACGGACTTTTTGTTGTTCAAATGTTCACGCTAGAAGGGGGGTTGAATAGTGTGTAGGTTAATTCTAAGTTCAATTCAACTCTTTTTGATTTTAATCAATTTAACAACCAAACTTGAATTCTCTTGAGGTGAATGCTGCAAGTAATCAAGTAGAGAGCAATGCAAACAAACACAATGTATAGTGGTTTGGCAAACCCGTCTACTCTAGTACCTTGTCTCCTCACCAAGGATTTATAACCTTAACACTTTATAGATGTAATATTTTCCTAAGAATACGATGATGACTTAATTTTCAACTCTTTGAGAAAACCTCAACACCTATTCTCTAGCAAAACAAAACTCTACAACAACCACGAAGATGTTTACAAGCACACCTTGCAAGCTACTTCAAGAATTCGAAATAAATAACAATGAAAAACAAATTTAAAGGAGATTAAATAATAACCAAATTTGGAGAGCTCCTTTCATAGCCTTCAATTCTTCCAACACCTCAAGATGTACAGAAGAGTTGCTTTGTGAGGGTTAAAATGAGAAGACCACCAATTGAGAGATTGAAATGAAGAACTATGGCTTTTGAATCACTCTTGAAAGCTCAATCAATTGGTAATTAACTCAATGGAATAGTATAGAGAGTAGGTATGGGAGTTAAGGCTTCTATTTATAAGCCTTGAAGAGAGAGGACTATTACAGCCCGTTGCAACAGATAAATTTCTATTTGTTGCCTCCGCTAGTCGGTCCTCCGGTCGAATGTTTGTTTGACCGAACATGCGACCGGTCGTCGACCAATAGTATTATGTGGATTTTTGCTCGAACACGATTGATCACGGTTGCGGGTCGGTCGATCGACCGTTCCACCAAACCTTCGATCGAAACACTGATATCAGCTTCTTCTTTTTTCAGTTGACTTCAATTTTCGGGTCTAGTCCTGGATTTTGACTTGGGACATAGTATAGATGAGTTTGGTTGATGTCCTAGGGGCATATTACAATCATTTCTAATCCTAAACTTAGGTTTTGACTCGATAGCCTACAAAGTGTTTTAACTCGACTTTTCGCGATATTCCGAATGAACTTCGTAGGTGTATCGTTCTATCAACCCAAACCCAAAACTTAACAAATGAGTTAGTTTCATATTTGTTATCATCAAAATAGATAATAAGGCCTAGGTTGAACCCTTGGGCATGTTGTTCAAATATCCACACTAGAAAGGGGGGTTGAATAGTGTGTGAGCTAAATAATGGTTCAATTAGCTCTTTTCAATTTTAATCCCTTTAACAACCAATTTGAAGTTCTCTTGAAATAGATGCTTGACAAGTATGTAAGAGCAATTAAAAAGCAAGTCAACAACCAGTGAAAACACAATGTGTATAGTGGTTCGGCCAACCCACCTACTCTACTACCTTAGCTCATCACCAAGGATTTCTAACCCAAATACTTTATAGATATAGTGTTTTCCTAAGAATACAATGAGGACTGAAATCTCATCCATTTGAGAAAGCCTCAACACCTATTCTTCTAGCAAAAGACAGATCTACAAAGCTACCGAAGGTTAGGGGTGGCAACGGATCAGATACGGTGCAGATATCACATTATCTGTATCTGCACCACACCCCATATCTGCACATATGTATCTGCACCGCTTCAAATGCAGATATCCGCACCGCATCCATATCCGCACCATATTTAATCAAAAATATTAAAATAATATATTTAATTAAAAAATCAATAAATTACCAATTCATTGATCCATAGTTTAATATATATACTTCACATGAAATTACCATAGAGCTCTTATATATGTTAATAACTTGTATGGGCAAAATAGTAATTCAAAGACGAGGATAGGTGGTGCGAATACGATGCAGATCCACAATCATATCCGTATCCACATCGTATCCATGCGGATATAAATTTTCTAGATCTGTACCATATCCATATCCATTTTTACTTGCGGATATGGATCAGATACGGTACAGATGTGGTTTTTAGTTAGCGAATGCGGATAAAATTACCACCCCTACCAAAGGTGTTTAAATATCACACCCTACAAGATAACTTGAGAATCACAATTAAACAACTAGAAAAAAGAAGTTTAAATGAGCGAGCAAGAATGTAAATAAAACTTGAGAGCTCCTTTCTTTGCCTTCCAACACTCCAACTCCTCAAGATGGATGGTAGAAATCGATCCATGAGTTAAATCGTGAAGAACGCATTGAGAGGAATGAGAATCGTGAGAGCTAGGGCGTTGAAATCACAACTTGAAGGCTTGAATGCTTGAATGGCTAACTCAATAAAATAGTAGAGAGGGTTAGGTGAAGAGTAATGGCTCCTATTTATAAGCCATGAATTAACCCTCGGCCAATAGTCGTTGCAACATATATATTTTTGTCTGTTAACACCCGTCGGTCGATCACGTGATCGATGGGTCGGTCGACCGCTCGAGTGATCGATCACCGAGAGGCTTTGTCGATTTTGAGCCTCTGTCGGTCGGTCGATCATCGATCGACCGACCTATTGACCGGCCAATGACTAATATGATGTTTTTTGCCTAATTTTTTTATTTTTCTACCCGATATCTGTTTTCGGGTTTCGTCTTTGAATTTTGACTTGGGACATGTTACAAATAGGTTTGGTTGATATCCTAGTGGCATATTACATTCATTTCTAATTATAAACCTAGGGAGATACATGATAGCCATCGAAGTTATTTTTTGTCGATTCTTTGAGTTTTTCCAAACGAAGTTCGTAGTCGTATCGTTGTATCAACCTGAATTCAAAATTCAACAAATGAGTTAGTTTCATGTTTGTTATCATCAAAATAGAGAATGAGGCATAGGTGGAACCCTTGGGCCAACAAGGCCAACACTTTTGCCACCGCTGGCTACCGTCGCAGAAGAACGACGGCAACAGTTTCGCGACCACTGAAGTCGTCGCAGAAGACAAGCATGTAATTACATACATTTACATACTTGGAGCTCTACTTCCCAAATCTCAAAATTCTTCAAAATGAAATATTTAGTAAGTGCTTTTTTGAATTCTTCCCTATTCGTGAATATCTGTAAATTTTAAACTAGATGTCAATGTCATTCGACACAAACATGAAACTATGTTGTTTCCTATAAACAACATGTTTGAACTATTCTTTCAAATGTTGTTGGGTATAAACAACATATTTTATACAAACAACATAGTGACAATGTTGTTTTTTATAAACAACATATTTCACTTCAATATGCTGCTATATATAACAACATAGATATTTTTCAAATAAGATATTTTACTATTACATATTTGGAGTACTAAAACAAAGCATATGTTTCAAGTATTAAAGGTACTTGACCAACATTTAGTTCGACATTGCAAATAATTTAAAGAGATTCATCCACCACATATTGAGAGTCAACTAAGCTATCTTCCTCTTCACTTGTTTCTCCTTGCCGTTCAAAATCCCTACCATACGTGCTATCGTCAAATATCATCTCATAGTCATCAAACATGAATGTTTGGAAGCACTACAATGTCGAGCGTGTCTCCTTCATCATACATTTCCCTCTCCCCCTCAACTTCATCCCAAATTATTTTATCTACTCTTTCTGCCTTTACAAAATCATATTCTTCATTTAGGTCAAAATTAAAAATGGGATGTCCATCCATGCTTCTGCTAGCTTGGGTCCGGGGGTGCTTGAATATCTTAGATTGTCACCGAAACTCTCATCAAATTAATGTTTTGGCATTCTTCATTACTATTCAATGTCATTATATGACAATTTGAATCTTGTACACTAGCAAGTTAAGTTGTACTTTCAATTTGGCCATGAAAGTCGAAAAAATCATCGGGCAACGGTTCATCTTTGTCATAAATAGGAAGTTTATTACATCATTGAACATTTTAACTTCATTGAAGTAAAAAAAATATTTATTCTCACAAAATGTCATCGACTTCATTTTCATTTCTTTTATTACATGAATTTTCTATGATTTGAGGAGTTTGACCTTCACCTCCATTTTCTTTTTCAGATTCGTGAATGAATCAATACCCTATTAACCAAAAAAATGATCAAAACCCTAGAGAGTAACAAAAAAAATACAATCCACAAAGAGAATGAATTATTGATGTTGCTTACGGGGTCAACAGGGGCCGAGACGATAGGCTTTCAAAACATCTGATGATGACATAGTTTGGGGATCGTAGGGCATGATGACATAGTTTGGGGATTGTAGGGCTTCAGACAGGCTTTAAAGCTTCGTCGATCAACTGGAAGGTATGTCGGTACTCCGATTACGCTGGTTATGCTCCTAGATGCTTAGGGCTTTAACAGGGCAACACATAGTCGTTGGTATCTCGTGCTCGTTATCCAGGTAGCCAAAACAACACTTTGCCCTTCCGAAGCAGGATGTAAGGAGCAAGAAAAATGGCCGCCCAAAACAACATATACCTAATACTCAAGGCATATTCAGGTTCAAAGGAGGTTCGGGTTCATGCTCGAAGGTGGAGTTAGGTAGGAAGTAGCTAATATTCAAGTAAATAAAATCAGATCAAATCAAATCAAATTTGTCAATTAAATTCAAGTCAAATCAAATAAGATTTTGTCAAGCAAATTAATTTTTTATTGTTTAAATAATTAATTTCAGTCATCAGAGTAAGTTTTTCTTTCAATTAATTTTGAGTTTGATGGTCACATCTTATTTTTCAATTAAATTTGATGTTAATTTTAAAAATTAATTTCAAGTAAAGTCCAATTAATTTTCTCCAATATATACTCAAAATCTATCTTGTACTCAAAAGTTCAAAAAAAGAAATGTAAAATGTGACATGACTAAGTTAAGTGCAAGTCTAGTTCGACCAAATTCATCTTTGAGTTTTGGGGTGTGTTAGCTAGTACTAAAAATATGCAATAGACCATGCAACTCGATTTATCCTATGTTTGGTGCGCAAAATAAGTCACAATATAGGACAAAAATGGTAAGACACGTAGTAAAACTAATATGGTTATTGTACTATGAAAAACTATGGTACAACAGAATGAGTCGTTAGGACAAATTATTTATTTGTTCGTTATAAAATTACATGCATCTTTTTTTATTATTTACTATAATATAATATTTTTCTGATAATTTGTGCACACAAGGTGTTATAACCTAGAAAAAAATAAATAAATTAATTAAGAGAGAGGGAGGACTTGGTTGTAAATAACTTTTTTGGAGGTGCCTTTTTGCAAAAGTATCTAATCTTATTTAATTAGTCCTAAAATCTTCTTTACGCCCTCATTTTATCTTCGCTACAGCGGTTGAGGGATCGAGGTTGGAGAAGGGAGGTGGCACGCGATAGTGAGAAGACTCCGGTGAAGAACGGAGTGAGGAACAGTTTTCAAGTAGGAGTCTTGCAGTCTTCTTCCCTATTATTTTTCGATTATTTTCTGTCGTCTTTCCCATTTCTTCATTCATCGGCGGCATCAACTACAAGAGGAGTTGGAGGAGGCATTGATCGGCGGAGCCGGGGTGGAGATGATCGGAAGCGGTCGCGGGCGGTTGGATGCGACTACACCGTTGTCGTCGGTCTCAGCGTGGCAGCCACGCTACTGGCCGCGACTGCTGCAGGGAAGTCGTCGTGGCCTCCCAACCTGGAATCGGTTTTGAGAACTCTTTGTTGAACTCTTTGTTTGATTTTGTCCTTAGATTGATGTTAAACTTTTGTTTTGAGAACTCTTTGTTGCAATGTAGATTTCAGTTGTTCCTGTTGAGATTTTCTGATGTATCTTATTGTTTAGTTGTAGTTTGCGCTTCTCCTAGGTGGTGTTTCTTATTTAGGGATGAACCTAAGCGGGGCATAACACAAGAATATTTCGATCAATATATATTATCAAGTACTGTGTAAAACAAATATGGTACCAGTTCTTATCTTGTATTGCCTTATACTAGCTTGTTCTCTACTCATTTATCCTACTCTATCTAATATGCGCACCAATCAAAGTCATTGTTCATCCCTAATAGAAAGGATGTCAAATATTAGATCCCTAGCTAGCTAGGAAGGAATTGTTTCCTTATTTCCTTTTTTTTTACTTAATTATTGAAAAATCAAATATTTTTATAACAAATGTTTCGGTTAGGAACTCAATTCTAATTTCAAAACCTCTCAAGTATACACCTATAATTATAAACAAATCGAAAGATAAGCGAAAAATCTAAGTTGTTCCATCTTACATAACTTGATTCTTTTTTGGATTTAATTAATTCTTGACTGGGTTTTATGGTTAATTAAATTCGACTAACTAAATTTAAATTTCAACAAATTAAATTCTAGATCAAATAAACATGTCTAAATTCAACTAATTCTTCAAACATTGTGTTGTTTAGTTCTTATAGTCACGGGACCATCATTTGTGCCTACTGGAGGACTAAATTAAGAGTTGAATTGTAGACCCTCAATAATCAATTATAGCTTATAAAGGAACAATTTTGATTTTTTTTTATCACCCATCCTAATCTAAACAATAGAATAAGTCCAAAAATAATTTGAGGTATCAAAGGCAAGTATCCACGAGGGGACAAGAAGATGTTTAGGCCATGCAAGTAGCCATTCTTTTCTTTAAGAGGCTCAAACACTTTCATTTCGGTAAGCAACTATTAAATAATAAAACTTATATGAACAACCTGCCTATATAAATCTCTATGAACGAGTGGATATGAATTTTAAGCGACTGAACATGGGCATGTTCATGTTCATATTCATTCATTTTCTATTCATTTTCAATCGCTTAAAGTACATATTCATTTATTCATAAGTTTTTTATTGACAGTCTGCTCATAGAAATTGCACTCCAAAACTGTGAGCATAGATTTGACGACGTAGCAAGCAAGAAAAAAAATATATTGTTGGATATATAAGTGATCTTTGTCCAAAAGTTTAACCTAATAATTTGTTCATTATATTCTACATTCCTAATTAATATGTGGGCAGACAAATTGGATTGAACTAAATTGATGCTAACCTAATATATTAATTACTGTGGAGATTGTAATTCTATCTGGAAGTGAGCTTGGATGCAGATTCATGTTGCTTGTTGCTCATGCAGGCCTTCTACTTCTTTTAAGGCTTCCTGCACGTTGCTTCATTTTC
Organism: Canna indica; assembly: GCA_034359265.1. Taxonomy (NCBI): domain Eukaryota; kingdom Viridiplantae; phylum Streptophyta; class Magnoliopsida; order Zingiberales; family Cannaceae; genus Canna; species Canna indica. The sequence goes on along the minus strand of CP136890.1, from coordinate 71,103,885 downwards.
ATTCTAATGCGATACTCTATCTTTTGGGGAAACAAAAAGAGATTGTAATTCTATCATCTTACGTGGATAAGAGCTCCTTTTCCATTCAATTTGTTGATTTTTCATTTATTTATAAGATTCATGCACAATGGTGATGCTCGATTTTGATGATGAGAGTGATATTTAATTGTGATAATGAAATTGGTTGCGCCAATCTTAAAGTTACATGAATGACTTAAAAAATTAGGCGGAAATGAGTTCTTATCCACTGAGGATAATAGGCCCCACACTTCTTGTACTTACTTATGTCAATTATTAACACTAATAAAATTGAGGCATGGAACCTCCTGCTTAATTTGATTGGGTAGTCATAAACTTTTATAACTCAAGTTACTAAAAAATTCGATTTTTATTTATATTATTAACTGTTATTTTGGAGTAACCAAACCAAAAGTGTCTTTTGTAACTTAAATATTAAGAACTTAATTGTTTAAAAAGTTGCTTTTAAAATCAGAATCTTAAAAGTAATTTTTCTAGTAACATCCAAGAAATGGTTGGAGGAAGCCATTGTCTATATATAACTTGGTTCTTTCGGCAAATACCCAACTTGTTAATTTAATTGATGTCAGAATTGTCCACATTTGTCAAACAAGAAAGTTGATTATATGTATAAAGTATTGATCGCTGACAAGTGACAATCTTATCCAAACTATTAATTTATATGCTATATGCATGTATGAGAGGATGCATTATTTAGCTTTCAAAATAGTATTTATCCATGTAATTACTTTGAAATTTAAAAAGGGCTAATATTGTAGAATCCTTGAGTACACTTCGTTCAATTAATTTATATATAAAGATTGAGCTCATGGATGAGATAAGATTTATATTTTTAGTAAGGAGATGGATATAATTTTTTTTATTGCGAGTCTTAGTTACAGTTTCTCCCGGATAAAACTCTAACCATGTGTTGGCATTTAATTGGCAGGTGATGAACTCATTTCCGATGGATTCGTCATGGTTTCAGTGAGTTCTTTGTCTGAAGATGACTCAGAAGAATCCACAAGTCTCATCAATATCACAAGAAGGTAAACAAAAAAAGCAGTTTGGCTCTCTATAGAATATATAGCTGACTCGGAATTCACAAAGGGTTTAATTTACAGAATGTTTTAAATGAGAACAAGTAGAACATGTGATGACCACTACTAGAAACATCATTATAGTCGAAAAGTGGTCGGAAGTTGGTCGGAAACATTGATTTACCGACCAAATTTCGACTGGTTACCGACGCGAATATATGCGTCGGTAAAACCTTGGTCGAAACGGGTACCGACAAACTATCGACAAAAAATATTGTCGATAATTACCGACCAAAATTTTAATCGAAAAGCTGTCGATAGTTCCTCGGTAATACCGACCAAAGTTTTGTCGAAAATGTGGTCGATAATTACCGACTATTTTCCTACCATATTTTATTCGGAAAGTGGTCGGTAATTACCGACAACTTACCGACTAAATTAGGTAGTGTTTCCAACAACAGGTTCGTCGGTAATTTTCGACGACATGTTGTCGGAATTTCGTCGAAACTTTTAAGATTTTTTTTTTAAAAAAATTAGTAAACCAAAATTAAAAGACCTGTAATATTAACAATCATCACGTACAATAATAATCTAAAACTTTCAAAATATGATCCAAAATATATTATTTATCATCCATCAAAAGTATCATCCATTCAAAATATGTTTTAAAACATCTATTTTATCATCCATTCAAAATAATGAATATTCAAGTACTAACAGTATTCAAAACATTTCACACATGATCAGTCTTCATCAAGAAACTCATTGTTACCCCGCGGACCGTCGTCCTAATCATCATCATCATCATCTCCCATCGGTTGCGGACGATAGCAATCGTCATCAGAAATATGTCGAGGATGTTGAAGTTGATTAAGACGTTGATTCAACATCACTTCAAAATCCTTCTTCATGGCCGCTATGAACTGTTGGTTTTGCGCCATCTGTAGAGCTGCTTGTTGTTGCATGAGTTGGGCCATCGACTGTTGTAGCGTAAGTTGCTCCTGCTGACGCACTGACAAAACTCGCTCAACCTGCTCCTTCATACTCGTGTCGAGCTGTGTTATATGACTCCGCATCTGATCCATTTGCTCCTCCCAACTGCGAGATGACATGGGTCGATCATACTCCACATTCAAATTTATTGACATCTTCTGGTAGCTCATCCCATAAAGGCGACCCCTCTTGTTTGGACCGCCGATAGCCCTTGACCATTTATCGACATCACACTCCTGAGTGCCCGATGTAGGGATGCCTCCATCCTCGCTCTGAGATTGAGTCTCGGACTGGGAACTCTCCTGTTCATACCAATCCTACACACAAATACGAATACATTTTTATTGAAACTCAAACTAATAAATAAACAATGAAGTGATTAACTTATTTAAACATAAACTTACATAACTATGTCTTGCCCGTGGTTCAACCCAGCTACCATCAGCTTTTTTCTTATGAAAGCGAGAAAACATCTCCGCATGCATGGGTTCCCTTCCTAATTCCCGCGTCTATGTTGGTAAACATAAACAAGAGTTTAATTTAGACAATTAAATCTTTTTTTTTCAGCTAGAAAAATACACTAATGATTTAAAACATGTTATAAGATATTTACCATGCGCATTTTATGTGTGCCGAACGATATGCAACCTCCAGTGTGAAGACTACCTCCTCTTTCAGAGTTACGATTCTTCTTTCCTCTCTCCGACTTCTGCTTGTGCTTCTCAGTGGACCAAATTTGTCGGAGTCCCTCCCAAATCTCTGTCCCAATCCAATGCGGCCTCTTGTTAGATTTTCGTAGCGCACAATACATATCACTTAAACGACTACCGCCCTTTTTGTTGAATGCATGCCACATATGATCCTCGTGCATAGGCTCCCAATATACATGCTTCTGCAAGACAATAATAATAAAAAGTTAAATGCTAAATTGATATGATATATGTTACTACAATGACTATATAGTTGTTCATACCTTCCATTCACGGAATCATATCCTTCGTGTAGCCTCAGGAATTTTAGTCCAAGATTCATAGGCATCATCAAACCTATTAATGATGATAGTGGATATATGAGATGTACCAGGCTTCGATGGACAAAATCTGGCAAAAAGTGGACCCACAAGGTCATATATAATAACTGGTTGTAGGAAAACAATATAAATTTCTAAGTTCTAGCGAAAAATTTCTAAGTTGCCCATCATCACCCTCTGGCTGTAAGAAAACTTTCCTGGTATAGTTAGGTTCCTCCGGTCCAACCACTAATGAAGATGACGAAATATTTGAGACATGTGAAGGAGCAGGAGTAGATGGTGATGCACCATCTACCTGTGCCTCATGGGCCACTGGTTGCGAACCATCGCCAATGCCTGCCATATGTGGTTCCTCCGAGTCTAATAAGTTCAGTGAGAATGAAGGAACATCTGGTAGAGATCGCTGAGTGTACCCCATTGATGAAACCTATATATGGAGAAGGCATCATATAGACAATACCAAACAATCAATTATAAATACCAACTATCTAACAACACTAAAAAAAATTCAAAAAAGTATTTTTTGGTGTAAGGGTGTCAACTGGAACCAGACATACTGATTCTCTTTTGTCATCCATATTATTCTATAGATAGATTTAACTGCATATTGTTACACAGAACATTACTTAATGGATTTTCTCCAAATTGACAATATTACAACTAAGTCACATTATTGATGCGCTCACAGAAGTATCCTTTTCAGATGGGCAAAAAATAGTTGACAGCTCCTCTTATTACAATGTTGACATGATTATTATTGTTTTCTGAAAGTAAAATAGCTTAAATCTAGGACTTATCATATTTGAATTTGCATCTGAATCCGATTGCTATGCTTTGTATGATCAAATCAAAGGAACTAGTTGACTCCATGAAGCATGATGCTATATATTAGGCAAATTGTTCTAAATATAATAGTAATCTACTTTGCATTCAGTCTTTAATTAAGTCAAATTCTACATATAAAAAGCTTTTTGCACTTTAAAATAGGAAATTACTCTCCTTGTTCTTGTACATACATATAGGTATGGAAGTTTCTACTTTGAAAAGAGCACAAACTCAAACCATGTTGAAGTTGCAAATGCTAAAATCTAACTACATGCATCAAGTTTCTCCATTGATCCTTCACCTTTCCCTAGCGACCAAAGCCTACACTGATTGTCTAATAGATTAGGAAGAATGAGTGCTAAAAGACATGGTAAGTAATGTAATAATAATATTATACAGTGATGTGGCTTCTTCATCACAGAATGAGTGCTAATAGTTTCTACTTCATCACTGAACCAACAATTTCCAAAACATCACTGGTGGCTTAATTAGGTTTGTGGTGGCTTCTAGTTGGTAGTTCAGTCTTGAAGTGATATTTTCTGGAGTTGTATGCTTCTATAGGTTCTTGTTGTTAATTTTTTCATCTAATTAAACTGTCTTTTTTTAGCTAATTAATCTGTCTTCTAGTTGGTGGCTTAATTAGGTTTGTATGCTTCCATGGAATGGCTTTATATATAGACCAGTTTAAAATGTTATTCTAGCCAAATAGATCCTCCTCCTCCATGATCACTCTATCTCTATTGTCCTTCCTCCTGACCCCCTCAACTTATTACTGTGTTATGCCTCCACTCTTTGTGTTGTATTCTGAAATTGGAAAGCAGTTGCACTTTAAAATAGGAAATTACTCTCCTTGTTCTTGTACATACATATAGGTATGGAAGTTTCTACTTTGAAAAGAGCACAAACTCAAACCATGTTGAAGTTGCAAATGCTAAAATCTAACTACATGCATCAAGTTTCTCCATTGATCCTTCACCTTTCCCTAGCGACCAAAGCCTACACTGATTGTCTAATAGATTAGGAAGAATGAGTGCTAAAAGACATGGTAAGTAATGTAATAATAATATTATACAGTGATGTGGCTTCTTCATCACAGAATAAGTGCTAATAGTTTCTACTTCATCACTGAACCAACAATTTCCAAAACATCACTGGTGGCTTAATTAGGTTTGTGGTGGCTTCTAGTTGGTAGTTCAGTTTTGAAGTGATATTTTCTGGAGTTGTATGCTTTTATAGGTTCTTGTTGTTAATTTTTTCATCTAATTAAACTGTCTTTTTTTAGCTAATTAATCTGTCTTCTAGTTGGTGGCTTAATTAGGTTTGTATGCTTCCATGGAATGGCTTTATATATAGACCAGTTTAAAATGTTATTCTAGCCAAATAGATCCTCCTCCTCCATGATCACTCTATCTCTATTGTTCTTCCTCCTGACCCCCTCAACTTATTACTGTGTTATGCCTCTACTCTTTGTGTTGTATTCTGAAATTGGAAAGCAGTTATGTACATGTACTTCAATGCATGATATACAAATGTTCCAGAGTCCACACATTTTATTACCTTTAAGTATAAAAATAGGTAAAATAGAAATCAGATCATATGGTTACAATTTCAATTTCCCGAGTAAATTCCTTAAGCAGTTTCATACCCACTATTCTAAAATTACCAAGTATGAAATGGAGCAATTTTACCATCCATTTCCTGCTCATTGTACAGATTTGCTATCAGTCTATCCTTCACAATCATGTAAGCTGGATTCCTGAGTACTAAATCAAAGCCCTCATTGACATTCTCATTTAATGCAGTTGGTATCATCATGCCCAATCTTCACTTGATGACCTGTAGAACACTGGTTGATAACTAAATCGAAATGGCCCTGAAACCCTGTCACTTCCCAGTTGAAAGACTTCCTATTAGAGTTAATGAACACTGGTTGATACCTAATGTTGAAGATCAGAATTTCATCCTCTATAGAGGTGTTTCACCAGACATTCTAATGCTTGATGGATTAGGGCACTTGCAGGTAATTCTAGATATCCTTAGCTAAGCAACTTTTTTATAGGTCCTTTGCTGCATATATTAAGGCCAATACATATTAGTGGTGTTAGGGGAGGCAGAAGAAGGTAAAAAAGAAGCTTGATTAGAAACAATAAAAAGAAAATTAATAAAAGACCCTATAATTATGTGATGATATTAATCTTGGTAAGATGCACAAGTCTTACCCCAGAAGAACAGAACATAAATGATATCAGTCATACCTGCGAGGCATGTTGTTGAGAGCATGTAGAACGTAGAAGATTTTCATAACTCGGTATTAAACTCGTTAGAACACCAAAATCAATATTATTCAAATCTGGTAATGGCTGCGGTGATGGAAAGGCTAAAAGATTTCTAACAGGGGCTGAAACACTTGGAAAGGTACGTCGTCCCTCAGGTGGTACAACACCTCTACCATGCTCTTGGGAATTATTGCTGGTTGATTTTCCATGTTTGCGAGCAATGCCACCCCTAACTGTTGGGGGCTTATATGGGGGATGACGAGGTGGATCGGCAGACATCTGCACATAACATAATCAGGATTAATAATGTGTCATGTATAACATAAATAATTTTAATGCTTACATATTAAAGCTGTCAATTACAATTCATATTTCAATATAGTAAAGAAAACAAAGTAATTCTTCTAAGCCTCACCATTGTTTTCACCATCACTAACTTCTAAGCCTCCCACATCATTATCATTCATATTATCCTCGTCAACATCATATAACTCTGTCATTTGTACATCTTCTAAAATATTGTTATCATCAATCAAAGGCTCGACAATTTCATCGTCAATTACTGGTCTAATATTTAGTTGCTCATCATTTTGATATGCTACTTCCAATGAATCTTCAATTTCAACTCGACCACTTGCTTTGGTTTTAATGACAACCCACCATTGCTCTTTGTTCTTAATATGACCGGGGTATGGAACATAGTACACTTGTCGTACTTGATGTGCAACGATGAATGGATCGTACTTTGCATACTTTCGGTTGTGCTTAACCTCAATAATCCTAAACTCCGGATGAACTGTACGTGTCCCCTGTCCCGGGGTAGGATCGAACCACTCACATATAAATAAGACAACTTGCTTCATAGGGAGACCGGGGTATTCTAATTTTACAATCTCCTTCAAAATCCCATAGAAGTCATCCTCGCCGCCTTCCCCATTCATGCCTTTAACCCAAACGCCACTATTGACTGTCTTCTTACCTTCACTCCATGCTTGTGTGTGAAATTTATAGCCATTAACAAAAAACTTTTGCCATGTCTTAACCTCTTGATTGGAACCCAGAGCCAAGTCTTTCAATAATTCATTAGTGATTTCATCACTTGAATCATGGACCTAGCATATTAGACGTTAAGTTGTTAGATATTTTAATGTGGGGATAATTTGTAATTAAAGGTCAAGGCACTTACATAACTCTTGAACCAATCTGCAAATTCTAGATTCACCATTTCATTTGCATTTTCTGGACCAATGTTCTTGAAGTTAAGGAAATGGCTACGAGTAGTAACAAAAAATTCTGTTAAAAATCAACATAATATAGATTTTAAATAAAGTTTTTGGGAGTTTGTTTAACTTACTCATAAAATATTTGCACTTCCTCACAATTTAGTAAGACGTGTAGATGTGCAGCTTTTTGCTCAACGTCATCCAACAACCTAGTCGAACATGCTCCTGATGGCCTCCCAGGTTTATTGAAAATCGATAAGGTTGCTGAATTTGAGCTATTTAATCCACCGTCATCATTTCGGGCAACTCTCGTTCTTGCAGTTGGGACATGTGATTCAAAGTAGAACGAGCAAAAAGTAGTAGTTTCGCGACGAACATATGCCTCACATATTGATCCCTCAACTTGAGCTTTCTGCTTCACGGTTCTCTTGACCTTTCCAAGAAACCTGACATGGACATATATGCACGACTATGTTATGTTAATGATATTCGCAACATTTAATTATTGAACAATGTTAAACTCATTTACCTCTCGAACGGGTACATCCACCTAAATTGTACGGGTCCTCCATTTCGTGCCTCATGTATCAAATGTACTGGCAAGTGCTCCATAACATCAAAGAAACCCGGGGGGGAAATTTTCTCCAACTTGCACAAAATAATTGGAATGTTCTTTTCCATTTTATCCAATTCATCGATTGTTAGAGTCGTAGAACACAAGTCCTTGAAAAATTGACTCAACTGAGCTAGGGGCTTCCAAATGTGTTCTGGTAATTCTCTAAATGCAACAGGCAACAACTGTTCCATGAAAACGTGACAACATCTTTTCGTCGGAAATTATGGTCGATAAATTCAAATTTTCTTGTAGTGGACAGCCGAAAGGGAAATTGCATGAATTTATAGTAACATCAGATATTTGTGTTAAGCAAGGCAAAGCCTGGTGCGTAATTATGAATACAATTAATAGTTGAACAAGAGAAAACACACACGGAAATACATAAATTTAACTGATGAATCCACTATCTTTTCTAGGTTGGAGTTTTAACAAAGGAGGTTATATCAGCTTGATAATATACGAGTACAAAAGGACAGATATGACCTTCATAAAACGCAATTGAAATTTTTTTATTTATTAAAAAGACTTGTATTAATAGTAAGAGTTGATGAATACAACTTAGCAGGAAGAGAGAGAATATACAAAATAAAGACAAAAAAAAAAGGGGTACAAGGATGTACAAAAAAGATAAGATTTGCTCCTTCGATTGCTAGCTCCACAAAAGCTTTGCTACAATCTTTGAAAATGCGGTTGTTTCTTTCACGTCAAATCTTACTTTTTGGATCATACTTGCCAATAACTTGTGCTGAATTTTTGTAAATAACTTCTTATGTACCCGGCCCCAAGGTGTAAATTTAAGTGGAAAGGATGGAAGTTGATAAAGAATGAGCAAGTGCTTCCACCCCCAATTTGAGTAAAGAGCAATCCGAGAAGAGATGATCATGTGATTCATCTTCTGTCTGGCACAAAACACACTTTGGATCAACCTGTAAATTCCATCTGAGTAATCTATCTTTTGTTGGTAAGCTCCATTTTAAGGCAAGCCTGAAGAAAATTGAAATTAGGCTCCGCACTGACCACCTATGGTGTTTCAATTTCTTTTCCCAAAGCAAGTTGATGCTCCAAGTTCTTTATTTCCTTGTATCACAGAGTGATGCTGTAATATGTTGTAAGTTGATGCTAGAGCAACAGCGCGTACAAAGTCGATATTGGTAGGGCATGACTTGAGGTGAGACGCTTGCACTTTGGAAATCTTTTTATTTATGAGTTAAATTATGTGTTAATTAAGTCGGAGTTAGGTTCAAGTTGAGTTTGAGGTCGCAACCGGGGCTTGAATCGTACTTGTATTGATCAAGTTGGATCAACTTAAGTGCATGGGGGTATAATGGTAATTGGGCATTAATATATATATATATGCCACCTGGGACCGTACGGCTCCAAGGAGAAGCCGCATGCGACCCAAGGAGGCGGGTGGAGAGGGAGGAGTCAGAGAAGAAATCGGCTGGGGATCGGAGGCTTTGTCGGATCAGATTTGACGTGAGGCTTCAACGTCGCCTTGTCTTCCCTTAAATCCGGTTTTAGGTGAGTGGTTCTTCCCTAAAGAATCCCTAGATTTGCTATTTGGGGATGCTGATATATGTTGAGAATTTTGGATGCGATTCCGAGTCGTTTTCTTGTGAGTAGATAATCCTTCATGCTTGTATGTTACTTCAAGTTGTTTGTAGGGCGACTCTTTGAGGTTTGGAGGGGGCGGCAGCCCTAGGGCATGCCCCCAAACCTAGGGAGGGCCGGCCCTAGCATAGGAAAGTTGGTATTGATGTTTAGTAATTGTTCCTTATTTATTTACTGTTTAATTTCGAAAATTTCATGAATTATAGCATGCTAGAACTTCAATTTTCATTATGGCCTAGAGTGGTCGTGTAACCCTACGAGTATAGGGTACCCTTAAGGGTAAATATATGAGTTTTCCCTTGATTAAATATTGTCATTATGTTGTGCTCAATTTATTAAAGTGAATATTTTGTTTATACTGAAATTGCTTCATGTATGCTGGAAATTTATAGAGTATGCTGAAATTATAAATTGTTCTTGTCGAAAATAGTATTATGTGTTGTAATATGCTACTGTAATATATCGATCTTTAAGTAAGCAACATTATGTGAACATTGAGCACCATATGAAGACTTGATCGGTTGTGTTCAAATAGTAATCGGACTATTCAAGTTGGCTGGAAATTTTGTATTGTTTATTGAATGAGTCGAGTCGCGAGCCGGGACGACCCCCCTTGGCTTGTGGTGGTTGTAATGGTTTAACCTTATGAACAGTAGGTTATCTAGACACTTCTATGTTTGGGATGAGGGTATAAGCCATCGAGTGAAAATTAAGGAAAGTGACCCGTAGAGGGCTAAAATTCTGGCTACGGACCAAATTTCTGCAAGACCTGGGAAAGCAAGAAAACTAAGGACTTTAGGTCGTTTCACTAAATCCGAAAACCCTTGGACAGATGTGGTATTCTTTTTCATTGTTCGCGAATTTCCGTAAGTTCGAATGAGACTTCGAACGATGAGTTTTGTGGTGGGAAGATACGTTGTGTGGAAACTGCTCGATAAGACATAGCATTTCACTACACGACGACCGCCACTGATGTTAGGTTCTTGAATAGGAAATTAGTAAGGCAAATTATTGAGGAGATAGTGGAGGGTAACCCGACGGAGAATAATTTAATTGGGCCCGAGTGAGCTGAGCGGGTGCCCCTATTGTGCACCAAGAAAGGTGAACTAAGCCGTATTTACCTGAGTAATTTACCTCGTTATAAGTGTACAATTTATTCCCTTAATGAACATGGTTTTGGATGTACATGTGATGGCCGAGTGGTGCGCATCGCGCACGAGTTGATATTGGGCCGGATTAGGCCGAGTGGTGCGCATCGCGCACAAGTTGATATGGGGCCGGATTGGGCCGAATGGTGCGTATCGTGCATAAGTTGATATTGGGCTGGATTGGGCTGAGTCGTGCGCATCGCGCACGAATTGATATTGGACCGGATTGGGCCGAGTGGTGTGCATCGCACAAGAGTGATTCTGGGTCGAGACATATGTTAGTGAGCCACGCCGACGACTGACCCGAGTGGCATGGGTCGGAGGGCCTTTCCCAACCGAGTTGTGGGCACTGAGACTAGAGGGCCTTCCTAGCTCAGTGAGCCCCGAGATAGGAAGTTCACTAGGATGGCTAGCCTAGCAAGCAACCTGTGAATTGTAGACGGGTAACTTGAAATGGATTCCAAATGGGTCGGGTCAGGCCGTAGGGTGTGCGTAGCACATGAGGTTACTGATGCAAATCGTTACATGATTTATATCTATTATATGAACACAAAGTTAATTATTGCATTTATTTATTTATATGGTTTGGCTTGGTGATGGTTGAGATGGTCACTCACTGGGTTCTTTGAACTCACCATTCTTTTCTGGATAATGTTTTGCAGAGCGTGATCATTGAGGTATGGCGCGGCTAGTGGCGACAGACTCCGGTGGCGGTCTCGTGAAACCCGTTGGTGTAGTCGAGTCATGTTGAGTTTGAGTTTTTTTCTAAGACACGAAGTATATCTGTGACATGTAGTTCTTTTGACATGTGAACTTATGAACTTATGTAGTATTGACATTAGTACTTGATTATGTAGCTTATACTTGAGTGGGTACTGAGTTGCTACTTATATAAATAAATGTGTGTTATGGTATCCTGAGTTGTGTATAATGTATGGTTGATGTAGTTGCATGGTATAGGCTTTGGAGTGTCTGTCCGCACATTGGCCGGTCAAGTGACCCGATTTTGGGGCGTGACAAATGCAATTCAACAATGATTTCTTAAAAAAACACGATAAAAGTTTCGATATTACACGGATTTAGCTCTCTCGAAATCACTTGTTTGCTTTAAGTACTCATGTTGGATCCTCAATGTGGAATTTGAAACCCCAGCATGTCATAAGTCTGCAATTTATGAGTCTGCAATTTATGCTTTGGTGAACAAGATTTAGAATGGCCAATTGTGGATAGCATAGTTGTGGCAACATGTTGAACATTGCTTAGAGATCTAGGGTTCAAACCCTAGTATGATCACCTATTGTGATTTTTTATCTTTGTTAAAAAAAATATGATTTAGAATGATTTATTTTTGACAATGAATTGAGATAAAATGACTAAAATGTTCTTCTAAAATATAATAAATTATATTCTAATTTATTCTAATTAATAACTACATAATAAAAACTATTATTTATCTTATTTTTGTAAAAAATGAATCTTCAAAAATAATTGTTAAAATAATATTTAATAATAAAATAATAATATCTATTTAAGATATGCAATTACTAAAATTAATTTAATTTTTATATTCTTATGTAATATTATAAATATTAAAGGACAATATAGAAAAATATCATAAAGAATAGATATAGAATACTATTCCTTGAGTTGATATAAGAAATAATATTCCTCATTCACGGAGAGTAGTATTCTTGTCTATTCCTTAGGTTCATGTATTCCTTGTCAATAAGTTGCAACTAAAGAAGGGGACAAATGGAGCATAAAGAATAGTATTTTATTCTCCATCTATTCCATCCAACCAAATGCTACCTCATGGTTAAACATTGAGCAATACACATACAGTTGTAGTAGTGTTACAACAGAGGTTCTAGTCATCTCTCCGAAGCTTGAATTGTTAAGAAAGTCGTAACAATTAGATCATAAGTCGTAACAATTACACATACAGGACAATTAGATCACACCAAGAGTTCCAGCAACAAGTGGTAGAAACCTTGGACCAGCACATAAAGATTTTTTTCATAAACTAGTACAACCATGTAAAGTGAATGCCTCCTTGTGAGAACTCAATATATATATCTCAAACATCCAAATGAATTACAAAACTTCCATCGCCAAAAATGGACAACAAATGAAATTCTCAAATGGAAAAAATTTTCAATGAATCATTCAAAAGGACTACTACTGGCTGCAAAATGCAGTACCACCGAACCAATTCAAAATGCTGGTTGGTAAAAAGGAATTGTTTTGCTATTTGATTTTGAGGCACTTGATGAGGACCTTTGTGAACTGTTCGTACATATGTTTCTTCAAGTACTTTTCTTGCACCTTTTCCCTCCCAAGCTTTCCCATGTTGTCTCTTGCTGTTGGATTACTCAACAGATAGTGAATATTCTGGGCCAGAACTTCTACTCCTTGACGCCCGACAGGGTGGAGAAGGCCGGTCACATTGTGCTCGACAATTTCCCTGGTACCCCCAGCATCAGTTCCAAGCACCTGCTCCAGAGGCACGAAGAAACTTCCTTACCAGAGTGAATAAAATGTAGACCTTACATTTTGCATCTTGATATAGGATATCTAATTGCTGATGAGCATCTCTTTTGGCAGCAAAGTGATTGCTTTTGCTTTTCATTTCAATGGTAAGTGAACTGATGAAATTGGAAGAAAATTTGAGATTGCTACTAGCTTATCTTTCCTAGATCCAGAAAAAGGAATCTAGCATAATTTTTTTCTATACCCAATGGATCAAGTGCCACCAACACTTCCTGATTTGAAGTTGATTACAAGATATAATATCATCTCTATCACTGTTTAGCAGCACTGCAAAGCAGCACCGTTGACTTCACAAGCTACCAAATTATGCTGCATTAGGGTCTTCAGTCCTGAATATATGAAAATTGCTTAAGGCATGTCTTATTGTCTTGCCTTACAATGGCCTCATAAAAGGGTGGGTAAATAGTTCAAGTGTTCAACAAGGATTTGATGTGAGTTTACTTGACATATTCTGGAAATTAAAAATCTTGATTTCTTCTGAGTACCTTAACTTGACATAATGGTTTTTATTACTTAACTACATGTATATACATTCAATTTAAGAGACAAAATAATGGCGGTGATCAATTTTTTAAGGTAATATTAACGAGGATGTCAAGTGAAAATACCGGCAAGCCAAAAGCCATAGCTTCAACTGTTACCCTCCCAAATGTTTCTCCAATTCCCTATGTACAAATTACACATTGTCAAACAATTATCTCAAAATCGGCAAAGTGAGACAAAGTTAAAAAAGTTAACAGTAAATAATAAAAGCAATAAATATAGTGCATTGAGTTACAAAAAACACAAGAAATGAGGTGTAAAGATCCATCTATTTGAAGCAGTCACAACAACCTTGGAGTTAAATCAAATAATACTGAAAAATTAGTATTTCCGACATTCCTATGTATGTTCCCATATAACAAAACTAAGCCACTTATCCTACACGAAATCCAGAATAGTGGAAGGAGTAAGCTATTGTCAGAGTTCTTAGTTTGCAGCCTTGTTCTGGGTCTCCCACAGTTGGGATTAAGGCTGGTTGATTCCCAATCCGAGTCAAAAACTTCCTCAGCACCAAGCCGAAGAAGGTCTTTGTCTTTCTTCTTGCCTATTTTGGCTCTTGGTGATGATCGGCACAAGGAAAAAAAAGAAGAGAAGAGAGAAAGAGAATAGAAACTCGAATTGGAAATTTTCTTCCTGGATCTGTCCCAACCGACTACGACTTAACATTTTAAACCATTTCCCACTTGCAATGAGAAATGACTATTTTACCCTTCAAACAGTACAATGAGTAAACAATGCTAAACCATGCAAATAAACCAGCTGAATCCCTATCTTCTTCTACTTTTCCTTCCATTTACCATGTTCAAACCTTTTGTAAACCTTTAATTCTGGATTCCTAACAGCCATTAGCACATAAATTGAGAGATTTGACAGCATACAAAAACCTGTATTTGATGTAGTTTGATTGATCACCTTTGTATAATAGCATATTCAGAGTCAGAAGGTTTTTAAAAAGATCAAGAAGAGGAAACATGTGTTGGATGTTTCTTAGGTTATAGAAAAATAGCAACAACTAAACCATCTTTAACTGTTGACATCTAAAAACTAAGATTTCAAATGATATCAGAAAGGAAGATTAGCAGAATAGTGATAAAACCATTTCACCACATATAGTCAGAAGAATATAATTGTCAAGAATGAAATTTTGTTCTAGAATCTTTGTATCAGTTACCAGAGATGCTAAATGAGTACACATATAGCAGATAGAAATGGAGAACTAGATAAGTTGTCCATGGAAGTATAATCAAGAGAAACATAGATGATTTAGACAGTATACCCATGCCATATATACAAGTATTACCAAATTTCTAGTGAAGTTATATCAGAAGATACATGAATATATGAGCAAAAAGACAATAGTGCCATGGTAAACAATCATCATAATGAAGTACAATCAGTGTTATTAACCTGTGCATTTATGACATAAACATCTGCTGCAGCATAGAGTGAAGCAACGCGTGTAGTTGTTGGAGTCCACAAGACTAGATTTGGCAAGGTTGTATGTTGAGATAAAAATCTAAGGATTGCTTTTATGTAAATTACTTTGTTGCTCTTAGACCCAAGTGAACCTATCAAAACTTTAAGGTGCTGTTCCACTTGGTCCTTACTTTCTGTCAGCAAATTCCTTAGTTTGTGATGATGTCCCCCGATCATACTCTCAGAAGTGTGATTGCTTAAGGAATCCGTATTAGCTAATTTTGAATGTTCTCTTCTCATTATCTTAGAAGTTGCACTCGTAGTGTCACCCTCATTAATTGACCATAAGATGCTGCTAGAATTTCGATCAACATTTTTGCCTGTTTTGTTTTGATAAGTAACTTCTGACAAATTCTCCACAAATGTCTCATTTTTTTCAAACTCTTTCAGGGAAACATTATGTTCAGCCACCAAAAGAACTGATTCGAGAAACAAATGCTGACCTTTGGTAGGGTTTATACTACTCAAAGACATCACAAGCATATCATTATCACGCAGACCCATCTCTTTCCTAACAGCAGCTCTTAGCATATTTCTTTTCGCTAGCATGTTTTCTGCACTGAATGCTGGAGTATTCAGGGAACATGGAATGCCAGCTACAAAGGCCAATTCATCGTTGACAGAGAGAGGAACTATCATAGGTTGTATATTTAACTGAATATGTTCTTCTTCACACCAAGATAACCATTGGTTAGATTGCAATCTAGACAGGAAAGTGAGCATCTTCACCCTGCTAAGCATATTCTTTGATCGTTCAAAGTATTCTCGTCGGTTCTCCATGATCCACCAAACTATTTGACTTGATCCAGATGGAAAATGTGCAAGATATTGCTCTGTAAAAAGAAGGTGGAGTGCCCAAAGTAAGAATACGAATATAGATTTGTTCATAAAATTACTATACTTGAGGCACATACACATTGCATATGCATTGGAATTAGTGAAGAAGTATCAACTAATTAGTGAAATATTTTTGTAACTGGGTGGACAGTAGCAACATCAACTAGTGATACTTAAGTTGTGACACATACATAATATCTTTATCTTTTAGCAAACATACACATATATTTGGGAAAAAAATTGTAAAGGAAAACATGCAAACAACTAAATTAAGGACAACTTAAGAACTTAATGCATAATGTATTGTCCTACTAATAAACCAAAGAAAAAAATTTGACTGTCCTGACCTATCCAGGATGAACAAACAGCTGATCCAGCTATAATAAGATCAGCTTTAATGGCAGTCTTGAAGCTGACTTGTGCTCTGTCTTTAAGTACTCTAATTCCTCTTCTATCAAGTTCTGTAATTAGCCCACCTTTCATGCTTAGAACGACAGCAGAGACAGTGCCACCACAGCTCAGAAGCTCTGTTCCCAGTTCCATCATTGACAGTGGGGCTCCTGTCATTGACAGTTCATGAAATATCAACACAAATGTCCGTGACTGGACAACACGAGCAAATGCAGATTTTCTATCACAACCACCCCTCCCTTTTTCAGAACTCCATCCAAGAATGCTATCCTCTGTGTTGCCAAATGGCCCTACAATCAATCCATATGAAGTATTCTTTTTTGGTATCATCCCTTCCTCCATCTCCCCAGTTCTGCTCTCCACTGTCATGCTCCTTGGCCTGCTTGAAGCCCGCCTACGTCTTGATCTTCTACTGAGCTTCTTGGTGGGTTGCTTGGATGAGATAACTGCTTCTTTCTTAATTAGAGTACCATTCAGCTTGTTTGAAGAAAACTTCTTTCCATCTGATACTGTGAGATTCTTAACTGAAGCAGTGGTTATATTTTCAGTTTTTTTTGTGTCAACCAATTTGTTAGAACTACCTGCCTCGATCTTATATCCAATATGGTCTTTTTTCTGGTGCTCACCATGAGCCCACTTGGATTGCACATGGAAACCAACATAAGCCCATATGATTATAAGCATCAACCATAGCACCACACGGTTGCTTCGGATGAACTGGAAACTGCCAGAGATGACCTTAGATTCCCTTCTAAGAGTTTTATCAGAATGCAACCTTCGAGAGGGAGGGGAATTCCTAGGACTAGACCTACCGGGCAAAGTGGACTTTGAATTTCCTGATGTTCGAACCATCAGCTGCCTCACAGCATTTCCATGTATATCTGCTTTATTATTGTCTTCCTCCATATGCAAAGTTACTCCTTAAACATAATCAAACTAACAATCTTATATTTACCAGATCTGCAGTTATCACCACCAAAACTTTAGCTTACACTGGCAAAGTCAGTATACGACAACATTTGGAGCCATTTTAGATAAATCTTTAGCTGCCCCAAGTTAAATGCAGCAAAGCTAACTCAGACATAAATAAGAAGCCCTAAAGTCAAAACATAGATGAGCAAATCAATACATTAATCCTGCAATTTGAAGTCCAAGATATGGCATTTTCGATTCAGGCAATAACTCCTCATAAAACCCTAAACACCACCATAAAAAAAATAAAAATCGCACGAGCTCAAAGAAGCTCTTGTCTACAACAAGGCTAATCGGGGAGGGAAACATGAACTGACATCTTTTACTCGAGATCAAGAAGTAAGTGGCGGAGAGATAGAAAAACGTAGCAATGCCCAAAAAATAGGATCAGCCGAGGCCAACAAGAAGCTCGGATCAGCTGCGAGAAATCGACAAAGCAAACTGGGAACCTGATACCAAAACGAGAACAAGAAGTTGAAGTAGAGGAGCTCAATAACGGATTTGCTGAAGTCTCTCTACTGTGGACTGTGGGGAATGGACGACCTCCGAACTCGAGAAGAGAGATGCGGGGTGAACCAAATAGAGAAATCGCAGGCCGCGACGGGGAAGAGATATGAGAGCTGGAGACATCATGGAGAAGACGAGGTTTAAGTAGGCAATACTTTAGCTACCCACGAAACTACCCACTGGAACACCCTAGTCAACCGCAAAAGCTGTTGCCTGTCGGCATACCAATATCAACTCATTTGGTAATGGAAGGATAGCATCATTTGGGTGTCCCTGTGGGTCCATTTTCGGGTCAACATCATTTATCTTTTAAAAAGACTTCTTTCTCTGAAGTCAAAAGGATCCCGAACTGTTCGTTACACGTGATTTGCACGTGATATGAAATTTAGTGGGTCAATTTTATATTTTTGCTTCATACTTTGGTACATAAAATGCCATTTTTACTTTTGAAATTTATTTTTTACTTTAGTCCTAAAATTTGAAGAAAAATATATTCTCTCGAGTTCATTTTGATTCTTAATTTAATCATAAATATAATTAATTTCATTGTTATTCAAAATTTATTAATTAATGTATTTCCTATATTAAATGAATAGCGATGTCCCTAAAATAAAATATGATTTCTGCTTATTCTCAAAAGCAGATTAAGCAATCGATATTTCCCAAAAGCCGAACGGGTTTCAAAAAATTCCAATGATACCCACACTGCCACATAATGGGGTTAAGCAATTAACCCCATTGATAGTGTTAACCATGTTAACAGCATTAACCCTGACCCATTACTTGCATGTAATAAGGTTAACTAGTTTCACATCCGCCCTTGAGTTTCGAAGGACGGTACAAATTCTCAATTTGATATCACGCTCATGTCCGCCCAATCCCATTGCACTGAGAAAACAACTGCTCACTCCACCCTACTCATTTGATCTTTCGCCCTTCAAGTCGACAACAACTCGTTCTTCCTTCATCGCAACATCATATTTGGAACACAACAGGTTAGTAGCTTGGAGGTCCAAAATTTAGAATGCATTTTAAACAGTTTTGAAGGATTGTTGGCCATCGATTTATGTTCTTATTTTGAAATAGCTTGAAGGTCCATATCTTATAATGCATTTTTAATAGTTTTTGTTGGCTTTAGATTTTCAACCTTAGCCTTAATCTCGATCTTGATGGTTTTGATGATAACAAACATGGAACTAATGATTTCATTCAGAATATCTTTCAGGTTCAATATCGACTAGCGTTCGATGTCCTCGATCGGATAAATTAGAGAAATCACGAAATCGGAAGGACATTGATCGTCACGTTTGGATTCGTCGCGGAAGTTTCTCGAAGATCGACGAGTGCACCCAAGTCGCTTGGATGAGTCCAAAGATCAAGTCAAAAGCTCTCCAAGATGATGCTCATTGAAAGCCGGAACCCGGAAACGAAGCGCGGAAGAAAAAGGCTAAAGGAAACAATCTCAGCCAAGGTTCGGTCGACCGGGCGGTCGACCGACTGTAGGTAAAAAGGGGCAGTAGCCCTAGCGATTGACCGGACTGAGGCAAGCTACAGACGCTGCTTGCGTCGGTCGACCGAAGAAAGAAAATGCAAGATTCTTGCGTCAGGCGGTCGACCGAGCGATCGACCGAATAACGACAGAATTTGCCCGAAGCTGGCGGTCGACCGACCTGCTGAATGCCGCAACACGAGATCGCGTCGATCGATCGACGGGTCAACCGAAGATCGCAGATCACGCGATCCGTGTCTGGCGGTCAACCAGTTGATCGACCGACCACAAGGAAAACAGAAGCGGTCGATCGGCGCTTCGATCGGCGCTCTACAACGGATAGTTTTCTATCCGTCGAGTGTCGTTTCTTTACCAGGGTATAAATATACCCTGATATAAATTTTTTACTAACTTCCTTCACTCCTATAGATTTTTATTGTGCATTTAAAAGGAGATTAAAGCCTTCAAAGAGATTGTTTGGAGCGCGCGATGCTTTCTGTCGAGTTCTTCTACAAGTGCACAAGCTCTGCTCCTCAACTCGCGTGTTGATTCAAGCTCCACTCTTGACGAGTTGAAGTATTGAAGGATTGCAAAAGAGCACGAATACTTGGTTTATTTTAAGCTCTTTTCAATTATAATTTTATATGTTATTTGAACTATTTTTTTATTTGTGCGTGTGAAGACCAAGTGTTTGGTCTGTTGGGTGAAAGTGGTATCCTTGGTGTAAAAGGAGTAAAGCCACTTGTGTAAACGTAGTTGTTACTAGGATTAGTTTAGTTGTCCCTTAGGGTTGAGGTGGAAAAAGATTCTCGATAAGAATGCGGTGACTTTCGGGTGTGGAAGTGCCTTAGGTCGAGAGTGCATCTCTTCGGTGAAAAGTTCTCGTGTGTAAGGGAAACATAAACTAATTTAGTAAAACTAGTTTGAAAATTCTAAGCGGTGTGCTTAGGTAGTGGAGTAGGCATTGGGGTCGAACCACTATAAATTCTGTGTTTGCGTTGATTTCTTGTTTTCTTTAATTGCTTAATTATTTATCGCTTCCGCATTCATTCATCGAATTGAAAATTGCCTAATCGAGTTAAGTAAACGATTAAAATTAGATTTAGGCTAATAGATTTAGTAAACACACTATTCATCCCCCCTCTAGTGTCGCCATTTCGCCAACAATTGGTATCAGAGCGGGTTCGTAGCTTGAGATTTCACCATCTCGTCTACACCTAGTCTCGATCTTGAAATGGCTCTAGAGTCAATAGCATCTAGACCTCCTAGATTCGATGAATCAAACTTTGGTCTATGGAAATCTAGGATGTACACATTCCTGAAGACTAAAGGTTTTGGTGTATTTAACATGTTACATTGGGAATTTATTGAACCTAAGGTTGATATGCATGCATGGAGTGAAATGGACAAGAAAATGTTTAAGTATAATGGAGATGCCATGAATTGCATACTTTGCACATTACCAAATGGCATACTAGAAAAGGTCATGCATTGCTCTTCGGCTTTTGATTTATGGGCCTCGTTAAATGTTTTATATGATTATGCCAAAACTAAAGAAATTGGCACTTTTGATGAAGGTGGTGATGACAGTGGTCACTCACCTACTACTAATCTTAGTTTTGATGCCCATAGTGCTTCTAATCAAAGGAGCAATTCTAAAAGCCGAAAACGAAAGATGAAATGTTATGCTTGCAAAGAAAAGAGGCATGTGAAGAAAAATTGCCCAAGCATGAAGAACAAAGCAAGGAAGAGGTCAAGTGCTTCCACCTCCACCTCTCACTCATTTGAAACACCCTCTAGCAATGACTATGAAACTACTTCAAAAGGTTGCCTCATGAGTACCAATGATGAGGTACACTTTTTACCTTCTAGTCATAATAATAAAAATATTAGTACTAGCTCTTCTAGTTCATTCAATATGCCATATGAAGAACTAGTTGATGAATGTCAAAAATTGCATGCCTTACTTGTTAGAAAAGACAAAAAAAAGAAAGATTGAAAAAGGAAAACGTGATGCTTAATTCTCATTTGCATGAATCCAAACTAGAAAATGAAAAATTAAAATCTAAGTCATTTGATTCATGCCATGATAATGTAGAACTTGAGCTTAAGGATTTGAAGCTCAAAAATAACAATTTAGAATAAGAGAATTGCATGTTAAAATCTCAATTATATGCATTACATAAATCTATGAATGAGTTGAAAAATGAGATGTTGATCTTAAGTAAAAAGGTCAATGCTTCTTCTTTTAATTCTAAACATCAAAATGTCTCATTTAGGAAACCTCAAAAAGGGAATGAAAATGTTCATCATCATTCCCATGCTAAGCATTTTACCATTAAACCTCATGCTCAAAAGAAAAATGATTCATCTAAGAATGCACATGCTCATCATGCCTCTCATGTCATGCATTCTACCATTAGACCTCATAATTATGAGAAGATGAATGAGGTTTCTAAGAATGCTCATACTCATCGTGTTTCATATGACAAGCATTCTAAAAATAAATCTCATGTCCATAATAAAAATGAAAAGAAGAAATTTAATGAACATTATTTTTGTTGTGGTATTTATGGTCATGCAATTCATGATTGTGCATTCAAGAAAAATCCAAGTGTAGTTAAGACACTTTGGATTCCTAGGCCAACTCACCCCAATGACCCAAAGTCATTTGGGTACCAAAAGTCTCATGTTCTTTTATAGGGAGAGCTACCACACAAGGGTGAGATGAAGGTAGTTGATTGAAGTTGCTTGAGGATTCAAAAATTGAACCATCTCAAAGTTGCAACTTCAAGTCACTTAGATGCCTATGGTAAATTTGGCATCAAACACTTTTGTATCATCTCCTTACTTTGACTTGTTTTATTTAAGTTGGAGTCATAATACATGTCTAATTGAGTTGTTTTCCCCGCTCTTGCAAAAGAGTTTGTTTCAAAAATGTTTTTGATTTTTTGATTTCCTGATCTCTTCGGAGACCGCGGTGGTCTGTAATAGGCCTAAGCGACCTTACGATTTTAAATCGTAGGCTACTTGTGGCTCTCGGTTTTCAACCAATAGAAAGGGTTGGAGATCTTATGTTTCAAATATTTTATATTTTGAAATCTCTTGATTCATTTTGTTATCATGAATATTTATATCAAATGAATCCATGCTATTTAGTAAAGTGGAATTTGATAAATGATACTTGATTTTTCTCTTCACTATTTAGTTTGATAGCTTGCAAGTAGATTTAATTTCATTGTCTACTTAAGATGTATACTTGCAAGTTATAAGGTTTTAGGAAGGCTAATTAGGAAGAAAAAAGATTAGTTTGGCAAATTATCATGAATTAGGTATAACTTTAATTAATTCAAAATCTTAGTGTTATACCTCATTGTTTAAGCTAAAATCATGTCTCTATGCTCATGACTTGAATTGCATGCAAATCCTTGATTTCTCGTGAGTAGGTAGAACTTTAGCACTTAGGCAAAATTCATCAAATGAAACTTGCTCTAGGTTGGTATTCATTATTAGAGACCTTCTTGTAAGTCCAAACTAGTTTAACATAGGTAGAGATCTTATTCTTTAAATGTTTCACAATTTAAGATCGATCTCTTAGATTCATTTTGAAATCATGGTATCCATCTTAAAAATGAATCTTCACTATCTAGCATAGGTTAAGTTATTCTAATGAAAACTTGTATTAAACCTTGCTATTTAGTTCGTTAGCTTGCTAGTTGACATATTATTTTATTATGATACTAATGATGTCTACTTGCAAGTTATGAAAGTAAATGAAGATAATGTTATCTAAAAGTAAATGAAAAATGAAATGAAAAAGTTGGGCAAATTTTCAAAAAAAAAGGTATGATTTTGATTTTGCAAAAATCTTTGAAAAAAGAAATTGAATTTTCATGTTTAATGATGTCTCTATATACTTATGATTGATGTTGCATGATATATGTTTGAATTTTCATGAGTAGGAAAAATCTTGATAAATTAGCTCATTTCATGATATCTTGATATTTATGAAATTGAACTAGGTTAAAATTATTCCTTAGAGACTTCATGTTAAGTTAAAATTTGGTGAACATGTTTAAGATACACATATCACATAAGTCTAGAAAGTTAAAATTGAATATTCATGTCTAGATGAACAATGTGATATCTATATCACTTTAGGGGACTTAAACTTGAAAAGCTTGGTCCAAATCAACAAACCACAATTGGTATCAGTTGACTTGGATATTTTATTTTAAGTCCAAATCCTCATAAACATGTTTAGGAATAAGTATGACATGTTTTCATGCTCTTAGAGTGAAAATTCTTATGGATATAGATAAAATGACAATTGAGGTTAATTCATGAAAATCTCTTTTGAACCTTGTTGACCTAAAGGTCTTATTTTCAATTCATATTTGAGAAACATGTTTAGATCTACTCATGTTAGGTATTCATAGGATTAAACTTGAAAAATCATGAGTAAATGTTAAGATTGAAACTTAGCAAGTTTCATTAAAACTAGTTTAGGTTTGAATGAAACCATGCTAGGTTGATATCTTGACTTAAGGACAAAATTTTCATTTCAAACTTGACTTATACTCTTTACAAGACCATCATGTGGTGTCATGAAAGTTTGAATGAAAATTGAAAAAGTTTTAAGAAAAATTAAAATTTATAAAAATACCATTTCAATCTACATTTAGTATAAATTTCAGTTATTTTTAGTAAAATCTAGAAAAATCTTTTTTAGGTGATTCTTGAAACTACACATTCATTGAAAATCTAGTTTCTTAAGTAAAAATTTCAAAACATTTCATCAAGAAACTAATTTATAATGAACTTTTGAAGTTGAATTTCAAAACTCAAAGTATCATCCTTAATTGAAATATCAATCTTTTATACTTTGATTTTTCTTCAAAAATCTTCTATAAAAACTCATGTACACCATTTGGATTCTAATTCTAATATCATTCACACATTTTCATGAGTAAAATCATTTCTAGGAATGATTTTGATATTTTGAGTGATAGCTAAGATCCATTTGTTTATTTGAAAATAATATAGGATGAAAAATTGACTTTGATTTTTAAATTCATTTTGAGTTCAAATTTGATACATGCATTTCAAATGTCTATTCAATAATTGGTATCAAAATTTTCATCCCACAATTGGTATCGAAATGAGCATTCTATATTTGGTATCAAAAATCGTCATCCAAAAATTGGTACCAAATTTTTTATTGAAAATATGGTTTATGTATAAATTTAAAAGTTTAATTTTTGAAAATTTGAAGTATAGGTCGACCTAAGTCAACAAAATACCTTAAAAAATTTCATCTTAAGCACTAACTTGATTAATAGACTTACAATATCTCATGTTTGATGTCTTGATGCATAAATATGAGAAAACATGAGTAGATAGCAAAATTTGAGACTTAGCATTTTTCATGCTTTCATTCTTATTTCAAATGAAAACATGCTAAGTTCATAATTTGGATTCAATGACATTAGGTTCTATTCAAACTTGATAATTTTTGAGTTAAAATAACCATATCTTGGTTCTTTGAAAGTTTGAATAAAATTTAAAAATATCATGAAAAAGATACGAGCACATTCATACTTGAGTGCATACATGCTTTACTTTTGAATTGTATCTATTTTTTCTTCTATCATGTATGAATTTTATTTTCATATCAAATATTGTTTTCCAACCCTTTGATTGAAACTTTCATGTTTTATGTTAAATACTTTCTTGGGTCTCATCTCCCTAAAAAATTAATTGTGCTTCATCCCTTTAAGTAGATAGCCTCTCTTGCCCTTTTTGATTGATGTCAAAAGGGGGAGAAGAGTATGGATAAAGGGGGAGAAGAGTATAGGTCAAAAAGGGGATATGTGTATAAGAAAAAGAGGGAGAAAAATATAGGAAATCCATGCATATAGATAGGGGGAGTTTATCTTATAGATATGCATGTTGATAGGGGGAGAAATCCCTAAGTTGATATCCTTATGCTTTAATGTTATATTTTCTTAAGAATGTTTGTCATCATCAAAAAGGGGGAGATTGTTGGCTTTAGGTTTTCAACCTTAGCCCTAATCTCGATCTTGATGGTTTTGATGATAACAAACATGGAACTAATGATTTCATTCAGAATAACTTTCAGGTTCTATACCGACTAGCGTTCAATGTCCTCGATCGAATAAATCGGAGAAATCATAAAATCGGAAGGACATTGATCGTCGTGCTAGGGTTTGTCGCGAAAGTTTCTCGAAGATCGACGAGTACACCCAAGTTGCTTGGATGAGTCCAAAGATCAAGTCAAAAGCTCTTCAAGATGATGATTGTTGAAAGCCGGAACCCGAAAATGAAGCGCGAAAGAAAAAGGCTGAAGGAAACAATCTCAGCCAAGGTTCGGTCAACCGGGCAGTCGACCGATTATAGATAAAAAGGGGCAGTAACGCTAGCGGTCGACCGAACTGAGGCTAGCTACAGACGCAGCTTGCGTCGGTCGACCGAAGAAAGAAAATGCAAGATTCTTGCGTCGGGCGGTTGACCGAATCACGACAAAATCTGGCCGAAGCTGGCGGTCGACCAATCAGTCGACCGACCTGTTGAATGCCACAACGCGAGATCACGTCGGTCGACCGATGGGTCGATCGAAGATCGCGGATCACGCGATCCGCATCTGGCGATCGACCAGTCGGTCGACCGACCACAGGGAAAATAGAAGCGGTCGAACGATCGGTCGATCGGCGCTTCGACCGGCGCTCTACAACGAATAGTTTTCTATCCGTTGAGTGTCGTTTCTTCACCAAGGTATAAATATACCCTAATATAAATCTTTTACTAACTTCCTTCACTCCTATAGATTTTTATTGAGCATGTAAAAGGAGATTAAAGCCTTCAAAGAGATTGTTTGGAGCGCGCGCTGCTTTCTGTCGAGTTCTTCTACAAGTGCACAAGCTCTGCTCCTCAACTCGCGTGTTGATTCAAGCTCCACTCTTGATGAGTTGAAGGATTGAAGGATTGCAAAAGAGCACGAATACTTGGTTTATTTTAAGCTCTTTTCAATTGTAATTTTATATGTTATTTGAACTATTTTTTTATTTGTGCGTGTGAAGACCAAGTGTTTGGTCTATTGGGTGAAAGTGGTATCATTGGTGTAGAAGGAGTAAAGCCACTTGTGTAAACGTAGTTGTTACTAGGATTAGTTTAGTTGTCCCTTAGGGTTGAGTTGGAAGAGGACTCTCGATAAGAAGGCGGTGACTTCCGGGTGTGGAAGTGCCTTAGGTCGAGAGTGCATCTCTTCGGTGAAAAGTCCTCGTGTGTAAGGGAAACATAAACTAATTTAGTAAAACTAGTTTGGAAATCTTAAGTGGGGTGTTTAGGTAGTGAAGTAGGCATGGGGCCGAACCACTATAAATTTTGTGTTTGCGTTGATTTCTTGTTTGCTTTAATTGCTTAATTATTTATCGCTTCCGCATGCATTCATCGAATTGCAAATTGCCTAATCGAGTTAAGTAAACGATTAAAATTGGATTTAGGCTAAAAGATTTAGTAAATATACTATTCATCCCCCTCTAGCGTCGTCATTTCGCCAATAATTTTGTCCTCTACTCTCCACCCTGCTCGTTTGATCTTATGTCCTTCAAGATGCTTGCTATTCGTAGCTTGAAGGTCCACAACAAAGAATGAATTTAGGGGAAAGTTTTGATGAAGCTGTTTAAATGATTTGAGAATGCATTTGAAATCTGAAATTGTCTGTTTAAACAGTGAAACTATTTAAATGGCACTAAAATTATTTAAATAATTTAAACAATTTCAGTTTGGTACTTGTACACCTAATTCTCACTCATCTAAGTAGTGAAACTAATTGCATTCATTAAATTTAAATTTCTTTGATTTTTTGATGATTTTAGAAGGTATTTTCAAGCTGATATGTCCTATTTAAAAAACTTTCAATGGAACTATTTAAATGACACTGAAATTATTTAAATGACTTCAACTCTTGATCTGCCACTTGTCATTTTTATTGATCCAAGTGAGTAAACTAGAATTTATGTAATTTTTTGGAGATTTTAGAAAGTATTTTCAAACTAAAATGGCATATTTAAATACTCTCACTAAAATTGTTTAAATAACACTGAAATTGTTTAAATGGCTTCAACTTTTTTGATCTGCCACTTGTTCATGTTCAACATGATTGGTCCAAGGTGTGGACCTAATTGCATTGAGTAAATTACAATTCCTGTTAATTGTTTTTGGTGATTTTAGAAGGAATTTTCAAGCTAAAATGACACATTTAAATAGTTTGAGTCAAACTGTTTAAATGGTACTTAAACTGTTTAAATGACTTCAACTCTTTTGATCTTTCACTTGTTCACGTTCATTTTGACTAATCCAAGGTATGGACATAATTTCACTAAGCAAATTACAATTTTTATGATTTTTTTGATAATTTTAGAAGGTATTTCCAAGCTGATATATATTGGTTATTTAAACAGTGTCACTGGAACTATTGGAATTGCACTGAAACTGTTTGAATGGCTTCAACTCTTTTGACATGCCACTTGTCCAAACTTAATATGACTGATCCAAGGTGTGGACATAATTGCATTGAGTATATTACAATTTATGTGATTTTTTGATGATTTTAAAATGAATTTCCAAGCTAAAATGACCTATTTAAATAATTTGACTGAAACTTTTTAAATGGCACTGGAACTTTTTAATTGGCTCCAATTAAATTGCTATGTCACTTGTTCACACTAATTCTCACTGATCCAATAATGTTTTCAACATTTTCGGTGGAAGTCTTCTTGTATAATGAAAAACACCAATAACCATGAGGTTCAGTAGATTGATGCAAGTGTTTCTGCCTAAGGATCGGAGTAGTTCGGTCCAACTTGGTGTCTCTCCTAGTCAGGTGCAACTCCGACAGTGGGGGACCTACAAATGACACTCTAACGCTAAATTTAGTAGGACTCCAAGGTAGAGGTAATGAAAATGGAACTTATGTTACCCGAGGTGACTCGTGTCTATATTTATTACAGTTGGAGGTGTTGACGTCGCTCGACAATTTGATGGGGTTATTGCTCAGAATGGGTCGAGGCTGATCCCGAAGATAGCAGGCATGTAATTGCGTATCCCTCGTGATAAGGAAAGACATGGATGTCCTTGTATGGCCGGGTGGAGCCCTCGGGCGAAGCCATTCGATCTAGCTCGAGTCATGTTCAAGAGTATGGCTGGGTGGAACCGCCTGGTCTCGACTTGATTTGGGTTGTGGGGCACTGCTGGGTCTAATTTGACTGGGCCCAATAGTACTAGTCCAGTCCATAGCCCCCGAGCTTAGTCGAAGTTTGGAGGACTACGTGTTGAGCTCTATGTAGAGTTGGCTTTCCGACTTCAGTTTTTTTTCGACTTCGAGGAATTTCTGGAAATATTTTTTCGTGCTGTGTCTAGCCATCGTAGAGGCCGAGTTGTGTTGAGTGACCATAGAGGCCGAGCTATGTTGAGTGACCATAGAGGTCGGGCAGGAGTAAGCGACCATAGAGGCCAAGTTATGTCAAACGATCGTAGAGGCCGAGCTGTGTCAAACTACCATAGAGGCTGAGTTGGAGCAAGCAATCGTAGAGGTCGAGCTTGACTCCTAGGTAAGCGTGTGGCAACCTTATCTCGACTTGGAGTGAATCCGATAGGCATATCTTTATCGTGTTATTTTTACGTCTTTTCGACTTTTGTGCCTAGCATGACGGCTTGAT
This sequence comes from Canna indica, assembly GCA_034359265.1. NCBI lineage: Eukaryota > Viridiplantae > Streptophyta > Magnoliopsida > Zingiberales > Cannaceae > Canna > Canna indica. The sequence continues at coordinate 71,074,580 of CP136890.1, read as the reverse complement.
AACTAGGATCTCCTTCTCTTGCATGGCGGCTTTTGATTGACGCTTGCCTCCTAATTCATGGCGGAGAAAATGTCCACTCGTATCTTGAGGGTTTTTAAGGAACCATCACTTACTGAGCTGGTCGACTGGGATTTAATGACGACATCATTGTTGGTCGTTTGATGGAGAGGTTGTCATTCCTCGGCCTATAAAGTGGCCCTTCCTTTCCTGTTTCGAATTTTTCTCGCACTTTTGGTATTCGGTGTTTGTTCTTCGGAGGTTTTCGTTGGCGACACCTTCGTTGATTACCTTCGTCGTCTGTCGTTACTTTTTCTCTGGTGAGTCTTTTGATTGTCTACTTTAGTTTTTCTGGTATGCATTTGAGATGTCTTCATTGCTGGAGGTGCCAAACATTCGTGCTCAATTGGTAGAGATACGGAGGAGTGCTCCGAGCAGGAAGGGGAAGAACTCGCTAGTGGGTAGTTTGCTGAAGGCCATGAGGGCTTCGGGATCTCGAACTCCAAAAGTTTCGAGGGTTCTAGTCCTGGAGGCGGCTAAATCGCTAGCGCCTTCAGACTCTCCAACTCCCCCTTATTCGCCTTTGAGGCATCGGAAAAGGGCTAAACGTACTAGTGGAAACTTACCTCCTTGGGTGGCTACGCGTTCAACGGGCGATGAATCCATGTCGTCAGAGGTGGCAGAGGTGGATGGCGTTCCACTAAGAATTCGGCAGCCGGTTACAACCCCACACGAGGGCAAACGTATCCGTTTCAGCGGCCAAACAGACTTTCTTGAGGGAGTGGACCCATGGGAGTTTATCCAGTTTCAGATATCGAGTCTAATGAGCAAACTAAGGGAGTCCATGTCAAGGGAATCTGAGGTTCGATCTCGAGAGGTTAAACCATTGAAGCTCAAGATGGTCGAAGTGGAAAAGGCCTTAGAGGCAAAAATTAATGAGGTCGCGCGCTTGAATGTTGTTGTCTCTGAGTATGCTGCTCGAATAAAGAAGGTGGAAAGCAAGTCCAGAGCAGAGCTGGAAATGCTTAACTTTTAACTACATAAAGCGGCGGTGGAAGGTTCTCGTCTGAAGATCGAGGCTGAAGAAGCCAAGGCGGAAAGGTACAAGTTGGTAAATCAGAACCTTGAGGATGAGATGAAATGCCTACAAGATGCTGCCCTTACGATGTATGAGGGGTTTGAAAGAGCGATAGAGCATGCTAAGTTCTTTGCTCCTGAGGTTGACTTTTCTAGAGTCGACCTTCTCAAGGAAGTAAGGGATGGTGTCCTGGTGAATCCCAAGGTTGAGGAGGAGTTTTCTTGGTCGCTTGGAGAGGGATCTTCAGGTGCAACTCCAGGGCAATGCTCATTTTCTCCAATGGACGATAATGCTCTAGGGAAGGGTGCTCCTACCATGTCCGCCGAGGCTGATGTGACCCCTCTACAGTAAGTGTTAGAATATTTTGGTAGCCCATGTGTGGGCCAGCTCGATAACTATTAGTCGTGAATTGTTTCCCTTTTAAGGGATGCTGAAGTATTTGACAATTGCTCATTCGTGGCCTTATGTTTAGGCCTTTGAGCTTTTATTTATGCATGTTTCCTTGGTAACTTTTTTCGTTGAAGGGTATTTCCCCATGCCAATAGTGTTTAGCCTTTTTCGAAAAGAAATTATTTTCTTGAGGTCATGCCTCATGTAGTGGCATTTTGGGATTATCTCGGAGGTCTAGGTAGTAGCGATAGCGTCGAATGACGGCTAACTTATAACGGCGTGATGACTGAGAAGTCAGGTTGGTTTAGAGCAAGATTTTAGCCATGTAAGGGTTCTGAAATGAGAGGAAGTGGCTCTGGTGGCCAAGGACCAAGCTTGCGGAGGAGCGTAAGGCAGGACCATGCACGATATATCATGTAAGGGTTTTAAGGCCATAAGTAGTGGCGCGATGCCCATTGAGTCATGCAAGTGAAAATCGAATCCTGGTCGTATAAGGGTTTTGAGGTCAGAAGTAGCGGCTCGGCGGGCTGAGGACCGTACCCGGGGGGTTCAAGATGACCTCACCGAGGAGCGTAAGGTAGGACCGCACGCGAGAGTTCATGTAAGGGCTCTGAAGCCGGAAGTAGTGGCGTGATAGCCATCGACCCTGGCTGGTGAAAATCAAAATCTGGTCATGTAAGGGCTCTGAGACCGAAAGTAGTGGCACGATGACCAATGAGCCAAGCTAGTGAAAATTGAATCATGGTCGTGTAAGGGTTCTGAGGCCAGAAGTAGCAGCTCGGGGGGCCGAGGACCACACTCGGGGGGTTCAAGCCGAGCTCACCGAGGAGCGTAAGGCAAGACCGTGCACGAGGGGTCATGTAAGGGCTCTAAGGCCGAAAGTAGCGGATCTGGGGGCCGAGGACCACACTCGGGGGGTTCAAGTCGAGCTTACCGAGGAGCGTAAGGCACGATTGTGCATGAGGGGTCATGTAAGGGCTTTGAGACTAGAAGTAGCGACTCTAGGGGTCGAGGACCGCACTGTTGGCATTAGGTTTTCAACCTTAGCCTTAATCTCGGTCATGATGGTTTTGATGATAACAAACATGGAACTAATGATTTCATTGAGAATATGTTTTAGGTTCCATATCATTAGCGTTCGATGTCCTCGGTCGGAAAAATCGAAGAAAATGATAAATCGTAAGGATATTGATCATCGCGTTCGGGTTCGTTGCAAAGTTTCCCGAAGATCGACGAGTGCACCAAAGTCGCTTGGACGAGTCCAAAGATCAAGTCAAAAGCTCCCCAAGATGATGCTCATTGAAAGCCGGAACCCGAAAACGTAGCACGGAAGAAATAGGCTGAAGAAATAACATTCAGCCTAGGTTCGGTCGACCGATCGACTGACCAACTGAAGGTAAAGAAAGTAGCAGAGCTACTTCGGTCGACCGATGGAAGCCCAAAACGACCCGTCGATCGACTGACCTACTAATTCCCACGATGCAAGATCGCGTCGGTCGACCGACGGGTCGACTGGATGGTGAAAGAATTGGATCGAGGCTGTCGGTCGACCAATCGATCGACCGACCTACGTATAAGCCGAAGATGCAATCGCTTCGGTTGACCGACGGGTCAACTGAAGATCACGGATCGCGCGATCTGCGTCTGGCGATCGACCGACCACAGGAAAAAAATGAGCGGTCGAAGGATCGATCGACCGATGCTTCGACCGGCGGCTGTAACGGATAGATTTTTATTCGTTGAACAGCCGTTGCTTCACGAGGGTATAAATATAACCTCATATGATTGTTTTAAGGCTTCTTCCTTGATTCCCACAGTTATTATTGAGCATCTAAAAGGAAGATTCGAGCCTTCCAAGTGATTGATTGAAGCACGCCTATTCCTCTATCGGGTTCATTCTTCAAGCGCCAACTGCTGGCTCAACTCGAGTTCTGATCAAGCTCATCCTTGACGAGTTGAAGGAGCCAAAGGCTTGTAAAGAAGCTTTTATTATTGGTTTATCCTTAAGCTCTTTTGATTAACTAAATCTTTTCTGTTATTTAAACTGTTTTATCTGTGCGTGTGAAGACCAGGTGGTTGGTCTTGTGTGTGAAGTGGTATCCTTGGTATAGAAGGAGTAAAGCCACTTGTGTAATTAAACGTAGTTGTTACTAGGATTAGTTTAGTTGTCCCTTGGGGTTGAGGTGGGATAAGTGCTCTCGACAAGAAGGCGGAGACTTCCGGGTGTGGAAGTACCTTAGGTCAAGAGTGAGACTTTTCGGTGAAAAGTCCTCGTGTATAAGGGAAACTCAAATTAATCTAGTAAAACTAGTTTGAAAATCCTAAGCGGGGTGCTTAGGTAGTGGAGTAGGCATTGGGGCCGAACCAATAAATTGCGTGTTTGCCTTGTTTGATTTCTTGCTTGTGTTTAATTGCTTTATATTGCTTCCGCATCTAATCGTCAAATCATGAATTGCCTAATCGTCTTAAGTAAACGTTTAAAATTGGATTTAGGCTAATTAAATTAGTCAACACACTATTCACCCCTCCTCTAGTATCGCCATTTCGACCAACACGCAGTTGGGGGTTCAAGCCGAGCTCGCCGAGGAGCGTAAGGTAGGACCGCGGGCGAGGGGTCGTGTAAGGGCTCCGAGTTTGGAAGTAGCAGCTCTAGGGGCCGAGGACCACATGCACTTTGGAGTTCACCCCGACCTCGCCCGGGAGCATAATGTAGGATTGCGCATGAGGGGTCATGTAAGGGCTCTAGGGCCGGAAGTAGCGACTCTAGGGGCCGAGAACCACACTCTGGAGTTCAAGTCGAGCTCGCTGAGGAGCGTAAGGCAGGACCATGCGCGAGGGGTCATTTAAGGGCTCTGAGGTCGAAAGTAATGGCTTTGGGGCTGAGGACCGCATTCGGGGGGTTCAAGCCGAGCTCGTCGAGGAGCGTTGGGTAGGACCGTGCGCGATGGGTCATGTATGGGCTCTAAGGCCGAATGTAATGGCTCTGGAACCGAGGACTGCACTCGAGGGGTTCTAGCCGAGCTCGCCAAGGAGCATAGGGCAGGACCGCGCGCGAGGGGTCATGTAAGGGCTTTGAGGCCGAAAGTAGTGGCGTAATCGCCAACGAGCCAGGCTGGTGAAAACTGAATCATGGTTGCGTAAGGGCTCTGAGGTCGAAAGTAGCGGCTTTGGAGGCCGAGGACTGCACTCAGGGGTTCAAGCCAAGCTCGCCGAGAAGCATAAGGCAGAACCGCGCGCGTGAGATTGTGTAACAACTCTGAGGCATGAAGTAGTGGCGCGATGACCAACGAGCCAAGCTAGTGAAAACTGAATCCTGGTCACGTAAGAACTCTAAGGCAGGAAGTAGCGGCTCTGGGGGCCAAGGACTACACTAGGGAGTTCAAGCCGAGCTTGTTGAGGAGCGTCAGGTAGAATCGTGTGCGAGGGGTCGTGTAAGTTTCGAGTAGTAGAGTATTCGTTGGAGCAACGAGATGGCCATAGAATTCATGAGGTTACATAGAAATGTGATTTTATTAAATACTAAAAGGAAATGATGCGTACAGAAAAGTGCTCTATTTGAGCTTTATTTGTGCCCGATGGGGCAATTTGCGCACGACTTGAGTTGTCGTTTAAGCGTCGGGTTGGGGTCGTTTTCGTGTATCTCGACCTGGGTCTTGCTCGAAGATTCTTGTCGGTTGTTCGCCAAGTGTTATGGAAGGTGCTTGGTTTGGCGAGCTATTAGGTTCTTTCGTTGGCTCGACCATCCTTTTCCGATTTGTTATAGCATTGTCCTAACTTAGTAAAAGGAAAGTTTTATAGAACAGTGGTTAGACCAATCATGCTATATGGGAGCGAGTGTTGAGCAACTATTAAAAGAAGACCGTTTTAAATGGTTTGGACGTGTACTGCGGAGACCCCGAGTGTCCCCGTTCGAAAATATAATAGTTTAGCAATAGAAGGTAGGAAGAATGATAGATGTATACCTAAGATTACATAGAAATAAATAATGTCTAAGGATCTACAGTTACTAGATATTGAGGCGGATCTAGCCTTGAACAAAGGGATATGGAGATAGAGAATCTATATAGCTTACCCCGTCTAGTATGGAGTTGAGGCTTAGTTATTGTTGGTCTTCAATTTCCAACAATCCTTAAATTTAAATTTCCACCCTTCAGGATATTAGGTGTGAGCAAAATTTATCAATTAATCAAAAAAATCGATTAACCGACGGAATCGAAACTGAATTTTCCGAATAAATTTCGGTTCGGTTAACAGTTAAAAACATTTAAGTTTTCGATTTTCAGTTTGATTCAGTAAATTAACCAATTGGTTCGGTTAACTATCGAATTAACCGAATACTAATATATGTTAAATAAAATAAAAATATATATCACAGTGGTTTGCCACTAGTGATTAAGAGGACTTGCTTTTAACCTATCAACTTGGGTTTGAAACTTAGTAAGTTATTATTTCTAGTTTTATTTTATTTATAGCTACAGATATAGATTTGGTTAGTGATATTTAGATCAATAATATGGTTTGCTTTAGTTGTTAAGGTGTTGTATGTTTAGTTCATTGACCAAAGTTCAAATCTTGATAAAAAAAAAATTACCATGTTTTTGGTAAATTCGGTAAATTAATTGAACCGAACCAAAAAAATCGAATTAATCGAATTTTTTCGGTTCGGTAAACAGTTAACAAATTCGGTTAATCAAATTTTCAGTTTGGTTAATTAACTGAACCGATCAATGCTCACCCCTACGGGATATCTGTATTCCACTCTACTAAGAATAAAATCTCATTATATTTATTTTTAAAAAAATGGCATATAGGATTTCTCAAATCCTATTCACCCTCCAAATTTGGCGAAACAAACATACACTTACAGTTCGTATATCATATATGAAAGCTTATCATGCACTTCAAATATATCTTCTCTCTATTGATGAAGACTCTGATGAATGTTACAAAGATTTAAAAATCTATGACAATGAAATGACAGTTAAATTGCCCAGATGTTTTGTAACATGTCATTTTCGATAGATATTTTAGGCTTTTAGAGCAATACTTATGATTCATTATATTTATTGATGTGACGCCTTGAGAGGAAAATATTCTAGAATGCTTATAATAATAACTCTATTGATGCTTAAAATAAACATTTTTTACTAGTATTTGTAGTGACTAAGATTGAAAAAAAAAAAAAAACAAAGACATGTGGAAACAATTTTTGAAAGAATTAGCCAATTGTATTCCTAATTTTAAAGGTTTGATTGTTATGAGTGATATAAAGTATTATAGCAGTCGTCAAAACAATTTTTCCGCGTGACCTAGCAAATAACCTATCGTAAGCGTGCATTACCACTCCTCCCTTGCCTTGTCTACTACTGTTATGTTCACCTTCAGTTTTCACTACATAAAAGAGCAATGTAAATGTTGAAATTTAATGAAGGCTGCACATTACAACCGTTTGTAACGACTAGTTCATAACTATTACTAAATTTGGTCATTAATATTTTAGATTCAAAACACTCCAAGTACTGAGCGATCTTCAAATGACTAACATAATAATTCTCACTAGAAAGACTTTAGCTAAGCTCTAAATTAAAACCACGGCCAAGGCTTCAAATGACTCAGCAAATTTTATATTGTGAAGCTTCTAGTGAAAATGTCTCTCCTTCAGCAGATTACATTCTAACAATGCATGGCCGAGTTTAAACTATACAAAATCATCTCATTACTAATATGTTTTACACAACATGTCCTATAAAAAAATGGTAAGTAACAGGAATAGTCTTTCTCCAGAGATAGTTTCCTTGAGACTTGCTTGAAGGATAACACAGCCTTTGCACATGATTGGATATAAAAGTTGCAACTTAAGGAGAAGAAACTAGAAGCAAAGATGAGAGATTAAAATCCTAGAATGCAATCTTGAAGACGCTTATCATGTGGATCCCCCCTTTCTCCTTCTGCTAGTTGTCTTCCTGGCTGTAAAAGGAGTGCCTGCTGCAACTTCATTGGTCTTACTCTGATGCTCATTCACAGGTTCCTGCTTCTCCATGCTGATCTGCCTCCTCAACCTTAGTATCTCGCCCTTTGCGGATGATAAGTCTTCTTCAAGCTTCTTAGCCCTCTTCTCTAAATTCTCTCTCTCACTTCCAAGCCTCATAATGAGGTTCTGAGCATCTTCAATATTTTCCCTGGCTTCTTTTGCGGCATTCTTTTGGTCCACAAGAGACTTAAACAACATTTCTTTCTCTGCTTCAAGGCTGGCACTTCTTGAATTACTGCTGTCTAGTTCCCTGGAGAGCAATAATGCATTCTTATTCATCTCATCAAGTGACTTGGTAGCCTCATCCAGATCTGCTTCAAGCATTTTCCGTGCTTCCGAGTCCCTTTGCATTTGTTTCCTCAAAACCTCAAGTTCATTATTCAAAATGGAAACAATTTTCCGTTCTTCTTTCACCTCATTGGCAGTAGCTTCAAGTTTCTTATATGTTTCCACTAATTCCTTCTTCAAGTTCTCCTGTTCCTCCATCGCATCTTTCAATTCTTTGGATGTGATATCAAGATCTTCTTTTGTTCTCCTTAGGGCCTCCTTAACTGTGACTAACTCATCTGCGAGTAGTTTTGAACTAGACTTAGCTTCTTCAACTGTGCTAGTTAACAGTGTCTCCATTTCATTGTAACCATCTTGAATCTCTGAGATCTCAGACATAAGTTTCTCATATGAAATTTTATACTCATCCAGTTGCTTGGATAGATTTGAAGCTTCAAGTTTAGAATCTCTGGATGCTTCTTGGGCAGCCTGCAGCTCATCTTTCAATTTTTTCACACTATTCATTTCACTTTCTAGCAATGCTTTGACTTCATCCTTTTCTTTTCTCAGCTCAGTGATAACTCTAGTAGTGTTCCTTTCTTTCTCTAATGCAAACTCAAGCTTTTTTTCAATATCATGAAGTTGGTCATCTTTCTCAGATATCAGTTCAGCATCAATGGCTGCTCTTCTATCAGAAGACGATTTCAGATCATTGTAATCTTTAATAAGATCTTGAACTCTTTGCAAAGCACCATCTTTTTCTGAGTTTAACAACTGAATCTCTTTATTTAAAGAATCAATTGAAGATATCTTTGAACTTAATTCAGCTCTAACTCCAACCATCTCCTCTTTCAATTGTTCAATAGTTGAATTTGCAGCAACAAGCTCCTCCTTTAAGTGTTCAACATTGGAGGACAACTTCTCACATGCTGATTCTTTTTCAGTAAGCAACGATTTGAGGCTTTCAATGTTCTTCTCCTTGTCACTTATCTCCAAGCTAAGCAGACTTACTCGATCTTGTAGAACATCCAAACTATCTACCTTATCTCTAAGTTTGGCTTCAAGTTTTTTTTTATCTGCAAAAGTTTGTGCAATGCTGCTCTCAAGATGACCTATACGTCCTTGTAGCTCCTCAATTTGTTTTCTTTCATTTTCTACCTCTTGACGCAAGGCTGCTGCAGTCTGATTTGCAGATGCTAGTTTATTTAGTAGAGAAGATTCTTCTTCTTTAAACTTTCTCATTTGCTTCTTTGTCTCTTCCTGTTCCTTTCTTAACATCTTCTCATAGTTTTCCTTCAGTGAAGACATTGCTGCCTCCTTTCCAGTCAGCTTGCTTTTTATCTGCATTGAGAATTATATTACATAGCAAAAAATATTTCTGACTATGTAAATATGGTTTCCAGAATTTCCAATACTTTGCAGAATTAGGATGTTCATTCCTGTTATTATTTTATATATATTACAAAATAAAGTCATATATCCATCTGCATAGCATACAAGATTAATTAGTTACGACTAGTAATAAACAAATATTTAGATGTCAAAATCAGCAACAAGTTGGTTTGTATATGCTATGGAGGGTCTCAGTGTACTATAATGCAAATCCAATCCTGATTAGTCTTTGACAATAATGTAACATGTAAGAAAAAGAACTCTGAAAACATGGAGTTCGAGAAACATACAGACTCCATAGTTGATTCAATAGCTATCTTTTCCTTCCGAGATGTTGCATATAGAGCACCAAGCACACCTGAAGCAACTATTCCAAATGCATTTAAGAAAGCCAGGAAGGAGTTTGTTGGTGTACTTGGAAGACCTGCTTGCTGCAAACAACTACAAACAAATAAATAGATATGTACAAAATATAACAGAATGACTAGGTCCTTGGGATGTTTTAAAACCAAAACAGGATCAAATCACCTCAAATTGGCTAGGTCCTTGAGATGAAGCTTCAAGTACAGTATCCTTGAGATCTTGAATCTCCGGCTGAGTGACATCTTTCTGGTCTGGCTTAATGATGACATCTTGTTGGTCTGGTGTAATAACATCTTGTTTGTCTGGCAACATAGTTTCTTCCTCATCTATTTGTATATTATCTTGTTTATCTGAAGCCACAATGAAAACAGAAGTAACTGACCATATAACCTACAATGACTTAGGAGAAAATAGTCAGTTGTCTTGAAATATATTCTCAAACATTTGAATAAGTTCTCACACTTGATAGTGTGTGCCACAACTAATGATTTCCAGAACTATTTTACTTTTGGTGCTATCCTTCTAAGTGGTTCATATCTCATAATGAACCCTCACTTTATTGAAAGGGTTTCCCATTACAGAAAAAGAAAGTCAAATTCAAAATAACTGAAAGGTAGAATGTTATAACAAGTTTTCCTTGTGTCACGGGCATTGCTAATATCATTGACATAAAGCAATCTATGTTACATCAACTAAAATATTTGAATACAGCATGATGAGAATAAGCTTTCTACATTTGTATGCCTTGCATTCATGCTATAAGCTTTCTACACAAAACTCTCTTACTAATTAAAATGTATAACAATGAACTTTAGATAATGGTAATTATCAAATCAAGCACAATCATCTCCTTACAAACACTCCTAAAACCATTAATACATTTAGTAAAATCAAAGTCTGTTTCAAGTATAAGACACTGGCTAGCTCCACCAAAAATGTGTGGTTTCTTGGATTCACTATGCTCATTTGTTGACGTACCAGAGTACAGAAGATGGCCTGTCAACTTCACTCATAATTGGCCCAAGCCATCTATGGTTAGAAGTTAGAAGCCTATGCCAACTTTAGATGCACCATTGCAACTGTATCTGTGTGTACAAGTTGATACACTAGGCTCAGGCATCTTATTTTCACATTACTATTTAGAGAGGTGGTGGGACTTAAGACTTATTTGTAGGTTTGTACCTTCTTTGCCCCCAGTGAACCCCTGTTTGATTGTCTTTGAACGTCGACCAAAGGTGATCGGCTGAACTGTTGAAATCTTCTGTGTGGATTCACCAATTCTTCCATGAGCCCTAATCTGCAATTCTGCTTGAGTATAAAGTATTAGAGCACAGTTAAAAGACATCTCATAACTGAACCATAAGATAATTGTTAGAAAGAAAAAATATAAGTTCTCGTTAAGCAATTTGAAACATTCAACAGCCAGAATCATATGACTATATAAGGACCACAAAATAAAGGATGATTTCAATTTTGAAGCATTCTGAGCACAACTAGAGAACCACAAACTTTTTGCAAACTAAGAATGCGAAGAAGAACAATAATAGAAAATAAGTGATACGATATTTGAAGACACTGGAAGCCTAGAACACTAAATAACAAACTCCTAAGAAAGACAAAACTTTCATGTGCTTCAGCAACATAAAGTCATAAACTAGATAACATGAATCGAGGAAAGTGAAATGAAATCATGCCTCCAGTGTTAAATTAGCTTCCTATCATCGGATTAAAGGGACATCTATTTTTGAAACTAAAAATGAGGTAGAAATTGAATTTCTAGAAAATTTACGAGGTGGACTTCATGTCAAGGTGATCAATCGCTTGACAATGTTATGGTCAAAATGACCATAAGAGAATGAGGATCATTAGTCATGTTGATATGCTCCGACCGGACCAAACAAGAGAAAGGGTTTCATTTACATGATAGGTAGAGCAATTTCCAGCTTCAGCTCAAATTAGCCAAAGTTTCCTAGAACCAGCAACCCATGAAGCGGGATCATTACACTTAAACAAGACAACCAAATCAACCAAATATATATGACGAAATGATTTGGACCTTGGAGCTCCGAATCCTCCGCGGCGATTGCTCTAAGCTTCAGGAAGGGAAGAACTGAGATGCCTACAAGGAGAAGCGCCCTTCTGCTGGAATCCCTAGAAGCGTCTTCGCGGCTCTCCCCATTCGCGCAGCACATGGCAAACACCAATCTCCTCGCCGCAGCTCTTCTGCGAGAAGGGAGCAGCGAAGAAGGCGAAGAAGGCGAAGAAGGATTGGATGTGGAGGAGGAAGAGAAGAAGGCGAAGGGTAATGGCGAAGGGGGAGTCCCTAACAAGCTCGGACTTCCCACGAGAAGCCCCATCCCTTGGCTGTGCTATCCGCTGTTATCTCCTCTTGGGGTTTCTACTGGAAGCAGAACGAGTGAGAAACATTCACCTTTATGCGAACCAACAGATGGTCGACTTTCTGCGAAGAGAAAATTGACCCACATCTGACTTGCATTTCCCACTATGCCACGCTATCGTCCTAACGATCATCTACCGTTGGATGCCGATCGAACGGCTTTATAAGAACGTTATTGATGTGCGCGCATCAATCGTTGATTCGTGAAACGAATCGAGGATGTGAAAGGATGGGGAAAAGCCGTCGACGTCTAACTAGCTCGTTCACTGTTCACAAACTCCCTGCGACGACACACGTCAGCGTTGCTTTTTTCCTTGTTCCTGATTCAGTAGGATCCACCAATGAGAAGCTGCCAGCTCGGTAACTGTGACTAGAATTCCAGGAATGATTCAGTTCTTCTGGTATCTCAATTCCGATTATTCTGGAACTTTATTATTTATTTGTTGGGAAAAAAATTGAACATACTGTGGAAACCAATTTTGTTAAACAAATAGTCGTTAATGCAGTTAAATATATTTTTTTCTTCCAAATATTTCTAAGAATAAGTTTTTTTTGGACATAGAATTAAGTTATTTTTTTTGGGTACTGCCATTCAATGAAGGGTTACTAATTTTTATCGAGTATTTGAACCCGAATATCTAGGAAAAAGTAAAATATTTAATGAAAGAACAAGAAATTCTTTGGAACAATTGTTCTAATAGGAAAGTCCTATATTTTAAAATTAATTCATCAAGTTACACAATAACCGCTTAGAGGAAGGGCGAAGCAAGAGGAACAACGAACGAGTAGGAGAAATGAAAGTTTGCACACTAGAGGGATTTGGTATTGCTCATATTTTACAAGAGATGCTTACTTATAAATCTGATCATATTAGACCTCGTCAAGAAGTACTTTGTGTTACGATCATTGGAGGAAGAGTATCTAACCCAGAAGATGCTCTAGAATCTTTTCGATTGCTCGTTCGAGAACTACGATCTTTAGCTCTAGAATTGAATCATTTTCTTGTATCTGAGAGAACTTCCAGATTAATAGGAAGGAAGTTTGATTTGAATGAATCAAAATTTCTATTCAATAATTGATCGATATCTTTTCGATTGCTTGTTCAATAACTACAATCTTTAGCTCTAGAATTGAATAACTTCTTTATAGGACAAGGGGGATCAGGCGCTTGCCGTTTCTCCTCCTTGGTCTGAGAGAACTTCTAGATTAATAGGAAGGAAGCTTGATTTGAATGAATCCGAATTTCTATTTTATGATTGACTGATATAAACATCAACAACTTCGACTTGGACTAGTTTATCCTCAACAAATAAAGGCTTGGGCCAACAAAATCTTACCTAATGGGGAGATATTTGGGAGGTGACAAAGCCCTACACGTATCACTATAAGACCAATAAATCAGAAAAGATGGATTGTTTTGTGAAAGAATCTTTGGGTGAGTGATTGGAGCCGAAAAAGAAGACCCAAAATTTTGCGAACAATGTGGGTGGAATTTGTTGATTCTCGGATACGAAGATATCAAATGGGATATATCAAACTTGCATGTCCAATGACTCATGTATGGTATTTGAAACGTCTTCCTAGTTATATCGCGAATCTTTTAGATAAACCCCTTAAGGAAATAGAAATCAATATACTGTGATGTGTGATTTGATCAAAATTTTTGTTTTACAGATTCGAACTGGGAAACTGTCATTCAATTCAATCCAATTGGGATGCCCCCAGCATGTATTTTGGGAGAAGTAGAAGTAATATGAAACTCATAATTATAGGTGTATTCAATACTTCCAGATGAAAGGGGAATTGATCCATGGTCGATTTCGTATAAATAGGAATTGCTAGTTATATTTAAAAGCAAGATTTTTAACGTACTTATTGAAAGGAATAGTTCCCTTGAGTCAATCACATGTCGATGTGTTTAGGGATAATCCAAGGGTAATCAACTTAATGAGACAACTTTTCATCATATACTACATCTTTATTTATATGAACCCTAAGAATTCGGGCATATGATTCTAAGGTCATGATGAGATCATGCCAGTGAGACTTGAAATCCAGATGCTCATGTTCTAAATGTCCCTAGTCATAGGATCACCGATTAGGGGATTGGTGATCCCGGATAGACTAGTGCACTTGGTATATGCCCTATACGATAGGGGGTAGCTGATCTCATAGTTACCTATGAGTCGTCATTAATGTACAAGTGCAGGTGCTCATTAGTGAATGAGTTCACTGAACAGACCTACACAAGGAACACAATGAAATCCTTACATGAGTATCAATAGGATGTTCCTCGGGTGATAGTAGGTGCAAGTAGTCCTTGGACCTGAGGTTGTCATGGTTACCTTATGAGTGATGACCCATTGCTTTGGTTCTAACCTTACGTGGCCCTCAGCGTCATGTGTCGGGTATTACGTACTGGGCATGGGGAAGCATTCATGAAGGTAGGTGAGCAACCAACATGGAATTGGTTACTCCTAGTAAAAGGAGATAATGTCCTATATGTCCCTACAAGTGTCGACTCGGGAATCTCTGGCCAGAGTAGAAATGAAAGTCAGAAAGATGTTTCTGACGTTTCATTATTAAGATGACATCTTAGCGGGTGGAATACATATGAATCGGTATTAGGGTTTGACACTTCTTTAGTACCGTAGCCGACTTCGGGACATTGTAATCGAGGGATTTAGTTGCACGGTAACTAATCACCGAAGGATGTTCGATCCCTGTAGATTGAACCTCACACTATCCGGGTAGTCATGACACGTTGCTAAACGTCAATCTTGACTTATGAGTGGAGTCCCTCACGACCACACTAAAGGGGTTTAGTGGAGGCTCGTAAGATTCGAATAGAAGTCGTTCTATCGGATCCGACTCTTCGTTATGCTTAACTCACTACTGGCTTAGTGTGGGGCCCAATGGGTCACACACAACAGGCTAATCTCGTAACGGATCTTATGAGATAAAGTCCGAATACGACCCTATATGTCTACTAGTATGGACATGCTGCAACTCGATCACATATCTCATTTACGGACACGATAGGAAAGTTGTTTCATATAGGAACGAATGCGCGATGAATGAGTTCCTCGGTAACCCTAATTTATAGGGCATCCCTAAATTATAGGAATTGACATATGATAATATTTCACGTAGTTGATTAAATTTAATTATGAATTAAATATTTAATTAACTAATTGACCAGGAATATATTTAATTATGAATTAAATACAATTTGATTTTGAATCAAATATACATAGTGAAAAAATTAGTTTTCAACCATGAGCCTAATCGATTAGTTAGAAATTAATTTATTTGGATAAATTCTAATTAATAAGAATTTGATTTATGGATATAAATCATAAAATAAATAGATATATGATTTATGAGTATAAATCATAATTCTCTTAATAAATAAGAAATTGAATTATTTAGATAAACCACTTTCCTACATTTTAGAGAATTAGTTTGTTTAGATAATTATCATTATTATTTATAAGCTCTTAATTTATGGAGATAAATTAAAATTTATATTTTATTAGACTTGATTAATTTTGAATTAATTATGAAGTCATTAAAATATAAATATATTTGGAGGCAAACCCCGAAATTCAAAATTTCGGGCCGGATTTGCGCGATCACCCCATGGGTTGGTGAGTTAGTTCTTTCTCATCTTCATTGGTGGTCGGCCATCTTCTTCCTCCTTCTCCGGGCTTATGGTGAAACCAAATTGAATGTGTCTTCTACTTGGGTGTGTCGCCTACTTCATCTTCTTGGAGGAGTCTAAGAAGGGGAGCGAGATATTCTTTTGTGTACCCTCTCGTTCCATTGTTTTCTCATCCCCTATTCCTCCATTTTTGGTCCTCGGTTCTTGGTGGAATGGCCGGCCTTACCTAGGTAGATTTCGGGATTGAGAAAGCTTCTCCGTTGAGCCACAACGAGCCCCGGTGTTCGCTGCCCCTATTGTTGGGAGGTGCTTGGTGTGGACTATCATTGGAGGACGTGCACGTGTGTGTCTCAAGATGGGGATAGGATCAGCCATATCCAACCGCAGTATAAGGTATACCTTTCCTCTTCTCTCGTAGATTGAATTCCTTAATTGTTGCTAAAGTAGATCGTTATTTTGGGATGTTTCGAATTTTTTAAATTGTTATTTCCGCTGCATTTCTTATTCCCATCCCAACCCCAAAGCCACCTTTAGCAAAATTTTGGAATTTTTATTTCATGTTTTAATCACGTTTACGAACAGTTCGCTCCCTAAACGTCATGCTGCCCGATTTTGATTTTCGAGGGTTTTTGAGTCGTTCTCTTGGCTCCACGGTTCATATGATGAATCGAGGTGGAAGCCTATTATCCATATAGATTTTGGACAGAATTTAAACTCAAAAATCCCATAGGTTCATGGTTGAATAGCTCCGAGAACCAGAAAAAAATCAGCATGTGTTGGTTGAACCATTTTGGGTGGAAATGTGATCGGATTTGCACGATTTTGAATTCTATTTTTTTCTTTCTTTTTCATATATAATGTGATGCAAGAAATGATGATTATGGATGAGCCCTATGTGGATGTGACTGTGTGTAAAACGTGATTGTGATGATTATTTGTAAGTTTATGAAATTTTAACTTCGCAATTTTTAAATAGGGCCTGCATACCCTACTACCCCTGTCTTCCTTAAACCTATTCCCAATAGTTTTTTGTGATCTTCTTTTAGTTTTGTAAAAATAGAAGTTTAGAGACAATTCATGGGTTGGGTTCAGAGAAAAAATCAGTCCAGATCATGTCGAGTTCAAAAAATTTCACCTCTCAAACCTGACTCAATTTGGATTGGATCAGATCAGGTAGGAATTTACCCATTTAGATCAAAATGAGTTTTTGAAAATAATTTTGAAAGATAATTAAAAATAAATATTTTTTAATATAATATTTTAAATAATTAAAAAAAAAATATCATCGGATCATCAGAATCTTGAATCATCGAATTTTAATTCTAAAACCTAAAATCCAACTTGATTATAATCGAATTTGATCAAATTCTACTCGATCTAACCCAACAGAAATAAGTTGGATCGAGGTCTCCAATTCATTGGGTCAGATCGAACCAATGAACAGCCCTCCCCGACACTTTGGGATTTTGTTATGGATTTCATTTGGTTATCCAATCATGCAGAATAGAGCTCTACAAATTCTCATTCATCCAAGCCCACGGCCCCACGCACATGAATTTCGAAATTGAATAGAATCAATATTTCATTCAATCTAATGCTGTATTTAAGTGCATTTAATACGAGAGAATTAATAGCCTTCCAATCGGAAGCAACATCACTGTTGCATTTAGTTTGTGCTCCCATCATAGAATATCAAAACATGAAGAAATGCGATTCCTCCTCCAAGACACTATAAAGCAATGTGTGATAAAATCTCAAAAACAGCCCAACTATCTGGAGTTCGGATCAGAATGCATGGAATTTTTCGTATGATTACACTGCTCAATTTCAATTCTAGGAGCATAAATATCTCAAGCACACATTTTAAGACCTTGACAAACCTTGATTGACTATCTCCATGTTGGAAACCAAATTGATCGGGTGATCGAACCAAAATGCAGAATACGATGTGCACAGTTTCACATGTTACTATGCAGAAGGTACGCTCTCGGATTTATCTGTCTCCATTGGCTCAGGAGCTGATGTGGGGGGTACTTGACTGCCCTCGTCCGCCATAGGCTCCCCTGATGCATTTTCAGGTTGGTTCTGTGGCTCAGCAGCTTGGGATTGCTCCCCAGGTGAAGCAGGCGGAGGAGTCTGCGGCTTTGCTGGAGGAGGTCTTGGCTTTGTCATTATTGGTTTACAAAATCTGCATGCAAAAGTTTTTCCGGATTAAGAAAAACAAATATGTGCAACAAACGAGAGAGCAAAGAAAAAAGTTCACAACTATATGCAAATTGCACCTGTCCAAAGCCTCCGCTTTTCTCTTAATATCGCCAGATAGAAGAACTGGAGTAGCATATTTGGGCAGCACATCCTGTTGCTGCTGTTTCTCCCTGACCCATGCCTCTGCTTCGCCACACTCACTAATAACCTATGGAACAAATAGCACAATTGCATTAATGCATGACATTAATATTCTGTATCCTAAATTCTAATGCATGTGCCGCGGCTTTTATTACAAAAGTAATGTACACTTAAGCACCAGATGAAAAAGAAATGATATGGGAGAAAATAATGCACCTTCTGCTTTTCTGCTATATCAATATGGTCAAACTTGGGATCTTTGGACAATGCAGCTCCTCTGAAACTATTGATGCAATAGGCAAGTTGCTCAATTGCTGGACCCCTCTCAGTCCACTCCTTGTACCGCTCTTCAATTGGGTTACCTTGCTGCACTCACAAAGACAACGCCGTAAAAAGAAATGCTTAATGCTTGAGCACTTGTTCAAGCATGGTGTTAACTGTTAAAGCAATTATTTCTACCTTTTGAAGTTCCTCAAGCTTAGTAACATAGACACCTTTTGTTTCATCTTCCCCATCTTCATACAACCAGTCCTCAACTTCCTGAAGTTTTGCAATAAACTCATCTTTCTCGGATGGTGTAACAAATGACTCGTACTTGTCATTAAGCTGAAAAGAATACATATACAGTTAGTATCATATTGACAAGCTTCAAAACTATAAATAACTGAAAGATGTATTGCCTTGTTTCGCATGTCATAGACATATGCCTCCACTGCATTTTTCTTATCTTTGGTTTCCTCCATAACTCTATCTTGCAGAGCCATTTCAAACTCCTTTTCCACGGCCTTCTGCAAATCTTCCGCTGACATTGCACCATAAACCAACTCCACAATAGGCACATTTATTTTCTTGACTTTCTTTTTTGCAGATTCAACCTGCAGGAGTATAAACCTTAAAAGTTCTGATTTTTGCAAAACAAACTTGTAGTACTCTCAAAAGGAATAAAACCCCTTCATTTATCTAATTAAAATTTGTTTCAGAATAATAGAACAAAATAGAGAAACTAATGTAGCAAGATGATCATTCAGTTTTATCATAAAATGTAACTGATTAAGATGCTAATGGGCCTATTTGCAGCAAAAGCTTGGAAATAGCAAAAAAACTGTTATATAGAAAACAATATACTATGCCTTTTGCTGAATTAAGTCCATCTGCAACTAAATCAAACAACCCCCCAATCATTCATGTATCACATGTATTAGAAACAAGCACTGGAGTCCAATCACAAGTAGACACAAAGGCTAATATAGATTTTTTTTTCTTTCAGAAAAAAATATGAACACTCATTAAAATAACCAACTGTTCTGAATGATCAACACACTGAAACAATAATGTTACTAGCAAAACAATCATAAACCAAGCAACTAATGTTGCAAGTTCGAAATAAGAACTACTACTTAAAAACATTTTTTACAATTGTAAAGAACACAGAATCTTCTGTAAGCCCTAGAAGTTCTAGAAACAATTTTTAAAAAACATGCATGGCAAGAAAAAGATCAAGTACTAGACATGAGATGTAAAGAAGCATCCTATATTCACTCAACTTAAGAATGAAACCCATGTTTAACATCAAATTAAGAATGATCCCTAGGATGAATCAGGAGTTGGCCATATATAAGAGATAGGCTTTAGCTATGTAGATGGAACTAGGTCAGTTAACAGTTTCTGTTGGGAACTTGGTAAAGCTAACATTTGCTACTGATGATATCCCATCTTAGTAAGCTGAGTAGCAGCAAAAATTCTTAACTGAATGACCTGGCACTGTAATAATTTAAGAATTGAAAATGTCACAGTTTTATATAACTATTTAGATACTGGTAACTCCGGTTTTGTGCATCTATAAAACTTAGTGTTAAACTTGGAAATTGTAGAGGAACAGTTTTAGTAACAAATTAAAAAATAACAAGATTCAGATAACAGTTTTTTTATAAAACAAACATTTGAAATGAAGGATTTTCTCTTTAAAAGTCTAGCTGACCTTAATAGAAATTTATACTATAAAAGCTATGTTCAAATTATGTGTTATCTTAATTTCAGGCAAGTCTACCAAGTAGAAGTCGTGAAAACATTTCTTCTGTCCATCAAGAATGCCATATGTCAGCTTTGATTTTAGCATAAATAATTGGATGAATTTAACCAAGCTTTTGTATATTTGATATCAAATATAGGCTTTTGAATACTGTAAAAGCATAGTTAGCATCAATACTCGTTCAAAAATTGAGACTACATAATTAAGATAATATCATGAAAGTATTGGATTTCCACAATTCAAAACACAGTTCACACATGAGAAAAAAAAACACTATAGATATACAGGGTATTGGAACGTATCCTGCAAAATCTAACTTGTCCATTTTGTCATTGTATGGTTCATTTTCTTCTCCCAAGTAAAAAGTACATATAGCACATGGCAACAACAGTGTTCTCATTTTAAAAGCATGTCCAGAGTGGGTATGATTGTGCGTTGGTGATAGGACAAAAAGTGCTATCTGGAACAAAAGAAGAAAAGAAAGAAAGAAAATAAAAGAAAACAATAAATATATAAAAAGGATGGAACACATCAAGGAGATCGACCTCCAAAATTCTTATCACCTTTTACTTGATTCCCAAACCCAAATAATTTACAATTCACATAGCACAAGCAAGATCTTTCAAAAAGAAAGAAAGTAATATGGAACTATTGCAATTAAATCACCAATAATCTTATTCTAACTGATTGCTAACAAAATCTTATAATCTAATGTTTTCAGAAAGGTTACAACACTATATCTACTAATTGAAGAATTATTTTGTATAGCTAACCATATAGTTAAGACAAATCTCAAATGACTTATAAGATACAAAAGAGCTACACACCATTAAAAGCACAAAAAACTACTGTTGGTATACTTCATTCTAATGGGAAAACAACCTGGGTCAGTTTGATCATTGCTAAACTAACTTAACATTATAAAATGCCTACTTATATAAGAAAATAAATTAGCTAACCATATAGTTAAGACAAATCTCAAATGACTTATAAGATACAAAAGAGCTACACACCATTAAAAGCACAAAAAACTACTGTTGGTATACTTCATTCTAATGGGAAAACAACCTGGGTCAGTTTGATCATTGCTAAACTAACTTAACATGGCTATTTTTACAATGAACAAATGCAGCCTAAAGTAAGATTTGTCCAAAGCATGCTAGATTTTTAGAAAAAAACTACTGCTGGTTCATTCTAATATTTTTACAAATATTCTGGAAAGAAATACAAAAATAATAGCCAAAGCATTGAAGAAGTGTGTAATTGACTGCCGAAATAATTAAAACATATTTGAATGTTAATGGGCAAGAGAACATCCAAAGCAATTTTAGGGCAAAATTAAGCATTGTAAAAGATGAACAAGGACCAAGTTACAAACCTTGTCAGTTTCCATTTGCACAGGCTTCTCAGACTCTGGTATCCCATTGTCAGCTTGACCAGCATAATTATCAGTTGTGTTCTTTGCATCCTCCATGTTTACATCAGTTTCAGGTTTGGAGGAATCATTAGCAGATTCCTCTGTGTCCATTTTTGCAGATTCCTTGGGTGGTTCTGCTGCAGCTGACACTGGAACCTCAACTTCCTCCTCCTCCAACATCTGTAGATAAAAAAAAGGTTTACCAAAGGTAAAGGGTAAACTAAGAAGTAGAACATCAAAAAAATATAATTTGAATACTTTGTAGCTTTACTTACAGTGGCCGACTCAACAGAAAAGATACCATGGAGATTTAAGCGAACTCTTATTTTCAGCTTAGCCCGTTCTCCTGTCGTAGACTGAAAAGGTCCAATCTGCCAAAAAAATTATAATTGTCAATGGAAACAATTAAAATTGAAGTGCCCATTTTTCACTATTTGAAATAACCATGAAACAAGTGGACACTACCATGTTAATCAGGACGAAAATAGAAGTTGTTTATTTAAATTTTCTATAACTTCTTGTAAATAATGACTCGCATCATAAAAGAAATCACCAAAAGTTCTTGCTATAACTACTCAATTAACTAATTACCGTGTAAGTGCTGATTTTTAATGGAACTTGTGCATCATTTCCATCAGTATATACAGCATCAATTGTGAATGTATTAGATCTAAATATTGTAATAGCTTTGACACTGGGGAGTGAGTTCCCTTTTGGAAAGACAACTGAAGTCTGGATGTTGTCTGTTCCACCATTCTGAGACTCAGAACCAGAACCCTTCCATGATAAAGCTATTGTGAAAGGGAAGCTCTCATGAACCTGCAAACAAAGTATATACAAAGGGTAAATAAGGTACAAACGCAAAAAACATCAAAAGTAGCAGACATATTTACACCACAGACCACCATATATTTTGTTGAGAATTGTGTTTATTTATATTATCAAGATAAAATAGATGGCCTAATTTCAAGTAATCATGCAACTGTGATGACCACACCTGTTGAAATCATAAAAACTATTCATCAACAAAATCTTACTGATCCAAAACTATAAATACACACAGAACATTGGTCCAATGAATTCTTACAGAAAAAGCCCAAACAATTAGAAGTTGGAAAATTGGATTAAGAAATTGCAAAAATTTACTACAGACAACTAGCTGATACAACACAGGAAGTCGATGATGGTGCAAAAAGATGGAAGTGCTTGCTATATCATGGACTATAATAAATTATTAAATATGCAGCTGAGAAAACTTGAACTAGCAAATGTGATGCAGATTTTCCAACACAGAAGGATTTCACTCGGTTATGGTGCATGGAACTGAATAATGACCTAAGGCAGTCAGATAACAAGCACTGAATAATGAACTAGCAAGTTTTAATGATCTGACAAAGAAGAAAAGCAGTGGAGAAGAGGAAGAGCCAGATGATTTGATGTCTGTATTATAGATGGTCTACATCACTCAACTAGGAATCGGACAGTGTAAACCCTGGAAGAAAGCATGTTAAATCATTTTCCAGTCAACAGGAGGAAGTTAAGTTAGGAAACTTTATATTAACTGAGACTTAAATTAACACTAGAAAACTAAATAAAGAAGTGTAAAAGAATAAGTACCTGAAATTCCCTAACTTTAAATGTGGGGCTTAGAATGGCACATTGAAGGGCACAGCCCCGAGCAACACACTCACTAGCGTTCATGGTTCGCCTCGGTTCTTTACCAAAGAACTCTGTCAAAATCTTGATAATGGCTGGAACACGGGACCCTGACCCAACAACTTCAACTGAGTGAATATTCTCCACAGTAAGCCCAGCCTCGGAAAGAGCTTTCTCCAAAGGCCTCTTGACGCGCTCCAAGATGGGTTTGCTGATCTGTTCAAACTCTTCTCTCTTGATAAAACCTCTCACATCCTTCTCATCCATCAAGCACTCTATATTTAGCGGAGCCTCTGGGTTTGCACTTAGAACCTTCTTTAGCTTCTCACAAGCAGTCCGCAGTCTGAGACAAGCCCGAGCATTTTGATACACATCAATTTTATACTCATCCTTGAACTTGGCTGCAAAATGCCTGAAAAGAACTTCATCAAAATCCCTGCCACCAAGGGACTGATCATAAGAATGTGCCAAGATCTTCAGCTGTCCCTTCTTATAGCCAGCAATGCAGACCTGCATGCTTGCATGACCTACATCAACAAAAACCACGTTCAGCTGCTCGTTCTCTGGCAAGTCGGTCTTATAGATACCATAACCCAATGCAGTAGCAGTGGTCTCATGGAACAAGCGAAGAGGACGCAGGCCAGCAATAGTAGCAGCATCCATCATGGCTCTTCTTTGTAGATCAGTAAAGTAGATTGGAATTCCAATGCAGCAATCCACCACTGCAGCACATAGATTCTTCTCCGCAATGCTCTTTAAATCGGAGAGAACCATTGCAAGAATTTGGGTGGGAGTGAATGTCCTCTGTTCCCCAAGGTAGTTCGCATGGATCAGCGGGAACCCATCAGGTCCTTCAGTAACTTTGAAGGGGAAAGACTGTATGTCACTCTGTAACTCTGGATCCAAAAACTTCCGACCGAGAAGGCGTTTGATCTGCGAGACCGAGTTTTTGGGGTTCATCGTAGTGGATGCAGCCCCAGCAGTACCAATAAACCGCTGCTTCTCACCGAAGCAGACAACTGCAGGAGTCTCGCGCTTTGATTCATCGTTCAGAACCACATCAATGCCGCGTTGCCGTGCCACCGCAACAATGCAGCTCTCGTTCCCAACATCAAATCCCACAACGCTCATTTTTTA
The DNA here is from genome assembly GCA_034359265.1 of Canna indica. Lineage (NCBI taxonomy): Eukaryota > Viridiplantae > Streptophyta > Magnoliopsida > Zingiberales > Cannaceae > Canna > Canna indica. The sequence goes on along the minus strand of CP136890.1, from coordinate 71,050,415 downwards.
CAAGTAGTATACAGTCTCGGGATTGGAAAAACAAAAGAGATCTGTAAATCAGCAGATGAAATATGCAATTCTCAGTCACAGAGATCTCAAAAAATTCAATATGAGACCATTATTTGCTAAAAAAAATCAGATCTTTCAGTCCAACTAAAATACCAAAGCACGAATCCGACTACAAGATCGTTCGGCAAGCCGCTTCAGGAGAGCTATGGTTTGACAAATAGCAGAAGGACGAACCAAAGAACAAAAAGTAAAAAAGAAACACCAAGGACGATGGCCACGGGATTGATCAAAAACCACAACGGGTTAAGGATTTTGGTCAGTGAAAACGAAGCGGATCCAAGGAGAGAAGGATTCAAAACGTACCTCAACGTAATCGCGAGCTCTCCGCGATCGAGATGTCCTCTTCGTCGTCGTCGTTAAGTTTGCCCTAGAGCAGAAGAGACCGATGCGACGAGAAGAGGGTACATATAGCGCCCCCCTGGAAGCGTGGCGCTTTTTCTAGAACCATCGGCTCCAAGAGGCTTAGCAAAACATGGATCAGACGACCGGCGATCGTTCTTCTCCGTTGATAAAGGTGGGATCCACTGAACCTACGGTCAAGATTGTCTACCGAACGGGCCTAGTTTTGGACGGTGGCAAACGATGAGTGGGACACGTGTCTGAGGTGGTGGGAGAATGGTCAGAACTCTGAAGTGAGAGCTCGGACCGGACCGGACCGGAGAGTTCGAGAAGGATCCATGGTTTGATCGGATCGATTTCGGATACATATGAATACATGTCTTACCCAATAGTCACCTGCTTCTCGTTGGGGATAATTTGGGTCCCAAAACTTTTGTGGAGAGATGATAAATGGGTAGAGACCATATATGTGGTGGTCTGGTGACTTGGTTTGAACTTTGAAATGAACGTGAATGCAACCAAGTGCCGAAGTTGTTAGAATGCAACCATATATAGGGCTGAAAACCGAACTGAACAGGTCGGACTTGATTCGGATTCGGCTCGGAATCAAACGAGCGGGACTCGAATTCGAAATGGATCTGAGCCGAATCCGATCCCCCTTTAGGGTTCGATCAATTAGGCGAGCCAGATATGAATAGAAGGGTGCTCAACTCGTTTTCTCCTCAAGCTACTCGACTAGTCCTCCCGAACTGTTCGCGAAGGCGTCGTCGCTCGAAATCGCTCGATCTGTTCGAGCGGAGATCCGATGCAATGCAATTACTACTGGCCTTTTGCCGAGTGCCGACTCCAAGTTTGAGACGCCGACTGCCCTTTCTCCATATCCAATATGGCATATCGTAAGCAGTAAGTCTTTAAATTATTTGCCCTAATCGAGTAGAGAAGTTGAAGCGATATCGTCGGATCGGCGATTTTCGAGTCAATTTGAGTTTTTTTTATCGATTCTAAGAAGATTTATCTGATGTAAATCTCCGACTTTGTAAGTTTCAAAACCCTAAATTTATTCTTTGTATGGCACGGCTTTTGAATTATTTTTTTTGCGATTCCAAGAAGATTTATCTGATGTGACTCTAATTCTCTATAAATAGAGGCCATTTGGCCTCTGGTTCTTAGCATTGAGCATTTGAGCAATCAACAATCTGATGCCAATCTCCGTTACTGTGAAGTGTGAATTGCTCGTGTGTGTAACGATGTAAGTCATTTAGGGTTTAGTATCTACTTGACTACTTGTCTATTTCTCTAATATCTGCGGCTCTACTTTAGTACTTCTCCATGTCTACCTCTGAAATTGAAAATGGTAAACATTGAATCAGTTTAATATGTTCTTTTATATATTTGATTAGTTTTATTCAATTTATTATATATTGTAACTATAATGTAATGTCTTAAGTCTGTGATGATTTTGTTTTTGAGGTGTTGTGTTGCTTGGGGATAATTCAAACACAACCCCAGGACCACAATTTGAAGCAGAGGAAAATCCTGTCATTGTCAATTCAAGCAAAGAGGCTCCTAACGAAGGACAATGTAATACTACGGTTACAACAAAAACTGCTAGGAATGGTGATACTAATACTCCAGAAAAGAAAAAAAGAAAGACTTCTAAAGTTTGGAATGAATTCACACTGGTGTCATTGAATGATGGTACCAAAAATACCAATGCAACTATTGTCGTGCTCGTCTAGCTTATCAAAACACTTGCTCAACAACACATCTAAATAGACACATGCTCACATGTGGAGTTAGATTGGCTACTAATTTTGGAAAAACTCAGCAGGTATTGGCACTCCCTACTATGGAACCTGAAGGAAAAATAGGTAACTTGACGTCATTTAGATACGACAAGGAAAAAGTTAAAGATATACTTGCAAAAATGATTATTGTCCATGAGTATCCCTTTAGGATGGTTGAGCGTATTTTTTTTCAACTTCTAATAAAAACTTTGAATCCTAAATTTGAAAGCATGTCAAGAGTGACTGTTAGAGCTGATTGCATGAAGATATATGCTTTAGAGAAGAAAAAAATCAAAGCTTTGCTTGGTAGTGTTGATAGAATAAGTCTTACTTCTGACTTGTGGACTTCTAACGAAACTATTGGTTATATGTGCTTGACTGCACATTTTTTAGACGATGATTGGAACCTCCAAAAAAGAGTTTTAAATTTTATAAGCATGCCACCCCCTCATACTGGTCTTATGATCAGTGATAGTATTTTTTCTTGTCTAAATGATTGGGGCATTGAAAATAAAATTTCAACAATCACTCTTGACAATGCTTCTTCAAATGATTCAGCTGTTAGACTTTTAAAAGATAGTTTTACTTTGAAGAAAAATCTATTTTTTGGTGGAAAAATATTTCATGTGAGGTGTTGTGCTCACATCCTCAACATCATAGTTCAAGATGGATTGATTGTAATTCATGACATTATTTCTAAAGTTCGTGAAAGTGTTAAATATATAAATGAGTCACCTGCTAGGCTTCATAAGTTTAATGAAATTGCGAGGCAATTACAACTGTCCTCTACCAAAAGACTTGTATTAGATGTTTCTACTCGATGGAACTCGACTTATGACATGCTAGAGTCAGCTTTAGAGTTTAAAGATGTGTTTTCGAGATACCATAAAAGAGATCCTAACTATAAGTCAATGCCGTCATATGAGGATTGGGGAAAAGCTTCCAAAATTATGGAATTCTTGGAGATTTTTAATGAAGCAACTAATGTATTCTCTGGTTGTGAATGCCCGACTGTAAATCTTTTTTTACCTGAAGTTTGAAAAATAAAGGAACTGTTGGAGTTAACTGTAGTTGATAATTGTGAGTACATGAAGGCCATGACTTTCAAAATGAAAGACAAATTTGATAAGTACTGGGGTGAGTGTAACTTGTTAATGACAATTGCATCTATATTAGATCTTCGATACAAGATGCAATTAGTCATTTTTGTTTTTCGAAAATATATTTGAATGAGTTTGAAGCAAAAATAAAAATTGATGTTGTGAAAGATGCAATTTATGATCTTTACAACTATTATGTTGAGATGCATAAGTCACAACGACCTTCTCAAACCAACATAGACAGTGGACCCAGTGGTTCTTCAAATAAAACTTCATTGCTTAAAAAAAATAAAACAAAGAGCATGAGTGATTTTGATATGTGGGCTCAAAGTGTAGAATCTGTCACACCTTCTAAATCTGATCTTGATGCGTATCTTGAGGAAGGTAGATACATTTGTACTAATGAAGAAAGTTTTGATGCTTTGCAATGGTGGAAAGCAAATACTTTGAAGTTTAAAATTTTATAAAAAATGGCAAAATATGTACTATCAATTCCTATGACCACAGTGGCTTCAGAGTCCATATTCAGTGATGGGGTCGAGTTTTGGATCAATATAGAAGCTCTCTAAAGCTTGAAACTGTCCAAGCTTTGATATGCATCGCAGATTGGCTGAAAAATCATTACAAAATTATCAACTATATGGTAAATTTAGACTATTTAGTTAATAATTTTTTATGTTGTTTCTATTTTTATCTCTTAATTATTATGACTAATGTATGCTACTGATATTAATAGGGTGAAGAAGAAAACCTGGAGACTTGAGTGTTGTTTTGAAGACTTCTTTTATGCAACTTCTAAAGTATATTTTGTTTTGAAGACTTTAGTTATGGAGACTATTTTTATTTCTAAAGTATCAATTGTTGTTTACTATTTAGTTTTAAATTGATGTTTAGTTTAGTTTAGTTTAGTTTACTAGTTAGTTGCTGCTCAACAAGACATGAGTATGATTGTTCACTGTTCAGGTAAACTGATAAACTTGTTTAATTTTTTCTGAGTTTAATTTGTTTAATTTGTTCTGCTGCAGTGATGAACTGATGCTTGTTCAATTGTTCTGGACTTCAAATAGTGATGAATGATGATTGATGAACTGCATGAGTAAACTGCAGTATTGTTTGAGTTCATCAATTGAGTAAACTGAAACTGCAGCAGTTTAATTTGAGTTCATCAAACTGCAATTGTGGACTGAAGGTAAACTCTTTTTAAACTGCTAGTCTTCTTACTTGTTTACTTCCATTTCTATCATGAAACTGCTAGTCTTCTTAACTAGTTTAAATGTTTAAACTCTTCTTTTCTTCCATTTTTGCAACACTGTTGACTAGTTTAAACTCTTCTTATGTTGTTGACTGCCAGTTTAACTAGTCTAGTGAACTTAACACTCAACAAACAACAGTCTTCTTCAGTTCTTCCATTGACAACAGGAGCCAGCAGTCTTCTAAGTTAACACTTAACATCAGCAACCAACAGTCTTGCTTGCTATACTTTGAATCCTAAATTTGGTGTTTAATATGGTGTAATTGTAAGTTTAATATGGTGTTTGTTTGGACTTTGGTGTTGCCTATCTTAAGTTCTAGTTCTAGTTCAGTTTAATATGGTGTTTGATCAGTGATGTATTTGCATTTTAATATGGTGTTGATCAGTGACAGTGATGTATTTAGTTCAGTTCTAGACTTCTAGTTTAGTTAATTAGTTTAATATGGTGTTGTGTATCTCAGTATCTATAGTTTAATGTATTTTACAAGTTCTGTTACTTCTGATCTTCTGTTAATCAATTAATCAGTTTAATATATTTAATATGGTGTTGTGTATCTTGGTTTTGTAAGTTTTGTTAAGTACTTAAGTGTTAACTGCAAGTGTTGATCTTAAACTATTGTATTTAAGTTAACTGCAAGTCTGATGAACTTGATGAACTTGATCTTAACACTTATAGACTTGCAGTTCATCAAACAAGTTCTATTAACACTTGTATTTAAGTTAACTGCAAGTCTGCAACTTGCAGTCTGCAACTTGCAGTCTGCAAGTGTTGATATTAAATTGTTGATCTTAAACTCTTGCAGTCTGCAACTTGCAACTTGCATAGTTGCAGTTTAAGTGTTTAAGTTCTGTTAACTGTTTAAGATTCTTGGTTTGTAACACTTTCTGTCGAACACTACTCGGATTCGTACTCGAATTCGTTTAAATCGGACTGTTCGATTGCGAACCGAGTCGAGCAATTATGAACTCGAGTGCTGGAATATTCGAATCGAGCCGAATATAACCAGCAGGTCTAGGTAATGCTTCGAATTCGAATCAAATTCGAATTTGCACTATTTAAAACCGAGCCGAACATGAGCAGACCAGTACTCGTTTGTGTTCGGCTCGTTTTTAGCCCTAACCATATATGTAGGCGAACAAACGGTGCGATCGGTTGAGTTGGTGCTCTGCCTTCAACTTACATAACTTTTTCTGAATATTTCTAAAAAATCATTGCCTTCGTTGTTACCAAAATCCAAAATTATTTTCTAGTATTTTTCAAAATCAGAAAAATAAAATATCAAAACCCTTAAAATGCCCTTTATTAAAGTTGATGAATAGCTCTCCTTTGCTTTAATGGGATGAAATGAAATCATAAGGGACGAAGTTTACTACGTTGAATGATATTTGACTCGAGTCTTATTCTGCATGATCCTTAGCATCCTCTAGAAGCAATTTTAATCCTTTTCCTCCTCTGCCTCTTGCCTCCATCCCTTTCTTCACAAATAATGATGTTCATTTTCGTAGCATTTAGATTGGACCATCACAAAACTGTTGATTAGGCTGGGTTAGTGTAGAGCTTGATCAACAACTACAAAAGTACTCCTCCGGAGTTGGGCCCTGGGTAGCATCCTCCAATGTCCAAGTTAGTAAAAGTAAGTAGATAGTGAGTGAATGGTTGGTCCATCTCACTTAAGCACGCAAAGTAAAATGAAAAGAGATGAAAGGATAAGGTCCCCAACTTTTGGGTGGGGGTCTACCTTTTATAATATCGTAGAGAGGGATTTTAATCATTTTAGTAAATAGTAATTTGGTCACTTCATCGAACTAGCCATCAGAGTTGCTTCAATTGAGGGTCAAGCTCGAGGTACAGGCCTCTCGGACTATTTGAGCCCAGTTGTGGCCCGTGGCCCTTCATTGATTGATGCATGAATCCGCTTTGGGCTTGACTAGGTAGGAATGGGCGACTTGATCTAGTTGGTTGGTATGTGCAGGCTAGTCTTGGGCTAGCATGCCCAGTAGATGGGAATGTGAATGGAGAGCCTAATTGAGCTATTCTCCCCCCATTAATAGTAACTCGGGTGTCGATGCAATCGCATAACTGAGTAACTGCCAAACGAAACTGTATATGGCTTATGATGTCAAAAGAAGGGGGAGAGCCATGATAAGAGAATCTTGACGATTGCGTGGGAAGTTGTTTATAGGAGCAAGTTGTGCTTATTGGGGATACTATCAGTTGCAATCGTTGCGGGACAAGAGATGATCTTTATCTCTCCTTGATAGTGGGCGTAAATTCTTCATTCACCTGAGCTTTAAAACGTCATGAACCAACCCAACAGTCTTTTGAGTGCAACGTTGTTCAACATGCGACTGCCTGATAAGTCAATCATCAGAAGGTGTATATCCCATAGAGAATGATCGCTTTTCTTTATTTATTGTGATAACAACTCTTTGGAAACGAAGCTTCGTTGAGCTAGAAGATCAGAGTCGTGGCATTTCTTGACCTTGAATGGGGTTCACCTACAAAAAGTTGCTTGAGATTGCCTCGGTGTAATGTCGGTCTGCCTCTTGGACGAGTCTTCGAGGTGGGTCGACATATTTGAAGTCCTAGCTGATGGACTCCCCTGGTTGGTTAATAGTTGTGAATCCTCACTATGGTCAATCATGTCTCTCTTTAGGCAAGACAGTTGAAGAATAAGCTTTTGGATGTTTCGTTCTCATCCGATTTCATCACTTCAGCAAGCTTATGACCTTTCAACTTTCGTCAGCACGACTTTGTTCGGGATTGTCATTGGCCTCGATATCTAGGGTGTTGAGCCTATCGATAGAGTGGGAAAATAGTCATCAATTAAGACAGGTGAGGAGCGTCAAGTCACCCTTCTTTGGTTTTGCGGCTTGATAGAGTGTGGGTTAGTTGTCCCGTCGTCCAGCCTTAGACTGCTTGCATGCGAAGGGAACCCTACAAATTCAGTTATAATCGATCGTTATGAGGAGCATGAAGTCACCCTTCTTTAGGTTTACAGCTTGATAGAGTGTGGGTCAATTGTCTCGCCATCCCGCCTTGGCCTACTTGCAAGAAGATTCAGTTAAAAACCATAGTTATGTTGGGTAGTCATGTCAAGACTTTTCTGAGAGAGTGGCTTGATCGTGTTAGGTAGGTATATTCGAGAAAGATCTAAAGGACTTACGAGTAATCCCTGTCCTTAAGGTCTCTATTGCCCTGTAGCAATACACCTCCAGGATTGATCAAGCCCTTATATATGTAGATCAAATGCAGAATAATTTCTCAATTGATGCTCATTATTGAAAAATAGTAACAATCGCTTTTGATTAATGAGTAGATAATCTCGAAATTAACATGCAATTGATCAGATATTAAGTGCAATTTTTCAAGTAACTACCGAGTTCCAACAATAAAAAACTAGGTTTGAATCAAGGTCAGACTCGACAAAAAAATGGGCTCGCGGCTCTTAGTGACGATACAAAGTGCAAAGTGCAAAGTGCGCCTAAAAGCACCAATGTGACCTCTTGACCTTCCACTTTGTCCACACAAATAATCAAGTATACACACTAATGCTTATAAGCTAATATAAAATTAGCACATTTTTCAATGTGGGACTAAAGTCTAGTTTTCACAAACAACATGAATGTGCATCTTCATATACCCTTTCTTAGTCATATAAAACTTAATATATATAATTTCTAATTGAATTATATAATTCTCTTGTTAAACCTCTCAGATTGAATTATCTATTACACCTTTTCATTCTCTTAAATCACATCAAAAATTGAATAATCAAATTACTCAATATTGATGAAAATAAGCTTCATATTATTAGGTGAATTTCAACAATCTTCCACTTGTTTGGAAAACTACATTTGACCAAATAAATCATCTCCAAGAATTATTTGCGTAAAGGAAGGTGTGACGAATATTAAACCTTCTATTAGTGTAAACATTTCAAAGATATGTCGGAGTTGATGGTGTCTGTAAATTAAACCTCTACTCCTTTGTGACACAATTGGAATTGTCACACACAAGCAATTCACCCTCCAAGTAGAGCAATCATATTGCTTGGCGCTATTATGACCATACACAATATCCTATTTCATGAACCTCTAAGAGAGTAAACCACAACTCTATATAAGAAGCGGCACCACTTCTAGTTCATATAGGCAGAGTGTTTCTCAAGCACTTCTGTTGCTATAAGTGCAACACTTTGTTAAGAGCATAGCTCATCCTCAGTCACGCAATAGTTACTACTATCATAAAACTACATACACTACAAGAAAACTAGGTTTTAGTGACGAGATTTAGTGGGGGTCGCGCATCGACCCTCACTAAATCAATCTATTTATGGGGGTTGCTAGTCGGCCCTCACGAAAACCTGTCACTAAAAGTTGAATTTTTTGTGAGGATATCGTGATCCCCACGAAATTCTACATTTAGTGAATGTCTAATGTGACCCTCACTTAAAAGTATATATTTGTGAGGACCACAAGGTGACCCTCACAAAATTCTACATTTTGTGAGGGTCGAATATGACCCTCACTAAAAATGATATTTTGTGAGGACACGAGACTCTCACGAAATCTTGCATTTAGTGACGGTCTAATATGACCATCACTAAAAAGTATATATTGTGAGGATAATATAGTTACCCTCACTAAATCCTATATTTTATGATGGTAAGTAATGACCCTCACCATTTATTACATCTCACTTCTAAATTTGAAAATAAATAAAAATTAATTTAAAATTAAAATAATTTTAGATAATTAAATAAGTAAAAAATAAAATAATTAAGTAAGTAAAAAATAAAATAATTTTAAAAATCTAAAATATTATTAAGTAAAAAATAAAATAACTAAAAATTTTACCCCTCTTCCCTCAAAATTATTTACTTAATAAATTATTATTAAAAATAATTTTAATAATAAAATTATTATTAAAAATAATTTTAATAATAAAATTATTATTAATAAATAATTATAATAATAAAATTATTAAAAATATGAAGTAATAATAATTGATTAAAATTTAATTAATTAGTTATATATTTAAATTTTATTAAAATATAAGTAATTAGTTATATGTTTTATTTTCTTGATGCTGCGGTTGGTAATTAATTGATATTCATTAATTTAATGTTATATTAATTAGTTTTCCCGGGGTTTCTTCTGACCCCAGGGAATGTGAGTTTTCCTGGGGTTTTTTTCTGACCCCCAGGAAATGGTTCTACGCGCGCCGTTTCGTCACTCGCGCCTCCAAGCTCCGTCAACATTTCTTCACTCGCGCTTCCACATTTCTTCATTTCGCACCCGATCGCGTGCCTAGGGCACCAACTTCACTCCCGTCTCCACCATCGCGTTGTCTCCACCGTCTCCACCCTAGGGCACCAACTGCACTCGCGAAGATACTACATTATCCCCGCTGCACCATCTCCACTCGTGGAGATACTTCATCAACATTGTGTCGTCTCCACCGTCTGCACCAGCTGCCCGATTACTTCATCAACACTCTTGATACTGCAGTAATACTCCATTGTCATCAACATTACTTCATCAGCTTCACTCGCCACCCCCAATGCCTAAGCTTCCTGCCCGATTCCTCGCCACCCCCAATCCTTAACCTTCCTGCCCGATTCCTCCATGCGAGTGCCGGATCATCATCCCACAGATTGTGCTTGTTTGATTAATGCTTGTTTTTGGTATTTTCTATCCTTTTATGCACACATAGTTTCATTTGATTTTAAGTTTTTGATGATTGCATATTTGTTCTGTGTGTTTTTTCTTGTACATGAATTGTTTGTTTGTACTATTATTATGTATTGTGCTCAATTGTTGGTGGGGGAACTTAGCATCAAAGCTATTTTAGTTTCATGGCTATTTGTACTATTTATACTATTTTCTGCTATTTTCATGGGGGAACTTAGCTATTTGTGCTCAATTGTGTTTTTTCGAGTGCAGATTGTTTGTACTATTTTAGTTTATGGCATTGGTCATGTATACCAGTAACACCCAAAGAGCAGGGAGCATGTTTTATGATGATGAGGCCAAATGCAACCCTTGCTAGGACACACTTTTATTGTTTAATATTGGTCAGAGTTTCATAACTTGGGGATTTTAGTGCCTGTAATGTTGTTGCATTTTAGTCCTTATATGACCAAAGTAGGAATACTTATGAGCAAAGATAAAAGATTGAGATTAACATCTCTCATGATCTAATCATGGTTCGAGTGTGATGAGACGTGTGAGCTAGTTATTAACCATAGATTCCTTATTTTCATGATTTGTTTGTTTTTTTTTTAAAATGACCAAAATACCCATTCATATTTTTAATAATATTTGAAATGAATTAAAATAATATGATTGGTTGCTTATTAAATATCCTACCATTGCAACTTACATTGCCAAGTTGTCAAAGAAGAAATATATAACATAATTTGATTCGTTTCAAATATCTCATGGCACTAGCTTAGCAGCCCATAACAGTATCGTAAATTAATTTGTTCATAAGGCAAATACAAGAGGCTTTTCTTGAATCTTGATTGCATAAAGCATAAAAGAAACCATCATAAATAAACAAGATCTTAAATTGACCTGTAATTTATAGTATGAAGTTACAAAGTCAATATATACAAGTTACATGTGTTGATATACATGATTCTTTTCATTATTTAGATGGCCTATAGATTATACACTATCCAAATTCAATAATACATCCTGATAACCCAATCATAGAGCAAGTTATTGTCAAGTGGCATACTTCGAGGTTCCAATTTGGCAAGTCCTCGACTAACTCTTGAGTGTAAAGAGTTCATGGATTGGAAGTTAGCAGGTATTGAGCAAGCATTATGAAAACTCAATTTTCCTTTTCTGCTTTCCAATCTCACCTTCAAGTAAAGCTTCGCAGAATTCTTTGAATCGAGCACTCTTTTCTCTATAGCTGGCCAAGGAAGGACCTGTGTTTTGGCCAAGGTGTCATTTAATGGAAAAATTGTTAGCATATATGATTGAAAAACAATAGTAACAGATTAAATAGTATTCTAGTAATAGTTATGACAATAAAAACAATAGTAGCAGTAGTAATAGCAGAATCAAAAAGTGATATTTTATATTTTAGTTCAACTAAAATAAATTGCTTCACGTTGAAAAACTTGGTTGAAAAACTTGCCATTGCACTAAGACTTTGCCTCAATTTGACATTATAGTAACAGATTAAATAGTATTCTAGTAATAGTTAGGGCAATAAAAACAATAGTAGCATTATGTTGGAAAATATACACTGATTTGGTGGAACATATTCTAGTAATAGTTGCATTATGTTGGAGAATAGTTATGGCAATAAAAACAATAGTAGTATTCTAGTAATAGTTTGGTGGAATAAGGATTTGGTTTGGAGGGATTTCTAACCAAATTGTTGGAGAATATACACTGAACATAATCGAAACCAAATTTACTACAAGTGATGGTTTTAACCCTTTTGGCACAATGAGCAAGTGATGGTTAGCAAGTGATGGTTTTAACCCTTTTGGCACAATGAGTTCTGTTCATAGTACATGGCCAGTTCTACTGACACCCTACAATTTACCGCCATGGATGTGCATGAAAAAACCTTTTATTTTATTGTCAACACTAATACCTAGTCCTGAGGCTCTCGGAAACAAAATTGATGTTTGTTTGCAACCACTAGTTGAGGAGCTAAAAGACTTATGGAATGTGGGTGTTGAAACATATGACACCTTTAGGAAACAAAATTTGCAAATGTGTGCTGCCTTGCTATGGACTATTAATGACTTTCTTGCATATGCCAATTTGTCTGGATGGAGCACAAAAGGAAGGTGGGCTTGTCCTTGTTGTAATAAATATACTTCCTTGATTTATTTGAAGAATGGGAAGAAACAATGTTATATGTCTCATCGTCGGTTTTTACCGATGGATCATGCATGGAGGAATGACAAAAAGAACTTTAATGGTGAGAAGGAATTGGAGGAAAAGCCCCCACAATTATCTGGAGATGATATATTGGAACAATTGTGTGAATATGAGCAAGAAATAGAAAGACTTAGAGTAGGGAAGAAAATCCCAAGAGATGATTGGAAGTGCAATTGGAAGAAGCGAAGCATCTTTTTTGACTTACCATATTGGAAAAAATCTGTTGTTGCGACATAATTTAGATGTGATGTATATTGAGAAGAACATTTGTGATAATGTGCTTTTCACGCTGTTGAACGTGGACAAAAAATCTAAGGACAACTATAACTCTTTACTAGATCTAAAGGAGTTGGGCATTAGATCGAAACTTCATCCGGTGGAGACAAAGAGTAGAGTGTTATTACCTCCTGCATGTTATACATTATCATCCAATGAGAAGTTGAAATTGTGCAAATTCTTGAAGGGGGTTAAGCTTCCAGATGGTTATTCTTCTAACATATCTCGGTGTGTGAATCTTAATGAGAGAAAAGTTTCTTCTCTGAAAAGCCATGATTGTCATGTTCTCATGCAACAATTAATGCCACTTGCAATACGCTCATTGTTGCCCAAGGATGTTTGTGAGGTGTTGATCGAGTTATGTGGCTTTTTCACCGAGATTTGTTCAAAGGTCTTGAAGACAAAGGATTTGGAGAGATTAGAAAGTCAAATTGTCTTGACACTTTGCAAATTGGATAAGAGTATTTCCACCATCATTTATCGACGTTATGATTCACTTATCTGTCCATTTGGCGTATGAAGCTAAGATTGTTGGGCCGGTGCAATTTCGGTGGATGTACTTCGTGGAGAGGTATTTGATGATTAACCTTATTGATAAATATCTCCACAATATATTGATAACCAGTCTCATAAATTTCACATGTTTGTAGGTTTTTACGTACATTAAAATCTTATGTGCGTAATAAAAGTCGTCCAGAAGGTTCAATTGCTGAAGGTTATCTTGCAGAAGAATGCTTGAACTTTTGTTCGATGTATTTAGATGGTGTTGAGATGAGTCTTAATAGAGTTCCAAGGAACTTTGATGGAGGGGATAATACTTCAAGCAGTGGATTATCTGTCTTTAGAAAATCCGGTAGAGGTTTGGGGAAAGCACAACCTCGGACTCTCAATCAAGAAGAATTAACATAAGCTCGACTATATGTGCTAAAAAATTGTGATGAACTTTGTCCATTCATTGAGTAAGATACAAATTCTCATAGCTTTCTAAACCTCTTTTTATTTGGATAATATATTATAATCATAAAATAAAATTATGGTGACAGAAATCATAAGCATGAGTTACTCAATAAAGCTCCTACTGCAAATGTGAGAAGTTTAGATGCTCGTCATGATAGAGAATTCTCAAGCTGGTTTGAAGCACAAGTAATTTGACACTTTATATATTTATTTTCTAAACTTAATCTATAAACATTAGTGTAATGGATCATTAATTATCTCAGGTTACTAAGCTATATCGCCAATGAAATAAGCAAGCATGTTGTCACTTGCTTATGGTCCTGATCCATCCTGCATATGCTACAAGGGCTATATCAGTAATGGTTATAGATTCCATACCCATGATCGTGAGAAGGACTTGAAAACGCAAAATAGTGGAGTTTTTGTTAGAGGAGAAACACAACTTGGCAACGTGGACTATTATGGTGTTCTAAGTGACATAGTTGAATTGCAATACCTCAGAGGAAACCGAGTTGTTTTATTCAAATGCGATTGGAGAGATGTGTTCAGCCAGGGTCGAGGAATAAAAGTGGATCGTTATGGGTTTACATGCTTGAACATCACAAGATCTTTGCGTACGAATGAACCGTTCGTGCTTTCTTACCAAGCTGAACAATGTTCTATGTGAAAGATGTAGTTGATTCAGATTGGTGTGTTGTGCAAAAATATCAACCTCAAGACTTGTATAATATGCTCGAGGTGCTTGTTGATGAGGATCACTTGGAAGTTGATGAGGCGTATCAACAAAATGAGTTATCCACTGATGGTATGTCATTGAGAACAATAAATCTGAGTGAAGACATCACTTGGCATGGGACTGATTTTCCAGGAGGAGAAAGTACAGAAGCATGCCCAGCTCCACAAGAAAGTTGTAAGAAAAGGAAGAAGAGTGTCAAGAAGAGATAGAGGAAAACAAGTTAATGACATTTGTGAAAAAGATTAAGTGTTGTAGTGCATGACCATTTAAAGTGGTTTATTGTATCTTTTTATCAATCAATGAAAAGGGCTATGATGAGATATTGGTTTTTTTATTTTCCATTAAGTTGCTATATCATCCGTAACAATGAAGTTCAAGAGCAGGACAAAAATTGAAATTTAAGAAAGAGGAAGAGAAAAGCAAAAGATTATTTGTTCCCCAAGTAGTACTTGTATCTAGGACAAATAATTAAAGAACCTTGATTTATTTACTTTTAGAAGCAGAACAAATATTAGTATTTGTATGGTTAGTAGTTATAATAATTATGTTGTCTCATTTTTGTTTTCAGGTTTTTGGTGACAAGTTGCATTCTCTGATCAACGTCTAGTCACTCCGAAGAAGACCATTGTATAAGTTTGCACTTCCTAATGCCAAAAACATGTTACATTAATTTAATGGGACGATAGAATAGTTAATTGCATTTCTCTGATCACTACATTTAAGTTTACACTAGTATGGACTGTCATCCAATCCTTGTCTTTGATTGATTTAATATGATTATCTCATCAAAATATTATTGTTCATTGATTAAGGAATGCATTCAATTTAACATATATAATATATTTGTTTGTGACAAATACAGGTAGCTTTCATGGCATCCCAACAAATAAGAGCTCAATCTAGTTCCCAGGTACAATCTCGAGTTGATGAAGCACAACAAATCAGTAATCAAGTTGGTGTTTCCCTAGCACAAGAAGAGAATGAAGAGATAAACAATTCTTCATACACATCTTTACCAACAAAGCCTATAAGTAGTACTGTAGGTACTTTTCTATTTTTTGCTTTAATCAAATCTAATTTGCATGATTTTGCTTTATATCTATCAATTTGTAAGGTAGTAATTTAAAATAGTTTTTTTAATTATAATTTATTGTGATATCTGCACATTATATCGCCTTACATGGTTAGACATTTCATCATTCAAACTCAACCACCTGAGCCTTATTACATTAGGGAAACAACTCCATGGGCTTTGCCCAGAAATCGTTAAAACAATAACTTCCAAAGTTTCTTATCATATTATGCATATGATTAAATGATTACTTTTTTATATAAATAATATGATATAATTGGATGAAAATAATGAAAACCCTGTTCTACTTGAATCTGATTCCATAGGATTGTATATAGTAGATTTGAGTTTGCCGATCGAAATGAAGTAGTTGAAGTTTCTCAGGTTTCTTCTCCATAAATTCAGGATAACAGGGATGCTGTCTGTATGTATAGATTAAGTGTTACCAAGGTGAGCAGTACTATATAAAGAATAGCAATATCTTGTGTGGCATCTCAAAATGGCTATCTTCTCCTGGGGAACAAATGAAGCATGCATTCCTTTATTGTACATTGATTGAAAGGCTTGTATAGATCTAATTCCTCCCGGTTGTCCATTGAATGATTCAACCCTAAAATTCTAAGAGAACTTTTCACTTAGTTTGATTTTTTTCCCTAGAAATTTGGGTTCAGTTCAAATAAAAATTTGATTTAGGTTCGGTGTTGTTTTGTTTAATTTCAGATGGAATCTAACCGGAAAACTCAAGTTTATCTTTGTCAATTATATTTATTTGGTCTATATTTGTTACATAAAAGGCAATGTTGTCTAAGAATATTTTAAAATTATATAATGCTAACTAATGTTCAAATTTAGGTTGATTTAAATTTGCTTTTAAAAACTAAAATAATTTTAAAAATATTTATATCTTCTAGAATAGAATAATAATACTGTTGAGTTCAAGTTTCTCGCCCAAATCATGTTTTATTAATGATGTGTAATGATAACAACATAAACAATCCTACAACTAAGTTTTCCTTGTTCTGGTTGGCATATATAAAGTCCTCTTCTGGCTAAAATACATGCATTTCACTAAATTTGTTGTTGTATATTAAAGGCTTCAACCTTATAATGAAATGCATTTCAACTTAGTGAAAGGACATCAACAAACTATATATTTACGTAGAGACAAGAATCCATGATATCATATTATTAGCAATAACAGAAGACCTTACATTTTCATTTGCGTTGCTCTCATTCTCTTCAAGCTCCTTTATATGATGCTTTAGCTGGGTAATCACTTTTGCTTGAGTATCCAAACGAGCATTTAATAGACTGGACTCTGCCCTTTCTCCAGAAAAATACATGCATGAATATCGAGCAACTTAGAACAAAACTGAATGCATGAGTATCCAAACTGCAGTATTAAAGGATAAGGCATTTGATGGCAACAACCAAGATATAGTGCATCTCCAAGAACTTCAATCAAACCTAGTGTCTTTGCACAAAATACAAACTAGATATCCTATTACAAATGGCTGTCAGCAAATCTACTAATATGGCTCATTTGATTAAGCATTTCTTTTGGCTCGTTATTACATTTAATCATTTTTTAGTCTCATTTCGATAGGTTCAACCACGAGGAAAAGGAAAACATGTGGAAAGACTAGGAACCATGATCTGATTAAGATGCCTCCTGGTCAAAAGATTCGTTTGGATTTTAATCAATATGGTCAACCAGTAGGTGTTAATGCATCGAAATTCTCAAGCTTTCTTGGAAACCATGTTCACAATGATGGTGATATTTCAATCTCTTTCGAAAAATGGGAGGATGTCCCTGATGAGCAAAAATAGAAAATATACATGCGTGTGCTGGTAATATCACTTTAAATTGCATAATTTTAACTTATATTTCATTGATCTTTTTTTTGGAATGCAGGAGAAATTCGAGTTTGAAGAAATAGATTTAATAAAGTTCCGGATTATGCAAAATATGAGAAGAAAATTTGGTGAGCATAAATATGAATTGAAGCGCTCAGTTTATAGTAAGTATGAGACAACTGAAGAAAGATTGGAGCATGTCCCGGATGGCATTGAACCGAATGATTGGAAATCGTTCGTTGAATATCATGATTGTGAGACCACTTAGGTAACCGAATGATTGTAATTTATTATCTTGAGTAGGTTAAAAGGTTATTTGAATAGATTTGGTTAGTTCTATAGTTCTATAGTTCTATTGGAGCTATTCCTGCTGAAAAGATCATAAGGCCCCATCTAGTCCCCTGGGTATAGAATTGAATATATGCAATTGAGGAAATGTGAAGCTATACCTGCTTTCTACTTTGTTATCAAGAGAATTTCAGGAATTAAAGTCTTACATTAACTTTTCTAGACTTTTACTCCTATGTGCTTGCTCTTGAGCTTTACTCCTATGACCTGGAATTATTCCCATGGCATATTAGCACTTTATGACAGTTAACTTTGACGATAAGCATCAAACATAATTTGATCCCTTAATTTTTCTGAGGATAAGCATCAAACATAATTTACTAGAAATACTATGCTTTTCTATTTGCTCAAACATATGCTTTTCTATTTGCTTTTCTATTTGCATCAAATTATGCTTTTCTATTTGCTCCATAAGCCGGAACCTAGCTGGACTAAAAATACTGCCAAAGTTTCTGTAATAAGAGATAAAAATCTGGTGCGAGTGGCTGCCAGTGACTGCATATCATGTGCTAAATACTAATAGTTTGGAGTAAAGAATTGCTTTCTGCTGGTATGAAGTTACTTAATAGTTTGGTGTCCCTGCATGTGTATTTTATGCAATAGAATCTATATCCATTTTGCAGAGCAAAAGTGGCCATTTGGATGTATGAAGTAGCAAAGTTTCTTACAATGTCACAATCCACATATGTGAGAGGTAGCAATGAAACAAAAAAGATACTTACATTCCTTATAGTTGACATGACACAATGCACAAGAATCTTTTAGTTTTTTTGTGGTGAAAGCTTGTAAGATGATTATATGCATTGCCATGAAAAGCTTATGTTACTACCCGTTGGACTTTGCGGTTGTAAAAGCTTTGAGCTTCGCTTCTTGATACATTGATAATTTTATATAGTTATTATTAGTGCTCATATAGATTTTATATTCGGCAATGAATATTAGAACAATGCTTACTCAGGTTCTTTTTGTATTAGAAGTATAGTACCAACTGAGAATGAGTATTCTTTTCAGACTTTACTAGAAAATGTGGTACAATTACAGTGTTCACATATTGCATTTGTTACAAAAAATATGTGCGCAAAATAAAGAGAATCGAGGAAAGCAAGTACTTTCTCATTATACGGGCTCCAAAAGTTATGCTGTGATTCGAGCAGAGCAGGTATAACTAAGCATATTTATTACTACATTTTAAATTGTTTTATTTAGGGAAAAAATTAAAATGATGATTGATACTTGTACTAGTACAGGCTGAAATGAATCCAGAGCATCGAGAACCCTCAAGTTGGAAAATGTTTTATATTGCTCACACAAAGAGTGATGCTAGTTTGAATTCCATTGCTGCGCAGGAGATTGTGGTAATCACTGATGCTATTTTTTATATTTATTTAGTTTTATGGGATAAACACATATTATATAATAAAATTATACATTTTTGCAGGATAAGTTCAAGGCTCTAGCTCAAGAGTCATATTCTTCTACATCTACTACTGAAGATGAAATTTATCGTCAGGTTGTCGGACCGGAGAGACATGGTCGTACTCGTGGTTATGGATTAGGTCCAACTCCAACCACTGTCTTTGGGACTACTCCCGGACGCATAGAGCTTGCCTCCCAACTTCGAATTGCTAACACTCAGAACGCCGAGCTAAAAACAAAGATAGATGACTTGGAGAAGAAAATAGATGATGATAGGAGGAAGATGGAGGAGAGGATGATGGAGGAAAGAATGGAAATGGAGAGGAAGAAAATGGAGGAAAAGATGGAGGAGGATCGACGAAAGATGCAGATACTACTTGCTTTCGTGGAGGAAATGAAAACCAACAAGAGACTTGTTTGATGTAAGGATGAACACTCTTATTATATGAATGATGTAAGGGTAATTTAGATTGTTATTCTATAGTTTGTAGTAACTAATGTTGATTTTGGTTTGAATTTCAATGTTAGATTCTTATTATATGCACATACAGTTTGTAGAATTAAAATTGACTCATAGTTGTGTGTAGCTGTATTGGTTTTTAAATTAGAGAATTATAGTTGTATTGTTTTTGAAATAATTGTTTCAGTAATTAGCCGTGTTGTTTAGGGAAATAAATCAATTTCTTCTATTGATTTTTGAAATAGCTACAGTGTTTAGTGTTTGTGAATAGGGAAAATAAATTGATTACAGTGGGTTGAGGAAATAAATCAATTTCCTGGGGGCCTCGGCCCCCGGGAAAAGAAACATTTCCTGGGAGCCGGCTCCCGAAAATAGTTCTATTTCCTGGGGGCCAAGGCCTCCAGAAAATAAATTTATTTCTTGGGGTCTGATCGGCCCCCAGGAAAGCTACAATTTCCTGGGGGTCAAGGTCCCCGGGAAAGCTATATATTTCTTGGGGGCCACGTTTCGGCCCCCGGGAAAGCTATATATTTCCTGGGGGCCACATTTCGGCCCCCGAGAAATCTATCTATTTCCTGGGGGTCTTGACCCCCGGGGAAAGCTATCTATTTGCTGGCAGTTGAGGCCCTCGAAAAAATAGTCCTATTTCTTGGGGGTCTCGGCCCTCGGGAAAGCTGTTATTTCCTGGGGGTCCCGGCCCCCAGGAAAACCATTATTGTTGTGGGTCAAGAACGTCGGCATAAGATTTTTTCCCGAGAACCAATCGCCGACCTTCGATTATTCATTCGCTGACGTGTCTTTTTCTGGGGGCATCTGAGGGTCGGGTGGTCCTCACTAAACGGATTTACCGGGGGCCATTAAGAGTTTTAGTGGGGGTCTCGGCCCCCGAGAAATATCATCTTTCTTGTAGTGATATGAGACCACGGAGATAGTAACATAGTTAGCAACTATGACTTATTTTTCCCATTAAACCTATAAATTAGGGATAACCTAGAGAATAAGTTGGGTATCCATCACCCCTGACTCAGTGGTTTAAGTCTCATATCTCGTGTAGTCAAACTTATTAAGTCTCTCGTTAGAGGCTTAGTAAGCGGATCTACCAAGTTTTTACTTGACTTTACATAGACAATTGTAATAATACAATCATGTATTAATTGTCTCACAAATTCATATCTCAGACCAATATGTCTAGACTTACCATTGTAGGTAACACTATACGCTTTTGATAGTATGGCTTCATTATCACAATATAGTGAAATGGAAAGCATTAGGCTTGGCCAAAGATCTATGTCTAGCAACATATTTCTTATCCACTCAGCCTCCCGTCCAGTTTGAGCTAGAGCTATGAATTCAGATTCCATAGTAGAATGAGAGATACATGTCTATTTCTTGCTTGCCCAAGAAATAGCCCCACCGAGTGAAAATCCACTCACTCGTGGACTTATTATCTCCCACACTATTTATATATCCAGCTCGCATTAGAGTACCATTCCAATACACTAGGGAACTTATCTTAAAACAAACTGAAGCTACTATTCAACTTAAGGTAACCAAGTACCCTACTAATAGCTTTCTAATGATTAACATTTGGTTTGCTTGTGTATCTACTGAGTTTAGAAACTGCAAAAGAAATATCTATCCTAGTGCAGTGAGTAGCGTACATAAGGCTACCAATAGCACTTGCGTACTCTAGCTTTGCAATAGCCCTACCAGTATTCTCTTGGAATTTCAAAGCACAATCAAACGAAGTGTTCACCTCCTTGATCTCGAGGTGACTAAACTTTGATATTACTTTCTCAATATAATGGGATTGACTTAGCACAAAACCTCCATTATGTTTTCTCACTTTGATGCTTAAAATAGTATCTACTTCACCCTAAGTCTTTCATCTTAAAAATAGAGGATAGATACTTTTTAGTCTCATTTATTCCAACCATGTTTGTACTAATGATCAACATATCATCGACGTACAAACAGACTATTACTATATAGTCAGAAGTGGTTTTAGAATATAGGCACCTGCGCGCACTATTATATTTAAATCCAAAGTTTAAAATAGCAGTATCGAATCTCTTGTGTCACTGCTTTGGTGCTTGTTTTAGACCATAAGGCGATTTGACCGACACACTTTAGCCTCGTTGCCGGGAGCAATAAACCAATCGGGTTGTTCCATATACACTTCCTCATTTAAATTACCATTAAAAAATACGGTCTTTACATCCATTTGATGAACAAATAGATCATAAAGAGAAGCCATGACAAAGAGGATCTTAATGGAAGTAACTCTAGATACCGGTGCATAAGTGTCAAAATAGTCAATCTCTTCTACTTGTGTAAACCCTTTAGCTAGTAATCTAGCTTTAAAGACAGAAATAGTACCATTGGTATTATACTTTCTCCTAAACACTCATTTGCACCCTATGAGTTTAGAACCA
The DNA here is from genome assembly GCA_034359265.1 of Canna indica. NCBI lineage: Eukaryota > Viridiplantae > Streptophyta > Magnoliopsida > Zingiberales > Cannaceae > Canna > Canna indica. Next base: position 71,028,403 of record CP136890.1, on the reverse strand, counting down.
CTTGGCAAATATGTTAATACCCAAGTATTGTTTCCTAAGATTGAATCCATTTCATCATTGACAGCTTCCTTCCAAAAGACAGTATCCTTAGAAGCCATAGCTTCTTTAAACGATGTAGGATCAGTCTCAAGACTATATATGTAGGGCATCTCATTTGTCACTTCATTATTTTGGTCCCCTTCTACCAAAAATAACAAGGATTGAGAAGATATGAAGTCTTTATCTAAATTCTTCTCTATTCTTACCCTAGTACCCCTTCTAGATTCTTTAGGTTGTTTTGGAACACTAGGTTTCTCAATCTCAATCATAGACCTTATAGGACCTCTAGTCTCTTCAAATGTGGGTGTTGCTACATTTTCAACATCTTTTGAAAATTTATTTTCAAAGAATTTCACATCCCTCGACCCAGTTATGATATTAGACTCTAAGTCAAGAAGTCTATATGCCTTACTATTAGTAGCATATCCTACAAATACTAGTCCTTTAGGAACTGGAATTCTAAAATAGGCAACACACCTCCACACTTTGAAATAATTTATGCTAAGCTTTCTGTCTTTCTATATTTCGTAGGGACTAGTTTTCACCACTGAACCAGGGATCCCATTTTGAATATGGCAGGCTGTCAAGAGGGCATCACCCCATAAATTATAAGGCAAGCTAGTATGGTTTAGCATGCAATTTATCATGTCATGGAATATGCGCTTTTTTCTTTCTGCTATACCATTTTGTTGTGATGTATAAGTAGCACTAGTTTGATGAATGATACCATTTTCTTCACAAAAAGTATCAAATTCATTTGAACAATATTCTATGCCTCTATCAGAATGTAGAATTTTAATCTTCTTCTCAAGTTGATTTTCTACTTCTAATTTATATTTCTTAAAATAAACAAGAGCTTCATCTTTTTTTCTCAACTAGTAAATATAGGTAAATCTACTAGCATTGTTAGTGAATGTAATAAAATATCACTTTCCACACCTAGTCAATATTCCATTTAATTCACATAAATCAGTATGTATTAAATCTAATAATTATGATTCTCTTTGTACCATTGGAAAAGGTTTTCTCATTTGTCAAGTTTATTGCTATCAATAAAGTTCCATTGCATGCATAATATTCAAGTTCTTAGCATTAACCTGTCCTAATCGACTATGCTATAAAGATATTGAAGAAACAAAAATAAATAAAGCAGAACTTATATTATTGATCGACATTTTGTACATTTCATTACATTCATAATCCTTTCCAACAAAGACTCCATTCTTAGTAAGAATAATTTTGTCAACTAAACAAAGATTTTAAAACCTTTCCTATCCAAAAGATAAACAAAAATTAGACTTTTTCTAATTTCCGGAACAAACAAAATATTTAACATTGTTAGTTTCTTTCCCAAGATGAAATTGATCTCCACAGTTCCTTTGCCTCCAACACTAGCATGAGAACTGTTACCCAATTGTACTTCATGTCCATCAACTTCATTAAAAGTCTTGAACATCTCTCGATTGTTACAAATGTATACGGTAGCCCCATAATCCAACCACCACCCAGATGGCTCACTAGCCATGTTTATTTCAAAGATCATAGCCACGTCAAGAGTAAGATCAGAAACCATTGCTACAAGGTTCTCCTCAACCATGTTAGCAGATCCAGATCCACTCTTACGATGTTGACACTCTCTAGCATTATGTCTTGTTTCTCCACAAACATGACATTTGTCCTTTCTTTTATTAAGATCGGATTTAGTTTTCTGTCCAGGTTTTTTTGAACTGTCATGGTCCTATTTTTTTAACCTCCACATAATTGACTATAGATTGTCCCTGGTTCAAATTCTTAGCATCACGTTTTCGGGCTTGTTCCTCGATACGTAGATGTTTCTGAATTTGTTCCAAGGAAAAGTCCTCGATTATATGCATCAACTTCTTGGCAAAATCCTTCGAGGATGGGGGCAATTTTGCAATTATGGCTCCAACTTGGAAGGTTTCAGGCAAAGCAATTTTTAGGACCCTCAATTTGTTGACAATAACTTGGAGCTCATGCACTTGCTCAAGAATGAGTTTATTATCAACCATTTTAAAATCGAAATATTTGAAAACAAGATACTTATTTGTACCTTCCTCCTCAGCTTTGTATTTGAACTCCAAGACCTCACATATCTCTCTTGGCGATCGAACGTTGGTGTAGAGGTCATACGTACAGCCGATCCGAGAGAGTATTGAGGATGTGTCCGCGTGCAAGTTCTTCATCTTTGGTCCTCTTCTTTCTCTACTCGTTCAAAGAATCAATTATCACTTGATCTGGATCTTGTCCTTCAGCTGGCTTCGGATCTTGACGAATAGGCTGAACATTCGGATCTAGGACGTAGGTGATCTTGAGCACCGTTAAAAGGAACTTCATCTTGTCTTGCCAACGACTGAGGTTGTTGCCATCAAAATGATCAAGCTTGAAGAAATCCTGGTTCATGATCTTGAACGACTCCGAATCCATCTCCAGTAGAGACCTTAAGAATGTGAAGGTAGGTGGATTCGAGAAAGATATAAAGGACTGACGAGTAATCCCTGTCCTTAAGGTCTCTATTGCCCCGTAGCAATACACCTGCAGGATTGATCAAGTCCTTAGAAATTGCAATAGGTAGTAGGAGGAAAAGAGAAGGGAGAGAGATAAAATCACCAAGAGAGATTCCGAGATCAGTATATGTAGATCAAATGTAGAATAATTTATCAATTGATGCTCATTATTGAAGAATAGTAACAACTGATTTTGATTAAATAGCAGATAATCTCGAAATCAATATGCAATTGATCAGATATTAAGTGCAATTTTTCAAGTAATTGCTGAATTCCAATAGTCAAAAACTAGGTTCAAATCAAGATCAAACTCGACAAAAAGATAGGCTCATAGCGACGATGCGTACGTGCGAAGTGCAAAGTGTGCCTAAAAGCGCCAATGCGACTTTGTGACGCGATTGCGCCCACGCCGCACTAATGTCACTTCTTGATCTTCTACTTTGTCCAAACAAGTAATCAAGCATACACAGTAATGCTTATAAGCTAATATAAAATTAGCATATTTTTCAATGTGGGACTAAAGCATAGTTTTTGCACCTCTTCATATACCTCTTCTTGCACATATAAAACTTAATATATATAATTCCTAATTGAATTATATAATTCTCTCATTAAATCTTTCATATTGGACTATCTATTACACCTTTTAATTTTCTTAAATCACATCAATAATTAAATAATTAAATTACTCAATATTGATGAAAATAAGCTTCATATTATTAGGTGCATTTCAGCCGATCGCGTCACAGGAGGACTAGATAGCTTTAAGAAAGCTCTTTTTCTATTTGGCGTTTGGTCACGTCACACCCTTTTGGTTTAGGTTAAGTTGTGTCTGGGGGCGGATGCTTGGCCTCGAGATAAAGTCAACTTTGTCAAGCTCCTGTCGAGATAAAGTCCCCCAATATATGAGCTGCTTGACTTGTTGGGTCATTGGTTGTCCTTGTTAAGGTCATTTTCTTCAAGGTTGGACGCCAAGACTCATAGCAGTCCTGTTTAGATCTTACAGGGTGGCACTTGTTTTGATGGTCATGGTTCCTTGGATATTTCATTGTCTCTGATCGACCAATATTTTATTAATATTTGGTGCCTTGATTCTGTGGCGACGTGTCACTAATATTTGGTTAAGGTCGGGTTGACCAACATTCCTCACGAGGTTGTATCTATAGGTTCATGGAATTCATCATGGAAAGTGGTCTGGACTAGAACTATTGGGTCCGATTGGATTAGACCCAGTAGTGCCCCATAACTCACTTCAAGTTGAACTAGACGGCTTCGCCCAGGGGTCTCACCCGACTATACTCCTGGACTTGACTTGAGCCAGATCAAACAATTAACTCTGCTCGGGGGCTCCACCCGGCCAAACAAGGACATCCACGTCCTCCCTTATCACAAGGGATATACCATTACGAGCCTGCCATCTTCGGGATCAACCTCGACCCATTCTGAGCAATATCCCCACGAGATTACCAGATGATGTCATCACCTCCACCTACAATAAATACAGACACGGTATGCCTCAGGTAACCCTAAGTTCCAATTTTCATTACCTCCATCTTGGAGTCCCTCTAACTTGAGCGTCAGAGTATCTTTTGCAGCGCCCACTCCCCGACATTGAACTTGACCAAGAGAGACACCAAACCAGATCAGATCACTCCAATCCCCAGGTAGGAACATTTGGCGCCCACCGTGGGGCCGAGTAAAACTTACCTCCCCCATAATGGTTGGAACTTGGAGCCAAGCGATCGCCACCGCACGCCAACGACAACGACCCGATGGCACGATCGATGACAACCTGGTGGTGCTGAAACAATGAGGAGCGATGCTCTGGTACCAACCCATCTTCCCCCTAAAGATCTCTAACAGCGGATAAACGATTTGGAAGCAAAGAACCAACATCTAGCAGCCCAAGTTGAGATGCTGACACGATCCTAGGAACAACCCCGGCTGACCATGAGCGTTGTCACTCCGAGCATGGAGAGAGCAATCACTCAGAAAGAAGGAGGCCAGTTTTCGTCCTTCGCGACAAGGTCTCCAGTACCCCCCCTCGTTTGGAAAATGACGAAAATCCCAAAGCCTGAAAAGCCAGGATTGCCCTTTCTATCAATGCAATATCCTTTGCCAAACACATAATGGTGATCCACCTCCTGTCAAGAAGTAAGTTACCTACCACCTTGATACCCTATGACAGAACTGGTGACCCCGCGCTACACTTGATGACGTTTAGGATCACGATGCTCTATAACGGAGCAACCAACCCCGCACTCTGTAGAGCCTTTCCAACTTTTTTGGGAACAACCACTTTGTTGTGGTTTGTTTTCCTCCCGCCAGGGTCTATTCATTCCTTCGAAGACCTCTCCTGCGTCTTCCTCAATAGGATCACTACATCACGGGTCTACCACAAGACGAAGGCCGTCCTCCACTATGTCAAGCAGGGGCAACATGAGCCCCTAAGAGAATATCTTAACAGGTTTCAAGCCATATCGGTCGAAATTCCCAATCTCGACCCACAGATCGAATTGTACTCCACCAAGCTTGGGCTAAAGCCATGAATCTTTGCCAATCAGATCACTTTGATCGAGCCTAAACAAATGGTTGAATTCCAAGAGAAAGCCGCTAGCTTCATAAAAATAGAAAAACTCCGAGAAGCAAAGAAGACTGACTAGATGAATCTCAAGGCTGTTGTCGTGGATAAAAAGTCCAAAAGGCAGATAGAAAAAGTGAAGACCACATCCGACACGAACGGGGCAATAACAGGGGGCCAAGGTCACCACCTCGTCCGAATGCCCAATTCGAAAGACACACCCCTTACAACACTAATGGACTGGACTAGAACTATTGGGCCCGGTCAGATTAGACACAACAGCCCCCCACAACTCACTTCAGGATGAACTAGATGGCTCCGTCCACGAGTTCCATCCGACTGTACTCCTAGACTTGACGCGAGCAAGATCAAATGACTTTGCTCGGGGCTCCACTTGGCCAAACAAGGACATCCATGTCCTCCCTTATCACGAGGATGTCATTACAAATCCGTCATCTATGGGATTAGTCTCGACCCATTTGGAGCAATATCTCCACGAGATTATCGGGCGGTGTCATCACATCCGCCTACAAATAAATACAGACATGCACGCCTAAAATAACCATAAGTTTCAATTTCATTACCTCCACCTTGGAGTTCCCCTGACTTGAGCGTCAGAGTGTCTTTTGGAGGTCCCCCTCCCTGTCGGCGTTGAACTTGACCAGGATAGACACCGAATCATACCAAATTAATTCGATCCTCAGGAAGGAACATTTGGCGCCCACCGTAGGGCCAAGTAAAGCTTATCTCCCTAACAATGGTTGGAACCCAGAGCCAAGCGACCGCCACCGCACGCCAACGACAATGACCCGACGGTGATGATCGACCATAGCCCGGTGACGTTGAAATAGCAAGGAGCGATGCTACGGTACCAGCCCACCTTTCCCGTGAAGAGCCACATCAGCGGATAATCGATGTGGAGACGAAAAACCAACGTTTGACTGCCCAAGTCGAGATGCTGACACGATCCTGTGGACAATCCTAGTGTTGATGAAATGGCCTACACTATGGGGGAGGGGTGAATAGTGTGTTATCTAAAACTTTAGCCTAATTGGTTTTAATAGTTTCTTACGATCTTTAGGCTAATGACAATTCAAAGAATAAATGCAGAAGCAATTAATAAAGTAATTAAACGCAAACAAGATGTTAATGCTAACATAATGATTTATAGTTGTTCGGCCCCAATGCCTACTCCACTACCTAAGCACCCCGCTTAGTATTTCCAAACTAGTTTTACTAGATTAATTGTTTCCTTTACAATGAGGACGTTTTCACCGGAGAGTCTCCGCTCTCACACCGAAGGAACTTTCACACCTGGAAGTCTCCGCCTTTCTACCGAGAGCACTCTCCCACCTCAAACCCTAAGGACAATACAACTAATCCTAGTAAACTAAACACACCGGTGGATTTAGGCCTCTACACCAAGGCAATCACGAAACTCAAGATCTACACACTAGATCTTTACACACTTAAATTACAATGATATAAACAACAAAATGCAACACTAAATGGAGCAATAAATTAAACAATAAAGTACTTATCTCCACAACAAGATTCCTATCTTCCTCTTGATGCCTTGATGATGAAACAATTGAAGAGAGAAGGCAAGATCAAGGGTTTTTAGCTCAAGCTAGATTTTCACAAAAGAATGGCTCAAAGAGGCTTAGAATTGATCAAAGAATGTCTCGGATATGGTAGAAGTGATCAGGTTAAGTATAGGAAGGCTGGGTCTTGAATATATAGAGGAGCACAAAGAGACCCGGATGAAAACACCATATAATGGCTCAAAAAAGACTCGTTACGCCGGATGTTGACCGAACGTCCACTATGGTTTTTTGCCTCTCGTCGGTCACTCGTTGATCGCTTGTCGGTCGACCTACCATTCGATAGAAACTGCTATAAGAGCAGATTTAACAAGGTCTAGTCTCCATAATCCTTATATAACATTTATGTTTTTAAGTTGTTAACTTAAAGTTAAGAAATGTTATATAAGGATTATCCCTATTTGAGTTCAATAAAAATATCAAAAATATCAAAATACTTAAGAATCAAAATCTAATTTTTTGGGTCTAGTACAAATTTACGAAAACCAAAAATTTTATAATCTCCCTGGTCAAATATGGATATGTTAAAGGTTTCCAAAAATTCCTTAAAAATAGGTTGTTAACTTGTCTCTACCTAAGGAACAATTACCGAGACTTTTCATGCCAAGAAAATGTCTAGGTCATATAGCCCTCCCTAGGCTTAGTGAATTTTTGGGATGTTTTCTGATTTTAGAGAATTTTCTTAGTTTTCATATTTTGGGGTTCGGGTTTTGGTTTTTGGATTTCTTTGCATCATAATGATGATTTACAACACATGATAGACACCCTAAACACAAACTCTATCTTCTCGACAAAATACGAGTGTCGACGAGCGTCCTTGTTGATTTCTCTAATTTTGCCGATCGGGGATGACATGCGCTACTCGACTTGGAACCGATGTTGGCCTAAGGCTTTCAACCTTGGTCTTAATCTCGATTTTGATTATAACAAACAAAGAGCTAAGGTTTTCATGGAGAAATATTTTCAAGTTCTAAGTCGAGCAGCGCACATCGTCCCCGATCAGCACAATAAGAGAAATCAGAGAAATCGGCAATGACGCTCATCGACGCTCGGATTTCATCGGGAAGATCGAGTTTATGTTTAGGGTGTCTAGCATGTGTTGTAAATCCTCATTATGATGTGATAATAAAGCCGTTGTGTGTGGTTTACCCGAGCCTACCCTTTGGCTTTCTATAAATACTTCATATCAGCCTTCCTTCTTCACTTTAACTATTCTTGAGACGTTATATGTGATATTAAAGCTTTGATTGAGCCACTTTTCATTCTAAACCCTACTTTCATCATCTATTCTTGATTGAGCATTGTTCCTTCATTGATTCATCAATTTGAGGCATCAAGAGGACTAGGGATTCAGCATTGGAGCTAAGTATAAATTGTTTAGTATTTTGCTCCATTTACTTGTGTATTTTCTTGTTTATTTCATTGTATCTCAAAGTGTAAAAACCTAGGTTGCTAGGTTGTTGAATTGGGTGGTTGTCATAGTTGTAAGGCTTAAATCCACCGGTGTAAACTTAATTTGCTAGGATTAGTGATCGTTGTTGTCCTTTAGAGTTTGAGGTGAAAAAGTGCTCTCGGTAAGAAGACGGAGACTTCCGGGTGTGGAAGTGTCTTAGGTTAAGAGTGAAGACTCTTTGGGTAAAAGGTTCTCATTGTAAGAAAATATTCATAATCTAGTAAAGTTAAATTTGAAAATTCTAAGCAGGGATGCTTAGGTAGTGGAGTAGGCATTGGGGCCGAACCACTATAAATCTATCTTGTTTGCATTGCTTATATTGTGTTTTGATTACTTGTGTTATTTACTCGCTTCCGCATTCATCTAGTTGAATTGAGCACTCGCCTAAGTAATCAAGAAAAGGATTAAAACCAAATTTAGGCTAAAGTTTAGCGAACACACTATTTACCTCCCTCTAGTGTAGGTCATTCAACTTACATTCGGTATCAAAGTGGGTTGTAGATTGAGATTTCACCATCTCTTCTACATCTTGCCTCGATCCGTAGAATGACACTAGATACTTTAGCGTTTGCACCACCTAGGTTTGATGATGCCAACTTTGGTGTTTAGAAGAGTATGATGTATGCTTTTCTTAAAACACAAAGTATAGATTTATGGTGCATGCTAAAAAATGAATATGTTGAGCCCACCATTGATATTAATGATTGGACTCAAGAACAAGTTAGGTTATTTGATTTAAATGCTAAAATAATGCATTTTCTATATTACTCGTTTTCAAATGATATAGTTGAAAAAGTTATGCATTGTTCTTCCGCATTCGACATTTGGGCTTGCTTAAACATGCTATATGATTAAGAAAAAACCAAGGAGCTTATTACATTAAATGAGGGAGGTGATGACAATTGTCATACCCCTAATTCTAATGAGGTTTTTGATGTCCAAAGTTCTTCTAGCAAAAGGAGCACAAGTAAGAATCGGAAACGAAAACTTAGGTGCTTCCTATGCCAAGAGAAATGGACATAAGAAGATGATTTGTCTTATCTTGAAGAAGAAATCCAAGAAAAAGAAGTGTGTTTCTCCATCCACATCCAAATCAAGTGAAGTCTCTTTTAGACATGACGAAGAAGTGATTTCAAACATTTGTCTCATGAGTCTTCGAAATGAGGTACATTTACCATCTTCTAGTCATATGCAAAATGTTGATGATAGTGAGTTTAATAGTAGCTCTAAATCTCTTAACATGTCTTATGAAGAACTACTAGAAGAATGTAAAGATGTATGAATTGCTCATGAAAAAGAATAGGAAAAATAGGGAAATAAAGAAAGAAAATTTAAAGTTTACTTCTCATGTGCATGAATTGATTTTAGAAAATGAGAAATTAAAGTCTAACTCATTTGATTCTTGCCATGATACCTTGAGCCATGAGCTAAAGGCTTTGAAAAATGAAAATGAGAATTTGAAATAAAAAACTAAACTTAGAAGTAATGAATTGAAAATTGATTTTAAAATTGAGAATGAAAAATTAAAAATTAAAAATAACATGTTGAAATCTCAATTGCATGCCATTCACAAATCCATAAGTGATTTGAAGAATGAGGTTGAGTTTCTAAATAAGAAAATCAATGATTTATCAAATGTCTCTTTCTTTAAGAATTCTAGAAATAGAAATGCTTCTTTTAAGAATGTCAATACTCATCATCATTCTCATGTAAAGCATTCTTCTTTTAAACCTCAAGGCCAAATCAAAAAATTTCGTGGAAATTATTTTTATTGTGGTATATATGACCATCCTATTCATGATAGTGTTTTTAAAAAAAATCTAAGTGTTGCCAAAGCACTTTGGATTCCTAGGCCAATTCACCCCCAAGGACCCAAAGTCATTTGGGTACCAAATGTTTCTTAAATCCAGCTGTGTACACTAGGTTTAGGGTGTCCTTGGAGTGTGAGCTAAGAAGGTGCCTTCGCGGAGAAGACGATGAGCTTCCGGTGTAAATCCTCATTGTAGAAACTCTAAATAATTAGTGATTTCGGATAGAACCCTAAGCGGAGTGCTTAGGAAGTGGATGTAGGCTTGCTTGAAACTGAACCACTATAAATACTTGTGTAAGCATTATTTAATTGAGGGGCAAATACCAAAATACATCCTGAACTTTGAATATTTTCTCATTTGTGACCAAATCCGAAATAATACCAAATTACATCCTAAACTTTGACATTGATCTCAATTATAGCCTTGATCCCGTCATCTCTCCGTCATCATCTTCGTTAACTGCATGACGTGGCATGCCCACGTGGAATAAAATATTATTATTTTTTATACATCATTAAAAATTAATTAATTTTTTTAAAAAAAAACCATTCCACATGGTAAATAAAGTTTTTTTTTAAATAAAGTTTTTTTAATAAATAATTTTTAAAATACATATGTATATATTTTAAATAAATAAATATTTTTTTAATGATGTGTAAATAATAATAATATTTTATTCCACGTGGGCATACCACGTCATGCAGTTAACAGGAAAAACGACGAAGAGATGATGGGAGGCTATAATTGAGATCAATGTCAAAGTTCAGGATATTATTTCGAATTTGGTCACAAATGAGAAAATATTCAAAGTTTAGAATATATTTTGGTATTTACCCTTTAATTGAGTGTGCACTTGATTGTTTTATGATATTGCTTCTTGCTTAATTGATCTTATCATTAGCTAATTCTAAGAAACAATTAAGTTGAAATTAGGCTTAATTAGTTATAACACACTATTCATCCCCCTATATTTTTATCGTCACCCATATAAAACTGTCGACAAGTAATAAATTTATTTACAATTTTTGCAAAATAAAATTCACATGAAATTTTACTCGAGTCATTCTTCAATGCTATTTGAGAAGGTCTATCATATCTCTTCTCTATGGGGATATATGTCACGCCCCATCTTAGGGTCACGTGACAAGTCAGAGTATACGTGCCTATACCCTGCAGCCTATCCCATGCACATGCAAACTCAAAAGAAACATAGCGGAAATATGTAACAACAATAGATGAAACTGAGAATCCAAATAAATTTTCATTTTAAGAGAATAAGTCCAACAAGCCAAATAAAATTTCAAAAATAAATAACTGAAAGATTCATAGTTTTTCAAAAAAAAAAATTTTAATCTCAAACGAATACAACTGAATGTCCCTAAATGACTACAACTCCAGAATACTAAACACCAAGTGCATGGTCTACCACTAACAAGACTCGACTACGACCCCTAAACTCAGACTGCTATGAGATCAATGGTACTCCTCTGCCCTCCAGTCGCGCCAAGTGCTCCAGCCTACCTCACTGGTCAGGCTCTGCAAAAAAAAAGAAAGAAAGGAAACAATGGTGAGTCCAAAGGAACTCAGCGAGCGGTTCTACCAACCCCCACCACAATATCCAATCACGTAATAAGGTATATATGCGTCTGTCTCATACATGGAGAATGCAAAACTGATGGTATGGCTAACTAACAGGCCACTTAGCCATCTCATGCCCAAAGGCAGACCTATTCACATAGCAGCGAATATACAACATGCCTATCTGCCTACCATGCCGTAAGGCATACAAGTCATAATATAGGGGATATGAGAATAATCGGGATTTGCCTATCCGAACTTATTCCATAATTACACCCTTAAAAAAATACGGGAATAATCAGGATTCGCTCATCCAAACTTATTTCATAAAGAAAGGGGGAATAATCAGGATTCGCACATATGAACTTATTCCATAAAGAATTACAGGAATAATCAGGATTTGCCCATCCGAACTTATTCCATAAACACAGGTTGGGATTTGCCCATCCAACCTTCCGGGCTCAGGCCCGTAATCCGGCTCCTAACCGAGCCTCTTTGCCATTCATGTAAGACAAGGTGCCAACATGACCTAAGTCAAGTGTCTCCACGGTGTCCTAGGAGCATTCTTACTGGGAGCCGTCACAACACACTATGCCCGTTCCCGACGCTCTAGACCCGTAACATCATCTACCCATGAGGTGTTTTTTCATGAACTTATATTTTTATTGGCTCTTAACAGTTTTATTTTGCCCCTTAAATTTTAATTTTGCAAATTAAAATTTTAATTTCCTGTAATTAGGTTTTATTTTAGGGGTTTTAAATTCAGCCTACTGTTTGAGCCTGATTCTGGTGTGTCTATGCCGAATTTAGTTTCCAGAGTGTCATATGGTTCCAGACTATATTTTTCGGTTAAAATGATAGGTTACATGACTATGTTCAGTAATTATCACACATCACAAAGACAATTTCAAATCTCAGCATCATTAATGACAATCCAGCATGAAATTTCAGCATGTTTAGATTTCCAGCATGTTTAATTAATTAGCACGAAAATCACAACAATAATCATTTCAAAATATTGCCAAACCAGATTACAATCATCACAAATAATAATTAAAAAGTCTATCTTCTAAACATAATTTAGCATGCATCAAATCCTTACATCAACATCAAGATTCATGCTTCACAAATCAAGAACCATCAGGAACATAAATCATGCCATCAAGAATCAAATCTTTTCACATTAAATCATAAATTTAGCCCGCTGAGATTCATGATTTTAACATTAAACAAGACTTAACATCATAAGAACATTGCAAGATTCATCACCAAGAATCTAAATCCCATTAAACACAATATGCTCTCTTAAGCAATTTCATAAACACCTTGAGGGCATCCCATTATCCACCTTGGCCGAGCACCCCTAGGACAATCCTAGGGCTGCCGCACCACAAAGTGGGTCCTTGGGCCTCCTCTTTCATGACAACATGAGAAAAATGACGAGAAATCACAATTTCAAATGAAAAATCGACAAAATTTCTCAACACCCAAGAAAACGATTCAAGAACAAAAGTACAAGAAGAGAGAAAGGAAGGAAGAACCCCTCACATGATTAGGAAGAAGAAAAGAGAAGAAATTACCAATGGCGGCCTCCGAAATCTTGCCACACACGAGGTGGCAGCGGCGGCTCCAAAAGGGAGAAGAAAGGCGCGGCTCCAAGAGGGAAGAAGCCTCAGCTCCCATCTACCCAACGACTTGCTCGGCTCCCCTATACTCGACGGCTTGCTCGGCTCCCCTGTACTTGGCGGCTTGCTCGGCTCCCCTCTACTCGACGGCTTTTGCGGCTCCAAAAGGGAGCCGCCTAGCCCTAGCGAGGGGGGGGGGGTTATAATCCCCTCCCAATCCCTCCTTACAACCCTACCCCTTTTGATAACCCGCATCCGCCTCAAACCCGGATCAAAACCCGCTAACCCCTCAACCCAAACTAACCTCATGCTCAACACAAGCATCAATATTACATATGCAACACAAAATTAATTAACAAGTAAAGAAAACACACAATCTATGTTACTACTTACCCGAGCTCTCAAGCTCGCACCGGACCATGAGTAGACTCAACTCGACCTAAAATCAGCCCACTAGACTGGCAACACAAAATGAATAACAAAAAATAGCCATAATAACTTGCATATTACAATGTAGCTCAAATAAAAGATCAGTCGATTAGCATGCAAGAGGTACTAGGATTTATACCCTACATCTCCAATAAGAGTTTGTTTATTACAATATTCAATTCTCATAGGTCAAAGTGTACATTGCCTTTCTTTATCTTCATCTATATAAAACTTTCGAAAAGTAATAAATTTATACTCCTTTTGCATAAGACAATTCACATGAAATTTTACACATAAGTCTTTTACTTTGTTTTTAAGAATGTCTCATCTCTTCTCCTTGTGGATGTAGCTCAAATGGTAGAGTGCCCGCTTTTCAAGCAAGATGTATGGTGATCAATACCCCGCATCTCCAAGTCTATTTTGTTATCTCACAATATTCTCTTTCTTATCGTCATCCATATAAAACTAACGACAAGTAATAAATTTATTTTCATTTTACAAAAGAAAATTCACATGGAATTTTTCTCGAGTTTTTTTACTGTGTTATTAAAGAAAGACGACAATAACTCATCTCTTTGGGGATGTAGCTCAGATGGTAGAGCGCTCGCTTAGCATGCGAGAGGTATGGGGATCAATACCCCACACCTCCAAATTTATTTTGTTATCTCACAACAATCTCATTTAACTGGTCATACATTCCCTTTCTTTATTGTCACTCTTATAAAACTATCGACAAGTAATAAATTTATTTACATTTTGAAAAATAAAATTCACATGAAATTATACTCAAGTCTTTCTTCAGTGTTATTTGTGGAAGTCTTCCATGTCTCATCTCATTGGGGATGCAGCTTAACTTAGCTTGAAACTCAATTTTGGCCGATCTTCAACCAAACTTCAATCGATCGAAGGGCACTAGAAATTTCCTATGTGGTTCGACTGAAGCTCGATCGATCCTCGGTCAATTAAACTTTGATTGAAGATCGATCGACATGCCCAATGGCTATTTTTCAGTTGTTGCATTTCGTTGAACCTGATTCCTTCACCCATGTTTCTCTATATATAGGGGCTCTAAGCCTTCCTTTGATTTTATAGTTAACATTGAGCCATCCCTTGAGAAATCATGTGCTTTGAATAAGACACTCTTCATAAAACCCTACTTTTGAGCCTTAGTTTCTTGATTTAGTCCTCAAGCTTAATTTGAATCATCATCAAGGCATCAAAAGTAGCTAGTAAGTTTGGAGCTAAGCGTTGGTGTTCTATTTTATTTGCTCCATTATTGGTTGTATTTCGATTATTTTGGTTATTTTTGTTATCATTAATTCATACTTTGCTGAAGACCTCGAGTGTTAGGTCTTGGGTTTAAGTGTTTGCCTTGGTGTAGTGGCATAAATCCACTTGTGTACATTAGGTTTAGGGCGCCCTTGGAGTGTAAGCTGAGAAGGTACCTTCGCGGAGAAGGCGGTGAGCTTTCGGTGCAAATCCTCATCGTAGAAACTCTAAATAATTAGTGATTTTAGTTAGAATCTTATGCGAGGTGCTTAGATAGTGGATGTAGGCTTGCTCGAAGCCAAACCACCATAAATACTTGTGTAAGCACTATTTAATTGAGTGTGTGCTTTATTGTTTTGTGATATTGTTTCTTTTTTCTTAATTGATCTTACCATTGGCTAATCCTAAAAAATGATTAAGATTGAAATTAAGCTTAATCCATATATCAACATATATATAAAAAAGCAAGATTCACTACCGCCATATGACACTTTCACATTCCATTTTAGCTGATGTGTCAAATTTAGATTTTTTTCAATTTTCTAATTTTTTTTCACTTTTGATTTTTTTTAAAAATCAGTACTAAATGTCATTGAACCAATGTTGTTAATGCTATTGAATCAATATTACGTACATTAATTGCAAGATATGACTTATAAATATAATTAATTTATTATAATTATAATAAGTATGATACATTATCATTTTAATTAGTATGGTGCATTAACGTGCTCTCACGTAACTATTCTCTCAATTAAATGTACTTTTACTTTCCTCTCTCCTATCTCCTAAAGTACACTCGATCCCACTCCCTACGTTCTCTCTCTGCTCACGTCTTCTCTCTTTTAATCTTTAATCTGCCATTAAATCTCTCTCCTAATATTTAATTTTTAATTAATGTACACTCTCACTTCCTACATTCTCTCTATCCCCACCTCTTCTCTTTTTTAATTAGATGTAATCTCTCTTTTGTAATATTTAATCTGCCATTAAATCTCTTTATTGATATTTAATTTTTAATTTAATCTCTCTCCTAATATTTAATTCTGCATGTGATTTAAATTATGTCATTGATTAAATATATATTTCGACTTATATATTGTATCGTTGACTTAAATAATTAAATGTCCTTCATTTAAATGTGGTAAGAGAATCTGCTTTGCAACAATCTGCATATTTTTCAGAACTTGAGAAGATTAATTTGAAAAAGTTTTATTTTGAGGTAAGTTTTTTATTCTTTGGATTAAAAATATTATAATTTTTTCCGATTTCTATTGTGAATTTTTCAAAACTTGAGAAGGAAAAAAAATTACTTTGAGGTAAGTTTTTTTTTTCGTCATTAGATTTAACGTCTGCTAATTAACGATTTTATTTGTGAATTTTTCAGAACTTGAGAAGATTACTTCGAAAAAGTTTTACTTTAAGATAATTTTTTAATGATTTAATTTATTGTCTCCTGAACGATTTAAATTGTATTATTTTCATATTTCAATTGTGAATTTTTCAGAACTTGAGAAGATCAGTTCGAATTTTTTTTACTTTGAGGTAAGTTTTTTTTGTCTTTAGATTTAAAATGCAATTTGGTTAAATTAGTTTTTTTTAAATTTGATTTATTCATTGACTTAAATATGCAACGTCATTTACGTTGCAACCTGCTGATTAAATATGCATTCTGCATGTGACTTAAATTATGTCCTTGATTAAATATATATTTCGACTTATATATTGTATCATTGACTTAAATGATTAAATGTCCTCCATTTAAATGTGGTAAGAGAATCTGCTCTGCAACAGTCTGCAGATTTTTCAGAACTTGAGAAGATTAAATCGAAAAAGTTTTACTTTGAGGTAAGTTTTTTATTCTTTGGATTAAAAATGCAATTTGGTTCAAATTTTTAACGATTTAATTTATTATCTCCTGAACGATTTCAATTGTGAATTTTTCAAAACTTGAGAAGATCAGTTCGAAAGAGTTTTACTTTGAGGTAAGTTTTTTTTTTGTCTTTAGATTTAAAATGCAATTTGGTTAAATTAGTTCTTTTTAAATTTGATTTAAGTTATTTTAATTTTAAAAACTTGAGAAGATTAGTTCGAAAAAAAATTACTTTGAGGTAAGTTTTTTTTTTCGTCTTTAGATTTAACGTCTACTAATTAACGATTTCATTTGTGGATTTTTCAGAACTTGAGAAGATTACTTCGAAAAAGTTTTACTTTAAGGTAATTTTTTAATAATTTAATTTATTGTCTCCTGAACGATTTAAATTGTAATATTTTCATATTTCAATTGTGAATTTTTCAGAACTTGAGAAGATCAGTTCGAAAAAATTTTACTTTGAGATAAATTTTTTTTGTCTTTAGATTTAAAATGCAATTTGGTTAAATTAGTTCTTTTTAAATTTGATTTATTCATTGACTTAAATATGCAACGTCATTTACGTTGCAACCTGCTGATTAAATATGCATTCTGCATGTGACTTAAATTATGTCCTTGATTAAATATATATTTCGACTTATATATTATATCATTGACTTAAATGATTAAATGTCCTCCATTTAAATGTGATAAGAGAATCTGCTCTGCAACAGTCTGCAGATTTTTCAGAACTTGAGAAGATTAAATCGAAAAAGTTTTACTTTGAGGTAAGTTTTTTATTTTTTGGATTAAAAATGCAATTTGGTTCAAATTTTTAACGATTTAATTTATTGTCTCCTGAACGATTTCAATTGTATTTTTTTCAGATTTCAATTGTGAATTTTTCAAAACTTGAGAAGATCAGTTCGAAAGAATTTTACTTTGAGGTAAGTTTTTTTTTTGTCTTTAGATTTAAAATGCAATTTGGTTAAATTAGTTCTTTTTAAATTTGATTTAAGTTATTTTAATTTTAAAATATTTGCAAATAGATTTGAATTTTGTTTCCCAAGTTATTTTTTATCAAAATCAAAAATAGTATGATTATTTGAATTTTTATTCCTAAAAGGGATAAATGAATTTGTAAATATTGTCACCATCCCTCCACCTACCCGTTTGGCCTTCCTGCAAATGTCTTCTTGAATTTTAGCAATAAAATTAATTGGCTTGGTAAAGTAGAAATCTAAATCTAGAAGAGGGTAGTTATGGAAGAATGTTAAATAATAAGACCCATCTAAGGCTAAGGATGAGGATAAAGTTGTACTCTCTGAGCTATTTATATATATTCACATAAACTACTTATCAACTTAGATGTTGGCAATGTGAGTGGTGAGACAATGCTAATTTACATTTTGTTTAATCATTTAGAAGGGAGCAACCTGAATTTGAAGTAGTTTGCCTGTTAAGTGCTCTCTCTTTTGGGGCATATCCTTCTGTTATGACCTTTTTCCAAGCACAACCTACATGAATACCTTCTTTTAGTGACAAGAATCCGTGGGTTGGATTTAGTGGTAATATTGTATTTGCACGTTAAATTTTATTTTTAATTTATTTAAAAGCTATATTATTTTTCTACCAACAATGATACAGATTTATATAACGAATACAACTTTTATGAAAATATTTTTTAATTATTTATTTTGAAAAAGATTCAATTACTTTACATTCAAATTTTATTAAATTATTTAATAGCAATGAAGCACCGTATTTTTATTACATTGATATAACTATACAACGAAGTTTAGTATTTTAAATATATATATAATGAAAATAATTATGTTTCATTATAATATTGAAGGAATTTTTTTTTCATATTTCCTTATCTTTGTATGCTCATTTCTTTTTGTAGGAAAATGACGCAATGGTTTATAGTTAAAAAATTGTTATGCTCAAAACGTGAACGAGTCGTGAGGGCATTATTGTGATACCTAACGGGCTATCGCATGAACGAAGGTTCGATGCTAAGGCATGTTAGGAATGTCAACGACATATTACAAATATTATTGTTTGAAGGATATAGGCCCTTAACAGATTCACATATGTTTTTGGGCCTATATATATATGACCCTTCAAAAGCCATGGTGTGATCGACTGATGGTAATTTGGAGCAGCCTACAAGTAAAGAGATAAAAAAATTTGGTTGAAAAATTTCTACACGAGTATTTAATAACAATGACGTCTATATCTCATGAAGATGTCATTGTGATCGTGAGAAGTCATATCAAGAATCATATACCGCGACATCGTCGTTTGAAGTCATCAATTTCGCCGTATGTGAAACTTTGGAGATATCAGTGAAAAATGTTTCCTATATTTATGGCAAAAAGACAACATGTATTTTGCAAATCTGTAATTCTGGAACAAATTTATGTTGTTAAAACAGTTATGTTTCATTAATTGCAATGTTTTGATATGTTAATTATATTTATTTCATGTTTTCCTGCTGTTTCTTTTTTCTTTTTCTTTTCTCATATAGAATGGATAGAAAAGAAATTGCTAGGTTAGCCAGATTTCATCGGAGAATGTGTATACATAAGAAAAAAATATCCCGTGATTCAGATGAAGGAAGAGATATTCATACAAGAAGTTATTATGGTTTAAATTTGAATTGTGATGAATCAACAATAAAAAGATTGCGCGGAAAAGAAGCAAGATTTCGAAGGAAGTCAATTATGATTAGTAAAAGGAAGAATACTCGAGGTGTTGTTCTAAATTACATTTCAAGTACTTTACCGAGTCACATATATAATGAAGTAGAAGAGTCGTCGTCAAGAAGCCATGCTCATACAACTGAGTTGGAAGCTATGATAACAAAGGATTTCCAAAGCAATGATATATGTAAGTCGATTTATATCGTAATCTATTGAGTTTCTATTGGCTAGATATTTATGTTCTTACAATCAACAAAATTAATTATAAAAATAGTAGACATCTCTTTTACATTTGAAAAATTATTTTTTTTAAGAAAAAATGAAACTTAGTATTTTAAATAGTAATATTTACTTATTTTAACGAGATACCAATATTAAAAACAATAGAAAGAAATATTAAATTTTAATGTTATTTTATAAAAGTATTCAATTATTCTAATTATACATTTCCACATAAACTTTATCTTTTTCTATTAAACTTAAAATATATATTTTATTTAAGTTTTTAAAATAGCAATCAGTATCTTATATTAACACATTCAATTTTCAACATAAATATATTAAATACCCTACTAACACATTCGCATAATATTACATTTTGAATATTATAAAATAATATGCAGGAAAAACACAATTTTACTTAAGAAAACTATAAATTTTATAATTTTATTCGTTTAAAATATTTTCTTAAAAATGGAACCAAACTATTTTGTTAAACAAATTATTTCTATTTCCAAAATATTATTTGTTTTTTAAAATATGATAGTAACAATTAAATAAATAGTTTCTAAATGTTTAATCCAATCTATTGAAGTATTAATTTTAAATGTATTTTTGGTAATTTGTTTTGTTAAATGAACTATTTATTTTAAATATTATTATTTAATTATTTGGTTATATGAACTTTTTCCAAAACTTTGTTGATGTATTGAAAGTATAGATGTAATAATTAAATAAATATTTTTTAATTTAAAATTAATTAATGCGAGTATTTATTTTAAAAGTATTTTTTTGAAAATTATCTTATTAAAGTAACTCTTTATTTCGAATACTATAATTTAACTTTTTAGCTTTAATTTATTTTGTTAAATGAATTGTTTCTTTCTGAAAACTTTATTTATGTTTTTGAAAAGATTGAAGTAACAATTAAATAACTAATTTTCAAATTTCAAATATTAGTATTAAATTTATTTGATTAAATTATTTTTTTAAAATTTTATTTGTGTTTTTAAGGTATCGAAGTAATAATTAAATAATTAATTTTTAATATTTACATTAATCAATGCAAGTATTTATTCTAAGGGTATTTCTTTAAATTTTTAAAGAAACTTTTTATTTTGACTATTATTGCTTAATCTTTTAACTTTAATTTATTTTATTAAAAGAATTGTTTGTTAAAAAACTTTATTTATGTTTTGAAAATCTTGAAGTAATTATAGTTAAATAAATAACTTTCGAAATTTTTACTTAACGAATAACAGTAATTATTTTAAACTTATTCTTTTGTAAATTATCTTAAAACTCTTTATTTCAAATATTATTATCTAATTTTTTAACTTACAATTGTTGAACTATAAAAACAATAATTTATTAAATTATTTATAATAACTTCCAACTAATGAATATATAAAATTATTTTATATTTTCAAAATTTTATTTATGTTTTAAAAATATAAAGGAAGTCTTTATTTCAAATATTATTATTTAATGTTTTAACTTTAATTTATTTTCATAGATGAATTGTTTTTCAAAACTTTTTTTATATTTTAAAAAAATTGAAGTAACAAATAAATAAATAAATAATTTTCAAAATTTTAAATTAACCAATACAACTATTTATTTTAAAGGTATTTTATGTAAATTTTCTTATTAAGGGGACTCTTTATTAAAATATTATTATTTATTTTTTTTAACTTTCATTATTTTAATATTTGTATATAAAACCAAGTAATTTATTTTGTTAAATGAACTATTTTTTCAAATATTATTATTTAATTTATTTGGTTACATGAACTTTTTTTCAAAACTTTGTTTGTGTTTTAAAAGTATTGAAGTAACAATTAAGTATTTTTTTTTAAAATAAATTAATCAATGCGAGTATTTATTCTAAAGGTATTTCTTCGAAAATTATCTTATTAAATGATTTTTTTTCAAAACTATATTTATGTTTTAAATTATTTATGTTTCAAATAATTTTAAAATTTTAAAATTAATCAATACAACAATTTCTTATAAAACTATTTTTTTTTGTAAATTATCTTATTAGAGAAACTCTTTATTTCAAATATTACTATTTAGTTTTTTTAAAACTTTCATTATTTCAATATTTGTATATAAAACCAAATAAATAATAATAATGATTTCTAATTAATGAAAATATAAATTTATTTAAAATATTATAATGTTATTTGAAAATTATATTCGAATATTCTTATAAAATTTTCATAAAAACTTTTTTAAAAAAATATTTTTTGAAGTTATCCTTTTTATACAAATGTTCAATTTCTTCCCTATTAAGGTCGATATATAACTTTATTTAACAAAACTGCATAATATATAATATGGTATTATTAATAATATTATAATTTTCCATATTCATAAAATATTTTGTTGAATGTTTTTTAATGACTTTGTTTTATTTAACAATGGAAATTTCAATGATAGAACCGTGGAACTTTGGTCATCCATCATGTATATGTGATTATTGTGGAGCTCTGATGTGGTATGAGGAGAGGACTATCAAAACTCGGAATGTTGAAAAGCTGAAGTTTACCCTTTGTTGTATGGAAGGCAAAGTAGAGTTGTCATTGTTAAAAGAGGCACCTTCCTTTCTACAAAGACTCATTCGAGTTGAAACGTCATAGGAATCAAAAAATTTCCTTGCCAATATTAGAATATACAACTCAATGTTTGCTTTTACTTCAATGGGAGGCCGTGTTGACAATTCAATTAACAATGGTAGCGGTGCATATGTATTTCATTTGAATGGATAGAATCATCATCTCATTGGATCCCTGCTACCTTCAATTGGATGCAAGCCCCGATTTGCACAACTATACATATATGACACGGACAATGAGGTCTCCAATAAAATTAATGCTCTTCAACCAGATAATAGAAAATCCAATATTAGTTATTCAATTGTTGAGGGATTACAATTAATGCTGGATGAAAATAATGTATTAGTACAGTCATTCAGATCTATTCGAGACAAATATAAAGAAGATATTATTCATGATTTAAAAATTAAACTTCTTTGTAGAAGAGAAAAGGATGCACGAGAATACAACTTGCCAACAAGTTCTAAAGTTGCAGCTTTGGTTGTGAATGATTTGGATGGAACAAATTATGAAAGAGACATAATCATTGAGGACAAAAGTAACAGATTACAAAGGATCAATGAAACCCATCCCAGTTATATGGCATTGCAATATCCTCTTTTATTTCCATACGGAGAAGATGGTTACCGACAAGGTATATTGCATCGACATATAATAGAGGCAAACAGTAACAAAATGACAAATGTGTCAACGAGAGAATTTTTTGCTTTTCGTCTACAAACACGTGAGCATGAAGGACATATCCTTTTATTGGCTGGCAGATTATTCCAACAATATGTTGTTGATGCATACACGTCAATTGAAGTTGAAAGATTACGATGAGTACGAAATAATAAATCAAAATTAAGAATGAAATTATATCGAGGGTTAATGGATGCAATATGTCAAGGTGATTCCAATGCTACAAATGTTGGAAGAAGAATTATTTTGCATTCTTCGCATATTGGTAGTTCAAGATATAAAGTTCAAAATTATCATGATGCAATGGCTATCTGTAGATGGGCAGGTTATCCCGACCTCTTCATAACATTCACATGTAATTCCAAATGGCCCGAGATAGAGCAGATGCTAAATACAATTGAAGGCCAAAACTCAGAAAATAGAGCTGATATTATTGTTCGTGTATTCAATATTAAGCTTCAACAACTAATGAGAGATATAAAAAAAGGAGATATATTTGGCCTTCCAATTGCGGGTAAATATTCAATTGTTATTTATTAATTATTTTCATTTTTATATCTATTTATACTTTATAACATGTTTTATTTTATTTTCTTTTTTTAACATGATTAGATGTTTACACAATCGAGTTTCAAAAAAGAGGCCTTCCACATGCTCATATCTTGGTTTTCCTTTATCCAACTCAAAAAAATGTTGACCCAGAAGGTATCAATAAGATTATTTCAGCAGAAATTCCAGATAAAGATGTTGATGTTATTTGCTATGAAAGTGTTAAAAGGTTTATGATGCATGGTCCATGTGGAAACTTCGATCCAAAAGCACCATGCACAAAAAATTTCAAACGCAACAAACATTTCCTCAAACCATTTTGTGATCAAACAACAGTTGACGGTGACGATTTTCCTACCTACCGACGTAGGGATGATGGTCATTCTGTCCTTAAGAAAGGAATTATATTAGACAACCGTTTTGTTGTGTCTTATAATAGAACGTTACTTCTCAAATATCAATCACATATTAACGTCGAATGGTGTAATAGATCAAGGTATGTACCTATTGTGTTCATTTTGTTTAAACGCTTTTATTTGTTTATACTTCATGAAATTATATAATATTTGTAGTTATTATTTGTATCATTTTTATAATTTGTCATTATGTTCTTATTTTATGTTTCAATATTATAGTTTACTGTTACATAACATAATGGTATATTTAGAATAATAAATAGGACAATTGCAATAGGGTAGGATAGAAAATCTATAATATTTGTTTTAAGGAGGGGTCAAAACTATAATATGTTACCATTTATTTTTTAAATAATTTCTACATTAATTTATTAAAAATTGGAAGATATATAGTTTAATTTATTCCTTAATATAAAATTCTCTTTTATTAGATATATTTGTCATAAGTTGATCATATAAAGTAATTATGTGATTTAACATCTTAATTTTTAATATATTCTTTGTAGGTCCATTAAATATCTTTTCAAATACATTAATAAAAACTCAGATAGAGCCATTGCTGTAATTCAAGATGACAATATTTATAATAACTCTTCAAACGAGCCTCAGAGTACCAGACAATATCAAAGAGATGAAATCAAAGCTTATTTAGATTGTCGTTATGTTTCTGCGATGGAAGCGTGCTGGAGAATATTTCAATTTGATATACATCATAGACAACCTGCGGTAGAACCTTTAAGTTTTCATCTCCCAAATGAACAACCAATTATTTACAGAGATTCAGATAATTTGGAAGAATTAGTTGATAGACCGACAACACATAAGACAATGTTCATGGAGTGGATGAACACCAACCTACTATATATTGATGCTAAACAGCTTACATATATTGATTTTCCTTCAAAGTGGGTATGGAATAAAAAAGATTTTATCTGGATGAGAAGAAAAAGAGGCAAATGTGTTGGAAGAATATATTATGCACATCCCACTAGTGGAGAGAAATATTATCTAAGGATGTTACTCAATATTGTCAAAGGATGTACCTCATTTGAGAGTATTATAATAGTGAATAATGTGATTTATCCAACTTTCAAGGGAGCATGTTACGCATTAGGTTTTCTCGATGATGATAAGGAATGGGATGATTGTTTGAATGACGCTTCTGTATGGGCATCAGCTTCTCAATTAAGGAATCTTTTTTCGACCATTATAATGCATTGTGAAGTCTCCAATCCAGCTTCACTCTGGTCACGAAATTGAGAAATACTTAGTGAAGACATATTATATTTACGACGAAAGCAATTGCAATTCCCAAACTTATCCTTGACTACATCTCAGATAAATTTTTTTGCATTATTAGAAATAGATAAAATATTGAAAAAAAATGGAAAAAGTTTGACAGATTTTGAGGGGATTGAAATTCCTAATGGGTTTCTAATAGGAGAAATGCACAACAGATTGTTAGTTGAGGAAATGAATTATAATAAGGATGAATTGATCATCGAATTTGAGATATTGAACGGAAAACTCAATGGTCGACAAAAATTTGCATTTGAAAAAATAATGGAGTCTGCATATAAAGATATTTACCTAAACCAGTAGGTCCTTGAGCAGATCCCACGTTAGCTCCAAGACGTTGGTCTCTAACTAGAAAGGTAAATGCTTGAGCTTGCGAAGCTTCTGGCCCGATAGGTCCGTAAAACTCACTAGGATAAGCAGTATTATTAAACCAGACGAAACAACAAGCGATGAAACCAAAGATAGATAAAGCACCTAAACTATAAGACAAGTAAGCCTCCCCAGACCATACAAAAGCACGACGAGCCCATGCAAAGGGTTTGGTTAAGATATGTCAAATTCCACCAAGTATACAAATGGAACCTAACCATACATGTCCCCCAATTATATCTTCTAAATCGTCCACACTAACAATCCATCCTTCTCCTCCAAAAGAAGATTTTAGTAAATAACCAAATATGACACTTGGGCTAAGGGTCAAGTTGGTAATTTTTCTTACATCTCCCCCCCAGGGGCCCAGGTATCATATATGCCCCCAAAATAAACAGCCTTGAGTACTAGAAGAAAAGCACCTAGACCTAACAAAATTAAGTGAATACCCAAAATGGTAGTCATTTTATTTCTATCTTTCCATACATAACCGAAGAATGGAAAAGATTCTTCAAGAGTCTCGGGTCCAAGAGCGCATAATAAATACCACCAAAACCTAAGACTGCAGAAGAAATTAAGTGAAGTACTCCAGATACAAAGTATGGAAAGGTGTCTATAACCTCCCCCCCAACCTAGAGTAGCTAGGTGCGGAAGTAAAATTAATCCTTGTTCATACATGGGTTTTTCTGGTACGAAATGAGCCACTTCAAATAGGTTCATTGCTCCGGCCTAGAATACGATTAATCCGGCATGGGCTACGTGAACTCCAAGTAGTTTACCGGACAAATTAATAAGGATCCCACGTTATTAAATATCTAATACGTGAGCTCCAAGGAAAGTTATTTTTCATTGATGATTATGGTGGAACTGGAAAAACATATTTATGGAATACCATCAGTGCTAAACTTAGATCTGATGAGAAAATTATTTTATTGGTTGCTTCATCTGGAATTGCTTCGTTACTACTACCAGGAGGTCGAACTGCTCATTCAAGATTTCGGATACCCATCGATGTTTCAAACACATCTACATGTGATATCAAACAAGGATCTCAATTGGCGCAATTAATTCAGAAAACATCTCTTATTATTTGGGATGAGGCTCCAATGGCAAACAAGTATTGTGTGGAAGCATTAGATCGAACAGGGATATACTAAGAATCAAATTTGCAAATGCTGAGAACAAACCATTTGGTGGAATAACAATTGTATTGGGTGGAGATTTTCGACAAATACTTCCCGTGGTACCAAAAGGACGACGAGCTGATATTGTAAATGCATCAATAAAACGATTATATCTTTGGGATTATTTTGAAGTAATTTCTCTTACTGAAAATATGCATTTGCAATCAAATGACTTGACATATGAACTGATTGAAGTAATTAAAGATTTTGCGGATTGGATATTACGTATAGGAAATGATATTGATTGTTCAATTGATGGAGAAGTTTGGATGGATGTACCAAATGATATTCTCATTAAATATAATGGTGATCCAATAAAATCAATTGTTGAGACAACATTTCCTAATTTGACGAAAAATTACAAAAATAGCAATTGCTTAAAGAATACAACTATTTTAGCCCCTAATTTGAAGAACAATTTCATCATGGATCTTATTGAAGATGAAGAATTGATTTATTATAGTTCAGACTCAGCTTCAAACACAAAGTCGGCTTCCGAAGATCCTCATCTTTTATACCCAACAAAATTTTTGAATAGTCTGAAGTTTCCAGATATTCTGGATCATCAATTAAAATTGAAAGTTGGGATTCCGATTATTCTACTTCGAAATATCAACCAAAGTATTGGACTCTGCAACGGTACAAGACTAATTATATTAAGATTGGGTAAATGATTTATTGAGGCAGAAATAATTACAGGAAGTAATATTGGTGACAAGATTTTTTTACCAAGAATTGTACTATCGCCAAATGAGAACAAATGGTCTTTTGTACTCAAAAGAAGACAATATCCAATTTCACCGTGTTTTGCGATGACAATTAATAAATGTCAAGGCCAGTCTCTAGAAAAAGTTGGATTATTCCTAGAAAAACAAGTGTTCACACATGGACAACTTTACGTTGTTGTTTCAAGAGTTACAAGTAGAAGTGGTTTGAAGATTCTAACATTTGATGATCAGAAAAATCCTACAAAAACTATCAAGAACATTGTTTATAACGATTTTTTTTCATAAAAAAATATTTTAAGGTAAACCTCATAATCATAGTTCATATAATTTTTAATGTTTTTATCATAGTATAAATACTTAAAAAAATTTCCTTTATCTATTTCTACAGAGTTATCGTAAGAAATGGATTATAATTTCATTGATCAAATTAGTTGCGATAAGGAAGATTGGACTCTTAAGGTTAGAATTGTGAGGATGTGGGATGCAATAAATTCAAAAAACAATGACCTCATTGTGTAGACATGATCTTAGTTGATGAAAAGGTAAAATAAATTTTCTATAATTTCATTATGATCATTTACATTATTTATAAAAAAATAATGAATTATTTTTTATTTAATTTGCAGGGAAATGACATACATGCGATGGTTAGAAAAATACATTTTTATAAATTTCGAGTTCTCTTAAATGAAGGCTCAGTTTATAAAATAAATTTTTTTAAAGTTGTCATTGCTAATGGACAATATCGTCCCACCTCAAATGATTTAAAAATCATCTTCTTAATAAGCACAAATATAAAATTAGAAGATGACGTACTTGATATTTCAAAGTTCAAATTCCACTTCGTAACTCTGGAAAGTATAAGAAAGAGAACTGATGATCCAACTTATTTAACATGTATTTATCATATGTATATATATGTATAAAATTTCAAATATATAATGAAAATATCTAACTTCTTTTTTATGAATTACAGATGTCTTTGGTCGTTTAAAGGCATCCTAAACAAGAAGTGAAATACAAAAGTAATATGGTTACCAAACGAGACATAGACTTGATGCTACGAGAGTAAGGATTTTTTAAAAATAATTAAGTTTCTATAAATTTTTTTTGTTTTCCTATTTTATTGTAATTAATTCTATTATTTCAGGAATGAAATAATGAGGGTCACATTATGGTCAAATAATGTTCAGAGCTTCGATGAGTGCTTACAAAACCACGACAATGGACAATTCATAATACTTTTAACAGGATTAGTTGTCAAAAAAATTTTAAGTAATTTTTTTTGCTTTTAATCTCATAACTATATATTTGTTTGGCTTCATAATATTTACATTATTTCTAATTATTATTTTTTCACAGGAAAAACTTATCTTTCAACAACCAGTTCAACGAAAATTTATATTAACATAGAAGGTGTTAAAGACATCACAAATGTACTCGGGTAAGTAGTAAGTTTTTTTTTCTTATGTCATCTTTTAATGCAAATAAAATTTTAACAATATTGTTTCTAACATGATTTTTTATATTTTCTTAGTGAAAGTTCTGGCAATCCATCGGTAGATGATTTGATGGTGATTCCAAATTCATCACCCAAAAGAAGTTTTGGTGCATCTGCAAAAAAAACTTCGTGAGATAATTCAAATGAAGTTTGAGAGTAATTCTGAGGTGAGAAATCTACATATTGTTATGAAAAAAAAATATGCAGACAAATTATACATCCTTTTCAACATTTACAGGTTCAGGAATCAAATTTTACAATCCTAGCAAGAGTACTCTGTATCGAAAATATATTTGGATGGTGCTATTTAGGGTGCCAAAAATGCAAAACAAAATTATGGAAAGACAATGATAGCTTTTTCTGCAATAGTTGCAAAGAGAATTCAACTTTTTCGGTGGCAAGGTATATATAATTTTCTTCTTTTTAATGTATAACTCATTTATCAATGTTATATATTTTACTAGGTCACATGTGATGCAGATATAGAATTGAACTGCATGTTGCGGATGAAGATTCTGAAGCAACATTTGTTCTTTTGGACAATGAAAGTGAAAGACTGCTTGAAATATCAGCCGAAGAATTACTATCTACAAATAATTCAGACATGAAAGTGATTCCAAATAAAATAAAAGCTCTTTGTGATAAAAAGTTTTTGTTTACGATCAAGGTTACTGACTATAATCTTAAACAACAAAAAGAAATTTTCACTGTCTTGAAGGTAAATGAACATAACAAAGAGTTGCAACAAAATGATGCAACAGTTGATCAAAGTTTTCAAAATATCACAACTCCAATGAAGCAGGTAAAGATGTACAAATTATTCATTTGACATAAGTTGTTGTTATCATTTTATTTTGATACTTTATCTAAAATTTTTTATACAGGAAAAACAAAAACTCAAAATGAAGACTGCAGTATCTGATGAATCTCAAAAGGAAATTGAAGATGAATCTAAAGAACATGTCAAGATTAAAAAGAATTTAGAAAAAAAATTCGGGAAAAAAAAAAATATGATATATGAGAATGAGGAAAATACATATGGTGATGATTTTTAAGAATTATTGTCTTCTTATTTAGTGACAAACAAGTATTATCAAACATAATTTGCTTCACAAATAAGTATTATCGAACATAATTTTCTTCTACTATTAGTCAGTGTTAATGTTTATTATCGAACATAATTTTCTTCTACTATTAGTCAGTGTTAATGTTTATGAATCTTATTTTAGATATTTATATGTGATGTTTATATTCTAATTTTTAACCACAGTAATTTGACAATTCTGATATATTTTTCACATAATTTCTATCGTATCATTTTGCATAAATGAATATTTAATATCCTAATATATAATATTATACGCACAAATAATTACTATTAAGACTTATAAATTAAACAAATTATTATGTATAAAATATTTATAATTTATATAATTAATAAAATTATAATTATTTATAAATATTTGCGCAACGCCTGAGTTTTTGACTAGTATACTTAAAAAGCAAGATTCAAAAGTGTCACGTGGCACTTTTACGATTCAGTATTAGTGACGTCTCAATTTCAAAAATTTTAAATAAATTTCTTTTTTTAATTATTATTTTTTTCTCTCCTTAATTTACTCTCTCTCTCGATACAATTAACTCACACAGCTCTCCCACCTCTCACGTCTCCTCTTCTCTCTGTCAATTTCTCATGGTTAAACTTCTCTCTCACACTCTCTCAATTTCTCATGGTTAAACTTCTCTCTCACACGCACCTCTCTCTCACACATTAATTCAAATGGCTGATGTGACATTTTCTTTTTTTTTTATATTATAATTTCTCTCTTAGGTCTCTTCTCTTTCATCTTCTATAATAATAAACACAATCTATGCTTACAATTTATAGCAGTTAATTTACGCTTAGAATTTATAGCAGTTAATTTACGCTTAGAATTTATATCAGTTAATGTCTAATTTATAGTAGTTAACTCAAATTTATAGCATTTAACTCTAATTTATAGCAGTTAATATTCACAATTTATGTGTTCCTGAATTTATAGCAGTTAATGTCTAATTTATAGTAGTTAACTCAAATTTATAGCATTTAACTCTAATTTATAGCAGTTAATATTCACAATTTATGTGTAGGAACCCTATTAATTAGCAATTAACGTTTACAATTCAGTTATGCCTACACGTCTCTCTCTCTCTCAATTTATAGCAGTTAACGTTTCCTCTTCTCTCAATTTATTTCTCACACACAAATTAATGAGGAAGAAATAATTGGATTCGGACGTAGCAGTTAACGTTTATATTAATCAATTTATTTCCCACACACAAAAATGTTCACGTTGTTTCTTCTCCACGAGAACCTGTCTCCGTCGCGGCTTCATTCAGCGCGCGATTTCCCTCTCCGGATTGATCTCTTCCAAACTGAAGGTACACGTGCAGTTGATTATTTGATGTGTAGTGTAGTGAGCAACACGATTGAAAGAGAGAGCATCGAGAGATCGTGGTGCCGGCAAGGGTGCAATCGGAGGCACGACGTAGAATTTAACGCTTCTCCCGTGGCGACTCCGGCAGTCCTCAACGCGCAAGCAACCATAACCATGGAGCCGCTCTTCGCTGTCCTAAAACTTAGGGAGGTGCTCTAAGTTTTTAGTTCGACCGGGGTATCATCAGTCGCCTCATTATTTGTATATAGTTCATTAATTTCTGATTTATGGTGCTCCTGTGATTGATTTGTAATCTTCATGTAATATATGGCAGTGCTCTCTTTGTATTATAAGAAAGGGAAGATAAAGATGGTGACGCTCAGGTGCTCGAATGGAATGGATTTTTAGTGGGACGCCAACGTATGCTTGTTGTCTCAGACCGTCAGCTAAGATTGGTCATCAAGATACGATTTTGGTTCCTCTCCCGTGCGTCGACGTACAACGTCATCTTCTTTAAAAATCCTCGCCTGTATGAAGAAGCACACCACCAAAATGCCCATTGACGATGAGAAACTTAAGGCATGGGATGTCGTATTCATGGAAATCGACAAGGACATACAGTTCCACATGTTACTGGTAAACTTCTTCTTCTACTCCTGGGAAGTTTTATATATTAAGGTTGATGAAATTAATGCTTTTATCTAATTAAATATCCGATGGTGTTGTGTTATTTAATTAGGCATCAAACTATATGGAGATCAAGGATTTGGTGGATCTGTGTGTTGCAAACATGACAAGGGAGAAGCAAACCGGAGGAAATCCGCGAGGTTTACTATATAAAGAATGACTTAATTAACTCCTGAATAAGAGGAGAAAAGGAGCATGCATGAGGAATGGAAGATTCAATTGCATGTGCTAATTAATCCGCGAGGTTTACTATATAAAGAATGACTTCATTGGTCCCTGAATTAGGTGTACTAATTAATTCTTCTTTGCTTAAGTACATCTTTCACTACAAGGAATATGGTGATTTCAGATGGCCATTATAGTCGAAAAGTGGCCGAAAATATTGATTTAACGACCAAATTTTGACTCGTTATCGAGGCCAATATTTGCGTCGGTAAAACCTTGGTCGAAACGATTACCAACAGTTTATCGACAAAAAATATTGTTGGTAATTATCGACCAAGGTTTTAATCGAAAAGTTGTCGGTAGTTCCTCGGTAACTACCGACAAAAGTTTTGTCGGTAGCTCCTCGGTAATTACTGACTATAAATGCTGTCGAAAATTGTGATCGATAATTATCGACTATTTTCCTACCATAGTATATTCGAAAAGTGGTCGGTAATTACTGACGACTTATCGACTAAAGTTTGTCAGTATTTACCGATGTGTCTTCAACAAAAGATTTGTCGGTAATTTCCAACGACATGTCGTCGGAATTGAAGACGAAATGACAACACTAGAGGGGGGGTCAATAGTGTTTCAACTAAATTAATTAGTCCAAATTCCAATTTTAATCGTTTCTCAATTCGTTTAAGCAAATAGCTATTTTAAGATTGGATGCGGAAGTAAGATAAACAATAAGCACAAATGGAAAATCAATGCAAACACACAAATTTATAATGGTTCGGCCCCAATGCCTACTCCACTACCTAAGCACCACGCTTAGGATTTTCAAACTAGTTTTACTAGATTAATTCTTGTTTCCCTTACATAGAGGACTTTTCACTCGAATAGTCTTACTCTCGATCTAAGGTACTTCAACATCCAGAAGTCTTCGCCTTCTTATCGAGAGCACTCTTTCACCTCAACCCTAAGGGACAACTCGACTAATCCTAGTAACACTATGTTTACATAAGTGGCTTTACACCTTCACGACAAGGTAATCATTTTACATTACCAGACCTAACAACCTAGGTCTTACAAATCCACAGATCAAATAAAAACGTGTTCAAATAAACAGTTAAAATACAATCAAAAGAGCTAAAAATTAAACCAAAGATTAATGCTCCTTTCCAAGCCTTTGGCGTCTTCAACTCGTCAGAAGGTACAACTCGTATTAGATCTCGAGTTGAGGAAGAAAGCTAGGCGCTTGCGAGAATGTTCGCGAAAAAAAAGAGCGCCGCTTAATCGATCTTTGAAGGCTCAATTCTCCCTTTTGAGTGCTCAATAAAGTCAGTAAAAATCAAGGAAGAAGGTTAAATGAGATAGGTGAGGTATATTTATACCCTCACGAAGAAACAACAACTCAATGGATAGAAAACTATACATTGCAGACGCTCGGTCGGTCGACCGACCGATTGACCGCTCATTCAACCGCTGTCCTCTTCTCTCTGGTCGGTCGACCGATGGGTCGACCGCCAGACGCAACTGATCGTTCCCTCAATCAGGTCGACCCATCGGTCGTCCGACGCAGGGATGCCAAGATCGCGCACCATGCGATTTTTAATCCGATCGATCGATCGATCGACCGCTAGGGCTACTGCCCATTTTAGGCCTCCGTTGGTCGATCGAAGTAGCCACTGCCAGCTTTTGACAGTGTTCGGTCGATCGACCGGTCGACCAAAATTGGCTACTACCAATTTCCTTACCCTATTCGGTCGACCGAACCTAGGCTGAATTTGGTTTCTTCAACCTTTTTCTTCCGCGCTTGGTTTCTGGGTTCCGACTTTCAACGAGCATAAACTTGGAGAGCTTTTTATTTGATCTTTGGACTCGTCCAATGCGACTTTGGTGCATTAGTCGATCTTCGAGAAATTTTCGTGACGAACCCGAACGCGACGATCAATGTCCTTCCGATTTCCGATTTCTTCCGATATTTTCGATCGAGGACATCGAACGCTAATTGATATGAAACCTGAAATTGATTTCTCACCGAAATATTAGTTCTATGTTTGTTGTCATCAAAACCAAGATTAAGAGATTAAGACCAAGGTTGAAAACCTAAAGCCAACAATCTCCCCCTTTTTAATGATGACAAACATCCTTAAGAAAATATTTTTATTAAAGCATATAGGATATCAACTACGGGATTTCTCCCCCTATCAACATGCATATCTATGAAAATAAACTCCTCCCTATCTATATGCATGGATCTCCTATATTTTCTTCCCCTTTACCTATATTTTTCTCCCCCTTTATTCTATATTTTTCCCCCCCTTTATACCTATACTCTTCTCCCCCTTTTGACATCAATCAAAAAGGGCAAGAAAGGTCAATCTAGACAAATCGATGAAAAATAAATAATTTTTTTCATAAAGTTGAGACTCTAAAGGATATTTTTCATGAAACATAAAAATCTCAACTAAAGGGATGGAAAACAAATATTTAATATAAAACTTAAATCATACATGATAGCAAAGAGTGATAAATAGAATCCAAATCTAAATCATGTATGCACTCAAGTATGAATATTTTCATGAATATTATTTATTTTTCATGACATTTTTGATTTCATACAAACTTTCAAAATACAAATATATAGTCATATGAAACATGTATATCAAGTTTGAAATGAAACTAGTGTCATATAATCAAAATATGAACTTAGCATTACTTCATTCAAAGTATGCTTGAAACCATTAAAAGTGCTAAGTATTAAATTTGGCTATCTACTCATGTTTTTCTCATATTTAGGCATGTAGACATCAAACATGAGATAATGTAAGTCTATGAATCAAGTTTGAGCTTAAGATGAAATTTTTAAGTTATGTTGTTGACTTAGGTCAACCTATACTTTAAGTTTTGTAAAGAATCAAACTTTTAAATCTATACAACATCATATTTTCGATGAAAAACTTTGGTACTAATTTTTGGATGAAAATTTTGATACCAAATATTAAATGGTCATTTGAAATGCATGAATAAAGTTTGAACTCAAAAGAATTTTCAAATATCATTTTTCATCCTATATTGATTTTAATAAACAAATGAATATTTCTAGCTATCATCCAAGATATCAAAATCATTTCTAGGAATGATTTTACTCAAGAAATTGTGTGAATGATATTAGAAATGAAATCCAAATGACATGAACAAAGTTTCATTTGAAGTTTTTGAAGAAAGATCAAAGTATCGTAAAGATTGATATTTCAAATAAGTGATACTTTGTGTTTTCGAAATCCAACTTCAAAAATTCACTTTAACTCAGATTCTTGATGAAACTTTTTGAAATTTTTACTGATAAAATTAGATTTTTCAGTGAATGTGCAGTTTCAAGAATCATTTAAAAAAGATTTTTCTATATTTCTCTAGAAATAACTGAAATTGATACCAATTGTAGGTCGAAATGGTATTTTTGTAATTTTCAGTTATTTTTAAAACTTGTTCAATTTTCATTCAAACTTTCATGACACCACATGATGCTCATGTAAAGAGTATGTGTCAAGTTTGAAATGAAAATTATGTCCTTAAGTCAAGATATCAACCTAGCATGGTTTCATTCAAAACTAAACTAGTTTCTTTATGAAACTTGCTAACACTACTAGAAAAATGGGCATCAGCAACGGCTGATGCCGTTGCTGAGCCGTTGCTGAAGATCATCAGCAACGGCTGGCGCCGTTGCAATGGAGCCGTGGCAGAAAATCGCGTTGCTGATAACTTAGCAACGGATCAGCAACGGCCGCTCGGGCCGTTGCTAAAAATATTATCAGCAATGGTTTTGCCACGGACACGGAGCCGTTGCTGATAACATTAATAGCAACGGCCGGTGAGCTCGTAGCAACACCGTTAGTAAAAGCCCGTTGCTAAGCCGTTGCTGTAGGTCATCAGCAACGACTTTCGATAAACTTTTAGCAACGGCTTTCCCACGGATGGCCGTGGGAAAGCCGTTGCTGATGATGTGAACCTGGTAACAAAAAAAATTAAAATTTAAAATTTCCATTGATACATTATCTGATACATAACTCACACACCCATACACTCATACACAAATTCATTCACACATCACAAATACACCAAGATATACATCAAAACAATTATATTTATATTGATAATTATCCACAATAGTATAAAAACTATTCAAATGCAAAATTGAAGTATCAATATCCAAACAAAATAAATTAAACAAGTCCAATATCTCAGTAACAAAGTCAATATAAAAAATCTCACGATAACGATGGAGGATGGCCTGGATCATATGGCGGGGTCTGGAGTGCTTGAGTGTACACCGGCGTGGACTAACTCGAGGACGATGGATGAGATGATGACGAAGAGATGCCTGCTTCGGGATGACCTGACATGTTGCGTAGCATAGCATGCATCTCCGTCATCATCTGACTCTGACGTGCGACCGTCTCCTCTAGAGTCCTTATTCTGCTACTATGATCATAACTGGATCTAGAGGTGGACGGCCGCTCACTAGCGACCGGAGGGGTCGGTGCCCCAAGTGGCCCTAGTACGGCTCGCGCATGACCACTATCTGCAAATCCATATACGCGGCCATGGTCCCAGCCACCTGCGGCCTCGACTCACGTTGCTGCGTCAAAGTCCTCGGGGGTGCCCCCGCGCTGCACCGCCGTCTGGCTGTAGGTCTCCTACTCGAGTTTGATTTTTTGTTTAATATTTATCATAAAACTTAAATTATAAATATATAATGAATAATTTAAACACATATATAGTTACCATAATATATGCAGCGCGGTCGTCGATGTACTCCCCCGTCCCATGTGCTCGACGGTGAGTCCGCTCAAACACCGCCATCGGGGAGGGTCGCTGGACAGTCCCGTCATCCGACACCGCCGTCTATATTTACAAAACAAATACATTAATTAGTACACATAGTAAAAAATAAAATATATAATTAAAAGGTATACTTACCATACGGTTCGCGTGCACTACAAATGCAATACAGCCGCCGGTGTGACGCGCTGCTCTCCCCGACATGCGATTTCTAGCCGCATTCCGAGAAAACTCCTGCCATCGATCCGTCGACCATATTCCCACAAGCTGGTCCCATATATCCGGAGTAATCCAATCGGGGCCGTATCCCCGAGTCTCCGCGATGTTAGTAGTCCCAGCTCGTGCCATCGCCTGGGATCGGGCCTGCCCCAGCTGCCCGTTGTACCTTGCCCGGGAAATAGCCTCCCAGGCAGCGTAAATGAAGGGCCTTTGGTGCTCAGCCCATGTATAGCGAGCCTGTAGAATAATAATATCAGTACCAATATTAATCATCATGCATGTAAAAAAATAATAATAAGTGCCTCAAACTCGCGCCATAACATGTCGACGTGCTCGCTAGGCACGTGAGACCAAGTAGGCCATGCCCCGTGCATGTATCGTCGAATAGTAGAAGAAATGCTCCTTGACACTTCTTCTTGCTCGAACCTGCACAACAAAAATAAAATTTAATATTATATTATGATAATAATGAATTTGTAATGATTCATAATTCATGATATATTACCGCTCCCCAATCACGCTAATAAATCTACGTGACTCTGTGGCTGGTGGAGGCTGCCACCTGTTCGGCCCGCGTGGCCGCCTGCGTCTGGATGTACTAGCCTCGGCAGTATCATCGGCATGAGGATCAATAACAGGAGGATCAGCAGTATGAGTAAGTGTAGGAGTCTCACCGATCGGAGACTCCGAAGCTCTCCTGCGACGATAACCACGACCAGACATATTTGTCGAATAGACATATAATCAGATTATTGTATAAATAGTAGAGATATATTTAATAAAATATATACTTTACAATTATTCCTCATCATCTGAATAATAGTCTTCAAATTCTTCCTCTTCTTCCTCTTCTTCATCTTCTTCATCTCCAGCTTCCTCAATTTCATGATCGTCATCATCAGCATATTCAACTTCTAATTGAATTGACGTTGTGTCTGCATCCTCGAGTATTGGAATAATACGATCTACAGCAGGAGGATCATCTTCTTGATAGAAACCATGTGTCATATCAGGTATCAGCTCATTTTCTCCTACTATTGGATCAATTTTTCCTCTACCTTTTGTCTTACAGACTACTCGCCAATCTGCTCTATCTTTATTTCGAGCCGGATTTGATCATCGATGCTAACGAAATTCCGATTCGAATAGGCGAAATTTAGGAAGTACGTTACGCCTAATCGAAACTCATTCGTTAAATCTCCACGATCAAGACGTCAGTACATCCAACTTCGATCAGTCGACATGATTCTGTCAATCAATGACAATTTTTTTGGTTAATGTCTTTAGGTGAGATTGTCCTATTCCATTCGGGATTTATGTTATTTATATTGCACTAAGTACTTATTTTAACCGCTAACTTCATTCTAAATTTCGACAACATCTCCCTACAGTTCTCCGAATACGCATATCATCTGGGCGCGTATCGGAGAACAAGAGAGATGTTGCCGAAATTTAGAATAATTAGATAATAGTTAAAATAAAAACGTAAGTGCAGTACAAATAACTATATTCCCAAATTGTCCAATCAGGGACAATTCAATAATTGTACGTCGTATAAAAGATCATCTACTTCTTTTACACGAACATACAATCCCCGAACGGATTTAAGGTTTTGCTAAATCATATCCGACTCGTCGATGCGTACGTGAAACATATCAACTCGTTGGATGGATGATTATTTTCTAAATGTTTCGAGACAGTTCGAGTCTATATTGGACAATTCCGACACGAGTCCAAATTAGACGATTTCAGCAAGAGTCCGAAGTGGACGATTTCGGCACAATGCCGAAGTGGACAATTCCAAAATTAATCTAAACCCTAATAATTAATCTAACAAATTAAACAATTAATCTAAATAATTAATTAACATATAAATAAAAAAATAATAAATAATAAATCTACTCTTTCCGGCGCCGGAGTCCAGTACACTGTGTCCGGACACTGTACAAGATCCGGCGGCGGCCATCGGCCGACCGCCGCCGGCCGAAACCCTAAAAATAGGCTTTCGATCGGATTTCCCGCCGGCCGCAACGGGAAGAGACGGCCGGGCGGCGATGAATACCTAAAATCGGCGATCGAGGACGGACGACAGCATCGGTAGCTCGACGTCGTCGGCGTCGGCAGTGGTGGCGAGAGGCGGGAGGAGGAGGCGGCGGCGGCAGCAGCGGGAGGAAGAAGGGTCGAGCGCGATCTGCGACCTATATAAACTTATCAGCAACGGCTCACTTGTCCGTTAGAAAGCCGTTGCTAATAAGTTATCATCAGCAACGGCTCACATGTCCGTTAGAAAGCCGTTGCAGATACAACATATCTGCAACGGCTTGAGCGGCCGTAAGAATGCCGTTGCAAATAGCAACGGCTTGAGCGGCCGTTGCTGATAGCCGTTGCTGAAGACTCAATTTCTAGTAGTGTAAGTTCAATCTTATCATTTACTCATGATTTTTCAAACTTAAACCTATGGATACCTAACATGAGTAAATCTAAACATGTTCATCAAATATGGATTGAAAATGAAACCTCTAAGTCAATTTTTGACTTGGGTCAACTTTGTTCAAAAGAGGTAAGCATGAATTGACCTCTATTGCCATTTTATCTGTATACATATGAATTTTTCACTCTAAGTGCATGAAAACATGTCATACCTATTCCTAAACATGTTTATGAAGTTTTGGACTTAAAATGAAATGTCCAAGTCGATTTGTTGACTTGGGTCAAACTTCTCAAGCTTAAGTACTCTAAATTGAACTGGTTTTCAATTTGCTCAATCTCTTATGAATTTTCAATTTTAAGCAAATAACAATTAATCATTAACACACATAAACATGTTCATCAAATTTTTAACTTAAAATGAAGTCTCTAAAGAAGAATTTTAACCTAGTTCTATTTCATAAATATCATGATATCATGAAATGAGCTAAGTTATCAAGATTTTTTCTACTCATGAAGATTCAAATATTTATCATGCATAATCAATCATGAGCATAGAGAAATCACTTAAGCATAAGTATTCAAGTATTATACTAAGATTTTTGTAAAATTAAATTCATACCTTAGTCTTAGAAATTTTGCCAAACTTGTCATTTACTTTTCAATTATCTTCATGATAGCACATCCTTCCAAATTTTTATCACTTTCTTAACTTGCAAGAGGGCTTCATTAGTATCATAATGAAATAATAAGCCAACTAGCAAGCTAACTTACTAAATAGCAAAGATTCAATGCAAATTTTCATTTAAAACCTTAACCTATGCTAGATAGTAAAGATTAATTTTAAAGAATTAACATGTTATCAAAATGAATCATAGAGATATTAAATTATGAAATATTCAAAGAGTAAGATCTCTAAACATGTTTAACTAGTTTGGACTTAAAGGAATGTCTCTAATAGTAAGTATCAACCTAGAGCAAGTTTCATTTAATGAAATTTGCCTAAGTGCTAAGATTCTACCTACTCATGCAAATTCAAGGGTTTACCATGCAATTCTAATCATGAGTATTGAGACATTATTTAAGCTTAAGCATTGAGGTATAACATTAAGATTTGAATTTATCTAAGTTATACCTTATTCATAATGATTTAGTCAAACTAATCT
The DNA here is from genome assembly GCA_034359265.1 of Canna indica. Classification (NCBI taxonomy): domain Eukaryota; kingdom Viridiplantae; phylum Streptophyta; class Magnoliopsida; order Zingiberales; family Cannaceae; genus Canna; species Canna indica. The sequence continues at coordinate 70,987,451 of CP136890.1, read as the reverse complement.
TTTTTTTATACTAATAAGCCTTCCATTTATAATAACTTGCAAGTATACTTCATTAATAGAAAATGAAACCAAATCTACATGTAAGCTATCAAACTAAATAGCGAAGTGAAAAACCAAGTATCATTTTCCAAATTCAACTTCACTAAATAGCATAAATTCATTTTCATATAAATCATTCATGATAACAAAATGAATCAAGAGATCTCAAAATATGAAATTTTGATAAATAAGATCTCCAACCCTTCCTATTGGTTGAAAACCGAAAGCCACAATTAGCCTACGATTTAAAACCGCAAGGTCGCATGAGCCCATTTCAGGCTACATAGGACGTCTTTGAGGAGACCGAGAAATTAAAAAAGCAAAAATCATTTGAAATATATTAAGAGCGGGGAAAATCAATCAATTTTAAGCATGTATCATGAACTCCAACTATTAATGGATCAATTAAAGTTAAGAGATGATACCAAAACTTTTTAGATGCCAACTTTCATTTCCATAGGCATCTAGGTGGGAGTCTTGAAGTTGCAACCATGTAAGGATCTTTCCTTCAATTTCTTGGTCAACTTCAACTCTTCAATTTCCATTACCCTTATGTGGTGGCTCCCCCTACAAAAGAGCATGAAACTTTTGGTACTCAAATGGCTTTGGGTCCTTGTGGGTTAGATGGCCTAGGAATCCAAAGTGTCCTAGCAACACTTGGATTTCTTTTAAAAGCACACTCATGGATAGCATGGCCATAAACACCACAACAAAAGCAATGTCCATGAAAATTTTTCTTTTTATTTTTAACATGGACATGAGATTTAATGTTAGAATGCTTAACATAGGAGGCATGATGAGCATGAGCATTCTTAGATGAACCATTTTTATTTTGAGCATGAGGTTTAAATGTGGAATGCCTAACATGAGAATGATGATGAATATTGACATTCTTTACATAAACATTTTTTATTCTAGTGTTCTTAGGAGATGAAGCATTTTTTAATTCATTTACTTTCGTATTCAAGAAAATAATCTCACCTTTCAATTCATTCATGGATTTATGCAATGCATGTAATTGAGATTTTAACATGCAATTCTCATTTTCTAAATTGTTGTTTTTAAGCTTCAAATCCTTAAGCTCAAGTTCTACATTATCATGGCATGAATCAAATGACCTAGATTTCAATTTTTCATTTTCTAGTTTGGATTCATGCAAATGAGAATTAAGCATCTCATTTTCCTTTTTCAACCTCTTATTTTCCTTATCTTTTCTAACAAGCAAGACATACATTTTTTTGACATTCCTCAACTAGTTCTTCATATGACATATTGAATGAACTAGAAGAGCTAGTACTATCATTATCATTATTATCACTAGAAGGGAAAGAGTGTACCTCATCATTTGTACTCATGAGACAAACTTTTGAAGTAGCTTCATAGTCATTGTAAGAGGATGCTTCATTTGAATGGGATGATGATGTAGAAGCTTTTGACCTCTTCTTTGCCTTATTTTTCATGGTAGGACAATTCTTCTTCACATACCCTTTTTCCTTGCATGCATGGCACACTACCTTCCTTTTTCGGCTCTTGGAGCTACTCCTTTGACTAGAAGAGCTATGGGCATCAAAACCAAGATTAGTAGTAGGTGAGTGACCATTGTCATCACCACATTCATTAAAAGTGTCAATCTCTTCGGTTTTGGCATAATTATATAAAACATTTAAAGAGACCCATAAGTCATAAGCCGAAGAACAATGCATGACTTTATCTAGGATGTCATTTGATAATGTGCAAAGAATACAATTCATGGCATCTCCACTTAAACATTTTCTTATCTAATTCACTCCAATCATGCATATCATCCTTAGGTTCAATGAATTTCCAATGTAACATGTTAAAGACACCAAAACCTTTAGTTTTTAAATAAGTGTACATTCTATATTTCCAAAGACCAAAGTTTGAGTCATCGAACCTAGGAGGTGAAGACGCTACCGACTCTAGAGCCATTTCAAGATCGAGACTAGATGTAGAGGAGACGGTGAAATCTCAATCCATAACCTTGCTCTGATACCAATTGAAGACGAAAGAGGGTGAATAGTGTGTCAACTAAATTAATTAACCTAAATTCCAATTTTAATCGTTTCTCATATTCGTTTAGGCAAATAGCCATTTAAGATTGGATGCGGAAGCAAGATAAGCAATTAAGCACAAATGGAAAATCAATGCAAACACACAAATTTATAATGATTCGGCCCCAATGCCTACTCCAATACCTAAGCACCCCGCTTTGAATTTCCAAACTAGTTTTACTAGATTAATTCTCGTTTCCCTTACACAGAGGACTTTTCACTCGAATAGTCTCACTCTCGATCTAAGGTACTTCCACACCCGGAAGTCTCCGCATTCTTATTGAGAGCATTCTTCCACCTCAATCCTAAGGGAAAACTCGACTAATCCTAGTAACACTACGTTTAAACAAGTGGCTTTACACCTTCACAACAAGGTAACCACTTCACACAACCAGACCTAACAACCTAGGTCTTACAAATCCACAAATCAAATAAAAACGTGTTCAAATAAACAGTTAAAATACAATCAAAAGAGCTAAAAATTAAACTAAAGATTAATGCTCCTCTGCAAACCTTTGGCGTCTTCAACTCGTCAGAAGGTAGAACTTGTATTAGATCCTGTGTTGAGGAAGAAAGCTAGGCGCTTGCGAGAATGTTCGCGGAAGAACAGAGCGTCACTTAATCGATCTTTGAAGGCTCAATTCTCCCTTTTGAGTGCTCAATAAAGTCTGTAAGAATCAATGAAGAAGGTTAAATGAGATATGTGAGGTATATTTATACCCTCACGAAGAAACGACAACTCAACGGATAGAAAACTATCTGTTGCAGACGCTCGATCGATTAGTCAGTCGACCGACCGATCGATCACTCATTCAACTGCTGCCCTCTTCTCTCTGGTCGGTCGACCAAAAGGTCGACCGCCAGACGCAACTGAGCGTTCCCTCAATCCGGTCGACCCATTGGTTGATCGACGCAGGGATGCCATGCCAAGATCGCGCACCGCGTGATTTTTAATCCGGTCGACCACTAGAGCTACTGCCCATTTTAGGCATCTGTCGGTCGACCGACCGGTCGGCCGAAGTAGCCACTGCCAATTTTTGGCAGTGTTCGGTCAACCGAAATTGGCTACTACCAATTTCTTTACCCTATTCGGTCGACCGAACCTAGGCTGAATTTGGTTTCTTCAGCTTTTTTCTTCCGCGCTTGGTTTTCGAGTTTCGACTTTCAACGAGCATCAAGTTGGAGAGCTTTTTATTTGATCTTTGGACTCGTCCAATGCGACTTTGGTGCATTCGTCGATCTTCGAGAAATTTTCGCGACGAACCCGAGCGCGACGATCAATGTCCTTCCGATTTCTGATTTCTTCCGATATTTTCGATCGAGGACATCAAACGCTAATTGATATGGAACCTGAAATTGATTTCTCACCGAAATATTAGTTCCATGTTTGTTATCATCAAAATCGAGATTAAGAGATTAAGACCAAGGTTGAAAACCTAAAGCCAACAGGAATTTTGTCGAAAACTCTAAGAATTTGTTTTTTTTTAAAAAGCTAATAAATCGGGCTGAAATCAATATTTTGACCTGTATTAATAATATTTTGACATGTATAAACAGAAATAACAAATAGCATACGACAATAATCTAAAGCTCCCGATATATTATTCAAAATATGTTAAAACTTCTATTTTTTCATCCAACAAAAAGTATCATCCATTCAAAATAATGAATATTCAGTAACACATGATTAGTATTCAGAACATCTATTCAAAATATTTCACACATGATCAGTCCTCATCCAGAAACTCATTGTTACCCCGTCGATCGTCGTCCTGAGCATCATCATCTCCCATTGGCTGCGGGCGGCACTACTGGAATAATAAGCATCAGCAATGGCTTAAGCCGTTGCTGAAAACCATCAGCAACGGCTTGCAACGGCCTGGCCCGTTGCAACGCAGCCGTGGCAGAAACACGCATTGCTGATAACTTTGCAACAGATTAGCAACGACCCGAGTGACCGCTGCTAATAACATTATCAGCAACGGTTCGGCCACGGCTATGGGGCCGTTGTAGATATGTACATCAGCAACGGCCCTGTGGCCATGGCAAGGCCGTTAGTGAAACCCGTTGCTAAGCCGTTGTTGTAGGTCATTAGCAACGACTTTGAGGTTGCGGCTCAGAAAATACGATACACTTTCAGTAACGGCTTTCCCACGGACAATCATGAGAAAGCTGTTGCTGATGATATTAGCCTGTAACTGGAAAATTTTAAAATTTCTAATTTCCATCAATACATTGATACATTTAACCAGATACATAACTCACACACCCATACACACATCCATTCACATACACATCATAGATACACCCAAATATACATCAAAATAGTTATACTTATATTTATAATTACCCACAATCATATAAAAACTATTCAAATTCAAAACCATCGTATCAATATCCAAACAAAACAAGTCAATCAAATATAGTATCCAAGTAACAAAGTCAATATCTAAACAAAACAATAAATCTCACGACGACGGTGGAGGAAGGTCTGGATTAGGGGTGAGCAAAAAAAACTGGTTTTTCGGTTAACCGTAAAACCGGTCCGAAACCGAACCGGTTTTTGCGGTTAACCGAACCGGTTTTTCCGGTTTCGGATTTTTTTTTTAAATTTTCAGTTTTCAGGTTCTGGTTCGGGTCGGGGTATAAAAAGTCCACTGGTTTCGGTTAACCGACCGGTGGATATATATTTTGTATTATATATATTATAAAATAGTATTATATAATAAGTTATTAAGTTTTTAGTAGAAAACTAGAAAGTAGAAACCCTAATTTTAAGTTTTAATCCCGCGCCCAGCCGCCCACTCTCGACTTCTCGAGTCTCGCCTCTCGCCCCGACGCGGCGACGCCCTCTCGGAGTCTCGGCTCTCGCCTCTCGCCCCGAGTCCCCGACTGCTCTCGAGTCTCGCCTCTCGGCTCTCGCAGTCTCGCCCCGACGGCCGACGCCCTCTCGGCTCTCTCGCCCCGACGGCTGACGCCCTCTCGGCTCTCGGCGACTCGCCCTGACGGCTCTCGCCGACTCTCCCTCTCGGCTCTCGCCTCTCGCCGACTCGCCCTGACGGCTGACGCCCCGACGCCCCGACGGCCGACGCCCCGACGCACGAGCCCTCTTCAGTATTCTATTCTCTCTCTCGCCCTCTCCGCGACTCGTCGTCTCCGGCTCTCCGCCCCTCCGTGACTCACCGTCTCCGCCTCTCCGCAGCTCGTCTCAGTCTTCCGATCAGTGCCGCATAGTTAACAGGTATGAATTTTTTGGTTTTGCTTACTGGAAATGTGAAATTGCTTACTGTAATTGCATGAATTGCTTCCTGTGATGTTGATGTTGATGTTGATTTGAATCATAAATTTGAATCAATATTAATCTGCAATTCTTCATTTCTTCATACCAGTGTGATGTTGATGTTGCTTTAATGCTTTAGTATTTAAATTTGAATCAATATTAATCTGACAGTTTTTGGTATAGTAATTGGGGATTAATATTGACAGATTTAAATTGAGAGATCAGTGTGAGAAAAATGATGGCAACATTCTCTTTACAGCATCTTAGGACAATGATGTGCACTAGGTTGGTGATTCATTCCTCTGGTGTTACAATAATTGAACTTTATTGAGAAAATTATTGCTATATGGCATTATGAGATTAGGTTGGCCTCCTTCTACTGTCGAGGTTTGAATTATTTTTGACAGGGGGAGACTTGGTAGGTAAATTTCCATGAATGTTATACTTGACGTTGACCATGGTGGAGCACTAAATGTCTAAATTCTCAGTAAGAGAGACCCCTGACTTCGATGCATTTGTTCGAGATCTGAAATAGTATTGACTTTATTGCTCGTACCTAACTTGTGGCAGATCCAATTTAATTGACTCATGGGTCAACAATCTTTGAATTTATTCTGGATTTACGTTTTATTATATGCTGGGTGTGAGACACACGCTGATTTACATGTGAATGAGGAGGGGGTTTCAAAATAGGAGCCACAAGCCATGAGGAGGGGGTTTTATACTCCATATTCAACCCTAACCCCTTAAACACCTTAATCCAAAACTCGCATCCACCTTAAGCCAAAATCAAACCCGCTAACCCGATAGACTTAATTAATTTAATTAAACTTATTCTAATAAATCACAAGCAATTAATTAAATACACCCACATGAACATAATTAATAATTATGCACACACAACATCAAATTAAATAATTTCAACTACCCAAGCCTAAATTTCATAAATTCATATCCTACTTACCCGAGCTCGCAAGCTCGCTCCGGACCATGAGTCGACTTGGCTCGACCATGAACTAGTCTGTTAAGCTGGCAAACACACATAAGAGGAAAAATAATAAATTTAAATATCTAGGATATTACAATCCTTTATCTTTAAAGAAAATAAGGACTCACCACATCATCAAACAATGAAGGATAACGCTCCCTCATATCCTGCTCCACCTCCCATGTGGCCTCCTGGCCGGAATGGTGCTCTCATCTGACTTTAACCAAGGGGATCTCCTTGGACCTCAACTTTCAGATCTGCCGATCTAGCACCTCAACTGGCACTCCTCATAAGAAACTGCTAAATTCATCTCCACTGCGGTAGGCTTGATCACATGGGACTCATCCCGAATGTTCTTTTTCAGCATAGACACATGGAACACCGGATGTACTCGGTCCATACTAGGAGTTAAGGCCAACTCATAAGCCACAGCTCCCCTGCGTCTGAGAATAGGAAACGGCCCAAAGAACCTAGGGTTTAGCTTTTCTTTCTTACCAAACCTCACCATCCCTTTCATAGGGACACCTTGAGGAACACCATGTCCCCCTCAGCAAACTCTACCTCCCTGGCCTTTCCACCCGCATACATCTTCTGGCGACTCTGAGCTACTAACAGCCTCTCTCTGATTTGCTTTAGTTTTTCCACAGCCTCTTCCACCAGATCAAGTCCCATCATAAGGGAATCCCCTGCCTCAAACCAACCTGCAGGCGACCTGCATCTTCACCCATATAATACCTCAAATGGGGCCATCCCAATGCTGCTGTGGTAGCTATTATTATAGACAAACTCAATCAGAGGTAAGTGCCTCTCCCACCTGCCCTCCAGGTCTAAGACACATGCCCTCAACATATCCTCCAACGTCTGAATAGTCCACTCTGATTGATCATTTGTCTGAGGGTGAAATGTGGTACTGAACCGAACCTGAGTGCCCAACACCTCCTAGAAGGACTAACGAAATCAAGCCATGAACTGGGTGCCCCGATCTGAGATGATCATAATAGGAACTCCATGATAAGCGACGATCTGATCCAAGAACAACCTCACATACTGCTCAGCTAAAAAGGTCATCTTGACTAGTATGAAATGCGATGTCTTGGTTAGGCGATCCACCACTACCCAGATAGAATCATTGCCTTTTCCAGACTTTGGCAACCCAATCACGAAATACATGGTTATCTTCTCCTATTTACACTCTGGTACCCCTAAGTTCTGGAGCAACCCTGCCGGCTTCAAATGCTCAGCCTTCACCTACTAACACACCAGGCACTTAGACACGCACTCAGCCACCTCTCTTTTCGTGTCTTTCCACCAATATTTCTATCTTCGATCTCGGTACATCTTTGTGGCTCCTGGATGCATAGTGTAGGTAGATCGATGAGTCACTTGTTGGCTTAAGGGTCTCTCTTAAGCCTCGATCTTTATTTTGATGATAACAAACATGTATTTAATCCTAGTATGAAGTTTTGAGATCAGGTTGAGGTTGTAATACACATGCCAAATCCGTTCAATCAAGACGACGGAAAAGATCGTCGAAGAAACGGAAGAAGAAGACGTTGAAGAAAGGCTCGGGGATTAAGTCAAGTAGATTCAATGTAATATGTCATTAGGATAGTTTATCCCAAGCCTAAAATATAAGGTTATCCAAGTTGAAACTTGGTAACCAAACTCTTAGAAATGGCATGTAAAAATGTAAGGAACTAAACAACCTCAGCCTGCATTCGGTCGACCGAACGAGGCATTAGAATGGCGCAACAGCCTATTCGATCGACCGAAGATCGCTAGAACTTGGCCAAGGCATTCAGTTGACCAATCGGTCGACCGAAGGTGGCAACGGCAGAATAAATAGGCTACGTCGATCGACCGATCGATCGACCGACAGAGGCGAAAAATCGCCCGAGAGTAGCGGTCGACCAATCGGTCGACCGATCATGTTTTAGCGCGACTTGCTGCAGTCAATCGGTCGACCGATGGGTCGATCGGGTGATGAAAGAATTGTTGGCGATCGACCCATCGATCGACCGACCTCTCTTAGCTGCGAGCGGTCGTACTAGCGGTTGATCCGTCGGTCGATCGACTGATCGACTGGCCTTGCGACCGAACGGCTTCAACTGTCGATTTTTTATCCGTTGAATGGTCGTTTGTCTGAGGGGGTTATAAATACCCCTCACCTACCTTCTTTAAACTCTATTAGAAATTTTATTAAGCATTTAAAGAAGTTCTCCAAGCCTTCATACGATCAAAGCAGTCGCACGCTCTCTGCTCCCAATCTCAACATCTTCCAGGTGCTTCTCTCTGCTTCAACTATGCCGCATTCATTGAAGTCATCATCTATTTGCAAGTTAAAGAAAAGAAGGCGGTGGAAAGAAGATTGGTTTAATTTTTCTTTCATTAGCTCTTTTCTTGTATTTAATCTTTATTGAAACTTGTTTTCTCGTTAAGATAGCTTGCTATGTGTGCTAGGAAACACTTAGGGTTACCTTTGTAGAAGTGTGTTTTGCCTAGGTGAATAGGATTGAGGTGTTCTCCAAGTGTGGGAGAAGGGTGTCCTCAAGTGTATTCAAAGGGAAACATATATTCTATAAAGTGGTGTTTAGAAATCCTTGGTAAGGAGCCAAGGTAGTGGAGTAGGCAGCTGGCCGAACCACTATAAATTATTTTGCTTGCATTGCTCTTTACTTACCTTCATTATTGTGATTGAATTGTAATCATACCATTCATTAAAAGAACAATTCAATTAAGCTAAGACAAAATTAATTTAAAAGAAGTTTAAAAAGGGGCTTGACATTATTCAACCCCCCTTCTAGTGTCAAGGTCTATCCAACAATTGGTATCAGAGCAAGATAGTAGGCTAAGATTTAACCATCTTCCCTACAATCAATCATGTCTAGTGAAATTCAACTAGTTCAAGGGTCCTCTACCTATACTCCACCATTATTTGATGGAAGCAACTATGCCTATTGGAAGATCCGTATGAATGACTTCCTTTAATCATTAGACATGGGTGTATGGAGAATGATCTTAGTAGAGTATAAACAACCCAATAAGGATATGGACCAATGGGACCAACAGGAAATTAAGTTTTTTAATGAAAATGCCAAGGCCGTCAATGCTCTATATTGCGGTCTATCAATTAATGAGTTTAATAGGATCTCCACATGCAAGTCCGCATATGAAATATAGAAGGTCCTAGAGACCACCCATGAAGGGACTTCTCAAGTAAAAGAATCAAAAATCAATTTACTCATGCATGATTATGAGATGTTTAAAATGCTTTCACATGAGTCTATTGATGTCATGCATGCTAGGTTCCAAAATATTACGAATGATTTAGCTAACCTTGGCAGGGAAATAAAGGAAGAGGAGAAGGTAAGGAAGCTCCTCCGCTCCCTTCTAAAATCTTGGGAGTCCAAGGTAACCACCATCATGAAAGCCAAGGACTTGAGCCAATTGAAGATCACCGAGCTCATTGGGTCTCTCATGACACATGAGACCCACATGAAGCAATATCAAGAAGAAGAGGCTCCAAAAGGCAAGGCCATTGCCTTAAAAGCATCCCACCAAGCCGAAGAGACATCATCATCCGAGGAAGAGACGGATGACCTTGAAGAAATGACGATGCTTGCAAGAAGGTTTATGAGCTTCATGAAGGGAGGCATGAGAAAAGGAAGAAGTGGCTACACGTGTTACAATTGCAACAAGACGGGGCACCTAAGAAAAGATTGCCCGCTTCTAAAGATGGCCACTATCTCCAACCCTCACAAGAAAGAAAAGTACAAAAGGAAGAAGAAGGCAATGATGGCCACATGGGACGAAAGCGAGGCCTTATCAAGTGAAGAGGAGGCAAGGAGTGAAAAAGTAAACTTTTGCTTGATGGCAAAGGAAGATGAGGTAAGATTTAATTTTGGTGAAATTTTATTTACCCAAGAAGAATTATAAGTTGAATTTGAGCAAATGCATGATAAGTTTATTGCAATTAGAAGAAAATTTAAGGACCTCAAAAAGGATAATAGGTCTTTAGAAATTGAAAATGATAGATTGTTACTTTCCTGCAATGATCTTAGGAAAGAGGTAGAAAATCTTAAGAAAGAAAAGTGCACCATAGAAAAGACTAATAAGGACCCAAAAATAGACAATGAAAAATTAGAAAAAGAAAATAAGTATTTATGTGATACAGTAGAGCATTTAAATGATAGCATGCTAACATTAAAGAAAGAACTTTGAATGCTCAATGAGAAAATGACAACTATTCAAAATGCCATGCCAAAAGTTGTCAACAAAAAAAAATCATCACACTTCCATGCTCACACACACACACAAAGAAAATTTCATGGTAATTGTTTTTCGTGTGGTATTTTTGGCCATATGGCCAAAGATTGTGCATTAAGGAGGAACCCACATGCAAGATTCACATGAGTTCCAAAAGTGACTAACACCCAAGGACCCAAGAAAATTTGGGTACCTAAGATAGTGTCTTCTCCTTTTGTAGGTGGAGAAGCATCATCAACCAAGTATGAGTACTTGAATCTTGGATAGCGGTTGCTTGAAGCACATGACGGGAGATATCAACTTGTTCGCAATCCTATCAAGTAAAGATGGTGGACATGTCACATTTGGAGATAATGCCAAAGGTAAGATTGTTGGCATTGGTGACATAGGTATACTCCCTTACCCATGTATCAAAAATGTTTTATTAGTTGATGGTTTAAAGCATAATTCAAATATGTGATAATGGGTACATAATTATCTTTGAAGCATCTAAATACATTATTAGAAGTACACCTTCAAATGATATCATGTTCATAGGAAATAGGCAAGAAAATGTATACATCCTAGAATTAAATGTCTTGCCCAATCCTCATGTTATATGCTTAGTTGTCATGAAAAATGACTCTTGATTGTGACATAGAAGGCTAGGACATGCTAGCATGAGCCTCATCCAAGAGATATCTAGGAAAGACTTAGTAAAAGGCTTACCTAAGATAAAGTTTGAAAAAGATAAACTTTGTGATGCATGTCAACTAGGTAAGCAAGTGAAATCTTCATTCCATAGTATTAATCAAGTTAGTACATCTAGAATTCTTGAGCTTGTACACATGGATCTCTTTGGTTCATGTGATGTAGCTAGTCTAGGTGGAAAGCTTTATTGCTATGTTTTGGTTGATGATTTTTCTAGATTTACATGGGTCTTCTTCTTGGTAAAGAAAAATGAGACATTTGAGTTCTTCAAAAAATTTACAAAAAAGGTTTCAAACGAAAAAGGAGTTTCTATTCTAAAAATTAGGAGTGATAATGGCGGGGAATTTAAAAATGAATTTTTTTTCGAGTTTTGTGATGATTTAGGTATTCGACATACATTTTCTTTCCCAAGGACCCCTCAACAAAATGGGGTGGTTGAGAGGAAGAATAGAACTCTCCAAGAAATGGCTAGGACCATGTTGTATGAGAATAATTTGCCTAAATATTTTTGGGCCGAAGCCATAAATACTTCTTGTTATATTCTTAATCGTGTTTTATTAAGACCAAGAATCAAGAAAACCTCTTTTGAGCTTTGGAATGGTAAAATCCCAAATGTGGGATATTTTCATATTTTTGGATGTAAATGCTTTATTTTAAATACTAAGGAAAATTTAGAAAAATTTGATTCCAAATCCGATGAAGGAATTTTCCTAGGTTACTCCACTAGTTCTAAGGCTTATAGAGTTTATAACCGTAGAACTATGATAGTTGAAGAATCTATGCATGTGACTTTTAATGAAACTAATGATTCTTCAAGAAATGTCAAGATTATGAATGTAGGTGAGGAGCTTGAGGATCTCACACTTCATGATAAGGAAGTGGAGGATGAAGATAATGAGGAGACTCAACATGAAGAACCTCCACCCTCAAGTCAACCTCAAGTTGAAGATGATGAAGAAGAAGAAGCTCTACCACCTCTCCCCAAAGAATACCGATTGGTAAGAGATCATCAAATGGACTAAGTCATTGGAGAGCCTTCAACGGGAGTGGTAACACGTTCTAAACTTAAAAATTTATGCCAATATGTAGCTTTTATTTTTCAAGTAGAGCCTAAAAATATTAAGGAAGCTATAGAAGATGAGTTTTGGGTATTAGCCATGCAAGAAGAACTCAACCAATTTAATAGAAATAATGTATGGGACTTAGTGCCTAGACCTAGCGATCAAACCATAATTGGAACCAAATGGGTATTTAGGAATAAGCTAGATGAAGAAGGTCTAGTGATTAGAAACAAAGCTAGGCTAGTGGCACAAGGGTACAACCAACAAGAAGGAATAGACTATAATGAAACATATGCTCCCGTAGCTAGACTTGAAGCAATTAGGATGCTTTTAGCATATGCTAGTTTTAAAGGTTTCAAACTTTTTCAAATGGATGTGAAAAGTGCCTTCTTAAATGGTTTTATAAATGAAGAAGTTTATGTTGAACAACCCCAATTTTGAAAGTTTTGAGTTTCTAAATTATGTTTTCAAACTTAAAGAAGCTTTGTATGGTTTAAAACAAGCCCCTAGGGTTTGGTATGAAAGACTTTCTATCTTCTTAATTGAACAAGGTTTTGACATAGGAAAAGCGGATGTCTCACTTTTCATTAAGCACCATGAAAATGACATATTATTAGTTCAAATATATGTAGATGATATAATTTTTGGTGCCACTAATGAAATGCTTTGTGAGTGGTTTGCTAAGTGTATGCAGGATGAATTTGAGATGAGTATGATGGGAGAGCTCTCCTTCATGCTTGGCCTCCAAATCAAGCAAATCACCAAAGGGATCTTCATCAATCAAGCTAAGTATACAAAGGAGCTCATTAAAAGATTTGGAATGAATGAAGCCAAGATAGCTTCTACACCCATGAGCGCATCCATCAAGCTTGGCAAAGATGAAAAAAGCATTTAAGTGGACGAAAAATGATATCGAGGTATGATCGGTAGTCTCCTTTATTTAACCGCAAGTAGACCCGATATCATGTTTAGCGTGTGTTTATGTGCTAGGTTTCAATCGTGTCCTAAGATGTCTCATTAAGTGCGATAAAACGTATATTGAGATATCTAAAGAGTACGATTGACTTAGGATTATGGTATCCATGTCATGCATCATTTGATTTAATCAGTTTTTCGGATGCTGATTTTGCCGGATGTAAGGTAGATAGGAAAAGTACTAGTGGGTGTTGTCAATTCCTAGGAGCGAGTCTTGTTTCTTGGTTTTCAAAGAAATAAAATTCGGTTGCGCTTTCAACTACTGAAGCGGAATACATCGCCGCGGCTAGTTGTTGTGCGCAAATCCTTTGGATGAAACAAACCCTTTTAGACTATGATCTTAGGTATTCTTGCATACCTATACATTGTGATAATACTAGAGCAATTAATTTAACCAAAAATCCTATCCTACACTCTAGAACTAAGCATATTGATTTGAGAAATCATTTTCTTAGGGATAATGTAGCTAAGGGAAATATATCGGTAGAATTTGTATCCATCGATAAACAACTTGCCGATATATTTACAAAACCCTTAGTTGAAGAAAGTTTCACAACCTTAAGGATGCAACTAGGAATTTGTGTTTTACCTTGTGTTTAAAGAGAATTTCAAAACTTGCATTCTATAAAAATGTCATCACACTTATGTATTGCTCTGTAGTGGGGCTTTGCGACCTATTGATGTTTGCCTTCTATAGGCTCACATTGATGGGAAGGACTATAGTGGTAGATGATACTTGGTTTTTGTGGCTTTCTCGATTTTTTGGTTTTATAATAAGATCTCATTAATTGTACCTTGATTCTTAACCTTTTTGGTTGATGTCAAAAGGGAGAGAAAAAGAAATGTCACACTTGGTTTTCACGATACATATAGGTAGTGTGAGTTTCATAGTTAAGGGGAAGAAATATAGTTAGGGGGAGCATAAGTTAAGTTATAGAAAAGTTTATATGCACATTGATAGGGGGAGCATAGGTTGAGTTATAAGTAATGGAATGCATAGGCTAAAGTATTTATCCTGCATACCCTAACTCTTGAATGCCTTAACTCAAACTCACAAATGCTTATATTTATCGTGATATCTAATGTTATGTTTGTCATCATCAAAAAGGGGAAGATTGTTGGCTTAAGGGTCTCTCTTAAGCCTCGATCTTTACTTTGATGATAACAAACATGTATTTAATCCTAGTATGAAGTTTTGAGTTCAGGTTGAGGTTGCGATACACATGCCAAATCCGTTCAATCAAGACGACGGAAAAGTTTGTCGAAGAAACGGAAGAAGAAGACGTTGAAGAAAGGCTCGGGGATTAAGTCAAGTAGATTCAATGTAATATATCATTAGGATAGTTTGTCCCAAGCCTAAAATGTAAGGTTATCCAAGTTGAAACTTGGTAACCAAACTCTTAGAAATGGCATGTAAAATTGTAAGGAACTAAACATCCTCAGCCTGGGTTCGGTCGACCGAACGAGGTATTAGAATGGCGCAGCAGCCTATTCGATCGATCGACTGGTCGACCGAAGATCTCTAGAACATGGCCGAGGCATTCGGTCGACCAGTCGGTCGACCGAAGGTGGCAATGGCAGAATAAATAGGCTACATCGATCGACCGATCGGTCGACCGACAGAGGCGAAAAATCGCCCGAGAGTAGCGGTCGACCAATCGGTCGACCGATCATGTTTTAGCACGACTTGCTGTAGTCAATCAATCGACCGATGGGTCGACCGGGTGATGGAAGAATTATTGGCGGTCGACCTGTCGGTCGATCGGCCTCTCTTAGCTGCGAGCGGTCGCACTGGCAGTCAATCCGTCGGTCGACCGACTGATCAACCGGCCTTGCGACCGAACGGCTTCAACTGTCGATTTTTTATCCGTTGAACGGTCGTTTGTCTGAGGGGGTTATAAATACCCCTCACCTACCTTTTTTAAACTCTCTTAGAAATTTTATTAAGCATTTAAAGAAGTTCTCCAAGCCTTCATACGATCAAAGCACTCGTGCGCTCTCTGCTCCCAATATCAACATCTTCCAGGCGCTACTCTCTGCTTCAACTGTGCCACATTCATTGAAGTCATCATCCATTTGCAAGTTGAAGAAAAGAAGGCGGTCGAAAGAAGCTTGGTTCAATTTTTCTTTCATTAGATCTTTTCTTGTATTTAATCTTTATTGAAACTTGTTTTCTCGTTAAGATAGCTTGCTAGGTGTGCTAGGAAACACTTAGGGTTACCTTTGTAGAAGTGTGTTTTGCCTAGGTGAATAGGATTGAGGTGTTCTCCAAGTGTGGGAGAAGGGTGTCCTCAAGTGTATTCAAAGGAAAATATACGTTCTATAAAGTGGTGTTTAGAAATCCTTGGTAAGGAACCAAGGTAGTGGAGTAGGCAGTTGGTCGAACCACTATAAATTACTTTGTTTGCATTGCTCTTTACTTACCTTCATTGTGATTGAATTGTAATCATACCATTCAGTAAAAGAACAATTAAATTAAGCTAAGACAAAATTAATTTAAAAGAAGTTTAAAAAGGGGCTTGACACTATTCAACCCCCCTTCTAGTGTCAAGGTCTATCCAACATCATTTCCAGCACCTGCCTGCGAACCTCAGCCATATCAGGTACCACTATCCGGTTTTTAAACCTCAAAATGCCCTCCGAGTCAGCACTGAATCCATTATCTACATCTCCCCTCTTGGCCAGATCCTTATTGAGTGTACAAAAGATATCCTCTTCCTGCGCTGCCCGCAGCATGTCAACCAATGTAGACTGCACTCTCAAGTGGGCCACCAATGCACCAGAATCTGATACTGATAAGATTGCTCCGTCATCGAAACATAGGGCCAAATCCTAAGCCAACGACCTCCTCCTGACTGCCAAATAAGCCAGATTACCCATGGACTTCCTGCTCAGAGCATCAGCTACCACATTAGCCTTCCCTAGATGGTACATGATTGTGCAGTCATAGTCCTTCAACAGCTCAAGTCATCTTCTCTGCCTTAGGTTCAACTCCTTCTGGGTGAGCAAATATTGGAGACTCTTATGATCAGCGTATATCTCACAAGCCTCGCCATAAAGGTATTGACACCACAACTTCAGTCATAGTCCTCCAACAGCTCAAGCCATCTTCTCTGCCTCAGGTTCAACTCCTTCTGGGTGAGAAAATACTAGAGACTCTTATGATCAGTGTATATCTCACAAGCCTCGCCATAAAGGTACTGACGCCACAACTTTAATGTGAACACCACCGCTGCCAGCTCAAGATCATGAGTTGGGTAATTCTTCTCGTGAACCTTCAACTGCTTGGAGGCATAGGCTATCACTTTGTCATTCTGCATCAGCACACAACCCAAGCCGACTCGGGAGGTATCACAATAAATAACAAAACCTCCTGAAGCCGAGGGTACTGCTAGAACTAGCGCCGACATCAAGCGGTCCTTGAGCTTCAGAAAGCTCTCATCGCACTTACTGTGCCATTCGAACTTGACATTCTTCTGGGTCAGGGGGGTCAATGGCGATGCAATCAGGGAGAAATTCTCCATAAACTTTTTGTAGTAACTGCCAACCCCAGAAAATTACGAATCTCCGAGACATTAGTCGGCCTCTTCCAATTCTGAAATGCTTCAATCTTTGAAGGGTCCACTTTTATTCCTTCATTGGACACCACATGGCCAAGAAACCCCACACTCTCCGGCCAGAACTTGCACTTGGAGAATTTGGCATACAATCTGAGCTCTTTGAGAGTTTTCAGAACTACCCTTAAGTGCTCAGTATGCTCCTCCCTGCTCCTGGAATAAATCAAAATATCATCAATGAACACAATCACAAACTTATCCAGGTATTCCTTGAACACTCGATTCATTAGGTCCATAAATACTGCAAGTGCATTAGTTAGCCCGAAAAATATCACAAGGAACTCAAAGTGCCCATACCTCAACCTAAAAGTAGTTTTGGGGACGTCACTGCCCCGAATCCTCAACTGATGATATCTTGACCGTAGGTCAATCTTAGAAAACCACTGCGCCCCTTGAAGCTGATCAAACAAGTCATCAATTCTGGGCAATGGGTATCGGTTCTTCACTGTTACCTTATTAAGCTGCCGGTAATCAATGCACATCCGCATGGACCCATCCTTCTTCTTTACAAAGAGCACTGGAGCACCCCAAGGTGAAACACTAGGGCGAATGAAACCCAAATCAAGCAGCTCCTGCAACTGGGACTTTAACTCCCTCAACTCAGCTGGTGTCATACGATATGGAGGAATGGTGATAAGCTTCACCCCTGGCTGCAAATTGATACAGAATTCGATCTCTCTCTCTGGAGGTAACCCTGGCAACTCTTCTGAAAACACATCAGAGAATTCACACACCACGAGCGTCCCCCCAATGTCCCTGACCACACTTCCACCTTCCTCTGCCACTGACACAAAAGCCAAAAAGGACTGGCATTCGCCCAAAAGTAGCTTTCGGGCCTTAAGAGCTAAAATTATCGTTAACGGCTCTCCCCTTCCATCACCCTGGAAGGTAAACTAGGGAAATTCGGGCTTACTAAAGGTCACAGTCTTAGCCCTGTAATCCACTGAGGCGAAATGGTCCATCAACGAGTCCATGCCCAAAATTACGTCAAGCTCCAGCATCGGCAGGAGTGTCAAATCGGCTATAAACACATGCCCATAAATGACAACCTCGTAGTCCTGAAAGACTGTCTCTACCATCACAGAAATGCCTGTAGGCGTAGACACCACAAGAGGTAACTCAAGCAAAGAAGGTATCCCTGACAACTTTGCAGAAAACAAAGCAGATACAAAAGAGTGCGTAGCACCCGGATCAAATAAGACATATGTAATGACAGACCTAGCAATAATATTACCTGACACCACTGCCCTGGATGCCTCAACGCGCTCCTGGTTCATAGCAAACACCCGTGCAGCGGCCCTCTCTGAACCACCATCTCACTGGTCTCCTCCCTAAGTCTGACCCCTCTGAGCTACGGAACCAATTGACATTGGTGTCTTTCATCTAGTCTGATCAGGCTGTTGACTGCCCTTGCCAAGACAATCCTTTCTGAAATGCCCAGCCTGTCCGCACCCAAAATATGCCTCAGAGCGAAACTGCTCTGGGTCCTGCTGAACTCTGGTCGCACATAATCATGGCCCTTAAGCATAAGGTCGTTATACACCCATAATTTATATTTCATGAAATCTAAGGGAAAGATCCTCCAATTAATTCAAAATTTTAGCTATAGCGGAAATTTACCATCAGCCAACCCCTGCAGATCCCTTATGCAGAACTCTATCAATCGCCCCTAGGATCCCTAGGGCCGCCCTAACCATACTGCACCATGAATATATAAACTATATGACGAGACCTAATTAATTGATCAAGATGCTAAGCAAATATTGCAAGGATCTCTAACCCAGGCTCCTATAAAAAGGTAGCCCCCAAAAATGGTGCACTCTCTAGCACAAGACTATTCACGGCCTCAGACTGTGCTACCCTGGGACTGTCCCAGTTCCTCCGTCCTATGGAATGCCTCAGTCAGCTCAGCCTCTCGGGCCTACAATTGAATAACCATGAGATCTTGTCCCACAACCTCTCAGACCTACTGTGGTCTCCCGCGACCCCGGCCTCGGCGCTCAGAAGAGTTGCTATCACTACCGCTCCTTGGGCATCAAAGGCCTCCATCGAGCTGGAAACACCAGAAAAAATAATAATTCATGATTAAGCAATTGAATTCACCCAACATTTTTCAAACTAAACCACAAGTCGCGCTGAGGTGAAGACTTAACCCATTGATCTTATAGCATACCCCTACCATATACTAACACGCTAGCAATGCCCTATACGGTGACAACTCTAGGTCGTAGTCAGACCGAACCACATGCTCTAATACCAACTTTATCACGCCCCAACTCAGGGTCACGTGACCGGCCAGGGCATATGTGCCTATACCCCGCAGCCTAAACCATGCATATGTCAACTCAACAAGTAAATATAGCGAAAGAAATAACATGTTTTTATTTTAAATGAAAAGCGAACCAAAACATAGTTTTATTTCAAGAAGCTTGATGAAACGTAAAGTGCAGACATAACAGTTAAGTTCAACAATTCAAAAGTATAGATACAAAAAAATCTAAAATAAATGACATAAATGCCCTTAGGGCTACAACTCCAAATCAAGCTAATAGACGTGCATGACTACTACCAAAGGTCTCGACTACAACCCTAACTAGGACTGCTATGAGATCATGCGGCTCCACCGCCCTCCAACTGCGCCAAGTGCTTCGGCCCTCCTCATCGGTCAGGCTCTGCAAAACAGAAATCAAACGACAATGGATGAGTTCAAAGAACTCAGCGAGCGATTTTACCAACCCTCACAAATAAAAATACAGAGATAACAAGAATAAAATCTATCTCTAAAGATGCAATGTCACAAAGGTGTGACTAGCTACCAAGCCAACAGGCCACCCATACCCAAGGCATCTAACCCTCCAAGAAATGCATCAGGCCAAAGCCCACCTTGCCCGAAGGCAACAGCACATACTAAAGAAGTGCATCGGGCCGAAGCCCACTATGCCCAAAGGCAACAACACATACTAGGGAAGTGCATCGGGTCGAAGCCCACCATGCCTAAAGGCAACAACACATACTAGGATAATCGATAAAGGCCCTCCGAGCTTATCCTGGTATAAGGAACCTCAGGAGCAATTGGGAAAGGCCCTCCGTACTTGCTCCATGAGACGTGATATCACAAGAGTAATCGGGAAGACCCTTCGAACTTATTATGTAGGTTGGGAATTTGACGTCCAACCACCCGGGCGTAGCCCAAAATCCGGCTCCTAATTGAGCCGCTCCGCCATTCTCAATGATATGACACAACATGACCTAAGTCAAGATTCTCTTACGGTGTCCTAGGGGTGTCCTCATTATGAAGCGTCTTAATACTCCAAACCCGACCTTTATCCCTTAGACCCGTAATGTCATGAACTAGTGTGGTTTTATTTTATGCATACTTTATAAGTTGGTTCATAGCAAATTATGCTCACCCCTAACCCAATTTTAATTAAATAATTAAAATTTAGATCATCTCAATTATGATTTTGTTTTAGGTTACTGTTCTGCCCAAAAATGCTGTGTCTAACCCGAATCTAGTCTCCAAAGTATGTGATATGTTTCCAAACTATGTTTTCTGGTCGAGACGATAGGTTACATGACTATATTCACACATATATACATATCACAACAAACAAATTAAAATCAGCACAGATTCATCATCTCAGCATACAATTCCAGCAACATGCAATTTCAGCATACTTATATAATTAAATCCAAAAATTAACAAAAATTAACCTCTAAATTACCATTAGGATAGAATACTAATCTCAGGAATTAATTCACAGAAATCATACTTTTCATCAAGATTAACAAGAACCCACACTCTTAAACCAAGAATCAAGCATTAAGATCAAGAACCCCTAATTAGTCATTATCAAGATCTTAATTCTACCACATGATTTCTACCAAAAAATCACAGATTTAATTCTAAACAAAAATCTCATAATCAAGAATCTCAAACTAAGAGAATAGATCAAGATTTTATATCAAAGGAAACATGATAAGAACGCGAAAAACAATCAATAAACGAAACACAAATACCAAGCTGTCAAGAACAGCTTCAAGAATCCGATCAAAATCCCGAAGAGAGAGAGTAAACCACTCACCTTGATTGGAAGAACTAAGGAAGAAATCTCGGATGACGACCCTCAAATCTGGCTTCAAAAGGTCGGCGGCTCAACCCAAGAAAAGGCTCTAAGGGGCGGCGGCTCACTCCAAGCTGTCGGCTTGGAGAGAGGAGAAGGAGAGGGGCTGGCTCGATTGGCTCCTCTCGGCTCGGCTCCAAAGGGAAGGAAGAGAGAGAGAGGGGAGGAAGGGAAAGCAGGCTGCTTGGCTCAGCTCCTCTCGGCTCGGCTCCAAAGGAAAGGACGGAGCAGAGGAAGAGGAAGAGAAAGAACGTGGCTCGGCTCGACCTCATTATGGCAACGGCTCCAAGGAGAAAAGGGAAAGAGGGCTGGCGGCTTGGCTTGGCTTGGTGGCTGGCTCCCTTTCTCAATTCTTTGGGTGGCTCCAAAATAGGAGCCACAAGCCATGAGGAGGGGGTTTTATACTCCCTCATCAACCCTAATCTCTTAAACACCATAATCCAAAACTCGCATCCACCTTAAGCCAAAACCAAATCCGCTAACCCGATAGACTTAATCCGTCTACCAGTACTACCGAAATCCGACTACCACT
Organism: Canna indica; assembly: GCA_034359265.1. Lineage (NCBI taxonomy): Eukaryota > Viridiplantae > Streptophyta > Magnoliopsida > Zingiberales > Cannaceae > Canna > Canna indica. The sequence continues at coordinate 70,965,807 of CP136890.1, read as the reverse complement.
ACTACCAAAATCCGACTACCAGTACTACCGCGAATTGGAAATAACAAAAACCTATTTGTTATTACAAGTACATACCAACTTGCCTCTCTATGACATCCCAACCACAAAGTTCCGTCCTCCACACGGTCCTTGTGTTGTAGCGAGTTATTAGCCCAAAACCAACTTCACATGAAGATAAGAAGGATATATTGTTGCCGTCTACACTCAGTAGTCTTGCACTCAGCAATCTGCACTCAGTAGTCTGCACTCAGCAGTCTCAACTCCTCATATAACTAGCAACACGATTTATATAGGAGTGGATCCATAGGAGTATATCAATAGGAAATGATCTGCATTAGAGTGGATAGGAGTGGATCTATCAGAGAGGATCAATCTTCTCAAATATTCTCTCACACCTTTTATAAGCAAAGTAGGCAACCCAAAAGACATAGCCATTACTCCACAAGAGAAACTTCTAATTCCATGATAACCATTAACTCCACCAATGAATGACCAATTCCATAAAGCTTCATGATGACTATAACTCCACCAAAGTGAACGACCAAGGTCATAAAGTAGTAGCTCCATGATGGCTAAAACTCCATTAAGCATCATAAAAGACCAAGTCAAAAAATCATCATAAATGATCAATTAAGATTAACTCCACTATATATATATATATATATATATATATATATATATAATCAATAATCTCGGCAATATTCAAACAACATTGCAGTAGGATAAACGTCGCAACAACATAAACTTCATTGCAGCGAGAGCAGTTGAGACTGACAACAAGAGTGGTTGCAACTGACTAACAATTTTCAAAGCAACAAGAGCAGTTATAATTGACTAACAACTGATAATTTTCAGAGCAATTATAACTTACTAACAATTGACTAACAACAACATAATCTTCACGACACAAAGAGCAGTTGCAACTGATTGCGTTGACATAGGAGACTTGCAAATCCATATCTTCTCTTTCCTCGTAGAAAGTCAAAACCACTCGCATAACAGCCATTAAGCATAAAACCATAACTACATCAGCTTTAAACTTAAAGGTCATCCATAATATATCATAATAATTCAGCCATAAAAGTCTCAACAAAAACTTTTGCCATAAGAGTTTTAAGAAAAATCGTCAGCCCATTAATGAAGACCACTTCATTTCTTTCATAATTGTCGTCGGTCATAAAAGCTTCAAGATAATCGTCATATCTGAATTAATACTGACGTAAACACTGATCATTAACAACAACAGTTCAAACCAAACAGGTAGTTCTAAATCACCATAAAGAATCAACCATCAACCACAAAGAGTAACGCCTAGAAACATCAATGAAGACCATTCCAATACCCAGGCAATAAACATGTAATTAAAGATGATTAAAAATATCAAAGATATAAAAGATAATCATCATTAATACTGATAACCAAAGGTCATCATTTGCGCAATATCTCCTTACAAAAAACCATAGACTACAAGAGCAGTTAAAACTGTCCTCACACAGTTGTAACTGCCTTAAACATAAGTAGAACTCCTCATAGTTGTGACTGTCCATTTAACTGAGAATAACATAGAATACTTTTGCCAAATACAGCCAACACAATATAAGCCAAACATCAACATTATTAATTTATAAAATATATAACATATTATATATATATATATATATTTATTTATATTTTATTATATTAATATTAATATAACATATACTTATAATAATTAAGAATTATTTTAAAAAATAGTTTTTATGACTAAAAACATTATTTATAAATTTTTATTTGATAGGATTTTTTATTTTTAGAAATTCTAGGAAACTAGCGTCTATACAAGCGCCGATTTTCTAGAATAAGGCACCAGCATCGAGCTGGCGCTTGTTTAAACCGGTGCCAGCTCCAAGTAGGCGTCGATAAATTGGAAACTGGTGCCCGATTAGGCGTCGTTTTGTTATTTTTGGCGACAACTCCAGGTTGGCGTTAGAATTAGGGAAATCAGCGCTTAACTAGCCGCCGATTTCCCATTTGTCGGCGCCTATATATTGGTGTCAAGAACCAGTTTCAAACCGGCACTGGACACAAGCGTTGGTTCTATTATGCATGTTTATTTATTTATTTTTTTGTTGTGCTTCAATGTTATTTGAGAAGGTCTTTCATATCTCCTCTTTGGGGATGTAGCTCAAATAGTAAAGCACTCCCTACGCATGTGAGAGGTACAGGGATTGGTACTTTGCATCTCCAAGAACATTTTCTTATCTCATATTGTTCACTTTTCACAAAAAAAAATGTACATTCTCTTTCTCTATTGTGATCCATATTAATAAATTATACTCTTTTTGCAAAAGATAATTCACATGGAATTTTATACGAGTCTTTTTCCTCTGCTATTAAAAAAAGTTTGTATCCTCTCCTCTCTTTGGGGGATGTACCTCAGATGGTAGAGTGCTCTCTTCACTTGTGAGAGGTACGGAGATCAATACCCCACATCGATCTCCAAATCCATTTTGTTATCTTACAACGTTCACTTTTCTCATGTCAAAATATAAAGTAATAAATTTATTTTCATTTTTGCAAGAAGATTCACATGGAACTTTGCACGAGTATTTCTCCTATGTTATTTAAGATATGTCATATCTCATCTCTTCGAAGATGTAGTTCAAACAGTAGAGCACTCGATCACTTAGTACTGTGTGAGAGGTATAGGAGTGCAACTTCTATGGAGCCAGGCTCCATAATAATTTCTATAGAGCCTCTTATAAGAATGAACTTAGTTCTATGAAAATTGAACCTAATATAATTCAGACTGAACCTAGAGCAAGAATGAACTTATATTGCAAACGAGTGAACCTAGCATTTTCACTTTAGGTTTAGTATTAATGATCCAAGGTTCAATATTAAAAATGCTAGGTTGACTCGTACGTGGGGCTCCATAGAATTTCTATGGAGCCTGACACCATAGAAGTTTTTTCTGAGGTATAACACCATAGAAGTTTTTTCTGAGGTATAGGGATATTTCAATACACCGCATCTTCAAATCCATTTTATTATCTCACAATATTCACATTTCAAAGGTCAAGACGTGCATTCTCTTTCTTTCTCGTCATTATCGTTATTTATTTTTATTCGGTAAAAGAAAACTAATATCGAATTTTATACTATGGTATTTGAACGATCCCTGCATCTCGAAGTCTATTTTGTTATCCCTTATTCACAAATGCAATGAAAATTCTCTTTCTTTATTATAAATTTGTAATCCATATAAAACTATGGATGAGTAATAAATTGATTTTTTTTTTAAAAAAAAAATTCATATGAAATTTAATACGAGTCTCCCTCTTGTGTTGTTTGAGAAATCTACCATATTGTCTCTCTAGTATATAGCTCACATGGTAGAGCGCCGCTGGCTTAGCATGTGCACATCTCCAATTTCTCAATATTCTTTTTATTATATTAGAATATTCACTTTTTATGGTTTAAAATGCATATTTTCTCTTTCTTTATCATCTATGACAAGTAATAAATTTAATTTTTTTGCCAAAGAAAATTCACATATGAATTCTACAGTCTTATTACTTTTTTTTTTGAGAAATGAGAAGGAATACCAGATCTCCGCTCTCCATCTCGCGGCAGTGTAATATCCAAAGAAACAGACATGCGATTGCATGCAACGGCCACGCATGCCCGCCTACTTCTCCATGGAACGGAGGTTCGCCATGAGATCCGCGAATGCCCGGAGGATTTCCTTGTGCACGCTCCGGTCATTGAGCTCCAGGTAGGACAAGAGAAGCTCCTCGACGAACTCCCAGTCCACTGCGCGCTCCGCCGGCCCAGCTTGGCGCCGTGCCTCCACAATATCCGTTATCGACGTGAGGAAGTCATGGTAAGGCTCCCTGGATAACGTCACCACCGCCTTGCCGTGGGATGTTGAGGTGGCGGCGGCCCTGCTAGAGTGGCTGGAGGCCCGGCGATCCTGAGCCTCCTCCACAGGAGAGCGCGTCACGCTCGACGGCGACGGACGGGAGGTGGTGGCGGTGCTGAAGGAGCTGGAGGCCTCCTGGAGGGAGCGGGTCAAGCTCGACAACGACGGAAAGCTGGTGCCGGAGCTGCTGGAGGCTCGCATTACCCGAGCCTCCTCGACGAGCGAGCAGACCGCCCACGGCGGCACGAAGAAGCGGTGGGAGGCGCGCAGGGCGTGCGAAGGCGGCGGCGTCAGTGGCGGCGTGACGTCAGTGGGCTTGCGGATGTAGTAGGCTCGGCAGATGCCGTCATGGTCTTCTCCCTTGACAGCGTTAGCGTTGCTGTCGTCATTGAAGCCGTTGTAGAGGGAGGGGAAGTTCTCGAAGAGGTAGCGGTCGATGGGGGAGAGGTCTTTTACGGCGGCTCTCAGGTTGCTATCGGCAGACTCGCTGGAGGTCGGGCGGGCGGGGAGCTTGCGCCGTGACGAGAGCAAGCCCTGGAATGAAGGCTTGCAGAGTAAAAGTTTGCTAGCGTACTTGGGGACTCTTTTGGGAGAACTCGGATCAGAAGAATGCTTGACATCGGCATTCTTCTTGCTTTTACTTCTTCGTTGATCGCTATACATTGAGAGAGGGAGAGGAATTGATCTATCTAAAGGGCTGACGAGGGAAGGAACCTTCATGGAACACTGTTTTTAAATTGTGTTCTTAGAAGTATATTTGGAATATAGTAACTTTAAAAGTTTTTAAAAGTTAGTATATTTAATAAAGACCAAATTGAGAAGAATAATTCTTTTTGGGACAAGTAATTTAAAATCCGAGCATCTGTTAATAAAAAATGATAAAATTGTCATATTTTACTTGAGTAGACAAAAAAACCCATTGATATTAGATTTTGAGATAACCTGATCTCGCGATTTTTATCACAACTCGGGATAACTCGTCATAATCGGAGACCGGCTCCATTCATGATTTGCTGGGACAACCCATCATAACCTGGGACAATCCATCGTAATCGAACCATCCGAGACATTAATTTTTGCATACAACAATTAACATAATACTCTTGAATCTTTCATTCAAATATATGAAATACTAATATATAGCAGACCGTATAAACTCCCTGAAAGTTAAAACCATGGATAACAACCAAATAGAGATACGAGGATGGGGTGTTTTGTCTTTATCATGGTTTGCTGATTTCATTGGCAGGTTCTCTCGTTGTCTCAGGTTGTTCTAGGTTGGTGACACCTGGACAAGTTATTGAAATAGATATATTTTTCATCGTAAGGGCCGAGTATTTATGGGATAATTTTGTCTAAAATTCTTTTCTTTTGGCCAGATTTTGATAAATTAATAAAGAATGTCACTTTTTGAAAGGTCTTTTTAATTTGAATCATATAAAAAATGCTCTTTAAATAAAAATCAATCAGTATAAAGTTACTATATTTAAGTAAAAAATTAATTGAGTATATTTGTAATAAAAGTTAGTATATTTAATATTGATCCACAAAAGTTAATATATTTAATGCGTGTTTTATTATGAATTCTTTGAGTTACTATGGAAGTGGTATAAGTTAATTATTAATTAATAGGGTAAAAAAGCAAAAACCTACCGTGACTTATGGCCATTTTGCAATTATACTCCTAGAACTTTACAATTAAATAAAAAATTACTAGAATTTATGAAACTAATATAAACACCCCCTCGATTAACTCGTCGTTATCTATTTAGTAAAATCTTTTAAAAACAACACGTGGCATCTTTTATTGGTCAAAATATTAAAGATAAAGGGTAAAGAATAAAAATCTCATCTGAACGATGATCCTTTTGTAATTATCCCCGTGAACTTTGAAATTAAATAAAAAAGATATTAAACTTTATAAAACTAACAAAAATATCGTTCTATTCGCTCACTGTTATCTATTTAATATATATATTTTTAAATGACACATGATAGTCTTTCATTGGTCTAAATATTAAAAGATAAATAAAAAAATTAATTAATAAATTAATAAATTAGAAATTAAAAAAATATTAATTGTTGGAAAATTAAGTTAATTAGGAAATAAATATGCAATTAGTATTTTCTAATTTCTAATTTATTAATTTATTAATTAACTTTTTTAGTTATCTTTTAATATTTAGACTAATAAAAAATTATAACATCATTTTAAGATTCTGTTAAATAGATAACTATTGTGTGTTAACAGATGAAATATTTTTATTATTTTCATAAAGTTTAGTTTTTTTTTATCTAATTTCAAAATTTATGAGGATAATTACATAAAGATCATAGTTCAAGAAATATTTTTGCTTTTTACCCTAATTAATATATGGATGCTGTGAGGAATCTGTCTGTTTGAAATTGAAAATGAAATTATTTTTGACAGCGTTTCTTTTTTAGTTTTTGTCCAAATCACGAAAATATGTTTGGAAATAATTTCACCAAAACACGTTCTCATTTTTGGGAAATCAGTGACACCGAATTTTGCTGAACTCTAGAATTTTCCCAACTCGTACAATGCTAACTAGGGTTTTTGAATTCTTATGAAGGTCTCGTTTCACATCGCCAAAATTTATTGTAAATTAATTCATGTAAAAAAATTATTATAAGATAATTTTAAAATCATACTTGATTTCCATCAAAGAAGCACGGAAAGGACTTCAATACAATTATCATAATATCCTAAATATATATTTAGAAAATTTTAAATTATTATATGAGCTATGTAATTTTTAAAGTTTAGTATTGGCCGATTCTCCAAATTAACAATATGGCTATAGATCGGCTTTTTATTTATTTAAATTTTATATTTTTTATTATATTTTATATTTTGAATATCATGTTATATGTTTATATTGCATATTCCAAAGTTAATTTTATAAATTGTACTATTATTTATTTTTAATTTTATATTACAGTAAATTATTCTAAAAGTTATATATGAAATATTATTTGCATCAACCATTAACCAACTAGTATAACATATTTGAAATACTAAAATTGTAATTACACTGCCCAAGTATTCTTAAAGTGCCCATGTGGTCACATTTGAAGAATTAATTAAAGTATTTAGTTCAAATTAGAAATCTTTTCATAAATTCTAGCCCGACGTTAAATGATCGTCAATATAATCGTTAGGTACTGATGTGGCATCTGACTAAGCAAATTAAAAAAAAATTATTATCACGTGTGCCACGTCAGTATGTAATAAAAAATTATAATATTATATAAATAGAAAAAATTAATATATATATCCCAAACTTTGGCCTTTATAATAAATCTATCCCAACCTTTAATATTTCTCCCTAATTTATTCTAAATTTTGGAATTGACAATAATTATCTCATTTAAAACTGAACTAAAATTTAGATTACATTACCATTATAATCAATCCAAAAGTTAGAATTATATTTCTTTCTATTTTTTTTATTAAATTTAACTATTACATTTAAAAAAAATCAAAACTTAAAATAAAATTTTTATCTTTTACGTATATTCTTATTATTTATTAAATATTTAAAATTTTAAAAATAATTTTATAATTATCTATTAAAATTGTATTTTAAAAATTTTGATTCAAATTTTGATTTTATTATTAATTTTTTATTTAATTATATATTGCATTAAACCAATAACTTTTATTATTATTTATCAAAATTTTATTTTTTATTAAATTCAGCTATTTATAAAAAAAATCAAAACTTTCCATCAAACCAAGATCGTTTTTCTTATATTATTATTTATTAAATATTTAACATTATGATTATATTTTATTTAGTGCGTACCAAAATTTTAAATTTGATTTTTTTTAGTTTTCTATTGGGTTTTTTATTCAATTCGATTATAGTATTTTTTTAAAAAAAAATTGAACGAAATCAATATATTTTACAAATAATATTGTTATATATCATACATTTAACACTATTTATATTGTATTTAAATTGTTTTAATATTTAATTTTCTTTGTAAAATTTCTTTATTTTACTATAAAATTTTATTTTAAAAAATACAAAATCTGAAATAAAATTTATATATAACGACTATAAATTAATTTTGGTAAAATTAGACGTGAAATTTTTCGATGTGTTAAAAAAATATTTTCGTGTACTTTTTTTAAAGAAAAAAGAATTTAGTGAAATCGGATACAAAATTATCGAATAAAGTGAGAGTTTTGATGTATTTAAAAAAAATATTTGTCTTCAAGGATTATAATTATTGTCAATCCCAAATTTTGAGATAGATTAAGGAAAAAAATTAAATATTATGATAGATTTATTATAAAAATTAAAGTTTGGAATAGATACATTAATTTCTCTATTTATATAATATTATAATATTTTTATTATACGCTGACGTGGTATAAATGATAATAAAATACTATTTTTTAATTTGCTGAATCATATGCCATGGTTGCAGACTTGGCATCTGATGCCATGTTTGCAGACTTAGCATCTGACGTCGGGCTAGAATTGATATCAATTTGATAGTAAGGATATAATTGATACAAATTAAAAATCGAATTAGATTTATAAAAATAATCATTGAGCTAGATATATTAATTAACCAGGGTAAAATGTAAACTACTGTACTATAAATTGTACAAGTGAACATGTTCATCGTTATTATCTTCTTCGTCGTTATATTCATTAGTTGCAAAAATATGATTAACTAGCATTAGTATATAATCATATTACGATAAACTATGATTTTAATTCAAATAAAAAATCCTTACAAGCAAGATAAATGAATATTCAACATTGCCCTGTTGCCTAGTTATGACACCAATACTTGAGTGCAACTTCCATGGAACTAGTTTCCATAAAAAATTTTATGGAGCCTCTCACATGAGTGAATCTAATTTTATTAAAATTAAATCTACTATGATTAAGACTGAATCTAAATAACTTGTGTTGTAACAAGTGAACCTAGAATTTTCACTTTAGATTCAATCTTAATAATACTAGATTCATTTTTAAAAATATTATGTTCACTCATACGTGGGGCTCCATAGAAAAAATATTGAGCCCCATTTCATGGTAGTTGTTTTTTCCAATACTTGCACTTGTAAGATGATTTGAAACCATTTATTGAGGGAGAGTTTCATAAACATAAACATATTGATTTTGTGTATATATATATAATTAATCAAAAAGTCGAAATGTGAATAAAACAAGTTGGCTTGATTCATTATTTGATCTAGACTCGACTAGAATTATTGGGCCCGGTCGAACTAGACATAGCAGCACCCCATCATTCACCCGAACCAAAACTACGCGGCCCTGCTCAGGGGGCTCCGCCCAAGCAACACTTTGAGCCAAACTCAAGCCAAGTCAAACAGCACTATTCGGGGGACCCACCCGGCCAAACACGGACTCCCACGTCCTCCCTTACCACAAGGGGTATACCATCATAAACTCGCCATCTTCGAGATTGGACTCGACCCATTCCGAGCAATAATCCTAGCGAGATTATCGGATAACATTATCACCTCCACCTGCAATTATATACAAACATGACACATCTCAAGTAACATAAGTTCCAATTTCATAAATCTCCATCTTGTAATCATCCTAACTTAGACATTGAACTAGACAACGAGATAGACCAGACTGGACCAAAAGACCTCGATTCTCATGCAAAAAGATCCGGTTCCCACCGTGGGGCCGAGTGAAGGTTATCTCCCTCACAATGGCTGTAACCCGGAGCCCAAGCGACCGCCGCCACACAACAACGGCCACGACCCCATGACGATGATTGACTGTAGCCTAGTAACACTAAAATAGCGAGGAGCGACACTCCGGTACCATCCCATCCTCCTCTTGAAGATCCTTATCAACAAATATATGACTTGAAAGTTGAAACTCGACAGCTGAAAGCCCAAGTTAGGATGTTGACGCGATCTCGTGAACATCCCCCGACTAACCACAATCGCTGCCGCCCACAACCTGGAGACAACACCCAGTCGAGAAAAAGGAGGCCCGATCTGGGCTACGCGGCAAAGCCTCTAGCACTTCTCACCTGGAGAAAAACGAAGACCTCATAATCTAGAAGACCAAGGTTGTTCCTGCTCTTGACGCGGGGCCCTTCGCTGACCACATCATGGCGACCCACCTCCCACCGAGAAGCAAGTTGTCGAACACTTTGACGTCGTACACCGGTACAAGCAACCCAGCCCTACAACTGATTGTGTTTCAAACTGCAATGCTCTATAACGGAGAGATCGACTCCATGCTCTGCCGAGCCTTTTCGGCGTTCTTAGGAAACACTACCTTACTATGGTTTGCCTCCCTCCCACCAAGCTCCATTCACTCTTTCAAAGACCTCTCCCGTGTCTTCCTAGGCCGTTTCACCACATCACGAGTATACCACAAGACGACAGCCACCCTCCGCTATATTAGACAAGGGCAACATGAGCCCCTAAGAGAATACCTGAATAGGTTTCGGGCCACAGCTACCGACATTTCAAACCTTGACCCAAAGATCGAGCTTTTTTGCCTCCAACTAGGTTTAAAACTCGGGCCCTTCGCCGACCAGATCACCTTAAAGACATTGCCAAATTCTAGGGAAAAGCGACAGGGACACCACCTCGATGGCGCGCCCGATTCGAGAAATACACTCCCTTCAATACCGGGAAAGAAACTATTCTTCGCGACATCTACCACCTGAAGCTTATCAGATACTCCACCAACGCTGGGAAACAAAAGCTACTGCCGAATGCTGACCTGAATAAAAGATGCGCATTCCATGACACCTATGGACACACAACAAAGGAGTGTTTGGTGCTCATCGATCAATTGGAAGACTTGGACCGAGTAGGATGTCTAGATAAGTACCTCTAGAAAGAGAGGAGTCGAAGCAGAAGTCGCGACCCTGGGCAACAAAGTCGGACACCCCCCGACCCTCATCTAGGTCATAGGGACGACAAGCGCCCTGATTGCGCAAAAGGCGATCCTCGAGGAATCATCAATTACATCACTAAAGGACTCATTAGGAGGGGGAGTCAAGCTCCACCAAGAGAAAGTCTTCTCAGTCAGCAACAGCAGCTAACACCACCACCCGACCATGCAGGTTTCCCTCAAGAACCTCGGTAATATTATTCTATGAATTCGATTTCCATGGAACTAACCATAACCTACACGATCGGCTAGTTGTACTCTTTGTGATTGTAGGAAATTTCATTATTAAAAAGGTCCTAGTTGACCAGGGCAGCTCGATCGATATCCTTTTCCACTCCACCATCGAAAGGATCCAATTAACAGAGGCCTCACTTACCCCATGCAAGGAAAACCTCGTGAGCTTCTCTGGAGAGAAAGTTGACGTTCGAGGAGTCATATGGTTAAGGACGACATTCAACTCCCGCGCAAGGGCAAAGACGATCGATGTGTAATACCTCGTCATCAATGTAACCAGCCCATATCACATAATCCTAGAACGGCCATCTCTAAATAGCTTGGGAATCATCGTCTCCACTCCCCATTCAGCATTGAAGTCTCCTGTTTCAGAAACAGAGGTAGGTATTTTACACGTCGATCAGGAAGAGGCCCAATGATGCTATAACGAATGCCTTAAGCCGAAAGAGATCGAGCACCACAGCCCGAAAATGCCCTCCGTGTCCAAAGCCAAGCAACCAACTAAAGGGACCAAATTGAACTCAGGGCGAAGCGCGCGGAAGCAACCTTGACTTCATCACTGAAAAACTCATGCGTGACCAAAACACATTGATAGAGCTTGAATCCGAGCACTCTTTCTGTACGCCCATTTACTTTATTTCTCAAATAAAATTGCATTCCTAACATCTTTCTCTATGAATGTTCAAGACACCACTACGATTATCTCGCCTCTTTAAAACGAGTACTCAATCCCCAAAGCCTGCTTGAGTATTGATTGAGTACTCACACGAGAGCTTGGCCTAAGCGCCCTCACACGATTCCTCGTGTGCGGTTCTGTCTTACGCTTATCAGCGAGCTCGGCCTGAACCCCCTAAGTGTGATCTCTGGATACCATGTCATTACATCCGACCTTAGCGCCTTCACACGACTCCTCGCATGCAGTTCCATCTTACACTCCTCGGCGAGATCGGCATGAACCCCCGAGTGCAGTCCCTAGCTACCACATCATTACATCCGGCCTCAACGCCTTCACATGACTCATTGTGTGCGGTTTCGTCTTACCCTCCTCGGCGAGCTCGGCCTGAACCTCCGAGTGCGGTCTATGGGGACCACGCCGTTACATTCGGCCTTAGCGCCCTCACACGACTAGTACTTATAAATATTAGCATATCAAGTAGATAAATATTGATATGCTATATCATGAATTTTCAGCGTATGTATCTAAATTTCAGCATGTAAAAATGTAAAATTCAGCATGCTCTAAAAGAAATTTCAGCATACTATACAATTTATCCCATCATATATATAATGAAACCACAACATAAATTAAAGGGATTCTTTCAAGGATACCCTAACAATTAAGGGTCATTCGGCCCACCCTTAGGCCACTAGCTTTAGGTTTCTACATTCATCTTAGCATGCTTCCATACAATCAAAAATTCTAAATTAATTTATGAAAAATTTACAAATTAAATACCTATAATCCACCTTGCCTCCAATACTATGGCCGGCCCTCCGTAGGGTTTAAGGGCATGCTCTAGGGTTGCCTCCCACCTTAAACCCCAAGGAAATGCCTTTAAATCATAATGAAACAAAAACCGGGAAGAACAATAAATATAAAACCCAATTCACAAATAAATTTCACCATTCGATCCTTCATACAAGGATCGGCAGCCCCTGATCATACATTTAGGGATTTGGAAAGGAACCACTCACCTAGAACAGGTTTAGGGAAAAGGAAGATGACGATGAAGCCTTGCGACAAATCCGATCCGACGAAGCCTCTGATCCCTGATCGATTTCTCCTTCGACTCCTCCTCCACTCGCCTCCTTGGGTCACGTGCGGCTCCTCCTTGAAGTCGTACGGTCCTATGTGGCAGCTATTTGTTTATTTATTTTTAAAGCCAAATTACTATTTTACCCTTAAGCACTTAAGTTAACCCAACTCGCTCAAAACAGGTCCGATTCAAGCCCCGGTCGCAACCTCGGACTCGGCTCAAACCCAACTCAGACCTAACACATAAATTAACTCTAAATTTAAGAGATTTCAATTGAGCAAGGGCCTCACCTCAAGTCATGCTCAACCGCGATCAACTCCGCACGCCCCTTGCGCGCCGTGATCATCCCGCTGAAACCAATACACAAAAATTTATTAATTTTCGCGAGTATATAATACAACGGCCTAAACCCTCAATTGCAGCTCTTTGCCATCACTACTACCGACTTTAAAGTCCTTATCCCACCAATACGGTCATGGGCTCGGTACCCCCCCCCCCCCCCCCCCCCCTTCGGGAGCTAACCCGATTCAAGCAAAACTACTGTGGACAATCCAACTCCTAGAGGAGAAGAACAAATGAAACCAAAAAGCTAAGTTAGGATAACTTAGCAAAACTAGTACAAAACATACCCACAAAGGAGCAAATAGTTAAAAATCTCCTAGGGGCAATAATTCATTACAGGTCAGTATAAAATGGCCCACATAAGGGCAAATTCAACAACACTACTCGGCCTCAGTTGGTTCAACATGAATCTCCTCCTCCAGAACAGCACTCCCAGGCAAATCTTCCTCAAGACAGACTAAAGCCTCCTCCTCGGGCACCAAAAGCATGCCATCCTTCACTTCCCTCTAAAATGTTGATACCAGGGGCTAGAACTCGAGCCTGCTCAAGAGCTCTGATGAAACCCGCGTCATACACCTTGGCAGCAGCACTGTCAAACTCACACACCTCGACAGCAAGCCTCTGGGCATCCGACCATCATTTATCCCCCTCAGACCACAATTGCGCTTTCACCACCTCAAATTCAAATAGAAATCGTGCTCGGACTACCTCAGTTTTAGCCTGCAGACGAACAGTCTCCGCTGCGGCCGTGGCCAGGTCTTGACAAAGCTTAGTTAACTGCGCCCGGGCAATCGCATACTAGTTTTCTACCTCCTTTACCCAGGCAGTTAATAGATCAACCTCATTAGTCTTGGATTCCAGGGCCCTCTTTAATGATCCAACTTCACCAGAATAAGCGGCCACCTCCTTACGAAAAGACTCCAGAAACTTCTCACGATCCTTGACAATGTCTAGGTCGCATGAATCTACCCCCACCAGATAGGCCACCTGACCCACCAAAGCAAACACCACCATCGCCACCAGAAGGAATACTTAGTGCAGGGCTTTCCACAATTTCCACCGGTGCAATCATAACCCTACCTACAGGAAAATCGGTAAATTAGATACTTGAACCCTCTGCAGCACTCCTATTTCTCTTCATGCATCTCAAGGGGGAGCAGGGAGGAGCGGGAGCATCTGAAAGCCCCGATCGTTCAATAGCATACGAGGCAAGAGGCACCGGAGACCTTACGGGCCAGAAATTCACAGACTTAAGTAAAGTCTCCACCAGAGGATTACTCCCCGAGTCACCCATCTTCAACGCCACCCACCGAGTACGGGCACTATGGGCTCTCCATAACGAAGATATTTTCTCTACACAAAATAGAGAAGAGAATGAGTAAACAATTTCCGGACAAAGAAAGAACATTGATCACGCTACACTACAAAACCCACTTATGTACTCCAAGACCAAGGACTTGTCGTGACTCCTATTAAAAATTTCTTGAAGAGCAAGAGGAATAGGTGGACAATTCTGCTCTAAAAACTCAATCAACACTTTATCCCCGACCAGGATACCCTCTTCCTCGAAATCCTGCACAGGATAGGAATCTAGTCTCCAAGACAAAGGAAACTTCTCCACGTAGTTCGCGAGCTCTAGCCAAAAGAGCCATACCCCCTCTCGCGACCGGACTCGAAAGAAGCAGGATTTGAAGTCTTTATACGAACTTTTGAACAAGGCGAAAAGTTTCCTCCTCGAAACAACATTGAAAGACACCCACAACCCTTTTTGGGCACCCTTCGCTTGAAAGAGGGAAAAGAGTACATGAAGGCTCGGTTGGATATCAAGACACTCCATCACTATCTCAAAGCACCGAATGAATGCCCAACTATTCAGGTGCAATTGTGTAGGAGCCATATTGGCCAAATTTAACACGCCATGCTCGAACCCAATAAAGGGAAGGAGAATTCCCATTTCATCGAAGAGGGTCCGGTACATAAAGATGAACTCCGAATTTGTATTATGACACACCCGGTCAGATAAAAGGCTTGGAAGACATTCGAAGTCCTTTTCGTTGCCTTCATGGATAATGAGCACGCTCTCCCACAGAGAATGGATGCTGTCATGATTGGTTAACACCGAGCAACTCAACTTTACATCCTCTTGGACCCAGGAGTAGGAATCCGGATCCTTTGCCGGTGTTCCAACCTTTGATTTTATTATGACACCCCTTCTCGCAATCTCAAAAACCCTAGAACGGGGACGAGACAGTTTGAACATACAGACCTAAGACATGACTCACAAGAGCAGCGGAGGAACTCACCTGGAAGGAAATGAAGACGACGATGATTAAAGCATAATCTGAAGTCGCTGCCAAGGAAGATCCCCTGAAACAACCGACTCGAGAGAAACACTAGACTTCGGAGGCAAGAAAAGAAAAAGGCTTTATAAGGCGGTACGGAAGGCGAGGAACCTCCTCTCATCAGACCGTCGACTCCTCAACAAAAAGAAATTTGAACCGTTAAAATAAAAGCAGCGACTTCCTAGGGAATAGTGGGGAACGTGCGACACCCCATTTTCGCCATGTTCACCTCTCCGACCGAGGGAGCGAAGAGCCTATAGGGAAGCGCCACGAAGAGAGAGAAACTCTCACAATAGAAAGCTCCCATACGATGCACAACAGCTAAGGGTGCATAAGAACGAACACGGCAAAAATACGCCGACTCAACTCACTTCAAGACTAGATACAAAAGCTGTTATGGCTCCTACTATAGTCAAGTCTCCGCGACCACCCACTCGCCCCAGGCTCCAGCAGCCACTACTCGGCCTTCATAACCTCTTCTGCTCTAGTCCAACCAGCTTCCCTGGCCGTCTCCTTGAACTCGGCCGCTACAGTTATCTACCTCGAAAGGATTTCTCCGTCACCTAATTCAAACCCCACGATCAAATGCTCCAAAATAGCATCTAGCTCGGTCATCCTCAGGACGCCCAACATAGCTCTCCCGAAGACTCATCAGAAACATCAAAAGACAGAAGTCGAATTAAGAGCTCGGCACACAGTCCTTCAGACTCCGACTGAGCTCGGGGGCTGTGGACTGTACTAGAACTATATTGGGCTTGATCGAACTAGACCCAGCAGCTCCCCATCATTCACCCCGAATCAAACCACGCGGCCCCGCCCAAGCAACACCTTTGAGCCAAACTCAAGCTTGTTGGTGAAATGGCCACACTAGAGGGGGGAGGGTGAATAGAGTGTTAACTAAATCTTTTCGCTTAATTCCAATTTTAATCTTTTCTTAAACTACTTAGGCAAGCTATCAATTTAACGACTAAATGCAGAAGCGATAAGTAAGGCAATTAAACACAAACAATATATCAATGCTAACACAATAATTTATAGTGGTTCAGCCCCAATGCCTACTCCACTACCTAAGCACCCCGCTTAGGATTTCCAAACTCAACTTTACTAGATTAATTGTTTCCTTTACAATGAGGACGTTTTCTCCGAAGAGTCTCTATTCTCACACCGAAGGTATTTCCACACCCGAAAGTCTCCGCCTTCCTACCGAGAGCACTCTCCCACCTCAAATCCTAAGGATAACACAACTAATCCTAGTAAACTAATCACACCGGTGGATTTAAGCCTAAAACACAAAGACTACCACCCAACTCAATCAAACCCAATAACCTAGGTTTACACACTTGATATACAATGAAAATAAACAACAAAATACAATAATAATTGGAGCAATAAATAAATCAAAGTATACTTAGCTCGAAAAGAAACTCCCTAGTCCTTTTGATGCCTCAAATTGATGAATCAATGAAAGAACAAGGCTCAATCAAGAATGGATGATGAAACTAGGGTTTGGAATGAAGAGTGGCTCAATCAAACACAAGGATGTTCAAAATATAGCTCTAGGAAGTTGAAAGAAGTGTGGAAGGCTTCTCATGGCTACTATATATAAGCCATGAGGGAAGGGAGCCAAAACAGCTCACCCAATGGGCTGAATTTTGCTCATTGGTGCCAGCCAGTTGATGGCCCGGTCGAAGGCCGATCGACTGACCAAGCGATCGGCCCATCGACCAGAGCCTTTGGTGCTTTCTGGGCTCCTTTCGGTCGATCGGCCATAGAGTACTAGTACTCTACCTATGTACCTCTACTCTACATTGAGTTTCAGCCGGGTTCTTTCTTCGGTTCGGGTTTCAGATTACGGGTTTGATTCTTTAAGGGTCTTTGCATCATGATGGAAATTTTACAATTTATCTAGACACCCTAAACCTAGATTCTATCTTCTCGACGAATCTGAGCACGTCGACTAACGTTCTTCTGATTTTCCAATTTCATCGATATTTCCGATCGCAGACGTCAAGCGCTACTCGACTTGGAACCCAAAAATAATTCTCCATGAAACCATTAGTTCTATGTTTGTTATCATCAAAACTGAGATTAAGACCAAGGTTCAAAACCATAGGCTAACAAAGCCAAGTCAGAGAGCTCTATTCGGGAGACCCACCCAGCCATACATGGACTACCACGTCCTCCTTTACCATAAGGGATATACAATCTTAAACACGCCATATCCAGGATTGGTCTCGACCCATTCCGGGCAACAATCCTAGCGAGATTATCAGGCATCATGATCACCTCCATCTACAATATATATAGACACGATGCGTCTTAGGTAACCTAAGTTTCAATTTCATAAACATCCACCTTGGAGTCACCCTAACTTGGGCGTCTAAGTGTCTTTTGCAGGTCGAAATCCCGCAAGACTTTATCCCCGGTTGGGATACCCTCTTCCTCGAAATCCTGCACAGGACAAGGAACCGGCCTCTAGGACAAAGGAAACTTCTCCACACAGTTCACGAGCTCTAGCCAAAAGGGTCAGACCACCTCTAGCGACCGGACTCGGAAGAAGCAGATTTGAAGTCTTTATACGAACTTTTGAACAAGGCAAAAAGTTTTCTCCCCGGAATAGCGTTGAAAGACACCCTCAACTAATTTTGGGTGCCCTTCGCCTGAAAGAGGGAAAAGAATACATGAAGGCTAGGTTGGATATCAAGGCACTCTATCACTATCTCAAAGCACCGAACGAAGGCCTAGTTATTCAGGTGCAGTTGTGTAGGAGCCATATTGGCCAGATTTAACACGCCATGCTCAAACCCAGTAAAGGGAAGCCGAATTCCCAATTCATCGAAGAAGGTCCAGTACATAAAGATGAACTCCTCAAAGAATGGATGCTGTCATGATCAGTTAACACTGAGCCACTCAACTTTACATCCTCTTGGACCTATGAGTAGAAATTTGGATCCTTCGCCAGTGTTCCAACATTTGATTTTACTATGACACCCCTTCTTGCAATCTCAAAAACCCTAGAATGGGGATGAGTCGATTTGAACCTATAGATCTAAGACATGACTCACAAGAGCATCAGAGGAACTCACCTGGAAGGAAACGAAGGCGACGACGATCAAAGCAGAATCCGAAGTCGCTACCGAAGAAGATCCCCCGAAACTACCAAGTCGAGAGAAAGGCTAGACTTCAGAGGCAACAAAAGAAAAAGACTTTATAAGGCGGTATGGAAAGCAAGGAACCTCCTCTCATGAGACCGCCGGTCTCCTCATCAAAAACAAATATGAGCCATTCAAATAAAAGCGGCGACTTCCTAGGGAATAACGGGAAACGTGTGAAACCCCATTTTCGCCATATTCACCTCTCTGGCCGAGGGAGTGAAGCGCCAATAGGGAAGTGCCATAAAGAGAGAGAAACTATCACAGCATAAAGCTTCCACACAAGGCACAAGAGCCGAGGGGGAATAAGAACGAACACGACAAAAATACGTCGACTCAACTCACCTCAAGACAAGACAAAAAATCTATTATGGATCTTACTACAGTCAGGTCTCTGCGACCACCACTCGCCCCAGGCTCCAGCAGCCACCTGCTCGGCCTTCATAACCTCTTCTGCTCCAATCCAGCAAGCTTCCATGGTCGTCTTCTTTAACTCGGCCCCTGTAGTTGTCCACCTCGGAAGGCTTTCTCTGTCACCGGATTCAAACCCCATGATCAAATGCTCCAAAATAGTATCCAGCTCGGTCATCCCCTGGCCTCCCAACATAGCTCTCTCGAAGATTCCTCAGAAACATCAGAAGACAAAAGCCGAATTAAGAGCTCAGCACATAGTCCTTCAAACTCCAACTAAGCTAGGGGGCTGTGGATTGGACTAGAATGAATGGACCCGGTCGGACTAGATCCAGCAGCGCCCCATCATTCACCCCAAACCAAACCACGCGACACCGCCTAGGGGGCTCTACTCAAGCAACACATTTGAGCCAAACTCATGCCAAGTCGGACAACTCTATCTGGGGGACCCACCCAGCCAAATATGGACTCCCACGTCCTCCCTTACCACATGGGATATACCATCATGAACATGCCATCTCCGAAATTGGCCTCGACCCATTCTAGGCAACAATCCTAGTGAGATTACCGGGCATCATGATCACCCCCACCTGCAAAATATACAGACACAACGTGCCTTAGGTAACCTAAGTTCCAATTCTATAAACCTCTACCTTGGAGTTACCCTAACTTGGGCGTTGGAGTATCTTTTGCAAGTCAGAATCCTACAAGACTTATGCCCGGTCGGGATACCCTCTTCCTCAAAATCTTGCACAGGATAAGGATCCGGCCTCCAAGAGAAAAGAAACTTCTCCACGTAATTCACGAGCTCTAGCCAAAAGGGCCAGACCCCCTCTCTCGATCGGACTCGAAATAAGCAGAATTTGAAGTCTTTATACGAACTTTTGAACAAAGCAAAAAGTTTCCTCCCCGAAACAGCGTTGAAAGACACCCAAAACTCTTTTGGGGCGCCCTTCGCCTGAAAGAGAGAAAAGAATACAGGAAGGCCGATTGGATATCAAGGCACTCCATCACTATCTCAAAGCACCGAACAAAGGCCAATTGTGTATGAGCCACATTGGCTAGATTTAACACGCTATGCTTGAACCCAAGGCGAATTCCCAATTCATCGAAGAAGGTCTGGTACATAAAGATGAACTCCAAATTTGTATTATGACACACCCGATCAAACAAAAGGCTTGGAAGACATTCAAAGTCCTCTTCGTTGCCTTCATGGGTAATGGGCACGCTCTCCTCAGAGAATGGATGCTGTCATGATCAGTTAACATTGAGCCACTCAACTTTACATCCTCTTGGACCCAGGAGTAGGAATCTGGATCCCTTGCCGGTGTTCCAACCTCTGATTTTACTGTGACACCCCTTCTCGCCATCTCAAAAACCCAAGAACGGGGATGAGTCGATTTGAATCAACAGACCTAAGATAGGACTCACAAGAGCAGCAGAGGAACTTAGTTGGAAGGAAACAGAGGCGACGACAATCAAGGAAGAATCTGAAGTCGCTTTCGAGGAAGATCCCCTGAAACTACCGAGTCGAGAGAAAGGCTAGACTTCAAAGGCAAGAAAAGAAAAAGGTTTTATAAGGCGGTATGGAAGCAGGGAAACTCCTCTGATCATCAAACTGTCGACCTCCTCATCAAAAAAAAATCTGAGCCGTTCAAATAAAAGCGGCGACTTCCTAGGGAACAGCGGGGAACGTGTGAAACCCCCTTTTCGCCATGTTCTCCTCTCCGACCGAGGGAGTGAAGAGACAATCGGGAAGCGCCATGAATGGAGAGAAACTCTCACCGCAGAAAGCTGCCATACGAGGCACAAGAGCCGAGGGGGCATAAGAATGAACACAACAAAAATACGCTGACTTAACTCACCTCAAGTCAAGACAGAAATACTGTTCTGGCTCATACTATTCAGCAGCCACCTGCTCAGCCTTCCCTGGTCGTCTCCTTCAACTTGGGCCCTACAGTTATCCACCTCGGAAGGCTTTCTCTATCACCTAATTCAAACCCCATGATCAAACGCTCCAAAATAGCATCTAGCTCGATCATCCCCAGGCCGCCCAACATAGCTCTCCCGAAGACTCCTCGAAAACATCAGAAGACAGAAGCTGAATTAAGAGCTTGGCACACAGTCCTTTAGACTCCAACTGAGCTCGGGGGCTGTGGATTGGACTAGAACTACTGGGCCCGGTTGGACTAGACCCAGCAGCGCCCCATCATTCACCCGAACCAAACCACGCGGTCGCGCCCAAGGGTCTCCGCCCAAGCAACACTTTTGGGCCAGACTCAAGCCATGTCAGACAACTCTATCCGGGGGACCCACCCAGCCAAACATGAACTCCCACGTCCTCCCTTACCAGAAGGAATATACCATTATAAACTCGTCATCTATGAGATTGGCCTCGACCCATTCTGGGCAACAATCCTAGTGAGATTATCGGGCATCATGATCACCTCTACCTGCAATATATACATTCACGGCACACCTTAGGTAACCTTAGTTCCAATTCTATTAACCTTCACCTAGCCAAACATGAACTCCAACGTCCTCCCTTACCAGAAGGAATACACCATTATAAACTCGTCATCTCTGAGATTGGCCTCGACCCATTCTGGGCAACAATCCTAGCGAGATTATCGGGCATCATGATCACCTCTACCTGCAATATATACAGTCACGACATGCCGTAGGTAACCTTAGTTCCAATTCCATAAACTTTCACCTTAACTTGGGTGTCGGAGTGTCTTTTGCAAGTCCCAACCAATACATAATATATAACTTAAATGGTAATTCCTTCCTTAAATGTGAAAGATATTAATGATAAGAATGCATGGCCACACTCCAACCACATGACATTGAATAAGGTGTACAATTACTAAGGGGATGTTTGGTTGCCAACAAGTCCCAGACAATTGGTTTACAACATTTATAACCCCTTAATTATTTGGTTGACAGTAATTGTTTCAATTGCAGCATTTTGATTTTACAGCAAGCAAATGCAGGTTGCAAAACGGGCTGCAGGCCCAAAGACCAGCATCACTCATTTACAGCCTGTAAATTAAGGGTATCGACTCTACTCTCAGCCCTCGACTTCTCATTCGAGCGCCCCCGACTCTCATTCCCGAGCTACGACTAGGCCTGTCCATTTGGTTCAACCCGAACCGAACCGAATCGAATTACCCAAAACCGATTTTTTTTTTTCTTTGAAAACCCAACCCGAATCCGAACCGAATTACCCAAAAACCGAATAAATTCGAACCGAAATAATTAGGTTCGGTTCGGTTCCCTACCCGAAAAAACCAAAATTCCATTTACATGAAGATACATAAAAAAATTAATTGAGTCAGAGTGAAATGTCGAGTTCGGGTGTAATAACTATTAAGTTAAAAATTAAAAAATATATATATATATTTTAAAATTAGTTCGGTTTTTGGTTCGGGTCAATTCTCGAATTTCGAGAACCGAATTCGAATCAAAAATCAATGTTCAGGTTTGGTTCGGGTCAAGAACCGAACTCATCAATGTCCAAATCGAATCGAACCGAATAATTCGGTTCAGTTTTTCGATTTGGTTTAGTGTAAACCGAAATATGGATAGCCCTGGCTAGCTGCGATTTCACCCCTGAGCTGACTCTCATCCCCAAGCTGCGACTTCGCCCCCGAGCTGCGACTCTCGCCCCCGACCTATGACTTCAGCCCCGAGATGGGACTCTCGCCCCCGAGCTACGACTTCGCCTGAGTTCTTCTACTCGTGAAGAGCCCTTGACTCTTCACCCCTGAGTCCTCGACTCTTCTCCCCCGAGCCCTCGCTAAGAGTCGAAGCTTCAAGTCTCAGCTGAAGCTTCAAGTCGCACTCCTGAAGCTCTCTGTACTCCCCCGGCGCACTCAGGTAAGCTCCCTGATTATGTTCCGTTGTTGATTTCTGGGTATATCTGTTGTTGATTTCTGGGTATATCTGTACTCCCCCGACGCACTCAGGTAAGCTCCCAAGACAAGCCACAATTTTTACTCTCTCATGGCTTTATATCAAGTAGGATTCACTTGTTGCAGGATTTGGTAAGTAGACAATCTTTCAATTGCACACCAATGGATTGCAAAGTGTGAGAAAAGATCACAAAGAACAAGAATCCTCTTATCATGGTTTAGGAATAGGAATAAAAGCTGATTCCTAAGAGTGTTTTGGAATGACAAAATAGAGGAATTTGACAGTAACCTTACAGAAGAGCCATCACGAAGAGCAAAATAGATAGAGGAATTCATGTGAAACATTTCAAAAATATCCCTATGGCTGATATGGAATTAGTTTTGGTGAGATTTCAGAACTAGGACTCATTTCTGAGGTGGAATTGCCAACATTTGTAGCCTGAAAAGAGAAACCCAAGCTTTACTCTTGTGGACTGGGTCAAGTTCCTTGTCTCTGTTGTGCTTGGTCTTGTAAGTTTCTGAACAGCATATGTTGATTGGTTTAGCATTTTGTCTTAGCCTCTCCATGCAAGTTATAGGCAGCATACTATCTCAGGTTACACTTGTCAGCTCTCTTGAAATGCCTAAAGCTGACATATGGGTTGTAGAAGCTATTATATTTAGGTCTCGCTGGTTATTGTGCTAAGATCTATTTTCGTGAGTATACCTTATCGCTCTATGAAAGACTGAATCAGATATAAATAAAGATCACAGTTAGTGATTAGATGCCATAAACTGGTAGTAAAGGAACCAACAATCACATCTCTATTAATGTATACTCACTCCCTTATGCTTCAATAGTCGTAAGACATTGCCTCTAGATTTGCTACTAAATACGTATAGTTTTGCTTCTGGATTTTAGTTCTGAAATCTCACCAAAACTAGTTCCATATCAGCCATAGGGATATTTTTGAAATGTTTCACATGAATTCCTCTATCTATTTTGCTCTTCGTGCTGGCTCTCTTATAAGGTTACGGTCAAATGTCGTCCTCTATCTATTCCTAATAGTGTTTTGAAATGTCATGCTTACCCATCTTTTCAATTTTTCTAGGACAAGCAAAAGATTCCAAGTGACTTGAGTCAATTTGAACTATAACATGTAAGTCAAATGGAAAATATATCATTTCTACTTTGTAGGTTTTGAGCTTGTCTTTTTTTTTTATTTCTCTTTCTTGTTCAAAAAGAAAGTAGAAGAAAGATCAACCTACTTCATGCACAAGATCAAAGCATCGGCTCAAACTAAGTGAGCAAAAACAATTGCTTCAAACTTCACAGTTTTATACCAAGATGAGATCATGCGACTTGTAGGATATTTCATGGATTGCCTCAAATTTTGTTTTACAAAATTCTTATTTCTTCAAGATATCATATGCAAAGTTAATCATATTGTACTGGAACTCTCGTATACTTGTTTTATGCCAAGTCAAAAAAATTATGACTTTTTAATCATGACTGGAACTCTCATATACTTGTTTCAAATCATATTGGACTGTCCATCTCATCATGCTATATTGGCAACCTTTGAGTGCCATATACTCATGAAACTAATAGCTATTGTTTGTTTTGCTTTATATATCCTATGATACTTGACAGTATCTGTAGCCACATACCAGGATTTTGTTTAGGTCTTTTATTGGGGGACTTGCAGAAATTGTGGTTCTCATTTTAGCAACATATTATAGCAGATAAGACAGAAAGTTTTATACTAGACTTAGACATATCAAACAATATCATAAATTCATAAGTCCACTTCTATTTATTCCTGAACTTTAATATGTATTAAGAGTAGATCCATTTTTTTATTTTTCTAATTCATGCTTTATATGTTATTTTATAATATCTTATTTTATTTTGCTTATTAGATAATGAATGAAAATTTTCTACCTTTCGATATTGTGGAGCTTGCTGGGTTGCTAGGACAAAATGATTTTATTTTGCTTATTAGATGATAAATGAAAATTCTCTACCCTTCGATATTGTGGAGATTGCTGGGTTGCTAGGACAATATGCATATTTGATATTACAACAAGATATAAAAGAAGAAGGATTTCTAGGGATTCATATGCTCCATGTAATAAAAACTTAGAAATACATGAATATTTATCGAGGTTTCCAAAGATGGGTTGTATGAAGTTGTTATGTCAATATCTTGATTTGATGAGAGTCAGCTTTGTCGTGCGCGCCTATCGTATGCTTGTCGGTTCATCAACAAGTGAGGCGAGAGCTTTTATGGTTGCATCTGCTCATCACCGATACTTCTGGATTTGTGACATGTTAAACATGTGACTTTGATATGAACTTGTTATCTTTAAAAAACTTTGGTATGAACTTGTAAGATTTTGATATGTGATTTTGATATGAACTTATAAGACTTTGATATGTGACTTTGATATGAACTTATAAGACTTTCATACGTGACTTTTATATGAACTTTAGGATTTATGTTGTTAAAGACTTTGATATGAACTCGTTGTTAGACTTTTATGAACTTGTTAATGAAAATTTGTTATTAAAGACTTCTTTATGTTTATTTATTAAGTTCTTTGTAGGTCAGGTTTTTAATATTAATTAATTTATTATTTTTTAAAATATTAATGCAAGTTGCAATTTCTATTTGTGGCCAACCAAATATCCGCAAATAGAAGTTGCAAGTTGCAAGTATAGTTGCAACTTCCATTTGCGGCCAACCAAACGCCCGCAAATAAAAGTTGCAGCTCTACTTACGGGCAACCAAACGATAGACTGCAAAATTTATTTGCGGGCATTTACTTTTGCATGCAAATGAATTTTATAGCATTCGCACTTGCGGGCAACCAAATGTCCCCTAAATGTTCACAACATAATTAGACAATTATCGTATATAGCTACTTTGGTCCACAACAACTTTCAACTCTGAAATGTGAGACTATAAGTAGACATTAATATTATTTTTGGGCCCCTTGTCACATGATATCAACATTAATAGCATTATTGAAGAACACTTCATATATACCCCAAGATTCCATATTATAAGATATCAATACAATAGACCAAACTTTGTAACCTATTCTCATTGCTCAAAAATGAATTAAATCTACAACATAAAAGACCCAATTTTACATTACGTGCGTACATAAGTTAGCAACAAAGTTTAGATGTCTTCTATCAAAAGCTTGTCATGCTTCAACATTTGCACAATATCTCAAGACACTACCTTTGATGTGCCTGTCAAAATGTTATCTCATAAAACTTGCATTCTAAGATGATCAATATAAATAAGTCAACTTTGGGATTAGTGAAAAGTAAAGCAATACTTTGGCTAGTCTTTTTCTTCGTCGTAATGGACCCATTGATTGATCACCAATGAAAAAGAAATGTCATTGAGACTCACTGCCCTCACTGCATACATTACATGTTAATGCTTCTACATTTGTATCCATATGCATAATGCAATCATTTAGGCAATAAAAGATGCATCTTTAACATGCTTCTACATTTGTATCCATATGCATAATGCAATCATTTAGGCAATAAAAGATGCATCTTTTGATAGAATAAATCTAAATATCTGATATATTATTTTTGATCAGTAACATGTTAACTAAAGTTTAGTGCCCTATCAAAAAGCACATTTCAATTATTCAAACAACACTGTAAATAATTTTCTAAATCAATCATTAAGAATTTATATATATATATGATACAATTGAATGATAAATAATATTTTACTATATTTTACACAATTTGGATACATAGGAACAAATGATGGATACACAATTTGGATACATGCAAGATCATCCATCATAAGATGTTTTGAAGGTTTTTAAATGGTTTTGTACTTGTTGATCTGGTACTTGAGTTTTCACAATTTTTCCCGATGAACTTCTCATGCGTATTAATCACCTAACCTGAAATGAAACATTTGATAAACCCATTAGAATAAGTTTGTTATCATCAAAATAAAGATGATGACCAGGATTGAAAATCTTAGGCTAACAACATGTGCTTTTATAGGTTCATCATGGTAAAACCAAATGATATATTTTGATAGCATTCCATAATAAGTGTCATACCAAGCTAAACATTTCAGCATCAAAAGAATAGAAGAAGTGTACATTTCAATAGCAATGCATCATTATAAACCAGTCATAATCACGTGTTTAGCCCAAAAATTTAAGCCTAAAACTACATCAGCATGAGACCTTTATACGTTCAACTTATCAACCTTGTTATCAACAACGATTTTAAGCGTAAGCAACCATTACGGAAAAATTCGCCCCAATAGTCCAGCCTGCTTCCCCCCCCCCCCCCCCCTCGAAATTTTTAGCAATTGGAAATTTCAGAATCATGAACTTTCGGCTTGCTGAAAATTTTAGCAACCCCAAAATACAACTCCATAAATTTTAGTATTGATCCACACCATTAAAATCAGAACTTAACCATCATTCAGTAATGCAAAACTCGGCCATAATCTACCCCAAATCAGCCTCAAATTTTAGCAACTAAAACTATGGTTCGGACACAACAAATGCTGAAATTTTCGGAATTAATCTTACCACCACCATTAGGTCCCTCCGAACAAGAAAAAGATGTTAATGGTAGCACTTTGTTTTAACACATTGTATACTATCTGATTGGCTCAGAACAAAGCAATCTTTGAGCTTATAAGACCCTCTGCTCATATTCTTTTTGCTAGAGTCATCTCTCTAACAATAGATTATTCTTATTTCTTTATCTGAGGGGAAAAGGTGTAGTATAAATTCTGGTATTGGTTGGTCTCCGTCGACTGAGGGGACTTTTAAGTGGAATGTCGATGCTTCTATCTCTAGTTTTTGCCCTTTTGGCTCATTTTCTACTATATGTAGGAACTTTAAGGGTGAAATTTTATATGCTATTGCTCGTATTAACCAGTATGGTTCTATTTTAGAGAATGAAGCTCTTGCAGTCAAATTAGCTATTGAGCGGACTGCTAGACTTAATCACAAGCATGTTATTATTAAGTCTGATTCTAAATTGATTGTAGATATGTGCAACAATAATATTGATTTAGATTGACATGTGAAAAATATTATCAAAGATATTAATTTGGTTGCAGGGAATTTTGAGAGGATTGCTATTAAGTTTGCAAGAAGATAAGCAAACATGGTTGCTGACTGGCTAGCTGTTCAAGCTAGGAGACTGGAAAGAAATTTAAATTGGGAGCACGACTGGCCTCCCGACCTTATTAAAATTGTTCTGAAACACTCTGTGTAATTAGTTGTATTTTCTTTTTTTGTTTGGTATAAAAAAAATATTACCACCACGATTCCAGCCACAACCTAGGTCTAGGGACAGCCCTAAACTTATCCTAGTACTGCCCTAAGACAACTCAATACCCTGTTGGCTTTAGGTTTTCAACCTTGGCCTTAATCTCAGTTTTGATGATAACAAACATGGAACTAATATTTCGTCGATAAATCTTTTAGGTTCCATATCGATTAACGTTCGATGTCCTTGATCGAAAAAAATGAAAGAAATTAGAAGGACATTGATCGTCGCACTCGGGTTCGTCGTGGAACATCTCAAAGTTCGACGTATGCACCAAAGACGTATTGGACGAGTCCAAAGATCACATGGAAAGCTCTCCAAGTTGACGCTCGTTGAAAGCCGAAATCCGGAAATGAAGCACGCAAGAAAAATGGCTAAAAAATCAATTTCAACCTATGTTCGGTCGATCGGTTGGTCGACCAAATAGGGTTAGGAAAATGGCAGAAGCCATCTCGGTCGACCGAAGGATGCAGCAAAGCGGCAATAGCTACTTTGGTCGATCGGGCGATCGATCAATTGAAGCCAAAAATTGGCAGAGAACACATCGGTCGATTGGACTGCGGATCGCCAAAGCTGCAATCTGCGTCGGTCGACCGGGTAGTCGACCGAATTACGGGAACGCAGATTTGCATCTGGCGGTCGACCCATCGGTCGACCGCACAAAGAGAATAGGCAGCGGTCGATCGGTCGGTTGATCGGCCAATCGACCGAGCAGCCGTAACAACTAGATTTTAGCCCGTTGAGCTGTCGTTCCTTTGAGAGGTTATATATCCTTGATCTAACTCCTTTAATTCTTCTCTCTCCCACTCTTACATATTTTATTGAGCAATTAAAAGGGAGTTTTAAGCCTTCCAAGAGATTGATTGCAGTGCGCTCTGCTCTTCCGTCAATGTTCTTCTTCAAGCGCCAACTGCTCCTCAACTCGGGATTTGATTTGAGCTCTACTACTCGGCGAGTTGGAGGTTCCAAGGCTTGGAAAAGAGCTTTTAATCTTGGTTTACCTTTTTAGCTCTTTTCATTATAATTTTAACTATTATTTGAACTTGTTTTTATTGGATTTGTGCGTGTGATAGACCTAGGATTGTTTGGTCTTGTGTGTGGAAGTGGTTACCTTGGTGAAAACCTGTAAAGTCACTTGTGTAAGCATAACTTACTAGGATTAATCGAGTTGTCCCTTATGGTTGAGGTGGAAGAGTGCTCTCGGTAAGAAGACGGTGACTTCCGGGTGTGGAAGTGCATTAGGTCAAGAGTGCGACTCTTCGAGTCAAAGTCCTCATTGTAAGGGAAACAAGAATTAATCTAGTAAATCTAGTTTGGAAATCCTAAGCGGGGTACTTATAGTGGAGTAGGCATTGGGGCCGAACCACTATAAATTCTTGTATTTGTATTGATTTATTGATTGTGTTAATTGTTTTACTATTTATCGCTTCCGCATCAAATCATCGAATTATAAATTGCCTAATTATTTTAAAAAAATGATTAAAATCGATTTAGGTAAATTGATTTAGTAAACACACTATTCAGCTGCCCTCCAGTGTTAATTGCCCTATAGTCTAAGACTCATGGACGCCGCTACGAGATATGGCACCGCCTCTACCCTCCAGCTGCACCATGTCGACACCAAGCTATTGCTCATGCTCTGCAAAAATAGAAATAAACTGTGAGTCCACTTGGGACTCAGTGAATGGCTCAATTGAACCTCCACATAAGCCTCAGTCATGCATATATATATATTACAAGGCAAAAAGGAATGTACAAGGAGGTAAGTGTATTTCAAATGCAACTAAAGACCCTCAACGGATCCATCAGTATCCACTGTACATGATAACCTGCCACCTTAGCTTATCACGCCTCTAGCATCTGGCCTACTCATAGGAATATATTCCGGCTACAGCCGTCCCTACCATATCGGGTAGTATCATACTGGCCATCGACCACATCATCTCAAGATGCAAGCAAACAATCCCGGACCGTCAACTAGGATGGTCATTAGTCTCCGGACACCGTCTGGGGTAAGGATAGCTAGTCCCACCCAGCTGGGGTTTGGCACCTAGCGGGCCCACTGGCGCACCTCTAGACCCAACTGGCCGAGCTGAGCATTGGTCATTTCTGACCTCCTCGCTCCTCGGCGGACCATCTCAAGCACATTACACAATCAATATCCTAGGGTTTCCATATATATACTTCAGGCCTTTGCCCGTATCTAGCCATGTTCGGCTATCGGGTCAACAATTCATGCCGCCCCTTTTAGTATATGTGGACCTACAATCTCTAAGTTTCCAAAAATATACAATCAATCATAGAAGTGTTATCGTCTCATATCTAAGTTTCCATAAATGTGCTATGAACATCTACGGACACCTTACATGTTACCTAGCCTTCTACACTGTCTTAGGTGAGAATTTCCATCAGTCAACCTTAGAATACCATCCAAGGACATTTAGGGCAGCATGCATAATCTAAAGAAAAATGCTCAAATATTACATCATTCATCATATATAATCATAATGCACATACCTAACAATTCTTATACTACCTTAGCAATATTAGCACAATAAGGAGCAACTATCTAGCATGGCAAGGTAGTAATAATTTAAATAACATGTATGAATTATAAAACATGGTAACATTGTCAACATCCAAGTTTAAGGATCAAATGATAAGTATGGTTACAATCTAGCATTTCTACAATTCAAATCAATTAAGCTACTTGCTAAGTTTGGTGTTCTTCGTAAGTATTGTCATATCCCTATGTGTGATCCCTAAGATCATGAAATTTTCATCTAAGGCAAGTCCCTCCTCCTCTCCCCAACCTTGGCCGAACCATGAGCAAGGGAAACCTTGCTCAGCCAAGGTCCTTGGGGTAGGGAAAGATGGAAGAGACTTTAGCTATACTTTGTCTCTTCTTAAATACCAATGATCAACTTACCCTGCCCCTCACCCTTGGCCGAACCATCTTCATGAGTCTTAGGGTTCATTCGGCCACTTCAAGGGGCTTTAGAGGGGACGTGCTTCATATTACGTGAGGAGTTCAAAGGACTACATCGAAACAGTGGTATAAGGGCATCTAAGGGCCTTCTCGCCGTCAAGGGAATAGGGGAAAATTTCGGCATGACCTTTCTTCTTTTTCCATGACTCGACAGCCCCAAAAATACGCAAATCGGTGATTAAAACAGCGAGATCCGACAAGAAACATTATAAAATAGTGAGTACATATCGTTGAAATCATGGATCGTCGGGAAAAATCGCGAGACTCGACCTATCATCTAGGGTTCGGCCACCCGCCTCCCCCAAACTGTTAAAGCCTTAACCACTCACCTAGATCGCCAAGAAATAAGGATCGGGTGACGACGACTTGAGAATTTCCGGCGACGACGCGAATTCCGGATCGATCCGAGCCCCAAGCCCCCTCCTTGCTCCTTCTCCTCTTTCTCCCTTGCGGCCTTGTGCGACTCAATGGTTGAGTCGCACGGGTACCATATTGGGGGGGGGGGGGGTTATCCCCTCAACCATCTTTCCAAAGATGGTTTCACGGCTCACTTAAGTCATACTCGGAACTCGACTAAACCCGAACTCGACTCGGGTTCCGACCTAACCCATAACATGACTCGAGTTAACTTAATTTAAGGTATGATTTTATAAAAGGAAAGTTAATTATCCAATAAACTTGATGATTCATTAGCCGAGTCATACCTTTTCACTCGAGGCGATCCTGAGGCTCGACTCGACCACCCCCGGGTCCGACGCGCTGCACCAAAATAGATTATATATATATATATATATATTAGGAAACTTTTTCCGGGTCTTACAAGATACACACATGATATGATTCAAGGTGTTTAATCATGAAAATTCATGCGTAGATGAAAAATGTGATAACTAGATCATATTAGAAGACTTAACTTGGAAAAGTTTGCCCCAAGTCAACAAATCGACTTGGTCACTTGATTTTAAGTCCAAACTTCATAAACATGTTTAGGAATAGGTATAACATGTTTCCATGCACTTAGAGTGAAAAATTCATATGGATATGGATAAAATGACATAGAGGTCAATTCATGAAAATCTCTTTTGAAACAAGTTGACTTAACGGTCTCATTTTCAATCCATATTTGATGAACACGTTTAGATTTACTCATGTTAGGTGACCATAGGGTTAAGTTTTAAAAATCATGAGTAAATGATAAGATTGAAACTTAGCAAGTTTCATGATAAGTAGCTTAGTTTTGAATGAAACCATGCTAGGTTGATATCTTGACTTTAGGATATAATTTTTATTTCAAACTTGACATACACTCTTTACATGATCATTTTATGGTGTCATAAAAGTTTGAATGAAAATTGAACATGTTTTAAGAATAACTGAATATGAAGAAAATGTCATTTCACCCAACAATTGGTATTTATTTTCAGTTATTTCTAGAGAAATATAAAAAAATCTTTTTTAATTGATTCTTGAAACTGCACCCTCACTAAAAAATCTAGGTTCTTCAGTAAAAATCTTGAAAAGTTTCATCAATAATCTGATTTATAATGGAATTTTGAAATTGGATTTCGAAAACATAAAGTATCATCCTTCTTGAAATATCAATCTTTCCGATACTTTGATTTTTCTTCAAAAACTTCAAATGAAACTTTGTACATGCTATTTTGATTTCGTTTCTAATATCGTTCTCTATATTCTTTGAGTAAAATCATTTCTAATATTTTGAGCGATATCCAAAAAAAAAATTTAGCTTCTAGTAGAAATCAATATAGGATGAAAAATGAACATAGAAAATTCATTTT
The DNA here is from genome assembly GCA_034359265.1 of Canna indica. Lineage (NCBI taxonomy): Eukaryota > Viridiplantae > Streptophyta > Magnoliopsida > Zingiberales > Cannaceae > Canna > Canna indica. Next base: position 70,932,693 of record CP136890.1, on the reverse strand, counting down.
GAGTTCAAACTTGATACATGCATTTCAAATGATCATTCAACAATTGGTATCAAAAAATTTCATCCAACAACTGATATCAAAAATTTTCGTCAAAAATATGATTTTGCATAGATTTAAAAGTTTGATTTTTGAAAACATGAAGTAATAGATTGACCTAAGTCAACAAAGTGACTTAGAAATTTCATTTTAAGCCCAAACTTGATTCGTAGACTTACATTCACTCATGTTTGATGTCTAGATGCTTAAGATAGAGAAAACATGAGTAGATAACAAAACTTGATAATTAGCATTTTCATGTTTTCATGCTTATTTCAAATGAAAACGTGCTAAGTTCATATTTGGATCAAATGACATTAGTTTCACTTCAAACTTGATATACATGATTTAAATGATCATATCTTGATATGTTGAGAGTTTGAATGAAATCTAAAAATGTCATGAAAAAGATATGAGAACATACATGATTTAATTTTGAATTCAAATATTTAGTTTTGAACATATCATGTATGATTTTGTTTCATATTAAATATTTGTTTTTTCATCCATTTGGTTGAGATTGTCATGTCTCTTGTAAAATAATTTTAGAGTCTCAACTTCATGAAAAATATTTGTTTTTCATCCCTTTGACTAGATTGACCTTTCTTGCCCTTTTTGATTGATGTCAAAAGGGGGAGAAAATTATAAGTAAATGAGGAGAAAATTATAAGTAAATGGGGAGAAAATTATAGATAAAGGGGAGAAAAATATAAGAAATCCATGCATATAGATAGGGGGAGTTTATTTTCATAGATATGCATGTTGATAGGGGGAGAAATCCCTTTGTTTATATCCTCTATGCTTTATTGAATATATTTTCTTAAGGATGTTTGTCATCATCAAAAAGGAGGAGATTGTTGGCTTTAGGTTTTCAACCTTGGCCTTAATCTTGGTTTTGATGATAACAAACATGGAACTAATATTTCGTTGAGAAATCTTTCAGATTCCATATCGATTAGCGTTCGATGTCCTCGATCGGAAAAAATGAAAGAAATCGAAAGGACGTTGATCGTCGCGCTCGGGTTCATCGTGAAACATCTCAAAGTTCGACGTATGCACCAAAGACGTATTGGATGAGTCCAAAGATCACATGGAAAGCTCTCCAAGTTCATGCTCGTTGAAAGCCGGAATCCAAAAATGAAGCGCGCAAGAAAAATGACTGAAAAATCAATTTCAGCCTATGTTTGATCGATTGATCGGTCGACTGAATAGGGTTAGGAAAATGGCAAAAGCCATCTCGGTCGACCGAAGGATGCCGCAAAGCGGTAGTAGCTACTTCGGTCAATCGGGCGGTCGACCGATTGAAGCCAAAAATTGGCAGAGAACGCATCAGTCGACCGATCGATTGATCAAACTACGGATCGCCAAAGCCTCAATCTACGTCGGTCGATCGGGTAGTCGACCAGATTGCAGGAATGCAAATTTACGTCTGGCGATCGACCCGTCGGTCGACCGCACAGAGAGAATAGGCAGCGGTCGCTCTAAGCAATCGATCGGTCGGTTGACCGGCCAATCGACCGAGCTACTATAACGGCTAGATTTTAGCCCGATGAGCTGTCGTTCCTTTGAGAGGTTATATATATCCTTGATCTAACTCCTTTAATTCTTCTCTCTCCCACTCTTACAAATTTTATTAAGCAATTAAAAGGGAGTTTTAAGCCTTCCAAGAGATTGATTGCAGCGCGCTCTGCTCTTCCGTCAACGTTCTTCTTCAAGCGCCAATTGCTCTTCAGCTCGGGATTTGATTTGAACTCTACTACTCGGTGAGTTGGAGGTTCCAAGGCTTGGAAAAGAGCTTTTAATCTTGGTTTACCTTTTCAGCTCTTTTCATTGTAATTTTAACTGTTATTTGAACTTGTTTTTATTGGATTTATGTGTGTGATAGACCTAGGATTGTTTGGTCTTGTGCGTGGAAGTGGTTACCTTGGTGAAAAGGTGTAAAACCACTTATGTAAGCATAACTTACTAGGATTAGCCGAGTTGTCCCTTAGGATTGAGGTGGAAGAGTTCTCTCGGTAAGAAGGCAGTGACTTCCGGGTGTGGAAGTGCCTTAGGTCGAGAGTGCAACTCTTCGAGTCAAAGTCCTCATTGTAAGGGAAACAAGAATTAATCTAGTAAACCTAGTTTGGAAGTCCTAAGTGGGGTGCTTAGGTAGTGGAGTAGGCATTGGGGCCGAACCACCATAAATTCTTGTGTTTGCATTGATTTATTGATTGTGTTAATTGCTTTACTATTTATCGCTTCTGCATCAAATCATCGAATTATAAATTACCTAATTATTTTAAGAAAATGTTTAAAATCGATTTACTAAACACACTATTCACCCCCCCCCCCCCCTCCCCCTCTAGTGTTTCCATTTCTTCAACATACCCTACCACACATATTCCGACCGAACAAGCATGAAGATTTGAATATGAGATAAAATTCAGCAAACCTCCTTCAACAAGATGTTTTGGCCACATCAAGATGGCAAGCTCTCAAGGGGAGCCGGCCCTAGAAATCCACTCAGCTTTGATTGAAGACAAGGAGAAGATGACAATGATGAAGCCTCAAGACGAAGAACTCTTGCAAAGAAGAATTTGGCCAATCTCCAAGGTACGGCTCCCTCTTGCATAGGGCTACGTGTGGCTCCCTCTTGGAGTTGTATAGTTAATTCCGACGTGAACCCACAATCTTAAGGGGCGGCTATCTCTCTATTTTATTATTATTTTTCACTAAAATCCAAATTACCATAATGCCCCCCCTTAAGTTAACTCAACTTAAGTTAGCCTCCACTCAACCAAACCACCTACTATGCGGTTTTCGGACCCAACTTGAACCCACAATCAAGTTCATCCTAAATTAAGATAAATTCTTTGCGTATAAGGGTCATACCTTCGATCGCACCCTCCGACAATTCACTCGGCCCGCTCCGACGTGAATCCTGGGCCTCTCGCTGAAATCAAAATTTAATAAAATTAGAGCATGTATTATAGCCGCCGACGCAATATACAGCCACTCAGGTTGCATTGCGCTGGAGGCACTGCCGCTGGTTTAGGTGGGGAAGGGGAAGTTAGGGTAACTTCCCCACTGCATTGCGCCAACGGCACCTCATTGTCATTGTTTCAAAGTTTCTAACAGTGATATATACATGATAATGGTGTTTTTAAAAGAAAGGTGTTATATTCGAAAATAACTATGTTATTAAGAACTATTATAGTAACTTATATAGGTGGGTGTTATTTAGGTTTATAACAACGTTATAATAGTGTTTCTATCTATTTCAGGGGCTTTCATAAGTCAGATTTTAACATATTATATATGAATCTTTATGGAATCAATGCTACAGACTCATTGTTGAAGTCGAATTTTCTAAATGGGGCATGTATCATTCGAGCAATACCTAATTTTGGTGCTTTGGTTTTTGCGCTAGTTGCTATGATATTTTAAGATTCGTATTGCGATAATTGTAGTTATTTAGTTGTTGAGATTTGGTAAATCCTCTTATAGTTCAGTGAACCCTACACTATGTGACATTGTCCTTATTGTGCTCTCAATTATTGAATTTTGGTTCCATTATTAATCTTGGAAATCCTTGCATAATTTTATTGAAACATGACATGTAGCGCTTATAAAGATATTATGCATGTGTTCATTTTTGGCATTTTCTTACTTGATTGCATTGGGCATGTTATATGTGTTAGTCATTGTGCTCCGAAGAGTTATATCATATGCTTTATAATGATTCAGAGTTACATTATCTTATGCATTATTGGATATATGCTATAGTGGTGTTCATGACATGAGCATAGTATTACTTGCACACGCTTCAGTGCTACTATCTATTTATAGTGTTAGTAAAAAGTTAACTCATCATGATGATCTACTTGCGGCCAGTTAGTCTTGTGCTTCAGACGGGTGTTGGGATGTAGAGAGAAAATACAGCGGAAAAAAAAAAGCAATTCCAAAACATCTCAAAAATAGTGATATACTTTAGTGATTCTAAGGAATTCAATCATGAGAGGAAGGAGCATAAGTTATACCTCAAGCTGTAGGGCAAAGAGGGTTGCTCCAATCTTGAATCTCAAACGCACTCGTGCACGCCCTCCAATGCAAGTTCACATCAAGCGCCTCATAACAAAAGGGGCAGCGACCTCTCGGGCTCGTTGTGGCTCAACTGACAAGTTTCTCAACTACGGTTTGCACTAAAGAATGGTCAGCCCTTCCACCAAGAACCGGACAATGGGCAAAGGGAGAAAAATGATGAGAAACCAAGTAACGAATTGACACAAGGAGAGAATACCTTGCTGGGATTTTTGGACTCCTCCAAAAAAAACAAACCGGCAGCGATTTCCGACGGAGAAACAATCCGACGGACCTTCACGAAGCTAGAGGATGAACAAGAAGGGAAACTACAAGGTGCGGCTAGAGATTAGAGGTGGAGAAACAAATTCAGGGATAGAAAATCATCCTTAGGGGGTTTGGCCAACCCCATTTGGCTATTTATATCTCCAAGGGGCGGCTACAATAGCTCCCCGGTTCAAATTTGAACTCACCTCAGAATTTGAAATTTTGGGGTTCGCCTCCAATTAATTCCCTATTTGATAGGGATGAATTGATCCATTCCCTATTTGATATGGATGAATTAAATTCAACTCCCTATCAAATAGGGAGTCAAAACTAATCTCCCTATTTAATAGGGAGAGTAGGCATATGGGGAGACCAAGCATGGTCTCCCCTGATTCGAATTCGAATTCGAACCAAAAATTTTATTCAAAATAGAATTTATGTTTCCCTCCTTATTAGAGCCAACCCACCTTGAACCATGGGCTAGTTTACTCCTTGAACCAGACCATGGGTTCGGTTCGGTTCAACACTTGAACCGATCCAGGGGTCAGGTCTAACTTATCGTATGTCGTACCCTATAAATTATGGTTACGAGGAACTCCTTCCTCAAGTATAATTCGTTCAAACCAATTCAGGGGTCAGGTCTAACACTTGAACCATGAACGGGTTGCGACATATCCATGCTAGTAGAAATTAAGTGCCACGTTCGGAGTCTATCTCATAAAGCCCATTGCAAGAGTAGCCTATTTGTGTGTGACACATTGGGCCCCACACTAAGCCAGCACTGAGTTGTGCATAACGGAGAGTCGAATTCGATACAACATCTTCTATTCGAATTTCTACGAGCCACCACTAAACCCCCTTAGCATCGTCTAGCAACATATCATGACTACCCGAATAGTGTGATGTTCAATCTGCAGGGATTGGACGACCTTCGGTGATCAGTTACCATGCAACTAAATCCTTCGGTTACAATGTCTAGAATGCGGCTAAGGTGCAGAAGTTGTCAATCCCTAATATTAATTCATATGTATTCCACTCTATCAAGTTGTCATCTCAATCATGAAATATCAAAAACCCTTTTTTGACTTTCATATCCACTCTAGCCAGAGATTCCCTAGTTGACACTTACAAGAGCACCAATGACACTATCTCCTCTCACTAGGAGTAACTGATTCCTTGTTGGTTGCTCACCTACCTCCATTAAAGCTTCATTATGCTTAGTAGCAACTGGCACACAACTTTGCAAGCCATGCAAGGATAGCACCAAAATGATAGATCGTCAATCACAAGGTAACCATGACAACCTCAGGTCCAAGGATTGTTTGCACCCACTATCACCTGAGGAATAACCTATTGACACTCATGTAAGGATTCCATTAGGCGTTCCTCGAGCGGGTTTGTTCAGTGAACTTATTCTATAATGAGCACCTGCAATTGTACATTAATGACACCTCATAGGTAACTGCGATATCAGCTACCCCCTATCTAATAGGGCATGTACCAAGTGTACTAGTCTTGTCGAAATTACTTATCGCCTACTTGGTGATCCTACAACTAGGAACATTTACAACTGGGACCTTTGGATTCTAAAGTCTCACTGGCATGATCTCATCATGGCTTAGATTTATTTGCCCAAGTTCATGGGGTTCATCATAATCTTATTAACAAAACAAAGATGCAACATATGATGAAAAGATGCTGCATTTATTCATTACCATTGAATAATCCCTAAACACATCGACATGTGATTTGCTCAAGAATATTATTCCTTTCAGTGGGGACATAATACGGTCCACTGGACTTAAGGGAGTCCACGGCTAAGAACACTAGTGTTTAATAGATACGCCACGACGTGGGGGCATTTGCACAGTGCCCGTAGGCTAACTTTGAATAGTCGTTCTATAATGCCTAAAATCCTAAAAAATATATTTTATTCTTAAGTAGGGGATCGTGGTCTCGAGTTAGCGCGGGTTGGCGTAGAGTTGCGTAATTGAATTCAGGTAAGCTTTAAATATAGAAAAAATTAGGAAAAATCTATTTTTTTCTATGATTTATAATGTTAATATGATAGAGGATCTCGATACGATTCTATAGGTTCAAGCAGAACTTGAATCAAAGTTAGAATGAATTAATTATAGAATTTAGAAGCCGGGTCAAATAAGTGAGGACGTCGTTTTGGTAATTTGGGCAAACCAGTGCCCATAAACTACCCATTGGGGGCGCACGGCTATTGTTTAGCCGCGCACCACCCAAGAGAGAGAGAGAGAGAGAGAGAGAGAGAGGAGGCGACACCAAGGAGGAGGAGCCGTCGGAGCTAGAATTCCGTGAGTTCGTCGGAGCCGGAATTCCGTGAGTTTGTCGGTGCCGATTGAAGGCGAGAATCCCTATTGTCTTCTTCCCTCTCATTTTCTTCAAAGTGGTGAGTGGATTAGCCTTCTTTTTCCCTCTTTTTCATCAGCCATGCAACCACCCCTATGTCATGGGATTTCATTGATTTTTTTATTCGATTTAGTTGTATTGGTTTGAGTATTCGTATCGAGGGTTTTCCTATCGTCGTTGTAATTTCATCGAATCAATTTTTGGGCGATTTGGCCGCCCCTACCCTTGTTGTTCCGCCCCACTTTTCCTTCAATTCTTGATGATTTCTTTGGGGTTTCTTGATGGTTGTTGAGGGTTCTTGGTGATTGCTTGAAATCTTGGGGGAAGGTGTTTTTGGGGAGATTTAGGGTATGTCGCCCTCCTTTAGGGTTCTTTAGGAATCCTTGGGTGGTCGGCCACCTAAAGAAAGGATTTTTAGGGTTTTTAACATATTTTTACACCTAGGGATTTCACTTTAGGGTATGTTGAATTTATTCCTAATTATATAAATATTGTAGGAACCTATACCTAGGAATTAAGGACCCTAGGGACATTAGGATCCTAATTTGTCATTCGGAAGGGCCGACCCTAAGGGCACCTAAGGGGGCCGAACCTTCCTTGCCCTTAGGGCACTCGGGTGAGGAAGGTAGGCCAACCCTAGGGTACTCGACTAGGGTCACCTAGGGCACGGGTTAAAATTGCATAGGATTGTTGGGTGGTAATTCCCTATTTTAGGGCTTATTATACATGCTTTTCGTTCTCTTTTCCCTACACTATGGGATGTGTTGTACCTTTTATTTATGAGTTGTACATTCCATGCTATATTCTTATATACATGTGCCCTTAACCTAGCTTGTTATATACTGATAGCGCATCTTATGCTTATTCTTATAACAACATGTGTGATGTGCTTGTGCATTTCCCGGTAGCCTCACTAGTGTGGGGAGGGTATGCCCCCAAAGAGACAGCGTTGGCCTTATTCTGAAAGTCTGATTGATGAGGGGAGATTACACCCCAAAGAGACTGTCCAGAGATCCGACTGGTGAGGGGAACGTATGCCCCAAAGAGACGGTTCGGAAAGAGCCAGTGCCAGTGAGGGGAGCGCATACCCCAAAGAGACGACATTGAGCTGGGTGGTAGTTCGGAGGCCACACCGTCTACCTACCCTATGTCGCTTCAGGGGCCGAAGGGTCCGGAGATCATTCATGTGGATGTGACATTGCATTATGATGTTTTATCTATGATGGATGTGGTTATCATGCGTAGAGTAGTAGATATGCTTATTATGTTATGATGTTATTTACTGCTTTTTATAATGCTTCCTTATCGCATGATGATGATGTGGAGGAATCGAGGACTGATCTACTCACTAAGTCCTAGTTGGACTTACCCCTCATTTCTGTTATTTTACAGCACCTAAACTAGATTAGAGGTATACCGAGGTGCAGTAGCGCGGCTGGTGGCGGCAGGGTAACAGGTCTCGTGACATTTTGTGGTCGAGGGGGATACCTGAGTCTTTTCTCTTTTCTTTGAGTTAATGAGTCATGTAGACTCGGGTCGATGTTTTCGCATTTTATTTCTTTTAGGCGTCTTGGTTATTTATAAAACTTTCTTTAATAACTTGAACATTTTATGTTATTTGAGTCTATAGTTTGGTTCGAATTGAGTATATTTATTCTCTTTGAAATATTATGGTCTGTTCAGGTTATTTCTAAATTATGGTTTGAGTTGGGTTAGGCTTCGGGGTACGTGGCGTACCCTAGCTGGTCATACTGGATTTGGGGTGTGATAAAGTGGTATCATAACGGGTACGATAATAGGATAGTAGGTATTGTATGGGGGCACTGCTACCGTGTTCACATATGGTATGTCCTAGTCACGAGATCGACAGCTGAACCTACGCACCAGCGGCGGTACGTGTTTTTGATTAAGTTGTTTGTTTATATATTAAATTGTGTAGTACTTGCTTTCTTATTAATAGAAATGGAGGCACATGATGATGTCGCGATGAGTGGAAACGGAAGTAACTCCGCTGGCAGACGAGGTCAAGGTCGCGACCGAGGCAGAGATCGTGCTACCTGCCAGGTGGCTCAGGAGGAGGTAGTGCGAGACCCTAGAGTTGTACTTGCTAGAGACCCAACTAGCGGAGCTAACCGAGGAGCTTCGCAGAGAATGGGACAAATTCCATAAAGAACGAGAGGAGTTTCATAGGGAGCGAGAGGAGCTTTGTAGTGAGAGGGAGCTGGCACAGCAATGGACCCCATCTGTACCACCAGTGGCATCCACAGTGACCGAGCCGGTCGAGTCGGTTCAGTCTGGATACCAGGAGGATCGGTGAAAGCCAGTGGTATGCAGCTCGTTGTACATGGACTTCGTAAAGCTAAAGCTGCCAGTATTCACAGGTGCAGATCAGGCAATGGAGGTAACGACATTCCTAAACTATTGTACAAAGCTATGCTCGGTCTTGGAGTGTTCCTTTGAGGCGATGACGCACATAGTTGGGCTGCAACTTAGGGGCCCAGCGAAAGAGTGGTACCAGTTATTGAGAGCGCATAGGGAGACTCATGCACCAGCCCCTACGTGGGGAGAGTTCTAGACTGCTAACATCGAAAAATACCTACCCATGAATGTCCGCGAAAGGCGAGCTAAGGAGTTCGAGCAGCTTCGCCAAACAGCCACCATGATGGTGTCGGAGTATAAGATCGAGTTCACACGGTTGTCCCGTTACCACCCATCTTTGGTGGTGATCGAAAGGGACCAAGTGAGGCATTTCGTGGAGGATCTGAGGGTACAGATTGGCAGACTGATACACTACACCGAGGACACTACCTTTGTTCAGGTGGTGGACGAGGCGATGCAGAAGGAAGCCATGGTATCTATCGATCGACAGGACGGACCAACTCAGAAGAGATTTAGGCAGCACCGTTAGGAGGATAGGAACACCCATTCAGAGGGTGTCGGCACTGGGATGGCGCGCCCGTAGAGCTAGGGACAGGGAAATTTTAGAGGCCGTACGCTGATGGGACCATCGACGGCTACCTAGAGTACCTTAGTACCATGAGGACAAAGATGCGAGATGCCAGAGTGTGGGCAGTGCGGGAGGAGTCATAGAGAAGCTTGCTACGGTTCGAGTACTTGTTTTGGGTGTGGCCAGCCATGTCACATCTTGAGGGATTGCCCTGCAGGCGATCAAGCAGCAGTACCACCCATAGGGAGAGCTCCTATGTCGACAGCTTCAGTGGAGCAACGGACTCGGACTCGGGGGACGGGGCAGAAGCGCACAGTGGGCCCAGGGAGGCCACCTACTCGCGTGTTTGCATTGACTCGTGAGGGCGCGGAGGCATCCAATGCAGTAGTGACAGACATCATTTTAATTAGTACATTACCTGCTTATACATTGTTTGATCCAGGTGCTACACATTCATTCCTATCTGAGTTGCTGGCATCGAGGTTGGGAAAGGACAAAAGTTGGTTAGTTGAACCATTAGTAGTAGTATTGTTTGTCGCTAGGACGGTCTTTAGGGACTATGACATTTCCATTGGTGGGCACGATCTTAAAAGAGAGCTGATGCTATTACCAACCCTATAGTTGGATGTAATTATGGGCATGGATTGGCTATTAGCCCATTATGTGACACTCAATAATAGGACAAAGGTGGTCATATTTTGCAAGCCGGGGATACCACCCTTTACCTTTCAGGATGATGGGAGGGGGGACTCTATCAGGATGATCTCTGCTCTCCAAGCCCGTAAGCTGATGGTGGGTGGCTGTCAATCTTTCTTGGCTTTTGTCTCTGCAAACGTTACCAGCGAGGGCTCGGCCAACAGCATAGAGAGTACACCAGTCGTCATGGACTTCCCAAACATGTTTCTTGAGGAGTTACTGGGACTACCACCGGTGCGGGAGACCGAGTTTTGTATTGAGCTGCATTCGGGGTTGAAGCCTATATCGATTCCTCCATATCGAATGGCACCCGCTGAGCTGGGGGAGCTTAAAGTTCAGTTGCAGGAGCTGTTAGACATTGGGTTCATTCGCCCAAGTGTCTCACCCTAGGGGGCGCTGGTGTTGTTTGTGAAAAAGAAAGATGGATCCATGTGGATGTGCATTGATTACCGACAGCTCAATAAGGTGATGAGAATCGATACCCGCTTCTCAAGATTGATAAATTATTCGATCAGTTGCAGGGGGCTCAATGGTTCTCAAAGATTGATTTGAGGTCATGGTATTACCAATTGAGGATCCGAGATCGGGATATTCAGAAGATTGCTTTCAGGATGCGGTATGGATACTATGAGTTCCTGGTCATGTCCTTTGGGCTTACTAACACCCCTGCAGCCTTCATGGAGCTGATGAACCGAGTGTTCAAGGACTTCCTGGACAGATTCGTCATAGTTTTCATTGATGACATTCTGGTATATTCCAAGAGCGAGGCGGAGCATAGGGAGCACTTGAGGGCTGTTCTAGAGACCCTTAGACAACACCGGCTCTTTGCAAAGTTTTCCAAGTGTGAGTTCTAGTTGACCAGTGTGGGATTCCTGTGGCACATTGTATCCCAGGATGGTGTAAAAGTTGACCCTGCAAAGATCGAGGCAGTTCAAAACTAGGAGAGGCCGACCAGCATGATCGAGATCCGCAACTTCTTAGGGTTGGTCGGTTACTACAGAAAGTTCCTAGAGAATTTTTCCAAGATTGCCGCCCCGCTCACGCGCCTAACTCAGAAGAAAGTAAAATTTATCTGGGATGGCAAATACGAGGAGAGCTTTCAGAAGCTCAAGGATTGCCTGACTACCGCTCCTATACTGGCACTACCGTCGGGGTCGGGAGGATTTATAGTCTATTGTGATACTTTTGGGGTCAGACTGGGGTACGTTCTGATGCAGCACGACAGGGTGATCGCATAAGCATCCAGGCAATTGAAAACCCATAAGAAGAACTACTCGACTCATGATTTGGAGTTGGCGGCCATAGTCTTTGCCTTGAATATATGGCGTCATTATTTATATGGGGAGGCATATAAAATATTCACATATCATAAGAGCCTCCAGTATCTGCTTTCTGAGAAGGATCTGAACTTGAGGCAGCGGAGATAACTTGAGCTATTGAAAGATTATGACTCCACTGTTCAATATCACCCGGGGAAGGCAAATGTAGTAGCAGATGCTTTGAGTAGAAAGTCGATGGGTAGCTTAGCCCACTTGGCCGTGAGTAGGAGATCCCTGGCTAGAGAGCTGGCGGTAAGCTTGGGCCCAGGGGATTTGTTATCTGTAGCTGATTCAGGTGGATTGGTGGCACACATGTGTGTACAGTCCACTTTGGTTGATATGCTACGAACGGCTCAGGGTGAGGATGCTTTTTGATCCCTGATGAAGGATCTGGCTGTAAGAGGTGATGCAGAGGGTTTCAAGGTCGACTCCGAGGGGATTCTCAAATACAGAGACAAGATTGTGCTACCAGACATGGCAGAAATCCGTAAGCGGGTACTAGAGGTGGCCCACTGTTCCACTTATACTAGGGTGGTCGGCAACCTAAATGAAGGATTTTTAGGTTTTTTAACATATTATCACACCTAGGGATTTCACTTTAGGGTATGTTGAATTTATTCCTAATTATATAAATATTATAGGAACCTATACCTAGGAATTAAGGGCCCTAGGAACACCTAGAGACATTAGGACCCTAATTTGTCATTCAAAAGGGCCAACCCTAAGGACACCTAAGGGGGCCGAACCTTCCTTGCCCTTAGGGTACTCGGCTAGGGTCACCAAGGGTGGGTTAAAATTGCGTAGGATTGTTGGGTGGTGATTCCCTGTTTTAGGGATTATTATACATGTTTTTCGTTCTCTTTTCCCTACTCTATTGGATGTATTGTACCTTTTATTTATGATCTATACATTCCATGTTATATTGTTATATACATGTGTGATTGTGATTATGACTTGAGGAGGTGGAGGTTGAGGTATGTCCTTAACCTAGCTTGTTATATACTGATAGTGCATCTTATGCTTATTATCATAACTACGTGTGTGATGTGCTTGTGCATTTCCCGATAGCCTCGCTGGTAAGGGGAGGGTATGCCCCGAAGAGATAGCGTTGGCCTTATTCCGGAAGTCTGACTGGTGAGAGGAGATCATACCCCAAAGAGACAGTCCGGAGCCCCGACCGATAAGGGGAATGTATGCCCCAAAGAGACGATTTGTAAGAGCCAGTGCCGGTGAGGGGTGTGCATGCCCCAAAGAGATGACATTGAGTTAGGTGGTAGTTCGGAGGCCACACCGTCTACCTACCCTATGTGGCTTGAGGGGCCGACGGGTCCGGAGATCATTCATGTGGATGTGATATTGCATTATGATATTTTATCTATGATGGATGTGGTTAGCATGCGTAGAGTAGTAGATATGCTTATTATGTTATGATGTTATTTACTGCTTTTTATTATGCTTCGTTATTGCATGATGATGATGTGGAGGAATCGAGGATTGATCTACCCACTAAGTCTTAGTTGGACTTACCCCTCATTTCTATTATTTTACAGCACCTAAGCTTGATCAGAGAGGTACCGTGTTGTAGTAGCGCTGCTGGTGGCGGCAGGGCAGTGGGTCTCGTGACATGTCGTGGTCGAGAGGGATACCTGAGTTTTTTCTCTTTTCTTTGAGTTAATGAGTCATGTAGACTCAGGTCGATGCTTCGGCATTTTATTTCTTTTAGGTGTAATGCCAAAAAATCATAAATCAATATTTTATCCTTAAGCAAGGGACCGTGGGCCTGAGTTAGCGCAGATTGGCGGAAAGCTCTGAGATAGACCCGGGTAAGCTTTTTTAACGAGGAAAAAATTAGGAAAATTCTATTTAAACTATCTCTGTTATTTAGCATGCTAGGATGATAGAGGGTCTCGAGATGAATTTAGTGGTTCAATCAAAACTCAAATCGGAGCTAGAATGGGTTAGATATGAGCTATTTAAGTTAGATAACCAAACTATGGACGTTTTGGTCATTTGGACACTAACAGGGTCCATAAAAAGACCAAGTGGCCCACTGCTACAGGTTTAGCCGCACGCCACCCTAGGAGGAGAGAGAGAGGAGGCGCCGCCCCTTTGGTGAGGAGGAGAAGACGATTCGAGGCAGGAATCTGTGAGTTCGTCGGCGCCGATCGAAGGAGGATCCTGTGGTCTTCTTCCCTCTCGTTTTCCCTGAAAAGGTGAGTGGATTTGTCTTCTTTTTCCCTGTTTTCCTCATATTCATGCCTATGTCAAGGGGATCTGTGGATTTTTAGCTCGTTGTCTTCGTATCGTTTTGAAGATTTATGTCGAGGGTTTTGTAATCGACATCGTGTTTTCATCGGATCAGATTTTGGGGGTGTTCATGGCTGCCCAACCCTTGTTGTGCCACCCCCCTTCTTGGCTCAAAGATTTTGGGGGTATTTTCGTAGTTGGATAAATGTTATGTATGTGAACATCCTCGTTACAAGCAGAAGAAATCGGTCCGACAGAAAAATATCTTGTTTAAGATTCTTTGGTATTTTCCAGTAACACTGAGGCTTTAAAAATTATTCGTGTCAGAAAAGACAGCCCCCTACATGAGTTGGCATGCAAAAAGTTGTGATGACACAGTAATGACTCATCCATCCGACAGTGAAGCATAGAAATATTTGGATAGATGTTATCCTTCATTTGCTGGGGATACTAAAAATATCATATTGGGATTATGCACGGATAGTTTTAATCTGTTTGGTCATTCTGCAACTCCTTATTCAGTTTGGCCAGTGCTGCTAATAGTTTATAATTTGCCGCTATCAATGTGTATGAAAGATTAATTTATTTATCTTTCAATGATTATTCAGGGTCCTAAGGGTCCGCGAAAAGAAATTGACGTGTTTCTCAGACCCCTAATAGATGAATTGAAAACATTATGGACTAAGGGAGCTAAAACTTATGATTGTCACCAGAAGCAAAACTTCACTTTAAAAGCTGCGGTCTTGTGGACAATCAATGATTTCCCGAACTATGACATGTTGTCTGGTTGGAGCACTCACGGCTGACTCTCTTGTCAGTATTGTATGGAACACTCTAAATCATTCAGTCTTTAGAATGGACGGAAAATCTCATTCGTTGATTGTCATCGTCGATTCCTACCGGCTAACCATCAGTATCGAAGGAATCGTAATAAATTTACTAAGGGCATAGTCGAAAGAGATGAGCCACCATCGATGTTGTCTGGTGAACAAATGTTAGCATGTGTTTGAGCACTTTTAGAGATAGTGTTTGGTCGGAATGAAATAGTGTCGGGCTTTGGTCAAACACATAACTGGGTGAAAAAAAGTATCTTTTGGGAATTGTCGTATTCGAGTTCATAACTAATTCGGCATAATTTGGGCGTCATGCACATTGAGAAAAATGTGTT
Source organism: Canna indica (assembly GCA_034359265.1). NCBI lineage: Eukaryota > Viridiplantae > Streptophyta > Magnoliopsida > Zingiberales > Cannaceae > Canna > Canna indica. The sequence goes on along the minus strand of CP136890.1, from coordinate 70,917,572 downwards.
TGATAAATTTTTTAACACTTTGATGAATGCTTTCGAGAAAACTAAAGATAAGGTCAAGGCCCGACATGATCTAAAAATACTTTGTAAGAGGCTGGAGTTGGAGTTACAAGAGGTCAACGGACGACATCTGAAGTCGAAGGCCCCCGTATGTGTTAAATAAACAACAAATGAAAGATGTTTGTCAATGGATCAAAGAACTCAGATTACCCGATGGATATGCCTCAAACTTATCTCGATGTGTGAACGTCGATGATTGCAAAATATCAAGGATGTAGAGCCACGATTGTCATGTATTCATGTAGAGATTGCTTCCGATTGCATTCCGAGATCTTCTACCTAATAATATTTGGGGTATGTTGACTATATGCAAGCTGGAGCAGTTTTTCCCTCCTGTCTTTTTTGACTCGATGAAGCATCTATCGATACACTTGGCATACGAGACACGAGTTGTTGGCCTCATTCAATACCGGTGGATGTACTTATTTGAAAGATACATGAATCATTTGAAGAAAAAAAGTAAAGAACACCGCAATTATTGAAGAATCAATATCTGAATCGTATATCATCCAAGAAATTTCAACATTCTGCTCATTTTACTTTGAATCGATCGTGCATACAAGATTTGATCATCTTTCACGTAACGACGACGGGGGAGATAGACATTCAGATGGACGTTTAAATATTATGTCACTCTGGTCGTGCTTTTGGTTCTCGTCCATCTCGGCACTTAAGTGACAAAGAGTACCATTTGACGCAATTGTATGTATTACTCAATTGTCCAGAGATTGAACAATTCATTGAAATATTTGACATTGAGATGGTGCAAAAATACTCTATTCACCATGATTATGAATTGGAGAGATTGCGGAATCGTGATTTCCCTACTTGATTTCGAGCTTACAGCAAAGATCACAAAGCTGAAATATATGAGAAAATATTTGAGTTTGTTAGTTGACCATCGTGACTAGTGTCGTGTTATAGCGGATATTATGTTAATGAGTATAAATTTCACACAGTTCAATATGCATTTACAAAGAAGACTATGAATGTCAGGGTCTGCGTGAAAGGGACAACGTATGTTGAATGTGATATTGATTTTATGGACTGTTGGAAGAAGTGATAGAATTACACTACTTTGGCTTGAAATCAATTATCCTATTTAAATGTCATTGGTTCGATACAACAGATAGGGGCATGAAAGTTCATCCGAAATACAAACTTGTCGATGTTAATTAGAAATCAAAATTGGCAGCAAATGAGCCTTTTATATTGGCATCACAAGCCGAACAAGTATATTATGCAAAGTATTCGGCTCGAAATAAAGATAGAACAGCTTGGCGTATAGTCTGTAAGACTAAAGCTAGAGGAAGAATTGATCCGGTAGCAGGAGAAAATGAGCCGATACCTGATGTGACAGATGATTTCTATCAAGAACGGGATCCTCCCGCAGTAGACCGTATTATTTCAATACTCGAGGAAGGGGACACGGAGTTAGTTCATTTACAAGTTGACTATGTTGATGATGACAATCATGAAGTTGAGGAAGGTAGAGATGAAAAGTAGAATTTGAAGAAGATGAAGAAGAAGAATTGCAAGACTATTACTCATATGATGAGGAATAATTGTAAAGTATATATCTTCTATTAAATTTGTCTCTACTATATATATAATCTAATTATATGCTTATTCGACAGCTACGGTGGGTCGAGGTTATCGTCGACCAGGAGCTTCAGAGTCTCCGATCGGTGAGACTCCATAGTCTGCCGCACTTGCTCTTGTCGTTGATCCTCCTACCACCGAGGCTAGTTCATCCAGACATAGGCGGCCACGTGGGCCGAACAGGTGGCAGCCTCCACCAGCCACGGAGTCACATGAACTTATTAGGGGGCGTTTGGTTGCCCGCAAGTGCAAATGCTGCAACTCTAATTGCAGCATTTAGATAACAAATTTATTTGGTTGGCTACAAAATTATTTTGCAGCATTTACTAGTTGCAATTTGTATTTCTAATATTATTTGCGGGCCGCAAGTGGAATTGCAGCCCAAAAAGCCCGCAATACAAGATTGCGGGCTGAAAAGCAATAATTTAAGTATTGAAAAATAATTAATTTTGGCGATGTTGAGTCGTCGGATGAAGACGAGATAAATACCAAAGTTGTAGGTTTTCGCGCGCTGAAAGCGATGGTAGTGTCAGACTTTACATCTAATGTCGTTTGATAGATTTTTTTAAATATATTTTCAGTATTATATAAAAATTAAAAATTATTAATTTATCAGACTAGGTCTGACAAATCGTGACTGGCCTAAGTTTTCGGCCCGGTCCGAAAAAATTTGTCCCAGGCTCAGCCCAAAAAATTTATGCCTAACCCGGCCCGAAAAAATTTGTCCAGCCCGGCCCGAAAAAATTCGTGCCCGGCCTAGCCCAAAAAAATTTGTGCCCGGCCAGGCCCGAAATAACTTATACCCAGCCATGCCCGAAAAAATTCATGCTCAGCCTCGCACGAAAAAATTCGCAGTCGGCCCGGCCCTGCCCGAAAAAAATAAAACTTAATATATTTATCAGATTAGGTCTGACAAATTGTGTCGGGCCTAAGTTTTTGGCCCGGCCCAAAAAAATTTGTCCCAGGCTCAGCCCAAAAAATTTATGCTCGACCCGACATGAAAAATTTCGTGCCGAGCCCAGCCTGAAAAAATTTGTGCCCGGCCTGGCCCGAAAAAATTCGTGGTCGTCCTGGCCCTACCCTACCCGAAAAAATTATTGCCTCGGCTGACTCGAAAATGTTCGTGTCCCGACCTGGCCAGGAAAATTTCATGTCCAACCTGGAAAAAAATTCGTGCTCGGCCCAGCCCTGCCAAGAAAATTTGTGCAATGCTCGGCTTGTCCCAACCCAAAAAAATTCGTGCCTGGCCCGGTCCAAAAAAAATCATACCTGGCACGGCCTGAAAAAATTCATGTCCGACCCGCCCAAAAAATTTCGTGCCCGACCTGGCCTAAAAAAATTCTTGCTCGGCCAGGCCCAGCCTGTCCCGGTCCGGCTCAGGCCGACCCGAAAAAATTCGTGCCCCCCCCCGACCCAAAAAGATTTGTGCACGACCCGACACGAAAATTTCGTGCTCGGCCCTGCCCGAAAAAGTTTGTGCCCGGCCCGGAAGAATTCGTGCACGTTCGGCCCGGCCCGGCTCTACCCGACCTGAGAAAATTCATGCCCGACCCGGCCCGAAAAATTTCGTAAGATGCAGGTTGCACGTTGCAAGTTGCAAGTGTAATTATAACTTCGATTTCCGGCCAACCAAATGCTTACAAATAGAAGTTGCAACTCTACTTGCGGGCAACCAAACGGTAGGTTGCAAAATTTATTTGCGGGCAATTGCTTTTGCATGCAAATAGATTTTGCAGCATTTGCACTTGCGGGCAACCAAACGCCCTCTTAGTGTGATTGGGGAGCGGTAATGTATTATGAATTATGAATTATATATAATTCATTATATCATAAAATAATATAGTACTTTATTTTTGTTGTGCGGGTTCGAGCAGGAGGATGTTCCCAGGACTATATCGGGATGATCCGACGATACATGCATTGGGCATGGCCCACATAGTCTCGCGTGCCCCGTCAGCACATGGACATGCTCTGGTGCCAGTTTGAGGTACGTATTTAAAATAAAAAGCAAAAACCTCCCTTGAACTATGATCCATTTGCAATTACCCCCTATGAACTTTGAAATTAGACAAAAGAATGACTAAACTTTATGAAACTAACAAAAATACCCCTATATTAACTCAATGTTATTTATTTAACATAATCTTTTTTAAAATAACACGTGGTAGTTTTTCATTTGTCCAAATATTAAAAGATAAATAAAAAAAGTTAATTGAAAAGTTAATAAATTAAAAATTAAGAAATATTAACTTTGAATTTATTTCCTAATTAACTTTCCTAGCAATTCATATTTTATAATTCCTAATTTATTAATTTTTCAATTAATTTTTTTATTTATCTTTTAATATTTTGACCAATAAAAAGTTGTCATGTGTCATTTTAAAAAAGATTATGTTAAATAAATAACATTTAGTTAACAAAGAGGGTGTTTTTGTGAGTTTCATAAAGTTTAGTCCATTTTTTGTCTAATTTCAAAGTTCATGCGGGGTAATTGCAAATAGATCAAATATAGTTCAATGAATGTTTTTACTATTTACCCAATTTTTTATATACATGATGATTAATATTAGTACTCACATTATTATTTTGCAAGCTCGCTATACATGATCAAATGACCAAAGGCCCTTCATTTACAATGCGTGGGATCGAGGCCATTTCTAGACAAAGGTACAACTACTAGCCGGGGCAGGCCCAGACACAGGTGATGACCCAAGCTGCAGCCACAACATAGCGGAGACTAGGGGATACGGCCCTCAGTGGATTACTCCGGATATCTGGGATCAGCTCGTGGCGATATGGTCGACGGAGCGATGGCGGGAGGTATCTAGGACTGCGGCTAGAAACCACATATCCAGGGGACGAGCGCGTCACACTGGCAACTCTATATCATCTGTAGTGCACGCGAGTCGTATGGTAAGTATTATACCTTAATTTCAATTATATATTATATTTGTTACTTTGTGTACTAATTAATGTATTTGTTTCATAAATGTAGATGACGGTGATGCTTGACGGGTCTTTCCAGCGACCCTCCCCGATGGAGGTGTTCGAGCAGACCCACCATCGAGAACATGGGCGGGGGAGTACATCGACACCCACGCTGCAGTCACCATGGTAAGTATATTTGTTTCAATTATGCATTATTTATTTATATAAGTTTTAGGAAAAATATGAAACAAAAACCAAACTCGTGTAGGAGACCTACACTCAGACGGTGACGCAACGCGGGGGCATCCCGTAGGACTTTGACGCAGGAGCATGGGTCGAGGCTGTAGGTGACTGGGACCACGATCACATCTATGGCTTTGCAGATAGTGGTCATGTGCGAGCCATGCTCGGGCAACTTGGGCATTGACCCCTTCGGCAGCCGTGAGCGACCCTGCACCTCCAGGACTAATGATCATAGCAAGAGGATAGCAACACTAGAGGAGACGATTGCACATCAGAGTCAGATATTGGCAGGGATCCATGCTATGTTACGCAACATCTCAGCTTATACAGGAGTTGGCATGCCTTTGACATCATATCCATCGTCATCGACCCTATCCACGCCAACGTACACTCAAGTACTCCAGACCTTGTCGTATGATCTCGACCTTCCTCCACCACCGCAGTAAGATTTTATTGTTTATAACTTGACTTGATTGACTTGTTACTTTGATATTGACTTGTTACTTGTTACTTGTTACTTGTTACTTAGACATTACCTTGGAGATGCTATGTTTTGATATTGATTCGTATCGTGTTGATACGATTATTTTGATTTCGTATAATTTTTATACGATTATGGATATCATTTATAAATATAATTATTTTGATATATATATATATATTTGTGTATGGATGTCTGTATGTATATCTAGATGCGGGTGTGTGTATGGTGGGTATGTGAGTTATGTATCATGATTTATATAAATGTATCAATGAAAATTTCTAATTTTGAAATTTTCCAATTACAGGTTAACATCGTCAGCAACGGCTTTTCCACGATCATCTTGAAAGTCGTTGCTGAAAGCGTATCGTATTTCTTGGGCTGCAACCTCAAAGTCGTTGTTGATGACCTACAACAACGGCTTAGCAACGGCTTTACCACGGCTTTGAGGTCATTGTTGATGTCAATATCCGCGACAATCGAGGGGCCATTGCGGAACCATTGCTGATAAAAAAATGTCTACAACATGAGCACGACGTTGCTAAGCCATTAATGATAATGATATCAACAACAGATGCGACCCGTTGCGAAACCGTTGCTGATAATGTTATTAGCAACGACTGAAACGGCCGTTGTTGATTCGTTACTAAGTTATTAGCGATGCGCTCTTCTGCCATGGCAGCATTGCAACGGGCACGGCCGTTGCTCGCCGTTGCTGATGGTCTTCAGCAATGGCTTAGCAACATATCCCAAATTTTGGCCTTTGTAATAAATCTATCCCAACCTTTAATATTTCTCCATAACTTATCTCAAATTTTAGAGTTGACAACAATTGTCTCATTTGAAATTTAACTTGAAATTTAGATTACATTACAATTACTATCAATCCAAAAGTTTGAATTGTTGGTCTAAGGTTTTCAACATTGGTCTTAATCTCGATTTTGATGATAACAAACATGGAACTAATGATTTCATGGAGAATTATTTTCAAGTTCCAAGTCGGTTAGCACTCGACGTCATATTTTTAAGTAAAAATTAGTTGATGACATATTTTTAAGAATTTTTTAAAAACCGTTAACCTTGTCATATTTGACCCATGAGATTATAAAATTTTAGATTTTCAAAAAAAATTGTACTAGACCCCAAAAGTTAGATTTTAATTCTTAAGGATTTTAATTTTCTAGATATTTTTATTGAATTCAAATGGGGGTAATCCTTATATAACATTTATGTTTTAAAGTTTGGTTAATTAATGAATATATCCTGACTTTTATCGAAATTCTCAAATATATCCTCACTTTTCATTTGTTTCAAATGGAGGCTCCAATTTTCAGTTTTTTTCAATTATATCATACCGTCAATTTGAAGTTAATTTTTCCGTCTACGAGCTGACTTGGCAAAGTTGACTTGTATTTTTGATCTATTTAATGTCCAATCAGCAAAAACATTAATTAAAAATTAATTAATTAATGAGCTACACCCTAACTCCTTTTATAACCTTGCGCACCTCCCTTGCCACACCACTGCCGCCGCACCGCTGTCGTCGCCGTCAGCTCTTCCTTGCCACTATTTTCTCCGTACCAACATCGACCGCGTCAAGTTGTTCGATGCCGAGTCAACTACTGTACAGGCATTCGCCAACACCGATCTCGCCATCAACATCATTGTCCTGAACAAGCCATCGCCAATATTCTTACCGAACTCTGCTTCGCCTCCAGGTGGGTGCATGCCAACATCTCCCCCAATGTCGCCGACGTCAACCATCTTGCTCGCAGGAAGCTCATTTACATCGTGTTCCCGTCATGTAGAACCTGCACACTGCCTGCAGCACCGCATCAAGATTGCTACACCGCAGTCACTCGTCGTGTTCGTGGCCTCCGAGCCACCGTCAGCCGGAAAGCTCAAGGAGGGCTACGACACCAAGGTGATGAAGACGTTGTTGAGCTTCCTGCGAGCCACCGAGTCGCACATCATTCGTGGAGAACACAGTGCAAAAACATAAAGATGTAGGAATATATAAGTTGAGGGCGGTGTGCAGGTTCTGCGCATGCAGCTTCCTGTGAGCAAGATGCAGGCGATGTTGACATCGTCGATGTGGGGGGAGATGTTGGCGCCCCCCCCACCAGCGGGCGAAGCGGAGGTAGGTAAGGTTGGCGATGAGGTTGTTCGTGATGGTGATGTCAACAGCGAGATCGGTGTTGGCGAAGTCTCGTACAACAGCCGACTAGGCATCGAACAACTTGACGCGGTCGATGTTGGTCCGGAGAAAACAACAGCAAGGAAGAGCTGCCGACGACGGTGGTGCGGCGAGGGAGGTGCTCGGGGTTATAAAAGGAGTTAGGGTGAAACTTATTAATTATTATTTTTTTGCTGACTGGATAATATATAGATAAAAAATGCAAGTCAACATTGCCAAGTCAGCTCGTAGACGAAAAAGCTAACTCCGGATTGACGGTATGATATAATTGAAAGAAATTGAAAATTAAAGCCCCCATTTGAAACAAATGAAAAGTGTGGATAGATTTGAGAATTTCAGTAAAAGTCAGGATATATTCATTAGTTAACCCTTTAAAGTTAAGAAATATTATATATGAAGACTTAGCAAAGACGAAACCCAGAAACGAACAACAAGTAGAAAACTCAGCCAAAACCAGGCTATTTTCTAGATTCCAGCCGATGGGCGATCAACCGGCCATCGACCGGCAGAGCTCAAAACAGCCAGTGAGCTTCGGTCGGTGGCCAGTCGCTCGGGCGGTCAACCAGCCATCGACCGGGTGGCTCCAACTGGCAGAAAAATGCCTGTTGGGATGGCATGTGTTGTCTTCTCTCTTCATGGTTTATAAATACAAAGTCATGAGAGCCTTCTATGAATTTCCAACACTTCCTTGAGTCATCTTTGATCATTCCTAAGCTTTCATTGAGACACGTTTGATCAAACCCTAGCCTTGAACCTTCATTCTTGATCTTGTCTTTGAATCCTTAAAGATCTACCTTATCAAGGCATCAAGAGAAGCTAGGTGATTCTTGTTGGAGCTAAGTCTTATTGTTTTTTTTATTGCTCCAATTGTTATTGTATTTCGTTGTTTATTTTCATTTTATATCAAGTGTGTAAACGTACCTAGGTTGCTAGGTTTGATTGAGTTGGGTGGTAGCCTTTGTATTTGAGGCTTAAATCCACATGTGTACTTAATTTTCTAGGATTAGTGATTGTTGTCCCTTAAGGTTGAGGTGGAAGAGTGCTCTCGGTATTAAGGCGGAGACTTCCGGTGTGGAAGTACCTTAGGTTGAGAGCGGAGACTCTTCGAGTAAAAGGTCCTCATTGTAAGGGAAATGATATAATCTAGTAAAGCTAAGTTTGAAAATCCTAAGCGGTGTGCTTAGGTAGTGGAGTAGGCATTGGGGTCGAACCACTATAAATCTCATTGAGTTAACATTGATACTTTGTGTGTTGAATTGCTTCGTATTTATTACTTCCGCTTGCTATTAATATCATGTTTAGCCTAACTAATCAAGAAACGATTAAAATCGGAATTAGGTAAAAGTTTTAGTTAATACACTATTCATACCTCCTCTAGTATAGATCATTTCATCAATATTTGATATCAGAGCGGGTCCGTAGCTTGAGATTTCACCATCTCTCCTACACTTTGTTTTGATCCGAAAATGGCACTAGAGTCAGTTGTTTCCACACCTCCTAGGTTCGATGAATTGAGCTTTGATCTTTGGAAGTCTAGGATGTACACCTACTTAAAGACTAGAGATTTTGATGTTTATAACATGTTAAAACAAGAATACATTGAACCTAAGGTTGATATTCATGATTGGAGTGAACTTGACAAGAAAATATTTCAATCTAATGGAGATGCTATATATTGCATATTTTGTACCTTACCTAATAGCATCCTTAAAAAAATCATGCATTGTTCTTCGGCTTTTGATTTATGGGCTTGTTTAAACATCTTATATGATTATGTCAAAATCGAGGAGTTAACTACTTTTCATGAATGTGGTGATGACAATGGTCATCCCTCCAATGCTAACTTGATTTTTAAAGCCTATAGTATTTCTAGTCAAATAGATCATTCAAAGAGCTGAAAGAGAAAGATCATTTGTCATTTGTGCAAAGAGAAGGGGCATATCAAGAAGAATTATCCATTATTAAAAAACAAGGCAAGGAAGAGGTCAAGTGCTTCTACATCATCCTTCGATTTCCTCGAAGCATTCTCTCATCATGACAATAAAGCTACTTCTCAATTGTGTCTCATGGGATTAAAAAATGAGGTAAATCCTTCCACCTCTTGCCATAATGAAAATTTTATTGATGATGATAATCATAGCTCCTCTAGTTTATTTAATATGTCATATGAGGAACTAGTTGAGGAATGTCAAAAAATGTATGCCTTGCTTATGAATAAGAACAAGGAAAATAGAAAACTAAAGAAGGAAAATTTAAGGCTTAGTTCTCATGTGCATGAACTAGAAAATGAAAAATTGAATACAAGTACACTTGTCTTGCCATGATGATTTTAAGCTTGAAATTGAGAATTTAAAAAGTGTGGTAAAAGATTTGAGAAATGAAAATGAAGATTTGAAATCAAAAATAAAAATTATGAGTAATGATTTGAAAAATGATTTCGAACTTAAGAATGAAAATTTGAGAGTTAAGAATTGCATGTTAAAATCTCAATTATATGCATTGCATAAATCTATGAATGAGTTGAAAAATGAGATGTTGATTTTAAGTAGAAAAGTTAATACTTTATCTTTTTAGAATTCTAGAAATCAACATATCTCATTTAGGAAATCTCAAAACAAGAATGCTTCCTTTAAGAATGCTCATGCTCATCATAGTTCATATGTTAAGCATTCTAATGTTAGATCTCATGTCCATAGCAAAAATGAAAAGAAATTTAATGGACATTGCTTTTATTGTGGTATTTTTGGTCACTCTATCCATGATTGAGCATTGAAGATAAATTCAAGTGTTGTTATGACACTTTGGATTCCTAAGCCAACTCACCACTAAGGACCCAAAGCTATTTGGGTACCAAAAGTTTCTTGTTATTTTGTAGGGCGGGGGGGGGGGGCTATCACACAAGAATGAATGGGAAATGGAACATTGAAGTTGACCTTGTATTCAAATGAAAAATTTCTATGAGGTTGCAACTTCAAATCATCATGATGTCATATGTATGGAAATTGGCATCTAGGTATACTTCGTATCATCTCCTTACTTTGGTTGGCTTCATTTAAGTTGGAGTGTATGATACATGTTTAATTCAAGTTGTTTTCCCGCTCTTGATATGGTTTTATCAAATGATTTTTTATTTTTGATTTCCGATCTCATTAGAGACCTTTGTAGCCTATAAAGGGCTAATGTGATCTTGCGGTTCTAAATCGTAAGCTCATTGTGGCCTTTCGGTTTTCAACCAATATGAAGGATTGGAGATCAAATTTTCATCTTCATTACACTTGTGATCTCTTAAAATTTATTTTTAATATGATTTTATTTCATTTAAAACGGTAAATTTATATAAATTATTATGATCTATAATATTAAGTTATATTATATTTATATATAATTGCACAACACTCGGGTTTTTGACTAGTTTATTAAATAAGTTTGAACAAAGTTGAGTATGACTTCGGATTGCTCTGGAGTTGTTTTTAAGCGGCTTGACCCATTTATGGTTTACCTAATAACATACATGGTTATTTACTTATGGATTATTTGGTTGCTGGAGTAGATGATGAATAGTTATTTCTTTGATGGGTTAGTATAAGGAATGGACATGGAATAGAGACAAAATTACAACAACAAAAATATCCTTCCTAATAATATTAAATGTTATACAAATTTATAATTTATTACAATGATATTATATCACTTATCTTTCTAATGATATTATAAGTTATTCTAAAATGATAAAAATGGAGACAAAATAACAAAAACAATATATGATATCATAACTTGTTATAATTCATAATAACATAATATTGCTATGAATTTTTTTTAATTTTATAAAATAAAATATTAATTTAAAATATGAACCTCATCCATCGAAAATAGATGGGGAATAGGAATAGCTATTACTTATCTTTAAAACTCAACCAAACAAGGCAATGAAAATAGACGATGAATAATTATTTCTCCTAAACTATTTTGACAGTCAGTTAGGTCCGAGTTTAGAAGTTTCCAATGTAATTTTGGTTGAATTTGTTTATTTTAATTTTATAGATTTTCATATATTTATTTTTAAAAAGTATGAAAATTAGATGCTTATTATGATTGAGCTTAGGTTCAAGTTATGCCAAGAACTGATACAAACTATCCTTAATGAGTGGGTTATAGACTTCACAATTAAATTCGGAGTTTCCAATCATTAAAAATTAATTAGAACTTGAACATAAATTAAAAGTAAATAATATCTTGAATAAGAGCCAAATTGTTTCTTAAAATTTCTATATCGCGATTTGTCTATTGAAAGAAAGTTATATATATTGGTTAGTTGAAAAATATGTCCATTAATTTGTGTAGTTTAATATTTTTATAGGATTACATAATAATATTTGTAAAAACTATAAGATTCCAAATTATAGAAATTGATAAATCAAGAAGAAACCAAAATCACCCGCGCGTTAAATGCATCTTCACTCCAATAGAGTATCACAATTATGTAATAATGATTCCAAATCCAGTTAAATTAGGTTAATTGGTCAGAGGAGTTAAATTAAACCCTGTTTCGGCTCATTCTTTAGTTTTTTTTTTCTTTTTAATATATAATTTAATTCAACGCACAATTTTCTATTTTTTATCTTAAAATTATAACACTAGCCTTCTCCTTTGGGGGGCATATTTTATCATTGATAAAACAAGGTCTCAAACATCCTCGTATCTCCTGCTCAAAAGAAGTGTTACAAGAGAACATGCTCAACTCATGCACAACCACTAACAAAGATCAAGTTTCCACAATAAGAATCCATTGATGTACTCATTAAGAATAGGTTTGACAAATCAAAGCCTAGTTCGATTAACCCAAGCTGAAGAACAGAAACAAAAGGATCGATACAGATACTAATACAGACGAATTCAGTAAAAAAGAATAATTGAGGACAACCTCCTAAAAGGAGATGAATTAATGAAGAAGATAGGTAACAAGAAGGGCGGCAAGCATCAGCACATAAGCTATCCCTTGATCGACCGCCGTGCCGTCGCTGCTCATCGGCGATGGCGCCATTGCTTGTCCTCTCGCAAGCTGCAAAAGACTCGAGAACAACAAGAAGAAGAAGAAGCAGCAGCTACCCATCACGCGGTCAGAACTCATCTTTGGAGAAATTGCAAGAGCAGATAGATTATATCCTTTAATTGGAGAAGAGATCGCTTTGTAGGGGAGAAATATATAGCTGTGGAGAATTCTAGTCTTTGAAGTCATTTGCTGGCCGCCCGGCCTTCCATTTCCTTGCAGAGAGGGACAAGTGGAACATTCTATGGTCAAAGGTCAATGCAGACAAATGACTTTTAAATATGGGGCTGCTTAATTGAAGGATGAGGTCATACTGAACACGTTTTCGTTTCTAGATGACCGGAGGCAGATTCACGGAACTTTCTCCACGTGTTTTTAGTGGGCGTGGTTCCTCGGATTTGTGGATTTGAGTGATATATAGTGGCTGCCTCGTGGCTTCCGGGAAAGTTGAATGCAACTTCATTCTTTTGACCATAATGATAATATTTGTAGAAAAGAAAACAGGAAAGTAATGAGAAAACAAATCTGAAATGTTATTTAAACATCCCTATTGTGCTTAGCTTTTGAATCGGTCTGAAGCGCTCAAAACTTTCACAATCCGATTAAAAGAAAACGAATAGACCCAAGTCTGCTGTCAAAAGAATTCAGTTCTAGCAACGCAGATTTGAATGGTTGCGCACCAACTGAAGAATCAGAATCTAAGGGCAAACTACTACACGTTCCACCGGTCTCATTTTAATCAGCAACGAATTCAACAATTGTATCAGTAACAAATTGTAATAGCAAAAATATAAAAGGCTGGAGATTAATCATTTACAATAACTTGGTTGGTTTTTCCCTTCCATTCGATGCATGAAAATTCACCAGTATTTGAAGTTACATTCAACTGATCAACAGATACAACTAAACAATACATGAAAGCATTAGTGTGGATAAGATGGTTGAGTCGGAGGCACCGGTGCTTTGTAATCATATCCACTGTAACCAATTGAAGGCCCACCATAAGGAATTCCACTTCTTCTAGCACCAATGTCATCATGCACGTAATACTGTTGGGTTACTGTTGCTGGACTCTGGCTGCGAACTGCAGCATAGGATGCAGAAGCTGGCCCATCATATCCACCCTGACCTGGGAATCCGTAGGTGTGGCGAGCTTGTGGGATGTGAGATAGAGCAGGTGGATTCCGACTGTATGAAGCATAAGGAGTGTTGGTGGTCCTAGTCGCCTTCACAGGACGAGGAGTTGTCATAGTTCCATCTGTCATTCTTGGTCTCTTGGTCTGAGATTTCTTGGAAGTTACAGGCTTCTTCTTTTCTGCCTTGATTTTCTCCAATAGCGCAAGCCGTTTTTTCAGCCCATCCGTGCTGAACTTTGATTCAAGATTGCAAAATTCAACACACTTGATGATGGATTTAAGAGCACTGATCTCCAGATTGCCCGATTCTTGCTACAAGCACAGCACGAGTTTTCCCCTTAGCTGGTATAGTATTGATCTCTTCCATATGACTCATAAACATACTATTTGACTTCTATTATCAATGAGTAAATATAGTCTCAAGCAGCAATTTGGGGAACAAAATAACTTTAATTGCCTAACATACCTTAGCAGCACTTGAAGTATTGCCATCCTTTACTAAGGAATTGGCCTTTTTCCTAGAGGCTTGGAGATAAGACTTGAGGAGAGAATCAGGGGGAAAACGTTCACTCAAACCAGATTCATGAACAAAATAAACAGCTTCAATCTCCTTGCCACTCTTTACCAACTCATCAATGACATCTGCCAAAAAAGCACATGAAGCTTCTGATATTTTTATTTTACAATGAAGTGTGCTCCTTTTCAAACAATTTTGCAATTTCTTTAAAGTTACTACTGTGGTAGAGAAATATATTGATAAAGTACTAATGTCAACTTATAAAGGAGGCTTTTTTGTGTTTCTATATGAGAGTATCTACAAGACTATACATCAGCAACAGCACAAAGATGAAAAGGATAGATAAATGAGTACTCTCCATTCATGATAGTACCATTCTATTTTACCTTCCATCATTTGTGTTTCTCCACCTACCTAGAGATTTTCTATTCTTTTTACCTCTTTCAATTCTTCTGTTGTGAATAACTTGCTAGCATTTTTTCACCTTTTTTCAGACATACCCATTCAAACTTCAGAATACAAAGGTTTCTAAATTAGCCTACATGAAAAACATAGTTAGCATAGATGGCCTATACAAGGTTCTAATGTTTGTCTGGACACAGATTCCAATCTATGGATATGAGATACCGGATTCTAAGCTTATGTTGTAAACTGCATGCAACCAGCTTCCCAACTGCCAACGATTGCACCCTAACTAATGATAAGGAGTGAAGCCAAATCATATCAGCTACTAAAATCTGCATCATATTTGATGACTTGCAACAAAAACCAATGAAAAAGCACAAATTGGAATGTGTATATATATATGCATTTCAGCAAATAACAAAGCCATGTTCGAAAAAATACATTTCTGTTGAGCAAAAAGGTCTTTTTTATATCTTCATCTCATCTCCAGTGTACATTATAAGATATATATGGTCTGGTATGCATGTGGAACATTCTAAACTATCTTATACTAACATTGTATCACTAACAATATTGTATCATTTAACACTCCCTCAAGTTGGAGCATAGATGTCAATCATGTCTTGCTTGTCATACAAAAATTTGAAACGAGTGGAGTTGAGTGCCTTTGTGAAGCTGCAATTTGTTAGTATGATGAGTGACAATCTTCTTGGAGAGAACGGCATCTCAAATAAAGTAACAATCAATTACAATATTGTTTGGTCCTCATGAAATGAAATTCAGGATTATTGCAATGTTTGCAATATGAATGACTAAGTGGTTGTCACAATGCACCACCATGGGCTCATAAGAGGAAAAACCAAGTTCTCTGAGTAGGCTTTTGACCACATCAATTCACAAATCGTGTGAGCCATGACCCTATACTCAGATTCAGCGCTGGAGCGGGCTACTACATTCTGCTTTTTCCTCCTCTAAGTGACTAGATTTCCACCAACATAAGTGCAGTACCCTATGGTAGACCTTCTGTCACAAACTAACACTGCATGGTCAACATTAGAGTATCCCTCTATTCTTATGTGACCATTCTTTTAAACCACGGTCCTTTCCCAGGTGAGCTCTTGATGTACTATAGAATCTTCAGCAGTAAGACTTATTTAGTTGATGCAAGAATTGATTGACCAATCCCACAGCATAGACAATATATGGTCTAGAAGTCTGAAAACTTGCAAGATCTTCAAAGTCATAGTCTTCTTCAGGCTCATAAATGACAAGATATTCAATAGGAACTTTAGCCGGTTTGCATCCCAGCATGCCTACTTCATTAAGATCCATGGCATATTTTCCCACCAATCTTCCTCCTCGTCTCTAAATCATGCTCGTCTCTAGATCATGTATGAAATAATGTTAATTATGTTACATAGTAGTTATGACTCTTGGTGAGTTGGCTAATGGAGAGTATGTTGACAAGAAATTTTGGTAGGTAAAAGACCCTATCTAAGCTTAGGTTGCTTGGAGTGGTTATGGAGGCTACACCATATAGGCGAACATAAGATAGGCTAGATGTTGGATAAAATTTTGAGAAAAGACTCATATTACCTAACATATTATTGGAAACACCAGAGTCAATAATCTAGGGCATACTAAAGGAAACAATGGCTACAACCCCAGAGGTGGAGGTTGAAGAGGTCGAGAAGGATTGCAATAACTTTTCATACTCGGGTCTGGAAATGTTAAATGACTCATCCTACTAGTGGATTCACAATGCTAGAGGGAGCCTGAGTAGATGTCGTTGCCTTAGCCTGAGTTGGTCTTCCAAATTTTTGCCAACCCCTGTCGGAGGGATGATTGGAGCGTTGCAATGCTGACATGGTGGAAAAGAGTTCCTTCCTCTTCCACGGCCACCACGATTCCTGCCCCCGCAATCCCATAGGAGTAGGAGAGAGGGCAAGAGTCAGTTCAGTTACTCTAAGTACTTGTGCCATAGCACCACTGAGATCAGAGATAGTGTTGCCTGCCATGAGTTAAGACTTTACACTTTGAAGTAAGGATGGTATGATTGACAGAAATCATGCTACGAGAAATTCGTCTCGCTGCTTCTTTTGAACAAAAACATCAGCTGTGAAGGGATAATATTCGGTCAACTCATATGCCTTTCCCTTCAGTGTGGCGTAAAAGTCTTGAACTGAAACTCGTAGTTTTAGGTTGAAGATCTCTCAATTCAAGGTATAGATTCTTGAGATGTATTAGTCTTGGAAGTAAGTCTTCTTGAGTGCATCCCACATGTTGTTGGTCGTGTGATGAAAGACAACTATTGAGGCAATCTGCAATTCTAGACTATTGAGCATCCAAGAGAGGACCGCACAGTAGTTTGCCTCCCGTTCAACAAATTCTTCTATGTTCGCTACATCAGGTGGCTCAAAGTCAAGATGCTTAATCTTCCTCTGAGAGCCGCACAACAGACGAAAGGCCCTCGACCATAGAAGATAGTTTGCACCATAAAGTTTGATGGAGGTGCACAAAGAGGTTGTCTTCGGGTCGATCATTGAGTTCGAAATCGTCGACTTAACTCGACAAGGAGAGTGACGGCTGAAATATGAGGATAGCTCAAGCACGGAGAGATACCTCGATGAAGACACGGAAGAATCAAACGATGGAAAGGGCTGTTGATATACTTCTTAAGAGAAGAAGCATGAAAAACACCGAAGATGACACAAAATCAACCGCCGAGATGAGCCCTAAAAGGGCAGCACACTAGGAGAGGTTGAGCGAGAAGAGAATTCGCTACCTAAGGGCAGCAAGATGTTGTCGTTGCGAGATCCACTTGGAGAGAGGGAGTTAGGGTCATCGGAGCCAATAAAGAAGTTGTCGTCGGAGCCAAGACATTGACCGTTGGACCCAGGGATAGTCCCGAAAAGCCACTCCAAGGACGAATCTGCCCGTGGCTGGCGAACTCAAAGATCAACCCGCCTGGGGCTACGGGTGAAAACAGGCCAGGCCTGTATAGTAAATTATTGGCCCGGGCCTGGCCTGTGGCTTGTCATAGGCTTAAATTTTGGCCTGAGCTTGGCATGTACATCCTGTGGCCTGTTTATGAAGCTTGCTTCTAATATAAAACATGTTTATAAAACCTACTTCCAATATAAAACATGTTTATAATAATATTATATATTTATTATATATTTATATATACACCACCTTAACAGGCCTAGGCCGGCCTGTCATGCTCAATAGATTTTAAATTGAGCCTAGGCCTGGCCTGATAAGGAAAAGCATGGTCTTTTTTTAAAAATAGGTCAGGCCAGGCCACATGCCTCCAGGCCTATTTCCACCCCTACCTGGGGCCGGACTTCAAAAATCGGGCGAACTTCAAGGAGGAGTCCTCTTGTGGCTAGCGAACTCGAATATCAGTCCGCCTGGGTGCCGCCCGACTTCAAAAACCAATCTGCCTGGGGCCGGCGAACTTGAGGAAGCGAACATGGATTAGTCCGCCAGGCCGGTGAACTTGAGAGGGGAGAAAGAAGGGGTTAGCTCCACTGGCAGACAAAAAGAGTGTTAGTATTGTGCCATTTCTACATAATTAAAATCAGATTCCTTTCCTCATTTTGATTCCTTCCAAAATTGGGAGGAATAAGGTCATCAAGCTCCATAATGGAATTCAGGAAAACTTTTTGTTATTATTTTCAACAGGGGTACTTTAGACACTGGACACATCTTCGTTCCATTTTCTTTTGTAATTAATTCACATCAAACACACAAGAAGAATGAAAATTGTGAATCCTTATTCCTTTCCATAATCGATTATGGAGAATACCACATATTGTAAATTGAACGAAAAATTCTTTTATCTCCTCTATGCTTCCATTATATATCTCATTCCATTACTGCATACCAAACATGCCCTTGAATATAATCAATAATAAATGAACACATCCAAGTGGGCTATCAAGGGTCATGATGTAACATTTTTTTATTTTATAGTAAATGCAATTCATTAAACTTTAGGTTTTATTACATGCTCCCCCACCCTTTTTCCTCTTCTCACTTAATCTACTTTTGTTCCTTTTTTCCTCGAGTATGACCTTTTTAAACAATTCCTTCCCTTTCATATGCTATTTGATGAAAAATGTACTATTGCTTAAGTCATAAATCTAGCTCATTTCCTACAAGATTGCTCAATTTAACTATGGTAATCATAGTAAATGTCCTACAACATGCTTCTTAACAATCACAGTCAAAACAATATAAAGGGTAAAATATCTAAATGGTCCTTGATCTATATCCCCTATATCAATTGATCCTTGATCTATATCCCCTATATCAATAGGCATTATGATCAACTATTATTGCTTTTCTGACAATTAGCAAATGTTGACTGCTCCAAGAAGATACTAGATAAGCATTTTAATCAACATCCAAGTCACACTGGAATAATTCAAATAAGATTTAAAATAAACAAAAAACACAATCAACATATATTTACAGTCCAAGAAGGAATACTAGTTGATTGGGATGCTCATTCAACCTAAATCATCATAAAATTCTATTAATTATCGTTGGAAGGACTTAAATCACTTGATTAAAATAATCTGATAGTTTAAGGATAAAATTGGTTAAAAAGAACTTTAGGAACCCGATTAATAGAAGGGATATGGTTTGAAGACCATTTAGGTAATTTACTAAAAAAAGGTTACTTCAAAGTTGGACCCAAGAAAAACATAAAATACATTTACACTTTTTTTGGTCGGGGTTGTTGGAGGGGAGATAAGGGGAAGGGAAGGGACTTTAATAAAATTTTATGTTTGGTTGGAGGGGAGGAAAGAGGGAAGCAAAGTAACACAAATTACCTCTAAAAGTGGAAGGATTTAAAGGGGATGGGAGGTACCACTTAAACTTATATAACAATTAGATGATTTCTCCATGGAGAAAGTTTAAAAGACAGACGTTTTTAAACTCCTGCGCAATATCTATTTAACACTGAGTACAACGTATTGTCCATCAACACGCCTACCTCCAGGACCAACATGCTGCCGAATCAAATCCTCTCTCAGTGTTTCTCATAATTGCTTCTGCTCAAGGTTATCGAATCGCAATTCACAACGTGAATCGTGAGGCTAAATTTTGAATCGTGAATCGTAAATCGTATCGAATCGTAAGATTCAGAGACACGATGAAAAATTACTTTATATATGGTATATCATAAATAAAATGATATTTTAGACCAATAATTCACAAATTCAATAACACAAAGTTATTTCTTAAGTACTATCAATACATATATAAGTTAATAAAAAGTAAAACCTAAGTATCCCCTAGGCTAAAGTAATATCTTGTAGTGCTTCAAAGTAATATCTTCTTCCGGTTTTTTTTTTAAAGTCATTGATGATGGTTGATGAAGCCAAAGTAAAAACTAAGGTGTTGTTTGGTTAGCGAAAATTATTTTCTGGTTTGGTTTCAGTGAAATTGAAAACTTGGTTTCGAAAACTTGGTTTTGGTTTCTAGTTTTCTGCAAACGTGTTTGGTTAACGAAAACAACATCAGTTTTAGTTAGTTGAAACCAGTGAATATTTATTTGGTTATAAAAAATAATATTAATTTTCCTTGAACATTTTTAGTAGTAATTAAATGTTTAGTTAGTTTACAAAATTAAATATTTGTTAATATGGTTACAAAATATTTATATGATTTAATTAATTAAGTTATTTGTAATTTAAGATTTTTTTGTTCAATTAGATATAAAAATTAATTAATAGTTATTATAAAATTTCAAAAAAAAAAGTCCAATGATCTAAAATTAGGTTTGATTAAATTATAAATAGACCAACTTTAAGAAAATTGAGTTATTTAAAATTTGGGTTTGAGTCAATTAGATATAAATTGGTTTAATTAATTTATAAATTTAAGATAAAAGTTTGAGTTGAAAATGATGATTCTTATTTTTATTTTTAAAAATTAGATATAGTTTGATTTATTTTCAAATTAATTAATTTTATAAAAAAAATATTTATAATTACAAAGTTGCCACTGCATTTCGATAATGAAACCGACAGTCTCGAAATCACAGAAAATAACATTCTGGTGTTTTTATTTTTGTTAAGAAAACTAGTTTCGTTTTTATTCTGGTTTCGATTCAGTTTCATGAAAATGCTGAACCAAACACGTTTTCGTAAGCAGTTTTGGTTTCAGTAAAACCGAAATCATGAAAACAGACTTGATTTCGCTAACCAAATAGGCCCTAAGTATCCCCTAGGCCAAATAATATCTTTCCAACTCCCCTACTTTAGTAGATTTTTTAAAAAAACACAAAACAAAAAAACCAAAAAGAGACCTGAACATCACTTCGGTCTCAACGCGTCAGAAAAAGACACGACGCTTGAACCCTCTCCCGCTGGGGGAGACAGTTCGTTGTTGGACGTCGACGCCACAGGAGAGGGAGAAGAGAAAAAGGGGAAGCAGAAAGAGCCATTGGCGTAGGCACGGTCAGAGAGGATCGTGATTCATGAAGAGAGGCGGCGGTGCACACTTGAACCCTAGTTTACTGTTGCTGCAATAAGAGTGGCGGCAGTGCGCGACAGCCGGAGAGGCGGCATCACGAAGAGAGCCCCGTAAGGTGTTCAGGAAATGTCTTTGTCTTGTGCTTACTCACTAAATCCGACCTTGCAACCCGCTGCACAGCCACGAGCAACACCTAAACTGAATCGCCATCTCCGCTGCGATTCACGATTTTGACTCGAATCGCACTATTCCGCCGATTCCAAACACGATTCATGCTATTTCCTGATTCAGAGCAGCGATTTGAATCGCCGACAGCATGAATCGCATCGGATCGCACGATTCACGATTTTGAATCGTGCGATTTGATAACACTGCTTCTGCTTATTCTACTTCTTCTCTTTAATTTTTCCTTATTAGTTTTCCTTTTGTTTGCTTTCATTTGTTTTTGTTGGAGCCAATGTGTTGAACAGTTTAATTGCTTCTTCTTTTTGTTTTTGCACAATTTCCAAGACTTTAATTTTTTTTTTAATCTTTCACGACTTTCTTATGGTGCTCTTTTATCCTACAACTGTTTAAACTTATTTGACGTCCTTAAAGAATACTGGAAGTGGTTGCATACAATGAAAATAATGTTTGTTGTTTATATGTTTCTGATTAAAGGGTATAATAGTAAAAAAGAACATACCTCCCATCCCCTTCCCTTGCCATTGTTAAAAACCAATCACAAAATAATCCCTTTTACCTCCCTTCCCTTCCCTCTTAGCTACCTCCCCTCCCTTCCTCGAACCAAACGTAGGGTTCGACAAAGTTGCATCTCCTCTTATCCTATGGTATATGAAGGTCGAAAACATTTCTTCATATTTTTTAATGAAATTTCAAATTAAAGGAGTTACTTTTTGTTTCTATTGTATCATGAACTATGCCTCCTATAAAAGTTATGCAAGGGCAAAACTATATACTTGACCCTCCCTAGACAATGCTTTGACGGGAATCTCATGCACTTATGTGTCTTAAATATGTTAACCTTTCTCACTTCTCTTCTAACAAATAAAAATATCTAGGTCTCATTTTATCAATTCGTTTTAAGTAATGTAGGCATCTGTTTTGTCTAGTTCCAAACAACTTCCCACCCATTATTCGTCAAAAAAGCATAAAAGCAGCATAACAAAACTAGATATGTTACAGATATAATTAGTCCAAGATTGCATCAAAAATTTAATCTGCAAAAGAAACTTCTCTAATTAGATAACTTGAGAAAACAAATCCAAGAATCAAGTGTCAATACCTGTCAATTGCTCTCTAAAACCTAGTGCAGTAGCAATTTTAGCCATTTCTTTTCTGGAAGCATGGTCCATAATCAACATCTTCAAGTACTCCTCTACAAACCGCGACCTCAGGCCAAATGCCGCAACCATCTGGAGGAATATTTGTGCCTCCGACCCACCCATCTCTCCTCGCCCTTCTTCCACCTCCCCCTTAGTGCCAAACTTCTCCCTCCACGACTCTGCCACCGCCATAGCTCTTTCTTTCATGCTCTCCGCAACTTCTGGAGCCTTCCTGCCCTCCGACTCCAGCAGCGAACGTAGCAGCATCCCCAGCGCCCAGTTCCGGTCGGCGCCGTCTTCAGAAGGGTGGCTAAGGAAATCTTCCGCCGCGTCGATTACCAACCGCGCGGGGTCAACAGACTGGGCCACGGCGTCAGTCATCTCTCTCCGGAGCGCCGCGAGGTCCTTGCGGCGGGATGCCACGAGGCGCCACAGCCCAGCGGAATCCATGCGGCGGGCGTACCAGCGGAGGAGGCCGCGGAGGTCGTTCGCGGCGGGAGGCCCGTGGGCGTCGGGCAGCTCGATCTCGGCGAGGACAGCATCGCGTCGCTCCCGGATGGCGTCTGCGGCGGCAGACTCGCGGTCGGGGAGGGAGGACTCGCGCTGGGAAATGGCGTCGAGAGACTGCTGGGTGTTCGATTCGAGGGACTGGAGGTCGGCGTCAAGAGATTGCGATCGGCCGGCGAGGGTTTGGTGGAGGGAGGAGAAGTGATCGGAAAGGGACTTCCAGAGGAGGGTGCAGTTGGCAAGGAGGGATTGTTGGGCTTCTAGGTTGTCGAGGTGCTTCAGGATTCGCTCGTTCGCGATGGCTTCAGCCGCCATGGGGAGAGAGAGAGAGAGAGAGAGAGAGAGAGAGAGAGAGAGAGAGAGAGAGAGAGAGACGACGCGCCGATGCAAGGAGAAGCTACTGGTTTCGGATATAGAGAAAAAGGCTGGGCTGAAGCGCAACAAAATCCCTAGCCCATGTAGTTGCCACTTAATTGGAAGTGGGAACAAAATTCCTATACAAAATAATTATAACTTTGTCGATTATTTTTGTAAAAATCGAAGCTTAATTCTCGTGTTTATGGTTTAGACGTATAAAAATTAAAATTTTATTTATGATCATTACATTATCCTTAATGAAAATTAATTTATTTTAATTAAATATGATGTACTTTAATATTTTTTCTTATAGGGGTTCAACTGTTGAGATATATGCTTTCGGAAGGCCCGAAGAAGAGCCGGAGTCGGACCATGCTGCACCGCATCCATTTCCAAAATAATAATTTTAAAAGTGGAATCGAATCCGGGTCTGTACCGTAGCTTGTATAAGCTTCGGTGATGAGCTTGTATAAGCTTACAAATACGTACTAATTAAATTTCAGATTATATGTTTAAGCATCTATAATTGAAAAAACTGCACCAGCCGGGAATCGAACCCGGGTCTGTACCGGTCGGTTAACCGAAATCGGTGGACTTTTTACCTCTCGGACCGAAACCGAAACCGAAAACCGATTTTTACAAAAAAAAAAACCGAAACCGAAAAAATCGGTTCGGTTAACCGGAAAAATCGGTTCGGTTTCGGACCGGTTTTCCGGTTAACCGGAAAACCGGTTTTTTTTTGCTCACCCCTAGATTTTCCACTTCCCATGGAGCTTTTTTCATACTGTTAAGCATCTTAACTGCATTCAAACAGTCAGAATACACTCAATCTATCATTTGCCCTTTCTTCCTTACATTATCAAGCTCATACCATATTGCCATCAACTCGGCTTTCAATACACAACTAGCTCTTGTCAGTCTTGCGCCAATGTATCTCCATTTTCCCTGGCTCATCACAACCAAAGATTGCTCCAGCTGAGGATCCATTTCTCCAGACAGCATCACAGAATAATAATGAACCTTCAAACCCTCTTGATTCCTTTTCAGATTCAGTATTTTTATCCCCTGAAATATAAGCTTTTTTATTCATTCTATTCCTATCAGCATACTCTTGAGCATCTCTCATGACTTTCAAATAAATTGAATTAAGTCCCTCTTTCAGTCTCTTGTGCTTTATCATACATCTATTCTTCCAAATAAGCCATAAGGATATGGCAATGACAGCAACCAATCTTTCCCTTGAGTTTCTTTCAAATATTTCCCCTTCTTTTAGCCACTCACCCTCTTTTCAACCTCTTCTATATTTGAAAACTACTTCTAATATTTCTTCCATCATCTCCCAGTAATTTTTTGCATATTCACATTCAAAGAATAAGAAATGAAAGCTATAATCTTCAAATCGCCACAGGTAAAACACTTTTCAGTTTTAGCTCCTGAAAACTTACTGAACAAACTCGAAGTAGGTAGTCTGTTCCTGAACAATTTCCAAATAAAGACTCTGACTCTTTCAGGAACTTTCAATTTCCAAATTTTCAACCATTCAAACTTATCATCTCTCTCTTCTATAGAGTTCTCTTTCAAAAAATAGTAAACTCTTCTGGTTGTAAGTTTACCATCTTTACTTAGTGCCCAAATCCATCTATCTTTCTCATCTTGTAGACTGATATTAATGTATTCAATTAAAAACCTCAACTCTTTCCCAAAACACATATTCAGAGCTTCAGCAGACCATTTTCCTTCAATTATCAGATCATTGACCAAATTAAACTTTTCTAACTCAGTTGGATTCATAAATGTAGGCCACTTTCCCAACGAAATTGTAGTTAACCAAGGATCTTCCCATATCCTGACTGTTCTTCCATCACCAATCTTCATCATTATACCATCTTTAAGGTCATTCATACAGTTAGCAATTGCTTTAGCATTCCAGGATAAGTCTTTTCCAACTGGTTTCATCCAAGAGTGCCATCTCCTACATTTGAAGTTCAAAATATTGCTCCATCTACTGTCCTCCTTATTCAAATTTGGCAAAACTCTTTTTGCCATTGCAGATTTTTTTGAGATGCACAAGTCTCTAATCCCCATGTCCTCATTCTTCTTACTATCAGTTACCTTTTCTCATTTAATCAAACTAGCAGCTTTTTCTCAGTTTTATTTCCCCCCAAAAAATTCATTTCGAGCTTAACAACTTCTTTAATAGCTTCATCTCTGACCCATGAGGTCATTAATGAGTGTATTGGTATTGAGCTTATAACTGAGTTTATCAACACGCCTTTTCCTGCTTGAGATAGCTGCTTAGCAGCCCAATTATCCATTTTTATTTTTGCCTTATTCACCAAGTCCATCTGGTACTTCTTCTCCAGTCTCTTAGGATCAACAAATGTTCTTAAGTACTTTATGGGATAGTTGCCTTCTTTGATGTTCATAGTCTGTGACACTATTCTTTTAGTTTCCAGCTTGCATTTCTCTGGAAATAAGATTTATGACTTCAACAAATTAACTTTTTGCCCTGTAAAATCACAATATCTTCTCAATACCTCTTTTAAATTTCTGCATGACTTCTTATTACTTTTGATAAAGAACATAATATCATCCGCAAAGAGGCAGTGACTCAATTTCTGATTCCCCAAGTTAAAGCAATCTATTTTGTTTTCATTTACCGCCTTGTTTAGCATCTTAGTTAGCAGCTGTTCAAGAATGATAAAGAGATAGGGGGATAAAGGATCCCCTGTCTTATTCCTTTATTACTTTCAAATGCTCTTGATTTGGTTCCATTCACTTTGCAATAGAATATGATCTCCCTTAAGCAACTTTCAACCCAATTTCTTGCTTTACTTGGAAATCCTATTTCCTCCATAATCATTAAAACAACATCCCAATTCACTCTATCGTAGGCATTCTCTAGATCCATTTTAATTATTATAATAGGACACTTAGTCTTAGACTTGTAGGTTGAGAACACAACTTCATTAAGAACCAGAACACTGTCATGTAAGCATCTTCCAGGCACAAAAGCACTCTCTTCAGCTCCTATAATTTTGTTTAATGTATTTCTGAACCTGTTTACCAAAACTTTTGCAAAGATCTTGTAGATTACATTGCAAAGAGCAATAGGTCTGAAGTCTCTTATATGCTTTGGCTTTTCTATCTTTGGAATCATCACAAGAACAGTCTCTTTCCAACTTCTGGGAATCTGACCAATTTCATATATTATATTCATCTCTTCTTTAATATTCTTCTTTACAATATCCTAGCAGTTTATATAAAATTTCAGGATAAACCCATCATTCCCTGGGCTCTTGCCTCTACCCAGGCTTTCTGCAGCTTTCCAAATTTCCTCTTCACTGAACCTTATCAATAATTTTCTTTTATCTGCTCCACTCAACTTTTTCCAGTTCAGATCTTCAACAACCTACTTGCATGTGTTACTGCTGTCAGTCTTTTTCCAAAGCTTTTCATACCAGTTTGCAAAGGCATTGGTCATTTCTGAATTATCCACTATTGTTCCATCATTCTCCTCTATATAGACTACCTTGCTCTTCTTTCTTTTAACTTTTACCATGTTATGAAAATATCTTGTATTTTTTTCTCCTTCCTCAACCCATTTACATCTTGCTTTAGACCACCACTTAAGGTGTATTTGTTTTGCAAGAGCTCCAGACCTCCTTGTTAATATATCCATTTCCAAAATTTCATTCTCAGTCAATCATCCTTCTGAGTCTCTTTTCTCCAATTCTGCTAGTTTTCTCAAAGAATCTTTAAGGTTCCTTTCCAAGCTGCCAATCTTTTCTCTATTCCATTGAGTGAGTGTTTCAACAACTCTCTTTTGTTTTTCCATTACATTTTCCTTTTTTTTCCTTCAGCTTCAGTTCAACTCTTCTTAACAATTTATGAGAACTCCTCATTTTCAAACCAGAAATGCTCAACAATAAAGTCTTTGTTTGTGTTTTTCTTTCTTCTTTCTTTCTCACCTAATTAGAAGTGGCTTGTGGTCTGAATCAACTTTTTGCAGATGTTTTACATTTATATCCATATCCTCATTCAAACATCTATCATTGAAGAGCACTCTGTCAAGTCTTGCTTGCACTCAGGCTTTCCCTTTCCTGTTGTTGCTCTAGGTATGTCTAGGTCCGGTGAAGTATGCTTCTAATAACCCTGCATCTTCAATAAAACTGTTAAAATCATTGATTGCTTTTGTATAGACAAACTTTCTTCCCCCAAATTTTTCTCTCTCATTTCTGATACAGTTCATGTCTCCTACAATTATCCATAGCAGTTGAAAGGTGTCTACTTCTCCTAGTAGCTTCTAAAGCTTATTTCTTCTCCTCTAGTCATTATTTGCATAAACCCCAGTAATTAATACTTGATTGCCATTATCTGTCATTATCAAATTACTGATACTTTGGTCATCTTTATACACATTTATCACCTTGAAAATATTAATCCTCCATAAAAATACTATCCCCCTAGATCTGCCCACACTAGGCACAAATTCCCCTCCCCAGTTTCTTTTATACTTTGATAGGAACATCATAGCCTCCTCCGGAACCATATGCGATTCTTGTAAAATAATCATATCCACTCTATATTGTTTAACCCATAAATAGGCAATTGCTTCTCTTTTCATAGCTCCTCTTATGTTCCATGACAATATTATCATTGTGTATTCCTGGTAATGTTTTCCTCCATGACATCCACTTGTTCAGGGTCTCCTTCATCCTTTAACATACTGTCTTCCTTTGAATATTTCTTCTTCTTTGCTATGATATTTTTATATTCTATAGGAATATCTATCAAAAACTTATCTTTCTCACATCCTTTCCTGCTCTTCACCTCATCCTTTTTCCTTTCTCTTAACATTTCAGGATTCGGACCAGCCTCTAGGAAATCTTCTTTAGCATGCTCATTTTCTAAAAATTTTCTGAATGACTCTGAGAGCTTTTCAGACAGTACATTTAATTCATCATTTTCTTTATTTTTTGTTTTCTCCATTGCATCCTCTTTTTCTTTGATAATTGTAGCCATGAATCTAAATTCTCCATCAGCACTTTTCTTCTCTTTTGCAATCCACTGTCTTTCTTGCTTATTGTTTGCTGCCTTACCTCTTTTCAGCATTTGTTGAAATTTTGCTTGTTCCTCCTCTCCACTTTTCAAATCACACTAAATTTGCTTCTCCTTCAAGGAATACTACATCAACTCACAACAAGCTATACACCCCAGCAAAATGGGGTGGCTGAAAGAAAGAATAGAGTTCTCATTGAGATGACTAGATGTTTACTAAGAGAAAGTAACTTGCCAAAACAACTATGGGCTGAGGCAGTCAATACATTAGTATACTAGTAAACAGAAGTCCAACAAAAGTAGTGACTGATCAAACTCCTTATGAAGCTTGGTACAAAAGAAAACCAGACCTAAGTAATATCAGAATATTTGGTTGCAGGGCTTACTGTCATATACCAAAGCAGATTAGGAGGAAACTTGATGATAAAATCAAGAAGACTATACTAGTTGGATATAGTGCTGAAACAAAGGGGTATAGATTGTTTGATCCTGAAAAGAAAGAACTGATAGTTAACGGGGATGTAAAATTTGATGAGAAAGAACTTGGTATTGTTTGCTCATCAGATGAAGCTAACAAGAGAACCAATGTTATTCACATTGATCAGAAATCAGATACAGAGGTTCAAGAAGCAGATGAGCAGGAAGAGGAATCAATTGAAGAAAACAATAAGGATATCAATACTGAATTAGAAGAGGAGGAAAGTGGAACAAGTGAAGATGAATCACTTACACCTCCAAGGGGCTTCATAGACTTGACTGAATTATATAGCAGATGTGAGAGGTGTAATCTTACTGAACTGATTGAACCAACCTCATTTGAAGAGGCTGCAAGAAGTTCTGAATGACTGAATGCTATGAAAGAAGAGATGGACTCTATAACAAAACATGACACGTGGAGTTTGACAAAATTACCTAAAGGAAAGACTCCTATAGGTCTAAAATGGATTTACAAGATCAAAAGGAAGGCTGATGGAGAAATCAACAAGCTTAAAGCTCGACTAGTAGCTCAAGGATATATGCAATCAGTTGGTACAGATTGCTTTGAGACATTTGCTCCAGTAGCACGTTTTGACACTACTAGAATCTTACTATCAGCAGCTGCTATATATGAATGGAAAATATATCAACTTGATGTGAAATCAACATTTTTGAATGGTGATTTGAAGGAAGATGTATATGTGAGGCAGCCGAAGGGATTTGAAATGAAGGGAAAAGAAAATCTGGTATACAAACTTAGAAAAGCATTGTATGGTCTCAAACAAGCTCCAAGGAGCTGGTATGAAAAGATAGACAATTTCTTCGTAACTGAGAAGTTTTTGAGAAGCAAAAATGAATACACTTTATATGTAAAGAGAAGTATGAATCATATACTGATAGTACTACTTTATGTAGATGATCTTCTCTATTGCATCAATGATGAAAGAATGAAAGATGAATTCAAAAACAGAATGTTTGAATGTTTTGAAATGACTGATTTGGGAATGATGAAATACTTCCTTGGGTTAGAAATAATTAAGGAAGAAGAAGGAATATGGGTCTCACAGAAGAAGTACATTTCAGATTTGCTGAATAAATTTGGTATGAGCTTATGTCATCCAGTTTCCACCCCAATGGTAACTGGAACAAAATTGAATTGTTGTACTGATGAAATCAATGCTAATGCTCATATGTATAGAAGCTTGATTGGAAGTCTACTCTATTCAACACACACCAGGCCTGATATTCTATTCAGTGTGAGTATGCTGTCAAGGTATATGAATGAGCCGAAGTTAACTCACATGAAAGCTGCAAAAAGAATTCTGAGAGATTTGAAGGGAACTGAAAACTTTGGCATGCATTACATGAAAGCATCTGAGTTAGTGTTAACTGGTTACTCAGACAGTGATTGGGCAGGCTCATATGAAGACAGGAGGAGCACTTCATGATATATATTCAAAATAGGAACAAGTTCTGTTTGTTGGGGATCAAGAAACAAAACTCTACTGCTTTGTCTTCAGCAGAAGCTGAGTACATATCAGCAACTACTGCAAGCTGTCAGGCAATATGGATGAGATGTATACTTGCAGATTTTGGAATTGAAGTCAAGCAAGCAACAAATATATACTGTGACAACATCTCTACCATAGCAATGGCACACAATCCAGAATTGCATGGTAGAACAAAACACACAGGGCATATTTGGTATCCTATATAAGTCTCCTGTATAGTATTAGGATAATACTATACAGTATTTGGGAAGGGTATTAACTAATTTATGCACTAAAAATAGTACCACATAAGTTGCCATAAGGTGTATTACTCTTCATTAGCTTGCACTAGAACTTTCAATATTTTGGATACTCATTTTACCTCTGGCCAAAAATTAAAAAATATTTTAAAAAATAATTTTAATTTATGAAATATTTCTAACGATAAAATATATTATATAATTTTTTATATTATATTATATTATAATAATATATTACATATAATATAATATTATAGTGTATATTATTATATATTATATTATATTATATTATATTATATTACATTATATAATATATATATATAATATAATATATATTACATTATATTATATTATATTATATTATATTATATTATATTATATTATATTATATTATATTATACAGATTAGCCAATACATACTAGTACTATACAAGTTAGTCAATACAGACTAATATTATACATGCTAATACTATACGGTGTACACTACAAGAAAATTTAGATTTATCGACCACAATTTCCGACGAGAAGATGTTGTCAAAAATTTTCGTTATATTCCCGACGACCCATAGCGTCGGAAAGAGTTACCGACAAAACTTTTCGACCAAAATGTGTCGAAAAATTATTATATTATTATCGATGAATTTTCGTCGAAAATTTGGTCGAAAATAATTTTCGACATATTTTGTACTCGCAAGTTCGTCGAAAATATTAATGACATAATTTTATACTGAACTTATCGACCAAAATTTTCGACGAAAATCTTTCGTCGAAAATTTTCGTTAAAGTTCCGACAACTTTCGGCATCAAAAAGAATTACCGACGAGAAATATTGGATTTATCGACCACAACTTTCGACGAGAAGATGTTGTCGAAAATTTTCGTTAGATTTCCGACACGTCTTTGCGTCGGAAAGAGTTACCGACAAAAATTTTCGACCAAAAAGAGCGTGTGCGGCCACCCAAGCAGGAGGCGGGAGATTTCCCGCCTCATGCTCTCTTTTTTAAGAATATTTTTTATATTTAATTATATATTTTTCTTCCCTTCTTCTTCACTTCTACTTCTTCTCGCTGAGGTGCTTCTCTCCACTGTTGGTGGAATGTTTCCATCCGTCAGTCGTGGATCGTGCTGCTCCTCTGCGCCGTCTTCCTCCTCCCCACGCCGATCTTGCTCCTCACGAGGTAGCCGGAGGACGTGGCGAAGCAAGCCGGCGAGGTGTCAGGCCATGTGGTTCATCCCCCTGCACTTCTCCGGCCTTCACCTTTGTCTTCCCGCTGCAGCGCTTCCTACAGTGCCAGCTCAACAACTCGGTGATCGATCCTCTACGTCTCGGCCACCGTTCTCGTCGTCCACGCCCTCGTCACCTGCAGTTCAAGAACTCAAGAACTCAAAAACTCGTCTTCCCGCTAGCGACAACGCCTGCGAAGGCGAGGGAGGCACAAATGCGATAGGCATGGAGGGAGGAGCGTTGAGCTGCTGCTTTCAGCCCGATTTATTAGCTTTTTTTTAAAAAAACAAAATCTTAGAATTTTCGACGACATTCCAACGACATGTCGTCGGTAATTACCGACCACAATTTTCGACGACACTTGTAGTCAGAAATTACCTAGAGCAACCGACAAAACTTTTGTCGGTAGTTACCGAGGAACTATCGATAACTTTTCGATTAAAACCTTGGTCGATAATTATCGACTATATTTTTTGTCGATAAGCTATTGGTACTCGTTTCGACCAAGGTTTTACCGACGCAAATATTAGCCTCGGTAACCAGTCGAAATTTGGTCGGTAAATCAATATTTTCGACCAACTTTCGACTACAATGGTCGTCGAAAATCATCATATTTCTTGTAGTGGTACCAAACGAGCCCATAGAAATCAAGCATCACTTTATTAGAGATCAGATACAAAATGGGCTCATCAATTTGATATCCTGTAGAACTGAAGACCAACATGCAGATATCTTCACCAAAACTCTGCCATTAGACAAATTCATATATTTTCGAGACATAATTGAAGTGAAACAGATTTCCCATTAAGGGGGAGTGTTCAGAGTTAATGTGTAATCTGTAGCATACAACTTGTAATTGCATAGTTAGTTTACAATAACTTTTGCATTGGATTAAGTACAATAGCTTGTACTTAGCTGAACTATAAATAAGACACTTGTAAACCATTTTTGTTATCTTCGGTACTTTGGAATTTGAATATGTGATCAGCTTTCTTTGTCATCTTGACTCAATCGTGTACGTGTCTTCTCTGTTATTAATTTGTATTCTGATCTATACTAGTTGAAAGTATTCTGTATAAATTTGCTTCTGTGTGAGTGTATTTCCATTTGAGTTCTGAGATCAAGTAAGGTCTCTTCGCCTCTTCGTTTTATATCAGTCTTCCGGTGAACACTACTGGCCTTATACGAGTCTCTTCCATTGGGGACGGTTGGTCCAAACTCTGCTCGAGCCAAAATCCGAACACCAATCGATCAGAGTTGTTGGGTTGCACACTGTGGAGTCTTTGGCGTTGCAGAAATGATGGAGTATTCATATCCTCTTCTCGTTCCATCGAAGACTCGGTTAAACTTGTGTTTGACACGTGGCACAAATCAACGCTTGCAGTCTTATAACATTTTCCTCTGTCCTTCCACTTGGAAGTGATATTAATGCTACTCCCGTAGCATTCTATGTTTGATGTTACCACTTCCTTAAAAGGCATGTGCACGCTAACAAACCCAGCAAATTTGCCCAGTAGTTAGACAAGACCGAACATGCTCTCCACTGTCCACACCGCGTTCCCTTTGAACCACCAAAAACCCTATTCCGCTCACCTCTGTAGTCTTTCTAGTAGAGGAATTATTGCAAACACCTCGTTGCTTTTAACTCCCACCCGACCCCGCAGCTCCCCTTCACTTTGCGCCGCTCTTCCGACCGACGCCTCCTCGGCGGCGGCGGCAACTGTAAGAGAGGAGTCGGAGGAAGGAGCTGCGCTGCCGTCCCTCTTGCGGCAGGGACCGCTGCCGAAGCATGTGGCAATCATAATGGACGGGAGCTCAAGGTGGGCGAGGGCCAGGGGGATGCCGTCGTCGTTCGGGCACGAGGCCGGCCACCGCGCCCTCAAGAAGATCGTGGAACTCTCCGGCCGGTGGGGGGTTCGTGCGCTCACCGTTTACGCCTTCTCCTCCGAGAACTGGACCCGTCCCGAGGTTGGGTCGAGGTTTGCAATTCTGTCTTTTGGGTCTTTCGATGTCTTGTTTTTGTTTCTTGGCTAACTGGTGGCTCGTGCATTTCGTCAAACAGGCGGAGGTCGATTTCCTAATGATGCTGTTCGAGAGTGTGCTCAAGGGGAGCCTTGGAGATTTCATGAAGTACTTTGATATTTCCAAATTAGTGCTTTATTAAGTCTAATTCAAAGAAAGTTCATTCATGCTAGTTAAGAGCGCATGAGATGATGATAAGATTTTAATTCAAATTAATACGCACTAGCTTCTTCCTACTTAGTCACGAGGATAATATTTTCTATTAGAATCTAGTTATTCAAGTTGTTTAAGCTCCGATCTAATGGCTAGTTGTAAGCAGTATCTAAGAGAACTCTGATGGTATCTGTAAAATTAGGGGAGAAAAGAATTAGATTGGTAGTCCCCTTCTACCATAATATATAATACTTGTCTTTTTACATTCTAGTCCAGAGATACAATGACATTTACAATATGGCCCTTCAATACTCCCCCTCAAGTTGGAGCAAATATATCATGCATGCCTAACTTGCTACATATGTAGATCACTCTTGGACCTCTTATCGACTTAGTTAACACATCAACTAATTGGTTATTGGAACTCATAAATGATAAGACTACTTCCTTGGATTGTACTTTTTCCCTTATGAAATGATAATCAATTTCTATGTGTTTTGTCCTCTCATGAAATATTGAATTAGAGGCAATATGCATAGCTGCCTGATTATCGCAGAGTAATTTCATTGGTTCTACTTGAGTGATACCAAGTTCTCCCATCAATTGTTTGAGCCATATCAATTCACATGTTGCAAGGGCCATAGCCCTATATTCTGCCTCTGCACTGGACCTAGCTACAACGGTCTGCTTCTTGCTTTTCCATGAAATTAAATTACCACCAAGCATTACACAATATCCAGAAGTTGATCGGCGATCACTAGGTTAGCCAGCCCAATTAGCATCACAATAACCTGTCACCTGTAGGTGCCCTCGATCACTATATAAGAGTCCTTTTCCTGGTGCAGCCTTGAGATAACGAAGAATCCTTAATGTAGCTTCTCAGTGACTCTCACGAGGTGAATCAAGGAATTGACTAACTACACTTACAACAAAAGATATATCAGGCCTCGTAATTGTAAGATAGTTTAGCTTGCCCACCAATCTACAATATGGACTTGGA
Organism: Canna indica; assembly: GCA_034359265.1. NCBI lineage: Eukaryota > Viridiplantae > Streptophyta > Magnoliopsida > Zingiberales > Cannaceae > Canna > Canna indica. The sequence goes on along the minus strand of CP136890.1, from coordinate 70,882,591 downwards.
TCAGCTAAGAGCTCTACTTGTTCTGATAGCAACTTTGTATTTGGATCCATGGGAGTGTCCACAGGTCGTGCACCCAACATGCCTGCCTCTTGTAGCATGTCAACCACATACTTCCTCTGAGAGATATAAATAGCTTTCCCTGACCGAGCTACTTCAATGCCAAGAAAATATTTCAAATCACCCAAATTTTTAGTTTGAAACTGCTGATGTAAATGAGTTTTCAACCTTTGTATCTCTTCTGTATCATTTCCAGTAATAATGATATTGTCTACATAGACAATTAGAATCACTTGTTTCCCAGTAGAAGAAGTGCGAAAGAAGACTGAGTGATCTGAAGTACTCCTGATCATACCAAATTTGGTAATAGCAGAACTAAACTTGCCAAACCAAGCACGTGAGGATTGTTTCAAATCATAAAGGGACTTCTTCAGTCTGCAAACTAAGGTAGACTCCCCCTGAGCAACAAAACCTGGAGATTGCTCCATATATACCTCATCATCAAGATCACCATGCAGAAAGGCATTCTTGATATCAAGCTGATGAAGTCGCCAACCAAAAATAGCTGCAAGAGTGAGGAGCAAACGCACAGAAGCAATTTTAGCAATTGGAGAAAATGCATCTAAGTAGTCTACACAATACTGCTGCGTGTATCCTTTAGCTACCAACCGAGCCTTAAGTCGATCAATAGATCCATCAGGGGTCGTCTTGACTGTGAAGACCCACTTACAACCAACAGTGGATTTTCCATCAGGAAGAGGAACCAACTCCCACATGCCATTAGAATGTAATGCACTCATCTCATCAATCATGGCCTGACGCCACCACGTATCAGAAAGAGCACCAGACACAGTCTGAGGTATGGAAACATTAGAGAGAGCAGTGATAAAAGCAAAATACTCAGGAGATAAGGTATCATAGCAAACATAATTAGATATAGGATAAGAAGTGGAACACTTACGGATACCTTTTCTGAAAGCAATGGGCATGTCAAGATCAGAAGGTAAAGAAGGTTCTGAACAGGCGAGGGATCAGGTAGGACAACGGAGTCAGATGGGGAGGCTGGAGCTACCTCTGTAGGTGCATGACGAGTAAAGAACCAGGTGGGTTCTCGCCTGGGGGGCAGTGAATCCTCAATAGTCGGAGAAGATGTGACCTCAGTGATCTCAGTAACGGACAATGGAACAGGAATGGGAAGGACCTCAGTGACCAACTCAGGTGTGGTTGACTGATTTAAGAAAAATGGGGTAGACTCAAAGAAAGTAACATCAGCGGAGACAAAGGCACGTCGCAGCTTAGGTGAGTAACAACGATAACCTTTCTGCAGACGTGAATAACCAAGAAAGACACATTTAATGGATTTTGGAGACAATTTGTCTTTGCCCAAGGAAAGGTGATGAACAAAACAAGTACATCCAAACACACGAGGAGGAAGACTGTATAAAGGATCAGAGGAAAGAGAATGCTAAAGGGAATTTGGTCATGAAGAACAGAAGATGACATCCTGTTAATAAGATAACAGGCAGTGAGAATAATATCATCCCAAAACTGCAAGGGTACACCCATGTGCAGTAGAAGGGTACGAGCTGTCTCAACTAAGTGACGATTCTTCCATTCAGCAATCCCATTCTGCTGAGGAGTATGTGGACATGAGGACTGATGGAGAAGGCCTTGTGTAGAGAAGAAAGGCCGGAAGGCATTTGAAAAATATTATTTAGCATTTTCCCTGCGCAGGATACGAATGGAAACACCAAATTGAGTTTTTATTTCAGCATAAAAAGTAGAGAATACATGAAAAAGTTCAGATCTATCTTTCATTAGAAATAACCACGTCATACGAGAGTAGTCTTCTATGAAAGTAACAAAATATCTGAAACCCAACTTAGAAGAAACACGACTAGGACCCCAAATATTAGAATGAACAAGAGAAAAAGGTGCCAAGGCACGTTTATTGGGACTACGAGGAAAGGAAGATCGGGAATGTTTACCCAGTTGACACGACCCACACTCAAGACAAGAAATGAAAGAGAGACGAGGACACATCTTCTTCAGCTTCTGCAGGTTAGGATGTCCCAGTTGACTATGAATCTGCAACGGAGAGGAGTCAACCACCAATGCGGATGAGGAAGGCACGGCCAGCCGGTATAACCCCCGAGACTCATGTCCTGTGCCAATCACCCTGCCAGTCTGAGAATCCTGAATAGAAACAGAATCAGAAGTAAATGTAATAGAACATTGCAGGTCTCGAGTGAGTTTGCTAATCGAAAGTAAGCCTAAGGGAAACTGAGGTATATAAAGGACGTGTTTGAGTGGTAGGGTGGATGTGGGTGAGACATGGCCAATGCCTTTTACCGATGAGAATGACCCATCAGCAAGAGTGACCATGGTAGAGGAAGTGGGGGTGGCTAAATTAGAGAAAGCAGAAATGTTACCAGACATATGATCAGATGCTCCTGAATCTAAAATCCAAGGATGTCCACCAGAACTATGCGACGGATATGCAGTAGGAGTATCTCTGTGAGGAGAAGAGTCTGGCTCCTTTGACTATGAGATCTGAGTAGGCTGATACTGAAGTAACCGAGTGTACTCATCAGATGAAATAGTGATAGTGGATCGTGGCTGACTGCCTAGAATACCATCCGATGGGGGCTGCTAGGGCTGCTAGGGCTGCTAGGGCTGCTCAGACTGTACTAGACCAGCAGTGTGAGATGGATGACTAGGAGGATAACCATGCAAGGAATAACAATGGTCATTATCATGACCCTTCTTCCCACAGTGAGTGCATTGAAGGCGACCTTGACCAGAACCACGGCCACGTCCGCGTCCACTACGACCCCTTCCAGATCCAGGCTGATAAGCAGGACGAGGCTGATAAGATGGAGATTGGACAGCAAGAGCGGACCTATCACTCTCAGGTACCGTAGAAGATAGAGGAATAGTGGCAGCACGGATCATCCTCCTATAGGTCTCATCAAGGGTGGGTTAGGTACTTCCCCCCACAATCTGTTGTTTCACCGATTCATATTTAGGTCGCACCGTATGGAGGAAGAAGATGGTAAGAAATTTATCAATGCGCTCATGCATGACTCTCACATCTGGGGTAATCTCTAATAAATCACTAAACTCGATCGCCACAGTCTGATAACTACCAACATGTGTGATCATATCCTCATCTGTCTGTCGCATCTGATAGAGTCTGCCAATCACATCATAAGAGCGAGAGAGGTCACCCATGTATAAACTACGAGCACACTCCCATGTAGCACAACAGGTGCGAATGGTTCGAAAAATTCCCATAAGTGATGGATCAATAACTTGCCAGAGAAGCGTCATAAGTTGGGCATCCAACTTTGCCCAAGCAGCCCTATTCATCTCATCAATATCTGAAAGTGTTTTGGTAAGATGATCAGACTGTCCTTGCCCCATAAACCATACCTCAACTGCAGCAGACCAAGAAGCATAATTTTTTCCATTCAATTTTTCCGATGTGATGACCATGGATCCTTAGCCATAATTTTTTTTTTTTTTTTCAACTAAGACAGAGTAAAAAGATTGATAACACAATGAAATCAATCAAAGTCGAATCATGAGAAGAGTGAATAGAGATCACCCAATGGAGCCGGATGAAGATGAGAATATGAGGCCGGCAATTAGAACCTGGTGGTGATCCAGCAAGCAATAGAGGAGGCGCTGGTTCCCGTATAGTAGAACGCCGCAATAGAGGAGGCGTTGTTCCCTGCTCACGAGGGAGAAAACTTGAGGACCAGAGACGCGCCGCAACAGATGATCCGCAGCAGAGAATGACGCGCCGCAACAAGAAATTGAAGGCCAGAAGATGGAAACGCGCCGCAACAGGTGATGACGCGCCGCAACGACCAGAAGATGGAAATGAAGACCAGGCGCAATCGCTAGTGGCGCCTGCAGACGCTTGAAGAAGAAGACGCGGGCGTTCCAGATTCGGCGATGTTGCGCTCGAAGAAGGAGACGCGGGCGTGAGGAGCCGGCGTTCCGGATTCGCGATGTTGCGCTCGAAGGAGATGCGGGCGTGAGGAGCCGGCGTTCGCGTGAGCAGAGGAGGAGATTACGGGAAAAAAATGGAAATAAAAAAGGAGCTCTGATACCATGTAAAATTAGGGGAGAAAAGAATTAGATTGGTAGTCCCCTTCTACCATAATATATAATACTTGTCTTTTTACATTCTAGTCCAGAGATACAATGATATTTACAATTTGGCCCTTCAACAGTATCCATTAACCTTCCATATTTGTAATGAAATTAATTATTCTTTTAGGACATTTAACTACTTGCACTAGTGAAGTTTGATTCTATGTAGAAGTAGCATCACTATCTCATTTTTCTTCTTGATTTCTTCAGTTATTGTTATATACTAGATTTTTATGGTCACAAGCTCACAACAATTGGAAAAAAAAAGAAGCTCACAACAATTGATACCTTGTGAAATTTGAGATTGTCAGGGTGCTTTACCCAAATAAACCAGTCATTTTAGTACAATAAGTGCAGACAAATTTCAAGAGAAAGGAAAACTTGTCTTTTCTTGCTTCCCTTGCAAATGCATTCTTTCTAAACAATTTTGCCTTGTATTATCATACCTGGATCTCAAGAACTGATGCATGAATTCTGTGGTCATTTTCTTTCTTGTATACAATTTTAAGCCTGCAACCCTGTAATTCTGTACCACATACTCTACAATATTTATTGTGGATACTCAAAAGTAGTACACTTTCTTCCACAGAATTCTGTAAAAGAGGTAGTCTAAGTGCAGTGCATAAGGCTCCCACAAAAAAGGAATATCAGTAGTATTTTAAGAACAGACTTTTCCCTACAATAAATGAGAATATTTTTGAAGAAGTTGTACTTCACATCAGATCATTTATCTTACTGATAAGAGATATTTGTCTGTTATGTATGATAATACTTGATGCATGCCAATTGCCCACTGCTTGTTGCAGCTCTCCATGCTATGTAGGTTTTTTCCTCCATGTACAAATGGAACTTCTTTCTTGAAAATGTGCAATTTATGATAAATTTTTTTGGCTTTGATCATCCTATTTTGTAAAGCTTGACTTCTGATTAATATCACAGTAGTATAACCTAGAAATAGCAGCTAAAAACTGTGTGGTGACTTAATTTGTTCTAAAGTATTCCACGTCCTATAGAACTATAGTATAAATGTGCTATGGCTTCAACCTAGAAAATGTTGTGTTTCTTTATAAAATGACATAAACTAGATTGCTAAAGAAGTAGTAGATATGACTGATTAATGTCTTTGGTTCCTTACAGGGATGAGATTAGTGTGTCCATAATTGGTGATATCACTGAACTCCCTCAATCTCTACAAAAGCTTGCTAAAGAAGTAGTAGATATGACTAAGAAGAACACAAAGCTTGATGTGCTTGTGGCAATCAGCTATAGTGGGCGAAGGGAGTTAAAACGAGCATGTCAAAATATAGCACAGAAGGTAAAGCATGGTTTGCTTGCGCCAGAAGACATTACCGAGTCACATATCGAACAAGAGCTTGAAACCAACCACATTGAGTTCCCACACCCTGACCTACTTATCCGCACAAGTGGTGAGTTGAGGGTGAGCAACTTCTTATTATGGCAATTAGCATACACTGAGCTTTTCTTTACGAAGACATATTGGCCTGACTTTGGCGAGGAAGATTATGTTGAAGCTTTGCACTCTTTCCAAAGTCGGCAAAGGCGCTTTGGCCAACGACTCAACTGAAAATTGATATACAAGGTGAGATGATAGTGAAATTGGATGATATTGCCCCTGGATCATGTTAGAAGGGGGATTATAGCTAGCTGCATTGCCATAATTTGTGGTCCTCCAGAATGGTTAGTTGGCCTTCGTAAAACCTTGAGCCCATAGCATTTGTAGCTTTAGTGTCCTGATTATTACTGATCAAAATTGAACATCTATTTGATCAGGTATTAGTTCAGTCCTGATTAGAATATTTTCTTATGTTACCATTGTTATGCCCTGAAAATTTATTAAATAATTAATATGATTAATTGCGGGGCTGTTTTGTAATTAATTGGTAGTTCGGAAGTATTTTCGTAAAATGAGCGACTAGTCGCTTATTTAAGCCGCTCTAATCCCTTTTTGCCTCGTAGTTGCTGCCGACGTGGACCAGGGAGATCGTGAGCACGTGGCGGATCGTAGCGGCGGTGTGCGACTTTAAAGAATCCGGAGTTGGTGGACCTTGAGGTAGGATTTCCGTCCTACTTCTTTCTTTTCGCGTAGGGTAACGTTGTTCTTAGGATGAGATTTTAGGATGCTTGTTGTCGATATGTGGTTCTGCGATGTTTCCGAGATCTTATGCGATTTGTGCACCGTACCATTTGTTGTGTTTTTCGTCGTCGGACCGTCGAATCTCGTCGTTTTCTCAAGTTGTTAGACCCGATCGGCACTGTTCATGCAATGGCTCGGCCACATGACAGTGCCGGCCCCTGTCCCCGTGCGTGAGGTCGCTGCCGGGTGCGAGTCGCCATGCGCGGCGTCGCGAGTCGCCGTGCGCGACATCGTGCGAGGCGCGACGACGCGAGTCGTCGTGTGCGACATCGCGCGAGGGGCGCGACTTTGCGCCGGATATGGGATCGCCGACCCCTCTTTCTCGTTGTCGCCTATTCATAGAGGCGGCGACAGTTGGCGGCGTCGATCGGTGAGTCACCGTTGCCGGTCGGCAATGTATAAAGCTCCCATCTCGCCGCTCGCGCGGTTCAGGCGGCGGCAGCAGCGACGGGATGGAGGTGGCGACGAGTCGCCGTCGGACGCCGAGAATCCCGACGGGTATCTCGTCCGGTCGAATGTAGTAGGCGGCAGCATCGGGTAGAGGCGGTGCTGATGAACCCTAGGTTAGGGTAGATGAAGGGTTATGTTATATCATTGTAAAATAATTATAAGTATATATCGGTGTTATATTCATTATATTTGTGTTATTATTTTGTATCAGTTAAGTAGTTGCTTTAGACATATAACACTATTATATATAGTAAGTTGGCTTTATGGGTTGTAGTTGGTATCACTATAGTTGTAGCAGTGATTTATAGATTATAGCACTGTTACGAACGTTGTAACGGGAGCTTATTTAAATTTGGAATATTTGTTGATATTTGAAATATGGTTTTGGAGGCTTTATAGTTGGTCAAGTTAGTCATATTATATATGAATTTGTACCTTCTCGACGCCTCGAATTCATTGGTGGTGTCCGTTTCGTCGTCTGACTTTTAGATTTTGAAAACAGTAGGCATTTATTGCCTCGTTTTGCGTGCTGAGTCACAAAATATTATTTTAATTATTTCTATGGTTTCAATCCGAGTTGTTTGGTTGTTATATTAGTTGTTAAGGTGAATCTCATCCTAGATCGATTGTTACCCTATGTCGAAATATTACCTTGTTGTTTTCTTCCATTGAAAATTGATATCTATTGCCGTTGAAGCTCTTTATGCATATTTATTGATACATGTTGAAAGCGTGATAGTTTCATATGCTTATTAGTTGAGGATGCTAGTAGAGATAGTTGCATGTCGTATCTGTTGATAACATCATTATGCAGTTGTTTATATATTTAATTCATATATGATGTTATGATTACTAGCATTCTATATTAGTTGAGTTGCACTAGTGTAAGTTGTTGACATGATGCATAGTTGATCTACTATTGGGATATGGCCTGGACACTGTTGATATATTACCCTAGGTGTAGGGCAAGTGACACCGGCGATCACCCATTTACCACACTGGTGCGTGTGCGGCGTCAAGTGTTAGACGTCGGCGGACTACCATTTTTGGATAGTCACATCTCTAGTTGGAGCGGGCTGGAGGTGCCACTCTCGGAGGTGTGAGAGTGCGGGGGAAACCCATGTCCACTACGCTCTTGATTGGGTCTATGATCATATATTCATGTAGAGAATAGTTGATATAGTTGTTGGTGTATGAGCATTAAATAAATTGTTGAAACACATTTTCCGTTGTATACATGGCATCATAACATCTTGTTGCAATCCTACTCAGTCTTCTGCTGATGTTTGTTGTTTTTGCTTCAGTTCCTCAGGTATGACGATATTTCCTTACGGGGTAACTAGAGTATTGGAGGAGGAGACGCCTTCCACACACTATCTTAGTTTTCCTATTATATTAGTTGAATTGTTCACTCCTATTATCTTTTGGACTTGTTTAGACTTTTGGACTAAAGTTGAATTCCTTTGTTCCTATATGGACTGTTGAACTTTCACTATTTGTTATCATGTTGGACATTTGCTTGGAATCTGATTGTAAATTTAAATTCTGTCCATTTATTATTGTTGTTCTGTTGCTAGTTGCACCCCCTCCCGGATGAGATCCCTTATATAGGAATAAGCTTAGGCAGGGTGTAACAATCATGTACTGCAATTCGAAGTTGTACAATTGGTACGGGTCTTTAATTCCTCGAAAACATGGAAGATTTGTCACCCAGGCCAAATACAAAATGAACGATGTCTCGTATGAGAAACTACCAATGTATTATAAGTTATAATACTACAATTCTCCAGCCCATGTCTTGTTATTATGTTTATTAGTGCAGTTTGCTTTTCTCTTCTTTGTTTCTTTCAAAAAAAAGTATTGAGAGGTTTAACCACATTCGTTTAAATATTTTTTGAACCCAAACATGATGAATCGATCGAACCAGGAGAGCCCTAACTGGTTCAAGATCAAGTGTTTTTCTTTTTGAGATAAAGCATCAATTGTATTATATTTAAGAGTGATGGAAGAAAACTAGAAGAGGTAAGAAAGAAGATAAGTCAAAGCCTAGCAAGAGAGCTATGGGAAAGTAAAGCTACAACCCAAAAAACAGTAGACTGAAAAGAGCTATGGAAGCATGTAGCATCCATTGTACAAATTGCCTTCAAAGTTCCTCTTGTTTCTCTCAAACCTGAGAAGCCATTTCAAGAGCAGATTAAGATGAAACTTGGTGGCAAATGATTCATTGTTGTTCGACTCAGAGACTTCCAAGGCCTCAATGCATTTCAAGAAGTTGAGCACATAATTTTTGAAAATTTAACCTTAATTTCAGCGTCTTACATAAGTTAATCATGAGAATAAACAAGGCACTACACCACTATGATCTCAAATAGAACCGAGCTTTCTCTGAACCGCACAGCAACAGCCGTAATTTTTGAACTACCAATGTAAAACAGAAGCAGAGGCTGTAATTAAGATTGAGATCTAAATTTGCACACTTAGTTTTCACTGCTTGCCCAGTCATCTTGGACTTGCACAGAGTACTGCAAATTCCAGAGGACATCATCAATTGATGGGCGCTGCTTCAGATCTTTCGACATGCAACTGAGAGAGATTTCTACTGCTTTGCTCAAGGAGTCGATCGCAAAGCTCCCGTATATTGCCGGGTCAGCTAATCCCTTCAGGTTTGCTGGATTATCTACTAAAGAATTCTCAAGCTGCAAGCACAAGTAGTTGATGTTATCTCCTGAAAATTTTGCAGTGACTACCAGCTACTGATAATTTTTCTTCTTCTAGATGTCATTAAGATTAATCACTTGTTTCCAGTTTCCTGTATACAATAACAAGCTCTAAAGTCCCGGTTACTTGTTTCAGCTGGTATCTTTTAACTCATAGGTGAAAGAGACCATTTACCTTAGCTCTCAGAGAATCTAAGTCACTTTTGTTCCCAATAGGTTTCCCTGTGATAATCTCAAGAAGAATCAGCCCAAGCTGATAAATATCTTCTTTTTCACCATGCTCCACACTGTCAATACTGGAAGAACAAGATCAAAAAAGTTAAATAATAGACCAGCTTCGATTCTTAACAAGATGATGCTTTTCCATCAAATTTATTCTGATAATCACCTGCCAACATCTTCCTTGTCTGCTGCAGTAGTCAAAGGGCTTTGCGAGCCAACCTTATAGATCATGATACAGCAATCAAAACATGGAAAATACTCTATCAGTTTTGCTGAAATCAGGTAATTGCATTACCTTATTATTCCTGAAATTTGGAAGTGTTGGGAGATTGTAATTGATTATTTTCGCAGTGAGAGTTTGATCCAACAATATATTCTCCAACTTAAGATCATTTCCAACAATACCGGGAACTACGATCGTATGCAAGAACTGAATTCCTCTTGCAATTCCAATTACCGTTGAAACTCGCTGTGGCCATTTCATCATCTCTCGCTTTCTCCAATCTGCAAAATCCAAAATAACAACAACAAGGGCATTATAACATCCCCTACTTTCGTCATTTCATAACGTACTTAGCCCTCAGACAGCAGGAGGAGAGTTTGTCTTTGCCATTACCACCAAGATGAGCCTTTAGGTTTCCGTTAGCGATGTACTCAGATACAAGAAAGACAGTATCTGTGGTGTCAAAATGGTCCTGGCCATCAACAATGCAGTATCCAACAATGCTGACTAAATGTCGATGGTGGAGCTTCGATACAATCTCCATGTACTGAAGTAGGCTCAGCCGTGAAAGCTTTTGTTTCAGTTTCAAACATCTAACAATGACCCAAGATCCATCTCCAAGCCATCCTTTATAAGACTGTCAATACCAATAATAGCAAGTTTGAGAGCTTAGAAACAAATATACTTCTGGTAATTAACTTGGATTTGCATTTCTGAGTAGACTAACAAGGTTTCAAAACCTGAAGTAACCCTAAAAAATTGGGTTTCTAATACTAGTTTGATTTAAAATATGTTTTTTTCTATTTTTCAAAGAAGATACCCGTTTCCCTAAAAGAGAAAAAAAAGAAAAAGAAAAGAAGATACCTGTCCTTGAGGACCATCTTCAAGTAAGTTTGATGGATCGAAATTGTTTGTTGCTTCTTCAAGTTCTTCCATATCGAAAACCCGGTTTGGTGTAAGTCCAAGAGTTCCTATCCTCATTGGATGAGACATGTACCCTACAAATGATTACGATTCACATCATCAAGCTTCAACAAGATCAAACAGTGTTAGCACAAGAAGGGAGCACATAATACAAATCCTTATTACTTGCTGCAGCAGGACTTCTTGGAGAATGCTGAACCAAAGATTTTCCTGCACTAGGTGTCTGAAAGATACTGCTGACTTCTGGATTCTCTGCTCTCGTCTTCTTAAAGATCAATAGTCCAAGTAGTCCTACTAACACTAAGCCGGCGATGATTCCCCCGACGATTCCCAAAATGAGTCCTAATTTGCTCTTGGATCCGCTAATCCTGTTTGCTGAAGGTAAGACAGAAGCCGCGATGGCGCCTTGATTGCAGTAAGAACTGGGATGCTGGAAACCGGAATCTAACGTATTCAAGCAGTTCCCGGCGATGGCCACTACCCGGTTTGAGGAATTCGATTGGATGCAGGAAGGTAGTCCTCCGACGAAGCGATTGTTTGAGATGTCGACGTAACCGAGTCCACTGCTGCAGGACAAGTTTGCAGGAACTTCTCCGGTGAGTTTGTTGTCGGAGATGTCGAGGTACTGCACTGATGGCAGTGAGAATAAAAATGCCGGAATCCATCCGTTGAGCTGGTTGGAAGACAAGTCCAGCTTCTGGAGGTGGTCGAAGGATGAGAGACTCGTCGGGATCTTGTCGGCAAAGGTGTTGTTTTTGAGGAGCAGAGTCGCGAGGCTACTGCTGATGGAGGGGAATTCCGGGCCGAGGCGGTTCACCGACACGTCCAGTTCGAGGAGAGACGTCAAGGGGCGGAGGTCAGGGATCGATCCATTGAAGGAATTCCCGCTCAAAACAATATATTGGAGACTCAGCATCTTGGAGAGCTCCGGCGGGATCACGCCGGAGAAGTAGTTGGAGCTCAAGTTGAGGACTTGGAGCGAGGCGAAGCGGTCCACCTTGCCCGGGAGTGGGCCCCAGAGGCCGAGGGAGACGAGGGAGAGGTTGGCGAGATAAGGGAGCCGGGTGAGTGTGGTGAAGAGGGAGTCGGAGGAGAATTTGGGGGAGAGGGGCAGCGTGGCGTCGCCGACAATGGATAGCGCGGTGACGCGGCCGCCGGAGCAGGAGACGGAGACGGAGGGGGAGGGTGGTAGGTAGCAGAAGGCGGTAGCGTTAGACCACCCGGCGAGCGGCGGCGGGTACTCTAGAAGTCTCTGTAGGCGGAGCAACGTCTTGGTCTGCGATGGGGAGAGCGGCTGCGCTGCCGAGGGAAGAGAGAGGAAGGAGGAGACGACAAGGAGGAAGGTAATGGCAATAACGCTCCGGCGACACAAGGAATTCAGCTCGAAACGCGTTAAAAATCCCATCTTTATGCAAAAGTTAATCTTTTCTCAGCAAGGCTGCTCTGCTGCAACGGAAGAAGAAGAAGAAGAAGAAGAAGAAGGAGATGCTAATTAAAGCTGGGAATTGCGAAGAGGTGTTGCATTTCGGCCATGGAAGCTGCTGTGACAGCGAGGAAAGGAAACGGGGTGACGTGACTTGCGAATTGTGACAGGGCGAAGGGAAAGAAATGATGAGCTGCTTTCTTGAAGCTTTTGAAGGTCGCCAGCAAAGAGAGGAGACGAGGGAGGGAAAGAGAAGCGAGTTGAGCACTGCCGACTTCTTATCACACTCTCACGTCAGATTTACGTGCTACAATTTTATGAGAGACATAAATATATTGCCTCTTACGTGATTAAAAATGAACTGCGTGGTGGAGTAATCGAAACAACGGGAAGAAAAAGACTACAACTCCATGTGATGTGATGTGCTTAAAATCATGAGACTCGGTTGACCATATAAAATTCTCTTTTCTTCCCACAATTAATGGCCGAAGACTTCAATCAATCACCGCATTAGTTTGATTAGTGTCGAAGCTCAAGTGCTCCACTTGGCCGACTCCAGTGTCTTCAGTTTGACGAAGCGTCATAGGATAAAAAAGTATGCGGGCAGCCTAACTCACTCACAGATGTCAGATTGTTAATTATTATTTAATTGGTCCGCTATAAGCTACAAAGTGAATTGGTCAACGCGTCAAAGATGGAGGGGATACAAATCCAAGCATGACAAATCAAGACAATTGACTCCTGCCAACTTAAGTTCGGTCGTCTCCCTTGGAGCTTCTGGTTTGGTGATTTAAAATTTTGAAATGTGAATTTGATAAATTGGTCCAAAACATTCTTAAAATTAAGATAATTGGTTAGTTGACTGCGAAATCATTTCGGGTGTTAAGTCCAACAAAGTTAGGAGGGGCTAATTTGTCGTCACATTGGACTTCATTGCATCAAACACACATTATTTGTTCGAGTTCGTGAACCTTCACATTTCTATAACATCAATTAATCGAAGTGGAAGTTCCTATATAATATTTGCGTGATCATGTGGTATTTATCCAAGCAAGCTGATCTCAAAGTAAACGTTAATGCATGTGGGCGGCTCTCTCATTCTTCCCATTTATATGCATTGTTTAGAATTAATTCACATGCGCGCATGGATTCATTTATTCAGTTGTCATATAATTTATTATTTATTTTAGTAGATCTAATTTAATGTGAGAGTGACCAAAATTGATTAAAATAAACCTTCACGTAGATCTATGGTTGATGGTCACAATTAAATGTGTGCAATCAAATTCTTTCTTTTGATATGTTTTCTAGGAGATGCTGCCGCACAATTAAAATCTGAGTACTCTATTGATATCAAAAGGAAGGCTTTTATAGTATCATGCTATTACCTTCTCCCGTGGATTCATCCAAATTATGTAATCTAATGGCTCATGAGTCAAAGTTGACACATATTTTTTGATTGCTCTAGATAAAAAACATGATTTTTTTTAAATGATTAATTCTGGTTTTTATGCTAATACCATGGATCTAGAGAATGTAATGCAATGGCTCATGAGTCGAAGTTGGCACATATTTTTGATTTCTTAATTGAAACATGAGAATTGGTTATTCAATGTCTTTTATGTGTTATGCCAATTTATATGTATATTAATTAATGAATGTGATAATGCTATAGGGCCCGTTTGGTTTGCTAAAAAACGGGGGACTGGACTGGACATCCGCCTATGTCCCCCGTTTGGTTTGCAAAAGAAGCTTCGGGACAAGGATTTCTCCTTGTCCGGGACAGGATTTCCACCCATTTTGGTGTACCGAGAAATTTCTCGGTACACCGAAATCGGGCGGAGGACAAGGGCTGTAATTGTCAAAATTACCCCTTCCTTTGATCGTAGAATCGTCGGATCGAGTTGAGGTGAATACCAAAGTTGTAAATTTTCGCGTGCTAAACGCAATGGTGGTGTCAGATTTTAGATTGGAAATCGTTTGGTATGATTTTTATATTTTTCGGTATTATCCTATTGTTATACTTTTAGGTTAATTGAAAATTAGTTGAACACTTATTAGTTAAACTAAAACTTCTTATTGTATTAAAGTATTTGATACTATATATTAATATTTTTTTACATATTAATTAATTTTAAGACTAATTTACAAGGGTATCTTAGTCATTTGTCACATATAATACTTTGTTATAGCGAAACAAATGCAGGACAGAACGAAATATCGTGTCTTATTCTTGACGAAACAAACACGATATAGCTATTGTTCCAGGACATCTGATATTCTGTCATTGTCCCTGTCTGATGTCCTGTGATGAGCAGTTTGCGAACCAAACGGGCCCATAGTGTTGTGGGCAATTTAACACATTATCAAATTGTTATAGTGATGTCCCACAACTCAATTACTTTCATGTTTTATCAAACGTGATAGTAAAATATTTTTTTTCATTAATTATTTTAATTATAATTTATATTAATATTATTAATGTGATGAAGTCCATGATTAAAGAAACTTGATCGTGTATATGGACGACGATGAAATAAGTTACACGTTAGATCAAAAGGCTGTTCATTGTATACTCACTGAGACTTTCACACCATTAAATTGATGACTAGCACATGCCATGGACATTATATACACCATTGAATGTGAGTGCTAGTTGAGAAACAAGTTTAAAAAATTGTGATTGAGAATTTTTAGTGAGAGCCCTTGTGAAATAAGATATTCTAATTTTGTAGTTATGCGAGCTAATCCTCTATAACTTTAATTAGGTGTCGTGATTACCTTACATGCGATTGACTATTTTTTGAAGATGATTGAATTCCTAGGAATCATGAAGAGATATTTATCGATCGATTGTAGTCCTTTCATGTACAAAGATACGTGAGTGCCGAAATGGTAATTCATCACTACTTGAAAAAAGAGAGAATTTCTTATGCATTCCATCAATTCTTCACTTAAAGAGTCATTAGCCAAGGTTAGGGTACTGATTGATTTTTTTTATTTTTTATTTTTTATATTTATGGTTGTACCACTCAAGTCATGAATTTTGAAATAGAATCAAGGGCATTTTTAATGATTAAGGAAATAGTTTCCTATGCTAAAATAATTATTTGGTGAGACCAAATATTGGTACTTAATTTTAGGGGCACAAGTGAGAAGTGAAAATGTAAAAATCTAGATTTAATTTAATTCATGAAATATGATTTTATGATTTTATATATCCAATGTTGAGATATTAAATTAAATTAGAAAGATTTAGTTTAATTGAAATACCTAATTAGATTAGATGTCTAATTAAATTAAATTAAATATTTGATAAATATGGTGAGTTAAGAGATTTTAGGAGAATTTTTATTTATAGCCTATTTCCTAGGGATTAACAAGAGTCTTTGAAATTATTTTGAAGACTAGGACTGATTTTACTAAATGAGGTTTTGATAGGCTATAAAGATGATATTAGAATTCCTACATAAGTCATAACTTTTATATGTGTGTTGCACTCCCCTCCTCCTTATTGCGTCGCTAAGCAACCCCACGGGAGAAAGGAAGAGGAAGCCAAATCCTCATCTTTTCCTCTAGTGATCCGTTTGCTTTGATGGATTGGATTGAATAGGATAAGATAATAAATCAAGAAGTATTTGATAAATTTTTTTTAATCTAGTGCATATTAGATATAATATCAATTTTATATTATTCTAATATTGTTTTGTTCTAATTCATCTACTAAATAAATAATGAATATAAATTCATCCCTTATCCCATGAAACAAATATACCGACCTCATATATATTCTCATTATGTGCTACTGGTCTCACCTTCACCTTAGGTATCATTGCCACCTTTAAAAGGAGGAGTCCTCATTGTTGGTTTTTTGATATCCTACGGACTCTCTAGCAAGGATTCTAAAGGTATGAAAGCATTTCACCATATGGATACTTGTAGGAGAATTCTAACTTGGATTATAAGATAAATCCTCAACTTCTCCTTTTTAACTAAGTGCTTGTTTGCTTCATAGGATTAAGAGAGATATGATAAGATATGAATTTGAATATGTTGTTTGTTTAGCGCATTGATTAGATAATAATAGGATTAGAATAATATAAAATTAATATGATATCTAATGCACACCGAATTTAGAAGATTCATATCTAATCCTTTCTCATTTTTTATCCAATCCTATCCTATCATATTCAATGAAGCAAATATACCATAATAGTATGTTTCCTCCATTGGATATGATAGGATAGGATTGGATAATAAATGAGAGTGGATTATATATAAATTATTTAAATCTGGTGTACATCAGATATAATATCAATTTTATTTTCATTTATTTTCATATTTTTCTAATCCATGTACTAAACAAACAATGAATATTAATTCACCCTTTATCCTATCCTCCCTTATCCCATGAAACAAATATACTAATGTCACATTTGTTTCGCAAGATAGGATTTCAGACGAATAGGAATTCACTTGGAATTAACTAGGATAAGAAACATGTGTGATAAGTTTATATCATATCCAGCATTTGTTGAATTCTCGGATAAGAAGATAAAAAAGATAGAATTTTGAAATCCTATGTTTGTGTTGACTCTGGATAAAAGAGTCGAATATTAATAATTTAATATTTAAAATTTGATTTTATCAAATTTTTATTTTAAAATTATGAAATTAATTTTAAATAATTATTTTAACGTAATGATAATAATAATAATTTATAAAATATTCTTAAATATTGAATTAAAATTGACTTATTGCAAATATCCAATTTAAATGACATGAGAAGAAATAATCTTGGGATTTTAATTCTCACCCCCTTAGGAGGATATCTATATTCTATTAGAATCAAATTTGGATTCGATCATATTCAACTTAAATGATATCCGATGCTAGTAATAAACGACGGATAGGATTTGACAAATCCTATCCATCAGTCATATCCCGTGAAACAAACATGCCCTAAGAGTTAATCGTTAGGATTTTTAATATAGATTCATGGGGCATAATGAGATCCTCGTATGGAGTTTTTAGAATATTTTATATATTGTCTTAACTTTTTAAATTTTATTATGTTGACCTGAGATATCGTCCTAAAGTCTTATAGAAATATGGAATTAAATGACCATTGATGCCTTATTTGGCCCAGTTACGAGGGACCCAATTATAGTGAAGCTATGTATTTATCAAATAATTCAGAGGTTTGAACTGGTCTTCATTTTTATACTTTCTTAGATTTATTTTCTATCCAACTATATGTTTAATTTAAACTAACTCCAATCTGTCGTTTGAGCTCCTGGCGATGTTTCCTTGGCGACGTCTCCGTGGCGACTCTTCATACAGTTCTTCCTCTGACGATCTTTGTTCGGTCTTCGATCCTTCTCCTTCTCTTCCAGGTGAAGTTTTCTCCAGTATGGAGTACCACATGCCTCCGCCACCCAATTATGAAATTGCTTAACACCCTTCGTCCTCTGAGGTGCAACCTGAAGAGGATATTGTTATCCTAGATGAGGAGCAGGCGCCTGATTACGAAACAACCCATCCATCCCATTGCTTAATCGAAAAGGTATGGACCAAGAAAAATCTGGTTCCAAACACTCTTCAGGTCGTGCTCTCCCAGATTTGGAATTCTCCAAAAGGCTTCCGATGCGAGGAGGTGGACAGTCACACATTCATCTTCTACATCGAGGAACTCCTCCCGATGATAAAAATCCTTCGAAACCAGCCATGGCTCTATAAGAACCAACTAGTAGTTCTTCGGCGATGGGAACGTGACAAGAATCTCAAAGATTACGACTTTCAAATCGCCCCGTTCTGGATCCAATGCTGGGGTATTCTGGGCCAAATCAAAAACTTATCTATGGGACGGAAGATCTGCTCGAGACTTGGCAGGATTGAAAATGAGGGACTATTTACAGTAAGAGATCCCCAAGGTTTCATATACAAGGCATGCGTTCATATTAATGTTGAACAATCGATCAAAACAACATCGTCCACTTTTGGCACCTTTCGAACCACCTTCACATATGAGAAAACGGCTTGGTTTTGCTACTACTACGGCCTCATCGAACATGATGAATCCATCTGTGAAAGAGCAATATCTCTGATGAGGGAACAAATACCGTGAAGGAAACCAAGCTCGATCCTTGGATGCGAGCAACTCAGTTTGGCAAAGAATTATCGCAAACTCCGAAACCTCATGCAACACACTCACTGAGTATGATGTATCGTCCCATGCAAGGCAAGGAACTAAATAAGATGCTCTCTTCTCTATCAGTTAATTCAGATTGCCACAATGCTGACTCATCAAGCCAAACCCAAATGAACCAGGGAGCAAAGCAAGCAAGTGCCCCAATTGAGCAGGTTCAAACGGAGGCAGTCAATACTCCAAAACCTCGGGGACGCAGACCTGGGAAAGCTCCTGCGAATCAGGATCTAAATGTCTAACACCGTGCTCCAAGGAAACAACCATATGAAGGAGGAAATACTGCGGACCCTAAGAAGGCCAAGTTTGCGATTACTGCGAAAAACACTAATCAGGTGGATGAAGCCAGCCTAGAGTGGCCCCAGGCTAATCAATGGACATCCTCGCTTGGAACTGTCAAGGTTTAGGGAATTCCTTGACAGGTTTCAATCTTTAGAACATCTGTTCTAAATATTCCCTGGAAGTGATTTTTTTATTTGAGGTAAAACAAGACGCTTTAAAATTCAAAAGCCTACTACTGAGATGTGATTTAATTGGATTGCATGTTCTCGGTGCCCTCGATTGGAAGGAAAGGAGGTCTCCTGCTTGCTTGGAAGTCATCAGTGAACGCTTCTATGGTAATTGCAGATCTGTTCTTCATCCAAGTCCACACCGCCACGGTGGATTCCTCCCAACAATTCTTCTTCTTTGGCTTACATCTTCACTTTGACCCTAGCGTCCGTTCCCAACAAGTCACTAATCTTAACCATAAGGTAAAGCACAGAATCCTCTCATGACTTAAATATCAAGTATTCACAAAGCTAAAAAAGGTAAAGCACAGAATCCTCTCATGACTTAAACAAAATAGCTTTAACTCCAACAAAAGGATTCATTCTTTACACAGGCAACTTCAAGCTCTCTCGCTGTCGAATGATCCTGACTCCATGACGACAAAACACATCCTTGAATCGGAGCTCTCATCGGCCTTGAATGACGAAGAACAATATTGGAGACAAAAATCCAAGTTACGTTGGCTCAAAGAAGGGGATAAAAACACGGCTTTCTTCCATGCCTGCACTGAAAATCACCAAGTAAGGAACCGATTATCCCGCATCCAAACCAAAACGGCTCCTGGGTTGAAGGCACGGATCAAGTGGCGGATGTGGCGCTTACTCACTTACAACACCGATTTACCTCCCCCAAACCCCGCAATATGAATGATTGCATCCAGAATATGCAACAGATGTTTTCTAGGAGGAATAATAATTGGCTCATGCGGCCAGTATCCCGCGACGAAGTAAAAAGAGCAGTCTTCTCAATTGACCCAGACAGTGCATTAGGCCCCGACGGTTTCACGGGTGCCTTCTTCCGCTAGCACTGGGAAGTAATCGACAGAGACATGACGACGACAATATCCTCATTCTTCAGGCAGAAGCAAATTCTCAGAGCCTTAAATGACACAACTATTGCTCTTATACCCAAAGTCCAAACGGTAACGAATATGTCCCACCTTCGGCCGATAAGCTTGTGCAATGTGATATACAAGATCAGTTCCAAGATACCAGCTCATCGATTGCAGCCTCTGATGGAGAAGATAATCTCCCCAAACCAATGCGCGTTTATGCAAGGCCGCCTAATCTCTGAAAACATTCTCCTTGCGCATGAGGTCATGCATCATCTAAAATCCAAACCTCGAAATTCTTCCAACGAGATGGCCCTCAAAATTGATATGAGCAGCGCATATGATAAGGTAGAGTGGAGCTTCATTGTCGCCATCATGCAGGCCTTGGGATTCTCAAATGACTTCATCTCCATCATCATGCAATACATCACTACCATTTCCTACTCGATAAGTTTATCAGGAAGCAAATTTGGCTACTTCAAACCTGATCGGGGTCTCCGATAGGGCGATCCCTTATCGCCTTTTCTTTTCTTGCTATGCATGGAAGGCCTCACGCATATTCTTAAACAAAAATTCTCCGAAGCAAGCTGTCAAGGCATCACAGTTGGCCGACATTGCCCTGAACTCACGTCCCTTTTCTTTGCAGATGACGTGGTTATCTTCAGCAAAGCGGATCTGCGTCATGCTCAATGCATAAAGGATTCTCTCAAGGAGTTCGAAGATATCAGCGGCCAACAAATCAATCCGCAGAAGTCGACCATTTTCTTCTCCTCAAACTCCCCCCAGCATCTCCGGCATTCTGTAAGCTCAATTCTTCACATTGCCCACATTGACGGTCAAGATAAACATCTCGGTCTTCCCTCTCTTATCAACAGATCAAAGAAAAGTACGTTTGAATTTATACTAGCCAAGATCCGTCAGAAAATGGAAAGCTGGTCTGCTAGATTCCTTTCTCGGCCGGTAAAGCTGTACTTATCAAAGCGATTTTGGCAACCATCTCGAACTATACTATGTCTTGCTTCTTCATTTCGGACTCCCTATGCAAAAAAATTGACCAAACCTGTAGTAATTTTTGGTGGTCGTCGAAGCATGACAGAAGAGGCCACCACTGCATGAAATGGGAAAAACTTTGTGAGAGCTTCGCGGAAGGTGGCCTTGGGTTCAAAGAATGCTATCGTATGAACCTTGCTTTGCTTGCCAAGCATGGATGGAGATTACTTACGAGGCCGGACTCGCTGCTGCGATAAACATGGAAGGCCAAGTACTACCTATACACTGATTTCTTCAATGCGAAGGCAAAAAATAATTCTTCATTAGGTTGGCGCAGCGTGCTTAAAGGTAGAGATGTCCTTCGCTGGGGTTTATGTCTCCGGATCGGCACCTTATCAACAATGAAAATAGTTAACTCTCCTTGGCTTCCCATTGATCCGAACTTCACCATGCTTGGTCCCTCGCCGGTAGCTTCACAGGTGAGTTTGGTATTAGAATTATTCGACAAGGAAACAAGGCTGTGGAACGCTCCGTTGGTTCGATCCTGGTTCCCTCCGCCTCTCTTCGAGGAAATCTTCAACATTCCCATTCATGTCGACCGAGACTCTTGGACTTGGCACTACTGCAAGTCCGACCACTATAGGGTGGCTTCTGGGTATAAATTGGTGAGTAATATTTCTCCGACAGGATACCTTGCCCCTTGGAATCCGCCAAGTTTCCCATGGAATAGTGTTTGGTAATTGAAGCTCCCCCCGAAGATTAAGGTCTTCTCTTGCCGTCTCCTACACAATTGTCTCCCGCTAAAGGACGCATTGTGTAGAAAACACATCCCCATGCAAGACAACCTATGCTCCCTCTGCAAGGCGGCACCTAAAGGGGCCAGTCATCTCTTCCTTTACTGTCAGATTGCTAATGAGGTGTGGCAGCGTTCCGGGCTGTTGCTTGCTCCTCGCCCTCCTGGTAGCATCTTCCATGCGTGGCGGTTGAACTCGCGCAACATGCTTTGACAAAATCACTGCGGAATGGAGCTCCTGGCATGTATCCTTTGGAGCCTCTAGAATCTCTGAAACAAATGCCAGTTTGAAAATTGGACGGCGAGTGCAGACACGGTGCTTTCACAAGCTTTCTCCCTCAATGCTGGAAGTGAAATGAATCATACCCAAAATCCTCCACCGCATTAGCCGACCCTTGCATGGGTTCCATAGGATCCTGTTTGCATGTAGTTTTTTTTTGGACACCTATATCGTACGACTCTTTTCCTGACATGGACTTATGTCTGTTTGCTTTCTCTTTCTTAATGGAATGAAATTTTTATTTTTGATAAAAAAACTATATGTTTAATTTTATTTTTGGTTTTTTAATTCTTTCGGTGATTACTTATATAACGTCGTACCTTTTGAAATGAATGCCAAGTATATAAATTTCAAAAAAAAAAACTAACGAGAATTTCTTAAAGAAATTTCACTAAAACTTAATTTGATAAAATAGGAGCTGATTTTATTATATATAATGCTTTCTAGGAGATGCTATAAAGTTCACTTTTGGGTAACAATACAAAGAAGAAGACTATGCATGGGAACATGGTTGGCGCGCGTCCCCACCAAACAACTATATATATATACTTTAGTTAAAGTTTCACTTTGAAGGTCCACTACTTTTGAGTTTCACATTCACACCTCATCAATACAAGGAGACATATTGGAGTTGGTAGGAGATAGGACAGCAATATATGCATTATGCCATTCTTGTTTCCTTCATCATTGTCTTTCCAATATTTATATGTAGTTGAGCCCATAATGATCTCCTCTAGCATCATCAACTCCAGTTGGGCAAATTGTAAATGCAAAGGGGCAAACACAACTTAAAACTGAAAACGACTTTCTATGTAAATGTTGTATTGATTCTGCATGCCAGTCTATTGTTAGATTTTATATCTTCAAACTTTTCTCTAACCCCGGGTCTTGAAACTCAAAGATGCTACTTGAATCAATAATAGTGCCATGCGAAAACTTCATTAGTGATTTAGTGGCACGCCCAATGCTCGTCCAACTCAACAATCACATAAGACATTTCAATAAATGGCTAAATTAGTCGAGCCACGATATGAAGTGATGAATAAATTGATTTTAAAGGCAGATCAAATTGATTTCACTCATATACATTTTTGTTTTTTTGAGAAAAAATATATTTGTATAAATTAAGAGAATTGAAAGATACAATCAAGTGGGTAGGAGGAGAAGCAACAAACATAAAAACAAGTAGCAAAGCTACGAACATAGACATAAATAATTGGCCGACTCAATGGTCAAAGTAAGAACCGAGCTAATAGATCCATTTAAGCAACGATTGTTCCTTTCACACCAAATCTTCCAACGCCAAGTCATTGAAGCTCTGAACATTTTGAGAGCCCTCTCCCGTGGCGTACTCGGAAATCCCGTCCAAGGAGCAAAGTTTATGTCGAAAGGGTGAAGCTGAATAAAAGTGAGGAATTGCCACCAGTCAGGCAGTAAAAGGACAACTCTCAAAGAGGTGTTTGTGTATCTCCATTGCATCACCACATAGAACGTACAACAGATCAATGTTCATACCGTGTACAATAAGTCGATCTTTCATATGCAATCGTCTCCTAAAAAAGAACCAATTGAAGATAGTAATTGAGATCGGGCACTCACACTACCAGATGTAGCCAACCCTGTCATCAGTCAAACCACGGTAGTTTAGAATTCTGTAAAGAGATGAAGTAGAGAACACCCCAGATGAGTTTCATTTCCAAGTAACCGTGTCCTTGCCCGAGTTGTGAAGAGTCTCATCCAGATCATTTGCAATTGTCAGCACGTCATTTAATGGCATGAAATTTTAGAAGTTGATATCCCACCCCATAACATCACCAGCTTCATTGGTCATCTTTGCATCTGTAATACAGGTGTCTTGTGACGCAGTTAAAGCAAAAAGATTCGAATAATTGTTCTGTAGGGACTCATTCCGCAATCATTTCTCACTCCAAAGATTTGTCTGATGTCCTGAACCAACCAAGATATTCGTCGAAAATTTAAAAATCACCCTTTCCAAACCAAAAAGAGATGGCAAAGACCAGGAGAGCCCAACCCCAATGCAGAGGGATAGAGCTTCCATATAAGTTTCGGCTAGAGCAAATTTTCAATGTGCCATAATTTTCAAAGCTAACTGCCGAGCCTTGCACGATTATGAAGATGAATATCCAGAATACCCAACCCGCCACAAGATTTATCAATGGTAAGATAATCCCAACTGACCATACTTTTACCTTTGAAATTAACATCCCAGGTTCCACACCAGAAAAAGCGATGTCGTCATGCATCTAATTGCTTCACAACCCAAGATGGAGCCAAAAAAATTGAGAGCATGTGTGAGGCCTAACTAGTCAGTGTATTATTGATCAAGGCGAGGCGACTAACGCATGACGGACAGAGGCCTTGCCACGAAGCAAGAAGTTTGTCGAATTTCAGAATAAGGCTGGCCCAATCCAATTTTACTAACTTTCCCAATTTCAGCGGAAGTCCAAGATAATTAAAGGAGAAAGAGCCCACAGAGCAACCAAAGGTGTTCGCGAGGCGATTAGCAGTGGGGAGATCACCCCCGATGTGAATTACTGAAGTTTTTCTCTCCAAATTTAGCTTCAAGCTAGATGATAGTTTGAAACATTTAAAGAGGAGCAGAATGCTTTCAAAGCTACAACTGCTATCATCACAGAACATTATTAAGTCATCAGCATAGAAAACATGAGTAATACCCCCCAAGGAAAGGTTACTAAGAGCCCCGCAGAATAAGCCGTTTTGATTCGCTTTCTCAATAAGTCTTGAAAAAGAGTTGGCAACCAAGTTAAAAATAAGAGGAGAAAGTGGGTTACCTTGTCTAATGCCACGTTTGTGCTAAAAATGACGTCCAGGTTCACCATTGATAAGTAAGGAAGAAGTAGCAGACCGGAGCAGATGTGAGATACCCGAAATCCAAATAATCGAAAAACGACGCGCCTAGAGGAGTTGTTCAATGAAATCCAAATTAATAGTATCGAAGGCCCTTTCATAATCAAATTTGATCACACACATATTCCTATCGATACGGCTGCAGGACGTAATGATCTCGGAGACCGTCATAAAACAATCAATTGTACTACAGCCCTTAGTAAACACACCTTGCTTGTCATCAATCGGGTCGACCATCAGAGGAGCAAGGCTGTTAGCCAAGAGTTTTGAATAAATTTTCACAATGTTATTCTCGAGACTAATAAGCCTAAAGCCTCGAGTAGTGTTAGCTCTGTCTTTTTTTCAGAATTAGAGTAATCAGAGCAGAGTTGATATGGCTCAAGTCATTTGGCTGAGACAACAAATCATTAAGAATTCGATTTAGATGGGTCGAAATAAGATCCCAGAATTTCAAAGGCAAAACATCCAGACCTATCATTTGTAATTTCTGAGACCCTTGATGGTGGACGTGATCTTCGGAAGAGAGAAAGGCTCAGCGAGATGCCTAAGGAGGTCCGAATTCGGTGAGTACAAATTCTGCCAGCAAATTCGAAGCAGAGGGGCTCGAGAAGTACCCCAAATGCCCGTGTAATAGCTACGGAAGCAATTAGAAATCAAGGTGTGCTTTGTAACTAAAATTGAATCGGAAAGTATACATTTAATCCAGTTTGACCTTTTCTTGAAAGAGGCCCATTGATGAAAGAAGTGTGTATTCTATCACCCTCCTTGACCCATCTTCGTTTGACCCTTTGTCGCTAGTAAGTATCTTCCTCATGATACAACTTATTGTTGGGTGAAATGGACAAACTAGGAGGGGGGGGGGGGGTTGAGTAGTGTGTTAACTAATCAATTAGCCTATATTCTGATTTTAAACTTTTTCTTAAACTACTTAGGCAATTTATAATTCGACGACTAAATGCGGAAGCGAGTAATGAAAATAAACAATGAATACACAAAGAGAACAATGCTAACACAATTATTTATAGTGGTTTGGCCCCAATGCCTATTCTACTACCTGAGCACACCGCTTAGGATTTTCAAGCTAAGTTTACTAGATTATCTTGATTCCTTTACAATGAGGACGTTTTCATCGGAGAGTCTCCGCTCTCACACCGAAGATACTTCCACACCCGGAAGTCTCCGCCTTCCTACCGAGAGCACTCTCCCACCTCAATCCTAAGGACAACAAGAACTAATCCTAGCAAACTACGTTTACACCGATGGATTTAAGCCTTAACACCAAGGCAGCCACCAACTCAATCAAACCTAGCAACCTAGGTTTACACAAGTTTAATTACAATGAAATAAATAATAAAATACAATAATAATTGGAGCAATAAATCAAATAATAGGTACTTAGCTCCAAAAGAAACTCCCTAGTCCTCTTGATGCATTGAGATGATGAATTGGTGAAGCTTGAAGGCTAAATCAAGGTGTGAAGATCAAAACTAGGGTTCTTGAAAGGATGACTCAATGAAAGCTTGTAGAGATACTTAGGATCACACTTTTAGGCTTGGAAGCATCAAAGGTAGGCTAGAAGAAGGATTGTGATGTGTATTTATAACCCCCCATAAGAAATGGCTCGTCAACGGGTGCATTTTTGCCCGTTGGCGACGCCCGATCGATTGCCCAATCGACCGCGGCAGAATAGGCGAACTTCAGTTGTTCAAACGGTTGACCGAATTGGCTACTGCCGATTTTTAACACCATTTGTACTAGACCCCCAAAACTAGATTTTAATTTTTCGCCTCACTCGATCGACCGGTCGACCGAACCTGGGCAGAGCAATTTTCTTTGATTTGTTTTTTTGCTCGTATGGGTTCCGTCTTCGCTAAGCATATTTGTATAATATTTATTAACTATAAGTTAATAACTTTAAAATATAAATGTTATATAAGAATTATCTCCTATTTGGATTTAATAAAAATATCTAAAAAATCAAAATCCTTAAGAATCAAAATCTAATTTTTGGGGTCTAGTAAAATTTTTCGAAAAACAAAAATTTTCTAATCTTTCGAGTCAAAAATGAGTAGGCTAAGGCTTTCAAAAAATCCTTAAAAATACCTCGTTATCTAGATTATACCCAAGGAATAGTTACCGCCATTTTTTATGTCAAGAAATATCTAGGTCATATAGCCATCCAAGGAGCTCCATAGGCTTAGTGAATTTCATGGCGATTTCGGATTTTCATGTTTTGGGGTCCGGAATTGGTTTTTTGGTTCTTATACATCATCATGAGGATTTACAATATAAACTAGACACCCTAAACCTAATCTCTATCTTCCCGACGAATCCGAGCGCGTCGACCAACGTTCTTTCGATTTCTTCGATATTTCCGATCGAGGACATCGTGCGCTAACCGATATGGAACCTAAAAGATTTCTTAAATAAATATTAGTTCCATGTTTGTTATCATCAAAACCGAGATTAAGGTCAAGATAGAAAACCTTAGGCCAACACTTATCAAGTTGTAATTTGTAGCTCTCGAGTGAGAGTGCCACCTCATTACTCAAGATCCCTTAATCCATTTCATTGGAGAGAGAGCCAATCCTGTCCTCCATTAGTTTTCTATATCGAACCCAATCTTCCTCATAAAAATTGTCCAGTCCTTTATAGTACGTCGTAATCGTTTCCAAATTCTAACCCAGTTATGTAAAGTTACGCCCGAAGTTGTCGAGTTCTCGCAAAGGAGGAGCCATGCCTCCAAGATTCTTCGGAGCTCAGGGTGTTGCAGCCAGCAAACTTCTAGTCTGAAAGGTTTGTTATGTGAACCGCTGAGAGCCTTATGACTCAGAACTAAGGGTGTGTGATCAGAAAGTCTTCTTGATCCACCCGAGACTTTGAGATACGGAAGGTAACCAAGCAAAGAAGTACAAGCAAGTACTTGATCCAACTTTGCCAAGGCCGGTACCGATTGATTATTAGACCAAGTAAAGGAAGAGCTGGAGACCAGGAGCTCAAGTAGACCACTATCCGCAATGAACTATTGAAGTCACCCCTGACCACGCAGGAGCATCAAGCCCTTCAAGTAGAAGTTTCATCTTGTTCAGAAAAAGTTTCCTTTGAGCACGAATTGGTGGCCCTTACACACCCATAAAGAAAAATTGAAAACCCGACTACTTTGATTTAACTTTTTCCATAATAAAATGTTCACCAACTTGTGTTGTCAAGCATTTTCATTTAGCTGGGTTCCGGATAATCAAAATGCCACTAAACATGCCTATAGAAGGTTTAGCTAGGAAGTTATCAATACCATCATTTTTGAACCCACAAATTTGTTTCACCAACTAATTTGACATCACATCAATTTTGGTTTCACATAGGAAATTAAGACTATAGAGTTCGTCCCTAATCAGCTGTTTGACCATGAACTGCTTATACAATCGATCGGTTCAGGCCACGAACATTCCAAAATACAACATTTAAAGATGTAGTAAAATGGAAATAAACTAGATAACCCAAACACAACAAAAGCTGAAAAAAGGTGGTACAAAGACATCATACGGCAATGGCAAACACTGCCTTGAGAACATCCAATTGGTCCCTGATGCAAGAGAAATCCAGCTCAGCAATTGATGCCAAAACTCCATCCTGAACAGAAGATACCATCCTCGAGCCAAAGGAACCATGAGCTGACACATCTGAAGAGACAGAAACCTCCGAAGCTGACATTGAAGAATTCGTCAGCTTGTTTTTGCAGTTTTCAACCAATCTTGCCGCACCAGAGATCGTCACAGCACACAGCCTGTTGCTATGGCGAATCGTGGCCAAAGAAAAAGTCGGACCAAGGCGGCCCACGCCCGAATCAGAAGCAACCGGGTCAAGAGTAAGGGGCAAAGCCCACAGCAGAGAATCATTCAGTATTGGACCCAGTCTGGGGCCAGCAAGAAGCCTGGTTTTGTAAACTAGTTGAACCATGTAGCTAATGAGTCAATTTCAGGTTCAGTGCAAACGGTGAAGTCCAGCTAGAATGAGATTGGGCAATGCGTTTAGTTGGGAAGACATAATCACCCGCCCTCCAACGATCAGGATCCAGATTCACCAGGCCAAAGCCCAAGCCCAATAAACGGTCCACCAAACCAATCCATTCAGTATGAATGTGGCCCAGTTCTACATCAAGAGGGAGAAGTAGTCAGTCAAACCCAAAGTCGAACTCGAATCCGAAACCAACAGATCATATCAACTATTGTAAAGATGAGCAAAGTTGTCATCTGATGTCATAATGAGCGGGGCCCGCCCCGAAATGTACCCAACACTTCGCTCGTCCATAGATACACGAGCCGCAAACGACAAGAGTAAAAGCCTTAAGTTAAAAAGTGAGGAAGGCTGTAAAGTAAATAGGGAATAGGTACCGATCAAATCCTTCGAAATAAGGCAAGGTTTGTAAAGCAGGAGGAAAGAGTAGCTTCCCAACGCAGGTGTAGCCGAAGTAGTGACGCTGTCCTCTGTGACGATGTCCTCCAATAACGCAGGTGAGGCAGAAAGACTTTCCCTAATGGTGTAAATTAACCAACGGGCAGAGTCGGCGAGTGACTGGTTGTATGGCCGTAATAGGAAGTGGAGCAGCTGTTCTTTCCAGAGCAGTAGGAAGTCGATAAATATGAACTAATATTATAAATAAATTTTGTTTCACATAATAAGCTATATGTATTTGCTCTATTTAATTATCAAATAGTTATATTAGATTAGCCTAAGTGCATATAAAAATGGCCCAGGAATTCTCGGACCTCTTTAGTGCGCACAGATATAAAAATGCCACTGTTGAATAATGCTTCGACCAAGGTTCGAGTGTTGGGATTTTCACTGGACCTCGCATGTGGATGAGGGAAGGGTGATGAGATTGCTCAATTTTATTGGGAGACCAAACCTCATGGAGGAATCAGACTTTAACTGGTGGCGTTGGGAACGAAATGGGAAGTTCTCGACTGCATCTACCTATGCAAAATATACGAACTCGGGAGTGAAATGGGAAGTAGTCGGGAAAATTTGGAAGTGTAACATTCCACTGAAATTTAAAATACACTCTTGGCTTGTATTAAGGGAAAAACTCCCAACAAAATGAAAACTTATTAGACATGGCTCAGTTATGTCGGACGACAAATGCGCTCTTTGCAAAAGGGAGACGGAGGATATCAAACACATGTTCAAACTTTGTAGCTTTGCAAGGGATGGCTGGAGGGTGCTTTGAGAGAAAGCTGCAATTGCCTTAGTTGAGTTTTCACCGGGCGAAGAACATATGCTCACTGAGAGGGATGAGAGGATTAGAAGTCTAGTTATGATTTGAAGCAAAAATCTCTGACTGCAAAGGAACTTAATCATATTCCAAGAAAAGAATGCCGATTTAAATTGGCTCTTAGCTACTTGTTTGGACATCTGGGAAGGAAAGAACGATGACAAAATGTGCTATTGGAAATTTGGCTTCAACGGCCTATACCTTCAACTCTTCTCTCTTTTTCTTCAAATTGTTGACAGATTTTTTTGGCCAATCACTTGATGGCTTGTTGGTTTAGGAGTTTGATTTGTGCTTTTTCGTTTTTATTTCTGCCAGACCACTGGTCTGGCATGTATGGGTTTAATATAGTTCTGTATTATATTGTTCTCGTTATATTAGCGTGTGGTTTAAGAGAGCCACACTTTCTATCCAAAAAAAAGTATAGTAATTTAAATATACAGTTGTTATATACTGTAGAAGTAGATGGGAGACACATGACATCACTGAGAGTCATCGTATGATAATATTTGTGATTACGAAATGGAAGATGCAAGTAACTAGCTGAGAGGGTGATGCGGAGGTCGGTGGATAGATGCCTGGCAGATATGCCATTAATTGTGCCATCAAAATACAGTTTGAAGGAGCAATCATAACCTCTGTACGATTACTATTGACTTAAAATATATATATATATATAGTGGAGAAAGTTTATGCTTTATGAGGAATTGAGCTCCATCTCCATTCATTACTCCACTTTACAACATATCCTTTTCTTCCCCTCTTTCCTCGGAAAAAAGTTTCTTTAATTGCATGCTCAGCTTTATTGGAGAGAGAGAGTCTGAATTTCCATTTATTATAAATAGATATAGAAGTACTTAGATTTATAATGGTATATTGAAATGTTATATTTATGATATGCTTAACTATATATCTTAGTAATCGTGTCCAAATTAGAAATACCATATATATATATATATATATATATATATATCTCTCTCTCTCTCTCTCTCTCTCTCTCTCTATATATATATATATATATATATATATATATATATATATATATATATATATATATGTAGAGAGAGAGAGAGAGATATGGTATTTCTAATTTGGACACGATTATATATATATATATTACCTCCTTGTCATCTCTCATTATAATTTATTATTAATTGATTAATAATTTCATTAGCATGTACAATTGACTTAAGCATAAATGCTTCTATCATCAATTCTGAATTAATCAAAAGATGTTTTTGATTTCATACATCACTCTAAGGTTTCCAATTATTTGATAATGAAAATCATGATCAAGTTTATGATCACTCAATTATTTCAATAATAATCATTTCACATGCAACTTTCATCATTAAAATTTATTATAATTTGATTTCATATATAGGAAACATATCTGGGCTCTTCTTCTCTCTATTTGGGTGGAGGTCGGCTACCACAAAGGATACTTAGCTTCCTTCAAAAGGAGGTCGATTTTCTTTCATGATCAGGTCGGTAGCCTCTAGGAGTTGATCATCTGCCTATCAAAATCATAGATGGATATTTATAGATACATCAATCATATTGATCGAATCTTCTCAATCATTGATCAATTCAAAGTCATATCCGGAATCTTAAAACGATTTTAATGCTCGAAAAAAATATATCTTTATTAACAATTACCAAGGATGAATTTTTTAAATTAAAGATGTCGATTATAATGTATCTTTTAATAACGAATATTAAATATACATTACATAAATTGTAATCAACGTAATTCTAATTTTAAATCACATTTAAAATTCAGAATAATTAATTCCGATTTGAAAACTTCTTTTCAAATTCAAAATTAATTTCCAAATTTTCCAAGAGAGATATAGTCGGTTAATGATCATGCAGATCCAATCCGATGAATCATAACCCTAAGCTCCATTCGATTTACCCTATGTGTTTGGCCCAGTTGGTTCACTTAACATTGGCAGTAGGTTCAAATCTCATTTGCAACCCACAAAGTCATAATCGATTTCTAGCAAGACATTATGACTATCCAAGTCAAGTAAGACTGATGATCCGAGCAATCTAACTCACAATATGATACTTTGTTTTTCTGTCATGCGATATCTAGATCGAGCATAAGGCATGAATTACATCCTTATATTGCTCAATTCGATTTCTTGATTCTTGAGTAGACTGACTCAACAAATGATATTGATACTCCTATTAATTCATTTGAGCACAATGATGCATTTTCTCAGTTACACTCATCAAGGGGCCCAGAGATATCTCTCTCATATACGAGCGAAACAAATTCCTTTACGACTACATATATTCCTTTGCATAATTAATTCAATGTCCAACCGTAATCTTTATTGCCACCCAGTTAAAAATGATATTAGACCAAGTCAAAACACAGAATTCCTCATGTAGGAATCCATGGTGATCGACATCAGGTCGAAGGACTGATATATCACTACCGTTGTGAGATATACTAATATTATTAATCCACGTAATATTCTCGCGGTGGGTCTATCCAACACCATGTTCTCGAATATGTGTTTATGATCTGACTTTAATATCACATATTCGTGACCTAGTAAAACATGATCATCGTCAGTCAAACTACATACAAGTCTTCATTCATTATCGTTCCAATGATAATGACCGACTAGGGACTATTAGAATAGAATTTCAACTGCCTTAGGATTTTACTATAAAGTCTCCTACTTGATGACCATTAGACAGAGTCAACTGTTCAGGGAATCTCTATTAAGTTAAATATGCTCACAATAAATAACAAGATAGAATGAGTGTTCCGTTAATTCAAATGGAAAGCAACAATAACAGTATTATTCCATTGGCCTAGAGCACACTACTAACATGCCCGCCACATCTTTCTTCTCGACCAGTTTTCGCTGACCTTGTTCTCCTGAGAAGCAGACAAGGTCTCCGTTGTAGGGGTGGAGTGAAGCTTCATCCATCTACATCTTTCTGAATGTCGAGTGGAACAAGATGTCGGTCGAGCTTCCTTGGTCCACCATGACTTTCCTGACAAGGAAATCACCAACAATTACAGAAATGACGACGGGGTCATGTAAGTTTTTATTAATCCCTTGGAAATGAGATTCATAGAGTGATATTATCGGGGTTCGAATATGAGCCTTCTTTGGGCGGATCACATCGTCAATCGTCATGATGGCTTAGAGCGACTTCTTTGTGGCTGGGCTTGTCTCGCCTCCTCTGACGAATCCTCCTGCTATGTGATTAATGACCCCAGAAATTTCGATGATCAATTGACTATCTCTGTGATCATCATGGTCGCCTCTCACGCTCCTTGATGACAGTGTCCTGCTCGAACTTCGGCGCTAGGAGTCGTAGTCCTGCTAGTCTCGGCATAAGAGCCATCTTTCTCTTATCAGACACTCGATTTGGTCTTTGAGCATCATGCACTCTTCGGTGGTGTGCCTATAGGTGCAGTTGAACTCTCACTTCTTGCTTTTGTCAACATTGGGCGAGGGTTTTATTTTTTTCGTGTTGTTGGGAAGCTTGAGCAACTGTAAGTGGTAGATTTCTCGAAGGATAGTCTCCCTTTTGGCATTCAACGGGGTGTACTCGCCAAATCTAGGGCTGGGTCGGGAAGGCGACCTTTCCCTTCTGTCGTGATTCTGCTCACAACGATCTCGGTCTTCGCCCCTCTTGTTAGGCCTCTTGGATTTTTTGTCTTCGGTGCTATCTTTGACGGTCTACCTATCGGCCTTTCTGGCCTCTCGAAGTTCTTCCATCTCCATATAGCAAATGACATTTTCTCGAAACTTGGCTGCACTCCTCGATTTGGCCAAGACAATCTGGTTGGCAAACTGTCCGGGCTTTAGCTCGTGCTTGATAGAATATAGCTCGATGTGCAGGTCGAGGTTGGGAATCTCCATGGCCACAACATGGAATCTCTTCAATTAATCTCTCAATGGTTCATGTTGTCCCTGTTTGACGTAATGAAGGGAGTCCTTGGTCTTGGAGTAGATCTGTGAGGAGGAGAACTAATTGGTGAAGGCTTCGAAGAGCTCTTGGAAAGTGTGTGCTGACCCTGGCGGGAGGACGGAGAACCAAAGTAGCACGACCTTCTCCAAGTTGACGGTGGGGGGCAGGAGTGGTCTTCGTGACCCTAGTTTCCTCCTCTTCTCTAGGTGTTGTGTACGAGAGGGCTCGTCTTGAAAGGCGAAGGCCAGCCTCTCGGTCCTTTCTAGATGGTTGTCTTCATCATGCTTCTAGCGATGATGTTCATGTTGGCCTAAGGTTTTCTACCTTGATCTTAATCTCGGTTTTGATAATAACAAATATGGAACTAATATCTCATTGAGAAATCTTTCAGGTTCCAAGTCGGTTAGCGCACGACGTTCGCAATCAAAAAAATTGAAGAAATCAAAGAAATCTAAGAAATCGGCAAGGATGCTCGTCATTGCTCGGGATTCTTCGAGAAGTTTGAGTTTAGGTTTAGGGTGTCTAGCATGTGATGTAATCATTTTTATGATGCGAAAAACCCAAAAATGAAACCCGAACCCTAAAACATGAAAACTCGAAAATCGCCCTGAAATTCACTAAGCCTAGGGAGCTCCTTAGAGGGCTATATGACCTAGATATTTTCTTGACACAAAAAATGGCGGTAATTATTCCTTGGGTAAAAATTAGATAACAATGTATTTTTGAGGAATTTTTGGAAGCCTTTAGCATACCCATATTTGACTCGGGAGATTAGAAAATTTTCGTTTTCCAGAAATTTGTACTAGACCCCAAAAACTAGATTTTGATTCTTAAGAATTTTAATTTTTAGATATTTTTATTGAATCCAAATGAGGGGTAATCCTTATATAATATTTATGTTTTAAAATTATTGACATAAAATTAGTAAATATTATATAAGTACACTTAGTGAAGACGGAACCCAGAAACGAGCCAAACCAAGCAGTCTGCCCAGTTTCGATCGATCGGTCGATCGACCGGATGCTACCAAAAATTGGCAGTAGGCAAGTCGGTCGATCGAACGGTCGACCAAAATGTGCCAAAAAATGGCAATATGCCTTCGGTCGCTCGGTCGGTCGATCGACGATTGACCGGACCTGCGACCGAACGACGGAAATAGCTAGTTTTCCGCCCGTTGAGGTGGCTGTTTCATGCCATCTCCTCAAAGCTTATAAATAAAAGCCTTAGCAAGTCTTCCACCCCTTATCCATCATACCTTGAGCCATATTTTGATGATCCTTGAGCTTGATTGAGACACCATTCTTGAAATCCCTAGCTTTGATCTCTCAACTCCTTGAGTAAGCCTTGACTTCATTGATTCACCATCAAAGGCATGAAGAGGAAGCTAGGAAACTTTGTTTGGAGCTAAGTATAAGTTATTTGATTTATTCGTCCATTAAGTTGTGTATTTTCTTGTTTATTTCATTGTATTTGAGCTTGTGAAAACCTAGGTTGTTAGGTCTTGAAATTGGGTGGTTGCTTTTGTGTTTGAGGCTTAATTCCACCGGTGTAAACGTAGTTTACTAGGATTAGTTGAGTTATCTTTAGGTTGAGGTGGGAGAGTGCTATTGGTAGGAAGGCGGGATACTTCTGAGTGTGGAAGTGCCTTCGGTTTGAGAGCGGAGACTTTTCGGTGTAAAGTTCTTATTGTAAGGAAACTAATTAATCTAGTTAAACTAGTTTGGAAATCCTAAGCGGGGTGCTTAGGTAGTGGAGTAGGCATTGGGGCCGAACCACTATATATAATTATGTTAGCATTGATATATTATTTTGTGTTAATTGCTTCATATTTATTGCTTCCGCTTGCTATTAATATCGTGGTTAGCCTAACTAATCAAGAAACGATTAAAATCAAAATTAGGCGATAAGATTAGTTAACACACTATTCACTCCCCCTCTAGTGTGGCCATTTCACCAACAGATCATGCTCGGCTGGGTGGTGTTCCCTAGGTTGTTTCAATGCCTTGATTTGGGCTGTTAACCTTTGGTTTTGGGCTCGGAGATTGGCGATCATGCGACGTTGTTCTTCTAGTATAGGGTTGGCGGGCACCAGAGCGTCACCAAGTAGCGGGGGAACGCTGCTGCTAGGTTGCTGCCTATGTGCAGGGACGTTCACCTGACTCCGGGTACCTACCATGGTAGGGCGGGTAAGATTTACTCGGCCCCACGGTGGGTGCCAAATATTCTTGCCTGAAGTTGGGGTGATGCGATCCTGCGTATCTCCTGGTCCAGTGCGACTCCGGCAAGGGGACCTACAAAGATACTCTGCCGCTCAAATAAGAAAGAATTTTATATGGTGGGGATGGAATTAGAATCGAGAGTATACCATACAGTGCAGGGGAAGGGATACCTCGAGCGATGATGCCTCCTTGAATCTCATGGGGATATGCTTAGAATAGGTCGATGCTAATTCTGAACATGTCGGGTTCATTACTAATGAATCCCTGGTAATTAATGAGGACGTGGGTGTCCTTATAAGGCCGGGTGGAGCCCCCGGGCTAAATAGTGTTTGACTTGACTTGAATTTGGTTCATGAGTATGAGCGCTCTAGGCCTAATTCAATCGGACCCAAAGTGTTAGTCTGGTTCATAATGTAATTAACTTTTGGACTGAACTAGTACTATTGGGCCCAATCGGATTAGATCCAACATCGCCCTACACTCTTGAACCCAAATTAGCCAAGACCAGATGGCTCCGCCCGAGGGCTCTACCTGACCATACTCCTGAACTTGACACGAGCCAGATCGAATGGCTCTGCCCAACGACTCCACTCGGCCATATAAGGATGTTAGTGTTGGCGTTTGTGTGTTGGCTATATTTGGCAAAAGTATTCCAGGTTATTCTTAGTTGAATAAATAGTCACAACTACGTTTGTCTATGAGAGTTTTTGCTTAATTTACTCAGTTGTAAGACAGTTACAACTACTCATGTAACTGTGGTTTCAAGATGGGGCTGCTGATATGATGATGACTTTTGGTTGCTGAAATTAATGGTGATTGATTTTCTTTTACTATCTCTCTGATATTTTAATCATCTTTAATTACCTATTTATTGCTTGTTCATTTCTGGAATATGGATGTGGTCTTTATTAATGAACTAGGCGTTACTTTTGGAGCTTTATGGGCGATGCTTTATAAGGATTCATGGCTAACTGTTCAATTTGAACTGATGATATTATGATCTTTAATTAAGAGGGCATTTATTCTTATTGATTGGTTTGTACTTATATATTTTAAAAGATATGATCTATTATATTCAAGTCTCATATGTGCGTAAACTATGTTGTCAGTTATATGAGGAGTTGAGACTACCGAGTGCAAAGATGGCAACAATTTACCTTCCTTGTTTTCAAGCTAAGATGGTTGTGGATTGTTAACTCACTACAACACAAGGACTGTGTGGAGGACAGAACTCTTTGGCTGAGTTGTTAAAGAGAGGCAAGTTGGTTAGTACTTGTAATAGCAAATAGGTTTTTATTATTTTAAATTCACTGTAGTATTGATAGTTGGATTTCATAGTAAGAAATCATGAAGCTAATATTATACTTGTTGATAGTGGATTGGGCATTTGTTCGGTGAGTGCCCCACAGATTAGGTGACATCCTTTGTCACTGAACTGCATATGCAAATCATTATATTTGCGTGCTTTCTTGTGATTTTTATTTCGGTTCTTACTTTACTACTTATAAGAAGTTGCAATAGCAGTTGCAACTTTCTGTGTAACTGTACCTTAACAGAAGTTCCCTTAGAGACTATACTATCAATTGATATCAGAGCAGTTGTGTTAACCTTTACCTATACAAATCCTTGGAGTGTCTCTTTTCTTTTAGGCTCAAAATGAAAGGAATTCCTATGGGGAATTCTGTCAATGTTCCTCTATTACTCATTAGAACAAATTATGCCTATTGGAAGGCCCGTGTGAGAGATTTCATCAAGTCTTTGGATGATAGCTGCTGGGATACTATAGAGATTGGTTATACACCTTCAACTATAAATGGGACTGAGAGGAAGCCTAAAAGCTAGTATTCTGAAGCTGAAATTATTGTAGCAAAATATGACAATAAGACTTTAAATGCTATCTTCACCAGTGTTGATCATTCTCAATTCAAACTTATCTCGGCTTGTATTCTGGCAAAGTAAGCCTGGGAGATTTTAGAAACTAATCATGAAAGATCCTTGACACTTTAGAAATCCAAAGTGGAAATCCTCAACACCAAATTTGAAAATTTAAAGATGGGAGAAGATGAAAACATTCAGGACTTTCATGGGCGTATCAAAGACTTTATGAATAATGCTACCAACCATAGAGAATCATTCTTAGAAGAAAAGGTTGTTAGAAAGGTTCTGAGATCCATGCCTACAAAATTCGACATGAAAGTTGCAGCCATCAGCAAAGTTCATGATCCATCAACTATTACTCTTGACACCTTGATGGGAAAATTTGAAACCTATGAGTTAGAAATGTTTGAAAAATATTCTCACGAGAAAAAGAAGAAAAATCTTGCCTTCAGTGCTACTGAGGATCTGATTAAGTCTGGAGACTGTTCTGAAGATGAGATGGATGCTGTCTTTACTCTTATGACCAAGAACTTCAAGAGATTTCTAAGAGCCAAGAATAAGCAAAACCAGAACTCGCAGATGCATTCACAGTCCCAGTAACAGTTTCAACCGACTAGTTCAACTAGTTCTAAATCAAATTTCTATGCTGGAGAAAATAAGAGTAAATCTTCAGGACTCAAAAATGATTCAAAATAGAAATACAAAGGTATCATATGTTCTGCATGTGAAGGATATGGACATGTTAGATCATAATGTCCAAATCTTCAGAAGAGGTCCAAAAAGTCATTCACTGTCACCTGGAGTGATGACGATGAAGAAAATGACTCTGAAGAAACTGAAAAAGGAAATTTCACTGCCTTTACAACTAGTATTGGTGACCCAGTTAGAACTTTAGAAAACTCTAATGCAGAGGATGATCAATGCAAAGTTCAGTGTTGACAGTCTTGAGGAAGCCTACCAGGAGATGTTTGACAAATGGGTTGAAGTGGCAAAACTGAACAAGTCTCTCAGTAATGAAAACAACTTGTTGATTGTAGAAAAGATGAACCTTGAACAGAAAATTCAACATCGAAGGAAGTTAGAATGATGAATTCTAGTAGTACTCTTAACAAAATTTTGAGTGCAAGAATATTTCTTTCTAATCACAATGGTCTAGGGTACAGTGGTTCATCCCAGTTGAAACCCCAGTCTGAACGGCTTGCTCAACTGAGGAACTTTCAGAGAGGTTCTTCTAGCTGACATCAAACTACTAAAAGAGGAAGCCACAGGGTGCTCGTATGTTATTATTGCAAATACAGAGGGCACATTATTGCAAACTGTTTCAAGCTCTCCAACAAACTGAGAAGGAAGAATCATGAGAAATCCCCAAAGCATAAAGTCAAGCAAATTTGGGTAAGAAAGGCTGATCTTAACTGTCATATTGCTTTCATGTCAAAGACTATTTCTTCTATTGGATCTTGGTATTTCAACAGTGGGTTTTCTCAGCATATGACAAGAAGTTCAGATAATCTAAAAGATATTCAAAAATATGAAGGAGCAACTATTACTTTTGGAGATGGAGGATGTGGAAATGTTGTAGGAGTTGGAACTCTTAATGTCCTAGGAATTTTGAATCTGGAAAATATCTTTCTTGTTGAAAGTCTCAAGGCAAATCTTGTAAGTATAAGTCAACTTTGTGATCAAAATTTGAATGTTCAGTTTACCAGGAGCAGCTGCAAAGTTTTTGATGAGGATGGTGACTGCATCATTGAAGGAAACATATCAAAGGATAAATGCTACAAAATGGCTTATACAACTTCTTATTTTGTTGTTGTTGTATCTAACATCAACTTGTGGCATCAATGACTTGGCCATGTTAATTACAAAGATATCAGGAATCTTGTAAAGGGCGGAGCAGTTAGAGGAATTCCTAAGCTGACTGGAGAACCTGAAGGTGTTTGCAGCCCATGTCAAGAAGGAAAACAGACGCGGTAGTCTCATCACCAATTACAACTGGTTGCTACTTCAAGACCTCTAGAGTTTCTTCATCTGGACCTAGTTGGTCCTATGCAAGTGGAAAGTATTGGGGGTAAGAAATATGTTGGGCTAATTAATGAATATATCATGACTTTTATCGAAATTCCTAAATTTACCATGACTTTTCATTTGTTTCAAATGCAGGTCTCAACTCTCGATTCGTTTCAATTGTATCACACCATCATACTCAAGTTAAGTTTTCCGTTAAACTACTGACCTGACATTGATGACGTGCCAACCTAAGTCCAGCCAACCATTAATTTAATATAAAAAATAGGTAAGATGACATGTATTAGTAAGTACAATAATTTAATAGGTAACTGAAACACTATACTTACTAATACACGTCAGCTTATCTATTTTTTATATTAAATTAATGGCTGATTGGACTTAGGTTGACACGTCATCGATGCCATGTCAACAGTTTAACGGAAAACTTAACCCGAGTCTGGCGGTGTGATACAATTGAAACGAATCGAGAGTTGAAGCCTGCATTTGAAACAAATGAAAAGTCATGATAGATTTGGGAGTTTTGGTAAAAGTTGTGATATATTCGTTAATGTTCTTGTTTGTGTTGATGATTTCTCTCATTTTTACCTCGACAGAATGTCTAAGACAGAAGTCAAGTGCCTTTAACAATTTCAAATCCCTTTGCTTAAGGCTTCAAAATGAGCAGGAACTTCCTATTATGAAGGTGATCAGAAGAAGAAGTGATCACATAAGGGAATTTAAGAATATTTCATTCTTTGAGTTCTGTGATAAGAACGGTATCATCCATGAATTCTCAGCTCCTAAGACTCCTCAGCAGAATGGTGTGGTTTAAAGAAAGAACCGCACTATCCAAGAGATGGCCCGAGTAATGCTTGATTCCAAAAACATTCTTGAGAGATTCTGGGCTGAAGCCATCAACACGGCTTGCTACATCATCAATCGAGTGTATCTCAGACCAAAATATGTTAAAACACCTTATGAATTATGGAAGGGAAGAAAGTTTAACCTTACATATTTTTATGCTTTTGGTAGCAGGTGGCCAGGTGCTATATATGTTCTAAATGATAGAGAGTACATTAGAAAGATGCAAAGCAAGAGTGATGAAGTCATATTCTTGGGCTATTCTACTAATAGCAAGGCTTATCACATCTACAACAAATAGACACAAATCATAGAGTCAGCAAATATGAAGGTAGATGACTCTATAATTTACCAGACTCTGACTGCTGATGAGAAGACAGTTACAACTATTGACAAAATTGCCCAGAACAGTACCAAGGTCTCTAATCGGTTAGTTAAAATTGCTGATTCAACTGATACTGAGACTGAACATGATGATGATAGTGATAACTCCAAAATTGGAAAATCTGCAAAAACTCTGAAAGATCGTCTCTTGCAAAATGTGATTGGAGATGTTCATGATGGAATCAAGATCAGAAATCAATCTAGGAAAAATCACCAGGATATGATCAAGTACTCTTGCTACACTTCCATAGTTAAACAAAAAAATGTCAAGTAAGACTTAAAGGATCAATTCTGGATTTTTGCTATGCAAGAAGAGTTACAACAGTTCGTCAAAAATGATGTATGGGAACTAGTTTCAAGATCAAAAGGAGTCAATGTTGTTGGAACCAAATGAGTTTTTAAGAACAAAATTGATGAAGCATGGAACATTATAAGAAATAAAGCCAGACTTGTTGCTCAAGACTTTAATCAAATTGAAGGACTGGACTACGATGGAACCTTTGCACCAGTTGCAAGACTAGAATCCATCAGACTACTTCTTGCCATATCCTGCTGTATGAAGTTCAAACTGTTCTAGATGGACGTTAAAATCGCCTTCCTAAATGGGATTCTCAATAAAGAAGTCTATGTTGAACAGCCCAAAGGCTTGAAGATCCCGCTCATCCTGACTATGTATATAAACTGAAGAAAGCTCTTTATGGGCTTAAACAAACACCTAGAGCGTGGTACGAAAGACTCATCCAGTTCTTGCTCTCAAAAGGGTACAAAAGAGGAAATGTAGATCAGTCCCTGTTCATCAAAAGAAAGGAGTCTCAACGGGTCATTGCTCAAATTTATGTTGATGATATTATTTTTGGCTCAACTTTTAAATCTTATGTAGAACAATTTATGGAAGACATGAAATTTGAGTTCGAGATGAGCATGGTTGGATAAATGAACTATTTCTCAGTCTCCAGGTGAAGCATTCTTTTTTTTTTTACCGAAAAGAAATTCTATTAAAAAGAACTACTCGGTCTGAGCAGATACAAAAAGGTCGTCGAGCAAAATCTCCTCCAAATCAGGAGGTCGAATAGACGACCAAACAACAATCCATGTGAAGCATTCTAAAGAAGGGATATTCATCTCTCAAATTAAGTATGCCAGAAATATGATTCACAAGTTTGGATTGGATAGTTCTAAGCCAGTTAGAACTCTTATCTCAACTCATGAAAAACTGAGCAAAGATGAAGAAGGCAAGAATGTTGATCCTACTCTTTATAGAAGCATGATAGACAATCTTTTGTATTTGATGACTAACAGACCTGATCTTACCTTCAGTGTGGGTTTATGCGCCAGATACCTAGCTAACCTAAAGGAGTCTCACCTTCAGGCAATTAAAAGGATTCTGAAATATGTTAAATGTACTCTGAATTTTGGTCTTTGGTATTCTATTAAATCTAATCCCTGTCTAGTAGGGTTTACTGATGCAGATTGGGCTGATAATATTGATGACAAAAAATGTACTACAAGTGGATGCTTTTATATTGGATCAAATCTTGTAGCTTGGTTAAGTAAGAAATAGAATTATATCCATCTCTTTTGTAGAGGCTGAATATTTGGCAGTAGGCAGTTGCAGTTCTTAGTTAATTTGGATGAGAAACATGTTGTTAGACTATGGGTTCAAACAGGAGGAAATGATTTTATATTGTGATAATACCAGTGCTATAAATATCTCAAAGAAACCAATTATGCACTCTCGCACTAAACACATTGATATTCGATTTCAATACATCAGAGAGTTAGTTGAAAGAAGGAAGTTACAATTGGGATACATTTCTATAGATAGACAAGTTGCATACATTTTCACAAAAGCTTTGGATGGAGGAAGATTTGAGCAGTTGCGATCTGCTATGGGATTATGAGTTATTTGACACTTTTTTCTTTTATACAATACATATATATATATATGAAAAAAATGAAAGGTTTTTTAGTTATTTTTTCATTTATTCCTCCGCTTATCACTGTTTTGTTGAAGGAATATCTTTTATGGGCGGGAGTTTCAGAATTTATTGCCCACCTTTTTTGGAGTCTCACTTGTGCGGCCTCTCTTTTTGGAATCCCGAACTTTTCGCCCCTAAATTCATTGCTTTCGACGCTGCTTCATCTCCGGTCCCCTACTATAATCGAAGGTCTACGTCTCAATCTTCTTGACCTCTCAACTGCCCATCTCTGCTCTTAGAAGGAGCAATCAAAGATGTCTGGTGGAACAAGGAAGAAAGGTTACGTGAGAAAGATCAGTGCATCAGCAGCAAAGAAAATATCTTCTTCCATTCCCATCGAAAAGGTAGAATCTCCTCCTCTAGAGCAGCCTCGTGATGAAGTCTCACCTCCTCCAGACTGGTCCTTGTTTACCTTATATAGATTATAGCCTTAAAGATCAGGATAGAGATCCTTGTAGGCGAAATGACGACACTAGAGGAGGGTGAATAGTGTGCTAACTAAATTGATTAGCCTAAATTCGATTTTAATCGTTTAGGCAATATGCAATTTTGCGATTGGATGTGGAAGCGATAGATAATTAAGAAAAAAAGCACAAAGAAAAATAACAATGCTAACACGCAAATTTATAGTGGTTCGGCCCCAATGCCTACTCTACTACCTAAGCACCCCGCTTAGAATTTCCAAACTAGTTTTATTAG
Source organism: Canna indica (assembly GCA_034359265.1). Taxonomy (NCBI): domain Eukaryota; kingdom Viridiplantae; phylum Streptophyta; class Magnoliopsida; order Zingiberales; family Cannaceae; genus Canna; species Canna indica. The sequence continues at coordinate 70,838,534 of CP136890.1, read as the reverse complement.
ATTAATTTTCGTTTCCCTTACAACAGAGGACTTTTCACTCGAAGAGTCACACTCTCGACCTAAGGTACTTCCACACCCGGAAGTCTCTGCCTTCTCATCGAGAGCACTCTTCCACCTCAACCCTAAGGGAAAACTAAACTAATCCTAGGAATCACTACATTTACACAAGTGGCTTTACTCCCTCTACACCAAGGATACCACTTATACGCATGACCTAACACAAGGTCTTCTCACAAACAAAAATAAACAGATACAAATAACCTCCAACTCGTTTGAAATACAATTGAAAAGAGCTTGAAATAAAACCAAGAAATCGTGCTCTTTTCCAAGCCTTGGAACCTCCAACTCGCCGAGTAGTAGAGCTTGAGTTGAAGCTTGAGTTGAAGCTCGAGTTGAGGAGCAGAGTGTGCGCAAGAAGTTGACGCCGAAAAATTGAGCGCAAGCAATATTCCCTTTTGGAAGGCTTTTATCTCTCTCTTGGATGCTCAAAAATTTCTGTAAGAATGAGAGAAGAAAAGTTGAAAGAATCATATGAGGGTGTATTTATACCATGCTGAAGAAACGACAGCTCAACGGATAGTTTTCTATCCGTTGCAGACCGTCGGTCGATTGGTCGGTCGACCGACAGATCGACTGCTCACATCGACCGCCGCATTCTGTCTGTGGTCGGTTGATCGACGGGTCGACCGCCAAGGCGCGACTGTTCATTCCCTTAATCTGATTAACCCATCAGTCAACCGACGCAGGGAAGCCAAGATCGCGCGCTGCGCAATTTTTTACTCCGGTCGACCGCTAGGGCTACTGCCCAAAACCAGCCTCTGTCGGTCGATCGAAGTGCCCACTGCTTATTTTCGGCAGTGTTCGGTCGACCGGCCGGTCGACCAAAATGGCCGGTGCCATTTTTCTTACCCTATTCGGTCGACCACCCGGTCGACCAAACTTAGGCTGAGTTGTATTTTTCAGCCGATTTCTTCCGTGCTTTGTTTTCGGGTTCCAACTTTCAACAAGAATCATCTTGGAGAGCTTTTCACATGATCTTTGGACTCATCCAAGCGACTTTGGTGCACTCGTCGATCTTCGAGAAATTTCCGCGACGAACCCGAGCGCGACGATCAATGTCCTTCCAATTTATCGATTTCTTCGATTTTTTCGGTCGAGGACATCGAATGTTACTGATATGGAACCTGATGATATACTCAATGAAATCATTAGTCTCATGTTTGTTATCATCAAAATCGAGATTAAGACCAAGGTTGAAAACCTAAAGCCAACAATCCTGCTCCTGCACAAGAGACAGTCACTAATGTCTCTGCCATAATTCCTTCTGCAAGTCTTCCGCTAGTTACAACTAAGGAGGCCTAGTTGAAACTACCTCTCAAGTACTTGAGGATGTTTCTACACCTGCACTGGAGACAGTCTCTGTAGCAACTATACGTACAAGAAGCTATTAAAACTGTTGATCCAGTTCTTAAGGCAGTTAAAACTACTGCTACAGTTCCAGGTGCAGTTGAAACTACAAGACCTGTACCTGAAGTAGATTTTGTCTCTGTTCCAGAGACTGTGGATAAACACCAAGCTCCATCAGTCACTGTGCTGTTGAGGAAACAATACAACTGACTTCTGAGGATCCTTCCGCACTAAGGAAGAAGTCCAGCTCAAATCATGTCAAGAATGTTTCATCCAAAAACAAGAAGGAATCCTCTAGCCTAACTGACAAGAAAAGGAGTTCAGAGAGGAAGTTTCCTGGAAAGTCCAAATTGCTATCTGGACAGACTATGAATTTGGATACAGATTCAGATAATGAGCCCTTGGTGGATAGGGTTGCAGAGCTGCGAAAATCTAAGAAACTAATATATTTGTGAAGTTTTGAGTTCATGTTGAGGTTACGATACGCGCGCGAAGTTCGTTCGAAGAAATATAAAAATCGGCAAAAATGGCTTTTGGCTTCGAAAACGAGCAAGTAGAAAATCTAGAGTTAGGATTAGATTTTATGTAATATATCTCTAGGAATTTTATCCCAAGCCAATTTGTAATGTTATACAAGTTGAAACTTGGTAACGGAACCCGGAGACGAAGTGCGCAAGAAGATGGTTGAAAAAAAATAGCCAAAGCCCAAATTCGGTAGATCGCTTGGTCGACTGGAAGAAATAGAAAACTGGCAGTAAGCAACAGGCTCAGTATTCGGTCAACCAATTGGTCGATTGCCCGAAGCCAGAAAAGAACAGAGGGAATTTGGTCGACCAGTCGATCGACCGAATGTGGCCAAAAGGTGGCAGTAGGCATGTGGTCACTGGGCGATCGATTAGTCAGTCGACCGATGATCGACCGGCAAACGATCGGACGACCTCCAACGGGCAGAAAAATGCCCGTTGGAGTGAACTGCCTTGTAAGGGGTTATAAATACCCCTCACCTACCTCTCTTAATCCCTCTTAACACCTCTAAGAACCTTCCTAAATGTGATTTGAGCCTTCAATAGTTGATTTTCTCGCGCTTGCTTCTCCGATCGATGATTCCTTTCAAGTGTTCATCTTCACTCGACTCCAGATTCGATTCGACGTCAGCATCTCGTGGAGTTGGAGGAGTTAAAGGCTTGGAAATGCACTCTTTGCTTTAGTTTACTCTTTAGCTCGTTTCGTTGTGATTTTACTTGTTATTTGAACATGAGTTTTCATTGTAAACTTGTTAGGTGTGCTAGGTTAAACACCTTAGGGTTTTCTTTGTAGAATTGTGTTTTGTCTAGGTGAATAGGTTTGAGATATTTCAAAGGGTTGATAAACGAGTCCTCAGTTGTATTCAAAGAGAAACACAAAGTCTATAAAGGATTAGGTTAGAAATCCTTGGTGTTGAGCCAAAATAGTGGAGTAGGCGATTGGCCGAACCACTATAATTACTCGTCTTTCACTACTAGAATTGTCGTAATCATCGACGGTTGAAGCCGTGGTTGAACTGTCGGTGATAACTATCACGTACGGATGGCGACAGCTATGGCAAAAAGTCGTCACTGATGTGCACGTCTCAGATAAGTTGTGACGGTGCCTCTCAGCCGTCACAAGTAATCATCAGCGACAACCGTGGGCGTTGTCGGTGTTTTAAACACTTCAATGATGGCTGTAGGTGATTGTCACTGATACCAACACATCAGCCACGGCCTAGGGCCGTCAGTGATACTATTAGCAATCGTGAATTTGGTGCTGCCCAGGCCCTCAACCATGACTTCAGCCACGGCTTAGTGACGTAGGCGGCTGTCATTGATACCAACACATCAACCACGGCTCAGGGTCGTCGATGATACTATTAGCAACCGTGATATTTGGTGCTGCCCAGACCATCATCCATTTACGATAAGCCTTCAGCCATGACTTAGTGACGGTGTCCGTGGCTAAACCGTGGCTGAAGGTATATCCTATAACTGAAAAAAATAAAATTTTTATAAATTCCTGTATACAATAATATTTATATATTACAATCTATTTTCAATCACAGATTACAATCAGAAAACATCATACACATGCATTTGAAACCAAACATACAAGTTTTACATAAATATCATTAATCTAAGCCTCAAACCGGAGGCAAACAATTATCAAAATATCATATATATACAACCATAAGTATATAAACAACTATCTGTATACAAACAAGTATCAAAATATAAACAAAATATAATAAATCAAAATCTCACGGCTGTAGTGGAGGCGGTGGAGTCAACATCAACTGGGTCAGGAGCGTCGACTGAGTCGAGGAGGACGACGGTTGTGACACCATCGGTAGAAGGCCAGATTGAGACGCAATCTGAGTGAGGAGTGTCTGCATGTTTTGCGTCGTCCGTCTCTGCTCATCCATCTCCAGCCTCTGCTCCTCCATCGCCTATCCCTACTGGGTGAGCTCCGGCTCCAAGGCTGTTATCCGGCTCTGGTCCTGCACCCAAGATGTCGAGGGCCGCTAAACACGGTCGTGCTCCCAGCCACCTACGGCCTCCACCCAAGCTCCTGCGTCGAAATCCTCCGGTGTGCCTCCACGCTCGATCACAGTCCTCGTGTAAGTTTCATACACGTGTTTATATTTTAAATATATATATAAACTATAAATAAAAATTGTGTAAATCAAATAGACATATATAAATACTTACCATTATAATGGAGGCTCTGCTGTCAACGTAGTCCCCCGCTCCTTGTCGACGATGGTGGGTGCGCTCAAACACCCCCATCATCGACGAGTGTTGGACGGTGCCGTCCTCCGCCACACGCATCTTACATTAGAAAATAAATACATTAGTATAATTATACACAATATATAATTTAATTAAGAAAAATTACCTAAATATATTTTGTACATTGGTGTTTTTCGCATTTGTGACATATACTTTTATTTATTTCAATTGTATTCTATACTTTCAAATTTGTTCCAATTGAATCCTATTGTTTAATTACCATCAACAACTCCGTTAATCCAATGACATGGCGTGCTGACGTGTTAAAAAATATATTATTTTAATACTCAAAACCCCAACTCATCACCCTATCATTTTTTAATATGTTTTTTATTAAATCCTGGCCACGTCATCACCTGGGCCCCTTTTTTCTTTATGCATTATTGGGGTCGTATCCTCCTCTAACAAAGCTAGCTCAGGTATACCCAAAGTCACAATGAACTCCGGCCATCAGACCTCCCTCACTTCCAGCGCAACTAACGCCAGGGTCCTCCGGCTTTTGCCGGAGATCGTCCCGGCGATCGTTTCTCATGCAGGTCACCTGCTCGGTGAGAAACTGACACTCGTGCTCCTTGTAGATCGGGTAGGAGACGTCGTCGAACACCCATCGACCTTCGGAGAGATCGCAAGTTTCCGGCACATTGAGCACATTGTTTCAGAGTCATAAACTGTTAACCAATGTTGTCTTAGCAGCAGCCAAGTGCTTGATGAGAAGCCATTCAATATTCTGGAGACAGATGAACTTTATCAATGAAATATCTGCATTTAAATGCAAAAATAATTAATATATACAATTTAGAGTAACTTTAGCATTTTTCTAGTTTTTTATTGCATCAGAAAAAGAATGAACCCTACATCCAGTCGCTTAATCCAAAAAACTCACTATATTCCTTCAAATTCAAATAGCCAAACAATATTTGTCCTAAGATAAGCAGGTTAAACAAAAACAGATCAGAAAATATATAAAAAAAAATTGTTACTTGGGAAGAAGACACATCTATTTACAATAGTAGCCTTCATCAATCAGAGCGAAAAAGAAAAATGTTCTTCAGATTAAACTACTAAAATAGGCGCAGCTTTATCTCTCACTCCAAGAACACAGAGAACCCACTCTCAATACAATATATGAGAGGAGGCAAAGGTGGCAGCATAAGATGGGCGATTGATCTCCAGCACGTGCTCCTCTGCCTCACGTTCGACAATGTGGGCATGATCGCCTTCGGCACCGACCCCGGTTGCCTCCGCCCGGGGCTGTCGGAGATACCATTCGCCAGGGCCTTCGAGGACGCGACCGCGGCCACCATCATACGGTTCATAATGCCGACGGCCATTTGGAGGGCGCTCAGATACCTCGACCTTGGCCACAAGAGGTGCCTGCGTCGGTGCATCGAGCGTGTCGACCAGTTCGCCTACGACGTAATCCGGGAGAGGAAGGAGGATCTCTCCCTCTCCGACGGCGAGAACGAGCAGATGAGCAGGAAGACAGAGAGGTCAGACCTACTGACGGTGTTCACACAATTGAAGGACGAAGACGGCGAGCCGTACTTCGACAAGTTCTTGAGGGACATATGCGTCAACTTCGTACTCGTTGGCCGCGACACCTCGTTGGTGGCGCTGTGGTTCTTCTGGCTGTTGAACCGACACCCGAAGGTGGAGGAGAGGATCCTCAGCGAGATACGAAAGATAGTGGAGGAAAGAGTAGGAGACGGCATTGGAGATGGCGAGGTGGTGCTCAAGCCAGAAAAGAAGAAAGGGGCCCAGGTGATGACGTGGCCAGGGATTAATAAAAAACATATTAAAAATATTAAAAAAAATGATAGGATGATGAGTTGGGGCTTTGGGTATTAAAATAATATATTTTTAAACATGTCAGCTCGCCATGTCACTGGATTAACGGAGCTGTTAACGATAATTAAACGATAGGATTCAATTGGAACAAATTCGAAATATAGGATACAATTGAAACAAATAAAAGTATATGTCACAAATGCGAAAAACTCCAAAGTATATGATATATTTAGGTAATTTCTCTTTAATTAAAAATAATTAAATTATACATATCATACGACGCTCATGAACCGCAAAAGAGACGGAGCCACCAGTGTGGCACGCCCCTATGCCGTCCTCCTCGGACATCTTTTTCGACTCTACCCTTGGTAAATTTGTCACGATTCCTTCGATACTGATGGTTAGACGGTAGGAACTTGCAATGACAATCAAAGAAGGAAATTTTTTGACCATTCTCAAAATTGAAGGATTTTAAGTGTTCCATGCAATACGGGCAAAAGAGTCGCCCATGCGTGCTCCAACTAGACAACATATCATAGGCCGAAAAATTATTGATTGTCCACAATATAACAGCTCATAAAGTGAAGTTTTGCTTCCGGTGACAATCATAAGTGACAGCTCCCTCAACCCATAATATTTTCAGTTCATCAATTAGCGGTCGGAGAAACACGTCAATTTCTTTGCGATGACCCTTAGGATTCGGAATAATCATCGAAAGATAGATAAATTCATCTTTCATACACATTGAGGGCGGCAAATTATAAACTGTTAACAACACTGGCCATACTGAATACGGAGTTGCCGAATTACCAAACAGATTAAAACCATCTCTACATAATCCCAACCTGATACTTCTAGTCTCCCTAGCAGATGAAGGATAGCACATATCCAAATGTTTCTATGCTTCACTGTCGGATGGATGAGTCATTATTATATCATTACGACTTCTTACATGCAAACTCATATAGGAGGCAGTCTTTTTCGACATGAATAACCTTTGAAGCCTCGGTGTCAATGGAAAATACCAAAGCACATTAAAGGGGATATTATTTTGTCGGGCCGATTTCTTCTCCTTGTAACGAGGATGTTCACATACTGGGCATTGCTCTAACTGTGTGTTTTTTTTAAATATAAAATGCAGTTATTTGGGCACGCGTGTATCTTTTCATACCCAAGCCCTTATTTCCTTATCAACTTTTTTGTCTTATAAAAATTTGGCTCAAACTTGTTATTTGGAGGTAGCATACCATTGATAAAACCTGCAATCCGATCAAATGCAACCCCTCTGATATTATAATCGGACTTGATGTTTAGGAGTTGCGTCATTGCTGAAAATCTTGTATAATTAGGACAATTCTCATACAAAAGTTCATCGGCAGCTTTCAATATCTCGTAAAATTCTGCATCCTCCTTATTCGGCAATTCAATCTGTATCGCAGGTTATTTTTTAGTGACTTTAACTGTCATAGTATCAGGTGGCACTACCGTCTCAGTAACTGACTCAATATTATTATTTAAATGGAATTGTCCTCCAATACTATCTAGAATCATTGAATAATAAGGATTAGGTGGATTGGAAGAAGAAACACCAGCATAAGAAGATTCACTATGAGTTTGGACAATAAGATTGCTCGACGTCCCGACTTGATGTGACTCCCCGTGACAATTTCACAGGAAATATCTTGGTGTGAATCCTTCTGTGTACAGATGTATTGTGACAGTTTATCATTCCAAAAATTTTATGTTCGAATATTTTCGACACGGACATCGGATTTTATCACCACTAAGGAATTTTTTATTCGAGTAGGTGAAATTTAAGAAGTAAGTTATGCCTACTCGAAATTCGTTCGTTATAGCTCCACGATGAATTCGTCGGTACATCCAACTTCAATTGCCAGACATGTTATGTCAAAAAGTTGGCAATATCTTTAGGTAATGTCTTTAGGGGGGATGGTCTTATTCCATTCAGGATTCATGTTATTTATATTGCACTTATAATTTTTTTTAGTCATTAACTTCATTCTAAATTTCGACAGCATCTCTCTACAGTTCTCCGAATACACATATCATTTGGGCGCGTATCGGAGAATAAGAGAGATACAAGCCAAAATTTAAAAATGAATAATGACTAAAAGAAATAAATTAAGTGCAATATAAATAACTATATTCCCAAATTATCCAATTAGGGACAATTCAAGGATTGTACGTCGTATAAAAATCATTTACTTCATTTACACGAACATACAACCCCCGAACGGATCTAAGATTTTGCAAAATTAAAACTTGATTTGTAATGACTCGTCGATACGTACGTGAAACGTATCAACTCATCATAATTATTTTCTAAATTTGTGGATGCTAGTGCAGGTTCACAGCAGACGATTTCGCGCATGTCGAAAGTACGTGGATGATTTCGAAGCACGAGTCCAAGGTGGACGATTCCGACGTGAGTCCAAAGTGGACGATTCCACGCGAGTACAAGGTGGATGATTCCAGCACGCGCGAGTCCAAAGTGGATAATTTAATTCTACTCTAGCATTTATTCTACCATTGATTAACTAACCCTAACATTAAAACTAACCTAAATTTAATTAATCTAACAGAAAAAAAAACTTAATTAATCTACAATTAAGATACAAAATCTACGATTAACACATAATAAATCTACAATTAACAGATAATTAATCTAAAATTAATGTACATTCAACACATAAATTCTATAAATAACAAATAATAAATAAATCAAAAAAAAATAAAACCTAAGATTAGGAGTTAAACCCCTAATCAACTGCCGACTACTGTTCATCTGGTTGGGGTCGAGGGATTCAGCCCCAAACTCAGCACCGACGTCTACACGTCGGCACCGTTCGCTAGTGTCGGCGTCCGGCGTGTAGACGTTGATAGTGGTGGCGACAGAAAAAGGGGGCACACGGTGGAGGGAGGCGGAGAATACCTCACGGAGGAAAAGGGGCGACGGGGCGACTGCGGAGGATCGGAATCGACAGCAGGCGGCAACAGACGTCGAGGGTAGCGGCGAGGGAGATTGGGGCCGACCGGTGTGCGGCGCGTGGAGGTAGATTTGGGCTTGATCGGCGAGGGCGAGGGCGGCGTCTGCGTCGACGACGGATCGGCGATGAACTTGACGGCAAGAAGGCGAAGTCGACGGCACATGAAGTCAGTGGCGACGGCGGCGGTGACGACTCGATCGACAGCGGATAGAGAAGACAGCGGGGGAAAGAGGAAGGGTCGGGCGTGAATGCAAATAAAAAGGATTTTTACCAACGGCTCACCAATCGTCAGAAAACCGTGGATTCATAATTTTACTATCACCGAAGGCTCTCCCAACCGTCGGTGAAGAGTGTTTTAATTTTCGTTCTGCATTCTCGCCATTAATTAATAAGCGACGATCGCTTCTTGTCGTGGCTAATGACTTATTCATATCACAAACGGCTCTAGCGCCCCCGCTAAGCCGTAGCTAATAACTTATTTTATTTCGCGCCCTAGGCGGCCGTATGCAAGCCGCTGCTGATTTGGTTACATCAGCCATGGCCACTACGGCCGTCGCAAAGCCGTGAATTATTGTGACGGCCGAGGCGGCCGTCGGTGATCCTCATGGCTGATGTGGTATATTCTAGTAGTGTTTGCATTGCTTGTTTGATTGTGTTTACTTGCCAAGCATCATAATCTAGTAGGACTTTTGCTGAATTGGTTGCATTCAGAATCGAATCTAAACGAAATCGAATTTAACGTATAACCCAACACTATTCAACCATCATTCTAGTGTGGGTATTTGTTCACAGCCCCCCCCCTAAATATTCCAAAAATAAATATTTTTAATTCTTTCTCAGCTTGCAGTGCTATGAAAAAACCATTGAACTTTAATTGCAATGCAAAAAAATCCTCATGAACATTGATTGTGATGCAAAAAAAACCTCTGAACTTTGATTGTTATGCAAAAAACTCATCAACTTTATCTGTGATGCAAAAAAACCCCTAGACTTTTGTTTTTAACTTTTAAACTTGTATGACAATAGATAAAATACAACCACAACATATAATATATTCAAGACAATCATAAAACATACTAAAAATCTTTTCCCACAACATTAAAACAAATATCAGAAAGTGGTATGGTAATGTGGTCAAGTTCACTACTATCAGAAAAGGACCACATTTCGCATAACTGCCATAACGACACACAATAACTGTCCCGTGAACTTACTCTTAAGGTGGCAGCCAGATTTGAAATGTAACAATAAAAGTCCAAGAATTTTTTGCATCACAATCAAAGTTCAATATTTTTTTTGCATTACATTTAAAGTTTAGGAGTTTTTTGCATAGCACTGCAAGTGAGAGAGTGAATTAAAAAATATTTATATTTTAGAATATGACATGAAAAATAAATTACACATGGATGAATGAAATGTCCGCCCTCTTCTACGGGAAGTGGAGGCATCCATTCCTCCGCTCCCATGGTTGCTCGAGTACTTGCTTTGCTGCCCGCCCATGCTGTTGCCATTTTATAAATATATCTTGAGGAAGATGCTCAGCTTTGGTTGTTTCATGCCCCCTCAAACTCATGGTCTGTATGTCAAAGACTGTGAGTTTGTCACGAAACTGAAGAAATAATTTATTGGAGATGGCCTTGGTTAGAATGTCTGTTGTCTGAAAAGATGCAGGGGCATGTTGGATTAATATCTGTCCACCCAACACTTTTTCTCACACAGAATAAATCCAATTCAAAGTGCTTCGTACGAGAATGTAAGATAGGATTGGCTGATAGAAGAACAGTAGAAAGGTTATCACAAAGGATGACAAGAGCTCTAACAATAGGAACTTGTAATTCTAATAGAAGAGATTTTAACCACATCAACTCTAAAAACCAGCAGCAATGCTTCGGAATTCAGCCTCGGTGCTGCTCCGTGAAACAACAGCTTGTTTCTTTGCAGTCCATGAAATCAAGTTCCCACCTAAGTATACAAAATGACCAGAGGTGGACCTTTGGTCATCAAGATCTGATCCCCAGTCTGAGTTACAGAATACAGCAAGATCGAGAAAGGAGGACTTCTTCAGCCAAGGCCATGAGATAATGTCTCATTCAAATAACGCAAAAGTCATTTGACAACCTTCCAGTGTGGCTCAGAGGGATCATGCATAAACTGAGACAATATTAACACAAAAAGCAATGTTAGGCCGTGTTATTGTCGCATACTGTAATGCTCCAACAATAGATCTATACAAGACAGGATTATCAACAGGATTTCCAGATGAGGCACTCAACTTTATCCCAGCTGTCATTGGTATTGACATTGGTCTAGCTTGAGACATCTTGGCTTTAGCTATGATCTCATAAATATATTTAGTCTGGCAAAGACATAGAACACCAGCCTGTTGTCGATGAACTTGTATAGCAAGAAAATAGTTCAGTTCACCAAGATCTTTCAAAGTAAACATGGAGCTTAATTGAGCAATGAGATTAGAAATAGCAGAAATAGAACTCCCCGTGATGATTATATCATCCACATACACCAAGACATAGAAAACCTCAATGCGAGATATTTTAAAGAGCAATCACTCTTAGCACTATAAAATCCTAGAGACTTAACAACAACCAATTTACCAAAACCAAGCTCACGGTGTTTGTTTTAAACCATATAGAGCTTTCTTCAATTTACAGACCAAACTACCATCTCTCACAACAAATCTCGAGGGCTGTACCATATATATCCCTTCTTGAATATCACTATTCAAGAAGGCATTAATAAAATCAACTTGATGTATATGCCAACCATTATTCAGGGCAATAGTCAAAATAGTCCTAATAGTAGCGGGCTTAACTTTAGGACTAAAAACATCAATATAATCAAAACCTGGCTTTTGATTAAAACCATTTGCAACTAATCTTGCTTTTTTTCTTACCATTTGACCATTTTGATCCAGTTTATTCTTCAAAATCCATTGATTTCCAATGATAATTTTTTCGGGTGGTAAACGACATAATGTCCATGTGTGATTATGAATGAGAGCCTCATACTTATCTTGCATAGGTCTTCTCCATTCAGGATCAGAAAGGGTTTGATCCAAAGTATCAGGAACAGTATCTGCCACGTACACCTTTGGCTTAAAAATTTCACTTTTACTTCAGGTCATCAATGGATGAATATTTATTGATGGAGGTTCTTGCAAAGTATTAGAAGGAGAACCAAAAATATTAACACCACTAGTTGAATGACTCACAGGAGGATTTGTAAGAGGAGCTACTTCGTCAATTTCTTCAATTCTGCAACTAGACAAACCATTAGCTCTAGAAGACAAAATATCAGAATTCACAATTAAAGGATTAGGTTAGCAATTGTAATGTTGGACAATAGATCGAGGAAGAGAATGAAGAAATGTTAGGATATGAAGAAATAACAGGAATAGTGGGAACTAAGGTAGAACTTGCAACTGATTTAGATGCACCAGGGGAGGGAGAGTACAAGAATCCAAAATCAGCCTTGGAAACAGATTCTCATCAAACTGCACATACCTGGAGATATATATTCTTCCATCTCTAGCAAGACATTTATAACCTTTGTATTCATTTGAATACCCAATGAAAACATAAAGAGCAGATCTGTACTCCATCTTATGTTTGTTGTACGGCCTCAAGCAAGGATAACAAGCACAATCAAAAATCTTGAGAAACTTGTAATCTGGTTTTTGATTGAACAATACCTCCACGGGGCGTCTATCTTGAAGAACTGGAGTTGGAAGTCTGTTGATGAGGAAGACTGCCGAAGAAAAGGTATAATCCCAAAGCTGTAATGGTAAGGCACAAGCTGCCATGAGAGTAAGACTAGTTTCAGTCACGTGGCGATGCTTCCTCTATGCGGTTCCATTTTGTTGATGGGCATAAGGACAACTGATGTAATGAAGTATGACATGATCTGCTAAATACTTAGTAAAGGCTTTAGACATGTACTCTCCCCCTCCATCAGTTTGTAATTTTTTTATTTTGTAACCAAGTTGCAATTTTACCATAGTCTTAAACTGAACAAAAACATCAAAGGCTTGAGATTTAGACTGCAAAGTATACAACCAAGTGAATTTAGAGAAAGCATCAATGAACAATATGTAATATCTACATCCTTTAGAAGTAGCATGTAGAGCAAGGCCCCATATGTAAGTATAAACCATTTCTAAAGGTGTAGAATAGAGAGTCAACGAATGGAAATACAGTTTGCCTTGATGGGACTTTCCCGTGGCACAAGATTGACATACATAAGTTTTATTTCCACCTGTAAAGAGATTACAATGTTTCAACACAATATCTAGACTCATTTTGGACGGATGTCCCAATCTAGAGTGTCACAAATGTTCAATATTATTAGAAGCTTTATTACAAGTAGAATGGAAAGAAGCAACAAAGGTCTGAGCATTATCAATAGAAATAAGAGAAACAACAAAATGCTTAGAATGAAAAGAACAACAATCAGTCAAAAGAGCTGTTTTAGGTACAATAAGATCAATGTCTTCAAAGATATACATTCCTTTCTCAGCTTTGCCCTTAATGATTACCTTCTTAGTATCCTGACATAATATATAACAAGCATCAACATGAAATTGAAAGAAGACATTGTTGTCATTAGCAAATTTTCAAACACTAAGCAAATATTTTTGTGACATCAGGAACATGAACAAGACTGTTAAAGTTTAGTGGCAAGTTATGAGTGAAAGCAATAAAGGAGGATTGTCCAACATTAGTAATTGACAAACCTGCATCGTTAGCTATTTGAACTCTGCCATCGCCTGTGTATGGATTGCTGGTCTGTAGATTTCTAGCATCATGAGTTAAATGAGTTGTAGTTCCTGAGTCAGCATACCAATTGTTATCACACACTATCTTTGGAGTAGCCAGCATACAATTAACATTGTTTATACAACCATAATGCTCCATGTGGGGGTAATTGACCACCATTGCCTGCATGTGTGGCCTATTATAATTCTCATTTCCCGCACTACTGTTTGGATTGAAACCTTGTGGACCATGGAAATTTTAATCAAATCTAAAATAACATTTCCATGCATAGTGCCCTATTCATCCACATAGTTGACATTGAGGCCTGTTACCTTCATAATTCCTACCTCCTCTACCTGATCTTCCTCTAGCAGCAAAACCACATTTTCCACCATTGTTTCTACCACCACGAAAACCACCAGAACCACCACTATTATTTCTAGCAAAACCAGACTGGCTACCCCCTTGAGCTACATTAGCCTGTATATTCAAAATATTAACAGGCTTATTTTGATTCTCAACTCTGTCCTCCAAAGCCATCAACAATGCTTCAACTTCTCCAACACCATAAGGCTCATGCATTACGAGTCATGATAGAGGTAATAACTCCATTGTAGTCATTAGATAATCCTTCAAAAATGACATCTATATGTTCTGCACTAGTAACAAGAAATCATATAGCAACTAATGCATCAGTAATCTTCTTTATTTCAATCAAAAAGCTACTCATAGAACTCCCTTTCTTTACATTTTCCAGTTGAGACTTTAATTGCTTTTATTTTGCTTTTGTTTGTGAAGCGAAAAATTCTTCTAGTCTTTGCCATACCTGAAAAGAGTATAAGCAGCCTACAATGCTATTAACAAGACTTTCTCCCATTGAAGCCAATATTAATGACATTAGCGGTTGATCTTGTTGCTCCCAATTTAAGAAGTTTTCACCGAGAAGACCTCTTTCTTCATCTTCTACATTCATATTTGAGAGGAATCGTTCCAGATCCGAAGATAAAATGTTGTAATTTATGACCATGAATTGTGGCCATGGCCTGTTGTCGCCATGGAAGGAAATTAGTTTCCTCAAGCTTCATGGACATCGGAGAAGTAAACGTCTGCACAATAAATCTTGTTGAACCGCAGGAAAGAAGAACTTGCACTTTGGTGCTCCCCAATCCTAGTCCAATCCATGGAGAAATGAAGCTTTAGATCTGGTAAGAGGAGGTGAAGCATGAATGGAGAGAACTATTCTTCTCAGGTGCCCCAAGAAGACAAAAAAATACTTCCTTGGTGTCGCTCGGTCTCTGAAAGCGCGATCTAAGCAATCTCGCAAGGAATGAAACGGGTGATCGTCGACTAATGAAGAATCGGTCGATCTCGCTAGGAGCAAAGATCACTCATTCAATCAGCTGCCGGAGTCATTCATTCGTTCGCCCCCTTCTTGATCACAGCTTCGATCTCTTCCCCGAACGCAAAGATGTCGGAGTAATTGCAAGATCTGAATCGCCTAAAGCCCTAAACCCACTTGAGAGACAGCGAAGCCGAAGAATCTGAGCCGAGCAGAGATCACTCGACCGAGCTAGATTTTGCTAGGAGCAGAGATCACTCGATCGAGCTAGATTTCGGTAGGAACAGAGATCACTCTACTGAGATCACTCCAGGAATTGCTGCCGACGGAATGGAGGATGCGACACGGAGGAAGAGAAGAACGAGGAGTGCGATTGATCTCCTTCAAGGGCTCATACAGCGTCGACCGCAGGGAGTGACTCGGCGCCGGACTTGACGCAGAAAAGGGTAGATCGCAGAGGAAATAAGTTGGGTCGCCGAACTTGATCTCCTTAACGCTGGAAGTGACGCAGAAATAAGTTGATCTCCTTCAACGTCGACCGCCTTTAGCGTGTGTTGACGGCTGGCTGCTGAAGCCGACTCGGAAGCGATCGGAGGCGGACGACCTTTCTCTACAAGACGTCGGGGAAGACGCCTCCATCGTGCTCTGATACCATGTTTGATTTCATGAATATGAAATCACTTAAGTATTTTAAGAAGAGATGTTTACAAGATTACCAGATCACCGTCCTTTCCTTTCCTCCTAGCTATTTGTACTAATAGCTTAATCAAGAAGTAATTCAAACGTCCTCACCCGAATTATAACAAATAAAACTAATACAACTATTTGCCAACATATATGACACGTGGCAGTCAACAAGTCAAACTTGTTATTTACCCTTATCATTGGCGAGTGTTCCTCCGGCGCCAATCCGTGTGGTTCTCGTTCAGAGGGGCATTGGATGCATCCTCCGTGGTGTCAAGTGGGTTTTCAAGCTCAGACCACTGATCAATGCTGATGGTGATCGTGTAAGCCCTCCCAGCGAGCATAAGATCATCACCGTGAAGTTGAGACGGTGGGATACTTTCTCTACTTGTTCTAGGAGGCTGAACCGATCGACAATGTGTGCGATAGTTTCTGCATGTTAAAAGGGAGGCCAAGTAGGGTGATTTGCGCTGGAGTGGAAGGGTTAACACATCGAAGGCTCCCAGATCATCATTCCAGGTATGTATTGTCATACCCACAGGTCGCTAAACCTGGAAATGCCAGTCTTGATGCCAACATTCCTCAGATCGGAGCTGGTAAATTTATTTAGTACAGTGCCACAAGAGAATGTGAGGGTTGAATAATTTTAAACCCGACTCAATATAAAATAAAGGCCAATTGGATCAAAAAAAGAAAAAAGGGAGGTTAGCAGGTTCTCTGGGCTCGGCCCGGCTCAGGCGAGTCGGACAATTGCGCAGTGCGCACGCAGCACTGCTGCCATCTCATTTGCAGTGCCCGCCGTTGACATTTTCACTCGCAATTCGAAGTTAGAATTGCAATTTGAGAAGCCGCCGCTCTTGCTCAAATCTCGGTCAAAATTTTCGATTTCTTTGGCTAAATATGATATTCCAGCCGTATGATCAAATTGGATGCCTCATATTATTTGTTGTCACATTCTTATGGCAAAGAAATAGCAGAACATCGGCCTCTCCTCCTCATTATAAATAGGGGCGTAATATTCAGTTTCAGGACATCGCGATCATCCCATCTATTCCGTTTCTCAAATAAGATTCCTTTCCGGGGTCTCTCTTCCCCTTCACACCGTCTCAGGCAAAAGCAAGAAGATCAAGGATGCCGCATCCACTATTTTCAAGCAAAAGCAGGAATTCATATTTCAGGGTGTAAAAAAATATTCGAGTACAAGAAATATTTTTTTTACAGTTTATTTATCAGTTGTATTTAGATTCTCTTGTACAAGTCGTGTTTCCTCCCCTCTCTAATAAAATCAGTGTCATCTTCTCCCCGTGGAGTAGGCCCGGTACTTCGCCGGGCTGAGCCACGTAAATTTTGGTGTTCTTTGTGTTTTCTGGATTTATTCGTTTTGGTATTTTTGCTTTTGGCGTTTGGACTTTTGGATCCTTGCAGGAAGACTCATTTTCTTCCTAACAGTTGTGGTATCAGAGCTCACAATCCACAATGTTAGAGGCAAAATATGAAATCCAGAAATTGGACCACAATGTCAACTACTCATTATGGGCTTTGAAGATAAAAGCAATATTGGTTAAGGGGAACATACATGACACTATTTGTGGGTGAGATGAGATGGAAGGCACTGAAAGGGAAAAGGACCGGGCCGATGAAAGTGCTAAGCCACCTTGAACATGAGCGTCTGCGATGAGGAACTACGAGAAGTTGCATCAGAAAAGACTGCTGCAGATGTATGGAAAAAGCTTGCTACAATCTACCAAGATAAAACTCTTACAAGTAAGATGACACTTAGACAGAAATTATATTTTTTACGCATGACTGATGGCACTTCGTTTAAAAATCATATTAGCACTTTCCGTTCTATTCTTGCTGATCTTGAGGATATGGGAGTTACATTTGAGGAAGAGGATAAGACTTTTATGCTTCTAATTACTCTCCCTGCTTCTTTTAAAAATTTTCGTAAAAGTTTATTGTATGACAAGAATACTATTACTTTGGATGAGGTGACAACAATACTAGAGTCCAAGGAGGTTATCGACTCTCAACTTACCACAGGATCCTCTAGAAGCCATGTAGAAGCCCTGAACACTAGAGGATGAAACAAGTGACGGGACAAAAGCCGGGGTAAGTTTAGATCTAAATCCAGGTCCAAAAATATATAGTGCAATTATTGCAAAAAGATGAGACACATCAAATCAGAATGTCGTAAGCTAAAACGGAGACAGGAGGAACAAAATCAGAACGAAGAAGCATCTTATGCTGATGAGGATGAAAAAGTAGAGGCACTTACTATTTTTGCTTGTTATGCTAGATCTCAAGATGAATGGATTTTAGATTCAGGTTGCTCTTTTCATATGACACCGCACCGAGATTGGTTTACCACATATGAACATGCTAATGGAAAAGAAGTGCTAATGGGAAATGACTCACCATGTGAAGTAGCAGGAGTTAGCTCAGTTAAAATAAAAATGCACGACTCAATTACAAGGACCCTAACACAGGTATGGCACGTTCCAGGTCTTAAAAAAAAATTAATTTCTTTATCTTCCATAGATGCACTTGGATACAAGTATTCAGGCCAAGACGAAATTTTCAGAATCACAAAGAAATTCATTAACAGTAATGAAATCACTAAAGGTAAACCAACTTTATATTCTGCAAGGCACAACAGTAACAAGTGGTGCGGCTATGGTAACTTCTGAATGCTCTGATGATGATATTGATAAATTATGACATATGAGATTAGGACATATTAATGAAATGAGCATGCTAATACTTGAACAAAAGGGACTACTTGGAAAGCAAAAATTGGCTAAATTAGATTTATGTAAACATTGCATCTGTGACAAATAGAAAAAGAGTCTCATTCTCCACAGGACAACACTATGCTAAAGGATAATTGGACTGCATCCACTCTGATCTATGTGGGCATCACCGGTTGAATATCAAGGAGGAGCTCGATACATGCTTACATTTATTGATGATTACTCCAGGAAGGTATGAGCTTATTTTATTAAAAATAAATCTGATGTCTTCTTTAAATTTTAGTCTTGGAAGGCAATGATCGAGAAGCAAACTGGTAGATATGTTCGGACTCTGTGAACCGACAATGGCCTAGAATTTTACCGTGGATAATTTAAAGACTTTTTCTCATGGGAAAGAATCATAAGACATCACACAGTTCCCCCACACACCTCAGCAGAACGGAGTAGTAGAAAGGATGAATCGCACAATAATAGAAATGGTAAGATGTATGCTTTCTAATGCTAATCTTTCTAAAAGCTTTTGGGCAGAGGCTGCATCCACCGCTTGCTACCTGATAAATCAATCTTCTTCTTTATCAATTGAATTCAAGATGCCCGAGGAAAAATGGACCGGGTTGCCAACTTCTTATGACCATCTTAAAATTTTTGGGAGCATTGTCTATGTCAGGGTGAATGAAGGAAAATTAGAACCTAGATCAAAAATATATATTTTCTTAGGATATCCTAGTGGAGTGAAAGACTATAAAGTGTGGTGTCTAAATAATTGTAAAGCTGAAATCCATATAGATGTAATTTTTGATGAACAAGTACTCTTGAAAATGAAAAAAGAGAACCAAGAAGATGATGACTCACAGGAAACTACAGTGCCACCAGAAGAAACACCACCTCAGTCTGCTACCCAAGAATTCTTGTTCCCTACACCTACGCCTCGACCACCTTCCATATAAGCTAATAATAATGCCTCATTAGAACAGACCATTGAAAGAACATGTTCAGGTCCAGGAGGAGCCACACCGGGTGCAAGAGAAGCAATATCAAGTTGAGGAGGAGAATCCTTATTCCATCGCCCTCAACCGACCTAGGCGAACACCACGTCCTAATCCTAGGTATGCAAATGTTGCTACATATGCTCTAGCAGTGGCTGAAGAAACTTCATGCACTGAAGAACTAGCCTTCTATAAATTAAGAAGCCTTAAATCGGACAGATTCAAGAAAGTGGCATGAAGCTATGACAGAAGAATTCAAGTCATTGCAGAAAAATAATACTTGGGAACTTGTGAAGCCCCCACCGCACAAGAAACTTATTAAGTGCAAGTGGATCTACGAACTCAAAGAAGACGGTATCTATAAAGCTCGGCTGGTGGCAAAAGGATATTGTCAAAAGGAAGGTATTGACTATAAAGATATTTTTTCTCATATGGTAAAGCATATCTCTATCCGTGTTCTTCTAGCATTAGTAGCCATGTAAGACTTAGAGTTAGAACAGCTTGACGTAAAGACAACTTCCTACACGGTAACTTAGAATAACAGATCTACATGACACAACCAGAAGGGTTTGAAGAGAAAAATAAAGTTGATTATGTCTGCCTCCTAAAGAAGTCACTCTATGATCTCAAGCAATCTCCCAGACAATGGTATAAGAGGTTTGATCAGTTTATGCTTAGTATTAATTTCAGTAGATCATCTTTTGACAGTTGTGTTTATTTAAAGAAATCATCTAGTTCTATGATTTATTTGCTTCTTTATGTTGATGATATGCTTAATTATTGCGATAAAAGATATTATTGAAATAGATAGGCTTAAGAAACACCTTAAAGGTGAATTTGACATGAAGGACCTTGGGGCTGCAAGAAAAATCCTTGGGATGGAGATAAAGCGAGATCGCAAAGCAAGAAAGTTGTACCTAACACAAGAGAGTTATATAAAGCAGGTGGTTGAGCACTTTGGCATGTAAGAAGCAAAATCCATCAAGACATCTCTTGCCACTCACTTCAAATTATTAGAGTTACTATGCCCGAAAGATGAAAAAGAAAGAATTCGTATGTCACAGGTACCCTATGCAAGCACAGTTGGCAGTCTTATGTACGCTATGATCTGTACCCACCCAGACATAGCACATGCAGTCAGTGTTGTGAGCCGGTACATGACAAATCTAGGAAAAACACATTGGGAGGCGGTTAAATGGATATTATGCTACTTACAAGGTACCTTTAAAGTCAATCTTGTTTCCGGTGGAACTAATGAATCGTTTGCAAGATATTCTAACTCGGATTGTGCCGGTGACCTTGATAAGAGGAGATCGATCACCGCCTACATCTTCACTATAGGCGGAACTGCAATAAGTTGGAAAGCTGGCCTACAACCCACTATCGCCCTCTCCACCACCGAAGCAGAGTACATGGCTATTACAGAAGTGATTAAAGAAGCAATCTGACTTGGGAACCTGATAAAAGAACTAACTTCTCAAAATGGGGACATAGTTATGCATAGTGATAGTCAGAGTGCAATTCATCTGTCAAAAGATCAGATGATCCATGAAAGGACGAAGCACATCGACGTCAGATTCCATTTCATTAGGGATATTATTTCAAAAGGAGAAATAAAGCTTCAAAAAATTAACACGACTCACAATCCTGCAGATACGCTGACTAAAGTACTACCAACGGTCAAATTTCAACACTCCCTGAAGTTGGTAAGACTGATTCAAGGCGCAGGTTAGCCCTACATGGCTCTTGGGAGAAGAGGAGAATGCTACATCATATTTAAAATTTATCAAAGGAGGAAATTATGAGGGTTGAATCATTTTAAATCCGACCCAATATGAAATGGGCCAACTGGATCAAAGAAAAAAAAGGGGGGGTGGGTTCAGTAGGTTCTCTGGGCTCAACCCGGCCCAGGCGGGCCAGACAACTGGGCTAAGCCTAGTACGCATCAGCAGCTGTTGGCGCTACGCGTGGAGCACACGCAGCATTGTCGCAAGTGCAGTGCGTGTGCAGCACTGCTTCCATCTCATTTGTAGCGCCCGCCGTTGAATTTTTCACTCTCAAATTGAAATAAGAATTGCAAATTGAGAAGCCGCCTCTCTTGCTCAAATCTCGGTCAAAATTTTTGATTTCTTTGGCTAAATACACTACTACAAACTTGGTCTTCAGCAACGGCTATCAGCAACGGCCGCTCAAGCCGTTGCTATTTGCAACGGCGTTCTTACGGCCGCTCGAGCCGTTGCAGATATCTGTATCTGCAACGGCGTTCTAACGGACAACCGAGCCGTTGCAGATTATTTTAATTATCAGCAACGGCTTTCTGACGGAAAGGCTAGCCGTTGCTGATTATTTAATATTCAGCAACGGCTTACTAACGGATAAGTGAGCCGTTGCTGATGATAACTTATCAGCAACGGCTTTCTAACGGGCGAGTGAGCCGTTGCTGATAAGTTTATATAGGGCACGCTCTCGCGCCCGACCCTTCTTCCTCCCGCTTCTGCCGCCGCCGAGACCTTGCCGTTGCTGCCGACGCCGACGCCTCTCGCCGACGCCTCTCGCCGCCGCGCCGCTGCCGCTGCTGCCGGTATGTTGATCGGCCGGCCTATACGGTTTCGGCCGGAGATGTTAAAATCCGACCGAAACCCTATTTCTAGGGTTTCGGCCGGCGGCGATCGGCCTATGGCCGCCGCCGGACCTTCTACAGTGGCCGGACAGTGTGTCCGGCCACTGTACGCCGGCGCCGGAGGGTGGACTCCGGCGCCGGAATATATATATATATATATATATATATATATATATATATTGTTTTGAAATTGTTAATTAATTATTTTATAAATGTTAATTAATTGTTTAGATTAATTGTTTAATTTGTTAGATTAATTATTAGGGTTTAGATTAATTTCGGACGCGCGCCGGAATCGTCCACTTCGGACGCGCGCCGGAATCGTCCAATTCGGACTCGCGCCGGAATCGTCCACTTCGGACGCGCGCCAGAATCGTCCAATTCGGACTCGCGCCGGAATCGTCCACTTCGGACGCGCGCCAGAATCGTCCAATTCGGACTCGCGCCGGAATCGTCCATTTCGGACTCGCGCCGGAATCGTCCACTTCGGACGCGCGTCGAAATCGTCCAATATGGACTCGAACTGTCTCGAAACATTTAGAAAATAATCATCCATCCGACGAGTTGATATGTTTCACGTACGCATCGACGAATCGGATATGATTTAGCAAAACCTTAGATCCGTTCGGGGATTGTATGTTCGTGTAAAAGAAGTAGATGATCTTTTATACGACGTACAATTCTTGAATTGTCCCTGATTGGACAATTTGGGAATATAGTTATTTGTACTGCACTTACGTTTTTATTTTAACTGTTAACTAATTATTCTAAAATTCGGCAACATCTCTCTTGTTCTCCGATACGCGCCCAGATGATATGCGTATTCGGAGAACTGTAGGGAGATGCTGTCGAAATTTAGAATAATTAGTTAACAGTTAAAATAAAAACGTAAGTGCAGTACGAATAACATAAATCCCGAATGGAATAGGACAATCTCACCTAAAGACATTAACCAAAGAAATTGTCATTGATTGACAGAATCATGTCGGCTGATCGAAGTTGGATGTACCGACGTTTTGATCGTGGAGCTTTAACGAATGAGTTTCGATTAGGCGTAACGTACTTCCTAAATTTCGCCTATTCGAATCGGAATTTCGTTAGCATGGGTGATCAAATCCGATGTCCGTGCCGCATTTGTTCGAATGGACGATTTTTGGATCGGGAGACTGTCACTCTGCATCTATATACCAAAGGATTTACACCAAGATATTATCTATGGACTTGTCACGGGGAGTCACGCGAAGTCGGGACGTCGAGCAATCCTGTCGTTCAGACATATGGTGAATCTTCCTTTGCTGGTGCTTCTTCATCCAGTCAATGTAATCCCTATAGAACTATGATACTTGATAGTCTTGGGGGTCAATTCCACTTGAATGATAATGTTGATCGGCCAGTTCTTCAGACATCAGTCCCACCAGATACTACAGCGGTTGATATCACAGAAGTAGGGGCTGCGGTAGAGATTGAATTACCGAATAAAGAAGCTGCAGAATTTTACGAGATGTTGAAAGCTGCCGATGAACCTTTGTATGAGAATTGTCCTAAATACACTAGGTTTTCAGCAATGACACAGCTCTTAAACATCAAGGCCGATTGTAATATCAGCGGAGTTGCGTATGATCGGATTGCTGGATTGATTAATGGAATGCTGCCTACTGATAACAAGTTTGAGCCTACTTTTTATAAGACTAAAAAGCTAATGAGAAAATTGGGGCTTGGGTACGAAAAAATACACGCGTGCCAAAATAACTGCATTTTATATTATAAAGAAAATGTGCAGTTGGATAAATGCCCTGTATGTCAACACCCTCGTTACAAGGAGAAGAAATCGGTCCGACAGAAAAATATCCCGTTTAAGGTGCTTCGGTATTTTCCACTAACACCGAGGCTTCAAAGATTATTCATGTCGGAAAAGACAGCCCCCTACATGAGTTGGCATGCAAGAAGTCGTGATGATACAGTAATGACTCATCCATCTGACAGTGAAGCATGGAAACATTTGGATACATGTTATCCTTCATTTGCTATGGATACTAGAAATATCAGATTGGGATTGTGCACAGATGGTTTTAATCCGTTTGGGCATTCTGCAACTCCTTATTCAGTTTGGCCAGTGCCAGAGATGGGCCACCACCGATGTTGTCTGGTGAACAAATGTTAGCACGTGTTTCAGCACTTCCAGATATAGTATTTGGTCGCAATGAAAGAGTGTCAGGTTTTGGCCAAACACACAACTGGGTGAAAAAAAGTATCTTTTGGGAATTGCCCTATTGGAGTTCATTATTGATTCGACATAATTTAGATGTCATGCACATTGAAAAAAATGTGTTTGATAATATTTTCAACACTGTGATGGATATTTCTGGAAAAACTAAAGATAATGTAAAAGACCAGACATGATCTGAAAATACTTTGTAAAAATACTCTATAATTTGGCCAGTGCTGCTGACAGTTTATAATTTGCCACCGTCAATGTGCATGAAAGATGAATTTATTTATCTTTCGATGATTATTCCGGGTCCTAAGGGTCCGCGAAAAGAAATTGACATATTTCTCAGACCCTTGATAGATGAATTGAAAACATTGTGGACTGAGGGAGCTGTCACTTATGATTGTCATCGGAAGCAAAACTTCAATTTAAAGGCCGCGGTCTTGTGGACAATCAATGATTTCCCCGCGTACGGCATGTTGTCGGGTTGGAGCACTCACGGCCGACTCTCTTGCCCGTATTGTATGGAACACTCTAAATCAATCAGTCTTCAGAACAGACGAAAAATCTCATTCTTTGATTGTCATCGTCGATTCCTACCGGTTCATCACCAGTATCGAAGGAATCGTAATAAATTTACTAAGGGCATAGTCGAAAGAGATGGGCCACCACCGATGTTGTCTGGTGAACAAATGTTAGCACGTGTTTCAGCACTTCCAGATATAATATTTGGTCGCAATGAAAGAGTGTCAGGTTTTGGCCAAACACACAACTAGGTGAAAAAAAGTATCTTTTGGGAATTGCCCTATTGGAGTTCATTATTGATTCGACATAATTTAGATGTCATGCACATTGAAAAAAATGTGTTTGATAATATTTTCAACACTGTGATGGATATTTCTGGAAAAACTAAAGATAATGTCAAAGCCCGACATGATCTGAAAATACTTTGTAAAAGACCAGAGTTGGAGTTACAAGAGGTCAACGGACGATATCTGAAACCGAAGGCCCTATATGTGTTAAATAAACAACAGATCAAAGATGTTTGTCAATGAGTAAAAGAACTCAGATTACCCGATGGATATGCTTCAAACTTATCTCGATGTGTGAACGTCGATGATTGCAAAATATCAGGGATGAAGAGCCATGATTATCATGTATTCATGCAGAGATTACTTCCGATCGCATTTCGAGATCTTCTACCTGATAATATTTGGGGTCCGTTGACTGAATTAAGTATGTTTTTTAGAAGCATCTGTGCAAATGTCCTTCGAGTCGAAGATATGTCAACACTTGAAAATAATATTGTTGAAATCATATGCAAGCTGGAGCAGTTTTTCCCTCCTGCATTTTTTGACTCGATGGAGCATCTACCGATACACTTGGCATACGAGGCACGAGTTGGTGGCCCCGTTCAATATCGTTGGATGTACTTATTTGAAAGATACATGAATCGTCTGAAGAAAAAAGTAAAGAACACTGCAGCTGTTGAAGGATCAATATCTGAATCGTATATCATCCAAGAAATTTCAACATTCTGCTCATTTTACTTTGAATCGACAGTACAGACAAGATTTGATCGTCTTCCACGTAACGACGACGGGGGTGTTCGACATTCAGATGGACGTTTAAATATATTTTGTCACTCTGGTCGTGCTTTTGGTTCTCGTCCATCTCGACACTTAAGCGATGAAGAGTATCATTTGGCACACTTGTATGTATTACTCAATTGTCCAGAGATTGAACAATTCATTGAAATATTTGACATTGAGATGGTGCAAAAATACTCTATTCACAACGATCAAGAATTGGAGACATTACGGAATCGTGATTTCCCTACATGGATTCAGACTTACAGCAAAGATCACAGAGCTGAAATAGATGAAAGAATATTTGAGTTTGTTAGTGGACCGTCGCGACTTGTGTCATGCTATAGCGGATATTTTGTTAACGGGTATAAATTTCACACGGTTGAATATTCATCTACAAAAAAGACAATGAATGCTGGGGTCTGCGTGAAAGGGACAACCTATGTTGAATGTGATATGGATTTCTATGGACTAGTGGAAGAAGTGATAGAGTTGCACTACTTCGGCTTGAAATCAGTGATCCTATTTAGATGTCATTGGTTCGATACAACAGAAAGGGGCATGAAAGTTCATCCAAAATACAAACTTGTTGAGGTTAATTACAAATCGAAATTGGCAGCAAATGAGCCTTTTATATTGGCATCACAAGCCGAACAAGTATATTACGCGAAGTATCCGGCTCGAAATAAAGATAGAGCGGATTGGCGTGTAGTCTGTAAGACAAAAGGTAGAGGAAAAATTGATCCGTAGTAGGAGAAAATGATCCTCCTGGTTTCTATCAAGAAGATGATCTTCCTGTTGTGGATCGTATTATTCCAATACTCGAGGATGCAGACACAACGTCAATTCAATTAGAAGTTGAATATGCCGAGGAGCATTTCTTCTACTATTAATATCATAATATAATATTAAAATTTATTTTTGTTGTGCAGGTTCGAGCAAGAAGAAGTGCCGAGGAGCATTTCTTCTACTATTCGACGATACATGCACGGGGCATGGCCTACGTGGTCTCACGTGCCTAGCGAGCATGTCGACATGTTATGGCGCGAGTTTGAGGCACGTATTATTATTTTTTTTACATGCATGATGATATATTAAGAATTGGTACTAATATTATTATTTTGCAGGCTCTCTATACATGGGCCGAGGACCAGAGGTCCTTCATTTACGCTGCCTGGGAGTCTATTTCCCGGGCAAGGTACAACGGGCAGCTGGGGCAGGCTCGGTCCCGAGCGATGGCCCGAGATGGGACCACTAACATCGCGGAGACTCGGGGATACGGCCCCAGTTGGATTACTCCGGATATATGGGACCAGCTCGTGGGGATATGGTCGACGGATCGATGGCAGGAGGTTTCTCAGAATGCGGCTAGAAATCGCATGTCGGGGGGAGCAGCGCGTCACACCGGCGGCTCTGTTGCATTTGCAGTGCACGCAAACCGTATGGTAAGTATATCGTTTAATTATATATTTTATTTGTTATTATGTGTACTAATTAATGTATTTGTTTTGTAAATGTAGACGACGGTGTCGAATGACGGGACTGTCCAGCGACCCTCCCCGATGGCAGTGTTTGAGCGGACTCACCGACGAGCACATGGGACGGGGGAGTACATCGACAACCGCGCTGCATACATTGTGGTAATTATATATTTGTTTAAATTATTCATTATATATTTATAATTTAAGTTTTATGATAAATATTAAACAAAAAATCAAACTCGAGTAGGAGACGTACAGCCAGAGGGTGGTGCAGCGCGGGGGTACCCCCGAGGACTTTGACGCAGCATCGTGGGTCGAGGCCGCAGGTGGCTGGGACCATGGCCGCGTATATGGCTTCGCAGATAGTGGTCATGCGCGAGCCGTGCTAGGGCCACTTGGGGCACCGACCCCTCCGGTCGCTGGTGAGCGGCCGTCCACCTCTAGATCCAGTTATGATCATAGTAGCAGAATAAGGACTCTAGAGGAGACGGTCGCGCGTCAGAGTCAGATGATGGAGGAGATGCATGCTATGCTACGCAACATGTCAGGTCATCCCGCAGCAGGCATCTCTTCGGCATCATCTAATCCATCGTCCTCGAGTCAGTCCACGCCGGTGTACACTCAAGCACTCCAGACCCCGCCATATGATCCAGACCATCCTCCATCGTGATCGTGAGATTTTTTGTTTGGATATTGAACTTGTTACTGAGATATTGAACTTGTTAAACTTATTTTGTTTGGATATTGATACTTCAATTTTGCATTTGAATTATTTTTATACTATCGTGGATAATTATCAATATAAATATAATTGTTTTTATGTATATCTTGGTGTGTTTGTGATGTGTGAATGAATGTGTGTATGAGGGTATGGGTGTGTGAGTTATGTATCAGATAAATGTATCAATGTATCAATGGAAATTAGAAATTAGAAATTTTTCTGGTTGCAGGTATAGGTCATCAGCAACGGCTTTCCCACGGCCGTCCGTGGGAAAGCCGTTGCTAAAAGTGTATCGACAGCCGTTGCTGATGACCTACAGCAACGGCTTAGCCACGGGGTTTTACTAACGGCGTTGCTACGGACTCGAGGCCGTTGCTATTAATGTTATCAGCAACGGCTCCGGGTCTGTGGCAAAACCGTTGCTGATAATATTTTTAGCAACGGCCCGAGCGGCCGTTGCTGATAATGTTTTGAGCGACGGCCCGAGCGGCTGTTGCTGATCCGTTGCTAAGTCATCAGCAACGCGACTTTCTGTCACGGCTCTATTGCAACGGCTCGGCCGTTGCTGATGCTCTTCAGCAACGGCTCAGCAACGGCATTAGCCGTTGCTGATTCCCATTTTTCTAGTAGTGATATGATATTCCAGCCGTATGATCAAATTGGATGCCTCAAATTATTTGTTGTCACATTCTTATGGCAAAGAAATAGCAGAACGTCGACCTCTCATCCTCATTATAAATAGGGGCATAATATGCAGTTCCAAGACATCTTGATCATCTCATCTACTCCATTTCTAAAACAAGATTCCTTTCCAACGGCTCTCTTCCCCTTCACACCGTCTCAGACAGAAGCAAGAAGATCAAGGACGCTGCTAGGGGCGGAGCTACACTTTGAGGATGGGGGTAGCTGCCCCCCATTCAAATTTTTTTCTTATATATATATATATATATATATATATATACTAAATTGCCCCCCTCCATTTTAAAAATTCCTCTCTATCCCTAAATTAATTTATTCCCTCCCGATACCTAATCTCGTCTCCCTCTCTTCTCTGCTGCGCCGACCTCCCGACGCCACTGCTCGGTAGGCGATCTTTCACGTAATCTAGGCCATCAATGACCGCTCCAGGCCATTCCCGACGGCGGCGGCGGCAGGCAATCCTACATCCCGGCGTGATCGGCGTCCCACTCCAGCTGCCGCCGATACCTAAACTCCTCTCCCTCTCTCACTCTCTGCTGCGCCAACCTACAGAGTCCCAACACCATCGCTCCAGGCCACTCTAGGCAGCAGGCAATCATTCGCCACTGCATCCCGACAGCCCACTCCAATTGCCACCCTGAGTGATCGCGTCTCCGCAAGTCGGCATCCGCCCAAATTGCCCAATCGCCCACTCCAACTGCCGCCCCCGTCTCGGCGTTCGCCCAATCGCCCAATCCATCATCGGCGTCCGCTTCCTCCTAGTTCGGAGTTCCGAGTCGGCGATTCGGCGTCCAGCGTCCGGTATCTCCCGTGATCCACCCAACTGGTATTTTTAGATTTTTTTTTTATTTCTTTGATTTCATTTTTTTTATATTGATGTTTGATTAATTGCTTGATTTACTTTGATTAACTGCATAATTTTAGTTTGATTTAGTTTGATTTAATTGTTTGATTACACTGTTTAGTTTGATTTAAATTATATTTAGTTGCTTGATTGTTATTTAATTGCTTGATTCTAATTAATTTTTATTTGATTGTTTGATTGCTTGAGTTGATTTCATTGCTCGATTACTTGATTCCAATTAATTTTTATTTAGTAGATATGAAGAATTATTTTAAAAGAAAATTTATGCCCGAAGATGGATCATCGTCTTCGGCTAACAAAGAAGTAAATGCAGAAGTTGAAGAAGAGAACCGTAACTTAAATATATGATATGATGAATTATCTTTTGTAAGAAATATTTGTTTTTTCATGTATAATATCGTTGGTAATTTGATATCTTTTTATTTTAGAGTTTGCCCCCCTCCAATTTAATTTCTGGCTCCGCCACTGGACGCTGCATCCATAATTTTCAGGCAGAAGTAGGAATCCAAATTTCGAAGTGTAGAAAAATATTCGAGTACAGATAATATATATTTTTACGGTATATTTTTCAGTTGTATTCAGATTCTCTTGTACTGGTCGTGTTTCCTCCTCTCTTTATTAAAATCAGTGCCCTCTTCTCCCCGTGGAGTAGGCCCGGTACCCCCGTCGGGCCGAACCACGTTAACATTGGAGTTCTTTGTGTTTTCTTGATTTATTCGTTTTGACATTTAGATTTTTGGATTCTTGCAGGAAGACTCATTTTCTTCCTAACAGGGAATAAAGTTGGAAATGCATATATATATATATATATATATATATATATATATATATATATATATATATATATATATATATATATATATATTCTGTTACGCCTCGCCTAGGTTTATCCCTATATAAGAGACCTCACCTAGGAGAAGCGCAACTAGCAATAGAACAACCAACAACCAACAACTAATGGACATAAATTTAAATTTACAATCAGATTCCAATCGAATGTCCAACCAGATAACAATAATAAGAGTCCAACAGTCCATTTAAGAACAAATAATCCATAGTCTAGCCAAAGAGTTAAAACAAGTCCAAAGTTGATAGAATGAACATTTCAACTAATACATATAAAACTAAGATAAAAGTGCGGAAGACGCCTCCTCCCCCAAAACTCTAGCTACCCCATAAGGAAATGTCGTCATACCTGGGGATCTGAGGCAAAAACAACAATCATCAGCAGAAGGCTGAGTGGGATTGCAACAAGATGCTATGATGTCATGAATACAACGGAAGATATTGTTCAACAATTTATTTGATGCACCTACACCAATCAACTATGTCAACTATTATCTACATGAGTATATAATCATAGACTCAATTAAGAACGTATTGGACATTGGGTTTTCCCCGCACTCTCGCACCCCGAGAGTGGCACCTCAAGCCCGCTCCAGCTAGAGATGCAACTATCCATAAATGATAGTCCGCCGACGTCTAACACCTCGACGCCGCACACGCACCTCGTGTGGTAAATAGGTGATCACCGGTGTCACTTTCCCTACACCTTGGGCAATATATCAACAGTGTCCAGGGCTATTGCCTAACAGTAGGTCAACTATGCATCATGTCAACAACTCCTCTACTACAACTCAACTAATATAATGCTAGTAGTCATGTCATCATGTATGCATTAAATATATAAACAACAGCAGGAGACATGCAACGTCTATACTAGCATTCTCAACTAATATGCATATAAAAAATATCATGCTAACAACATGTATCAACAAAATATGCATAAAGAGCTCCAACGACAGTCGATATCAAATTTCAACGGAATAAAATAACAAGATATATTTCGACATAGGGTAACAACCGATCTAGGATGAGATTCACCTTAACTACAAATATAAAACCAAATGACTCATTTTGAAACCATAAAAGCCGATAAAATAATATTTTCCCGACTTGGCACGCAAAACGAGGCAATAAACGCATACTGCTTTCAACATCCGAAAGCCAAATGGAGAAACTGACCCCACCAATGAATTCGGGGCGCCGAGTAGGTCCAAATTCATATATAATATGATTATTTTGATCAACTATAAGACTTCCAAATAATTATTTAAAGTAGTAAGAAAATACCATAAGTGCTACTTATTAAGGTACTGTTACCAACTATCGTAACAGTGATACAACCTATATATCTCAGCTACCTATCACACTACTCACAGCAACACATAACAATTTATAACAGTGTTATAAACCTCTGCCACAGTTACTAACTCAAGCAACAACATAACACTACACTTAAATACTATAACACTGCTACAAAAATATGACGCCGATATATCATATATAACACCGATATAATTTAAAAATAAAACATTGATATAAGCTACTCCTTCACTTCTTCACCTGCGCCGCATCCATCCCGTGGCCATCCCTACCAGTCGCCGCCCCCGACCATCCCGCCCAATCGCGACGTCGGTGGAGAAGCCCGACGCCGGCACACTCGACTTCGCCGCCGCTCTGTGAACAGACGACGACGAAGCAAGGGGCGGCGGTCCTAGCTCGGGGCGATCGCCCCCCCCCCCCCCCTCTTGCGCGACGTTGCACCCTCGCGCGATGTCGCTGTGTGACTCGCGGGACTGTACTTGAAGGCGACAATGAGTGTGCCCACCGACGGGGACGCGTCCGACGACGACATTGCGCTCGGCGACAATGAGCGGTGTCGCCGCGCGGTCGCCGCTCGCACGAGCAGCTCTCCATCGAGCGCGATCCGACTTTGTCGAGGGTTGACGGAGCCGATCGAATCTTCAAAAAAACCTATCCGCCGACTGCTCTGACTGCAAGCAGCCCACCGTCGGAGGCAACTACTAAGACGACATGATTCGACAAGAATACTTCAGATCTGAAAATTTACGCAACAAGAACACATCGAGAACACGCCAAAACTCGAGGAAACCACGAGAAACTTCCCGATCTACAAATCGACATGATGCCTACACAAATCTCATCCCAAAACCAGGTTACCCTACGTGAAAAGAAAGAAGTATGACAAGAATCCTATCGAAAATTTCCTCCGAACTTCGATTCACCGGAGTCTTCTCACCGCCGACGCCTCAAGATCCTCCATCGACCGCCGCACACCTGCTGCCACTACAGTGATCGGGAGAGGAAGAAAAAGATTAGAGAGAGGATTATGGTTAATTAAATAGGATTTAGATACTTTTGCAATAAGGCCCCTCTAATAAAAATAATTACAAATAGGTCCTCCACTTGCAGGTTATAACATTCTCCCCACCTAAAGAAATTTGGTCCCCCAAATTTGAGTACCTGGCTCAAAAAAATGAGGGTAGAGCGCTCGAATATCCTCCTCTCGCTCCCAAGTGGCCTCCGAGTCAGAATGATACTGCCACCCAACCTTGACGAGCGATATTACCTTGTTGCGAAGCTGATGCTCTTTCCTGTCAAGAATCCGAACAGGCTGCTCCTCGAAACTAATGTCAGGCTGAAGCTGAACTGACTGCTGCTCCAAGATGTGAGTAAGATCAGGCACGTACTTCCTCAACATGGAAACATGGAAGACATCGTGCACATCAGCTAATGATGGAGGCAAGGCTAGCCGATACGCTACCGCTCCCACTCTCTCCAAGATCTAAAATGGGCCAATATAACGCGGTGCGAGCTTTCCTTTCTTGCCAAACCGCATAACACCTCTGGCAGGAGACAATCTAAGGAAAACATGATCCCCAACTGAGAATTCCAAGTCTCTCCTACGCCGATCAGCATAACTCTTCTGACGACTCTGGGCGATCAGTAATCTCTGTCTGATCATCTGCACCAGCTCTATATCCCGCTGAACCATCTCTGGTCCCAAAAGACGACTCTCACCTGCCTCATCCCAATGCACTGGTGATCTGCATTTTCGGCCATAAAGAGCCTCAAACGGTGCCATCTGAATAGCCGAGTGGTAGCTATTATTATATGAGAACTCTACCAGATGGAGATGGTTCTCCCAGCTACCCCCGAAGTCCAACACACAAGCACGCAAAAGATCCTCAAGAGTCTGAATCGTGCGCTCCGACTGGCCATCAGTCTGCGGGTGATAGGCGGTACTGAATCGAAACTGCGTACCCAAAGCCTGCTGCAAACTCTCCCAAAAATGCGAAGTAAATCGCGGATCTCTATCTGAGATGATACTGGCGGGCACACCATGAAGTCGAACAATCTCTCTGCAATATAAGGCTGCCAATTGACTAAGAGGGAAAGTCTTCTTCATCGGCAAGAAGTGGGCAGACTTGGTAAGTCGATCAACAATCACCCAAATCGAGTCATGCCCTCTCTGCGATCTCGGGAGTCCCGTAACAAAATCCATCGTGATATGCTCCCATTTCCACTCCGGAATAGGAATGTTCTGAAGCTTCCCTGCAGGTCGTTGATGCTCCACTTTGATCTGCTGACAGATCAAGCACTTAGCCACAAACTCTGCCACATCCTTTTTCATCCCTCGCCACCAATATGACCGTTTGAGGTCCTGATACATCCGAGAACTCCCTGGGTGCACCGGAAATCGAGATCTATGAGCTTCGGCCAACAATTCTTTCTTTACCGAATGCCCCTCAGGCACACATAACCTACCTCTAAATCTGATGATACCATCTGTACCTCTGGAGAAGTCGGGCTTCCGCCCCTGTTCTATCTCCTCAATCATGGCCTGAAGGTGACGATCCTCGATCTGACTCTCCTGAATCCGCTGAACAATTGGCGAATGAGCAATGAGCTAAGCTAGTACTCCTCTCTCAGTAGGGCGAAGCACATCCAAACTCAGCTCTGAAAACTGCCTAATTAGTTCGGACGCTGCAACTCTGAGGTGAGCCAACATCCCAACTGATTTTCTGCTTAAGGCATCTGCAACAACATTAGCCTTACCAGGATGATAGTTAATGGAGCAATCGTAATCCTTCAGAAAATCCATCCATCTGCGCTGCCTCATGTTCAGTTCCTTCTGAGTGAACAAATACTTCAGGCTCTTATGATCTGTGAAGATCTCAAAAGTCGCTCCATACAAGTAATACCGCCAAATTTTTAGAGCAAAGATGATCGCTGCTAGCTCCAAGTCATGCACTGGGTAGTTCTTCTCATGCTCCTTCAACTGACGAGAAGCATAAGCAACTACTCTATCATGCTGCATCAACACAGCTCCAAGTCCCTGAATGGAGGCGTCTGTGAACAACACAAACCCGTCACATCCAGATGGAACTACCAAAATAGGTGCACTAGTGAGCCACCTCTTGAGCTCATGGAAGCTCGCCTCGCACCGGTCATCCCAAATAAATTTCACCCCTTTCTTTGTCAATCTAGTCAAGGGTGATGCGATCTTTGAGAAACCTTCAATAAATCGCCGATAATAGCCTGCTAGTCCCAAGAAACTCCGAATCTCGTGGACTGTCCTAGGCCTTTGCCACTCGAACACTGCAATAATTTTCTGATGGTCCACTGTAATGCCGGCTCCAGATATCACATGACCAAGGAAGCTAACTTCCTTCAACCAGAAAGCACACTTGCTGAATTTGGCATATAACTGCTCTTTCCTCAGCACACCAAGCACCATCCTCAAGTGCTCTTCGTGCTCTGCCTCGTTGCGAGAGTACACCAAGATATCATCGATGAACACTACGACGAACTTATCAAGAGAATCCATGAAAATACGGTTCATCAAGTCCATAAACGCTGCTGGTGCATTGGTCAACCCAAACGGCATAACCAAGAACTCGTAGTGCCCATAGCGAGTCCTGAATGCAGTCTTCTGAACATCCTCATCTCTAACTCTGAGCTGATGATAGCCTGATCTCAAATCAATCTTGGAGTACACACTCGTCCCCTGCAACTGATCAAATAGATTATCGATCCTGGGAAGAGGGTATCTGTTCTTTATAGTCACCGAGTTCAGTTGTCTATAATCAATGCAAAGCCTCATAAAGCCATCCTTTTTCTTCACAAACAACACTGGAGCTCCCCAGGGTGAGACACTGGGTCGGATGAATCCTTTATCCAACAGCTCTTGTAGCTGCTCTTTCAACTCCTCTAACTCCCTAGGCGCCATTCTGTACGGTGCCTTCGAGATCGGAGTAGTACCAGGGTGCAAATCAATGGTGAAGTCAGTCTGATGCACCGGGGGTAATCCTGGTAACTCATCCGGGAATACGTCTGGAAAATCACAAACCACGGGTAGATCCTCAAGCCGACTCTGACTGCTTTCGGAAGTGCCCACCAATGAAGCAACAAAACCAAGGCACCCCTGAGCTAGCAATCGTCGGGCCTGCAATACTGAGATTAAGGGAGTCATAGATTCGCTCAGTCCCAAGAACTCAAATGAAGGCAATCCCGGAGGTGATATTGTTACAACCTTCCCATGACAGTCAACTTTAGCATGGTTGGCAGAAAGCCAATCCATACCCAGAATAATATCAAACTCAGAGAAGTCTAATACCAACAGATCAGCTAAACAAACATGGCCACCAAAGCCGAGTCTACACCCACTCAACTGCAACTCCGACACTAGCACATCCCCAGATGGTGTATGCACGGCCAGGCTCGTCGCACTAGGTGTAGGTTCCATATTCAACTTTTCAATCATATGAGGAACAATAAAAAAATGCGTAGAACCAGTATCAAACAACAATGATGCAGGAATACTAAAAATCTGAATCATACCTCTCACAACTGTACCAGAAGCCTCCTGGGCCTACTGCTGGGTCAGTGCGAACACTCTGGCAGACTGCTGAGTGCTCTGCTGCGGGCCTCTCTGCCGCTGCTGCTGAGAGCTCTGGCCCCCTGCCTGCTGCCTAGTCGGACACTCTCTACTGATGTTTCCTGGCTGCTTACAACTAAAGCACAAACTCTGCGACTGTGGGCAGTCCCTGACATAGTGGGAAGCATCCCCACACTTAAAGCAATGGAACTGACCTCGGCTCGACCGACCTCCCGACTGATGAGTAGGTCGTGAAGATGCCTGCGACAGGGCTGGTGCGGATCTGGCCCTCTTGGCCTGCGGCTGCCCAAATCCTCTGCCACCATCTTTGCGCCCTCTGCGCTGCCTGAAATGAGACTGTCCCGACTGTCCCTGTCCTTTGCCACCCTAACTCTGAGTCTGAGCTGGCTGGCTAGCCTCAACCTGCTGACGATCCGAGAACATCTCAACATGAGTCGCCTCCGCCCGCAGAGCCCGCCTCAGAACTCGGTCATAGTTATCTAGCTCCTCACTAGCCATCAACCCCTTAATGGAGTTGTTCAGTCCGTTGAAAAAGAACTCTGCCCGTCTGCTACTGGTGGAAACCAAATCTGGGACGAACATCGCGAGTGCATCAAACTTATCGGCATACTCCACCACCCGCCTCGTCCCCTGACGTAACTGAATGAACTCCTGCAACTTCTGCCTCGCATAGGTAGCTGGATAATATTTCTTGAAGAATATCTTCAAGAATCTCTTCCAAGAGATCGCCTTCCCTCTCAGTAGCCTCTGCTGCATCTCCCACCAAACCAAAGCCTCCCCAGTAAAACAATAAGTCGCCAAACCGACTTGGTCCTCCTTAGGACAGCCCAATACACCAAAGGCCCGCTCCACCTCGCGGACCCACGACTGAGCCACTACAGGGTCGGTGGTCCCAGAAAAACTGTCGAATTTGTCTCTCCCTAGGCATAAAAACTGATTCAGACGGTTCATCTTCCGCATCTCGAGAGACTCAGTCTGTACTAGGTCATACCGAGCTACTGGTTGCGGCTGCACCGGTGAATCCTCTGAAGGCTCTCGAGCAGATATCTCAGAAGGTGTATCCACACTGTAAGTTGAGTCAGAATCGAACTCAGAATCGGACTCCTGCTGAGGCTCCATCCGCTCGGTCTGTCCTCTCGCTCGGCCACCCCGAGCTCTACTCTGGTTGGGCCCACGGCTCGAGCGTGCCCGACGCTGAAACTGAGCCAAAGGAACATCATCTGCCAGGTCTGGCTAGAACTGGACTAACCCTCTGAGTCTGTGCAGCCTGCCTACAATCTCGATCTCGGCCTCGACCTCGGCGTCCATCTCTGAAGGCAGTCCTGACACCCGCGCTACTTCTAGCTTCCATATTTCCTAAAAGGAAAGAACGACTCAGGTTTCTTATTCAACCATCAACCAACAATTTAAAAATCAACTTATTATCTTACAGTAAGGTGAAATCTCATCCTTAGACCTAAACACCCAACAATCCTATGGAGGAGGACGATCCTAAGCTCTGATACCAAATTGTTACGCCCCCCTAGGTTTATCCCTATATAAGGGACCTCATCTAGGAGAAGTGCAACTAGCAACAGAACAACCAACAACTAATGGACATAAATTTAAATTTACAACCAGATTCCAATCGAATGTCCAACCAGATAACAATAATAAGAGTCCAACAGTCCATTTAAGAAGAAATAATCCATAGTCTAGCCAAAGAGTTAAAAACAAGTCCAAAGTTGATAGAATGAACATTTCAACTAATACATATGAAACTAAGATAAAAGTACGGAAGACGCCCCCTCCTCCAAAACTCTGCTACCCCATAAGGAAATGCCGTCATACCTGGGGATCTGAGGCAAAAACAACAACCATCAGCAGAAGGCTGAGTGGGATTGCAACAAGATGCTATGATGTCATGAATACAACGGAAGATATTGTTCAACAATTTATTTGATGCACCTACACCAATCAACTATGTCAACTATTATCTACATGAGTATGTAATCATAGACTCAATTAAGAACGTATTGGACATTGGGTTTCCCCCGCACTCTCGCACCCCGAGGTGGCACCTCAAGCCCGCTCTAGCTAGAGATGCGACTATCCATAAATGATAGTCCGCCGACGTCTAACACCTCGACGCCGCACACACACCTCGTGTGGTAAATAGGTGATCACCGGTGTCACTTGCCCTACACCTTGGGCAATATATCAACAGTGTCCAGGGCTATTGCCCAACAGTAGGTCAACTATGCATCATGTCAACAACTCCTCTACTACAACTCAACTAATATAATGCTAGTAGTCATGTCATCATGTATGCATTAAATATATAAACAATAGCAGGAGACATGCAACGTCTATACTAGCATTCTCAACTAATATGCATATAAAAAATATCATGCTGACAACATGTATCAACAAAATATGCATAAAGAGCTCCAACGACAGTCGATATCAAATTTCAACGGAATAAAATAACAAGATATATTTCGACATAGGGTAACAACCGATCTAGGATGAGATTCACCTTAACTACAAATATAAAACCAAATGACTCATTTTGAAACCATAAAAGCCGATAAAATAATATTTTCCCGACTTGGCACGCAAAACGAGGCAATAAACGCATACTGCTTTCAACCTCCGAAATCCAAATGGAGAAACTGACCCCACCAATGAATTCGGGGCGCCGAGTAGGTCCAAATTCATATATAATATAATTATTTTGATCAACTATAAGACTTCCAAATAATTATTTAAAGTAGTAAGAAAATACCATAAGTGCTACTTATTAAGGTACTGTTACCAACTATCGTAACAGTGATACAACCTATATATCACAACTACCCATCACACTACTCACAGCAACACATAACAATTTATAACAGTGTTATAAACCTCTGCCACAGTTACTAACTCAAGCAACAACATAACACTACACTTAAATACTATAACACTGCTACAAAAATATGACGCCGATATATCATATATAACACCGATATAATTTAAAAATAAAACATTGATATAATCTACTCCTTCACTTCTTCACCCGCGCCGCATCCATCCCGTCGCCATCCCTACTAGTCGCCGCCCCCGACCATCCCGGCCGATCGCGACGTCGGTGGAGAAGCCCGACGCCGGCACCCTCGACTTCGCCGCCGCTCTGCGAACAGACGACGATGAAGCAAGGGGCGGCGGTCCTAGCTCGGGGCGATCGCGCCCCCCTCCCCCCTCTTGCGCGGCATTGCGCCCTCGCGCGATGTCGCTGTGCGACTCGCGGGACTGTACTTGATGGCGACAACGAGTGTGCCCACCGACGGGGATGCATCCGACGGCGACATTGCGCTCGGCGACAATGAGCGGTGTCGCCGCGCGGTCGCCGATCGCACGAGCAGCGCTCCATCGAGCGCGGTCCGACTCTGTCGAGGGTTGACGGAGCCGATCGGATCTTCAAAAAAACCTATCCGCCGACTGCTCGGACTGCAAGCTGCCCACCGTCGGAGGCAACTACCAAGACGACTCGATTCGACAAGAATACTTCAGATCTGAAAATTTACGCAACAAGCACACATCGAGAACACGCCAAAACTCAAGGAAACCACGAGAAACTTCCCGATCTACGAATCGACATGATGCATACACAAATCTCATCCAAAAACCAGGTTATCCTACGTGAAAAGAAAGAAGTAGGACAAGAATCCTACCGGAAATCTCTTCCAAACTCCGATTCACCGGAGTCTTCTCACCGCCGACGCCTCAAGATCCTCCGTCGACCGCCGCACACCTGCTGCCGCTACAGTGGTCGGGAGAGGAAGAAAAAGATTAGAGAGAGGATTAGGATTAATTAAATAGGATTTAGACACTTTTGCAATAAGTCTCCACTTGCCGGTTATAACATATTCGTTTTGGTATTTTTGCTTTTGACGTTTAGATTTTTGGATTCTTGCAAGAAGACTCATTTTCTTCCTAACAGATAATAAAGTTGGAAATGCATGTATATATATATATATTCCGTTTTATTCAATACATTGCCACTGGGAATAAAATTAAAAAATGCAACTGTATTAGGTTTTATTCGATACAAAATTTATCATAACTTTTTCCTTAGAAAGAGAAATCTATAAGAGCTTATTTGCTATTTAATTAATGCCCATAAGAAGTATATATAAACCCTCACTGCAGACCCATCATGCACCTTCAAACCTGCCCAGGGAAAATTAATCCCAAAAATGTATATATATATATATAAACCCTCACTGTAGACCCATCATGCACCTTCAAACCTACCCAGGAGAAATTAGTCCCAAAAATGCATCCCTGATATCTTGCAATTCCCTTGTGACATCCGACATGCGCATTCT
The DNA here is from genome assembly GCA_034359265.1 of Canna indica. NCBI lineage: Eukaryota > Viridiplantae > Streptophyta > Magnoliopsida > Zingiberales > Cannaceae > Canna > Canna indica. The sequence goes on along the minus strand of CP136890.1, from coordinate 70,797,691 downwards.
CTCTTTTGGTGATTGCTTGGAGCATAAGATGCCAACTCTAAGCATGGAAGTAATGCACTCCATTGCTCTCATTCTTGATTCGCTTGTTGATAGATCAGCGAGACCTGCTAATTCTCCTTCCTCCACTTCTAATAACAGTTTTGGGTCTACGACCTCAAAAACTCCTTTAGGAAGCGCCATCTCGACAAATTTATGGAGATTTAGATCTTCATTGAAGCTATCATCGGTTGGTCGCTTTCCTGTAAACAGCTCCAGCACAAGTATTCCAAAGCTGTATACATCCCCTTCTGTAGATGATTTATTGTTCATCCCATACTCTGAAAATTTATGTAGCAAATTAAGAAAGTTGTACTGCGTAAGTCGAAACTACTTACGTGATCATACAACTAAATTAATTTACTAGATGACTTCTGCTGCCAACAGTTAAAAAGTTATGATCATATTATAGTCCTTAAAAAAATCATCTGGCATTAGATATAATATTTTATTATTATTGATTCTTTATGAAATAATTTTTAAATATCATTTGAAGGTTCCAGGTGCAGACTTGTGCAGACTCTATTTGCAACTAACATTAAGACTTTATTGGTTATCTAGATAAACCAAAACATGAAGACAAGAGAATGATAAATAACATAAAAATGCATCTACGAACAAACAAGTTCAAAGCAAACAGTCAATAATAGAGTTTTTATAAATAAATAAAAAATAGATTGAGGTGAAACAAATTAAGTTTGACAGCATCCTTTATATTGCAATGAAACACAACCTAGCTTGTGTACAAGTCGTTAATTCAAGAGACTCCGAAAATATATAAACAATTTAAACATGCATGTTCTACCAAAAAGATTACATACTCAAGAGTCGTTAGTTGTATTTATGATTTTTGAATAATGAAATATATAGAGACTGTCAAATCAATACATGATTATACACCAACAATCAAGTTTTAAATCCAAAATAGTTCCTTAAGTGTTGCATGCAAAAGACACATACAAACACACATCTATGCAATTGCATATATAAACCAAAGCTTCTTATAATAGACTTTGAAACATTATAAGTAATTAATTTTAACATGTGTTTTAGTTCTATGAAGATATATTTTTCTATTCTCTATGAGTTCAGAACATTATTGTAGTAAAGGACACTGGATAAAACCACATATAAGATATTCTTAAATCGAAGATCAAATGAGGAACAAACCTGGAGCTACATATCCAATGGACCCTTTAAATGTGATTGAATTTGTTGATCTCGCAGTTTTGGTAATAAACTTTGCCAATCCAAAGTCAGCTACATGCGCAACCATTTCCTGATCCAGAAGAACATTGCTCGGTTTAAGATCACAATGCACTAGAGGAGCAGGTCCATGGTGATGAAGATATGATAAAGCAGAAGCGACATCAATAGATATATTCAATCTCTGGCTGAGGCTTAAGATCTGTAATGTTCCCTCTTCATCTGCATCAGGATGAAGCCACTGGTCCAAGCTTCCATTTCGCAAGAATTCAAATACTAGAGCTTTGAAATCATTCCCTTGGAAGTCAACACTTGAGCACGATGTCAATATCTTGACGAGATTACGATGCCTTATATTCCTCAAAGCTTCACATTCAGCTATGAAGGTTCTTAAAGCCCCCTTTCGTTGTAAGTTGAGTACCTTCACTGCGACATCCTTGTTGTCTTCCCAATCCATCGTTCCTTTATACACAGATCCGAAGCTTCCCATGCCAATTAGATTAGCAGGTGCGAAACCATTTGTTGCTTTGAGCAGCTGAGCAAACGAGACCTTCATATATTGTTCTTTGATGGATGAGGTGAGAGCCAAAAGCCTACTTGCCTTCTTTTTCCGATAATGAAAAGCAAATAAAGAGAAAAAAATAATGAGGCACAAGACTCCACCGACTGCTGAGATGATGGCAATGAGCTTTACAGATACTTTCTTTCTCGAAGAGCATGACGGCAAGCTAAGTTCTGGAACACCACCATAGAGATTTCTATTTCCGGCAATCGAGAAAGAGCTAGCATTCTTAAAAGGCCCATCTATTGGAACTTCACCGTTGAAATTGTTGTAGGAAAGATTGAGATAAGATTCGATACGAAAACTACGAAGAAAATCAGGTATATGGCCTGATAAATTATTATTTGAGACATCCAGCACCTGGAGCATTTTTAATTGGCTAAAAGATGAAGGGATGGATCCCTCAAAGTAGTTCCCTTGCAAGTAAAGATATTGCAAGAGTTCACATCTAGCGATGCTGGAAGGAATTTCGCCAGAGAATTTATTGTTGGAAACGTTAATAGTTGGAACGTTTTTCAAGTTTCCAAATTCTGAAGGCAGAGATCCATTTAATGAATTGTGTGAAACATTGAAAATTATTGAGAGAGAGGAAATGAAGAGGATCTCTTTGGGAACTGTACCAGTCAATTTGTTGGAGTCGAGTTTGATGGAGTTCAATGGGCAATTTCTGAGATGTGAAGGAATGGATCCGTTCAGTTCATTGGAGGAGAGGGTAAGATCACTTAGTCCGGTGAGGTTGCCGAGAGTTACAGGGATTTGTCCAAAAAAGTGGTTGTTGCTCATGTCTAATAATCCTAATCTGCGAAGTCTTCCTAGTGTCGCAGGAAGAGTACCGCTGAGATGGTTGGATGACATATTTATTGTAGTCAAGTTAAGAAAATTCCCAATCTCTGCAGGAATGCTTCCAGCTATTGGGTTGTCAGCAAGGATCAAACTTTCAAGGGATTTAGACAAATTGGTTATGGATTGCGGTAACGTGCCACCTAAATTATTGCCCCACATATGCAATCGTTTAAGCTGGGTGCAATTGCTCAAGGCAGACATAAAACTCCAATCAGCAGCATTCCCTGCTTCCAGCTTATTACCATTTAGAACCAATGTATCTAAATTTTTCAAGTGCCCCAAACTCTGAGGAATGGTGCCAACAAGTTGGTTACTCTCCAGCACTAATGAAAAAAGATTCACAATGTTCCCAATCTCAGGCGGGATAACGCCACTAAGATTGTTGACTTGCAGAAAAAGATAGGTGACACTGAAGATTTCCAATGGCAGAAGGGATGGCTCCTAAAAGATTGTTATACTGCAGGTGAAGATTTACAAGGGAGGAGAGGTTCCCTATTGACGCAGGAATGCTGCCGCTGAGATGGTTCTCACTCAAGTAAAGACTTGTTAAGCTCGAGAGATTACCAATTTCAGGAGGAATGCTTCCTGTTAGAAAATTTTTGTAGAGAACGAGGGACTGCAGCTTCGGAAGGGAGCCAAGATCTCCGGGGATCTCCCCTTCAAGTTCGTTATGATCCAAACCGATGTATTGTAGCTCCAAACAATTCCCGAGGGTAGGCGGGATTGTACCTATCAAATTGTTAGCGGTCAGGTTGACGATTACGAGATTCAAGCAATCTTGTAAGAGTGACGTTGGATCATACCATTTAAACTATTATAGCTCAAATTGAGGAATTGAAGTTGGGATAAATGACCAAGCTCCTGAGGAATGGGGCCATGGAGATTGTTACTCCAGAGGCCGAGGATCTGGAGGAAGGTGAGGTTGGCTAGAGATGGAGATATCTCGCCAGACAGATTGAGGTACTGCAGCTGCAGAGATGTGACTCTCGCTTCACCTCCGATGTCTGTGCATGCCACACCTCGCCACTGGCAGAAATCGAGGGAAGTGTTATCCCAAGATGCCAAAGCACCAGCTGAGTCGAAGATGCTGGACTTGAAGGAGAGAAGAGCGAAGCGATCAGAGGATCGATCCATGGTCGGGAGTCCCGGGTTGGGAGGCTGAAAAGCCTGCAGAAGACAAGAGAATAAGAGACAAGAAGATGAACAAATTTTGTGGTTCCTGATCCATTTGGGTTTCTTTTGTAAGAGGTAGCGCATGCAAATGATATATTTATCTTCAGCTAGATGATGATCCCACTATATATATATATATAGAGGTACAGTTACTATGAAGTCATGCTCCTATAAATTCCTACTAATTAAGCTTCCCATTAAAAATAAATATATATTATTAAAAGTGAGCCTTTTATTATTTAATTTAAAACTAAAGTAAAAGTAAATCTGCATTATGTAAATGTAAACTTAACCCGTTTACTTTAACTTCAATCTTAAAAATGCTAAGTTCATTATTAATAATACTAGATGCACTCGTACACAGGACTCCATACAAATTTTTATAGAGTCTGACTCCAAAATATTGTTTTTTCTGAATACATATAGATCGTCCTTCATGCTGTGCATGCATCTTCTGCAAGCATTAGTTATGATGCCTAAGAACTGTATTTAAGTTTATATATTTAATTATCAATTAAATTGCATTCATCAAATCACGGCTTATTTATTACTTGGAACAACACAATTAGTTAGTTGATTTTTTTTACAGAAAATTTGAGACTCAGAAGGCTTAAAATACCATAGTACAAAGCATAAAATATTACCTAATTTATATTCTACATAAAATAATTATACAATACAAATACAACAAGGAATTCACCTCATATACCTGAGTTAAGCTAAGTGTTTTAATATGATAGTATGCCTCACCTGCTTCAATAGATTAGATGTTGCCATTTTGTCTTCGAATATAATATTATTTCTCATCTTCCACAAAGTCTAATACTATTTAATAGAAGGGAAAAAAATTAAATTTATCCCTGAAATATTATGACGCCGTCAGGCTAAGCAAACATCGTTTATCTCCACGTCAACTAAGTTGAGACGACACGTAATGATTTCGTAGATGACATAAACGAAAGTAAAAATTGTGCATTTACAGACAAAATTTGAAAAAGCGAGTAGAACGTAAAATTTTTATAAACTTTGTGATTTTTTAAATCTATTATCTTTTATATTTACATTAAAAACTGGCACTTTAATAGAGACAAATTTTAAATTTAAATCTTTCTAGAAGCGTCCAAATAGGAGTCGGAAATAAAGAAGAAAAATATGAATCATACTAGTAGCACTTGAATGAGGAACACTGATATTAATTTCTTTTACAAATTTTTAAGGTACTAATGCCTTTATCAAATTTATACTAAGTTCCACGTATATGGTTAATCATCATTTAATTTTTTTAAAAACATAAAATATAAATTAATATACTGTCTAAAGTTTTAAAGATTAAATAAACTAATCATTCAGTTAAATAGAATTAATCTCATCTTAAGAAAAACTAAATTTTCAATGTATGATTAAAAAAGTAATATATATATATATATATATATATAGATATATATATATCTGAAAACCGATACTTGCATATTGAATCCCGAAACTAGTGTTGGTTTATTCAAAAACACCAACGCCAGTCCGTGTTAGGCGCTCGATTTGTGTTGAAATATTTTTGACTAGTTTTTTTTTTTGTTGACAGATATAATCATCCAATTATTTGCTTTGTTTCAATGATCTATCTTTTTGTTCTCATTTTTTTTAGTACAATCACACACTACTAGAAAAATGGGCATCAACAACGGCTAATGCCGTTGCTGAGCCGTTGCTGAAGAGCATCAGCAACGGCCGAGCCGTTGCAATAGAGCCGTGACAGAAAGTCGCGTTGCTGATGACTTAGCAACGGATCAGCAACAGCCGCTCGGGCCGTCGCTCAAAACATTATCAGCAACGGCCGCTCGGGCCGTTGCTAAAAATATTATCAGCAACGGTTTTGCCACAGACCCGGAGCCGTTGCTGATAACATTAATAGCAACGGCCTCGAGTCCGTAGCAACGCCGTTAGTAAAACCCCGTGGCTAAGCCGTTGCTGTAGGTCATCAGCAACGGCTGTCGATACACTTTTAGCAACGGCTTTCCCACGGACGGCCGTGGGAAAGCCGTTGCTGATGACCTATACCTGCAACCAGAAAAATTTCTAATTTCTAATTTCCATTGATACATTGATACATTTATCTGATACATAACTCACACACCCATACCCTCATACACACATTCATTCACACATCACAAACACACCAAGATATACATAAAAACAATTATATTTATATTGATAATTATCCACGATAGTATAAAAATAATTCAAATGCAAAATTGAAGTATCAATATCCAAACAAAATAAGTTTAACAAGTTCAATATCTCAGTAACAAGTTCAATATCCAAACAAAAAATCTCACGATCACGATGGAGGATGGTCTGGATCATATGGCGGGGTCTGGAGTGCTTGAGTGTACACCGGCGTGGACTGACTCGAGGACGATGGATTAGATGATGCCGAAGAGATGCCTGCTGCGGGATGACCTGACATGTTGCGTAGCATAGCATGCATCTCCTCCATCATCTGACTCTGACGCGCGACCGTCTCCTCTAGAGTCCTTATTCTGCTACTATGATCATAACTGGATCTAGAGGTGGACGGCCGCTCACCAGCGACCGGAGGGGTCGGTGCCCCAAGTGGCCCTAGCACGGCTCGCGCATGACCACTATCTGCGAAGCCATATACGCGGCCATGGTCCCAGCCACCTGCGGCCTCGACCCACGATGCTGCGTCAAAGTCCTCGGGGGTACCCCCGCGCTGCACCACCCTCTGGCTGTACGTCTCCTACTCGAGTTTGATTTTTTGTTTAATATTTATCATAAAACTTAAATTATAAATATATAATGAATAATTTAAACAAATATATAATTACCACAATGTATGCAGCGCGGTTGTCGATGTACTCCCCCGTCCCATGTGCTCGTCGGTGAGTCCGCTCAAACACTGCCATCGGGGAGGGTCGCTGGACAGTCCCGTCATTCGACACCGTCGTCTACATTTACAAAACAAATACATTAATTAGTACACATAATAACAAATAAAATATATAATTAAACGATATACTTACCATACGGTTTGCGTGCACTGCAAATGCAACAGAGCCGCCGGTGTGACGCGCTGCTCCCCCCGACATGCGATTTCTAGCCGCATTCTGAGAAACCTCCTGCCATCGATCCGTCGACCATATCCCCACGAGCTGGTCCCATATATCCGGAGTAATCCAACTGGGGCCGTATCCCCGAGTCTCCGCGATGTTAGTGGTCCCATCTCGGGCCATCGCTCGGGACCGAGCCTGCCCCAGCTGCCCGTTGTACCTTGCCCGGGAAATAGACTCCCAGGCAGCGTAAATGAAGGACCTCTGGTCCTCGGCCCATGTATAGAGAGCCTGCAAAATAATAATATTAGTACCAATTCTTAATATATCATCATGCATGTAAAAAAAAAAATAATACGTGCCTCAAACTCGCGCCATAACATGTCGACATGCTCGCTAGGCACGTGAGACCACGTAGGCCATGCCCCGTGCATGTATCGTCGAATAGTAGAAGAAATGCTCCTCGGCACTTCTTCTTGCTCGAACCTGCACAACAAAAATAAATTTTAATATTATATTATGATATTAATAGTAGAAGAAATGCTCCTCGGCATATTCAACTTCTAATTGAATTGACGTTGTGTCTGCATCCTCGAGTATTGGAATAATACGATCCACAACAGGAAGATCATCTTCTTGATAGAAACCAGGAGGATCATTTTCTCCTACTACGGATCAATTTTTCCTCTACCTTTTGTCTTACAGACTACACGCCAATCCGCTCTATCTTTATTTCGAGCCGGATACTTCGCGTAATATACTTGTTCGGCTTGTGATGCCAATATAAAAGGCTCATTTGCTGCCAATTTCGATTTGTAATTAACCTCAACAAGTTTGTATTTTGGATGAACTTTCATGCCCCTTTCTGTTGTATCGAACCAATGACATCTAAATAGGATCACTGATTTCAAGCCGAAGTAGTGCAACTCTATCACTTCTTCCACTAGTCCATAGAAATCCATATCACATTCAACATAGGTTGTCCCTTTCACGCAGACCCCAGCATTCATTGTCTTTTTTGTAGATGAATATTCAACCGTGTGAAATTTATACCCGTTAACAAAATATCCGCTATAGCATGACACAAGTCGCGACGGTCCACTAACAAACTCAAATATTCTTTCATCTATTTCAGCTCTGTGATCTTTGCTGTAAGTCTGAATCCATGTAGGGAAATCACGATTCCGTAATGTCTCCAATTCTTGATCGTTGTGAATAGAGTATTTTTGCACCATCTCAATGTCAAATATTTCAATGAATTGTTCAATCTCTGGACAATTGAGTAATACATACAAGTGTGCCAAATGATACTCTTCATCGCTTAAGTGTCGAGATGGACGAGAACCAAAAGCACGACCAGAGTGACAAAATATATTTAAACGTCCATCTGAATGTCGAACACCCCCGTCGTCGTTACGTGGAAGACGATCAAATCTTGTCTGTACTGTCGATTCAAAGTAAAATGAGCAGAATGTTGAAATTTCTTGGATGATATACGATTCAGATATTGATCCTTCAACAGCTGCAGTGTTCTTTACTTTTTTCTTCAGACGATTCATGTATCTTTCAAATAAGTACATCCAACGATATTGAACGGGGCCACCAACTCGTGCCTCGTATGCCAAGTGTATCGGTAGATGCTCCATCGAGTCAAAAAATGCAGGAGGGAAAAACTGCTCCAGCTTGCATATGATTTCAACAATATTATTTTCAAGTGTTGACATATCTTCGACTCGAAGGACATTTGCACAGATGCTTCTAAAAAACATACTTAATTCAGTCAACGGACCCCAAATATTATCAGGTAGAAGATCTCGAAATGCGATCGGAAGTAATCTCTGCATGAATACATGATAATCATGGCTCTTCATCCCTGATATTTTGCAATCATCGACGTTCACACATCGAGATAAGTTTGAAGCATATCCATCGGGTAATCTGAGTTCTTTTACTCATTGACAAACATCTTTGATCTGTTGTTTATTTAACACATATAGGGCCTTCGGTTTCAGATATCGTCCGTTGACCTCTTGTAACTCCAACTCTGGTCTTTTACAAAGTATTTTCAGATCATGTCGGGCTTTGACATTATCTTTAGTTTTTCCAGAAATATCCATCACAGTGTTGAAAATATTATCAAACACATTTTTTTCAATGTGCATGACATCTAAATTATGTCGAATCAATAATGAACTCCAATAGGGCAATTCCCAAAAGATACTTTTTTTCACCTAGTTGTGTGTTTGGCCAAAACCTGACACTCTTTCATTGCGACCAAATATTATATCTGGAAGTGCTGAAACACGTGCTAACATTTGTTCACCAGACAACATCGGTGGTGGCCCATCTCTTTCGACTATGCCCTTAGTAAATTTATTACGATTCCTTCGATACTGGTGATGAACCGGTAGGAATCGACGATGACAATCAAAGAATGAGATTTTTCGTCTGTTCTGAAGACTGATTGATTTAGAGTGTTCCATACAATACGGGCAAGAGAGTCGGCCGTGAGTGCTCCAACCCGACAACATGCCGTACGCGGGGAAATCATTGATTGTCCACAAGACCGCGGCCTTTAAATTGAAGTTTTGCTTCCGATGACAATCATAAGTGACAGCTCCCTCAGTCCACAATGTTTTCAATTCATCTATCAAGGGTCTGAGAAATATGTCAATTTCTTTTCGCGGACCCTTAGGACCCGGAATAATCATCGAAAGATAAATAAATTCATCTTTCATGCACATTGACGGTGGCAAATTATAAACTGTCAGCAGCACTGGCCAAATTATAGAGTATTTTTACAAAGTATTTTCAGATCATGTCTGGTCTTTTACATTATCTTTAGTTTTTCCAGAAATATCCATCACAGTGTTGAAAATATTATCAAACACATTTTTTTCAATGTGCATGACATCTAAATTATGTCGAATCAATAATGAACTCCAATAGGGCAATTCCCAAAAGATACTTTTTTTCACCCAGTTGTGTGTTTGGCCAAAACCTGACACTCTTTCATTGCGACCAAATACTATATCTGGAAGTGCTGAAACACGTGCTAACATTTGTTCACCAGACAACATCGGTGGTGGCCCATCTCTGGCACTGGCCAAACTGAATAAGGAGTTGCAGAATGCCCAAACGGATTAAAACCATCTGTGCACAATCCCAATCTGATATTTCTAGTATCCATAGCAAATGAAGGATAACATGTATCCAAATGTTTCCATGCTTCACTGTCAGATGGATGAGTCATTACTGTATCATCACGACTTCTTGCATGCCAACTCATGTAGGGGGCTGTCTTTTCCGACATGAATAATCTTTGAAGCCTCGGTGTTAGTGGAAAATACCGAAGCACCTTAAACGGGATATTTTTCTGTCGGACCGATTTCTTCTCCTTGTAACGAGGGTGTTGACATACAGGGCATTTATCCAACTGCACATTTTCTTTATAATATAAAATGCAGTTATTTTGGCACGCGTGTATTTTTTCGTACCCAAGCCCCAATTTTCTCATTAGCTTTTTAGTCTTATAAAAAGTAGGCTCAAACTTGTTATCAGTAGGCAGCATTCCATTAATCAATCCAGCAATCCGATCATACGCAACTCCGCTGATATTACAATCGGCCTTGATGTTTAAGAGCTGTGTCATTGCTGAAAACCTAGTGTATTTAGGACAATTCTCATACAAAGGTTCATCGGCAGCTTTCAACATCTCGTAAAATTCTGCAGCTTCTTTATTCGGTAATTCAATCTCTACCGCAGCCCCTACTTCTGTGATATCAACCGCTGTAGTATCTGGTGGGACTGATGTCTGAAGAACTGGCCGATCAACATTATCATTCAAGTGGAATTGACCCCCAAGACTATCAAGTATCATAGTTCTATAGGGATTACATTGACTGGATGAAGAAGCACCAGCAAAGGAAGATTCACCATATGTCTGAACGACAGGATTGCTCGACGTCCCGACTTCGCGTGACTCCCCGTGACAAGTCCATAGATAATATCTTGGTGTAAATCCTTTGGTATATAGATGCAGAGTGACAGTCTCCCGATCCAAAAATCGTCCATTCGAACAAATGCGGCACGGACATCGGATTTGATCACCCATGCTAACGAAATTCCGATTCGAATAGGCGAAATTTAGGAAGTACGTTACGCCTAATCGAAACTCATTCGTTAAAGCTCCACGATCAAAACGTCGGTACATCCAACTTCGATCAGCCGACATGATTCTGTCAATCAATGACAATTTCTTTGGTTAATGTCTTTAGGTGAGATTGTCCTATTCCATTCGGGATTTATGTTATTCGTACTGCACTTACGTTTTTATTTTAACTGTTAACTAATTATTCTAAATTTCGACAGCATCTCCCTACAGTTCTCCGAATACGCATATCATCTGGGCGCGTATCGGAGAACAAGAGAGATGTTGCCGAATTTTAGAATAATTAGTTAACAGTTAAAATAAAAACGTAAGTGCAGTACAAATAACTATATTCCCAAATTGTCCAATCAGGGACAATTCAAGAATTGTACGTCGTATAAAAGATCATCTACTTCTTTTACACGAACATACAATCCCCGAACGGATCTAAGGTTTTGCTAAATCATATCCGATTCGTCGATGCGTACGTGAAACATATCAACTCGTCGGATGGATGATTATTTTCTAAATGTTTCGAGACAGTTCGAGTCCATATTGGACGATTTCGACGCGCGTCCGAAGTGGACGATTCCGGCGCGAGTCCGAAATGGACGATTCCGGCGCGAGTCCGAATTGGACGATTCTGGCGCGCGTCCGAAGTGGACGATTCCGGCGCGAGTCCGAATTGGACGATTCTGGCGCGCGTCCGAAGTGGACGATTCCGGCGCGAGTCCGAATTGGACGATTCCGGCGCGCGTCCGAAGTGGACGATTCCGGCGCGCGTCCGAAATTAATCTAAACCCTAATAATTAATCTAACAAATTAAACAATTAATCTAAACAATTAATTAACATTTATAAAATAATTAATTAACAATTTCAAAACAATATATATATATATATATATATATATATATATATTCCGGCGCCGGAGTCCACCCTCCGGCGCCGGCGTACAGTGGCCGGACACACTGTCCGGCCACTGTAGAAGGTCCGGCGGCGGCCATAGGCCGACCGCCGCCGGGCGAAACCCTAGAAATAGGGTTTCGGTCGGATTTTAACATCTCCGGCCGAAACCGTATAGGCCGGCCGATCAACATACCGACAGCAGCGGCAGCGGCGCGGCGGCGAGAGGCGTCGGCGAGAGGCGTCGGCGTCGGCAGCAACGGCAGCAGCGGCAAGGTCTCGGCGGCGGCAGAAGCGGGAGGAAGAAGGGTCGGGCGCGAGAGCGTGCCCTATATAAACTTATCAGCAACGACTCACTCGCCCGTTAGAAAGCCGTTGCTGATAAGTTATCATCAGCAACGGCTCACTTATCCGTTAGTAAGCCGTTGCTGAATATTAAATAATCAGCAACGGCTAGCCTTTCCGTCAGAAAGCCGTTGCTGATAATTAAAATAATCTGCAACGGCTCGGTTGTCCATTAGAACGCCGTTGCAGATACAGATATCTGCAACGGCTCGAGCGGCCGTAAGAACGCCGTTGCAAATAGCAACGGCTTGAGCGGCCGTTGCTGATAGCCGTTGCTGAAGACCAAGTTTGTAGTAGTGACATGCGAACTTTATTTTTAATGGATTGTCATTTTAGATTTCGTCATAGATATATATAATGAATTGTGTGTTTTCCTCTATGTTATACATCGATGAAGTGGTAAGAGTGATACTGTGTTCCAACGCCATCTAGATAGTTATTTAAAAGTCTAGGAAGCAACTAGAGCTTAATTACATAGGGTATTGATGCTTGAAAATGAAGCATGAAAATGAAGGGTGTTGATGCTATAAAGGTCAAATTTAATCTACCTGGATATTGATGGTGCTATGAGCTAATTAACAATTAGGTCCACACATTCTACCACCGCAAAAAATTCAACGACAAGGTTGTTATCACTGCATGTCTTGATGCATGAGAATTAAGTTCATTTATCTATCATGAATAGTACGTAAAGACTAAAGTTGATTGTTAGCTTAGACCAATTCTTTTTACATTTAGGGCGTTTGATTGCATGTAAGTGTAAATTAATGCTGTAAAAAATATTTGCATGCAAAAATAAATATCTGTGAATAAAATTTGCAACCTACTGTTTGGATGCCCGCAAGTAGAGTTACAATTTCTATTTGCAAGCGTTTAGTTGGACGCAAATGAAAGTTACAATTACACTTGCAATTCACTTCTATCTTCGTATCTAGGTGTAGTAATTTTGGCACGATCAGATATAGGGTGGTAGTTTTTGGCCCGGCCTGATAGCCGACCCGACCTAGCACGAAAAAATCGGATTCGAGCCGGCTTTTATCGGGTTCGAGCCGTTATCAGGCCAGCCCGATAAAGCTGATCCCTTATAGTGTCAGGTCGGGCCAAGTGTTATCAGGTCAGGCCAACCCGATTGCCCGATAAACACTTCGGGTCGGTATTAGCGGGTTTAAAATACATTAATTATCGGGTTTAAACTTGATTTTAAATATCTTTTAGTGGTATCGGGCTAAATTGGTTGGGTCGTGCTGACCCATTATTTTTCGTGTCGAGCCTGGCTGGTCTTTTCGAGTCGGACACGAATTTTTTTCAAGTCGGGCTGAAAACTTAGGCCCGATACGATTTGTCAGACCTAGTCTGATAGCCCGACACGATATGATCAAGGCACTCAATATCGTGTCAGGCCAGAAAATGTAAGTCCGACCCGACCTTATAGCCCGAGATCGACCTGAGCCCGAAGCAACAACCTCGTGTCGAGCTGGGCCACCCCTCTAGGAATGCGGGTCATGCTAGACACGTCCTGACTAGCAACATGCCTGATCGGGCTCGTGATTGGGCCGACTCGAGCACGGCCCATTGGAGGCACGAAGATGTTAGTCAAATAGATGTAAAAGGGTAAATATGTCATTTACCTCCCCTCCCCAACAATAATTGATCGATTACAACAGAATCAATTCGACCCATAATAATATTATTTTATACTTTAAATCAATATTTAATTTAGTAAAATATGTTTTATATCATTTAATTATTTATCAAAATAAATTAATAATTTTTAATTATTATATAATACTGAAAATATATTAAAAAATCTATCAAACGACATCAGAAATAAAAACTAACACTACCATCGCGTTCAGCGCACAAAAATCTACAACTTTGATATATATATATATCCTGTCTTCATCCGACGTCTCTAAGTTGTCAAAATTAATTATTTTTTAATACTTAAATTCTTGCATTTATCTTTTTGGGTTGCAATTCTATTTGCAACCTGCAAATGATAGTAGAAATACAAGTTGCAACTAGTAAATGATGCAAAATACTTTCGCAGCCAATCAAAGAAATATATTGTCTAAATGCTGCAACTAGAGTTGTAGCATTTGTACTTGCGGGCAACCAAACGACCCCTTAATTTGCAGCAACTTGAGTTTTCCTTGAAATATTAAAGAAATACCAAGGAGGAGAATCCTTTGGTCATCGCTTGACCCTTAAGGCAAGGGACGAGTTGTCGTGGTCCGACATAAAGTAGGGATGATAATATTACCCATACCTGCGAATACTCACAGATATTTATCCGACACGGGTCGGGTATGATGAACATATTATACCCACGGGTATGAGTACGATATAAATATTTACCCATTTAATAAACGGGTACCTGTATGGGTACATACATATACTATACTACCCACACCCGTGAATATCCGCTACACGTCAATATATATAAAATATTAAATTTATATTTTTATATATTAATATATAATGAAAAGGTTTAAAAATAAATCTAAATTATCTATTCATTAGATTATATTTGTATAAATATAGAAGATTTTTATATATATTATATAAATTTTTAATTTTAGTTAGAAGTACTTTGATTTCAATTTAGTTTTGGTTTTCAATTTAATATTATATAAATGGATATTGTTATTTCTTAAGATAATTTTATGGTTTAGAATCTAATTGTTACTTAGTTTATTTTATGATATAATATTTTTCAATCAAGTTATTAATATGGGCGAAATGAGAATTTTTGATGATATACTATTAAAATAAAATAATTTTTTTTGTTATATATTAAATGAGTATCCACAAATATCTGTGAGTATCAATTACCCGTTAGGGGACAGGTGATGAATACTCGTCGTGGGTGCGAGTGCGAGTATAGGAGACGAGTTTAGTAAATGGGTGCAGGTGTGGCGCTATCCGCTCCGAACCCGCCTCGTTGACATCCCTCCATAAGAGACAATATTTTCATTATGTTTCTCAACTGCGAACCTTATGAATGTGTACTTGGTTCAATAAACGTTGAATAAAATTAAATCATTCATAGTGAATAGGAATATATATATAAAATATTAAGAATAAATAAGAAATGGAATAAAAAAAAACTATATTATCTTATTTGACTAGGAATAGAATTATCTTATTTGACTAACATAAGGAATAGATAAGAAAAAATTAAAAATTAAAATGATCAAAATATCATTCTTAATAATATTGAATATATTTACTGAAAATGGTATTTTTATTATAATTTATTATAATTAATAACGACATAATAAAAAATGAATTAATGTAAAATAATTTTTAAAAATATTTTGGATTGTATAAAATACTATACATATTATATAAAATAAAATTATTATAAGATAAGGTTATTAGCCTAAAATGACCCGAACTTTGGCGAAATTTTCATTTGTGGTCAATTCTTTGATTGATTTCAATTGTGTATATGAACTTACATATTGGTTCTAATTATAGTCTGTCGTCTGTGGAACCATAAGTATGTTTGTTATTTAGATGATGTGGAGATTCAAAAATGATTAAAAAATACCCAGTCACCATGTCATCTGGATACACGTAGGATGAGTTTTTGATATAGCTAACTCCGACCCCGATTAAGTCGCGACCATGATCTCTTCTCAAAAATGTCTTCTAAAGCCCTCAGAATCGCACCCAAACCCCACGGGAACCACTACGCCAACAACTTCTCGTACCATTTCACCGACTCAGGCTCAGACTAGAAGAGGCGCAGTGGACACCCTATCGAAAGTGATTGGCGTGCCGATTTCCATTCATGGACAACCCTGACTCTACGAAAGGTATGTAATGGTGTTGTTTGTTTCATTTTGAGTTACTTTGATTAATTTAATTGGTTTCCTTTAGAGTTTGATTTAATTAGGGTTACTTTAATTAATTACATACGCTATTACAACCCTGACGTTATTACAGACCATCTATCTCCGGGATTAGCCTCAACCCATTCTAAGCAATTTTCCTACGAGATTGCCGGACGACGTCTTCACCTTCACCGGCAATAAATACAGACACAGCACACCTCAGGTAATCTAAGTTTCATTTTCTATTACATTCACCTTAAAATCCCACTAACTTGAGCGTCGGAGTGTCTTTTGCAGGTTCCCTCTCCCCATCCCTCGCCGGAGTTGCACCTGACCAGGAAAGACACTGAGTTGTACCATACTACTCCGATTCTCAGGTAGGAACATTTGGCGCCCACTGTGGATCCAAGTAAAGCTTACCTCCCCCGCAATGGTTGGAACTAGAAGTCAAGTGACCACCGCTGCACGCCAATGGCAACGACCCAACAACGACGATCATCCACAATCTAGTGACACTAAAATAGCAAGGAGTGACGCTCTGGTACCAATCCAACTTCCTCTGAAAGAATCCAGCACACCCCGTCCCAACATCGGATAAATGACTTGGAGGCGAAGAACCAATGGTTAGCAACCCAGGTCGAGGTGCTGACACGGTCCCTGATATAACTCCCATCTGATCACGAGCGATGTCACTTTGAACAAGAAGAAAGCAATCGCTTAGGAAGAAGGAGACCAATTTTCTTCCTTCGAGACAATATATCCAGCACACCCTGTCAAGAAAAAGAAAAAGATTCCAAAACCATAGATGTTGCAACTACCCTCCCTATCGATGCGGGACCTTTAGTTGAACACATCATGACAACAAGCCTCCCATCCAAGAGCAAGTTGCCTACTCCTTTGACTTCCTACGATTGTATGAGCGACCCCTACATTACACTTGACAATATTCAAGACCATGATGCTCTATAGTGGAGCAACTGATCGTGCTCTCTACAGAGCTTTCAAACTTTCATGAGACAAATTGCTATACTGTGTTTTGCTTCCCTATCACACACTAAGATCTAGGGTCACATGACCAGCCGGAGTACACGTCCATACCCCGAAGCCTACCCAAACCATGAATACAAATACGAAAATAAAGAATGACAACCATGCATTTATTAAAAGGGTATAATAAAAAGACAACTCCAAATCGAACCTGAGATATCCAAATGAACATATTTAAGGTTCTACAACCAAAATGAATATAAAGGAAAATGCAACACAACTCTAGGACTAGACTACGATTGACTCGTTACGAGATTTGCACCCTGAGCTCACCACCTCAGTTGCGCCTCGTAGGTACATTTTAGGATCTAAAATAAAACACAAAACAAACGAGGGTGAGTTAATGAAGAACTAGTGGCTCGTTCTCGATCCCTCTCTACGTCATCAATCCATATCATGCCATAATTCATATAAATCCAACTATCATGTATAAGTTCATAATTAACCAGATAAATATATATTCATGATACCCATACGAGATTACATTAATACTACCATAATTTGATATTTCAAGTTACATGCATACATATAATTTAAGAGATAAGAAAACTAAGTCATTATGACAATCCAGTGCACCTGCACCCAATTCATCCATATACAAACATGAGCATGCATAAGCATAATAATAGGAGTCAGACACTAGGATGCGCCTAGTGCGTACTCTCACCCATGATCCCCTGAGTTAGGAAGGCCCTCTTGCTTTAGGTAACCCCAGTGCTTGGGAAAAATTCTTCCACCAATGCCCCTCTGAGCATGTCGTTAGCGTGGCTCACTAACGCGTTTTTCGGCCTATAAATCACCAGCTGACCAAGCTGGCCATGCTCTAATCTCAAACACAATGACAAACACATCCATGACTAAGATAAATAATAACAACATAAATGAACATGTGTCTTAGTCAAACCAAGTATCTTAGGATTGTTATAGTACTTGTCGCCAGACTCACGCATGCGCATGCGCATCCCTAAATCGGCCCTACCTTGGGCTCTAGTTTTTTGGCGGTGTATTCTATTATTCCATTCATAAACACGGTATGAGTATATTCAAATATAATGAGAGTTAATCTCAATAGTAATAAGGTACTCATGCTCAAGTATAAATCTAACATATAATCACAGTTTATCATTCAAAAGCCCAAAATATAGATCATGCCTTAAACATAAATTAATTGAGCAATAATCTGAAATAAGTCACTAATAATTCACATAATATCAAACTGAAATAAATACCAAATTCTAAGATTTTTCATGCTCAATTTAGAATTACAATATCGCACAAGATATCGACGAAACTAAGATCTAATAAGCATAAGGGTCTGCCTATATATACTCCCATGATACTCCTCTACCCTTAAAAATATTTTAAATATTTTTAACATCATTATCTATTGTTTTTACAAAATAAACCCTACCTTGGCCTACACACCAAGAGAAACAAACTGAGGGTTTCCCTTAATCCGATAAATTAATTTTCACTGAGTCTGGTCCTCGGTCCTAAATGCGGCCTCCGGCTCAGCCTGACACGCTATAAATGAGTAACACAACCCCAAGCGCGCTTTTTGCGAGCTCGGTTTTGATCGAGTCTGGTCCTCGGCCCTAAATGTAGCCTCCGTCTCAGTCCGACACTCTCTAAAAGAACAACACGACCCCAAGCGCGCTTCTCGTGAGCTCTAACTCAGCTCAACATGCTCTAAATGAGCAACACAACCCCAAGCACGCTACTTGCGAGCTCGGTTTTCACTGAGTCTATTTCCCAGTCCTAAATGTGCCCCCCCCCCCCCCCCCCCCCCCCGCGCGCGCTTAGCCTGACACGCTCTAAATGAGCAACACGATCCCCAAATGCGCTCCTCTTGAACTCCATTTCCACCGAGTCTCGTCATTGGCCGCTGCGCCACCATCCCCGGCCTCAGACCCCTCAACGAAGAGAGCTTGGTACTTTCACTATTCTTAGTCGTGTTGCTACCCAGCGCCTTACTCATAATTACCAAACAGGTAATTCCAAATTTTAATATTATTTCTCTAACGTAGAAATGTAGCAATCGAGAAGTCGGCCAAACTCGACAAAAGAACAACAAGTATAGACACAGAAAGACATCCTTTTATTTCATAAAGACCCACAAAAGGATATTTACATTTACAAACCCGTAAAGGGCAGCTCACCAACAAAATACAAATGACCCGCAGGCAAAGCAACTACTTGGAAAGCATTCCAGGAACATTGTCACCGACCAAGATGCGCGGATAAGAACCTTGACTCCAGGATCTGCTACCAAGTTTTTATCATGCGAACACAAAATAAAAAGACTTTTTAGTGACGGCCCAACGGTTGTCGCTAAACCGCCCATTGTTAATTATTAAATCACCGACAACCGACATGTGACCCTCTCTAAGCCGTCGTTGATTAGTTTTTTTATTTTCTTGCTGCGTGTGCGCCATCGACTCATAAGTGATGACCTCTACAACCTAGAGGGAGTCGTCGCTATTGATTTATTAAATCACCGACGGTCCACGCGGCTCTCTCTAAGCCGTGGCTAATTAGTTATTATTTCGCGCCCTGTGCACGCCATCGGCTCATAAGCAACGGGCTCGTGCGACCGTAAGTCATGGATGTTTCCGACGGCTTGATCGGCCGTCGGAGGTCATTGGTGAAAATGATTATTCTAGTAGAGTATAACATAACCCGCTAAGTTTTCACATTCAAAATTTTACCCTCCTTGCCCTAATTAGGATTAATCAAAACCTTCAGTTCGCATTTGACGATCGACAAGAGTTAATTAGTTCATTCAAAATAGGTGACATATCATTAATCAGACTATTCCAAGCTTGCTAGCTAATCCCAACTCCCATCATATTCATAACACAGACTCCCACCCATCACATTGGGGCCGGTAAGATAAGACCGAATTGATTGCGATGTAATTTAATTGATTCCATCAAGTCATTCGATGCGATTTTTCAAATCCATCAACTTGGGTAAGATAAGCTAGGTCAAATTGATTGTAACGGAGTTTAATTAATTTGGTCAAAGCATTCGATGCGATTTTTCAAATCATATTGCATGATTTTGATCTCGGATGCCTTCAGCTCTTCTGAGACTGAAGAAAAGTACAAGTCAACCAAATAGGCTATAATTTGAGTTGAAACATTATCAAGTGGTTTAATTTGAATTTAAACATTGTGACGTGGTTTGTCGGTATAAATCAAAATGCATGTTGCTGTCATGAATGGACTCCTTTATATCTGTGATAGGATGACTAGGGTGAGCAAATTTTGAACCGATTTGAATAATTTAAAAAAATTGATCTGAAAATTTAATTCGGGTTGGATTATTCGAATAAGTTGGGTTGGGTCATATTTGAATTTTAGAAATTTCACACCCCTTATTTGGATTGGATCGGATGAAAACCTTGATATACTCGATCCGACCCGATCCAACATGAAATATAAGTTAAATATATATTTATGTATATTATAAATATGAAAGATGATGTTGGGATAGTGGTTAGAAAGTTAGATATAAAATCTAAAAGGTTTAAGTACAACTTCTAATAGAGTCATATTTATAATACTACACTATAACAAATTGAGACATTTTTTTTTCTCTTAATGACACTTTTTTGCTTGACTAATTACTTCACCGACACTACTACAAGTGTCTCAGATCATTATGTCCCCAATAATTTATGAGATGCAAAGGTCTAGCGTCGGTGATTTCTAGCGACGCTTTTACTAAAATCGTCTCCCGAATAATATTGGACGCAAAGGCTTGATATCAGTGATTTTTGACGGAGACACTTTTTTTAGGTGCGTCTCCAATGCAACTTGATTGTTCGAGACTCAAAGGCCTAATGTTAGTGATTTTCAATGGAGACGCTTTTTAGTTGTGTCTCCATTGAAACTCGCAACACTTTTACAAAATGCGTCTCTCAACTAATATTCGCGATGCACAGGCCTTTGAGTACAACTCCTAATAGATTCATATTTATAATACTAGCTAGTTTTTACTTTTTTTTCCCTCCATTTTCACAATTGGAGAATTCTTTAAAGGGAGTTCAGGTTATTCGGATTAATCGGATCGGGGTCCGATTTTATTTGGGTTAACCGGGTCTGGCCCCGAAATCTTATTCGGGTAGGGTTGGGCGCACTACTGGAATAATGGGCATCAGCAACGGCTCTAGTCGTTCCTAAGCCGTTGTTGAAAACCATCAGCAACGGTGTGCAACGGCTCCGCCCGTTATAATGGAGCCGTGGCAGAAACACGTGTTGCTGATAACTTAGCAACGGACCAGCAACGGTCGCTCGAGCCGTTGCTAATAATACTATCAGCAACGGTTTTGCCACGGACCCGGTTCCGTTGCTGATAACAATTATTAGCAACGGCTCGCGTGTCGGTAGCAACGCCGTTAGTGAAAGACCGTTGCTAAGCTATTGTTGTAGGTCTTCAGCAACGGCTTTCGATACACTTTTAGTAATGGCTTTTCCACAAACAACCGTGGGAAAGCCGTTGCTGATTATTACATACTGAAATCGAAAAAACTTTAAAATTCCAAATTTCCATTAATACATTGATACATTATCTGATACATAACTCACACACCCATACACCTATACACATATCCATTCACACATCACAAATACACCCAGATATATCAAAATAATTATACTTATATTTATAATTATCCACGATCGAATAAAAACTATTCAAATGCAAAATTTAAGTATCAATATTCAAACAAAATAAAATTGAAATATATATAGTATCGAAGTAACAAAGTCAATATAACAAAAAAATAATAAATCTCACGATGACGATGGAGGATAGTCTGGATCATATGGCGGAGTTTGGAGCGCCTAGGTGTACACCGACGTGGACTGACTCGAGGACAATGGATCAGATGATGCTGCTTCGGAATGACCTGACAAGTTGCATAGCATAACTTGCATATCCGCCATCATCTGACTCTAACGCTCCATCAACTCAGTCTAACGTGCGACCGTCTCCTCCAGTGTCCTTATCCTGCTACTATGATCATCTCTAAACCTGGAGGTCGACGGCCGCTCACCAGCATGCGGAGGGGTCGGTGCCCCAAGTGGCCCTAGCACGGCTTACGCACTACTAGAAAAATGGGCATCAGAAACGGCTGATACCGTTGCTGAAGAGCATCAGCAACGGCCGCGCCGTTGCAATAGCGCCGTGACAGAAAGTCGCGTTGCTGATAACTTAGCAACGGATCAGCAACGGTCGCTCGGGCCGTCGCTAAAAATATTATCAGCAACGGTTTTTCCACAGACCCGGAGCCGTTGCTGATAACATTAATAGCAACGGCCGCTGAGTCCGTAGCAACACCGTTAGTAAAACTCCGTCGCTAAGCCGTTGCTGTAGGTCATCAGCAACGGCTTTCGATACACTTTTAGCAACGGCTTTCCCACGGATGCCCGTGGGAAAGCCGTTGCTGATAACGTATACCTGCAAACAGAAAATTTGAAAATTTCAAATTTCCATTGATACATTGATACATTATCTGATACATAACTCACACACCCATACCCTCATACACACATTTATTCACACATCACAAACACCTCATACACACATTCATTCACACATCACAAACACACCAAGATATACATCAAAACAATTATATTTATATTGATAATTATCCACGATAGTATAAAAACAATTTAAATGCAAAATTTAAGTATCAATATCCAAACAAAATAAGTTAAACAAGTTCAATATCCAAACAAAAAATCTCACGATCACGATGGAGGATGGTCTGGATTATATGGCGAGGTCTGGAGTGCTTGAGTGTACACCGGCGTGGACTGACTCGAGGACGATGGATTAGATGATGCCGAAGAGATGCCTGCTTCGGGATGACCTGACATGTTGCGTATCATAGCTTGTATATCCGCCATCATCTGACTCTGGTGCTCCATCATCTCAGTCTGACGCGCAACCGTCTCCTCTAGTGTCCTTATCCTATTACTATGATCATAACTGGATCTGGAGGTGGACGGCCGCTCACCAGCGACCGGAGGGGTCGGTGCCCCAAGTGGCCCTAGTACGGCTCGCGCATGACCACTATCTGCGAAGCCATATACCCGGCCATGGTCCCAGCCACATGCGGCCTCGACCCACGATGCTGCGTCAAAGTCCTCGAAGGTACCCCCGCGCTACACCACCGTCTGGCTGTAGGTCTCCTACTCGAGTTTGATTTTTTGTTTAATATTTATCATAAAACTTAAATTATAAATATATAATGAATAATTTAAACAAATATATAATTACCATAATGTATGTAGTGCGGTTGTGGATGTACTCCTCCGTCCCATGTGCTCGACGGTGAGTCCGCTCAAACACCGCCATCGGGGAGGGTCGCTGGACAGTCCCGTCATCCGACACCGTCGTCTACATTTACAAAACAAATACATTAATTAGTACACATAATAACAAATAAAATATATAATTAAAAGATATACTTACCATACGGTTTGCGTGCACTGCAAATGCAACAGAGCCGCCGGTGTGACGCGCTGCTCCCCCCGACATGCGATTTCTAGCCGCATTCCGAGAAACCTCCTGCCATCGATCCGTCGACCATATCCCCACGAGCTGGTCCCATATATCCGGAGTAATCCAACCGGGGCCGTATCCCCGAGTCTCCGCGATGTTAGTGGTCCCAGCTCGGGCCATCGCTTGGGATCGAGCCTGCCCCAGCTGCCCGTTGTACCTAGCCCGGGAAATAGCCTCCCAGGCAGCGTAAATGAAGGACCTCTGGTCCTCGGCCCATGTATAGCGAGCCTGCAAAATAATAATATCAGTACCAATATTAATATATCATCATGCATGTAAAAAATAATAATAATACGTGCCTCAAACTCGCGCCATAACATGTCGACGTGCTCGCTAGGCACGTGAGACCACGTAGGCCATGCCCCGTGCATGTATCGTCGAATAGTAGAAGAAATGCTCCTCGGCACTTCTTCTTGCTCGAACCTGCACAACAAAAATAAATTTTAATATTATATTATGATATAATGAATTTGTAATGATTCATAATTCATGATATATTACCGCTCCCCAATCACGCTAATCAATCTACGTGACTCTGTGGCTGGTGGAGGCTGCCACCTGTTCGGCCCGCATGGCCGCCTACGTCTGGATGTACTAGCCTCGGCAGTATCATCCTCATGAGGATCAGCAACAGGAGGATCAGCAGCATGAGTAAGTGTTGGAGTCTCACCGATCGGAGACTCCGAAGCTCTCCTGCGTCGATAACCACGACCAGACATATCTGTCGAACAGACATATAATCAGATAATTGTATAAATAGTAGAGATATATTTAATAAAATATATACTTTACAATTATTCTTCATCATCTGAATAATAGTCTTCGAATTCTTCTTCTTCTTCCTCTTCTTCCTCTTCTTCATCTTCTTCATCTCCAGCTTCCTCAATTTCATGATCGTCATCATCAGCATATTCAACTTCTAATTGAATTGACGTTGTGTCTGCATCCTCGAGTATTGGAATAATACGATCCACAACAGGAAGATCATCTTCTTGATAGAAACCAGGAGGATCATTTTCTCCTACTATCGGATCTATTTTTTCTCTACCTTTTGTCTTACAGACTACACGCCAATCTGCTCTATCTTTATTTCGAGCCGGATACTTCGCGTAATATACTTGTTCGGCTTGTGATGCCAATATAAAAGGTTCATTTGCTGCCAATTTCGATTTGTAATTAACCTCAACAAGTTTGTATTTTGGATGAACTTTCATGCCCCTTTCTGTTGTATCGAACCAATGACATCTAAATAAGATCACTGATTTCAAGCCAAAGTAGTGCAACTCTATCACTTCTTCCACCAGTCCATAAAAATCCATATCACATTCAACATAGGTTGTCCCTTTCACGCAGACCCCAACATTCATCGTCTTCTTTGTAAATGAATATTCAACCGTGTGAAATTTATACCCGTTAACAAAATATCCGCTATAGCACGACACAAGTCGCGATGGTCCACTAACAAACTCAAATATTCTTTCATCTATTTCAGCTCTGTGATCTTTGCTGTAAGTCTGAATCCAAGTAGGGAAATCACGATTCCGTAATCTCTCCAATTCTTCATCGTTGTGAATAGAGTATTTTTGCACCATCTCAATGTCAAATATTTCAATGAATTGTTCAATCTCTGGACAATTGAGTAATACATACAAGTGTGTCAAATGATACTCTTCATCGCTTAAGTGTCGAGATGGACAAGAGAGATGTTGCCGAATTTTAGAATAATTAGTTAACAGTTAAAATAAAAACGTAAGTGCAGTACAAATAACTATATTCCCAAATTATCCAATCAGGGACAATTCAAGAATTGTACGTCGTATAAAATATCATCTACTTCTTTTACACGAACATACAATTCCCGAACGGATCTAAGGTTTTGCTAAATCATATCCGATTCGTCGATGCGTACGTGAAACATATCAACTCGTCGGATGGATGATTATTTTCTAAATATTTCGAGACAGTTCGAGTCCATATTGGACGATTTTGGCGCGCGTCCGAAGTGGACGATTCCGGCGCGAGTCCGAAGTGGACGATTCCGGCGCGAGTCCGAATTGGACGATTCCGGCGCGCGTCCGAAGTGGACGATTCCGGCGCGAGTCCGAATTGGACGATTCCGGCGCGCGTCCGAAGTGGACGATTCCGGCGAGCGTCTGAAGTGGACGATTCCGGCGCGCATCCGAAGTGGACAAACCGGCGCGCGTCCGAAGTGGACGATTCCGGCGCGCGTCCGAAATTAATCTAAACCCTAATAATTAATCTAACAAATTAAATAATTAATCTAAACAATTAATTAACAATTATAAAACAATTAATTAACAATTATCAAACAATATAAAATATATATATAATTATAAATTCCGGCGGCGGCCATCGGCCGACCGCCGCCGGCCGAAACCCTAGAAATAGGGTTTCGGTCGGATTGATTCCCGCCAGCCGCAGGGAAGAGACGGCCGGCCGATCAACATACCTGAACAAGTCGGCAGCAGCGGGAGGAGGAAGAGGCGTTGTCGGCGTCGTCGGCAGCGGCAGCGGCGGCGAGAGGCGTCGGCAGGAGCGGCGGCGGCAGCAGCGGGAGGAAGAAGGGTCGGGCGCGAGAGCGTGCCCTATATAAACTTATCAGCAACGGCTCACTCGCCCGTTAGAATGCCGTTGCTGATAAGTTATCATCAGCAACGGCTCACTTATCCGTTAGCAAGCCGTTGCTGATAATTAAAATATCAGCAACGGCTCGCCTTTCCGTCAGAAAGCCGTTGCTGATAATTAAAATAATCCGTAACGGCTCGGGTTTCCGTTAGAACGCCGTTGCAGATACAAATATCTGCAACGGCTCGGGCGGCCGTAAGAATGCCGTTGCAAATAGCAACGGCTTGAGCGGCCGTTGCTGATAGCCGTTGCTGAAGACCTAATTTCTAGTAGTGGCGCATGACCACTATTTGCAAAACTATATACGCGGTCGTGGTCCCAGCCACCTGCAACATTGACCCACGCTGTTGCGTCAAAGTCCTCGGGGGTGCCTCCGTGTTGTATCATCGTCTGACTGTAGGTCTCCTACTCGAGTTTAATTTTTTGTTTAATATTTTTCATAAAACTTAAATTATAAATATATAATGGATAATTTAAACAAATATACTTACCATAATAAATGTAGCGCGGTTGTCGACGTACTCCCTCGTCCCATGCACTCGACGATGTGTCCGCTCAAACACTGCCACCGGGGAGGGTCACTGGACAGTCCCGTCGTCCGCTACCGTCATCTACATTTACAAAACAAATACATTAATTAGTACACAGAGTAACAAATAAAATATAAAATTAAAATTAAGGTATACTTACCATACGGTTGGCGTGCACAGCAAATGCAACAGAGCCGCCAGTGTGACGCGCTCCTCCCCTCGACATGCGGTTTCTAGCCGCAGTCCTAGAAACCTCCTGCCATCGATCCGTCGACCATAATGCCACGAGCTGGTCCCATATATCTGGAGTAATCCAATCGGGATCGTATCCCCGAGTCTTCGCGATGTTAGTGGTCCCAACTCGGGCCATCGCCTGGGACCGGGCCTGCCCCAGCTGCCCGTTGTACCTCGCCCAGGAAATAGCCTCCCAGGCAGCGTAAATGAAGGGCCTCTGGTCCTCGGCCCATGTATAGCGAGCCTGTAAAATAATAATATCAGTACCAATATTAATCATCATGCATGTATAAAAAAAAATTAATACGTGCCTCAAACTCGCGCCATAGCATATCGACGTGCTCACTGGGCACATGAGACCACGTGGGCCATGCCCCGTGCATATATCGTCGAATGGTAGAAGAAATGCTCCTTGGCACTTCTTCTTGCTCAAACCTGCACAACAAAAATAAAATTTAATATTATATTATGATATAATAAATTTTAATGATTCATAATTCATGATATATTACCTCTCCCCAATCACGCTAATGAATCTGCGTGATTCTGCGGCTGGTGAAGGCTGCCACCTGTTCGGCCCGCGTGGCCGCATGCGACTGGATGTACTAGCCTCAGCAGTATCATCGGCAAGAGGATCAACGTGCCCAGTGAGTGTTGGAGTCTCACCGATCGGAGACTCTGAAGCTCTCCTACGGCGATAACCACGACCAGACATATCTGTCAAATAGGCATATAATTAGATTATTATATATATATAGTAAAGATATATTTAATATAAGATATACTTTACAATTATTTCTCATCATCTGAGTAGTAGTCTTCGAATTCTTCATCTTCTTCAGCTTCCTCAATTTCATGATCGTCATCATCAGCATATTCAAATTCTAATTGAATTGATGTTGTGTCTGCATCCTCGAGTATTTGAATAATACAATCTACAGCAGGAGGATCATCTTCTTGATAGAAACCATCTGTCACATCAGGTATCAGCTCATTTTCTCTTGCTATCGAATTAATTTTTCCTCTACCTTTAGTCTTACAGACTACACGCCAATCTGCTTTATCTTTATTTCGAGTCGGATACTTCGCGTAATATACTTGTTCGGCTTGTGATGCCAATATAAAAGGCTCATTTGCTACCAATTTGGATTTGTAATTAACCTCAACAAGTTTGTATTTTGGATGAACTTTCATGCCCCTTTCTGTTGTATCGGACCAATGACATCTAAATAGGATCACTGATTTTAAGCCGAAGTAGTGCAATTCTATCACTTCTTCCACCAGTCCATAAAAATTCATATCACATTCAACATAGGTTGTCCCTTTCATGCAGACCCCGACATTCATCGTCTTCTTTGTAAATGCATATTCTACCGTGTGAAATTTGTATCCATTAACAAAATATCTGCTATAACAGGACACGTACTAGTCGCGATGGTCCACTAACAAACTCAAATATTCTTTCATCTATTTCAGCTCGGTGATCTTTGCTGTAAGCTTGAATCCATGTAGGGAAATCACGATTTCGTAATCTCTCCAATTCTTGATCGTTGTGAATAGAGTATTTTTGCACCATCTCAATGTCAAATATTTTAATAAATTGTTCAATCATGATTCCGTAATCACAACACGAGTCCAAATTAGACGATTCTGGCGGGAGTCCGAATTGGACGATTCTGACGCGAGTCCGAAGTGGACGATTCCGGCGCAAGTCCGAAGTGGACGATTCCGACGCGAGTCCACTAAGGACAACTCCGGACTAATTAACATTTTAACTAATTAATTAATATTAATCTACAATATTTTAACTAATTTAAATAATTAAACTACCATTATTAAATATTAATCTAACTAAATTAATTTAAAAATTAATCTAAACTCTAATAATTAATCTAAATCATAACAATTAATCTAAACCCTAAAAATTAATCTAACAAATTAAACAATTAATTAAATAATTAATTAACAATTAAAAAATTAATTAAGAAATAAAAAAAAATACCATTTTCGATGTCGGAGTCCAGTGTTCGGACATTGTCTCCGAACACTGTACAAGGTTCCGGCGGCGGCCACCGGCCGTCCGCCGCCGACCGAAACCCTATTTTAAGGGTTTCGGCCAGATTATACCTAGGAAGAGTAGGGGAAAACGGGGCAGTGAGAAATACCTAGAATCGACGATCGAGGACGGGCGGCGGCGTCGGCAGCGGAAGCTCGGCGACGGCGGAGTCGAAAGAGAGCAGCGGCGGTGGGCTGAGGCAGAAGAAGAAGGAAGGGCTGGGCGCGGGCGCGTGCCCTATATAAATTTATCGGCAACGGCTCGCTCAACCGTTAGAACGCCGTTGCTGGTAAGGTAATCATCAGCAACGACTCACTTGTCCATTAGAACGTCGTTGCTGATAAGGTAATCATCAGCAACGACTCATTTGTCCGTTAGAAAGCTGTTGCTAAGGTAATTAATATCCACAATGGCTCACATGTCTGTTAGAATGCCGTTGTAGATGTTGAATATCTACAACGGCTTGAGCGGTCGTAAGAATGTCGTTGCAAATAGCAACGGCTTGAGCGGCCGTTGCTGAAGATCCAATTTTTAGTAGTGGTGGTGTATGAGCCTCTTTATTTGGATTCAGGTTATTCGGGTCTGGTCGGGTCGATGCTCACCCCTATGGATGACAACGAATCACATACTATATCATCGATATATGCATCGTATTTATAGTAGCTATATATTCATATTCGCACCGCATGCAAATACAGATATCTGAATCACACATTAGTACACAAATACAACAAAAATTGTCATTAATAGCATGCCATCAACGCTATCATAGGTAGTGTATAGCATTAAACGAAACGCTGTCAAATCGTACGCTATCATATGTAGGGAGATTACAATAGCGTTTCTGGGAATGCAATTGTGAATGCTATATGAATATTATTTTAAAACATTTCGTATTCGTTATGATTAGTTTGTTATAGCATTCTGAATCTGCTATTACTTCATTCTACAATAGCAATAATATTTAGTTATCATATATATTTATATAGCTTTTTCAAACCGTTATCTATCACTAATTCACTACTAGAAAAGTGCTCATTTGCGACGGCTACGACAGTAGCACAATCGTCGCAGAAGACCTTCTGTGACCGCAACGGACCGTCGTAAATGTACGTCGCAGAATATCGCGTCAAAAATTCTTTGCCACGATAGATTTTGTCGTCGCAGTATAGTGACGGCTTTGCTACGGCACTGCGACGACTTTGCCGTCGCAAAACCGTAGCAGAAGATAGTTTTCTGCTACCGCCACTGCGGTAGCAAACCCGTAGCAGATATCAATTTTATTTTTTTTAAAATAAAATATTAAAATTTTCTATTTATAATATTTTAATAGAAAATAGATACAATGGATACTATTTATAGAGTCAGGCACTTACATTTTTTGATGTTCTACAAAATAATACAATGGATGAGTTGAGAAAATATGTATGGATGCTATGATTAATCTAGTTTGGAACCAATTATGGTTCCATACAATTGATTGCACAGACACAATATGTGAAGCATAAGCTTTGTTGTCATCATAGTACATGGATTTCTTTACCAGCCAGGGAAATTATTGAACTCTACACTCGAGACATCTACTTTTCTCTTCTTGGTAGCTAGACTTATCTGATTCTGCACCTTCTTTACCAGCTGAATCAGCAATCATGAAAGTTCTTGCATTAAGGTACTTGCCAATACGACTGCCGACACCCACAGAACCACTCCTGTGCCAGGATTACTGTACCATGAGCCCACCTTATCCTGCAAATTCAAGTAGTAGTTTGATGCATCTCATCATAAAAAATTATATTGCATAAGGATAACAAGGCAATGAACCAAATACCTGTTAGCTAGTTTTGCTTCCTCTTCTGCCTTTACTTCCTCTTCGTCTAGCTCAGAGTAAGGATTTACGAAAATTTTAACACCTGTTATCTTGATCTCCTCCTGAAATAACAAAGTAAAAACAAGCTAATGAAACACGGTAGTGAAGATCTAAGAAGACAAAACTGAAGATCATAGAACATTATTCATTGCTCTCAATACTGATTTGTTGAAACCAGGATATGCTCCGTCAAAAACAAGAATCATAGTTCTTTGATTCACAAATAATCCAAGTCATTCACATACTTGAAGATGTAAGTTGTTGGTCATGAAGTCACTAACTTCCTTCAGTCTATGGTAAAAGATGCTTCTTCCTTAGGAGACTAATATTTTACATTTCAACAAAAGAATTTCAGAAGATAAATAGTGCACTTCAGTACAGAGCTTGTTCAGGATGAAGAAAAGAAGAAAACTAGCAAAAGAGGAAGGATCAAAGACATAGGGACGAGTTCATGGGACATTTGAATAAACATCCAAAAAAATCTAAAAAGAGGGTTAGTCAATATGGATTTATCCCTTCTAGAAGGCTTCTTGGCCATCCTTCAGAAACATAGGCAATATAACCATTTCAATCTGAACATCCAAGTACAAGAACAAGATATGAAGCAAAAAGTAAAAGAAAGAATAAGATTATACATGTAACAACAGCTAATACATGATGTAATGGAGTCAATTGAAAAATTTCATGCCAAGGACTAGAAAATTATGATTATCCTTCCAGCCACTATTCACTCATTATTAGGGGTGAGCAAAAAAAACCGGTTTTTCGGTTAACCGTAAAACCGGTCCGAAACCACTTTCTAGTTTTTCCGGTTTCGGATTTATTTTTTTTAATTTTCGGTTTTCGGGTTCGGGTTCGGGTCGGGGTATAAAAAGTCCACCGGTTTCGGTTAACCGACCGGTGGATATATATTTTGTATTATATATATTATAAAATAGTATTATATAATAAGTTATTAAGTTTTTAGTAGAAAACTAGAAAGTAGAAACCCTAATTTTAAGTTTTAATCTCGCGCCCAGCCGCCCACTCTCGACTTCTCGAGTCTCGCCTCTCGCCCCGACGCGGCGACGCCCTCTCGGAGTCTCGGCTCTCGCCTCTCGCCCCGAGTCCCCGACTGCTCTCGAGTCTCGCCTCTCGGCTCTCGCAGTCTCGCCCCGACGGCCGACGCCCTCTCGGCTCTCTCGCCCCGACGGCCGACGCCCTCTCGGCTCTCGCCTCTCGCCCCGACTGCTGTCACCTCTCGCAGTCTCGCCCCGACGGCTGACGCCCTCTCGGCTCTCGGCGACTCGCCCTGACGGCTCTCGCCGACTCTCCCTCTCGGCTCTCGCCTCTCGCCGACTCGCCCTGACGGCTGACGCCCCGACGGCCGACGCCTCGACGCACGAGCCCTCTTCAGTATTCTATTCTCTCTCTCGCCCTCTCCGCGACTCGTCGTCTCCGGCTCTCCGCCCCTCCGCGACTCGCCGTCTCCGCCTCTCCGCAGCTCGTCTCAATCTTCCGATCAGTGCCGCATAGTTAACAGGTATGAATTTTTTGGTTTTGCTTACTGGAAATGTGAAATTGCTTACTGTAATTGCATGAATTGCTTCCTGTGATGTTGATGTTGATGTTGATTTGAATCATAAATTTGAATCAATATTAATCTGCAATTCTTCATTTCTTCATACCAGTGTGATGTTGATGTTGCTTTAATGCTTTAGTATTTAAATTTGAATCAATATTAATCTGACAGTTTTTGGTATAGTAATTGGGGATTAATATTGACAGATTTAAATTGAGAGATCAGTGTGAGAAAAATGATGGCAACATTCTCTTTACAGCATCTTAGGACAATGATGTGCACTAGGTTGGTGATTCATTCCTCTGGTGTTACAATAACTGAACTTTATTGAGAAAATTATTGCTATATGGCATTATGAGATTAGGTTGGCCTCCTTCTACTGTCGAGGTTTGAATTATTTTTGACAGGGGAAGAGAGACTTGGTAGGCAAATTTCCATGAATGTTATACTTGACGTTGACCATGGTGGAGCACTAAATGTCTAAATTCTCAGTAAGAGAGACCCCTGACTTCGATGCATTTGTTCGAGATCTGAAATAGTATTGACTTTATTGCTCGTACCTAACTTGTGGCAGATCCAATTTAATTGACTCATGGGTCAACAATCTTTGAATTTATTCTGGATTTACGTTTTATTATATGCTGGGTGTGAGACACACGCTGATTTACATGTGAATGAGAATCTGTTAATGTAGGCTGAAAATACTTATATTCATTATGTCTTTTGTGATGTAGGCTGAAAATATGTCTAGCACCGCTGAAAATTCTACTACCAATACGGGAAATATCATCCCCCAATTGCAAGAGCAACAAGGACAACAAGAACAACAAGAACATCAAGAACAACAAGAACAAACAACTCAAGAGCGTGTTGTTTTACCTTCAACCCAAGGTGGGACTTCAAAGTCAAAGGTGCGTGGTAAACGAAAATCTTGGGTATGGGATCATTTTGATAAGATTGAATGCAAAGATAATAGTGATCAAAGAGCAACTTGCAAATACTGTGAGAAGTCGCTTGCATGTCCAACATCTAGTGGCACTAGTTGTTTGAGTAATCATTTAAATAGATGCAAAAAGTATCCTACCAATGTGGAAAAGAGTCAGAGAACTTTAACATTTAAACCCTTAGCAAGTGGTAATTTTGGAGGCACTACACATACACTTGCATCTTGGAAGTTTGATCAAGAAGAGTGCAGAAGATATTTAGCTAAAATGATCATTACTGATGAAATACCCTTTAGATTTGTGGAACATGAAGGATTTCGCCAATTTTGTCGTTCAATGCAACCTTTATTTGTTATGCCTTCACGTTTCACTGTAGCTAGAGATTCTTATGAACTTTATAAGCAAGAGAAATTGAACTTCATGAAGTATTTAAAGAAATTATCTTCAAGAATTTGCCTTACAACTGATGCATGGACTTCCATTCTGAATTTGAGTTATATGTGCTCACATGTCATTTTATTGATGATGATTGGACTCTGCATAAAAAAATTATTAGTTTTTGTCAAATATCGGGTCATTCAGGTGAAGTTATTGGTAAAGCAATTGAAAAATGTTTACTTGAATGGGGGACTCGCAGAGTTTTTACTGTAACAGTTGATAATGCAAGCTCAAATGACTTGTGCATTCAATACTTGAAGAGAAGGTTGAATAGTTGGGAGGGTAGTGTTTTGCAAGGTGAATTTTTGCATATGAGATGTGCTGCTCATATTTTGAACCTCATTGTGAAAGATGGAATGAGTGAACTTGATGATTCAATTGTTAGAATTCGAAATGCTGTCAAATATGTGAGATCATCTCCTTCTAGATTACAGAAGTTTAAAGAATGTGCTGCAAAAGAGTTGCTAGATACAAAAAGACTAGTATGTCTAGATGTGGAAACTAGATGGAACTCAACTTATTTAATGTTGCAATCAGCTTTAAAATTTCAAAAGGCTTTTTTCTTGCTTGAGATTACTGATCCCAAATATGTGAGTGAGCTTTTTAATAAGAGTGGTTTGCCTGATAGTTCAGATTGGGAATATGCCAAAAACTTGCTACCATTTCTTGAAGTCTTTTATGAAACCACTTTGAAATTATCTGATTCACTTTATGTCACCGGTAATGAGTACATGAGACAGATTTATGGTCTTGGGTTGATGATTTCTTCCTGGGGTGAAAGTGAGGATTTGAATTTGAAGGCAATGGCTACTAGAATGAAAAGAAAATATGATAAGTATTGGGCAAATATTAATAATGTGAATATCATGTTGTTTGTTGTTGTAGTGCTTGATCCTCGTTTTAAATTGGAATATGTGGATATTATCATTGAGAAATCATATGATGCTCAAAATGCCAAACTGTTAAAAGAGAAGTTGAGAAAAGTTTTATCCTCTATGTATGATTCTTATGGTGCATCCATAGTTTCATCTTCTGTTGTACAAACAAGTGAGCAAGCTCAAACTGAAAAAAATGATGCAAAGCCTAAAGCTGGGACTGATTACATTAGAGAAATATTGAAGAAGCAAAAGGTATCTCAAGGGAGTGGAGAGGTAAAAACTGAGTTGGATAGGTATTTCAATGAGGAGCTTGAGGATTGTGATGATTTTGATATATTAGCTTGGTGGAAAGTCAATGCATCTAGGTATCGAATAATTTCTACTATGGCTCGAGATGTATTGGCTATGCCTGTGTCTACAGTGGCTTCAGAATCCGCTTTTAGCACTGGAGGCCGTATCCTTGATTCATTTCGGTCTACTCTAACTCCTAGGCTTGTGGAAGCACTCATTTGTGGGCAAGATTGGTTTAGATCCAGCAGTAAATCTCTTTTCATTGAACATGCCTTAGCTGAACTTGAAAGTGTAGAGATAGGTATTAATTCTTCTCTTTATTTCATTTGATATCTCTCAACTCTATTGATTTTTAATACTAATTTGTAATATTCTTTTTCTTTTCAGAGTCATCTTGTGATACTACCGGCCATGCTATTATCCAAATTGATGATTGAAGAGTTGATTATAATCAAGGATATTTTGTGGACTGCACTTGGATTTGGATTTGGATTTGTCATCTTTAATTGAACAATGAACACTAAGTACTTTAAATTGTTATTTGTGGATTGTATTTGAATTTGGATAGTATTTTATTTTGGACATTAACTTCATGTGGTGGTGTGTAGCTTGTTATTTTGGATAGTATTTTATTTTGGACATTAGCTTCATGTGGTGGTGTGTAGCTTGTTATTTTGGATAGTATTTTATTTTGAACATTAGCTTCATGTGATGGTATTTTTATTTTGAAGTAGCTTGTTATTTGTAGTAGTTTAAAGTAGTTATTTATGTGTGTTTGAAGTATGATGAATTGATGATAGTTTGAACTCTATGATGGTATTTTTATGTTTGAAGTAGCTTGTTATTTGAAGTATCAAGTATGTGTGTTTGGTAGGGTTCCCGAAAAGAGTTTCCATGCAAAATTATTATATTCCTACCATATTGATTCTTGTCATACTTCCAAGCATGATAGCTTTTAAGTGACCTTCAAGAGTCTAAGGTATTTGAGGCACTATTTCCTTCCAAATGAATTTTTGCTATACACAAAATTGATTGGAGGTTTAAAATTCTTTTAGAAATTGATAGGTTAAAAAATTTTATTGGTTAACCGAAAATTATCGGTTAACCGAACCGAAAAAACCGAAACCGAAATACCGGTTAACCGAAGTTAATGGACCGGTTTACGGTTAATGATTTTGAAAAACCGAAGTTAATGGACCGGTTTTTTTTTTTGCTAATGGACCGGTTAACCGGTCCATGCTCACCCCTACTCATTATGCAAAATTACAAACCAAGTAGAGCATAATAGACATTTCAGAACATAATCATTGCATGGACCTTTAATAGGAAAACATTAGTTCAAATTATCAATAGACATCTAAAGATGAGCAGCATCCATGTTTTTAATGGCAACAAGAAAACATATGAAAAACATCATATAACAACTTCAACCATGTATACCTATTTTAAAAAGGGGCACTATCTGAAACAATTGTCCCATATAATCTTAGTGATTCAAGACTGAGAAGAGTAGAACAGTAAGTAGATTTCGGGAATCAATCCATCAGAAAAGGACATGATGGCTGACATGCATTATTCCAAAGATTACATTCAACGGAGGATGATATGAAAAAATGATCTGGTATATTTCTTCAAGCCTTAACTCATATACCGTTTGAACTTATTAGCAGACTATAATATCAATCTCTCTGTTAATATGTTTTCTTTGCTAAATCAATGTGAAATGGTTTCACTCACAACAACTTGTGAACTAAATTTGTTTATTCCATCATCTATGGACCAAGCAAAGGTTTTCAATACTGTTCAATTCTATAATAAACAATGGAGAAAAGACTTCTAAAAATGAATTTAACTCTGGAGCTTACTTCCAAGAATTTACAAGATAGAATGCTACAAGTAGGAAATAAAATGAATGAAACTAGCTAGGAAATAAATTCAGGCAGAGACTTCAAGAATAACATAAGCAGACACTATAGATAGAAGTTGTGACACTTTCCTAAGGCAGTGAACATATACTTACAAATAAATATCACTTGGATCAATTTCTCTAAATAGATTGATGTAAAAGAGGAAACCATCAAGACTAGCATCTCTGCATAGAAGGCTTGAAAAATATTTAACCAGGTAAACATGGTATTCATGGACAAATTTTACCAAAACAATAATACTCAAACCTTTGGTTTCAGCAGCCAGTAGTTGTTCATTGGCAAGAGCAGGTGCAATTCCTAATGTCAGTGGAACATCACTGGGGCTTATTCCTGTTTTTAACTTTGAATCATTGTTTGCATAGGTGAATTCTCCACTCCAACACTTTCTTAACTTTGAATGACACTTATCTTTTATCTTCTCTTAATCATGTCTCTTAAAATCCAACAGATCTCAACTTCCACAACTGTAGTATACTATCTAAATTTTCTTTCATGTATATTGACTATAGGTAACTATACCTTGAAAAGAGATTATAGAAGCAAAATAAACTAATGAATGAGAAAATAACCAAAAGTGGGACTATTGGTACTAAGTTCAGCTTGGTAGATTCGCTAAATTCCAAGTTGTTTTAAAATTGTATATGAACAGAAGGCAGCAGGTAATTATTCAGCTTCTGTAATTATTCAGTTATAAAAAGACCAAAAGTTGAAAGACTAAAAAAAAACACCTTTGCCTCAGTGATATCTCCAACAGCAATTAGAATGGGAATGATGAATTCCTGATAAATATCTCTAGGTGTATAGAAGGATCAAAATAGTTAGAGTAAATAATGGAAATATTCCATATTGACTAAAATATAATTTAGAATGGGAACTGTCGTGCCATACCTAAGAAGGATGTTGAGTTAATAAAAATGTCTTTGTTGACTTCAAAGAACATGCAAAATCAAACATCGGGACAGAGGAAGGGTAATTACCTGTCTAGGTCAGCTGGGCAGAAGGAGCAGCTGAGAGCAGTCGCTGCCGGTGTATCACTCATTGCACTCGCAGATCGGTACTCCACAGGCCAGCTCGCCGTCGAGGAAGGTGCGATTGTGGCCTGAGCAATCGATGGCAACGAAATCAGCAAGAATAACCCACAAGCCTCGGGAAACGGCTCGCAGAAGAGGTCGAGGAGGTGCGACCGTGGCCTGAGCAGTCGATCGGCGACTACGGCCGAGACGTGAACCAACAACACCCTTTTCTTGAGGAGGGCGAAGAAGGAGGAACCTGCTAATAAGATAAGCCGAAGAAGAGGGATCAATACAGGATTAATTTCTTCGTCAACACCTGCATCAGATCCCAAAGTCCAAATCCCACGGCGGGGTTATGCTCGAATCACCACATTGCACCCATTAATTAGGACCCCAATAGCAAGAAGAGGATTTTCCAAAAGAGGCAAATAAAGCAACAGGATGATGCAGAAACCAAATCTAGAATAGGAGATGAAGAATATGAGCACCTGTAGCACCATTGTTATCCTTGCCTCCATCTTGCCCTTGCGATGGATCTGGGACGGGAGGAGGAAGAGGAGGCGACAAGGGGAGGGAAGCGAGGGAGAGATTTGGCCTCTTTCGGATCCTCATAGTAGATGAGATGGGGGAGGAAAAGAGATGGATGAAGGAGAGAAAGAGATGGACACCCGTAGTGAGGGGCGCGGGTGGCCGGTGGCGCAGGAGATGACGCGTGACGATGTGAGTGATGAGAGAGTGAGCGGGGAAAAGGGCAAAAAAAGATAGTTTAGTATTAGTGACCGTTTTGCGACGATTAAAGCGGCAACAAAATGCATTTGCAACCGCTACCCTGGTCGTCGCAAAAAAATCGTTGTAGATTGCTAAAATTTTAGTAGGGTAAAGAGAGCATTTTAAAAATATCATACGAAAATAAATTTAATCTCAGCTTAGTGCTGTTACTGAAATAATTTTTTTAAAAATTTATTAACAATATAAGAATCAATATTTAAAAATATTTTTATATTAAATCAAGAGTACATTACATAAATCCAAACTACTAAAACATAACATTAATCCAAACTTAGTAAAATATCAACTAATGAACATAAACATAGATCAATATTGTCTTCTAATAATAAAAAGAAAGTAGATTAAGTATTATCTTCTAAAACAAAAGTAGCTAGTTTGTTATAGTCATGAAATCTTCCAACATAGCTTCCAGATATCTGACCCTGACCAATTGAAATCTTCCAACTAGCATCAAGTTCCAATTGAACCTTGACCACCATGCTCCTAAGCCATGCATAACTTCAACAACTTTTTCTTTGCCAAAAAGTTTCTTCATAGTTGTTTCAGCTTGAGAAAATCTCCCTTACTGCAGAATAAAAGATGAATTATATCAACATACTAGTTGAAATGGTCTACGCTCTAAAGATAAGTTATGAAAGATGTGAGACAACCTAATGAAACATGGTGATCTAGAAATAAATATATTTAACCTACTAAATTATCCAAAAATGTTAATAGAGAAAGGAATAGGTAAGTGTGCACCAACATAAATGCAAGTCTTCCCATCAACTTTGTCAAATCCCAAAACTGGATGCACTATTAGATCAATAGTTGTCTCTTAATTACATAAAGAAAAAACTGGCATGAATCCTTAAACTACCAAAAATTAATTCGAGTAAATTATGCATTATACAACTATCATCAACCTAAAAGAAAAATAACAAGAACAAAAGAAGCTATGCTCAAGGAAACTCATAATTTTAGTTCCAACAAACAATATGATGTACCTTCCTTGCAAGGCGCTGCCTCCACTACGTCGTAAAAATAGAAGTCTGACGAATTTTCAGTTCCTCCACAATATTATGTGGCCACTTTCTTTTCACTCATTATATTTTCAGCTTAGATCAAGTTCCCTAGCAACAATTTCATCAAATACAGGTTTGAAATGAACAAGGATATGATCGATTTTTTTAGCAATATCTTTGAACCAATTCAGGTTTTCAATCATCACTAGATTACAGATTTTTTTGCAGTATCTTTGAACCAATCTAGGTTTTATATCAAACAAGCTCTGTTCCAGAACAAATTGTCCAATTGCACGCAAGACTTCACTAGCTATTTAGTTTTAATTAACCTAGGTTTAATTAGATTAAAACCAGCGCTAATGACTAGCGTTCAGTGACTTACCAGGCATATTGAACTTGTCGCCACATTCACTGACCTACCAGGCATATTGTCTTAAAATCTGATTATGATACAAACACACATGAATGCATCTCCTCAAACACCTTAACTAGATCTCTCCTCAAGTAAACCTGCAAGTGGAAGAAAGTTTACTTGCAAAGCAAAATAGGCATCCATGAAATATAACAACAATACTTAAGCCAGAACTAACTATAGCTACTGGAAAGTAACTACTATATAATGAGAAACATGTTACAGTATGTAACTTCATTGGTGCTTTAGCATTTGTTTGATGAATGATGAATTCTAAACTTCCAAGTTGTTACATGTGACTTGCGGAGATGAGAAACACATTTTATACAAAACAACAAATCTGCATCCTAGTATTATAATAAGATGAGACAAGTACTGTCATCTACAAAATTCACAAGTACATACCATAAATTTCTACCTGTGAATAGTCTGGACTAGCTAGGAAAATCACTTGTGTGCTATATATGGTTACTGAAAAAAAGAACCTTCAAAAAGTATACCTGTGTTTGGAGAATGTTCAATAAATGATTCAGATGCTCAGGAGGTCTTGTTACAGCAACATCTTTAATGAAAGATATATGATCTGCATATCGTGCAAGAGACACCTTTTATAAGCATACCCAAACTTATTAAACAAGGAAAGCAAATACATCTATATCTGGAATTGCATATGGCACAAAAGTCCTAATACAAAGAAGTGAACCCCATTCTCATCTCTAATAAACCTCCTCTTTAGACCATCTAAAGAAATGCCAAATATATATATTGAGAAAATAAGTCAGAAGTTCGATAATGCCAATAAGAACATAGGAACTAAAGTGAGAGAAGAAAGATACTTGTTATATCCCGTATAAAAAAAAAAAGAAAAAGAAAAAAAGGTATTAAATTTTTGAGTCAATGAGGGGGAGTGGCGATGGCAGGTGAAGGTGATGGGAGATAAGGGAGAGGTGTCGTTGAAGGGTTTTAAGAAGAGGGAGCTGGGGAAGAGAATTGAGAAGAGGAGAGCGGAGGAAGGAGATGCTGCAGGCGGAGGAGTCGGCGCGCGTCGCGTCGCCGGTGGAGCTCGTCGTCGCCGGAATCGCGGAATCGAGGTAGGAGATCTCATCCTCTCCGTTCCTTCATTTCCGTTGATTATCTCCGACGAGGTTGTTGCGCCGTACCCCGGGCTGGTCGCGTGCGGAAGTCGCACGGCGAGCGGTCGCGTGAGGGTTGCGGGCTGCCAGGCGGCCATCCGGGCTTCCGTCGGTCGATCGTGGGACTGAGCGGGGCTGAAGGGTTGAGGAGGTTGTGGAGTCGCCGGTCGACGACGGGTAGCGGCTGGCCGAGAGGAGATGATGGGTTTGCGGGTGATCGGAGGAGAAGAGGGAGATCGGGAGAGAGAGAGAGTGTGTGTGATTGGATATCCCGCCGGCGCCGGGAGCCGTGGGAGAGGCCGGCCGGCGTGTGGGTCGTAGGCGGCGGCTGAGAGGGAGAGAGGAGGGGTCCGCGGGTGTGAGAGAGAGAGAGAGAGAGGGAGAGAGAGAGAGTGTCCCGTCGGTGTTGGAGGTCGGGGAGAGGGCGGCCACGCCGCCGGGGTGGTCGCCGGCGGCCGAGATGGCCGGCCGGCATGAGTTCGAGCGGAGCAGGAGATGGCGTCGAGCGCTGGGGCAAGGGGCAGCTTGAGGGTAGAGGGAGTCGAGCGGGTGAGAGAGATGAATAGTGTTTAAGAAGAGAGCTGTATCGCATGAAATTGGGTTGATTTATGAATTATTGAGGTATTTTTGTAATTGATCGTAGAGTCGTCGGATCGAGTCGAGGTGAATACCAAAGTTGTAGATTTTCGTGTGCTGAAAGCGATGGTGGTGTCGGATTTCTGATTGGAGATCGATTGATATGATTTTGATATATTTTAGTATTTTGATGTTGTTTAGTAAATTAGTGATATTGTTATGTTTGAAATTAATTAATTTGGTGGATCTCGAGTTGTCGGTTGAAGTTGAGGTGAATAGGAATCTCGATCATTTTCGCGTGCTGAACGCGATGGTGGTGTCGGATTTCTGATTGGAAATCATTTGATATGATTTTGATATATTTCAGTGTTGATGTTGTTTAGTAAGTTAGTGATATAATTATGTTTGAAATTAATTTAGTTGGTGGGTCCCGAGTTGTCTGTTGAAGTTGAGGTGAATAGGAATCTTGATCATTTTCGTGTGCTGAACGCGATGGTGGTGTCGGATTTCAGATTGGAGATCGATTGATAAGATTTTGATATATTTTAGTATTGATGTTGTTTAGTAAATTAGTGATATTGTTATGTTCGAAATTAATTAATTTGGTGGATCTCGAGTTGTCAGTTGAAGTTGAGGTGAATAGTAATCTCGATCATTTTCGCGTGATGAATGCGATGGTGGTGTCGGATTTCAGATCGGAGATCATTTGGTGTGATTTTGATATATTTTAGTATTATGCTGTTGTTGAGTAAGTGGGTGATAGTTATGTTTGAAATTAATTTAGTTGGTGGGTCCCGAGTTGTCAGTTGAAGTTGAGGTGAATAGCAATCTTGATCGTTTTCGCGTGCTGAACGCGATGGTGGGGTTAGTTTTTCGAGAAAGCATTATTAGGTTGTTCTTTCAGTTGGTTAGTGGTTGAGGTTGTCGAGGTGTTCAAATAATAGTAAATTATTAATTTGAGAATTTAGTCGATTGATTGGTGTGAAATAATTGTGGTTTGGAGAGTGAGTTGATTGATCATGGGTGTTTGGAGAGTGGGTTGAGCATGAGTTGAGCCTGCAAGTCTGTTGTTCCATGCTTGTTGTTGATTTATCGTTGTTTGGAGAATGAGTTGAGCATGGGGTTTGGAGAGTGAGTTGGTTGATCATGGGCATTTGGAGAGTGTGCTGAGTGTGGGTTGAGCCTGCAAGTCTGTTGTTGATTTGTCGTTGGAGATAAATTACGGAAATATCTTTGCTTCCATTGTTTGGTTTGTTTCCTGAAATTATTGAACTCCTGCTGCATATTATCGTTGGACATGCCATGTAGAGGAATTGCATGTGTTGCATTTTATTGTTGCTTATTGGTGTTGCTTATTTGTTGAGCATGTTGTTATCCTGTTGATCATGTCATAATTAATTGGAGTTGTTATAATGTTGATCATGATGATGTTGTGCTAGTAGCATGTTGATCATGTCATAATCACTTAGAGTTGTTGTGATATTGTTGATCATGATGTTTTGTTCTTATCTTGTTGATCATGTCATAATTAATTGGAGTTGTTATATTGTTGATCATGATGATGTTATGCTAGTAGCATGTTGATCATGTCATAATCACTTGGAGTTGTTGTGATATTATTGATCATGATGTTTTATTATTATCTTGTTGATCATGTCATAATCACTTGGAGTTGTTGGTATGTTGTTGATCATGGTGATATACCTTGTTGCACTCTTGGAGTCGAGTTGCATGGTTGATGTCGATCTGGAGGCTACGGCCTTGGAGAGGACTTCGGTCCAGGACCATTTCGGTGTGGTACCCCCCAGGCATGGGAGAGGGTATATATGATATTGACTAGTCGCATGTTGGGCACCTTCGGGTGCGATGATGTCGGACGCGGCATCTGACGGGCTACCTGCTTGGTGGGGGTAGTCGTATCACCGTTGGAGCGGACGGTTGATGCCACTCTGCAGGTGGTAGAGTGCGGGGTTTTTACCCAATGGTCCACACGCTCGATGATTCAGTTGATGTTGTTTAGGAGTAGGTGAGGTGTATTTGTTGTGTTCATCGCCTTTGACTGCATCTTAGGCCATGTTGTTATTCATTGTCGAGTTGACACTTGATACTTGTTGATCATATTGTGATTCTCCTACTCAGCATTCGCTGATCTCCGTTGTTTTTGCTTCAGACTTGCAGGGGTGAGCAGTCGATCTGTAGATCGAGGTGTAGATAGTTCTTAGACAGCTAGTAGTCAGTCATAGATGTGGAGCTCTGATGGCGATTGCTTTTGTATTTTGGTTTGTTTTATCGTCTTATAGCTCTGCTTTGATATTATTATTTTGGAGCT
This sequence comes from Canna indica, assembly GCA_034359265.1. Classification (NCBI taxonomy): domain Eukaryota; kingdom Viridiplantae; phylum Streptophyta; class Magnoliopsida; order Zingiberales; family Cannaceae; genus Canna; species Canna indica. The sequence goes on along the minus strand of CP136890.1, from coordinate 70,753,309 downwards.
ATAATTTGTAGATCAAATTTTATATTTGGTTAAATATTATATTTGATCGGACTTATGAATTGTAGTTATTGATTTTTATGTTGTTGTTTTCTTTTATGTTGATTCGTGGCTTTTCATTCCGCTGCGCGGTGTTCGGGTCGCCGTCGCGTTTCGGGTCGGGGTCGCCGAGTGCGAACCCGGGTCGGGGCGTGACAATTTGGTATCAGAGCATAGGATTGAGGTTAAGGTTAAGAGCTTAGATGTCTTGCCTTAATGATAATTCTGTAAGGTGTAGAAGGTGTCGAGGTGGGTTGTAAGCTTATTTTAGGTGTTTTGCTGGAATTTCTTTTTATTGGTGGTGGCGGCGTAGAGGTGTCAGAGTTAGTGCCTGAAGCAGTAATATTCAGATTTCTAGGTGTCCTGGGAGCATAAGGAGGATATCAGAGCTGCGTAGTGGAAGCGTGGTGGGCCCATAAATTTGGAGGACCAAATTTCTTAAGGTGGGGAGGATGTTATATCCCGTATAAAAAAAAAAAGAAAAAGAAAAAAAGGTATTAAATTTTTGAGTCAATGAGGGGGAGTGGCGATGGCAGGTGAAGGTGATGGGAGATAAGGGAGAGGTGTCGTTGAAGGGTTTTAAGAAGAGGGAGCTGGGGAAGAGAATTGAGAAGAGGAGAGCGGAGGAAGGAGATGCTGCAGGCGGAGGAGTCGGCGCGCGTCGCGTCGCCGGTGGAGCTCGTCGTCGCCGGAATCGCGGAATCGAGGTAGGAGATCTCATCCTCTCCGTTCCTTCATTTCCGTTGATTATCTCCGACGAGGTTGTTGCGCCGTACCCCGGGCTGGTCGCGTGCGGAAGTCGCACGGCGAGCGGTCGCGTGAGGGTTGCGGGCTGCCAGGCGGCCATCCGGGCTTCCGTCGGTCGATCGTGGGACTGAGCGGGGCTGAAGGGTTGAGGAGGTTGTGGAGTCGCCGGTCGACGACGGGTAGCGGCTGGCCGAGAGGAGATGATGGGTTTGCGGGTGATCGGAGGAGAAGAGGGAGATCGGGAGAGAGAGAGAGTGTGTGTGATTGGATATCCCGCCGGCGCCGGGAGCCGTGGGAGAGGCCGGCCGGCGTGTGGGTCGTAGGCGGCGGCTGAGAGGGAGAGAGGAGGGGTCCGCGGGTGTGAGAGAGAGAGAGAGAGAGGGAGAGAGAGAGAGTGTCCCGTCGGTGTTGGAGGTCGGGGAGAGGGCGGCCACGCCGCCGGGGTGGTCGCCGGCGGCCGAGATGGCCGGCCGGCATGAGTTCGAGCGGAGCAGGAGATGGCGTCGAGCGCTGGGGCAAGGGGCAGCTTGAGGGTAGAGGGAGTCGAGCGGGTGAGAGAGATGAATAGTGTTTAAGAAGAGAGCTGTATCGCATGAAATTGGGTTGATTTATGAATTATTGAGGTATTTTTGTAATTGATCGTAGAGTCGTCGGATCGAGTCGAGGTGAATACCAAAGTTGTAGATTTTCGTGTGCTGAAAGCGATGGTGGTGTCGGATTTCTGATTGGAGATCGATTGATATGATTTTGATATATTTTAGTATTTTGATGTTGTTTAGTAAATTAGTGATATTGTTATGTTTGAAATTAATTAATTTGGTGGATCTCGAGTTGTCGGTTGAAGTTGAGGTGAATAGGAATCTCGATCATTTTCGCGTGCTGAACGCGATGGTGGTGTCGGATTTCTGATTGGAAATCATTTGATATGATTTTGATATATTTCAGTGTTGATGTTGTTTAGTAAGTTAGTGATATAATTATGTTTGAAATTAATTTAGTTGGTGGGTCCCGAGTTGTCTGTTGAAGTTGAGGTGAATAGGAATCTTGATCATTTTCGTGTGCTGAACGCGATGGTGGTGTCGGATTTCAGATTGGAGATCGATTGATAAGATTTTGATATATTTTAGTATTGATGTTGTTTAGTAAATTAGTGATATTGTTATGTTCGAAATTAATTAATTTGGTGGATCTCGAGTTGTCAGTTGAAGTTGAGGTGAATAGTAATCTCGATCATTTTCGCGTGATGAATGCGATGGTGGTGTCGGATTTCAGATCGGAGATCATTTGGTGTGATTTTGATATATTTTAGTATTATGCTGTTGTTGAGTAAGTGGGTGATAGTTATGTTTGAAATTAATTTAGTTGGTGGGTCCCGAGTTGTCAGTTGAAGTTGAGGTGAATAGCAATCTTGATCGTTTTCGCGTGCTGAACGCGATGGTGGGGTTAGTTTTTCGAGAAAGCATTATTAGGTTGTTCTTTCAGTTGGTTAGTGGTTGAGGTTGTCGAGGTGTTCAAATAATAGTAAATTATTAATTTGAGAATTTAGTCGATTGATTGGTGTGAAATAATTGTGGTTTGGAGAGTGAGTTGATTGATCATGGGTGTTTGGAGAGTGGGTTGAGCATGAGTTGAGCCTGCAAGTCTGTTGTTCCATGCTTGTTGTTGATTTATCGTTGTTTGGAGAATGAGTTGAGCATGGGGTTTGGAGAGTGAGTTGGTTGATCATGGGCATTTGGAGAGTGTGCTGAGTGTGGGTTGAGCCTGCAAGTCTGTTGTTGATTTGTCGTTGGAGATAAATTACGGAAATATCTTTGCTTCCATTGTTTGGTTTGTTTCCTGAAATTATTGAACTCCTGCTGCATATTATCGTTGGACATGCCATGTAGAGGAATTGCATGTGTTGCATTTTATTGTTGCTTATTGGTGTTGCTTATTTGTTGAGCATGTTGTTATCCTGTTGATCATGTCATAATTAATTGGAGTTGTTATAATGTTGATCATGATGATGTTGTGCTAGTAGCATGTTGATCATGTCATAATCACTTAGAGTTGTTGTGATATTGTTGATCATGATGTTTTGTTCTTATCTTGTTGATCATGTCATAATTAATTGGAGTTGTTATATTGTTGATCATGATGATGTTATGCTAGTAGCATGTTGATCATGTCATAATCACTTGGAGTTGTTGTGATATTATTGATCATGATGTTTTATTATTATCTTGTTGATCATGTCATAATCACTTGGAGTTGTTGGTATGTTGTTGATCATGGTGATATACCTTGTTGCACTCTTGGAGTCGAGTTGCATGGTTGATGTCGATCTGGAGGCTACGGCCTTGGAGAGGACTTCGGTCCAGGACCATTTCGGTGTGGTACCCCCCAGGCATGGGAGAGGGTATATATGATATTGACTAGTCGCATGTTGGGCACCTTCGGGTGCGATGATGTCGGACGCGGCATCTGACGGGCTACCTGCTTGGTGGGGGTAGTCGTATCACCGTTGGAGCGGACGGTTGATGCCACTCTGCAGGTGGTAGAGTGCGGGGTTTTTACCCAATGGTCCACACGCTCGATGATTCAGTTGATGTTGTTTAGGAGTAGGTGAGGTGTATTTGTTGTGTTCATCGCCTTTGACTGCATCTTAGGCCATGTTGTTATTCATTGTCGAGTTGACACTTGATACTTGTTGATCATATTGTGATTCTCCTACTCAGCATTCGCTGATCTCCGTTGTTTTTGCTTCAGACTTGCAGGGGTGAGCAGTCGATCTGTAGATCGAGGTGTAGATAGTTCTTAGACAGCTAGTAGTCAGTCATAGATGTGGAGCTCTGATGGCGATTGCTTTTGTATTTTGGTTTGTTTTATCGTCTTATAGCTCTGCTTTGATATTATTATTTTGGAGCTATAATTTGTAGATCAAATTTTATATTTGGTTAAATATTATATTTGATCGGACTTATGAATTGTAGTTATTGATTTTTATGTTGTTGTTTTCTTTTATGTTGATTCGTGGCTTTTCATTCCGCTGCGCGGTGTTCGGGTCGCCGTCGCGTTTCGGGTCGGGGTCGCCGAGTGCGAACCCGGGTCGGGGCGTGACAATTTGGTATCAGAGCATAGGATTGAGGTTAAGGTTAAGAGCTTAGATGTCTTGCCTTAATGATAATTCTGTAAGGTGTAGAAGGTGTCGAGGTGGGTTGTAAGCTTATTTTAGGTGTTTTGCTGGAATTTCTTTTTATTGGTGGTGGCGGCGTAGAGGTGTCAGAGTTAGTGCCTGAAGCAGTAATATTCAGATTTCTAGGTGTCCTGGGAGCATAAGGAGGATATCAGAGCTGCGTAGTGGAAGCGTGGTGGGCCCATAAATTTGGAGGACCAAATTTCTTAAGGTGGGGAGGATGTTATATCCCGTATAAAAAAAAAAAGAAAAAGAAAAAAAGGTATTAAATTTTTGAGTCAATGAGGGGGAGTGGCGATGGCAGGTGAAGGTGATGGGAGATAAGGGAGAGGTGTCGTTGAAGGGTTTTAAGAAGAGGGAGCTGGGGAAGAGAATTGAGAAGAGGAGAGCGGAGGAAGGAGATGCTGCAGGCGGAGGAGTCGGCGCGCGTCGCGTCGCCGGTGGAGCTCGTCGTCGCCGGAATCGCGGAATCGAGGTAGGAGATCTCATCCTCTCCGTTCCTTCATTTCCGTTGATTATCTCCGACGAGGTTGTTGCGCCGTACCCCGGGCTGGTCGCGTGCGGAAGTCGCACGGCGAGCGGTCGCGTGAGGGTTGCGGGCTGCCAGGCGGCCATCCGGGCTTCCGTCGGTCGATCGTGGGACTGAGCGGGGCTGAAGGGTTGAGGAGGTTGTGGAGTCGCCGGTCGACGACGGGTAGCGGCTGGCCGAGAGGAGATGATGGGTTTGCGGGTGATCGGAGGAGAAGAGGGAGATCGGGAGAGAGAGAGAGTGTGTGTGATTGGATATCCCGCCGGCGCCGGGAGCCGTGGGAGAGGCCGGCCGGCGTGTGGGTCGTAGGCGGCGGCTGAGAGGGAGAGAGGAGGGGTCCGCGGGTGTGAGAGAGAGAGAGAGAGAGGGAGAGAGAGAGAGTGTCCCGTCGGTGTTGGAGGTCGGGGAGAGGGCGGCCACGCCGCCGGGGTGGTCGCCGGCGGCCGAGATGGCCGGCCGGCATGAGTTCGAGCGGAGCAGGAGATGGCGTCGAGCGCTGGGGCAAGGGGCAGCTTGAGGGTAGAGGGAGTCGAGCGGGTGAGAGAGATGAATAGTGTTTAAGAAGAGAGCTGTATCGCATGAAATTGGGTTGATTTATGAATTATTGAGGTATTTTTGTAATTGATCGTAGAGTCGTCGGATCGAGTCGAGGTGAATACCAAAGTTGTAGATTTTCGTGTGCTGAAAGCGATGGTGGTGTCGGATTTCTGATTGGAGATCGATTGATATGATTTTGATATATTTTAGTATTTTGATGTTGTTTAGTAAATTAGTGATATTGTTATGTTTGAAATTAATTAATTTGGTGGATCTCGAGTTGTCGGTTGAAGTTGAGGTGAATAGGAATCTCGATCATTTTCGCGTGCTGAACGCGATGGTGGTGTCGGATTTCTGATTGGAAATCATTTGATATGATTTTGATATATTTCAGTGTTGATGTTGTTTAGTAAGTTAGTGATATAATTATGTTTGAAATTAATTTAGTTGGTGGGTCCCGAGTTGTCTGTTGAAGTTGAGGTGAATAGGAATCTTGATCATTTTCGTGTGCTGAACGCGATGGTGGTGTCGGATTTCAGATTGGAGATCGATTGATAAGATTTTGATATATTTTAGTATTGATGTTGTTTAGTAAATTAGTGATATTGTTATGTTCGAAATTAATTAATTTGGTGGATCTCGAGTTGTCAGTTGAAGTTGAGGTGAATAGTAATCTCGATCATTTTCGCGTGATGAATGCGATGGTGGTGTCGGATTTCAGATCGGAGATCATTTGGTGTGATTTTGATATATTTTAGTATTATGCTGTTGTTGAGTAAGTGGGTGATAGTTATGTTTGAAATTAATTTAGTTGGTGGGTCCCGAGTTGTCAGTTGAAGTTGAGGTGAATAGCAATCTTGATCGTTTTCGCGTGCTGAACGCGATGGTGGGGTTAGTTTTTCGAGAAAGCATTATTAGGTTGTTCTTTCAGTTGGTTAGTGGTTGAGGTTGTCGAGGTGTTCAAATAATAGTAAATTATTAATTTGAGAATTTAGTCGATTGATTGGTGTGAAATAATTGTGGTTTGGAGAGTGAGTTGATTGATCATGGGTGTTTGGAGAGTGGGTTGAGCATGAGTTGAGCCTGCAAGTCTGTTGTTCCATGCTTGTTGTTGATTTATCGTTGTTTGGAGAATGAGTTGAGCATGGGGTTTGGAGAGTGAGTTGGTTGATCATGGGCATTTGGAGAGTGTGCTGAGTGTGGGTTGAGCCTGCAAGTCTGTTGTTGATTTGTCGTTGGAGATAAATTACGGAAATATCTTTGCTTCCATTGTTTGGTTTGTTTCCTGAAATTATTGAACTCCTGCTGCATATTATCGTTGGACATGCCATGTAGAGGAATTGCATGTGTTGCATTTTATTGTTGCTTATTGGTGTTGCTTATTTGTTGAGCATGTTGTTATCCTGTTGATCATGTCATAATTAATTGGAGTTGTTATAATGTTGATCATGATGATGTTGTGCTAGTAGCATGTTGATCATGTCATAATCACTTAGAGTTGTTGTGATATTGTTGATCATGATGTTTTGTTCTTATCTTGTTGATCATGTCATAATTAATTGGAGTTGTTATATTGTTGATCATGATGATGTTATGCTAGTAGCATGTTGATCATGTCATAATCACTTGGAGTTGTTGTGATATTATTGATCATGATGTTTTATTATTATCTTGTTGATCATGTCATAATCACTTGGAGTTGTTGGTATGTTGTTGATCATGGTGATATACCTTGTTGCACTCTTGGAGTCGAGTTGCATGGTTGATGTCGATCTGGAGGCTACGGCCTTGGAGAGGACTTCGGTCCAGGACCATTTCGGTGTGGTACCCCCCAGGCATGGGAGAGGGTATATATGATATTGACTAGTCGCATGTTGGGCACCTTCGGGTGCGATGATGTCGGACGCGGCATCTGACGGGCTACCTGCTTGGTGGGGGTAGTCGTATCACCGTTGGAGCGGACGGTTGATGCCACTCTGCAGGTGGTAGAGTGCGGGGTTTTTACCCAATGGTCCACACGCTCGATGATTCAGTTGATGTTGTTTAGGAGTAGGTGAGGTGTATTTGTTGTGTTCATCGCCTTTGACTGCATCTTAGGCCATGTTGTTATTCATTGTCGAGTTGACACTTGATACTTGTTGATCATATTGTGATTCTCCTACTCAGCATTCGCTGATCTCCGTTGTTTTTGCTTCAGACTTGCAGGGGTGAGCAGTCGATCTGTAGATCGAGGTGTAGATAGTTCTTAGACAGCTAGTAGTCAGTCATAGATGTGGAGCTCTGATGGCGATTGCTTTTGTATTTTGGTTTGTTTTATCGTCTTATAGCTCTGCTTTGATATTATTATTTTGGAGCTATAATTTGTAGATCAAATTTTATATTTGGTTAAATATTATATTTGATCGGACTTATGAATTGTAGTTATTGATTTTTATGTTGTTGTTTTCTTTTATGTTGATTCGTGGCTTTTCATTCCGCTGCGCGGTGTTCGGGTCGCCGTCGCGTTTCGGGTCGGGGTCGCCGAGTGCGAACCCGGGTCGGGGCGTGACAATACTCTTGTGGGAGCCTGGGATGGCTAAAGTGAGAGGAGTTATCTTGGTCTGGTACTACTTCTCCACCAATGTGCCAATTTCAAAGATATCAAGTGGAGAAATTGCTGTTTGAAACCAATCATCAAGACCTGCACAAAAAAAACAAGATTAGAACATTTATGTCACAAGACGATGAAGAAAAATATTATAAATTTAGTCTATTTCTTTTCCTTCATCACACGACATTGATGAATGAAATAGTAATAACAAAAGAACATCGTTATGGAGGAAAAGGGCACCGATCCAATCCGCACCGAGCGCTGAGTTTGGGAGGAGGCGGAGGAGATAGATGTTAAGGGCGCAGAGGGCGCCCGCTGCGGATGAGAAGAGAGGCGGAAAAGGAGGAAGAGCGGCTATAAAAAGACTCCGCCGCTTCATCTTCTTCCCCTTGATGACATCGACGGCGATGAAGGGCGCGATGGGCGTCAGTGTACGCGTCGAGGGAGGAAGCTTCGGGGCGTAAAGTTTTGTCGTGGATTCCATTCTATTTTATTAGCAAGCTTATGTAGCAGCGTGGTCTTTCCGGCATTATCGAGCCCCAGGAATAAGATCTTGGCTTCCTTCTGCCACAGGCCTAGAGAGGCAAGGACGCCGTAGAACCAATCCACAAGAAACATCACCGCCGAAGTGGATCTGCTCCAAACTCGACCAGATCTATCGGAACGCCGCGAGATCTCGCCGGAGCTCGGCCTGTGGATTAAGCACACCAACGCGCACCTCCAAAGAAGACATCGAGAAAAAAGGAATACCTCAAGCTCGGCTACGCGAGGGGAGGCGAGCATCGGCGTGGGAGGCGTCGCCAAGGGGGAGTTTTTGTCGCCTGAGGAAAAGAAGGGGGGGTCTGAGGGAAAAAAAAGTGTCGCGGGTTGGGGGCTTTTGTCGATCGGCTGCGGGAAAGGAAAGTAGGGATTTTGTCGCGGGATTTTTTAGTCGAGAGGGTAAAGAAAGAGGGATTTTTTTAGGAAAAAAAATTAATTTTAACCATTGGAGAGGGAGTTTTTTACAACAACGTTCAGGTAAAATACTATTGTTAAATATTATAAAAAGCTTTAAATATTATAGTGACATCAATTAGGATTTCAATCAATTCACTTAAGAATAATACGAATACACACTTGGATTTTAGCCTAATTGATAAGATTAGCAAGCAAAATAAGATTGACAAGGTCTCACAATAATTATACTAGAGTAACAACAAAAAATAAAGCAAATAATAAGTTAATAGAAAGAAGTTCTTGTCAATCAAAGCTTGACTCATTTTCTTGTCACCTAGCGTAGCTCTAGAAACCCTTCAAGATAATACACTTTGATTAAATGAGTTTCCAAGTGACTAGATTTTTTTTAATGTAAGAAGACTTATATTGATCATAAGAATTGATAAATACAAGTTATCAAATTTTGCCTTTCCAAGTGACTAGGTTAGAAAGAATTGTCTAGGGAAGCTTCAAACAACTAGGGTTTCTTGTTTGGATCTCAAGAAGATGAACTAGTGAGCTCAAAAGTAATATAGGGCATCAAGAAGAAACAACGAAATGATTATAAGAGACTTATATAAGGTTCCCTTAGTTAAATTCACATATAAGGATTGTTTCGAAGACTCAAAAACTAGTCGTTATAGTGTGATCGAAGCCCCACCACATATCGAGTGCCCGACATTCGCTTGAACGTTTGAAAGCTATTGAAATTTTCATGATAAAGGTCATTGTTTTGGAGAATAAGTGTAGTGATGTCACATTGTGTCAAATGATCATAAATCTCATCGACACGAAAATGTATTCTCTCATAGTTCGACTGCATCAATTCGAACTGACCAGCAATAGGATCAATGGCGGATGCACATTGGGTCCCTTGTAATCACATGACTACACTAAGTGGGGCCAATGTGCAATTTTTTTAAAGGGTATTTGCCCAATACCCAATGGAATGGATCCCTTAGAATCCTTAATTCCTAAAAGTCTTCTTTTTGCTCTAACGCCTTGTCGTTGTTCGCTCTTCTTCTCATTTCTCACGCCGCTGCAGAATGAATCTTTCATGTGCCTTGTTAATCTCTCTGTTGTTGTTGTTCACACTTCACATGTGCCTTGTTAATCTCTCACAAAAATCCTTCGACAATGGCACATACCAACAAAAAGGTAATGTATGATTTTTTATTGTTTGAAAATTGAAATTGTGATAAGGATTAGGTCAAGGTAAATTAGGGATTGGAGGGGAGTAATACTAATTTATTTGACCTGCAAACATTTGACGGGCGCACTTAGTTCACTTCGATGGTGAAACAAAGCATTACATTTTTTTTGTTTGACTTTCCACTTGAATCGCAGACCTTGGTTCTTTTAATCAAGTCAGAAATTCTAACAAAAAAATTAATTAATGTATATGAGTTCTCAAAGTCAAACATTCCCCCATACTTTTAATTTATTCTGGAAGTCTCTCTCGAGGGGACCATCTTTATATGACATTATTTAATTAGTTTCATGCTAATTCACAGCTAGATATATGATGCAAGTTGGTCATTAACTCTTAGAAAAGGTTAGGATACCTAGTACAGATTTTGTGTTATATAAACGTGTATGCTTTTAATTTCTTTAGGGAATGTCCCTTCATTTAGGGAATGTTCCTTCATTATGCCATTGAGTTTCTTTAGGAAGAGTAATACTAAGTGTGCAATTTTCTTAATTGCAGTACAACAATGAACAAGTTTGGTGAGTATTTTGAAATTATTGACATTTAAAAGCCAATGCTACAAAAATGAAAGGTAAAGAAAAATGAAATTTGTTAATTGTTAATTTCTTCAACAAATTTGTTATTAATTGTTAAAATGCTTGATGGTCAATTTTTAGTTGTTAATTGCTTGTTGTCAATTTTTAATTTATTATTGTTAATTACTTGTTGTCCATTTGTTTTTAATTTTGTATATTGTCTTGTAATAAATTATTATCAGGATTAAATTCTTATTTTAAACGTCTTAAACCCACGGTCGTCGTACAAGATAAACTTCCAAATGAACAACAAGAAGCTTCTAATAGTATTTCAACTCCAATTCTTGTTCGAGAAGAATCTTCAAATCGAGATAAATCTCAAGAAAAAATAAATATAGAGAATCTTGAGGCAGACCCGGGAAAGAGAATTCTAATTTATTTGATGACAAAAGATCTAACAAAAAGATAGAACATACAAAGAGCATATTTGCTTAAGGGTCCAACTCGACCAATGCTCAAGATTTTTTCTCAAAGAGAAATCTACGAAAAATTACGGAGATTAATCCAATATAGTATAGTGAATTCGGTGCTTGATTGGAATACAGTGAAGTGAAAGATGTGTGCTTTTGTTTATATTGCTATCTTTTCAATCTAGAATTTGGGAGTACAAGATTTGATCATGATGACTTTGTTGGGACTGATTTTAGATAGTGAAACAAACAGGATAGAATCAAGCTTCATGTGGGAGACCCTAGCAGTATTCATAGGAAATGTTATGAAGCTGGGCAAGACTTAATGAACAACAAAAAGCACATTGACATTGCTATTTCTAATATTTCTAAACAGTCAAAAGCTGATTTTCGTCTCTAGTTGAAAGCATCTTTGATGTGTACAAGATATCTTCTGAGAAATGGACAACCTTTTCGTGGTCATGATGAGTCAAATAGCTCCAATCGACAAGGTATATTCCTTGAAACTATAAAGTTTGTTGTCATGCTTAATAAAGAGATTTCTGATGTTGTTTTGAAGAATGCACTAGAGAATCACGAATTGACCGCACCATCAATTCAAAAATATATTGCTCAAGCTTGTGCTAATTTAACGGTAAATGCAATTGTTGATGATGTTGGAGATGATTACTTTGTCTTACTCATTGATGAAGCTCGTGATGTATCAATTAAAGAGCAAATAATTGTCATGATATGTTATGTGGACAAAAATGGATTCTTGATTGTTTTATTGGAATTATTCATGTTCAAGATACTACTGCAAGGTCACTGAAAGTAGCAATTGATCGTCTCTTTTCTAAACTTGGTCTGAGTTTATCAAAATATTGTGACCAATGTTATGATGGTGCAAGCAATATGTCTGATAAATTTAATGGGCTTAAGAGCTTCATTTTGGCAGATAATAAATTTGCATACTACATTCATTGTTTTGCACATCAATTATAATTGGCTCTTATAAAGACTGCGAAACATCACAGAAAAGTTCAAGAATTTTTTGACATGCTTAAGAAGATGACCACTGTTGTTGGGGGTTCTTGTAAGCGAAAAGATTCTCTTCGAGATAAACAATATGAGTTGATCGTCCAAAATATTGCTTCTAGTGAAATAAGAACAGGAAGAGGTCTAAATAAAGAAACAAAAATGAAACGTCCCGGTGATACGCGCTGGGGTTCTCATTATGCCATAGTTGCAAGTGTGATCTCACTGTTCTCTCCCATTGTTTCTTTAATGAATGAAATTGAAGATGATCCAAATAATACTTCAGCAAAAACAGAAGCTGCCTATATTTCATAATGTGATGAATAGCTTTGAGTTCAGATTTTTATTGCATCTTATGCATCTTATCTTGGAGATTAGTTTTGAGTTATCACAAGCATTACAAAGGAAAGATCAAGATCTCACAAATGCAATTGCTTTTATTGGGGTAGTGAGGCATCGCTTACAAGACGTAAGAGATAGTGGCTTTGATAGTTTGCTTCAAGAAACTATTGATTTTTGTAACAAACATGAAATTGCAGTTCCAAATATGGAGGAGACCTATTGTCCTAAAGGAAGATCAAGGCGTAGAGTGGAATTACATACATTCTCCGACTATTTTAAGATCGAATTATTCAATCAAGTCATAGATAGTCAGCTCCAAGAGTTGAATGACCACTTTGATAACGTCAATACAAGCTTGATCAAGTGCTTGAGTTGTCTTGACCCACGTGAGAAATTTGCCTCCTTCAATACACAAAAATTGGTTGAATTTGCTAAATTCTATCCTTTGGAATTTGATGAGTAAGTGGATCTCCCTTTCCTTTCATCAAGTCTTAATAATTTTATTGTTGATGTAAGAAGTTATGATGATTTTGCTAATCTACAAGGAATCGGTGAACTTGCTCGAAAGATGGTTGAGAAGAAAAATTATATTGCTTATCCAAATGTCTACTTATTGGTGAAGTTGGCATTAATTTTACCAGTTGCAACTGCAAGTGTTGAGCGAGTGTTTTCATTAATGAATTTTGTGAAAGTTAAACTGCACAACCGGATGAGTGATGATTGGCTTAATTCTTGTTTGATGGCTTACATCGAGTATGATGTCTTTGACAAAGTAGAAGATGAAGCTATTATACAATATTTTCAAGAAATGAAGCATCGAAGAATGACTTTGTACTAGAAAGAATTTATGTTATTTTGTAGAATATCTATAAAACTTTGTATTAAATTTAAATTTTTGTCTTTTGTTATTTTTTAAAAAATAACTGCACTACTCAAAAATCCTGAATCCGCCACTGAATAGGATCATGGTAACTATGGAGCTAAGTCATCTCGGACTACAAATGAGTAAGGGCAATCATCAAATTGAGAATGGGAAGAACTCCCACTAGCACCACCATCATTGTCACCACTATAATTGTCGTCATTGGAGGCTGCAGTGTTACCTTCTATATTAAAAGGCTTGATAATTCTAGCTCTTTTACTTTGCTTATTTGAGAGAATTTTCGTCCCAACGAGGATAACAATGTTGATGGGTTTGGAATGGGCTTAATAAAGAGCCTACTCCGATCAATACAAGCTAAGTTTATGAAATGTGAAACAAGGATAGCATAAGGCAAAGCTTTCCTATATGACAGCTAACATTGTATGCCCAAGGGTCCAACCTAGGCCTCATTTTTAATTTTGATAATACCAAACATAAAACTAACTTATTTGCCAAGTTTTGAGTTCAAGTCAGTAGAATCATATGTCTACGTTTTCATCGAAAAAATCGTTTGAAATCAAGTCACGACGGCTCCAGAGGCGATTGAGTCAAAATTTGGTCTAGGTTTAGAAATTGATGTAATATGCCCCTATGACCTCAAACAAACTTAACTTGGTTTATTCCCAAGCTAAAATCCAAAGCGAGACCCAAATAGAAAAATTAGTTTCAGCTTTAGACTGGGTTATCGATCGATGTTTGGCCAATCCACAATCGACTGAGGGTCGATTGAATTTTCTAGTACACTTTTCGGTCGACTGACATTCGGCGACGATCGATCGAAAGTCCAACGAATCTTTTTAAAATCTGTTCAACGGCTATTTTTCACCCATACTTCCACTACAATTATAAATAGGTATGTTTTCAGCTGTTGGAGAGTTACTATTATTCATTGATCAAATCCTTAAGTCTTGGTGCTTCAAAGAGTGAATTCAAAGTGATAAACCCTAGTTCTCAACTCTCAAGTTTGGCTTTCACACTTCATGCCTTTCAAGCCAAAGCTCATCATCTTCTTGAGGCATTGGAGTGCTAGAAGACTATTGGAAGGAGATTGTTCAAGTTTGCTTTCATTTTATAGCTCCTTTAAAATTGTTTTAATCTTGTTTGTTCGAATTCTAGAAGTGTAGCTTGTAATGTCTGGTTGATACACCTTGGTGACTTGTAGATTATTATTTTTGCTTTAGAATAGGTGTTGAGGCCTTCTCTGTTGGTGAAATGGCCACACTAGATGGGGGTGAATAGTGTATTTACTAATCTTTTTGCTTAAATCCGATTTTAATTATTTCTTAGGTTACTTAAGCAAATTACAAGTTGAGTAGCAAGGGAAGCAAAGTAAATGCAATAATGAAACAAACACAAGGGGAATCAATGCAAACACAATTATTTATAGTGGTTCGACCCTAATGCCTACTCTACTACCTAAGCACCCCGCTTAGGATTTCCAAACTAGCTTTAATAGATTATCTTGTTTCCTTTACAACGAGGACGTTTTCACCGGAGAGTCTCCGCTCTCACACCGAAGTTACTTCCACACCCGGAAGTCTACGTCTTCCTACCGAGAGCACTCTCCCACCTCAAACCTAAGGACAACAAGAACTAATCCTAGCAAACTATGTTTACAGCGGTGGATTTAAACCTTAAACACCAAGGTTATCACCTAATTTCAAGACCTACACTCCAGGTCTTACTCTAACTCAAATACAAAGAAATAAACAAGAAAATACAACACTAAATAGAGCAATAAATCAAACAATAAGATACTTAGCTCCACAACAAACTCCCTAGTCCTCTTGATACCTCAAGGTGATGAATCAATGAAGCTTTAAAGACTATATCAATGAATGAGAGATCAAACTAGGGATTCTAAGAATGGTGGCTCAATCAAGCTCAAGGATCATCAAATATGGCTCAAAGTATGTTGGATTGATAGGTAGAAGTCTTGCTAAGGATTCTATTTATAAGCCTTGAGGAGATTGCATAAAATAGGTAGCTAAATGGGCGAAAAACTAGCTGTTTCCGTCGTCCGATCGATGGTCGGTCGATCGTCGGTCGACTGGTCGATCGACCGAAAGCAAACTTTCACTTTCTAGCACACTTCGATCAACTGACCGGTCGACCGAATTGGCTACCGCCAGTTTTTGACACCATTTGGTCGATCGACCAGTCGATCGAAACTCGGCAGACTGCACTTCTTGGTTTTTTTCTGGTTCGGTCTTCGCTAAGTCTACTTATATAATATTTCGTACTTTAAAACATAAATGTTATATAAGGATTACCCCTCATTTGGATTCAATAAAAATATCTAAAAAATCAAAAATCAAAATCTAGTTTTTGGGGTCTAGTACAAATTTTCAAAAAACAAAAAATTTCTAATCTTCCGAGTCAAATATGGGTAGGCTAAAGGCTTCCAAAAAATCTTTTAAAATACATTGTTATCTAGTTTCTACCCAAGGAACAATTACCACCATTTTTTGTGTCAAGAAAATATCTAGGACATATAGCCCTCCAAGGAGCTCCCAAGGCTTAGTGAATTTCAGGGCGATTTTCGGGTTTTCATGTTTTGGGGTTCGGGTATGGTTTTTGGGCTCTTTGTATCATAAAGAGGATTACATTACATTCTAGACACCCTAAATCTAAACTCTAACTTCCCGATGAATCTCGAGCGTCGACGAGCGTCCTTGTCGATTTCTCCGATTTCTTCGATTTTTTTGATCGGGGACAACGTGCGCTAACCGACTTGAAACCTGAAAGATTTCTCAATGAAACATTAGTTTCATGTTTGTTATCATCAAAACCGAGATTAAGACCAAGGTAGAAAACCTTAGGCCAACATCCTCTAGGGTTAAGAGATAAGTCATCATTGTATTCTTTAGAAAAATAAGTAATTTATAAAGTGTTAATGTTAGAAATTCTTGGTAAGGATGCAAGGTAGTAGAGCAGGCGGTGTTGGTGAACCACTATATATTAATTTGTTAGCATTGCCTAATTGTTACTCATTTCTCTTACTTGTGCTCTATAACTTGTGAAGTCATGGCAAACTATATGTTACGAGCACAGGCATGGATGACTTCATCAAAGTGACTGACCATAGAAAATATGTTATGAGCTATGATGATATGCATGATCCTCACCGTAGTAGATATGTATTTGGCCTAAATAGGTATAAGGCTAGTCATGGGGACATATGGCAAAAATGATAGTAGATCTATCAAAATAATTTGAGCACATCGAGGGGCGCACGATAACCCTAGTAGGTTGTTAAAAGGCCTCTCTAATAACTATGGCTAAAGTATTTCCCCAAAATCTCGAACCAAATAGTAGGATGGTCATTCTCATTTGCTAGGTCCTTAACAATCATTCTCATTTACGTGGTCAAACTAACCCATATCATTTAGGATACAATATTATAATTTGTTCCTACCGACATAGGTTTATAGAAGGCACACATCGATAAGTCGCAAAACCCCATTATTCCCTTCTTCCTTTGCTTGAGTCCAAGCATAAATAAGAGCTATGCTATCATGCTCATCTTAAACCACACGCAAAGGATTTCATTAGTTGTACCAAAAATTATATCATCAACATAAATTTGAACAAGTAAAGTATCATTTTTACCATGTTTAATAAAAAGTGAAATATTAACTTTTCCAATACTAAAATCTTGTTCAATTAAAAAGTTTGAAAGTCTTTCATACCAAGCCCTAGGGGCTTATTTTAAAGCATTTAAATTAAGCACTTTTCAACTTATAAACATGATTCAGAAAGCACTTTTCAAAACCAAGGGGTTGTTCTACATAAACATCTTCTATAATAAAATTGTTTAAGAAGACATTTTTAATATCCATTTGAAAAAGTTTAAAGCCTTTAAAACTTGCAAAAGCTAAAAGCATGCAAATAGCCTCTAATCTAGCTACGGGAGCACATGTTTCATTATAATCTATTTCTCTTCTTGGTTAAAATCTTGGGTCATTAACCTAACTTTGTTTCTAACAAATAAATCGATTTCATCTAACTTATTCCTAAAGACCCACTTGATTCCAATATATTAATGCTTGTTCACTTGGCCTAAGTACTAAATCTCAAACATCATTCCTAATAAATTGATCTAGTTCCTCTTGCATTGCCATCATCACAAACATTGTTTCCTTAACGTTTTAGACTCTACTTGAATTGAGAAATAAAAGCAACATGTTGACAGATATTTTTGAGACTAGAATGATGGTTCTCCAATGACTTATTCAATTGGATGTTCATGTATCATTAGTAAGTATTTAGGAGAGGTGGTAGAGCTTGCTCTTAAACTTGAGGTTGAGAAGTTGAGGGTGATGCCTCTTCCTCTTGAGGCGGCTCATCTTGTCCATCTTCAACTCCATCTTCATTGAAAGTAAAAGCTTCAAGTTCTTCACCTAGAAATTTATGTTGATGATATAATTTTTCATATATTAAAGGCTATTTAAAGTCTTCATAGATTTTTCAATGAAGGTGCACCTTCTTGTCCATCTTCAACTCCCTCTTCATTGAAAGTTAAAACCTCAAGTTCTTCACCTTTCATACCAGTATTTTCTTTTTAAGTTCTTTAATGTTTTTTCTAATTAATAGCTCAAAATTCACCATGCATCATATCAAATTCATGCCCAAGTTGTTCTTGTGTAAAAACTTCATCAACAATAGTAATAGTGGGTTGTACCTCATCATTCAAGGCTATAAGACAAATATTTGCTATTTCATTTCAGATTTATCCTCGCTAGATGATGGTTCACTTTCATTGCAAGTTGCTACAAATTTTTTCTTCTTATTCTTCCTTCTCTTACCCTTCTGAAATGATGAGGATAAGGGGTTCGAGAGTTTGAGTTGAGGGCAATCATTCTTCAAGTTCCCCGACTTCTTGCATTAGAAGCATGTCAACTCTCCTTAGTACTTATTCTTATGGAATGGTTTTCTTAGTAGACTCATTAGCCTTCTAGCTTGCGTAGCAACTTCTTCTTGATCTTCCACTTCATCTTCGGATGAGGTGGAGTATTCTTCATTATGTGAAGCCTTCAAGGCAATGTTCTAGCTCTGAGCTTCTTCTTTCTTATGACCTCTCATGTGAATTTCATGGGTCAAAGGGACCCAACTAACCCTATTAACTTCAAGGTTGAGAGATCATTTTCTTCCATTATTGCAACCACCTTTAGTTTCCATTGTGAATCAAATGTCAACACTAGAAAGAGGGGGGGTGAATAGTGTGTAGGCAAATTCTAAATTGAGGTGCTTCAAGCTCTTATGATCTGTGAATATCTCAAAGGTGACACCATAAAGGTAATGCCTCCATATCTTAAGGGCAAATATGATGGCAGCTAACTCCAAATCATGCACTGGGTAGTTCTTCTCATGCTCCTTAAGCTGTCTAGAAGCATAAGCTACCACTCGTCTGTTTTGCATCAAAATAGCACCAAGTTCCTGAATGGATGCATTAGTGTATAAGGCAAAACCATCCCCTCCAGAAGAAATCACCAACACAGGTGCAGTAGTAAGCCTCGTCTTCAGCTCTTGAAAGCTAGCCTCACACTTGTCATTCCAAATAAACTTCACACCTTTCCTCGTCAACTGAGTCAAAGGTGCATCGATCTTCGAGAAGCTCTCTACAAATCTACGGTAGTAGCCTGCTAGTCCAAGGAAGCTGTGAATCTCATGGACTGTACTTGACCTCTGCCAGCTCATCACTGCCTCAATCTTATGTGGATCTACTGACATACCAGCACCAGAAATCACATGCCCCAAGAAGCTAACTTCTTTTAACCAGAATGAACATTTACTCAATTTGCAAAACAATTGCTCTCTCCTTAATACACCCAAAACAATCCTCAAGTGCTCTTTAAGCTTGGCCTATGACTTGGAGTACACCAGAATATCATCAATAAAAATAATCACGAACCGGTCTAAGTACTCTAAAAAGACACGGTTCATCAAGTCCATGAATGTTGCATAAGCATTGGTTAGCCCAAATGGCATAACCAAAAACTCGAAATGCCCATAACACGTACAGAAAACAGTCTTCTGCACATCCTGCTCTCTCACCCTCAACTGGTGGTATTCAGATCTCAAGTCAATCTTCAAGTACACACAAATATCTCGCAACTGATCAAACAAGTCGTCAATCTGAGGCAACGGGCACTTGTTCCTGACGGTCACTGCATTTAACTGTCTGTAGTCGATGCAGAGCCTCAAAGATTCATCCTTCTTTCTCACAAATAGGACAGGAACTCCCCAAGATGACACACTAGGACGGATAAATCTCTTATCTCGAAGCTCCTACAATTTCCCCTTAAGCTCCTCTAATTTCTTAGGCGCCATATGGTACGGTGCCTTCGAAATAGGATCTGTACCATGCTACAACTCAATGCAGAACTCAATCTGTCGCTCTGGTGGTAGGCCTGGCAACTCATTTGGGAATACATCTGGAAACTCTCTAACCACCGGTATGCTCTCGATCTGTGGCTGCTCCTCGATAGACGTGCCCACCGATGACACTAGAAAGCCACTGCACCCTCGGCCCATCAACTATCTAGCATGCAAAGCTAAAATAACCGATGCCACCCGCTCCCTTGATCTGACAAACTCAAAGGAAGATTGTCCTGGGGAAGAAAATACTACCACTTTCTCTTGACAATCGACTCTAGCATGGTTAGCAGTAAGCCAATCCATACCCAAGATAACGTCGAAGTCGAAGAAATCTAACACAAGCAAGTATACCAAAATCTCAGCATCTCCCAATCGGAGTCTACACCCCTTCAACTCATGGCTCGACTGCATCACATCACCTGACGCCGTGAGCACAAACAAACCACTAGATTTAGGTGTAGGCTCTCTCTCCAATTTAGCAACCATAGATGGAAAAATAGAAGAATGTATACTACCAGTATCTATCAATGCATGAGCAAGTAAATCAAACACTAAAATGATACCTCGGATCACTGAACCTGACGCCTGATGTGCCTCCTCCTGGGTCAATGCAAAAACTCGGGCCTGAGTCTAACAAGTATGCCTTTGATGACTGGGCTACCTCTGACTTTGACTCTGCCCCCT
The DNA here is from genome assembly GCA_034359265.1 of Canna indica. Taxonomy (NCBI): domain Eukaryota; kingdom Viridiplantae; phylum Streptophyta; class Magnoliopsida; order Zingiberales; family Cannaceae; genus Canna; species Canna indica. The sequence continues at coordinate 70,733,179 of CP136890.1, read as the reverse complement.
CAACTACTGTTGTGGAGTCCTTTGCGCTCGTCCGACTGGACAACTCCTGCTGATGTGGCTGGGCTACTTGCAATGATAGCACACACTACCGCCTCTAGGACAGTCCCTAGCAAAGTGTCCACTATCTCCACAATTGAAACAGTGGTCAGACCTGACTCCCATATGATCTCCAAATCTAGCAGTGACCCTCGATATTTGATCTCGAGGTGCCTGGGAAGGCTGGGATGATCCCTGCGCCTGAGTGGGAAATATCCTTGCCCTCTTCGGTGGTCTGGAATGACTACTAACAGATCTACTCTAGGATGGCTGGGCTTGAGCTCTAAAGCCTCCCTGGCCCCCAACGTGTCCTCCTGCACCCTGTGGAAGTGGTGGTCGACCATGATGATCCTTTTGCTTCAGCTGGGTAATCCTCAAGTGAGTACTCTCAACAAGAAGTACTCGTGCCACCACTCGACTATAGTCTCTCAGATCATCATGACTAGACATCTGATCCTGAATAGCAAAGTCGAGCCCTCTGAAGAAATGCTCTGCCTTGTCCTCTTTTGAGGCCACCATCTGCGGACAAAACTCTGACAAGCGATCAAACTCAACCTCATACTCTGCCACACTACGACCTCGCTAGCGCAGATCAAGGAACTCTTGCTTCTTCTGTTGACGAAATGTTATCGGGAAAGATTTACTAAAGAATGCAGCTCTGAATTCTGCCCAAGAAATATCAGCTCCACCTCTAGCAGCGACCTGTGCCCTCCACCAAACTCTGACCCCATCAATCAGGTAAAAGGTGGCCAAATCCACCTTTTCCTCCTCTTTGCACCTAAGTGCCTTAAAAATATCATCCACTCCAGCCAACCATCTCCTAGCCGCCATAGGATCTGCACCACCCTTGAAGTTACCGAAACGCTCTCTACCAAACTATTGGAACTTCAGCATGCGGGACTCCCATGACTCAGTGCTAGCGAAGCCTCTCTCTGGTCCTGGTACAAGCATAACATACAAGCCTCTCTCAAGAATATGTGTAGCAGGAGCATGTATTGCCGAGCCCTCTCCAACCGCATGAGGGACTACCAGTATGGCCTGAGCAACTGCCCCCTCCCCTCCAACTCCAACTCCATGAATAAAGTCATGTACCTCCTCCACGGGAAGATGAACAGGGGTGCCACGACCACGACCTCTGCCACCAGCAGTACGACCGATCTGACGAGCACCCCAACTCGCTCGTCCACCATGACCCCTAACAGTCGGAGTCGTCACCTGAGTAATCCGTGCCCGCGAAGGTATCGCCGCCCGACCTTGGTCTCCAGCCGGGTCCTCAAGACCCCAGGCAGGCCCAGCACTCCCTCTCGACATCATCTCTACAAATAAAGTAATAAAAAGATTGAGGCCAATCATCTAAAATAAGCTTACAACTCATCTCCTACACCTTATAGAATTATTGATATAGTAATACACCTAAACTCCCAACCTTAACCTTAATCCTAGGCTCTGATACCAAAATATCGCGCCCCGTCCCAAGATGCGGCGGCGACGACTCGAACACTACGCAGCGGAAGGAAAAGTCACGAATCATAACATAAAATGAAATAACAATATTAAAACTAATAATTACAATTCATAAGTCTGACGGTACATACGATAAGGAACAGTCCGTTCAAATACAAGATTTAACAAAACATCGAATAGTTTTACATATTATAGCTCCAAAATAACAATATCAAGGTTTAGAGTTATAAGGCGATAAAACAAAACAAAATACAAAAGCGGTCGCCATAAGAGCTCCACTTCTACAACGGTATACTAGTTGTATAAAAACTATCTACACCTCGATCTACAGATCGACCGCTCACCCCTGCAAGTCTAAAGCAAAAATAACGGAGATTAACATGTGCTGAGTAGGAGAATCACAATATGATCAATAAGCATCAAGTGTCAACTCAATAATGAATAACAACATGGCCTAAGATGCATGCAATCAAAGGCAATGAACGCAACAAATACTCGTCACCTACTCCTAAACGATATCAATTGAATCATCGAGCGTGTGGACCGTTGGGTAAAAGCCCCGCACTCTACCACCTGCAGAGTGACATCAACCGTCCGCTCCAACGGTGATTCGACTACCCCCACCAAAGCAGGTAGTCTGCTAGATGTCGCATCCGACATCATCTCATCCGAAGGTGCCCAACGTGCGACTAGTCAATATCATATATACCCTCTCCCATGCCTGGGGGGTACCACACCGAAATAGTCCTTGACCGAAGTTCTCTCCAAGGCCGTAGCCTCCAGATCGACAACAACCATGCAACTCGACTCCAATAGTGCAATAAGGTATATCACCATGATCAATAATATAACAACAACTCCAAGTGATTATGGCATGATCAACTGGATAATAACATGTTCAATAAGTAAACAACACAATATATAACAACATGATATTATGCATACAATGACTAATCCAATGCACTATAGGATTAACATAACATACTATGATCAAGAATAAACACCAATAAACAACAATAAAATGTAACACATGCAATTTCTCTACATGGCATGTCCAACAATAATGTGCAACAAGAGTTCAATAAATTTTTAAGAAGCAAATCAAACACCGGAAGCAAGGGTATTTCTATAATTTATCTCCGACGACAATCAACAACAAACAAGGAACGACAGACTTGTAGGCTCAACCCATGCTCAACCCACTCTCCAAACTATAATTATTTCACACTAACTAATCAACTAAATTCTCATACTAATAATTTAATATTATTTAAACACCTAAGTAGTCAACCTACTAGAAGGGTATCCTAATAATGTTTTCATGGTAAACCAACCCCACCATCGCATTCGGAACACGAAAATATTCAAGTTTGCTATTCACCTCTACTTCAACCGACAACTCGAGGCCCACCAAATAAATTAAATTTATAATATATAATTATCATCCTATTAATCAACAATAATTAAACAGTTTAATCATTAATTAACTAAGCAAAAAAGTTAATCTAAACACCATCTAATCATCAATTAACTAAATCTGGCCACCATTTAATTTTTAATAAATTAAATGTTCTTTTTTTTCCTTTTCCTTTTTCTTTTTTCCTTTCTTCCTCTCCCCCGCTCTTGATCTCATGCGCCTCTCCCCGCTGCCTCGACCCAAACTCACATCGGGCGGCTCCCCAAGCCGCCGGCGACCAACCCACCGGCATCTCCGCCCTCACCTAGGCGTCCAACGCCGGTCTGACCCACCGATGGCTGAATGGTGGCCGGGAGGGCCATCACCAAGCACGGCCAGCTGCTGCTGCTGGCCTGCGCGTGGTCTGCAGCGCACTGCTAGCGCGTAGTAGCGGACCCTGCGGTGTCGCCGCGATCTGCACGCGACCAACACCGCAATGACCACAATCGCGTGGTTTACGGCAGCCTGCGCCTACCACTGCCCGCCATCAGCCCGCATGGCTCCTTGGCGTGACCTCATCCTTCGCTGTCGTCGTCGAAAAATACTTCGGAAGCAAATGCGGAAATAAAGGAGAAGGAAAAGATCTCCTACCTCGATTTCGCGATTCTGGCGACAACGAGCTCCACTGGCAACACACGCGCCGACTCCTCCTCCACACACAAGTATCCTCTCCTCACTTCCTTTTGTCTCTCTCTCTCTCTGCGTTCACAGCCCCTCCCTCCCATTAAAACATTTAACCTCACCTGCCACCCCACTCCTACCGCCATCCCTCCTCCCCACTCTTCATTGATTGGCTTGACTTTAATTTTATTATTATTATTATTATTAGAATTGACATAACAAGTCCAATGTCCTTCGTGGCTTAGAAAGTCTTGTTTTAAAAGTCATTAACATCATGCATCACCTTATTGCCATTTTCTCATGTAGTTTCTTTCTTGTCTAGTATGCTTTGTTGTGTTCAAGTTTCTGTCGTGAATTTTCTTATCTACATTTCTTATTCCTATATGCAATAATTCAGTGATTATATGCCTTCCAAGAAGATAGCCTTTTTTATTCACTAACTTATTGGTAACGTTGCGTTTATATTTTTGTTAGGCGACTTATAAGTGGAATGAAATATATAATGTTGTTAAGAAATTGTAGCGGGAGTATTGTGATAAATAGTATAACAACGTGCTTTATAAAGCAAGAGAACACCAAAAGGATGCTCACGAGAAAATTAATGTTGCTGAATTAAAAGGCCTTAATCCTTCGTGGATCCATAGAAATGTACAGGATGAGCTAGTTAAAATTTGGTCGTGCGATGAGTGGAGAGCCAAGTCAAATGCTGTAAAGAAGAACAAGAACACATAGAAAGATGGCAGAGCAATGAAGCATATTGGTGGTTCTATTTCTTTTGTAGAGCATGAGAGAAGATTGGTATAATAGAATAACATCTATATATTACATTATAAATCTTGTAGTTTATTTATCTCATAAAGTACTTTGATATTATAGGAGAGAAAATTGGGTATTGCGAAAAGGATGGAATTGATGGTGAATTTGTGGACAACAAGTCCAAAAGAGTTCGTGTAAGTGACTTTGGTGCATTCAGTTAATGAATATCAAAAATTAAAAATTATATTAATATATTTTCTATTATTATAGGATGATTATTCATCATCTCTCAACGCGAAATTTGGCTCAGACGTTTCGTCTCAATCGAGTTTCGACTCGGATGCATGGATTGGAGCTGTTGGAGCTCCAACTAAAGGGATAATGTACGATTTTAGAGCTTGACAAGATACTAAGTTGGTCTTGGCATCCAACACATCTTATTTGGCTTTTTCTAGATATGATCATGGTGGATCTTCATCGTGTGTGATTGTTGATGAGCAACTTAAGGACATTGAAGAGCGTATACGACAAGACTTACGACATGGGATGGAAGTAGAGATCAAAACACGTACGAGGGCACTGGTAAAGAAGATGATGAGTGAGTTGCTTCAACGATGAGCCATTTTGCCACAAGGAGGAACTTCATCTTCTACACAAGGTGATGGTGAATTGTGAAAGCGAAATGACGACACTAGAGGGAGGGGTGAATAGTGTGTTTACTAAATTAATTAGTCTAAATTCCGATTTTAATTGTTTCTTGATTAATTTAGGTAAGATGCAATTTGCCGACTAAATACGGAAGCAATAATAACATAATTAAGCACAAACAATTACAAATAATGCAAACACAAGATTTATAGTGGTTCGGCCCCAATGCCTACTCCACTACCTAAGCACCCCGCTTAGGATTTCCAAACTTAGATTTACTATATTAATGTTGTTTCCCTTACAACGAGAACTTTGATCCGAAGAGTCTCGCTCTCAACCCAAGGCACTTCCACACCCGGAAGTCTCCGCTTTTTTACCGAGAGCACGAGCACTCTTCCATCTCAACCCTAAGGGACAACTCGAGTAATCCTAGTAACGCTACGTTTACACAAGTGGTTTTACACCTTTTTACCAAGATAATAACTTTCCACAACACGACCTAATAATCCTAGGTCTTTACACACACAAATCCAAATAACATAATATTCAAATAACAGTTAAAAATACAAGTGAAAATAGCTTAAAGTGAAACTAAAATTATCTACTATTTTCCAAGCCTTGTAGCCTCCAACTCGCCAGTGAATATGCTTTGAGTCGAAACCGAGTTGAGGAGCAGTTGGCACTTGAAGAATAACTTGACAGAGAAGTAGAGCGCAAGCACTTTAAATCTTTTTGGAAGACTCTTAATCTTCCTTTAGAATACTCAATCAACTCTGTAAGAATCAAGGAAGAGAGATAAATGAATTATATGAGGGTGTATTTATACCCTCCTGAAGAAACGACAGCAATTGGTGTGAGGAAAGGACGCACCTTTACCTTATACTGTAGCAGACCCGAGCGCCCTCGGCGTTCGAGTGTGACTCGGCCTGCCAGGCCTACACGTCACAAGACGATTGATGACTCGGCCCGCCAAGCCTACACAACAACAATCTCCCCCTCAGCGATCGCCAGCCGAGACTCGAACCTGAGACTTAGGCTCTGATACCAGCTCCCAGGACTCCGGCGCTAACCAACGACCCCCAAACCAATTGGTGTGAGGAAAGGGCGCACCTTCACCTTATACCGTAGCAGACCCGAGCGCCCTCGGCGTTCGAGTGTGACTTGGCCCGCCAGGCCTACACGCCAACAAATCGTAGTTCATGTTGCGTATTAGATGCAATTTGAATGTGTCATGTTCTTATTTTGACTAGTATTGGATGTCGATATGGATAGATCTTGTATTGTAAAACTTATGTATTATATGGATAGATCAGTTTGTTTGGATAATTTGTTTTGAAATTATTATTTTTGCTGTTAGAGAATGAATTGTGTATTTTGTTTGTGAATGGATTATGTATTATATGCGATGTGGACGCACTTTAGGATGTATCATTCTGTGATGGAACTATGTATTTTGTTTTTGAATTATAGATGATGTATTTTAAGTTGAAAATGAGCTGGATTAATCAAATTCAACAATAACAATTGAAAATTCATGACGGATTTAGTGATGGATTCGACATGATTGATTCAAATCAATGACCGAAAATTTCGTCATTGATCTATCTTAAAATTATCACAAAATAGTATGTCACTAATCTGTCACGAAATTTTCGTCACTAATCTATCACAAAATTATCACAACATAGTCGGTCACTAATCTGTCACACAATTATCACAAAATAGTTTATCACTAGTTTGTCAATGATCTGTCACTAATCAGTCATAAAGTGATTTCGTGTGTTCATCAAAAATCAAACACAATTCCATCATAATTAATGATGGAAAATCTATTTTCTATTATAGAAATCAGTGACGTATTTTGTGATGGAAAATTGTTCGTTACAGAAGAACAAATGGAGCATCAGCCATGGAGTTCTCAACGACGGATGTTGTGACAGAAATTTTCGTCACTGATACCCTTCTATGATGAATTTTCATGTATCAATGATGAAACCCTAAATCATAAACCTTGAACCTTTAGTTCATCATAGATGTCTATTTTTCTTGTGGTGGATGATATCTCCATGAATCTCACGGGAATATGCTCAAAATGGGTCGAGGCTAATCTTGGAGATGTCGGATTCATTACTGATGAATCTTTCATAATTAATGAAGATGTGAGTGTCCTTGTATGGCCTGATGGAGCTCCCGAGCTAAGCATTATTTGGCTTGACTTGAGTTTGATTCATGAGTTTGAGCGCTTCTGGACCTAATCTGACCAAGCCCAAAGTGGTAGTCTAGTCCAAACATGATTTTCAATATTCATAAGACTATAAGGCTATTTATATATCATACAAATATACTATTTCTTTTATGATAACAAGTAAATGGAGGCAAAAATATAAATTTTTTATCATTTTACCCAATAAGAATTCATCGGCTACAATAAAATCGATCTGACCCAGAATAATATTATTTTATACTCTAAATTACTATATTAGTACAATATTATTTTATATTATTAATTATTTATCAAAATAAACTAATAATTTTTAATTATTATAATACTAAAAAATATAAAAATTCTATCAAACATCATATCTAAAATATGACACTGCCATCGCGTTCAGCACGCGAAAATTTATAATTTTGATATTTATCTCGTCTCCATCTAACTAATCTAAGTCGTTCAACTTTGGCAATTTGCAATCTTGTATTGCAAAATTTTTGGACTGCATATTCCTACAAATGATATTAGAAATATAATTTGTAAATATTAAATGCTGCAAATAAATTTTACAGTCAACCAAATAAATTTATTAATCTATTTGCTGTAACTAAAATTATAGCATTTATACTTGCGAACAATCAAACACTCGTTGAAACAAATAATGAAAACAAGATGAAAGCCAACTAAAAAACGTTTTATCGTGAGCAACGTCTGTGGTGAGACAGGACTGCATCGATGCTTTTCCTCCTGATTTGCAATTCTTAGTTCCAGATTAGTGCCAAATCATTTAATTATTAAAGATAGAAACAACACTAGCTCTACGTTTGACCAAGCTGGGTATTTATGTTTTTAAGTTTCTTTTTAAGGTTTGTTTATCATGTTCACTAGTCATTATCCTTTTTGTTGGTGGTCACGTATCCTATTTTATAGATGTCAATTAACACAACTTTTTGCCTGAATTGTACTTTTCAGAAAGTTTTTCTAAGAAATTATATTTTTTTGATCTTGTTTGACTGACACGTACTAGTACAATTTTTTAAAGATTTTTGCAAAAAAATAAATTACACTTCATGTATTATATTAAAAAAAAAAAATTATGTCCTCATAATTATATTTAATGCTAAACTTAATTTATATTCATAACGTCATGAGATTAGATAATTCATAATTTTTTAACTTATTTTATTTTATTTTAAAGAAAAGATGTAATTTTTTATATTAACTCTAAATAAAAATTAATTTTTTATATATAATAAATTATATATTATATTAGTTATATATGAAAAAAATATTATATTATATATATATGTTAAAATAATATATATATATATCATTTGATATATATTTTATAAGAAATACTTATGTCAACCAAATATGTTACGAATAAAAAATTACACTTCTTATTAAATAATTTTTTATTAACCAAACACATTTTTAACATTTTCTGAAAAATATAAGTGAAAAATTAATTCATAAAAACTACAATTTTTCATAAAAATTTACTTTCCATGTCAATTAAATAAGACCTTAGTTATTATCAACTTTGACTGTAAGCCTATTAAAGGCTATCTCATGTTAGTAAATCAAGGCATCTCATCATGCCTCGTATTTGAGTCAACATTAATTAGATGCCATGTATGTATCCCAAAATACCACGTTCTTTTCGCTGTCGGTAAGACAGTGCATATTGCATTAAAGATGAATTTAGATATGAACATAGATATTTATAGCAATATAAAACCAATTGAATTTTTGTTTTGCTCAATTATAAATATTGAGTTCGCAACTGAAATCACATCAAGAATGACGCAATAAGGTCAAAAGAAAATCTTCGATAAAAAGATGCAATCACATGAAAACTACGTAAAATAGGTAGCAAGATTTTGGTAAAAGTACTTTACAGCAATCATTAGCACTAACACATGTAAAACTGGTCGATCAAATGCATAGCCAGAAACTCAGATTATTGCCAAGGGATTGCAGCAAATGCTTACAATGAAAAGAGAAAAAAAAAGCAAATGAAAAACTTATTCCCTTAACCAAAACTAATCTTGCAAGAGTATAACAACAATGAAAGAACAGCAACAATCATCTGGGCACTTCTAAATCTCAGATGATATTTGTAACAGCTTCTAAAGCAGTGCAGATCCTTTGTGGGAAAGCATGAAGATAGTTCTAAGAGGTTTTGATAACATGTTCAGATAGCATCATCGGCAGCATTGAAATTGTAAGCAAATGGGTATGTAATGCACAATAAACACAATTTATGATGAATCAATGGACGTAAAATGATAAGGAAAGCTTCGTTAGTGTATATTCTCCTAAACATTGCAGGTCGGCTCAAATTAAATCGGATAAAGCACTTGAATTTTTCGTTAGCAATCAAGGTATTTCAAAATCATTCATTGCTTGCAAATACTGTTTACCCTCTGCATCACCTATAAAACCCAAAAAAATGTAATGTTGAAAGACCACCATGTTGTAAGAGAGTTGAACTCTGTAAAAAAATAATAAAAAGACTGTTGAAATCTATTTAAAAAGGCAATAAAATTAATACAACAACAACTAAGCCTCAATCTCATACTAGATGACGTCGCCTATATGGATTATGTGTCTCCACATTTCTCTATCCAAGGCGAGATCCGCCTCAATATCCAGTAATTGTACATCCTTATACATTATTTCTCTTCATGTAATCTTAGACCTACCTCTACATTTCTTCCTACCTTCTACTACTAAACTATCACATTTTTAAACTGCGCACCCGGGGGTATCCATAGCACATGTCCAAACCATCTTAAACGACATTATCTTAATTTGTCTCCAATATGTTTTACATGCACCTTCCGTCGAATGTATCCATTTCTAATATTGTCCAATCTTGTATGACCACTCATCCACCTTAACATCTGCGTTTCTACCATATTCAACTTATGTATATGTTGAACTTTATTTGCCCAACACTCGCTCCCGTATAGCATGGCTAGTCTAACCGTTGTTCTACATAACTTTCCCTTTACTTTGTTAGGTATCTTCTTGACACATAGCACATACGTGGTACTTCTCCATTTCAACCATCCTTCTCTAATTATATGGGTTCCATCTTTATCTATTATCCCATCATTTTGGAAAAAAGAATCTAGATATTTAAAATGGCTACACTTAGGCACTAATACACCACCTAAAATCACATCCCCTTCATCCCACTTAGACTAAAATTTTTGCTTCTACTTAACCTAAAACCGTATCCATCTAATACTCTTAAAAAAAATTGATAGGCTGTATGAGAGATATCTTATCCATCTAATATACAGCATAACTCTTAAGAAATAACAAAGTGAAATTTGACTGATATGACAAACCTAATAAGAATGCAACTTTATAAGTCACACAGGAAATCATAATTGTTGCAAAAGATTAAATTGATCCTGAGGGGAAAAAGTGTGTGATATTATCAAAATTAATGGAATTTGTTGTCCAATAACTTGTTGGAGTAATTGACCCTTAGATCAAAATGTTTGGACATAGATGGTTAGTAATAAAGCAATTAATCCATATATTGGAGCCTATACCAACAAGCATGCAATAGAAGCATGAGGGTTCAACATTCAGGATACCCAATAAAATCCTAGTTCTAATAAGATATTGTAATGAACCATGTAATCTATCCAGCAACTTGTATAAAGTGGACATTGTTACAATATCCATATTCCAAAATGCATAGACCCAAATTAGTATACTGATACTTCCTTACCATCACCATATTAGACTTGGATATTTCTCTACTACAGCAAGAAGTAGGCTCCAAAGGCAATATACAGACCTAAATGTCATGTTCATTGTCTAGAATACTAATCAATCTTGAAAAAGAATATCAAAAAGCTATAAGAGAATAACCAAAACAGCTCCACTCAAGTCTGTAAGATAACAAATTTGTAAAAGAATATTGTCTGCGACAACAGCTAAAGTGTGAAGGGTAAAATCACCACTCATTTCACCTGGACCAGCAAATTCAACTGATCCATCCATGGCTATTGAGAATGTCAACCTTAAGTAGTTACTGGGAGTGGGCTATCAATTTAACACTGAGAATTTCAACCTTAAGTAGTTAATCATGCCTGCATCTTCGGCCATGATCAAAGGGCATTGAGCTTGCTAATAATTAGCCTTTGAAGTTAGTGGAAGTTAAATTACTCTATAATAGAACTGGAAAGCAGACCTTTGAAGTTAGCTATTTCTCAGGGATTTACATCCATCCATAAGGCAAATTTACAGCTTACATTAAGCAACTTGTGAGAAATAATCTTGCTTGCAACTCCACAGTTTTTGCCAGAGAAAATATCCAATATCTGCATGGTATGCCTTTTTCATGCGAAGGCCCAAAATTCCCATATGCAACTTATTGTGACCACAGCAACATAAACAAAAAGTTCCAGTACAATAGAACCAAATATAACAAGCGAGAATATAATGGACAGTCATGTTAACTACAACTCAAAATTTAACACTCATCTAAAAATCTATTAGCAGGAGATCTAAAGGGTACCAGATGTTTTCATGAAAAAGTAGAGATGATAGTGAACATGATTTGGCTCCATATAAGTGATTTAGCTAAGTCCAAATCTGCCACCTCAACATGAATATCTAGAGAAGCAAATAAGAATCAAAGATGTCCATGGATTATTACATCTCATAGAGCTATTGTCAAAACTGTTTTCTCTTGCTTTTAAATATCTTGTCCTTCTTTGCATAGACATAGGAGAAACCAAAAAGAAACATGCCAAATAGGGAAATTGATGCCCAGGGGAAAGGTGGATCTTCGAAACATGTAAGTGACGCCTCCAACTTTTGAGATGCCTCATAAACTAAGGTATGTATAGCATATAGATCATGATCCGACGACCTCAAGAAGTACATGGCTTTATCAAAATCAAAGTGGGAGACAGCAGAAACCACCTTTTCCAGCTTGTACTTGAGCAAGTTCCACCTTTGAACAAATTCAACATGCTTATTTTCCTTGAGAAGCTTCCTATCTCCGCCATGCGCTGCCATAGATTGCAATACATCAATAGTACTTGTAATCGTATAATTCAATGTAGTAAGAAGAACATTCCTCCGTGCTGCATCTCTCTGAGCAAAGGACAGAGACGAAGACTCAGAAAATGGTCCAAATGGAGTTTGACCAACACTCCAAGTGTAATCAACCAGGGAACTGTTGTGCTGTGGGCTCCAAGACTGGTGGGTCGGCGAGATGCCCCACATGCTCTGCAGGATAGAACCAATGATTGGACGGTCTAGGTTACGAGTCTGAGTAATCACATGCCGACCATTGCAGCTGTAGTCGCTAACTGTCTGTGAGCTCCTGGTCCTCACAGCAATTACCATGTTTCTAAATGCAATGGCTTGGTGGTACCGGTCAAGCAAAAGGAGCTTGTCATGATCCAAATCAAAAATATATACTGGAAGGACCCTGGGATAATCATCCTCTTCAGGAATTTTCACAGTTCGGTGCACCTCTTCCACTGAATCTGATAGGATTTGATGCAGGCGCTTGGAGTCCAAATATTCATTTACAATCAGTGTGTAGTTTTCAAAAAGGAATCGGGAGGTGTATGAATTTGTTGATCGAGCAATAGCAAAAGAACAAATTGGGCACTCTGAGAACTTTACACTGAATGATTTGACCACTAAACTTTGTTCCTTGTAAACAAGCTCACTTTCTTTTAGCGTCTGTTTGATGAAATTCTGGTCAAGCCCAATTGTATCCGGGTCAGATCCATGAATGTGGATGAACTGAATCAGGAGGGAGTTCTCATAGAAGACAGGAATTCTCAAGGAAGGAACCAGGAGAGCTTGGTATGCACTAAGGACCACAGAGGTGAGGTCTGAAAGGAGGGTTTTTTCTGACTTTGGTCGCCCATGGAGAGAGGCCAAAGGATGAAACTCACCTCGGGGAATCACACCCTCGCCGGAGATTGCCGGCCCATAGTCCACTGGTCCTGCAGCGAGGTCGATCCACAGATACCGTTCTTTCCCGGCCCACAGAGTTCCTAAACATTTTGTGAAGGCCAGTGAGGAATCCTTGGAATCAACGGAATATGCATAGGACTTGGATTGAGGTCCAAGATTTAGAAAGTAGATATAGAACCCTGGCGCAGAATTCGAATTCTCCTTTACGAAATCCTGCTGGATGATATGATCGACCGTGGCGTACGGCACAGAGAGGAGGGCCGAGCGATAGAGCGGCAAGGTCGCTGCCTCGAGGTGAGACCGGATCGCGCCAGAAATCTGCGATCCGAGAGGTGACAGAGCACTTTCCAGGTGAAGGGTGTGTTTGATGGCGAGATGGTGCGGATTGGCGCCGATGACGTGGAAATGGTCGGAGGTGAGAGCGGCAGCGGCGAAGGATCGGAGGAGGGCGGGAGCGGCCGATGAAAAGGAGCCCACGAGCTTCACGTAGACGGGGACAGAGATCTGGAAAGAGAGGAGCTGGAAGACGAGGGCAGCATGGTCGGGAGAGGGCAGGGTCGCGGCGAGCGATCGCTTCAGGCCAGCAGGGAGGGCGGCGAAGGAGTCGTTAGAGGCCGAGGGATCGTGGCGGGCCTCTCCAGCGAGGAAGGAGTCGAGGCCGAGCGTCGCGGCCTCTACCGTTGACGGGGTAGCGAGGGAGGCGAGGGCAAAGAAGAAGACTACAGAGACTAGGGTTTTGGACATCGCCGAAGGCCAAAAGGTGAGGGGATCTCGCGTCCGTGAGCTCATGGATCGGACATGAAGGATGATTGGGGTCTTAGAGCAAGAGTTCATTAGGGCTTTGGTGGCATTTCATCGCTTCGAAAAGAGATGGTGAGAGCACCTCCAGTCTCAAGAATAAAGGGTCAAGTATGGCCTGGGCTCGGACGAGCTCATGTGAGTTAACGTAGCTGACTCGGACGATTTGACCTGTGCTAAGATACTGACTCGGACGAGTAAAACCGGTTCGAACAAAAACTCGATACTTTTCTATCGTATGGCGTGTGCAAGAAGCACGTTATAAATACAATTGAATGAATCGCGATCATTCAACAAGCACTACTGCCTCTGGGGATGTGGGAGACGCCGGCGGACCTCTAGATGCCCTCTACTGCTACTAAGTTCGTCAGTCTCGTCCACAATGCTGAGTTGGGTTCGTTCTTGACCTTTAGTTTTTCGATTTCCTTTCTGCTGCAGTTTCTTGCCTAAACAATTGCATTTAGCCATCTGCATCGTCTTATGATGTGCTTTTATGAGTATTCTTTGTGATTGCAAGCGGTGCCTCAATTTTTCGATGGCAACTAAGTTCTTGCTTTTAGATTGGAGTGTAAACTCTGATCTCGAGAAAGTAGGTTTCATCTGACTATGAATATGACAAGAAAGGAATTCTTTAACACTTGTTTAGCAAACTGTAAAAGTAAAAAATCCCTCCACCTAAAATGATGGTTCACTGTGCTTGATATCAATGTTTTGAAATAATGTAACCATCTTCCGAACCTTTTGAAATGGAGTTGGGTAAAAATCAACAATTTTATCCTCTTTAAGATGATAAGATTTTGATGACTAACTCATGTCCATACAAGTTCAGTGATGTAAATTCATTGCGAGTGCTTCTAATTTAGATACTAAATATCGCCAGTTATCCACCTTCTTTATTAAAAATAAAAAGGGTAAAAGGCATAGGTGATAACCATTCTTCTATCTTTTTTTTTTCTATGGAGAACCATTCTTCTATCTGGAAACTACTATATCAACTTTATTTTTTCACAGCAATTATTATCCATTATCCTCTTTTTTTAGAAAGAACCCTGTTTCTATTCATGAGAACTGAAGAGAGACAGGTATAAAAGAGGTAGAGAGAAAAAGCATGCAAAATAAGTCAAATACAGGATAGATCACATAAATGACCAGAAAAAGAAAGCACAAAAAGATTCACATCGACAGTCGAGACATATGGTGTCGGGTCATGAAAGCATCAGCTGCAATGGCCGTAAGTAGAGCAGTTGATGATTTGTTCCTGAAGATCCGTTGGTTCCTCTCGTTCCATACAAACCATCTCCAAATAAAAGAGAGATATGATAACAATTTATGCTGACGAGATCCCATAGCATTCCACCCCAATGAGGGAAGAGAGTGCATACCGAGTCGCCGGAGATGAAGAAGAGAATTCCACCCCGATGATCCCACGATAAGTCAGTATCCGATAGAGGCTGCAGGTAGAGAACAATCCATTTGATGCCCATCGCCATGCAATGGAGTCCTCATGAGTATAAAGTCGGATCACCTCAAGATCCATATAAAGGGATCCTAAGGCCTCTGCGTCAACCAATGAGGAGAAGGTCAATGTCCAACCGATACAAAATCCTAGGTTGTTTAGTCGTTTGACCTCCGAGATAAGAGCATATGGTTGTTCCAAATGATGATATAAATCAGGGTATTTCTGTGCAAGACATAGGCCATCACACCATCGATCGGTCCAAAGACGTGTACGTTCACCATTCCCTACAATGAAGGTGGAGCCAGAGATCATCATCTCAAGGAGCTTGGAGAGATCCTTCCATATGGGCGATGTCTTGCGGATGAAAGACGAAGAATTCCAGAATCGGAAGTCACCATATAGTTGACGAAGCATCCTCATCCAATAGAGTCATCTCTCTGCATCAATTTCCAAATCCAAGAGCATATTCTGGCCCGATTTTGAGCCAATAAATTTAAGATATCCAGTCCACCATCGGCCTTTGCGCATGTAACATTTGACCACGCAATTAGGCAATGCCCCTTGGTAGAAGGTCAGTCTGCACTCGGCACCCACCTAGAAAAAACGTCTATGACATCTATCAATCACCGAGATTACCCATCCAGGAGCTTTGAAAATTTATAGGGGGTAGGCGGCACAACTCGAAGGGTGTTGTTGATCAAACATAGTCGACTGGCACGAGAAAGTAGCCGGCCCTGCCAATAGTTGAGCCGCATCTCAATATGAGCCACCACCTGGTTCCAATCATGTCTACATAACCGACCCAACCGCAATGGAAGCCCAAGGTATTTCAGCGGAAAAGAAGCCGATTGGCAGCCATGAGAGTTAGCAATCCTAGGAGCATAGCTCAAAAGACACTAGTTTGGTTGTAATTTGAGCAACAAATATCTCATGTTCAAATGAAGCAATATGATCAATAGAAGATTTCCATTCACAAATGAACTTTTTAAGGGAAACAAAGCCCCGTCAAGGACGGTGATTAAGACTTGATTAGGTATGAAAAGAGGTAAATACAAAAAAACTTGAAAAAACAAGAAGAAAAGATAGACCTCTTGTCATGAGGGGGAGAAACAATCACAAAGTCACATGGGACCCCAAAAGAGAAAATCAGACTGCAAGCGACCACTATAAGATCAAAGATCATCTAACCCAATTAGAGCTGACTTAATGATTTACCAAATTTCTCACAGTTTATTGAGAAACAAAATCTAGTTGCATTCAAACTAAATATTCCAAAACCTACAACAAGAAGATTTGGTGCTGGTTCCTTCCAAAGATGAAAAAGAATTAGGAACCCTTATAGATCCAAAAGTTGAGTGAGACCCCTCCATCTGAATAAATGTTGTAACACTTCTACCACAGAGTCAAAGTAAACAGGGCTTGCTTTTAATTTTGCTCAATTGCTTGTGAGTAGCAAGTTCACAATAGAGCATCCAGAAGAAGATCTCCTTCTTAAGGGGGCATTTAAGTTTTGCCAACTCATCGGTAATTCCTGTGTTTGTGTGAAAATTGTAGAAAAACTT
Organism: Canna indica; assembly: GCA_034359265.1. Taxonomy (NCBI): domain Eukaryota; kingdom Viridiplantae; phylum Streptophyta; class Magnoliopsida; order Zingiberales; family Cannaceae; genus Canna; species Canna indica. The sequence continues at coordinate 70,716,197 of CP136890.1, read as the reverse complement.
GATTGAGAAGAAGCTTGACCAATACCATCTTCAATTGATACAGTCCTCATTGCCAGTCCAAGCAATCCCTTGAAAAGTATAGAGCAATCATAGCACTTAATTCATATTGATATAGTATCTAAAGCGGAATTGGGCTAACCACTACTATCCCTTGCTATAACACAATTTGCGAATGGTTGCCATCTAACAGTAAAAAGCTGAAAAAAGCTCCCCAAAATCATGTCCAACCTTCGAAAGTTATACAAGTCAAGCAATACTCGTGCTACCCTTATTTCCGTTTGTAATGGAGACTCATTATAAACCAGTTTTTAATTCAATGAAAGACCTTCCATGTGGCAGATCATCGAGAACCGTTGTGCTCCTTAAACCAGCATTTATGTGGGAAATTAGAATATCTGATATTTCTACCATAGAGATCTCTTTCCATTGATTATTACCCCATCATCATTGTCCCAACCTCACCTTGTAATGAAGCTGCATGTCAAGCACCCCTGGACGGCTGGACCCCATTCCCCTTAGGGGCTTCCAGATAATTGACTATGAGAGCCAAAGCCATCTCAAACCTGAACAGGATTAACTTGAGATATGTGATATCCTCAATTTGAGGATTGCAGAATATAAGAAGATCATCTGCAAAACCCAAATTAACAATGAAGAATTCACTGTCAATAGGAATACAGCCCTTTTAATCATTTCTTCATACCCGCATTAGCATTCAAGTAATGTCCTTTGATTTCACATGTTTCGGCCTGTGCTTTATAAATTGCTTTGGCACAAAATAAGAAGCGGTCTCTCCAACGCATAAATGGTTGTGATGTCACATTTTCATCATCTTTAGTAAAATCAAGTCCAACGCATATTTGCAGATAATCTCAATTTTGGTTTAATAGTACATCCCGACGACCATACTTGTTCAAGTTATCTACAAAGGCATTGTAACAGACCCTGTGCTTACCATTTACAAAGGCATTGTTATGTATCTTGGCATAAGCTTATCGTACACATCACTTCTCTCATATTCTCAGCTACATAACAAAAATATTATGATTGAGGAATGTAAATCTATATCTATTTTTTATCTGGAATCATATATCTTCAGACAACATTCTCAAAGCATATCGTATTCCAGAGCATGCTATGAGGATGTCTGAATTTGAGTACAATCAGAAACATAAGAAATATGTTACTATCTGTCCTTATATTTCAAGAAAGACCATATTGTGCATAAGGATGTGATATACAAAATTCAGGAACAATCCCCTAGAAGTACCAACTAAGTAAATATTTCCTGTCAGACATTGGCAAATAATACCAACTCTTGAAACTTATATATATATGAGAGACAATGGCTCCTTATTCTCTGGATTATGATAAATGCCCATAAAAGAATTAGAAAATGGTTTTGGCTTTGGTCAATGCATTATGGCTCCATAGATATTATTGTTCAAAACTTAAGGCGCTCAAGTATCAACTTGGGGCATAAACTATGTATGGGTGAATTACTTCAGGTAATTTTGTGATAGAAGCATTTAACTCATTTTCTTTCAATAGACCATCCTTCCAGATAACATAACCAAATTTAATTATATATTTCAAGACAAGTTTAGTTCATGACATCTCCATTTGAAGAAATGAGAAAATGCTTCTCATTTTGTAGAACTTCTAGGCTTTCTAGCTTCCTTTGTATTGATAAATTAACTGGATCATTTTCAACAAGATTCTGGAAGCACCTAGCATATTTTTGATTAGGTTTATCATTACTCATTGATTATTTGAACTTTGAACTATCTTCATCTCAGGTCCTATTTTTTTGTTTGCTTCTATTTCATTGTATTTCAAACTTCTTTTCTACGACAATGGGGCAAATCATCCATTCAGATTCTGATGAGAGAAAATGTTTACAAGAAGAGAAGACATAACATTCGATCCTTCATAAAAGATGTTTCCTCAATACAATATACTGAGTTGTTCAATAAAATAACAGTCCCTCTACTACTCGTTTCCTCAATACAATATACTGAGTTGTTCAATAAAATAACAGTCCCTGTACAACTTGTTTCCTCAATACAATATATTGAGTTGTTCAATAAAATAACAGTCCCTGTACAACTTGTTTCCTCAATACAATATACTGAGTTGTTCAATAAAATAACAGTCCTTGTACAACTCATTTCCTCAATACAATATACTGATCTGTTCAATAAAATAACAGTCCCTGTACAACTCCTTGCCTAACACTCCCCAAGTGTCCCAGACTAATGTTTTATTTCGATTGTGAAATAGGGAGGGATAAGGAAGGTGTTATAAACATGCCCAATCACCCGTACTTGCAAAATGAGAAGGTTGCTGACTTGGAGCCATAGGAAGCCACATCACTTGAAAGAAGGTGGACCAAGCAATATATTAGGAAAAGGAAGAAGGTGGGCAAAGCATGAAGAACTGGTATATGGGAGGATAGGAACATGTGGATGTAGTCTCTTGATAATTGTGGAAGAAATGGACTTAGTTATTGATTAATTGGTGAAGGAGACAGTCATTATCTAATTGTTAGAGTGGTAATTATCTGTTAGAGTAGTGGTAGTCATTATCTTGTTTGAATGGTAATTATCCATTTCTCATTATCTTGTTAGAGTGGTCATTATCTTGTTTGAGTGGTAATTATCTATTAGAGTAGTGATAGTCATTATCTTGTTCGAGTGGTCACTATCTTGTTTGAGTGGTAAATATCCATCTCATTAGTGGGATGAGTGGATAAGTGTTGACTTTTTCATGAGAGATCTTGTATAAAAAGCTACACTTGGAAATCAAATGGAGGACAAGAATTTTACTTTCAATCTCTATATCTCTCTCCCTCTCTCTCCCCTCTAAATACTGCTCTTCACCAGTGCACAAACTCCTTCCTTTCCCCTACCCAGGAAAATCAGCCACCATAGGGAAGAAGAAGAAGCAAAGTTCTCCTTCCTCCGAACAAGAAACTCTTGATCCTTTAGCTGGGAAGTCAGGAGCTTCTTAATTGGACCAATTGACTCGCTCGTGGAAATTTTTTAGACCCTTTGGATTGTGGGTCTGTGTCGCCCTATATTAATTTTAATGTAATGATTCTCTTGTATCTGTGAAAAATCCTAATACAGTATCAAAAGTACCCAATGGGGGCTTTATATAGCCCCCAAAACAACCCAAACCCGGCCCCAAACGGCTCTATAGCTGTTTGGGGTCACTGTTGATCATACCGGGCGGTTATACCGCCCGGTTTGGGCGGTATTATTCCGAAACATGTGGCCAACATCCCTGTCAGGCTGTCGGCCTCCCGTTGCAAATGGCTCTATAGCTGTTTGGGGTCACTGTTGATCATACCGGGCGGTTATACCGCCCGGTTTGGGCGGTATTATTCCGAAACATGTGGCCAACATCCCTGTCAGGCTGTCGGCCTCCCGTTGCCAACGGCCAACGGCATTACCGCTTGATACCGCCCGGTATCGCCCATACCGGGCGGTACGAGCCATATACCGCCCGGTATACACAATATATCCGGTTTTTTCAAATACCGGGTATATCGAATACCGGAAACTTGAAAAACCGGTAAATACCAGGCTTACCGTACCGTTTCGGGCGAAATTTTAAACCATGCCCCTGAGCACAAATTATCCTTGATGGTGGTACATGACATTCGTCAACCTTAGACCATAAGAATCATTGGGCAGATTGAAGAAATCCCTGTGAGTATTTTACTTGACTCAGGTAGTTCATTAAATTTTATCAGCACCCATCTCGCAAAGAAGTTGCAATTGGCAAAGGATGAAGATAAACACATCAATGTCGCAGTGGCTAACGGGTATCAGCTGGCTGCGATAAAAATATTAGAACCAGTGGCACTCTGGTTGGGTACCGAACTCGTGAAGACTGAATTTTATGTCATCCAACTAGGTGGCTTTGAGGTGGTGTTGGGTGTTCAATGGCTGCAAACTCTAGGTCCCATCACTTGGGACTTTGAGACACTCACCATGCAATACATGCTAAGGGATAGATTGGTGCATCTACAAGGCCACGAATCCATCTCCACAACGGCACCTCTGCAAACAATCCAACCAGCCAGAGATCAGCCCGTACCCAAAGAAATCATTGTCCTCCTTCAGCAGTTTGCAACTATTTGCTGACCAGTAGGGCTGCCACCAATTCGTCAACATGAACACCATATTTGCCTCCTTCCAATGACTGCACCTGTGGTGGTAAGACCTTATCGATATCCATTCCTATAGAAGGACGAAATTAAGAGACAATGTGCTCCATGCTCGATCAAGGACTACTCCGGCCCAGCAAATCCCCTTTCTCTGCACCCGTCCTTTTGGTAAAGAAGATCGATGGGAGTTGGCGTTTCTGTGTAGACTACCGTGCCCTTAATGCAGTCACGGTGAAAGATAAATTTCCAATTCCCGTGATTGATGAGTTGTTGGATGAATTGCATGGGGCTCAGGTTTTCACCAAGCTGGACCTTCGAGTAGGATATCACCAAATCAGAATGCATGCGGAGGACATTGACAAGACAGCTTTCCGAACCCACCACAGCCACTTCGAGTTCATGGTAATGCCCTTTGGACTCACTAATGCGCCTTCTACCTTTCAAGCACTTATGAATGACATCTTCCAACCGTGGTTGAGACTATTTGTACTCGTCTTCTTCAATGATATTTTGGTGTATAGCAAATCTTGGGCAGAACATCTAACTCACCTACGACAAGTTTTTAGTCTCCTCTAACAACAACGTTTGTTTGTGAAACAATCCAAGTGCGTATTTGCTTCTCCTTCCTTACACTATTTGGGCCACATAATTTCTAGTGCAGGGGTGGCCACTGACTCATCTAAAATACAAGCAGTGGTGGACTGGCCGACTCCAAGATTGCCAACTGAACTCCGAGGATTTCTAGGCTTAACCGAATATTACCGCAAATTCATCCAAAGCTACGACACTATTGCAGCCCCGCTAACCAACCTCTTAAAGAAGAATTCCTTCCAATGGACACCAATGGCAGATCAAGCTTTTAGCCAACTTAAGCAAGCTCTAACTACTGCTCCAGTCCTTGCCCTTCCAGACTTCTCTAAGCCTTTCATCATTGAGTGTGATGCCGCTGATCTAGGCATAGGAGCTGTCTCGCAACAAGATGGAAGACCCATCGCCTACTTCAGTCGTCGTCTGGCCGAGCGCCATCGCCGCCTCCCAGCATATGAGAAGGAGTTAATTGGTTTAGCAAAGGTCGTTCGCCATTGGACTCCCTACTTGTGGGGTCATTCTTTCATGGTGCGCACTGATCATTATGCACTTAAATTTTTGCTTGAGCAACGAATTGTTACAGGGCCACAACAACATTGGGTTTCCAAGCTTCTTGGATTTGATTTCACCATCCAATATAAGGCAGGCAAAACAAACCAGGCTGTTGGTGCTCTTTCACGTCGCCAACATGAGGATACAACTCTATTAGCAATCTCCAACCCATTACCAGCCATAATTGACTCCATTCGTGCTGAAATTCTTCATATCAGCAACTTCAGGCTCGGGTACGGGACATTTTATACAGTCCCAGACCAGCAATTTGGTCCGCTCATGATGGACTCATTTTTTACAAATCACGCATTTTCCTCCCACAACACTCAGCCCTCCGCCAGGAGATACTTGCAGCCATCCATGATGCAACTCATGAAGGGTATCAGCGCACTTTACAACAACTTAAGGCAAAATTTTATTGGAGTCACATGTGCAAGGATGTTCAAAATTATGTCCAAGCCTGTACTATTTGTCAGTAACACCTACAACCTGCAGGGTTACTACAACCACTCCCCATTCCGGTGCAAATCTGGTCAGATATTTCAATGGACTTCATTGAGGGATTACCACCCTCTTTTGGGATGTCTGTCATCAAGGGGTTTGTGGACCGCCTCTCAAAATATCCTCACTTTGTTGCTCTTTCTCATCCGTATTCTGCAGCCACCGTAGCTAAAGCCTTCTTTGAAGAAGTGTTCAAACTACATGGGTTGCCGGAGACAATTGTAAGTGATCGGGATGCTATGTTCACAAGTGCTTTCTGGGAAGAACTCTTCACCATTAGTGGCACTGAACTTTGCTTTAGCTCAGCTTATCACTCACAATCTGATGGACAAACGGAGGTCGTTAATCGAGGGCTGAAAATGTATCTTTGATGCTTCACTAGTGACAAACCGAAGAAGTGGCTCCGGTGGCTTCCTTGGGCCGAATTTTGCTACAATACTGCCTTTCATTCAGCCATTAAAACATCCCCTTTTGAAGCAGTTTATGGACGTCTCCCTACACCGCTGGAGTGGCCCGCCTGGAAGCCATAGACTTTGAACTCCGTAGTCGGGATCAAGTTGTGTACTTGCTGCGCAAAAGGCATCAACAAGCCCAACACGCCATGAAGCAAGCATATGATTCCAAGCATCGTGAGCTACACTTTGAGATAGGTGAACAGGTCTTATTACGGTTACAACCTTATCAGCAAACATCCTTAGCTCGAAAATCTTCACAAAAACTAGCCCTCAAATTCTATGAACCATTCTCAGTTAAGAAAAGAATTGGATCAGTTGCATATGAGCTTGACCTACCCATGGATACCAAACTTCATCATGTCTTTCATGTTTCTTATCTTAAGAAGTTCAAGGAAGGGATAATACCTATAGAACCAGTCTTGCCCAAAATAATTGCTGAAGACCCGCCTCCATTTCCTCAAGCAATATTAGATTCACGGCGACGATAGGAGGACTGGGAGGTGCTTGTCCACTGGCAGCACAGCTCCCCAGCAGAAGCTTCATGGGAGTCACTCGAGGATTTTATAAATAGATATCCTGAGTTTGAGCTTGAGGACAAGCTCATTTGGGAAGGGGCGATGATGTTATAAACATACCCAATCACCCGCAACCGCAAAATGAGAAGGTTGCTGACTTGGAGCCATAGGAAGCCACGTCACATGAGAGAAGGTGGACCAAGCAATATATTAGGAAAAGGAAGGTGGGCAAAGCATGAAGAACTGGTATATGGGAGGATAGGAACATGTGGATGTAGTCTCTTGATAATTGTGGAAGAAATGGACTTAGTTATTGATTAATTGGTGAAGGAGTAAGTCATTATCTAATTGTTAGAGCGGTAATTATCTAATTGTTAGAGTGGTAATTATCTGTTAGAGTAGTGGTAGTCATTATCTTGTTAGAGTGGTCATTATCTTGTTTGAGTGGTAATTATCTATTAGAGTAGTGGTAGTCATTATCTTGTTAGAGTGGTCATTATCTTGTTTGAGTGGTAAATATCCATCTCATTAGTGGGATGAGTGGATAAGTGTTGACTTTTTCACGAGAGATCTTGTATAAAAAGCTACACTTGGAAATCAAATGGAGGACAAGAATTTTATTCTCTCAATCTCTATATCTCTCTCCCTCCCTCTCTCCCCTCTAAATACTGCTCTTCACCAGTGCACAAACTCCTTCCTTTCCCCTGCCCAGGAAAATCAGCCACCATAGGGAAGAAGAAGAAGCAAAGTTCTCCTTCCTCCGAACAGGAAACTCTTGATCCTTTAGCTGGGAAGTAAGGAGCTTCTTCATTGAACCAATTGAATCGCCCGTGGACACGATCTTGTGCGAGGACCCTAACAGAAGGATAGGAAGGAAGGGGTTAATTATCCTATGTTTGGCTTTCAATTTTAGGAGGGAAAGAGATTTGGAGGTGTTAGAAATCCCTCAAACCTTTATTCTACCATTTTGGTGGAATAGGGAGGGATAAAAAATTCAAAATATTTTAATGTCATCAAAAATATTATTTTTCCCTCTAGGAAATCAAAAAATTCCTCCGATTTTTTAAATTATTTAATTTGTACACATTTCCTTTTAATATTTGTTGGCAATTTTTCTAATATTGGTTATTAAAATTTATGTTTTTTGTTTTAATTAATTATTTTTAAACAAGTTATTAAAGGATATAAACAAGTTAACTTTCATTTTATATATAAATATGCATATAAAGCTAAAAGGGACTTTTCATTAAAATTATCCTCCCCCACCAGGCCACCACACCCTTCAAAATTTCTACACAAACAAGGACAGGCATATATTATCCCACCCTTCCCCACCTGTCAAAAGTTAGTGCAACTCCCATGACTGAGCCATGTTTATCCATGTTCTATGGTTGCGAAGCTATATTTGACTAAGCTCCCTTGTTATCCCATTTTATTATTATTTAATGGTGTTTATCATGTTATTAGTGGGTCTCATTAGTGGGTTATTATCCTTAGTTTACCGTGTTTATGGAGTAGTGCTTCCTTGTTTTTAGGATCTAGAGTTTATCAACTTCTCATTGTAAAGCCTATAAGAGGTTGTTATGCTTTCATTAATCAATGCAATCAACATTTTATTTCCTCCTTCATTTCTATTTTTTATATGGTATCAGAGCTGCCAGGTTAGATTGCCGGAGTGGGAGAGAGCCGAGTTGTTTCCTCTGTTTTGTGCAAAGGTGAAGGAGTGAAGGAGGTACCGTTGGGCAGTTGAAGACCGACAACAAAATTGCACCAGCAACACCTACGATCGAAACGTGAACAAAAGATCGTGGAGCCGCCGACCTCTCCCCTTCCACTGAGATCAGTTGCGTCATCCTTTGAAGACGAGTCACGTCATCTCGCTGAAGACGCATCTAGCACTTCACGCTAGAACACGTCCGACGCCGATGTGAAGGATCCACCTGATGTAGATTGCAACAGCTCCTTTCCGATCCGACACCGTCTTCCGATCAGCATCAACGTGACCTAGACCCGCTTCCCACTCGTGTGATTCCAGAACGTGTGAAGCATCATCTCCTATGCCTGACGCAGAGCGTTAGTTGCTGCCGTGATCGTCGAGTCTTGATCCCAGGAGGAAGCACCACGTCCCTCTTGTGTGAGGAATATCTGCCGGCTTCCTCACTGTTGCGTGAGGAAGAAGCCACGACAAGGAAGAAAAGGTGCATTTCATTCACGTAGTGAACAGGAATTAAAGTGGGTCCCATTCCCCACTTCACAACAGTAGTTAAAGGAAGAGGTGCACAAATTGGAGCAGATTTGTTTAAGCAATTCCAGCAGGTCCCTCCAAATTATTTTGACCAAAAGAAAGCCTTCTTCTCATCTCGGTGGACCCATCTCCAAAAACAAGTGAGATTTTTCTAATTTTATTTTGATGTTTCTAGAATATTTTGTTCTATACCAATGGAAATTGCAAATGGCGGAAACACTCAGAACGGGGTGGAAAAGCTTGTAGGCAATAACTACAAGTGTTGGAGAATGTGCATGGAGGCATATCTTCAAGGTCAGGATTTGTGGGAATTAGTAATCGGTGCTGATGCAGAAATTTCTGTTGATACCTTGAGAATGCCGAATCATGAAGAAAATGGAAGACTAAGTATGGCAAGGCTCTCTTTGCTTTGAGGACATCTATTAGCAAAGAGTTCATTGATCATGTTCGTGATGTGAGCTCTCCACAAGAAGTCTGGGAAACTCTTGAAAGATTGTTTACCAAGAAGAATACTGCAAGGTTGCAGTTATTGGAGAACAAATTGGCATCATTAAAACAGGAAGGTATGTCAATTTCAGAATACTTTTTACGAGTTAAAAGTATTTGTGCCGAAATTTCAAAGATAGATCCGGATGAAATAATTAGCAAAGCCCGTCCACGACGATATCTCATTGGTGGATTAAAAAAGGAGTACGGGCCCTTCGTTACCTCCATTCAAGGGTGGTCAAAACAACCTTCTGCAGAAGAGTTAGAGAATCTACTCTCTAATCAAGAAGCTTTGGCGAAACAAATGGCAAAAAAAATTGAATCTGATGTTGTTCTCTTCTCATGAGGAAAATCAAATAAGAAGAATGCACTGACCGAGAACAAAAGCAAAGAAGAAAGTTCAAGTGCAGAAAAAGGTGGCAATTCACAAGGTAAAAAGACATTTAAATGTTACTGGTGTTGGAAACTTGGGCATATCAAGAAGAATTGCCGTGTGAAACTTTCCAAAGCAAATGTTGCGAGTACTAAAGAAGGAGATGATCAACCGAAATGGGAGAATTGCTTTACTGTTGAAGCAAAGTCACCTCCAACATCAGTAAATTATGCCAACAAGGAGGAGTGGATCATTGATTCGGGTTGCTCTCACCATGTAACCGGAAATGACACCTTGTTCTCGGAGATGCATAAACATCGTGATGAACGAATCATTGTTACTGTAAATAACTCAACTTATCCAGAAGTAAAAGAAGGTGTTGTGACGATCAATGCTACTGATGACACAAGAACCAATAGCATCAAGTTACATGATGTTTATCATGTTCTAGGTTTGACCAAAAATTTAGTTTCAGTTCCTCAAATTACTGATTCTAGACAATATGTCTTGTTTGGTCCAAATGATGTGAAGGTGCTTGATAATGTGAAAAGTATATCTGCTGATGTTATTCTTACCGGTGAGAAGAAAGGCTCTTTGTTTGTTATGTCAGCAGGTGAAGCCTATGTAAAGAAAACTAGCCAAACCGATAGTGCTGCAATTTGGCATGCTTGGTTGGGTCATATAGGCTATCAGCTATTGCAATAGATTTCCTCTAAGATGTTGGTAGATGGCATGCCGGCCTTGAAGAATGTACGCGAGGATGTGATTTGTCAGGGTTGCCAATATGACAAGTCTCATCGTCTTCCTTTCAAAAGGTCATCAAACCGGAGATCCACATTGTTCGAGTTGGTACACACAGATTTGGTGGGACCAACAAGAACACCAAGTTACAATGGACATCACTATGTTATGGTGTTGATGGATGATCACTCAAGGTTCACTTGGGTGAAATTTTAGAAAGAGAAGAGTGAAGCATTTTCCAAGTTCATCGAATTCAAGAATGATGTTGAAAAAGAATTCGGGAAGAAGATAAAATGTCTCCGAAGTGACAATGGTGGAGAATATATGTCAGATGAGGTCTTCCAACTTTATGATGACAATAGCATTCTTCGTCGATTGACTTGCCCATATACTCCTCAGCAAAATGGAGTTGCATAGAGGAAGTTTGGTTATCTTGCTTCAGTTTTCCTCTCGTGGTTGCATGACAAGAATCTTCCTCAAGAGCTTTGGGCAGAAGCTTTTCAATGTGCATGCCATGTGACAAACAAGTTGCCTCCTTGGCTAGGTACTCAAAAATCTCCTTTTGAAGTCTTGTATGATACTAAGCCAAATGAGAGTTATTTTCAAGTTTTTGGTTCTATTTGCTATGTTCATATGCCTAAAATAGAACCAAGCTTGACCCGAAAGCAAGAAAATGTGTATTTGTTGGCTGTGACTCTTATAGAAAATGGTGAAGGTGCATGGATCCAGAGATAAAGAAGTACACTACTTCTAGAGATGTGGTGTTTGATTAAGCATCGTCTCCCTATGCTGCTGAAAAGCCTCTTGATCAAGACAATTTGAAGCTTTCGTTTTCTGAAGATAATGAAGAAGTAGAAAATGAACCTCCAGCTCCTAGACAGAGTGAAAGAGAAAAAGATGGTGAACAAGTGGTGAGAAGATCATCAAGTGAGACAATGCAGCCGAACTATCCGAGTGACTATGAGGTAGAACCTAATCATTGCACGGTGACCTCATGTTTCTTTACAGGAGCACTAGCTGTAGAAGAACCAACAAGCTATGAAGATGCAAAGGGTTGTCCAAATTAGAGAAAACCAATGCAAGAAGAGATTGAAGCTTTAAACAAAAATGAGACATGGGGGTTGGTACCCAAACCAAAAAATTGTCAGCTAGTCACTTGCAAATGGGTTTTCCGCCTGAAGAAAAAACCAGATAGGACAATTGACAGGTTTAAAGCTCATCTAGTTGCTCGTGGGTTTTCTCAAAGTTATGGAATAGACTATGAGGAGACTTTCAATGGTAATTGTGAGATCAATTTTTGCTTTAAAGATTGGAAGTTGTGGCAACTTGATGTAAAGAATGCATTTCTCTATGGAGAGCTGGATGGTGATGTATTCATGGAGCAACCCCAAGGCTTTGTTTCTAAGCAATTTCCAGATCATTTCTATCGTTTGAAGAAAGCCCTCTGGCCTAGAGCAAGCACCACGAGCCTAGTATGGTAAAGTTGCTCAATACCTCATCCTTTGTGGTTTTAGAATTTCAGATTCAAATTCTAGTTTGTTCATAAAATTAGAATCAAATTTACATCTCCTGGTACTATTATATGTTGATGATATGATATTAACGGGAGATAAGATCTCTCTATTCGTTTTAAGATGAAAAATTTGGGGGAGTTTTCTTGGTCTAAAAGTGGAAAAGTCAGATAAAGGATATTTTGTTTCTCAAATAGGCTATGCAAAGAGTCTCTTGGATCGCTTTGGCACGGGGGAGTCAAAAGAAATGGCTACTTATACGGAGTTAAATCTCAAGTTGAAGAAAGATGAAAGGAAACTGCTGAAGGATGCTAAAAAGTTTCGATAGCTTGTTGGAAGCTTAATTTATTTGACGATCACTAGACCAGAAATTTCATATTCTATTGGTGTTGTTTCTCAATTTACGTAGAATCCAAGAACTCCTCATTTGGATGCAGCAAAAATGATCTTGTGTTATGTGAAATGATCTCTTCATTATGATCTTATGTACATGAGATGTGATAATTTTTTGCTTAATGGATTCAATGATGCAGATTGGGCAGGAGATATAAGTGATCGTCACTCAACTTCAGGTTATTGTTTTAACACTAGTTCAGCAATGATCTCTTGGTGTTCCAAAAAGCAAGATGTTGCTCTTTCTAGCACCGAAGCCGAGTATGTGGCAACAAACATGGTCACACAAGAATGTATTTGGTTGAAGAGGTTGATTGGAGACATCTTATGCAAAGTTGATTATGTTATGCAAAGCAGATGTGACAACGAAAGTGCTATTAAACTTGCATCAAATCCAGTCTTCCATGCTCGAACAAAGCACATTGAGGTTCGACATCATTTTGTTTGTGAAAAAGTTCTCAACTAAGAAATTGAGCTAGAAGGCATTCGCACCAATGACCAAGTGGCTGACATATTCACCAAGGCTTTGGTAAAGTCTAAGTTTGAGTCTTTTCAAATGACTTTGGGTGTTGTTGATCGGAAGCTTGAACTAAGGGGGAGTGTCAAAAGTTAGTGCAACTCCCATGATTGAGTCATGTTTATCCATGAGAAGGTTTCAAAGCCATACTTGACTAAGCTCCCTAGTTATCCCATTTTATTATTATTTAATAGTGTTTATCATGTTATTAGTGGGTCTCATTAGTGGGTCATTATCCTTAGTTTATGGTGTTTGTGGAGTAGTGCTTCCTTGTTTTTAGGATCTAGAGTTTATCAACTTCTTATTGTAAAGCCTATAAAAGGTTTTTATGCTTTCATTAATCAATGCAATCAACATTTTATTTCCTCCTTCATTTCTATTTTTTATATGTGTAAGTCCCATATTGGTTGAGGTTATGGTCTAGATAGCCTTTAAATAGATTGGGTAATCCTCCCCCCATGAGCTAGCTTTTGGGGTGGAGTTAGGTCCAAGGTTGATTTTTCTAATATGGTATCTGAGCCAAACATATGGTTGAGAGTGGGCCACCTGCAGAACTTCACGCTCCAGATATGGATCCTGTGCATGAGGGGGGGTGTAAGTCCCACATTGGTTGAGGTTGTGGTCTAGATAACATTTAAATAGATTGGGCAATCCTCCTTCCATGAGCCAGCTTATCGGGCTGAGCCGGCCTAAAACGATAACATTGCGGGCTGACGTGGTCCGGCTCTTATCGTGCCAGGCCGGCCCATTTGGCCCGCTAAGTATTAAAAAAAAATGATTGACCTGTTTTATTATTTTATTAAGCAAATGATGTTTGGTTTGAACATCATTTTGAATGAGGATAGAAACATGATTTTGTGAATGGGGATAAAAAATATAACTCTGTGAAATTATGCAGGCTCGCGGGTCGTGCTGGGCCAAGAATTTCCTGCCGACGGAGTTAGCGGGCTGGGTCGGCCCAACACGCTACCTTATCGTACCGGGCCGGCCCATTTTGGCACCTCTATTTGTAGCTCTTACAATTTCATCTCAAGATCTCAGATTATCTCGCAAGGAAAAATAGCAGCTTTTATCAATATTTTTTTTCAAACTTGTTTGGTAGAAATTTCCTCATCATCACTTTTTCTCATCTCTTCTATCACATTTAAGATAATTGGGCTGACTCTTTCCTTGCTTCACGTGCACTTTTTTTCTCATCTCCAAAGCCCTGTAGTTCTCTTGATTTTGTGTAATGAACAGTTCTCTTGATTACATATTCTGCTCCTACTTTGATCCTTGATATTTTATTTCCTGGTTGAGATTCTCCTTAACTCTTTTTCATTGTATGAATTTTATTGCCAGATGGTGATGACTTTTGAGTCACATGACTCACAGTTGTGGTTGTGTTGAAACAAGCAGATGAATGTAACTTTTGGAGCAAATTCAGCTCAGCTTTGTGATAAACAATTTTTTAAAAGATTAGTCAGTAATAAAGACAATGTGAACTGACAAAGGATTGCTTATGAAGTATTTCAATTTGGGACACCATAGTTCCAGTTGAAAAAAATAGCCTACTTGAAAAGCAAGGGCAAAAACTTTCATCTCCCTGGTCAAAGTAAATGTTAGCCTCCCTAGATCATGCGTTGGTGGAAATTTTGTGCTCTGGACCACTTGTTATCCTGATTATGCTTTTGGAAGATTGTTCCATTCAAATGGGATTTTATTCATGAAAAGTAGTCCAGAAAGAATGATATCAGGTTGCAGTTTCATCTTCCAACCATTACAAATTCACTGTGTCTAATTCATACAACTTGTTAGATTGCTCCTGAATGCAACACAGAAATACAAGTTAATCTATGATTATCTGATACATGTTATCAGTGTAACTTTTTTTTTTCCTTTTGTTTTGCTCCACTCATTAAACTACATTTACAAGATATATTTGCTTTGATGTAGCACATGGATGTCCTAAACATAAACAGTAACCCCATATATCGTTTGCCCAAGTTTGGGATTTCTTTCCACTTCATTCCTCCAATTGAGTTACAGATTCTCTCTCCACATACGCAAAGACCCTACACCAAATTCTTTGTCGGCCTATTTGAAATGTATAGGTATCCACATCCCATACCTATCATTTTTTCCTCTTTAAGCAATCTTTATTATATGTTTATTACTTGGATGATGGAGAAAATGTTCACCTTTTCAGCATCACATCACTATCCTCATACAACATTTTGATTCCACTCCAGGCAAAAATTGCAACCTCTGTTCCTTTTCTTTTTCTTCTGTCTACCTCCTTAATCCATAATAAGTGGACAAACTTTCAGATGTGGAAATTAATGTCACTATCACTACTTCCACCAAGTTGCCATTAATCTTGAAAAATCACAGTTTCTTCGCTTAATTTAAATAAATTTATATCAATTTGTTTACAGTCCAAAATTTGAATGAAACTCAAATTTCACCTAAAATGAGTTCAACAAAAATTCAAATTTATATTGGCTTTCAACTTCTTTTAATACCAGTTATGATTTTCTTTTTCAATTAGATGAAGTCAATGAATTAAAATTTTAAAATCAAAATGAAATATATTGTCAATCATAAAAACAGCTACCTATTTTTGATGGAGAAGTGAGCACTACTACTTCCATAAATAGGGACAACAAGATAACATGATCTTTGTAAGATTAAATGTCCAAGGTTAACATGTTCTTGTCAACATATGTCGGCATCAAGTTGCATCTCCTTTCTAGAATTAATTAGACAGTTCTCCTCTTATTACACGTGAAGAGGTTGTTCATAAAATTATTTAATTTGCACCAAAAATGTGTAGTGACAATTGATCCTTTTGGCCTATTTATTTTATCTTCTTAAATTGGGTCCATTGACGGGATCCTTGTTTTCCTATGGACATGAGTTGAATCCACTTTGTGGAAATTATATTATCCCTTTGCAATCTAAGTTCAATTGTGCTGTCCTACGTTGCCTTGACAATTAATAGAAATTTTGGATTGTTTGTGATTTTTTCATCATACTGCATGCTTCGTCCCATCTAATTAATTATCTTTTTTCCATTTATTTAAATCGTGGAAATGGCGTCATACTAGTTTTCAAATCTCGTGACTTTTATACAATTATGTTGAGTTTGTATTAGGTTATCATGAACTCTTACATAAGCATGGACTCAATTTATGTTAAACAAATAAACAAAAAACCAAAGCAGAAGTCTTGATGGAACACATAATAAGTCTTGAAGACTTGAACTCCTTGAAGTGATCACAATTAGCATAAAAATAAGATGGAGATAAGTCTTGGACACATGAATTCATTTATATTTAAATGCTTTTTTGTTAGAAGTTGACATGAAAACTTAAGTAAAAGTTGTACAACTCATTTTATCTTATGTTTTTTTAAAGCTTTCATGTAAAATTTTGTATGATGCTTATGGCTCATGTGCTACTTTATTCCTTCTTTTGAATTTCTAGTTATATATCTATTTTTTAAGGAAACAAGGAATTAAAATAGTCTCTCGAAATATATTAAATTAAAAAAAAAAGTAAAAAGTAAAAAAAAATGGAAATGCAAAATGTAAGAAAATATCTAAAACAATAGGGATCTAGAAAATTTTATTAGTGGATGCAAGTTAATACACAAATTTTCAAGACCTCAAATTTAACATAATTTTGATAATCGATCTCGACGAGTTTTCATGTTTTAAAATTGTTGCATGATTTTTTCGTTGTCAATGTTGTCAAATACTTATTTTAACCAAACAATCATTTAATCTTGGGTAATTACTTGAATATATCATGAACTATGGACTTTGTCTCAAATCTATCCTGAACTTTGACTTCTTCAAATTGCATCATCAACTATCACATTTGTATCAATTGCATCCCTCCATCAAAATTCTATTAACTACCCCGTTAACCCTACCACATGGCATATACATGTGTATTAAAAAAAAAAGTCTGAAATCGAATAAAAACTTCTTTTTTTTTTCAAAACCTTTTCTGATGTCCTCGTGTGTTGCACACGTGGATTAAAAAAATATTAAAAAATATTCAATAAAAATAAAACTAATTTTTTTTAAAAGTGTTTTGACTTGTCCATGTGTGAAGCACACGTGGACTGTTTTTTTCTCGTAAATTAAACCCGGATTCGACTCTTGCCCTAAATCCCCTCATCTCGACAGCATCAGCGACGAACAATCCCTAAGTCGAGCAGCTCCCCCCAGCGCCCTTGAGCGCCAAATCCTCGACGAACCAGCTCCCCCGAGCTCTTATTCATCGACGAAGCATCATCTCAAATCCCTAAGTCGTCGTCGGCTTGTTTTGGTGAGCTGGTCTTCTATCCCCGATGGCTTGGTTTGGTTCACCTGGTAAGATTCTTTCATTTAGCTCATTGTAATTTATCATTGTTAATTATCATTGTAAGGAGCTCACTTTTAATTTAGCTCATTACTGCCTAGATTTTAATTGGAAGCAATGACATCAATAAACAATGAGATAGATGAAGCACCAGTTTTCTTGATTTTAAACAGACCTATGTGCTATTATTCAATTGAAGCTCGGATCTTAATTTCAAAAATCAAGAAAAATCTTGGGAGACGCTTTTGGAGATGTGCCCATTGGAAGGTAAGTGTTAAGTGTTGTATTGAAGTATTAAATTTTGGTTCTAATGTATTTATTAAAACACAATGTATTCTTGTAGAAAAGAGAAGGTGATTGTGGTTTTTTGTGTGGCATGATGAATATTCTGAGCGCGGGTAACTTACACAGAACCAAGATGAATTACGTACAGAGAAAATCAACTTACTGCAAGAGAAGACAACAATCCTCAAATATAAAGTGAATAAGTTGGAGAAGCAATATGAAGAATTGGAAATATTAATCAGGACAATGAAGATGTATCTTTATGTTATCATTTGTGCTTAGATGGTTCAAGTGTTCATGTCATGGGCATGATGATGTATCTTTTGATGTATTTTGATGTATGTTGATGTCAAATGAAGATGTAAATCTTGAAGTCTTCAGGTGTTATGGTAATAGTTGATGTTATGGAAATAGTTGATGTTATGGTAATGTTATTTTATTATTCTGAGATTCATTGTCAATTGAGGTTATAGATGATAGTTTATTGTGAAATTGGTTATTCATGTCAACCAAAATACAGATACATGTGAGATTAAATTAAAATTGAGGATACATTTGAGATTGAATAAAACTTCATGATACATTTGAGACGAAATAAAAAATCAGGATATATTTGAGGCAGAAACAATATCCATTCAAAAATGAGACTGAAATCATATACATACAAAAATATTGTCAACACATCTTGGTGTTACACACATTAAAATATTGTCAAGGCACATTAAAATACTATCAACACATTAAAATATTATCATCTCCTCAAAATACTATCAACCCATTGTACTAAACACATGAAAATATTGTCAACACCTACTTATACTGAAAGACATCAAAATATTGTCAACACATCCACATTCAAAATATCACAATACTAAACCACATATCCACAATATCACCTTATACTGTCGAAATAATATACTTTCAACACATAAGAGAATTAAAACATGCTTGTGAATTTTGAGATGATGTCCAACACATAGTTTTAATCATCTCTTGGTGTTACATTCTGTCCAACATTAGGAGAATTCTGAGATGCTTGGGTTACATTCAAGTTTTCTCGTAAAGTACAAACTCTTCTGTTGTGTTCGCAGATGATTGATCCACTCCATTCTCCTCTTGGTGAACAAATGGACAAGCCACTGTCAGGCATCTGAACAAATTGAACAAGTAAATTGATTAGGAATGAATTTGAAAAAAATGAACAATGAATTGAACAAATGGACTACCATGTAATAAGTGGTTCCTGTCTCCTCTCCAATAAACACATCAAATCCTTGTAATGTCATAGCTCTTTCTCTATGCATTGTCTACATATAAAAATTATTAATGTTAAAACAGTAAGATATTCATTGATATAAACTAGAACATGTTGATACTAGAATGAGATACAAACCAGGAAACTTACTGTTGAGGCTCTACCTCTACCTCTGCCACTAGAGGTTGAGGATCTTCCTCTACCTCTGCCACTAGATGGTGAGGCTCTTCCTCTACCTTTGCCACCAGATGTTGAAGGTACATCTGTCTCTACTAGGCCTGTACTCGATTGTGTTTCTTCACCTCTTCCCCTCCCTCTTCCTCCTCTGCCCCTCCCTCTTCTTCCTCTACCTCTATTGGGCTAGCTTGTTTGACCCTACAACACATATTAAATGGATACTTAGATAAATGAAAATTTGATTGATGAAAGTTAAGCACACAATTGACAACTTACCTCCTCCACATGTGTTGAAGCTCCTTGTGTCCTCAATGGACAACTTCTTCTGTTATGACATTCAAGGAAACATATTTGACACTTGATGATTGAATCATGTTTAGAGTATCTTGATGTGTGACTATCATCCTCGTGTAATTCTCTTCTTTTTACTTTCTTTGGTCTCCTAGATATTTTCTTAACATGTGGTGGCAAAATATGGGGGCCCTCCACAGCCGGCCAAGTATTCTTTCTAGTTAATGGTTCCAAAAAGAATTCATAAGTCTTGAGATAAGTATCTCTCTTGAAGTAATCACTAATATATTTATCTGGGCCCTCTTTCATCCGGTTGATGCAAGAAACTGCATGGTTACAAGGTATCCCACTGAGATCCCACCTCTTACATGTACAAGTCTGATTGCCAAGGTTTACAACATGTATCTTGTCCATATACTGAACCTCAAATTTGAAATTACCACTTGGTGTAACAATGCAATATCTACTTTCCTCTTTACTTTTCTCCAGCTTTCTTCTTATATTAGGACATATATGACCAGACCACTTTGAAACCATCTCTCTTCATATACATTCTTTGCATCAGCATTCTCCTTATCTCCTCAAGCATATCTACTATAGGTTTTGACATTGCCTTTAGAATATAAGCATTGAATATCTCCGATATATTGTTGCTCACATTATCATACTTGCATACTGTACTTACATGCCCATGACAAAAAAATTTGAGTCTTGTTGTAATCAAAGAATCATGGGCCTACTGTGAAGTAGCCAACTCAGTCAACACTCTGTTTAGTTCTGATTCCTCCATTGCTCTAACTGCCTTCCAAAATAAGGACTTGAAGTAGTGACAATTATATTTTTTCTTCCAATTGGCATATATATGTCTAGCATAATTTCTGCGCTCCGCGAATGACACGCGTTCTAACAGTGCATGCTCTAGTCCCTAAAAGATAAGGTAATTAAAACATTAAGTAAATTGAAAGATATGGAAATTGAAACATTAAGTAAATTGAAAGATAGAGTAAATGAACAGGTACCGGTACTGCTTCATTCAACCCAGTTGGAGGCAAGTCTGCTCCAACATGAACAGGTACTGTCACTGGTATTGCTTCACTTGTACTTGCTTTATTGGTATTTGCTTCATTCCAATCACTCCACGATGAAGATGGATCTGCTTCTCTTAAGTTGTCATCCTGAATTTTCTTAGCATCTGCAATTTCTTTCTTAATGGTTCTAGCTTCCATGTATTCCTCATCCGAACCATCTTCAAATTCACTTGACATTAATTCCTCATCAGTTTCTGAATCAGAAGGCAAATCTGAATCACTCCAATCTTCTGGAGAATCTGCAATTGGTTCAACAGATTCTTCTTGGGGAGCATCTGCAATTGCTTCAACAGGTTCTTCTTGGGGAGCATCTAGAATTGGTTCAATAGGTTTTTCTTGGGGAGGATATGCAATTGGTTCAACAGGTTCTTCTTGTGGAGCATCTGCCACTGGTATTGCTTGACTTTGGACTTGCTTCAGTGGTATTTGCCTCATTCCAATCACTCCAAGATGAAAATGCATCTGGATTTGCAATTGGTTGAATTTGTTCTTCTTCAGGAGCATATGCCAGAACTAGAAATTGACTTCCTCATTTGCACAAAGTGATCAGAACTACTATTTGTCATCTTCATTTGTGTTGATCTTTCCAATCGAACAAACTGATATTGATTTGAACTAGCGCTGCTAGAACCAGAACTAGATGGTTGGTTGCTCATGTGCTTGTCCTCTGCGATTGAAGAAGTATTGTGCTATCCAAAGCAACCTGATGCTTACACAATTCATACTTAAGAATAAAATCAACACTTAAGAATAACAATAGGATACCAACTATTCAACACTTAAGAATAACAATAGGATACTAACTATTCATACAGAAGAATAACAGTAGGATTGTTGTGAAGTAGTATACTAATAGTATGAATAACAGTAGCTCTTTTACAGTAGTAAATCAGATTACATCAAAAATAGCTCTTTTACCGCTGCTAACATCCAAATTATGATTTCTATAAACCATAGTAGTAAACACTAAATCATAGCTGCTAACAGTAAGATTTGAATATAGATTAACAGTTAATATAACAGTAAACACTCGAAAATAAGAAATCTCAAAGCCCTAACTGTCGATTCAAATAAATCCTAATATTGGTTCAAAACATAAATGCGAATCAAACACACACGAAAATAATAAAATATGAACTTCCAAGCTTTTCCGCAGTCGATTGGTCACACTTGGGAGGAAGGATGATCCTGCGACATCGAGTAGAACGACGCAGGGGTTGTTTCCCCCTAGCTGTCATTCTGCGAGCAGCGGCCGACTATTGTAGTCGGGGATTCCTCATCGCCAGAGCCAGATCAGTCGTCGGAGAATTGTTATTATTGTCAATCGTCGAAGCTTCGAGCAGCAGATGGGGCAGTCGGGGAAGTTGATGTCGGGGAACATGTGGGGCGGTTGGGGTTTAATTTAGGGCAAAAAGACAGTCCACGTGTGCTTCACACGTGGACAAGTCAGAACACTTAAAAATATTTTTTATAATTTTTTAATCCACGTGTGCAGCACACTTGGACATCAGAAAAAGTTTTGAAAAAAAAAATATTTATTTAGTTTCGAAAAAAAATAGTTTTTTAATACACGTGTACATGCCATGTTGCAGGGTTAACAGGGTAGCTGACGAAATTTTGACTGAGTGATGCAATTGATACAAATGTGATAGTTGATGATGCAATTTGGAGAAACCAAAGTTCACGATAGATTTGAGACAAAGTCCATAGTTCAGGATATATTCAGATAATTACCATCTTTCATCTCCATTGCATAATTTAACTTTTATAAAATTCATAATAGAAAAAGTCAATACTTGTTGTTGCCTATCCTTTTAAAATAAAATCAAATAATCATTCATATATCTACTTGCTAAAAAAATTATCCATTTAACTAGTTATCTATTTGACAAATTTATTAAAAGAAATTATCTAGTACCAATTGCCTTAATTAAAAGATAGAGCTCACACATGAGAACGAAGAAACAAAGTTTAAAACAACAAACAGTAACTGAGCTTTAATCTCATATTAGACGGGGTTGACAAGAAATAAAATTTAAAAAAGGAAACAAATTTAATTTCTCTCTCTAGTGAGGAAAAAAATAGTATTCGGAATGATTATTAATTGAATTTTTGCATTGTAATTTAAATTAACTCAAATACTTTAATATATCCTTCAAAAAATATGTTTGTTTTATTTCTTAATTTTCAGTGAGAGCAATTTAAATAACTCAAAGTATTCCAAAATAATATTTAAGCATTTATTTTTTAGTGAAGCAAAGACCAAATTGATCACTTACAAGAATTAAGATCAATTCAAGTGGCTGGATGGAGGTTCAAATTTTGAACTCCTTATATATTCTAGCTTTTGTTGTCCAATGGCCAATTAGAGTACATTCTCTAACAACAAAAATAAAGCAGAATTTAATATGATAACATATTAAATTTTGTGTCTCTATTATTGCTAATTTGTCAAGGTTCCTTCTCTTTTTTTTTGAAGAGATGTGACGCCGAAGCCACACAGATAAAACTCATTTCATTAAATGGGAAATGATATAATACACCTAAGAGATATAGTTGATGACGTAAGTTTCAACAAGAAAGCCAAGCTATCCCCAAAAACATAGCAACCCCGAACATAGCTGGGGAGAAAGAACAGGGCAAAGAAAAACAAAAAGAGCTCATCTTGAAACCAGACGGGTCCAAAAACACTCACACTCCATAATTTGATCCAGATTAGCTGGTTCCTGATTGAATATATAGTTGTTTCTAGCTTGTCATAATACCCAACACCAAATAACCATGGCCAATCGAGAAGGCATGCTTACCCCAACGAAGTCCTCCTCGTTGCAAGCATGAATCACCGCGCGCAGCAGCCCGCAAAAAGCAGCAAAGGACTCCCACCCCTATAACGTGATATCACAACCCCTGAAAATGTGAGAAGCCGACTCTAATTTGTTCAAATAGAAACTACATAGAGGATCGTCAATCTGAACTCCAAATATATTTTAAGAGCCTATCACTCGTCCACGGCCGACCCTTCAACTGGATCCACTTGTGTATCCGCATTTTGAGCGGACACTTTAGCCTCCAAAGTAGCCTTCCGACCACGATCCTGACGCCACTATCTTTCAACATCACGTAGAGCGACATGGTCGAAAAAATACCTGAAGCAGTCCATCTCCATTTGGCTTGGTCGTTTGCGTTAGAAAGCCTCGAGTGGCCAATGCAACACAAAAAAAATCAAGAACTCGTTGTAGCTCGATCGGAGTGGACCAGACTGCCTGACCGGGGGTAGTGATAGCATCCACAAAGTCCTTAACCGAAATATTTTTGTTTGAGTGGGCCACGAACAGATCCGGGAATAAGAGGGAGAGCTTTTCGTTGAGCAACCAACGATCATTCCAAAAATTAGTTGAGGAACCATTCCCCAAACTGGTTTCCATCCAAAGAGAAAAGTGATGATTAACTTTCGCAAGCCATTTCCAAATACTCGACCAACTAGAGGTGCACAATAGATCGAACCATTTCTTCTAGCCAAAATATTTGAATTTAACAATGTCCACCTTAAGAAGGTCCTCGTTATTTGCAAGTTTCCACCACTACTGGCAGAGCCTCGCAATGTTATGGAGCTCAATGTCAAGAATGCACAGCCCTCCATTTTCCTGAAGGTTTGTGACATCGTTCCAATTAACCAACGCCCCCAAGCTTCTCGATGCAGAATCCCCATTCTAAAGAAACTTTCGCTGTCTTTCATCAATTTCCCTCCGAACCCAACAAGGAATATTGAAAATAGACAAGTAATATCCCGAGATATGCTGGTGATGACGCTATTGATCAAGGTAAGCCTACCGCCCCTCGATAACAATTTACCCTTCCAACCAGAAAGCCTTTTATCGATATTGTTGAGGACCACCATCCAGTCAGACCGGCTCAAGCTAGATTGTTTAGGGGCAGTCCGAGATATGTAATAGGGAGGTGGCTCTCGCTGCAGCCCAACATTAGAGCTACGGACTGGGAACAAGATTCGTTCCCAAGAATGTGAGTAATGCCCCTTAAGGCTTCAATTGAAACCTTGGAATTAGTTTCAATAAGAAAATTGACCATTTGCTTGAGGCTACAAAGTTCAAGACAACACAAATCCTAAAGGCTTCATAATGTGCATTGTCAATGGTTTATGGACTCCCTATGTAGGCATTCTCGAAGGATAATTTTGATAATAGAACCTACGCCACTCAACACATGTTCCATGATCGAGACATAACAATTGATCTTAACCCATTTGTCATTGGGGGATCTATTTAACAATGATTGAATTAGCGGTTCCATTACCTTCACATAACTTAGTCTTAGTGTAGCTAGTTGTGAAAGCCAAGATCTTAATCATGGAACAATTGAGGGAAAGTTACCTAACATTGTACCGTCTATCATTTCTAGTGTATAAGATGAACCACACGGTGTTAGTTGTCTATTGCCTTCACATAACTTAGTCTTAGTGTAGCTAATTGTGAAAGCCAAGATTTTAATCATGAAACAATTAAGGGAAAGTTACCTGACATTGTACATTTTCATTCCTAGTAGTGTACCAGATGAACCACATGATCCACATGATGTTAGCTGTAAATTGCCTTATAGAAGTAATTCTCTTGAGAATTACTTTAGTTAAAAAATCAGTCGCCTAATAATTAGGGATCTTTATTT
This sequence comes from Canna indica, assembly GCA_034359265.1. NCBI lineage: Eukaryota > Viridiplantae > Streptophyta > Magnoliopsida > Zingiberales > Cannaceae > Canna > Canna indica. The sequence continues at coordinate 70,691,015 of CP136890.1, read as the reverse complement.
GAAAAATTAGTGTGTAGTTTTTATTCAAGAAGAATCCGAACTTGAGAAGCAAAAGAACAATGATAAAATAAAAGGTTAATTTATGATTTCATCATAAGAATCATAAAAATATAATTTTTAGAATCAAAAATACCAAAAGCTTAACTCTGTGATGCTGAAACTTCCAAAGAAACAAACTTACTATTGGCGGAACCGAAAGATGTCATAATAAATAATAATAATAATAATAATAATAATAATAATATTATTATTATTATTATTATTATTTTACTAATCTTTTCAAAAATTTATCTAATAAAAAATTAATTCCAAATTTCACTTAAATATAACATAAAATTTAAAAAAAAATTAAAATGCATACCAATCTTGAAAAAATATATACTTGGACGAATTTGATGTCATCAATAATTCCAACATCTTGAAAAGGTTTTAAAGAGATATTGAGTTATTATTAAAACAATTAAGTGTAAAAAAAAATATTACCTTACAAAATAAATAAAATAAATAAATAAAAATGAGAGAAAAATGAGCAGGGAAGAGAAGGAAAATAGAAGGAAGAAAGAAGGAAGAAACGAGGTGTATTTAAAGAAGTTTAAAAAATTAATATATAATTTTCTAGAAAAAAATTGATGCTCCGAACAGTGGGCACGTGGGTGCCTGCCCACACGGGCTTCCGTGCACGTGTACCAAAGAAGATTTGTTCTACTAATAATAATTATTTAATAATATTTAATAATAAAATAATAATTATCTATTTACAATATATAATTGTTAAAATTAATTTAATTTAATTTTTATATTGTAATGTAATATTATAAATATTGAAGGATAATATAAAAATATCATAAGGAATAGATATTGAATACTATTTTTTGGGTTAAGGTAAGAAATAATATTCCTTATATATTTCTTATAGCTCACTCATTCCTTGTCAATAAGTTGCAACCAAACAATGGGGTAAGTGACCAAGTGGGGCTTAAGGAATAATATTACATTCATCATTCATTCCATCCAATCAAACACTACCCTAGTTTAGATTTCCCAACTCCATGGTTTGTGAAAAAATAGTAATGAATCGTTATTGTTGGGATTCTATGGCAAAAACAACATGAGCAAAAGCAAAGTAAATTTCAAAAAAAAAAACTTTTATCCCAAAAATTAGTGATCCTCTTGATGTGAATTAAAACTCAAAAAAATAGGATAAAAATTATACCTCAAGTGAAGAAGATGTGCAAGAAGCTAGGGAGGGTTCCTCGTAAACACCAAGCAAGGCGCACATGAGCACATCCTCCAACTAGGATCCATACTAGGATCCTCGTAACACGAAGAAAACTCATTTTCTTGTTCTTGATCATACAAGACTCGTTGTGGCTCTATGGATGACCGACCTTCACCAAGGCACAACAAAAGGGGACCGATCCTTCAAGCAAGGTGTGGCTCGAATAGAGGAAAATTGACTATAAAAAATGCAAGAAACAACTCCGCGCCCAATCCTCCCTCTATGTAATCCATGACTCCGCAACGAATCCTTCCGCTATGTAATTGATGACTCCGCGGACTTTGGTGTTTGACTGCTCGCTACGGTCATCGTGATTGCTTGTCGTGCCGCGGGGGCGGCGATGTCCTGTTCGACGCTGGTGGTCGTAGTTTTGTCGATCTCGGCTGCGGCTTCGTCTGTGACGGACGTAGTGGTCGAGGTGACCTTCTCGGATCAGGCGCTCGATTTGATCATAGAGCAGAGCACACTCCTCGGTGGTGTGTTCATGGGTTCGATGGAACTCACACCTTTTGCTCTTGTAGACATTAGACGAGGGTTTCTGCCTTTTTGGGCCGCTGGGATGTCTAAGCAGTTGTAGATGATAGAATGGTCTCTCGCTCGGTGTTGAGAGGAGTGTACCCGTCTAACCTAGGAATAGGTCGAGAGGGCGACCTCCCTCTTTTGTTGTGATCCTGGTCGCAACGATCCCTACCTTCGTCCTTTCTGTCAGGCTTCTTTGCCTTCTTGTCCTCGGCAATGTCCTTGGCGTTCTGCATGTCGACCTTTTTGGCCTCTCGGAGTTCCTCCATCTCTATATGATTTGCAGCCTTCTCCCAAAACTTGGCCATGTCCTTCGACCTTGCTAGGGCGATTTGGTCTACGAAGCATCTGGGCTTTAGACCGTGCTTGATAGAACATAGCTCGACGAGTGAGTCGAGATTTGGGATCTCCATAATCGTGGCATAGAATCTCTTTATGTAGTCTCTTAATGACTCGCATTGTCCCTACTTGATGTAGTGAAGGGCGTCTTCGATCTTGGAGTATATCTGTGACAAGAAAAATTGGTTGGTGAAGGTGCGAGAGAGTTATTCGAAGGAAAATTGGTTGGCTAATCCCGGAGATGTCGGGCTCTTAATGGTGAATTTCTCGTAATTAATTAGGACATGAGTGTCCTTGTATGATCGGGTGGAGCCCTCGGGCTAAGCCGTCTGACATGACTCGAGTTTGGTTCATAAGTGTGAGCGTTTTTTAGACTAATCTGATCGGACCCAAAGTGCTAGTTCAGTCCAATAACAAACGACAAATAATATTGAATATGATTTTTTAAATATGATATTCATCTAATATAATATTAATTTTATATTATTCTAATAATATTTTCTTCTCATTCATACACTAAATAAATAATTACTTTAAAAATTTATCTTTTTCTTTTCCTCGTTAATCCTACAAAGCAAACAATCCTTAAAGTAATCCGCAAATATCATTCCTAACCAATCCTTTAGCTTTCACCAAACCATTTCTACGTGCCACTATCATAATACGGCCTTGAAAGTTTGCCACCAATATGAAGAGGTAGAGTGCAAGCTGGTTGCCCTATTTGTACTCTCTAAAGTTTGCACTCGTGTCATCATTCAAGAAAATTGCCGACTACATCGATCTTAAGTACATTTGACCCATTCATTTTGCAGGAAAACCTCTGATTGATTCACATATCAGAAAGAAAAAAAAAAAGATAACCATCGAGTTCATAATGATAAAGACAAAAAAGAAAGATTTCCATTAAGTTAATGACAAGTCATATCGAGCAGTGCATTAATTAATTAATACAATTATTTATGACATTAAGTAAAGCAGTCTAAGAATCAACTTGGATTTGGTCGCACATATATAAATAGACTAAATTCCTGTATAATTATATTTTAGAAAAATATTAATTGACTAAAACTAGTTGGCCACCCACTGTTTTCACCCATAGACTTCCCCATCCAATGTTAATTGAAAAATCACATCATATCCTATAATGATAGGATCTCAAACATTAAATAATAATATTTATTCCCGTTATACAAAATCATTAATTACTTTCTCCAAATTTTCATTTACTACCATAGAAAGATCCTAATTTCTTTTTCTTTTTGCAATTAATCTTGTGTTGCTTAATCTAGTAATAAATTCAACTTAGGATACCACATTAAAAATATAAAATAAAAACAAATTAATATTTTATTTTTCTAATACTTACTAATTTAAATTTTACACTATCATAATTATTTTTTGTTTAGTTATTATCTAAATTTAGTCATCATAGATCTTTTTAAGTGGCCGGATGAGAATTCATTTTTACTCAAAATTTTTATTACTTTAAGATTAATGGGAAAAGGGGGGGGATCAAAATTAAGCATCATGATCACCAAGATCAATAATGAAAATAAGCAAAAAGATATCCACCAATTAAATATATGCTAAAAATATAAGGAAGCCATGAACATTAAGCAACATATAATGATATGTTGTCTCAAACTACATAGGTTTGGGTTGCACTTTGTCATAGATTCCTTAAATTTAAAAAATACACATTTTGATTTTTTTTTAAAAAAACTCCACATTTAGTATGTGCTGATTAAAAAATCAATGCAATTTGTGGCTGGATGACAGTCCACATGTGCAGATGCCACAGCATGAGGTGAAGCCTAAAGATACTGCAAATGGCTGTTTATGTGCAGCCCACAGAAACTCCTACTTCCTCCCTTCCCTTACCCATGGTTTCCCTCACCTCACTAAAAATGGTATTCCTTCCTCTATCTCTCTCTCTCAATCCACATCTCCATTGGCATTCCCATCCCCATCCCTCTTCTCTAGGAGGAAGCCCCACCTCCAAGTCCAAGGTATGTCATCCATGATCTCCCCATATATATATATATATTGCATACTATATATCTTTCACACGATGGTGAAACCAGCTCTTTCTCCCCTCCTTTACCCTTGCTTTTTTCCTCTCTTCCAATTAGAATGAGTCCCACGCCCCTGTGCCACTATAAAAATTTAATCTTCTCCCCGGCATTCTTTTGGCATCGAGGTCTCTCCAGGCCTCGCCTTTCTTTGCGGGGATTCTGATCCGGGGGAGTGGTGTTTTGGTTGATTTCCTGCTAAAGGTCCTTGCTTGATGAGGTTAGACGCGAAGTTGGCAGAGAAGAAGCCGCCGGAGGTGTCGGCCGGGGTCAGGGAATTGATTTCCGAGAAGAGGCCGCCGTCGAAGAAGGGTAGACGGAAACATAAGAAGCCTGGGCAGATGCCGTCGGCGGTACAGAGGCTGTTCGAGACTTGCAAGGAGATCTTTGCCGATGGAGGGACCGGGATTGTTCCCTCGCCGGAAGATGTTGCTCGCCTTCGGTCCGTTTTGGGTACTCGCTTGTCAGCATCACTTGCTTGTCGCATTGTGTTTGTCAAGACGTTTATTTTAGTACTGATGCCTGTTGTATTACTTTGGTTTCCGCGGATTTGGTTTTTGGATATTGTTGTGGTTGCTTGTTTGTTCTTGCAGGTAAGAGACTATTTAATTCGTATTATTTTTAATATTAATATGTTAATAGAGTGCTTTCTTCGACTGCATCCTTACATTTGAGTAGTAAAGTTTTGTGGCATTTAACTCCAAGAATTGTTATCTATGCATCTCCTTGAATCAATTTTGCTCCAATGGTTTTAATCTGTGAATTTTTCTTGTAAGGTCATGCAGTCTATAGCTGATAACCTTGTTGGAAAGATTGTTTATGTAATCTGGCTACAGTTTAGTTTGTAGCTTGTTAAGTGTTTTTGACGGTGTCAAATAATTATTCTTGAACCCGATCTATATATTTGGTAAGAATTGCTACAACAGATATCTTTATACCTTTTGCCAACTTGATTCCTGTTGCACTCAGGCAGCTATACTTAGAGAGACTCGAGATGATAAGTTTGTGCTATTCTTGGTGTTAAAACAATTGCAATTATACAACATATCTTGCATGACCATACAAACATATGGTCATGGATTGTTGTTGAAGAGGAATTTTTATGAACTCACAACCATGTGATTTGTGTTTGAGTGTATCACTAAGCCCGAGGGCAGAAGAAGTTTTTCCCCATGCACAGTGAAGACTGAAGTTGCACGTGTTTACCAGATTCTCATTTGTTTAATCTTAATTTTAATTAATTAATTATTTATTTATTTTGTAGGAATGGGTTAACTATTTTAACATGTCACTGTTTGTGAAATATTTGAATGGAACTTGCTTTTCTGAGCATGTATCTACTTGCAGATAATGTACGAGCTTCAGATGTTGGTCTTGCTCAAAATATGCCATATTTTCGGCGTAGTGCAACAAATGGAATTCTTCCAGTTACATACTTGCACATCTATGAGTGTGACAAGTTTTCGGTACTAAATCTTATTATTTCATTATATGAATAATGTGTGAATCTGCAAATGTTTCAACTATGTAACTGCTTCTGTATTTGGTGCAGATTGGGATCTTCTGTTTGCCCGCATCAAGTGTCATTCCACTCCACAATCACCCGGGGATGACTGTATTCAGTAAGCTTCTTTTTGGTTCCATGCACATCAAGTCGTATGACTGGGTAAACATGCCTCAGAACTCTGATGAGACAAACGATTTCTTACATTGTAAGTTCCAATTCGAACTACCTGGTACTCCAAAGATAGCTTTTAGTCTTAACTTATCACCTTACTCTCTCTTTGTTTCTTCCACACATCTGTCTGTAGGCTGATCCATAGACCTTTTTCTATTCAACTAATTAACTCCTTGTTTTTGCTGTCTTAGCAGTTAAACCCCCAGGAGTGCGTTTGGCAAAGGTAAAGACAGATGCTACCTTTACTGCACCTTGTACGACCTCTGTGCTTTATCCGGAAGATGGAGGTAACATGCATTGCTTCACTGCAAGAACATCTTGTGCAGTGCTAGATGTCCTAGGGCCACCTTATTCAAATACTGAAGAAGGGAGGGACTGCACATACTACAACGATTTTCCATACACCAAATTTTCTGGTATGTCTGCAGAATTTCCTATTTGACTTGTTCAGTACTTAATTTATTTTCTATTAATAGCTGTACATTTTCTATGATTTGACTTGTGCGTTGGATTCCATGTTTGTGCTGATTTCTTTATATTTATTCTCTAAAAAATAGTGGAGGGAGATTCTTGCCAAGTGAAATTATCTAGGTGAAATACTTGGTCGCTGTCCCGAAGGATTTGTACCCAAAACCGCTTCGTTAGAAGACAAAACCTGGTTGGTAATTGGAGGCAAGTTGTGATTACTATATAGATATGTCTTCTACATGAATGGGCATGCAGTTCCTATTTCCTAAACATACGATGCCTCAGTCATCACACTTAGGTCCACCATTTTGATTTGTATTTTGACCATTATAAAAAAGAAAAAGTGTTGATATCAATCTCGGTTAATTTACATGGGAAATCAGCATTGGAGACTAGAATATGTTACAGTCCTTAGTTGGGAGTCCAATCTTGGTGTTTGTATGATTGTATCATTGTTACTAATCAAATCATGCATGATGGTTCTATTCATTACTTATTCAATGCAGTTGCTTTCAGTTAAAAGAAAAAATCATGCATGATGGCATACGCATATAATCTCCAAAAGTTTTAGTGAACAGTCCTTACTAGGACTTAGGTCTTCTTTTTTCATTCTGATGTCTTTTTCCATGAGAAGGATTTTTTTTTTCTTTACACGAGGCCTCCTAAGAACTTGGTAAACTGTTATATTTCAGGAGATGCAAAATTGGTAGCTGATGATGATGGTGTGTATGCTTGGCTTGAAGAGAGGAAAAAGCCTGATGACTTCTTTGTAGTTGGGGCAATATATAATGGCCCAGAAGTAATGGAGCAATGAGATACTCACACTTTCCTGCATTCTTGCTGCACAAGAGAAGATTCTCTAATGTGTAAATATGAAAATTCTAACAAAGAGAGAGGGGGAGGCTTTGGAGGTGTGCCTGTGCTTCAATAGATATTCTGATTTTTAGTTAAGTGTCAAGCTCATGGATCAGAGTGCATGTAACCATTGCTTGATGTACCCAGTAGAAAGCAGTCCAGATCACTTTATTTCAATAAATTCTATTTGAGAAATATAATGGAAAGAAATCTGATTTGAATGATGCAGCTAAAAAGCTGAACATCATCAATATGCTGTTGGATGGTCAGATGAAATTGATCAAGTTCAGCATCTTGGACTCTTATTGACCATTATGCTGATGGTCTTAATTTAGCTTTTTTTGTTGCTATTAGTGCTCTCTGTATTATCCCATGGCCAGTTGAGACTTGCAAGTTGAAGGAAAAGTGAAGTTGTTTGCGGAGTTCAAAGATGCTCCTTGTCCACTTTGTGCCTTTTCACCAGGAAACCATTGTTAGTGCTATTTTCCCCTCGTGTTCAGGCTTATAGGGAAGGAAGGTCAAAAGATGCCAACTTAAAATGGATGGTGCATAGTTTGTACTTCTGCAGTGGCCTCCACTGGGCAATGAATGAGCCAGTGGAGGACCATGTTCAAAATCACAAAGGTGTCATGCCCTGGTAATTGAGAAATTGTTATGATTCAGCTTTTTGTTTGCATTAAATTGATACAAAATATGTTATATTAAGTTGGAATCATCTCAGAGTAACCAAGGCTGTTAGTGTAGCCATTAAGTGGACTGGTGATGATGACTGGATTTGCTGCAACCTTAGGAAACTCGGGAATATTGGATGACTCATTTTCTCTCCAAATTTCGTTGTTGATGATGGCATATACTTTGTTCTGATTCCTTAGTAATTGCATGAGAAATAAAATCTCTTGGGATCTATTAGATAAACTAAAGGGTTGAGTTTTTACATGGCCCTTCCGAGAAAGGGTTTTAAAATTTGACCCTCCTTATAGCTTTAACAAATACTGCCCAAGAGGATATTTTTTTAGACTGAATTGTCCCCATGTATACCCAATCCGTATTTTAGATACCTTATATGTATTATATCACCTATTTCCCGTTGTCGCGTTGAAAAGAAAGAAAGAAAGAGAAGCTCCTGGAGTATCGTCGGGGAGAAAGAAAAGAGAGAACAACGCTGGAGTAGAACACCCATCGTATTCTTTATTTGTTCATTCAAAGTAATTTATTCTTCATTCTTGGTAATTTTTTCTTCATTCCTACATTTGTTCAACACCCTTTCGCCATTGGCATTCGTTTTTTCCGCAGTCTAAGGATTTTCGAGTTGTTAGGATTTTTCAAGTGTTCTTGGGTTAGTGGTGGCGTGAGTACAACCTACTCTGGAATGAGTGTGAAATTCATGTCATGGGTTGTTGACATCTAGGGCGGGGCCTGTTGCCTTTGTCTCTTAATGTTGGCATATGGACGGGTTGTTATCGGGTTGTCCCGGGTTGATAACACCGGGATAGGTTGTCAACAACCCGGTAAACCCCGAGAACAACACGTCCATATGCCAACATCAAGGGACAAAGGCAACACACCCTGCCCTAGATGTCGACAACTCGGGACATGAACTCCACAACCCGAAACTCCCCAGACAGCCATGTACAACCCGTGCAGAAGTCAAAATACCCCGCCCTGGTATCTCTTTTTTGCTTGTGCTGCAGATGGCTTACAAGGAAGAGGATAACCTTGGATAATACCTTGTGCATCAGAAAGATGATTGGGGCATCGATTTTACTATGATGATTGAGCACCAGGCAAAATTGTATATGTTGCATGAGATACGCACTATCATGACCCAAGTGTACAACGAAGAGTTCGATGCACTAAGGGAATCAAGCCAGAAACCCATACCGTTGTCATGATGGATTCTTCTCAAAATCGGACTGAACCAATTGTAGTTGCTAATAGGATGAAGGAGTTGACACCATTTACCTATATGATAGGTCATCTGTTGAAGAGGTGGGATTTCTAGGGCAAGAGAAAGGAACATAGCAAATCCAAGATAAAATCACCAATGTATTGGACTGCGTTGAATGTTGATTGTAGTTCAGACATACTAGTGCAACAAGGCTGTGTAAGTTGTGGTGCTTGGGTTGTTGCTGTCATGCAGTGCATTCTAAATGGAATTCCACAGGAACTTGGACAGATTAAAATTGACGGGTTATGAGAAGAATCTTTCCTTCAAATATTTGCTCATAGTACTAAATATATATCTTGATCCTGATTTGGCAGAGAAGATAGACAATGTTGTTGTAATTTGGTGATAGACAATACATAATGTTGTAGGTGATATTTTGGTGAGAGAAGATAGACAATGTTGTTGTAATTTAGTGATAGATAATACATAATGTTGTAGGTGATATTTTGGTGATAGACAATACCGATGCTTGAGTATTTTCACTAAATATTTTGTATAAACTCTATAAATATTTTGTTGATATTTATGTAAAATATTTTCTGTTTTGGTGACAATATTTATGTATAAACTCTACGAGTATTGTCTTGAGTATCATCCACTTTTGCTGAAAATGTCTAAGTTCACAACCCGTCAAACGTTTGACACCCCGAGACAACCTGCGACAACCCATTAGCAACTTCGAAAATAAAGCAAGACTGAGTTCACAAACCGTCAGAGAGTTTGACACCCCGGGATAACCCGTCAGTAGTTGACAGGCAACAAAGTTAAACTGAGTTCACAACCCATCAGTAAGTTCAACACCCCTAGACAACCCGTCAGCAGCTTCAAAAACAAAGCAAGACCGAGTTCACAACTCGTCAAAAAGTTCAACACTCCGGGACAACTCACGACAACCCGTCAACAGTTGCCAGGCAATAAAGACTGAGTTTACAAACAGTCAGAAAATTTTTGACAAAGTAAGACTGAGTTCACAAATCGTAAGCAAGTTCGAAACAATAAGTAAGACTAAGTTCACAAACCAGACAACCCGGTACAACCCAAACAACCCATTATTGAAAATGGTTTGAAAAATGTTTGAGAAATATTCGTAAAAAACACACCCTAAACGTTTGAAAACTCCAAAAATACATTGGTATGCACTCTAAATAGCATACTCTTCATTCATGCTCTCTAGAATCTGGGGATTTTGCAATAAATGACACCGATGGTGTGTGTGCCCGGCTTGTCGACAATTAGAACAAGTCTTTGGTCATCTACAACTTTGTTGGCTTTGTTGGCTACAAGATATTGACGACTATGTAGAAGAGGATGTTGACGGATTTGTTGAGGACACTCCAAAGGGACGTTGATAACTTTGTCTATTATGACCGTGACCTCCGCATAATCCGCAATGTCGTCGCAACCAAACTCCCCGGCTGAACGAATCCTTTTCGCCTTGGGCCTTCCCGCTTGTTCTCGCCTCAAAGGGGACCTACCAATCACTAGGATGCATAACTGGTCTAATGGACCCAGTGTAAGATTTCATCCATGCCTCTGTCTTGTAATACATCGAGCAAAAATGAATAGGCTGGTAAAGACCGTCATACATGCAGCACAAAATAATAATGAATTGTTAGTTGGTAATAGTGGTTAGTTAGCTGGAATACAAAACAAATAATCATACCCGAATACCGCAATAACATGCTTGCATGGCATCAGATTCAGCTGAAATTGCCCACAAGTACATGTCTTATTTAAAAAGTCAACGGTTCCATTATTTTCATTGTCTAACACAAGAAACTCATTTGTAGAGATTTTTCGCGTCCGGTAGTGCTTCACTTTTTCATCCAATTCACTAATCAAACGATTGTAATGCTTACTAAGATTTGTGTTCACACCACATGCCTCCCTGTATCGTTGTTGGAACCACAACATACATCTATCTCTAATGTACTCGATCATGATGGTTATTTGCATTTTTCTTGCTTTTAGAAGAATCGAGTTCATACATTCTGCAATATTCGATGTCACGCTAGTGTACCGCCTCAATGGTGACTTCACATGTGCCCATCTCCCGGGACCTTTATTCATAAGCCATTGGTATGCCCAGTCATTAACAACTTTTAGTTTTTCCATATATCTCTCGTAATCAGCTCCCTTGTACTAATTAGTAGCATTGCTAAAAAGAGTCTTCTCGACGACACTTAGGAATTGTAATTTAAACCTGCTCTTCAAATGGAAAAAACATAGACCCTGGGGAGTTGAATTGTCTGGGTAGACATGTATAATTTCCTTTCGAATGCTTGGATTATCATCAGATATGAACATAAGTCTTTTGGGACAGCCAATCACACCACGAAGTTGAGTAAGAAACCATGACCACGAAGCAAAGTCTATATGGATAATACCAAATGGAAGCGGATATACCTGATCGTTGAACCAACAAAAGAGACCCTATCATTGACTAAGAAAAAAACACATATTGCTACACCCCAATGTAAGTAAAACAACCCAGGGTTGATAAGATAATAACCCGACAAGATCAATAACAACCTAGTACAATCCAGGACAACACAGTATATTCCTAGAAAACATCCACAACCCAGGACAACCTGCTAGAATTTCTAAACATCCTGATAGCAATTTCCAAACCAAAAATAAGGATTAGTTAACAATCCGACAAGATCAATAACAATCCAGTACAATCTGAGACAACTTCCTTGAACAACATCCACAACCTAAGACAACCCGTAAAAGCGTATGAGTGGTTTAAATAAAAAATAGTGCAGATATTAAAATATAAAAATTTTCACAAAAAATAAGTGCTACATACCTACTCGTTTGCATCTTTGCATGCCACAATCAACATAATACTCTTGAACCTTCCCTTCAAATGTGTGGCATCAATACTAATAACAAGACATATAAACTCCTTGAAACCTCGGATTGCGGACCCGTAAGCCCAAAAACAAAATTGGAATCATTGTGTGTCGTTCGTGGCCACACATGTAACCGTATCAGGATTTTCACGCTCCAACACATTAAAATACGAGGGTAGCAATTGGAACGACTCCTCTGGAGAACCAAATACAAGAGCCGTAGCATGCTCTTTTGCATGCCATGCCTTCCCATATGCGCACTCCACTCCCCAATCATCTTTCATGATACCAATTACGTTCGCTGGGGTATATTGCTTACACATTCCCTTGAATCTTGGATGACATAATTCTTCCAATAGTTTTTTAGCTTGCTTTCCTAACCCGAAACTGTAAACCATCCTCATTACACGTGTGTTTAAGGCTGTTCATTAGATCGACCCGACCCAATGAACCCGAGAACCTGACCCGACCCGACCTATTTGGGTTGGGTCGGGTCGGGTAATCGGGTCGGGTTGGGTACAATTTGACCAAACCCGACCATAATCGGATCTGGTATCGGGTTTTAGAATTTGAAACCCGATTACCCGAGACCCGATCCGATGACCCGATTATTTATATTTTTTAGTCATTTTTAAAATATTTATATTAAAAAATATTTATTTTAAATTATTTTTTAATTTTTTTTAAAAAAATATTGTTAAAAACTCATTTTTTAAAATTTTTTTAAAAAATATTCTTAGAAACTCATTTTTTACCTAAACGAGTAAACCCGACTACCCGACCCGACCCGACCTGAACTAGGTCGGATTGGGTCGGGTCGGGTTTGAGAGGTGAAAAATTTTCAACCCAACCCGATTACACTTGGTCGGGTCGGATCAATTTTTTCCCTAAACCCGACCCGATCCGACCCGTGAACACCCCTATGTGTGTTGTTTGACAAACTTGCTTACTTGCCAAAATACTCCTTCATTCACCAACTTCCCACCACACATTTGAAAATTACATGTAGTGTCTCTACAACCAACCACATAACGAGTTTTACTTGACTTTTTAACACTGAAATCAAACTTCTCCTATAGTGCGAACATTTCTAAAGTTGCTTACATCTCCTCTTTTGACTAATAAATTTTGCCTCTACAAAGTTGGTCAATGGATAATAGGACAGACTCTTCAGCGTCTACCGTTTGGAAGCAGGTCGTACCTGCAACAGCAATAACCCATGGACGAGATACCCCTGCATGACTGTCAACATGATCATCCCCCTGACAGTCCCTTCCCTCACAACATTCATTTTCTCATACGGGTGTCATGGGTTGTGTCGTGTTCAATATCACCATCAACACCATTCTCATCAGGAATGTTAATGTCCTCGGCCCGGTCAGCATCGTGCCCGCGATCAAGATCATCAACCCTAAACCCGTCATCATGCACATCCAAATGTTCATCATCATACCTGCCATCATAACCAATGTCTCTCGATCTAGCCATCATCACTATCACCAAGACGAACAAATTGACTATCGCCGTTCACATCATCAAAACTGTCATCCTCATTAGACTTATCGTCCATCTGCATCTAATCAGACTCACTATCATTGCTAATAGCCAACGGACCCAATGGAGTTTCACTCGACAGTTAGCTATAAGGCAATACTTTATTTGATGCACATGTTGATCGAAATTCTGCAGCAACCAACATTTCTGTAAAAGTTTGCAGTTCTTGCCACTGTATTGGGTTACAAGCAGGTTCGTTATTAGGAAAATTCTATCGTTCTTGTTCCTTAGTGGTCAAAAACACCCCAATAATTCCATAATTCTAGATTTCTCACCATCAATACTGATACGTATAGCCGACATTCCTACTTTTCATTTTTTTAGTAACTGCCCCTAGAGCTGCACTTCTTGAGTATGTGAGTTCACACCAACATTGTCTTCCACAATCTTCATCAAACCAGCAAAAGTCAAATCACTCCCGACATCCAACAAGAATAGATCACCATCTTTGTAATTACCATCGACCCAATGACCCTCGTGTGCAAGGTAAAGCTGAACCTTCCTCACACGACTGAAATCAATCAAAATTATTAGTTCAAATCACACAGTGTTGACAATGACTTACAAATAAGGTTTTGGACGGGGTGTGTTTATCTACCGGGGTGTTTCGGGTTGTTCGGGATGTTTCGAGATGTTCGATATGTTCCACCGGGTGTGTGAGGTATGGGCGGGGTATTTCCAGGAATATCTACTAGGATGTTCCGAGGTATTCCGGGATATTCCAAGTGTTCGAGGTGTTCTTCAAAATTTTCCTGCCCAGACATCACACCCCAGGAAGAACATTTCGAAACACCCTGGACATCTCGGATACAACCTTACATCCTGTACCAATCAAAGAGACAACAAACCATCTCAAAATAAAGGGAGAACGACCCAGAACATGACCGGTACACCCCATAAACACCCCATATAGGACATCAAAGACACATCATATCCTCGATCCAAAAACCAACAAAACCTCCGATTCAAAAAAACACGATTAGAAAAAACCAACAACAAAACCAAGAGCATGTGTTATGATTTGACAAAACGAAACAAACCTTTATGACATTTGATCCACTTATTGATCAACTCGAGCAACACTTTCTCATACATGCTCTCTCACTAAGTTGAGGATTAGACCATGATCTCACTACTTATCGACTTCATAGACTTTAACCAGTGACCTAATGCTTAAGGCGAAGCTAATTATTATCAGTTGAGTATTGATGTCATTGTCAAAACCCAAGTCCAATTGACGCATAACATACAACTATACACCCCTTAGTTAAGGACATATGAGGCATAGCTTAATAGCGGCTCCAACCCAACTCAAGAAAATTCTCATATAGGCTCCTTTACATGTAATACATCAATTTAGTCTCACATCGAAAGTATATGAATGTGGTGCTGACTTATAAGACTTGATAAGTGTGCTACCACAAGTTCAACTTAAGCATTTTATTAGACAAATAAGTTGACTTATGAAATTGGTGAGTCAATTATTCCATCAGGTGTATCGTATCGTACTAAATAGTATTAGAGTCTTTGTAAAGACAAAGAATGCTAGCAAATAATAAGTTTTTGTTTGAATAAAAAATATTAAGAAAATAAAATATTGTTCACAAATAATGAATATAAAAAATATTTACAAGTGAACTATTCAAATTATTTACAATCGCATCTCAAAATTATTAAACTAATCTAATAATGTGTTGGTTACGCCTAAAATCAAAATGGAAACTAATATTATTCTCTGTGTGGCCGTGGACGTAGGCAAATTTGTGCTAAACCTCGTGAAAGTCTTTTTGGTGTTTGTTTCTTTCCTTTCTTTCTTTCTCTTTTGCGCGATTCTTGCTTCTTGCTACGCATAAAGATGTTCTACCATCATAACGAGAATTGCACGATTGATACTTAAATCTTTTTGGTGTTTTTTTCTTTCCTTTCTTTCTTTCTCTTTTGTGCGATTCTTGCTTCTTGCTACGCATAAAGATGTTCTACCATCATAACGAGAATTGCACGATTGATACTTAAGTTTACTACTTTTTAAAATGAGTACTTAAATAAAAATTCATTCTAAACAAGTATCTTTAATTAAGTATGATTTTGTCACAAATTCTTACTTTCGTCAACTAGACTAATAAAGGGCAATTGAATAACTAACTTGAAGCTATTTCAACTATCATGTTATGACAAATGAGATTCATTAAATCAATGACTTAATCACATATTAACTTTAAATAAAAGAAATAAAACTCCTAATCTATTTAAACTCATTTATTTGTTTTTAAGTCATTGTCCACGTGAATGCCACCTATTTTGGCATTAATTTGGTTAATGAAAGTTGAACTTGAGGTAGTTGTTCGAAAAATAATTTGGTTGAAAACTCAAAAATATCATGTGCATTTTTCTTTCTTTTTTAAAAATAATAAATTTAAGATATCAACAGTTGCCCGTAGAAGTTTTACTCCTTTCGACGGGCCATAAAAGTTTTACTCTTTTCTTTTTATTCATGTTTACTTCTTTTTTATTTATGTTCATTCGTTCATATATTTTTTATTATAAAAATTATACTCTTAATATTCGGAGTCAAGTACCCATAAATAAAAAGTACAATTTCTTATTATTCATATTCATTCGATTAAAATTCATATTCATATGTTTATATAAAATTATATGAGTTAGATCGTCCGTATAAGTTTTTTTCAAGTATTAATAAATTATATATACAAGTATTCTTAGGTCACACACGGATTTAGGCTCAAGGTAGTTTACTGGCTTCGTGTTCGAAAGAGTAATTTCTCAGTTCGGCCCATTGAAAAGCCTAAAACGGATCAAATGTACTAGCATCTTCTTCTTTCTTCTCCATTTCTTTGGAATTCTCCCTCTCTTGCGTTCGGCTCCAAGAACAATTTGTCCCCCATTTTCAACGTTTCCCCCCTTTTTTTTTAGATTTTTTTGATCCACATCGCTATTTCCAATTCAAGAGTTAGAGAGGAGGACGACCGAGGCCGGAGGAGGAGGAGAGAAAAAAAGTCAAGACTTTTAAAAGCATGGAGACGGGCGGCGGGAACTCGCTGCCGGGCGTCGGGCCGGATGCGACGAAGAGAAAGGTTTGCTACTTCTACGACCCGGAGATTGGGAACTACTACTACGGGCAGGGGCATCCCATGAAGCCGCACCGCATCCGGATGACCCATTCCCTGCTCGCCCACTACGGTCTCCTAGGTAACATGCAGGTGTACAGGCCCAACCCCGCCCGCGACCGTGACCTATGCCGCTTCCACGCTGACGATTACGTTGCCTTCCTGCGCTCTGTTACGCCGGAGACCCAGCAGGACCAGATCCGCGCCCTCAAGCGCTTCAATGTTGGTGAGGACTGCCCCGTATTTGATGGCCTTTACTCCTTTTGCCAGGCATATGCTGGTGGTTCCGTTGGCGGCGCTGTCAAGCTCAACCATGGCCACGATATCGCCATCAACTGGGCTGGCGGCCTCCACCACGCTAAGAAGTGTGAGGCCTCCGGGTTCTGTTACGTGAATGACATTGTCCTTGCAATCCTCGAGCTCCTCAAGCGCCACGAGGTGTGTCCGCTATGCTTTTAGCTTTTGTCTCTTTTGTTTGTTATCGTGCTAAATTTTCGGCCTTCCTATGAATATCCAACTAGCTTCTTAACCTCGTAATCCTATACCACTAGCCTAAAATACTTCAGCTGAAATGAATGATAGTACAGTTTTCATGAACTAAGATTGCTACTCATTATCTCTGGACTTGGAACTTAATTCTCAATGTGAGACTAAACTGTGGGTGTTCAATTACCCCACTTATGGCTTGATCATTATCATGACACAAATCAAGTTTAATGCATAACTAAGAACCAAACCCTAATAACAACATGAAAGGCCTAGGCACCTCCATCCATCATTGAGCAACCTTTTACTTCATAGGCTCCCCACCAAGCCTAGGATTAGGTCCTTTGATATAATCTTTTCATGACTTGACTTGATGGGAAAATTGTTCCATTGATCTCATAGGTTTAAATCACTACCCTCCTCGTGATATCGACTAAATCAGGGTGTTACACTTCCTTTACTCTAGGATTTGTAGTCTTCCACTTTTGCATATGATGAAGTTCCTAATTAAAATGCATGATTGAAGGAGTTATTCAAATGGCATAAAGGAAATAACTAGTTCTTGCAAAGTATTATACCTATTGCCTTCATGTTTAAATATGATAGGTGGCTTCTGGTTTAGATGATTTATTGCATCTACTTCAAAGTTTTAACACCCAATGCATTAATTTGTGCTGTCTCTGTTTGGAAACAAACTGTGGTTACTTAGTAGTGGTAGAAGGGAGTGAGTACTAACAGAGAAAAAAAAGTTCTTATTGTCATCATTAGGCCTTTACTTGTTGGTTAAAACCAGACCAATTAAATGGGGATGAGTTTGTAGGAGTTGATTCAGGGCCTCTTTAAGTATTATAGAGTTCAAATTGTGCTTTTTGTTTGGAAGAAAATTGAGTACTAAGTATTAACCAATAACCACACAAAGGAGCTTTATCATAGCTAGCGAGACGTGGGTGATGGCCAGTGAAAAAAATTAATTTCTTCTAGATATTCAGATCCCCTGATCGCCTAAAGTAATGCCAGATTTTGAGAAGCAACAGTAAGTTAATTAAGTTAGTGATTAATCTTCATACAGTTTGATAGTATGGCCTTAATTCCAGTAGGAGTAGCTATTTCCTCTGAGTTGTAACTTTCAAGAACTCTGGTGAGTGGTGACACTGATTGTTACCAAAATGTAACCCCAACTACAATTATGCATATGCTTTACTACCCTTAGTTTATTGTTTTGATTTACTGGATAGAAGAATGAGTTATGTAGTTGGAATAAATCATATCATTTTCTTCCTTACCTATTAACCTTTCTCCCTCATATTCTTATGGGAAAACTCTAACAGCATGGACATTGATCTTTGTGCTTGCAGCGTGTACTGTATGTAGATATTGATATCCACCATGGAGATGGTGTGGAGGAGGCCTTCTATACGACTGATAGAGTAATGACAGTTTCATTTCACAAGTTTGGAGATTACTTTCCTGGAACAGGAGACATACGCGACATTGGATATGGGAAGGGGAAATATTACTCCTTGAATGTTCCATTAGATGATGGAATAGATGACGAGAGCTATCAATCTCTCTTCAAACCTATCATGGGAAAAGTTATGGAATTTTTCCAGCCTGGTGCTGTGGTACTTCAGTGTGGTGCTGATTCATTGTCTGGAGACAGGTTGGGATGTTTTAACCTTTCAATCAGAGGTCACGCAGAGTGTGTGAGATATATGAGATCCTTCAATGTGCCATTACTTTTGCTAGGTGGTGGTGGGTATACTATAAGGAATGTTGCTCGCTGTTGGTGCTATGAGGTACTCTAATAAAATTTATCTATAACTTTGTTAGATCACCTTGCATTTCACTGAACATAGTTTCTTTGTCAAGTACAATGGTCATTTCTACATTTTATATGAAAAGTCATGGCTACACAATTTTTCTAATTAACACTGTTGAGCTCCTGAACTATTAACAGAGATTAACTTTTTTATTATGTAAGTGTTTTTTTTGCTTTCAACGATTTTATCTTCCTAGTTATGTAGTAATAGAAGAAAAGAAAAAAAAATGTAAATAGAATATTATGTTTTATTATCCAGTAGGCATGAACATGCCCTATATGCCATAGTATGGTAGTTATCTTGTCTTGTGCACTGCCTTAATGGTCCGTTTATTTTACTGGATAGTATAACATAAAATATGATAACAAATGAAAGAGAGAGAGATTCTAATCTTATTTTCTTCTGGTCCAAGGACCAAATAAACAAGAGATTAAAATCCATCCCTTGTCCTCCTCTTCTTTATCCTATGAAATAAATATGCCCTGCCAGTGGTCATATATTGGATTTGTTTCAGAATGTACCTAATAAGATTTTTTTTGTTTGAAAACCAGTTTTTCCACTACCTGGTAAATGCTGTGTAGACCAAAAATTATCCTGTGCCTAAAATTGCTCAAGTGATGCATACAATATTTGTTGAATAATTCCATATCAAGCTTATGACATCATTGACAATTTGGTTTAATAGGTATGCCTATGAGTCCATAATCATTATCTAAATTCTGTGATTCATGCTAATTTGGTTACAAACTCCATTGAGCAGACTGGTGTTGCACTTGGAGTGGAAATTGATGATAAAATGCCTCCACATGAGTATTACGAGTATTTTGGACCAGATTATACTATTCATGTTGCACCAAGTAATATGGAGAATAAAAATTCACGACAGCAATTAGATGAGATAAGATCTAGGCTTCTAGATAATCTTTCTAAGCTTCAACATGCTCCCAGTGTGCAATTTCAGGAACGACCACCTGATACAGAGATTCCAGAGGTATTTTTCTCTTGCTGAAGCTTTCTACGTTGGTTTTCTATTCTTTCATATTTTGTCTTAGTATGAAATCCTTATGCTGGATTGCTGGGTCGCTATGATGCTATCATAATAAGGTACCACATCAATTTTGTGATTATGTGAAACTCATATTGGATATAGCTATCTATATATGTCATGGTCTATGCCCAATAAAAGATATATTCACAATTGCTACAATTCAGTATATTGTTATTGCCTTTTCGGTATTGAGTTTCTCCTGAAATGCACAAAGGCCTCAAACCGTATTTGTTTTACTAGTGAGTAATCATGCCTTCCTACATTTTGAATTTATGTAGAATACATTGTGTTTTGATCTAATTTACTCTATTTGTTTGGAACTGGGTTTGGGACATTTTAATTGGAACAAATGCGTGGACCATTTTAAATGATGAAGGTTGCATAAGGGTTGGACATCTAGCTCTCTGATGTTGGATAACTTTCACCAGCATTCTTTACAATAACAATAAGTCAAAAAATTCCAATGTCCAAAGTTTTGTTATTGGCTAAATTCTTGGTTACTCATATTTCTGTCTTTAAAAGATAACGAGCTATTTGATTGACTTGAACTAATATTGTTAAAGTGCATTACATAAAGCTGGCTCGAAATATTTGATTTTAGGTGCATTTCCCTCTAGAATATTATTGTTCGGGTGTGACAGGACTACTACCAATCAATTTTTTGAAACTTATTTATAGACTTGTAGAGACCCTCTATGTAGCTGCTTGTCTA
Organism: Canna indica; assembly: GCA_034359265.1. NCBI lineage: Eukaryota > Viridiplantae > Streptophyta > Magnoliopsida > Zingiberales > Cannaceae > Canna > Canna indica. The sequence goes on along the minus strand of CP136890.1, from coordinate 70,670,254 downwards.
TCTAGGGCAATGGATCTACTTTCCCCATAGTCCTAAGGACTCTGTCTTGATCTCCTAGGCGCAAAAGATAAGATACGGGAGATCTCCTAGGTACGAAAGATAAGATACGGGAGACAGGGTCCTATGGGAATCCCTCTTGTTCTAATCCCACAACAAAGTCGGCGTGGCATAAAGTGAAGATGGGGGGGGGAGGGAGGGGAGGGGGGAGTAGAGCGAAAGCCCTGTCTGGGGTATTCCAAAGGTGTAACCTAGGCAATGAAGAAGGGGCCCCATAGTTCAACTAGAGGAGCGACCTATTGGTTCACCAAACTCTGACCCTGCATCACACATTCTCGCGGTCCAGAGGGATCCAGTGCCCCACCAAACTTATTTAATAAAACTTTGACATTTAAAAAGATGTTGGATCAATGGAGGAATAGCTTTTTAGTTCCAATTCATAAGAAAAAGGGAGATATACAATGTTTTTCAATTACAATGAAACTAAACTAATGAGTCAAACTTTAGAAAAGAATGATTGAAGGAGGATAAGAGTTGAACCAGATATTTTTTCAGAATTAATTTTGTATTTTGATGGAGAACTCAATTGTATTATTTAGTATTTACTAAGTTAATTAATGGAAAAATATATAGACTCCTTAGAGATGTACCTATGGTTTTTATCCACTTTGAAAAGGACCGTGATAAGGGTGGTAAATAGCATTTTATGTCATTTACTTTATTTGAATCAACTATCAGCTAAGCTAAGATGGTGTTGGGTAGAATACAGCGACTTACTAATTTTCATTTAGCAACCCCCAAAAATTAACAGTCAGTGTTTAATCTATATCTTGCTTGTTGATATCAGCATGATGAAGATCAAGAAGATCCAGATAAAAGAGATGATCCTGATGCTGACATGGAAATTGGTGATTCCAAGCATGGAGACGACTCGTCAAGGTAGTTATTTTATTTAGCTATATTCCTTCTGCCATCTAATGTGCTCTATTGACAAAACATGTTACAGGAATCCTCTCTCAAATGATGCTCAAACTGGAAGAATCAAGAAGGAAAATATGGATGCTGAGCTAAAAGATTTGGTATAGTATACTGCTATTTTGTGTGTAAATAAAAATTCTATAATTTACTGATTTCTTTCTATTTAAATAATTTGTAAAATGTGCAAGTATCTACTCTGTACACTTACATATATGCCATGTTCAATTTTGATTTTTAGCATGGTATATCTTCCATAATTGATGTTGTTTTGCTTGTTGTGCCCTGGATGACCAATTACATTTTTTTGTATATACAGTTTGAGCAGATCAGAACATTGGCAGTTTTGTGCTGTTGAAACTTTTATTATTTTTTAACTGATGGGCAGTTCTGTATATGTAGTCTCCAAATCACGCTGTTTGTTAGTGTTCTTACCTCATTTCTATGTATGGGTAAGCCACAAATATATATCCTCTTCCGCCAAGTGGAAGAAAGGGAGAATAAAAATGTATATAGAGAGGAAGGTGTGACATATACTGAGGAGGTTTTAGGACTTTGTCCTGGTGAAAGGTAAATATCAAAAGTCAAGGGCTCTGTTTTCTTAGTAGCAATAAGCTTATAAGCTGCCAGCCGGCCACATTTTCCACATCAGCAATCTTAGTTGGAGGTGTAAATCATAATGTTTAAGGACTAACTAGAACAAAACTTTTACATAGTGACCAATTTAAACATTCAATTAAAGTACAGAGACCATTTTGGTCATTAAATATGGCTTAAACATACATGTATGATGTAATGTATACATCTTTCATTGTGTAAGCTTGATCATACTAGTGCCAGTCTATTATTTAGAGCGGACACTAGTTGATACCTAAAAGGAAATTGTCAAATTTGCTTAATAGATTAACTCTTATCATACTTTCGTACTTATAATATTAGAAGTTTCTTTGTTAAAATTCTATTAGTATATGTCAATAACATGATATGTAGAAACAATTCCACAAACTTCCATTCCAATGTGTCAAATCATAAATTTAGTATCCACGGGAATAGTATTGCATGGTTGACCATTTGCGTGGAAGATTATGTATTTACATCCCGGTCATGTATCCTCTTTAGTTGATCAAGTAGAAGTTTACCTCTCCTTTGAGAACTATGATTGTAACTCAAACATCTTATGATGTTTGTACTTTGTTTTGCTGGAACATATCAGTAGCTGCGCAAAGGCATTTATTGATATTTTATTCAAGTTGATTACAGAACACAGATGTTTTATATTCGGACATTCTATATTTCATTCTTAAAATCCTATTCCCAAACATTTCTTGAAACATATTGGTATTTAGTTTGTTGACTTACATTTTATATATTTGACTATTCTTTGCTATAAGTAACCTTCTGCCAATGAAATCATGTACGGGTATAGTTACTCTCATTTGTGGATTCAATACTGCTGTGATATTCTGGTGGCACAGAAAAATTCTTAATTATAAAATCATCAAAAAAGCATCAAAAAATCTATTGGATTTTCCTTTTTTGTTTCTCTATTTTTTTATATATATATTCCAGGTTGCTCAAAACGTAGTTGGAGATCATGCACAACCTGTGGTACCCACTGCTGAGGTGCCAGGTCCCAAGGTAGGTAGCTTCCTATTATTTCTAGCTGATAAATTGCTGCATTGAATTTATATTATGCTAATTAACATGTAAGTTTATCTCTTTTTTGCCCTGTTTGTTGCATTTAGTCTTCAGATATTAGTCCCATGGCTGTAGATGAACCTGTGAGCATAAAGATAGAACAACACAATTAAACAAGGATGTCTGATGTTCCTGTTTTTATGTGTCAGAAACCCTGAGCAAGCACCGTATCAGTAATTTTCTATACGTGAACGTCTGTCCTTCATGCATTATTCTTAACCTTTCTGGTAAATGCGAAGATGAACGTCTGTCCCTCAGTAGTATGATTATGAATTTACCTGTACAGTGAAAATAGAACAATCCTTGACTTGCATAGTCCTGTAAAAAACTTAGCTTTTCTTTTTGTCTGAATGCGGAAAACTCGGTCTTTTACATAAAATCTGTGGATGTCTTGTGAAATACATCATTCTGGTTTGATTTCTTTTCCTTTCTTCGTTACAATTCGTTCCATAATTATGCATTGTAAAGTCAATGATAAAAGCCTATCGTTCAGGAAAAAAAAAATTATATAGGCAGTCTGCCCATAGAAATTTTTATGAATGATTGGACATGGACTTTAACTGAATGAACAAGAATAATAAAGAATGGATATGATTAAATGAATATGAATTCATATTCATTTTTTTCTATTCATGTTCATTCTTTTTTTACCCATGTTCACTCATTTATATATTTTCTATGGGCGGTCTGGTCATAGAAGTTGCACTCTACCGTTCACAAACTAAACCTTTGTTTTATACCTGTGATGATGATCCATTACAATAAAGTCTTTGAAGTTCTTTAATGCATTTTAACAACACCTAATGATAATTAATAGTCAGGTCTTATGAGAAACACTTCCGGTTGTTTGATTTTTCTTCATGCTTCACTAGACCACATAATTAGTCAACTATATTGATAAGCCTTATTGTTGAACAGTCTGGTTGTTTGATTTTTCTTTATGCTTCGCTGAACCACATAATTAGTCAATTATATTGATAAGCCTTATGACATGTTTGCTTCGTAAGATAAGAGAGAATATGATAAGGGATGAATTAATATATATTCATTGTTTGTTTAGTGCATAGATTAGAAGAAAATATGAATAAAATATTATAAAATTGATATTATATTCGTGTACACAAGATTTAAAAAATTCATATCTAATCTTCCATCATTTATTATCCAATCCAATGAAACAAATATACCATTATTGTTTAACAATCAACACCGATGGATTTCGATTTCCATGTTTTTTTGCAAGAAAAAATATTTAGTTTTCCAAATGTTAACAAGGGAATTAGTGCAATCCTTTGAATTAAGAAAAATGAAGCGTCCGGGCAAGGGCTGTTGTCGCAAGAAAGAGGGGCGCCACTATTAATATTTGAGAGTTCTTTGAATTGAATGGGAAGGATATTGAATTCAGGTATTAAGATTTATGTTTCTCTTGCTGGCGTGAATTGCATTGAGCGACGACTCTTAAGTTTTTTTCATCACATTCACACCCAATTATCTTTTGCATATCAAAGGTCACAAGCGTTCCCAACTAACAGAAAAGAGAACAAGTCTATATATATATTTATTGCAAATACACGTCCATTTTATTTTCCTATCTAAAGTCGACCTGGTCACAAGTGTTCCCAAACTAACCAAATAAAGAGCAAGTCCATATATTTATTGCACATCCACGTCTATTTCATTTTCTTGTCTCAAGTCGACTTCATCACAAGTGTTTCCAAACTAACCGAATAAAATCTATATATTTATTGCACATCCACGTCTCTTTCAATTTCGTGTCTCAAGTAGTGTTCCCAAACTAACCGAATGAAGAATAAGTCTATATATTTATTGTATATCCACGTCTATTTCATTTCCCTGTCTCAAGTCGACTTTGCAAGTCGTCAAATTAAACTACCAAAGGTAGTTGGATCCAAATAAATGCAGGTACTTGCATGTTAGTCTCACGAAGATAATTAATATCGACCTTATGTAATCGAGAACATTTTCTTCTTAAATAATTTCTTTGGTTTTTTTTATTCTCTAATAATATTCCTAGTGGCCCAAAGTGATGGTAAGTCTTCATGCACTATTTTTCTTAACAATAATAGCGAGCACTTTGCTTAACTAACTTGGCTTGACGTCTACACATAAACAAGATAAGCTTCGACAATATAGAAAATTTTAGATGGGCACAATAATTATCACACTCCTAAAATCATTCTCCGTTGAGACGTATATTGTATAGCAAAGCACATGACAAGAGATTATGGATCCAAATAAGATCGGACAATAAAACATGATTTGCAACTAATAGTAAAATTTCATTACTAGTCAGAATAACAAATAAGTATCAAGTATCAAATGACATCCCTCGACATCTCTATAAGCAAGTGATTGAGTAGCATAAGTGAAATGTTATGGACATTATAATGATATATAAGTCAAAATACATCAAATGAAAATAAAGACTAACTAAAAATCTAGTAAAAGGGAAATAATGTTGCAGTAGCAAATTCACTAACTCCTCTTAGCTCTCAATGTCTCACACTTGTGTATTAGAAACAAACACAAAAAAATCAACAGAAGACTGAGTAGGATTATGCAATATGTCGAGCATTAAAGTAAAAGCTTAATATATATATTAGAGTAAATACAAAAAAATACGAACTTCGAACATTTTCTTATTTTTAGCATAAACGTTTTCGATTAGCAAGAAAATACACGAACTATCATTATGTTATCCCGTTTAGCACGTACCGTAATTTTTAACGGATTTGGCTGACTGTCACTTAACGGCGACGACGTGAAAAATTACTATCGTACGTGGCGTTTATTATAATTTTACCCTTAGATCTATGTGAAGAGGCGAAAGGTAAAATTATAATTACTTCCTTTCAAATCCCCTTTCTTTTTCTGAAGAAAACTAGTATGAGCGGTCTGCTCATACAAATTTGTATGAGCAGGCCGCTCATCTTCCGCCATGTCAGCCCAGCACGCATCCCGATGCAAAAATTGAATTCGGAATGCAGTCTGGACTGTTGCTGGGCACGCATCCTGAACTTAATTTTTTGCATCGGGATGCGTGCTGAGCTGACGTGGCGGAAGATGAGCGGCCTGCTCATACAAATTTGTATGAGCAGGCTGCTCATACAAGTCCTATTCTCTTTTTCTCCTCCGCGAGGCGATCACGTAGGACCACCACTGCTACAGTATTGAGATGGGCCGGTCTGTGTAGAAGAAAAGCATCACATGAGAACCCCAAACTCCAGAGAAAGAATCAGTGAAGGGGTCTACCGGAGGATCATCTTCGGCAACGCCTCATAACCGAGTTCATCGCCGGCCAGGTATGTGTTCTACCTAGAAATGCATGACTCCCTTCCCTTATGAGTCCCATTTCTGATATTTTTCCATTGCTTTTGCCGGAAGGCTGTGACGTAGTATGTGGTTAACGACGAAGAGAGGACCGGCCCTAGCGGCAACTAAGATGGGTAAAGAGGGCACATCATCGGTGGAGTGTCCATGTGGACCGACAATATGACTATAGAGGAGGCGCTGGCGGCGGCGGCGGCGGGGAGAGGGGCTGCGGACAAGCCGGTCGAGATGAGCGATGCCGCCACGATCGAAGCATTGGAGTCAGCTGCTACGGGGCTCAACACTGTGTTGTGAGGTGGCATGGCTGCCTCTGCGCAGAGCGTTGCCACTGTCAACGCACGCGCGACATGCGACGAGGAGAAGATAAAGCTAGGCGATGTTCTGCAGGTACAACGTCGATCGATAACAATCTTTTTTTAATTTGCAGAGCAGGTGTTCCATGGATTAGTGTATGCTCAAATGTATGAATTATGCACGACCTGCTTCTCTTCCGAAGTGGGTCAACGGACTTGTCAACACCAGAGAGGCGTTGACCAGGCGTTTCTACAGAAGGGATCTCACGTAAGGGACACGACATCAAGGTATCTCACGGAAGGGACACCACGATGCCTAAGCTCCTGCGTCCTTCAACGCGGCACAAGTCAAGGGAGTCACACCGGCTTCTTCTTCTTCTTCTTCGTCACAAAGATCTCCACCATCACGTCCGAAAGGCATATGCCGGTGAACGGCGACTGCTCATGAAGACACACTTCATGTTGTGCAATCTCATCCTCCTCTGCTGACTCTGTATTCATGGCCAATGCCTCTTCCTGCAGCAAGTCATCACTCTCATCTGCTAGCTCCACTCCCAGCTCATCAGCCTAGTGCAGAAGCTCCACCTCCTTGCCGGGCAAGCGGGAAGTGGCTCGATGAGTAGATGGACGAAAGCTCTTCGTGTTGCGGCGGCCACTGTCAGGTCGGTGGGTGGTGGTGTGAGTTAGAAGGGGGAAGTGGGAACACAACGGAAGAGAATAATATTATCTTTGGTCAATATTTTGGTCAACAATAGAGTATATGTGGCATTATTTATCCTATGTGGCATCGGTCAAAGATAAATACTTGTCATGTCATCGCCTTTAAGTGATACATCAGTCAAATCCGTAAAAAATGGCGGTGCGTGCTAAACGGAATAACAAAATGATAATTCGTGTATTTTTTTGCTAATGAAAAAAGTTAATGTTAAAAATGAGAAAAAAAGTCCAAAGTTCGTGTTTTTTTTAGTATTTACTCTATATATTATGCAACATGCTATCAATTTTCTGGCTCATACTATTTGATGCTCCAAAGGCAACACTAATTTTGCAACTCAAATTCATAAACTCTATGGTAAAGTTTGATGTATTGCCAATTTCCTAATGAACCCTCAGATAGTTTATCACATTTTAAATTAGGAAAAATTAATGAAAATGACTCGAACTTTGACGTTTTTAACAAATATGGCACATTCTTTTATTTGAAACAAATATGTATTCCAACTTTTGAAATTATAACAACTATAGACTTCCGTTAGATCTCTGTTTATTTACCGTTATGTGTTGACGTGGAACACCATGTCAGCACATAAAAATTGTTTTTTAAATTCAGGATGTCATGTCATCATTAATCCTACGTGGCAGAATTTAAAAATATATATATTAAAAAACTAAAACTAATTCACGTCACCAACACAACTTAAAAACTTCAAACCTAATATCCGACCTTGTTGCCCATTTGACTCGACACTCCTCGACAGCAAACTTCCACTAAAGCTTCTTTGTCGTTGTCGCCTCACGTCGTCGGAGTCGCCAGATTGTTTACTTAAGAATCCAAGCTTTTTCCGTCGTCGTCGCCTCACGACCCGACCCTTGCATCCCCTTTGCTGAATCCTGATCCTCCTCCCAAATCCACAGCTTGCGATCCTCGCAACCCCGAAGGTAATTTTAATTTTCAATCTTTGCCGAATCCTTGCGATTCTCCTGCCAAATGAAGGTTTTTTCGATTTGAACCCTAGATTTTAAACTATCAACACATTGAAAACCCTATATTTGAATTCATATTCTTTTAATCTGTATGGTTTTAAATCAATTAATCTGAAAAAAAATCAATTAATCTGTATTATTTGAAATCTGTATATCAATATTGTTTGAAATGAATATCCATATTGTTTGATTGCTGACTATCAATACTGATATATATATCAGTTTTCTATACTAATATACTGATAATACCGATAATACTGATAATACTGATAATACTGATATATATCAATATTTTGTACTTTGTACTTATATATCAGTATTTTGTACTGATATATCAGTATTTTGATGCCGATATATATAAGTAGTTTGATACCGATATATAAATATATCAGTAAATTTCAGTAATTTTGAAATATCAGTTCAAGGTATACCACATAAATTTTAGTATTTCCTCATACTATTTATGTTACTAGACAATGGCATCAACATCAAAATCAACAGAGATCGATGAAGTATCTATAACCTCGTCAGTATCTCCACCATTGTGTGATCATAAGCTTGCGGCTTGTTAACTTGAAATACGAAGAAAAATCCTCGAAGACGATTTTGGAGATGCATACATTGGAAAGTCTATCTATTTAGAATCATTTTTAATAACAACTTTTTGTAATGACTTCTAACTTGAATTTTCTCTTTTAATAGGACGACAATTGTGGTTTCTTTGAGTGGCATGATCCCGAGTACTCTGGATGAGCAAAGGAAGCTTTGCACTACTTGACTATCAATAAAGATAATCTCAAACAACACATCATGCTACTTCAACAGAAGAACAATATTCTTGAAAAGAAAAACAAGAAGCTTCAAGAAAAATGCATAGTCATGAAAGCCCTATTTGTTGCTTTGATTGTAGTACGCTTTACTACTTATAAACTCAACTAATGGTTGGTTGGGTTGTAAGACAAACTAATATTAGTGGTCCTATGTAATTGATACTTTTAATGAATGAGTCCTATGTATTACTTATGTTCATCAGTTATTGTGGTGCTAGAAATTCATACTATTACCTGAATGTGCATTTTACATGAACTGATAATGATATATCATTATCAGTATGATATTGATACTGATACTGGAGTGTAACCACATAATATCAATATTAGTATCATGCTTCATTCATGTTATGGATGTTCTTGAACAAAACTAAAAGGAAATAGAAAATTGATGCTACAATGAAAAGGATATAACTATTTTTATCTCAGTCACCTGTTTATGGGGAAAGATCGTTTCCTGGAATGCTAATATATGGGTCCTAAAGTAGCAGAAGTAGCTTTTTTCTTTCTTTACTAAGAAAAGCACTGATGTATGATACTGATACTAATTATCAATATCATATCATTATTAGTATCATACTGATTCTGCTTCAATTTGCTTTACAATATCAGTAACCACATATCAATCTGCTTTCAATTTTATATAACCACATATTAAAAAGCTTTACAATATCAATTCATTTGTTACAGTATCAACCAAAAAGAACTTCAAAATAACCACAGTTTCCCATATCAAAAAGCTTTATAATATCCACCACATATCAACCAAATGTGGGTATCAAAATAACCAAAATAATCACATATCAACCACATATCACAGTATGAAAATGCAATATCAGTTTGTTGGATTCATAGGTGATGTTTGGGATCCTTGAAATAGATGATGACTTCCTTCAATTGGTTGCTGACTTCCTTGAAATAGTTGTTGACTTCCTTCTATTGGTTGTTGACTTCGACTTCCTTGAGCTAGTTGTTGACTTCCTTGGACCCTCCTACCAGGTTCATGAATCAACGAGCCACTCCATTCACCACGAGATAATTAAGCATACCAATAAACTTGAGCTAGGCATCTAGTAAAAAATGAAGAACATAAAGAACCTAAGAAAAAATAGGATTCAAATATAAATTCAAATAGATGAGACAACTTACTATAAAATAGGTATTTCCCGTTTCTTCACCAACGAAAAGTCCAAATCCTTGAGACGCAATTGCTTGTTCTCTAGAAAACGCCTAGTATTTTGATGATACAAATATCAGTATTTTCCAATTTTGATACTTGATATATCAGTATATGTCAGTATATACTGACATATACTGATATATATTAGTATACTAACATATATTGACATATACTTAGAGATATCAGTATACTGACATGTCAATCTAGAAGTGCTGGATTCATCTTCATTCATTTCTGTGCTGGTATATATTAGTATATACTGACATATACAATCTAGAAGTGCTGGATCCATCTTCATTCATTTCTCTCCTTCTCTTTTTCTTTGGCCGGCCAGACATCTTTTTTACATGAGGAGGCAAAACAGGAGGCCCTTCAACTTCGGGCCATGTATCCTTTCCGATCAAAGGCTCCAGTAGGAATTTGTATGTCTTCATGTAGGCCTCTTGCTTATAGTAATTATCAACATATTGGTCCGGATCCTCTTTCAACCAAATTATGCATGAGATGACATGTTTGCAAGGTATACCACATATATCCCAATACTGACATGAACATGCGTGATTCAATAGATTAACAACATATGACCTATCCAACTCTTGGACCTCAAACTTCATATTCCCTATGGGAGTAACATGGCAAAATCTTGTTTTCGTCCTATTTTTCTCAAGCTTTTTTTCGTATGCTTGAACATACATCGTCATTGCTTTCCAACATCATTTCCTTCTTAAATTACATCCTCACCATCAACATACGTCAAATGTCTTCAAGCATGTCTATTAGAAGCTTTGATCTTGTCCTCTAAATATATCTATTGAATGCCTCACATATATTGCTCATAACAACTTCACATTTGCATTGTGGACTAATAAAAGCCTGACAAATTTTTTTCACTCCAATTGCATTAAAATCTTGAAATGCCGGTGGTGATGTTATAGCCATTGACTAATGCATAATTTTGGACACCTTATTTAAATTCGGCATTGGAGCCAAATTTCATTCCAACTTCAAATTTCACATCCTTGAACTCATAATTTGGATTATTTACTTTGGGACGACGCTTTTTCCTCATATATACATCCTTAGTGTATGGAACACCTTCTTGACTAGTCTCCGGTATAATAATTTCATCACTACTATTTTCATATTCAGTGCTCCATTCAGTGCCTTGATCAATGGTGTTCTCTATGGTGTTTTCTAGATTCTCATTCAATGTCGTTGGCTGAACTATGATGGGAACCTCTTCTGACATGTTATGCATTGGATCTTCAGCAGTGACCGCTTTTTTTCACTCCAATTGCATTAAAATCTTGAAATGCCGGTGGTGATGTTATAGCCATTGACTAATGCATAATTTTGGACACCTTATTTAAATTCGGCATTGGAGCCAAATTTCATTCCAACTTCAAATTTCACATCCTTGAACTCATAATTTGGATTATTTACTTTGGGACGACGCTTTTTCCTCATATATACATCCTTAGTGTATGGAACACCTTCTTGACTAGTCTCCGGTATAATAATTTCATCACTACTATTTTCATATTCAGTGCTCCATTGCAGTGCCTTGATCAATGGTGTTCTCTATGGTGTTTTCTAGATTCTCATTCAATGTCGTTGGCTGAACTATGATGGGAACCTCTTCTGACATGTTATGCATTGGATCTTCAGCAGTGACCGGTATGTTTGCAAGTGTTTCATTTTGTCCACCGCCATCTATTTCTATATTTGTTCATTCTATCCTTCTTTATATCTCTACACATCACATTTTCTTCATCGTTTAGTGAATCAAATTCACTAGATAATACATCATTATTGGTTTCTTCCACAGGACAATAGTCTTCATCTTCTGATGACTCAACATTGATATTTCTTGGTGTTTCCATATCATCCAGCCTCAATGTATGTTCATCATCATGATGAAGTGCTTGTCCATCATTAGCTTCCATTACATGTTCACCATCTTGCAAACGTGATTGTTGATCAGCTTCAACTAAATGTTCATGATCTTGCATAAGGTATGTTCATGCATATCAATATTTAGGTATGTTTTCGTCTAATTCACTACTAATATTAACATATATCATATAAGCAAGGTGTTAAGAAATTAGTGGGTCTAACTCTACCCCAAAAGCTAGCTCATGGGGAGAGGATTGCCTAAACTATTTAAAGACTATCTTGACTATATTTTTAACCAATGTGGGACTTTAACACCCCTCTCACGCCCAGGATTGAACATTTGGAGCGTGGAGTTTTGCAGGACTGGACATTTGCGGGTGACACACTATCAACCACAAGATAGGCTCTGATACAATGTTAAGAAATTAGTGAGCCTAACTCACCCTAAAAGCTAGCTAAGGGGGAAGGATTGCCCAAACTATTTAAAGATTATCTTGACCATATTTTTAACCAATGTGGGACTTTAACACAAGAAAATTAGTTCATATAATAAAGTATAATGATAGTGTCATATAATGTATCATATAATAATATAAGCACATATCAGTATACTTATACTGATATAATAATACTTATACTAATAATACTTATACTTATACTAATAATACCGATATACTGATAATGCTGATATGTATACTGATATAGTATACATATTAGTATACTGATATTGATATTTAAATGAACTGATATTTGAACTATCAGTATACTATGTGATACTAATAATACTATCAGTATACTATGTGATACTAATAATACTATAAGTATACTATGTGATATTAATTAAACGAACTGATATCAAAGAACTCATATAAAAATGCATTCAAGGTAAAACAGTCCTCCGCTGTCAATTTGATCTTTGAACCATGGTATGTAGTTAGATTGATATCTAGGTGTAGGGTTTAGGCGACAAGCTTCAGTGACAAAAAAATAGATATCTCGGGCCTGCAAGAAAGGTCAAGTTGACTTAGTCACAAGTGTTCCCAAACTAACCAAATAAAGAACAAGTCTATATTTATTGCACATCCAAGTCTATTTCATTTTCCCGCCTCAAGTCGACTCGGTCACAAGTGTTTGCAATCTAGCTGAATAAAGAACAAGTCTATATATTTATTGCACCTCCACATCTATTTCACTTTCGTGTCTAAAGTCAACTTGATAACAAGTGTTCCTAAACTAACCGAATAAAGAACAAGTCTATATATTTATGGATAATTACCTAAATATATCATGAACTATGCACTTTGTTTCATCTGTGGTCATAAAGTATGTCAGTTTTATAAAACATTAAATAAATTAAAGTGATTCTTTATATTAAATAATATAAAAATATTATTTTATATTTTATATTGAAAAATCACTCCATGTTCACCTCCGACAGGGCTCGGAGTGATTCTTTAATAAAAAATAAAAATATTATTTTATATTATTTAATATAAATTAAAGTGATTTTTTATATTTTTAAATAAAAATATTATTTTAATCCACGTCAGAGCCTCACGTCGTCGCTTTAATGGTGCTGCTAACGGAGAGTTGATGGAAGAATATAATTGAGACAAATGTCAAAGTTTCGGAATACAATTTGATAATATTTTGGAATTATCCACAAATGAGACAATGTGCATAATTCAGGATATATTTAGTTAATTACCCTATATTTATTGCACATCCATGTCAATTTCATTTTCTCGTCTCAAGTCGGCTTTGCAAGTCGTCAAATTAAACTACCAAAGGCAGTTGGATCCAAATAAATGCAGGCACTTACATGTTAGTCTCACGAACATAGTTAATATCGGCCTTATGTAATCGAGGACATTTTCTTCTTAAATAATTTCTTTGGTTGTTTTTATTCTCTAATAATATTCCTAGTGGCGTAATATTTCTGGCCTTATGCTGTATTTGAAAGGAAATATGGAGACCATTTCGCTTGAGTACATAGGTAGATTGTTCATCTCAAAGTGATGGTAACTTGGTAAGTCTTCATGCACTTTTTTTCTTAACGATAATAGAGAGCACTCTACTTAAGTAACTTGGCTTGACGTCTACACATAAATAAGATGAGCTTCGACGATATAGATCAAAAATTTTAGATGGGCACAATAATTATCACACTCCTAGAATCATTCTCCGTTGAGACGTGTATTGTGTAGGAGAGCACGTGACAAGAGATTATGGCTCCAAATAAGACCAGACAATAAAACATATGATTTGCAATGAACAATAAAATTTCATTACTAGTCAGAATAACAAATAAGTATCAAGTATCAAATGACATCCATTGACATCTCTCGACATCTCTAGCTATAAGCAAGTGATTGAGTAGCATGAGTGAAATGTTATGGACATTAGAATGATATATAAGTCAAAATACATCAAATGAAAATAAAGACATGTTGGCTTTAGGTTTTCAACATTGGTCATAATCTCTTAATCTCGGTTTTGATGATAACAAACATGTAACTAATATTTCGTCGAGAAATCTTTCAGGTTCCATATCAATTAGCGTTCAATGTCCTCGATCGAATAAATCGAAAAAAATTGAAAAATCAGAAGGACATTGATCGTCGCGCTCGGGTTCGTCGCGGAATTTCTCAAAGATCAACGTGTGCACCAAAGACGTATTGGACGAGCTCAAAGATCACATGGAAAGCTCTCCAAGATGATGCTCGTTGAAAGCCGGAACCTGAAAATGAAGCGCGCAAGAAAAATGGCTGAAAATTCAATTCAGCCTAAATTCGATCGACCGAATAGGGTAAGAAAATGGCAGTAGCCATTTCGGTCGACCAGTCGATCGATCGAACACTGCTGAAAACTAGAGTGACTACTTCGGTCGACCGACAGAGGCCAGAATTGGGCAGTAGCCCTAGCTGTCAACCGATCGGTCGACCAAATTAAAAATCGCACGGCGCACGATTCTGGCTTCCCTGCATCGGTCGACCGATGGGTCGACCAGATTGAGGGAATGCTTAGTTCCGTCTGGCAGTCGACCCGTCGGTCGATCGACCAGAGAGAAGAGGGCAGCAGTTGAATGAGCGGTCGATCGATCGGTCGACCAACCAATCGACGGAGCGTCTGCAACGGATAGTTTTCTATCCGTTGAGCTGCCGTTTCTTCGTGAGGGTATAAATACACCCTCATATAACTCATTCAAGCTCCTTCCCGACTTCTACAAATTTTATTGAGCAATTAAAAGGAAGATTTGAGCATTCTAGAGATTGATCAAGCGCGCTCTACTCTTTCCGCGAACATTCTCTCAAGCGCCAGCTGCTGCCTCAACTCAGGAATTGAATCGAGCTCTACAACTCAGCGAGTTGGAGGTTCTGAAGGATTGGAAAGAGCTTTTAATATTGTTTTATATTTTAGCTTTTTTGATTGTATTTTAACTGTTATTTGAATGTTTTATTTGAAGTTGAGTTTGTAAGACCTAGGTTGTTAGGTCTTGTACGTATAAGTGGTTACCTTGTTGTGAAGGTGTAAAACCACTCGTGTAAACGTAGTGTTATTAGGATTAGTCGAGTTGTCCCTTAGGGTTGAGGTGGAAGAGTGCTCTCAATAAGAAGGCGGAGACTTCCGGGTGTGGAAGTACCTTAGATCAAGAGTGAGACTCTTCGAGTGAAAAGTCATCTGTGTAAGGGAAATGAGAATTAATCTAGTAAAACTAGTTTGAAAATCCTAAGCGGGGTGCTTAGGTAGTGGAGTAGGCATTGAGGCCGAACCACTATAAATCTTGTGTGTTTGCATTAATATATTATTGTGCTTAATTATTTTATCTTGCTTCCACATTTAATCGCATAATTGCATCTTGCCTAAACGATTTAAGAAAATGATTAAAATCGAATTTAGACTAATTAATTTAGTAAACACACTATTAATCCCCCCTCTAGTGTTGCCATTTCGCTTTCAAGACAAACTAAACATCTAGTAAAAGCGAAATAATGTTGCAGCATCAAGTTCACTAACTCTTCTTAGATATATCTCAACGCCTCACACTTGTGCATTTGAAACAAACACAAAGAAATCAACAGAAGACCGAGTAGGATTATGCAATATGTCGAGCATTAAAGTAGAAGCTCAATATATATATTATTCAACATGCATATCAATTTTCTAGCTCCACTCTATCAGTACTATTTGATGCTCTAAAGGTAACACCAATTATGCAACTCAAATCCATAAACTCTATGGTAATGTTCACTACAAGAAAACTTGGATTTATCAATCACAACTTCTGATGAGAAGATGTTGTCGAAAAGTTTCGTTATATTTTCGACGACTCATAGCGTCGGAAAGAGTTACTGACAAATTTTTTTGACTAAAATGAGTCGAAAAATTATCATATTATTATCGATGAATTTTCGTCGGAAATTTAGTCGAAAATAATTTTCAGCATACTTCCGATGAGAATCCATCGTCGAAATTTTTTGTTAAAGTTCCGACGACTCTCGGCATCGGAAAGAGTTACCAACATAATTTTTTGACCAAAATAAGTCGGAAAATTGTAAATAACTAGTTTAAAAAGATTACAAAGTTATCGGCAAATTTTCATCCAAATTTTAGTCGATAAAATTTTTCAAATATTTATTTATAGGTGTTCTGCCAAATGTGTTTGTTGGAACCCTTCTTCATCCTCCCCCGCCACTGCCAAAGGTGTTTGATTTCAGAAGAAAAGCGGTTGCGCCTTCCTTGATGGCGAGCTTGCCGATTGAGTCCCGGTCTGCTAGTGCAATTACTTTGGCAGCAACTTCTCCTTTTGCTCACTATGCATATACTTTATATTGACCTATCCTAAGTATTCTTTGAGTTTATATGGTGTTCTTGACCACATTATACTCATAAACAACAGTCGCATTCTTGACCACATTATACTCATTGCAACACCTGAATCATGTTTTACCGAGGTTTTACCGCGACACAAATTTTGGCCTCGGTAATCAGTCAAAATTTGGTCGGTAAATCAATGTTTCTGACAAACTTTCGACCACTTTTCGACTATAATGATCATCTGAAATCACTATATTTCTTGTAGTAGTTTGGTGTATTGCCAATTTCCGAATGACCACTCAGATAGTTTGTCACCTTTTAAATTACTAGTAATGTTATATTCAAGTGCTTGGTATGCAAAGATAATCTTACTAGTAATCCATATTACCATCCATAGGTATAACAACAAGATTATCGGGAAATAATATCCATTTTACTAAAAGATCCTCCAAAATAAATTTAAGTAATTATAATTACATAATGACGCGATATACCTGATATATGCTCAATACCTATGGTAGAGTCTGTGAGAGAAATATCATAGTATAAAGACACTATAAGCACACCTGAAATTAAGAGCTAAGCAAGTAACAATAAAGAAACCAACGTAAACAAAGGAATTTAAAGTGGTTCGGCAATCATGCGTCTATCTGCTACTTTAGCTCAGTACCAAAGATATCTAACTCAAATAATAGTTTTTCTATATTTTACAAAAAATTATCAACCAAATAAGGACTATTTTTATTTATTTTTCTGAAAAATAATTCTGGCCTCCGCTGAAAATGAGGGTTATTTATTTATTTTAAATCAGTCCTAGGCTTTTTCTAAACCTCGTGGCCATCGGTCATGCAGGAGATCCATTAATCGAAGAAAAGTCAAGCCTCTCTCTATCTTTATATATTTTAACAACACGGAGACAGATACGATCACTCCATAATATCTTTAAGAATTCCATGTCTCCCATTGTTCAGAAGAATGCTTTCATGGAGCATCAAAAGTGCTTCACATTTGCATGCGCCCTTCGTCCATACTCCTTCATCCTTCTTCTTCTTCTACTCTCCTCTTCTGCAAGCTTATCCGCCTCCCAATCCATCGTCGAATCCTCCACCGACCGCCTCGCTCTCCTATCCTTTGAGTCCCTCCTCTCTTACACATCACAAGCATTGTCCTCATGGCGAAACACCTCCCTCCATTTCTGCCAGTGGCGAGGGGTGAATTGCAGCGACCTCGGAGGCGAATCCAGAGTCACAGCTCTGGACCTGCACTCCCTCAACTTAACTGGTAAGCTATCTCCATCTCTCGCCAACCTCACCTTTCTTCGAACTCTCAACCTTAACCAGAACAACCTTCGCGGCCCAATTCCTCGTGATCTCGCCTCTTTATCCAATCTTGCTCATCTTGATCTCAGCGGCAACATGCTTGAAGGAGAAATTCCTGGCGATCTCGGCTCCCTTTCAAAGCTTGAGACGCTCTCCCTCAGCAACAAATACCTCACCGGAAGCATTCCTCAAGAGATTTGGAACCTATCGAGCATAAAAGTACTTGTCATCTCTTTCACCGGTCTCAGCGGCGGTATTCCTGCTGCAATAGGCAACCTTTCTTCTCTTACTTATCTTGATTTAAACAGTAATAAATTTACAGGACCTATCCCTCCCTCCATTGGAAATCTTGCTCGCCTAGAGTATCTTGATTTGCACATTAACCTACTTAACGGCAGCATCCCGTCCGAGATTGGAAAACTTGCGAGTCTGGGTTCTCTATTTTTGGGCGCCAATCAACTTACTGGCAGCATTCCCAAGACTTTGGGTTCCTTAAAGAATC
The DNA here is from genome assembly GCA_034359265.1 of Canna indica. NCBI lineage: Eukaryota > Viridiplantae > Streptophyta > Magnoliopsida > Zingiberales > Cannaceae > Canna > Canna indica. The sequence continues at coordinate 70,651,691 of CP136890.1, read as the reverse complement.
TAACCGGATTGATTCTGAGTTATAATAGGCTGGAAGCAGGGAATGCTGCAGAGTGGGGTTTTGTGGATGCCTTGACCAATTGCACCCGTCTGGTACTATTGATTCTGACAAGAAACGCTTTAGGTGGCGTGTTGCCAGAATCCATTGCCAATTTGTCTAAAACTCTCCAGTTCCTGAGCCTTGATAACAACCAAATAGCTGGAAGCATTCCTGCAGAGATTGGGAATCTTCTTAATTTGACCGAAATGAATTTGTCATCCAACCTTCTCAGTGGTGCTATTCCGGCATCACTGGGGAATATCCGAGGATTAGTGCAAATGGACTTGAGCAGAAACCGATTTGCTGGACAAATTCCTGCAACTCTGGGCAACCTCACCAGCTTAACCCATCTTATTCTGTCCTACAATGAGCTCAACGGATCCATACCTGCAAGTCTTGGAAATTGCTCGTTGATCACCTTACAGCTCGAGTCGAACAAGTTGACTGGGACAGTGCCCAAAGAGATCATCTCCATCTCCTCTCTCTCTATAATATTCAATGTCTCACACAATTCACTGACTGGATCCCTGCCTTCACAAGTTGGAAGCTTGAAAAACATCCAGACTATCGATGTTTCAAACAATCGATTGTCTGGAAAAATTCCAGACAGCATTGCTGCTTGTGAGGTTCTGCAAGATCTTCACATGCAAGGGAACATTTTTGAGGGATCCATTCCTTCAACTTTTAGCCAGTTGAGGGGCCTTGTAGTTCTGGATGTTTCAAGCAACAATTTATCCGGGAATATACCGGATTTTCTTCGGAGATTTCATAACATGACTTATCTTAATATCTCCTACAACAATTTCGACGGTGAACTGCCTAAAGATGGAGTTTTCAGTAATGCTACTACATTCTCTGTAGTGGGAAACAGTAAACTCTGTGGGGGAATCACAGAGCTCTACTTGCCACCATGCTCCGCTCAAACATCAAAGAAGAAACATCTGGCCATTTCGGTTGCCGGAGGAATCTTCTGTCTCATTGTTCTCATCTCTTTCCTTGCTGCTCTTTATTTATTACGCAAGTCAAGGAGATACTCTGCTCTCAACCCATCATCATGCATCAAAGAGCAACCCAGGAAGGTTTCTTTTGATGAGCTGCAGAGAGCAACTGATGGATTCTCACTTGCTAATCTATTTGGCGTGGGAAGCTTCGGGTCTGTGTACAAAGGAATGATGGATTGGGAAGACCACAAGGTTGTTGCAGTGAAGGTATTCAACCTTCAAGAAAAAGGGGCTCTAAAAAGCTTCATGGCTGAATGCGAAGCTTTGAGAAATATCAGGCATCGAAATCTCGTGAAGATATTAACATCCTGCTCGAGTGTTGACTTCCGAGGGAATGAGTTTAGAGCTCTTGTATTTGAATTCATACCTAATGGCAGTTTGGACGAGTGGCTCCACCCCAAGGTTGATGAACAAGGCAAGTTAAGGATGCTAAGCCTCATCCAAAGACTCAATATATCTATTGATGTTGCTTCTGCATTGGCATATCTTCATCATCATGGAACGACTCCAATTATCCATTGTGATCTTAAACCAAACAATGTTCTTCTGGATCATGACATGGTTGCACGCGTTGGTGACTTTGGATTGGCACGGTTTCTTGCTGCTACTGCTAACACAAGTACAATGGAGAGATCAATGAGTTCCTCCATCAATCTGAAAGGGACAATTGGATATGCTGCTCCGGGTTTGATTCTTTTTCACCTTAATTTTCTGTCTAACTTTTACAAGGTTTTCATCTTACAACTTTTGCTTACTACAAAACATACATTTCAGAGTATGGGATGACCAATAAAGTATCTGCTCAAGGGGATGTATACAGTTATGGAATACTTATTCTGGAGATGTTTACTGGAAAGCGACCTACTGATGACACCTTCAGCGAAGGACTTAACCTTCATAAATATGTTGAGATGGCACTTCAAGAACGAGTTGCGGAGACCATTGACCCAAAACTATTCTTGGAGGTGGAAGGAGGAGTAGACCTGTCAACAAATGAATCAAGAATGAGGGCAATAGAGTGCATTACTTCAATGCTTAGAATTGGCATATTGTGTTCCAAGGAATCACCAAAAGAGAGAATGAACATGGAAGATGTTAAAAGGGAGCTGCATAACATCAAAGATGCATTTATAGGATGTACTGTTGCAGGTCTAAATCTCTAGCCGATGTGCAATGGGGATTCACAATTGTAGGATTAATGATGAAGTGTAATACATTTTACACTACAGCTTGTATAGGATCAATTATAATTTACTTTAACAAGAATATAGTTTACTTAGTTTCTTTCAGTTCAGCTACCTGTAAGTAGTTTGCTCAGTTTCCTTCGTTAGCTTTCAGTACGTGGCTTTAAAGCATAGTAATAACACATGTAAATTGTGTGAGATAATTTAATGTTCTTGGTTGCTTTTCTTCTTGCACATAGTGTTTTCTTGAAGCATTTGTGATCTCGTGAGTGTAAGAGTTATTACAATTGGTATCAGAGCGCAGAAGTCTTGGTTGCTGCAGCACTTTCATGAGGAATGCAACCTCAGCTTCAGGGATGCCTGGAATCCCCATCTTCTCCAGAACTGGCTATGGACTCTAGAGTTTGAAGATAGAGAATTACTTCATCTCCCAGGATATATGGGACATTGTGGTGGAAGGATATGATCCAAATGGAATTCCGGCGAATCGACAAAGGGAGATCAAGAAGAAGGTTGTAAAGACAATTTTTTTGCATTCAACAAGCTTTATCAGAAGAAATCGCTACTAGGCTGAGGAATATCACATCCGCAAAGGCAGCTTGGGATGCGCTAGCAACAAGGTATCATGGCACTACAAGGGTGAAAGAGGTCGACTTCAAACTCTATGAAGAAATTTTGAAAGCTCATTTATGAATGAAATAGAAGATATCAATTTGGTAAATCAGATGTTGTATCTTGGAGAGATTGTTGAAGATACAATAGTAGTTTCAAAGATTTTAAGAAGTTTACCTTAGAATTTAGATCATGTGGTAACTGCAATAGAAGGAAAAAATATTAGAAATCTTTCTACTGATGTTGCTAGGATCTCTATTATCTCATGAGGAACGCATGAAACACTTCGAAAGAAATAAAAGCATTGTCTTTTACATGATATTTGAGAAGAGAAGTGATAATAAGAAGATTAGTTCAAATGATACTGGTACTAATTGCCGAGAAGGAGGAAGTGAAAATAAAAGAGATCTTAGCAAAGTAAAATGCTATTATTGTAAAAAAATGAGACACATGAAGAGAGAATGTCATTTAAGAAAAAAAACATGAGCAGGAACGAAGAATAGATTTGACTGCACACCAGAATTGTTTGTAAATCTAGATAAATCACATATAACTAGTGTGCGAATGGAAGATGGTACCATCGTGATGTCAAAATGAATGAGTGACATGAAAATATCTGCTACTAGTAGTCAAGTGGTTAAAAATGTTCTTCTGGTGCCTGAACTTGAATCAAGTTTATTAAGCATAAGACAACTACTCAGAGATAGGCATAAAGTTACTTTTAAAGGGATTATGTGCAAAATTTTCTCAAATTCAGATGAAAGTTGTTGGTATAAGATTTTAAATCTTGGTCTTAATCTCGATTTTGATGATAAGAGACATGGAACTAATCAATAAATATTTTCAGATTCCACATCGATTTGCATGTGACATCCCCGATTGAAAAAATCAAAGAAATAAACAAGGACGCTCATCGACGCTCGAGATTCATCGCGAAGTTTGAGTCTTGGTCTAGAGTGTCTAGATTATATGTATATCATCTATTTGATGTATAGTAACTTAAAAACCGAATCTCGAATCCCAAAACATGCAAAATTAGGAAATCAGAAAATGGCCCAGAAATTCTCAAAGTCTAGGAAGCTTCTTGTACGGTACATGATTTAGACATTTTATGTCACGCCCCAACTCAAGATCACGTGACCGGCTAGGATATACGTGCCTATACCCCGCAGTCTAAACCATGCACATGCCAACTCGACAAATAAATATAGCAGAAAAGAAATAACAAGTTTTATTTCAATGAAAAGTGAACTAAAACAGAGTTTATTTCAAGTAGCTCAAATGAAACGAAAAGTGCGGAAATAACCTTTTAAGTTTAACAATTCAAAAGTTCTGATACAATAAAGTCTGAAATAAATGACATAAATGCCCTCAGGGTTACAACTCCAAATCAAACTAATACAAGTGCATGACTACTACCAAAAGACTCGACTACGACCCTAACTAGGGCTGCTATGAGATCATGCGGCTCCTATGTCCTCCAGCGGCGCCAAGTGCTCCAACCCACCTCACCGGTCAGGCTCTGCAAAACAAAAACCAAATGACAAAGGGTGAATTCAAAGAACTCAGTGAGTGATTCTACCAACCCCCACAATATAAACAACATAGAGATAAACAAGAATAACATCTATCTCTACATGAGGTAAAGTCACAAATGTGTGACTAGCTAACAGACCAACTGGTCACTACCTGCCCGAAGGCAGCCAACACCCATACGGTGAAGAACAACAGGCCTAAGCCTACCATGCCCTAAAGCAACAACACATACAAGGATAATCGAAAAGGCCCTCCGAACTTGCTCGACGAGACATGTAGGGACAATCGGGATTCGTCTATCCGAACTTGTCCGTTTAAGATATCATAGGATTAATCGAAAAAGACCATCCGAACTTACTCCTAAAAGATATTACAGGAATAATCGGGAAAGGTCATCCGAACTTATTCCTTAACACCACATCAGGGATAATCGGGTAGGCCCTCCGAACTTATCCCACGAGGCTAAACCAGAACAATCGGAAAAGGCCCTCCGAACTTGTTATGCAGGTTGGGAATTAGTCATCCAACCTCCCGAGCTTAGCCCGCAATCCGGCTCCTCTACAAGCCTCTCCGTTATTCATAAAGATATGACGCACCATGACCTAAGTCATGACTCTCCTACGGTGTCTTAGGGGTGATCCTATTGGAAAGTGTCTCAACACTCCAAAACCCGACCTCAACTCTTAGACTCGTAATGTCATGAATCCGTGTGGTTTTATTTCATGCAAACTTTATGTATTGGTTCATAACAGATCATGATGAACCTTAACCCAAATTTTAATTATGCAATTAAAATTTAAATCACCAAAATTAGGATTTTATTTTAGCTTACTATTGTGCCCAGTACTGATGTATCTAACCTGAATCAAGTCCCCAAAGTCTGTGCTATGTTTCCAAGCTATGTTTTCTGGTCGAAACGATAGGTTACACGACTATATTTGGAAAAAAAAATACACCACAACAAACAATCTAAAAACAACACAGATTCAACATCTCAGCATAAAATTCCAGCAACATACAATTTCAGCATATCATGAAATTAGATCCAAAAATTTACAAAAATTAGCTCCTTAATTATCTTTAGGACAGAATACTAATCTCAAGATTTATTTCACAGAATTCATGCTTTTTAATCAAGATAAAAAAAACTACCATGCTTTAATCAAGAAATAATATCAAGATTAAAAATCCCCCTTTTCAACCCCAAGGAAGAAGGGGGCAGGCGGCGGCTCCTCCCAAGCTGTCGGCTTGAGGGGAAAGGGAGAGAGGAAGGGAGAGGGGCTGGCTTCGACTGGCTCCTCTCGGCTCGGCTCCAGAGGGAAGGAAGAGGGAAGGAAGAGAGAAGGAGAGGGGAAGGGGCTTGGCTCAGGCGACGGCTCGGCTCTGGGGTGGCGGCGCCTCCAAGTGGAAAGAGGGAGAGGGCCGACTGCTGGCTCTCTTCTCTCACAATTTTGGGTGGCTCCAAAAAATAGGAGCCACAACCAAGGGGAGGAGGTTTTATACTCCCTCCTCAACCCAAACCCCTCTAACTTTTTATCCAACCCCCAACCACCTTAAATTGAATTCGAACCCGCTAACTTAAATTAACTTAATTAAATCTATTCTAATACCAAAGCAATTAATTAAATACACCTACATGAACATAATTAATAATTATGCACACACAACATCAAATTAAATAATTTTAACTACTAAAGCCTAAATTCATAAATTTCATATCCTACTTACCCAAGCTCGCTAGCTCTCACCGAACATGAGTTGACTTGGCTCGACCATGAACTAATCCGCTAGGCTGACAAACACAACATAAGAGGAAAATAATAAAATTAAATATCTAGAATATTACAATCCTCCATCCTTAAAGAAAATTCGTCCTTGAATTTCAGAAAGAAAAATTAAGGACTCACCAAATCATCAAACAATGAAAGATAACGCTCCCTCATATCCTGCTCCACCTCCCAGGTGGCCTGCTAGCCAGAATAGTGCTCCCATCTGACCTTAACCAAGGGAATCTCCTTGGACCTCAACTTTCGGATCTGCCAGTCTAGCACCTCAACTGGCCGCTCCTCATAAGAGACTACTGAATCCACCTCCATTGCGGTAGGCTCGATCACATGGGACTAATCCTGAATATACTTCTTCAGCATGTACTCGATCCAACCGCATATATCTTCTAGCGACTCTGAGCTACCAACAGTCTCTCCTTGATTAGCTTCACCTTTTCCACTGCCTCCTCCACCAGATCAGGTCCCATCATAAGGGAATCTTTTGCCTCAAACCAACCTATAGGCGACTTGCATCTCTGCCCACACAATGCCTTAAATGGGGCCATCCCGATGCTGCTGCGATAGCTGTTATTATACGCAAACTCAACCAGAGGTAAGTCTCTCCCAACTGCCCTCCAGGTCCAGGACAAATGCCCTTAGCATATCCTCCAACGTCTAAATAGTTCATTTCGACTGACCATCTGTCTGAGGGTGAAACGCAGTACTGAACCGAACCTGAGTGCTCAAAGCCTCCTAGAACGACTGCTAAAAATGAGCTGTGAATTGAGTACCCCGATCTGAGATGATCATCACAGGAATGCCATGATATGCGACGATTCGATCCAAGAACAACCTCGCATATTGCTCAGTTGAAAAGGTCGTCCTAACCGATATAAAATGTGAAGTCTTGGTTAGGCGATCCACCACTACCTAAATAAAATCATTGTCATTCCCAGACTTTGGCAATCCTGTCACAAAATCCATGGTTATTTTCTCCCATTTCCACTCTAGTACTTCTAGGTTCTGGAGCAATCCTGTCGGCTTCAAATGCTCAGCCTTCACCTGCTGACACACCAGGCACTTAGACACAAACTCAGCCACTTCTCTTTTCATGCTTTTCCACCAATAATTTTGCCTTAAGTCATTGTACATCTTCGTGGCTCCCGGATGCATAGTGTAAGTGGACCGATGAGTCATCTCTAGCACCTGCTTGCCAACCTCGACCATATCTGGCACCACTATCCTGTTCTTAAATCTCAAAACGTCCTTTGAGTCCACACTGAATCCATTATCGGCATCGCCTCTCCTAGCTAGATCCTTAATGAGAGCACAGAAAGCATCCTCCTCTTGCGTCGCCCGCAACATATCCACTAGCGTGGACTGCACCCTCAAGTGAGCCATCAGCGCACTAGAGTCTGATATTGATAAGACTGCCCCGCCATCCAAACATAGGGTCAAATCCTGAGCCAACAACCTCCTCCTGACCGCCAAATGCGCCAGACTACTCATAGACTTTCTGTTCAAAGCATCAGCTACCACATTAGCCTTCCCTGGATGGTACATGATCGTGCAGTCATAGTCCTTCAACAGCTCAAGTCATCTTCTCTGCCTCAGGTTCAACTCCTTCTGGGTGAGCAAATACTGTAGGCTTTTATGATCAGTGTTTATCTCACAAGCCTCGTCATAAAGGTAGTGACGCCACAACTTCAATGCGAACACCACCGCTGCTAGCTCAAGATCATGAGTTGAGTAATTCTTCTCATTAACCTTCAACTGTCTGGAGGCATAAGCTATCACCTTGCCATTCTGCATTAGCACACAACCCAAGCCGACCCAGGAGGCATCATAATAAACAACAAACCCTCTCGAGCCCGAAGGTACTGCTAGAACTGGCGCCAACTTTAAGCGGTCCTTGAGCTTCAAAAAGCTCTCCTCGCACTTATTATCCCATTTGAACTTGACCTTCTTCTGGGTCAGGTGGGTCAATAGTGCTGCAATCCTGGAGAAATTCTCCACAAACTTTCTGTAATAACCTGTCGACCCTAGGAAACTGCGGATCTCAGTGACATTAGTCGGCCTCTTCCAGTTTTGAATTGCTTCTGTCTTCTCGGTGTCCACCTTTACCCCTTCCCTGGACACCACATGACCAAGGAACCCAACACTCTCCAGCCAGAACTCGCATTTGGAGAACTTAGCATACAATTGGTGCTCCTTGCGAGTTTCCAGAACTACCATCAAGTGCTCAGCATGCTCCTCCCTGCTCTTGGAATAAATCAAGATATCATCAATGAACATAATTACAAACTTATCCAAGTATTCCCTGAACACCCGGTTCATCAGGTCCATAAATGCAGGTGCATTAGTCAGCCCGAAGGACATCACCAAGAACTCAAAGTGCCCATACCTCGACCTGAAAGCAGTCTTGGGGACGTCATTGTCCCGGATCCTCAACTAATGATACCCCGACCACAGGTCAATCTTTGAAAACCACTGAGCTCCCTGAAGTTGATCAAACAAATCATCAATCCTTGACAGCGGGTACCGATTCTTCACCGTTACCTTATTAAGCTGCCGATAATCAATGCACATCTGCATGAACCCATTTTTCTTTTTCACAAAGAGCACTGGAGCACCCCAAGGAGAAACACTTGGGCGAATGAAACCCAACTCAAGCAGCTCCTGCAATTGGGACTTCAACTCCCTCAACTCAACAGGTGCCATCCGGTACGGTGGAATGGAGATCGGCTTCACCACTGGCTACAAATCAATACAGAATTCGATCTCCCTCTCTGGAGGCAACCTTAGCAACTCCTCCGAAAACACATCAAAGAACCCGCACACAACAGGCGTTCCGCCGATGTCCCTAGCCGCACCTCTGCCTTCCTCTGCCATAGGTACGAAGGCCAAGAAAGAATGGCACCCGCCCAGAAGTAACTTCCGAGCCCTAAGAGCTAAAATTATCATCAATGGCTCTCCCCTTCCCTCACCCTAGAAGGTAAACTGAGGCAATCTGGGCTTACTGAAGGTCACAGTCTTAGCCCTGCAATCTACAGAGGCTAAATGATCCGCCAACCAGTCCATGCCCAAGAGTACGTCAAGCTCCAGCATCGATAGGAGTGTCAAATCGGCTATCAACACATGCCCATAAATGACAACCTCGCAGCCCTGAAAGACTGTCTCTGCCACCATAGAAACGCTCGTAGGCATAGACACCACAAGGGGTAACTCAAGCACAGAAGGTACCCCCTGACAACTTAGCAGCAAACAAAGAAAACACAAAAGAGTGCGTAGTACCTGAATCAAACAAGACATAAGCAATAGTGGAACCAACAACAAGAATACCTGACACTACTGCCCTGGACGCCTCAGCGCCCTCCTGGTTCATAGCAAACACCCGTGCAGCTAACCTCTCTGAACCACCAGCTCGCTGGCCTCCTCCCTGAGTCTGACCCCTCTGAGCTACGGAACCCACTAACAGGTGCCTTTCCTCTGGTTTGATCAAGTTGCTGACTGCCCTTGATAGGACAATCCCTTCTGAAATGTCCAGTCTGCCCACAGCTGAAACATACCTCTGAACGCCCCCAGCAAGCCCCTCAGTGCCTCTTGTGACATCAATTACACTGCTGCGGCCCAGATCTCCGCTGCGAACCTCCAGATGACGCCCCTGGTCCTGAACCCATATGGCCTCTGGAACTGTTATGACCTCCGTCCTACGGTGGATCTGCTGTCCTAAAAGTCTCCACCGAGTGAGCTGACCAACCCCCGAAAGGCTAGGGCCGAAACTTTTTCTTTTGGGGACCATCATGACTGTCTGCCGGTACCAGCATCTCCTTTCGGAGCGGCTCATCTATAACCCGAGCAAAGGAAGTATCCTCGATGTAATGGATCAGTCTGGCGATCTACGGCCTCAATCCCTCAACAAACCTCTTGACCCTGGAGGTCTCTGTGGCTATCAAGGTGAGGTGGTACTTCGAGAGCCGAGTTAACTCCATCTCATAATATATTATCGTCATACTGCCCGTCTGACGTAGTATCTCGAACTCTTTCACCCGCCTATCTCGGACGCTCATCGGCAGGTACTTCTCCACCACAACAGCTCTAAACTCCTCCTAGGTAGTGAGTGGTGCATCCACTGTTCTGCGGTCCCTCCAGGTGTGAAGTTAATCCTTAGTTGGTCCTCTCAGCTATAACTCGATCAGTCGAGCAGTCGTCTCAGAAAAACAACCTAGCTCCATGCACAACTCATAGCAATCTCCTAGGAAACTGGTGACCTCCACCCGCTGATATGTCCCTGTATACTTCGGTGGCCTGAATGCAACAAAATCTGCATATGAAGGTGCTATGGGGGTTTTGACCACTGGTGCCACTGGCTGGACCACCTTTGATACTACGGGTGCTGCCAATATTGGCGGTGGCTGCTGCCTCAGCTCCTGCTCTCTACGGAGTGCCTTTGTCAGCTCAGCCACTCGGGCATGCAGCTGCACAACCATGAGATCCTGTCCCACCTTCTTTCGGGCCTACGATGGTCTCCCACGACCCTGGCCCCGACCTCGGTCTCGGCACTTAGTGGAATTGCTATCACTACCGCTCATTGCGGCATCAAAGGCCTCCATCGATTTGGAAACACTAGAAAAGAAATAATTCATAATTAAGCAATTGAATTCACCCAACATTTTATAAACTTTACCACAAGTCGCGCTGAGGTGTAGGCTTAGCCCATTGATCTCATAGCATACCCCTACCGTATACTGACACGCTAGCAATGCTCTATATGGTGACAACTCTAGGTCGTAGTCAGACCGAACCACATGCTCTGAAACCACATAGTCACGCCCCAACTCAGGGTCACAAGACCGGCCAGGGTATACGTGTCTATACCCCGTAGTCTAAACCATACACATGCCAACTCGACAAATAAATATAGCAGAAAAGAAATAACAAGTTTTATTTTAATGAAAAGCGAACCATAACAGAGTTTATTTCAAGTAGCTCAAATGAAACGAAAAGTGTGGAAATAACATTTTAAGTTCAACAATTCATAAATTCATAAATTTCATATCCTACTTACCCGAGCTCGCAAGCTCGCACCGAACTATGAGTCGACTCGGCTCAACCACGAACTAATCCGTTAGGCTGGCAAACACAACATAAGAAAAAAATAATAAAATTAAATATCTAGGATATTATATTTTATTGGCACCAAAAGTTTCGGTAATTATTCCTTAGGTAAAAATAAGTTAAAGACATATTTTTATGAAATATTTGAAAATCTTTAACCAATCCATATTTGATTAGGGATCTTATAAAATTTCTAATTTTCACAAATTTGTACCAGACCCCAAAAGTTAAATTTTGATTCTTAAGGATTTTAATTTTTTAAATATTTTTATTGAATTCAAATGGAGGATAATCCTTATTTAACATTTATGTTTTAAAGCTTTTATTTCCATTGAGCCAATCTAAGATTATTTCTATGCTTTTATTGAGCCATTTCATCTAAAGCCTAGCTTGAAGCCAAAAACCCTTGGTTGAGCCTTGTTTTCATTGTTTCATCATCAAAGACATCAAGATGAAGCTAAAATTCGTTGTTTGAGCTAAGCATTTGTGTTGTTATATTTATAGCTCCATTTGCTTATATTTTTGTGATTATTTCATTATACTTAAGATTGTGGTAACCTAAAGATTGTCTTTGTGTTTGAGGCATAAGTCCACTGGTGTAGCTTGATTTACTTGGATGAGTGATTGTTGTCCTTTAGAATTTAAGGTGGAAGAGTGCTCTCGATAAGAAGTCGGAGACTTTCAAGTGTGAAAGTGTCTTTAGCGTGAGAGCAGAGACTCTTCGGATAAAAAGTCCTCATTGTAAAAAAAATATTCATAATCTAGTAAAATTAAGTTTGAAAATTCTAAGCGGAGGATGCTTAGGTAGTGGAATAGAATATTGAGATCGAACCACTATAAATTGAATTGTTAGGTTTGTTCTATTGTGTATTGAATTACTTGTTAATTATTTTGCTTCTGCTTGCTATTGAATTATGAATATTCTAAAGTAATCAAGAAATTATTTAAAATCAAATTTAAGCTAAAATTTTAAATAACATACTATTCACCCCTGTAATGTAGGCCACTTGACTTACAAAAGTTAGGTTATTATTAAAGTTCCCATGGCTTCAAATAATTTGTTCTATCTGAAAAATGTTGATACAACTCTTAAAGTTTCAAAAACTGATTAATTCTAACTTTGCCATAAAAGATTTGATCACATTAGCACGCAAAATCTTGTAAGGATGTCAAGTGGAAATTGTATAGTAGGATTACCATAGTTACATCTTGCGGATAATGGGGAACCAATCATGGCTACCATTTCCAAAGAAAGGAGCTACACATGTTGACAAGAAGCTCGAAATTATTCATACTGATCTATGTGGACCTATGGAGATTCCTTCAAATTCTGATTACAAGTATTTTTTAGTGTTTGTTGATGATTACAGTCAGTATACCTGGGTTTATTTTCTGAAGAATAAATTTGAAATCTTTGGAATATTCAAAAAGTTTCAATTAGATGTTGAAAATGAATTTGACTGTAAGATTAAAATCTTAAGATGTGACAGAGGGGAGAATTTATGTCAAATGATTTCTTATAATATTGCAATAATAAGGGAATCAAACGACAATTCGCTGCAAGTTATACCCCTCAGCAGAATGGAATTGCCGAGAGGAAAAATCGAACACTTGTTGAAAAAATAAGGTGTCTACTCAATGGCAGTGGCATGCAAAAAAAAAATAATGGGCTGAAGCTGTTAATACAATTACCTATTTGAGTAATAGAAGCAGTTCAAAAATTTTAGACAACAAGACTCCATATGAGTTATGGCATGATAGAAAAGCAAATGTAAGTTACCTTAGAGTGTTCGGATATATTGAATACACTATGTCTCCTGATCAGAAAAAAAAATAAGCTTGATGACAAAAGCAATATGACAGTGATGGTAGGATACAACAAAGAAACAAAAGGATATAGACTGTTTAATCCTACATGAGGTGAATTAGTCATCAGTAGGGATGTAATTTTTGATTGAAAAAAAAAATTGGAAGGAAAAGGTATCCAAAATCACTACTAGGAAATTACTATTGGTGGTCAAAATACAATGGAAGATATTGCTAAAATTGAAAATAAGGCTATGATGTATGAGTCTAATGCTGGGAATGAGAATGAAAACAGAGAAAGTGAGCCTAGTAATGACACTAGTCAACTAAGTAACTCTAGAGAAGATAGTAGTCCACCTCCTAGAGGGTACAAAAGTCTTTCAGATATCTATACAATATGTCAAATGTCAAGCATAAGTGAACCAAAGAACTTTGAAGAGGCTGCTCTAAAGAAGGAATGGATTTCAACAATGGATATTGAATTTAACTCTATAGTTAAACATGAAACTTGGGAACTAATAGATTTGCCAAAAAACAAGAAGCCAATAGAGTTGAAATGGATATACAAAAGCTAAAAGCCAGATTAGTGGCAAAAGACTTTATGCAGCTAGAAGGATTAGATTATCTGGAGACTTTTGCTCCAGTAGCCAGGTTTGACACCATTCGAGTGTTCTTGGCCCTAGCTGCGAAAAGAAAATGAAAAGTATATCAGTTGGATGTAAAATCAGCTTTTTTAAATAGGAAAATTAAATAAGAAGTATATGTGACTCAACCAAGGGGATATGAAGTCAAATGAGAAGAAAATAAAATTTATCTTCTCAAAAAGGCTTTATATGGCCTTAAACATGCACCTAGAGCATGGTACGACAGAATTGATGAGTATCTTAGCTCGAAAGGATTCATGAGAAGCAAAACATAATTCACATTATACATTAACACAGAAGAAACTGATGAATGACTGATATTACTACTCTATGTAGATGACCTTATTTTCTAAGGCAGCAACCAGGAAATGGTGACAAAATTTAGAGAATAAATGTTTCACGAATTTTGAATGACTGACATGGGGGAGATGCACTACTTTCTTGGACTAGAAGTGACTCAAACATAAAAACGAATTTTTGTATCATAGAATAAATATGTGTCGAAATTGTCTCTATGAAAACTTTAATGATTAGTGCTAAATTCAGAATTGTGAACTTTCTATTAACAGTCAGTTGAGTATTGAGTTGCAATTGATACTGGAACTTGGAACTGACTTACGAACAGAATGATAAGCAAATATAAATAAAACACAAACAGATGCTAACATCACAGAGAATTTATTCACACAGTCCAGTGACAATCACGTCACCTAATCTATGGGGCACTCACCGGACAGTTCACTATACAAGTAATTGGATTTTACACAACGAAATCCTACTATCTGTACATAAGTGATCTGAGATTAACAAAATCCTATTTGCTAATACAAGTAATAAACAACTTTCCTCTCAACGACGTCTCAACCATAGAGTATTGTCCTCCACATGAGCTTCATGTTGTAGTGAGTTCAACCACCCATATCCAACTTTGATTTACATTAGCTTGTAGAAATTGTTGCTGCTGATCCACAGTCTCTCAACATGAAATCTCTCCTTGATAATAATAGCAACAACAATTTTTGGCACACGAGAGTGGATAAAAAAATCACCTCTCTCTCTCTCTCTCTCTCTCTCTCTCTCTCTCTCTTCTTTTATACCTTATGCTCAATTCATGAACATCACCAAGGCACAACACCACTATGCATCTCCACTATAAATAGCTCATGCTCATGATATCCACATCTCTACAAAATATGTATATATATATCTATATCACACATAAAGGCTCCACGCACAACTCCACTAAAGTCAATAGCCCATTAGGAAATGACATTTATCTTGTAGTGCACAACTCCACTAAGTATATATATCATATATAAACTATATATAATATTCCACGTCACCACATCAACAAAGAATATTTTGCCAAATAAAGTCAATATACAGAATAAGCCAAAACCATTAACAATCTCCCTCTTTGGTTTATTTGGCAAAACCCAAGCAATCACATAGTAGCCATACAGTGTCACCAGAAGTACCAGTAGCAACCACACAGTCAAACAACAAAGAACAAAAATAAAGTAACAAGCAGTATCCATCAGTTGCAATTGAATAATAAAACATAGCATGCAGTAGTTGTAATTGAAAAATAGCATCCATCAGAATCCAAAACTAAAAAATAGTATCCATTTGAATCTGAATGTATCTCCCCCCTTTTGGCAAGTAAGCCAAAGGAAAAAACAAAATTTAACCTGAACTTGAAAAACCAGAAGAACTAGTTGATGTAGAGGAGAAGTTTGCAGGTGGAGCAGCAGCAAACGAAGTAAAATGATCTAATACCTTTTTGTTCCAAAGTGATCACCCGAGATAACAAACTTGACACAACTTCCTTTACTTTAGAAACCTCCTCCAAAATAGCTTGTACACCAGGACAATAGAAGGTTGATGAGATTGAGAGGAAGTACCCTGATGAGCATGTGCATGTGGAGCACTAGAATCAGCCCTTAGAAGTTTTTGATGAACCTTTAGTTTAGATCCCATAACTTCAAGAACCTTGTCATCATTCTTCTTGAAACCTTGATGCTCAAGTATAGCATAGATTAAGTTCGAAAAAATCAGTGATAACCGAGATTTTACCAACAGTTTGGTGTGTAGAGCCACAATCTGATCAAATATCAAAGAACCAACATCGAACTTGATCCCATTTGTTACCTTGAATAGTAAGACCACCATCTCTTTACCCAGGAAAATAATATTAGAAGTAGGAATAAGATGATGTTTGGCAATCAGGTAGAAAATTGCATAAAATGTGTTCAAAGAGGAATATTTGATATTATGTTCACCATTCCAATCAATTGTGTCACAATTTGACACTTCAGTTCCAACCTTTTTTAGTAACTCGGGACAGTTGTCATCGAACTCATCATGTGCACAGTTGAGACCAAGAAATTCATTAATAATTGATGGACTGAAGCTATACCAAGAACCTCGGAGAAAAACTTGATGATAATGTTCAAAAACAGGATTAGTAATACTTGTAGAGAGATTGCAATAAAATTCAATTACAAGATATTTTGAAAAGGAAGCAACTTTAAGGACAATATTTGTCAATTGCCTTTCATCAAGAAAATCAGTAACCTTGCTGCACCGACTTTTGAATTTTTAATATCCAGTGGTCTTTGAACAATAAAACCTTTTGATTTTAGAGCTTCCCATAAGAAAAAAGATTGTCGGATAACAAACCAGGATGAAGCTTAATTATTTTCTGTGCGGTTTTCTTCACTATTTTCTTCTTTTTTTGTTTGGTGGGTTTTTCTTGTTCATCAGGAGTTGGATCAATTGTCTTCACTCTCTTTGAACGTCTTTGGTCCGATGCCTTTTTCGAGAGAGCTTCACCCTCAAAATCAGTGTTAATTACAACATTTCTTGGGTGTTTCTTCCCTGACCACTGAGGTAACTTACTTCTATTAGACTCCCTATGCATAGGTTTTTTAACTTCCTCTTTCCTATGCTCAGTTTGAATACCAGTTGCAGCTGGAGATAGACTGGTATTAGTTGTTGGAACATCGGTCCTGTGCTCAGTTTTCAATCTCAATTTCAACAAGAGGTGGATCAATGCCAACTTTGCTTCTAGCTTGATCAGTCTCAACTGGTGAACCTGCAAGATTTGTACCAGTTGGAACTAGAGGTGAATTTTGGACAACAGGTCGAGTGTTAGTTGTAGACTTAGTTGTAACTAGATCTGTAAGAGTTTCACTTGGTACGTCGATGTACGATGTTACTGCCATAGAAATCTCCCCCTCAACACAAGGATTCTCTTTTGAACCCTCTAGAACAGACGTCTCCCAAATATTTCCAAACACAAAAACCCTAGGTGAAGTATTAAGAGGTTGAGAAGTCATACCTCTTCCACGTTTAACATGGCCCTGAGAAGGACCCCTTCCATGTTTGACACAACCTCGAGAGGGCGCTCTTTCGCTACCAGTTGTTCGTCCCGGTGCAGAGAATGGTTCCTGTTCGGATGGCGCCCTTTCCTCACCATGAGTCAACGATTCTCCTTTGCCCAAAGCAGCTGTGGATTTCTTGTAGACCTTCCTCACCACACCTTAACAAGGAAGATAAGAGGGATTCTTGATTGGCTCCATTGCAGAGGAAGAAAGGGGCGAAAAACCCAATAGGAGAAAAGAGGCAATTACAACTTTAATGGGGTTACAACTTCCAAGCTTCAAAAAGGGGAGTTACAACTTCCAATATATATAAAACCCCCCTCCTTTTTTTTAATTGCAAGATACATAAGTCCAATGTAGACATCAATTGCTCAAATCTGCCTCCATCTAAAGTTTTTGTAAAAATATCTACTACTTGACGCTCAGTAGAAATATATTCAATTTCTATCACTTTGTATTCAACCAATATCAATGTGCTTTGTACGAGAGTGCATAACTTGATTCTTTGTAATATTTATTGCATTTGTATAATCACAATACAAGATTATCTCATTCTCTTTGAGCCCATAATCTGTCAGCATATTCTTCATCCAATCTAACTGAGTACTACAACTACCAACAACTAAATACTCAAGTTCTGCGAGGAAAGTGAAATAGAATTCTATTTCTTACTTAGCCATATTACTAGATTTGTGCCAATATAAAAATATCATTCGATCGTGCTCTTCCTGTCATCTATATTTTTAGCCCAATATGCATTAGTGAATCCTACAAGACAATGATTTGTATCCATTAAATACCATAGTCCAAAATCTATAGGTCCTTTTACATATTTTAGAATTCTTTTCAAAGCCCGAAGATGAGACTCCTTTAGATTTGTTTGATATCTTGCACATGAACCAACATTGAAACTTAAGTCTGGTCTACTAGCTATCAGATATAACATGTTGGTTGAAATGACCACACTAGAGGGAGGGTGAATAGTGTGTTAACTAAATCTATTTACCTAATTCGATTTTAATCATTTTCTTAAACTAATTAGGCAATTTATAATTCGACGACTAAATGCGTAAGCGAGTAATGAAGATAAACAATGAATATACAAAGAGAACAATGCTAACACAATTATTTATAGTGGTTCAGCCCCAATGCCTACTCCACTACCTAAGCACCCCACTTACGATTTCCAAACTAGATTTTACTAGATTAATCTTGTTTCCCTTACAACGAGGACTTTACACTGTAAAGTTTTCGCTCTCAAACCGAAGGCACTTCCACACCCGGAAGTATCCTGCTTTCCTAGAGAGAGGACTCTCCCACCTCAACCTAAACGACAACTCAACTAATCCTAGTAAACTAAGTTTACAATAGTAGATTTAAGCCTTGACACCAAGGCAACCACCAACTCAATCAACCTAGCATTCTAGGTTTCCACAAACTCACATACAATGAAATAACAAGAAAATACAACACAAAATAGAGCAATAAATCAAATAATAAATTACTTAGCTCCACAACAAGATTCCTAGCTTCCTCTTGATGCCTTTGATGATGAAACAATGAAGTAATGGCTTAATCTTGGAGATGAAAGGTTCAAGCTAGGGTTTTCACAAGATTTGCTCAATGAAGGCTTAGAATTGATCAAGAGATGACTCAAGGAGGTTAGAGGTGATCAGCATCATGAAGGAAGTCTCTCATGGCTTCCTATTTATAAGTCATGAAGAGAAGAGAGAGCTCTCTCTTCTCAATGGGCGATTTTTTTCCCGTTACAGACTGCCGGTCGCTTGTCCGGTCGATCGTCGGTCGACCGACCAAGCGACCGCCCGAGCGACCGGAGCATTTTGCCCGTTCTAGGCAATGTTCGGTCGACCAAAATATTGTCGGTCGACTAATCGGTCGACCGAACTTGGGCATTACCCCCCATTTGGATTCAATAAAAATATCTAAAAAATTAAAATCCTTAAGAATCAAAATCAAGTTTTTGGGGTCTAGTACAAATTTTCGAAAAACAGAAATTTTCTAATCTCCTGGGTCAAATATAGATATGCTAAATGTTTCCAAAAATTACTTTAAAATACCTCGTTATCTAGTTTTTACCCAAGGAACAATTACCGTTATTTTTTGTGTCAAGAAAATGTCTAGGTCATATAGTCTTCCAATGAGCTCCCTAGGCTTAGTGAATTTCAGGGCAATTTTTGGGTTTTCATGTTTTGGAATTCGGGATTGGTTTTTGGGTTTCTTATGCATCATCATGAGAGTTTACAACATAAACTAGACACCCTAAACCTAAACTCTAACTTTCCGAAGAATCTCGAGTGACGACGAGCATCCTTGCTGATTTCTTCGATTTCTTCGATCGGGGACGTCGAATGCTAACCGACTTGAAACCTGAAAGATTTCTCAATGAAATATTAGTTCCATGTTTGTTATCATCAAAACCGAGATTTAGACCAAGGTAGAAAACCTTAGGCCAACATAATAGACTTCCAATCATACTCTGATAAAAACACAGATCAACACTTTTCCCATCCTCATTTCTTATCAACTTTTCATGAGTTGAAATGGGAGTTCTAACTGACTTTGAACTGTCCATTCCAAACTTGTGAACCAGATTCTTAGCATACTTACTTTGAGAAATAAACATACCATCTTTAGTTTGCTTTACCTGAAGACCGAGAAAATAGCTCATTTCTCCAACCATACTCATTTCAAATTCAGATTTCATGTCTTGTACCAATTGATCTACATAAACTTCTGAAGTAGATCCAAATGCAATGTCATCAACATATATTTGAGCTATCACTAGATCTAACCCTTTCCGCTTGATAAACAAAGTTTGATTAGCACCTCCTCTTTTATATCCTTTGAGGAGAAGATATTGTGTAAGTCTTTCATACCACGCTCTTAGTGCTTGTTTGAGACCATAGAGTGTCTTTTTCAGTCTATACACATAATCTAAATGTGTAGGATCCTCAAAGCCCTTTTGTTGCTCAACATAGACTTCTTCATTTAAAAGCTCATTCAAAAATGTTGTTTTCATGTCCATTTGAGATAATTTAAATCTCATACAACAGACAACAGCTAGTAACAATCTGATACATTCAAGATAACTGGTGCAAATGTCTTATCATAATCTAATCATTCAATCTGGTTGAATCCTTGAGCAACGAGTCTAGCTTTGTTTCTGGTGATGTTCCCTGCTTCATCTGTTTTATTTTGAAAATCCACTTTGTCCCAACAATGTTCACACCTTCGGGTCTCGGAACTAGTTCCCATACATCTTTTCTCTCAAACTGTTGTAATTCCTCTTGCATAGCTGTGATCCAAAACTCATCTTTCAATGCTTCTTTTACATTTTTGGGCTCAATTTTGGATGTATAACAAGAATATCTGATCATATCCTAATAGTTCTTCCTTGGTTGATTTCTTGTTTTAATACCTTCATCTAGTCTTCCGATCACATTTTGTATGGGATGATCCTTGAGAACTCTTGTTGACTTTTCTGTTCCAGCACTCATTTCTTCATCCTGTACACCATCAGTCCCAGTGTCAGTTTCAACTTCAATTCAAACTGCTTGATCAATAGACTTGGCTATGTTCTGACTGGCAGTGGTTTCTCCCTTTTCATCAGTTGTTTGAACTTGAATGTTTGGAGAGTCATCAACCATCACATTTGCTGATTCCATTACAACTTGTGTTCTTTTTGTTGTACACTCGATAAGCTTTACTGTTTGTGAAATATCCCAAAAATATTGCTTCATCACTTTACTCTGCATTTTCCCAAGATACTCTCGATCATTAAGAACATATCATCGACTGCCAAACACATGAAAATAAGTGAGATTCGGCTTTCTTCCCTTCCAAAATTCATATGGAGTTTGAATAGTCCCTAGTCGAAGATAAACCCAGTTTATTGTGTAACATGTTGTATTTATTGCTTCTGCCCAAAATCGCTCAAATACATTTCTAGCATTAAGCATAACATGAGCCATCTCTTGAATTATTCGATTCTTTCTTTTGACCACACCATTTTACTGTGGGATCTTTGGAGCCGAGAATTCATGTAGTATCCCACTTTCATCATAGAATTCTAAAAAGGAGCAATTCTCAAACTCTCTGCCATGATCACTTCTTATTCTGATTACCTTCGTGATTTGAAGTCCTTTTTCATTTTGCAGCCTCAAACACAGCCTCTTAAAAACGCTGAAGCCATTATACTTCTCGCGTAAAAAATCTGTCCAGGTAAAACGTGAGAAATCATCAACACATACGAACACTTTTTTACCTCCAAGACTTTCAACTTGCATTGGACCAACGAGATCTAAGTGAAGCAACTCTAGGGATCTCGAAGTTGTAGTCGGTTGCAACTGTTTGTGAGACTGTCTTATTTGTTTACCTTCTTGACACGGACCACAAACAACTTCTGGTTCTCTTGATAATTTTGGGATTCCTCTGACCGCTTCACCATTTACAATTTTCTTGAGATCTCTATAATTTACATGACCCAATCTACAATTTCAAATATTGATGTCGAATGGAGTAGTTGTGAAGCAGACTGACGAAAGTGTTACTTTATAGCAGTCGTCGTTTGATCTGTTTCCCTCAAGAATGCAATCTCCATCATCATCATAGACCTTATAGTCCTTCTACCAACACTTAAATTCTTATCACACAATTGACTATACTCACTAGGTTTGCTTTAAGTCCTTCTACCAATAAGACATTTTTCAGATTTAGTATTTCTAGAACATCAAGTGAACCAATCCCTATAACATGGCCATGACCACCATCACCAAAGGTTACTGTGGCATTCTTATATTTTTGAACATCTTTCAAATTGTCTTGGTTACCAGTCATATGCTGTAAACATCCATTGTCAAAATATCATGAATCTAGAGAGGAAGTTGTTTTAGACATGAAAGCAACTTGGCACATGAGATCAATATTTCTTACCCAAATTTGCTTCACTTTATAATTCGTTTGTTTCACATATCTCATTTTTATCAGATCATTGTACATTTTGGAGTAATTTACCCTTGTATGTCCTTTGAGTCTACAATAGTGACACACTAGCACTCTTATGTTCCATCTCATTTGTTTTCTAGCAGTAGTATGTGGATGGCTTGAAGAATCACTTTGGACAAACTTCAGTTGGATAGACAGTTTCGATTGAGGCTTCAACTGAGATGGTCCAGTATATCCAAGCCCACTATGATTTGGATAATATTTTCCTACACTCAAAATTTCATTCAGTGTGTTACTCGAGTTCATCATTCTTGCCTCCTTTATCTCCTTTAGTTCATCAGCAAATATGGCCTCACAATTTTTCCTTTCTTTGATCCGAATTTGAATTGATTCAATTTTTAACTCAAGCTCTTCCTTCCGTTGAATTAGGCGTTTGTTTTGATCTCTTAGTGACTTGTTCAGCTTAACCACTTCTACCCATTTATCAAACATCTGTTGGTAGGCATCTTTAAAATCTTGGGCACATTGATCTGTATTATCATCATCCTCTACATCTGTACTGTTTGGTGTTTTGACTGGCTCACCAATGCTTGTTGTGAAGGCAACAAAATTGCTGGTAAATTTCTCAGATTCAACAGAGTCTTCTTCTTCTTCATCATCACTCCAAGTTATTGTGAATGATTTCTTTAATTTTTTTTAAAATTTGGACACTCGGATTTGACATAGCCATATACTTCACATTCAAAGCATTTTACACTTTAATATTTTTGCTTCAAGTCATTTTTGGGAGTTGATGACTGACATCTTTTGGTTTTGCCCATAGTGTATTTGGAATTTGAACGTTTAGAACCAGTGGGTTGGAATTACTTATTTTTTGTTTAAAAAAATCTCTTGAAATTCTTTGTCACTAAGGCAAAGACTGCATCCATCTCATCCTCTGAACATTCATCTTCAGTAGCTCTGAACGCAAGATTTTTTTTTAATCTTTGTATGAATATTTTTCAAACAACTCCAACTCATAAGTCTTCAGTTTTCCCATTAAAGTATCAAGGGACATGCTTGATAGATCATGGGCTTCACTTGTAATATCCTAGATATTATTATTTATTTCTGTTATTGTTTGTGATTGTCAGCCTAGCAGGCTAGTCCGAGGTCGAGCCGAATCGACTCATGGTCCAGTGCGAGCTCGGGAGCTCGGGTAAGTAGGAATATGAATTATACGATTTCTTTTCCTGCGAAGATAAATTTATTTAATTATTCGATTGTGTGTGCTTGATTTATTAAATTGTGTTGTATATGGGTGCGTATATAAGTGATGCTTGTATTTAGCATGGGGTTAGTTTGGGTTAGCGGGTTGCGGATCCGGGTTGGTGTGAGTGAGGGTTAGGGTGTGAATAGGAAGCAATTGGAGGGGATTATAAAATCCCCCCCTAAGGCTAGGCGGCTCCCTATTGGAGCCGCACCAGCCAAGTGGAGAGAGCAGTCGCCCCTCTCCCCTTTTCCTCTTCCTTGGAGCCGCCGCCCTCAAGCACCAACCTCCGAGCCGCCCCTTCTCCCCCTTCCTTTGAAGCCAGCCGTCGAGGAGAAGAGCTTGGCCGAGCCCTTCTTCCCTCTCTCTTATTCTCCCCTTTGGAAGCCGAGCCGTCGGCTTGGTGGAGCTGCCACCCCTTCCCCCTTGTAGAGCTGAGCCACCGCTGCCCCCTTTGAGGCCGGATTCGGAGGCCGCCGATTGGAAATTTCCTTGATTTCCTCTTCCTAAATCATGTGAGTGGTTTTATGCCTCCTTTCCTCGGGTTTTCTTTCGTGTTCTTGAGCCGTGCTTGAAATCAAGATGTTCTTCTTGTTGTTTTTTTCCATCAGATCTCGAGTTCTTGCCGCTTGTCTTGTTGCCATGGAATAGGAGGCCAAAGACCCCCCTCCTATGGGGCTCGACAACCCTAGGGTTACCCTAGGGGTGCTCGGCCAAGGAGGAACTGGGTCGCCCTCGAGGTGATTGATGAAATGCCTAAGAGAGGATTCTTGGTTATCTTTGAGATCTATGTCTTGCACTACTAGAAACTTCGTCTTCAGCAACGGCTATCAGCGACGGCCGCTCAAGCCGTTGCTATTTGCAACGGCATTCTTACGGCCGCTCGAGCCGTTGCAGAAAACTGTATCTGCAACGGTGTTCTAACGGAAAACCGAGCCGTTGCTGATTATTTTAATTATAAGCAACGGCTTTCGGACGGAAAGGCGAGCCGTTGCTGTTTTTTTAATATTCAGCAACGGCTTGCTAACGGATAAGTGAGCCGTTGCTGATAATAACTTATCAGCAACGGCGTTCTAACGGGCGAGTGAGCCGTTGCTGATAAGTTTATATAGGGCACGCTCTCGCGCCCGACTCTTCTTCCTCCCGCTGCTCGCTGCTGCCGCCGCCGCTCCTGCCGACGCCACTCGCCGCCGCTGCCGCTGCTGCCGACGCCACTCGCCGCCGCTGCCGCTGCTGCCGACGCCGACGAGGCCGACGAGGCCGACCGCTGCTGCCGACTTGTTCAGGTAAGTCTCTTCCCTGCTGCCGTCTCTTCCCTGCGGCCGGCGGAAATCACCCGACCGAAACCCTATTTCTAGGGTTTCGGCCGGCGGCGGTCGGCCGATGGCCGCCGCCGGACCTTCTGCAGTGGCCGGACAGTGTGTCCGGCCACTGTACGCCGGCGCCGGAGGGTGGACTCCGGCGCCGGAATTTATAATATATATATATAGTTTATATTATTTTATATTTGTTAATTAATTATTTAATAATTGTTAATTAATTGTTTAGATTAATTATTTAATTTGTTAGATTAATTTCGGACGCGCGCCGGAATCGTCCACTTCGGACGCGCGCCGGAATCGTCCACTTCGGACGCGCGCCCGTATCGTCCACTTCGGACGCGCGCCGGTATCGTCCAATTCGGACTCGCGCCGGAATCGTCCACTTCGGACGCGCGCCGGAATCGTCCAATTCGGACTCGCGCCGGAATCGTCCACTTCGGACTCGCGCCGGAATCGTCCACTTCGGACGCGCGCCGAAATCGTCCAATATGGACTCGAACTGTCTCGAAACATTTAGAAAATAATCATCCTCCGACGAGTTGATATGTTTCACGTACGCATCGACGATCGGATATGATTTAGCAAAACCTTAGATCCGTTCGGGAATTGTATGTTCGTGTAAAAGAAGTAGATGATCTTTTATACGACGTACAATTCTTGAATTGTCCCTGATTGGACAATTTGGGAATATAGTTATTTGTACTGCACTTACGTTTTTATTTTAACTGTTAACTAATTATTCTAAATTTCGGCAACATCTCTCTTGTTCTCCGATACGCGCCCAGATGATATGCGTATTCGGAGAACTGTAGGGAGATGCTGTCGAAATTTAGAATAATTAGTTAACAGTTAAAATAAAAACGTAAGTGCAGTACGAATAACATAAATCCCGAATGGAATAGGACAATCTCACCTAAAGACATTAACCAAAGAAATTGTCATTAATTGACAGAATCATGTCGGCTGATCGAAGTTGGATGTACCGACGTCTTGATCGTGGAGCTTTAACGAATGAGTTTCGATTAGGCGTAACGTACTTCCTAAATTTCGCCTATTCGAATCGGAATTTCGTTAGCATGGGTGATCAAATCCGATGTCCGTGCCGCATTTGTTCAAATGGACGATTTTTGGATCGGGAGACTGTCACTCTGCATCTATATACCAAAGGATTTGCACCGAGATATTTTCTATGGACTTCTCACGGGGAGTCACGCGAAGTCGGGACGTCGAGCAATCCTGTCGTTCAGACATATGGTGAATCTTCCTCTGCTGGTGCTTCTTCATCCGGTCAATGTAATCCCTATAGAACTATGATACTTGATAGTCTTGGGGGTCAATTCCGCCTGAATGATAATGTTGATCGGCCAGTTCTTCAGACATCAGTCCCACCAGATACTACAGCGGTTGATATCACAGAAGTAGGGGCTGCGGTAGAGATTGAATTACCGAATAAAGAAGCTGCAGAATTTTACGAGATGTTGAAAGCTGCCGATGAACCTTTGTATGAGAATTGTCCTAAATACACTAGGTTTTCAGCAATGACACAGCTCTTAAGCATCAAGGCCGATTGTAATATCAGCGGAGTTGCGTATGATCGGATTGCTGGATTGATTAATGGAATGCTGCCTACTGATAACAAGTTTGAGCCTACTTTTTATAAGACTAAAAAGCTAATGAGAAAATTGGGGCTTGGGTACGAAAAAATACACGCGTGCCAAAATAACTGCATTTTATATTATAAAGAAAATGTGCAGTTGGATAAATGCCCTGTATGTCAACACCCTCGTTACAAGGAGAAGAAATCGGTCCGACAGAAAAATATCCCGTTTAAGGTGCTTCGGTATTTTCCACTAACACCGAGGCTTCAAAAGTTATTCATGTCGGAAAAGACAGACCCCTACATGAGTTGGCATGCAAGAAGTCGTGATGATATAGTAATGACTCATCCATCTGACAGTGAAGCATGGAAACATTTGGATACATGTTATCCTTCATTTGCTAGGGATACTAGAAATATCAGATTGGGATTGTGCACAGATGGTTTTAATCCGTTTGGACATTCTGCAACTCCTTATTCAGTTTGGCCAGTGCTGCTGACAGTTTATAATTTGCCACCGTCAATGTGCATGAAAGATGAATTTATTTATCTTTCGATGATTATTCCGGGTCCTAAGGGTCCGCGAAAAGAAATTGACATATTTCTCAGACCCTTGATAGATGAATTGAAAACATTGTGGACTGAGGGAGCTGTCACTTATGATTGTCATCGGAAGCAAAACTTCAATTTAAAGACCGCGGTCTTGTGGACAATCAATGATTTCCCCGCGTACGGCATGTTGTCGGGTAGGAGCACTCACGGCCGACTCTCTTGTCCGTATTGTATGGAACACTCTAAATCAATCAGTCTTCAGAACGGACGAAAAATCTCATTCTTTGATTGTCATCGTCGATTCCTACTGGTTAATCACCAGTATCGAAGGAATCGTAATAAATTTACTAAGGGCAGAGTCGAAAGAGATGGGCCACCACCGATGTTGTCTGGTGAACAAATGTTAGCACGTGTTTCAGCACTTCCAGATATAGTATTTGGTCGCAATGAAAGAGTGTCAGGTTTTGGCCAAACACACAACTGGGTGAAAAAAAGTATCTTTTAGGAATTGCCCTATTGGAGTTCATTATTGATTCGACATAATTTAGATGTCATGCACATTGAAAAAAATGTGTTTGATAATATTTTCAACACTGTGATGGATATTTCTGGAAAAACTAAAGATAATGTCAAAGCCCGACATGATCTGAAAATACTTTGTAAAAGACCAGAGTTGGAGTTACAAGAGGTCAACGGACGATATCTGAAACCGAAGGCCCTATATGTGTTAAATAAACAACAGATCAAAGATGTTTGTCAATGGGTAAAAGAACTCAGATTACCCGATGGATATGCTTCAAACTTATCTCGATGTGTGAACGCCGATGATTGCAAAATATCAGGGATGAAGAGCCATGATTGTCATGTATTCATGCAGAGATTACTTCCGATCGCATTTCGAGATCTTCTACCTGATAATATTTGGGGTCCGTTGACTGAATTAAGTATGTTTTTTAGAAGCATCTGTGCAAATGTCCTTCGAGTCGAAGATATGTCAACACTTGAAAATAATATTGTTGAAATCATATGCAAGCTGGAGCAGTTTTTCCCTCCTGCATTTTTTGACTCGATGGAGCATCTACCGATACACTTGGCATACGAGGCACGAGTTGGTGGCCCCGTTCAATATCGTTGGATGTACTTATTTGAAAGATACATGAATCGTCTGAAGAAAAAAGTAAAGAACACCGCAGCTGTTGAAGGATCAATATCTGAATCGTATATCATCCAAGAAATTTCAACATTCTGCTCATTTTACTTTGAATCGACAGTACAGACAAGATTTGATCGTCTTCCACGTAATGACGACGGGGGTGTTCGACATTCAGATGGACGTTTAAATATATTTTGTCACTCTGGTCGTGCTTTTGGTTCTCGTCCATCTCGACACTTAAGCGATGAAGAGTATCATTTGGCGCACTTGTATGTATTACTCAATTGTCCAGAGATTGAACAATTCATTGAAATATTTGACATTGAGATGGTGCAAAAATACTCTATTCACAACGATCAAGAATTGGAGACATTACGGAATCGTGATTTCCCTACTTGGATTCAGACTTACAGCAAAGATCACAGAGCTGAAATAGATGAAAGAATATTTGAGTTTGTTAGTGGACCGTCGCGACTTGTGTTGTGCTATAGCGGATATTTTGTTAACGGGTACAAATTTCACACACTTGAATATTCATCTACAAAAAAGACGATGAATGCTGGGGTCTGCATGAAAGGGATAACCTATGTTGAATGTGATATGGATTTTTATGGACTGGTGGAAGAAGTGATAGAGTTGCACTACTTCGGCTTGAAATCAGTGATCCTATTTAGATGTCATTGGTTCGATACAACAGAAAGGGGCATGAAAGTTCATCCAAAATACAAACTTGTTGAGGTTAATTACAAATCGAAATTGGCAGCAAATGAGCCTTTTATATTGGCATCACAAGCCGAACAAGTATATTACGCGAAGTATCCGGCTCGAAATAAAGATAGAGCGGATTGGCGTGTAGTCTGTAAGACAAAAGGTAGAGGAAAAATTGATCCGATAGTAGGAGAAAATGATCCTCCTGGTTTCTATCAAGAAGATGATCTTCCTGCTGTGGATCGTATTATTCCAATACTCGAGGATGCAGACACAACGTCAATTCAATTAGAAGTTGAATATGCTGATGATGACGATCATGAAATTGAGGAAGCTGGAGATGAAGAAGATGAAGAAGAGGAAGAAGAGGAAGAAGAAGAATTCGAAGACTATTATTCAGATGACGAGGAATAATTGTAAAGTATATATTTTATTAAATATATCTCTACTATTTATACAATAATCTGATTATATGTATGTTCGACAGATATGTCTGGTCGTGGTTATCGACGCAGGAGAGCTTCGGAGTCTCCGATCGGTGAGACTCCAGCACTTACTCATGCTGCTGATCGTCCTGTTGCTGATCCTCATGAGGATGATACTGCTGAGGCTAGTACATCCAGACGCAGGCGGCCACGCGGGCCGAACAGGTGGCAGCCTCCACCAGCCACAGAGTCACGTAGATTGATTAGCGTGATTGGGGAGCGGTAATATATCATGAATTATGAATCATTACAAATTCATTATATCATAATATAATATTAAAATTTATTTTTGTTGTGCAGGTTCGAGCAAGAAGAAGTGCCGAGGAGCATTTCTTCTACTATTCGACGATACATGCACGGGGCATGGCCTACGTGGTCTCACGTGCCTAGCGAGCACGTCGACATGTTATGGCGCGAGTTTGAGGCACGTATTTTTTTTTTTACATGCATGATGATATATTAATATTGGTACTGATATTATTATTTTGCAGGCTCGCTATACATGGGCCGAGGACCAGAGGCCCTTCATTTACGCTGCCTGGGAGTCTATTTCCCGGGCAAGGTACAACGGGCAGCTGGGGCAGGCTCGGTCCCAAGCGATGGCCCGAGCTGGGACCACTAACATCGCGGAGACTCGGGGATACGGCCCCGGTTGGATTACTCCGGATATATGGGACCAGCTCGTGGGGATATGGTCGACGGATCGATGGCAGGAGGTTTCTCGGAATGCGGCTAGAAATCGCATGTCGGGGGGAGCAGCGCGTCACACCGGCGGCTCTGTTGCATTTGCAGTGCACGCCAACCGTATGGTAAGTATATCGTTTAATTATATATTTTATTTGTTATTATGTGTACTAATTAATGTATTTGTTTTGTAAATGTAGACGACGGTGTCGGATGACGGGAGTGTCCAGCGACCCTCCCCGATGGCGGTGTTTGAGCGGACTCACCGTCGAGCACATGGGACGGGGGAGTACATCCACAACCGCGCTGCATACATTATGGTAATTAATATTTATTTAAGTTATTCATTATATATTTATAATTTAAGTTTTATGATAAATATTAAACAAAAAATTAAACTCGAGTAGGAGACCTACAGCCAGACGGTGGTGCAGCGCGGGGGTACCCCCGAGGACTTTGACGCAGCATCGTGGGTCGAGGCCGCAGGTGGCTGGGACCATGGCCGCGTATATGGCTTCGCAGATAGTGGTCATGCGCGAGCCGTGCTAGGGCCACTTGGGGCACCGACCCCTCCGGTCGCTGGTGAGCGGCTGTCCACCTCTAGATCCAGTTATGATCATAGTAGCAGAATAAGGACTCTAGAGGAGACGGTCGCGCGTCAGAGTCAGATGATGGAGGAGATGCATGCTATGCTACGCAACATGTCAGGTCATCCCGCAGCAGGCATCTCTTCGGCATCATCTAATCCATCGTCCTCGAGTCAGTCCACGCCGGTGTACACTCAAGCACTCCAGACCCCGCCATATGATCCAGACCATCCTCCATCGTCATCGTGAGATTTTTTGTTTGGATATTGAACTTGTTACTGAGATATTGAATTTGTTTAACTTATTTTGTTTGGATATTGATACTTCAATTTTGCATTTGAATTGTTTTTATACTATCGTGGATAATTATCAATATAAATATAATTGTTTTGATGTATATCTTGGTGTGTTTGTGATGTGAATGAATGTGTGTATGAGAGTATGGGTGTGTGAGTTATGTATCAGATAATGTATCAATGTATCAATGAAAATTAGAAATTTTAAATGTTTCTGTCCCCAGGTCCACATCATCAGCAACGGCTTTCCCACGGCCATCCGTGGGAAAGCCGTTGCTAAAAGTGTATCGAAAGTCGTTGCTGATGACCTACAGCAACGGCTTAGCGACAGTCTTTTACTAACGGCGTTGCTACGGACTCAGCGGCCGTTGCTATTAATGTTATCAGCAACGGCTCCGGGTCCGTGGCAAAACCGTTGCTGATAATATTTTTAGCGACGGCCCGGGCGGCCGTTGCTGATAACGGCCGTTGCTGATCCGTTGCTAAGTTATCAGCAACGCGACTTTCTGTCACGGCTCTTTTGCAACGGCTCGGCCGTTGCTGATTCTCTTCAGCAACGGTTCAGCAACGGCATCAGCCGTTGCTGATGCCCATTTTTCTAGTAGTGTTGGATTGCTTACCAATTTAGGTTCTGTTACACCCCAAAAATTTGAATAATTATTTTTCTAGACTATTTTGGAAATTTTCGGAATTTATTTATGAGTTAGGGGTATTTTGGTAAATTTATGTAAGTGAAGGGTTTTTAAATAAAATGCTCAAATCGGATTAAAAACCTAGATTGATTAGGTCCTTGATGGGAGAGGTGGCAGTCGTGGCTATCAAATTGATTATGATAGCCCCCGTGGGAAGAGGTTGGTCTATCGGAGAGGGAACGGCCGATGATCGGAGCGATTCGAGGTAGGATTCTTTTCTCTGTTTCTTGTCCTTCGTTTAGGGTAGTTGAATATGTTGGGATGAGATCGCGATCGAGTATTTTTGTCGTGGTTTTGAATCGTTGCAATTTGACATGAAGCTTCTGTATATTTCCTAGAATTTCTTCCATGGATTGTACTGTCTTTTTTTTTGTTGAATCCAACTTAGTTTTGTCGATTTGTTGTTGTGCGGTTGCTGGCAGCCAAGGTTTGTAGCCATTCTGGTCGTCGATGGTTGTGTGGGCGGCAGATCAGGCCGACGATGCCTGGATCTCAGATCAGGTCGATTTGGTGGAAGCAAGCAGTGCTGCTGCGTCTTGGTGAATCCGCCAGGTTGCAGCATCTGATGCGGCGTCACCTTGCTGTGTCGTGGCCCGGTGCTAACCGCGGTGAGCAGTGGCTCCCGACGAGGCGTCACTGCCTCGCGTGCAGGGCCTCCGTGACCTTGTCGGGCGAGCAGCTGATGCAAGGTTGCTGCTTTTGCTTCATGGTCGCGTGTTCACAGGGTGGCGGCCACAAGCGGCGCCGATTGTCGGCGGATCGCGACCGCCGTTCGGCGGGGGGATACCATCTCGACCTCGCCGCTCGGTTTCATACGGCGGCGGCAGTGGAGATAGGGTGAGGCGCAAGGAGCCCTAGTTGAGTGGGGAAGATGATGAAGGAGTTTATAACATTGTTATAATCATGTAACAGTGATATGATGTTAGTTAATGTTTTGTTCATTATAACTATGTTATATATAGTACATGAGTGCTAGTATTAGCTGTGACAGTGTTATTGTCTTTGTAGCAGTGTTATAAGTTGGGATGATATTATATTGAGGTATTGTTTATATTAGGTGGTATATATCGGTGTAGTATAGTTGGTGGCAGTGTTATAGGTTTGTATCAGTCCTGCTATTTATTTATGTATTTAAATTGGGTAATTTGGTATTTTTCTTGTGGAATTATGTTGAGGGTCTTGTGGTTGTCGGATCCATGTATATCTTATATGAATTTTTACCTAAATTGCGTCCCAGATTTATTGGTAATGTATGTTTCTCCAAAAGATGATCATATTTTGAAAATAGTATTTAGTGGATTGCCTCATTTTGCGTGTCGAGCCTTAATTAATATTTTAAGTACTTTATTATGATGGTACAGTTGGATATGGTTTTAAAGGTGGTTGATTCTTGTTGACTCTTGTTGATTCTCATCCCGACACATGTTGAATTACCCTAAACTGAAGTAATTATCTTGTTGTTCCTCCCGTTGATCTTAATATCTGTTATTGTTAAAATTCATGTTGCATGTTGTTGGCTCATATATATATTGATATCATACTATGTTGCATGAATTGCATCTGTAGTGATTATGATGATTAGGAAGCATGTGTAGGTGTTAATGAGTTGCATAATGTTAGATTCAGATTGTTGGTTGGTCGCATTATTGATGTAGTTGTTGTCGTATGCATTATATTATTGACATCAGGCTGATAGCATTTTATGCATGTTGCTTCTATAGTTGTGAGAGTCATATTGGCATGTTGTGCATTATGGCCTATTGTTGGGCGCAAGCCCGGACACTGTTGATTTATTACCCGAGGTGTATTGGCAAGTGACACCGGTGATCACCAAATATCCACACAGGTGTGTGTGCGACGTCGCAGTGTTAGACGTCGGTGGGTTATCTTTTAGATAGTCGCATCTCCAGCTGGAGCGGGCTGGAGGTGTCACTCTTGAGGTGCGAGAGTGCGGGAGAAACCCAATTGATTGGGTGATTATTATGCATGTATACATTGTCGGTAGGATATGTATGATTTGATGTTGTGCTAGTTGACATGAGTGTATGATAATATTTATGAGGTGCATACATTATTATATATGTATATAGTGGTTGTTAGATGCATAAGTGTTACCTAAGTATGACATCGCATTGATTGGTATGAGTATATAATATTAGTTGTGGTATGTACATAGTT
Organism: Canna indica; assembly: GCA_034359265.1. Lineage (NCBI taxonomy): Eukaryota > Viridiplantae > Streptophyta > Magnoliopsida > Zingiberales > Cannaceae > Canna > Canna indica. The sequence goes on along the minus strand of CP136890.1, from coordinate 70,618,131 downwards.
GAATACCATGTCATCATGGCATCATGGATGGTTATCTTTATCTCTTGACATATTGTAATATCCTACTCAGCTTTTCGCTGATTTTTGTTGCTTTTGCTTTAGATCTGCAAGTTCGAGTAGTAGCTGAGAAGGTCTAGTTAGATATAGTAGAGGAGGCAGACTCTGACATTGATTTCCATAGAGATGTATAAAGTTTTTTGAACAACATTTTATTATTGTAATAGATATTATTCTAATGCAAGTGGTTGAGAGTCATGTTGCAAGCTTTTCATGAAGGTTTGGTTGTGTTGGATTGATCGTCGGTTGCGCTTCTCCTAGGCAGTGTTCCTTATTTAAGGATGAACCTAGGCGGGGCGTAACAAGTTCTATTAATGTTGATGCATGTCTTGAGATTAAATCTGTGGTTTTTGGATATTAATCGTGTTTTTCCAAGATAGAATTTGATCTTGATGCCATGGGTGTTCTTGTTATGAGTTCTTAATCATGAAGTTTTGATTCTTGTTTAAAGATGATATTGGTGCTTGCATATCTTGTTTAACAAATATGATTGTGGTATTTATCTCAAAGTTATAATTACATTTGTTATGATGGTGATTAAGGATTTAATTTATGTGAATTTCGGATTAATTACCATGATATGCTGAAAACTCCATCTTGCTGAAAACTCAATGCTGAATTGTTAATCCAGAGTTGATTTTGAAAACTTTGTTGTGGTGTGTATAGTTTACTGAACATAGTCGTGTAACCTATCATTTTAACTAGAAAACATAGTCTTGAACTATAGGACACACTCTGGAAGTCAGATTCAACTTGGGTACACCAGTTTCGGGTTTAGCAGTAAACTGAAAATAAAACCCTAATCTTGGTTATGATAATTTTAATCGCATAATTAAAATTCAAGAGGGGCAGCATAATCTGTTATGAACCAACAAATAAAGTTTATGCATGAAATAAAACCTCATGGGTTTATGATATTACAGGTCTAGGAGTTGGGATCGGACATTGGGTGTTGTAGGGTTCCCAATAAAGGCATCCCCAAGACACCGTAAGAGACACTTGACTTAGGTCATATTATGTCATATCTTTATGAATGGCAGAGAGACTCGGTTAGGAGCCGAATTATGGGCTTGGCCCGAAAGGTTTGGTGACTAATTCCCAACCTATGTTTAAAGGAATAAGTTCGGAGGGGCAAATCCCGATTATTCCTGTGTTTTCTCGTGGAACAAGTTCAGACGGGCAAATCTCGATTGTTCCTGAGTTTTTTTTAAAGAATAAGTTCAGATGGGTAAATCCCGATTATTCCTGTGATATCTTAAAGGGACAAGTTCGGACGGGCGAATCCCGATTGTTCCCGAGTTTCTTTTAAGGAATAAGTTCGGACGGGCAAATCTCGATTATTCCTGTGATATCTTAAAGGGACAAATTCGGACGGCGAATCTCGATTGTTCCCTCGCGTCTCGTGGAGCAAGTTCGGACGGGCAAATCCCGATTTCTCCCAAGTTCCTTTGTTATACGATAAGTTTGGATGGGTCAATCCCGATTATCCTAGTAACCCTTGAGTATGATTTGTTGCCCTAGGGCATGGTAGGCTTAGGCCTGTTATACTTCACTGCTAGAGTGTTGGATGCCTTCGGGCATGTGGTGGCCAGGTGGCCTGATAACTAGTCACTCCCCTATGACTTTATTCCTGTTTAGGACAGGTGTTTTATCATATGCTATATTCTCTGTGTTTGATTTCTTGTGGGGTTTGGTAGAACCGCTCACTGAGTTCTTTGAACTCATCCGTTGTCATTTTTTTTGCAGAGCCTGACTAGTGAGGTGGGCTGGAGCAGTTGGCGCGACTGGAGGGCAGAGGAGCTTTGGGGACGTTTGTCATGCACCTGTGTTGGTGATCATGGAGTTGTAGTCCCTTGGAGACATTCATGTCTTTCATTTCAGATTTTATTTGTTAAAATGTACTGTTGGACTTGATTAATTTATTTCTGCACTTGAACTTTTTGCTAAAAACTTTACTGTTTAAATGAAATATGTTTTGGTTTCTCTTTTATAATAAAAAATCTTTATTTTTTCCGCTATCTTTTATAAGTCGGCATGTGCATGAGTTAGGCTGCGGGGTATAGGCACGTATACCCTGGCCGGTCACGTGACCCTGAGTTGGGGTGTGACGTCACTTATGGCAGCAACTTTAATATCAAACTTTGCGGGTAATGATCTCATAACTTTTCTCACAACTTTAAGGGTAATGATCAGCACAACAGCTCTAATACCAATTGTCAGAATTGTCTCTATGAAAATTTTAATGATTAGTGAATTTAGAGTTGTGAACTTTCTGTTAGTCAATTGAGTATTGAGTTGCAACTGATACTAGAACAGACTTATGAACAGAGATATAGATAAAACATAGAAATACGTTGATAGCACAGAGAATTTGTTTACACAGTTCAGTGACAATCACATCACCTAATCTGCGGGACACTCACCAGACAGATGTCCAATTCACTATCACAAAGTACTACTACATGTAATTGAATTTTACACAACGAAATCCTACTATCTGTACTTAAGTGAATTGAGATTAACAAAATCCTATTTGCTAATACAAGTAATAAACAACTTGCCTCTCTACGATGTCTCAACGATAGAGCACTGTCCTCCACATGAGCTTCATGTTGTAGTGAGTTCAACAGCCCATATCCAACTTTGATTTACGATAGCTTGTAGAAATTGTTGCACTGTCCTCCACAGTCTCTCAACAAGAAATGTCTCCTTGATCAAAATAGCAACAACAATTTTTGGCACACGAGAGTGGATAAAAAAATCACATCTCTCCCTCTCTCTCTTCTTTTATACCTTATGCTCAATCGATGCATATCACCAAGGCACAACACCACTGTGCATAACTCACGCCCATGATCTCCACATCTCCACAATATATATATATATATATATATACCTCATGCATCAAGCGCAGACAATGATCCAAGTGATGTCCTACGTCTAGTCCATGAGCTCACGAATTCCGATATATATATATATCTCACGCATAAAGGCTCCACAACTCCATTAAGTTTATATATCACATATATATACTATATATAACATTCCACATCACCCCATCAATAAAATATACATAATAAGCCAAAACCATTAACAATATGCTTATGAGCTACTTGAAAAGTTCAGAATGGAAGAGTGCAATATAGTTAGAACAACAATGACCACTGGATGTAAGCTCAGCATAAACGATGAAGGAGATAACATTGATGAGAAAATGTACAGAAGCATAGTAGGAGGACTAATGTATTTAACCAATACAAGACCAAACATTATGCATTTAGTAAATGTGTTATCTCGGTTTCTGAACAAACCAAAAGGAACTCACTTTGCCGTAGTTAAAAGAGTTATTAGATATGTAAAGGGTACTGTTTCATATGGTTTGTTTTACTCTAATCAAGGTGACCTAATCCTAAAAGGTTTTTATGACAGTGACTAGGCTGGACCATTGGATGATCGAAGAAGTACAATTGATTTTGTTTTCAGTATAGGAGCAGGAAGTGTGCTGTGGAATTCAAAGAAACAAGCAACGATCGTTTTATCCACAGCTGAAGCCGAGTACATGACATTAACTTTAGCTGGATGCACTGTAGTATGGCTAAGGAGACTATTAAGAGAATTGGGAGAGAAGATAAATTCTTTTACTCTCTTAGCAATAGCACACAATCATGTTCATCATGCCAAAATCAGGCATATTGAAATAAAACACCACTTCATTCGAGAACTAGTGAAGAACAATATGATAGAATTGAAGCACTGTTCAACAACAGAGCAAGTTGTAGATGGACTAACAAAGACTCTACCAGAAGACAAGTTTCTATAGTTAAAAAACAATCTTGGAATATGCATGAATTCATCATTAAAGGGGAGTGTGTAGGATTAATGATGACTTATAATACAATTTGCACTAGAGCTTGTATAGGATCAATTACAGTTTGCTCAGTTTCCTTCGTTAGCTTCAGTGGCTTTAAAGCATAGTAATTATATCTGTAAACTGTGTGAGATAATACAATATTTTTGGTTGCTTTTCTTCTTCCACATATTGTTTTCTTGAAGCATTTGTGATCATGTGAGTGTGCGAGTTATTACAACAATTTCTTCTAGCTAATTAAGCCAATAAATCTATGATATTGTAGCATTTCAAATCATGATATTGTGTGGATTGATTATGTTCTGTTTGCTTGTCCATGTGCAGATGAAATAGCTCCCTAATTAAGAAAAGAAATAATTTATCTTCCTCTAAGAAGAAATGACATTGATGAAGGGCAAAATGAACCAATAAAGTGAATCAAGGCCCATCTAAGAGATGCAAAACTTAGCATTAAAAGAGAAATATGATAGACAAAGAAGCATAATTACATCAAACAATTGACAAAATCTAACATCTAAAAATCGATCTCACAAATCCTTTTATCATGGAATGTTAGAGGTATCAGAAGGAAGACCGGAAGAAAATACATCGAGGATTTGATACAAGAGCACAACATCAATATCATCACTCTACAAGAAACTAAATTCGAGAAATGCCCTCAATCAAATTTGAGAAGCATAGGAAGCACAAAAATTAACGGTTGGCTTGTAATCAACATAGTTGGCTACTCTAGGGGGGCATGCTTGGTGGGACTCAAATCTTTAGCAAGTGGGAGGCGGGAGGTGATTTCATCAACTGCTGTCAACTATAGCATCACTGATACCTTTGTTCAAATCCACTGCTGAAAACTTCACTATAGCTACAATTTATGGGCCGCCAAGGTACCCCTTAAACCTCAATTTTGGACAAAAATGGAGAGAACATTATAAGAAAGCTGAATTTTAGCGAAGGTCACGATCCTCATCAAAATCTCATATGACAGTCACTGAAAGCCTTTAGTGAAGGTCTCTCGACCTTCATATGTCGTCAGGAAAAGTCGTGTTGTTATAAGTTTAGGTGAGGGTCAAGTCGCGATCCTCACTAGAAGGTAGCTTTTGCGAGGTCCAACTAACCGTCACTAATTCTTATATTTTGTGAAGGTCGCAGACCCCCACTAGTTCACATATTTTGTGAAGTTCATTTGACCCAACCAATTCGCATATTTTATGAAGGTTACCCGATCCTCACAAAATCTTTAATTTATGAGAGTCTTTGACCTTCACTAAAATATTTTTTTCATATATTTATTTCTTTTCGTGAGGGTCTCATGACCCTCACTAAAAGTTATTATAATTATAATTTACTTATGTTTACATAAATCATAAATTTTAACAAGCATATATTAAGACAAAAACCACATTTCATGAATTAACATATAACATAAAATCCACCACATTACATAAAGTATCACTACATAATCCATTACATAAAGTTTCAACTTTAAAAATAAGATTCATATACAAAGTTAGCACAAGCTAGTATTATTGATAAAAGACAAAAAAAATTCGGATTATATTCTCAAACCCTTCTCTTTCTTCCCACCATTCATCTCCTCCATAAAAGCAGTTATCATATCCATCTTTCTTCTATCATCTTCGAACTTTTCTTCCATCTTCTTTCTCTCCTCTTCCATCTTCGTTTTTTCTTCTTCCATCTCATCCAACTTCTTTCTAAATTCCTCTTCCATTTTTTTTCTTTCCTCTATCACCATCACTTTTTCCTCTATCTTCCTCCTATCTTCTTTCATTTTCTTCTCCAACTCATCAATCTTGGAAACCAACTCAACATTGCGAGTGTTAGCCGATTGAAGTTGGGAGGCAAGTGCAATATGCCCAAGGGTAGCTCCAGATATAGTGGATAGTATAGGACCTAACCCATTATTAACAACGAGTATGTCATTGCCTTTCAAGTCTGATGACTTGGTGATAGATTTCATCTTCGTCAATAGGTGTAGAAGACTGCGACGCTTTAGTTGATAAAGCCTCAAATTTTTCTATTATAAGAGTATCATTTTTTAAAAAGTATTATTATATTATAAATAGAAAAGAAACTTATGCATATTGATAATTATCCGAATATCTTGTGTGGCAGTGGAACCCACACAATAAATTCAGAAGTGCTTGTCATCAAAGAGCTACATGTCAATATAAAACAACTATCAATTAATTTTTGTAAGATTATAATCCCATCTCAACAGATCTAGAAAGAAGTTAGAACACATTTGAACCACGTAACATTATTTATAACTCACATCCTTGTTTACTTTGTTATTGATATTTGAGCATATATATATATATATATATTTATGTGGTTACTCTACGTGGATAATTTCAGGTCAAATTCACACAAGAGGAGATTTGTTGATTGTGGTTGTTTTTTTCCCTATCCCACTCTCACAACATTACCTTGTATCAAAAATTAAGATAAGAACGAAATAATCACACTATTAGTTTATAAACAGGCAAAACAAAGCAACATATGGACAAAAAATGGTATAACAACCGGAGCCACAACAAAATAAGGAATTCTCTTCAATTCAACTATCATATGTACATACAGACAATACATGTGCATATAAACAAATTATATACACACATATTGACTGTGAGGAAAGATATCATAGTTGAAAGACTCTAATTGCTGTCACTTGAGCTCCTGGCGACTCTCCTTGGTGACTCGCCTTGGCATCTCTTCGTGCTCCGACGATCCTCGTTCGGCCACCACCTCTTCTCTTCCTTGTGAAGCCTCTCTCCTACATGGAGCCATCTTCATCTTGTCTCCCAGAATCTGGAACCTCAAATCTTGTGCCTACGCGCGAGGTGCAACATGAAGAAGAGGCAGTATAACTCGAAGACGAGCAAGCATTGAATCAAACAACTCTCGAAACCTTATGCCTGATAGGGGGAAAATATGGATGGACAGAAACTTGGTCCCCAACACCATCCCGACAGTGATCTCACAAATTTGGAACTCTCTGAAAGGGTTCCGTTGCGAGGAGGTGGACAGTCGCGTTTTCATTTTCTACTTTGATGAACTCGTGCCGACGATAAAAATCCTACGATCCAACCATGGTTATACAAAAACCAACTATTGGTTCTAAGAAGATGAGAACGTGGCAAGAATCTAAACGATTACGAGTTCAACCTCGTACCCTTCTGGGTTAAGTGCTGGGAATCCCAAGACAAATCCGAAACATCGCCACTGGCCGACAAATCTGCTCGACACTTGGAACGATTGAAACAGATGGACTTTACCATCCGAGACCCACAAGGATTCATTTACAAAGCCAGAGTCAACATCAACGTCGAGCTCCCCCTCAAACTAGACATCAAAACTACTTCCTCATCATATGGTGATTTCCGCACTACATTCAAATATGAAAAAATGTCTTTATTCTGCTATTACTGTGGCATCATAGGCCATGATGATAATGTTGGGATGGGAATAAGAAACACAGCAGAAATAACAATTTAAAAAATTCAAATCATCCCGAAAATAATGATCTACTTTAGCAATATTAAGGAATTCAACATCGGAGAAGAAGGAGAAGATATACCTCAAACTGCGATTGGTATGGCTGGTCTTATCCCTGTCTTGAGACACACACGTGCACGTCCTCCAACGATAGTCCACACCAAACACCTCGCAACAATAGGGGCAATGAACACCGGGGCTCGTTGTGGCTCAACTGAGAAGCTTTCTCAATCCCGAAATCCACCAAGGCAAGGCCGGCCCTTCCACCAAGAATCGAGCACTAAAGAGAGAAGGAGAGAGAATGAGAAAACACCGGAACGAAAGAGAAAAGGTGAAGATACCTCACTGTCCTCTTAGACTCCTCCAAGAAGATGAAGATTGCAGCACACCCAAGAAGAGAACACCTTCAATTTGGCTTCGCAAAAATCGGAGAAGGAGGATATAGATGGCCAGCCACCAATGGAGAGGAGGAGTTCTTTGGAGCCTTTCTCTTCAAGAAGCCTCTAGTGCCGTCGCAACATGGCGAAGGTTTGGCGACCATTTACGACCATTAGTCGCGACCGGTTGTTTGCGACCTTTAAGGCCGTCGCAAAATGTAATTAAATTCTCCGCCCAATCCCTTTTTTTTTACTTCCACTGCTCGATCAACCCTAGACGTCGATCACTTGTTCTCGACCTCTCGATCACTCGTTTTTGATCTCTGCCGCTGCATGTCAACCGTCACACACCGCACATCACACACCGCACATCGACCGCCGCACGTCGATCGCTGTTCGTTGGCCGCCGCCCGCTGCTCGCCCCCCTAAAAACTCTCTCACCGGAATTCAAAATTTCGGGGTTTGCCTCCAAAAATAATATATATTTTTGGCTTTATAATTAATTCGAAATTAATTAAATCCAATTAAATATAAACTTCAATTTATCCAAATTAAGAGCCTATAAACAAGAATGATAATTATATAAAAAAACCAATCCCCTAAACAATTGGAAAGAAGTTTATATAAATAATTCGATTTCCTATTAATTAATAGAATTATGATTTATCCTCATAAATCATATATCTATTAATTTTATGATGTAATGCCCCAAACTCAAGGTCGCGTGACCGGCCAGGGTAGGTGTTTGTACTCTGAAGCCTAACACATGCATTTAACATCACAAAATATGAATGCAACGAAACTGACAACAAAGCAAAAGAAATCCACTGGATTATAAATAATATTTTGAAATCAAAGTTTACAACTCCAAATGACATAGCAACATGACTCAAATGCATGAAAATAACTCTCTACACGGCTATGACTCTCTAACAGCCAACTACGAGATCTGCGACACCACTTGCCCTCTACCCGCGCCATGCTATCAAGCCGTACCTCACTGGTCGGGCTTTGCAAAACAAAAAACAAATAAAATCGTGAGTCCGCGAGGAACTCAGTTAGTGGTTCTTCTGAACCTTCACTTAAATCCCTAGTGTCACCTATGCCTTCAACACGTGCACACAAATGAACACTTCGTAGTCTCGGAAGATTGTCTCAGCTAAGATAGCATCGATCGTAGGCATCGACACAATATACGACACATCAAGCAAGGAGGGTTTCCCCGGCAATCTAAAAGCAAAAATAGTAGATACAAAAGAGTGCGTGACACCCGGATCAAATAACACATAAGCAGTAGATGAGCCAACGGTAAGAGTACCTGTTACTACTGCCTTGGACGCCTCAGCGCCATCGCGGTTCATAGCAAAGACCCTCGCAGAAGGCCTCTCAGAATGATTGGTTTGCTATCCTCTGCCCTGTGTTTGACCCTTCTGAGCTATAGAATCAACTGTCATCGGTGCTTTCCTTCTAGACTGCTCAGTTCTCTGGCCACCCCTGTCCTGACAATCCTTCTTGAAGTGCCCAACCTGCCCACACCTGAAGCATGCATTTGTGTGGCCGTAGCAAGACCCCCAGTGCCTCCTATCACAGCGACCACACTACAGCATCACAGTCTTCTGTGGAGCACTCACTGACCCTGCCTAGCGAGCCGCCCCTGACCCTAGGCCTCTGCGGCCCTTGCTACTACTATGCCTCCTAGTCGGCTGGTGATCTGCCGCTGCGACGATCCCCTCGAAATGCCAGGGCCGACCTCTAGATCCCTGAGGGTGGAACTTCTTCTTTGGGAGCCCGTCATGTTTCTCGAACGACACCAATGCCTCCTTCCTGAGCGTCTCGTCCACCATCTGAGCGAAATAGGTGTCCTTAGTGTAATGGATGAGCTGGCTGATCTGCACTCTCAGCCCCTAGACAAATCTCTTGACCCTGGAGGTCTCAGTCGCCACCAAGGCAGAGTGGTACTTCGAGAGTCGAGTAAACTCCATCTAGTAGTCCAACACCATCATGCCACTAGTCAGACGTAGCAGCTCAAACTCCTTTGCCCGCCTGTCACGGATGCTCATCGGTATGTATCACTCCACAATAGCAGTCTTGAACTCTACCCAAGTAACGAGTGGTGCACCTGGCCCCCTACGATCCCTCCAAGTATGCAACCATTGTTGGCTTTAGGTTTTTAACCTTAATTAGTCTTAATCTTCATTTTGATAATAACAAACATGGGACTAATGATTTCATTGAGAATATCTTTCAGATTCCATATCAATTAGCGTTTAATGTCCCCGATCGAAAATATCGGAGGAAATCGAAAAATTGGAAGGACATTGATAGTCGCGCTCGGGTTCATCGCGGGAACTTCTCAAAGTTCGACGTGTGTGCCAAAGACATATTGGACGAGCTCAAAGATCACATGAAAGCTCTCCAAGTTGATGGTCGTTGAAAGTCGGAACCCGAAAACAAAGCGCGGAAGAAAATAGGCTGAAAAATAAATTTCAGCCTAGGTTCGATCGACCGGGCGGTCGACCGAACAGGGTAAGAAAAAGGCCAGTAGCCTTGTCGGTCGATCGAACACTGCCGAAAATAGGCGATGGCTACTTCGGTCGACCGACATAGGCCAAAAATAGGTAGTAAGACTGTCGATCGACCAATTAATCGATCAAATTGAGGATAGCCGCAGACGTAACTCATGTCGGTCGATCGACTGGTCGACCGAATGCAGGATCGAAGGATTTGCGTCTGGGCGGTCTACTGACCAGAGAGAAAAAACGATGGTCGATGTGAGCGGTCGATCAGTCAGTCGACCGACCAATCGACCGGCGGCCTACAACGGATAGTTTTCTATCCGTTGAGCTATCGTTTCTTTGTAAGGTATAAATATACCTTTTCTAACTTCTTTTAATTCTCTTCCTTGATCATAATAGATTCGATTGAGCATTCAAAGGGAAGATCTAAGCCTTCCAAACGATCAACTACTTGTGCTCTGCTCTTTCCGCGAACATCTTCTTCAAGCGCATACTCTGGGCTCAACTCGGGAACTGATTCGAGATCTATCTTCTGGCAAGTTGAAGGTTCCAAGGCTTGGAAAAGAGCTTTTACTCTTGCCTTTATTCTTAGCTCTTTTGATCATATTTTTTACTGTTATTTGAACGTCTTTTATTTGGATTTGTGCGTGTGAAGACCTAGGGTTGTTAGGTCTTGAAAGTGGAAGTGGTTACCTTGTTGTGAAAGTGTAAAGCCACTTGTGTAAACTTAGTTTTTACTATGATTAGTTTAGTTGTCCCTTAGGTTGAGGTACGGTGGAAGAGTGCTCTCGATAAGAAGGCGGAGACTTCCGGGTGTGAAAGTGTCTTAGGTTGAGAGTGAGACTCTTCGAGTCAAAGTCCTATGTGTAAGGGAAACTATTTAAATCTAGTAAACTTAGTTTGGAAATCCTAAGCGGGGTGCTTAGGTAGTGGAGTAGGCATTGGGGCCGAATCACTATAAATCTTGTGTTTGCATTGATTTATTATTTGTATTTATTGCTTTACTATTTATCGCTTTCACATCAAATCATTCAATCGTAAAATTGCCTAAACAATTTAAGAAAATGATTAAAATTAAAATTTAGGCTAATTGAATTAGTAAACACACTATTCACGCCCCCCCCCCTCTAGTGTTGCCATTTCGCTTTCAATTGGTATCAAAGCGGGTTCGTAGCTTGAGATTTCACCATCTCTTCTACACCTTGTCTCGATCAGGAAATGGCTCTAGAGAGTGTAGTGTCTATACCACCGAGATTCGGTGAGTCTAATTTTGGTCTTTTGAAGAGTAGAATGTATACTTTCCTAAAGACTCAAAGTTCAGATATATTTGACATGGTAAAGACAAAATATATTGAACCCAAGGAAAACATGAATGCATGGACCCAAGAACAAGTTAAGTTGTTTGAATTGAATGGTAAAACAACGCATCTTCTATATTGCACATTTTTAAATGATATACTTGAAAAGGTCATGTATTGTTCTTCCGCATTTGATATCTGGGCAACATTAAACATACTATATGATTCTGCAAAAACCGAAGAGATTACTACTTTTGATGAATGTGGTGATGACAATGGTCACTTACCTACTACTAATCTCAATTTTGATGCCCATAGTGCTTCTAGTCGAAGAAGCAACTCTAAAAGCCGGAAGAGAAAAGTAATTTGCCACTTGTGCAAAGAAAAAGGGCATGTGAAGAAGAATTGTCCTACCATGAAAAATAAGACAAAGAAGAGGTCAAGTGCTTCCACCTCCACATCTTACTCAAGTGAAGCATCCTCTTTTCATGACCATGAAGCCCATTCTAAAGTTTGCCTCATGGATGCTAATGATGAGGTACACTCTTCTCCTTCTAGTCATTCTAATAATAATGCTAGCTCTACTAGTTCTCTTGACATATCATATAATGAGTTAGTAGATGAATACAAGAAAATATATGCCTTGCTTTTTAAAAAAGATAATGAAAATAAAAGATTGAAGAAAAATAATATAAGGCTTAACTCTCATGTGGATGAATTAAAACTAGAAAATGAGAGAATGAAATCTAGCTCTTTTGACTTTTCCCATGATAGGTTGAAACTTGAGCTTAAGGACATAAAGCTTAAGAATGAAAGTTTGAAACTTGAGAATTCAAAAATTACAAGTCAAAATAACAATTTAAAATCTCAATCTAAAGCCTTATATCAATCTCTTGATTCATTGAAAAATGAGGTTGTGTCCTTAAATAAGAAAGTAAACGAATTGAAAAATATTTCATTCCCTAAGAACACAAGAATGAAAAATGCCTATGTAAAGAATACCAATGTTCATAATCATTCTCATGTTAGGCATTCCACATTTAAACCTCATGTTCAAAATAAAAATATTTCATCTAAGAATGCCCATGCTCAACATGCCTCCTATGTTAATCATTCTAACATTATATCTCATGTCCATGTTAAAAATGAAAAAAAAAAAATTCATGGACATTGCTTTTGTTGTGGTACATATGGGCATGCTATTTATGATTGCACATTAAAGAGAAATCCAAGTGTTGCTAGGACACTTTGGATTCCTAAGCCCTCTAACCCCCAAGGACCCAAAGTCATCTGGGTACCAAAAATCTCATCTTCTCTTGCAGGGGGAGCAACCACACAAGGATGAGTTGATGATGGTTGGTGGGAGTTGCATGAAGACTTAAAGCTTTACCAAATCCAAATTGCAACTTCGCATCATATGGATGCCTTCAGTATGAAGTATCGACATCTAGTTAATTTGGTATCATCTCCTTTATTTTATTTGAATTCATTCAAGTTGGAGTTTATGATACTTGTTTAATTTGGGTTGATTCTTACCGCTCTTGATATTGTTTTATCAAATGATTTTTGATTTTTTGATTTCCGGTCTCCTCGGAGACCTATGTAGCCTGTAATGGGCTCATGCGACCTTGCGGTTCTAAATCATAGGCTCATTTGTGGCCTTTCGGTTTTCAACCAATAGGAAGGGTTGGAGATCTATTTTTCAAATATTTTATATTTTGAGATATCTTAATTTGTTTCGGATTCACGATAACTTACTTTGAAATGAATTTCAAACTATTTAGCAAAGTGGACTTTGAAAATGATATTTGAATCTCTTTGCTTTTTGGTTTGGTTAGCTTACTAAGTAGCTATATTTTCTCTAAAAATATTAGTGTAGCTTACTTGCAAGTTATAAGTATTTTAGGAAGGCTAATAACTAGGAAGAAAAAAATTAGTTTGACTAAACCATCATGAATAAGGTATAACTTTGATAAATTCAAATCTGAATGTTATACCTCAATGCTTAAGCTTAAATAATGTCTCAATACTCATGATTAGAATTGCATGATAAATTCTTGAATTTTCATGAGTAGGTAGAATCTTAGCACTTTGGCAAATTTCATTGAATGAAACTTGCTCTAGGGTGATATCTATTATTAGAGACCTTCTTGTAAGTCCAAACTAATTTAACATGGGTAGAGATCTTATTCTTTAAATATTTCATATTTTAAGATCTCTTTGATTCATTGTGATAACATGTTAATTCATTTAAAATAAATCTCTACTATCTAGCATAGGTTAAGATTTTTATTTGAAACGTTGTATTGAACCTTTGCTATTTAGTATGTTAGCTTACTAGTAGGCATATTATTTTATTATGCTACTAATGAAATCTACTTGCAAGTTGTGAATGTTAATGAAAGGCTATGCTATCTAAAAGAAAATGAAAAAAGAAATGAAAAGTTAGGCAAAATTTCTATAAAAAAGGTATGAATTTAATTTTGCAAAAAACCTTAGTATAATACTTGAATATTTATGCTTAAGTGATTTCTCTATGCTCATGATTGATTATGCATGATAAATATTTGAATTTTCATGAGTAAGGAAAATCTCGACAACTTAGCTCATTTCATGATATCATAATATTTATGAAATCGAACTAGGTTAAAATTATTCTTTAAAGACTTCATTTTAAGTTAAAAATTTGATGAACATGTTTATGTGTGTTAATGATTAGTTGTCATTTGCTTAAAATTGAAAATTTATAAGAGATTGAGCAAATTGAAAACTAGATCAATTTAGAGGACTTAAGCTTGAAAAAGTTTGACCCAAGTCAACAAATTGACTTGGACACTTGATTTTAAGTCAAAACTTCATAAACATGTTTAGGAATAGGTATGCCATGTTTCCATGCATTTAGAGTGAAAAATTCATATGAATATGGATAAAATGACATAGAGGTGGTTTCATGAAAACCTCTTTTGAACCAAGTTAATCCAAGTCAACAAGTTGACCTAAAGGTCTCATTTTCAATTCATATTTGGGGAACATATTTAGATGTACTCATGTAAGGTATCCATAGGTTTAAGTTTGAAAAATCATGAGTAAATGTTAAGATTGAAACTTAGCAAGTTTCATAAAAACTAGTCTAGTTTTGAATGAAACCATGTTACGTTGATATCTTGACTTAATGACATAATTTTCATTTCAAACTTGACATATGCGTTTTACATGACCATCATGTGGTGTCATGAAAGTTTGAATGAAAATTGAAGAAGTTTTAAGAATAACTGAAAATTACAAAAATACCATTTCAACCTACAATTGGTATCAATTTCAGTTATTTCTAGAGAAATATAGAAAAATAATTTTCAGATGATTCTTGAAACTGCACATTCACTGAAAAATCTAGTTTTATCAGTAAAAATTTTGAAAAGTTTCATCAAGAATCTGATTTAAAATGGAATTTTGAAGTCGGATTTCGAAAACACAAAGTATTACTTATTTGAAATATCAATATTTCCGATACTTTGATCTTTCTTCAAAATCTTCAAATGAAACTTTGTGCATGCCATTTGGATTCTATTTCTAATATCATTCACACAATTTCTTGAGTAAAATCATTCCTAGAAATGATTTTGATATCTTGGATGATAACTAGAAATAACTATTTGTTTATTAAAATCAATATAGGATGAAAAATGGTCTTTGGAAATTCTTTTGAGTTCAAACTTTATTCATGCATTTCAAATGACCATTCAATATTTGGTATCAAAATTTTAATCCAAAAATTAGTACCAAAGTTTTTCATCAAAAATATAATGTTGTATAGATTTAAAAGTTTGATTATTTTCAAAACTTGAAGTATATGTTGACCTAAGTCAACAACATAACTTAAAAATTTCATCTTAAGTTCAAACTTGATTCATAGACTTACATTATCTCATGTTTGATGCCTAGATGCCTAAGTTTGAGAAAATATGAGTAGATAGCAAAAACTTGATACTCAGGATTTTCATGTTTTCATGCTTATTTCAAATGAAAATGTGCTAAGTTCATATTTGGATCAAATGACATTAGTTTTCACTTCAAACTTGATATACATGATTTAAATGACCATATCTTGATATTTTGAAAGTTTGAATGAAATAAAAAAATGTCATGAAAAAGACTTGAGAACATACATGATTTAAATTTTGAATTCAAATATTTAAGTCTTGAACATATCATGTATGATTTAATTTTCATATTAAATATTTGTTTTCCATCCATTTGGTTGAGATTTTCATATTTCATGAAAAATCTTTAGAGTCTCAATTTTATGAAAAAATATTTGTTCTTCATCCCTTTGACTAGATTGACCATTCTTGCCCTTTTTGATTGATGTCAAAAGGGGGAGAAATGTATAGGAAAATGGGGGAGAAAATTATAAGTAAAGGGGAGAAAAATATAGGAAATCCATGCATATAGATAGGGGGAGTTTATTTCCATAAATATGCATGCTGATAGGGGGAGAAATCCCTTAGTTGATATCCTCTATGCTTTAATATATATATTTTCTTAAGGATGTTTGTCATCATCAAAAAGGGGGAGATTGTTGGCTTTAGGTTTTCAACCTTAGTCTTAATCTCGATTTTGATGATAACAAACATGAGACTAATGATTTCATTGAGAATATCTTTCAGGTTCCATATCAATTAGTGTTCGATGTCCCCGATCGAAAATATCGGAAGGACATTGATAGTCGCGCTCGGGTTCGTCGCGGGAACTTCTCGAAGTTCGATGTGTGCGCCAAAGACGTATTGGACGAGCTCAAAGATCACATGAAAGCTCTCTAAGTTGATGATCGTTGAAAGCCGGAACTCGAAAACAAAGCGCGGAAGAAAATAGGCTAAAAATAAATTTTAGCCCAGGTTCGGTCGACCGGGCGGTCGATCGAACAGGGTAAGAAAAAGGCCAGTAGCCTTGTCGGTCGACCGAACACTGCCGAAAATAGGCAATGGCTACTTCGGTCGACTGACATAAGCCGAAAATAGGGAGTAAGCCTGTCGGTTGACCGAACTGAGGATAGCCGCAGACGCAACTCGCGTCGGCCGATCGACTGGTCGACCGAATACGGGATCGAAGGATTTGCGTCTAGGCGGTCAACTCGTCGATCGACCGACCAGAGAGAAAAAGCGATGGTCGATGTGAGCGGTCAATCAGTCAGTCAACCGACCAATCGACCGGCGGCCTACAACGGATAGTTTTCTATCCGTTGAGCTGTCGTTTCTTCGTAAGGTATAAATATACCTTTTCTAACTTCTTTTAATTCTCTTCCTTGATCATAATAGATTCGATTGAGCATTTTAAAGGGAAGATTTAAGCCTTCCAAACGATCAACTACTTGCGCTCTGCTCTTTCCGCGAACATCATCTTCAAGCGCATACTCTGGGCTCAACTCGGGAACTGATTTGAGATCTATCTTCTGGTGAGTTGAAGGTTCCAAGGCTTGGAAAATAGCTTTTACTCTTGCCTTTATTCTTAGCTCTTTTGATTGTATTTTTTATTGTTATTTGAACGTCTTTTATTTGGATTTGTGCGTGTGAAGACCTAGGGTTGTTAGGTCTTGAAAGTGGAAGTGGATACATTGTTGTGAAAGTGTAAAGCCACTTGTGTAAACTTAGTTTTTACTATGATTAGTTTAGTTGTGCCTTAGGTCGAGAGTGCGACTCTTCGAGTCAAAGTCCTTTGTGTAAGGGAAACCGAATTAATCTAGTAAACCTAGTTTGGAAATCCTAAGCGGGATGCTTAGGTAGTGGAGTAGGCATTGGGGCCGAACCACTATAAATCTTGTGTTTGCGTTGATTTATTGTTTGTATTTATTCCTTTACTATTTATCGCTTTCGCATCAAATCATTCAATCGTAAAATTGCCTAAACAATTTAAGAAAATGATTAAAATTGAAATTTAGGCTAATTGAATTAGTAAACACACTATTCACCCCCCCCCTCTAGTGTTGCCATTTCACTTTCAGCCATTCCTTGGCCGGCCCTCTCAGATGTAATCTGACCATACGAGCAACTGCCTCCGAGGAACATACGAGCTCCTTACACAACTCATAGCAGTCGCTAAGGAAACTAGTGACCTCCACCTGTTGATCTGTCCCCGTGAACTACGATGGCCTCAATTTAACAAAGTCAGTGTATGTGACCGCTCTAGGAACTCTCTCTACTGGCTGGACTGATTCGGCCACCACCGGTACCGACTGCAGCAGCTGCTGCCTCAACTCTTGCTCTCGGTGAAGCGCCTTAGTCAACTGGGCCACCTGAGCCTGCAGCTGTGCAAGAATGGGATCCTGTCCCACCTCCTCTTGTTGATCTCTCCCACGACCCCGACCTCGGCCTTGGCCTTGACACTCCGTGGAATTACTACCATTGCCGCTCAACGCAGCATTGTGAGTCTCCATCACACTAGCATTTAAGAAAAAGATACCATTATGAGGAACTCAATGAGTGGTTCCTCCCGCTGAATCCACCCGCTGAGTCAGGTAATAGTTGTGCCGGCTAAAGACACCCCTCAGCCCGACCATCTCAAACACAATACACATATAATGTATTACACTAGTTGCTAAACATCTCCCGGGCTTCCGCCCGTATCCGGCCTTACCCCCGGGCCCTATTAGGTCAACAGTTATGTGTTACCCTCCCTAGGTGCGAACACCTAATGTTTCTATGTTCAAATTTATCACATTTAACTCCTAGTAATTTACGTCATTTACTAATGAAATTCCATGTCTCACACTCGTGTCCAAGGTACTAAACAAATGTAGCTAATTTTCCTCCACTTAGTTTCATGTCATATACCACACATTGCTCCTCAATATTAAGCATATCATTGACATAATATTTGCAATAATGAATAAATCACTGCATGCTAGAAATAGGCGGATTCAACAATTATACCACCATAATTTCCTACATAATCACAACAATTAAATATTAAATTTCTGCATTCAAATATTTAATTTCAGCATATGAAAGTTTAAATTCAACAACATCATGAGAAATGTAGGGATTTAGAAGTAGATGTTCTTTGCAATAAAACTATTCTATAAGCAAGGTAAAATCCTAATTCTTCATGTAGCGTTCTCCTTTCATGTAGATGACTCAGGAATTATATTTTCTCAATCGCAAAGCCCCATTCCCCCACTTGGCCGAACCCCTAATCATGGGTTTCCCCTATTCGGCTGAACATTAGGGGTGAAGTAAATGTGTTCCTATCAAATTCCAAGTTTTCCTTAATCCCGCTCTACACTAATATAAAATTTTATTAATTAGGATTTATTCAAATAAAATAATCACCATAAATCAAATTATTATTAATTAGGATTTGTCCAAATAAAGTAATTCCCAATTACTTGGTTAGGCTCATGGTTAGAAACTAATTTTCCCACTATGTATATTTGATTCAAAATTAAATTTAATTTAATTCATAATTAAATACATTCCCGGTCAAGTAGTTGATTAAATAAAATATTTAATTCATAATTAAATTTAATCAACTACATAAAATATTATCATTTGTCAATCCTTACAATTTAGGGATGCTCTACAATTTAGGGTTATCGAGGAACTCCTTCCTCGCGCATTCGTTCATATAGGAAATATCTTTTCTATCATGTCCGTAAACGAAATCCGTGATCGAGTTATAGCATGTCCATGCTAGTAGACATATAGGGCCGCATTCAGACTTTATCTCATAAGATCCGTTACGAGGTTATCCTGTTGTGTGTGACCCATTGGGCCCCACACTAAGCCAGCAGTGAGTTGTGCATAAAGGAAAGTTGGATCCGATAGAATGACTTCTATTCGAATCTTATAAGCCACCACTAAACCCCTTTAGTGTGGTCATGAGAGGCTTCACTCACAAGTCAAGATTGACGTCTAGCAACGTGTCATGACTACTAGGATAGTGTGAGGTTCAATCTATAGGGATCGAACGCCCTTCGATGATTAGTTACCGTGCAACTAAATCCCTCGGTTATAATGTCCCAAAATCGGCTAGGGTACAGAAGAAGTGTCAAACCCTAATACCGATTCATATGTATTCCACCCGTCAAGATGTCGTCTCAATAATGAAACGTCAAAAACATCTTCCTGACTTTCATGTCTACTCTGGCCAGATATTCCCGAGTCGACACTTGTAGGCACACATAGGACATTATCTCCTCTTACTAGGAATAACTGATTCCATGTTGGTTGCTCTCCTACTCCATGAATGCTTCCCCATGCCCAGTAATACCTGGCACATGATGTTGAGGGCCACGTAGGGATAGAACCAAAGCAATGGATTGTCACTCACAAGGTAACCATGACAACCTCAGGTCCAAGGACTGCTTGCACCTACTATCATCCGAGGAACATCATATTGACACTCATGTAAGGATTACATTTTGTGTTCCTCGTGCAGGTTCGTTCAATGAACTCATTC
Source organism: Canna indica (assembly GCA_034359265.1). Taxonomy (NCBI): domain Eukaryota; kingdom Viridiplantae; phylum Streptophyta; class Magnoliopsida; order Zingiberales; family Cannaceae; genus Canna; species Canna indica. The sequence goes on along the minus strand of CP136890.1, from coordinate 70,598,048 downwards.
GCTAATGAGCACCTGCACTTGTACATTAATCACAGTTCATATGTAACTATGAGATCAGCTAGCCCTTATCGTATAGGGCATGTACCAAGTGCATTAGTCTATCCGAAATCACTAATCCCTTAATTAGTGATCCTACGACTAGGAACATTTAGAACATGGACATTTGGATTCCAAGTCTCACTGGAATGATCTCATCATGGCCTCTGAATCATTTGCTCGGGTTCATGGGGTTCATCACAATCTTTATGAGTAAAGATGCAGCATATGATGAAAAAGTTGCCTCATTAAGTTTATTACCCTTGAATATTCCCTAAACACATCAACATATATTGGCTCAAGGGCACTATTCCTTTCAAATAAGACATTTGATCAAGCTATACGAGATGAGGGAAACAACTCTATGAGGGAGTCCAAACTTGGACCATGGCTGCGGGCTTCCCAATTAGGTAGAGAAATAATACACAAGCCGACCATCCACACTTCAATCTACTATCGTAGATCGAGTGAACAAATCGTTGATAGAGAGTTTAATAGTATGTTATCTTCCTTATCAGTCCAACCCCCAAACAGAAACACCAACACACCAACAAAAAATGCTACAACCAGTGCTGCATGAGGCACCCCCACAATGGCAAATATTAACCTGGCGCATACTCGGTTGGTGGCAAAGGAACAAGGAGTATCCCCTACAGAGATGAATACTGAAACCCGACCCCAAACAAACCCAGAGGCAGGAAACCTAGCAAGAAAGCTATCTCACAGGTCACCACTCCTCAACAGATAGCGTCAAGGAAATGTCGGACGGAAGCTGATGACCTTCCAGAGGCGAAAAAGCTAAGGAAGCTAAGGAAGGAACAAACCATGATTAGGTGGAGGGAGCCAGCCTCGAGTGGCCCCAAACTCATCAATGAACACACTTATTTGGAACTGTCAAGGTTTAGGGAATCCCTTGACAGTCTCAACTTGAGGAACACATGTTCTCAATATTCCCTAGACTGTATCTTCCTCTCGGAGATAAAACACAATCCCCTCGAATTCAAAAGTCTCCTTCTCCATTGTGGTCTGGATTGTATGCACTTAGTGGCGCCCTCGGGCCGGAAAGGTGGCCTCATCTTAGCGTGGAAATCGTCAATAAATATTACGGTGATTAATGCAGATTCTTTCTTCATCCAAGCTATCCATACTCCGGCGGACCCCTCGCTCCACTGCATATTTTTGGGCATCCACTTGCATTATGAAGCCTCCATCTGAATTCAACAAGTTATTGATCTCTCTCATATTGTAAACAGTTGCCACCTTCCCGTGCTGCTGGGAGGAGATTTCAACTCCATCATGCGTCCAGAGGAAAAGTCGGGTGGAGCTGATTACCTTCTAGAGGTGGCAACGGGTCGGGCCGACAAGGCCCGAATGTGTGGCAGCCAAGCCCAGCCCGAAAATTAATTATTTAATTTATTTATTTTTAATTTAAAATTTAAAATTTTTAAATTTAAATTTTTAAAAGTTTAAAATTTAATGGTTACGGGTGAGTTTTGAACTTGGACCTCTAATTTTATTTGAGATAGCTTAATCATTATACTAAACTTTATTATATATTTTTTAACATATTTTTTATATGTAACATTATAACGTAGTACAAATTAATAAAAAGATTTTTTTAAAAATTAAATTATAATTAAATTTTTATTTATCTTTAATACAAAAATATTCATCCAATGATAAAATAATTTTTTTAAATATTATAATAGACCGCACCTTAAAAGGTTGCCTACGTACCTTCTATAGCTAAACTTGTACTCCCCAATGATTAACTATAGAAGGATCAGGTCTACGTAGTTCTTTTTATATTTTTAATCATCCGTAGTCCCGATGATTTAACTTGTACTTGGACCAGCAGCACCAGCTTCGCTTGTTTGAGCTTCCTCCTCTCCCGATGATGAAGTGTCATGTCCTCCCTTATTTTGTAATCTATCTTCAGCATCCAATCAGTCTTTTAAGCAAATGCACATTTCAATCGTTTCTTCACTCATTCGGCTCTTTTTTTCGTCGAGAATTCTATTTTCTGCACTAAAACAAGACTCGGAAGCTACTGTGGACACAGGAACAGTTAGTATATCACGTGCCATGATGGAAATAATAGGATACGTATTTTCTTGTTTTTCCACCATGCTAAAATTTCATTATCATCTATTTCTTCAGAATGATTATGATCTAGAAAAAAAAGTAATTCATTAAAATTAGTAGATTTAGTTTTTTTTATTCTACGACCAAGTTGAGAATTAATACTATTTCCACCATCATCTCTTAATCTAGAAGGAGATGTTGTCTTATTTGTAATTGTATCACCAAATTTTGAAGCGTAAAATACAAACATAGAATTCAATAAAGTCAGAATTTTAATTATTTTTTTTCTTCAACATTATCTAATTCCATATTCTTATAGTAATCATCTAACAACATATTTAAACCATCAACTTTCATTCTAGGATCTAAACATATTGCTAAACAAAATAAAGTAGGTATATTTGACCAATACTTTTTAAATTTAGATTCCATTAAAGAAATAATTTGTGCAAATAAATGATGATGTCTATATGAAGAAAATACTTCACTAATACGAACTATATGTGAAAGAGTTAAATTACATGTAGGATAATAAACACCGAAAAGTTGTTCGGTAGCTTTATTAAAAAGTTCTAAAATTTGAGTAATATGCCCAGCAACTAACCAATCATTATTATTAATTGGATCACCAGGCATATTTTGATTGTAAAATATTGTAAGGATCTCTTGATATCTTATAGTAGACATAAGCATATGATATGTTGAATTTCATCTAGTAATAACATCATCATTAAATTTTTTAAATGGTTTATTAAAAGATTGACATAATTTTTTAAATTCTTGTGTTCTTGCTTTTGAAGAACGCATATATCTAATAACATCTCTTATTTTTTCTACATGTATATTTACTTGTTTTAAACCATCTTGTACACATAAATTAAGAACATGACAAACACAACGAACATGATATAATTCACCATCTAATACTGACTTAAATAATTGTATAAGGGGAGGAATAGCAACATCATTATTACTAGCATTATCAAAACTAATCGAAATTTTTTTATCATTTATATCATAGAAAGATGTTACAAATCTAATAGTAGAAAAAATGGCAACAGAAGTGTGTGGATATTCAAAAATTTTAAAACTAATTATCCTTTTTTGCAAAATAAAATTTTCATCAATCCAATGTGCAGTAACACAAATGTAAGAATTAGTAGTACGTTGACTAGACCAAACATCAGATGTTAAAAAAAAAATTGATTTATTATTTTGAAAACTAGTAATTATATTTTCTCTATATATATAAAATAATTTTAAAGTATCACTTTTCATTGTATTTCGAGTAATTTTTTTATATTTTGGTTGTAAAGTATTTTGAATCCAACTAGAAAATCTTGGTTGATCAACAAAACTAAAAGGAGATTCACTTTGAATAATTAATTTTGCAAGTTCTCGATGTTGAAAATCATGATCATACGAAAAAGCTATTAAATCAGAAGAAGATAAATTAAGAATTTGTTGAGTTTGTGTAACCTTAGTATCATGACCCTTTGCATGACGTAATAAATGACATGTTCCTCCAGTTGTTGAAGTCGAAAGAATTTTTTGATATTTTTTGCACCGGGCTTTTGTTATGGTGCCATCAGGTTCAATAATTTTCTCAAAATATTCCCAAACCATACTTTTTTTTCTACCTGATGGACATAAATTAATAGATGGACTTATCTCTATGTTTTGGTTTTGTTGAGTGGTAGGAGTGGTAGGAGTAGTAGGAGGCATTTCTTCTAACATATTTGATCCAGCTTGTGGAGTATAACCTGAAAAATCTCCATCCGCCATTAGTAAAAATTAAAAATATAAAAAGTATAAATATTATACTAATCAATGAAACAAATTGAAGAGATTAAAAAAAATTAACAACAATCTTGAATCCTTGTCTTCTTGATGAGCTTAAAATGTTGTTGAGAATGATTGTAAATGAACTTAAATTGTTGAGAGTAAGAGAGTTGAGAGTTGAGAATTAAGAGTTGAGAGTTGAGAGTTGAGGATTGAGAGAAAGAGTTGAAGATGAAGATAAAAGAAATGAAGAAGGAGATGAGGTATTTATAGGAAAATTTAATTTTTTTAATAATATATTCGCCGGCCCGAGCTAGACTTGGCTCGGGCCGACCTTGGTCTGCCGTGTGCTATGCTCGGGCCAGCACGGTGCGCAGGCCGTGCCTAGCATGGCCCGCGTGCCCAGAAGGCGAACTCGGCCCGTCTTTTGGGCACAGCCATGCCGCCCATGGGCTGGCCCAGCCCGTTGCCACCTCTAATACCTTCCATGCATGAGCTATCACCTCCAGAAGCTGGTTAACAAGTCTAATCTCATAGAGTTCCCATCCTCCGACTACCCTTTTACGTGGAACAATAGACGTCAGCCAGGCCAATGTATTGAAAAAGTTCTCGATCGCTTCCTGGGAACTGCAAATGGACATTCCATATGGCACCACTACTCGAGCATTCACCTAAATGACATTGGTAATGACCATCGGCCTATCCTTCTCCGCCCCATCGCCTTCCAAAAGTTGACTCAGCAATTCAAGTTCGATAAAAGGTGGCTAAAGATCGAAGATGTGAACGTGTTTACGGTTGAGATTTGGAGCCAACCTATGAATGGCACACTTCAATACGAGGTCTGCATGAAGTTAAAGAAAGTGAAGCATGGAATTCTCAACTGGATAAAAGAAAATAATACGAACTCAAAGAATCCAAATTTTGCAAGGCAAGCTATAAGATCTTTCTCCCAATAATGATCCGGCGTACATCAGCACTAAGCGAAATTTGGAGGCGGAACTATCCTCAGCAATTCTCAATGAAGAAAGTTACTGGAAGCAGAAATCTAGAGTTCGATGGCTACAAGAAGGCGATAGAAACACGGGTTTCTTCCACGCCTACACCAAAAACCATCGAGTGCAAAATAATGTCTCTCACATTCAAGACCGAAACGGTGACTGGGTTGAAGGAACGGCTCAAGTCGTGGAGGTTGCAATTGACCATTTAAAGCACCGTTTCTAAAGCTCGACTCCTCCACCTATTCCAAGCAGCCTGCAAACTATACAAAGGAAAGTTTCATGGTGAAACAACAATTGGCTGATGCGCCCAGTAGCCAAAGAGGAAGTTCGTCAAGCAGTGTTCTTTATTCACCCGGATGGTGCACTGGGGCCTGACGGATTCATAGGCACCTTTTTCCAACACCACTGGGAATTGATTAGCGAAGACATCACTGCTAAATCTCATCCTTCTTCAAGCATAGGCAGCTCCTACGATCTATTAATGATACAACCATTGCCCTTCTTCCAAAACAATAAACAGTATCAGATATGACACACCTACGACCGATCAACCTATGCAACGTACTCTATAAGATAAGCTCAAAAATATTGGTTCATCATCTTCAACCTCTGGTGGAGAAGTTGATTTCACCCAACCAAAGTGTGTTTATCAAGGGCCGATTAATCTCCGAGAACATCTTACTCGCCCATGAGGTAATGCATCACCTGAAAACCTGCCCTGCCCATGCCAATAGCGAAATGGCGATCAAAATCGACATGAGCAGCGCCTATGATCGCATGGAATGGAGCTTTATCTCGGTTGTCACGAATAAGTTGGGCTTCTCCAAAGAGTTCATAACTCTTATTGCACAGTGCATCTCTACGGTCTCCTTTTCAGTCTCATTATCAGAAAGCAAACACGACCACTTCTCCCCTGAGTGTGGCCTCTGGCAGGGAGACCCCCTATCACCGTTCCTATTCCTCCTTTGCATGGAAGGCTTCACTCACATTCTCCACCGAAACTTTTCGGAAGCGTCATGTAGAGGCATATCCATTGGGAGTCTATGCCCCAAACTCAACTCCCTATTCTTTGCAGATGATGTACTCATATTCAGTAAAGCTGATCTGCAACATGCGACGTGTATAAAAGCCTCATTAGATGAATTTGGAGCTATCAGTGGTCAACTAATCAACCCCCAAAAGTCGGCCATCTTCTTCTCCAAAAACTCAGCCCAAAATGTCAAAAACGCAATGAGTTCGGCATTGAACATCACCCATATCGGCTGCCAAGATAAATATCTTAGCCTTCCGTCGATTATCAAAGGATCGAAGAAACACACATTTGAATACACCATCGCAAAAATCCGTCAGAGAATGGAAAGCTGGTCTGCTAGTTTTCTACCCCGAGCTGGAAAAGTCGTCCTCGTCAAATCTGTACTAGCAGCTATCCCGAGTTACACCATGTCTTGTTTCTTCATCTCTGACTCCCTCTGCAAAAGAATTGATCAACTCTGCAGCAGCTTCTGGATGAAAAGGACCCGATTTTGTGAGAGCTTCGCGAAGGGCGGCTTGGGTTTCAAGGAATTCCGACGCATGAATGCAAGCATGGATGGTGACTGCTTTCCAACCCAGATTCCCTACTGGTGGCAACATGGAAAAGAAAATATTTCCCAGCCACGACCTTCCTGAACGAGGAACCTAAATCCAATAGCTCTTGGGGTTGGCGCAGTGTTCTTAAAGGAAGGGAGCTCCTCGGGCGGGGTCTTCGCCTCCAGATTGGCTCTTTATCCACGGCAGAAGTTATTACTTCCTCTTGGAGCCCTACTTCCTCTTACATGGCCCCTTGCCGAAAGCAACGCGATCCATGCTGGTATCCCACTGTTGGGTGAAATGGCCACACTAGAGGGGGGATGAATAGTATGTTTACTAATCTTTTGCCTAATTCTGGTTTTAATCGTTTATTTGGTTACTTAGGCAATTTAAAAAATCCAATAACAAGCGGAAGCAAAGAGAATATGCTAATTAAGCAAATGCAAGAGAAGCAATGCAAACACGGTGATTCATAGTGGTTTGGCCCCAATGCCTGCTACACTGCCTAAGCATCCCGCTTAGGATTTCCAAACTAGCTTTACTAGATTATCTTATTTCCTTTACAACGAGGACGTTTTCACCGGAGAGTCTCCGCTCTCACACCGAAGGCACTTCCACACCCGGAAGTCTCTGCCTTCCTACCGAGAGCACTCTCCCACCTCAATCCTAAGGACAACAAGAACTAATCCTAGCAAACTAAGTTTACACCGGTGGAATTAAGCCTCAAACACAAAGGCAACCACCCAATTTCAAGATCTAACAACCTAGGTCTTTACAAGCTCAAATCTAATGGAATAAATAAGAAAATATACAAGTAATGGAGCAAAAAATACAACAATACAAATACTTAGCTCCAACACAATGAATCCTAGCTCCTCTTGATGCCTTGATGATGAATCAAATCAAGCTTCAAGGCAAACTCAAGGAATGAGAGATCAAACTACGATTTCTTTAAGTAATAGCTCAATGAAAGCTTGGAATTGATCAAGGATGGCTCAATGAAGTGTGGGAGTGAAAAAAAAGTGTCAAAGGAAGGCTTAAGCTTAGGTATTTATAGAGCCAAGAAAAAAGCTCGGGTGAAGCAGTGCTCAACGACAAGAAATCTAGCCATTTTCTGCCATTCGGTCGATTGTCGGTCGATAGTCGATCGACCGATCGATCGACCACCAGCGACCGTTGGCATTCTGCGCTTCTGACGCTCTGTTTGGTCGACCATCCAATCGACCGACTTAATCGCGCTTTAGCTCCTCTGCTATCCAGTCGACCGAAGCAAGCACTGCCAATTTTTGGCACACTTCGATCGATTGACCGATCGACCAAAACTAGGCAGACCACTAGTTTGCTTGGTTTTCTTTGCTTGTTTTCTTGTTTCTGGTTCCGTCTTCGTTAAGCCAATAACTTTAAAACATAGATGTTATATAAGGATTACCCCCCATTTGGATTCAACAAAAATATCTAAAAAAATAAAATCCTTAAGAATCAAAATCTAGTTTATGGGGTCTAGTACAAATTTTCGGAAAATAAAAATTTCCTAATTTCTCGGGTCAAATATGGGTAGGCTAAAGGCTTCCAAAAAATTCTTTAAAATGCCTCGTTATCTAGTTTTAACCCAAGGAATAATTATCACCATTTTTTATGTTAGGAAAATATCTAGGTCATATAGCCCTCCAATGAGCTCCCTAGGCTTAGAGAACTTTAGGACGATTTCCGGGTTTTCATATTTTGGGATTCGGGGATAGATTTTGGGTTCTTATGCATCATCATGAGGATTTACAACATAAACTAGACACCCTAAACCTAGACTCTATCTTCCCGATGAATCCGAGCGCGTCGACCAACGTCCTTCTGATTTTCCGATTTCTTCGATATTTCTGATCGAGGACGTCGTGCGCTAACCGATATGGAACCTAAAAGAAACTCTTCATGAAATCAGTAGTTCCATATTTGTTATCATCAAAACCGAGATTAAGACCAAGATTGAAAACCTTAAGCCAATAATCTCCCCCTTTTTGACGATGACAAACATCCTTACGAAAATATATATATTAAAGCACAAAGGATATCATCTAGGGGATTTCTCCCCCTATCAACATGCATATCTATATAATAGAACTCCCCCTATCTATATGCATGGTTTTCCTATATTTTCTTCCCCTTTACCTATATTTTTCTCCCCCTTTTGACATCAATCAAAAAGGGCAAGAAAAGTCATTCTAGTCAAAGTTGAGATTCTAAAATTAGTTTTCATGAAGCATGAAGATCTCAACTCAAGGGATGAAAAATCAAATATGAGACTAAATCATACATGATAGCATTAGATGATAAATACATTCCAAGTCTAGAAATCATGTATAAGCTTAAGTATTGATATTTTCGTGTATCGATCAAGGAGTCAAAAATCATTTTGGAAATGATTTTTCTCATCACATGAGTGGAACAATACCAAATATGAATTCAAAATATCATACTTGAAGTCTCATTCGAAGATTGGACCAAAAATCAAAGTATCAAAAAAATGAACATTTGGAAAGAACGATACTTTAAAGTTTTAAAATCCAATTTCAAAAGCCCATATCAAATTATATTCTTATTGAAAATTTTTAAAATTTTTACTGAAGAAACTAGATTTTTCATAGAACATGCAGTTTCAAGAATCATCAAAAAATCAATTTTCTGCATTTTTTCTAAAAATAACTGAAATATAGTGGCATTTTCGTAAAAATAACTTGAAGTTAAGAAATGTAAGTTAATAACTTTAAAACATAAATGTTATATAAGGATTACCCCCCATTTGGATTCAATAAAAATATCTAAAAAATCAAAATCCTTAAGAATCAAAATCTAGCTTTTGGGTTTTAGTACAAATTTCCGAAAAATAGAAATTTCCTAATTTCTCGAGTCAAATATGAGTAGGCTAAAAGCTTCCAAAAAATCTTTTAAAATACCTGATTATCTAGTTTTAACCCAAGGAACAATTACCGTCATTTTTTATATTAGGAAAATATCTAAGTCATATAGCCCTCCAATGAGCTCCCTAGGCTTAGAGAATTTCAGAACGGTTTTTGGGTTTTCATATTTTGGGATTCGGGGATGGATTTTGGATTCTTATGCATCATCATGAAGATTAGACTATGGAAATCGTTGTTGGTCCTCTCCCACTTCTCGTCATCGATCGTCGAGGAAATATTCAAGTTACCCATGCACGAAGGTCGTGACTCATGGACATCATTACACCTCATCGGGCCAGTACACAGTGGCTTCTGGTTACAAATGGTCTCACTGTCGACTTATGAATGAAGCTCAACCTACACCGAACCGCCTGGCCTCACCGTGGAGCAACATTTGGAAACTCAAGACCATCCCGAAAGTGAAGATCTTCACTTGGAGACTTCTTCAGGACTGTCTCCCACTAGGAGGCACTCCAAAAGCGTCATATCCCTCTCTAGGAGATAACTTGTCCTCTATGCAGTTCAGCCAATGAAACATCTCACCTATTCTTACATTGTCGGGTATCAGAGGAAGTATGGCACTGGTCTAGCCTCAAACTCCCACCGCGCTTGCCGAACTTACCCGTTAACAGATGGTTGAATGTCGCTCTCCCCTCACTGCGTAATTCTCACCGTGGTAAGGAGCTACTTGCATGCATCCTTTAGAGCATTTGGACGCACGGGAACAAATGCCAATTCGAGGGTCTGTCCGCTTGCGCTAATACGATATGTACATAGGCCTTCTCCCTTTGGTCTTCCTCCGAATACAAGCGCCACCATGATTATTAGCACTTGTGGGTTTTATTATCTGTGCTACTGTCTTTCGCATTCTAGTGGTTGGACCTCATAATCGTCCTCCCATCTGACGTGTATTGTTAGAATGTAACTATTCTTCCTTAATAGAATGAACTTTCTATTGTTGAGAAAAAAAATTGACTGTGAGGAAGAAAAATCAAGGGGAGAAGTGTAGATTTGGTCCTATAAGTTTTTAATTTTTTGGACTTTGGTCATATAAATTTCATTTTGGTATTTTCAGTCTTATAAGTTTGCTCTGTAGCATAGATTTGGTCCTATCCGTGACGGTCCGTTAACTCTCCGTCAATGTGGACTAACGTCGTTCATACACATTGACATATTTGATCCTATTAGTTTTATTTCGAAATTTTCAGTCATATATGTGCTACGGGGCAAATATATTAAACCAAATTTATGCTACAGGGTAAATATACAGGACTAAATTTGTGCTAGTAGTGAAGGTACCCTAGAACTTGTTCATTGACATATTCCAACATGGTACCCGGCCTAGAACCTATTCATTAATTGGTTCCATCGGGGTACTTGGAACCTATAATACATCATAGGTTCATGATAGGATCCGATTCAAGGTTCCAAGAGAATAGGGTCCGGATCTAAAACCTAGAAATATGTCCTATAAAAGGTAGGATCCGGATATCACAAAAAATACAGGGTATCCGAATCTGCTCACCCTTATTAATTAGATTCAAACATGTACTTGGAGGAAGAAGACAAAACATAGGATGCACTCACTCGAGTCCATTATCTAATTGACTTGGACATTATACTATACATGACTACATTTGATTTCATTTCATGTACGTTTTTATTAATTTCACAATGTATGTTTGTTATTGTAACAATTTAAAACTTTGCTATGTGTTGTTCAATATGAATAATACAATGTATTTGTTAATAAATTTCAGTTTTAATATATTATGTATTGCATGATGTATGAGGTATTATATGTGATATAAGTACATGGATGTAATACGGTGTATTTCCATAATTCACAAAGATTTGTAAATAGGATGCTAAATTTAAAATAAAATTTGCCCCTATAAATACCTTTTCACGAATGCATTACGACAGCTTCTTTTCGCAAAAGGTTATCAAATTGCAATAATATTTGTAAATTGCGTCGATTTCAAAGGGGCCTAATGAATATCTTTTGTGATGGCATTTGTAACTTGGGTTGCCATCATAGTGGTGGGTCTTTAGCAATAGTTGTGTTTGTTTTATTGGGCAGTCAAATGAGGGTCTTGGCTATGGCTTTTTTTGACAATGGTGTTCCATCGACCATAACTAAAATGTATTTACGATAGACTTTTGCACATTTTTTGACGGTATTTGCTATCCCAAATGCCTTATATTTTTGTAGTCGAATAATATTTGAAGAATCATCCGAACTCCCAACTTCAATTTGGATCCTCTGCCATTGTATACATCTTAGCACCCAATGTAATAACTACATGAAGTTGTTCCACAATATCTTGGCAAATATTATTCCTAGTCTAAAACCTTTGATATGACCAACAATCGGCACCCTTTCAGCTTTGCAAAGATCATGCTAATGACAAGTTTTCTGAGAGGATAATTGTCACAAAGTATGAAAAAATATCAGGCATAATTGATTTCCAGATGCTATCTGACATAAAAGAGGATGGAAAGAACAATTTTAAAGGTTGTATATCCATTTGTCTGCCTTCGAATTTTGCACTAAGCATAGCTACAATTGTTCTAGGGACATATTATGTTCAATTCAGGTAAAGTTGGATGCTAATTTTGACATACATCTTTTTTAAAAGGGAAAAGGTCTAAAATAATCCTCAAACTATTTTAGAATTTTCACATTAGTCTCACAACTTTTTTTCGGCTCAATTGGATCCCTAAATATTTGTAATTGTCACTTTAGTCCCTGATCGTGACCCTGCCATTAAAAAATACCAATTTTTTTCGTCCGAAGATGCACTTGATTGACCAGCTAGGGTCAAGATAGGGATCGGCGCTGCTCGTGGTCTCGTGCAGACCACGGGAACATTAGCCACGTAGGTATTTTATAAACGGTATGATCACGATCAGATATCAAAGTGACAATTATAAATTTTTAGGAACCCAATTGAATCGAAAAAAAATTATGGGATCCATATAAAATTTTTAAAATAATTTAGGAACTATTTTAGATCTTTTTCCTTCTTAAAATATATATAATGTAGCTTTTTATATCACCACTTGCCCAGCAATGTTTTTTTGTATTTATTTGTAACTTTTGCTGAGAGCATGGAGTGGATAATAAAGTTTCAATTTAGGGGGATGTCTACACATGTGGAACGCTCGAAAAGAACCAACGATGAAGGTTAATTTCAGTGGTGGTCCGAGAGGTGATTAATCCCAAATTATGGTGGAATAATTATTTGGTATACCGACTAACACATCACTCAGTAATAACCAGACAACAACATGGTAAAAATGGATCATACCTTATCATATTCCCATCCACCAAATACTACTCGTTATGGTGAAATTCTTTTTTTCCTAGTTACATTATATATTTGCATGTAGGATTCTTGAAATATAATACTCTTAAAAATTCCGGGCCAATTCCTTCAAAATTGGAAAGTGAAATCTTACCTATGCATAATCCTGTTTGCAACACAAGCACAGGGCAGTCCAATTGTCCAATATTGTCTCACAAAATTTTACAAAACTAATGGACCCATGCATGTTTATGGATGTGGTACAGAAATAAGTGCCCTTTGAGATATAAAAACCATGATGTTCTTTTGATTGAGGAAGGCATGTAGCTTCAAATGCAAACAACAGTAACTATTTATTTTGTAGAATGATAGTAGAATACATTACCAAAATGTCTGTCCAAAATAACTCCAACAGCTGCCAATATATGTTGGACTGGAACCAATTTAGCTGAGATTTAAGATTATAAAGATACGTACATGATGTTACTTCTTTTCCATGCCCCTCTCTCTCTTCACTTCGCTACTATTTTTGCACAGATGGTTAAAGAACAGTAAAATATCAAGTGAGGGAGAGACAATAACAATGAATCGGTAAAAGTCCTTGTCAATTACCAAGTTTAAATATGCTTTTATCGGAATGACTGCATTCGATTGGACAATGTCACATTTCAGCAGCAAAGGATTTACCACAACCACAAGTTTGGGTTGCATTTGGGTTCTTGAATGAAAAACCTCCACCTATGAGTGCATCACTGAAATCTAGCTGCATCCCGTACACAAATAGTAGGCTCTTCGGATCACACACTGGATACTCAAAGACAACAGCAAAAACAAAGTGTTATTTCAATCTGATTAAAGCAAAATTATTCCTGGATTGCATAACTAAGAACAAAAGGAACTCTTTCTGGGATACAATTGAATCCCTGGGTCAGGAGCGTGGGAAGGTTATATTATCATTAGAAAAAGATGCATTTGGGTATCCATAATGGTCATTGTCTATTTCCGACAAAAAAGATACATCAGAACAAGTGAATAAATATTGTTATGAATTTACAATTTCCGACAAAAAGTCTATATTTGAGCTTCAATATTAATAGCACAAACTAAAAGAATCCTGCCTATTGAACATAAAGAATGTCGATGGTCAGTTTTCAGTTCCATGAATTTTCAAGATAAAATAAGGAGTTTCTAATAAGTCGAGTCTCATAGAACTAAATTCTTGTTAGTAATACTTCAAATCAATTCCTAAGAAAAAAAGATCAGATTCATAATGCACAAATAAGATTTATGAAAACATAAATAATCTCATTTGCATATATTTTCTCAATGGTAATTTTTTTAAATCAAAATCCTAAAGAAAGAAGAAAAAATCATACCAATCACAAAACCATTGTATTCTATGACTGAGTCATCCGGTCGTGCATTGGCCCGATTTTCAAACTCCATGGTATAGGACATGCCAGAGCATCCACCTTGCTTCACTCCAATTCTTAAGCACAGATCTTCATTACGTTCAGATCTCATTTTATTCAGATGGTTCAATGCTTTATCAGTTAATGAAATTGCAGGGGCAAAGCTACCAGATGCTGGAGCCGCTGCAACATTTTAGTGTAACCGTAAGACAGAGTAAATACTATCAAAAGAAAAAGATTATTCTACAATATTAATGCAATAGTATCCTGAACCCATAAATAGGAAAAGGCAGAAACAACATCAAAATATAGTTGTGAGTTTCAAAATGTTACTATCATCAAGGAACTCATTACTATGTAAAAAATATTCTTGGAAATCAGGTACATATGATGATATGAAATATTATTAATCATGCTAGAGAATACATGACCAATTGATATTAGTATAGAACTATATAAAAATGTTTGGGAAAGGAAGATTCATATGTTCTGAAGTGATCCGTTCAATCTGAGATCAATTAAATTTATTGAGGACATAGAACAAGTAGAATGCATGTTTTTTCTTCCAATGAAACAAATTCATTGATGTGAGAATACGAATCAAGTCATATATATTTATATATGGTTCCAACTAAACAAAATAAAATGGTCTACATAATTTTAGATTCAACGTGAGTGATGCTGCAAAAGTTGCATGATGTTTAATTAGAAGAAAAGATAGCAAGGTTGCCCATTGGAAGTGTTTAGAGCAACTGTTGAAGCTAACAAGATTCATTGTCAAGGAACTTGTCTGTGCTATTCATTTTGTTAAATATGACACAGACATATTGAAAAATGTGAAAATTTGTCCCTCAAGTATTGAAAAAGATGCATATTTGCCCCTTAAATATGTTTTGGGCCAAAATTGCCCTTGACAGTACATAATTGCCACGTGTCATTTTCTAATGTGGCATCTTATGTGGTCGAGCTTCACTTGCACGTTGGCTTCTGTTTGCTGACGTGGACTTCCATTAAGAAAAATGGCAAAATTGATCTAATTATGTAACGTCGAGGGCAATTTTGATCAAAAACATAGTTAAAGGACAAATTTGCACATTTTTCAATACTTCAGGGGCAAATTTGGCTCTTTTCCCTTATATATTTAAACCGAGTTAGACAAACAATTCTACTTGGTAAAGGCAAACAAAGATGACATGAAAAACACTAATAGTAGCTCAAAGAGGACTCTATGAAAGAAACTTTGAATACAACCTACAGAAAATCAAAAGAATACCAATTTCTCCAAAATAAATGAATCTAATAACTCTTTTGGTAAGGAGCAATACTACTCCAGGTAATAATGTTGATGAAAAGGCCACACTAGAGGGGGAGGATGAATAGTGTGTTAACTAAATCTTATCGCTTAATTCTGTTTTTAATCGTTTCTTACAACTTAGGCAATTCACAATTCTAATATTCAATCCGAAAGCAATAAGTAAGAAAATTAAGCAAACTCAAACAAGACAATGCAAACACAATTATTTATAGTATTTCGGCCACAATGCATACTCCACTACCTAAGCACCGTGCTTAGGATTTCACACCCAAATTAACTAAATTATGAGTAGTTTATAATTGAGGACTTTGCATTGGAAAGACCCTACACTCACTTCGAAGGCTCTTCCACACCCGGAAGTATCCCGCCTTCCTACCGAGTAAGCTTTCCCACCTTTATTCCTAAGACCTACTCCTAACTTAGATTACATACGTGGCTTTACACCTTATACACCAAGGTAATCACTTACATACAAGACCACACACAAGGTCTTCTTACAAGCTCAAGTAAATGTAAGTAAAAACAAATCAAAAGTAATTCTAGTACAAGAAGAGGAAGAAGAGAACTTATCACAATGTAAACACCTCTTCTTTTTTAGCCTAGAACTCTTGGTGAACCCTTTAATGAAGAACTCTTGAAGATGAGGGATCAAGAACAAGGTTTGAAGAATTTGATCAATTGAGAAGCTTGAAGGATGCTAAAAATCACTCTTTGAAGTTTATTTGCATCAATAGTTGCCGGGAAGAAAGATTAAAAGAGTTAGGTGAGGGGTATTTATAACCCCTCAACGGAACGGCTCCTCAACGGGCGTTTTTTTGCCCGTTGGACGCCGTTCGGTCGCTTGCCAGTCGATCGTCGGTTGACCTACCGATCGACCGCCCAGCGACCGCTGGCATTGTGTTTCTGCAGCTCTGTTCGGTCGACCGGAGGGTCAACCGAATGAGTCGCGTTTTAGCCCCTCTGCTATCGTGTCGACCGAAGTAGACAGTGCCAGTTTTTGGCCTCATTCGGTCGACGGACCGGTCGACCGAAGTAGCTACTACCATTTTTTAGCATTGTTCAGTCGATCGCCCAGTCGACCAAAATAGCCACTGCCGATTTTTAACATCATTCGGTCGACCGAATTGGCTACTGCCAATTTTTAACACCATTCGGTCGAACCTGGACTGGAAAATTTTATTTTTAATCTTCTCATTGCGCGCTTTGTTTTTTGGTTCCGTTCTTCAGCGTGCTTCAACTTGAAAAACTTTCCATGTTTTCTTTTGATTTGTCCAAGCCATCTCTGGTGCACGCATTGGTTTGTTTCAAGGTTGATCGCAAGACGTGAAACTTGACTTGTCATTTATCGATCCTGCGAGCTTCATACTTCAAGAATTTTATTAAATAGATTTAGTTTGTTATCATCAAAATAGTCATGAAGAGAATAGAGCATGAAGGAAGAAACCTTCGGCCAACAATCTCCCCATTTTTGATGATGACAAACCATTGACAATAAAGAGCAACAAAAGGTAATGTATTCGTCAATTAGTATGAAGCATGAGTTTATAAGTGGATATATGAGAGCATTAAAAAATGATGTATACATTTTGTATTTAGTGCTCCCCCTATCATCATGCATATATATTTTTAACTCTCCCCCTATCATCATGCCAACCGATAAACATTAATATGTTAACTCTCCCCCTTTTGTCATCTATCAAAAAGAATAGCAAGCAAAGTGTAACCACTTAATCATCAAATACAAGTCATACAATACAAAAATTCAATTATCAAGTGTAACCATTCAAGCAAAGTAATATGTTAATTCTCCACCATGTTTCAAAAAGAACAAGTCATTCAATTATCAAATAATACTTACAGATAAGGAGTTTCAAATACAAATATAAAGTCGATCAAGCAAAATGTAATATTAATACAAGTCCATAAAATGAATAACATCAAAAAATCAAATAATACTAATCATCCTCAGGTGGAGGAGGTGGTAGATGCGACTAATAGTATTGCCACATCTCATCCACCCGACCATACATCTCATCAAACCGACGATCGTACTCATCCACTTGTTGTTGACCATATTCATCCATACGCCGGCCATGCTCATCGATCATCAGACCATACTCATCGATCTGTCGGCCGTACTCGTCTAGGCGCTCTCTTGTACCTCTGTTCCATTCCACCTGGTCGATATGAAACTGAGCAAAGTGATGCTCTAGATCACCCAGACGCTCAATGGGAGTGCCGGTTGACGAGCTTCCACCAGCATCTCCCGCCTTCATGAGTATGTCATGATCAGTGTGCTCCGCAGGTTCCCCCCGTATTCTTTTACCGTGCTGATTTTCAAGAATTTTCATACGATTGAGAGAGGATGAATCTATGGCTTTGGGCACAAATTTTATTTCAAATCTAGATTTGTTTACCCCAGCAGCATAGATAAAGTGAGAAATCACTAAGAGACAGGGAAGGGCTTGCTTCTTTGAGGCATGAACATCCGCTATGTAGCGAAGCATGAGATCAGGAACGTCTATGGATATGCAGGACATAGCAAAGAAGAGTACCCTAGTACTCATACTAGTTACCTCATCATAGTGACATGCTCTAGGAAGGATATTATATGCAATAATAAGGTGCATAATCCTAGCTGAGGTTGACAATTTGATGCTTTGGGTAGGAAGCATCCCCTGATAGTCCTCAGGACAGATGGCTGATATAACTTCATGACTAGGAAAATCCTCATGAAAGAGGTGTGTGGACATCTTATATATTGACATTCCTAGCAGAGGAAATCCAAAAGCATCTCTAATGCCTGATTCTGTGATTCCTATGGATTTGCCTAAAATTTCAGATCTGAGAACTAGTGAGTCACCTAATCTAGCCTTATCTATCACGAGGTTGGAGAAAAAGACTTTTATCAGGATGGGACATACTGGTACTTGTTTTCTTATGTACTCTACCCATCCCATGCTTGCAAGTTTACCTCTAATGTCATACTGCTCTAGGTCACCTAAATTAACTGGTCGAGTCTGTAGGACAGCTCTGTCTACAAACCTAGGAGCTTGAGTCTTGCCTATAGTGGTCAAAAGATTATCGAGCAAGCTTAGAAGCATTGTCTTGAGTGTCATTCTGCAAGACAATTAGGATGATGTGTAGATGATTAGCTTTGATGAGTAATGCATGCTCTTAAAGCAAAGAGAAGAAACACTTTTAAGATCGACATAAATTCGTACAAGGCCTCCTTTTTAAAAAAAAAAAAAATTTAACATTAAGTCTCAATATGTGAGTCAAAAAGAAAAAAATAAAAAAATAAAAATAGAAGATAGGATCCAAAGAAAATATAAAATGGGTCACAAATAAAATAGCAAGCATACATTTGAATCATTAATATTCTCCTCCAACATAAGGCTTTTGTTTTGGCAAGATGAAGATGAGTAATTTTAATTAACAAAAGTAAAGATATAAAAAAAATCCTTTTAAGAAAGACAAAATAAATGTTAAGAGTAAAGATATCTCATGAAAGAAAACAAACTTTTACTTACACAAAAACCATGAGAAATTTGATTTTCCTTCCCTAAAACTTGTTTTTGAGGTAAAAATACCAAAGAAAATCATCATAAAAAAAAAGAACATGAACCATGATTTTTATGAGTGAATCTAGACATAGAGAGAAGAAAAGATGAAGAAACCACTCAACATTATCAACTAACTCATGTATGGTAGCTAAGAGTTGAGTCTTTTACCTTGGAGGAGAAGAAGAAACCTTAAAACAAAGAGGAGAGGGGTGAGTGGCCGGTCGAATGATTAAGGAAGCCCTACTTTCGAGCTTAAAAACTTGGGTTGAAGGGTTGAGATTAAACAGGCGGCCAAATGGGTGGACAGGATTGATTTTTGTCCGCCGGTCAATCGGGCGGTCGCATGTCGTGCGACCGCTCGAGATGGCTAAGGCTTTTCTTGAGGCCAAAAAAAATTGTTTTTGAAGATCTATATATATTGAAATTTTATGAAAATTTTTTCACATGAACTAGACTTCATGAGGATTCTAAAAAGTCAAGAGTCACTCAAAAAGGATATTTCTATAATTTTCTAGAAAATCTACAAGTTTCCAATGGCATTTTTGTAAATATGAATCATTTGTTCAAACATTTTCAGATTTTGTCCAAACTTTCTAGATGTCAAAATATGATCATTTAAAGCATGTATATTGAGTTTGAGACAAAGATAATGTCATTTGGTCAAAATTTTACCTTAGCATGATTTCATTCAAAAATCAAACATGTTGACATGAAATTGCTAAGTATTAATCTTTAACTTATACTCATCGTTTTTCAAGTATAGACACATGAACACCTAACATGAGTAAATCTAAACATGTTTGTGAAGTTTGAGCTCAAAAGAAAATTTCTAAGTCAAATTATTGACTTAGGCCAAGCTTTTTCAATTTGAGTCCCCTAAGGTGATCTCATTATCACCTAGTTCTTCTACACACGAATTTTCAAGTTTAAACACCTAGAGTCATGTCATGTGTGTATCTAAACATGTTTTCCAACTACTAACTCAAAATAATGGTCTCTAATATGAATTTCAAACTAGAGCAAACTTACCCATGTAATTTCATAGATTTGACTTTGAAAAACAATCATGAGTATAGAGACATCATTAGAGCATGAATATTCAATATTATACAAAGATTTTGCCAAATTCAAACTCATACCTCATTCTTGGAAATTTTGTCAATCTTAGTCTTTTTCTTTTCAATTTCTAAAGTCTTCCATTTTATCATAACTTGCAAGTAATATTCATTAGTAGGATAATGAAAATATAATTACTAGCAAGTTATCAAACTAAGTAGCAAAGAGATGGATCAATTTTCGATATCAAAATCCACTTTGCTAAATAGTTTTAAATTCGTTTCAAGATGAAATCGAGCGATATCAAAACGAATTTTAAGAGATCACAAGAGTAATAAATATAAAAACTTGATCTCCAACCCTTCCTATTGGTTGAAAACCGAAAGGCCACAATTAGCCTACGATTTAGAACCGCAAGGTCGCATGAGCCTGTTATGGGCTACATAGGTCTCCGAAAAGACCGGAAATCAAAAATCAAAAATATTTTTGAAAGCACAAAAAAAATCAATTTAAGCAAGTATAACTCCAACTGTTAATGGATCAATTTAAAGTTAAGAGATGATACCAAACCTTTTAGATACCAATTCATTTCTATTGGCATCTAGGTGGGAGTCTTGAAGTTGCAACCATGTAAGGATCTTTCATTGAATTCTTGGTCAACTTCAACGTATCACTTTTCCTTATCCTTGTGTGATAGCTCCCCCTACAAAAGAGTATGAAACTTTTGGTACCCAAATAGCTTTGGGTCCTTGGGGGATAAAGGGCGAACCCAAAGTGTTTTTGCCACACTTGGATTCATCTTAAAGGCGCAGTCATAAATGACATGCCCGTAGACACCACAACAAAAACAATGTCCATTGAATCTCTTCTTTTCATTTTTCTTATGGACATGAGCTATAATGTTAGAATGCTTAGCATGAGCATTCTTAGAGGAAATATTTTTCTTTTGAGGTTTTCTAAATGAGACATTTTGAATTTTTGAATTAAGAGGAGTATTAGCTTTTTTACTCAAAATCAACATCTCATTTTTCAAATCATTTATACATTTATGCAAAACATGCAATTGGGTTTTCAATATGTTATTTTCATTCTTTAACATGTCATTTTTGTTTTTCAAATCCTTAGTGTCAATACTTAAAGCATCATAACATGAATTAGAGACACTAACTTTTAGCTTCTCATTTTCTAGTTTAGCATCATGTAAATGAGAGCTAAGAGTCAAGTTTTTCTTTTTTAATTTTTTATTTTCTTTATCCTTTTTAACCATCAAGGCATACATGATTTATATTCATTCATTAATTCACCATAAAGCATGTCATGAGAACTAGATGAATTAATACTACCTTTTTTGTTATCATGACTATAAGAAGAAGAGTGTACCTCATCATTAGTATTCATGAGGCAATCTTTTGAATTTGCTTCATAGTCATGGTAAGAGGATGTTTTATTCGAATAAGATGATGATGTGGAAGCGTTTGACCTCTTCTTTGCCTTGTTCTTCATAGAAAGACAATTTTTCTTCACATGCCCCTTTTCCTTGCATGCATGACACACTACCTTCCTTTTTCGACACTTCACACTTGGAGCTACTCTTTTGACTAGAAGAACTATGGGCATCAAAATCAAGATTTGTGGTAGGTGAATAACCATTATCATCACTACCTTCATTAGAAGTGTCAATCTCTTCAGTCTTAGCATAATCATATAGCATGTTTAAAGTTGCCCAAATATCGAAAGCCGAGGTACAATGCATGACTTTTTCAAAGATATTATTTTCCAAAGAACAATATAAGCAATTTGTTGCTTTAGCATTCAATTCAAATCTATTAATTTGTTCTTGAGTCCATGCATCTAGTTTGACTTTACCATATTAAAAACACCTAAACCTTGAGTCTTTAGGAAAGTGTACATTCTACTCTTCAAAAGACCAAAGTTAGACTTCGAACCTAGGAGATATAGACGCTACCAACTCTAGTGTCATATTGATGTAGATGAGATGGTGAAATCTCAGACTACGACCCGCTCTGATACCAAATGTTGATGAAATGGGCACACTAGAGGGGGTGAATAGTGTGTTAATTAAATCTTATCGCTTAATTCCATTTTTAATCATTTCTTACAACTTAGGCAATTCACAATTCTAATATTCGATCCGAAAGCAATAAGGAAATTAAGAAAACTCAAACGAGATAATGCAAACACAATTATTTATAGTGGTTTGGCCACAATGCCTACTCCACTACCTAAGCACCGTGCTTAGGATTTCACACCCAAATTAACTAAATTATAAGTAGTTTATAATTGAGGACTTTGCATCGGAAAGACCCTACACTCACTTCGAAGGCTCTTCCACACCCGGAAGTATCACACCTTCCTACCGAGTGAGCTTTCCCACCTCAATTCCTAAGACCTACTCCTAACTTAGATTATATACGTGGTTCTTCACCTTATACACCAAGGTAACCAATTACACACAAGGTCTTCTTACAAGCTCAAGTAAATTTAAGTAAAAACAAATCAAAAACAATTCTATTACAAGAAGAGGAATAAGAGAACTTATCACAATGTAAGCACCTCTTCTTTTTTAGCTTAGCGCTCTTGATGAACCCTTTAATGAAGAACTCTTGAAGATGAGGAATTAAGAACTAGGTTTGAAGAATTTGATCAATTGAGAAGCTTGAAAGATGCTAAAGATCACTCTTTGAAGTTTATTTGCATCAATAGTTGCCTGGAAGAGAGATTAAAGGAGTTAGGTGAGGGGTATTTATAACCCCTCAACGGAATGGCTCCTCAACAAGCTTTTTTTCGCCCGTTGGACGCCGTTCGGTCGCTTGCCGGTCAATCGTCGGTCGACCAACCGATCGACCGCCCAGCGACCGCTGGCATTTTGTGCTTCTGCCGCTCTGTTCGGTCAACCGGAGGGTCGACCGAATGAGTCGCGTTTTAGCCCCACTGCTATCCAGTCGACTGAAGTAGACACTGCCAGTTTTTTGCCTCGTTCGGTCGACCGATCGGTCAACCGAATTGGCTACTGCCAATTTTTAACATCATTCGGTCGACCGAACCTGGACTGGAAAAAAAAAAATTGATCTTCTCGTTGTGCGCTTTGTTTTCTGGTTCCGTTCTTCAGCGTGCTTCAACTTGAAAGACTTTCCATGTTTTCTTTTGATTTTTCCAAGCCATCTCCGGTGCACGCATTGGTTTGTTTCAAGATTGATCACAAGACGTGAAACTTGACTTGTCGTTTATCGATCCCGTGAGCTTCATACTTCAAGAATTTTATTAAATAAATTTAGTTTGTTATCATCAAAATAGTCATGAAGAGAATAAAGCATGAAGGAAGAAACCTTCAGCCAACAAATAAGACCCATTTAGAAAAGACTATGTTGGATGTATTTCATCTAGACATTATGCCTATTGAAGCTCAAATGAGCATTAAGATGATAAATAAAAAACAGATCAAGCTTTATTTCGTAAAGCAATGACCAGATGAAGTATGATACATCAGGCAACGAAAGGAGGAAAGGTCAATTTATGGAGATTATGACCTTGCAACAAGACATAGGAAGTTTAGACTAGATTGTTCTAATACATTTAATGGTCCTGAATTAGTTAAGATTGCTAGAATTGATACTATTGCTTTAAAAATTGTATATTTATATAATCAAATAAATGAAGAAGAAATTGCAAATTCCACATAAGGGTAAAAGTGAAATTGATTATCTTTGATGATTAGTTTGGTCAAAAATGTTAAAGAACCTGAAAAGAAATAGGAGACTAACAAATAAGGTATTCTTTCCCTCAATAAAATCAAATAAGACATTCATAAAAACTAATGGTGTTTGTGTTGATTCGTAGAAATCAAAAATTGAAATGAATCTCAATGGCCCCAATACCCCATGTGGGGTAGAATTACAGAACGAGTTTAGCTATTGTTGTTACTTGTGTATTTTAGGGATACCTAAGTTGTAATTAATCATAGGGGAAAAAAAATGATCCCAACATACTGTCAATGATATGGAGTAGCCTGACCCCAAACTTTTGCAAAAAGAGCCCACCTTAGCCAGCCTTAAGGGTTGAACTGGCTGCTGCAACAATGGGAGTAAGAGAGATGAAACCGTGGACAATATCATTAGGATTTATTTTTTGGGAGGTCAAAATCCTCTTTACATAGATTTGCAATTGATGATAGTATTAGCTTTACCTCATACAATTCCAATGAATACAAATTCAGGCAAATCCCTCAGGCCTTGCTTGAAGACATATCTCATCTTTTGTTTAATTAATTTAGTAGAAGCAATATATTCCCTATTCCATCACACTTTTTTTTTTCTCAAACTGCAAAATAACCCAGATGGGCCTATGATATCCAACATTCCTACCAATTAGGTGATTTCTAACAAAAACTACAACTTGGGTAGAAGCAAGGAGATTAGTAGAATTAGATAAATGAGCAGGAGAACATCATGATCAAACATGAGAAAGAAAAAAGTATTTGTCAGTTGAGGACAAGGTGGGTAACTGTTTATAAGTTGGAAAATTCGTGATACTATAGTTGAATATTAAGTCAATAATCTAACAAAATCAAGGCAGGAGACAATGGAAACGATCAAACAAGATATTGACATATGAGGGAAACTTCTTCATACTTCAGAATAGCAAAATGGATAAAGCGAAAATCAAGAATCAGATGAAACTAAAGAAGAGCTTGGAAACATCAAATGGTTATAACATTTTAATAAATTCCACCACTCACAACACCAAAACCTTCAAGCATCAAAATCCTATTCAGGACAAAGCATATTTTTATGATTCTATCTCAGGTCAACAAAGAGCTAATCAAGCTTATTTTTTAACAAAAAAGAGAAAACCTTCCTAAGAACAGATGAAAGAAAAGAGGGAAAATATGTAAGAAAAGAACAGATCAACTACAACGAGAATTATCAAACAGTATAATCCAATAAACCAAGAATCGTTATAAGAACAACTTAGTAAAAACTAAACCAAAAGAATCAATAAATTGTAGAGAATAGAGAGATACCAGTAGCTGAAGTAGCCGATGATCTAACGCAGACTAGACTCATGTGATTGAGGTCGCGGGGAAACCTCACGGAAGACCGACGGGCGGGGATAACGCGTGAACCACCGTCGTTCAGGCGCAACAGAAGTTGGCTTGGGATTCCGGCGGAAAGAGCCATTAGAGAAAGAAAGAGCTGAGTAAAGAGATCGAGATCAAGAGAGAGATGAAGAAAGGGCTTTTTTTTATTTTCCAGAGTTTTCGGAGGAAAGACGGCCTCAAAAATGATTCTTTTATTTCTGCAATGCTGCGTGTCTCATTTTTTCCATTTTATTTCATAACATTTTATTTTTGTTCTGATTTTATTATTTATTTCACCATCCGAAGAGGGCCGGCTTCGGCTTCATTTGTGAGCCCATAATTGCTTCTAAAATACTTCGTGCCCTACTAGTCACTAATATGAAGGATATTTTTCTAACATTTTCTCGTCACAACCACAAGTAAAAAAAGCAAAAATTACATATATCTTTTCTTATATATTTAATTTATCCTTTAAATAATAATTTACATATACTATTGGAGCTAACTTTTATTATTTTGCTATGACAAAAAAAAAATACAACCAAACGTTATTGTAATCTTAAAAACATTGTACATATATATTTTAAAAGTTAATAATTTCATATATATTCCTCTAAATTTAATATTTACATATTCATCCTTATACAACTATATAATACATATATGTTGTATTAATATTATTATAATTTTAATATTTATGTTGTCTTTTTTTAAAAAAATTATTATGTTATTATATTAATTTGAATATGGAGAAATTATTTACAAATTTTTTTATCTTGTGTGATTTTATGAAAAAAAGAATCTAGAATAATATTTAAATGTCCATGTATAGAAAATTTATAGAGTTATACAAAAACACATAATTAATATAATAAAACTTGGTGATTACTAATATACTTATCAAAAAAATTAATAGAAATAATCAAATTTGCTCTTGAAGTATTGAAAAAAATATAAATTTTCTCCTTAAATATATTTTGGGCCAAAATTATCCTCGTTGTTACATAATTGGATCAATTTTACTTTTTTTATTAATGAAAGTCCACGTCAGTAAACGAAAGTCAACATGGCAAGTGAAGCTCGACCACATAAGATGTCACGATGAAAAATGACACGTGATAATTATGTAGTAACAAAGGGCAATTTTGGTCCAAAATATATTTAAGTGATAAATTTACATATTTTTCAATACTTTATGGGCAAATTTGTATTTTTTTCAATACTTTAGGGCAAATTTAACCATTTTTTTCTTTTATACAATATTATCATTAATGTTGTTCGCTTGTTCTAATTAACACTACATGAATGATACTGATATCATCTTTATCAATCAAGAAAATATAAGTTTGGCAATTATACTTTGTATTGCAAGAATGATATTTTTTCTTAATTATTTACTCAAATATATGAATTATCAGCTCTAGCCATTTGTCCTTGTAATAAGAAATCAACCAGCATAGTAGAGGTGAGTTCGGGTCAGAATTTAGTATGTCTCGATCCCGTTATAGTTTTGAGTCGGGACGCAAATATGTGTCTCGGTCCTAAACCCGAATATGAAGCATCCTGATTTTGTCTCAATCCTGTTACAGTTTTTAGTCGGGACGCAAATATGTGTCATAGTCCTGAATATGAAGCATCCCGATTTTGTCCCAATCCCGTTACAATTTTGAGTCGGGACGCAAATATGCGTTCCAGTCCCGGTCCCAGTCCCGAATATGAAGCATCCCGATTTTATCTCGTCCTAAATTTTTTGGGACAGGACCTGGACGTCCTGAATTTGTTAATGGTGTTTTTTTCTGCAAAATAAAAATATTATCTACATTAAATAATTAATAATGCATTGTATTATGTCGTCTCAAAAATTAATATTACTTATATCATAAACCATGCCAGGCTAGGACAATCTCGATTTTTTTACGTTGTCCTGATCTCGTCCCGATGTTTAATCGAGATGAACATATTTGTCCTGGTCCCGTCCCTATTTTGAACCGAGATGAGATGTTTCCCAAACTTCCAGGTCGGGACGGTCAGGACGTCCCGACCCATGCTCACCCCTACAACAGAGCCCGTGATAGTAACGGAAACTACAAACTAAAATATAAAAAGTCACGTGAATCTTGTAATAAACATATAAAAGAGGAAAAATTAACAAATAAATAAAAGAAGTAAACCAAATATCAAATGATATCAAGAGCCAAGATCTTATTCAAGAGAAAAAGATCGAATTTGTCCCTGAATTATTGAAAAAAGTACAAATTTGCCCCTGAAATATTGGACAATGTGCAAATTTGTCCTTTAAATATGTTTTTGGCCAAAATTGCCCTTAGCAGTACGTAATTGTCACGTGTCATTTTCCACCTTGTCATCTTATGTGGTCGAGTTTCACTTGTCATATTGACTTCTGTTTGCTGATGTGGACTTTCGTTCAGAAAAATTATAAAATTGATCCAATTATGTAAGGACGAAGGCAATTTTGGCCCAAAACATATTTAAGGGGCAAATTTGCATATTTTTAAATATTTTTTGAGCAAATTCGACCATTTAAATATAGTAAATTTCAAAGAGAAAAGTAATAAAGAAGAGACCCATCTAATCGTGAACCAGATTCAAGGAAATGTGATGAGCGCGACCTCTTCACCTTCGCTAGGTAACCTTGAAACATACCTTTCCTCCTCTCAATGCCTACGGTTAACCCCCGTAGATAAATGTCCACTATTGCAACCCCCACAGCCTATCCCATCCATATATATATATATAATGCCTCCGGAACATGCCTTCATCATTCCTCGTTAATCCTCTATGCTGGCCCTATATCCTAAATGCAAGTCTTGAAAGGAACTCATCTTAGTACTCTAACAACTATTGATCATGTGGGGTTAAGATTTTCAACCTTGGTTTTTTATGATAACAAAATCGAAATTAACATTTAACTGTGAAATAATTTCATGTTTCAAGTTGAGTAGCATGTTGTGTCAACAATCGAAAGATTGACGCAAAATCGGAGAAAAACTCAAAGGACGTTGATCGTTGCTCGAAAGATGAAGAAGAGTTAGAGTATAGGTATTGAGGTCTAGAATTAATGTAATAACCTTGAAATGTGTGATTATGATGAAGAAACTAAACCTAAAACCCAAAACTTGAATTAAAATCCGAACCCGTGTTGAAACTACACATAGTGTAGTTAAAACTCGAACCCAGGATTCGACTAGCAGCCTCAATGGTCGTTTTTCTCATCATTGTAATGCCTCCAACCCGAGCCTTTATCATTGTCTCCTTACAAATACCAATCCCCAGCCTTCCTATGGACAAAATGCTTCTATTGTGACATATGTCTAGCCTTGCTTAAGATTTCCATGAGTCATCCATCTTTGCTCTAGCTTGAGCCTTTGCTTTTTGTTTTAGCTTTTCAACTTGAATTGATTCATCATCAAGACATCAAGAGGAGCTAGAAGTTCTCATTTGGAGCTAAGTATTGTTCGGTGTAATTTATTACTTCATTTACTTGTATTTTATTTGTTATTAGATTTGATTTAAAGCTTGTTTTGTTGGACCTAAGGGTTAGGTCTTGAGTGGTTGCCTTGGTGTAGAGGCATAAATCCACTTTTGTAAACTAGGTTTAGGGTGTCTTTAGAGCTTGAGGTGGGATGGAGCCTTCAGGGAGAAGGTGGTGAGCTTCCCGTGCAAATCCTCATGTATGAATCCTAAATAATTAGTGAAATTAGTTAAAATTCTAAGCACGGTGCTTATGTAGTGGATGTAGGCTTGGTTGAAGTCAAATTACTACAAATACTTGTGTTAGCATTAATCAATTAATTAAACTAATATTTTGCTTAATAATTTTAAAAATTGATTAAAATTAAATTTAGGCATAATTAATTGGTAACGTACTATTCAGTCCCCTCCCCTCTAATGTATCATTTCCTATAACAAATCATTCCACCTCTACTCATTTGATCTTTCAATCCACAGAAGAGTTGGCAAGTTAACTCTTCATTGTTGATATCCTGCAAGTTGCATCCCTTCTTGAAGACACTATGAATCATCAAAAATTCCCTCTCGTGTATTGCCTTTGCTTGAGGGATCCTTAAAGCTCAAACGATCTCATTCACCAAGCCAAAGATAATTCATGTACTTTGATATATCGTTACTCATTTTATGTGCCTTACGGAACCTCATGCAGACAAGGTCATAGCTAGGGAGTTTATACGCTCTCTTGGTCGATCATAGGATGGAGTTGGCCAACCTTCAAATGGTGCTTTTGGTGACATTATTCTAGCATGGAATAAGAGTTGCACTAGTGTTCATGTGCTTTCTAATTATACTCTAATCATCGATGTCATCGCCCGATTAATTGATTTTGAACCCTTCATTTTTTTTCTTCTGTGTATTTTAGAACAAATTTGAATATGTGTAAAGATATGTTGACTAGCATTTCTGATTTTGATATATCTACATTTCAATGGAGTGATACGGGTGATTTCAATTGTGAATTAGGAGACTTAATTTTATATGTTCCTAAACCTATTCAAGCTCTTTGTGATATATTTAATGCTAGTTTGACTAATTTAGGCTCTTCCTCGTTTCACTTGGTGAAACTATAAAGATAGTCATCATCTCATTATTATTAGACTCGATCATTTTTTTTTGAAATAATGCTTGGTTGCATTTCTTGATCATTCATCTTTGAAACATCTCAATCACATTGCTTCTACCCATTGTCCCCTAGTTTTATCCGCGCGTAAATAAGAATAATTTTTTAAAATTTCAAAATTTTTAAACAAAATATATTGAATGAAATGATATTGTTGTCAAGGCCTAGAATAAACTAGCTACTCTCATGCATTAAGTTGTTACCTATAAAGCTAAACTATTTAAGGCATGCTTTATCTCAATGGAACCAATCTAACTTTGGTAGACTTGAAGAAACCTTGCTACTTCCACCCAAACATTCTGACCTTGAACTTCTGGAATCAAATTTGGTTCTCTATGTGGGGCATGATGTTCAACTTAGAAATTTTTATTGTAAAGCTACTACCCTCCAACTTAAAGTCGGCTTGAAATGGTGGGCAACCTCCAAATCAAAGTGGATAAATGAAAGTGATTCAATTTTTGCCTTCTTCCAGAGGATTGTCAACGTTCATAGAAGAATTCACATAATTACTACTATCATTAACGCTATAGGTACTGCCATTGTCATTGTCAAGGAATTTGTTATTACATACTCTAATTATTTACTCTAATTATTTGTTTGGATGAAATAGATTGGAATGAAATAATATTCCTTATAGTTCATTTATTCCCTTATTTGGTTATAACTTATTGATAATGAATAAGCGGATCATCTAAAATATAGGAAATATTATTCCCCGTGGATGGAGAGTAGTACTATTCCTTACTAGGGGTGTGTATGAGTACTGATAGACCCGGAACCAGTTAGAACCTACTCGATCGGTTAGATTTCAGGTTGTAATACCCGTGAAAAAAAATTAAAATTAAAATTTTAACCAATTTATTCTAGCTTCAACAGAAAAGTGGAGATGCGCGTCGGAGCGGGCCGAGTAGATCTCCAGAAGGCGCAAATTAAAATACAAGCCTTACGCTAGTAAAATTATGTTACTTAAATTGGTTTGGAGATTTAATGTGAGTTGGACTCAAGTCGAGTCCGGGGGTTCGATCGGAACTCGAGTCGGACGAGGTTAGACCGAGATATGGTTCACTTAAGTTATGAGGGGTAAATAGGTAAATTTCAAAAAATAATAATAATTAAATATCTGATCTTGGGCAACCGTACGGGGAGGAAATTGTTTTGATTCTTTCTTCAATCGAGATTTGGGGTAGTGTTCCTTGTGCCGATTCCTTTCTGAGATTAGGAATTTAATGTGTGAGAGTTTAGCATCGGAAAATTTATTTTTGTGGCAGCCTACTACTGTGAAAAAAAGTTTGATATTTCTTTTCTGCATGAGGAGCATGCTTTGTAGGTAAAGATTTAATGTTTGGGTTAAATTTGAAGGTGCGCTCGAACAGGGAATAGAAATCCTAATTTTATTCATGTGGTTGTATGCTTTATCCTTCTTTGTGGCTGCAAGATTTAAAAAAGAGTGTTGACTTGAAATTGAATGTGCAGTCAATGAAATATATTTGTGTAGGGTTATAATAGTAGGGATTGAATGGTGGTATGGGTGAAAAGGGAATTGGAAATTAAAACCCTAATTTATTCTTCTCTCTCACGGCCGATCCTTGAGAATGAGGTGTATATTAATCTTGAGAATTGTGAAGTAAATGTACTTTTTCTTTAGCTTGTGTGAGTAATTTTATTCTTGGATTAAATTGATAGTACGGTGGAACATGGAATTGAAAACCTTAGGTTGGGTTGTGTGTGGCCGCATGCTTCCTTCCCCTTTTGTGGCCACATGGTGTAAGTAGGGTGTTGAAGGAATTAAGTGGTCAACAAGCCCTAGTTGACTAGGCTTAATTATAACGGTAGGTAATTGTGTGAAAATTGACATAGGATGAAGAAGAGGAAAAAAATGTGTGCGCGGCAGTAAGGAAGGGTACACTATATTCTTTAGGGCCGATTGAACTAAAGTAAGGGAAATGATTTGTGTAAAAGTTTTGATTTATTTATTCGATACTGGAAGAGGTATTTTGATTTCAGTTTGGTCTTGTTAAATTATGTCGATCCTTGTAGGTATCCTTGTAGGTAGGATCGAAAGATCAATTTTTTCAAGAATTAAATTTTTTCATATTTGTATGCGTCGATGGGGAATTATAGGGCATCCCTTGGGGTTTGGAAGGGTGCGGCCCCAAACCTTAGGAAGGGCTGGCCCTATTAGGAGAACTCATATTTGATATTTGTTAATTATTTCTAATTTGATTATCGATTAATTCTGAGGATTGTATTTAATATATCATGCTTAAAATTTCGTATTATTGTGGCCTAGTGTGGTCGAGTGACCCTAAGGGTGTAGGGTACCCTTACAGGCAAATGGATAAGCTTTTGTTTCATGATTATGTTGATGTTGCTGTGATTTAGATGTTAAATAAAATTAATTACCTTATGCTGAAATTTGCTTGAGGTTGCTGAAGATTGTTGTTTAAATGCATACTGAGTTGATTATGTTGCTTGGATTGCTAGTTTACTGTGTAAAATATCGATGTAACCTATCAATCTTCATGTATACTATATTTTGAGAACTTATAAATTACTTTGGTTACCTGAACAGTATGGTGCAGGTAGAAAACAGATGGTTACAATAGGCTGGATTTGTCGTTATGCATGTTAAGCGAGTCAGATTGCGAGCCCAGTACGATATTTTCCTGGCTTGCTGTAAATACTAGAAATTGTCTTAACATCAATAGTAAAAAAATTAAACTTCTACATGTTGACATAAGGATATAGCTTCGGGTAAGAATTACGGAAAGGTAAATATGGAGAGGCTAAGGTTGGGTTGCGAACTGACGTTCCGCGAGGTATAGAAAGGAGGGAGTGTATGAGAGTTGGTTATTCTCTAAGTTGACATTCATTGGGCCTTATTAGGCCGTGTGGTGCGCCCCGCACACGAGATAGCAGTGTGCCTTATTGGGCTGAGTACGTGGTGCGCATCGTGCACCAAATTATATAGGGCCGGATAGGCCGAGTGGTGCGCATCGCGCACGAGATGATTTGGGTTGTATTGGGCCAAGTGGTACGCCTAGCGTACAAGTGACATGGGTCGGAGGGCCTTTCCCGACCGAGTTATGGGCACTGAGGCTAGAGGGTCTTCCTAGCTTAGTGAGCCCGAGTGACATGGGTCGGAGGGCCTTTCCCGACCAAATTATGGGCACTAAAGCTAGAGGGCTTTCATAGCTCAATGAGCCCAAGTGGCAAGGGTCGGAGGGCCTTTCCCAACCGAGCTATGAGCATTGAGGCTAGAGGGTCTTCCTAGCTCATTGAGCCCGAGTTTAGAGGTTTACTGGGGGTGGTCGGCCTAGTGAGCCCCCCCCCCTCGTGAGTTGTAAGCTGGTAACTAGAGGACAACTCTAAATGGGCCGAGACAGTCTGTGTGTTGCGTCATTTGTACCATGATCATATCAGTCATTTGAACACATAGATAATTACTACATTAATTATTTACATGATTTGTCTTGGTGATGGTTGAGACGACCACTCACTGAGTTCTTTGAACTCGCCATTCTTTTCTGTATGTTGTTTTGCAGAACGTGATCATTAAGTTATGGCGCGGCTAGTGGCGGCGGACTCCGATGGCGGTCTCGTGAAACCCGTTGGTGTAGTCGAGTTGAGTCAGATTTGAGTTTATTTAAAGACATATAGTTTGTCTGAGTCTTGTAGTTACTTGAACTTATGTAGTATTGATACTTGGTTATGCAGCTTTTACTTAACTTGATACCGAGTAGCTACTTTGATGATTAAGGTCTATGTTATGACATCTTGACTTGGCCATATTTCATGGATAATTGTGTTTGTATGATTTAGGCTTCGGAGTGTCTGTTTGCACTCTGGCCGGTCGCGTGATCCGAATTTGGGGCGTGATCCGAATTCAGGTAGGATCCAAGATAAAAAAATCAAGGAACCGGTTAAAACCGGTTCCAATTTCGATTCTTGGTCTAACACATCAAGTACTTGGAACCTATACTATGAAACATGTTCATTTACAAATTCCAGGATACAAGTTTCAACAGGGGTACCTTGTTGGAACTTGAAACATGTTCTGAAACCTGTATTGAAATCTGTTAGAACCTATTTTGAAACCTATTGAAACCTATACTGGAACTTGTTGCAACATATTCACTAACAAGTTCTAATATGGTACTCAGAATCGGAACCGAAATTTATGATTTCGGGTAGCGTCCGATTCTAGATTCCAACATGGTAGGGTCTGGTTCCTAAACTTAAAAAATCAATCCTATACAAGGTAGGATCTGGGAATCATCAAAATACATGAAACATGGATCTGCTCACCCCTATTCCTTACCCCCAACCTAATGGATAATATTTCTCATCTATACGTTATGACATTTTTCAATATTATCTTTCAATATTTATAATATTACATAAGAATATAAAAAATAAATTATTAAATTAATTCTAATAATTACATATATCAAATAGATAATATATAAATAATTACTTTATGAAAATTCAATTAAGTTTTACGAAAAGAAAATAAATAATAATTTTTTATTATTTTAAAATTAATATATATTTTTACATTAATTCATATTTTTATTATATTGTTATTAAGATATTTTAATCATTTACATCTCTCTATTCCCAGTATATTCTTTATGCTAAGCAAATGAAGTGATATCATTCATTGCTTATTTCTAATGTCAATCAAATAAGATATATTATTTCTTTGTTTATTTCATTCACTATTCTCATTCCTTATGATTTTATTTCATCCAATAAAACGTACTCTTAGTCACAAATACATTCATCCTTGCTCCATCACCATTAATGGCCTTCCTTTGTAACCCTTAACACCTAAACACCTTACTGCCCCTTCTGATTGCCCCTTTTTCTAGAGATGGAATATAAAAACACGGTTAAATTTATGACAAATATAAAGAACTTTTTTTTTTTAACAAAGATAAAAAGTTATAATAGGTGACCATACTATGGATCAAACCCTAGATCTCTAGGCAACTTACAATATGTTCCACCAACTGTGCTACCCACAGTTGGCATAAAAAACCTTTAGTTATAATGGTTCCACGGTGGAATTTCATAAACAGTACTAGCATGTTATCTTTGATAGTTTCTTGAACTACATGCTTATTTTTCAGAGTAAATACCAACAAAAATATGAATGTTAGACCTTTTCTCATGTTTAGCATAAACGTTTTTCATTAACAAGAACATTAGCAAGGAAGTACATGAACTATCATTCTGTAAACCTCATTTAGCACGCATCGTCATTTTTGACGGTTTTTGCTGGCGTGTCACTTAACGACAACGACGTGACAAATTTTATCCTACGTGGATTATTATTTTATTATTAAAAAGTTTATTACTATTATTTTTCTTTTCTCCTTTGTTTTCTCCTCATCTTCTCCCTTGATGGTCGTCGCCACTTCTCCTCGTTTGGGAAATTGTCTCTGCGCTGTGCTGGCTCCTCGCCCTGGCATAGGAGTCGGAGAAGAACCGTGTGGCGATCTCTACACATGAGACTCGCTCGGCCCTCGTGGAGATCGCCTTCGAGGGAGGGGAGCAAGCAGTATGCGCGGAAGCGGACCAACCGGCCTTGGAAGCCATGGCAGTGTTGTCCATGTTGATATTGTCAGAGGCCAAGAGCGCGGCAGTGGCATCATGACCAGAACGCCTACGACGACTGGGGGAGATCGCGAGGGGGAACCCATCAATGGAGGCGCGGATCAACGCCATGGTGGTGATTGAAGTGGTCGCGATCGGCGAGTGGTTGCGACCGGCGCACGGTCGGCAGAGACGAGGATTACGGTTGGTGGAGCAGCGGGGAAACCCGCGAGCAGTGCAGGTGGAAATTTGAGGTCTATTAACGCTATGCCTCACTAAGGAGAATCGGGGATGAGCGATAGCGGCGGGAGCAGCCGCGGCAGTGGTGCGAAGTGTGGACGAGCTGGCATCAAGCGATGTAGAGCGAGTGTTAGCGACGGTGGAGTTGTTGTGTCGTGAGGAAGGCAGAAGGGAAGCGGTAGTTGCGGGAAGGGGGGAGAGGTAGCGGCGGCGGTGGCGCTTGTTGGTGAAATGGTCACAATAGAGGGGGGTGAATAGTATATTAACTAAATCTTATCGCCTAAATTCGATTTTAAATGTTTCTTAGATTACTTAGGCAATTCATGATTGAATGACTAAACACGGAAGCGATAAAAGATAAATCAATAAACACAAACAAAAATCAATGCTAACACAATGATTTATAATGATTCGGCCCCAATGCCTACTCCACTACCTAAGCACACCGCTTAAGATTTCCAAACTAAGCTTTACAAGATTAATCTTATTTTCCTTACAACGAGGACTATGACCCGAAGAGTCTCGCTCTCAACCTAAGGCACTTTCATACCCCGGATGTCTCTGTCTTCTTACCGAGAGAACTCTTCCATCTCAACCTAAGGGACAACTCAACTAATCCTAGTAAACTAAGTTTACAATGGTGGGTTTAAACCTCAACACTAAGGTAACCACCAACTCAATCAACCTAGCACTCTAGGTTTACACAAATTGTATACAATGAAAATAACTTAGAAAATACAATATCAATTGGAGTAATAAATAAATCAAACTATACTTAGCTCCAAAAGAAACTCTCTAGTCCTCTTGATGCCTTGAGAAGATGAATCTTGAAGGTTCAAAGGCTAGATCAAGGTTTTATCATGGAAACTAGGGATTGCAAAGAGATGGCTCAAGAATTTCTTTAGAAATGATCAAATATGGCTCAATAGAAGCTTGGACCAATTGTTAAGTAAGGTTAATGAAGGATGGTGAGGGGTATTTATAACCCCTCCAAGGAACGGCTCTTTAACGAGCGTTTTTTCACCCGTTCAACGCCGTTCGGTCGCTTGCCGGTCGATCGTCGGTCGATCGACCGATCGACCGCCCAGTGATTGCTGGCATTATGTGCTGATGTCGCTCTGTTCGATCGACTAACTTAATCGCGCTTCAGCTCCTCTGCTATCCGATCGATCGAAGCAAACACTGCAAATTTTTGGCACACTTCGATCAATCGACCGATCGACCGATCGACCGAATTGGCTACTGCCAGTTTTTGGCAGCATTCGGTCGATCGATTGGTCGATCAAAACTGGGCAGACTACCAATTTGCTTAGTTTTCTTTGCTTGTTTGCTCGTTTCTAGTTTTGTCTTCGCTAAGTCTACTTAAAGTTAATAACTTTAAAACATAAATGTTATATAAGAATTATCCTCCATTTGGATTTAATAAAAATATCTAGAAGATCAAAATCCTTAAGAATCAAAATCTAGTTTTTGAGGTCTAGTACAAATTTTTGGAAAACGATTTTTTTAAAATTTTTCGGGTTAAGTATGGGTAGGCTAAAGGCTTCCAAAAAACTCCTAAAAATACCTCATTATCTAATTTCTACTCAAGAAATAATTACCGTCATTTTTTATGTCAAAAAAATATCTAGGTCATATAGCCCTCCAAGGAGCTCCCTAGGCTTAGTGAATTTCAGGACGATTTTTGGATTTTCATATTTTGAGGTTCGGGTTTAGTTTTTGGGTTCTTTGCATCATAAAGAGGATTTACAACATAAACTAGACATCCTAAACCTAAACTCTAACTTTTCGAAGAATCCTGAGCGTCGACGAGCGTCCTTGCAGATTTCTCCGATTTCTTTGATTTTTCCAATCGGGGACATCGTGCGCTAATTGATATGAAACCTGAAAGATTTCTCAATGAAACATTAGTTCCATGTTTGTTATCATCAAAACTGAGATTAAGACCAAGGTTGAAAACCTTAAGCCAACAACGTTGGTTAGGGTGATGGTTGGGAAAGCATCCGGAAGGGCGACGGAGCATGCGGTGAGGGTGCTGGTGGCGATGCTAGGGGGTCGGAGGCACTACAAAAGGAGGCAGTGCGGTAGGTGTAGTGGCCCATTTGCACTACTAGAAAAATGAGCATCAGCAACGGCTGGTGCCGTTGCTGGGCCGTTGCTGAAGAGCATCA
This sequence comes from Canna indica, assembly GCA_034359265.1. Classification (NCBI taxonomy): domain Eukaryota; kingdom Viridiplantae; phylum Streptophyta; class Magnoliopsida; order Zingiberales; family Cannaceae; genus Canna; species Canna indica. Next base: position 70,560,209 of record CP136890.1, on the reverse strand, counting down.
GCAACGGCTGAGCCGTTGCAATAGAGCCGTGACAGAAACTCGCGTTGCTGATGACTTAGCAACGGTCGCTCGGGCCGTCGCTAAAAATATTATCAGCAACGACCGCTCGCCCGTTAGAACGCCGTTGCTGATAACATTAATAGCAACGGCTTTCGATGCCGTGGCCTGCGCCGGCACCAGCGATGCATCGGCGCTGATGGTGCAGTTGTGGAGGATGAGGCCGGTCGCCTCGTGTCGGTCCTTACGGCCCTGCACTCGCAACGCCACTGTCGCGTCCGGCTTCATCTCCTGCGGCGAGGCGGTGCTGTTGGCGTCAAGGGTGGTGTTATACGGAAATGCGGATCCGTTGGAGAGGACACCGCCACCAACGGAGACGATCAGCTCGCGATGGCAGAAGGGGACGAGTAGCGTCCAGGCGAGGAGATCAGCGGTGCCGTGGTTGAGGACAGTGGCGGTGGCGCGGAAGGCGTACGGCTGGTCCGCCGGGTTGGAAGTGAATGGATGGATCTTCTCCCGTTGCTCAAGAACGTAGGAGAGGTAGACGTCGTTGCAAAAGGTATCCGGCGAAGGCGCGGGAGCCGGCGCCGGTACCGGTACCGCTGCCCCAGACGGCGGCCGGGTTCTCTGCGATCGGGAAGTGCTGGCGGAAAGCAAGAACACAACTAGAACAAGAAAAACCAAAGGCCGAGAGCACCAATTCATCTCCCTATCTCTCTCGCCAAAGCTCTTCCGCAAGTGCTCTGACACAGTTGGGTGGATTAGGGCGAGAGGAAGAAGAAATAGAAGGAAAGAAGCAGGGAAGGGGAAGCGCGTTGGGGGGAGACGAGAGCGGCAGCGGCAGCAGCGAGAGGAAGAAGGGTCGGGCGCGACTGCGTGCCCTATATAAACTTATCAGCAACGGCTCACTCGCCCGTTAGAAAGCCGTTGCTAATAAGTTATCATCAGCAACGGCTAACTTGTCCGTTAGAAAGCCGTTGCTGATAATTAACATCATCAGCAACGGCTCACTCGTCCGTTAGAAAGCCGTTGCTAATAAGTTATCATCAGCAACGGCTCACTTGTCCGTTAGAAAGCCGTTGCTGATAATTAACATCATCAGCAACAGCAACGGCTCACTCGTCCGTTAGAAAGCCGTTGCAGATACCTCATATCTGCAACGGCTCGAGCGGCCGTATGAATGCCGTTGCAAATAGCAACGGCTTGAGCGGCCGTTGCTGAAGACCATATTTCTAGTAGTGTTGTTGATGATGGTGCAAGGCATGTGCTTGGACCCCATGGCGGCGGCGGCAGCGGGGTTGAGGTAGAGACCCTGCTGGAGAAGATCACCGAGCTGCAAGCTCATCTTGAAGGCTGTGTGGGTGCCGTTCCTGTGGGCACTCAAGGACGAGAAGCCATGGGAAGAGACAACATTGTGCAGCGATGGGGTGAGAATGATAAATTATAAATTTATCCCTTACCGCTTCACATAGGTCTAAGGGCAAAATTGTAATATATATAGGCCACATGGCATAGTAACTTGTCACGTCGTCATCGTTAAGTGACACGTTAGCAAAAATAGTCAAAAATTACGGTGCGTGCCAAACGGGGTAACGAAATGATAGTTCGTGTATTTTCTTTCTAACGAAAAAAATTAATACTAAAAATGAGAAAATATCCAAAGTTCATTTTTTTTGGGATATTTACTCTATTTTTTATGACTATACTATTTTGCCTTATGATTGAGATCAAACTATGCTCACTTGAAGGATTTCATACCCATAGTTCTATGCAACTTATCCTATTGTATCATGGCACAAATTATTACAAATAGAGTTAAATCTTGTATGTTCACTCTTATTTTTCAAAAATAATAAGCTTTTACTAATTGTAGTGTTAATATTCTTATTACATAAGAAATTACACACTTCATGTATGATCGATTCTAAGAAAAAGTCCTCATGCATTTTTATCAAAATTGATCTAGAAAAAACCTATGATATATTATCCTGGGATGCTATTATCCATGTTATACAAGCTTGTAAATTTTCACCTCCGTTGATTGGTTAGATCAGCTCTATATCAATAGCTAGTTTTGCTTCTTTGATTAATAATTAAGAACCTTTTAATTTTTTAAATCTCATCGTATCATAACAAATGGATCTCTTCTCCTCTTTCCTTTTCATTATTGTTGTTTAAACATACTGATCCTCTTAATAAAACTATAAATAGTAACCATTTACCCATTTCAAATGTAAAAGATATTGGTCGAGAAATGAGGTCATCAACAAAATCTTTAATGAATATAAATAATTCACGTTTATATTCACATATCTTCCGGTAGATACTTCCGACTTTCAAGTGTTTTTTCATCCCTAGGAACACCAATAGGAACACTATTAATCATGTTTGCACTACTCTAAATATGAAGCAAGAATTATTTCTCTTCAAATACTTTGGTGTTATGATAGCTTCAAAAAGAGCTTCTAACTCAAAACACATGACACCCTCTTAATGCAAAGCTTGTAATTTATCCTTCTAAATTAATAAAGTGGTATTTATTGACTCTATTTTTTTTTTGTCAAAAGATAACGAATTTTATTTCTAGAATGAGAGTTAGAAGTATAATCAAGTACAAAATTGAATAAATATTCATCTAAAATCACTTTCACACACGGAAGGTTAAACGAATCAACTTTACAGACGTATAACGAATACAATATCAAATAAATTGAAAAAAATTAATTGACTATGTCTTGACTAGTATACCAATTCAGTCTAGTATTTTCCTGATTTTCACCCATTGCATTGACAAAAATGCTTAAATTTTTGAAAACTACGTGTGGACAAAACTCATAACAAAATTGCATTAGGGGTTTTGGCTCCTTTTTTTATTTATTTTCCAACAAAATTGTTTTATGAAGCCTATTATTGTTAGCGCCATCTCATTCCTTTGGCATGCCAAAAATGATAAAAATATCTCGTAAATAAAATAATATTGTTTTCTTCCAACTATTTTGCATTCCAAAAGTTAGAGGACAAAAAAAGTTAATGAATTGTATATAAATGATAGTAAAGTTAGCAATAAATTAAGTGAGTGTATCCATATGGAATCTATTTTCTATAATAGTCTTTTTATTTTACACTATGAAATCACTATTGTCCAGTATGCTATTAATTTTGCACTTCAAAGTCAATTGTGCAATGTCATCTTCGAATCACACTCACAAATTCTTGGTAGATGTGCTCAAGCATGACAAACAAACGCTTCAGAAAATTCTCAACATTGTATTAAAAATTAGAAAGTTATTATCATATTATAATAATTTGTTATTCATTTTGTTGTTAAGGAATGTAACGAAGCTAGTCATTAGACAACAAATCAAACTAAGAAGAAATCCACAATTTGGATTCCCATTCGTCGTCCTTTGAGACTAACTTTATCTTTTAACGTGACATTATATAATCTAGGTTGGTTGAATTTAATAAGTAATAGTTTCATCTTTCTTTGTGAAAAAAAAAAACGATTTCTTATGGATCAATGTGTATAATAACATTATTATTGAAAGGAGAAAAGGAGAAAAGTAACGAAGGTTATTCATTTATAAAAATGACAATAAAAGAAAATAAATTAATGGCAATTGAATATGTTGACTAAAGATGATAATCAATTGTACTCGGGCCAGCCTAGATTGGCCCATTTCCCATCAGGCTGAAGGGAGCGGCGTAGCCCGGCACGAGGCAGTCCCTTGGGACTCGGGCCAACCCAAATAAATGTTAATAATATAATATTAGTTTCAAAAATTATTAATTCTTAGTGTTCAAACCTTAATCCTCTTAGAAACTTAAGGTTTTAACTGTTATACTATACTAACTGTTATATATTTTAAATATATTTACTAACTATTTATAATTTTTAATTAAATAGAATATTTAAAAAATGAAATTATAAATTTAAATAATTATATATCAAAATTTTATTTATCTCGAATGCAAAACAATCACATATTTATAAGATAATATTTTTTATAATTTTTCTAATAGACTGCACTAGAAAAAGGCGGTATACGTATCTTCTATAATTCAATTAAGAATAAGATCTACGTAGATCTTTTTATAATTTTTTAAAAAATTATTAATATAGACCGCACATTAAAAGTGTTGCCTAGTATCATATATAATTTAATTAAAATATAGAATGCTCAAATCTACTTAATTCTTTTTACACTTTTAATCAATGTAGCTTTAACATGTATTTCAACCAGCTTCATTTGCTTGAGATTCCTCCTCTCTTGATGATGAAGTATCATGCCCTCTTTTAACTTGTAATTTGTCTTCAGCATCTAATCAGCATTTTAAACAAATGAACATTTCAACAATTTTTGAACTCATTCGCCCATTTCATCTGAAATTTTATTCCCTGCACTAAAACAAGACCCAGAGGCTATTGTAAACACATACACAGTTAGTATATCACGTGTCATGATAGAAATCACATGATAAACTTTTTCTTACCATTTCCACCATGGTAAAAGATCATTATTATTTAAAATTTTATCTCTATAATCGTGATCAAGAAAAAAAAGAGCCAATTCATTTAAGGGATAACGTACAATTTGGTACATCTAATATAACCGAGTTTTTATAGTGATTCCTAAAAAAATTCGATCAATGTATCCCTCTAAAATATGACTCAAGCAAAATAGCCCGATTTAGATACTTTTTTGCCCGAGTCAACCCGACTATTTTGCTTGGGTCAGAGACTATTTTGCTCGAGTTGATCATGTTTTAGAGGAACCACATTGATCGAGTTTTTTTTAGGGACTAAATTATATATTATCCCTTCGTTTAAATTAGTCGATGCAGATTTTGATAAACTTTACCTTACGAGCATATTGAGTATTAAGCCTACATTCGCCTTTGGCGAATAATCTAGATGAAGAAGATGTTTGATTTATGTGCATCACCAAAATTTGATTCATAAAAAAATATATATATATGAGACAATAAATTTGAAATTTTAGATTTTTTTTTCAATATTTGTATCAAATTTTATATTTTTATAATAATTATCTAACAATATATATTTAAATCATAAATTTTTATTTTAGGATTTAAATATATTACTAAACAAAATTAAAATAGATAAATCTGACCAATATTTTTAAATTTACTTTTTATTAAAAAAAATTATTTCTACGTACAAAGGATAATTTCTATATAAAGCAAATATTCTACTAATATGAACTATATGGGTAAGAGTTAAATTTCAAAGTGTGATAATAAACACGAAAAGTTCCTTGGTAGTTTCATTAAATGTTCTAAAATTTCAATAATATGCATAGCATCTGACCAATCAATCTCACTAATTGTGTTGCCGAGTATATTTTGATCATAAAAAAATATAAGGATATCCTTATATGATAGTAGACTTAAGCATATGATATATTAAAATCTATCTAGTAATAATATCATCATCAAATATCTAAATGATTTATTAAAAAATTAATATAAATTTTGAAAATCTTATGTTCTTACTTTTGAACAACATGTATCTAATAATGTTATCACGGGCTACAAAATTTTTATATACGTAAAAAATATATAATAATACTTTGCAAGATTAAATATATGTTTTTGTATATAAAAAAGGTAAATATGTGAAAAGCACCTTGTCTAAGTATTTTTGGTAGTTATAAAATTCAGATCAGACCTATCAACTCATTATCATAAAATTCATGATTTTAAAACAAAAAATAAATTTTATTAAAATTAAAATATTTAAAAATGTAAAATACTCAGACCTGTCAATTGGATCAAATTTTTTTTATCATTGAACAAGGTATAATTTTTCTAATAAATATATGATTTGACTAATTGATTTGAACTACATCTCAATCCACTTGATGTACAGTTGATAACTTCTGTATTTTCTTAATCAACGGTGGAGAAGGTAATAAGGTCCCGTGAAATACAACCTTAACTATTTAAGTGTCTGAAAACTAAATATAATTCAGTAATTTCACTAGTCAAACTCAACATAAACTTAATTAATATGAATATCTATGAATGGGGCAGACGAATAAATGTGGTGAAACTTTGACTTATTTCCCAGTTTCTAACCAGGCTGATCAGTGATCAGAAACAGGCATCGACGTCCTGGTTGTCCAGTCAACCAGGTTGCGTATTTTGTCGTACAATAAGCTATTCATTAATTGCTTTAAACACGGGCAGTCATCGTAAACTATAAAGAACAAGGGAAAAGAAGAAGAATAGGCGATAGCAGGCATGGAGGAAATTATTGAACAGCCACAGGCAAGTGAAAAAAACTGCTATGGAGCCGGGCTCCATAGAACTCTACGGAGCCCCTCCTACGAGTGAACCTAGATTTTTTAATATTGAACTTGAAGTGAAAATGCTAGGTTCATTCGTTTGCAACATAGGTTCACTTTTACTTTAGGTTCAGTATAAATTATACTAGGTTCAATGTTAGTACACTTAGGTTTACTCATAGGAGGGACTCCATAGAAGTTTTATTCCAGGCAAGTTGGGAAATTTTTCTCGACTAATTTAGTAGACAATAACAAGTAGAAATAGTTTCTCATTATCTGAAACCAGAACTATCTACCTCATAACATTTAGACATCCAGATCATTTTTTCCTGATTCCATTCTAATGGTATGGAACACAAATTAGGGCTACCACCATGAATGCTCTTATGCTAAAGTCTACGTATTATCTTTGCTTTAGAACAATAAACAAAATTCTTGCGGACGAATGGTACCTAAAAGTGGCATCTCTACAATCATTGACATGGGAGTTCTCCAACATATAAAAATCATCTACACTAAAGACAACATCAGAAACAAATTAGTGAAGTTGATTTTTATTTATCATGGAGAATGAAAATAATGGTAAACAAGAGAGTACTCCGGAGCGGGCATCTTTAAGAGATTAGACTACATGACATAGAAGCACTAGTTTAACAGGGAGCTTTCCAAATTCTAATATATAGACAAATTGTGGAAAATTTCAAATAGTGGATTCCTTCTATGTAGGTGATGTATTGCTTTCACCAATTAGAATGTGCTAATTTTTCATTGAAATGGATTTATATCATATGGGCAGGAATGCAACTTTTGTGTAAAATTAAGACTGGAGAGTATTTTCTATTCACTCTGCAGGGCAGAGCCATGAAGAAGAACAAAATTAGAACTAGCAAAATGTATGATGCAGGAGAAACCCTACTGTTACTATGAAGATGGCTTCGAAGGACCAGCAGATATGCATAAACTCCTTACTGCAACTTTAACTGCACCGACAACACCCAGCTGCCTCATCCCTGCACTCAAACAAAGCCCACTACTGTTCTTGGCATTCTCCTCCATCTGAACACTAACATAAAAGGCTATCTGCAAATGTAAAAAAGAAAAAGGTATCTGAGATGGATATCCTAATCCCTCTTACCTTATATCATAGATCAAGCTATAATTATGTAAGCCATGTAATTATCTGCCACGGTTACTAATGCTGGCAAATGACACATGCCCATATATGATGGGATGTGGTACTTCAAAAATTTCACTTGCCCAAATATGATGTTAAGTGGTACTTCAAAAATTGGGAGACAATGATAACAGGCACAGTAAATTCAAAGGGAACCAAGCTACCACAACGTAGATGTAGTTGGATAGCAATGACAAGAGTATAGGATAAGGTTATATTGTAGATGCTGAATTGAGTTTTGTTCCCAGATGGAAGTAAGTAGCTCAAAGACGTAAAGATCATAATAGTATGCAAAAGAAAATGTGAATCACAAATTACAGACCTTGCCAGATGCATTCCGCACAGGCGATATGTGAAGTAGATTCCAGAACGAGCTTCTGTCTTTCCTGAAAAGATGAAATTTACACTGTTACTCTAAGCTCAAAATAATTATCTAAATCCTATAAGCAATCGTCCACCCAGTTTTCAAAAGAATAGCTACCTGTAGTTTAGAAGCCGTACTGTACAAGCATGCTCAGCTTGAATGCTTTGCCTAACCTATGAAGATAATTAAAAAGCATTAGAATATGCAATGCAAATATGATAGGAGAAAAAAGAATAATAGAAATCAGTAATGCAAGTCCATGAGGTGAGGTCCCTAATATCCACCTGATCTAAAACTTCAACATCTGTATCAGGTCCATTCAAGAACCCACAGTCCTGCCCCAAAATTTCATGTCTAGAATAACCTACAAATTGAAGAAAATATTTAATGTTTGCATTCTAAAATTTAGGTTAAAATGTCAGGTTGTACTTCACTCTGTTATTCATACAAGACATACATAGTCTAACCGATAAAGCAGATAACAGACTCAGCAATGAATGATAAATCAGACGAAGTTGATGCAAATGAAAAGACTATATATAGGATATAAACTGTCTTTCTCAAATATCTGCCATTGTGTAATTGAATGCGTATGGCATCTTTCATACTTTTCAACAGCATTTGAATTTAACCAAACAGCAAAAGGTCTGCTTGATTGCATAAAGTTAATATATTATTTCCAATAGATATACAAGTAGCTACTAAATAGACACTGTGATTTTTGACAAATCCTCCCATAAGTCAAAAGGATTCAACAAATTGTTGGTCAATCAAGAACTTCCATGACAAATAAATCGTCAGTAACTGATCATGGCAACCAAGTTCATTGCATTTTTGTCCTCAGGCATGCTCTTCATGCTTCATTGCTCAAACAAAATATCTTCTCCTAGTTCAAGGTATATCAGAAGATACTTCAACATTTAACTTGTCATATTATGATATTGTGTTGATCTTTGTCCTCCTCAATTACAGGTGAGCTAATCATCAAGAAAAGAGACCCGTCTTAAATGTCTAGCTATTGTACTTTACAATTACTTAGCACTTCAAAAGTGGGAAATTCACTTTAACAATCGAAAATTTGACAAACCAGTATATAAGAAAACTAGTTGACATCAATTAAATGGTCTAGTTAGAAAGTCTCTCTTCGAACTCAAAATTCTCAAATATTAAGTGAGTTGTTTTTTTTTGGAATAAGAATATGAAGTGAATTGTTAAGGAACACTGAATTTAATATAAATAATCATCATATTCGATTTTCAGATAATATATCTATGAGATGTAGATATTACAGAAGGCATAGCAATCAAGTCTAGTGTACCTGTCAAATTTAGGAATTCGTCGCTAGCATAAACAATGGGCATGTTAGGTAAATGGGGATCAGTCCTGCAACATATGTCAAGCAATTCATTATCTTCACCACAAAAGGAAGTTTCGCAAAGAAACTGATCAAAGATCAGCCCCTTGGCAATGATAAAACAATATCACCAGAAATACATAATAACTCACAATATAAAACTCTCTTTGATTCTACCAAGAGGCATAACAAGAGAGGAATTGATAGCAGAGAAGCCTGCCTCAATGCATCTCTTGCCGCTGACCACTCTGCCTGTAAGCTTGCTATAGTGAGTCAGAGTTGATAGGATGCTGTTAGCAGCATCCAACGCCAACTCTCTCTCTTGCTTGCTTGCCTCACGTGACTCTTCAGCTTCCAATCCTAAAGCGCACAAAAGGCACAAATTATGAAGATCAAGATTCTGGAGTCCGTATCAAACAACTATCACTATCCTCTCAAGATTTGATGAAACAATACTGTAATAAATGAAGCATAACAATGCCAATAAGCATAGTAGATATGTTCAAAGGAAGTATTTTAACTTCTCCGAAAATGGAACAATAATTCAACTGAAATCGATGTAATTTGATAGGAACCAAAATGAAGTAAACTTATACATCATAAGGAAATAGCAATTACCTCTGTTGTCTACATCCACGAACAATTCTACCGTAGGATTGCACCCCAAATCATCCGATCGTACCTCTTCCCGGCATCCCCCAATTAACCGTCCTCGTGTTCCCCCAAGCATAGCCTCTGCCGAGGACCTTGAACACCTGGAACGCCTCTGGATCGGCACCTGAACCGCTACAAAGTGCGCAACCCTGCCATCGTCCGCCCCAAACACCGGGCAGATATGGAAGAGTATCCAATGCGGCGTCCCGTCCTTCCTATAATTGAGCAAGCTAACTTGGAGAGTCCGCTCCTCTCGTATTGCCTCCCGTATCTCCATCACCGACTGGCGGTTGGTGGCGGGGCCCTGGAAGATCCGCCCGTTCCGGCCGAGGACCTCCTGCATGGAATAGCCAGACATGGCGAGGAACCCCCGGCTGGCAAATACGATGGGGTGGCCGGCGATGCCGGGGTCGGTGATGAGGAAGCAGCTCTGGATGTCGTCCAGCGCCTCGGCGACCCAATCGGTGTAGCGGGCAGTGAGCGACTCCTCGATCAGGCGGCGCTGGCAGGACGCCATGGCTTCCGCCGGCGACGGTAGCGGCAGCAATGTATCGTCGACCGGACGCCCGATCGCCGGAATCGTCAGCGCCAACATGTGCGCGCCGATCCGGCGGAGATCGACTGTTTCACCTCATAAAATCAAGAGGAAAAAGAAGCACAGTATTTGCTGTTTTGCTGTCAGAAGCAGATGGGAAAAAAAATCTTTGGAAGAGGTGTGAGAATTTTTAGGGGAATTTTTATGCTTAGAGAAATTGAGTGGATCAAAGAAAAAAAAAATATAGGAAAATAAAAGCAACGAGAATATGGAGATTTTAAGTATGTTTTTTTGGATTAAATAAATAATTTGTGTAGAATAATCAGTGGTAGAATGAAGAGATGATTTTGTTAAAAAAATAAAAATAATGTATTATGTTTGTAAATCGAAATATCAGAGTTAAATGGATGAGCACAGACGTGGCGCGTGGCTGTTTTCTTTTGGTATGAAAGCTACTTCAATAATTATTGTACCCCCGCGTGGGCCATCAGATGACGACGAGTGGGATAAGAGAGGCCAGCTAATGGATTTTTTCCAAATTAGCTTACTGAATTAGTTTCGTACCCACTTTTTTGTATGCCAATCCCGCAAAATGTAGGCCGATAGGGAGGGGTATAACTTTGGGTGAAGTATATATAAGATAAATGTGAAGGATGCACGGATAAGGACAAATTTATGAGGATCCCACAGCTGGTTTCACTCAGAACTGACCAAGGGGTGGACTAGCTTACGTGGATTCAGGATGATCCTGGTCCGGTCTGTTACAAACGAGTGGCAGTGATGTAAATATATTGAGTCGATGTTAACTGATACGATTCCACGTAATATGGTTGAGTACGCCTACATGCATGGGCGCCACCACAGCAATAACGAATAACACTTTTTCTTTTACAAAAAATAATGAAAATTCTATCGGCTATAAATGATGAAAATAGTTAAAGAGGGATGATAACAAATTATAAAATTCGATTATAAATAATAACTTTGCTTACATACTTATTTCCTTCAAACAAGGGAAAATCACCTTTTGTTTCTCTCAAACTTATTTATCTTCAAGAATATTTTAATTAGTATATGCAATTATTTTTTATGTTAGAACTAAGAGAATATTATCTAACATGATAAATAATACTATTTCTAATATATCAAATGAATCATAGGAAAACAACTATAGTAGAATAGGTATAACGGGCACCCCTAGACAACTAGGAGCCATAATTTCATAGGGCCTAGCAAGTAGATTCATTTTTACTTTTTTAGCCTAGATCGATTTAGAAAATCACATTAAAAAAGAGAGAGAAAGCAAATCAGAATTGACGATACCAAATTTCAAAAGTCTAACTTTTATAGAAAGTCTATCATATAAAAACTTCTAAGTAATTTTTTTTTTGTATTGGAATGTCACGCTCCAAATCTAGGATCACGTGACCGGCCAGAGTACACATCCGTACTCCGAAGCCTACCAACACATACATACAAAAATGCGGAATAAATGATACAATATGTGAAAACCAATGAACATGTGAAGGAATGCTATTATGAAAATATAAACAATCGAATGTGAGTAAGGTCCATGTCTACAACCATCACATGACCATATGCGTAAGTAATTCCTACTACTCAACTATGACTCAACACGTCACGAGATCTATTGACCGAGCCTGCAACTCCAGCCGTGCTACATGGGTACCACTGTACTTCTATTAGTCAGGATCTACAAAACAACAACAAAAGAGAGGTGAGTTCCAACGAACTCAGTGAGTGGCTTGAACCAAGCCCTCGCCAAGCTATCCCGATCATCAAACATAACAAACATAAATCATACTTATAGAATCTCTAAAGTGTAATAGCATGTAAAGTAAAATATACATTCACAAAACTCGTGCTCAGACGCACCATAGTCATTCAGCCCATAATGATCCAAATATCAAGTACCATCACAATAATAAGGAATACACAAGAATATACACTGATTATATTACTCGAGTGGTTTAGGCAATCTGCTGATATCACGGGTGCGCGCGTGGCTGCATTGAGTCCGGCCTATTTTCGGCCTCAACCCCTCGATCGGCCGTCGTGCACCCCACCACTCAAATCAAATGAAACCAACCCACGTGCATATGCGCTTAACCATTCACTATTCAGCCATCCCAGAAGGGAATTCTAGCAACTCATTATTATTGAACGAATTTGAGATCTCAGCACTAGTATAAGTGCTTCCAACTTGAAATTTGTTGACGCTACACTACGCGTCACCACCCACGAGTTGAATAACAAAAGTGCATATCACAATTTATCATAGGCACACGACATAAACATCAAAGTAATTCGACCCTCAAGTGGAGTCAAGGCAATCCTCCCATACTTAGCCAAATTTCGGCACTTCTCGAATCTTATCAGGTTCACTTTTGCTACCACGGCTAAACCCTTAGTTGTTAGTGAAATGTCTACCAAAAACACAAGATAAGCAAGCTTTTGTGTCACACTAACTATCCTTAAAGTTTGAGGTCATTTGGGCGATGGATTGATCACGACATGGCATAACGAACATGTCATCCCAGATCTTCTGCAATTCACTAGCAGATTTTCCTGTTTGAGTTGCAATCTTAGAAAATTCATAACTAAGCTAACTCTTATTCTTTTTCCCTCAAACTAGATTCAAATGGTTGTCCATATACCCCACAAGGATTTCCCAAATCTTCACTGTCATAGGACGATGATTCGATCTCCGAATATCGTGTCAAACTTTTAACTTATCACAAATTCTGCTATGTGCAGAAATTGACAATTTTGAGTTGTCCTCAAAACAAATTTTATAAACCTAGTCCCTCCAACTCGAAATTCGCTAAAATTTGATGTCAAAGCTATCAAAGTACCCTACTATCTATCCCCAAGAGTTTATACCGAACGACCGACTTTTAAGCCTCCGAACTAGGTGTCAAACATGCCTATTTATATTTTTGGACAGATTTGAATGCCCTTAGGCCATCCACTCCATAATGTCTTAAACATGAGATTTCGACCCTTAAAGTCGGCCAATTCAGCTACCATTGGTTGGGGCACACATACTCCATACTGATATGAAGTTTTACTAAAGAGAAATGATGATATAAGCATAATCATGTAGGTGTGGCATTTTCACCAAACAATTGATGGGCATGCTCAAGCCGCACCATGTTTCACCTCATGCAGCCATCTATAAGGGGGATTTCCGCCATCAAATGAAAGCTCCCGCCATCCCCGACTACCACCCTTATTCTCCACTCTTAATGACCCAACAAAAGCGAGTTTATCCTCCAATCTTAGGGCCGCCTACATCAAGGGAAGACAATGTGATTTCTCTCCCAATCCCAATCAAAATTCATGTTTACAAGCATCATCTCAAAGAGGAAAAATTGTAATTTTGAGTAGACCATCAAAACAGTCCCAAAATCCCACAAGTAGGGCTCTACAATCAGCCCTAGCCTGTCAAGGGCTGCCCTACACCATACGCACCTCAAGACTCCAATCAACGCCCAGTGAAAGACCACTAATCGTCCATAAATCCATAAAAACTTGAGAGATTTCGGTTTACAATCATTTACACAAGGGGGCTGCTCTAGAGGTGGGCAAGTCCCTAAAGGTTAAGGCCACTCACCTTGAGAAGAAGGAGAATGAGGAGGAAGAAGATCATCAACCTCGCGACGAGGCGATTCTGGCGACGGCGAAGGTCCGGCCTCCCAAGCTTGCACCTCCTCTTCCTCTTGCCTAGGGGTGGGCGTGTGTATCCTCCTTGGAGCCGTATGCTCATCCCAGGTTTATATATATATATATATATATATATATTGAAATTATTATTTTACCCCTTAACTTAAGTGAATTCATGAACCCATTTATATTGGTCTATTCTCGTCTGAATCGAGTTCCGATCGAACCCCCGGACTCGACTCGACCCAACCTTCCATCTCGACTCAAATAAAATAATTTTCCTCATGCATAAGGGTCATATCACCGATTGCACCCTACGATAATTTCTCAGCCCGCCCCGACGCGCATCTCGGCTTTTTCGCTGAAGCCAAAATAAATAAATAATTTTTTTTGTTTTTTATATTTTTCGCGGGTATTACAATCTTTCCCCCTTAAAGAAAATTCATCCTCAAATTTTGGGGTAAGCTATAGGTTCAGCAATCCACGGAACCCGAAAGAGCGCAAGCTGCGCGATACCTAACCTCTGCCATATTTGGCACCACAATTCGACCTTTGTATCCTTGGACAATCCTCCTTGTCCACTTTTCTCCCATGGTCCCTGAACGATCCAAACATGCTGGCCCGACATGCACAATCTCAACAACGAACATATACAAGCTTACTCAGCACCATCTTACTCAGGTGGGTGTGGTCTCCCATCAACAACTTGGGTGCATTCAAGGGTACACACCACACGACCCTTACCTTGGCCCCCAAAATACCCGACCATACCGACCCAAAACTTTGTTTACCATAGAAATCATCAGGTTGAAAATATTTATATGCATACACTTACACCTATTCTCGGGCGGTTAGGGTGCCTCGCCAATGACCCCGGGTGCGCATATGGGCACCCCCAACCCTCGGACCCTCTCACGGGCCCTAACTTGCGGTCGCGCCTCGCCAGTCCAATCCACATATAAATTCAATAAAGTAAATCAATAAATCATAATTGAAGTGATAATAACATGTGAGGATCTAATAATTCATCTCGTGCACACTGCGCACCCTCCGGCCCAACTCGGCCCAAACAAGACATCCTAAACCATCACAAAATACAACTCGCAAGTCGCTCACTAGGTTGGCCACCCTAGCGAACTCCCTGCCCCGAGCTCACTGAGCTAGGAAGGCCATCTACTCTCAGTGCCCTAAATACTCGGTTGGGAAAGACCCTCCAACCAATGCCACTCGGGTCAGTCGTCGATGTGGCTCATCGACAAATATCTCGACCCAATATCAACTCGTTGGGTCGGGCATTAGCTTCACATGCTAAAACGCTTCCCAGCTCGGCCATCACACACGCATCCACAAGCACATCCTTTAAATGGACGGAAATACACACTACAAAATAAGGAGGTTAGCTCGGGTGGGTACATCCATAATCACATTTCTCGGGAGTGTGCACAATCGCACCCCACTCGGCCGCAACTGGGCCCCAAATTATTGTTTACTCGCCGTACCACCCACCATTATACACTCTGAAGATTAACTTCTGATTTCTTATCCAAAGAATTGTATATCTATAGGAGGTCGTCATGCAGCAAAATTTTAGCGTTCTACCAAACAATTTCAGCATGATGTACCTTCCTGCCATCAACCATTCCATGTTTGAAATCTTATCCGAACACCCAAAAATTTCTTGGACAATCCATTCCATATCTACCTGAAGGTTTCAGATTTCAGTATAACCAAAGATAGGAATTCGGGTTTCCTAACTTACCAACCATTCCTCGAAAATTTCAGCCTAGGACCGAAAATTCAGTCTTATAAAGGGTAAATTTTGCATTTGTTTATCTAGTGTCTAAAACCCTTCTTGAGTGTAGAACAATATAAGGGATATGATAATTTCATGCTTAGGTTTGATCTCAGCATACTACGATGCAAAATTTCAGCCTACACAAATAAAATTTTTCAACTCATATAACATGAAATTCCAGCATACATAATCATGAAATTTTCAGCAGGAAACTTCACCATTTCGGCACACCAATACATAGAAAGTTCAACATATGAAGTAAAATTCAGTAAACATCCTCATTGAATTTCAACATGCTTAAAAATGTAATTTCAGCATACCCTACAAACAATTTCAGCATGCTTATAACTAGATTTCATCATACTTACAATGAAATCTTAGCATACTAAAAAGGGTTTCAATTTAGGAAATCTCTACATGAAGTCACACCATAGGTATCTTACTGATTAAGGGTTATTCGACCCACCCTTAAGCCACAAACTTTAAATTTTTACTTGGGTTTTAACATGCTTTTAGTAAGCAAAATTCGGAATTAAATCAATGACAATTTCCTAATCAAATACATACACATAACCTTGCTTCTATTACCATGGTCGGCCAACCCTAGGGTTTAAGGGCATGCCCTAGGGCTGCCGCCCACCCTAAACCCAAGGAAAATGTCGATCTTTCAACATCAAAGCTTCAACCACGGAAGATACATCACCCGATCCTTCCTACAAGGATCAACAACACTATTCCTAAATTTAGTGATTTTGGAGAGAAATCACTCACTAGCCACCCCGCTTAGATATAACCAACCACAACCTCAGATTTGACGGGTCTGACCTTTCAACGTCTAGCTATTGAACTGCTCGTCTACAAGGTATCTAGGTTCAACCATGCCATATACATTATGAAAGCGATTTCACAAGCAAGACTACTTGGGTGGGTGCGGTTTCTATCAAGTACTCAGAGTGCGGGCGTAGACACACCCCAACTCGGCCTCTTCTCGACTCCAAGCCCTCGGCCACCCACGGCACCACCTTACATCAAGAACAATAAAAGTTCAGATTTAATATCCCATCCGGAATGGTGAGGTACGACAGATTTCCGTTCTCACGAAAATTTCAGTCCAACGCTGAAAATTTCAGCAACATACACTACATTTCAAGAGCAAAAATTGACTACAGAAAGCTCACAAAACCTCACCATCACGTGTCCTGGAGTGGCCTTGGTATTGTCCTAAAACTTTAAGGCACAAGGACACAATCACTTCCTATAATTGACCACCTCGGGGAGGGGTTTAAGTATGAAAGTCGAGTAGGGAATATAAATTTCAGCACACACGCTTCCCTTTCACGACTCAATCCATTAAGCCGTCAAATCCCAATGAAGAGACATCCCCTAACAGGTACTTCCTTCGTCTAGGAACCCATATTCTAATGGCACCAAGCCAAAACCTCCGAACATCGGGCCTACACCAATTTGTAGCTTTTCCCCAACTCGGCCAACCCAAGACAGTAGGGTCAAAGATCCTTATAGACTTGCTGCTCTATAACACTGGAGTTGTCCTAAGGTCATCCAACACCTCAAATCCCTCATGGCTTTCCTTTTCTTTTATTTCACACATCAATCAAAGAAACATGCAGGGGGTATACAAAGCCATCGAGATTTCAACCTCTCTTTAGCAATCCCAACTCCGTCCGGTTAAGGACTCCCCCACACCCAGAGACCGACCACTTCTTGGGTTACAAGACTACCCTACGGTGGCCGATCAATCTAAGAGGCACTCCCTCCGAAAGGATGAGGCTTTAGGATCAAATTAGATCATACAAGGTTTTTCAAAGAAATTTCAGGATATTCAATTTCCTACACATGATTACCCTAGGGTAAGGGAAAATCACAACCCAACCAGTTCCCGAACCAAAACCTCGAGCTGTATCACTCTGGGTCCTGCTCAACAATGGCCGCTCATGATTACAGTCTGACCTCGACGTCGGCCTTTGCCTCGGCCCAATTAAAAAAATCTTCTAGTTACCCGCCTACAACTCACAGGGTGCTTGCTAGGCCGACCACCCCCAGTAAACCTCTCTACTCGGGCTCACTGAGCTAGGAAGACCCTCTAGCCTCAGTGCCCATAACTCGGTCGGGAAAGGCCCTCCGACCCATATCACTCGGGCTCACTGAGCTAAGAAGGACCTCTAGCCTCAGTGCCCATAACTCGATCGGGAAAGGCCCTCCGACCCATATCACTCGGGCTCGTTGAGCTAGGAAGGCCCTCTAGCCTCAGTGCCCATAACTCGATCGGGAAAGGCCCTCCGACCCATATCACTCGGGCTCACTGAGCTTGGAAGGCCCTCTAGCCTCAATGCCCATAACTCGGTCAGGAAAGGCCCTCCGACCCATAGTCATCCCATGCACTAAGCGCACTACTCAGCCTATTCGGCCCAATGTCACCTTGGGCGCAGAGCGCACCACTTGGCCTACCCAGCCCTATACCATCTCGTGCATGGAGCACATCACTCAGCCCAATAAGGCCCACTAAATATCAATTTTAAGAACCACCAAACCCCTAAGCCTGCTTGCTTCCTCGTATCTTGCGGAACGTCAGTTCGCTTCCGAACCTCAAATCCTCTACGTTTAACTTCTCATATATTCACTTGAGGGCAATACCCTCATGTCATCACACAAAAGATTGCTTTACTACTGATATCAAACAAAAGTTTCAAGTGTTTACAGCGTATCAGGAATGACGTACCGAGTCCGCAACCCGGATCGCTTTACACGCAGAAAATAATTCAAGCCTATTGTAAGTATCTATTTCCTACTTGTACACATCTGTTCAGTTTACCAAAATATTCCCTATGTTTCAAAAGTATAATTTACACGAAGATCAATAAGTTGCATCGATATATTACACCACAAACTCACAACACTACAACAATATTAATCTCAACATGTACTTAACAAATTTTCAGCAACTCAGCATGCATTAAACAAAAATTTTCAGCAAAATCAAAGTAGATAAATTAAACACTTTAATTTACAAATATCCACTGACCATACATATTGCCGCTGGTGTGCAGACTCAGTTGCCTGATCTCGTGAGTTGGACACACTGTATGCCGACACGCTAGCACTGTCCATATATACAACACTCTACGTCCTATGGTCATAGTCAGGACCAAACCATGCTCTGATTCCACTTTGTCATGCCCCAAATCTAAGGTCACGTGACCGACCAGAGTACACATCCGTACTCCGAAGCCTACCAACACATACATACCAAAATGCGGAATAAATGATACAACATGTGAAAACCAATGAACATGTGAAGGAATGTTATTCTGAAAATATAAACAATCGAATGTGAGTAAGGTCCATGTCTACAACCATCACATGACCATATGCGTAAGTAATTCATACTACTCAACTATGACTCAACACGTCACGAGATCTATTACCTGAGCGTGCAACTCCAGCCGTGCTACATGGGTACCACAGTACCTCTATTAGTCAGGATCTACAAAACAACAACAAAAGAGAGGTGAGTTCCAACAAACTCAGTGAGTGGCTTGAACCAAGCCCTCGCCAAGCTATCCCGAGCATCAAGCATAACAAACATAAATCATACTTATAGAATCTCTAAAGTGTAATAGCATGTAAAGTAAAATATACATTCACAAAACTCGTGCTCAGACGCACCATAGTCATTCGGCCCATAATGGCCCAAATATCAAGTACGATCACAAGAATAATGAATACACAAGAATATACACCGATGATATTACTCGAGTGGTTTAGGCAATCTGCCAATATCACGGGTGCGCGCGTGGCCGCATCGAGTCCGGTCTATTCCCGACCTCAACCCCTCGATCGGCCGTCGTGCACCCCACCACTCAAATAAAATGAAACCAACCCACGTGCATATGCGCTTAATCATTCACTATCCAACCATCCCAGAAGGGAATTCTAGCAACTCATTATTACTGAACGGATTTGAGATCTCAGCACTAGTATAAGTGCCTCCAACTTGAAATTTGTTGACGCTACACTACGCGTCACCACCCACGAGTTGAATAACAAAAGTGCATATCACAATTTATCATAGGCACACAACATAAACATCAAAGTAATTCGACCCTCAAGTGGAGTCAAGGCAGTCCTCCCAAACTAAGCCAAATTTTTGCACTTCTCGAATCTTATCAGGTTCACTTTTGCTATCACGGCTAAACCCTTAGTTGTTAGTGAATGTCTACCAAAAACACAAGATAAGCAAGCTTTTGTGTCACACTAACTATCCTCAAAGTTTGAGGTCATTAGGGCGATGGATCGATCACGACATGGCATAATGAACATGCCATCCCAGAACTTCTGCAATTCACTAGCAGATTTTTCTGTTTGAGTTGTTATCTTAGAAAATTCATAACTAAGCCAATCCTTATTCTTTTTCCTTCAAACTAGATTCGAATGGTTGTCCATATACCCCACAAGGATTTCCCAAATCTTCACTGTCATAGGACGATGATTCGATCTCTGAATATCGTGTCAAAATTTCAACTTATCACAAATTATGCTATGTGCAGAAATTGTCGAATTTGAGTTATCCTCAAAACAAATTTTATAAACCTAGTCCCTCCAACTCGTAATTCGCTAAAATTTGGTGTCAAAGCTATTAGAGTACGCTACTATTTATCCCCAAGAGTTTATACCGAACGGACGACTTTTAAGCCTCCGAACTAGGTGTCAAACATGCCTATTTATATTTTTGGACATATTTGAATGCCCTTAGGCCATCCACTCCATAATGTCTTAAACATGAGATTCCAACCCTTAAAGTCGGCCAATTCAGCTACCATTGGTTGGGGCACACATACTCCATACTGATATGAAGTTTTACTAAAGAGAAATGAGGATATAAGCATAATCATGTAGGTGTGACATTTCACCAAACACTTGGTGGGCATGCTCAAGCCGCACCATGCTTCACCTCATGCAACCATCTATAAAAGGGGATTTTCGCCATCAAATGCAAGCTCCCGCCATCCCCGACTATCACCCTTATTCTCCACTCTTAATGACCCAACAAAAGAGGGTTTACGCTCCAATCTTAGGGCCGCCTACATCAAGGGAAGACAATGTGATTTCTCTCCAAATCCCAATCAAAATTCATGTTTACAAGCATCATCTCAAAGAGGAAAAACTACAATTTTGAGTAGACCATCAAAACAGTCCCAAAATCCCATAAGTAGGGCTCTACAATCAGCCCTAGCCTCTCAAGGGCTGCCCTACACCATACGCACCTCAAGACTCCAATCAACGCCTAGTGAAAGACCACTAATCGTTCATAAATCCACAAAAACTTGAGAGATTTCCGTTTACAATCATCTACACAAGGGGCTGCCCTAGAGGTGGGCAAGTCCCTAAAGCTTAAGGCCACTCACCTTGAGAAGAAGGAGAACGAGGAGGAAGAAGATCCTCAACCTCGCGACGAGGCGATTCTGGCGACGGCGAAGGTCCGACCTCCCAAGCTTGTGCCTCCTCTTCCTCTTGCCTAGGGGTGGGTGTGCGTATCCTCCTTGGAGCAGTATGCTCATCCCAGGTTTATATGTATGTATATATATATATATTGAAATTACTATTTTACCCCTTAACTTAAGTGGATTTATGAACCCACTTATATTGGTCTATACTCGTCTGAATCGAGTTCCGATCGAACTCCCGGACTCGACTCGACCCAACCTTCCATCCTGACTCAAATAAAATAATTTTCCTCATGCATAATGGTCATATCACCGATCGCGCCCTCCGACAATTTCTCAGCCCGCCTCGACGCATATCTCGGCTTTCCCGCTGAAGTCAAAATTAATTAATTAATTTTTTTTTTGTTTTTTATATTTTTTGTGGGTATTACATGGGAGAAATTGAAAGAGACCATACTTTAGACCATGGTTAATTTGAATCGATCATTGCTAGGGGTACATGGTTTCTGAGAAAGAAATATGCAAACTAGTGGTAAAAATATACTTAGTTATCATATATACTTATATAGCTTTTGCAAATCGTGATCTATCACTAAAGAGAGATTTTAAAATTGTCTTACAAAAGTAGGTATCTTCACAAAAGTAGGTTCTGAGCTTATCAACAAACTACTAAAATCAAGAACATTACGTAGATCAATATATACAGCACATTTTTATATTAAATAAAGAGTACATTACATAAATTTAAACTACTAAAACATAACATTATATGAACTTAGTCAATATCAACAAAAGTAGATTAAATATTAAGTGTACACAATAGCTAGCTTGTTGTGGTCAACAAAAGTAGATTGTATTGTCTTCTAAAACAAAAGTAGCTTGCTTGTTTTGAAATCTTGCTACAAATGTGCTTCCAAGTGCTCTCACCCTTTAAGTTTCAATTCCAGAACTGCATAAGAAAAAAAAAAATTGTTTTATTAGTGTCATTGTTTCATAGATTTAGGAAATAATTGCTGCAAGTAAATTTATACAAGTATGTCAGACTTGGATGCATCTACAAATTAAGAGAGTTGACTTATCAAGGATGCTGAGACTAGTCAGTAGCCTATTTTTGTTTCACCATGATCAATATCTATAATGATCTCAAAATGGAGTAAATAGAAGACCAGTTCTATGTACAGAACATTCATTTGGAGATAGCAATAAAGAGAGAAACATATCAAAATAAATATATGTAGAACGAAATCAAGCCCAAACCAAGATAAGAAAAATAACTAATTGAAGAATTAGTTCTTTCTCTAGAACACTGGTTATCAATTTCTCAACTCATGATCTAAATGCCAACTTTTTCATTCAAACAAGAAAAAAGTTCACACATTTCAATAAAACAAAAACTTACTTGTACTAACTTGATTAAGAGAAACTCCATATATTAAGTGTCATAGTTCTTTATGATGCCAACTCAGCAACAAAAAAAGATTCTAGTTCTTTGGTTAGATTTAATGCTAGCCCTAGAAAAAATCAAATGGATAATAAATCTAAAAACAAAGGGAAAGCTATCAAATTTAGAACTCCACGACTCATTGATTTTCTAACATATTGTACACATCAATGCATATAAATGATTGAAAATTGTGAAAATTCTAAGAAGACAACATGCAATCATAAAAACATACCATTGTGATGCAATCATTATAACTTTGTCTGAAGGCCATGCAATGGTATATCCTACAACATCTTCAAGGCATCTCATATCGGATGTAGGTCTCCATAAAAATATTTCAAGCTTTCTTACTACATCCACCCAAACTCTCACAGCATTTGATCCTAAAGGAACATGATGAGCCAAGATTTTTGGATCATTTGAAGACCAACGACCTTCAGCCACTACTTCTCCTGAACCAAGCCAATCTAACAATTTGCACATACTGCTAGATGTCCTAGTATTGACACCCTCCAAAACACAAAAAGAAGAGAAAAAAATGCATTAGAAAAGATTCATATACTCGATAACATAATTAAATATATACATACAACATTCATCTTGAAAAGATAAAGTAAATACATATTTACCACAGGGGATGACAGAGGTTGATTTAAACTATCTTGACTTTGCTGATTTTGTCCATAAAAATTCAAAATATCATTAAACTAATAATGCATTACAAAATACAAGGTTTTTTTATATATTATGTTATTACCTGGTTTCTCATTAAAGTCTCAACCAAGTGATGTAGCTGCATCACTTTCTCTTCTAAATCCTTTACATTTTTTGAGTTGATTTGAATGGTCTTCACTCTTCCAGGTTTTTCAGGATCAAGTACTTTAGACAAAGCATCACTTTTTATGCTTGTTTCAATATCCACTTATTCGTCTTCTTCAATCAAATCCATCTTAGCCTAAATAAAATATAAAATTTGTGAAAGTATAAGCTGACATGGAAAATAAATTCTTCAACATTTCAGAGCAGAAATATCTAAACTTACTATTCACTACTGGAAAAATGGGCATCAGCAACGGCTCTAGCCGTTGCTGAAAACCATAAGCAACGACTTGCAACGGCCCTACCCGTTGCAACAGAGCCGTGGCAGAAAAGCACGTTGCTGATAACTTAGCAACGACTTAGCAACGGCCGCTCGGACCGTTGCTAATAATATTATCAGCAACGATTTTGCCACGGACATGGAGCCGTTGCTGAAAACATTAATAGCAACGGCTGGTGAGTCTGTAGCAACGCCGTTAGTAAAAGACCGTTGCTAAGCCGTTGTTGTAGGTCATCAGCAATGACTTTCGATAAACTTTTAGCAACGGCTTTCCCACGGACGGTCGTGGGAAAGCCGTTGCTGATGATGTGAACCTGGAAACGAAAAAAATTAAAATTTCAAATTTCCATTGATACATTGATACATTATCTGATACATAACTCACACACCCATACACTCATACACACATTCATTCACACATCACAAATACACCAAGATATACATCAAAATAATTATATTTATATTTATAATTATCCACAATACTATAAAAACTATTCAAATGCAAAATTGAAGTATCAATATCCAAATAAAATAAATTAAACAAGTATAATATCTCAGTAACAAAGTCAATATAAAAAAATCTCACGATGACGATGGAGGATGATCTGGATCATTTGGCGGGGTCTGGAGTGCTTGAGTGCACATCGGCGTGGACTGACTCGAGGACGATGGATGAGATGATGCCGAAGAGATGCCTGCTTCGGGATGACCTGACATATTGCGTAGCATAGCATGCATCTCCGCCATCATCTGACTCTAGCGCTCCATCATCTCAGTCTGACGCGCGATCGTGTCCTCTAGAGTCCTTATTCTGCTACTATGATCATAACTGGATCTGGAAGTGGACGGCCGCTCACCAGCGACCGGAGGGGTCGGTGCCCCAAGTGGCCCTAGCACGGCTCACGCATGACCACTATCTGCAAAGCCATATACGCGGCCATGGTCCCAGCCACCTGCGGCCTCGACCCACGTTGCTGCGTCAAAGTCCTCGGGGGTGCCCCCGCGTTGCACCACCGTCTGGCTATAGGTCTCCTACTCGAGTTTGATTTTTTGTTTAATATTTATCATAAAACTTAAATTATAAATATATAATGAATAATTTAAACAAATATATAGTTACCATAATGTATGCAGCGCGGTTGTCGATGTACTCCTCCGTCCCATGTGCTCGACGGTGAGTCCGCTCAAACACCGCCATCGGGGAGGGTCGCTGGACAGTCCCGTCATCCGACACCGTCGTCTACATTTACAAAACATAATACATTAATTAGTACACATAGTAACAAATAAAATATATAATTAAAAGGTATACTTACTATACGATTCGCGTGCACTGCAAATGCAATAGAGCCGTTGGTGTGACGCGCTGCTCCCCCCGACATGCGATTTCTAGCCGCATTCCTAGAAACCTCCTGCCATCGATCCATCGACCATATTCCCACGAGTTGGTCCCATATATCCAGAGTAATCCAATCGGGGCCATATCCCCGAGTCTCCGCGATGTTAGTAGTCCCAGCTCGTGCCATCGCCTGGGACCGGGCTTGCCCCAGATGCCCGTTGTACCTTGCCCGGGAAATAGCCTCCCAGGCAGCGTAAATGAAGGGCCTCTGGTCCTCAGCCCATGTATAGCGAGCCTGCAGAATAATAATATCAGTACCAATATTAATAATCATGCATGTATAAAAAAAAAAAATACGTGCCTCAAACTCGCGCCATAACATATCGACGTGCTCGCTAGGCACGTGAGACCACGTAGGACATGCCCCGTGCATGTATCGTCGAATAGTAGAAGAAATGCTCCTCGGCACTTCTTCTTGCTCGAACCTTCACAACAAAAATAAATTTTAATATTATATTATGATATAATGAATTTGTAATAATTCATAATTCATGATATATTACCGCTCCCCAATCACGCTAATAAATCTACGTGACTCTGTGGCTGGTGGAGGCTGCCACCTGTTCGGCTCGCGTGGCCGCCTGCGTCTGGATGTACTAGCCACGGCAGTATTATCGGCATGAGGATCAACAACAGGAGGATCAGCAGCATGAGTAAGTGCTGGAGTCTCACCGATCGAAGACTCCGAAGCTCTCCTGCGACGATAACCACGACCAGACATATCCGTCGAATAGACATATAATTAGATTATTGTATAAATAGTAGAGATATATTTAATAAAATATATACTTTATAATTATTCCTCATCATCTGAATAATAGTCTTCGAATTCTTCCTCTTCTTCCTCTTCTTCATCTTCTTCATCTCCAGCTTCCTCAATTTCATGATCGTCATCATCAACATATTTAACTTCTAATTGAATTGACGTTGTGTCTGCATCCTCGAGTATTGGAATAATACGATCTACATCAGGAGGATCATCTTCTTGATAGATACCATCTGTCATATAAGGTATCAGCTCATTTTCTCCTACTATCGGATCAATTTTTCCTCTACCTTTAATCTTACAGACTACACGCAAATCTACTCTATCTTTATTTCGAACCGGATACTTCGCGTAATATACTTGTTCGGCTTGTGATGCCAATATAAAAGGCTCATTTGCTGCCAATTTACATTTGTAATTAACCTCAACAAGTTTGTATTTTGGATGAACTTTCATGCCCCGTTCTGTTGTATCGGACCAATGACATTTAAATAGGATCACTGATTTCAAGCCAAAATAGTGCAACTCTATCACTTCTTCCACTAGTCCATAAAAATCCATATCACATTCAACATAGGTTGTCCCTTTCACGCAGACCCCGACATTCATCGTCTTCTTTGTAAAGGCATTCATCACCATATGTCTGAACAACAGGATTACTCGACGTCCCGACTTCACGTGACTCCCCGTGACAAGTTCATAGAAAATATCTTGGTGCAAATCCTTTGCTATATAGATGCAGAGTGACAGTCTCCCGATCCAAAAATCGTTCATTCAAACAAATGCGGCACAGACATCGGATTTGATCACCGATGCTAACGAAATTCTGATTCACATAGGCAAAATTTAGGAATTACGTTATGCCTAATCGAAACTCATTCGTTAAAGCTCCACGATCAAGACGTCGGTACATCCAACTTCGATCAGCCGACATGATTCTGTCAATCAATGACAATTTCTTTGGTTAATGCCTTTAGGTGAGATTGTCCTATTCCATTCGGGATTTATGTTATTTATATTGCACTAAGTACTTATTTTAACCGCTAACTTCATTCTAAATTTCGGCAGCATCTCCCTACAGTTCTCCGAATAAACATATCATCTGGGCGCGTATCGGAGAACAAGAGAGATGCTGCTGAAATTTAGAATAATTAGTTAACGGTTAAAAGAAAAACGTAAGTGCAGTACAAATAACTATATTCCCAAATTGTCCAATCAGGGACAATTCAAGAATTGTACATCGTATAAAAGATCATCTACTTCTTTTACACGAACATACAATCCCCGAGCGGATCTAAGGTTTTGCTAAATCATATTCGACTCGTCGATGCGTACGTGAAACATATCAACTCGTCGGATGGATGATTATTTTCTAAATGTTTCGAGTAAGTTCGAGTCCATATTGGATAATTCCGACACGAGTCCAAATTAGACGATTCCGGCGGGAGTCCAAAATGAACTATTTCGGCGCGCGTCCGAAGTGGACGATTTCGGCGCGCGTTCGAAGTGGACAATTCCGACGCGAGTCCACTGAGGACAACTTTGGACTAATTAACAATATTTTAATTAATTAATTAATATTAATCTACATCATTTTCATTAATTTAAATAATTAACCTACCATTATTAAATATTAATCTAACTAAATTAAACTAAAAATTAATATAAACTCTAAAAATTAATCTAAACCCTAAAAATTAATCTAACAAATTAAACAATTAATTAAATAATTAATTAACAAATAAATAAATAAATCTAAAACTACGATTTTCGGCACCGGAGTCCGGTGGACTTCGGACACTGTGTCCGGACACTGTACAAGCTTCGGCGGCAGTCATCGGCCATCCACCGCCGGTTGAAACCCTAAAAATAGGGTTTTGGTCAGATTTCCTGCCGGCCGCAACGGGAAGAGAAGGCCGGGCGGCGAGGAATACCTAAAATCAACGGTCGAGGACGGACGGCAGCGTTGACAGCGGCAGCTCGACGGCGTCGGCGTCGACAGCGGCGGTGAGGGGCGGGAGGAGGAGGCGGCGGCAGTAGCAGGAGGAAGAAGGGGCGGGCACGATCTGTGACCTATGTAAAATTATCAGCAACGACTCACTCGCCCGTTAGAAAGTCGTTGCTGATAAGTTATCATCAGCAACGGCTCACTTGTCCGTTAGCAAACCATTGCTGATAATTAAAATTATCAGCAACGACTTGCATGTCTGTTAGAAAGCCGTTGCAGATACAACATATCTGCAACGGCTTGGGCGACCGTAAGAATGTCGTTGTAAATAGCAATGGCTTGAGCGGCCGTTGCTGATAGCCGTTGCTGAAGACTCAATTTCTAGTAGTGATTGTTTCACCAACTGAAGTATTTATAGATATATTCTCCATTCTTTTTCGTATGTGCTTTAACCGAAACTCTCTTTCTTATAACCAAAGATGGATCACTACTTTCTTGTTTCTATATAAGAACAAGGAAAAAGAAAAAAAAATCATTCATCTAGTAACTAATAGAGTAATAAAGGAAGTATTTCAAATATATAATATTATTACCATATCTTCTTTCAATCTAGCATATCCTTTGCGAGTAGTTGTATGAGGAAATTGCATGCTCCTCATTTCTCTAAACTTGTTGCTCTTAGACTGCACATAGTGGGACCACATAAATGCTAGAACAATCAATTCAAATGGTACAACATATATAGAAAAAAGTGTATAGAGAAAAAGTGCATCTTGTTCAGTGTGTGATAAAGTGTATCATGTTAAGCTATTCCATTCAAGGTTATTCACTTTGAAATATCAGTGATTCACATTTGTTCTCATTAGAGAACTAGTTTATCTCATATGGTTTTTTGTTCAAAGCTCATAAACTGATTAGGTTGATGATTCTTTAGATACTTCTATAATACACAGTGATTCATATAAAGGTTCCTGATGCTTCTTTAGAAATATCAGTGATTCATATAGTAGGCAGGATCACATATTATATCCATTTAGATACTTCTTTGCTTGAAATCATTTTTGAGAGTTAATCCATGTTCCAATGACCAAGTAGGTTGATGCATAATTATGTTATATTTAGAGATTGTTAACAGGATTTCAGTTCCTCAAGAGTTATAATTGACGTTCAATGTGTTCACTCCCCTTATAGCTTAAGCAGCATGTTCGAAATCATAGCTTAAGATGTTTTTCATTGAATTTTTCCCGAGAAATCTTTTAGAGACCTAAGGGAAAGGTGTCTCTTTTCATCTTTAGCTCCATCTAACTCTCTAGGAAACAACTGTATATATATAAGATCTGTTCCCAGAATAATATGACTTAAGGTTGTAGTAAGTGAAAGAATTTTTTTTCCTCTAGTAAGTTCTGCCATAAGACTAACACAGCAAGGTGAATGTTCATGGATCAAAATGCAATTTTTTCAGAGCAAGAATGAAGACTTCACAGTGTACACTCATCCAAATTAGGTCCATCGCTTCTAATAACGGTAACTTTTCTCCTCAGAATAGCTTAACATTTCTAATGTATAATGCCAAATTGTGATGTTCCAAGATATCGAGCTAAGAACTGAAGTCTTAGTTTATGGTTTGAAGTCTTTACTTTCAGAAACATACTCAAGCAATTTGTGCATGGAAAGGAATCTAATTGTCATGCAGCAAATTAGGAAGCAATAGTTGCACCATCTTGTACCAGATTTATAAACATTTATGTGATAGATGAAATAAATAAACAATCTAATTACTTTCTACATTAATGAAAGGGAAAACAAACATTCTGTGCACCATAATTGAGTATCAAAAAACAGAGGCATGTGGGAAACTACTTTTCAATTTCAGTTCAATGTAAACCCAATAGTAATTTCAGCATACATTAGAGGAATTGCTAATGCGATGTAAAAGCTAACAGTATAACAATATCACGAGAATAAAGTCTAACTTTGGGAATCATCATTTGGCTATAAGTTACTTTTACCTTAAACCTTTCACTTGATTTGAGCTTAATAAATTATTTCGAATCAAGAGGTGACTTGATATTTTTAGACTTCAACTCCATCTGTTCTTGCACACTTTTTGTCTCTCTAACTTTCTTGACTAATCTTGATTTGGATGCCCTCCATAGTTCACTCATTTCCTTTAATATGAAATGTTTTTGCCAATCTTGATCTACTTTGTACTTTTCCTATATTTCACACAAATTACCAAACTGTCATCCAAATATACAATTATATTTTTTTATAGCAAACAACAAAAATCAGGTAAAAAATATTACCTTAACTACAGCCCATAGCACATCTTTCATAGCATGAGGAACTTTCCTCCAATCTTCATATGTGAAAGGTACAATCTCTCACACTAATGGACCGAAAAATAAAGATAAACTTATAGATCCCGCACCAATAGGTCGTCCCATCTCATTAAATTGGACTGTAATTCTCTCATTAGGATGTAGCAAACTTGATTTGCACATTGTTTGACCTCTCTTTCCTTTCTTCTTGTTTGATGATTGACCAACAGGTTCCGGAATTGCTTCTTCATGTTCTTGTAAATTTTCTACATTCTCATCTTCCATGTGTACAACTTCAACAGGTGGCAAGTCATCATCTTCCACATGTAAATCTTCAAGAGGTAGCATGTCACCATCTTCTTCCACATATTCTTCCAATTGTACATCTTCAACAGGTGTCAAGTCATCTTCTTCCACATGTTCTTCCAACTGTACATCTTCAATAGGTGGCAAGTCATCATCTTCCACATGTTCTTCCAACATCTTCAACGGGTGGCAAGTCATCATTTTCCACATGTTCTTCCACATGTACATCTGCAGTCATCTTTTTTCTTCGACCTCTCT
This sequence comes from Canna indica, assembly GCA_034359265.1. Taxonomy (NCBI): domain Eukaryota; kingdom Viridiplantae; phylum Streptophyta; class Magnoliopsida; order Zingiberales; family Cannaceae; genus Canna; species Canna indica. The sequence continues at coordinate 70,529,335 of CP136890.1, read as the reverse complement.
TTTCTTTCTTCTTTTTTGATGATTGACCAACAGGTGGCAAGTCATCTTCTTGATTTGGACACTGTACATCTTCAATATTTATTTCAAATTCCGTAGAAACATCTTCAAGTATAGGTGGCAAGTCATCTTCATTTGGACACTTCAAAACTTTATCTTTTCGTGTTCTTCTTTTCCTTATTACAGCTTGGGGAAAGCCATCATTTTTAGACATCATTCTAAGTGATCTTCGTGTAGCCATCTATAAACAACATAAAGTGCATTACACAAAGCATATAGCAGTACTATTTTATGAACAAAATAATGCTGGTCTAATCAGAATATAATGACAAAAAAAAGAAATTTGAATTTGTCAGCTATTGCTTTCAGTCACTAGTATTTGAGTCATAAGCATGACATGTAAGATGCTTAGTTGCTGAGAAATACAAACTTAGTTGTTGAAAGTTGCTGAAATACAAACTTAGTTGCTAAGAAATATCATAGAACACTAATTTTCATCCATGGAAACAGACATTAATTGTTAGGAAATATGATGATACACTTACAGTACATGAAAAAACAAATAAACTAGACATTCTCATGTTCCGACTACTACTACAAGCCAAAAGGAAACAAGTTGAATGATTTTTTTTTCCAATTCAATGATTTGGCAGTACTGAGACTTGGCAGAACAATATTTTGTTGCAGATTTCAAATTGTTGATGCAACCACCATAGACTTCCTAATCGTGAAGCTTCTCAGGCTTATTTCCTTTTTGATGTCATGCAATAAGTAAACCTGACATAATTTTTATTATGTGAATCAGAAGGATGATTGTTCACTATTTTATTTGTTTCATTGACGTAATATCCTAGATATTTAACTTTATTATTTTCCTCTTATGTTGTGTTTGCTAGCCTAGCAGACTAGTTCGTGGTCGAGCCGAGTCGAGTCATGGTCCGGTGTGAACTTGCGAGCTCGGGTAAGTAGGATATGGAATTTATGAATTTAGCCTTATGTAGTTAATTATTTAATTTGATATTGTGTGTGCATAATAGTTAATTATGTTCATTTGAGTGTATTTAATTAATTGCTTTTGTATTAGAATAAGTTTAATTAAGTTAATTTTAGTAGCGGGTTCGGGTGTAGCTTAAGGTGAATGCGGGTCGGATAAAGATTAGAGGGGATAGGGTTGAGGAGAGAATATAAAACTCCATCCTATTGTCTTGTGGCTCCTATTTTGGAGCCACTCAAAGTTTTGAGAAAGGGAGCTAGCCGCCAAGCAGCCCAGCCCAGCCACCGCCCCTAGAGCCGTGCCGCCGCCCCAAGGCCCTCTTCCCTTTCCTCTCTTCTCTCTTCCTCCCCTTTGGAGCTGAGCCGAAGCCAACCCCTCTATTTTCCCCTCTCCCTCTCTCCTCAAGCCGGCGGCTTGAGGTGAGCCGCCGCTTGTCCTTCTTCTCCTTGGGTTGAGCCATCGAGTTTCTTGAAGCCGACTCGAGGGTCGTTGACGGGGGGTTCTCTTCTAATCATTTTTCCAAATCTAGGTGAGTGGTTTTACCCTCCTCCTTTTCGGGTTTCTCTGTCTTCTTGAGCCGTTCTTGAAAACAAGGTGTTCTTGTTGGATTTTATCGTTGGTTTTCGAGTTCTTGTCGTTTCTTGTGTTTGCCATGAGAGAGGAGACCCAAACCCCTCCCCTAGGAGAATCCTAAGGGTGCTCGGCCAAGGTGAGGAAAGGGGGTGCCCTCCAAGTAGTGTTCGATGAATTACCGATGTGAATGGTGTAAATTCTCTTGACTTCTATGATTCAAATTGTACATGGATCTTGATACTTATAATTTAGATGCATGCTAGGTAATAAATATGTGATTTTTTGAAATTTACCATGTAATTCAAAGATGGATTTGATTTTGAGGGTTGAGGGTTCTTGATATAAATTCTTGAAAGCAAGGGTTGGATCTTGGTTAAAAAAGTTTGTGATGCTTGATATTCTTGTTTGTTAAGCATGGTTTATGTAAGAATTATCTTGATAATTTTAATTCTGATGTAATGGTAATTAGGAGGTTGTATTCTATGATTTTTCGGATTTAAATCTTAATTATGATGAAACTTAATGTTGCTGTAATTTCATGCTGAGATGATGATTCTGTGTTATTTTTATATTGCTTACTGTGATGTGTGTATTTATCTGAACATAGTCGTGTAACCTATCGTTTCGACCAGAAAATATAATTTGGAAATATAAGACACACTTTGGGGACTTGATTCGGATTAGATACATCAGTACTGGGCACAACAGTAAGTTAAAATAAAACCCTAGAACAAAACTCTAATATGGTTTATTTAAATTTTAATTTAATAATTAAAATTGTGTAAAGGATCAGCATAATTTGTTATGAACCAATGAATCAACTTATTGCATGAAATAAAATCACACAGGGTTTATGACATTACAAGGATAGGTGTTGGGGTCGGGTTTTAGAGTGTTGAGACACTTTCCAATAGGATCAGCCCTAAGACACTGTAGGAGAGTCATGACTTAGGTCATAGTGTGTCATATCTTTATGAATGGCGAAGAGGCTCGTAGAGGAGCCAGATTACGAGCTAAGCCCGAGAAGTTGGATGGCTAATTCCCAACTTGCAGAACAAGTTCGGATGATCTTTTTCGATTGTTCTGGTTTAGCCTCGTGGGATAAGTTCGGAGGGCCTACACGATTATCCCATAGGTGGTGTTAAGGAATAAATTCGGGGAGCCTTTCCCGATTATTCATGTGATATCTTTTAGGAGTAAGTTCTGAGGGTCTTTCCTAATTACTCTATAATATCTTAAAGGGGCAAGTTCGGATTGGGAAATTCTGATTGTCCCTACACGTCTCGTGGAGTAAATTCGGAGGGCCTTTCCCGATTGCTCCCGAGTTTATTTAAACTAGGATAAGTTCGGAGGGTCTTCCCGATTATCCTAGTATGTGTTGTTTGTGTTAGGGCATGGTAGACTTAGACCTGTTGTTCTTCACCATTTGAGTGTTAGCTGCCTTCGGGCAGGTTTAGGCCAGTTGGCCTGTTAGCTAGTCACACATTCATGACCTTACATCTTATAGAGATAGATGTTATTCTTGCTTATCTTTGTGCTATTTTTTTTGGGGGTCGGTAGGACCGCTCACTAAGTTCTTTGAACTCACCCGTTGTCGTTGTTTAGTTTTACAGAGCCTGACCGTTGAGGTGGGCTGGAGCACTTGGTGCAGCTGGAGGGCAGTGAAGCCGCATGATCTCATAGCAGTCCTAGTTAGGGGTCGTAGTCGAGTCTGTAGTAGGTTGTCATGTACTTTTATTTCGATGTTTGGAGTTGTAGACCCGTTGGGACATTCATCTTTTATTCAATTTTTATTTATTAAAAGAACTGTTGCTCTTCGATTATTTATTTTCGCACTTGAGATGTTATTTAAAACCTTGCTGTTTTGAAATAAAAATATGTTTTGGTTCTTTTTATTATTAAAAGCTATTGTTTATTCCGTTATTTTATGATATTGGCATGTGCATGAGTTAGGCTACGGGGTATAGGCACATATACCCTGGCCGGTCATTTGACCCTGTATTTGGGGCGTGTCAATATGGTATCAGAGCATGTGGTTCGGTCTGAGTATGACCTAGAGTTGTCACCATATAGGGCATTGCTAGTGTGTCAGTATACGGTAGGGGTATGCTATGAGATCAATGGGATAAGTCTGCATCCCAGGCGTTTTGTGGTTTATTTACTTAACGACTTAGGGTGAATTAAATTATTTAAATTTTGATGTTTTTTTTTCTGGTGATTCCAGATTGATGGAGGCCTTTAATGCCGCAAGGAGCGATAGTGGCAGCAACTCTACTGAGCGCCGAGACCGAGGCCGAGGTCGGGGCCGGGGTCGCGTGAGCCACCGCAGGCCCGAGAGGATGTGGGACAAGATCCCATGGTTGTTCAATTGCAGGCCCGAGTGGCTGAGCTGACTGAGGCACTCTGCAGGGAGGAGGAACTGGGACAGTCCCAGGGTAGCGCAACTTGAGGCCGTGAATGGCCCTATGCTAGAGAGTGCACCATTTTTGGGGGCTACCTTTGTATGGGAGCCTGGGTTAGAGATCCTTGCAATGTTTGCTTAGCATCTTGATCGATTAATTGGGTCTCGTCATATAGTTTAAATATTCATGGTGCAGTATGGTTAGGGCGGCCCTAGGGATCCTAGGGGGATCGGTTGATAGAGTTCTGCATAAGGGATTTGTAGGGGTTGACTGATGGTAAATTTCTCCTATAGCTGAAATTTTGGATTGATTGGAGAATCTTTCCCTTAGATTTCAGGAGGCACTAGGGGGTTTGCTGGGGACGGTTAGAGGGATGTTTTAGCTATGGGCAGACTAGGCACTACAAAAAGGATTGCCCTAGCAAGGGCAGTTAGCAGCCTGATCAGACCATAGGAAAGACACTGATGTTAGTGGGTTCTATAGCTTAAAGGGGTCAAACTCAAGGAGGAAGCCAACGAGCTGGTGGTTCAGAGAGACCCGCTGCACGGGTGTTTGCTATGAACCAGGAGGGCGCTGAGGCGTCCAGGGCAGTAGTGTCAGGTAACCTTGTTATTGGTTTCGCTATTGCTTATGTCTTGTTTGATCCGGATGCTACACACTCTTTTGTGTCAGCTTTATTTGCTGCTAAGTTGATAGGGGTACCTTCTGTGCTTGATTTTCCCCTTGTGGTGTCTACACCTACGGGTGTTTCTGTGATGGTGGAGATAGTCTTTCGAGGCTGCGAGGTTATCATTTGTGGGCATGTGCTGATGACTGATTTGACACTCCTGCCGATGTTAGAGCTTGATGTGATATTGGGCATGGACCGGTTGGTGGACCATTTTGCCTCAGTAGATTGCAGGGCTAAGACTGTGACCTTTAGTAAGCCCGGATTGCCCCAGTTTATCTTCTAGGGTGAGGAAAGGGGTGAGCCGTTTATGGTGATTTCGGCTCTTAAGGCCCAAAAGTTACTCTTCGGCGGATGTCAGTCCTTTTTGGCCTTTGTGTCAGTGGTAGAGGAAGACGGAGGTGTGGCCAGGGACATCGGGGGGATGCCCGTGGTATGCGGGTTCTCTGATGTGTTTTCGGAAGAGTTGTTAGGGTTACCTCAAGAGAGGGAGATTGAGTTCTGCATTGATTTGCAGCTATGGGTGAAGTCGATCTCCATTCCTCTGTATCGGATGACACCAACAGAGTTGAGGTAGTTGAAGTCCTAGTTGCAGGAGCTGCTTGACTTGGGTTCCATTCGCCCTAATGTTTCGCCTTGGGGTGCTCTAGTGCTCTTTATAAAGAAGAAGAATAGGTCCATGCAGATGTGCATTGATTACCGGCAGCTTAACAAGGTAACAGTGAAGAATAGGTGCCTGTTGCCCAGGATTGATGACTTGTTTGATTAGCTTTGGGGAGCTCAGTGGTTTTCTAAGATTGACCTGCAGCCAGGGTATCATCAGTTGAGGATTCAGGACAGTGACATCCCTAAGACTGCTTTCAGGTCAAGGTATGGGCACTTTGTGTTCCTGGTGATGTCCTTTGGGCTGACTAATGCACCTGCAGCATTTATGGACCTGATGAACCGGGTGTTCAAGGAATTCTTGGATAAATTTATAATTGTGTTTATTGATGATATCTTGATTTATTCCAGGAGCAGGGAGGAGCATGCTGAGCACTTGAGGGTAGCTTTGGAAACTGTCAGGGAGCATCAGTTGTATGCTAAGTTCTCCAAGTGCGAGTACTGGCTGGAGAGTGTGGAGTTCCTTGGCCATGTGGTGTCCAGGGAAGGGGTAAAGGTGGACCCCGCAAGGATAGAAGCAGTTCAGAATTAGAAGAGTTCGACTAATATCACTGAGATCCGCAGTTTCCTGGGTTTGGTATGTTATTACAGAACTTCTCCAGGATTGCAACGTCATTGACCCGCCTGACTCAAAAGAATGTCAAATTCGAGTGGGACAATAAGTGCGAGGAGAGCTTTCTGAAGCTCAAGGGCCGTTTGACGTCGACGCCAGTTCTAGCAGTACCCTCGGGCTCGGGAGGATTTGTTGTTTATTGTGATGCCTCTCGGGTCGGCTTGGGTTATGTGCTGATGCAGAATGGCAAGGTGATAGCTTATGCCTCTAGGCAGTTGAAGGTTCATGAGAAGAGATACCCGACTCATGATCTTTAGCTGACAGCGGTGGTGTTCGTATTGAAGCTGTGGCATCACTATCTTTATGGCGAGGCTTGTGAGATATACACTAATCTTAAGCGCCTCCAGTATTTGCTCACCCAGATGGAGTTGAACCTGAGCCAAAAAAGATGGCTTGAGCTATTGAAGGACTATGACTGCACGATTATGTACCATCCAAGGAAGGCTAATGTGGTAGCTGGTGCTCTGAGCAGGACGTCCATAGTCAGTCTAGCGCTTTTGGCTGTTAGGAGGAGACCGTTGGCTCAGGAGTTGGCCCTATGTTTGGATTGCGGAGCAGTCTTGTCAGTATCAAATTCTGGTGCGCTGGTGGCTCACTTGAGAGTGCAGTCCACAGTGGTTGACATGCTGCGGGCAGCGCAGGAGGAGGATGCCTTTTGTGCACGCACTAAGGATCTGACCAGGAGAGGAGATGTAGATAATGGGTTCAGTGTGGACTCAGAGGGCATTCTGAGATTTAAGAACCAGATTGTGGTACCCGATATGGTTGAGGTTCATAGACAGGTGCTGGAGATGGCTTATCGATCTACCTACACTATGCATCCAGGAGCCACGAAGATGTATCGAGATCTCAGATAGAACTATTGGTGGAAAGGCATGAAAAGAGAGGTGGCAATGTTAGTGTCTAAGTGCCTGGTGTGTCAGCAGGTGAAGGCTGAGCATTTGAAGCCGCAGGGTTGCTCCAAAACTTAGGGGTATCAGAGTGGAAATGGGAGAAGATAACCATGGATTTCGTGACTGGGTTGCCAAAGTCCGGGAAAGGCAAAGATTCTATTTGGGTAGTGGTGGATCGCCTAACCAAGACGTCGCACTTCATACAAGTCAGGAAGACCTTTTCAGCTGAGCAGTATGCGAGGTTATTCTTGGATCGGATTGTTGCTTATCATGGAATTCCGGTTATGATCATCTCAGATCGGGGTACTCAGTTCACGGCTCAATTTTGGTAGTCTTTCCAAGAGGCATTAGGCACTCAGGTTCGGTTCAGTACCGTATTTCTCCCTCAGACAGATGGACAGTCAGAGTGAACTATTCAGACGCTGGAGGATATGATGAGGACATGTGTCCTAGACCTAGAGGGTAGTTAGGAGAGGCACTTACCTCTGATTGAGTTTACCTACAATAACAGTTACCACAACAGCATTGGGATGGACCCATTTGAGGCGTTGTATGGGCGGAGATGCAGGTCGCTTGTAGGTTGGTTTGAGGCAGGGGATTCCCTTATGATGTGACCTGATCTGGTGGAGGAGGCTATGGAAAAAGTGAAGCAAATCAGAGAAAGACTGTTAATAGCTCAGAGTCGCCAGAAGATGTATGTTGATGGAAAGGTCAGGGAGGTAGAGTTCGCTGAGGGGGACATAGTGTTCCTCAAGGTGTCCCCTATAAAAGGGGTGGTGAGGTTTGATAAGAAAGAAAAGCTAAGCCCTAGGTTCATTGGGCTATTTCCCATTCTCAGGTGCAGGGGAGTTGTGGCTTATGAGTTGGCCTTATCTCCTAGTATGGACCGAGTACATCCGGTGTTCCATGTGTCTATGCTGAAAAAGTATATTCGGGATGAGTCACATGTGATCGAGCCCACCACAGTGGAGGTGGATTCAACAGTCTCCTATGAGGAGCGGCCAGTTGAGGTGCTAGACCGGCAGATCCGAAAGTTGAGATCCAAGGAGATCCCCTTAGTTAAGGTCAGATGGGAGCACCATTTCGGCCAGGAGGCCACCTGGGAGGTGGAGCAGGATATGAGGGAGCGTTATCCTTCATTGTTTGATGATGTGGTGAGTCCCTATTTTTTTTCTTCTGAAATTCGAGAACAAATTTTCTTTAAGGATGGAGGATTGTAATATCCTAGATATTTAACTTTATTATTTTCCTCTTATGTTGTGTTTGCCAGCCTAGCGGACTAGTTCTTGGTCGAGCCGAGTCTACTCATGGTCCGGTGAGAGTTTAAGAGCTCGGGTAAGTAGGATATGAAATTTATGAATTTAGGCTTGTGTAGTTAATTATTTAATTTGATATTGTGTGTGCATAATTGTTAATTATGTTCATGTGGGTGTAATTAATTAATTGATTTTGTATTAGAATAAGTTTAATTAAGTTAATTTTAGTAGCGGGTTCGGGTGTGGCTTAAGGGGGATGGATTTGATTTTGAGGGTTGAGGGTTCTTGATATAAATTCTTGAAAGCAAGGGTTGGATCTTGGTTAAAGAAGTTTGTGATGCTTGATATTCTTGTTTATTAAGCATGGTTTATGGAAGAATTATCTTGATAATTTTAATTCTGATGTAATGGTAATTAGGAGGTTGTATTATGTGAATTTTTGGATTTAAATCTTAATTATGCTGAAACTTAATGCTGCTGTAATTTCATGCTGAGATGATGATTTTGTGCTGTTTTTATATTGCTTATTGTGATGTGTGTATTTCTCTGAACATAGTCGTGTAGCCTATCGTTTCGACCAGAAAATATAGTTTGGAAATATAGGATGTACTTTGGTGACTTGATTCGGGTTAGATACATCAGTACTGGTCACAACAATAAGTTAAAATAAAACGCTAAAATAAAACCCTAATATGATTGATTTAAAGTTTAATTTCATAATTAAAATCATGAAAAGGGTCAACATAATCTATTATGAATCAACGAATCAAGTTATTGCATGAAATAAAACCACACGGGAATTATGACATTACAAGTCTAGGAGTTGGGGTTGGGTTTTGGAGTGTTGAGATACTTTTCAATAAGATCATCCCTAAGACACTGTAGGAGAGTCATAACTTAGATCATAGTGCGTCATATCTTTATGAATGACGGAGAGGCTCGTATAGGAGCCGGATTGCGGGCTAAGCCCGGGAGGTTGGATGCAAGGTTGTTAAATTCGAGAGTTTAAGTAAACTCGTAGAGCCTCCGTAAACTCGTAAGAGTTTACCTGATATTAAAAAAGTATTAAAAAATATTATACTACAAAAATATAATCTAATATAATCTGAATATCATAATTAAGACATAGTTCAACTCCCTAATAAAGGACACATAAAGATAAAATATAGGAGTACAAATCTAATACATACATAATGAAGCATTCTAAGTCCATAATAAATCACACACAATGACTCAAAGATAAAATATAAAAGTACAAGTTCAATCCATAATAATTATCATCAAACCGAGTTCACCTGAGTTTACTGGCGAGTTTGACCGAGTTTACTAGTGAGTTTGACCGAGTTTATACGAGTTTATCGAGTTTACCCCGAGTTCACCCGAGTTTACCCAGAAACGAGTTTGGGTGTGAGTTAGCTCGATTTTGATACCTAGGATCGTAAACTCGTCCGAGTTTATGAGTTAACTCGTGAGTTTGACAACACTGGTTGGATGGCTAATTCCCAAGCTGCAGAACAGGTTCGAATGGCCTTTTCCAATTATTCTGGTTTATCCTTGTGGGATAAGTTCGGAGGGCCTACCCGATTATCCCCTAGGTGGTGTTAAGGAATAAGTTCGGTGGGATTTTCTCGATTATTCCTATGATATCTTTTAGGAGTAAGTTCAGAGGGCCTTTCCTGATTACTCTATGATATCTTAAAGGGGCAAGTTCGGATGGGCGAATTATGATTGTCCCTACGTGTCTCGTGGAGAAAGTTCGGAGGGCCTTCCCCGATTGCTCTCGAGTTTATTTATACTAGGATATATTCGGAGGGCCTTCTCGATTATCCTAGTATGTGTTGTTTGCCTTAGGGCATGGTAGGCTTAGGCCTGTTGTTCTTCACCGTTTGGGTGTTGGCTGCCTTCGGGCAGGTATAGGCGAGTTGGCCTGTTAACTAGTCACACATTCATGACCTTACCCCTTGTAGAGATAGATGTTATTCTTGCTTATCTCTGTGTTATTTTTTTTGTGGGGGTCGGTAGGACCGCTCACTGAGTTCTTTGAATTCACCCATTGTTGTTATTTTATTTTGCAGAGCTAGACCGTTGAGGTGGGCTGGAGCACTTGGCGCAGCCGGAGGGCAGTGGAGCCGTATGATCTCATAGCAGTCCTAGTTAGCAGTCGTAGTCATAAAAATCTGTTTTGGTTCTTCTTATTATTAAAAGCTGTTGTTTATTCCGCTATTTTATGATGTTGGCATGTGTATGAGTTAGGCTACATGGTATAGGCACATATACCCTGGCCGGTCACGTGACCCTGTATTTGGGGCGTGTCAATTGATGGTTTTCAGCAACCCTGTGCGTAGATATGAAAAGTTGATGAATTAAGATCAAAATATAAAAATATGGAAAGTTGATGAATTAAAGGAGAATGCAAAAAAGTTCACCTTTTGGATGAAAATCCAGCAAATATTAGAGTTGAAATACCATTGAAATTTGCTTTCCTTGCTACTTCTAGAAATGCTAAAGACTGGAACAAAACAATTTTTAATATATCTATAAATATAGTAACCAAATCTGTAAAAGAGAAATTTAGTAAAAATAACCAAATCTGTAAAATTAAGGAACCTTTCACTAGCACATAAAAGAATATAAAAGAGAGAGATAACGTCATGCCTATAAGGTGCATTACACAAAAATTCATTCACAATTTTCTCTTACATACCTAGACTCTTCATTGATGTCATAATTGGCCAATTCAACTATATTATCATGTTGTACAATCAATTGTGCATCTTCATTCTCAATCAATTCTTCTAAGTCATAGAAGCCTGTTGGTGGAGCTTTAAGCACAATATACCAATTGGATGTTTCATTTTCTCTTGCATAAAATACTTGCTTTGCTTATGATGCTAAGATAAAACGATCCCTCTCAAATTGACTTTGACCCGCATGTAAATTCACAAGTGTCAAACCTTCTTCAACCTTAATGTCATTAGGTACACTTGCCCAATTACATTTAAATAGTGGAACTGACAATACAAAATAATCTAAAATAATTATTTCTCTTATCACCCCATAATACGAAACCACATCGATAACTTGTGTGTTATCTCTTGCGCTTAACCTACACACAATTGTCGTTTCAAGCATAACACCACTATTTTGTGTTGAATTCTCAACATTCTTTGTATGAAATCGTTGGCCATTGATGATATATTTTTTGTAAGATAGAACATTATTTTTAGGTCCAAATGAAAGCATCTATAGTGTATTTGACACATCACTATCACTATAGTCAGCTTGAATCTACCAAAAATAAGTTATAGTAATTATTTATTTGGAATATATAGACATTTACTAAAGATTCAGATTTTAGGCTGTTCTGAATGTCTCTTCCATAACAAACTTGTATTTCTTTCAAGTCCTTTATTTGTTTGTTTTAGTTCCTCCAAATGCATTCTAATATAAGACATAAATTAATTAGGATGTTCTAAAAGATATGTTTTATTCAATATAACCATTGAGTAATGAAATATCTTACTCCAAAAAGGGCTCAACTATGGTTGTATTGAATAGAACATATCTATGTGCACATTCTAACATTTAATCACTTAACATGATTGATGTTCCACTTCCAAGTGCACGACCTTCGATATTTCCCTCATTGGTAACATTTTGATTGCGACCAAGACAATCCACTTGAATAGGATGATCAATGAATGAATTGCATAATGAAATACATTCTTCTGCAAGGTAGCATTTAGCAATACAACCTTCCGGTCGTGCACGATTTTTAACATACTCTTTGAGTATCTTCATTTGCCTACACATTAAATTTTAAAATGTAAAATGAAGGAGAACCAAATATTAAAAAAGAAAGAAATCATGATTATATTGGATACAATTTAACCTTTCAAAAGGATACATCCAACGAAATTGGACCGGTCCACATAATCGTGCTTCTCGTCCCAAGTGAGTAGGCAAATGAGTCATTATGACAAAAAAAGAAGGTGGGAAAAACCTTTCAAACAAGCATAATATTTCTACGACTTCATCCTCTAGATTTAACAATTTCTCCTTATCTATTACTCGCTGGCATAACTTGTTGAAGAAAAAACATAACCTCATAATTGCATTCCTTGGACCTTTGGGAAGCAACCCTCTTAATGAAACGGTTAACAACTGTTGCATTAAAACATGACAATCATGCGACTTCAATCTCGAAATTTTACAATATTCTACAGATATGCAATTACCAACATTTGAGCTATAACCATCAGGCACCTTCAAATCATATAGGACTTTGCAAAATTTCTTTTTCTCAAACCTAGTTAATGTATGAGGTGCTGGAGGAAGGTATGTTCTAGTCCCTCGTGGTTCAGGATACAAGTTTGGTCTAATGTGCATTTCTTCCAAGTCTTTTCGTGCATTCAATCCATCCTTGAATTTGCCATCTATATCTAAAAGTGTACCGATGATGTTTTCACATATATTCTTTTCAATATGCATTACGTCCAAATTGTGACGTAATGGCAATACCTATAAGAAAACATGATAAAAGTTGTGTTTCTATTATGAACCTAAGTTTAGAATCTAAAACAAAATAGATTGTGTATAATATTATTACCTCCCAATATGGTAGATCAAAAAAGATTGATCATTTTTTCCACATATTCACACTTCCTTGACCATTCTTTCATTTTTTCTGCTTTCTCTTTCCCCACTCATTGACAAAATCTTTTAGATTTTCTAGTATGTTGCTTCCACTTTTGATTCCAGGATTCCTTGCTTTCTCTTTATGTCCATCAAACCAAGCTCGCTTTTTTCAAAATGGATGAGATGGCAGAAGGAAACGCCTATGGCCCATGTATGCAAATTTCTTACTATGTTTTAACCAATGTGAATGAGTATGCTCTCCACATAATGGACATGCTTTTTCACCTTTGGTAGTACATCCAGCAAGATTACCATATGCTGGAAAATCATTGATTGTCCATAACATAATAACTTTTAATTTAAAGGATGATTTAGTAAATGAGTCATACACATTCATGCCCTCATTCCAGAGATATTGCAAATCATCTATAAGAGGTTGCAGATATATGTCAATGTCATTTCCAAGTTGTTTAGGACTTGAAATCATCAATGTCAAAAGAATATTTTCCTTTTTCATGCATTACCATGGAGGCAAGTTATATATAACTAACATAACTGGCCAACAACTATATTTGGAGCTTTGAATGCTAAAATGATTAAATCCATCTGTAGCAAGTCCAAACCTTAAATTGCGTGGATCAATGGAAAAATTAGGTCACTTTTTATCAATTAGCTCCCAAGACAATGAATCAACAGGATGACACATCTTTCCATCAGCACTTTTATGAGTAGAATGCCAAACTAATGCTTCAACCATATTTGGTGACCTGAACATCCTATTAAACCTTGTTTGAATAGGAAAGTACCTCAATACTTTCGTAGGTATACCAATACGAACCTCTTTTGTTCTTTCATCCACTTTCCACCTTGAAGAACCACATGTATGTATGACAATTCTCTAATGATTCTTTCTCCTTTCTAAACAAACAACAATCTTTGACACATGCATGAAGTTTTTGACAACCTAAATTAATTTTTTTAATCATTTTTTTCACCTCATTAATGGACTTGAGAAGTACATTGTCCATAGGTAACATATCATGTAAAATTTCTAAAAGTTCATTGAAGCCTTTGTTGGACCATCCATTCGCAGTTTTAACCTTGTATAATGCTACAACAGATGACAATTTTGTGTACTTTGTACAACCAACATACAAAGGGGTTTGAGCATCCTCTAATTCTCTATCAAACTCCTCATTATTTGTTTCACTAAGAGGCTCCATATAATTTTCATCACTCAGATTTGCAGCCATATATAAGTTATATGTGTTAGAGAACTCCATATCTTCAATATTATTACTATAAATTAGTTATCCATGAATAACCACTTCGTATATGTACGATCTATTCCCCTTATGATTAGATGCTCATGAATAGTTTCTAAACTATGATGCCTCGAGTTTTTACAATTTTTACAAGGACACAAAATTATCCCTAAATTTTTTGTAATTGTATCAGTCATTGTAATAAACTTTCATGCTTCTTGAACATATTCCTCTAATGCTCTACCAATTTAAACAAAATAAATAAACTCAGATAACTATCTATAACTACAAAAAAATAAAATTGACAAACCTAAATCAAAGTACCTACTAAGATGGACCCAGATTTTGTCCATCTCAGATATTTTCCTCTGTCTTTAAATGTTTGTAGCTTTCGCTTTTCTATTTTAAATCAAAGTACTTACTTTTACTCTTTCTCAGTTGGTAATTCAAATACCTACGTGGCAAAAAAAAATATATTTTAATTTAGTAGCATAACAAGTGAGGTGGGGTGACATATGTCTATGTATCAGGATAATGTTAAACCAAATTAAAACAATAAGCAAACAACGGTTAAACCACACTTGCATAAGAAAATTTAAAAATACTATGTATTGCTGGAATATAATGAAATAAACAAATAAAATATGCATTCAGGACTTGAAATCACATGTGTCTTTGATATGAGGTCTCTCTCATAGCTCTTATTATGTATGGCAAATGGCTAAAATATAAAAAAGGAGAGTTAAGACCATGGCGTATATATAATAAGTGAATGCATGCATGCATATTGTTCTATGTATATATTCCAAAAGACAAATGAACTTTAAAATGATGTGAGAGCAATTGACCTTTAATGTCATGTAGCCTCCTAAAAAGAAAAGTCATTGCATCATTGTATGAGTATAAAGTGCAAAAGCCATTGTATCACTCGACAGGTGTTTGTACAAATATGTTCTTTTATTTTGCTACTATTAATTCAGAGTTTACTTAGAACATTCAGCATTATCAATCAAAACTTTGAAAAGATGTATATGCCATTGTCATTTTC
This sequence comes from Canna indica, assembly GCA_034359265.1. Lineage (NCBI taxonomy): Eukaryota > Viridiplantae > Streptophyta > Magnoliopsida > Zingiberales > Cannaceae > Canna > Canna indica. The sequence continues at coordinate 70,514,326 of CP136890.1, read as the reverse complement.
TGAAAGAAACAAAAATAAAAAAGAATTATCCAATTTATAAAAAATCTTAACAAAATAAAAACAAACCATAATATGATATGATAGAATAGCATATGAAAGAGAAACTTGAATACAATTATTTATGCAGAGTACACCTGATATAACATCAATGAAGCAAATAGGAACCGAAAGAAATTTAAGAGGAAAGAAAATTAAATGATTTTCTAATCACATATGCCTAATGCCCCTATATACCCAATAACTCTACATACACCTAATACTCTTACAATTATCACTTGTTTTGTTCATGGTGGTGCTATAATTGCTTGCCTACCCCTATTATAGATTCTGGTTACTTCCATATTGTATAAATTTAGGTGAGCTTTCGAAGAACAATAATAATAATTGATAATATTTAATAATCAAAAGAGGATGATTGAGAGAAATTTTAAGAAGATTGTTTCAAATATTTTGATATAAACTAATTAACTTGTTATCACTACAACTTGTGAAGCACAAAATATGCATTATCAGTTTAAACCATTAAACTGAACTGAACCAAACTGTAAAAGTTACACTTTACAACCAAGGAAGCAAGCTTTTAATCCGAATATGCACAGAATAAGCAAGCTTTTAGAACTAAACCAAACTGTAAAAGTTATACTTTACATAATATGCATTATCAGAATATTTTAAAAGTTAGCAAGCTTTTAAATACTGAGTAACTCCATTCTATACTTTCTAAAATTACTTACACTTTACAACCAAGGAAGAAGGCTTCTAATCAAAAACAGATTTTTAAGTGAAAACCTTAAAAGTCCAGTGCAGCAAAACAACATACATTTCACAACTCGGGCCAAAAATATTGAATCTTAGGTCAAGCATCTGCAGGGGGTAGAGTATTTAAAGGATAGCACTACCTTGCTCACAATTGAAAGAGGGGAAATCCTGGAAATAACATAAGTTCCAACTGCAAGCTTTTATCAGATTATAGAAAGAAATAGCATCAAGAGATTAAAAAATATATTTCAATCAAGAAAAAAAAACACAGATTTTAATAAGCATCAATACAACGCACTGGAGCAGTACTTTAAAAAAAAGGAGAGAGAACAAAATTTAGAACCTACAGAGGTCCAAATAAACTACACGATGACAATCAAAAAGAAAGAAGGAGGGAAAAAGGGAAGGGAAAGGGGCGAACCTACAGAGGTCCATTGGCCTTCATCTTGGTTGTCGCAAGTCACTATTCAGGTGGCGATCTACTTTTCTAGGGTTTTCCTAGAAAAAAAACTAATTTAGAGAAAGATCGATCAAAACAGATTATTTTTTGTAGATAGCAGAGAAAGATAAACCAAAACAAGGACGGAGGAAGAAGACACACTGGAGATTAGATTGTTTTTTGTCGGTCAAAGTATCGGAAGGGTGGACTCAAGGGAATGAAGGGGGAGTGTGTACCAGCGATCAGCGAGCAGCGAGTAGCGTTCACGCGCGGAGATCAGCAGCGAGTAGCGATTAGAGAGTGGATGAAGGAAGAAGACGCACTGGAGATCAGATTGTTCGTGGGCTTTGGGGCGATCTGAAAGTAGTGTTCACGTGCCGGCGATCAGCGAGCGGACTCTCGGCAACGGGCTCTCGCCGGAGGAAAAGGGGTTGACACGGGGTCAGGGTTTTTGTCGCAGGTTATGGGTTTTTGTTGCGGTGAGGGAAAAGAAGGGGGGATGCAGGTTTATTTTGTCGATGGCAAAAAAAAGGTGGGACTTACCCCGCGCGATGAAATTTCAGCATGTTAACGATAGCATTTTGTTAGAATGCTATCGTTAAAAGCTATAAAAAAACCTAAATGTTGTAGTGTATAGAGTTTCAATGCATAAGAATAGTGAACAAGAGTGAAAGTATTTACATAGTTGGAGGGTATTTGGTTTTGACAATTTTGATCCATAAGGTTCAAAATTATTTAAGTACGCTTAGATATTGACGGGAGAGAAATGCTCTGGGTTTAGAGATCTCTAATACCTAGGCCCACTATTTTTTTTTGAGTAAAGTAATAGTATTCTATGATAAAAGATGTTGTAGACATTTTTAATTTTGTTGCCTAGTCCAAAGGAAGTTCTTGATGAGTTAACATATTTGTTTCGGGTTATTTTGTGAGAACTAGGAAACAATTTGTGTATGAATAGGAATTGAGTTAAGGCTTAATCAATGAGAATAATTTTTAGAGCTTGGCAAAGGTAATTTATCTGCCATTTCCCTAACTTCTCACTTATATGATCAATGATATGTTTAAGAATATTGGGAGGGGGCTTTTTAGGGACAACCTGAGTGCCTAGATACCCTATTTAAAATGATAAGATCCTTGTTTCATACCCAACTTGTTGCATATGGTAGATATGCATTTTGGACTTGAATTCTTTGGAAAGAATATTTGTGATTTGTCCAAGTTAATTCTTTGTCTAGTGAGTTAAGAGTACTTTTTAAAATTGGCCATGATATTCCTAATTGATTTTTGATTTGTTCAAAAGGCTACTAGGATATCATCAACAACCATGATGTGTGCAAATTCCAATGAGTTCTTAAATTTAAAAGGAGTGTTCTTATTATTTTAAACAACACTGTTTGCCAAGTTTGTTAGACATTTAGCCGTTAAAATATATAATAATGTGAAAGGGGTCTCCCTGCCTAATCCCCATATGGGCTCTAAACAAGCTAGATAACTTACCATTCAATGTAATAACAAAGGATGTGGTTGATAAATTGTTGACCAAAGGTTTTCAAAGTAGGTCTCACTTTTGGTTTAATTTGATGATCACATACTAGTAAGTAATGGTTTGATTGAGAAATAATTTCAAGTCTGATGTTAATTAGCACACGAAGACTGTGATTGGAATGATCTAAGCGAAATTGAAAATCTAAAGAGGATGTTGCTCGTATTGACCTAAGGTTTTCAACCTTGGAAGCAATATTAGTTTTAATGATAACAAAAATATTTTTAATGTGTTTAACAAGTGTGCATTTCAGGTGGGAGTATGATATGCGCGCCAAAGTTCAATTTTGGATACCAAAGTGTAAATTTTCAATGAATTGGAACTTGGGACCAAAGCGTATCAAAAAATTGGTTTAGGACTTGTTTTTTTTATATAAACCCTTTTAAGCCTCAAATGTGTTGATCCTTTGTGATCCAACCATTTAAAACCCAAATCAAGCCTTAAACCAAACCCAAATCGACTACTCGCAAAAAATCAATAAAAAAGGCTATGGAATCAGTTTTGATCAAAATAAAAAATTTCCGATAATCTTTAGTCAAAGTTCGGTCGATCGAACTTCGACCGACCAACAACTCCTTGCATGGTATTATTTGTATGATTTTATTTAATGGGGCGAATTTAAGTTTTAATGATAATGTGGTTTTTTTTAAAAAAAATGCTTCATTGAGTTATACTGCGTCTTGTCCTTCTTGATTAATACCAAAAGGGGGAAAATATGTCATAGCTACTTTATTTTAATTCATGCATATAGTTAGAGGGCGTATATTTTAGATATGCATGATGATAGGAGAGCATTTTAGATGCACTTGATAAATTGATATGCATGTTGTGGGACTTAGAGAATCTCTAGCATTTGTTGCACCTTTTGACATAAAGACTACAATTTATCCTCGTGGTTGGCAAGAAGTATTCGGTCTGGAGGATCTTGGCTATCAAGGATCTTTCTCCGATGTGATTGCCGCAAATGCCATCATGAACTTCTACCATTACAGTATTTGTTCGGGGTTGGCTGATGCATTTGAGCAGCGGCCTAGAATATTCTCTCTTGGAGAGTTGATCATCAAGGAGGGTGTAGTAACTTGCTATCTTCTTGGATTTGCTTGGGTTGAAGGTATGCTCTGGGATTTCCCCTCGTCTGAGGTAGACTATGTATGGGGGCCTCCAGTCTGTGCCTTGTTCGACTATTTTGACCTCAGCCGAGATATCGCCCAGTTGGATGCTCGGTTGCTCGAGGATTTATTGGATGACCGACCTGTTATTTTGAGGTTTCCTGATGCTGGTGAGCTTGAATAATAGGTCGGCTCGGGTATTTTCCTCCTGATGTATGTGTTAAATCACACAACTGTCAAACTTAGTGATTAAAGAATATATGTACTAGCGAGACATACCTTTCGAGGGAGGGGTCCCTTGCTTGGCGGGTGTCATTGACTTGTCCTACAACAATCTATGAGTTGCTTTTCACGATCACGTTCTGGGCTTTCTTGTCTTGGGAAACACTACTAGAAATGTGTTAATCAGCAACGTCCGCTCACGCCGTTGCAATGACTAACAACGTTCTTATGGTCGCTCGAGCCGTTGCAGATGTGATAAATTTGCAATGACATTTTTACGGCCGCTCGGGTAGTTGCTAACAAGTGGATGGCGCGAACGTGGAACATAAAGGAAATAACTTATCAACAACGGCTAATGATATTATCACATTAGCAACGGCCTACTTATGGTTTTTGCACCGTTGCTCTTTAGTCGATGGCGTACTCGCAGCGCGAAAATAAAATACTCATAAATAATGGCTCTGCAACGAACGAGCGACCATTGTTGATGATATGTATTTATTAACAATGGTTCTGCAACGGATAAGTCAGCCGCTGCTGATGAGTTTATTTAACTCGCGATCGCGCCCGACCCCTTTCTTCCCCACTTCCTTCTTCTCTGCCGACGCTTGCTACCGTTGCTCGCCGACGCTGCCTACCGACGTCGTCCACCGTGCCCTTTGACGCCGAACTATTCCGGGTATTAGCTCCCATCTCCTCTTCTCCTTTACTATGGCTGGCCGAAACCCTAAACATTACGGTTTCGACCGGATGTCGGACTAATGTCCAGTGTCCAATGTTAAACACTGGATGTCGGCCTCGGAGTCCACTGTGGACTCCAGCACCGGAATGTTGGTTAGGGTTTTATTAAACCCTAATCAAAAGTTTATTAGGGTTTAATTAAACCCTAATAAAATTTTATTACAGTTTAATTATCAATGTTAATTATTTACTATTTAGATAAAATTTTCATGTTTTAGGTTAATTTTTCATGTTTAGATTAATCTAGGTTAAATGTTTAGATTATAATGTTTAATGTTTTTTTAATGTTAATTAGATTTAGATTTAGTTTTAGGTTATATCTGTTAATTAATTCTAGTTTAGATTAATTTTAATGTTAATCTTTAGATTTAGATTAATTAGAATCGTCCACTTTGGACAAGCGCTAGAATCATCCACTTTGGACACGCGCTAGAATCGTCCACTTTGGACTCATGCCGGAATTATCCACTGTGCACTCGAAACGGCATCAAAATATTTAGAAAATAATCATCCATCCGACGAATTGATACGTTTTACGTACGCATCGATGAGTCGGATATGATTTAGAAAAACATTAGATTTGTTCGGGGGTTGTATGTTCGAGTAAAAGAAGTCGATGATCTTTTATACAACGTACAACCCTTGAATTGTCCCTAATTGGACAATTTGGGAACATATTATTTGTATTGTACTTAGTTTTTTTTTTAACCATTAACTCATTCTTAAATTTTGGCTATTGTATCTCTCTTGTTCTCTGATACGCCCCTAAATGATATGCGTATTCGGAGAACTCTAGGGAGATGCTGCCGAAATTTAGAATGAAGTTAACAGTTAAAAGAAATATTTAGTGTAATATGAATAATATGAATCCCTAATGGAATAGGACCATCTCACCTAAAGATATTAACTGAAGATATTGCCATTGATTGACAAAATCATGTCGGGCGATCGAAGTTGGATGTACCGACGTCTTGATCTTGGAGCTTTAACGAATTGGTGAGCGGTAACAACGCCGACTTATTTTTGTGATTGGCGAGCGGTAATGTATTATGAATTATATATATTTCATTATATCATAATATAATATTGTACTTTATTTTGGTTGTGCAGGTTCGAGCAGGAGGATGTCCCCAGGACTATATCGGGGACAATCCGACGATATATGCATGGGGTCTGGCCTACTTGGTCTCACGTGCTGCGTGAGCACGTGGACATGCTCTGGCGTGAGTTTGAGGTACGTATTTAAAATTTTTATATACATGTATTTAAAAAAATTTAATCAGCTTGATTATTATTGGTACTGATTTTATTGTTTTGCAGACTCGTTATACTTGGCCAGAGGAGCAAATGTCATTCATTTACAATGCGTGGGAGGCCATTTCCCGGCAAAGGTATAACTGCAAGCGTAGGTCGACCGAGCGGTGGTAGGAGGTATCACGGACCGCGGCTAGAAATCGCATGTCGGGGGGAGGAACGCGTCACACTGGCGGCTCTGTTTCATTTGTCGTGCACGCGAGACACATGGTAAGTATTATACCTTATTTTGAATTATATATTTTATTTGTTACTCTGTGTACTAATTAATATATTTGTTTTGTAAATGTAGACGACGGTGATGGATGATGGGACTATCCAGCGACCCTCCCCGATGGAGGTGTTTGAGCGGACTCCCTGTAGAAGACATGCAACGGGGGAGTACATCGACACCTGCACTGCAGTCATCATGGTAAGTATATTTGTTTCAATTATGCATTATTTATTTATAATTTAAGTTTTAGGAAAAATAAGAAACAAAAACCAAACTCATGTAGGAGACCTACACTCAGACGGTGACGCAGCGCGGGGGCACCCCCGAGGACTTTGACGCGGGAGTGTGGGTCGAGGCTGCAGGTGGCTGGGACTACGATCGCGTCTATGGCTTTGCTAATAGTGGCCAAGCGCGAGCCATGTTCGGACCACTTAGGGCACCAACCCCTCCGGCAGTCGGTGAGTGGGCCTTCACCTCCAGGATTAATGATCAGAACAGGAGGATATCGACATTGGAGGAGACGGTCGCACGACAGAGTGAGATGCATGCCATGCTGAAACAGATGATAGGTCAGTCCAACGGTGTACACTCAGATCCATCGTCATCGACTCAGTCCACGCCGTTGTACACTCAAGCACTCCAGACCCCGCTGTATGATCTCGACCTTCCTCCACCGTCGTAGTGAGATTTTATTGTTTTATGACTCAATTGACTTGGATATTGACTTGTTATATACAGGTTACTTGGATAGAGTTACTTATTTTGTGACTTGATATATTAATTCGTATCGTGTTGATACGATACTTTTTATTTTGTATATTTTTTTATATGATTGTGTATAATTATAATTATAAGTATAATTATTTTGATATATATCTGGGTGTATCTGTGATGTGTGTGTGAATGTATGTGTATTCGAATGAATGTGTTTATGGGTGTATAAGTTATGTATTAGGTTATAAATGTATCAATGGAAATTTCTAATTTTGAAATTTATCAGTTACAGGTTAACATCATCAGCAATGACCTTCCCACGGTCATTCGTGTGAAAGCCGTTGTTGAATGTGTATCGTAATAGTTGGGCTGCAAACTTAAAGTCGTTGCTGATGAACAACAGCAACGGCTTTCAGCAAAGGCTTTGCAACAACATCGTTGTTGATGTCAATATCCGCAATAGTCCACGCGTTGTTGTAGAATCGTTGCTAATAAAAGTAGTAGCAACAGTCGCCCCTCGTTGCTAAGCCGTGGTTGATGATGTATCAACAACGGGTAAAACCCATTGCGGAACCGTTGTTGATAATATCATTAACAACGGTGTGAGTGGCCGTTGCAGATCCGTTGTTAAGTTATCAGGTACTCGATCTTCTGCAACGGCTGCGTTGCACCAGGAGCAGCCGTTGCTGATGGTCTTCAGCAACGGTGTAGCAACAGATTGAGCCATTGTTGATGCTCATTATTCCAGTAGTGAAAGTTTCAGCCCGGTGATCAGAGTTTCGTACTACATCTGGTTGTTGTTGGCTCTGAATTGGAACTAAAGGGATTGCTCTAGGGTGATTCCTTGGCCATTCTCCAGAATGATGCCTACTCCACTTCATTTTCCATTGGAGGCACCGTCTACGAAAAATGTCCAAGTTTCGACCTCGTTGGGGGTGCCTTCCTGATTGGTGAATTTGGTGACGAAGTCTACTATTGCTTGGGCCTTGATGGGACATCTGGACTAGTATTTGATGCTAAACTCTGAGAGTTCTACTGACCCAAGATATCATTTGGCTAGCGAGCTCGGGCTTGGTCAACACTTGTCTGATTGGCTACTCTGTGCATACCTGGATGTGGTGGCTTGCGAAATGTGACCTTAATCTTCTGGCCAAGATGACCAGGGCAAAGGCGAGTTTTTCTAGTCTATAGTATCTGGTTTCGGGCCCTTGAAGGACCTTGTTGAGGAAATAGATCAGTTTTTGATCCTTTTCCTATTCTCGGACCAACACCGAGCTGAGGGTGTTTTCCGTGACTGTGATGTAGATGAAGAGTGTTTCTCCCGGTTGTGGTTTGTCCAAGACTGGCGGGCTGGTGAGGAAGCATTCGAGCTCTTTAAAATTTTGTTCGCACTTTCTCGTCCCATTGGAAGTCCTACTTCTTTCTTGGGATTTTGAAGAAATGAGTGGTCCTGTCGATCGACCTAGAGAGGAATTTGGACAAGGCAGTCATTCTTCTAGTGAGCTATTGTACTTCTTTAATTTTGCGCGGGCTCCACATTTCTTGGATAGCTCGATATTTTTTAGGATTGGCTTCGATCTTTTCGGTTCATATGCATGAAGTCGAGCAATTTGCCATCATGGACACTGAAGGCACACTTCTTTGGATTTAGTTTCATGTTGTAGCATTTAAGCTCACTAATGATCTCGATGAGACTGGTGCAGTGGCCTTCAATGGCCGATGTTTTGTCAACTATGTTGTCCACGTACACCTCCATATTGGGGCCGATCTGTTTCTTGAAAACGTTGTTCATTAGAAGTAGGTATGTAGCTCCTGCTTATTGAGTCCGAAGAGCATCATCACCTTGTAGCAAAAGTTGGCGTGTTTGGTGATGAAAACCGTCTTCTTTTCATCCTCTGGGAGCATCCAGATATGGTTGTAGCCTGAATAGGCATCCATAAAACTTAAGTATTGATATCTTGAGGAGCCGTCGACAATCTTGTGTATGCTCGGCAGCGGGTAGGAGTCCTCCGGACAAGCTTTGTTGAGATCGGTGAAGTCAATGCACATCCGATATTTTCCTGAGTGTTTTTTGACCATCACAACATTTTCGAGCAATGTGGTGAATCTAATTTGCCTGATAAATTTTGTTTGCAAACACCACTCCTACCTCTTTTTCAGAGATAGGAAATTTGATGGTGAGATTAGGAGTAGGTACTATGACTCCTAAACTGATCGGCCCAAGATCATGCGGTAGGGATATGAACATTGGACGACGAGGAATATTGTATGTTCACCGACTTCGTTCTTGGTGGGGAGTCGGCATCGTCGCTAGCCATAAGTACCTCTAACGTTGACTCATTCTCTTGAAAAGCCGACGAGGTCTCCATGGTAGGATGGAGTGAATTTTTGTTGATGTGTATCTTTACGAGTGTTGGGTAGAACAAGGTGTCAGCCAAACTCCCTTGGTCTACCCGGACTTTCCTGTTAAGGAAATCACCATCGATTACAAAAATAACAATAGGGTCATGCATGTTTCTGTTAATCCCAAGGAAGTCGGTTTCATCGAAAGATATTACTGAGGTAGGCGCATGCGACCTTTATGGACGAGTTGCATCGTTGATTGCCATGGTGGCCTAGAGTGATTCCGCTCTAGCTAAGTTCGTTTTGCCTCCTCCAGCAAATTTGTCTGCTATGTAATCAATAACTCCATAGATTTTAGCATTAGGCTGCTCAGTTCTGCAGTCATTGTGATTGCTTGTCACGTTGCAGGGTGCCGATGTCCTGCTCAGACTTCGGCGTTGGTGGTCATGGCTTCGTCTGTGACGGACGTAGTGGTCAAGGTGACCTTCTTTGATCAGGTGCTCGATTTGGTCTCGGAGCACCACGCACTCCTCGTTGGTGTGCCCATAAGTTTGGTCGAACTCACACCTTTTGCTCTTGTCGACATTGGATGAGGGTTTCGACCTTTCTAAGCCATTGGGAGGTCTAAGCAACTGCAGATGGTAGATCTCCTGGAGGATGGTCTCTCGTCTAGTGTTGAGGGGAGTGTACTCGTCGAACCTGGGAATAGGCCTAAAGGGTGACCTCCCTCTCTTGCTATGACCTTGGTCGCGATGGTCTTTGTCCTCACCCCTTATGTTGAGCCTCTTGTCCTTCTTGTCCTTGGTGGCGTCTTAATTTGGTGGTTCCCGAAGTGTCCAGGCTTCATCTTGTGCTTGATAGAGAAAATCTCAATGCGTGGATCAAGATTTGGGATCTCTATGGCTGTGGCATGGAATCTTTGTATGTAATCCCTCAAGCACTAGTGTTGCCCTTGCTTGACGTAGTGGAGGGCGTCTACGATTTTGGAGTAGATACGGGATGAGGAGAACTGATTGATGAAGGCACGGAAGAGCTCTACGAAAGTGTGTATAGACCCTAGTGGAAGGGAAGAGAACCACAATAGTGCGGCCTTCTCCAAGAAGGTCGAGAAGGATCTCTAAAAGACGAGATCAATTGACCCGTTGAGGAGTATCATGGACCTAAACATCGTCAAATGTGTAGTCGGGTTGCCCATACTATCGTTGGGCTTCAATGTGGTCAACAACCTGAATTTGGGTGGAAGGCACGCCGTCATAATGCACTCGGCGAAGGGTCCCGAGTCAACGGGAAGAGGACGGGTAGCCTTTGTGACCTCGTTGTCTTTCTCTTCTCTCTGGTGAGGCGTGCAGGATAGTCTCCTTCTTTCCTTGTGATTGTCTTCTTCATGCTCTGAGCGATGGTTCTCCTATTTGGTCGCGTGTTGTTCCATGCACCTCATCAGCATGTCGACCTGGATTGTTAACCCAGTCAGTTCTTCGCCTGAAGGTCGTTTATCAAACACTGGGATTATTCTAATGAGGGGTTGGATGGTGCCAAGGCGTCACTCCTAACTATTTCAGCGTCTCCAAGTAGCGGGGGACGTCACCAATAGGGTGTTGTCTGCGTGCGGCGACGTTCGCATGGCTCTAGGTGCCAACCATTGCGGGACATATAAGATTTACTCGGCCCTATGGTGGGCGCCAAATATTCTTGCATGAAGTCGGAGTGATGCGGTCTGCTCCAATGTGTATCTTGATCAGGTGTAACTCCGGCGGGGGTGGGGTCTGCAAAAGACACTTCAACGCTCAAGTTGAACCGAACCAAAAACTCGGTTAACTAAATCGAATTAAACGATTTTTTTTTCCAGTTTGGTAAATGATTAATGGAAAATTCCCATTTTGGTTCAATTAATCGAGAGTTTGATTTGATTGATTAACTGAATAGACCGATGCTCACCCCTAGGTGATCTCGCAGACTAGGTCAATCTCCTCTCCTTTTTGGATTTACAATATTTTATCATTCACCGTTTCCAATAGTTGAATTTTTAATTTTCATTGACCACGGAGTCCAACAATGAATGATCAACGAATTTAAATTCTCCCAATTCAAAAAACTAAAGGAAAGGAGTAAGGATGACAATTGGAACCGGTTAATTGAATCGTAAAATTCGATTTTAGATAGTGGATTTATGGTTCAGTTTCAGTTTCGGTTAGTAAAATTCAAAAACCAATTTTAATCGGTTCAATTTCGATTATTGGGTATTGGTTATATATTTTAGTTTCGATTATCGGTTATCCGCGGTTAACCGATAATCGGAATCGATAATAATTTACTATATATATTCTTAACGCAAAAATCCTAAACCTGCTACCCATTTACCCGATTATATATATTATTAATCCAAAAATCCTAAACTCGCTACCCGAAACTTGTTTACCTTTTTACCCAAAATTCGATTTCGGTTATCCGGCGGATAACCGATAATGTACCGGTTTCAGTTTCAGATATTGGTTTTTGAAACCGAATGATTTTGATTTCAATTTCGGATAGCGAGTTTTTATCCGATTTCAATTTTGGTTAACCATCAAAAAGGTGATTAATTAAATCGTTGTCATTCCTAAAAAGGACATTGGAGATAGAAAGAGAAAATAAGGAAATTTCATTGCTGACAGGAGGACTAAATTTATTACCCTCTAACTATTTTATTTTTTAATTTGTAATTAATGTAATGGTCCTGCCTGTAAAAAACAATAAAACTATATATTGTTCATATTTGTAGTCATTCTCGACATTGCATGCTAATAATATAATTTATAGTACTATGACAGCACCATATTAATTGAATTTACGCTAAAATTCAGCTAATTAATCTGGAGCCAACCAGTTTTTACATAATTAAACAGATTCTATCCCAAATTGCAACAGCCATCGGTAAACCTGTGAAAATTGATGATTATTCATCATCTGGATAAAGGGCAAAATTTGTCAATTTGTGTATTTTGATTGATATAAGTGAACTCTTAGAACAAGGTATCTGAATTTTTTTTAAGTAAAAGGTGAGACCAGGCCACACCAATCCATTCATTTTAGAGTTGAAATCAAGCTACAGGTAAGGGTATACCGAGATGTATACCAAGGGAAAGTTAACACTAATGGGCCTAAAGATCCTAAAGATCTGTCCCTTCCGAACTCGCCTTCAAACAGCCAACCATCCTAACAGTCATGTCCACTGAGGTAATGTGGTGACCAAACTTTTTAGAATTTCTAGAGTACCACAAGCATCAACACTAAATAATACCGGTCTTCCTCTTCCCTGCCGGCCAATCTCTCGTCCACCTTCAGCCTGAAGAATGTTAGCATGTCCGTCCAGGCCGCAGATCGCAAGGAAGCGCATCCACCCAGCCGAGGCCGTCGTACAATAGTCAAACAAATGATTCGTTGTTTCTGACTCTCTTTTACAAAAAATGCAAAGCGGATCGTCGTTCATGATTCCGTGCCTCAACAAGAAATCTTTAGTGTTAAGACTCCAGAGAAGAAGAAGCCACATGTGAATCTTCATTTTAAGAAGACATTTACCATTCCACACTTTGGAAAGGTAGAGATTCCTCTTCCCCTTTCCGCAAGGAAGCGGTACATAGATGCCATCAAGAACAAGCCATTAGAATTCCATCTCCAAATTCTCCGATCCTCTTCCTCGGATAGCGAGACCTGTCCAAGAAGAGATCTAAGCGCCTCCACCTGATTCTCATCCACCGGACCCGACCACCCAAGGCGCCAACCCATTGCACCTCTCATCTCCGAAATCGTTGAATGTTGCCTCCTACACGCTAGGAAGAGATCCAGAAAGGATGTTGACAACAAACACCTGTTTAGCTAACGGTCATTCCAAAAATTCGTGTTTCTTCCACTACCAATGACCATCTCGACCCCAATAAAAAACAAGCATGACATGTTGAATGCCCCTCCAAATGCTCGACCATCTTCGAAAAGTACTTCTGACAAACAATCTGGACCCACACCAAGTTTTTGCATGATGCCACCGCACACCACCAACGCCCTAGTCTCGCCAAGTTATGAATATGCAGGTCCACCATACCCAGCTCTCTATTGCTCTTGAGAGCTGTCACGTCATTCCAGCTAACCAGGGCCATACCCCTCGAGTCCTCCTTCCCATTAATACACCACATGAACGATCTCCTTCTTCTGTCAATATGAGAAATTACATACTTTGGAGCCTTGAAAATAGAGGGGAAGTACCCCAGGATGTTGTTCAATACGCTATTAATGAGTGTAACTCGCCCTCCACGAGATAGCAGCCGACCCTTCCAATCTGCCAGCCTACGATCTACCTTTTGAATGACTCCCTTCTAGTCCTCCTTCCTAGGCCGAGTATTAGAGTGTGGCAACCCGAGATAGTCGATTGGAAACCTGCTAGTCTCGCACCCGATCAAACTCGCCGCTTCTTTGGTTTTCTCCCAATCATCCAAAATGTGAGCCATGACAGTTTTTTCATAATTCACCTTGAGCCCCGAGGCCACCTTGAAAGCATACAGAAGCAATTTTAGATTAGTCACATCCCCCCGACTGCCTTTAGAGAAGATGATGAAGTCATCGGTGAACTACAGATTAAAGACCTCTAACTCTGTGCCAAATTTATTTCCAGAGATTAGGCCACTCTTACAAGCAGCTGACATCATTCTAGAGAATACATCCGCCGCCAACAAAAACAAAAAGGGGGATAGGGGGTCCCCCTGTCGTAGACCCCTCTTGTGTTGAGTTCATTTTCCAAACTCGCCATTCAAGATAATTGCAGACTCGCTGGAGACCAACATTGTTGAGTGAAATCCGACACTAGAAGGGGGGTTGAATAGTGTTGGGTTACTTTATTAATGTACTTCAATTTTTTTTTAATCAATTTCAACTTCAACCAAATGTAAATGCAACTAAGTAATGTTCGTTAGCGAATATGAAGCACAATTATAGACAAACACACAAGGCCTTAACACACGAAAGTATAGTGGTTCGGCCAACCGCCTACTCCACTATCTTAGCCTCACACCAAGTACTTTATAGATTTTGTGTTTTTCTTTGAATACGACTGAGGGCTCGATTCTCAACCCTTTGAGAACTCCTCAAGCCTATTCACCTAGACAAAATACAATTCTACAAAGTAAACACTAAGTGTTTACACTAGCACACCTAGCAAGCTAACCAATGAAAACAAGTTCAAATAACAATTAAAATTAAAATGAAAAGAGCTAAAGAATAAATCAAGACAAAGTGCTCTTTTCCAAGCCTTCAATGTCTCCAACTCCCTAAGACGTTGAGATTGAATCGAAGCCGGAGTTGAGAGAAGATGAGTGCTTGAGAAATCGTTGATCGGAGAAGCGAGCGCAAGCCAATTAAGCTCTAGAAGGCACAAATCACTCTTTTGGAAGCTTATCTTAGTTGTTAAGAAAGATTAAAGAAGTTAGGTGAGAGGTATTTATAACCCCTCAATTGAACGACTCCTCAATAGGCGTTTTTTTGCCCATTGGACACCGACTGGTCGCTTGCTGGTCGATCATCGATCGACCGACCGATCGACCGCCCAGCGACCGCTAGCATTCTGCCCTTCTGCCGCTCTGTTTGGTCGACTGAATGTGTCGCGTTTTAGCTCCTCTGCTGTCCGGTCAACTGAAGTAGACATTGCTAGTTTTTGGCATCGTTCGGTCGACCGAAGTAGACACTACTAGTTTTTAGCCTAAGGGGGGAACCATTAAACCAACAATCTCCCCCTTTTTGATGATAACAAACACAACATGGATTTTGAGGGAAATGATAAGTATTATTTGTAAGTTTGAGTTAAGACATACACAACTTAACATATGCTCCCCCTATCAATGTGCATATCTTGCTTGTAACTCCCTCTATTTATATGCATCATAAAACAAATTTGACCTTACTTTTTCTACCCCTTTTGACATCAATCAAAAAAGGCAAGAGCTAAGGTACAATTAATGAGTTCCATCATTAAAACCAAGAAAGCCATAAAATCGAGTATCATCTACCACTATAGTCCTTCCTATTAATGTAAGCCTATAGAAGACAATCATCAATAAGTCGCAAAGCCCCATTACAAGGCAATACATAAGTGTGATGATACCATGCAATTTTTTTAAAAAAATATATGTTTTGAATATTTTTAACCACTAGGAAAAATACAAATTCCTAATTGCATTCTTAAGTTTGTAAAGCTTTCCTCACTTAAGGGTTTTGTAAATATGCAAGTTGTTTGTCGATGGATACGAATTCTTACCGAGAGCACTCTCCCACCTCAACCTAAGGGACAACTCAACTAATCCTAGTAAACTAAGTTTACAATGGTGGAATTAAGCCGTAACACCAAGGCAACCACCAACTCAATCAACCTAGCACTCTAGGTTTACACAAACTCACATACAATGAAATAACAAGAAAATACAACACAAAATGGAGCAATAAATCAAACAATAAAGTACTTAGCTCCACAATAAGATTTCTAGCTTCCTCTTGATGTCTTTGATGATGAAACAATGAAGGTAAGACACAATCAAAGAGATAAAATGTTCAAGCTAGGGTTTTCACAAGATTGGCTCAATGAGGGCTTAGGATTGATCAAAAGAATATCTCAAAGATAGTAGAAATGATCAAGATAATGAAGGAAAGTTCTCATGGCTTCGTATTTATAAGCCATGAAGAGAAGAGAGAGCTCTCTCTTCTCTACGGGCGATTTTTTGCTCGTTACAGCCCGCTAGTCACTTGTCCGGTCGATCGTCAGTCGATCGATCAAACGATCGCCCGAGTGACCGGAGCATTCTACCCATTCTAGGCAATGTTCGGTCGACTGAAATGCCTTCGGTCGACTGAACTTGGGCAGGGCAGACTACTTGTTTGCTTGATTTTTTTTTGCTTCTTTGCTCGTTTCTGGTTATGTCTTCGCTAAGTCTACTTATATAATATTTCTTAACTTTCAGTTAATAACTTTAAAATATAAATGTTATATAAGGATTACCCCCCATTTGGATTCAATAAAAATATCTAAAAAATCAAAATCCTTAAGAATCAAAATCTAGTTTTTGGGGTCTAGTACGAATTTCTGAAAAACAAAATTTTTCTAATCTCCTGGGTCAAATATGGGTATGCTAAAGGCTTCTAAAAATTCCTTAAAAATACCTCGTTATCTAGTTTTTACCCAATGAACAATTACCGTCATTTTTTTGTCAAGAAAATATCTAGGTCATATAGTCCTCCAAGGAGCTCTCTAGACTTAGTGAATTTTAGGGTGATTTTTGAGTTTTCATGTTTTGAGGTTCGGATTTGGTTTTTGGGTTCTTTACATCATAAAGAGGATTACAATATAAACTAGACATCCTAGACCTAAACTTTAACTTCCCGAAGAATCCCGAGCATCGACGAGCGTCCTTGCCGATTTCTCCGATTTCTTCGATTTTTCCGACCGGGGACGTCGAGCGCTAACCGATATGAAACCTAAAAATATTTTTTAATGAAACATTAGTTCTATGTTTGTTATCATCAAAACCAAGATTAAGACCAAGGAAGAAAACCTTAGGCCAATAATATACCTATATCACCAATGCCAACAATTTTACCTTTGGCATTGTCTCCAAATGTCACATGTCCACCATCTTTGCTTGATAGGGTTGCGAAAAGATTGATGTCACCCATTATGTGTTTTGAGCAACCACTATCCAATATCCATGTGTTTCTACTTGCTTGAGGATGTTTCTCCATCTACAAAAGGAGAAGAGACTATTTTAGGTACTCAAATTTTCTTGGGTCCTTGAGTGTTAGTCATCTTAGGAACCCAAGTAAAGCTAGCATGTGGGTTCCTCCTTAATGCACAATCTATAGTCATATGGCCAAATATACCACATGAAAAATAACTTTCATTAAACTTTCTTCTATTGTGTGTGTGAGCATGGAAGTGTGATGACTTTCTAACATGGATAACCTTAGGCATGACATTTTGTAAGGTTGTCATTTTTTCATTTAGCAAGTAAAGTTACTTTTTTAGACTTAGCATGCTATCATTCAAGTGCTCTACTTAATCACTTAAGTACTTGTTTTCATCTTCCAATTTTTTGTTCTCATTTTCTAAGTTTTTCTTAGCAACATCCAGGGCATGCTTTTCTTCCTTAAGGGTATCTACTTCTTTCCTTAATGCATTGCATAAGAGTAGCAATTATCATTTTCAAGCTCTAAATATTTGTTATCCTTTTTAAGCTCTTTAAACTTTTTCCTAATAGCATTAAATTCATCATGCATTTGATCAAATTCATTTTCTAGTTCTTCTTGTGTAAATGAAAGCTCACCAAAAGTAAATCTTACCTCATTGTCATTTGCCATCAAGCAAAGATTTGCCTTTTCACTCTTGGAGTCTTCTTCACTTGATGAAGGTTCGCTTTCATCCCATGAAGCCATCATTGCCTTCTTCTTCTTCTTCTTCTTCTTCTTCTTGTATTTGTCCTTTTTGTGAGGGTTGGAGGTGAAAGCCTTGAGAAGTGGGCAATCCTTCCTTAGATGCCCGATTTTGTTGCAATTAAAGCATGTGTAGCCTCCTCTTCCCTTTCTCATGCCTCCTCTCATGAAGCTCATGAATCTTCTCGCCAACACTGTCATTTCTTCAAAGTCGTCCATCTCTTCCTCGGATGATGAGTATTCTTCATCCCGGTGTGATGCTTTAAATGCAATGGTCTTGCCTTTGGGAGCATCTTCCTCCTTGTATTATTTCATATGGGTCTCATGTGTCATGAGAGACCCAATGAGCTCAGTGATCTTCAAGGTGCTCATATCCTTGGCTTCCATGATTGCGATGACCTTGAGCTCCCAAACTTTTGGAAGGAAACAAATGAGCTTTCTTACCTTCTTCTCTTCCCTTATCTCTCTGCCAAGGTTAGCTAATCCATTTGTAATATTTTGAAATCGAGCATACATGGCATCAATAGATTCATGCGATAATATTTTGAATATTTCATAATTGTACATGAGTAGGTTTATCTTAGATTCCTTAACTTGTGAAGTACCTTCATGTGTAGTCTCTAAGACTTTTCAAAGTTCATATACGGACTTACAAGTAGAAATTCTATTGAACTCATTAATTGATAGGCCACAATATAATGCATTGACGGCCTTTACATTTGCCTTAAAGAGTTTAATCTCTTCTTGGTCCCACTCATCCATTTCCTTAGTTGGTTGCTTATACTCTAGTTGTATCATTCTCCATACATTCATGCCTAGTGATTGTAGGAAGTCATTCATACGTATCTTTCAATAGACATAGTTGTTTCCATCGAACAATGGCGGAGTATGAGTAGAGGACCCTTGAGCTAGTTGGATTTCACTAATCATTCTAACTTATAGGGTAGATGGTTAAATCTAATCCTACAATCTTGCTCTGATATCAATTGTTGAGTGAAATCCCACACTAGAAGGGGGGTTGAATAGTGTTGGGTTACTTTACTAATGTACTTCAATTTCTTTTTTAATCAATTCCAACTTCAACCAAATGTAAGTGCAACTAAGTAATGTTCGTTAGCGAATATGAAGCACAATTATAGACAAACACACAAGGCAATGCTAACACACGAAAGTATAGTGGTTCGGCCAACCGCCTACTCCACTACCTTGGCCCCACACAAAGGATTTCTAACCAAGTACTTTATATATTTTGTGTTTTCCTTTAAATACAACCGAGGAATCGATTCTCAACCCTTTGAGAACTCCTCAAACTTATTCACCTAGGCAAAATACAATTCTACAAAGTAAACCCTAAGTGTTTACACTAGTACACCTAGCAAGCTAACCAATGAAAATAAGTTCAAATAACAATTAAAATTATAATAAAAAGAGCTAAAGAATAAACCAAGACAAATTGCTCTTTTCCAAGCCTTCAATGCCTCCAACTCCCCAAGACGTTGAGATCGAATCGAAGCCGGAGTTGAGAGAAGATGAGCGCTTGAGAAATCGTTGATCAGAGAAGCGAGCGCAAGCCAATCAAGCTCTAGAAGGCACAAATCACTCTTTTAGAAGCTTATCTTAGTTGTTAAGAAGGAATAAAGAAATTAGGTGAGGGGTATTTATAACCCCTCAACAGAACGGCTCCTCAATGGGCATTTTTTCGCCCGTTGGACGCCGACCGGTCGCTTGTCGATCGATCGTCGGATCAGTCGATCAATTGATCGACCGCCCAGCGACCGCTGGCATTATGTTCTTTTGTCGCTCTGTTCGGTCGACCGGAGGGTCGACCGAATGTGTCGCGTTTTAGCTCCTTTGCTGTCTGGTCGACCAACCGGTCGATAGAAGTAGACACTAGCAGATTTTGGCCTCGTTCGGTCGACTGACCGGTCGATCGAAGTAGCCACTGCCGATTTTTTGCATTGTTCGATCGATCGAAGTGGCTACTGCCATTTTTCTGCCTTGTTCGGTCGACCGAACTTAGGCTGAGGCTGATTTCTACATTTTCTTTATTTTATGCTTTTTCATGGGTTTAGTTACCAAATTTTAATTTGTATAACTTTACAAATAAGCTTGGGATGAGGTCCTAGGGATATATTACAAGGTATCTACTTAACCTACATCCGAGCCTTTCTTGTCGATCTTTTCTTTCGTATCTCGGAGCGAAGTTCGCCGAAGTTTGCATGCTTATCGCAACCTAAACTTGAACTCAAAACTTCACACATATATTAAATACTTGTTTGTTATCATCAAAATGAAGATTGAAGCCTAAGGGGGGAATCCTTAAACCAACAAACATCGCCTGAATCCAACCAATCCAAGTCTCTGGGAAACCTCTTCCCCTTAGTAGGTCCCCAAGGAATGACCAGCTCACGCTGCCAAGTGCTTTTCCCCATATCTAGTTTGATGACAAGAGCATCCTCCTTCGTGTGCTTGCAAAAGTGGATAACCTTATTTGCAGCCATATAACTGTCCAGAGTACTTCTCCCAGCTAGGAACACACTCTGAGTATTGTCCACCAAGCTCTCCATGAATATATATTTTCAACCGAGATGCCATGACTTTAGAAAAGATCTTGATAATGCCGCTCGTCAAGCTGATGAGCCTAAACTGGGTTAAGCTATCGGCCCCCTCTTTCTTTAGGATGAGGATAATGAAAGACCGATTAAGCCTAGCTCGACCAATCTCCACCCCCAAACATGAGCTAGTGCAACACTCCTTTGATGTCACCTCCCATGAAGCTCCAAGAAGCAATAAAAAATTCGATCGTAAGCCCATCCGGCTCGGAGGACTTATCTTTCGCCATCTCGCGAAGGCAATCCAAAATTTCGGCCAGGCTACAAGGATCAGATAAGGATGAGAGATTCAGGTTCCTTACCGGGTACAGGAGTTCCCAATCCGTTTCGAGAAGCGACGATGCCTCCAAGCCCAGGTGAGATTGAAATGTGAGGCGCCGGCTTCAAAATGAGAGGCGCGTGATCCGAGAGTCTCGCATTCCCGACCTCGCCTTTCCAAGAGGGGCCCCAATCCATGAATGCATTGTTAGCAAGCAATTGGTCTAGACGAGCCACCGCGGGAGGTGCTTGATTGTTAGTCCAAATGAATATGCAACCGGTCATTGGAAGGTCAATAAAATCAGAATCCGCCAAGTACCGCGAGAAGCGCAAGGAGTCAGCCACGTTGGCACTACAGTTGAGCCTCTCATATGCCGACTTAGTGAGATTGAAGTCCCCTCCGACTTAGTGAGATTGAACAGTTACATGGATTGATACTAAAAAAAACATCCGGAGCTAACCAAATTAAAATTTTAATATTATAAGTTTGAAATGTCTAATTCCAATTATCTTGCTTTGTTTATGTTTTAAAGTTTTATTGATTCGCCTTCGCCCGGCTGTATCCATCAAATTGAAAATTGAAAATTAATGGCCAATCAGTTCAGAATTTAATTTTGGAGGTAAGAACTTCTTTCACAACAAAATATAATTCAATCTCGATCTAAAGGAAATTTCCACCAAATTGTTATCAAGGAAATTTCAATCTTCAATCTTCATCATTCATTTTTCCGTGAAGGTGACTTAACTGATGAGAATATTGATAAATCACAGATGACCTCATCCAATTAATCTGGAAAAACACGCTTACCTAATTAATCAATCCGACTATTTTCTATGCACTTGTTTTCCTCGCAGATAATTTGCTTTGCCATAATTCTTACTTACAAAATTCTCGTATGCTGATTTTAAATAAACAAGTTCAGTAAGAACTTAATGTGTTGTTTGAATATGATGGATTTTTCATCGATCTCATTGTTAATTAGTTAGCTCCCTGATGCGACACGTGTAAGGGAGTCGTATTTACATCAAGTGATGCGCCGAATTGCTGAACGAAATTAAAGGTGATCTTAATGTCTGGTAGTAATATGACGATTTATTTAGCAAACACCGATACAAAATACATAGCAGCGTCACTGCGCCGCTGAAACAAATAATACAGCAGGAACCCTGTGCAATAACTATTTTGTGCTGATGTCCAGCGGTGGTTCCTGGTAGATGAAGAAGGCCCAGAATCCACCAAGGGCGACGACGGCCGCCGTGCACCACACGACGACTGCCACGGCCCACGGCATGATGGCTGCGACCTTGTAGGTAAACATCACCGTCAGGAGCGTGGTGAGGCACCATACCGTGGCCTTCAGGCTTCCCCGGCGGGTCCCGGCGCTGCGCTCCAAGGCGCGGAGGCAGAGGAGCAGCAGCAGGAGATCCGCGTAGGCGACCCCCACGAAGACCAGGGCCGGCAGGTCGTGCCTTGACCGATAGGCGGAGGTGATGGAGCTATATGTCAGGAAGGCAAATCCCAGGCCGGGTAGCCATGAGCAGCCATCCTTATCCGTGTTTGGCGAATTGGAGGAGGATCGAGATAGAGAAGAAGAGAATAAACCTATGGAGCCCGACTCCACGATTAAAACACAGCAGTTATTTCCCTCTTTGCTGCTACATGCTGGTTGTAGTATCTGCTTTTATAGGAAAAACTTACAGATAAGTGGGGAAAAAACTTATATGGGCTTTGACTGAATATTAACAAGTGAACACGAGTTTTGATCGGATAATGAATACTATAAATGTGAATTCATATTCTTTCATTTTCTATCCACGTTTATTCTTTTTTCTACTCATATTCACTCGTTCATATATTAAGTTGCACTCTCAAATTGGCGTGTCAATTAAAAAATTTGAACTAACATAGATGTGTATCTAGAAAGCTAGTCATCACTTCATAAAAAGTTATAGACACTCTGAAATGAAATAGCGCACTCAGTCGATCTATCTGGACGTACTTAATCAATTATTAAATCCCACATCGTCGATGGAAAAAAAAATAACTACCATTTTTTATATCGTGCCAATACTATTGGCACCAGCATCCTAGTTTATTCGCTATAAAATTCATGACTTCAATTTATTCACTTTATAAAGTATCTAAATTTTAATTTGTTCACCTCACCTACGCTAATTGAAACCGGCGCCGATTTTTCAATTAAATTTGGCACCGGCTTTCTATTATATTTTTGTAGTGTGAAATAAAAAAGAAAATGCTACCATTTGCCATTATTCACACACATGTATACCAACCACTCAAACACTACATAATTATGCATAAAAAAACATTTGACGGAGTTCCAAGAATTAAAATAAGCAAAGACCAAAAAAATGGAGCAATAAGATAAATCTAGTCGTTATAATAACATACGTAACATGAATGACAATCTCCACTCTCATACTAACCACCATATCTAAACATGCCAAAACATTAAGTATTAAACAACCATTATATTAGCGTCCATTATTTACATAATCGATCATAAGTCATGCAATCAAATGAGCCGGACCCTTGTCCATGTCATTGTGTTCAAAACATTGAAGTCTGTAAATTTGGTACACCTCAATTCCAAATGACAATGGAAGAGCTTTGATATAATTATTTAAAAGATCAACCTAACATATTCAAGAAAACATATACATTATGTAATTATTAAATAAACCAAATTGTAAAGCCTTCAAGAAAATATATACATTACTCTTTTTGCATATAAAGCCTTCAAATTTATAGTTTAACCCTTTAGGTCCACTAAGAATATTATAGTAACTTAAACAAGCTTTTGAAACATTCATTAGAGCTCTTAATTAATAAAATAATAAAAACAAATATATCTACATAAATTTTTTTCCTATTTTGCCATCAATCCAACCTCCCCGCGCCCAACTTCTCCTCCTGGGCACCGCCGTAGCACCTGTTGGCTTTAGGTTTTTAACCTAAACCTTAATCTCGGTTTTGATGGTTTTGATGATAACAAACATGAGACTAATGATTTCATTGAGAATATATTTCAGGTTTCATATCAATTAGCATTCGATGTCCTCGATCGAAAAAATTAGAAAAATCGAGAAATCGAAAGGATATTGATTGTCGCGCTCGGGTTCGTCGCGGAAATTTCTCGAAGATCGACGAGTGCACCAAAGTCGCTTGGACGAGTCCAAATATCACGTCAAAAGCTCTCCAAGATGATGTTAGTTGAAAGTCGGAATCCGAAAACGAAGCGCGGAAGAAAATCGGCTAAAGAAACAAATCTCAGCCTAAATTCGGTCGACTGGGCGGTCGACCGAATAGGGTAAGGTATCAGGCAGTAGCCTTGTCAGTCGATTGGTTAGTCGACCGAACATTGCCTAAAATAGGCAATGGCTACTTCGATCGACCGATCGGTTGACCGACAGAGGCCTAAAATAGGCAGTAAGGTTGGCGGTCGACCGACCTGCATATAAGCCAAAGACGCAATCACGTCAGCCGACCGACTAGTCGACCGAAGAAGAAATCGCGCGATCTTGCTTGATTTTTACAGAATTTATTGAGCCATTAAAAGGAAGATTTGAGCCTTCCAACGATTGATCGAGCGTGCTCTGCTATTTCCGCGAACACCTTCTCAAGCGCCAGCTGCTGGCTCAACTCGGGTGATTGATTCAAGCTCTACCCATTGATGAGTTGAAGGATTGAAGGATTGCAAAAGAGCTTTCTCTATTGGTTTCATTCTTTAGCTCTTTTCAATTGTATTTTAACTATTATTTAAACTATGTTTAATTTGTGCGTCTGTAGAAGATCGGGTGTTAATTTGGTCTTTTGTGTGAAGTGGTATCCTTGGTGTAGAAGGAGGAAAGCCACTTGTGTGAACTTAGTATTTACTAGGATTAGATTAGTTGTCCCTTAGGGTTGAGGTGGTAGAGGACTCTCGATAAGAAGGCGGTGACTTCCGAGTGTGGAAGTATCTTAGGTCGAGAGTGCGTCTCTTCGGTGAAAAGTCCTCTGTGTAAGAGAAACATAAATTAATCTAGTAAAACTAGTTTGGAAATCCTAAGTGGGGTGCTTAGGTAGTGGAGTAGGCATTGGGGCCGAACCACTATAAATCTTGTGTTTGTATTGATTTCTTATTTGCTTTAATTGCTAAATCATTTATTGCTTTCGCATATAAAATCATCGAATTGCAAATCGCCTAAACTAATCAAGAAACGATTAAATTAGAATTTAGGCTAATCGAATTTGTAAACATACTATTCACTCCCCCTATAGTATCGTCATTTCACCAATAGCACCAGACTCCTAATATTCGATTGTCGGCATTAGGCCCCCACTACCCTCTCCTATTCATTTTGGCAACTGCTTGGTGGCCCAAAAGCCCCAAACCCCATTGGTGTCATGTCTTTCAAAATTACAGTCTAGCTGGCTCAATGGCAACTGTTTGTCCTCTAAATGCTAAACTTTCCTCTCACACAGGCCCAGTCATGCCCTTAAGAAGTTGTTCAATTGTGGAACACCCTAATCTATAGAGCCCTCAACCCTTTTTTCACGCTATGCACAGTTGACGAATGTGCATTCACGATTAGCACTTGCTACACTTGCACATAGTCGTAACTCACGTGCTATGGCGCCCAAGGCCCATGCAACAACGTGGTCGTGTTCGTTCGCGCTGATGGTCCACATTGGTCACTACGCCAAGGCCCGCATAATTCTCTCACTCAATCATAATTGGTCAACCTAATGACTCGAATTAGGCATTGCTATGATGACTTAAATGAAATGAGGAGAATGGATACATAATCCTAAATTTAAAGGAATTGTTATTTTGTACAATCAAAATATTTGCAAATAACATTAGTTAGAATGCTTACATGGCCTACCGACTAGTACTTCTATCAATCGAATTAAACAAAATAATATTTTTGAAACAATTTGATAGTTTTGAAGTAAAATTAATATTAAAATATGTTAATTTTGAACCATATATTAATATTTTTACTCTTTACTAGTTTGTGGCTTAGGCTATTTAATGTTGATGAAGAAATAAATGTAACATTAGTAAACCAATACTATTTAATCGGTTGTGTATTTCTTTTTTATTAGATCCATTTAGTATATATATTATTTATTTATATGTTTCTTCGACAGCTATGGGTCGAGGAGCTTTTGTGCGTAGACCTAAATGGTAACTAGTCGTTGCCAACACCTCCACAGACGGGGCCGACACCTTTATCACCGATGTCGCCATCACATCCTCCACTGATGTCGCCCTTGGTGCCCCTACCTTCAGCCACCATCCCCTCGCCTCCATCTACCTTCCCGCGCCTCCTGCCATCGTCCCCTCTCCTCAAACTGCCGTCCTGCCGCCTCCACCCACCATCCTCGTCCCTCTTTTGGCCATCATCACTCCGCCTCTGGCCACCATCACTATCTCTCCTCCTCTAGCTGCCACTCCTCCAGCCACCAATTTGGGCCCTTCAACATCGCAACATAGGCCACGAGGGCCTAATAAATCTATACCTCCTCTAGTCACGCAAAGTTATTACTGTGCGCATCGAGAGGTAATGAATTATTTATATATAATTCAATATATAATAATATATATTTGTACTTCATTTTTTTTGGGCATGTTTGTGCAGGAGGATGTCTCTTGGATTATAGTAGGGGCTATTCGACCGTTCATGCATGATGCGTGGCCTATATGGTCCCATGTACCATATAGCGATGTCGACATGCTATGGCGTGAGCTCGAGGTACGTATAATATATTTATAAATAAATTAATTATAATTATAAACTAACATTATTATTTTATTTTGTATGCGCGCTACATTTGAGCAGAGGATTAGTTTTCCTTTGTAGAGAGCGCACGAGAGGCAATTGTCTGCGCTCACTACAATGGGTAACTAAACCAAGCCCAAATCAGTGCGATGAGACGGCTAGATGCCACCCACATTTCGCATACTCAGGGGCACGACCCCGAGTGGATACCTGCGAATGTTTGGGGCCAGCTCGTTGAGCGTTGGGCTTCTCTAGAGTGGTGGGAGGTGTCCCAGACTGCGGCTAGAAACCATATGTCTAGGTTGGAGAACTCGAGGACACGCCACACCGGCAAGTCCATATCATTCGTGGTACACGAGCATCACAGGGTAAGATTATGTTATGATTATACTAACACCATTATAATTTAGACACGTATCAAGGAGGATGACATTGTCCACCGTCTCTTGCTGATGGAGGTCTTCTAGTGCATGCACTGTTGTCGACATGGGACGGGGGACTACGCCAACCGGAGGGCCGTCATAATAGTGGTATGTTTACTTAGATTTTACGCAATTTTTATTTATAACTTAATATGTAATTAGAAAAAAAAATATGAAACAAAAAAATAAACTCGTGTAGGAGACATACACGAGGATTGTCACCCAGCTAGCGTAGAGGATCGTTGCAGGGTGACTTTGACCTCTTGTAGCATCGATCGATGATGCTGGTGGCTAGGAGCATAACCACGTTTATGGCTTTGGAGACAGTACATGGTCATGCGTTAGCCGTGTTATGATCACTTAGGGCACCGACCCCTCCCGTTGTTACTGAGCGGCCCTCCACATCTTAGATGCAAGATCGGTCCCGGATAGCAGCTGTGGAGGCGGAGCTCGCACAATAGAGATAGATGATAAAGAACATGCAGGCGCTCCTGACGTAGCTTGCGACTCGCTCCAGCGTTCAGTTACTTCCTCCATCTGAGCCGTCCTTCTCGACCTAGTTGCTCCAAATACTACTGCCCGAGTCTCCACAACCTCCACTGTTGACGATATTTGATTATATCATCACTAATTGTTTGAATCATCGCTGACGGCCCTTGTGATCGTCGCTAATAATATATCAACTACGTACGGGCGACAAGGCCGACGTTGATACAATTATATGCAACGGCCGCTGCTACTATCGCAACTGGAAGCTTCGGCCATTGAACAGTGTGGGTAATTCTAGTAGTGTTTTTATATCAAATTTCAGTGGTAAAAATTAGATATAGGGAAATTATCCAATTTTATACATTAAAACATTTTACTGTAGAATGTGATCCTTAGTATTATATAGGTTTGCAAGCTAATGGATGTATCATATATTTTTTGTTTTTTGACCTTTTTTTTCTTTTTCTTTTTCCTTTTTTGTGTGCATTGCTATCAATTTTAGCTCTTTCTACAAACATATTAAACATATATAGTATTTAATTTGATATTTAATCATAAGCGTAGATATATACATTTAAGCAATAAAGAAGATAACAATCGCTGAAGATACTTCAGTCAATAAAACAATTTGAAGGCAAGAATTGCAAAGGACTACAATTTGAAAGTGGGAGACTGGAGACATACTATAAAATGACAACAATGATGACAACAAAAAACTTCACAGTTCAACAAAAATCTTCACCGGGTGAACTGTTGATAAATAGTGAACTGTTGCTAATGAGGCTCAATAATAACTTCAGTCTCAATAATGATTTGGTTCACTACAACAAACTCGATTTATTCCAGCAAAAAAATTCCGACTCCAACAAGCAGGAGCCGAAACATAAAGGCGAGAAGAATATAGTAAGTGAAAAAATTTCGACGCCAGCAACTAGGCGCAAGAAATTTCTAGCTCCCGTACCGGCACATTATTGGCGCCGAAAATTTTCGGCGCTAGATTACCGGTGCATATGGTGTCGGTATTCCGTGCCAGTGGGTGTTGGTGAAATGGCCTACACTAAAGGGGGCTGAATAGTGCGTTATCTAAAACTTTAGCCTAATTTCGATTTTAATCAATTTTTTATTACTTAGGCAAGTTATCCATTTAATGGCTAAATGCGAAAGCGATTAATAAAGCAATTAACACAAACAAACATCAATATATGCTAACACATAGATTTATAGTGGTTCGGCAATTCACCTACTTCACTACCTAAGCACCCCCGCTTAGGATTTCAACCTGGCTCACTAGATGTAGAGTTCCTTCACAATGAGAACTTTTCACCGAAAAATCATCGCTCTCACACCGAAGGTACTTCCACGTCAGGAAGTCGCCGACTTCCTACCGAGAGCACTTTCCCACCTCACTCTCCCTAAAGACACTCTAATCCTAGATTACACCAGTGGAATTATGCTTAAACACAAAGACAATCATCCAATTCTCTAACCTAGCACTCTAGGTTATCACAAGCTTAAGTACAAGAAATAAACCACAGAACACAATGTAAATGGAGAAATAAATAAATCAAAGTATACTTAGCTCCAAACACAAGTTTCCTAGCTTCCTCTTAATGTTTTTGATGGCGAATCAATGAAGAGAGAATGCAAGATCAAAGATTTCTAGCTCAAGCTAGGTTTTTCTTAAGAATTCGCTCAATAAAGCTTAGGAATGATCACAAAATGGCTTAAGAATGTTAGAAGTGATCAAGATATTCAATGAAGGCTTTCATGGCTTTGTATTTATAAGCCATGAAGAGAGAAGACAACACATGCCACCCCAACGGGCTTATTTTTGCCAGTTGGCGCCGCTCGGTCGGTGGCCGATTGATGGTCAGTCGACCGGTCGAGCAATCGGCCACCAACCGGAGCCCACTGACGTATTTTTAGCTTTGCCAGTCAATGGCTGGCTGATGGCCATTTGGATTCAGTAAAAATATGTAGAAAATCAAAATCCTTAATAATCAAAATCTAACTTTTGAGGTTTAGTGCAAATTTTCGAAAATCGAAAATTTTATAATCTTCTGGGTCAAATATGAATAGGTTAAAGGCTTCCAAAAATTTCTTAAAAATATGTCGTTAACTAGTTTTTACCTAAGGAATAATTATCAGAATTTTTGGTGCCAAGAAAATGTCTAGGTCTTATAGCCCTCCAAGGAGCTCCCTAGGCTTAGTGAATTTCAATGTCATTTTTGATTTTTCGATTTTTCATATTTTGAGGTTCAAGTTTCAGGATTTTGGGTTCTTATGTATCAAATAGAGGATTTACATCACATGTTAGACATCCTACATATAAACTCTATCTTCTGAGCGAAATCCAAGCGTCGACGATCGTCCTTGCCGATTTCTCTAATTTTTTCGATCGGGGACTATGCACGCAAACTGATATGAAATCTGAAAATATTTCTTCATGAATATATTAGTTTCATGTTTGTTATCATCAAAATCGAAATTAAGACAAATGTTAAAAACCTTAGACCAATAATGGGTACGCGGGATCGAAAGCTCGCGCCCACGTGCGCTTGCACGGGTACGATAGCTTGGAAGCTTGCGCCCCCGTGCAGGTACGTGGGCACGGACGCCCGCAATGTGCGACGGAGGCAGGAGATTTCTTGCCTCCTCTAATTTTTTTATTTTTATTAACTTTTAAAATTTATATATATATATATATATTCTTTTTCCATTCTCTAACCCATTTTTTTTATCATTTCTTCTCTCTTATTTTTTTTTCTTCCTCTATTCTTTCTTCTTCCCTATTATTTTTCTCTCTTGCATTTCTCCTCTCCTCTCTTTTTATTCTCCAACACTTCTTTTCTCTTATTTCTCCCTTCTTCTCTATTTTCTTTCTTCCTCTATCGTTTCTTCTTCTCATTCTTCTCACTTTTTTTCCTTACTCTATATTCTTTCTTCTTCTCTTTCTCATTTCTTTTTTATTATTAAAATTGTAGAAAGATATCAAGAATTCAAGATCACTAAAGTTAATTTTTTAAAAAAAATTAGAATGCAATTTATTTATGTTGTATTAATTTGATTAGAGTAAAAAAAATTATTGTTAAAACATCGATATATTTGTTAATTAAATAAAATATTATATATGTAATACTATTGATAAACTGTTATATATATAATAAAGAATAAATATTATAAATTATATATATTAGATATATATTTTCAAGTGAATTCCAATTCACTTGAATTGGAATTCAAGTGATCAAGTGAATTGGAATTCAGTTGAATTCCGCAGCCAGTTGGCTTTGGAATTCGAGATCGCCTAGCTCGACAGCTTGGGAACCAAGCCGAGCCGTCGAGCTTGTCAGTTTTTCTTTTAAAAGTACTCATCACCGTATTGACGCTAGTTCTGGCGCCGATGTCAGACACGACGCTCTTGTTCTTTCATGCAATTCTGGTGCCCGTGCAGATCCCATTTTAATATTTGGGTTGACACAGGGGTTGTAATTCAATACATAAGTGGCATCGGAAAATTAATAATTTGTTTTGGTGGTTGCTATTTCACCAATATAATGGTGGATTGTGGGATGTCAAGTCATCATTGATGATGCCGATCAGCAACAATCAACACACAAGCAAGAAGACAAAAGATTTCACTCAAAACTCGACCCTACAATAGTTTACAAAAGTCCTAATTGACACTAATTAATGTTTTTATTGATCAAAATTAAATCCTTATTTGAATATAATATAAATCATTATCAAATATAGCATACAACAAAAGTATCAACTTAAATAAACAATAATTAAACATTAACTAACATTATCATAAATAACCATATTTAATTAACAATAATTAATGAATATAAATAACATACATCAAACTCTAAATAATGATAATCAATTAACACTATACAACAAAGCCAATTAAAGGAACATTAATTAAAAATAAGCATCATAAAATACTAATTAAAAAAATAAACTTTAATTAATACTATTGTTGGCCTAATATTTTTAATTTTGGTCTTAATTTCGATTTTGATGATAATAAACTAGGTGTTGGCGTAAGATTTTCAACATTGGTCTTAATCTAAATTTTGATAATAACAAACATGAAACTAATATTTTCATGAAGAAATATTTTTAGGTTCTAAGTCGGTTAGCGCACGATGTCCGCGATTGAAAACATCGAAGAAATCAAAAAATCAGAAGGATGTTGATCGACGTGCTTGGATTCGTCGGGAAGATAAAGTCTAGATTTAGGACGTCTAGAATGATTGTATTAATTCTCATCATGATGTAAAGATCCCTAAAGAACCAAACTGAAATCCGAACCGGAAGAAAGAACCTTGATAAAAATATATTCAGTGCAGTTTAAGTCGTAAGTTCGATAGGTCGACCGAAAGGTACCAGTACTTTCTAGTACCCATTCGGTCAAAGGTTAGTTAAAGGCTTGGTCGATCGATCGACCGATCGACCGATGGTCGATAACGGCTAGTTTTAGAGCCGTTGAGTGGTGTTTTACCCTAACTCTTTTCATGCCTCTCTATATAAACACATACCCGGTCTTCCTTATGTCCTCGAACTATTATTGAGCCATCATATGTGATACAAAATCTTTCATTGAGCCACATCTCTTGAGAAACACCTGGCTTAGAGCCTAAATCCTTGATTGAGCCTTGTCTTCTTTGTTTCATCATCAAATGCATCAAGAAGAGCTAGGTGATCTTGTGTTGGAGCTAAGTATATGTTGTATTGTTTATTTACTCCATTACTTGAGTATTTTCTTGTTTAGTTCATTGTTACTCAAGTGTGTAAATATCTAATGTGTAGATCTTGAGTTTGTGGTTGTCTTGCTGTAGAGGCCTAAATCCACCAGTATAATTAATTTACTATGATTAGTTGTGTTGTCCTTAGAGTTTGAGGTGGGAGAGTGCTCTTGGTAAAAAGACGGATGTTGGCCTAAGATTTTTAACCTTGATCACCATCTTGATTTTGATGATAAGAAACTTATTCGAATGAGTTTATCAAGTGTTTAATCTCAGGTTGAGCGATCGATACGTGCGCGAAGTTCGTCGGAGAAATCATGAAAATTCAAATGTCGATCGCTTTGGAGGAGATCGAGTCGAAAGTTAGGTCTAGAATTTTAAAATAATTGTAAAATCCTTCTAAGGCCTTAAGTCAACCTGCTTGTAATATGTCCCAAGATAAAACTCGAAGACAAAATCCGAAAATGAACATCGCGTGGAAAAATCAACAAAATCTGGTTGTTTTCAGGGTTCCGATTAATGGGTGGTCGACGGCTGGTCGATAGACCATCAGCCGTTCATCGACCCGCGAAGGCCCAAAACAAGAAATGCCTTATGGTCGGTGGTCGGTCGCTTGGTCGGTCGATCGGCCATCAGCCGACCACTGGCCGGGCGACGTCAACGGGCAAATTTTTGCTCGTTGCGAACGACTCGTTTGGCACTCTCCTCTTGGCTTATAAAAAGAAGCCTTATACCTGCCTCCCCATATCTTTTGATCTTGATTAAGTTCATATATCCTAAGTGTTTTTTAGCTTAAAAGAGTTGATCTTAAGCCCTAATCTTCACTTCCATACTCTCAATCTCTCCTCACTTCATCAAGCTTTGCTTTCACTGAGAAATCCATACTCGAAGCTTTGAAGTGAACGGAGGAGACGCGTTGGAGCTTCATCAAGTTTGTTTTTATATTTAAGCTCCATTAAGATTGTTTTCCTATTATTTTGTATCAATTTTGATTGTATCTTGCACGGTGTGCGTGTAAACACCTTGGTGTCTTGTAGATTGTTATTTTTGCTAGAGAATAAGTGTTGAGGCCCGCCTCTAGGGTTGAGGATAAGTCCTCATTGTATTCTTAGAAAAACTATCAATCTATAAAGTGTTAAGGTTAGAAATTCTTGGTGATGAGCCAAGTTAGTGGAGTAGGCGGGATTGGCCGAACCACTATATATTTTTGGAAAAATTAATGAAAATGTCCCGAACTATTGAGTTTTTAACAAATCTGACCCATACTTTTATTTGTAACTAATTTATACTCAAACTTTTATTTTAATATCAATTGTATACTACCGTTAGTTGGGTGTTAAAGTAGCCGTTATTTGCTGACGTGGACTGCACAGTCAGTATAAATAAATTATTTTTTTATTCAAAATTACTCCGTCAGCGTTGTTCCTTTAAAGGAAAAATTAATGAAAATATCCTGAACTATTGAGTTTTTAACAAATCTGGCTCATACTTTTATTTGTAACTAATTTATACTCGAACTTTCATTTTGGTATCAATTGTATACTCTCGTCAGCTAAGTGTTAAAGTGTCTGTTATATGCTGACGTGGACTACACAGTCAGCATAAATAAATCAATTTTTTATTCAAAATTATCTCGTCATCAAATGATCCATATCTGCAAGATTAGTTAAAAATATATATTAAAAAACTCTTCAATGCCACGTTAGTCATACCTTAAAAAAAAGGAAAAAAATAATTGAAGAGATTTTTAATATTTTTTTAAATTGGTCTTGTTGGCGTGGATTATTTGATGACGAGACAACTTTGAATAAAAGGTTAATTTATTTATGCTGACTGTGCAGTCTAGGGGTGAGCGGGTCCGATACCCTATATTTTTCATGATACCCGGACCATACCCTGTATAGGACCGGTTCCTAAGTTTTGAAATCAGATCCTACCTTGTTGGAACCTGGAATCGGACCCTACTCGGAACCACATGTTTCGATTCCGATTTTGATTTTGGGTACCCTGTTGGAACCTGTTCATATACAGATTCCGAGTACCATATTAGAACCTGTTCTAGAACTTGTAAATGAACAAGTTCCAACAGGGTACCCTGTTGGAACCTGTTCTAGAACTTGTAAATGTATAGGTTCCAACAGGGTACCCTATTCTGAAACTTGTAAATGTACATGTTCCAACAGGGTACCCTGTTGGAACCTATAAATGAACAGGTTCTAGAGTACAAGTTTCGGGTATCAGTTTCGATTTCGATTCCGAGTACCTGATGTGTTGGACCCAAAATCGGAACCGACTTTAACTGGTTCCTAAATTTTTATCCCGGATCCTACCTGAATTTAATTCGGATCTACCCGAAACCTACCCAATCGGGTCGGTTCCAACCGGTTCCGGGTCTACCCGGTACCCATGCACACCCGCACTGCAGTCTACGTCAGCATATAACAGACACTTTAACACTTAGCTGACGGGAGTATACAATTGATACCAAAATAAAAGTTCGAGTATAAATTAGTTACAAATAAAAATATGAGCCAAATTTATTAAAAACTCAATAGTTCAGGATATTTTCATTAATTTTCCCTTTAAAGGAACATAGTTGACGTGGTCATGCTGACGGGGCAATTTTGAATAAAAAAATAATTTATTTATGTTGACTGTGCAGTCCACGTCAGCAAATAACGACTATTTTAACACCCAGCTGACGGGAGTATACAATTGATATCAAAATGAAAGTTCGAGTATAAATTAGTTACAAATAAAATTACATGTCAGATTTGTTAAAAACTCAATAGTTCGGGATATTTTCATTAATTTCCCCTATATTTTTTGTTTGCATTGCTATCTTGATTGCTCAATTTTATTCTTAATCGTACTCGATTTAATTGTAATTGCATCTAGTCGCACTAAGGATCAAGAAACATTAATCGGCTTGTTGAGTTAATTAAAACCGAAAAAAATTAATTGAATGTAAAAGTAACCTACAAACTATTCAACCTCCAGCCCTTCTAGTGTGGACATTCATCCAGCATTTGGTATCAGAGAAAGGTTGTAGGCTTAAGTTTAACCATCTATCCTACACTTATGGCTTCAAAAATCACACTAGGTCAAGGGTCTTCAACTCGTGTACCTCCTCTTTTTGATGGAAACAATTATGCTTATTGGAAAACTAGGATGAACATTTTCTTGCAATCCCTAGGATTAGATGCTTTAAGAACTATTCATGTAGATTATGAACTACCCTCCAAGAGCATGGATGATCGGTCTCAAGAAGAGATCAAATTGTTTAATTCCAATGCCAAAGCAATGAATGCATTGCATATATTGTGGTTTATCTATAAATGAATTTAATAGAGTATCATGTTGCAAATTTGCTTTTGAAATTTGACATGTTTTAAAGACTACTCACGAGGGATCTTCCCAAGTTAAAAGAGTCTAAAATTAATTTGCTTATGTATGATTATGAACTCTTTAAAATGCATGCTCACG
This sequence comes from Canna indica, assembly GCA_034359265.1. NCBI lineage: Eukaryota > Viridiplantae > Streptophyta > Magnoliopsida > Zingiberales > Cannaceae > Canna > Canna indica. The sequence goes on along the minus strand of CP136890.1, from coordinate 70,478,678 downwards.
AGACCATAGATAAAATGTATGTCTGCTTTCAAAATATTGTGAATGCTTTGACTAACCTTGGAAGAAACATACAAGAGGAAGAAAAAGTGAGGAAGCTTCTTCGATCTCTTTCCAAAGCATTGGAGCCAAAGGTGGTTGTTATCATGGAGGCCAAGAATCTTGGCACCATGAAGCTCACTGAACTCATTGGATCCCTCATGACCCATGAGATTCATATGAGGGCAAAAAGGGAGGATGATGCCTCTACAGGCAAGAACATTGCCTTAAAAGTATGATATGGTGATAGGACCTCATAATCATCATCGGAGAATGAAGAATCCGAGTACCAAGAAGAGATTATTCACCTTCGAATGATGTTGATGGAACTAATGGGAAAGCCTCTTAAGAAAAAGAAGGGCAATGATAGACACATGTGCTTCCAATGCAACAAGTTCGGACACTTGGAGAGCAATTGTCCTAAGTCCAAACTCACCTCTCCATCATCCTCAAAGAAAGATAAAAGAAGAAGGATGGAGAAAAAAGCACTAATGACCACTTGAGATGAAAGCAAGTCATCATCACCTTCAAGTGGGGAAGAAAGCACAAGGGAGAATGCAAACCTTTGTTTCATGAAAAATGACAATGAGGTACCCACTATTACTATAGGCGATAATATTTTTACCCAAGTAGAATTGGAAAATGAAATTGAGCATATGTATGAAAAGTTTAATATTATTAGAAATTATTAGAAAAATATTTAAGGAACTTTAAAAGGAAAATAAGTTGTTAGAACAAGAAAATGATGATTTCCTGCTTTCTTGTAATGATTTGAAAAGAAAAGTTGAATTCTTGGAAAATGACAAAAAGATCTTTAGAAAAGAAAAATGTAGATCTACAAAATTTAAATGTCTCATTGAAAATAGAAAAATGCTTCATTATGCTTACAAATTGAAAATTTAAATGCCGGCATGTTATCATTAAAAAATGAGTTATCTTCTTTAAATGATAAAAAGAATCATTTGTAAAAAATTTCTTCTAAGATTACTTATGGTTCAAATGCTATAGCGTCCTCTCATGCTCAATCTCATATTCAGATTTTTCTTCTAAGAATGAGTTACTTTTATTCAATGATAAAATGAAAAATATGTATGTCCATGCCTCTCATGCAAAATTTTCTAAAGCATCTTCCCATGCTCATCCACACATTCATGTTCATCTTCATGCATCTACTAGATTTAACGGTTATTATTTATGTTGTGGCATGTATGGACATATGATTAGGGATTGTGTCTTGAAAAGGAACCGCAATGCTAAATCACTTTGGGTTTCAAAAGTTTCTAACCCCCAAGGACCCAAAGAAATTGGGTACCAAAGTTTTCATGCCCAAATGTAGGGGGAGGCACTCCACTTGTATAAAGATACATTGATGGTTTGATGTTGCTTGGAAAGCAAAGAAAGAAGGAATTAACTTAGTTGCAATTTCTTGACTAATGTGATCAGTATCAACGTCCTCCTAACTCCATTCTTGCCTACATTATTATTGGAGTTTGATAATTTGTGAATGTACTTTATATAGTATATACTTGATTCTCAACATTAAATTTTTATTTTTTTTATTTTTTTTCGGTCTCCTTGGAGGCCATTTATGACCTATAATAAGTTTATGCAAACTTTGATTTTGAAACATTGGTTAATTGTGGCCGTGTTGGTTTTCAACCTTAGGAAGGATTTGAGGTCTTGATTTTAAAATATTTTCACTTCTTGAGATCTCCTTGATTCATTTTGATTTCACTTTTGATTGATTTTGAAAAATGAATCCCCACTAGTTAGCAAAACTTGACTTTTGAGAAATGAACTTAACTTTTCCTTTGTTATCTAGTTTATGAGCTTGCTAGTAAGAAAATGTCTATTGTGCTATTTATGATTCATTTAGTTGCAAATTGAGCATTGATTAGGAGGCAAATATTTTTAGAGATTTCTAGAATACATGCTAAATACTTGAAAATTCTATAAGATATTAGTTTCATTCTTGTACTATGTAGCATGATACCTTATAAAGCATGTAAGGACTCTTGCACCTTACTCATGATAAAATACTTAGTTGTGTTTATGTGAAAATTCATGAGTATTTAGGAAAATGACATGTAGATAATTTCTTGATATATCATGTTGATTCTTGATCGAATTGGGCCAAGTCACTTGTGTAATCTTTAGGACTCTTTATAGTAATTCAAACTTTGTATACATGACTAGAATGATCATATCTTAGTCCTATACAAGTTTGATCAAAATTAAATTTATTGTGAAAAAAATGAGTATTTGTTGATAAAACATGAAATCTGGAATTTCAGCGAATTTATAAAAAATGTAAAAAATTAATTTTTGAAAAATTCTTATTTCTACACTTTTCTTGAAAAATCTAGTTTTCGCCGAAAAAGTTTCAAAAATTTTCATTGAGGATTCATTTTTTTTATGATTTTGATTTCATCTTTATCAAAGATCGAAAACTTAGTCTTTAATCGATCAAACTTTGACGAAGCTAAATTCCCTAGTTGCATGTGTTTGTATAAATCTCTTGACATATCTTGGCACTTTTGGTAGCTTTAGGTTTATTGTTCCAAAGTGTTCTTGATAACATGTGTAACTTAATAATTGCCATTGGTTAACTTAGGGGAGTTTAGAAATGCTTAACTTAAGTCATTTTTTATTGATGTCAAAAGGGGAAGAAATTACAAATGCATATAGATAGGGGGAGTCTATTCTAAATATGCATGTTGATTGGGGGAGCATTATAAACTCACTTGATAAAATGCTTTACTAGTTGACACCTTAATGTATTTGTTGAGAAGTTTGTCATAATCAAAAAGGGGGAGATTGTTGGCCTAACGTTTTCAACCTTGGTCACCATCTTGATTTTGATGATAACAAACTTATTCTAATGAGTTTATCAAGTGTTTGATCTCAGGTTGGGCAATCAATACACGCATGAAGTTCGTTGGAGAAATCGTGAAAACTCAAATGTCGATGACTTCGGAGGCGATCGAGTCGGAAGTAAGGTATAGAATTTTGAAATAATTGTAAAGTCTTTCTAAGGCCTTAAGTTAACCTGTTTGTAATATGTCCCAACTCAAAATCCAAAGACGAAACTCGACAATGAACATCACGTGGAAAAATCAACAAAATCGGCACTACTAAAAATTTTATAATCTGCGACGGCTCAGGTAGTGGTTGCAGATGCGACGGGTTTGCTACCGTAGTCAAACGGGTCGTAATGTTGACACATTTGCGACGGCTTTGCGACCGCCACATTAGCCATCGCAAAATTAGAACCTTAGTGATGGTGTGGTGACTAGGTAGCGATCGCTTTTGACCGTCGCAAAACTGTCACTGATAACAATGCTTACCCACCATCTTTTTTTCTTCCATCACTCCCGCGCTGGCTTCCATCTCTCACGCGCACAGTGTACTCATCCCTTCTTTGCTCTCTAGGGTTTCTTGGCGAATGGCCTCCATGGTCGCCGTCGATTTCAAGGCTCTCTCGTTTTTGTCATTGGCCGTCATGGCCTCCCGTCGCCTCCTCTCATCCCTTCTCCGCTCCCCCGCCCCCAAATCCGCTGCCACCTGCCCCTGCCCTAAGACCGTCGTCGATCGCGATTGGGAGGGTCTGCTAGGTGATTGATGTTGTCGTCGATGTGAGGTTCGATGAGGGGCTGCCGCTAATTCTGATGATGCTAGAGGTGCTCGACAACCAGATCCGGCTAGTCCTCGAGGTCGCGCTGCACTTGGGGGAGAACATGGTGTGTTGCACCTGGTCCTCCAACGCAGAGGGAGGAGATGATGGCCTGCGTCGTGGCACTCGAGGCGGCGCTGCTTCCATGTCTCACTACCCGCGAGCTCCAGGCCGTAGACCGCTCCGTCCACTCTTTGCACCAGAGTTTGTCTCCACCCTTTCCCTCTCTTCTGCTTTTCTATTTCTCTTGCTCGTATGCTCGCAGAATCCTGTTTTGAGATTCCTAACTAAATTTGGAGAATTTGAAAGCTCTCATCTTTCTAGCTTAGAATTCTAGCTACTCTTGTGTTCCATGGTGCTTTGCAGAATGGAATTTGCTATTTCAGATGAGCTTTTGGGCACTTTCATGCCCATTGCAGTTTATTGGTTGTATTCGAGGTTGTATTTGGTTCTTGATGCTAGTTTGGAGGAGTACCAATTGCATCCCAAGAGAGAGGAAGCTGTCAAGAATGTTGTTTCCGGTGGAACTGTAGTTAAAGGGATTCTTCTTGAGCACATGTTTGGACGTAATCTAAATACATTATATTAGTATTTAAAATCCTTGAGATAAAATTTTCTTCCTGCACATGCTTGCCCGAAGATCTTCTGTTGTTTGATCCTCTGTTGTTTTTATTTAAGTGTTGCTTTTGCAGCATGTTCCTAGAATCAATGGAGAAATTCCTTCTGTTGATGAAACCACATCAGATAATCAAAGGTTTATAGATAGGTATTGACTCTTGACTTAGTTGAATGTAAGTAAAATGTTAAATCTGAATGCTACCAATTTTTTTCATGTCAATTCCTAAGTATGGAAGGTAATTGAATATTATCATTTTAATATCTTAATTAACAAATTTGTTGTATGATGAATGAGAAAACAAAACGTCAACCACCACTACTTGGTAGTTGATTCAACTGCATGCTAAAGCAGTTCTTCACTTGACCAAATTAGATGTTTCGCAAGGAGCAGCTTTTCAGAAACACCGTGTAATGCATCTGGTAATGACCTCCAGAGGCTAGATATTCTTGATTTCATTTTTTACTTTTATGGGATTGTACAAGTTTGGATTAATAGAAATTGGTAAAGTAGGTGTTGTTACCGATAAATCCAATTCTTCCCTTTGTATTTGAATTGTCTATAACTTTAAAAAAAATTTAATTTGATGTGTTTTTAAATTTTAACCATGAGAGATTTCATTGTTATCTCAGTGGTTATTTTGAATTGCTTGGAAGCTACACTAAAGTACTTATCAAAGCTGCACTAAAGATGACAATAATTTTTATATATTTTTCAAAAAAAACATACTTCCGCGACGGTATAGCGATCGCTACTCCCGTCGCAGAAGGTCTATGACCTGGTCGCATAGCACAGCGATCGCAATTGCTTTGTGACGGCCCTGCGATGGCGATCGACCGTTGCAATAATTTTTTATTGCGACCGCCTCTACTGCGGTCGCACAGAATCTACGACCATAGCTTCGGCGATGGACATGTCCGACCGCTAGCTGCCATCGCCAAAGAGCTTTTGTGACTGCTCTGCGATCGCAGTAGCCATCACAGAAGACAGTTTTTTTAGTAGCGCGGGTTGTTTTTCGGGTTCCGATAAATGGGCGGTTGACGACTGGTCAATCGACCATCAGCCGATCACTGACCAGCGAAGGCCCAAAACAGGCAGTGCCTTTCGGTCGGTGGTTGATCGCTCGACAGGTAAATCGGCCATTAGTCGGCCACCGATCGGACGACTTCAATGGGCAAAATTTTCCCTGTTGCAAATGGTTGGTTTGGCCCTCTCCTCTTGGCTTATAAAAAGAAGCCTTATACTTGCCTCCCCATCTCTTTTGATCTTAAGCCCTAATCTTCACTTCCATACCCTCAATCTCTCCTCACTTCATCAACCTTTGCTTTCACCGAGAAATCCATACTCGAAGCCTTGAAGTGCACGGAGGAGACGCGTTGGAGCTTCATCAAGTTTATTTTTATATTTAAGTTCCATTAATATTGTTTTCCTATTGTTTTGTATCAATTTTTGAGTATAACTTGCAAGGTGTACGTGTAAACACCTTGGTGTGTTGTAGATTATTATTTTTGCTAGAGAATGGGTGTTGATGCCTATCTATAGGGTTGAGGGATAAATCCTCATTCTATTCTTAGAGAAATTATCAATCTATAAAGTGTTAATGTTAGAAATCCTTGGTGATGAGCTAAGGTAGTGGAGTAGGCGGGATTGGCCGAACCACTATATATTTCTTGTTTGCATTGCTATCTTGATTGCTCAATTGTATTCTTACTTGTGCTCTTTTTAATTGTAATTGCATCTAGTCGCACTAAGGATCAAAAAACTTGAACCGGCTAGTTGATCGAGTTGATTAAAATCAGAAAGGAATTCAATTGAACGTAAAAGTAACCTACACGCTATTCAACTCACTCTTCAAGTGTGGACATTCATCCAACAATTGAGACTTCCTGGAGTGAAAGTGTCTTCGGTGAAAACATCCTCATTGTAAAGGAAATAATTAATCTAGTAAAGCTAAGTTGGAAATCCTAAGCGAGGTACTTAGGTAGTGCAGTAGGCATTAGAGCTGAAACACTATAAATCGTAGTTTTAGCATTGTTTACTTAACATATTGAATTACTTGTTGTTTATCTTGCTTCCACATTTAGTCATTGAATTGTGAATTGCCTAAAGTAATCAAGAAATAATTAAAATCAGAATTAGGCTTAAGTTTTAGTTAATACACTATTCAACCCCCCTCTATGTTGTAGGCCATTTCACTTATACTTGAAACTAACATTTCATTAAAAAATAATTTCATGTTCAAAGTCGAATAGCGTGCGACGTTCACGATCAAAAGATTGGTGCAAAATTGAAAAAATCAGACGGACGTTGATCGATGCGCTCGAAAGTCAGAGAAGATTTAGGTTTAAGTCTTAGGGGATCTAGAATGATTATATATATATTCTTAATGATGTAAATGAACCTCAAAATCCAAAATCGAGACATGAAACTCAAGAAACCAAAAATAGAAAAAATGGTCTGAACTTGATTATCGATCGAAGGTCTATCGACTGATCATTATCCCACGATAGATCGAATGGGCCAACAACTATTTTTGTAGTTGTTTCAACCCGTTGAGCCCAAGATCGTTGGTGTTATCTGCCTATTTAAACACCTCTCATGCCTTTGTTTGATACACTATAACCCATTGAGTCATTATTTGATCTTAAACTAAGCTTTGATTGAGAAATTCATTCCTAAACCTATCTTTGAACCTTACTTTCTTGATTTTGACTTTGATCTTGTATTGATTTATCATTAAGGGACGTTTGGTATGAGATAATCTAAATGAATTACTAGTAATCTTAGTTAAAATTATCAGGGCCCCATCAGACTATCGTATTTTGTTAAAATATATTACTGGTAATCTGAATGCCCATGGTAATCTACATTACCCAACGTATCATGACTACCCGGATAGTGTGAGGTTCAATCTGTAAGGATCGAATGCCCTTCAGTGATTAGTTACTGTACTAAATCCTTTGATTACAATGTCCGAAATGCGGTTAGGGTACGAAAATCGTGTCAAACCCTAATATCGATTCATATGCATTCCACTCTGTCAAGTTGTCGTCCCAACCATGAAATGTCATAAATCCTTTTTCGACCTTCATATCCACTCTAACCAAAGATTCCCGAGTCGACACTTGCAGGAGCACATAGGATAGTATCTCCTCTTACTAGGAGTAATTGATTCCTTGTTGGTTGCTCATCTACCTTCATGAAAGCATCACTATGCCTAGTAGTACCCGACACACAACTCTGCGAGCCATGTAGGGAATACACCAAAGCGATAGATTTTTAATCACAAGGTTACAATAACAACCTTAGGTCCAAGAATTGTTTACACCCACTATCACCCGAGGAACAACTTATTGACACTCATGTAGGGATTCCATTTAGCATTCATCGAGCGGATCCGTTGAATGAACTCATTCTTTAACGAACACCTGCCAATGTATATTAATGAATCCTCATAGGTAACTGCGAGATCAGTTACCTCTTATCAAATAGGACATGCACCAAGTGCACTAGTCTTGACGGAATCATCAATCGCTTATTCGATGATCCTACGACTAGGAACATTTAAAATTGGGGCCTCTACATTACCACTCAAATGGTAATTCACATTACCACTCAAGTGGTAGTCCACATTACCTAGGGAGGGGGTGGCTATGTGGATTAATTTCTAGTAAGGTGGTAATGTTATTTTTTTATTTTTGATAAAAATACCCCCAACTAAAATATCTTCTATTGACATAGAAAAAAATCATCGCCTCATCTCATAGTAAATTGGTAATCCCTATTTTTTTTTCTATTTATATGTTACTATTTTATTTTATTTTATTTTATTCTTTTTTAGTTTTTTTTATTTGAGGGTATTTTAGTCAAAGATATAATTTTTTTAGTAATCTTTTTTTATACGAAACAAGGTAACGTGGATTACTAGCGAGATTACCAGTACATACCAAACATTGTAATGTAATATTATCGGTAATTCTAAAATTTGTAATCTATCTGGGTGGTAATCTAGATTTTTCAGTAATCTTGAGTGGTAATGTACCAAATGCCCCCTAAGATATCAAGAGGAGCTAGGTGATACTTGTTGGAGCTAAGTATTGTGGTTTGTATTTGAGCTCCATTTATATTGCATTTCGTAAGTTGTTTTTTTTAGAAACGATTAAAATCGACATTAGTGTGACACACTTAGGGCTATACAAAGTCGAGTTGGGTCGGGTTATTAGGGTTATTCAAGTCGGGTCGGGTAGTGAAATTTGGTATTTCTCGAGTATGGGGCTGATCGGATTAAAACTTGAAAAACCCAAACCGAATATATACAATTGCAAAAGGTAATATTTGGCCTGGTGGTTGGGACTTTACAATTGAAATCCAATGTTTGAGTTTGAATCGGAGTCGTGTTTTTATATCTTTTTTTTAAAAAGCATCATTTTTTAAACTTTTTAAAAGGAATTCGAGTTATTAGGATTATTAGGGTCGGGACCCAATCTTATTTGGATTAATCGGGTCGAGCCTCAAATTTTTATTTAGATAGGGTCAGATGATGTTGAAGCCTCCTTATTCAAGTTTGGATTATTCGGATCGGATCAAATTTTGACCTGACCCGATGGATGCTCACCCCTAGACACACTATTCATCTCCTTAGTATAATTATTCATCTCACACAACTATTTTAGTCAAAGATATAAATTTTTTAGTAATCTTTTTTTATACGAAACAAGGTAATATGGATTACTAGCGAGATTACCAGTACATACCAAACATTGTAATGTAATATTATCGGTAATTCTAAAAGTAGTAATCTATCTGGGTAGTAATCTAGATTTCCAATAATCTTGAGTGGTAATATACCAAATGCCCCCTAAGATATCAAGAGGAGCTAGGTGATACTTGTTGGAGCTAAGTATTGTGATTTGTATTTGAGCTCCATTTATATTGCATTTCATAAGTTGTTTTTTTAGAAACGATTAAAATCGACATTAGTGTGACACACTTAGGGCTATGCAAAGTCGAGTCGGGTCGGGTTATTAGGGTTATTCAAGTCGGGTCGGGTAGTAAAATTTGGTATTTCTCGAGTATGGGGCTGATCAGATTAAAACTTGAAAAACCCAAACCGAATATATACAATTGCAAAAGGTAATATTTGGCCTGGGGTTGGGACTTTACAATTGAAATCCAATGTCTTGAGTTTGAATCGGAGTTATATTTTTATATCTTTTTTTAAAAAAGCATCATTTTTTAAATTTTTTAAAAGGAATTTGAGTTATTAGGGTTATTAGGGTCAGGACCCAATCTTATTTGGATTAATCGGGTTGAGCCTCAAATTTTTATTTAGATATGGTCAGATGATGTTGAAGCCTCCTTATTCAAATTCGAATTATTCGAATCGGATCAAATTTTGACCTGATCCGATGGATGCTCACCCCTAGACACACTATTCATCCTCTTAGTATAATTATTCATCTCACACAACTATTTATTCGAAATTAAGTCCTAATCAATAATATTCTACATAAATTAATTTAACATTAACCCTAATTAAGAATTGAGGCAATGTGAGCCCATTCAGAGCATAACGGAGCGGGTTTTCTCAAACTCCAAGACAAACAATTATATTCATAAATTAAAGGTTTAAGGATGATATTTGCTCCTAAAATATTTTAAAATGTATAAATTTATCATTAAATTTTTTTCTTTTAAAAATATCATCACCGTCCAAATTTTGAGCCAAAAATATCATTGCTTGTAACGGTTTGACAAGTCAGCAAACGATTGCTTACGTGGCAAGGATAAGGATTATATTTACCTCTAAAGTATTCGAAAAAATATAAATTTATCCTTAAATTTATTTTTTAAAAAATATCATTGTCGTCCAAATTTTGGATCATATTTGCCTTTAAAGTATTTGAAAATGTATAAATTTGTCTTTAAACTTTTTGTTTTTGAAAAATTCTCTCGCCGTTTAAATTTTTGGCCGTTACATGCAGTAGTATTTTTGGTCCAAAATTTGGACGGCGAGAGTATTTTTTAAAAAAGTAATTTAAATTTTTTTTTATAACTTTTCGAATATTTGAAAGGCAAACATGCTCCTGGTCCTAAATTAAAATTAAAAAATCCCAATTGGATTCCAACTCAAACTTTGTATAGAAAACGAATCAAATCATAAGTCAACAGAGGAGACAAAAAATCATAACATCATGCTTTGCATGCCGTCACACCACTTGCAACGCTTTGAATATTCGACGAAACAGCCGCCAACTTGTCGTGAACGCCACAAAATTTAATAAAAAACGTGCTGGGATTAAATACGATCCTATCGGAATATGATATTTTAATAGACTTTGACTTATACCTTCCTGCGTTGTACACGACTTGGAGCCTTATTTTCGATGAGATGAGCAGACTTAAAGATGAGATGATCAATATATTTTTCAAAAGATAAATTAAGCAAGATCAAAATTAAATAAGATGATCAATATATTTTTTAAAAAATAAATCAATCAGACTTCAGGTCATTGAGGGGTGGCGCTAAGGCCGAGGACTAAACTCGGTGTTAAACAAAGCTCGAGAGGAGCGCACTTCGGTTCATTGGGTGGTGCTGAAATCGAGGACTGCGCTAGGGGTTAAACCGAGCTTATGGGGAACGTAACGCAAGACCGCGCTTCTGGTCGTTGAGGAGTGACGCTGAGGCCAAAGATGGTGGCGCTAAGGCTGGCGGTGGCGGCGCCAAGATCGAGATTGCGCTTGGGTCAATATATCTGAGCTCATGAAAAGTGTGAGACAGGACCACGCCTGGGGTCGAGAAGGATAGATGTATCGCACGAGATAGAAGTTGTCGTCGTCGAGCGGTGCTCCTATCGCGAAATCATGGGAGTTCCTTTCTTGTGTACTACGAGGTAGTTGTGAGTAGTCTAAACACAAAGAGACGTGGAAAAAAGGGAGAGCAATAATATTGAATAGTTGTCAAATAATAGTACATCAGATCCCATCGAGCGGGGTGCCCGACCCACGCATGGTGGTGCCTCTTCGTGGCTCAACTGACTATTTTCTCAAGCTCCGATTTGCATCAAATAGGGGCTGGCCCTTCCACCAAGAACTGGGCAGCGAGCAAAAGGAGGAAGAGGATGAGAAAACTTGAAATGAATTGACACATGATAAAAGTACCTTGCTGGAATTTTGGAACTCCTCCAAAGAATCAACACGACAGAGATTTCTGGCGAAGGAAAAATCTAGCAAAGCTTCTCCAAGCCTGCAAATGGGTAAGATGTGGAAACAGGGGTGCGACTAAGGGCCTGTTTGGTTAGTGAAACCAAATATGTTTTCGTGGTTTCGATTTCACTGAAATCAAAACTGCTTACGAAGACGTGTTTGGTTCAACGTTTTCATGAAACTGAATCGAAACCATAATGAAAACGAAACCAATTTTCTTAATAAAAATGAAAACACCATAATGTTATTTTCTGTGGTTTCGAGACTGTCGATTTCGTTATCAAAATGCAGTGACAATTTTGTAATTATAAATATTTTTTTTATAAAATTAATTAATTTAAAAATAAATCAAACTATATCTAACTTTTTTTAAAAAAAAAATCATTTTCAACTCAAATTATTATCTTAAATTTATAAATTAATTAAATTAATTTATATTTAATTGACTCAAATCCAAATTTTAAATAACTCAATTTTCTTCAAGTTGATCTATTTATAATTTAATCAAAACTAATTTTAGACAATTGGACTTATTTGTTTGGAAAATTTGTAATAACTATTAATTAATTTTTATATCTAATTGAACAAAAAAAATCTTAAATTATCAATAACTTAATTAATTAATCATATAAATATTTTATAACTATATTAACAAATATTTAATTTGGTAAACTAACTAAATATTTAATTACTACTAAAAATGTTCAAGAAAAATTAATATTATTTTTTATAACCAAATAAATATTCATTGGTTTCAACTGACTAAAACCGATGTTGTTTTTCTTAACCAAACGCATTTTCAGAAAACTGAAAACTAGAAACCAAAACCAAGTTTTCAATTTCACTTAAACCAAACAAGAAAATAGTTTTCGCTAACCAAACAACACCTAAGGGTTTGGAAGTGGAGAGCTTGTTTTGAGATTAATTCGAAATTAATTTTAAATTAATTCCTACACGGGGGTGTTCGACAAACACCACTTAAATGATCTCATAGGGGCGGCTACTATAACCGACCCTGGCCTGTTCAAATTTGGACTAACATCGAAATTTAAAATTTCAAGGTTTGCCTCCAATCCCATCAAATGAGGATTCAAAATCTGGCTCCTTATCAAATAGGAAGTCAAAACTCTATTTAAAAGGGAGGTCAAGCGCATGGGGAGACCAAGCTTGGTCTCCCCTATATTCGAATTCAAATCAAAATTTCTATTCAAAATAGAAGTTAAGTTCCCACCATGCTTAAGACGACCCATCTTGAACCATGGGCTGGTTCACTCTTTGAACCGGACCATAGGTTCGATTCGGTTCAACACTTGAACCTGATCAAGGGTCAGGTTTAACTTAATTATCATGTGTCTTACCCTACAAATTAGGGTTCCGAGGAAATCCTTCCTTGAGTACTTATAATTTATTTGAATCGAAAACACCTTTCCGATTTTATCCGTAGATGAGAACCATGATAGTGTCGCGGCATGTTTATGCTAGTAAACATTGAGTGCCACGTTCAAGCTTTATCCCATCAAGCCCGTTATGAGGAAGCATGTTTGTGTGCGACCCATTGGGTCCTACACTAAGCCAGCAGTGAGTCGTGCAAGACGGAGAGTCGAATTCAATAGAACTCCTTCTATTTGAATTTCCACGAGTCATCACTAAACCCTTTTAGTGCGGTCGTGCGAGACTCCACTCACAAGTCATAATTGAAGTCTAGCAATGTATCATGACTGCCCGGATAATGTGAGGTTCAATCTGTAGGGATCGAATGCCCTTTAGTGATTAGTTACTGTGTTAAATCCTTTGGTTACAATGTCCGGAATGCGGTTAGGGTATGAAAGTCATGTCAAACCTTAATATCGATTCATATGCATTCCACTCTGTCAAGTTGTCGTCCCAACCATGAAATGTCAGAAACCCTTTTTCGACCTTCATATCCACTCTAGCCAAAGATTCCCGAGTCGACACTTGCAGGAGCACATAGGATAGTATCTCCTCTTACTAGGAGTAATTGATTCCTTGTCGATTGCTCATCTACCTTCATGAAAGCATCACTATGCCTAGTAGTACCTGACACACAACTCTGCGAGCCATGTAGGGAATACACCAAAGCGATAGATTTTTAATCACAAGGTTACAATGACAACCTCAGGTCCAAGAATTGTTTACACCCACTATTACCCGAGGAACAACTTACACTCATGTAGGGATTCCATTTAGCATTCATCGAGCGGATCCGTTGAATGAACTCATTCTTTAACGAACACCTGCCAATGTACATTAATGATTCCTCATAGGTAACTACGAGATTAGTTACCCCCTATCAAATAGGACATGCACCAAGTGTACTAGTCTTGACGGAATCACCGATCGCCTATTCGATGATCCTACGACTAGGAATATTTAAAATTGGGGCCTCTAGATTCTAAGTCTCACTGGCATAATCTCATCATGACCTTAGAATCATTTTTTCGAGTTCATGGGGTTCATCACAATCAATTAACAATATGTAAAGATGTAGCATATGATGAAATGAAGCATCACTTATTCATTAACCATGAATAGTCCCTAAACATATCAACATATGAGGCTTAATAACACTATTTCTTTCAATTTGATCCATAACTATCCGTGTTTCAGGTCGTGCTTGACAGAGTACAACTCGACATGGGGGTCGAGGTTAGGGATTTTCATGGCCACGACATGGAATATCTTCCGGTACTCCCTTAGCAGTTCATGTTGTCCTTGCTTGATATAGTGGAGTGAGTCGTCGGTCTTAGAATATATTCGAGATGAGGAGAACTAATTTATAAAGGCTCTAGAGAGATCCTAGAAGGTATATACTGACCCTGACGGAAGGGTAGACAACCATAGCAATGTGGTCTTCTCTAGAAAAGTGGTGAAAGCTCGACACAGGATGGAGTCAGTTGTGCCGTTAAGGAGCATCATTGACTTCAACATCGCTATGTGAATGGTCGGATCACCCATGTCGTCGTAGGGTTGGAGAGTGGTCCACTACTAGAATATTGGTTTTCACCGACGGGGCTCACTAACGGCCGCCCAAGCCATCGGAAACATCCATAGTTTTTCGACGACCGCACAAGTCGCAGCAGATGTCCATCAGCCACGGTTCACATACGGCCGCCTCAGACCATCGCTCATAGACAATGGCGCGTACGACGCACGAAATGAAAAAGTTATTAGACACGACGTAGAGTGGGCGAGATAGGCCATCGGTGATATTAATTAGTCATTACCCACATCTAGGAGCGGCTGTCGGTGATAAAATGATGACGCGCACTCGGTGCGAAAATAAAAAACTAATCACCAACTGCTTAGAGCTTTGGCCGTCGGTGATATGGTAAATGGTGGCCCGTCGTTGAAAAAGGTTTTTATTTGCGTTAGCGCCCGATCCCTCTTCTTCTCCAGCTCTTCTTTCCACGCCGCTCTCCGCCGAAAAATCATCATCGAAGCCGCATCACCGTCGTCGTTGAGTTCGAGTCGTTGATCGCCGCCCGTCGTCGAGGTCCGCAAGCCTTCGCCGTCCTCAAGCCTTGGGTAGTGTTTGGTAGGATGAAATAGAGGGGGAATGGAATAATATTCCCTATGCCCCACTTATTCCCTTATTTGGTTGCAACTTATAGAGAAGGAATAGGTGGGCTATAAGGAATAGATAAGGAATACTATTTCTTACCTCACCTAAGGAATAGTATTCCATGTCTATTTCTTATTATATTTTCCTATATTATCTTTCAATTTTTATAATATTACATAATAATATAAAAAATTAAAAAATTAAATTAATTTTAAATAATTGTTTGTCTTAAATATATAATTATTATTTTATGATTAATTAATATTTTATTATTAAATATTATTTTAATAATTATTTTCTAAGATTTAGTTTTTTATGAAAATAAATAAATAATAGTTTTATTATTTTAAATTAATATATTATTTTACATTAATCCATTTATTTATTATGCTATTATTAGTTAAAATAAATTATAATATAAATTATAATATTTTTAGAAGGACATTTTGGTCATTTTTTATATTATCATTCAATATTTATAATATGAATATAAAAATTAAATTATTAAATTATTTTTAATAGTTACATATGTTAAATAGATAATTATTATTTTATTATTAAATAATATTTTAATAGTTATTTTCTGAAGATTCAATTATTTTTTATGAAAATAAAATAAATAATAGTGTATTATTATTTTAAGTTAATAAATTATTTTATATTGATCCTTATTTTTATTATATTTTTATTAATTAGAATAAATTAGAATATAATTTATTATATTTTTAGAAGGGCATTTTAGTCATTTCCTGTTAATTTATTGTATATTTTTCTTGTTAAGTAAACAAAGTAAATATTTTCAATTTTATTAAGAAGGATATTTTAGTCATTTAATTTTCTATTCCTCGTCTATTCCTTATGTTAACCAAACAAAGTAATTTTATTCTTGCCCTATTTTACAATATCAACCAAATTAGATAATATTATTCCTTATCTATTTCATTCTTTGTCTATTTATATTCCTTGTCTATTCATATTTCTTATGAATTCACTCAATCCAACCAAACACACCCTTAGTCTGCATTGATCGCCACTTGCAAGCCTTCGCCGCCGCCCCAATCTCGTCGCTGCCTTCTCCCCCGTCGATGACCACCTTCTCCCTCACTGAAGACCGGCGTCATCGACAACCTTCAGGTGAGGTCTTCTTCCTCCCCTCTCCAATCGGCTAGGGCTGAAACCCTAGGTTTCGGTCGCCACCGATAATACCTTATTTTTTAATATTTTTTAATATTTGTTAATTAGTTTTTTTTAGGTTTAAATGTTAATTAGATTTAATTAGATTTAGTTTAGTTATTTACCGTTAAAGTTATATGTTAATGTTTTTTTTTTGTTATTATCTAAATATATTCTAAACTATGTAATTTTTCTCATTTGTGGCCAATTCTAAAATATTATCAAATTATATCTTGAATTTTGACATTTGTCTCAATTACATCCTCCCACTAACTCTCCGTCGGTAGCCCCGTTAAGACGATGACTTGGATTTCTGACATGGATTAAAATAATACTTTTTATTTAAAAAATGAAAAAAAATCACTTTAATTTATATTAAATAATATAAAATAATATTTTTTATTTTTTTATTAAAGAATCACTCTGAGCCATGTCCGGGGTGAACATGGAGTGATTTTTTATATAAAATAAAAATATTATTTTATTTAATATTATTTAATATAAATTAATATAATTTTTTCTATTTTTGAAATAAAAAAAATTATTTTAATCCACGTCAGAACGCCACATCATTGCCTTAACGGTGCTGTCGACGAAGAGTAGACAAGAGGATGTAATTGAGACATATGTTAAAGTTCGGAATACAATTTAATAATATTTTAGAATTGGCCACAAATGAGAAAAAGTGTATAGTTCAAGATTTGTTTAGGTAATTGCCTTTTCTTAATATTAATTATATTTAGATTTAGGTTATATATTTTAATTAATTTTAGTTTAGATTAATTAGATTAATTTTAACGTTAATGTTTAGATTTAGATTAACTAGAATCGTCTACTATGGACTCACGCCGGAATCGTCCACTGTGGACTCGCGCCGGAATCATCCACTGTGGACTCACGCTGGAATCGTCCACTTTGGGCTCGCGCCGGAATCGTCCACTTTGGACTCGCGCCGAAATCGTCCACTATGGACTTGCACCGGCATTGACAAATTTTAAAAATAAATTAATCTTGATGAGTTGATACATTTCATGTATGCATCGACGAGTCATTATAATTTTGCAAAATCTTAGATTCGCTCGGGGGTTGTATGTTCGTGTAGATGATCTTTTATACGTACAACCCTTGAATTGTCCATAATTGGATAATTTGGGAACATAGTTATTTGTATTGCACTTAGTTTTTTTTCTTTTAGTCATTATTCATTTTGAAATTTTGGCTTCTATCTCCCTTGTTCTTTGATACGCGCCCAGATGATATGCGTATTTGGAGAACTGTAAAGTGATGCTACGAAAATTTAGAATGAAGTTAATGACTAAAAGAAATATTTAGTGTTATATGAATAACATGAATCCCGAATGAAAATAGGACCACCTCACCTAAAGACATTAACTGACGATATTGCCAACTTTTTGACAGAACATATCGGGCGATCGAAGTTGGATGTACCGACGAATTCACCGTGAAGCTAAAATGGATGAATTTCGAGTAGGCGTAACTTACTTCTTAAATTTCTCCTACATTTTGACCTGATAGATGGAGAGAATGAGTCGACATATGACTTCTATCAAGAAGAAGATCCTTTCGAAGTGAAGCGAGTTAGTCCAATACTCGAGGATGATGACGTAGAGTTAGTTCAATTGGAAGTAGAATATGTTGATGACAACGATAATGAAGTTGAGAATGGACAGAATGATGATGAGGGAGAAGAAGAAGAAGAATTTGAAGATTCCAATACAAAAGAACAAGAAGAAGAGTATTACACGGATGATGATAATGACGATGATGAATAATTGTAAATGTGAAGTATATCTTCAATTATTAAATCTATCTATTAATCTATTATATATAATCTAATTATATTCATATTTGACAGCTATGGTTCGAGAAGTGCGTGCTCGATGAGGCATTCCTCGCAGGACTACCCCCCGACAATTACCGCCTGCCACCCCTGTATCCACCGTCCCTTCGCCTATACACACATTCCCCACCGCCCCCCCCCCCCCCCCCCGCCTTTAGCCACCGTCGACCCTTCACCGACACCCACCGATATCCCCTCGCATATAGCCACCGTCCCTTCGCCGACACCTACTATCCCCCCACTTGATACGGCCACCGTCGATCTAGACCCATGGACATCATGACGTAGGCCACGAGGGCCTAATAGAATTCTCCCTCCGCCACCCAAGGAAGAGTCACACAGACTAGTTACTGTGCACGAAAGAAGGTAAGTGTAATGCCCAAAATCTTAATAATAATATTTTATTCTTGAATAGGGGACTGTGGGCCCGAGTTAGCACGGATTGCCGAATTGCCCCAGTTTACTTTCCAGGGTGATGGAAGGGGAGCGCCGTTAACGATAATTTTAGCTCTTAAGGCCCGGAAGATACTTTTGGGCGGATGTCAGTCCTTTTTGGCTTTTGTGTCAGTGGCAGAGGAAGGCGGAGGTGCGGCCAGGGAGATCGGCGGGACGCTCGTGGTGTGCGGGTTCTCTGATGTGTTTCTAGAGGAGTTGCCAGGGTTACCTCCACAGAGAGAGATTGAATTCTATATTGATTTGTAGTCAGGGGTGAAGCAAATCTCTATTCCTCCGTAGCGGATGGCACCAACTGAGTTGAGAGAGTTGAAGTCCCAGTTTCAGGAGCTGCTTGATCTGGGTTTCATTCGCTCAAGTGTTTCGCCTTGGGGTGCTCCAGTGCTCTTTGTAATGAAGAAGGATGGGTCCATGCAGATGTGCATTGATTATCGGCAGCTTAATAAGGTAACAATGAAGAATCGATACCCATTGCCTAGGATTGATGACCTATTTGATCAGCTTCAGGGAGCTTAGAGATTTTCTAAGATTGACCTGTGGTTAGGGTATCATCTGTTGAGGATCTGGGACAGTGATGTCCCTAAGATTGCTTTTAGGTCAAGGTATGAGCACTTTGAGTTCATGTTGATATCCTTCAGGCTGACTAATGCACCTGCAGCATTTATGGACCTGATGAACCGGGTGTTCAAGAAATACCTAGATAAATTCGTAATCGTGTTCATTGATGATATTTTGATTTATTATAGGAGCAGGGAGGAGCATGCTGAGCACTTGAGGGTAGTTCTGGAAACTCTTAGGGAGCACCAATTACATGCTAAGTTCTTCAAGTGCGAGTTCTGGCTGGAGAGTGTTGGGTTCCTTGGCCATGTGGTGTCCAGGGAAGGGGTAAAGGTGGACCCCGCAAAGATAGAAGCAGTTCAGAATTGGAAGAGGCCGACTAATATCACAGAGATCCGCAGTTTCCTAGGGTTGGCATGTTATTACAAAAAGTTTGTAGATAATTTCTCCAGGATTGCAGTGCCATTGACCTGCCTGACCCAAAAGAAGGTCAAGTTCGTATGGGATAGTAAGTGCGAGGTGAGCTTTCTGAAGCTCAAGGACCGCTTGACGTCGACGCCAGTTCTAGCAGTACCCTCGGGTTCAGGAGGTTTTGTTGTTTGTTATGATGCCTCCCGAGTCGGCTTGGGTTATGTGCTGATGCAAAATGGCAAAGTGATAGCCTATGCCTCCAGGTAGTTGAAGGTTCACGAGAAGAATTACATAATCATTGATCTTGAGCTGACAGCGGTGGTGTTCGCATTGAAGTTGTGGTGTCACTACCTTTATGGCAAGGCTTATGAGATATACACTGATCATAAGAGCCTCTAGTATTTGCTCACCTAGAAAATGGCTTGAGTTGTTGAAAGACTATTATTGCACGATCATGTACCATCCAGGAAATGCTAATGTAGTAGTTGATGCTCTGAGCAGGAAGTCCATGGGCAGTCTGGCGTGTTTGGCAGTTAGGAGGAGATCGTTTGCTTAGGATTTGGCCCTATGTTTGGATGGTGGGGCAGTTTTATCCGTATCAAATTCTGGTGCACTGGTGGCTCACTTGAGAGTGCAGTCCACATTAGTTGACATGTTGCGGGCAGCGCAGGAGGAGGATGTCTTTTGTGCACTCACTAGGGATCTAACTAAGAGAGGAGATACAGATAATGGGTTCAGTGTGGACTCGGAGGACGTTCTAAGGTTTAAGAATAGGATAGTGGTGCCAGATATGGTAGAGGTTCGTAGGCAGGTTCTAGAGATGGCTCATCGATTAACTTACACTATGCATCTGGGAGCCACGAAGATATACCGTGACCTAAGGCAAAATTATTGGTGGAAAGACATGAAAAGAGAAGTGGCCGAGTTCGTGTCTAAGTACCTAGTGTGTCATCAGGTTAAGGCTGAGCATTTGAAGTCGGCGGGGTTGCTCCAAAACCTAGAAGTACAAGAGTGGAAATGGGAG
The DNA here is from genome assembly GCA_034359265.1 of Canna indica. Classification (NCBI taxonomy): domain Eukaryota; kingdom Viridiplantae; phylum Streptophyta; class Magnoliopsida; order Zingiberales; family Cannaceae; genus Canna; species Canna indica. Next base: position 70,458,084 of record CP136890.1, on the reverse strand, counting down.
AAGATAACCATGGATTTTGTAATGGGGTAGCCAAAGTCTGGGAAGGGCAATGATTCTATCTAGGTAGTGGTGGATCGCCTAACCAAGACGTCACATTTTATACCGGTCAGGATGACCTTTTTAGCTAAGCAGTATGTGAGGTTGTTCTTGGATCGAATCGTCGCATATCATGGTGTTCCTGTGATGATCATCTCAGATCGGGGTACTCAGTTCATAACTCCTTTTTGGCAGTCGTTCCAGGAGGCGTTGGGCCCTCCAGTTCGATTCAGTACCGTATTTCACTCTTAGATAGATGGTCAGTCAAAGTGGACTATTCAGAAGCTGGAGGATATGCTGAGGGCATGTGTCTTAGACCTGGAGGGCAGTTGGGAGAGGCACTTACCTCTAATTGAGTTTGCATACAATAATAGCTACCACAACAGATTGGGATGACCCCATTTGAGGTGTTGTATGGGCGGAGATGCAGGTCGCCTGTATGCTGGTTTGAGGCAGGGGATTCCCTTATGATGGGGCCTGATCTGGTGGAAGAGGCTATGGAAAAAGTGAAGCAAATCAGAGAGAGGCTGTTAGCAGCTCAGAGTCGTCAGAAAATGTATGCTGATGGAAAGGCCAGGGAGGTAGAGTTTGGAGGTGGATTCAACAGTGTCTTATGAGGAGCGGCCAGTTGAGGTACTAGACCGGCAAATTTGGAAGTTGAGGTCTAAGGAGATCTCGTTGGTTAAGGTCAGATGGGAGCACCATTGCGGCCAGGAGGCGACCTCAGAGGTGGAGCAGGATATGAGGGAGCGTTATCCTTCATTGTTTAATGATGTGGTGAGTCCTTATTTTCTTTTCTGAAATTCGATGACGAATTTTCTTTAATGAGGGAGGATTGTAATATCCTAAATATTTAAATTTATTATTTTTCCTCTTATGTGTGTTTGCCAGCCTAGATAACTAGTTTATGGTCAAGCCGAGTCAACTCATGGTCCGGAGTGAGCTTGCGAGCTCGGGTAAGTAGGTTATTAATTTATGAATTTTTTGACTTGGGTAGTTGAGATTATTCAATTTGATGTTGTGTATGCATAATTGCTAATTATGTTCATATGAGTATTTAATTAATTGCTTGTGATTTGTTAGAATAAGTTTAATTAAATTAATAGAGTCTATCGGGTTAGCAGATTTGGTTTTAGTTTAAGATGGATGCGGGTTTTGGATTAAGATGTTTAAGGGGTTAGGGTTGAGGTGGGAGTATAAAACCCCCTCCTCATGACTTATGACTCCTATTTCGGAACCACCTAAAGAATTGAGAAAGGGAGCCAGCCGCCAACCCCCTTTCCCTCTTACCCTTGGAGCCGCCGCCACCTCTAAGCCAAGCCGCCGCCCGAGCCAGCCCTTCCCCTCCTCCTCTATCTTCCTTCCCTTTGGAGCCAAGCCGAGAGGAGCTAGCCGAGCCAGCCCCTCTCCTTCTGCTCTCTCTCCCTCTCTCCAAGCCAGCGACTTGGAGTGAGACGCCGCCCCTTGGAGCCTCTTCTTGGGTTGAGCCGCCGGCCTTTTGAAGCCGGATTTGAGGGTTGACATCAGGGATTTCTTCCTTAGTTTTTCTTGTTGGGTGAAATGGCCCACACTAGAGGGGGGGTGAATAGTGTGTTTACTAATCGAATTCGTCTAATTTCGGTTATAATCGTTTACTTGGTTACTTAGGCAATTTAACAAATCCAATAACAAGCGAAAGCAAAGTAATATGCTAATCAAGCAAACACAAGAAGAAGCAATGCAAACATGGTGATTTTCTATTTATAAGCCTTGAGGAGATGGCATGAAACATGCAACTCAACGAGCGAAAAATTAGCCGTTTCCGTCGTCCGGTCGATCGTCGGTCGATCGACCGAGCGACCGAAAGCCATACTACCATTCTTTGTTACACTTCGGTCGACCGACTTGCCTACTACCACTGCGCAGACTTCACTGCTTGGTTTGGTTGAGTTTTTTCACTCATTTGGGTTCCTTCTTCGCTAAGTCTACTTAAAACATAAATGTTATATAAGGATTACCCCCCCATTTGGATTCAATAAAAATATCTAGAAAATCAAAATCCTTAAGAATCAAAATCTAGTTTTTGGGGTCTAGTACAAATTTCTGAAAAACGGAAATTTTCTAATCTCCCAATCAAATATGGGTATGCTAAAGGCTTTCAAAAATTCCTTTAAAATACCTCGTTATCTAGTTTTTACCCAACGAACAATTACCGCCATTTTTTATGTTAAGAAAATGGCTAGGTCATATAGTCCTCCAAGGAGCTCCCTAGGCTTAGTGAAGTTCAGGGCGGTTTCCGAGTTTTCATATTTTGGGATTCGGATTTGGTTTTTGGGTTCTTTGCATCATAAAGAGGATTGCATTACATTCTAGACACCCTAAACCTAAACTCTAACTTCTCGAAGAATCTCGAGCGTCGAAGACCGTCCTTGCCGATTTATCTGATTTGTTCAATTTTTCCGATCGGGAACGTCGTGCGCTAACCGACTTGGAACCTGAAAGATTTCTCAATGAAACAATAGTTCCATGTTTGTTATCATCAAAACTGAGATTAAGACCAAGGTAGAAAACCTTAGGCCAACAATCTCCCCCTTTTTGATGATGACAAACATCCTTAAAAAAATATCTACAATTAAGCATAGAGGATATCAAACATGAGATTTCTCCCCCTATCATTATGCATATCTATGAAAATAAACTCCCCCTATCTATATGCATGGTTTTCCTATATTTTCTTCCCTTTTACCTATATTTTTCTTCCCATTTTGACATCACTCAAAAATGGCAAAAGAAAGTCAATCAAAAGCCAAAGTTGAAACTCTAAAAGATTTTTCAAAACCGCGAAAGTCTCAACTCAATGGATGGAAGCCAAACATCGAATAAGAGACTAAGTCATACATAATATCATGAAATGATAAATGAAATCCAAAATCAAGAATCATGTAGTAACTTAATTATCGATATTTTCAAGTATCGATCAAATAGTCAAAAATTACTTTAGAAATGATTTTTGTCATCAAATAAGTAGAACAATGCCATAAGTGAATTTAAAATATCACGCTTCAAGTCTCATTTAAAAATCTAATGAAAATTTAAAGTATCGAAAAAATTAGCAACTTGAGAATAGTGATACTTTAGTAGCATTTTGGTAAATAAATGGAATTTTTCAAAATATTTTCATATTTCATTCAAACTTTCCAGATACCAAGATATGGTCATCTAAAGTATGTGTATCAAGTTTGAAGTGAAAACTATATCGTTTGATCAAAATATGAACTTAGCACGATTTCATTCAATGTAGGCTTGAATACATGAAAATGCTAAGTATCAAATTTTGCTATCTACTCATGTATTCTCAAATTTATGTACCTAGATATCTAACATGAGTGAATGTAAGTATATTGATCAAGTTTGGGCTTAAAAGGTAATTTCTAAGTTTATTTTTCATCCTATCATGATTTCAACCAAAAACTCATTTTTAGGAAATCGCTCAAGATATCAAAATCAGTTTTAGAAATGATTTTACTCAAAGAATAGTGAGAGCGATATTAGAAATGAAATCAAAATAGTATACACAAGATTTCATTGGAAGTTTTCAATGAAAAATTAAAGTATCGGAAAAATTGATATTTCAAGAAGGTGATACTTTGCATTTCTGAAATCCAACTTCAAAATTCTATTATAAATCCGATTCTTGATGAAAATTTCTAAAATTTTTACCGAATAAACTATATTCCAGTGAATATGCAGTTTTAAGAATCAATTAAAAAGTATTTTTCTATATTTTTCTAGAAATAACTGAAAATACTAAAATTTCAATGACATTTTCGTAACTTTCAGTCATTTTTCCAAATATGCTCAGTTTTTATTCAAACTTTTATGACAGCATAAAATGATCATGTAAAGAGTGTATGTCAAGTTTGAAATGAAAATTACGTTCTTAAGTCAAAATATCAACCTAGCATCGTTTCATTCAAAACTAAACTAGTTATCATGAAACTTGCTAAGTGTCAATCTTGTCATCTACTCATAGTTTTTCAAACTTAAACCTATGGATACTTAACATGAGTAAATCTAAACATGTTCCTCAAATATGGATTGAAAATGAGACATCTAAGTCAATTTGTTGACTTGGGTCAACTTGGTTCAAAAGATGTTATCATGAAAATGCCTCTATGTCATTTTATCCATATCCATATGAATTTTTCATTCTAAGTGCATGGAAACATGTTATACCTATTCCTAAATATATTTATGAAGTTTGGACTTAAAAAGAAGTGTCCAAGTCGATTTGTTGACTTGGGTCAAACTTTTCCAAGTTTAAGTCCCCTGCAGTGAACTAGTCATCACCTTGTTCATCTTCACAAGAATTTTCAAGATTAAGTGTCTAGAATCATGTGATATGTGTATGTAAACATGTTTACCAACTACTAACTCAAAATGAGGTCTCTAATATGTATTTTAACTTAGAGCAAATTTCATTCAATCAAGATATCATGAAGTTGCCTAAGTTATCAAAATTTTACCTACTCATGAGAATTCAAATGTTTAACATGCAATTCTAATCTTGAGTATAGAGACATCATTAAACATGAATATTCAATTATTATACAAAGATTTTTGCAAAATTAAACCCATACCTTATTCTTATAAATTTTGTCAAACTTGTCTTTTTACTTTTCAATTTTCTTCATGATAGCATAGCCTTCCATTAACATTCTCAACTTAGACTTCATTAGTAGATTTAATGAAACTAAAGATACTAGCAAGCAACCCAAACCAAATAGCAAAGAGAAAAACCAAGTATCATTTTCAAAATCCACTTTACTAAATAGTTTTAAATCTGTTTCAAAATATGTTATCATGAATCCGAAACGAATTTTAAGAGATCACAAATGTAATATTAAAGAAAAATTGATCTCCGACCCTTCCTATTGGTTGAAAACCGAAAGGCCACAATGAGCCTACGATTTAGAACCACAAGGTCGCTTAGGCCCGTTATAGGCCACATAGGTCTCCGAAGAGGCCGAAAATCAAAAATCAAAAAATTATTTGATAAACCATATCAAGAGCGGATAAAGCTCAACCGAATTGTGCATAGTATCAAAAACTTCAACTTAAGTAGATCAATGTTGATTAGAAGATGATACCAAAGTATTTGATGCCAACTTTACCATAGGCATCTAGTCTAGGTGAAGACTTTGAAGTTGCAACCATGTAGGGATTCTTCCTTCAATTTATTGGTCAACTTCAATTCTTCAATCTCATTTACCCTTGTGTGGTAGTTCCCCCTACCAAAGAGCATGAGACTTTTGGTACCCAAATGGCTTTGGGTCCTTGGGGGTTAGTAGGCCTAGGAATCCAAAGTGTCCTAGCCACACTTGGATTTCTTTTAAATGCGCAATCATATATGGCATGCCCATAGACACCACAACAAAAACAATGACCATGAAACTTTTTGTTATCACTTTTCTTACCATGAGATTTTGCATTAGAATGCATAACATGAGACTTATGATGAACATAGACATTTTTGAAAGAAATATTTTTCTTTCAAATTTTCTTGAAAGAAGTTGAGTTTATCAAATTATGTACTTCCTTGTTCAAGACCAAAATCTCTTTTTTTAAAACTTCAATTGACTTGTGCATGGCATATAGTTGGGATTTCAAAATTTTGTTCTCACTTACGATTTTTGAATTCTCAAATTTTAAATTTTCATTTTCAAGCTTTAAGTCCTTAAGCTCAAGTTTCAATTTATCATGACATAAATCAAATGAACTAGATTTCAATTTTTCATTTTCTGGCTTTAATTCATGCACATGAGAATTAAGCATCACATTTTCTTTCTTTAGCATCTTATTTTACTTATCTTTTCTAACAAACAAGGCATACATCTTTGTACACTCATCTACTAACTCATCATATGACATGTCATGAGAACTAGTAGAACTAGCATTGTCATTTTCATTATCATGACTAGGTGAAGGAGAGTGTACCTCACCATTAGCATCCATGAGGCTAAGTTTGGATATGGCTTCATAGTCATGGTTAGAGGGTGCTTCAAGTGAGTGAGAGGTGGAGGTGGAAACACTTGACCTCTTCTTTGCTTTGTTCTTCATGCTTGGGCAATTTCTCTTCACATGCCCCTTTTCTTTGCAAGCATGATAAATTACCTTTCTTTTTCAGCTCTTGGAGCTACTTCTTTGACTAAAAGAGCTATGGGCATCAAAACCAAGATTAGGGATAGGTGAATGACCATTGTCATCACTACCTTCATTAAATGTATCAATTTCTTCGATTTTAGCATGATCGTATAAAATATTCAAACTAGCCCATAAATCAAAAGCCGTAGAGCAATGCATGACTTTTTCAAGAATGCCATTTGGTAAGGTGCAAAGAATACAATTCATGGCATCTCCATTATACTTAAATATTTTCTTATCTAATTCACTCCAAGCATGCTTGTCAAACTTAGGTTCAATGAATTCCAAATGTAACATGTTAAAGACACCAAAACTTTTAGTCTTTAAATAAGTGTACATCCTAAATTTCCAAAGACCAAAGTTTGAGTCATCGAACCTAGGAGGTGAAGACGCTACCAACTCTAGTGTCATTCTCGGATCAAGACAAGGTGTAGAAGAGATAGTGAAATCTCAAGCTACGGGCCCGCTCTGATACCAATTGTTGGGTGAAATGACCTACACTAGAGGGGGGTGAATAGTGTATTTACTAATCGATTCACCTCATTCTAGTTTTAATCATTTACTTGGTTACTTAGACAATTTAACAAATCCAATAACAAGCGGAAGCAAAGTGAATATGCTAATTAAGCAAACGCAAGAAGAAGCAATGCAAACACGATGATTTATCGTGGTTCGGCCCCAATGCCTACTCCACTACTTAAGTACCCCGCTTAGGATTTTCAAACTTAGCTTTACTAGATTATATCGTTTCCCTTACAAAGAGGACTTTACACCGGAAAGTCTCTGCTCTCAAACCGAAGGCACTTCCACACCCAGAAATATCTCACCTTCTTACCAAGAGCACTCTCCCACCTCAACCTAAGGGATAACTCAACTAATCCTAGTAAACTAAGTTTACAATGGTGGGTTTAAGCCTTAACACCAAGGCAACCACCAACTCAATCAAACCTAGCAACCTAGGTTTACACAAATTGTATACAATGAAAATAACCAAGAAAATACAATAATAATTGGAGCAATAAACAAATTAAACTATACTTAGCTCCAAAAGAAACTCCCTAGTCCTCTTGATGCCTCAAATTAATGAATTGATGAAACTTGAAGGCTATGTCAAGGAAATGAGAGATCAAACTAATGTTTCACCAAAGAGTGGCTCAATGAGGCTTTAATGATTATCAAAATATGGCTCTAGGAATGTTGGATAATGGGTGGAAGGCTTGCTTAGGCTTCTATTTATAAGCCTTGAGGAGATGGCATGAAACTGGCAACTCAACGGGCGGAAAACTAGTCGTTTTCGTCGTCCGATCACAGGTCCGATCGATCGTCGGTCGACCGACCGAGCGACCAAAAGCCATACTGCCATTTTTTGTTACACTTCGGTCGACCGACTTGCCTACTGCCAGTTTTTGGCACCATTCAGTCGATCGACCGGCCGACCGAAATTGGGCAGACTTCACTGCTTGATTTGGCTGAGTTTTTCTACTCGTTTGGGTTCCATCTTCGCTACGTCTACTTAAAACATAAATGTTATATAAGGATTACCCCCCATTTGGATTCAATAAAAATATCTAAAAATTCAAAATCCTTAAGAATCAAAATCTAGTTTTTGGGGTCTAGTACAAATTTTCGGAAAATAGAAATTTTCTAATCTCACGGGCCAAATATGGGTATGCTAAAGGCTTCCAAAAATTCTTTTAAAATACCTCGTTATCTAGTTTTTACCCAAGGAACAATTACCGCCATTTTTTATGTCAAAAAAATGTCTAGGTCATATAGCCCTCCAAGGAGCTCCCTAGGCTTAGTGAATTTCAGGGTGGTTTTCGAGTTTTCATGTTTTAGGATTCGAGTTTAGTTTTTGGGTTCTTTGCATCATAAAGAGGATTACATTATATTCTAGACACCCTAAACCTAAACTTTAACTTCTCGAAGAATCCCGAGCGTCGATGAGCGTCCTTGCCGATTTCTCCAATTTCTTTGATTTTTCCGATCGGGGACGTCGTGCGCTAACCGACTTGAAACCTGAAAGACTTCTCAATGAAACACTAGTTCCATGTTTGTTATCATCAAAACCGAGATTAAAACCAAGGTAGAAAACCTTAGGCCAACACTTCTTCCAATTAAGGTGAGTGGTCTACCCTCTCTCTTTGGGATTTTAATCCGATTATTGAAGCCGTTCTTGCCGGCTCGGTATTTATGCATTGTTCTTGATTTTCTTTGAGTTCTTGCCATATTTTCTTGAAGTTGTGCTTGAGGAGACCCTAATATCCCCTCTGTGGGGCTCGGCAGCCCTAGGGTAACCCTAGGGGTGCTCGGCCATGGGGGAAACTCGGGCTATCCTCAAAGTGTTCGATGAAAAGCCCGAATGAGTTTCTTGATGTGTAAATCTTGATTTATTCTTTCAATTTGGTTTCTTGATTTATGGAGTGCATGCTTAGGATTAAATCTGTAATTTTGGGTGGAAATCATGTGGTATGATTAAGATCTTGATATTGATGCCTTAGAGGTTCTTGAGAAGGGGGTTCTTGATCTTAATGCTTGACTCTTGATTTGAGTGTATGTGTTCTTGTTAATCTTGATAAAAAGCATGATTTTTTAGAATTAATTCTTGAGATTTGAATTCTGTCCTAATGATAATTTTGGGATTTATTTCTGTTAATTTCGGAATTAATTCTACAAGTATGCTGAAGTTGCATGTTGCTGGAATTGTATGCTGAGATGATAAATCTGTGTTGATTTTAATTTGTTTGCTGTGATGTGTGTATATGCGTGAATATCGTCGTGTAATCTATCGTTTCGACCAAAAAAATATAGTTTGGAAACATAGGATACACTTTCGAGACTAGATTTGGGGTAGACACAGAAGTTCTGGGCAGAACAGTAACCTAAAATAAAACCCTAATTGAGATTATCTAAATTTTAATTATATAATTAAAATAGGATTAAGGGTGAGCATAATCTATTATGAACCAACTTATAAGGTATTCATGAAATAAAACTACACGGGTTCATGACTTTACGGGTCTAAGGGATAGGGTTCGGGTTGGAGTGTTGAGATGCTTTATAATGAGGACACCCGTAGGACACCGTAGGAGAATTTTGACTTAGATCTTGATGAGCCATATCCTTGAGCATGGCGAAGCGGCTCAATTAGCAGCTGGGTTACGGGCTACGCCCGGGTGGTTGGACGCCAAATTCCCAACCTGCAAAACAAGTTCAGAGGGTCTTTTCCGATTGTTCTGGTTCAGCCTCGTGGGATAAGTTCGGATGGCCTACCCGATTAGCCCCGAGGTGATGTTAAGGATTAAGTTCGGAGGGCCTTTCCCGATTATTCCCGTGATATCCTTTAGGAGTACGTTCGGAGGGCCTTTCTCGATTACTCCTATGATATCTTAAAGGAGCAAATTCGGATGGGCGAATCCCGATTGACCCTACGCGTCTCGTCGAGCAAGTTCGGAGGGCCTTTATGAATTTCTCCCGAGTTTCTGTATACTAGGATAAGTTCAGAGGGCCTTCTCGATTATCCTAGTATGTGTTGTTGCCTTCGGGCATGGTGGGCTTCGGCTCGATGCACTTTCTTTAGTATGTGCTATTGCCTTTAGACATTGTGGGCTTCAGCCTGATGCACTTCTTGGAGGGTTAGATGCCTTGCATGGGTGGCATGTTGACCTGGTAGCTAGTCACACCTTTGTGACATTGCCTCTTTAGAGTTAGATTTTATTTTTTAGAGATACATCTTTGTGACATTGAACTCACCCGTTGTCGCTTGATTTCTGTTTTGCAGAGCCTGACCGATGAGGTGGGTCGGAGCACTTGGCGTAGCTGGAGGACAGTGGAGCCGCATGATCTCATAGCAGTCCTAGTTGGGATTGTAGTCGAGACCTTTAGTAGTAGTTATGCACTTGTATTAACTTGATTTGGAGTTGTAGCCTTGAGGGCATTTATGTCATTTATTTCAGGTTTTATTGTATTTGCACCTTTGAATTGTTGAACTTAACTGTTATTTCCGCACTTTATGTTTCATCGAGTTTCTTGAAATAAAATTATGTTTTGGTTCGCTTTTTATTTGAAATAAAAATTGTTATTTCTTTCGCTATATTTTACTTGTTGAGTTGGCATGTGCATGGTTTAGGCTGCGGGGTATAGGCACGTATACCCTGGCCGATCACGTGACCCTGAGTTGGGGTGTGACAGTAGTTAAGCGATGTTGCATTATTTTCATGTTATATATGTTTCTTTTTCTTATGATGATTGGACGTGCTATATCCTATTTCGTGATTTTTTATTCACGCTATGAAATCATGATTTGTAAGCACTATTTCCATATATATATATATATATCTATGTGTGGTTGTGATGTATGATAGGAGGAGGTGGAGGTTGAGGTATGCCCTAGACATACCCTTATTTACCTGTTGTTAGCACATCTTATTTTTATGCTTATATATCTGCTTGTGTGATGTTGTGATGTGTTTGTTGTATTTCCCGGAAGCCTCGCTGGTAAGGGGAGGGTATGCCCTAAAGAGACAGTGTTGGCCTTATTTTGAAAGTTCCGCTGGTGTGGGGAGATCATACTCCAAATAGACAGTCCGAAGACCCGATCGGTGAGGAGAACGTATGCCCCAACGAGACGGATTGGAAGAGCCAGTGTCGGTGAGGGGAGGGCATGCTCTAACAAGTCGACACTGAGCTGTGTGGTAGTTCGGCGGCCACACCGTCTACCTACCCTATGTGGCTATGTGGGATCGATAGGTCCGATGAGCATGTATGTGATTGAGATGTTGCATTTACCCTACTGTGATTATTTTGGATATCTATATATTGTTTATGGATGTTATATCACACATAGAGTAGTGGATGATTATTAATGATTATCTTTATCATTGTTACGTATGCTTTATAGCTACTATTTATTGTTTATGCATGATGATTAACTTGGTAAATTGAGAACTGATCTACTCACTAAGTCGTAGTGGACTTACCCCTCATTTTCTGATGTTTTTCAGCACCTGAGTGAGATCAGAGAGGTACCGAGGTGCAATAGCGCGGCTGGTGGCGGCAAGACAGCGGGTCCCGTGACATGTCGTGGTCAAGGGATACCTGAGTCCTTTTTTACTTTCTTTTGAGTTGTTGAGTAATGTGGACTCGAGTCATTGTTTCCATATTTTCTTTATCTTAGGAGTTTGATTACCTAATTGAACTCTTTTAAATAACTTGTTCAGTGTATTCCTTTTTAGCCTTTGGATTGGTTTGGTTCAGTATGTCATGTTTATTCTTTTCTTTAATAAATTTATATATATTCACTGTTCAGGTTATTGTGGTTGTGTTGTGTTTGAGTTGGGTTAGGCTTCGAGGTACGTGGCGTACCCTGGCCGGTCATACCGAATTTGGGATTCGACAATAAGTAGAAGTATTAATTATTTCTTATAATTTATTTATAATTCAATATATCATAATATAAAATTGTACTATATTTGGTGTAGATTTGAGCAAAAGGACATCCCACGCACAATAGTGGGGACGATCCGATGATTTATGCACGGGGCGTGGCCTACTTGGTCTTACGTGCCCCGTGAGCATATGGATTTGTTATGGCGAGAGTTATCGGTATGTATATTTATTAAATTAATATTAATGTTAAATATCGATCGATAATACTAAATTTTTTTTTTTGCAGACTCATTATACATGGCCGGAGGACCAGACCACTTTTGTAGAGAGTGCATGGGAGCGCGTTGCCCATGCTCGCTACAACGGGCTCCTTCAATAGGCCCATAAAACTGTGATGAGATAGTTGGGGGCCACACACATTAGGGAGACTTGGGGACATGGCCTCGAGTGGATTACCAGACCTGTGTGGGACTAGCTCGTTGAGCGATGGACCACGCTTGAGTTGAAGGAGGTCTCCCGGACTGCGTCGAGAAATCACATGTCTGGGGGGGGGACGACATGGAGCCACGCTACACTAGTTGCTCCGTGTCTTTTGCGGTGCATGAGCATCGTATGGTATGTATAATTTTCTTACTTTTAATTAAATTATATATTGTGTACAATGATACTAATGTATTTGTTTTCTAATGTTAGACGCGGTAGGCGGAGGATGACACCGTCCAACATGGGGCGGGAGACTACGTCGATAGTAGGGTCGCGATCATCATGGTAAGTATTTATGTCTATTTGATTTGCGTAATTTTTATTTATAGTTTATATATATGTATTATTTAAAACATAAACGCATGTAGGAGACATACAAGAGGACCGTGATCGAGCGCGGAGGAAAGCCACATGGTGACTTTGACCTTGTAGCGTGGGTCGAGGCTGCGGGTGGCTGGGAGCACAGTCATATTTATGGCTTTGTAGACAGTGATCATGCACGAGCCATGTTAGGGCCACTTGAGGCTTATAACTATTTATATACTTTAGTTTCGAAATTTGTTACATGTTTGCCTCTGTTTAAGGCTTAGATTGATGATATTTAGGGGGCGTTTGGTTGCCCGCAAGTACAAATGCTTTAGTTGCAATATTTAGACAATAAATTTATTTGGTTTGCTGCAAAAGCATTTTACAGCATTTACTAGATGCAACTTGTATTTCTAATTCCATTTGCAGGCTGCAAATGGAATTGCAGCCCAAATAGCCAGCAATACAAGATTGTGGGCTGCAAATGCAATAATTTATAGTATTAAAAAAAATTAATTTTGACGATTTAGAGTCATCGAATGGAGACGGGATAAATATCAAAGTTGAAAGTTTTTGCACGCCGAATGCGATGGTGGTGTCAGATTTTAGATCTGATGTCGTTTGATACACTACAACACAATTGACCTATAGAGACACAAAATTAGAGACAAAATATATTTTTGTTTCTAAATTTTCACATTTAGAGACTAATAGACACAAAATTTGCTCATAATTACCATCTAAAGATCTATAGAAACAACATCAACAGAGTCACTTAATTGATTTGACTCTAAGCTATAAAAACACCAGCAACAGAGTCACTTAATTGATCTGACTCTAAAAATATTTTTAGAGACTAATTAGGGATAAATTTTATGTCTATTAGTCTCTAAATGTGAAGATTTAGAAACAAAAATATAATTTGTCTCTAATTATGTGCCTCTATAGGTCAGTTGTGTTATAGTGATATATATTTTAAATATTTTATAATAATTAAAAATATTAATTTATTTTGATAAATAATTAAATAATATAAAACATATTTTACTAAACTAAATGATGATTTAGAGTATAAAATAATATTATTATTGATCGAATTGATTATGTTGTAATCGATCAATTATTATTGGGGGTAAAATAAAATATTTACCCTTTAACCTCTATTTAACAAACATCTTCGTGCCTACAATGGGTCGTGCTCGAGTCGGCCCAATCCCGAGCCCGGTCAGGCCTGTTGCCAGTTGGGAGGTGTCTGGCACGACCCGGATTCCCAAAGGGGCGCCCAGCCCAGCACGGGGTCGCCGCTTTGGACTTTGGCCGATCTCGGTCTATAAGGCCGGGTCGGACCTACATCCCCTGGCCTAACACGATAATGGGTGCCCTAATCATGATTTTATCGTGTCGGACTATCAGACTAGGTCTAGCAAATCGTATGGGGCCTAAGTATTCGGCCAGGCCCGGTCCAAAAAAATTCGTGCCCGGCCCGACCCGATCTGACTCGAAAACACCAGCCCGCCCCGACACGAAAAATAATGGGTCAATCGATTGAGCCTGATTTCACTGAAAATATTTAAAATCGGGTTTAAACTCGATAAGTAACTAATTTTAAACCCGCTAATACTGATCTGAAGTGTTTATCAGGCTATCGGGTTGGGCCAGCCTAAACACTTGGGCCGACCCGGCACGATAAGGGATCGACCTTATCAGGCCGGCCTAATAATGGCCCACACCCGATAAAAGCTGACCCGAACCTAATTTTTTCGTGCTGGGCTGGGTCGAACTATCGAACCGGGCCGAAAACTGCCACCCCTATATCAGACCGTGATAAAATTACTAGAACTAGATACAAAGATGCAAATTGTAAGCGTAATTGCAATTCCATTTGTGGCCAACCAAACGTTTGCAAATATAAGTTGCAACTCTTATTACGGACAATCAAACAGTAGGTTTTAAATTCTATTCATGGGCATTTGATTTTACATGCAAATACTTTCTGCTGCATTTGCACTTGCGGGCAACCAAACGCCCCATTAGGTAAAACTTGTATGGTTGCTTGTATTTGTATGTGTATGATATTTTGTGGTTGTAAATAGATTATATCGTATGAATATATATTATTGTATACATGAATTTTCAAAATTTTAATTTTTTTTCAGTTTTAGGATATAACGTCAGCGACGATTTACCCACGGCTTACCGTCATTAGTTCATCGCGGAAAGCGTGTCGTAAATGGTTGATGGCCTGTACAACACCAAATATTACGGTTGCTAATAATATCACTGATGACTCCTAGCCACGACTGATAGTTTAAATTCAACGATAGTCACCTTGGTCGTTACTGATGTGATTAAATCAGTGACAGCCGCGGTGATGTCGTTGATAATTACTTGGGACGACCACTCCTAGCTGTCACAAATTATTTGAGAAGCACACATAAGCGACGATGTTTTGATATGGCGCGAGCCATCCATGATAGTCGTCATCGATGGCTCAGCAACGACATCAGCCGTTGGTGACAGCAACAATTCTAGTAGTGGTCAGCAGTTTGAAGTTGTCAGGGAGACGGACTACCATGATGCACTCAGCGAAATGTCTCGAGTCGGCGACGAGGAGGAGAAATTGCCTCTGTGGCCCTGGCTCCTTTTTCTTCTCTCTATTGGTGCGTGTGGGATACCTCGTCTAGGAAAGCTGAGGCCATCCTCTTGATTCTTTCAAGGTGACTATCCTCATCGTTCTCGGTGCGACAATCCTCAAGCTCGGCCTAGTCCTGCTCCCTGGATTGTGTCAACGCCTCAACCTAGGCTGTCAACCTTTGGTTCTGCACCTGGAGGTCATTGATCAAGCGTCGTAGCTTTTCTGGTGTTGGGTCGACGAGCACCGGAGCTTCACTTCTCCTCGTGTTAGCATCACTTCTCACTTCTGCTAGGTTGTTACCTGTGTGCAGTGACATTTGTCTGACTCTGTTTGCCTACCATGATGGGGCATATAAGATTTACTCAGCCCCACGGTGAGCGCCAAATTTTTTTACCTGAAGTCGGGGTGATGCAAGCCTTCACATTTCCTTGGTTTGGCGTGACTTCGGGGGCCGATGACCTACAAAGACACTTCGTCGACGTTCAAGTAAAGAAAATTTGATATGGTGGGTGAGAAATTAAAATCGAGAGTATACTTAATATGTATCGTGTCTGTTTTATGGACATTTCAGGGATATCTTAGGCGATGATGTCTCCTTGAAACTCGCAAAAATATGCCCAAAATGAATCGCGATTTATCTTGAAAATATCGAGCTCATTATTGTCGAATCCCTAATAATTAATGAAGATTGTCGATATCCTTATTTGATCGGCTGGAGCCTCAAACTATGTTGTGATTGGCTCGATCTGAATTTGGTTCATGAGTGTAGTCACAATTGGATCCGATCCGACCAAACCCAATAGAGCTAGTCCCGTCCAAATATATTTTATAATATTGTACTTATTTTTTAAAATTGTAAATAAGAATATTATTATTTTTAAAGTTTTTTATATAATGAAATCAAATATATTTTTTAATTGTAGCCAAGATCCCCACGAAAGCTACAGAGCCCTAAGAAAGAGATGCAATCAACCGAGCTTGACAAAACGCCAATTGTAAGGACTTGACTCTCCAAGATAGTAAAATGGAATAGAAATTATTGAACTCTACAAGATTCTAGCGTTCACTCCAAATGAAGTACATTTACCAAGCAAAGGTTGAGCACCTCCCATTTGGCGTGCACAAAACTACTCCTACGAGCTACAACCTTTGGCACTAAAAAGTA
The DNA here is from genome assembly GCA_034359265.1 of Canna indica. NCBI lineage: Eukaryota > Viridiplantae > Streptophyta > Magnoliopsida > Zingiberales > Cannaceae > Canna > Canna indica. The sequence continues at coordinate 70,441,888 of CP136890.1, read as the reverse complement.
CTCCCTGGAGATCGAAGACAACACCTGCGGAACAGGATTAGATTTTGATTCTTCTTTTTTCTTGTGAGTTTAAATTTATGGTGGAATTAGATTTTGAACAAAAAAATTTGACAATGATTTTTGGAAAAAAAGCTTTTCCAGAAAACTTTTCAGGAGAAAAAATTGACGAAGATTTAAAAGGTAAATAAAAAAGAAGACATTAATATTTCAAGTCCAATCAAATGAGTCTATTTATTACCCGCCACATATTATGACAATTTGTCTTAATTTCTTTGTTATAAATAATTTCAATAATAGTTGCTTCTTTGTGAATAGAGAACCACGGTCACATATATGAGACCCAACGACGAATTAATCTTATAAAATCAGTATAATCTTGCAGTAATTCCTGTCCTTTTTTTTTCTTTTTTTTCTTTTTTCTTTTTAAGAAAAAACTTTCTCAAGGAGTATAGTCTACCGAGAAAAGAAGGTATTGGGTCAGTGACCGTACACTCCTCGCCAGGTCTCCAAGTATTTCCATATTCCCTCCTTGAAGTGTGAGCTTTATTTCTAATCTCAATGTTTGGTACATTTTCTAGCAGAGACACCTCACCTTTCTTATACAAGTTGTCTTTATTTGTTTCATACCTTCTACTAGCATCTAATCTATCAGCATTTACACAAGTTTCAAAAATATTACATGCCTCCTTCGGCTTAGCATTGTTTCTTACAAAGACATTCTCCTGATTGTTACCAATCTGAGAATCTTCATTTGGCAAGTTATGAAAATTTTGAGCAATTTGAAGCAACTCAGAATAGTGAATGGATGAGTAATTACTTTCTTCAAATCCTTGCTGCTGGATATGTATCATAGATTCCAAAGTATTGACCATATGCTTTTTAAGCTTTGCCTGATTTGCTAGATTGTGAGCTTGCATGTTCTGGTTTCTTGCTATATGAAACCATCCCTGAATATCCAGTCCTTTAGCCATCCATGATATATCTTTTATAAGATTTTTAAAAACCAAGGTGGTTTGTAGATGTTGTTCAAGATATTTGTGAGTCTTAAGCAATCTGAAAAAACCTTGATATGTTTTATTCCTAGCAGTTTAGCATACAAAATGCTAATCCATAGAGCCCAAGCTTCAGCAATCAGAGGCAAAGCAGTGAAACCAGAGCTGAAGCCTTTGACAAAGGACTTATTATCTTTATCCCTGAAGTAAAAACTCAATCCTGCTTCTCTACTATTTTTTGACCAAGCTGCATCACAGTAAATACTATAAGTTGTATCGGTCAGATTTTGAGAAGTAGCATGGTTTGAAATAATATTCTCGGTGCTTGAGGGAGTCTCTTTTGGTATGCAACATTCAAAAGGATACTTGAGGAATTTAGTTTCAGCAAGAGCTCTCCAAATGGTAGTTTCAGCAAGAAATACCATTTATTTTTTGGTATTTGAAATGTGCCTCATTTCTATTCTTCCAAATGTGCCAAAATCTTGCAATTATGAAACCAATTAAAATATCTTTTCCTGAAGTTTCCAAATTTGTCCCCTCTTTCAACCAACTGCCACTAAACCAAGTGTTTGTATTTTCAAATTGATATCTAATGATTCTCTCATATTCTTTCCAAAAATCTTTGGCCAGTTCACAATTGAAGAAAATGTGCTCCACACTGTCCTCAGCCATTTTGCATACATAACATTTGCTTCTTTCAATGTTTGTGAACTTTGATAGGTAATGTGATGTTGGCAATCTCTCCATCAGCAACTTCCAAGCAAAGATTTTTGCTTTGGGAGTCACTTTGGCATTCCATAGTCTTCTCCAATCATATGCTTTTTCACTGTTGAAATTCTCAGTCCCTTTTAGGAAATTGTAAGCAACTTTTGAGCTTAAGCAATCTTTTTCATTCCCTGCCCATACCCATTTGTCAATAGTATTATGCAAATGCAGGTATATGCTTAAAATTTTTTCCTTAAGAGATTTACTGAATATTTCAGAAATGAAGCCAATGTTCCACTCTTTTCCTTTAATCAAATAAAAAACGTGAGAGATATTTTTGATCTTTTGAACATCAAAAAAAGTTGGCCACCAAGCCAAAGGAATGTTGTCAATCCAAGGGTCATTGATGACATCTGTTTTAGAACCATCTCCAATCTTCTTTATAAGACCCAGTCTAAGTTTTTTGATAGAGTTGTATATGCTCTTGAAAGTCCAAGACTTATTCCTGATAGAGTATTCTTTCCAAGGATGCATGTTTGCATACTTTGTAGATAGGAGCTTTGACCATAAATCTTTTTCCTTATTCAAAAGAGGCAAAATTCTTTTGGCATGAATGGATGTTTTGACAGTAGATAGCTCCTTAACTCCTAGACCACCATTCAACTTGCTTAAAGTGATCTTTTTCCAACTTACTAAGGGGCTGTTTGGTTGCCTGCAAGTGAACTTGCAGGCAACTCATTTGCAGCATTTGGCTCAATCGCTTGTTTGGTTGCCTGCAATTGAGCCAAATACAGCATTTCACGTTTGTAGCCTGCAAGAAAAAGGGGTCGGTTAACACCCCGACTCTCCCCGCTCACGCGACGCAGCTGAAGACTTCTTCCTGACTCCAGCCCTCGCGCGACGTAGCCCAACTTCTTCACCTCGCCGTTGAGCGACGCTTGCCAGCCCCCGACTTCTTCCCTCTCGCCGCCGTCGAGCGACGCTTGCCAGCCCCTGACTTCTTCCCTGTCGCCGCCGTTGAGCGACGCTTGCCAGCCCCCGACTTCTTCCCTCTCGCCGTCGACTCTCGCCATCGTGCGACGCCTGCCTGCAGCCCCCGAACACTCTCCTTCTGCTCTACCGTCGACTCTCGTCATTCATCCCTACCCTTCCCACTCTTCAATGAGGTTGTGAGTGATCCCTGAGCTCCTCAAGTCACAAGGTTTGTTCTTGTCCCTTCTGCAACTTCTTGTTTGCCTATTCTTTGATTTTGTTTAAGAACCAGGTTGTATTGCTGTTAGCTCGCTTTCTCTTTTGTTTAAGAACCAAGTTCTTTGATTTTGTTTAAGAACCAACTTCTTTTTAACACAAGATCAAATGAATTAGCCTTACTATTATACATTTGTAATCTTGTTACCACAGATAATTGGAGGAATTTAATCAAATGAATTAGCCTTCTTTTTAACACAAGATCATTGAACTTGATCACAGTAATGAAACCCTGAACTTGCACACCACTTCATCTAGCACAACATTGTCACAGTGCAGCATTTGATGCATGCCTCTCTTTACCCTGATAAGTCTGCCTAATAGCTTGATCAAAGAGAATGAGATGAGTTTAATCAAATGAATTAGCCTTCTTTTTAACACAAGATCATTGAACTTGATCACAGAAATGAAATCCTGAACTTGCACACCACTTCATCTAGCACAACATTGTCACAGTGCAGCATTTGATGCATGCCTTTCTTTACCCTGATAAGTCTGCCTAATAGCTTGATCAAAGAGAATGAGATGAGTCTCTTCTGTAGTTGGACCAGTACTCTGCCACAAGCTTAGAGAAGGCTGAGCTCTGGTTCTCAATTAGCCTCAAAGGCTTGTCATACTCCACCAGTTTCCCTACCATATCCAAATCAATGTTACTACTTCACAAAATCTAACACAAATAGTCGATAGGGCAAGATACATTCTGTTCCCTAGTTAGAGAGTTCTTTTTCCTTTTCTATTTCTATGCAAAAAGTACTCAGCAATGCTAGGAGGATAATAAAGAACATACCATAAGAAAGGATATGTTGTTCTACTCAGCACATGCTACACTTACATAAGAAAGGATATATTGTTCTTTTTCCTTTTCTATTTCTATGCAAAAAGTACTCAGCAATGCTAGGAGGATAATAAAGAACATACCATAAGAAAGGATATATTGTTCTACTCAGCACATGCTACACTTACATAAGAAAGGATATATTGTTCTTTTTCCTTTTCTATTTCTACGCAACTCTCGTCTCTTTCGTCAAATATATTGTTCTACTCAAGAGGCCGCTCCTAGTTCAGTTTTACTATTTTATTGATTTGACAAAATTTTGATATTAGCATTCAAAATTTGATGTTTTAATTATCTCTTTTATAATATAGAAAACAATTCTGAAATGGTTGATGAAGATAGTTTGTTATGTAAGTGTAGCATGTGCTGCCAACTTAAGGTTTGATGTCTAATTGTATTAAAAAATGTTTCCTCCATCTTCTGTTTAAATTGAATATTGACTTGGTGCAGTTAGGTACTTAAAATAGCATTAGGGAGTACAATTTGACTAATTAACTGGAGTTGTTTCTAACAATGTTTTGCTTAGAAATATGTTTTCAAGTGATTGCAAATTGTATTACTCAAGTGGCATCAAGCTTGCTAGTTGTAGTATACACTACTAGAAAAATGGGCATCAGCAACGGCCGGGCCGTTGCAATAGAGTCGTGACAGAAACTCGCGTTGCTGATAACTTAGCGACGGATCGGCAACGGCCGCTCGGGCCGTTGCTAACAATATTATCAGCAACGGTTTTGCCACGGACACGGAGCCGTTGCTGATAACATTAATAGCAACGGCCGCTGAGTCCGTAGCAACGCCGTTAGTAAAATCCCATCACTAAGCCGTTGCTGTAGGTCATCAGCAACGGCTTTCGATACACTTTTACCAATGGCTTTCCCACGGATGGCCGTGGGAAAGCCGTTGCTGATGATGTGTACCTGGTAATGAAAAAATTCCAAATTCCAAATTTTCATTGATACATTGATACATTATCTAATACATAACTCACACACTCATACACTCATACACACATTCATTCATACATCACAAACACAACAAGATATACATCAAAATAATTATATTTATATTGATAATTATCCACGATAGTATAAAAATAATTCAAATGCAAAATTGAAGTATCAATATCTCAGTAACAAAGTCAATATAAATTAAACAAGTTCAATATCTCAGTAACAAAGTCAATATAAAAAAAATCTCACGATGACGATGGAGGATGGCCTGGATCATATGGCGGGGTCTGGAGTGCTTGAGTGTACACCGGCGTGGACTGACTCGAGGACGATGGATTAGATGATGCCGAAGAGATGCCTGCTTCGGGATGACCTGACATGTTGCGTAGCATAGCTTGTATATCCGCCATCATCTGACTCTGGCGTTCCATCATCTCAGTCTGACGCGCGACCGTGTCCTCTAGAGTCCTTATTCTGCTACTATGATCATAACTGGATCTAGAGGTGGACGGCCGCTCACCAGCGATCGGAGGGGTCGGTGCCCCAAGTGGCCCTAGTACGGCTCGCGCATGACCACTATCTGCAAAGCCATATACGCGGCCATGGTCCCAGCCACCTGCGGCCTCGACCCACGATGTTGCGTCAAAGTCCTCGGGGTACCCCCGCGCTGCACCATCGTCTGGCTGTAGGTCTCCTACTCGAGTTTGATTTTTTGTTTAATATTTATCATAAAACTTAAATTATAAATATATAATGAATAATTTAAACAAATATATAATTACCATAATGTATGCAGCGCGGTTGTGGATGTACTCCCCCGTCCCATGTGCTCGATGGTGAGTCCGCTCAAACACCGCCATCGGGGAGGGTCGCTGGACAGTCCCGTCATCCGACACCGTCGTCTACATTTACAAAACAAATACATTAATTAGTACACATAGTAACAAATAAAATATATAATTAAAAGATATACTTACCATACGGTTCGCGTGCACTGCAAATTCATCTTTCATGCACATTGACGGTGGCAAATTATAAACTGTCAGCAGCACTGGCCAAACTGAATAAGGAGTTGCAGAATGTCCAAACATATTAAAACCATCTGTGCACAATCCCAATCTGATATTTCTAGTATCCCTAACAAATGAAGGATAACATGTATCCAAATGTTTCCATGCTTCACTGTCAGATGGATGAGTCATTACTGTATCATCACTACTTCTTGCATGCCAACTCATGTAGGGGGCTGTCTTTTCCGACATGAATAATCTTTGAAGTCTCGGTGTTAGTGGAAAATACCGAAGCACCTTAAACGGGATATTTTTCTGTCGGACCGATTTCTTCTCCTTGTAACGAGGATGCTGACATACAGGGCATTTATCCAACTTCACATTTTCTTTATAATATAAAATGTAGTTATTTTGGCACGCGTGTATTTTTTCGTACCCAAGCCCCAATTTTCTCATTAGCTTTTTAGTCTTATAAAAAGTTGGCTCAAACTTGTTATCAGTAGGCAGCATTCCATTAATCAATCCAGCAATCCGATCATACGCAACTCCGCTGATATTACAATCGGCCTTGATGTTTAAGAGCTGTGTCATTGCTGAAAACCTAGTGTATTTAGGATAATTCTCATACAAAGGTTCATCGGCAGCTTTCAACATCTCGTAAAATTCTGCAGCTTCTTTATTCGGTAATTCAATCTCTACCGCAGTTTGTACTTCTGTGATATCAACCGCTGTAGTATCTGGTGGGACTGATGTCTGAAGAACTGGCCGATCAACATTATCATTCAGGTGGAATTGACCCCCAAGACTATCAAGTATCATAGTTCTATAGGGATTACATTGACTGGATAAAGAAGCACCAGCAGAGGAAGATTCACCATATGTGTGAACGACAGGATTGCTCGACGTCCCGACTTCGCGTGACTCCCCGTGACAAGTCCATAGAAAATATCTTGGTGCAAATCCTTTGGTATATAGATGCAGAGTGACAGTCTCCCGATCCAAAAATCGTCCATTTGAACAAATGCGGCACAGACATCGGATTTGATCACCCATGCTAACGAAATTCCGATTCGAATTGGCGAAATTTAGGAAGTATGTTACGCCTAATCGAAACTCATTCGTTAAAGCTCCACGATCAAGACGTCGGTACATCCAACTTCGATCAGCCGACATGATTCTATCAATCAATGACAATTTCTTTGGTTAATGTCTTTAGGTGAGATTGTCCTATTCCATTCGGGATTTATGTTATTCGTACTGCACTTACGTTTTTATTTTAACTGATAACTAATTATTCTAAATTTCGGCAGCATCTCCCTACAGTTCTTCGAATACGCATATCATCTGGGCGCGTATCGGAGAACAAGAGAGATGTTGCCAAAATTTAGAATAATTAGTTAACAGTTAAAATAAAAACGTAAGTGCAGTACAAATAACTATATTCCCAAATTGTCCAATCAGGGACAATTCAAGAATTGTACGTCGTATAAAAGATCATCTACTTCTTTTACACGAACATACAATCCCCGAACGGATCTAAGGTTTTGCTAAATCATATCCGACTCATCGATGCGTACGTGAAACATATGAACTCGTCGGATGCATGATTATTTTCTAAATATTTCGAGACAGTTTGAGTCCACATTGGACGATTCCGGTGCGCGTCCGAAGTGGACGATTCCGGCGCGCGTTCGATGTGGACGATTCCGGCGCACGTCCGAAGTGGACGATTCCGGCGCGCGTCCAATGTGGACGATTTCGGCGCGCGTCCGAAGTGGACGATTCTGGCGCGTGTCCGAAGTGGACAATTCCGAAATTAATCTAAACCCTAATAATTAATCTAACAAATTAAACAATTAATCTAAATAATTAATTAACAATTAAAAGACAATTAAAAAAATATTTATTATACTACAAATTCCCGGCGCCGGAGTCAGGTGGACTCCGGCGCCAGCATACAGTGGCCGGAGACACTGTCCGGCCACTGTAAAAGGTCCGGCGGCGGCCATCGGCCGACCGCCGCCGGCCGAAACCCTTAAAAGAGGGTTTCGATCGGATTTCCCGCCGGCCGCGACGGGAAGAGACGGCCGGCCGGCGAGGCATACCTGAAAAAGTCGGCAGCAGCGGGAGGAGGAAGAGGCGTCGGCAGCGGCGGCAACAGGCGGGAGCAGGAGACGGCGACAGCAGCAGCGGGAGGAAGAAGGGTCGGGCGCGACTGCGTGCCCTATATAAACTTATCAACAACGGCTCACTCGCTCGTTAGAAAGCCGTTGCTAATAAGTTATCATCAGCAACGGCTCACTTGTCCGTTAGAAAGCCGTTGCTGATAATTAAAATATTAGCAACGGCCCGTCTTTCTGTTAGAAAGCCGTTGCGGATAATTAAAATAATCCGCAATGGCTCGCGTGTCCGTTAGAACGCCGTTGCAGATACAAATATCTGCAACGACTCGGGCGGCCGTAAGAATGTCGTTGCAAATAGCAACGGCTTGAGCGGCCGTTGCTGAAGACCAAGTTTCTAGTAGTGATAGTAGGGTTGATTATATAAATATGGTTTGAGATTCTTTTTGCATATTATTTGATTTTTATTTTCTTAACAAGTTGTCTTATGTCTCAACTCTCAAGTTTTCATAATCCTTAAATCGGTATGTTATTTTATTTTATTTTGTTTATTAGATGACAAATGAAAAATCTCTACCCTTGGATATTGTGAAGCTTGCAGGATTGCTAGGACTATATGCATATTTGATATTACAACGGTATAAAAAAAGAAGGATTTCTAGGGATTTATATGCTCCACGTATTCATAGAAACTTACAAAGACATGAATATCTATCGATGTTATACTATGGTTCCGATACTAGTAGCATTAGCATGATACGAATGAAGAGAGTTACATTTTTCAAGTTGTGTGATTGCTTAAGGGAAAGAAATTTATTGCATGACACTCTTAATGTTACATTAGAGGAACAAGTAGCAGTGTTTTTGCATATCGTCGGACATAATGTAAGAAATAGGGTGGTGGGACATAATTTTATGCGTTCTGGAGAGACAGTTAGTCGATATTTCAATGAAGTACTACGTGCTATTAGCGAACTTCGTCAGGAGCTCATTAGGCGCCCTTCACTCAATACCCATTCTCGGATCACATCGAGTTGTAGATTCATGCCATACTTTAAGGTGAACAAATTAGTCAAATTATTTTTTTAGTTTTATAATTAAGTGAAACTATATATAGTTACTGGTGTTTTGTGTTTAACATGTAGGATTGTATTGGTGCTTTAGATGGTAATCATGTTCATGCTTCTGTACCAATAGAACATGTAGCGGCCTTTAGAGGGAGAAAGCCTTACCCGACTCAGAATGTACTTGCCGTTGTTGACTTTGATTTGAAATTTACATATGTTCTTGCTGGGTGGGAAGGATCTGCACATGATGCTCTCATATTACGAGATGCATTAGAAAGACCACATGGTTTGCGTGTTCCTGAAGATAAATAATTACGTTTTTATATAATACATTCAATTATTTATATTAAGCCAAAATTAATATCTTTACTTATAATATAGGAAAATTTTATTTGGTGGATGCGGGATATGCCACTCGACCAGGCTTTATTGCACCATATCGTGGTGTAAAATATCACCTTAAAGAATGGTCCTCCCGTAGTCCTGCAAATGCCAAGAAATTGTTCAACCTTCGACATTCTTCTCTTCGAACTTCTATCGAGCGTGCGTTTGGTTCACTAAAAAATCGCTTCAAGATTCTTACGTCAAGGCCTTTCTTTCCATATCCAACCCAAGTGGACCTTGTCATCGCTTGTTGTATTTTGCATAATTGGATAATGTCAAATGGTGGCGATGATTTGATTCCCGATGAAGAACAATGGATTGCAAGTAATATCATTATAAGTACGAGCCAACGTGTACAACGTGAAGAATCTAGAGAGTGGATGGCGATACGAGATAATATTGCAACTCAAATGTGGGATGATCATATTTTATAAGTTTAGTTAGTTGTTAGATTTACTTTGGTTTGTTCATTTAAAATGATTACTACCATGTATTTGAAATGATATCTACTTGTTTGTAATGAAGCTACTAAATATGTAATTGGAATCATTTGAAATGATATCTACTTTTTTTGTCTATTTGAAATGATATCTACTTGTTTGTTCATTTGAAATCATTTGTTTACTTTTTCTACTTATTTGGAATAATTGGAAAATGATTATTTACTAATAATTGTGTTGTTTCTTTTTTATTATTCAATCAAATTAATCAATGGAAAATAGTCAAAGCAATCAAGCTTGTAGTTCCCATGGTAAAAAGACATACAATTTTAAGTGGAAATCAACAGAATCTGCAGTATTGTTGGATTGTTTGGTAGAGCAAGTACAATCAGGAGATCGATTTGAAAAAGGTTGCAAAGACTCACAAATATCTGAAGTTGTGAAGATCCTTAATGAGAAGATGGGCATTCAAGTTACAAACAATTATGTCTACAATCATTTACGAGGATGGAGGAACAAATGGTCACAAATTGTTAAGTTGAAAGAGAAGAGTGGAATGAGTTGGGATGAAAATGAAAAAAGGATAGTCATGGGTAGAGATGAGTATCTCGGCTATATAAAGGTAAGTAATGTTATATTTATGGGATGTTATATTGTTTTAGTTATCTACTAATAAAATTTTGTGTATTTTTGCTGAAACAGAATCATCCTAAAGATGCTGCATTAATCAACAAGCCTATTGATTTTTACGATCAAATGTCTATCATCTTTGGAGGGTCTCTAGCCATAGGAAGATGGAGTAAAGATGATAATGATAGTTTGGGAGCGCCAGAATCTGAAGATAACGTTGAATTTGCAAATTCTGAAGTTAATGTCCATACTAATGATGTTTCAATTGATTCAATTCATGCACAAGCGCATTCAACTCAGGGAGCTTCTTCAAGTTCGGGAAAAACCAAAAAGAAATCATCAAAGCGACATAGGGAAAATGAAGAAGATATTATGACGATGGTAGCAAATAATATTAAGGAACTTGCAGTGGCGATTAAAGAATACAATGAGCCAGAGATTTCCATAGATGGGTTGTATAAAGCTGTTATGTCAATACCTAGATTTGATGAGAGTCAGCTTTGTCGTGCCTATCGTATGCTTGCCGGTTCATCAACAAGAGAGGCAAGAGCTTTCATGGTTGCATCTACTCATCACCGTTACTTCTGGATTCGTGACATGTTAAAGATGTGATTTTGATATTAACTTATCATATTTAAAAAAACTTTGATATGAACTTGTAAGACTTTGATATGAACTTTGGGATTTATGTTGTTAAGGACTTTGATATGAACTTTGGAATTTATGCTAAAGACTTTGATATGAATTCATTGTTAGACTTTTATAAACAAGAATTTATTGTTAAAGACTTCTTTTATATTTATGTTTTTTATTTTTTTATTCAAAATGTTACTTTAATATTTAGATATAGTCCTTTGTAGGTCTTATTTTTAATATTAATTTATTATTTTTTAAAATATTAATGCAAGTTGTAATTTCTATTTGCGGCCAACCAAACACACGCAAAAAAAAGTTGCAAGTTGCAAGTCGCAAGTGTAGTTGCAATCTCCATTTGCGGTCAACCAAACGCCCGCAAATAAAAGTTGCAGCTCTACTTGCGGGCAACCAAACGCTAGGCTGCAAAATCTATTTGCGGGCATTTGCTTTTGCATGCAAATAGATTTTGCAGCGTTTGCACTTGTGGGCAACCAAACGCCCCCTAAATGAATGCCTTTCCTTTTGCTGTTGTTACTCCATAGAAAGTTCCTTGACAAACTTGTGTATTTGTTTAGGACTTTTTCATTAATACTCGATGTAGCCAATGTATGGATGGGAATGGAGTTCATCACTGAATTTATCAGTGTTATTTTCCCAGCTTGAGAGATGGATTTATTAGCCCAATTTTCAATTCTGCTCATTCCTTTATCAATCAGTAAATTTTGCTGAGTTGCTGATAGTTTTTTTTATCTATGAATGCTCCAAGATACTTCATGGGAAGTGTGCCTTCTTTAATGCCAAAGATTTTGCAGATTTCAGCTTTCGTACCAGCTTGGCAGCTACCAGGGAATATAATCTCTGATTTCTTTTTATTCACCTTCTGATTTGTACCATTGCAGTAAATATCCAAGATTGCTTGCATCTGATAACAGGAGCTCTTGCAGCACTTAATTGTTATGAGAATATCATCTGCAAAGAAAAGGTGAGATATTTTTATGTCTTTATACTTGAAAGCTTTAATCAAACTTTTCCTTTCTGAATCCTTAATGAGCAAAGATAGCAATTCCTGAAGAATGATGAATAAGTATGGAGACAAAGGATCTCCTTGCCTAACACCTTTGAAGCTTTTAAACCCTGCTGAGCTTACACCATTGACATTGCATTTATATGTTGTAGATTCTAAACATGCCATAAGCCAATTCTTGAAGACCCCTGGAAAATTCATTTTATCTAAGATGTCACCGAGAGCTTCCCATGACACCCTGTCAAAAGCTTTTTCAAGATCCAATTTGAGAATGAAGAAAGGTCTTTTCCTTTTTGAATTGCTGATAATGTTCACAATTTCTGAAACTAGCAAAACATTGTCATGTAGTTTTCTCTTCTCTACAAAAGCCACTTGCTCTTCTGAAAGGAGCAGTCTTATAAATGGTTTGATCCTGTTAACCAGGACTTTTGATAGTATCTTGTAAGATACATTACATAAAGCTATAGGCCTATAATCAGTGATAAATCTAGAATTATCTTTTTTGGGAATGAAAACCAGATTTGTTTGACCCCAGTCACCCGAAATTGTAGCCTTACAATGGAATTCATTCAAAGCATTTAACAGTGGCTCCTTGACAGTTTCCCAAAAATTTATATAAAATTCCAAGATGAAACCATTCGGACCTGGAGCTTTGCTCCTGCTTAAGCTGTTAACTGCATCTTTAATTTCCTGCATTGAGAAGCTTTTGATGAGCTCAGCTTCCTTATTGTTTGGTATCTTTCTCCGGTTCAGATCTTTAACATTATGCCAATTTGAATTAGGAATGTCATCCTTTTCCCATAACATCTTGTACCAATTAGCAAAAGTATCTACAATGTCCTTGGGTTGACTGATAGGTATGCCATCCACTTCAATTTCCAAGATACAATTTTTTCTCCTTTTGAATTTTACTAAGTTATGGAAAAACTTAGTATATTTATCATTCTGCTCTAACCAATTACATCTAGTTTTAGACCACCATTTAATATGAATTTGTCTATTAAGAGCCATTGCTTTGTTATCTAAACATCTGAGCCTAATTTCATCTTGCTCATTGCATTGGTTATTTCCTTCAATTATTTCTAGGACTTCTATCTCTTGTAGAGTTTCATTCAAATTATTTTCTAAAGAGCCTATGCCTTGCTTACTCCATTCCTCTAGATCAGTACTCAACTTCTTCAAAGTTCTACTGAATTGACTCATGCTTTTGCTGTTTTCATATTGATACTCCCAAGCCTTACTAACTATTTCTTGAGTTTCTTTATATTCTAACCAGTAAAGTTCGAAAGTGAACCTTCTTCTTGGAATATCAGGAAAGTTTTCAGGTTTAGTATTGATCATAATTGGTCTATGATCAGATGCCAATCTGCTTAGGTGAAAAACTAAAATTTTACTAAAGAGAGAGAGCCAATTCTCATTAGCATATGCCCTGTCCAATCTTGCAAGGATCTTTTTTGAGTCAGCCCTGTTATTTGACCATGTAAATTTGGCCCCTTGAAATTTTAAATCAATAAGACCAGCTTCTGCGCATAGGCTTCTAAAAGAGTTGAATGAACTCCCAAAGGTGAATAGATTACCCCCAAGTTTATCTTTCAGATTATCAATGCAGTTAAAGTCCCTGACTATCAACCAAGGGCAATTACTTAAGTCAAGGTTACTAAGAAGGTCTCATAAGAGTTTTCTCCTCTTTACGTAATTACTAGCATAAATTCCTGATAATACCCAAGGTTTGCAACATTTCTTACATACTGATAGATGCATAGCCTGACTGTAGCTGTAGATATTTTTCACTTCAAAATCATCATTTCTCCGAGCAAAAATAATGCCCTCAGCTCTTCCATTCTCAGGTACAAAAGTACCTGACCAGTTATTCCCTAGCTTTTTGATGCACCACTCTGAATTTTCTTTTTCCAAGTGAGTTTCTAGTAAAAGTATCATGTCTAACTTGTGTTTCTTGGTGAGTAAAGTAAGGTAGTCTCATCCTGAAGTTTTGAGACCACCCCATCAGACTAAGCAATTTCATCTTTGTCCTATTAACAACTCACTGTTTATAATCCTAGGATCTCCATCAGACTCTATGGTCATTGGATCATTCGAATATTTTTTCTTTTTTGCTCTATTTTGTTTCAAATTTAGAGGAAAGCTATTGACATGAATGCTTTGAGTTGTTGCTTTCCTAATCCTGGTGCCCTTAATTGGAGATATTCCAGTCAAAATATTATACATCTCTCTATTCTCAGGATCCTCTTCAGTAATTATTTTACTGACAGCTATAGAGAAAGTGTCTGTGATCTTTTTGTGAAACTCATCAACATTTTTTTCTTTATTTACAGGAACATTTACAGAAACTTTAATATTAGAGTTGAATTCAGACATCTCCATGTCACTAGAGAAGTCAGTGTCCATTATCTTTTTACCTTTGTTTTTAGAAGGATTGAGAGTTCTTGGAGTAGGATCAGGCTCAGAGCTACGAGGAATCTCAACAGAATTGGTGTCTTTTCCCAAGTCAGATATCACCAATCCATCTTCTTGTTGAAGGCCCAGCTTCTCAAATTCATTTGAAATTTTAACCTCTGTTTCAGTTTTCTTTTTGCCCATGAATTTTCTCCTCCTGTTGATAATTTGCCATGGACCATGTGTCCCTGATTCTTGACCTTCCTGCTTTGGAGTAATTCTCTGATTCTCAGCCTGAGCTTTATCCAAATTTGAGTCACTGGTTTTATTTCCTTCTGAGGTAATAGTCTTATTTCCTGATTCTTTAAAGGCTGTCACTTTGATGCATTGTTTAGAGGTGTGGCCAATTTTTCCACAGTTGAAACATAATTTTGGTATGTTTTCGAAAGCCACGGCCTGCCAAAATTTGTTTCCAGCACAATTTACCCAGAAACCATTAGGAACTACTTTTGACAAATCCTAGAATATACAAACCCAAGCAAACCTTGCTCTTTGCCTCCTCAATGTAACTTCATCTATTCTCACTGGTTGACCCAAATAAGAAGCCATATGAAGGAGAATTTCTCTTTCTATATATTTTATGGGAATCCCAAAAAACTGAACCTATACGGGGATTATTTCGATATGCTCGAACATGAGTTAAAATTTTTCTCTCCAAGGGGTAAGTAGCAGAATTTGGCCACCTAAAAACCATGGCCCTCTCGATAATACTGAATCCATGTCATCTCTATTAGCAAATTTAAAACAGAAATATCCGGATGCCAAATCAATAATTTGCACGCTGCATTTAAGTTTCCATACTTTCGACATTACTTTCTGAACAAAAATCAGAAGTGGCGTTCTTCCGTAGAACTTCCCATATAAGCTATTAGTCCATAGTGATCTTGAAGCATCAATGAGGCTTTCCTCTATGTTGATTTCATCGGAAGTTTCTGATTGATTTTTTTCAATTTTGCCTTTCATTTTACTTCTGTCACCCATACTGTTGAACAGATTTGCTTCTCTAAATAGAGCAGCCCATGAAATAAATTTTTTTTTGTGCATTTCTAATAGTAGAATTTAGTACAAAATGAGCATTGGTCATATCATTATTTGAGACAACATTATGATCTCTATTAGTTGTAGATGCCAAACTTGGGAAATTGTTTTCAATAACTGAGGAGGCGGCTTTCGCTGAAATCTTCGGATCTGGATTCCCAAATGAATCCTTAGCTCCAGGCGTCTCCGATGAGGACTTCTGAGTAGAAGCTCTAACGCCAGGTATTCTTGGATCTGGAGGCCTACCAAGCATGGGGGAGGAGATTGAGAGCGATCTGGTGCCGGACGATCTATCGCCGCCGATGTTCGCCAAGAGCCCACGGTTCGCGCTCATTTTTTTGAGGTCAAAAAATATTCCTATCCTTGTTATCACATAAAATCCTTTGTTTCTTGTATGTGTTCTAATCATCTTTTCTCCACTTATTTTTGCTTATTGCCTTACGATGTTGAATTTCTTACCTTCAGTGTGCTCCCGTGGAACCCATTTTTGCTGCCAAGTTTCAACTTTCAAATTACAAGGTGATAAAAAAAAATCAAACAAGTTTAGTACAGTTCGATGCATCAAAGCCTTCCATACGCTAGCAAGAAAAGAAAAAACGATCAATTACTGTAATCTTACATGAACATTTTTCACAAATTTAATAATACTCAAAAATGAAATATATATATATATATATATATATATATATATATATAAGCATTCTGATAGTTTGTTACAAACTTACAATACGTACTTAATATTGAAAGCACTGGAGATACAAGCGAAACACAAACATACAACACGATCTAGATATGATGATTGTTGCAGCTGCGAAATCAAGAAAAGTTTGACCGCGTCAAGACTCAATAGAAGTATCGGATGGAATCACCTAACATGTCAAGATAAACACATACATGTCTACTTATATTGCTTGGCTTACCGTCACTCATATTTTAGGGTAATATATTTTTTCACCATATTCCATTTCCTAATTTGACGAAGTCTTACTGTCGGCTGGCGGTGGCTCCCGGTAAACGAAGAACGCCCAGAAGCCACCGCCAGCCGTGACGACGGTCATGCCGTAGACGATGAGGGCCACCGGCCACGGCATGATCGCTGCCACCTTGTGTGAGAACATCGCAGTGAGCAACGTCGCAAGCGACCACACGGCGGCCTTGTACTTACCCCTGTTGCTCTCGCTCGACGTCTCAAACCTGCGAAGGCACCAAAACAGCAGAACGAGGTCCAAGTAGGCGATTACCACGAAGGCGACGGCCGAGGGTTCGTTGATGGAGCGATACACGGCGGTGGCCGAGTTGTAAGTCAGAAAGGCGAAGCCGAGGGCGCTGAGCCAGTCTTTTTCATCTCGCCTATGATCCATGAAGCTCAACTATAGCTACCTGGGAAACCATATAATTAATATTAGCATTCTCCTTCGCCTCATTCACTTGGCCGAGGCAAATTTCACGGCGAGCTCACCAGAAGGGGTCCCACGTATTCGTGAAGATGAGAGCGGAGCGGAGTGCTCAACGCGAATGTTTTATAAGCGGCTTTAATTGATGGTAACATCTTACAAGTTGCCTTAAAAATCGTCTTCTTTTATGAATTTTCCACCTAGGAATTTTTTTTTCCAAATATCCCTGCCGTCACGTCAGGTTAAATGAAGGCGTCCGTCAGTGATTCGTACCAGACAGCTAATGTTCACCTAAAAAGCATGACTTCGGGATTCGGTGAAAAATAAGACAGAAGACAGCAGATTCAAGTATTCAACCACCGATTTGGCCGGCAGCTGGAATTGCTGACCTAACATAACAAAGTCCGCCGCGTGTTTCGTGCGCCGCCTGCACACGGAATTTATGGAAAAGTGGCGGACACTTCATGGCTTCATGCCTCATGTTCCTTATCGACGAAGCAAGCGGCATAATTATTCGCTTCAATTTTCTTTTTTCATCTTTATCCTTCGACGAATGAAGAAGAAAATATGGACAAATAAATAAATAAATAAATAAGTCGAAATAAAGGGGAAATTGAGATAGGAGGCAACCGAGGGGCCTGTTTACTACGCTCGATTGACGGAGACGGACTGACAGGCTTGCTTTAAACTCTTGTTTCAGATCCGTCGGACAACGAGGAGTTTCAGAGATCGCCCCTTTTCCGCTTTGCTTGATCTCGATTCCTGGATTCGCTGTCGGCGGAGCTTCGCCGGAAGCTATTTACCTGGTGGAAGTTAGCGAAACCTCAGAGAGAGAGAGAGAGAGAGAGTATTACAAGGAGCGGAGGGAGAGGGCAGCAGCCGCGATTTGGGGACGATAAATATGGAAAAGCCTCGGCCGCGTTGCAGGGGAGTGGTTCCTTGTTGGCGAAGTTTTGGGCAAAGAGAAAATAAATCCCTACTCGAACTCAGTTTTATTGGCTTATTGATTAATTGAGCGTGCGAAGCGGGAGGTGGCGGACGACTTACGTTGTTATTCAGTCGAAGCCACTAGCATACCCTTTTTAGCACGCTTTCGATCCCATTTTATCTCATTTGTTGATATTTATGTAACTTGCTAACTAACCAATTATTTTATTTTCGCAGCTCTACATGGCATTAGGAAGTCCACGAGTGTTGCGCGTGTTATGCACGTGATACAAGGAAGCAATAAAAGAGTTCTTCCCCTACAAGTTTTTGGTTGAATTCCTCGTCGCTCGAATGACAAAAGTGTGTGATAGCGAACGAAGCTCGACATTTTAAGTTTTGCGACCTTCTCTTCATCAATCTATAAGCTGCTATATTTATACAATAGAAGAGCAGAGCGTGGTGGCGTGTCGGCCTCATCGAATATCTTATTTTCCACATTACGTTAGGTAGGAAACTACCAGGAAATTTCCTGAGTAGATGCTAGTGGACAACGTGCATCCAATAATTTAAATGAATTATGACAGCACTGATTGCGCTCCTTTTGTTTTTTAAATTTAAATGGAAAAAAAAATACAAAACCTCGTGAGAATTAAAATATTCTTAATTTTTTTTAAATAAAAAAAACACCTTATTTTATAAGATTGGATTAAAAAAATGATCTTACATTAAACGACGTTATTCAGATAATAACGAAATTGACGTGACTGATGATTAGACTGATAATGTGAACATGTGGCACTCATGTAAATCAAGACGTTTTCTCACGAGTACTAAAATGTTCGTAATATTTTTTCACGAGTACTAAAATATTCATAATATTTATTTTAGAGCTAAAATACACCTAAGATTATTAAAAATAATATAAAATAACACCCAAACTAACTTAGGTTAAATAAGACTTAACAGAGATCACTACAAGAAAATAGACTTTCATCAATAAATAATTATCAACAAACTAATTTTATTGGTATTACTAATAAAATTACCAACAAATATATCTTTATCCGTTGGTCATACCAATGGTCAATTCTAATATTCGTTGGTAATACCTAGCAGGTCCAACGAATTTTACCATTGAAAATATGTTGGTATTAATATTACCAACGGATTTTTGACTATTATCAACAAATTTTTGACTATTACAAATGGATTTAATCCGTTGGTGATACCCTATTTTTTTGTAGTGGATGTCGTAGATACTAACTAGGATGTTGACTTTACACGTGACACACATACAAAGAGCAACTTGCCACTCAAGTAACACGTAAGAAACAACATAGGCATCAGTAAAAAAATCAAAAATTCGATTAACCGAACAACCGATCAAAAATCTAATCGATTTTTTCGGCTAATCGATCTGTCGATTTCGATTTTAATTTTAATTTTCTAAATTTTCAGTTTTCGATTTCGATTTTAGTTTTTATAAATGGAGGGATAATGAAGCTAATTGAAATCGAAATCGAAATTAAAAATTGAAAAATTTAGAAAACAAAAATCGAAACCGTCAATTCGTATACCCGTGGGAAAACGTCATGATTATTTTAGTACCTGTAAGAAAATATTATGAGTATTTTAGTACCGTGAGAAAATATATTGGTATGCATGCACGCCATGTGTCCATATCATCGGTCATGTTAGTTCTGTTATCCATTTATTAATATCGTTTATCTATAATGTTATTTTTGTATTCAATTTAATAACGTAAACAATATTTTTTATCAAAAAAAATCTTAATAATATTTTATTATGGATGAGAAAAAGTTAGAAATATTTTTATACATTTTTCCGACTTAGATCTGCACTAGAGTCAGAACGGGAGGGTAAATTTAGAATAGTAGTTCTCGGTTTCATTGATTTCAGTTGTATTTAAAATATTTTATTTGATTTGGAGTGGTTATCAATCAAATTAATTTTTAAAATTAAACTCAAATCAAATGTTGAATTGATATTTGATTAAATTATTTAGCATGCTTACATCGGGTAGACCTCAATATTTGTATTTTTTTGTCTCCTTTTAAATTAAAAAATATTGAGGTTTCTTAATCGACGTTCTTTTTCAATTAAGTTTGGTTAATCTCGTCATTTTTTTCTTGTATTTGATAAGAAACATTTTTAATTATTTGGACAAAATTGGATTTAGAAGTTGTACTTTGATCAATTCCAGGGATCAACAGTGGATTTTATTTAGTTTTCAAAATGTTATATTTTTTTTATTCTGAATAAAAGCAACAAAAATGAAAGTAGGGGTTGATTTTGAAAAAAAAATAGTTTTGTTTTGAAAATTATTAATTTATTAACGCAGACATATTTTCTGCTAATTAGCTCTCATTTTTCTCCTCCGTAGGGCTGTTCATGGGTCAAACCCGACCCGATGAACCCGAGAACCCGACCCGACCCGAACCAATTGGGTCGGGTCGGGTCGGGTAATCGGGTCGGGTCGGGTTCAAATTTTTGAAACCCGATTATAATCGGGTCGGGTCCGGGTTTCAATCTTTAAAACCCGATGACCTGAGACCCGACCCGATTACCCGATTTTTTTATAATTTTTAATTATTTTTAAAATATTTATATTTAAAAATATTTATTTTTTATTATTTTTTTAAAAAATAAAAATTATTATTAAAAAATTATTTTTTTCCCTAAACGGGTAAACCCGACTACCCGACCCGACCCGACCCGATTACATTTGGTCGGGTCGGGTCGATTTTTCCCCTAAACCCGACCCGACCCGACCCGACCCGTGAACACCCCTACTCCTCCGTATGTGTAACGTGTAACGTGATTTGGGATTTATGACCCCATAAATCTTATCTGCACTTGTAATTGTCGCCCATCACCGTCACCATCACCCCTCCAATGGTCTTTATAAACCTTCCCCAAGCACTACTGCACTAGAATGCTATTAACGTTGACGTTTGAAGAATTGTCCCCACTAATTAATCCCAAGTCACCAATTAGTCCAACTCAATATTGATCATAATTAATTAATGACGTACATCATCATCATCAAGTAATCCAATGCAATAGCCAACTGTGCTAGGGCAATATCTATTTCCTAAAAAATTTAAGGTTCAAATTTTAATAAGATCATATATTATAACTTTTTATTTTTAATATATAAAAAATAATCCAATTATGCAATACTAATCCTAATTAATGTTCTCTCCCTATCTCTCTGTGGCCTGCAAAGTTGATCAGAATAATATTCCATAAATTTTAAATTGTTTTTCTAATTTTTTATTATATATATTTAAAATTTTTGATCAAAATTTTGACAACTTAGAAACTTTGACTGGGGTAAAATGAAAATCCAAACATTTAGATTTAAAATTTAAGAATTTTGAATTTTTAAATCCAGATTTAAAAATTTCCCCTCCCAGTATCCGGATTTTAGGATCACAAGGGCTTGTGACAGAGCTTCATATATTATTTATGCAAAGCTGTCTGAGGTGAGCTCATAGTCTTGCTCAAAAAATAACTTGGTTTATTAAATTATTGATCAGTGGTTGGATGCTAACTAATTGATTAATGGTGCTGAGCTTTGATAGTACTTCAACATTTTAAAATGTCAATTGTGAGAATTGATTCATTTTAAATCCAATATGAAATGGACCAAGAGAGAGAGAGAAAAAAAAAGAAGCAGCATCTATTTTGGGCTCGGCCCGACCCAGACGGGCCGAACATCCCTCCAGCCGCCAATTTTGATCAGTTCCTTGCATGGAACTCGATCTATTTTTGACTATTTTCAGCCAAAAGCTTATTCACCGCTCCAATTACTTGGTAAAAGAAATTATAGTAATCATCCGATTAAATCAGATGGAGCAGCAAATTTTATGGAGATTTTTTCTCCAATAAATCAGGCATAAATCGTCTCTTCTCCTCTATTATAAATAGGGGTCTAATATGCAGTTCCAAATAAGGATATCATCCCAATAATTTTCAGAGCCTCTCGTCTATTCCATTTCTCAGGCAGGATTCCTTTCCAGTGGCTCTCTTCCTCTTCACACCGTCTTAGGCAGAAGCAAGAAGATCAAGGACGCCGCATCCACAGTTTTCAAGCAGAAGCAGGAATCCAGATTTCGGGGTGCATAAAAATATCCGAGAACAGGTAGTATTTTTCTTTACAGTTTATTAATCAATTGTATTCCGCTCTTGTATTGACCGTGTTTTCTCCTCATTTTAATAAAATCAAGTGCTCTCTTCTCCCCGTGGAGTAGGCCCGGTACCCGCCGGGCTGAACCACGTAAATTTAGTGTTCTTTGTATTATTTTTGGATTTACTCATTTTGATATTTTTCCTTTTGGCGTTTGGATTTTTGGATCCTTGTAGGAAGACCCAATTTCTTCCTAACATCAATCATCTTGATTAATGCCAAAGAACAAACGATCTACCTCAAGAATTATACCGAATCTTTGTGTTCATACGGGCCAATTTAAATAATTCACAAAGAAATTAATACTTAATTGGAATACTTTTATCAAGGCCTTGAGTTAGTAGTGACGTGGCATGAGCGAAAAAAGGACGATATTGTCGTCTTCCTGGCGAAGAGTTTCGATCCCAAAAAAACCTCCAAATCCAGTGGGATCAAGGGGTTTGAATAATAATGTGCTTGATTCAATGGCTACTGAGGAGGAAAGATCAGGACTCGGATCAAGGGATGTGCTTGTCACGCCCCAACTCAGGGTCACGTGATTGGCCAGGGTATACGTGTCTATACCTCGCAGTCTAAATCATGCACATGCCAACTCAATAAATAAATATGGCGAAAAAAAAATAACAAAATTTATTTCAACCAAAACATAGTTTATTTCAAGTAGCTCAAATGAAACGAAAAGTGCGAAAATAATATTTGAAGTTCAACAATTCAAAAGTTCAGATACAATAACGTTTGAAATAAATGACAAAAATGCCCTCAGGGCTATAACTCCAAATCAAACTAATATAAGTGTATGACTACTACTAAAAGACTCGACTACGTACAACCCCTAACTGGGACTGCTATGAAATCATGCGGCTCCTCTGCCCTCCAACAACGCCAAGTGCTCCAACCCACCTCACCGCTCTGGCTTTGTAAAACAGAAATCAAACGAGAATGGGTGAGTTCAAAGAATTAAGTGAGCGGTTCTACCAAACCCGACAAATAAACAACACAGAAATAAACAAGAATAACATCTATCTCTACATGAGGTAAAGTCACGAAGGTCTGACTAGCTAACAGGCCAACTGGCCACTACCTGGCTGAAGGCAGCCAACACCCACACGATGAAGAACAACAGGCCTAAGTCTACCATGCCCTAAGGCAACAACATATACTAGGATAATCGGGAAGGTCCTCCGAACTTATCCTAGTATTCAGAAACTCTGGAGCAATCGGGAAAGGCCCTTCGAACTTGCTCGACGAGACGCGTATGGATAATCGGAATTCGTCCATCCGAACTTGCCACTTCAAGATATCATAGGAGTAATCGGGATAGACCCTTCGAACTTACTCCTAAAAGATATCACAGGAATAATCGGGAAAGACCCTCAGAACTTATTCCTTAACACCACCTTGGGGATAATCGAGTAGGCCCTCTGAACTTATCCCACGAGGCTAAACTAAAACAATCGGGAAAAGCCTTTCGAACTGATTCTGCAGGTTGAAAATTTGCCATCCAATCTCCCGAGCTTAGCTTGCAATCCGGCTCCTCTACGAGCCTCTCCGTCATTCATAAAGATATGACGCACCATGAATTAAGTCATGACTCTCTTACGGTGTCTTAGGGTGATCCTATTGGAAAGTGTCTCAACACTCCAAAACCCGACCCCATCTCCTAAAACTCGACCACATCTCATAGACCCGTAATGTCATGAACCCGTGTGATTTTATTTCATGCATACTTTATAACTTGGTTCATAACAGATTATGCTCACACTTAACCTAATTTTAATTATATAATTAAAATTTAAATCATCAAGATTAGAGTTTTGTTTTAGCTTATTGTTCTGCATTGTACTGATGATCTAACTCGAATCTAGTCTCCAAAGTGTGTCTTTTGTTTTCAAACTATATTTTTTGGTCGAAACGATAGGTTACATCACTATATTCACAAAAATACACACATCACAGAAAATAATCTAAAATCAGCACAGATTCATCATCTCAACATACAATTTCAGCATATTATGAAATTAAATCCGAAAATTAACAGAAATTAACTGCTAAATTATCATTAAGACAAAATACTAATCTCAAGATTTAATTCATAGAATTCATGCTTTTTAATCAAGATTAAAAAGAATCTACCTTGCTTAAATCAAGAAACAAAACCAAGATAAAAAATCCCACTTCTCAAGAATCCTCATGTCATAAATTTATAAGATCTTGATCCTAAACATGATTTCTACTCAAAAATCACAGATTTAATTCTAAGCATACAATCCACAACCAAGAACTCAATTTAGATAGAAAGATCAAAACTTGCATATCAAGGGACAAGAAGGCTCATTCGGGCTTTTCATCGAACACCTTGAGGCCGACCCCGATTTCCCCTTTGGTCGAGCACCCCTAGGTTTACCCTAGGGCTGCCGAACCCCATAGGGGAGAGGTTTGGGTCTCCTCAAGCACAAATTCTAAGAAACACGACAAGAGCTCAAAAAAACAAATCAAGAACAAAACATAAACGTCGAGCCGCCAAGAACGGCTTTGAAGAAACCACTCACCTAGACTTGAAAAGATGATTAGAAGAGAACCCCAGACAACGGCCCTCGAATTGGCTTCAAGAAACTCGGCAGCTCAACCCAAGAAGAGGAAGAACAGACGGCGGCTCACCTCAAGCCGCCGGCTTGAGGAGAGAGAGAGAGGAAAAGAGAGAGGGATGGGCTTCGGTCGGCTCCTCTTGGCTCGGCTCCAAAGGGAATGAAGAAGAAGAGAGGAGAAGGGAAAGCTTCAGGTGGCGGCTCGGCTATGGGTGGCGGCGGCTCCAAGGGGGAAGAGAAAGGGTGGCTCCTCTTGGCTCGGCTCCAAAGGGAATGAAGAAGAAGAGAGGAGAAGGTAAAGCTCCAGGTGGCGGCTCGGCTATGGCTGGCGGCTGGCTCCTCTTCTCTAAAATTTTGGGTGGCTCTAAAAATAGGAGCCACAAGCCAATGAGAGAGGATTTTATACTCCCTCCTCAACCCTAACCCCTCTAACCTTTATTCAACCTGCATCCACCTTAAATCGAACCCAAATCCGCTAACTTAAATTAACTTAATTAAACTTATTCTAATACAAAAGTAATTAATTAAATACACCCACATGAACATAATTAATAATTATGCACACACAATATCAAATTAAATATTTTAAACTACTCAAGCCTAAATTCATAAATTTCATATCCTACTTACCCGAGCTCGCTAGCTCGCACCAGACCATGAGTCGACTCGGCTCAACCACGAACTAGTCTGCTAGACTGGCAAACACAACATAAGAGGAAAAATAATAAAATTAAATATCTAGGATATTATAGTGTCAGAGAAGCTTGAGATCAACCAGATGAAAGAAACCAGAATGAAACAGTCGTAATCTGAAGAAATCAGAGAGCCTGCTTCATGGGCTGGACTTTTTCGGAGAACGAATAAGGAAGGGGATTGGAGATTCTCAGAAGACCTAAAGAAGAAAATAAAGAAGATTGATCAAATACGGGAGGAAGAGTGAGAATTGCGGATGAAGATCTGGAGATTGCAAAGGTAGATTGCAGTTTGGTTTTGTATGACAAATTTTTTGGAAAAATGCCACCGCTGGAAATGGTAAGAAATCCTTTACCTAAAATTTGGAAATTGAAAGCATGCTGCCGCATAATTGATTTAGTTGCTAGATTCTTTGTGTTTAAGTTTGAAAATGATGAGGATTACATGAATGTGATTTCGGGAGGACCATGGTTCCTTAGGGGGCTGGCTCTTTCTATTATTCCTTGGCGTATGAACTTTCAGCCTATGAAAGAAGAAATTAGTGTTGTCCCTGTCGGGATACAACTTCCAGGACTGCCTTGTGAACTTAAGAATTGATAATTACACATTATCAGGTGACAAGGCAAAATTTGCTAGAGTCTGTGTTCTACTAGATATAAACAAACCTGTTGAACAAGAAGTGTGGGTAGACACTAGAGAAGGAAGCTTTTTTCAGTCTATAGCTTATGAAAATCTGCCAAATTTATGTTATAATTGTGGCAAAATAGGGCACAAAAAAAATGTTTGTAATTAAAGACATAAAAGAAAAGTCTGAAACAGGCAAGGAGGATATGAGTAAAAAAGATGTGACAGATGCTGAAGAAATTTTACTGGGACCTTGGGTCCAGGTTCAAAAAAGAAATAGAAGAGGAATGAGAAACAATACTCAAAGAATTGAGATTTAAACAATGCTTTCAAGGTGATGAATAACCCTACATTTAGGGAGGAGGAGGAAAGAGCAAATAAACAAGGAGAAATCAGCAAGTATAATGATAGTGAAGTTAAAAAATGTATCATGAAGGCAATCTCAAAGAGCAATGATATCAACAATTTTGAAGTTGAAAAGCATGTATAAGAGAAAATAGAGTGGAGAAATGGTAGTCTAACCATGATACCGAAACAAAAGCTGAAAGGGGAATGGGTGGAATCACAATCACATAGTAGTATCAAGACAGATGTAGGAAAGAAAAAAAGAAAAAGAGAGACCAGCTCATTCAATGGAAATAGAAATATTATCCAAAGGAACTGATGTACAAAACATGGTATTCAATACTACAGAAGAAGTGGAGATGAAAACTGATGAGAATGTAGTAGAAACAATGAAAAAAGATAGGACCGTTTACAATACAAAGTGGATGTATTGAAACCTGAAGATAAAGACAGAACATTTGCAAATGATCAACTATGATTATAGGCCAATAGTGGTGCACTGGAAAAACTTCAGACATAAAAATAGATACAAAAAGTCTTTCATTTTTTAGCACTACTAGTTTGAGTACCCAGAAGTTACACAGATAATCAAAGAATGTTGGGAGTCTGATAACTCTGGGACTAAAAAGTTAAATGAAAAATTAGGGAGATTGAAAGGTGTTCTCAAAAAATGGGATAAAGAGAAAATTGGTAATCTGGAAAGGAGATTGGATGAAGTTAGCAAGGAGTTAGAAAACTTAGAAATGAGGGAAGCTCTTTTCAATTTATCTGAACAAGAGGAATTAAACCTCAAAAGTGTTGCAAACAAAGTCACTGCACTAAGTAGACAGGTTCAAATCAAATAGTGGTCCAAGTCCAGAAAAAATTGGATCGAAGGTGGTGACAAAAACACAAAGTACTTTCACAATTCAGTCAAAAGAAGTAGGGTGAAAAACAACATAGAAAAGTTAGTGATGGATAACAAAGACTATACTAACAATAAAGAGATGGTAAAACAGATGGCTTTGTGGTGTGAAAGACAGTGGGAAAGATCAGAAACTTCTATTACAGAGCTGAACAAGTTGAGAGATTTAGAATGGAAGTGCATTAGTAATTAATGAAGATTGCAACCTACTAATTGAAGAAATTACTAAACAGGAAATTTGGTTAGCTGCTAATTCACTGGGAAGGGGTAAAAGTCCTGGAATAGATGGCTTTATATTAGAGTTCTATATTGTGAATTGGAACACTATCAAGAAGGAGGTGGCCTTTGAAATAAAGGAATTCTTCAGTACAGGAAATTTGAACCCAGGATGGAGAGAGACATTACTTATAATGATATCAAAAAAAGAAAATGCATGCTTGGTTACAGATTTCAGGCCAATAGCTCTATGTAACGTGATATATAAGATTGTGACAAAAATTCTGGTTAATAGAATGAGAGAGACTTTGAATGGCCTGATAAGTGAAGAACAAGGTGCTTTCCTGCCAAAAAGACAAATACAAGATAACATTTTTCTGGTGGTTGAAATAGTGCAAAGTATAAACAAATCCAAGTCATCAAAGCCATACTTTATAATAAAAGCAGATCTGGAAAAGACCTATGACAGAGCCAGTTGGGTTCTAATAATTCAGAAAATGAAGAACATGGGGTTCCCTGACAGGTTTGTAAAATGGATCAGAGGATGTATTGAGGGAGTCAATTTCTATTGTAAAATGAATGATGAAATATCAGATAGTTTCAACAGCTATAAAGGGCTCAGACGCCAACTGTGGGTAGCACAGTTGGTGGCAACATGTTGAACATTATCTAGAGATCTAGGATTCGAACCCTAGTATGGTCACCTATTGTGAATTTTTATCTTTGTTAATATATATATATAAGGCTCAGACAGGGTTGTTGGCTTTAGGTTTTCAACCTTAGCCTTAATCTCGATCTTAATAGTTTTGATGACAACAAACACAGAACTAATAATTTCATTGAGAATATCTTTCAGCTTCCATATCGACTAGCGTTCGATGTCCTCGATCGGATAAATCGGAGAAATCACAAAATCGGAAGGACATTGATCGTCGCGCTCGGGTCCGTCGCGAAACTTTCCGAAGATCGATGAGTGCACCAAGGTCGCTTGGACGACTCCAAAGATCAAGTCAAAAGCTCTCCAAGATGATGCTCATTGAAAGTCGGAACTCGGAATCGAAGCGCGGAAGAAATAGGCTGAAGAAACAACATTCAGCCTAGGTTCGGTCGACCGGTCAGTCGATCGACCGAAGGTAAAGAAAGTAGCAGAGCTACTTCGGTCGACCGAGTGGTCGATCGATGGAAGCCCAAAATGGGCAGTAGCTCGAGCGGTCGACCCATCGGTCGAATGACCTACTGATACCCACGACGAAAGATCGAGTTGGTCGACCGATAAGTCGACCGAATGGAGAAAGAAATTGGCTGAGGCTGGCGGTCGACCGAACTACCTATAAGTCATAGACGCAATCGCGTCGGTCTACCGACGAGTCGACCGAAGATCGCGGATTGCGCGATCTGTGTCTGGCGGTCGACCAGTTGGTCGACTGACCACTGGGAAAGCTGCAGCGGTCGAATGAACGGTCAAGCGATGCTTCGACCGGCGCTTCAACCGACGGTCTGTAATGGATAGTTTTCTACCCGTTGAATAGTCGTTTCTTCGCGAGGGTATAAATACACCCTCAAATACTTTATTTAATCTTCTTCTCCCAATCTTACAGTGATCATTGAGCATTCTAAGGGAGATTTAAAGCCTTCCAAGGAGTAATCGCATGCGCTCTGCTTCTACGTCGAGTTCATTCTTCAAGCGCCAACTCGAGTTCTGATCAAGCTCATCCTTGACGAGTTGAAGGAGCCAAAGGCTTGCAAAAGAGATTTTATTATTGGTTTATCCTTAAGCTCTTTTGATTGTAAATCTTTTATGTTATTTAAACTATTTATCTGTGCGTGTGAAGACTAGGTGTTTGGTCTTATGTGTGAAGTGGTATCCTTGGTATAGAAGGAGTAAAGACACTTGTGTAATTAAACGTAGTTGTTACTAGGATTAGTTTAGTTGTCCCTTAGGGTTGAGGTGGGATAAGTGCTCTCGACAAGAAGGCGGAGACTTCCGGGTGTGGAAGTACCTTAGGTTGAGAGTGAGACTTTCTGGTGAAAAGTCCTCGTGTATAAGGGAAACTCAAATTAATCTAGTAAAACTAGTTTGGAAATCCTAAGCGGGGTGCTTAGATAGTGGAGTAGGCATTGGGGAAGAACCACTATAAATTGCGTGTTTGTATTGCCTTATTGTTTTGTGCTAATTGCTTTATCTTTATATCGTTTCCGTATTCATTCATCGAATTGCAAATCGCCTAAGTTAGTCGAATTAAAGAAATGATTAAAAGTGAAATAAGGCGAATCGTATAGTAAACACACTATTCACCCCCCCTCTAGTGTGGCCATTTCGCCTTCAAGGGTGATCTATTATCACCATAGTTGTTCATAATAATAGAGGAATTGTTATACGTAATAATAAGAAAGCATGTAGAATCTGGAAAAATCATTCCCTTCAAATGTAATGGCTTCAGCATTACCCATTTGTGCTACGCAGATGATATTATCTTTGTTGTTAAAGGTACAATGAAGTCATGCAAAGGTTTGAAAGAGGCAATTGATAGTTATTGTAAATTATCCAAAATTTATTTTTCAGCAAAATGTGATGCAAGAGTGAAACAAAGAATATGCCAGTGGTTCAATATAAAAGAAGGAGGTTTCCTATGAGTTATTTGGGGTCACTGATTGCACTAAAAAGGTTAGGGAAAGATCATCATAATAGACTGATTGAGAATGTGAATAGAAAAATAGAGCCTTGGGCAAGTAGATTTATATCTCAAGTAGGGAAGAGCATCCTAATTAACTCAGTGATAAGTTCAATACCACCTTAGAATTTCATGACATCTTGGACTAGTGAAGAGGCAGTAAACAAGATTGAGAGGTTAGAAATGGATTTTTTTTGGTATGGTAACAGTAACAAAAAAATCAGTAAACTTATTGAGCTGGAGTAAAGTTACTATGAGCAGAAGTGAAGGTGGATTGAGCATTAGAGATTTGAAAATTGTGAAGAAAGGGCTAATGACAAAAAGGGTTATGAAAGCTTTAAACCTGGAGAAAGACAAATGACTAGATCTGTGCAAATCAAAATATGGGGATTTACACCCTTGGTATCCAGGTAAATGGAGGAAAGGCTCTTGGAAGGTAAAGACTCTATTGAATAGTATGGAAAATTTAAAAGAAGGCATCAGGAAAACTATTATAAATGGTGAAAATACCAATGTATGGATGGACCCTAGTTAGGAAGTATTCCTCTTAACAAATGACCTACTTTCATTAATGCAATGGAATTAGGTAAATATGAGAAGGTTAAGGAGCTGACAAAAGAGGGGAATTAGGATATGGAAAAGGTGAATGTCTATTTTGGAAGTCAACTATTACATCAAATTGCAGTGATTGAGTTGAATGATACTAATGATAATGATGCATGGGTGTGGACAGGTAATTGGAAGGGGGAGATATTAGCTAAAAGTGCCTATTGTTATCTCAAAAGCAGACAAGATAGAGAATCTAGTCTTGAAATAAATTGGAAAAAAATTTGGAGTCTAAGGGTGCCTAAAAAAGTGAAGGTTTTTATGTGGAAGTGGTGTTGGAATAGATTGCCAACTATTAGTTGGTTTGCAAATATTTCAAGGATGGAATATGAGAAATGCTACATATGCAAAGAAGAAGAAGATGATATGAAGCATATTTTTATACAATGCAAGTTTGTAGGGAAATTTTGGAAGCTAGCAGAAAAAAAAATTGGGATAAAATTCAAGTACAAGGAAGACTGGTTAAATAGAAAATGGTTGGAAGAAGGAGAAGGGAGAGATAAAGAGACAAGTGAAAAGCTAAAAGCATTCATTGCTATAATAGCATTGTGGTGGATTTGGAAAAATAGAAACAAGATGAAATTTGATAATTTTAGCTGGGGAATTTATACAATCTATAACAAGGTGATGTCTGAAATGGAAGAACATGAAAGAATAGATAAAATGCATTCAAAGGGTGTCAAGCCTAAAGAAAATGCTGAGGCAGATAGGGCTTCTGAAGTAAGACTATTATGTGATGCAGCTTAGAATGGTGGAGTAAAAGCAGGTGTAGGCTTTGTTATCAAAGCTCAGGGAGACATTTGTTTAAAGGGATATCCACAGGTAGCTGCTGGCAATCCACTGCATGCTGAAGCAAAAACCATATGGTATGGTCTTGACAATGTAAGGAAGAAGAACATAAGAAAGGTAACTGTGTTTTCTGACTGCTCCAGAGTTGTGAAAATTTTGCAGGGTGAGTTCAAACCTCCATGGGAATTGGTTAATACAATACAGAAAATTCATAAAGTAGCTAAAGAGGTGGAAGTATGTAAATGGAAACATATTGATAGAAATTGAAATCAAATAACTCACGAGCTAGCTAGTAAAGCTTATAACATTGCAATAGAAGATTCTACAAACTGGCAAGAATGCAATAAGGTAGAAATTGTGCGAGTTGAACCTTGGTTCAGTATGCTTACAAATGGGAATTTTTGTTCTAGGGATGGAAATACTTCAATGGAGGCAGGCAAGCAAGAAAGAGATAATGCAAAGGTTTCAGGTCTTTTAACTGAAGAAGAAGTTACAAAAAATAACCCAAATGAAAAGAGAGGTATGACAGATGGAAATGTTTCAGCTGAGTGTGAACTGAGTAAGCTTTGGAGTTTAGAGATTACAAATGGTAATATATCAAAGACATGTAATGATTTAGTTGTAAACCAGCATCAAATAACTGAGGCCGAGGGAGTTAATAACGTAGATGATGATACTGAGGTAGTTGTATTTGATTCTATTGTACATGATTTTAATATCAATAAAATGCAAATTTATCGGAAAGAATATGACTATGTGCAAGGTATTGGCGAGGAGTGCACGGTCATTGGCCCTTTGCCTTCTCTACCCAATCCTTGAACGTGGTATGACTTCCTAGATAAGTGTTTTCCTTTGGTAAAAAAAAAATAATTGGAATACTTTTATCTAATATTCTTTATACTCCTTGCTTTTGGTCTTTACCGTAATCAAAGAATTGAGATGAGGAAGACGTCGATAGTTCACACGCCATCTTGCATTCTTGAAAGAAGGAAAAAGGACAAACCTAACATGGGGAGAACCAACAAGAACAAGATGAGAGGAATATAACTATAAGTAATGAGAGGATATGCAAGTGAAGGATTTCCCCCCTTAGTTCTCTATACTCAGTTAGACAATGCATAATTGAATGAGTTAGAAAAACCCACTACAATGTATTCATCAAGGAAATGTTTGTTTGGCTGGGATTGAATTTATGCGAGATTGATTTTTAAAAATATTGAGTAGGATAAGAATCAATTTGATAAAAAATAGTAATATTAATTAATAAAAAGGGCGAAGAAGGGGCGAAAGTGGCGACATGCTTCCAATTTCTACCGTTTTGACGACGATCATCGGGCACTGTCTCGACGGCGGCAAAGGAGAAGGGGTCTCCTGCGGTCAGAGGGTTTCTCCATCGAGGTGTTTCTGGCGATTGACAACCTACGTCAAAGTGTCCTCATTGGCGACTTGCGTCTTGATGGCGAAAGGAAGAAGGTAGCTGCTGAAGGTCTTCGAAAAACTGTTCCAATCATGGGATGCTTGAATTTGATCGATCCAGGTATGATTCATATGAATCTTGATTCAAGCATGAAAGTTCCTGTTAATCCTGGTGAAAGCAGTAATAGTTTTGTTGCTGTATGTAATCCATTGTTTGTTTCTAATTCTACTGGTCTGGATGGTTATTTTGCTGTGGGGAATAAGGTGAGTGGGGAGATAAGGTGTGTGGGAAATAAGGAGATTGTGAATGACCGGGTTATTCCGGTGAATGCTATGCTCCCGACAAAAGCCTTCCAGAATCAATGTGGTTTGAATTAACCTTGTGCTGGTTCGTATCCACCTACAAACAAGCTACTGAATGATACCATTACTAAAAAACCTTCATCCTGGGCTGCTCTGTTCAGAGAAGCTAACATGTTTGAGGAAATGGGTATTAGAAATGAGATCGAGGACAGAATTAAAAACATATAGTCAAATTCATCAGAAGAAATTAATATTGAGTAGAAGATCATTGGAACACCTAGGTCGCAATGGACAAATAGCCTTTATGGCAAAAACCCTCCATTGGGAGTAATTCAAAAGATTATGCCCAAAAATTGGAAGATTAAATGTAGTGTCCAGGTTATCGACTTTGCATCTGGGTTCTTTTGTTTTAAATTTGCAAACTGGGAAGACATGAATTCAATCCTCTCAGGTGGGTCATGGTTCTTAGGTGGACAATTATTATTATTAATATCTTGGAAAATCAATTTTCAACCAATGGGGGAAAGAATTGACACAATCCCAATATGGTTCAGTTTCCTGGCTTGCCAATTGAGTACATTCAAAGAGATATCCTACTTCATCTAGTTTCATTCTTAGGCAAACCTGTTAAAATTGGCGAAGTCACTCTTATAGGTCAAGGGGCAAAGTTTGCCAGGGTTTGTATACTTTGGAATCGGGAGAAGTGCAAATTTAGTCCTATAAGTTTTCAATTTTTTGGACTTTGGTCCTATAAATTTCAGTTTGATATTTTCAGTCTTATAAGTTTGCTCCATAGTACAAATTTGGTTTTATTCGTGACGGTTCGTTAACTCTCCGTCAATATGGACTAACGATGTTCATACACGTTGACAGACTTGGTCTTATAAGTTTCATTTTGAAATTTTCAGTCCAATATATTTGTCCCGTAGCACAGATTTAGTCCTATATATTTGCCTCGTATCACAAATTTGGTCTAATATATTTGCCCCATAGCATAAATTTGATCATATCCGTGATGATCTGTTAACTCTCCTTCCATGAAAAAAAAAACGACGTTATGTCCATGTTGACGAAGTTAACGGACCATCATGAATATGACCAAATCTATGTTACAAATCAAACTTATATATGTTACAGAGTTAACATACCAACTTGTCTATATGTTGGTGTTGGTCCATTATATAGATTTGGTCCTATCCACGACGGTCTATTTACTCCGTCAACATGAACATAACGTCATTTATTTTTTCGTGGACGGAGAGTTAACGAATCGTCGTGGATAGGACTAAATCTGTGCCACGGGGCAAATATATAGGACCAAATCTTTGCTATGGGACAAACATATAGGACTGAAAATTTTAAAATGAAACTTATAGGACCAAATATATCAACGTGTATGAACGACATTAGTCCACATTGACAGAGAGCTAACGGTCTGTCACGGATAGGACCAAATCTATGCCACAGAGCGAACTTATTAGACTAAAATTACCAAAATAAAACTTATATGACCAAAGTCTATAAAATTGAAAACTTATAGGACCAAATATGCACTTCTCCCCATTGGAATCTATCCAATGTAGTTCCCAATGGATTGTCGATTGTTGGCTTTATGTTTTCAACCTTGGTCTTAATCTTTTAATCTTAGTTTTGATGATAACAAATATGGAACTAATATTTCGTCGAAAAATCTTTCAGGTTCCATATCGATTAGCGTTCGATGTCCTCGATTAGAAAAATTGGAAGAAATCGAAAAATCAAAAGGACATTGATTGTCGCACTCGGGTTCGTCACGAAAATTCTCGAAGATCAACATCAGCACCAAAGTCATCTTGGACGAGCTCAAAGATCACATGAAAGCTCTCCAAGTTGATGCTCGTTGAAAGTCGAAATCCGAAAACGAAGCACGGAAGAAAAAGGCTGAAGAAATCAAACTCAGCCTAGGTTCTATCGATCAGGCGATCGACCAAATAGGGTAAGAAATTGGCAGTAGCCAATTCGGTCGACCGACAGATGCCTAATATGAGCAGAATGCTCATCGGTTGACCAATCGGTCGATCGAATTGAGGATCACGATCCTGCTTTCCTCCCGTCGATCGATCGATCGACCGGACTAAGGATAGCCAAAGACGTAGCTTGCGCCGGTCGACCGACTGGTCGATCGAATGTGGGATTTAGCGATTTGCGTCTGGGCGGTCGACCCGTCGGTCGACCGCACACAGAGAGGAAGCGGCGGTTGCTTTGATCGGTCGAGCGTCTACAATGGATAGTTTTCTATTTATTGAGCTGTCTTTTCTTCGTGAGTGTATAAATATACCTCATATATCTCATTTATTTCTTCTTCTCTCTATGATATAGATTTTATTGAGTATTAAAAGAGAGAGTTGAGCCTTCCAGAGATCAAATTGATTGCGCGCTGTTCTTCTGGTGACAACTTCTTCAAGCGCATACTCTGCCTCAACTCGGGAATTGAATCGAGCTGTACGATTGGGCGAGTTGGAGGTTCTGAAGGATTGAAAAGAGCATTTAATCTTGGTTTATCTTTTTAGTTCTTTTGATTGTATTTTAACGTTTATTTGAACTTGTTTACTTTGAATTTGTGCGTGTGAAGACCTAGGCTATTTAGGTCTTGTTTGAAAGTGGTATCCTCGGTGTAGAAGGAGTAAAGCCACTTGTGTAAACGTAGTTTTACTAGGATTAAGTAAGTTGTCCCTTAGGGTTGAGGTGGAAGAGTGCTCTTGTTAAGAAGGCGGAGACTTCCGATTGTGGAAGTGCCTTAGGTCGAGAGTGAGACTCTTCGAGTCAAAGTCCTCTGTGTAAGGGAAACCGATTTAATCTAGTTAAACTAGTTTGGAAATCCTAAGCGGGGTGCTTAGGTAGTGGAGTAGGCATTGGGGCCGAACCACTATAAATCTTGTGTTTGCATTGTTATATTTGGTTGTGTTTAATTGCTTTATCATTTATAACTTCCGCATCTAATTATTCAATCATGATTAGCCTAACTAATTAAGAAAACAATTAAAACCGGAATTTAGGCTAATTGAATTAGTAAACACACTATTTATCCCCCTCTAGTGTTGCCATTTCGACTACAGATCAATTGTGTTGGCTTTAGATTTTGGTAGGCTCTAGCATTTGAAAATATCCCTAGGCTTTGTTACCAGTGTGGAAGAATTGGACATACTCTAAACAATGTCCATTAGTTGTTGGGGTTTCAAAGGAGAGCAAGGCTGATCTAATGCAGGAAGTGTGGCTGAAAAGGGCAAGGAAAACGTTGCTGAAATCACTCAGAGTAAGCCTGATATCCATGGGACATGGCAGATTGTTAGTAGGAAAGGAAGAGTATTAAACAAAAAGAAATCTGATACGAAAAAATCAGGCTCTGAAATGAAAACCTCTAATGGATTTAATATGTTAAGAAACACTCAAGAAATCAGTTTGTTTAGTTGAAGTGAAAATGAAGGAGCATGCAAATTTTGTAAAGGGAGAATAAGAAAAGAGCTTGTTTAGTAGGAACAGAAGTCAAGTGAGCAAGAGTACTAAGAATCCATTCACGAAGAATGTAACCAAGGCAGTAAATGAGGAGCCTCCTAATTAAGTGGTAATGGAGGAATTTTGTTCAAAAAGCAAGGAACCAATTCCGATCCCAATTGATATGGAAAAGAAGGTAGAAGAGTTTCACAGAAAGCTCATAGATACCTTCGCAATAATAGTGGATAAAATCAAAGAAAGGCAATAATTGCTAAAGGATGGCTTCGATCATGATGTCAGTAGCTCAGCACCTATAAAAGGTTCCAAAATTAGGAAATCAGTGGCCATTCACCCATGCAGCTTTCCTTTGAATATCAAAGCCAATAGAGCAAAGAAAAAAAGATTCTCTAGTGATTCAAAGGTCATTGAGTCAGATGGAGACCCTAGCACAAGGGGAAATAAAGATGACTTTAAAATGGACCAAGGATGAAATTGCTAAGTTGGAACATAAGAGGTGGTCTTAAAATTTCAGCCTGAGAATTTTAATGAAAAAGCAAAGTCTGGACTTGATCCTACTAGTAGAAACTCACTTGGATGAAGAAAATTCTATGATATGCATTAAAAAATTTGGTGAAAAATGGTCTAGTGCTTTTGTGGCGGGCAATTGTAGATCAAGGAGCATCATTTTAGCTGGGAAGAATGATTTTTGTGACGTTAAAGAAATCTATAGTTGTAGTCAAGCCATCCATGTATCCCTAAACAAAAATGGACCAATGCCATGGCTGTTTTCAGAAATCTATGCAAGTAATGGTGGTAGTGAAAGGAAATTTCTCTGGGACTTACTATGCAATATTGATATCAGCAGCGCACCTTGGCTAATAGCTAGTAATTTTAACTTCATTAATTGTCAAGAGGACAAAATGGGTGGTATTCCCTTCTCTGTTGGCAGCCCGAATGACTCCTTCAAAAACCTATGTTATTCAGCAGAGCTAATTGATTTAAAGTTTAGGGGATCAGATATACCTGGACTAACAACAGAGCAGGTTCTAAAAATATAATGGCAAGACTTGATAGAGCCTATGCCAACGAGGATTGATTGTCCATCTTCAGCAAAATTGTGGTCCAGCACCTTAGCAGAATAGCTTCTGATCACAGATCGATATTAATTGATACAAGGACTGAAATTTATCCTAGCTACTCCAAGAAAAGGTTCAATTTTGAGTTATATTGGCTTGAGTATGAAGAAGCTCATTCACTTGTTAATGCTGCCGGGGAAAGTTATAATGGGGAGGATATGAAAATGTCAAAGTTTGCTAAGAATTTGGAACAGATTGCCAAGGACTTGAGCTCATGGAGCAAGAATGAAATTGGTTCCTTAGAAAAAAAGCTGAAAGCAACAGTGGATGAAATTGAAATTTTTGAACAAGTTGAGGCCAGTCAAAATTGCAATGAGCAGGATGAACTTAGGCTCAAATGTCTGATCAATAAAGCAATGGCTTTAAATCGTCAAATTCATGTTAAATGGTGGTCGAAGGAAAGAACAAATTAGCTCGAAAACAATGACAAAATTACCAAGTACTTTCATAACTTGGTTAAGTTCAAAAGAAGAAGAAACAGTATCTTAGATCTCAATGTTGAGAACAAGATCCTTAGCTAGCCTAAAGACATTGTTGAAGCTTTTGCCAAGTGGTACGGTGAACTATGGGATAAAGATTATGCCTTAGTTACTGAATGAACTTAATTGGAATTGAATACCAAAGTACCAGCACTCTGAATTAATCAAGGATTTTTCAATGGAGGAGATTGAAATTGCACTAAACAACCTTGGAATGGCAAAACCCCTAGACCAGATGAGTTTAATCTAAAATTTTACTTGAGTTACTGGGATGCTATCAAGTCTCCTTTACTTGCAGTAGTAAGGGAATTTTAAGCTAAAAATCTTATCCCTAATTCATGGGGTCAATCAACCCATGTTTTTATCCCAAAGAAGGATAATGCTAAGACCATCACAGACTACAAGCCAATAGCCCTCTGCAATGTGTTGTACAAAATTTTATCAAAGGCACTGGTAAATAGGATCAAGTCTAATATTGGTCATCTGATTTCAAGTGAGCATGCAACATTTGTAGAAAAAAGAAAGCTTCATGACAATGTTTTATTAGCTTTTGAAATCATCAATATTATAAGCTGCTCTAAATGGAAAAGACCTTTTATCATTCTCAAACTAGATTTGCAGATGACTTTTGATAGGGTATCTTGGGAGGCCTTAAATGTGATCTTGCTAAAGATGAATTTTTCAGAAAGCTTCATGAAATGGTTAATAACTTGCTTAGAGTCAGCAACTTTCAAATGCAGTGTTAATGGAACTTTCTGTTCTAGTTTCAAAAGTTACAAGGGGGTCAAGCAAGGTGACCCCCTATCCCCATACCTCTTTATTATTCTTCAAGAATTGCTACCAAGGCTCATTAATAAGGAGGTTGAATCAGGAAGAATGAAGCCTTTCAAATACAGAAATATCAAAATTAATCATCTATTTTTTGCAGATGATATTTTCTGTTGTTTACAAAATGTAGCAGGAACTCCATTACTCATTTGCTAGCAGTTCTTGAAAATTATTGTGAGCTTTCAAACTAGAGGGTTTACAAAGAAAAATCAGAAATCTCTTTCCCAATTATTGTTCTGAGAGTACAAAAAAGATGATTTGCATATTTTGAATATCAAGGAAGGTTCATTCCCTATTAAATACCTTGGAGCATATGTGGATAAAAAGAAAACACCTAGTAGCTAACAGAACATGTTGCTGGACAAGGCTATTTGTAAAATTGAGAATTGGGTTAGTAGAATGACTTCACAGGCTGGCAAGGTGATTCTACTAAACTCTAGATTAATGAGAACGCTATCAGTAAATACAAGAGTATTGCAAAAAAGTTCCTTTGGAGTTCAAATAATAACAAGAAGGGCATACATTTAGTGAACTGGAAAAGAGTCACCCTATGTAAATAGGGTGGAGGTCTGGGTGTGAAAGACTTGAGCTTAATCAGAATCTCCATACATGCTTGTAGGGTGCCGTCTTTCCTAAACAAAAATGTCATCTTTGGTCAAAGTTGCTTAAAGAAAGATATTCAGTTTTCATCCTTGGAAAGATTGTCCAAATAAGAAAATGTCATGGACCTTCGGAAGTATTCAAAATACAATTTTAAATCTCAAGGGAGGTCTAAAAGAAGATTGGGAAATGGAAGGGAAACTAACATTGCCTTAGATCCATGGATTGATAATATCCCATTAGCAAAATGGCCCGCATACATAAATGTGCAGATGTTGCAGA
This sequence comes from Canna indica, assembly GCA_034359265.1. NCBI lineage: Eukaryota > Viridiplantae > Streptophyta > Magnoliopsida > Zingiberales > Cannaceae > Canna > Canna indica. The sequence continues at coordinate 70,401,872 of CP136890.1, read as the reverse complement.
ACTTAAGCATGGTGGATCAGCTAATAAAAAATGGTACATGGAACACTGAATTGATATATGAGCTTTTTGGCACATCACTTATGGAAAGAGTAACTAGTATCCATTTGCCGCAGCATAATGTCAGGGATAAATGAATCTGGTCACTCAATGATAAAGGAATCTTGAATTGTAAGTTCGCTTACAATTTCCTAATGAGGAAGCTAAATCCTAGTTGTGACCAAGGCCTCAACTGGCAGCTGTTATGGAATTCTGATATCTTGCCAAAAGTCAAAATTTTCTCTTGAAAGCTACTGTTGGGTAGGCTCCTCTCATCATCTTACTTATTTGGTTTTACAAAGATTCACAAGAGCTGCTACTATGTTTGCAATAAGAAAGAGGATTCTATTAAACATTTTTTTCTATGAATGTGAAGTTGCCTTAGAATTCTGGGGAAAATTAGCTACAACATTGAAACACAATTTTGATATGTTTAACACCTAGCATTCTGGGGGATGGTTAGAAGAGGGAGACAGATATGACAGGAAGGCAAAAGAGAAGTTAATTGGCCACATAGCAAATGGACACTAGATATTGTGGAAGAATAGAAATCAGTGTTATTTTAACAGGAAAAAATCTAGCATTAATCTGCTGATATGGAAGACATTGGCAGAAGCTTATAGATTGAACCCCTCCTATGATTGCCTAATTAAAAAGGTCTCAAGTAGCACTACTTCCCACAACAACATGGCTAAATTCAATATCACTTCACCAGGGGCAGTTCAATACCCTGTTAGCTCATAGGATGATTCCAGAACACATAATCTACTTCATATTTTTTTTGATGCTGACTGAGTTGATTCCTGTAAACTAGCAAGATTTGGGTATCAGTTTGAGAATCATGAAAAAAGTAACTATTCTGAAAGGTTTCCGTTCTAGTCGTGTTGTAGATCCTTTGGCTACTGAAACATGGGTCATATGGTTTAGTGTCCTTAATGCTAAATTGTTAAATATCAAACATATCAAAGTGTTCTCGGAATGTCAAAGACTCATCCACATCGCGAATAAAAATGCTAAGCCTCCCTAGTACATCAAGGAGCTTGTGAATGACATATGGACTTTGGCAAGAAGCTTTGAATTACATGGCTGGTTTCCTATCAAAAGGAACTGAATACTGAGGCTCACTATCTGCGATTAGCCTTATAATTTATCCAGCCCCATAGCAGCCCATCGTCTGCGATTAAGCCCCATAACTTTCTAATGAGAAGAATGGAAAAGGAAACCTCGGATGAAAGGATATCTTTTGAATGATTACATCATGTACCGGCCTACTTAGTAAGCAATGCATTGGGATAGAGCATACAATTAGATGGAATTGGGCAAGACAAAAAAAAGAGAGTTAACCTGTGGCATTATATGTCCCATCCTTGCTTCGTTCCAAAAACATTGCAAACCGATTTGCCTTGTCTTTGCTGGGACTTTGCTTCAGAACAATACTTTGTATTAGACTTCGATAACATACTCGGGGTATTAGACTTCAATAACATACTCGGATGATTTAACACTAGCTTCTTCTGATAACTGCTACTAACCCTGATAATTGCAAACACATCATCTACAAATAGACTTACAACCAAGTGCTTTATCTTGAAGAGAGGGGCAATACCTAGGGCCCGTTTGGTTCGTAAACTGTCAATCACAGGACACTAGACAAGGACAAGGACAGAACACTAGGTGTCCTGGGACAACAACTATATCATGTTTGTTTCGTCAAGAACATGACACGATATCCAGTCTCGTCCTACGTTTGTTTTGCTATAACTCAATCCCGTACAATATAAAATGACCAAAATACTCTTGCATATTTTTAATGCTCAAATTTAATTTTTATACATAAAATTCTTTATACATAAAGTAGTCTTAAAATTTCTTAATACATAAAAAAATATTAATACATAGTATCAAATAACACAGTACAATAATTAAGGATTACCAAGCATATAACACAGTAATTAACTAATGACAACTATAAATTAACAACTAACATTAACTATTTATGACTAACTTATAAATTAACAGCCAACCCTGTAATTAACTAATTGTAGCTAACATATAAAACAACAAAATTAAACACATACAAATTGACTAATTAACAGTCTGAACAGTAACATTAAACACTGTAGCAATTTAAAATTAAATAGTAAGCCACTATATCCTAATTGTAAAACATCATATCTAACTATAAAACACCAAATCAGATAACTAAATATAAATTAAACTACAAATCTTAATAAAAATCAGTTTCCAGTGATTGACTCCATTACTGCAGTGGAAATAAATTTTAAAGAAAAACTTAAGTAATGTGGAATAAAGGAGTTTCAGTAAGAAGAATGGTGGAAGTCTGGAAGATGGAGGAAATAACAAAAACCAAACACCACAGCAAACAAGAAGTAGATGCATGAATACATCACAGTAGGATTACCAAACACCAAGCAAGCAAGCATCACATGTTCACTAATTTAAGAATACAAATAGATCTTTAATCTATACAAATAGATCTTTAATCTGAATCAGAACTAACACACAGTTGATTTAAATTTAAGAATACAAATAGATCTTTAATATGAATAAGATGTTCACTAATTTGGATTGTAATAACTTCCACCAACTTCCTTATAAAAAGCAGAGGGTTTCACATCAAGCGTGCCCTCGTCGCCCCTATGGACATCGAGGTGGTTCATCCTGGCCAAGGGGCTTTCACTGACAGGCGTGGTCAACGCCGGATCGTTGCTATTGGAGGGCGAGCCGACGCTGCTACTTATAGAGGCAGAGTGGCTGCCAGACAAGGCCAATGTGCAGAGGGAGTTGTGGCCATCGGTGGCCCTCGATAATCTCGACATTCTCTTGTCCTCCATCTCCTGGAGCGCGAGGGAGGAAGGAAAAGGGGGAGGGCAGGCATGCTTTTGAAGCCAATCTCCACATTGTGGTAAAAGGCTTCACTATAGATGGTGTAAATGATAGATTGTTATAGAAACATAGCATGATCCAATACATGTTATAATGTAATCATAAATAGACAATGCATAAATCTATAAATATGGTAGAATTGCGGAAGCGTCGGATACTAACCTTCAGCCATTGATATTATATTATTGTTTCGCTATGCTACTTTGATTGTGTTCCCTCATATGTTCCTTCCTCAATAGGTCTTCCAATACCCTCTTCTTGAACCCTCAATAGATGGTGTAGAAAGGTAGGAATGAGTATGGGGACCTATGAGTATCCCGGCCTATTTATATACGCACCTTATCATCAAAGGTGGAAAGATAAGCTTTAACCGGGTTTAGGATAGACATGGGTAAATTAGTAAAACCATAGAATATGTGAACCGCATTAGGATAGCAACGTGGACACATGGTCCATATCAAATAATGACGTGGACCATGTTTAATTTAAATGCCACGTCTAACATTCTCCCACTTGGTTCATATATTAGAATACCCTGATGTTTAAAATCCCATATTTGCTTTAGATGGAATAAAACACACGAATCATAGCGACAAGTCATCTTTGAGCCAGTATTGTCTTCTATGTATCACGATGCATTTCATTTCAAAATAACTTTATGAATGAACCCTAAATTTATTCTAGGTTCAACAGAAATTATTATTCTCGAACTATATGTGTACACCATAAAATGAGAAATAACAAAACTGAATAGGAGCTTTATTAAAGACAAAAATGTCTTTACAGTAATTACATGATGGGACCAAGTCCAATTCGGTCTACATGATCCTTGAAATCCTTTGGCGGCATGCCCTTTGCCAAAGGATAGACGATCATCAATTCAGCATGAACGTGTTCAACGACCATTTAATTTTCTTTAAAATGTTCCCTTATGGCTAAATACTTTATCTCGATGTGCTTGATTCGACTTCTACTTTTAGCCAAATGAACTGCAGCTGAATTGTCACAATTGAAGCTAAATACCTTCATGGGTCTAGTAATGAAATCCACGATTCCAAGACCCGAAATGAAGCTCCTTAACCACACACCATGTGAGGTAGCCTCAAAACAAAATACGAACTGGGTCAAGTTATTTGTCATGCCCCAAACATAGGGTCCCATGACCGGCCATGGTATATGTGCCTATACCCCGCAGCCTAACCCATGCACATGCCAACATCATAAGAATAAACAATAGCGGAAAGAAAACAACAAGTTTTTTTTATTTCATCAAAATAGAGTTCATCTTAAACCAGATTTAACAACGAATAAAATACGAAAATAATACATCAAGTCCAATAGACCAAATACAATAAAATATGAGTAAATTGACATAAATGCCCTCAAGGGCTACAACTCAAAAGACCAACAAAAGTGCATGACACACTACCAAAGGACTCGACTACGATCCTAACTAGGACTGCTATGAGATCATGCGGCTCATCTGCCCTCCAGAGGCGCCAAGTGCATCTGACCCACCTCACTGGTCAGGGTCTGCAAAATAGAAATCAAATGACAACAGGAGAGTTCAAAGAACTCAGCGAGCGGTTTTACCAACCCTTATAAATAAAAATACAGAGATGACAAGAATAAAATCTATCTCTAAAGAGGATAAAATCACGAAGGTGTGACTAGCTAACATGCCAACAGGCCACCCATGCCCCAAGACATCTAACCCTCCGAAGTGGAGTACATCAGGCCGAAGCCTACCATGCCCGAAGGCAACAACACATACTAGGATAACCGGGAAGGCTCTCCGAACTTACTCGACGAGACGCGTAGGGATAATCGGGATTCGCCCATCCGAACTTACCCCTTTAAGATATCATAGGAGTAATCGGGAAAGGCCCTCCGAACTTACTCCTAAAGGATATCACAGGAATAATCGGGAAATACCCTCCGAACTTATTCCTTAACACCACATCGGGGATAATTAGGTAGGCCCTCTGAACTTATCCCACGAGGCTGAACTAGAGCAATCGACAAAGGCCCTCCGAACTTGTTCTGTAGGTTGGGAATTAGCCATCCAACCTCCCGGGTTTAGCCCGCAATCCGGCTCCTCTACGAGCCTCTCCGCCATTCATATAGATATGACGCACCATGACCTAAGTCATGACTCTCCTATGGTGTATTAGAGGTGATCCTATAGGAAAGTGTCTCAACACTCCAAAACCCGACCCCAACTCCTAGACTCGTAATGTCATGAACTCGTGTGGTTTTATTTCATGCAAAACTTATGTATTGGTTCATAATAGATTATGATGACCCTTAACCCAATTTTAATTGTGCAATTAAAATTTAAATCACAAAGATTAGGGTTTTGTTTTATGATTTTATTTTAGCTTACTGTTCTGTCCAGCACTGATGTATCTAACCCGAATCTAGTCTCCAAAGTGTGTCCTATGTTTTCAAACTATATTTTCTGATCGAAATGATAGATTACACGACTATATTCACAGAAATACAAACACCACAGCAAACAAATCAAAATCAGCACAGATTCATCATCTCATCATACAACTCCAGCAACATGAAATTTTCAGCATACTATAGATTTAAATTCGAAAATTAACAAAAATTAACCCCTAAATTATCATTAGGACAGAATACTAATCCCAAGAATTTATTCACAAAAATCATGCTTTTAATCAAGATTAACAAGAACCTACAACACTTAGATCAAGAATCAAATATTAAGATCAAGAACCCCCTTCTCAAGAACCCCTAAAGCATCAACATCAAGATCTTAATCCTTCCACATGATTTCTACACAAAAATCACATATTTAATTCTAAGCAAGAAATCTACAATCAAGAATCCCAAATTAGGAGAATAGATCAAGATTTGCGTATCAAGGGAACACAAGAAACTCATTCGGGCTTTTCATCGAACACCTTGAGGGCGACCCCGATTTCCCCCTTGGCCAAGAACCCCTAGGTTTACCCTAGGGCTGCCGAGCCTCATAAAGGGGAGATTAGGGTCTCCTCAAGCACAACTTCAAGAAAATATGGCAAGAACTCGAAGAAAAATCCAAGAACGAACAAAAATATCGAGCCGCCAAGAACGGCTCCAAGATTTTGAACAAAACCCGAAGATAGGGGGTAAACCACTCACCTTAATTGGAAGAAAGATTAAAGAAGAGATCCCGGACAACGGCCCTCGAATCCGACTTCAAAAGGGTGGCGGCTCGACTCAAGAAAAGGGGACAAGGGGGCGGCGGCTCACTCCAAGCCGTCGGCTTGGAGAGAGGGAGAGAGGGGAAGGAGAGGGGCTAGCTTCGGCTAGCTCCTCTTGGCTCGGCTCCAAAGGAAAGGAAGGAGGAGAGGAAGAGGAAGAGAAAGCAAGCGGCTCGACTCTGGGTGGTGGCGGCTCCAAGGGGAAAAGGGAAAGGGGGCTGGCGGCTGGCTCCCTTTCTCAATTCTTTGGGTGGCTCAAAAAATAGGAGCCACAAGCCATGGGGAGGGGTTTTTATACTCCCTCCTCAACCCTAATCCCTTAAACACCTTAATCCAAAATCCGCATCCACCTTAAGCCAAAACCAAACCCGCTACCCGATAGACTTAATTAATTTAATTAAACTTATTCAAATAAATCACAAGCAATTAATTAAATACACCCACATGAACATAATTAACAATTATGCACACACAATATCAAATTAAATAATTTCAACTACCCAAGCCTAAAATTCATAAATTCATATTCTACTTACCCGAGTTCGCAAGCTCGCTCTAGACCATGAGTCGACTCGGCTTGACCATGAACTAGGCTGACAAACACACATAAGAGGAAAAATAATAAATTTAAGTATCTAGGATATTACATTATTAGTTCGTCTATACATGAGCATGATATCGTTAGTACCTTTATGGTACTACATCACTTCCTTTGCAACATTCCAGTGGTCTATTCCTGGATTACTTTGAAATTTGCTTAGCATTCCAACAGCAAATGCTATGTCGGACCTTGTACAAGCCTGAACATGTATAAGGCTACCGATAGCCGAAGCATATGAAATGTTTCGCATATGTTCCCTTTCCAAAATATTTTGGGACATTAGTTAAGACTAAACCTATCACCTTTCACAATGGGTGCTATATATGGTTAACAATCTTTCATCTAAAATCTCTCTTAGACTTTATTGATATAGATTTTCTGAGATAGACCTAAAATGCCTCGAGGTCTATCCCTATGGATCTTAATATCAATGACATAAGATGCCTCACTCATATCAAAATTCTTAGAGAGGAAATTATTTCACCTCATATAACAACTCCTTTATTATTGGTTGCAAGTAAAATATCGTCCACATATAGGATAAGAAAACAAAATCTTACTCTCACTAATCAAGTGATATATGCATTGATCTATGATATTTTCGACAAAACTGAATAAAGAGATCACCTCATGGAACTTTAAGTACCACTAACAGGAGGTTTGTTTCAATCCATATATGGACTTCTTGATCTTGCACACCAAATGCTCATTGTCATTATAGGAGATCCTTTAGATTATTTCAAATAAACCTTTCTCCTCTATGTATCCCTCGAGGAATGTCATTTTCGTATCCATTTGATGCAATTCCAAGTCAAATGCCATGATTGATACAGAAAGAATCTTTCTTAGATACAAGAGAAAAAGATTTTCGTGTAGTCGATTCCCTCCATCTAAATGAATCATTTGGCCACTAGTCTTAGCCTTATATCTTTTGATGTTGCTCAGGGAAACCTTTTTGATTTAAAAGATCCATCTACAACCAATGGCCTTTAAACCTTAAGACAACTCGACAAGATTCCAAACCCCGTTTAATGCTATTGAACTCCTCTTTCTTGATAGCATTGTACCATACTCAGATTAACTACAACTCATGGCTTGTGAAAAATGTCTTTAGATTATTTTTGGCCCCAAGATTGTAATTAGACTCTTGTAGACTCACTACATAGTCACTAGGAATAGCTAACTTTCTTATCCTAGTAGATTTCCTTAATGTTGTGTCATCAAGCTCTTGAGGAGTTTGTTCCACAACTGGTTGCTCAACGTTGTCTGGAATTTGTAATATCCTAAATATTAATATTTATTTATGTCGTTATTTGTGATTGTTAGCCTATTGGACTAGTTCGAGGTCGAGCCGAGTCGACTCATGGTCCGGTGCGAGCTTGCGAGCTCGGGTAAGTAGGAATTTGAATTATGCGGTTTCTTTTCTTGATTAGATAAATTTATTTAATTTTGTTGTTGCATATACTTGATTATTAAATTATGTTGCTTATGAGTGTGCATGTCATTGATGCTTGTATTTAGCATGATATTAGTTTGGGTTAGCGGGTTGCGGATCCGGATGATGTGAGAGCGGGTTTTAGGGTGTGGATAGGAAGACATAGGAGGGGATTATAAAATCCCCCCTAGGGTCGGCTAGGCAGCTCTCTATTAGAGCCGCACCAGCCAAATTGAAGAGAGGAACCGCCCAGCCAAGCCGAGCTGCCCCTCTCTCCTTTCCCCTCCCTTGGAGCCACCGAGCTCTCTCTCTCTCTCTCTCTCTCTCTCTCTCTCTCTCTCTCTCTCTCTCTCTCTCTCTCTCTCATCCTTCCCTCTTGAAGCTTGGAGTCGCCAGCTTGGTGTAGCCGAGCCGCCCTCCCCCTCTTGAAGCTTGGAGCCGCCGAGCCGCCACCCTTTGAGGCCGGATTCGGAGGCCGTCGATCAGAGAATTTTCATCTAAACTTTCTTTCTAATCGGGTGAGTGGTTTTACGCATCCTATCATCGGGTTTTCTTTCGTGTTCTTGAAATCGAGGTGTTCTTGTTGGCTTTTCCGTCGAATCTCGAGTTCTTGTCGCTTTTCTTGTTGCCATGGAATAGGAGGCTCGAAGACCCCCTCTCCTATGGGGCTCGGCAGCCCTAGGGATACCCTAGGGGTGCTCGGCCAAGGAGGGATTGGGTTGCCCTCAAGGTATTCGATGAAATACCTAAGAGGAATTTTCGATGTTCTTGAGGTCTAAACTTTTAAATTCCTAATCTTTATTATGTTCCTATGATGCTACGTATGATCCCTATCTAAATCTTTAATTTCAGCGTATGAATCCATGTTTTGTGTGTGAAAAGACTTAAATCTTGTGCCTTCTATGTTCTTGATGGGTTTTTAATGTTGAATCTTAAGTCTTGATTTAATGATGATGTGGATGCATGCTAAGTATTGATTAAGAATTATGAATTAATCCTTGTATGATTTATCTTGATGAATAAATCTGTTGTAGTGGTAATTAAGGATTTTATTATTGTAATTTTTGAATTAATTATCTTGATATGTTGAGAACTCAATCTTGCTGGAATTTCATACTGAAATTAATTGTTAATTCAGGGCTGATTTTGTAATATCTGTTGTGATGCGTATAGTTTAGTGAACGTAGTCGTGTAACATATTATTTTGACCAGAAAATATAGTCTGGATCCATAGGACATACTTTGGATGTCATATTAGACTTGGGTGCACCGGTTTTGGGCTCAACAGTAAACTAAAAATAAAATCCTAAATCAAAACCCTAATTTTGGCAAATGAAAATTTTAATTGCAAAAATTAAAATTTAAGGGGCGGCATAATCTGTTAAGAACCAACAAATTAAGTTTTGTGTACAAAATAAAACCTTATGAGTTTATGATGTTACAGGTCTAGGAGTTGGGATCGGGTATTGGGTGTTGTAGCGTTCCCAATAAAGACATCCCTAAGACACCATAGGAGACACTTGACTTAGGTCATATTGCGTCATATCTTTATGAATGGCGGAGAGGCTCGGCTAGGAGCCGGATTACGGGCTTGGCTCGGAAGGTTGGATGGTTAATTCCTAACTTGTGTTTAAAGGAATAAGTTTGTACGGACAAATCTCGATTATTCCTGTGTTTCTCATGGAACAAGTTCGGATGGGCAAATCTCGATTGTTCCCGAGCTTCTTTCAAGAAATAAGATCGGACGAGCAAATTTCGATTAGTCCTGTGATATCTTTAAGGGACAAGTTCGGGCGAGCGAATTTCTATTGTTCATACGCGTCTCGTGGAGCAAGTTCGGACGGGCAAATCCCGATTGCTCCCGAGTTTCTTTATTATAGGATAAGCTCGGATGGGCCAATCCCGATTATCCTAGTGACCCTTGAGTATGATTTGTTGCCTTAGGCACAGTAGGCTGAGGCCTGTTGCACGTCACTGCTAGAGTGTTGGATGCCTTCGGGTGTGTGGTGGCTAGATGGCCTGATAGCTAGTCACTCACTTGTGACTTTATTCCTATTTAAGACATGTGTTTTATCATATGCTATATCTCTGTGTTTGGTTTCTCGTGGGGGTTGGTAGAACCGCTCATTGAGTTCATTGAACTCACCCGTAGTCGTTTTTGGTTTTTTTGCAGAGCCTGACTGGTGAGGTGGGCTGGAGCACTTGGCACGGTTGGAGGGCAGAGGAGCCACATTGATATCATAGCAGTCCTAGTTAGGGGTAGTAGTCGAGTCTTTGGTAGTTTGTCATGCACCTGTGTTTTGGTGTTTTGGAGTTGTAGTCCCTTGGGGACATTCATGTCTTTTATTTCAAATTTCACTTGTAAATGAACCGTTGAACTTTGACTTATTGTTTCTACACTGTACTATTTTGCTAAACTTTCTTCTATTGAGATCTGGTTTGGTTTTCTCCTTTTAAATAAAACTCATTACATTCTTTCTGCTATGTTTTATTACCATGAGTTGGCATGTGCATGGGTTAGGCTGCCAGGGTATAGGCACGTATACCCTGGCTGGTCACGTGACCCTGAGTTGGGGTGTGACAAAATTATTGAGTACCAAGATCTACTTGGTCATGATAAACTATTTGTGGATTCTCAATGATCAGTTGTTGAACGTGCACTGTGAATAACAACCAATCTTTCACTTGAGTCAAGAGTGGACTCCTCCAAATGATCTTTCTCGGAAATTAAATTCTGAAATTAATCGCTCCCACTAATCAAGTTATTTTCAAGAAATTTTCGTTTCTTGACTCCACAAACTAGTGACATGAGATGGACAATAGAATTAGATCCCTCTAGACTTTTCGATATATCTAACGAAATACCTACAGATAGTCCTTGGGTCTAGTTTCTTCTCTTGTGGATTATAAACCCTTATTTCAGACGGAAAACCTCATAGGTGCATATGTTGCAAACTCAGTTTCCAACCTTTTCGTAACATGAATGGCGTTTTAGGAACATCCTTAGTTGGAAATCGATTTAATATATACACAACCATCTTAAGGACTTCAAACCACAAAGATCTGGGAAGCTTGGAGCTGCTAAGCATGCTCTGCACCATGTCTATAATGTTTAGTTCATTCTTTCTGCAACACCATTTTGATATAAAGATCACGACATGGTGTGTTGGGCAATTATCCCAAGCTCTTGAAGGAACTTAACAAATGAACTAAGGTGCTTGTCTATCCTCAGTGTACCGTCCATAATACTCACCTCTTTTATCTGATCTCATGAACTTTATTTGCTTCTCGCACTTCTGCCTTGAAAACCTTAAATGCATCAAGTGCTTTGTTCCTATTATGAAGCAAGTAGGTATACATGTAGCGTGAGTGATCATCTATGAAGGAGATGAAATACTTCTAACCATATGAGTCTATATCTGGACTACAAATATCTATATGTATAATATTTAATATGTTTGAACTCTTATTAGCACATTTGTTTGATATGTTAGTCTACTTTCTATTTATGCAGTCTATACACGTCTTAGAGTCAGTAAAATCCAAAGCACTAAGTACTCCTTCATTTACCAACCCTTTTATCCTCTTAATAGATATAAGTCCTAACCTTTGGTGCTACAACCTAAAAGAGCTTTCATCTATAACACATCTTTTAATACTCTCCCTTTATTGAACATGCAATGCATTATAAGTGAAATTATCTTGCAACTCAATAAGTTTTTTTTTTTAATGCAAAATAAAACCAGAACTTAAAATAAGCCTACATATTGCAACGGCTTCTGCATGTAAGCGCACTCTGTTTCCTTTATAGATGCATTGCTCACTTCCCATTGGCATCATGTGGTTTTGAAAGATTGTTCATCTTTCCTTATAGTGTGATATATGTTCATGCTCCCTAAATAAAAGAGATTTTTTCCCTTTAGATTCTATAATTGTCTCTAGTTAGTTCGAAAAAATGGTCTTAAAGTTAGAGTAGTTAAAAAAAATTAAATTGTTGCATATTTAAACGATATATTAATGCTCATAATCTAAATAGAGACATATAAAAAAACTAACATGAGTCAATACAATAAAAACTGCACGTGGGCTAAGCTTTATCTTAGGACTCATGTTAGACTTTATGTGAAACTAAGGGCTAATTATGAAAAATAATTTATTATTTCACACTAATTAATTATATAAGTATGACAAAAGTTCCTATTGAATAAGATTTATCATACTCCAAATAGCTAATTACAATTTGATGTCATATATATCTATATGTGAACGAAATTTTTTGCCAAATATATAATTTTAACATAACTAAAGATGTTGTGGCTACTCCTTAATTAGTTAAATTATGTGGTTAATTACCTAATATATAATTTAACATAACTAAGGGTGACGTGGCTACTTCTCAATTAGTCAAATTCTATGGGTCACATGGTATCATAATGTAGCATAGAGGATTAAATGAAATAGCATAACATTATTTATAATATGAATCATAATTAACTATAACATGACGCAATTTAATTATTTAATGTAACAATGCACTATATGACAAATAGGTGCACTATATGACAAATAGGTGCAACATATATATCATATTCATCAATGCAACAAAATGGGGCAGTAAATAATTCTATTGACCATACACTATCTTGATAAACAAGAGATGACAATACGAACAGACTGTCAGGCTATAATTAGCTTCTATAACAAGTCCAGCCAAAATAAACCTTCACGAGTAAGGTGGCTCAATTTCATGGATTTTATCACTGGTACTGGAATTCGAATCCACTTTGAGCACATTGAGGGAAAGCTCAATATTTTAGCCGACGCTTTATCCCGGCTAACAACAAAGTTGGTTCTAATTGAGGAAGTTCCCGAACACATGAAAGAAAACCTCAGAAGCATGGAAGAAGCTATGGAAGAAACCATGCATGCTCCGAAAGAGGTAATTCAGTCTCTTTGATACTGTGAAATAGACAGCTCAGCGTCCGAATTCAGCTGGGACTCCAGGTTTCGTCGGAAGCCTGTTCTTCTACTTGGATGAGAGACACGCCGTTGGACTTCATGGCGTAGTCTGTTAGCCAAACGATAGCTTCTGATTTGATCATCTATCGTTGGTTGGCGGTTTTCACCGCCGGAAATAGAAGGTCGTGGCGCAGTACGTCTTCAAGGATCCCAGAGTCATATTTGAGCAAGAAAAGGCCAAAGCAAAGCAAGTATGACTACAAGGACTTCTACAAGAACAGAAACTGCGCCACGACCTTCTATTTCCGGCGGTGAAAACCGCCAACCAACGATAGATGATCAAATCAGAAGCTATCGTTTGGCTAACAGACTACGCCATGAAGTCCAACGGCGTGTCTCTCATCCAAGTAGAAGAACAGGCTTCCGACGAAGCCTGGAGTCCCAGCTGAATCCGGACGCTGAGCTGTCTATTTCACAGTATCAAAGAGCTCAGCAAGTACCAGCCGAGACACTATACCAGGCAGGGTGGACAGAGCGAAACCACCGCGTCTACCAACACTATTGAGGAAGATATGAGATTGAGAAAAGGGAAATTCCCTGCATCTGAAGAACCGCCTAAAACAAGTCCTGAGAAAAAGGAACAAGGGATAGTCTTCAGAGAATCAAATGAAACTGCTAATAAAATGACAGCCTCAGCCTCAACACCATCAGTCTCTGAGTAATTGTTCAGGCAATACTAGGATTGCTCCTGTGTTGGCTTGAGCTGAGGGAAGGGTGAACTTCTCATTGTGCTGTTTCCCATCTTCGGGATGTAACTTCTGGCATAGTTTAGAATACCTAGCCAGGTCTGGAGTCCTTTCTTGGTCGTTAACTCTTCTTCATCAAAGGATATAATCCGTTTGATGATGTGTGGCTGCAGTCGGATTTTGTTTTTCCCGATGATAGCTCCCAAAAACTCGATCTCTTCAGTTGCTATCTTCATTTTAGTGGGCGATAGTACTTGGACGTTCTCAGCGCAACTACATATGATAATTTCGAAGAATCAACAAGGTTCCAGAAAAGGTTTCAACCACTGCTACGAAGATTGAAAGACCAGTGATTCATAGGAGATGATCCATTCAAACACTGGCACCGAAACCAGGTAACCTGTAAATTGGACATAATCAATCCTGATCTTACCGTACAGTTTCCCTTGAGGTTTGGGAATGGGGTCCCGTCAAGATCGTAGATCGTTGAAGCTTCTTAAAAATTCGCTGGTCGTGAGAGACTCGGGAACTCAATATAATAACTGGGAAAAGTTGTAATAGGAAAGCTTGAAAGCTTGGATTAAACACACTTAGAGATTACAAGGTTTGGAGAGTAGAACTTCTGGTTATGCCAGTCTGCTCTGCACCTCCGAAGTAGCACACTTATATAAGGATTTAGGGTTTAGGGTAGTGGTCACAACACAAGGAGAAGCTGAGACCACTGACAAAGAACAAAATAGCTGGAGATCAAATGTTGTTCTACCGGCTATAATGAATGATTGCATTCATAGATGGGAGGATAACAGCTTGGAAATCACAACGGGCTGTGAAAGGTGTACCATCTGCAAGGAGCTAACAAATCCTAAGATGAGGGCACATTGCCGAAACTGCCTGATTACGGTATGCCCGATGTGCTCCCGCTTTAACCTTGGAAGAAAGCTAAATAGTGAGTTCATCATATTCTTTTGGATACGCCATTCGCCATTGTATCCATATCTTTTTCTCCGTTTCGCCCAGAAGATTTTCTATAAAACACATTTTTGAGCGATTGTCAGTCCAACAGCGCTCGTTTACCAAATTTAAGGTAATAGATTCCCATCGTGAGATTACGTCGGGGTACTGCCATAATTGTTCAGGCAATACTAGGATTGCTCCTGTGTTGGCTTGAGCTGAGGGAAGGGTGAACTTCTCTTTGTGCTATTTTGAGTAACGAAGGTAGTTACTTAACCACAATCACCATATGAGTGATTGGAACTTGACGGCAGCAAGTTCAGTTTATCGTGAAGCTTTAAAGGCGACCGAATCTCTTGTATCGTGTTTTTCTTGGCTTGTCGCCGGAGCTTTTTCATTTTCCGTATGCTTTGTTCGGTTCGGGCAGAACTCATGATCTGAAAGATCGGGAGACGTGTACTCAGGAGTTCTTGCTGACCTAGTTTTGATCTGATAGCGTGGAAACATTCATTTGGGAAAACTTGGGATATGCGATAAAGAGGGTATAGTAAGCCGAAATAGGCCGAAGATCGCCCGTTACCTTCGCAATCTCAGGCTACCCATCTGAGTGGTTCCGTGTTTGAAAGATCAGACTGTGGATCAGCTTGTTCTTTTGAGAAGGCACCTGATCTGAAGGTTTGAAAGTTCTAAACAAACCGACTGAGGACAATCGGAACTGCGATTTAGCTGCGACTGGAAGCCTTGACTATACATGGACTCGGCGATGAGAGACTGACGAAGGAAGCTCATCCTTAGTGCGGGTGCTCATTGGGCCCCATCGTCCACTAAGTGATGGCTATCCACAAGTTGGAAGTGACCTTTGACACAGACGGGACACCATCCGTCTTTTACAGGACACTAGGGCAATAATTGCCCGACATATAGAATCAATCTACAGGGATCCCATGTGATTGTGGGTCCCTTGTAATTACGGAGTCTTCGGCTCATCCGTCGGCCTTCGAGCTCCTGCAAAACAAAGCGTTAAAGATAACTGTGGCAATTTGTTCCCGGCGGTACGCCTTTCGATGTATTCTCTTTCTTTGATTGCTCTTGTATATTGTTCTGGGTATTCTCTAGCTCTTGAGCATTCTGGAGAATCTCTAACCCTTGAGCTTTCTGCAACTTCCTCTTTATATGCTCTGAAATGGTCTTGAAATCGAGCCACTCTAAGTAGCACACCATCTTCTTCTTCGTATTCGTCCCATGCAAGGACATCTTGATGTTGGTCAAACTGGTGTGGGTTATATTCATATCTGTAGATAAGGCCTTCTTCCATGACAGTTTCTATGGCAGAATTGTTAACATGATTCAACACAATATATAAAAAGAAAATTTACCACTAATTGAATTTCAATCGTAAATAGATTCAATATTAATCTTTAAATGCTTCTAGTTCATTAAACAAATTTAAATTGAGTTGGTCCAAGCAATTTAAAAGAAATCAGATTTATATTGAACCAACATTGTACCAGAAATTGAAGTCAACCCAAAAATCAGATGAATTGGATCGGGTTCAATTGATTTGAACTGGACCAATATCATATTAAATTAGAGGTGAACTATTTGCAATTGAATCGGAATTTAAAATAAACCCAAAACAATTGAACCGAACCAAATTTCACTTTAGTTGCGGATCGGGTTTGAGAAGCATATGGATCCGATTTTAAAATAAAATAGTTTGGATCCGATTAATTTAAAACAACATAATTAATGGGTATAAAAAGAATCCGGGTCCATATAACTTAAACCCACTAACCATTATAATTAATAAGTGGGTCTCTTAATGGGTCAAGAATCCATTATATTGGATCCAAACCCAATTGACTAAAACCCAATAACTTGACTTTCTTCCCCACGTAACCTGAAACATAAAATAAAAAGCTTCATGTTGCAGCCGCCGCCAACATGCATGGTGTCTTCCAGCCAGCGATTTCCTTGCCACCGCCCTCATCTCCGTCTCTTTCATGTGCCGACAATGCTATCGCCGACACTGGACAACATGAAAGCCGATGACTCGGCTACTGCACGGTGACTTCCAGCTAGTGACTGCCTTGCCACCGCCCTCATCTCTGCCTCCTTCATGTGTCGGCGATGCTATGGTCGGTACTGGACAATGTACGTGAAAGCCGGCAAACTCAGCGACTGTACAGTGAAGATCCTCCTGCCAGTCAGCCGCAAGGTGAAGACACTGATCTCAATGCCTATCAAACGCTACTGTGTCGTGCTTGCACTGCCGACGATCATGCCGTCAACCCGGACGCCTTGCCATAAGGTCCAACCGACATCTAAAGGCTGGTACGACAGTAGCTAGGAGACAACGGAAAAATGTGACGAAGAAATCCAAAACATGACGAAAAAATGCAGCGGAGATAGTCGTTGTATCGATCAAGAACGGCTACATTGACAGCAAAGAAACACGTAGAGAAGAAGATACGAGAAAAAGGCTTGGAAACAATATATGGAAGTATGAAAACAAGGCACTCTGAAAGCTTGGATTAAGAAAGCTTAAAGCTTACACACTATTGATTACAAAAGAGAAGTAGAGCTCGTTGTTTCGTGATGCTCTGCAACTCTACACTACCTCTCATTATTGGTTCTTTGGGAATCTGCGTAACTGATGACGATTCAGCTGTTGCAAAAGCTGTTTCAGAGGAATTGTTTCTCACAGCATCCTTTAATTTTTTGAGTTTTGGGTAGTCAAGCTCTGCTGTATATGCTGTTTCTTCTGGAGTAATAATAAATTGGCTGAATCGTGCCTCAAAATCATCCTCATCTTCATCTCCATCAAAAATGGGGTGATCTTCGACTTCCTCTTCCCCCCCATCAGGTAAGATTAGGTTCCACCTAATCTTAGTTGACGATTCTGTATGGGATTCTTCAGATGTATCCCATTTAGGAGGTTGATCATCCTCAAAAGTCATGAACTGGTAGAACTCGTTCATGTCTTCCTCTTCATAGTCGCTACTCCAGTCGAGCTCTGTGGTGTATACCATAGCGACGAGTTCACTGTCCAAGTCATCATCATCATTTGTTGTTGGCTGTGTTGAATAGTCTGTGAACTGTATGGCTAGAGCACCATCGGTTCTAGATCTGATACTGGAAGTGTTGGGATTCTTTACAACTGCAACTGTTGCAGGTCGAATGACCCATTGCTGGCCCTGAAGACTCTCTGTAGTCCGCATTTGGCCTGGGATGGCCCTGATGCCTCGGCTAGCAAGGTGGTCAGCCACATGGTGGACATTATATCTGTAGTTTGTGTGGCTTGTATTTGATAAGCGTCCTAAAAGGGACCTAGATAGCAAGAGATTACTTTCTCCCCCTTGCCATCCATCATAACCGTGAGTTTGTACTACCATCTGTATATGTTCACGAAAATCGTGAATACTGATAGTAATGTCTGGGGCCGCATAGGCCAGCTGTGTACCTGAGGTTAAGTCTATCTCCATTGAGCTTATGACCGAACGGTCATCAGCCCACCTTGTGTCTCGTAGTAAAATGAGTGCATTTACTCCTGCATTCCTGCGATGAAGGATCTGTAAGCGTACCATTATCATTCCTAGATGTAAATGCTGCAGTCCTTCTTGTACTAAGATAGCATAGCTTTGATCAGTAATAAATGGTAACTCGAGTTGAGAGCCCTCTGTTACTAGTATCCTCTCGTCAGAGTAGTGTTGATACACTCTGTGACTTCGTTCTGCCCAACCAGCTTGGTACAATGTTTCTGCTGGGATTTGTTGGGCCCTTTGGTATTGGGATACCGTTAGCTCTGCATTCGGGTCTATTTGAGATTCTAGGCTTCTTCTGAAGCCTGACCTTCTGTTGTTTGTAGGCATGCGTCTTTGAACTTCGTGACGCAGTCTGTTGGTCAGCCTGTAGTTACGAATCTGGTCGTCAATGGTCGGCTGCCTATTGTCTGTGGAGATTGAAGGTCGTGGAGCCAGGACTTCCGTTCTGGTTGATGTTCTGGAAGTCATTGTCGCCTTGCTTTGGCTTTTTCTTCTTCAAAGATAATTCTTGGGTCTTTGAAGACGTAAAGTGTCCCCGGTGGCTTAGGAGATCTTTTCTCGGAGGTGTCTCCGATTTTGAGTTTCTGTAAATCCTTTGCAAGTGCGTCAATAGAATCTGATATGGATTGAGGACTAGCCTTGTCTTTAACTAGCTTAAGCTGTTTAATTTCAACAGATAATTCCTCTACTTGCTCTTTGAGTTTACAAGTAAGTTGCACAAGTGTGTTTAATTGCTTTATAATATATTCAGAGGATTTGCCCTGAACTAAAGATGGCTTTACGAATCCCTCAGCAGGATTGCTAAGAGCTTCGGTTGCTTGAAGTGCTTCTTTATAAACGGTACTTATTGCAGTGAGGTTCCAATCACTCATAGATCATTCATAAGAAAATCTTACTTACTTGTTGGCTAACTTATACTAAGATTACGAAAGTATGGGAAATCTTCGCCTTAAAACAGGGTACTGTTATCCCCTTTATCGCCTATCTTAGTGTAGTTTAACCTTAAGTACTTAAGAAATCGTATGAACAATTGGAATAATAGGAACAAAGTTTGAAGCGAGTACCTTTAAAATGGCTCTGATACCAGAGGGAAATTGAGAAATTGAGAGCAATAATTGGATCGATCGCGGCTTATACGTTCTCGGGTTATTAAAAACACTGGAACATATGAGACTTTGGAAGTATGAAAACAAGGCACTCTGAAAGCTTGGATTAAGAAAGCTTAAAGCTTACACACTATTGATTACAAAAGAGAAGTAGAGCTCGTTGTTTCGTGATGCTCTGCAACTCTACACTACCTCTCCTTATATAGGCAGGAGAGTCAGAAGCCGAATTCTCTCGAAAAATCATAGTAATGAGTGCGGGTGCACTGTGGGCCCCATCGTCCACCTTCTTACTAGTTTTTCACAGTGAGAATCTTGCTTTACACGCACTAACTTACTGTACATAGTCCTTTAGTCTTATCTAGCCAGCACATAAAGTCTTTAATTATTGTACTGGCGCATCTTTCAGCGCATAAAGGCTTGCATTATTGACGCTTCAAATGTTCATGAAGCGGACGGGACAGTACGAATTACTGTTGGCGCTGCTGCAGATCATCTTATGGCAGGTTTCAAGATTTTTGATGTGAAAGTTAAGGGGTTGTAGTAAATCTGCCATGAAGCTATCTGTCACTGCTGACTGTTCAATTCTGGCCTTTTGTAAGTAGGCCATTGCCAGTAGTCGCCCAAGTTCAGACAAGGTCTTTTGGGTTTGGTCTTTGTGTATAGCATGTATCTTTGCGGCCCATTCGTCAATTTCGTCCAGGGAGTGAACATCACCATACAGCATATTTCCCGTGAGCCTCTCCAGTTCCACTAGTCCAGTTGTGCGTTCAGTTCCTCCTCCGAGGACTGCCCAATGTTGGGCTGTCATGATTGCCCTCTTTGTGGTCGCATATGTGGTTCTGTTGGCGTCAGCTAATTGCTTCAGACTGTCAAGGATCATCTGCAAAAATTAACAAACTAATTAAACAAAAATATACATTGCGAACTTTGTTTCAGGGGTTTTCGCCTCCCCTCTTGTGCTCGTTCTTCCTAGTCTTCTTCAGCGGGGAATTTCCCCTTTCTTAAAGTCTCAGCATCCCTTTGTTCTTGAATGCTGCTTTGTTTTCGGAGTTCTTCCAATAGTCCGAAATTGATATAACCTCCTGGAACTTCTTCTTCATAGAATGCTTTAGTCTTGAGGTAGAGTTCAGTCATAGCCTTTTCGAACTTTGCTTCCTCCTCTTTGAACATTTCGGCATAGTTGGCTTCTGGTTTCTTGCCTTTATTCGAACTCTCAGGTTGATCAACTTCTCTTGATCTTGAGGATTCTGGAATATCAACGTTAATTGGTAATGAGTTTGTTCTCAACGCTCTTACTCCATCATTCACCCTTGCTATCCTCAGTAAGACACCATCCTCGAATTCGTATTCGTCCTGATAGGTATCATCCGCCCAGTAGCCTTCATATAATGGAGGTTCGTATTCGTACAGGTGTGCTAAACCGTCTTCCATCAGGGTGTCGATTGCAGAATTATTTTCTTCTACTATTTCTTGGATTTCATCATCCCAAGAATATAGTGCATAAGCTGATTCTTCTTCCTTCGTCATAAGGCCGCTTATGGAATCAATGGTTATACTCAGGGTCTTAATCACTTCTGCTGGTGCGTCTTTTGTTTCTTCCAACGCTTCTTCTAGACCGGAAATAATACAATCAAGGCAAAGGACAAATTGTTGGTGAAATGACCTACACTAGAAGGGGTGGGGTGAATAGTATATTATCTAATCTTTTTGCCTAAATTCTATTTATCGATTTTAATCGTTTTCTTAGGCAAAACACAATATGAGATAATTACGTGCAGAAGCAAATAATAAGACAATTAAACAAATACAAGAGAGACAATGCTAACATAATGGTTTACAGTGGTTTGGCTCCAATGCCTACTCCACTATCTAAGCACCCCGCTTAGGATTTCCAAACTAGTTTAACTGGATTAATTAGTTTCCTTACAATGAGGACTTTATACCGGAAAGTCTTCGCTCTCAAACCGAAGGCACTTCCACACCCGGAAGTATTCCGCCTTCCTACCGAGAGCACTCTCACACCTCAACCCTAAGGATAACTCAACAAATCCTAGCAAACTATATTTACACTGGTGAAATTAAGCCTAAACACCAAGACAACCACCAACTCAATAAACCTAGCACTCCAGGTTTACACAAACTCAAATACAATAAAATAACAACAAAATACTTAGCTTCACAACGAGATTCCTAGCTTTCTTTTGATGTCTTTGATGATGAAGCAATGAAGTAAATGCTCAATCAAAGAGATGGAATGTTCAAGCTAAGGTTTTCACAAGATTGGCTCAATGAGGGCTAAGATTGATCAAAATATAGCTCAAGGAGGTTAGAAGTGATCAACATCAAGGAGGAAGGCTCCCATGACTTCCTATTTATAAGTCATAAAGAGAAGAGAGAGCTCCTCTCTTCTCAACGGGCATATTTTTGCCCATTACCGACCGCCGATCGCAGGTCCGGACGATCGTCGGTCGACTGAGCGACCGTAGCCCTACTGTGCTTTTTGGGCTCATTTCGGTTTATCGATCAATCGATCAGCCGTAGAGTACTGGTACTCTACGTACTGTACCTGTACTCTACAGTGAGTTTTAGCCAATTTCTTTCTTCGATTTGGGTTTCGGATTACGAGTTTGGTTCTTTAAGCGTCTTAACATCATAAAGAGGATTTTATAATTTATCTAAACACCCTAAACCTAAACTCTATCTACCCGACGAAATTCGAGCGCGTCGACCAACGTCCTTCCGATTTTTTGATTTCTCCGATATTTCCGATCAAGGACGTCGTACGCTAACCGACTTGGAACCTGAAAGTAATTCTCCATGAAATTATTAGTTCCATGTCTATTATCATCAAAATTGAGATTAAGACCAAGGTTGAAAACCTTACACCAACACGTACAAATGCTCTGATACAATATGATAGATTTTTATAGAAACATAGTATGATCAAATACATGTCATAATGTAATCATAAATAGAGCATGCATAAATATATAAATATGGTAGAATTGCGGAAGCGTCAGATACTAACCTCCAGCCATTGATATTGTATTGTTGTTTCGTTGCGCTGCTGTGATTGCGTTCCCTCATATGTTCCTTCCTCAATAGGCCTTCCAAAACCCTCTTCTTGAACCCTCAATAGATGGTGTAGAAAGGTAGGAATGAGTATGAGGATCTATGAGTATCCCGACCTATTTATATATGCACATTGCCATCAAAGGTGGAAAGATAGGCTTTAACCGAGTTTAGGATAGACATGGGTAAACTAGTAAAACCATATAATATGTGAACCACATTAGGACAACAACGTGGACACATGGTCCATATTAGATAATGACGTGGACAATGTTTAATTTAAATGCCACGTCTAATAGTAAATTGGTCACTATTTCAAAGATTAAAGCATAATTTATCTCGATAAGCAGCAAATTTTTTTCATTCAACAATCCAGATTCCAAGAGGCCCTCAAAAAGATCCCAAAATGTAAAAAAAAAAATCAATTAAACATGCAAATTATTTTTGTTAAGATATAGCCAACATACCTTTAACCATCAAGCCAACTGTGAGTAGCACAATTGGTGGCAATATCTTATATGTTGTCTAGATATCTAGGATACAAATCTATTGTATTTTGGTAACATTTATTGTGACTTTCTATTTTTGTTAAAAAAAAAAGAAGCTCAATGTGCTCAATTAATATATATTAGAATTTGGAAGGATTTTAATATAGAAAATGAATCATTGAGACAAAATTTCCGCCAGAAATTATCATTTGATATTAGTGTTCATCTATGTAGGATTCCTTCTCTGAAACCATACTTGTAGAGAAATATGTATCCCCATATTTTTTCACCAAAATGCAATGTACCTATAACGTCATTACTCTTTGCTTATTCCTAGAATACTACATTTTAGTCCTAAAACATAAAGTAAAATATGATGCATACAAGAAAGATCTATTTACCATTTTTGTGCAACATTATGCAAGTGGAATTTGTTGGTTGCAATAAAAATGAAAAAAGAAAGAGACAAAATTATCCAAGTTGAAAGTGGGAGAGAAGGCTTCAAGAATCTGCGCAAGATTACTGGTTTGAGTTGAAAATTTGCAAAAGATCAATACTAGATTATTTCATCATCAATAAATCTATTTAAGCTATAGTCAAACAGACTGACATGTGAAAAGAGGCATTTTTTTCATTCTCAAGATGTACAAATATATGCTTCGTGATCAATACAATCCGAATACGTACCTATATATTCAACTATCAAAATAAAGCTCTTGTAAAATTTATCCTCTATAATTTGAACGTAACTACAATTGGGCATGCGAATTTGTAACAAATGGTTACGTGAATGAATCATTTTATCCACAATATGTTAGCTATTTAAAACACATGAGGCTTGTTTGCAGCCCAACCAAAATAAGATTGAGATCCAACATCCTTTCTTATCTCTGAACTCCTTAATAATATTAGACTACTAATTCTCAACGAACGATACTAGATATCATTTGTTGGTTGTGTTCAATTGGATTGAATGCAAGAGAACTACAATTTGTATTCAAACGGTAAAGCGGATGTAAACATGATATTTTTGTTTATTCCATTTTCATTTTTCTCCATTGCTGGAAGCAGCTCTCTCTTGGTATTTTGTTTTTTGGGGGCTTTGTCGGAAGCATGTCTCTATGAATCTGAACAAATCCAATTTTGTTTGGAACTTTCGGTGACTCAACCGACTATCGAAAAGATATATGGCGAAACAATTAGTTAGAACTTTAAATGCAGTGTTATTTGGTTATCAAAAACTAAATTGGAAAGTTGTTCCAGAAGAATGGTCAAACAAATATCTGGTTTCTCTCATGGTTCGTTAGATAATTTTATAGCTTTACTTGTACATGGTCTCTCGAACGAAATCATAACGATCCGGAACCACAGATCTGGACATCCACCTCTGCAATTTTAGGGGAATTCTCTATGCACCTTATGTTATCCCATTTGCCGTCAAGCCACCTTATTCATGTAGTAGCGGTTTATGGTCCACCCACACGACAACAATGAGGTGCTTTCTTACTTGAAATACACCAACTGCAAGGGCAACATCACTGACTTCATAAAATTCTCTAGTTTTATAGCAAATAACGATCTCTTGGATCTCCCTATTTTTGGCATGAGGTTTACTTGGACTAATAATCAAGCCATGCTAGCCCTAGCGAAGCCCAATTGTGTTCTCATCAATCGATGCTTGACCTCCCTAACTGAATATCTTCATTTTAGGGGTTTCCAGAAGGCTTTCTGATCACAATCCTCAGATTGTCCGCGCATCTTCCGTGCAATACTGCACTTCAAGACCTTTTAGATTGGAATTGAACTGGTTAAGCATGTCAGAGATTTCCCAGATTATCTCAAACGGTCTGTCATTTACAAGAATCGACACCGATCAGATATGGGACATATTGATGGTGGATCAAGAACTGGAAGGCATTACAGAATACCATAAAATGTTGGTACAATCTCAAGAGGAAAGGTTGGAATAGAAGGCACGAGTCCGTAGAACATGATAACGTAAAATATAGTGCTAAAGCTGATGCAAGCAGTCTCTCTTGGGCTGATATCTCAATATTCAAGGGTTTAAAAGAGGAGCTGAACACGGTTTATCATATGGAAGATCTATATTGGAGGCAAAGAGCTAAGAAGAGATGGCTGCAACAAGAAGATCACAACACAAGATTTTTTCATTAACGTGCTTCTAAAAGGAAAAGACTCAATTGGATCCCTTCCCTGCAAACAGAAGGTGGCCTCATCTCCACTCACGAGCAAATAGTGGACGCACTTTGCAAGTTTTATATAACACTCATTGGCAGAAAAATCGACCCTCTACTGCAAATTCGTTGGACTGACTTATATCAAGAGGAAGGGCCTCAATTGTTGAGATTGGATGACCTCTTCACCCTTGAGGAAATTTACAGGGTGATTAGATAGATAATGAACTACAAGTCCTCGGGCCAGATTAATTTCTATCGAATTAGTGAAAGCTATTGTGGTGCGTCCTTGTCCTTTGAGGTAGGTACGAGAGACAAAATCCGATTTTGGCACGACTCGTGGCTCATGAATCATTCAGGTTGCTCGGAGGGTCTGCATAGTTCTTCATATTGTTTGTCCTGTTTTCTTAGGCTTTCTGTTAGTTTGTCGAGTTCGAGTTCCTTTGCTAATTTGATCCATGCCCTCAGTTCCTCCGAGCTCTCTTCAAGCTTTAGGACTCTCAATAAAACTGAATCACCTTCTTCGAATTCATCCCAACATGGTAGATCGCTGTAGCCTGGTGGAGGATAATATTTCAAATGAATAACAGGCCTGGGAAGGCACGGATTCGAAATGAAGCAAGAGAAGAGAAGCGGAAATAAAATAGATTGAACTGAGGAGATTTTATTGAAGCGCTTAGGAGAGAAAAAGTCTATTACAGAGATGGAAGAGTAGAACTTCTCGGGTCTCGAGCATGCTCTGCAACTTCATACTAAGTCTCTATAAATAGACTTGAAGGTTGCTTCCTGACGAAGGAAGCTCATCTTTAGTGCGGGTGCTCATTGGGCCCCATCGACCACTAAA
Organism: Canna indica; assembly: GCA_034359265.1. Lineage (NCBI taxonomy): Eukaryota > Viridiplantae > Streptophyta > Magnoliopsida > Zingiberales > Cannaceae > Canna > Canna indica. The sequence continues at coordinate 70,375,772 of CP136890.1, read as the reverse complement.
CGATGGCTTTCCACATGTTGGAAGTGACCTTGACACGACAACACGACAACACTAGTACAATAATTGAAAGGAATCTAATCCTTTCAGCACACTAGTACAATAATTGAGCTAAATGTCACAAAGTCGACAGTGACAGCTCGGCACGTCCATGTTTGGTGTCCCGTGTCGCGCCCATGTGCTGCACGCTTGGCTTGCCGTGCGCCATGTGCTGTTCCATGCTCAACCGATGGCATCGTTGCTCCTGCATACTATAGAGCCGTTTGTCAACAATCGCCGAAAGCTTGCGCGCGTACACCCTTGGATTACAGTGCTGCGCCATACGCTGCGGGTCCTTTGACAATCGCTCGACACATAGAGCAGGGATCCCATGTGATTGTGGGTTCATTCCTGCAAAACAAAGCAATTAAAGATAACTGTGGTGATTCTGTCCTAGCGGTTCACCACCACCGCTCGATGTAGTAGAAGCAGGCTTCCGTTCCTATGCTCGGTCTTCAGGTACTTTAATCTTCTTGGCGTAGCCCTGCTTCTTTTCGCAATCTCTTGCGAAGTGGCCCTCTTCACCGCAAATGTAGCATTTACCGAGCCTGGCACGCGGCTTGGTACGCGGTTTAGCTTTCTTGCGAGGGTCAGTCTGAGTAGACTTATCCGAGCGAGTCATGGCTGACACAGGTGGGCTAATTTTTGACTTTTGTGGAGCAGCGTCAGAAATTAAGAGATCTACTTGTCCATCTTGCGTTGGAATATAGCAGGGGCATTTTTGAGACCAAATGGCATTACCAGCCATTCATATAGCCCACCAGGCACGATGAAAGCGGTCCAAGGAATTGATTCCGGATCCATAGCGACTTGGTGGAATCCGCTTTTCAAGTCGAACTTAGAGAATATTTTGCTGTTTCCTATTCTCTTTAAGATGGTGTTTATACCCGGAAGGCTGTACTGGTCCTTATGGGTATCCGTTCTTTACCCTTGATCTCTGCTTTAGTGATAGGGTCTATAGTTGTACCTGAATTGACTATTATTGCCATCGTGCGATGCCTGCTTGTGCTCGGTCTGATAGCTCCAAGGTTTAATAATGTCTTAATATGTCTGTCGAATTGTTCTTTCATTGCCGGAGTAACGTGCTTCAGAGGCTTATCCTGAATTGTTAAATCAGGATTAATTATGTCAAGTTTGCACGTAACTTGATTTTTTGCCCAGTGTTCAATAGGGTTATCACCAATGAATCCTTGGTCTTTGAGTCTTTTTAACAGGGGCTTGAATCTTCTCTTGAAATTTTCAGATTCTCTGAAGTCGTCATAAGTTGTTGCACTTAGTACTTCCAAATACTCTTCCTCTGTTAAACTCAGCTCATCGATTCCTGCCAACGCTGATATTTCAATATCATTCCTTGTTGTTATCGAGGTGACCCTTTTATAGAAAGTTATAGTCTGCTCCTCAATTCTAACTCCGCCCTACATAGCTCGTATGAAGTTGCATCCAATCAGCATTTGAATGTCATCCTTCTTACTCATTGGGAAGGCATAGGTGAATGGTATCTTGAATTTATTTGCTTCAATCGAGATAAACCCATTCTTCAACCTCATGCTAGCAATTTGTTGGGAATTTACTCCGTTGATTTGGATTGGATACGCGCTAGGTTCCAGTGCTTCCTCTGGAATAGAGTCTTGGTCTATACAGCAGACCGTGGCACCGGTATCCAGTATAGCCTGTATCTTGAAAGGCTTTACATTGGGGATTTCCATGATGATTATCATGTTGTATAATCTATTTAGAACCAAGAATCAGAAGAAGCAAATCAATTATCTGTAGAATTCTCAGAAGAGTTTGCTACCTTAGCAGATAAACTGGACCATCCTAGAGGAAAACGAGTCCTAAATAGATTATACAACATGATAATCATCATGGAAATCCCCAATGTAAAGCCTTTCAAGATACAGGCTATACTGGATACCGGCGCCACGGTTGCTGTATAGACCAAGACTCTATTCCAGAGGAAGCACTGGAACCTAGCGTTTTCCTTCGTACTCTTTACAGCTAAGGTGAATAAGATACACACTCTTTACAGCTAAGGTGATGAGGACAGAAGTATTCGTTCTTATCTCGACGCTTCAATTATTGTACTTGAGCTGGCCCACTCAGACATATGGATGAGAATTTTCATGAGTACAGAAGCAGACAATTTGCAGAAAGTTCCAAGATTAAAGAGCAACCAGAATGCTCCACAGCTCGACAAAACGAAGAAGATCTAGAAGGCCTAGCACGTCAAAGACGTGAAGACTTTGAAAAATTTTTAGAAGAAGACAATTTATTCAAAAAGGCTATGAACACGCTGTATGAAGAAACTGAAGAATTCTACCAAGAACTTGAGAAGCGTTTCATTTGGCGAACCGGTGTACAACCAGAGCGGGACCACGAAGTTCTACGAAAGGGGAAATACCCCGCTGAAGACGACTGACCAAGAAGAAGGATAGGGGAAGTGGATGACCCCTTTTACTAACATCCACATTAATAAAAAATTTATTTCTTTCTTTTTCAGAATGATTTTTGATGAGCTACAGAGGTTGGCGATCTCAAGCCGAGGAACGTTTTGGTCAACAAAGAAGGACATTTCTGATGCGCAGCACTCCGGCAATGAAAGAACAATTCGACAAACATATTAAGACATTATTAAACCTTGGAGCTATCAGACCGAGCACAAGCAGGCATCGCACGATGGCAATAATAGTCAATTCAGGTACAACTATAGACCCTATCACTAAAGCAGAGATCAAGGGTAAAGAACGGATGGTGTTCAATTATAGGACACTCAATGACAATACCCATAAGGACCAGTACAGCCTTCCGGGTATAAACACCATCTTAAAGAGAATAGGAAACAGCAAAATATTCTCTAAGTTCGACTTGAAAAGCGGATTCCACCAAGTCGCTATGGATCCAGAATCAATTCCTTGGACCGGTTTCATCGTGCCTGGTGGGCTATATGAATGGCTGGTAATGCCATTTGGTCTCAAAAATGCCCCTGCTATATTCCAACGCAAGATGGACAAGTGTTTTGAAGGTACCGAAAAATTCATCGCAGTCTGGTGCAGAATCACTGTATGCCCAATGTGTTCACGTTTTCATTTGGGAAGGAAACTTTTGATTCAGAAATCTAGAGTAGCGCCCTATGATGATAAGGACGCCCTGATAAACGAACTTCTAAACTACACGACGCACTTGTTGATTGAGGTCCAAAGACTGAAGGAAGAATTTCAGAAGTTCGAACTCATGCAAGAGGCCAATGAGCTTGCTACGAAAGATACAGCCAAGGCACTAGCAAAAGGAAAAGAAAAGATTCTTGAAGAAGAAGATACAGAAGAAGAACATTGTTACAAGAGAAGTTATTCCAAACTCACTGGAGAACCATCAGGATCAACAGGGATCCATTTCAATGAATCCGCTAATATTTCAGAAGCATTTAGCGAGGATATCCTAAATATGGTCCCACGGCCTAAGCTTGAGAGATGAATTCTGAATCGTCTCTACAATATTGAGCTAGTCATGGATATACCCGGCGTAAAAATGTTCAACATTCAGGCTATACTTGATACAGGAGCAACGGTTTGTTGCATCGATCAAGCAGTAGTACCCCAAGAAGCATTGGAGTTAAGTGCTTTTCCTATCCAGATCAATGAGGTTAACTCCCAACAGACAGCGAAATATAAGTTAAAGTATGGAAGGATGACTATTGAAGAAAATAGTTTCAGGATCCCTCTGACATATGCATTCCCTATGGGGGAGAAAAATAGCATTCACATGTTACTAGGTTGCAACTTCATCAGGGCCATGCAAGGCGGCCTGAGAATCGAAGGTCAAGCTGTGACCTTTTACAAGAATGTCACGACCATAACAGCAAAAATGGATGCCGAAGTCGCAGCAACAGCAGCAGTGGAAGAACTTGAATTAGACGAACCAGAATATATCGAAATACAGCAAATGGTTGCGTACAATTGTGGAATTGAATCCAGAAAGTTTCAACAAAACTTTTCCACGATAATTCAAAGGTTGAAGGACCAAGGTTATATTGGTGATAACCCCGTTAAGCACTGGTCCAAAAACCAGGTGCTATGTCGTCTGGACATAATAAATCCAGATCTGACCGTACAAGACAAACCTTTGAAGCATGTGACTTCGTTAATGAAGGATCAGTTCAATAGACATATCAATGACCTTCTGAAGCTCGGAGTGATAAGGCCTAGCACTAGTCGGCACAGGACACTGGCTATGATAGTAAATTCAGGAGTAACCATCGACCCAATAACAAAGAAGGAAGTTCGTGGGAAGGAAAGGATGGTGTTTAACTATCGCACGCTTAATGATAATACACACAAAGATCAGTATAGTTTTCCCGGCATCAATACCATTCTAAAGAGGATTGGGAACAGTCAGATTTTCTCTAAGTTTGACTTGAAAAGTGGATTTCATCAAGTCGCAATGAGTCCTGAGTCAATACCATGGACTGCGTTTTTGGTTCCAGGAGGTTTATATGAATGGCTGGTAATGCCATTTGGACTCAAGAACGCACCGGCAGTCTTTCAGCGGAAAATGGATAACTGCTTTGCAGGTACTGAAACTTTTATACCAATACCTGGTTACTATCGAAAGGAGAAGAAGTATGGGTTAAGAAAGGCGAGAAACTATAGAGGAAAGCCTCATGATACCCATGTAAGGATATTCAAAAGGAAATATTCTGACAAGGTCAGAAAATGCAAATGTTTCATATGTGGGGAAGAATGCCATTTCGCCAGAGACTGTAAAAAGAAACAAGGAAATATAGCTAGGTCAGCTATAGTGGAAAATCTGGAATTACCAGATGACTGGGATGTCTTATCAGTGGACCTTAATGAACCAGACAGTGATGCTATTTGTTCCTTCTCAGAAGGAGAATACGGAGTTGCAAACACACTATCATTTGACATAAACGACTTACCGTATGAATCAGCATTCTTAATAATCACTGAGGAAGACCCAGACAACCCTGATGATGAAGTAGTGCTTGTGGTCACCACAGCCAAAGCACCTACAGCAGAATGTCTTTCTTGGATCATTCTTTCTAGCCTTCCACTTGCAAATACCTCCCCATCCCTCCATACACCCATCAGTCTCCAAAATGATATATGCATCAGGGGGGGGTAACAGAGAAAAAGACTTGGATACAATGGAGAATGGCGTATCCAAATGAATACGAAGAATTAACAAATATAGCAGACGACCCCCAGAACGTCCTATCACAAATCAGAAGAATGTTTTTGTTGGAAGACCCAACCACAGGCTCAACTGATGAACAAAATAGAGCCTATGAAGATCTGGAGAGGCTGTCATGCTCAAATGTCAAAGATTTGTTCAATTACATCAATGACTACAAAGTCTTAGCAGCCAAATCAGGAAGGATGTACGTATCACCTGAACTCTCAGAAATATTACTCATGAAAATTCTCATCCATACTGAAGTATTCTTGGAACCTGGCTACTCTTAAAAGAACTCCTTCATCTTCTTCAAATTCGTCCCAAAAGGGTGCTTCTTCCCATGTTGGTATATCTTGATCATCATACTGATGTGGATTATATGCATATCTATGCACTAGGCCATTTTCCATAACCGTCTCAATTGCTGATTCATTATCTTCAATAATTTCTTGGATCTCATCGTCCCAAGATTGGAGGGCCATGGCGACTTCTTCTTCTGGTTTTAGTCGGTCACACATAGTATGAATTGTCATATTCAAGGACCGAAGAATGTGGGCAGGTGCTTGTTGCGTTTCTATAATAGCACCTTCTAGGGTTGCAATGTTTTCTATCATGTGGTCTGAAATTTCTTCTGTGGTGATAAGATTAGAAGTAAGGCGAGAGAGTGCATCGGCAAGCACATTTGTCTTCCCATCAATGTGCTCGAAATTCACATTAATCCCAGTACCCGTAATAAAATCAACGAAATTGAGCCATCTTACTCGGGATGGCTTGTTCTGACTGGACTTATTGTGGAAACTAATTATGGCTTGACAATCAGTCCTAAGTGTAATATCTTGTTTGTCCAGATAATGAATTTTAAGGGATTGCATTGTTTCCATGCAGGCGTGAATTTCTGCGTCAATGGTAGATTTGACTACCGGGAACTTGCCGCTGGCATAGGCACATACTTTTTCAGTCTTTCTTGGATCATTCTTTCTAGCCTTCCACTTGCAAATACCTCCCCATCCCTCCATACACCCATCAGTCTCCAAAATGATATATGCATCAGGGGGGGTAACTCAAGATCTGGCAGATTTTGAACTAAGTCCTTCACTTTCGCTATTAATTCTCTATCAGAAGGCTTGATCCTTTTATCTCCATGTGGGCCTGTTTTGGAATACAGTGGCCCTAAGAGAGTTCCCAAATTTGGGATGTAACTCTTGGCATAATTTAAAATCCCTAGCCAGGATCTCAGATTTGTTTTGTTCATCAGATCTTCTTCTTTGAAGGACAGGATCTTCTTGATAATATGGGGTTGCAGTTTTATTTTACTTTTCCCAATAACTGCTCCTAGAAATTCAATCTCCTCAGTTGCTATTTTCATTTTGCTAGGAGAGAGAACCAATCCCCATTTTTCACTTATTTCGAGCATTTTCTTCAAATGCTCAGCATGCTGTTCTTCACTTTCCGAAAAGACTAAAATGTCATCTATAGGATTGACCAGGCTGACTCCAAACACAAGTGGGAGTCCGACGCACTGAACATCGTATCACATCACATCAAGAATCTTGAGCAATGTCATAGGATGATTAGCAACACCAGACAAAGCATTACCTACCGTGTCTGAGTGGGCCAGCTCAAGTACAATAATTGAAGCGTCGAGATAAGAACGAATACTTCTGTCCTCATCACCTTAGCTGTAAAGAGTGTGTATCTTATTCACCTTAGCTGTAAAGAGTACGAAGGAATCTCTTTCTGTTAAAGCAAATAATTTAGTGGTCGATGGGGCCCAGAGAGCACCCGCACTCAATTATTATGCTTCCTCGTGAAGTTTCCTTCGAGTCTATTTAAGACATGTTCTATGGATTGCAGAACACACTGGAGTTCCCAGAAGTTCTACTTTCCTCTACTTGTACTCTTGAGTCCCCTGCTCTTAATTCAAAGCTTTTAAGCTTTTATTGCTTAAACACAATTTGTTCTGTTTCTCTTACTGCACCCGCGTCTTACACGACCAGCATTCGGTATAGAGATTTCGTTGCTATCTGCACCTTCCGCTTCACACCTGGTTCCATTGCCGGGAAAGGGCCATTGGATAACCAAAAAGGTACATGTACCTCTGTACCTTTTGGTGTGTTCCCTCGAATACACTTTACCTATCAATATTTGGAGGAACAATGCAAGAGGGCTGCATTTCAGAGATCACTCAAAGATCTTTCTATTTGCAGTAAAATACCAATACCTGGTTACTATCGAAAGGAGAAGAAGTATGGGTTAAGAAAGGCGAGAAACTATAGAGGAAAGCCTCATGATACCCATGTAAGGATATTCAAAAGGAAACATTCTGACAAGGTCAGAAAATGCAAATGTTTCATATGTGGGGAAGAAGGCCATTTCGCCAGAGACTGTAAAAAGAAACAAGGAAATATAGCTAGCTCAGCTATAGTGGAAAATCTGGAATTACCAGATGACTGGGATGTCTTATCAGTGGACCTTAATGAACCAAACAGTGATGCTATTTGTTCCTTCTCAGAAGGAGAATACGGAGCTGCAAACACACTATCATTTGACATAAACGACTTACCGTATGAATCAGCATTCTTAATAATCACTGAGGAAGACCCAGACAACCCTGATGATGAAGTAGTGTTTTTAAAGAATCAGAAGAAGCAAATCAATTATCTGCAGAATTCTCAGAAGAGTTTGCTACCGACTTCTTTTTAGCTGTAAAGCTGTGTAAAGTGTGTGCCACTACCTGTAAAGTATGCACAATAATTAAAGGGGATTCTTATCCAGCTGTGGAAGACCAATAATACAACGGACGATGGGGCCCAGTGCGCATCCGCGTTGTATTATTGAGCTCTATCTGGAAACTTCCCTCCTTTTCTATAAAAACCCACTAAGAAGAGGGTGCAGAGCAGACGGCAGAGCGCAGAAGTTCTACTCCTCTAGAAATATTATCCATCTTTGTAAGCTTCCATCTTTGCAAGCAGCTTCTCAAATATATTAAGCTATCAGAAGTTTTCCTTAAATTCCGACCAGTGTTCATTGTAACCCGTGAACGAATTTAAGAAGCACGCGCCGCTTTCACCTTGGTATCAGAGCTTGGTATTCATATCCAGGTATTTTTACTCTCGTACTTTTACCATCTTCTGCAAGGCATATTACTTGGTCTTATATTATGCTGAAATCTAAAGGCTGAAAGTGTAACAATCTAAGGAGACGTGAACTTAGGGTAGACGATAACAGAGGGAAAAGAAGTGACCCAGAGAAGGGTTACATATCCTGCAGTACATTCGTAATCCTAAGAAGGCACCTTAGATCAAAACACTCAAAGTTATTTTAGTTAATCAGCAGTATATATAGATCATTTAAAACTGCCCAGAAGAAGATAAGACTAAGTCACAGAGTCAATAATATATGGCACCTTCTATAGCATGAGCGATTGGCGACTCACAGCCAAGTGTTCAACATACCTAGAGGCATTAAAAGCAACAGAAACCCTCAGCACACCTGCTGAAGGATTCGTCAAGACTTCGGACCAAAAGACTTCACAATCTGTAGGACTGCAAGGTCCTCATCCTCTTCTTCGTCGTACTCACTACTCCAATCTGGCTCGTACTCGTGAGCAGGATCCCAGTCACAGTGTATCATGGCGGCGAACTCTTGTTCTACTTCGTCTTCTTGGGCTGACGCTTCAGGTGTAATCGTATAGTCAGCAAAGTGAATTGCAAGTGCACCATCTGATCTTGTTTGTATGCTTGAAGTCTGGGGATTCCTTATGACTGAAATAGATGCGGGTCTAATTACTTTACCCTTGATCTCTGCTTTAGTGATAGGGTCTATAGTTGTACCTGAATTGACTATTATTGCCATCGTGCGATGCCTGCTTGTGCTCGGTCTGATAGCTCCAAGGTTTAATAATGCCTTAATATGTCTGTCGAATTGTTCTTTCATTGCCGGAGTAACGTGCTTCAGAGGCTTATCCTGAATTGTTAAATCAGGATTAATTATGTCAAGTTTGCACGTAACTTGATTTTTTGCCCAGTGTTCAATAGGGTTATCACCAATGAATCCTTGGTCTTTGAGTCTTTTTAACAGGGGCTTGAATCTTCTCTTGAAATTTTCAGATTCTCTGAAGTCGTCATAAGTTGTTGCACTTAGTACTTCCAAATAGATGCCCAAGGAAATATACATAAGCCTCTTCATGCACACCACCAACCAGAATGCACTCATAGAGGAAACCGAGCAGCGCAACCAGCTAGGGGAAGTATAATGGAATGGCAAATTTCATTATTCAATTTCGTTGCTTCTCAAGACATCCTCCAGCTAGCGGAAGATCTGAATCCATACCTTCACTTAATCGGGGAGGTTAAGATTAAATGGAAATGGACAACACATGGAGCTTTCACCACCAAATCACTCTACATCTTGCTAAATTTTCGAGGGGTGAAAGATCCGGTAGCTCGCTTCATATGGAATCAGAGTTCTCCCAGCGCGGCCTCCATCATGAATTGTTTAGCAATCCAACACATGCTCCCCCACTAAAGATAGACTTCAGGCTTGGAATACTCAGATCAACCCATCTTGCTCTCTATACACAAGGGACAATGAGAATCATGAACATCTCTTCGTACACTGCGGATTCACGAATGCAGGTTGGTCGGAGCTTATGGGATTTTGAAACTTCAAGCACTTTCCCTCTAAATTACTTATCGCGGACACAAGACAGTCAAGACGAATACAAGAAGAGGCTGCTCAAATTTCAATTGATTATGTTGTAGAGATGGAAGATTTGACATAAGAGGAACACTAGATGCTTTGAGAACAGAGAGCGCTCCCAGTTAGACTTAGATGATTATGTTGTAGAGATGAAAGATTTGACATGAGAGGAACACCAAAGCATCTCAAGCATCTGTAGGGTGTTGGGCCCTTTTCTTCTTCTTTTTATTTCCTCTCTTCCCTCCTTGAGGGAAGTCTTGTTCTCCTTTCCATTTAATTACTTGTATTTTTCATTTCTCATGATAAATACAAGCTTTCACTAATTCAAAAAAGAAAAAGAAAAAAAGAAGCTCGTTTCGTTTCTTCGTGGAATAAAGTAACATTTGAAATTTTAAGATTGAATTTGTACAACTGGTTTAATCCCCTCATCACTATTCATCATTGAGCCATACAATAAATCATGTAAAGATATTTAGCAAACTCTTTCTTTTTATTATTGAAAGATCATATATTAACATATCTTTATGGTTGTTAATCTTAAATATATATAGTTTTGAATCATAAAGTTTTTATTTCTTCACCCTACTATTTTTGCCCGTGAATTTTTTTTATCTTTTTGGATTTTTCTAATAATTTTTAATATATTTTTGTTTCCAAAATTTTTATTTATTTATTTTGTAATAGGTTTGATTTTTTTCATTTAAAGTATTATTAGTATTTAGTTTTTTTTTATACTGAAAAATTGCTCTAAATAAGATATAAATATTTTAAAACGAGTAAATACCCTCAAAAAATACGAACTTTGCCAATTTTCTCATTTTTAACTCGAACTTTTCCGTGAGCAAGACAATACACAAACTTAGTATTCGTTACCCCATTTGGCATACCTGTTAATTTAAACAGAAATTGCTAATCTGTCATGTTAACGGAGTATACGTGGCAAGTTTATAGTAGCTCCTCTTGAAGATGCTACTATTTTCATACCTATGGCATTATGATAGCTTGAAGTTGCAACATCTTGAAGATTTCTCGTTTGGATCCAAGGTCAACTTCAATAGTCATTTTCTCTTTACCCTTGTGTGGTAGCTCCCCCTACTAGAGAACATGATACTTTTGGTACCCAAATGCCTTTGGATCCTAGGGGGTCAATAGTCTTCACAACACTTGAGTTTATTTTAAATGCGCAATCATATATAATATGCCCATAGGTACCACAACAAAAACAATGACCATGAAACATTTTGTTATCCGTTTTCATAGCATAAGATTTTGCATTAGAATGCATAACATGAGATTTATGATGAACATAGACATTTTTGAAAGAAATATTTTTCTTTCCAATTTTCTTGAAGGAAGTTGAGTTTTTCAAATTATCATTTCCTTGTTCAAAACCAAAATACCATCTTTTAAAACTTCAATTGACTTATGCATGACATATAGTTGAGATTTCAAAATATTGTTCTCACTTATAATTTTTGAATTCTCAAATTTCAAAATTTCATTTTCAAGCCTTAAGTCCTTAAGCTCAAGTTTCAATTCATCATGGCACAAATCAAATGAACTAGATTTCAATTTCTCATTTTCTAGTTTTAATTCATGCACATGAGAATTAAGCATCACATTTTCTTTCTTTAGCATTTTATTTTCCTTATCTTTTCTAACAAGCAATGTATATATCTTTCTACACTCATCTACTAACTCATCATACGACATGTCATGAGAATTGGAAGAGCTAGTACTATTAACATGACTAGAGGAAGAAGGAGAGTGTACCTCATCATTTGTATTTTTGAGGCTCACTTTGGAAGTGGCTTCATAGTCATGGGTAGACGATGCTTCATGTGAATGAGATGTAGAAATGGAAGCACTTGACCTCTTCCTTGTTTTGTTCTTCACGTTAGAGCAATTTTTCTTCACATGCCCTTTTTCTTTACATGCATGACAAATTACCTTTCGTTTTCGGCTCTTGGAGTTGTTTTTTTTACTAGAATAGCTATGGGCATCAAAACCAAGATTAGGGGTAGGTGAATGACCATTGTCACCACCTTCATTAAATATACCAATTTCTTCGGTTTTAGCATGATCGTATAAAACATTCAAACTAGCCCATAAATCAAAAGCCAAAGAGCAATGCATGACTTTATCTAGGATGTCATTTGGTAATGTGCAAAGAAATTCATGACATCTCCATTATACTTAATTTCTTATCTAATTCACTCCAAGCATGCATGTCAATCTTAGGTTTAATTAATTCTAAACTTAACATGTTAAAGACACCAAAACCTTTAGTCTTAAATATGTGTACATCCTATATTTTAGAAGACCAAAGTTCAAGGCATAAAACCTAGGAGGTGAAGACGCTAAACTCTCTAGTGTCATTTTCTGGATTGAAAGACGATGTAGAGGAGATGGTGAAATCTCAATCTACGACCCGCTCTGATACCAAATGTTGGTGAAATGACCACACTAGAGGGGGGGGGGGGTGAATAGTGTGTTAACTAAATCAATTAACCTAAATTTGTTTTTTAATCATTTTTTAGTTTGCTTAGGCAATTCACAATTAAACTACTAAATGCAGAAGCAATTAACACAAACAAAATATCAATGCTAACAAAATGATTTATAGTGGTTCGGCCCCAATGTCTACTCCACTTCCTAAGCACCGTGCTTAGGATTTCACACCCAAATCTACTAAATTATGAGTAGCTTACAATTGAGGACTTTACACCGGAAAGACCCTACACTCACCTCGAAGGCACTTCCACGCCCAAAAGTATACCGCCTTCCTATGGAGTGAGCTTTCCCACCTCAATTCCTAAGATCTACTTGTAACTTTGTTTACACAAGTGGATTTATACTTTATTTACTAAGGATACCACTCAATCACAAGACCAAACACTAGGTCTTCTTACAAGCTCAAGTAAATCAATTCAAAACAAAATAAAAACACCTTCTTGAGCCTCTTCTTCTTGAGCCTAGCAGAGAAAGCTCTTCTTCTTCTTGAGCCTAGCAAGCCTGAATACCCCTTCAATGAAGAACACTTGAGGATGAGGGATCAAGAGCTAGGTTTTGTGAATTTGATCATAGAAGAGCTTAAGAGATGCTTATGATTACTCTTTGAGACTTGGAAGCATCAATGATAGTGTAGGAGTGAGTTTAGGATGGGTATTTATAACCCCCCAAACAAGAGGGCTCGTCAACGGGTATTTTTTTGCCCATTGCCGACACCCGGTCGTTTGTCGGTCGATCGTCGATTGACTGACTGAGTGACCGTCGAGCGATCGAAGGCATTTTGCCAATTCTGGGCGTCAGTTGGTCGACCAATCAATTGACCGAAATGCCTTTTGTCCGATTTCTTCTTTAGTCGATCGACTAGTCGGTCGATCGAATCTGGGCAGGGCTAATTTTTTTGCGTGTTTTCTTGCGCGCTTAGTTTTTGGGTTTTGGCCTTCAGCGTACATCAACTTGGAGGCCTTCTCTAGACTCATCCAAGACGTCTTTGGTGCACACGTCGAACTTCTAGAAATTTTCGTGACGAACTCGAATGCATCGACCAATGTCCTTCCGATTTTCTAATTTCTTTCGATATTTCCGATCAAGAACATCGAGTGCTAACAGATATGTAACCTAAAAATAACTCTCCATGAAATCATTAGTTCTATATTTGTTATCATCAAAATCGAGATTAAGACCAAGATAGAAAACATTAGGCCAACAACGAGTTAGTCCAATACTCGAGGATGATGACATAGAGTTAGTTCAATTGGAATTAGTATATGTTGATGACGATGATAATGAAGTTGAGGAAGAAGGACAACTATGGCTCGAGAAGTGCGTACCCGAGGAGGCATTCCTCGCACGAGTAACTCCCGACGATTACCACTTGCCACCCTTGTACCCACCGACCCTTCACCTTCGGCCACCATCCCCCCACCTACGGCCACCATCCTCCCACCTCTGACCACCATTCCCCCACCTGATTCGTCCGCCAATACCCCACCTGATCTGGCCACCATCTCCCCACCTCCGGCCACCATCCCTTCAGCAGATCTAGGCCCATTCACATTGAGATGTAGGCCACGAGGGCCTAATAGAATTCTCCTTTCGCCACCTGAGGGAGAATCACACAGATTAGTTTGTATGCACGGAAGAAGATAAGTAGATGCATTAATTATTGCTTATAAATTATTTATAATTCAATATATCATAGTATAGAATTGTACTATATTTGGTGCAAGTTTGAGCAGGAGGACATCCCACGCACGATAGCAGGGACGATCCGAAAGTTTATGCACAATGCGTGGCCTATTGGCCTAAGGTTTTCAACCTTGGTCTTAATCTCAGTTTTGATGATAACAAATATGGAACTAATTATTTCATGGAGAGTTATTTTCAGGTTCCATATCGGTTAGCGCACGACGTCCCCGATTGAAAAAATTGGAGAAATCGACAAGGACGCTCGGGATTCTTTGGGAAGTTAGAGTTTATGTTTAGGGTGTCTAGCATTTGTTGTAAATCCTCATGATGATGCAAAGAATCCAAAATACCAAACCTGAACCCCAAAACATGAAAAATAGGAAAATTAGAAAACAATCCTGAAATTCACCAAGCCTAGTGAGCTCCTTGGAGGGCTATATGACCTAGATATTTTTTTGGCACCAAAAGTGCAGGTAATTATTCCTTAAGTAAAAACTAGATAACTAGATATTTTAAAGTATTTTTTGAAAGATTTTAGCCTACCCATATTTGACCCGGGAGATTATAAAATTTTTGATTTTCGAAAATTTGTAGTAGACCCCAAAAGTTATATTTTGATTCTTAATGATTTTGATTTTTTAGATATTTTTATTGAAAATGAAATGGGGGTTAATCCTTATATAACATTGATATTTTAAAGTTATTAACTGGAAGTTAAGAAATGTTATATAAGTAGACTTAGCGATGACGGAACCCAGAAACGCACAAACGAGTAAAAAAATAAACAAGCAAAAAATCTGCCCTGCCCAGGTTCGGTCGACCGACAAAAGGTGAAGGCATTTCGGTCGACCGACCGATGCCCACAGTGGGCAGAATGCCTTCGGTCGCTCGGTCGGTCGACCGATGATCGACCGACAAGCGATCGGGCATCACCAACAGGTAGAAATTAATCTGCCCGTTGGGAGAGCTGTTTTGGCTCTCTCTTCTTGGGCTTATATATACTAGCCCTTGAGTGCCTTCCTCTAGCATCTTAACCTTCATTAAGCCATCTTTGATCAATCTTAAAGCTTTCATTGAGAGATTCTTCTTAAACCCTAGCTTTGATCCTCAACTACTTGATTGAGCCCGCAAACTTCATCAATTCATTACCTTGAGTCATCAAGAGGACTAGTGAGTTTCTTTGGAGCTAAGTACTTGTTGTTTTTATTTATTGCTCCAATTGTTATTGTTTTTTGTTATTCATTTTGATTGTATATCAAGTGTGTAAATCTAGGTTTCTAGGTTTGATTGAGTTGGTGGTTGCCTTGGTGTTAAGGCTTAATTCCACCAGTGTAAACGTAGTTTACTAGGATTAGTTGAGTTGTCCTTAGGTTGAGGTGGGAGAGTACTCTTGATAGGAAGGCGGGATACTTTCGGGTGTGGAAGTGCCTTCGGTTTGAGAGCGGAGACTTTCCGGTGTAAAGTCCTCATTGTAAGGAAACTAACTAATCTAGTTAAACTCGTTTTGAAATCCTAAGCGGGGTGCTTAGGTAGTGGAGTAGGCGTTGTGGCCGAACCACTATAAATCATTGTATTAGTGTTGTCTCTCTTGTGTTTGTTTAATTGTCTTATTTATTGCTTCCGCTTGCTATTCGAATTTGTGAATTGCCTAAGTAGTTTAAGAAAAGATTAAAATCAGAATTAGTCAAAAAAATTTATATAACACACTATTCACTCTCCCTCTAGTGTGGCCATTTCACCAACATGGCCTACATGGGCATATGGATTTATTATGGCAGGAGTTCTCGATAAGTATATTTATTAAATTAATGTTAATGTTAAATATTGATCGTTAATAATAATTTTTTTTTTCAGGCTTATTATACATGGCTAGAGGACCAGATCACTTTTGTAGAGGCTGCATGGGAGCGCGTTGCCCGCGTTCGCTACAATGGGCTGCTTTAGCAGGCCCGTCAAATCGTGATGAGACAGCTGGGGGCTACACTGATTGGGCAGACTCGGGGACACGCCCCCGAGTGGATTCCTGGATTTGTGTGGGACTAGCTTGTTGAGGGGTGAGACACACCTGAGTGGTAAAAGGTCTCCCGAACAACGTCGAGAAACCACATGTCAGGGGGACGGTACGGGGGCGCACCACACTAGTGGCTCCGTGTCTTTTGCGGTGCATGAGCGTCGTATGGTATGCATAATTTCGTAACTTTTAATTAAAATATTGTATATTATGTATAATGATACTAATGTATTTATTTTCTAATGTAAGATGCGGGTTGCGGAGGAAGGCACCGCCCAACGTCCCTCGCTTGTGCAGGTGTTTGAGTGCACTCACGGTCGACGACGAGGAGAAGGGGACTACATCGATAGTAGGGCCTCAATCATCATGGTAAGTATTTATGTCTACTTGATTTACGCAAATTTTATTTATTTATGTATTATTTAAAATATAAACGCATGTAGGAGACCTACATAAGGACCGTGATCGAGCGCGGAGGCACGCCGGAGGAGTTTAACATGTGTGCATGGGTTGAGGCCGCAGGTGGCTGGAAGCACGATCGTGTTTATGGCTTTGTAGATAGTGGCCATGCACACGTCGTGTTAGGGCCACTTGGGGCATCTACCCCTCCCACTGCGGGTGAGCGGCCCTCGACATCGCGGACGCAGGACGAGAGCCGGATAACACAACAGAGAGTGACGGTAGAGGAGCAGAGACAGGTGATGAAGGAGCAAAGACATGCGATGGAGGCGCATAGACACACGAATGACGAGTTGAGACAGACGATGTAGAACGTATAGGCCCTCCTCAGTCAAATTGCATCTTGAAGGCGAAATGGCGACAGTAGAGGGGGGGGGTGAATAGTGTGTTTACTATATGATTCACCTAATTTCGATTTTAATCGATTACTTAGATGGTTTAGGTAATTTGCAATTCGATGAATGAATGCGGAAGCGATAAATAATTAAGCAATTAAAGCAAATAAGAAATCAACGCAAACACATAATTTATAGTGGTTCGGCTCCAATGCCTACTCCACTACCTAAGCACCCCGCTTAGGATTTCCAAACTTAGTCTTTACTAGATTATATCGAGTTTCCCTTACAACGAGGACTTTACACCGAAAAGTCTCCGCTCTCCAACCGAAGGCACTTCCACACCCGGAAGTATCTCGCCTTCCTACCGAGAGCAGTTTCCCACCTCTTCCTAAGGGACAACTAGAACTAATCCTAGTAATCTCTAAGCTTACACAAGTGGCTTTACTCCTACACCAAGGATACCACTTCACACAAGACCTAACACAAGGTCTTCACAAACCCAAATCAAATAAACAGTTAGAATAACAAGTAAAATACAATCAAAAGAGCTAAGTAATAAAACCAATGTTTGCAAGCTCCTTTTACAGCCTTGGAACCTCCAACTCGCAAAGTCGTGGTGCTCGAATTAATTCCCGAGTTGAGGAATCAGTTGGTGCTTGAAGAATGATGTTCGCGGAAGAAGCAGAGCGCGCGTGATTGATCGTTTGGAAGGCTTTAAATCCCTCTTTAAATGCTCAATAAATTCTATAGAGATTAGGGAAGAATTTAAATGAATTATACCTGGGTGTATTTATACCCAGGTGAAGAAATAGCGTTCAACAGATAGAAAACTATCCGTTATAGCCTGTCGGTCGAAGCATCGGTCGACCGATCATTCGATCGCTTTTGTTTACCTTGTGGTCGGTCGACTGACTGGTAGACCGCCAGACGCAGATCGCGCGATCTGTGATCTTCGGTCGACCGACGCGATCACGCGTCGCGCTTATATGCAGGTCGGTCGACCGCCAACTTCGTGCAGATTCTGTCTCCATTCGGTCGACCGTTCGGTCGATCGCCCGACGCAGAAAAATGTGCGTATTCTTCTATCGGTCGATCGATCGATCGACCGACGCAAGCTGCATCTGCAGCTAGCCTCTGTCCGATCGATCAATCGGTCGACCGCCAGGGCTACTACCCTTTTTTACCTCCATTCGGTCGACCGCCCGGTCGACCGAACATAGGCTGAGATTTAATTTCTCAGCTGATTTCTTCCGCGCTTCAATTCCAGGTTCCGGCTTTCAACGAGCATCATGACGGAGAGCTTTCCATGGATCTTTGAGCTCGTCCGATATGATTTGGGTGCACTCGTCGATCGTCGAGAAACTTCACGACGAACCCGAGTGCGACGATCAATGTCCTTCCGATTTATCATTTTCTCTGATTTTTCAGATCGAGGACATCGAACGCTAATGATATAATACCTAAAACATATTCTGAATGAAATCATTAGTTCCATGTTTGTTATCATCAAAACCATCAAGACCGAGATTAAGGCTAAGGTTGAAAACCTAAAGCCAACAACCTCCCCCTTTTTGATGATGACAAACATCCTTAAGAAAATATAACATTAAAGTATAAGGATATCAACTTAGGGATTTCTCCCCCTATCAACTTGCATATCTATAAGATAAACTCCCCCTATCTATATGCATGTATCTTCTAAATTCTCTTTTAACATTTTGTATCTTCTATATGAATGTATTCAATTATACTACTTCTCTTATCAATATATTTACTCCCCCTATCAATGAGCATATATCCATGTACTCTCCCCCTTTTGTCATCCATCAAAAACAAAAATAGCAAGCTTAGCAAGATGAAAAATGCATCACATAGTAAATCAAAGACAAAGTGTCAATACATCACAATACCAATACATCAAAGTGTCAATCAAAGACATGTCCATAGGATGAAAAATACCAATACATCATATGTTCCGTCAGTACACCAGTACACCAAAATATCAATACTCATCCTCAGGAGGTGGAGGAGGTGGTAGATGCGACAGATAATATTGCCACATCTCATCCACTGTCCCATACATTTCATCAACTCGACGACCGTACTCATCTATTTGCCGACCATTCTGGTCAACACGTTGACCATACTCATCGATGCGCCGGCCATGGTCACCGATCATGGTGCCAAACTCGTCCATCTATCGATCGATCGCTTGCATGTGAGTTGATGATGTGTTGTTCCATTCCATCTGATTAATCTAAAACTGCGCAAAGCGATGCTCCAGATCACTTTGACTCTCACGGGAAGGGCCGGATGATGATCCTCCACCAGTTTCGTCCTCCTCCATCTCTGTCTCATGCTCCGCCTGGTCCATAGGATCTCCTCACGTCCTTTTGCCAAGCTGATGTTCAAGAATCTTCATGCGGCTCAGGGAGGAAGAGTCTATGGCTCCCGGAATAGGTTCTATCTCAAATCAAGATCTATCAACCCCAGCTTCATATATGAAATAAGAGATTACTGAGGCATAAGAAAGAGCTTGTTTTTTTTAGGAGTGGATTTCAGCTATGTATCTAAGCATGAGGTCAGGGACATCTAGAGGTATACTAGACATGGCACATAAGAGTACCCTAGAACTCATGGAGGTGACCTCATCGTAATGTCCTGCTCTAGGAAGAATGTTATATGCAATGATGAGGTGCACAATCCTAGCTATGGGTGAAAGCTTGATGCTTTGGGTAGGCATCACTCCCTCATAGTCCTCAGGGCATATGGATGGTATAATTACATGAGGAGGGTACTCCTCATAAAAATGGTTGGAGGACATCTTATAAATTCGTTTTCCCATTAGGGGAAACTCAAAGACATCTTTAATGAGGGATTCTGTGATGACTATGGGCTTTCCTGAAATTTCAGACCGTAGGACTAAGCCATCACCAAGCCTTGCCTTCTCTATTACTAGATTAGAAAAAAAGGCTTTTACTAAGATGGGACAAACCAGTACTTGTTTTGCTAAAAATTCTACCCAACCCATGCTAGCAAGTTTCTCTCGGATATCAAATCTTTCTAAGTCATCTAAGTTTACTGGCCGAGTTTGCAGGATGGCTCTATCTACAAACTTGGAGGCTTGTTTTTTTCCTAATTGGGTCAAGAGATTATTAGGTAAGGATGGAGTTTGGTTTTAGGTGCCATTCTGCATAACAATTTTGAAGATGATATAAGGGATTAGTCTTTAAATGAAAAATGCATGCTTTCTAATGCAAAAGAAAAAGAGAAAAAAGGTTTAAAACTCGGTATAGGCTCATGCAACAAAGATTTCTTATTAAATCTCATGATAAATAAAAAATAAAGATAAAATAAAATAAAATAGAAGGGTTAATCATGAAGATCCATATAAAAAAATGTTTTGGCCAAAATTAAATTTTTTTAAGAAGACCTAAACTTAAAATTGAGTCAAAAACTCTTGCAAGCAATCAAGAAGATTTTTGACTAACAATTTATGATCAACATAAAACTTCATTAAAGAACAAATGATGAATCATTTTAAGAACACATGAAATCCTTGATTTTTGTTGGAAGAAAAAAAAACTTTTTGAGGTAAACATGCTCAAGAGAAGTTATCAAAAAAGATTGCATGAATGACATTTTGTGTGTGAATAATGATGCATTGAAAGAAGAAATCATGTTTTTGAAGACAACTTCATGAATGAAGGATGAAGAAAGCTTTTTACCTTGGAGAAGAAGCTTGGAGAGGAGGTAGAACCCTGAAAGCTTTTCTAATGCTAAAGTCTTGATCTATCAAAAATGTGGAAAGCCTTTCATACCAAGCCCTAGGGGCTTGTTTTAAGCCATATAAAGCCTTTTTAAGTTTAAAAACATGATTTGGAAATCCAAAACTTTCAAATCCGGGGGGTTGTTCAATATAAACTTCTTCATCGATAAAACCGTTTAAAAACACACTTTCAACATCCATTTGAAAAAGTTTAAAGTCTTTAAAACTAGCATAAGCCAAAAGCATGCGAATTACCTCTAATCTAGCTACAGGAGCATAAGTTTCATTATAGTCTATTCCTTCTTCTTGATTGTACCCTTGGGCCACTAACCTAGCTTTGTTTCTAATGACTAAATCTCCTTCATCTAATTTGTTTCTAAATACCCATTTAGTCCCAATCACGGTTTGTCCGCTAGGTCTAGGTACTAAGTCCCATACTTCATTCCTAATAAATTGATTAAGTTCTTCTTGCATAGCTATTACCCAAAATTCATCTTCTATTGCTTCCTTAATGTTTTTTGGCTCTACTTGAGATATGAATGTTACATATTGACAAATATTCTTAAGTTTAGAGCGTGTTACCACTCCCGTTGATGGTTCTCGAATAACTTGATCCATTGTATGATCTCTTATCAATCAGTACGCTTTGGGGAGAGGTGGTAGAGCTTCCTCTACTTCTTCTTCATCTTGAGGTAGAGCTGATGATGAAGGTTCTTCATAGTGACTTTCCTTATTATTTTCATCTTCAACTTCTTTGTCATGAAGTGTTAATCCCTCAAGTTACTCACCTACATTCACAATCTTATCATTTACAGAAGAATCATTAGTTTCATCAAAGGTAACATGCATATATTCTTCAACAATCATAGTTCTACGATTATAAACTCTATAGGCCTTAGAACTATTAGAGTAACCTAGGAAAATGCTTTCATCGGATTTAGAATCAAATTTTCCTAGATGCTTCTTAGTGTTTAAAATAAAGCATTTACATCCAAAAACACAAAAATATCCCATACTTGAGATTTTATCATTCCAAAGCTCAAAAGGTGTTTTCTTGATTTTAGACTTAATAAAACACGATTAAGTACATAACAAGAGGTATTTATGGCTTCGGCCCAAAAATACTTGGGTAAATCATTTTCACAAAGCATGGTCCTAGCCATCTCTTGTAAGGTTCTATTCTTCCTCTCAACCACCCCATTTTGTTGAGGGGTTCTAGGGGAAGAGAAGGTATGCTCAATACCTATTTCGTCACAAAATTCGGAAAACTTTTCATTTTTAAATTCTCCTCCATATCACTTCTAATTTTCAAAATTGAAATTCCCTTCTCATTTGTAATTTTCCTAGCAAATTTTTTGAAAAAAATTAAAAGTTTCATTTTTCTTAGCTAAGAAGAAAACCCATGTAAATCTTGAGAAATCATCAACCAAAACATAGCAATATAATTTTCGACCTAGACTAGCTACATCACATGGACCAAAAAGATCCATGTGCACAAGTTCAAGTATTCTAGATGTACTCACTTGATTAATGCTATGAAATGAAGACTTAACTTGTTTTCCATGTTGACATGCATCACAAAGTTTGTCTTTTTCAAATTTTATCTTAGGTATTCCTTTAACTAAGTCCTTTTTTGATATTTCTTGGATGAGGCTCATGCTAGCATGTCCTAGCCTTCTATGCCACAACCAAGAATAATTTTCCATGGCAACCAATTGCATCTAACATGGGGATTAGGCAAAACAATTGTAAATATTTTTCTGCCTATTTCCAATAAACACAATATCATTAGATGGTGCACTTCTAATGATGCATTTAGATGCTTCAAAAATGACTACATATCCATTGTCACACAATTGAGATATGCTAATCAAATTATGCTTTAACCTATCAACTAGTAAGACATTTTTAATGCATGGGTAGGGGAGTATACCTATATCACCAATGCCAACAATCTTACCTTTGGCATTGTCTCTAAAAGTCACATGTCCACCATCCTTGCTTGATAGGGTTGCAAAAAGATTGATATCACCCATCATGTATTTTGAGCAACCGCTATCCAATATCCATGTGCATCTACTTGCTTGAGGATGCTTCTGCATCTACAAAACGAGAAGAGACAATTTTAGGTACCCAAATCTTCTTGGGTCCTTGAGTGTTACTCATCTTAGGAACCCAAGTGAATCTAGCATGAGGGTTCCTTCTTAGTGCACAATCTCTAGCCGTATGACCAAAAATACCACATGAAAAGCAACTTCTATTAAATTTTCTTGGACTACGTGTGTAAGCATGAAAGTGTGCATGAGCGTGATAGTGTGATGACTTTCTAGCATGGACAATCTTAGGCATGACATTTTATAGGGTTGTCTTTTTTTCATTTAGCATGCAAAGTTCATTTTTTAGACTTAGCATGCTATCATTCAAGTGCTCTACTTGATCACTTAAGTACTTGTTTTCATCTTCCAATTTTTTGTTTTCATTTTCTAAGTTTTTATTAGCATCATCTAGGGCATGCTTTTCTTCCTTAAGAGTATCTACTTCTTTCCTTAATGCATTGCATGAGAGTAGCAAATTATCATTTTCAAGCTCTAAAGATTTGTTGTCCTTTTTTAGCTCTTTAAACTTTTCCCTAATAGGATTAAATTCATCATGCATTTGATAAAATTTATTTTCTAGTTCTTCTTCTGAAAATGGAAGCTCAACAAATGTAAATATTACATTATTGACATTTGTCATCAAGCAAAGATTTGCCTTTTTACTCTTGGAGTCTTCTTCACTTGATGAGAGCTCGCTTTCATCCCATGAAGCCATCATTGCCTTCTTCTTCTTCTTCTTCTTCTTCTTGTATTTATCCTTTTTGTGAGGGTTGGAGGTGGAAGCCATCTTGAGAAGTGGGCAATCCTTCCTTAGATGCCCGATTTTGTTACAATTAAAGCATGTGTAGCCTCCTCTTCCCTTTCTCATGCCTCCTCTCATGAAGCTCATGAATATTCTCGCCAACATTGCCATTTCTTCAAAGTTGTCCGTCTCTTCCTCGGATGATGAGGATTCTTCAGCCTGGTGGGATGCTTTTAAGGCAATGGTCTTGCCTTTGGGAGCATCTTCCTCCTTGTATTGCTTCATATGGGTCTCATGTGTCATGAGAGACCCAATGAGCTCAGTGATCTTCAAGGTGCTCATGTCCTTTGCTTCCACGATTGCGATGACCTTGGGCTCCCAAGCTTTTGGAAGGGAACGAATGAGCTTTCTTACCTTCTCCTCTTCCCTTATCTCTCTACTAAGGTTAGCTAATCCATTTGTAATATTTTAAAATCGAGCATACATGGCATCAATTGATCCATGCGATAATATTTTGAATATTTCATAATCATGCATGAGTAGGTTTATCTTAGATTCCTTAACTTGTGAAGTACCTTCATGTGTAGTCCCTAAGACTTTTCAAAGTTCATATGCGGACTTACAAGTAGAAATTCTATTGAATTCATTAATTGATAGGCCACAATATAATGCATTGACGGCCTTTACATTTGCCTTAAAGAGTTTAATCTCTTCTTGGTCCCACTCATCCATATCCTTAGTTGGTTGTTTATACTCTAGTTGTATCATTCTCCATACATCCATGCCTAGTGATTGTAGGAAGCCATTCATACGTATCTTTCAATAGACATAGTTGTTTCCATCGAACAATGGTGGAGTATGAGTAGAGGACCCTTGAGCTAGTTGGATTTCACTAGTCATTCTAACTTGTAGTGTAGATGGTTAAATCTAATCCTACGACCTTGCTCTGATAATAATTGTTGAGTGAATACCAACACTAGAAGGGGGGGTTGAATTGTGTTGGGTGACTTTTTACTTCTACTTCAATTTCTTTTAAATCAATTCCAACTTCAATCGAAAGTAAGTGCAACTAAATGATATTCGTTAGCAAGTATGAAACACAATTATAAGAAATCACACAAGACAATGCAAACACAAGAGATTATAGTGGTTCGACCAACCGCCTACTCCACTACCTTGGCTCCACACCAAGGATTTCTAATCAAATCCTTTATAGACTTTGTGTTTTGCTTTGAATACAATCGAAGAATTGGTTCTCAACCCTTTGAGAGCTCCTCAAACCTATTCACCTAGGCAAAACACAATTCCACAAAGTAAACCCTAAGTGTTTACACTAGCACACCTAGCAAGCTAATCAATGAAGCATAAGTTCAAGTTACAAGTAAAATTACAATGAAAATAGCTAAAGAGTAAACCACAACTAAGAGCTCTTTTCCAAGCCTTCAATGCCTCCAATGCCACAAGATATTGAGGTCAAATCTAAGCCGGTGTTGAGGGAAGATGAGCGCTTGAGAGAAAACATCGATCAGAGAAGCAAGCGTGAGCAAATCAAGCTTAGAAGACACAAATCTCACTTTGAAAGCTTTTATGAATGGTTAAGAAGGTTGGTGAGGGGTATTTATAACCCCTCACTCGGAACAACACTCCAACGGGTGTTTTTCTGCCCGTTGGACGCCGATCGGTCGCTTGTCGATCGATCATCAGTCGATCGACCGATCAACCGCCCAGCGATCGCTGGTGTTCTGCCCTTCTATATCCATGTTCGGTTAACCAGATGGTCGACCAAATTGATTGTGATTAATTCCTCTGTTGTTCGGTTGACCGAATTAGCCACTACCAGTTTTTGGCCTTGTTCGGTTGACCGGTCGGTCGACCGAACTGGCTACAGCCATTTTTTTGCCTTGTTCGGTTGACCGATCAGTCGACCGAACCCAGGCACAGGCTATTTTCTACATTTATTTTGTTACACGCTTTTTTATGAGTTTTGTTATCAAGTTTTGACTTGGATAACTTTACAAATAGGATTGGGATGAGATCCTAGGGGTATATTACATAGAATCTATTTGATAATTTTACGAGTTCTACTTAATCTACATCCGAGCCCTTTTTGACGATTTTGCGATTCTCTGAGCGAAGTTCATGTGCAAATCGTAATCTCAACCAGAACTCAAAACTTTACACATATATTAAATACATGTTTGTTATTATCAAAATAAAGATCGAAGCCAAAGGGGAACCCTTGGGCCAACAGTATATATACTTGATATACTTTACATTTGATATTTGATATTTTACTATTGGAATAACAAGCATCAACAATGGCTTGCAATGGCCCGGCCCATTGCAACGCAGCTGTGGCAGAAAATCGCGTTGCTGATAACTTAGCAACAGATCAGCAACGACTGCAATAGTTTTGCCATGGCTACAGGGCCGTTGTAGATATGTACATCGACAACGGCATAGTTGCCATGGCAAGGCCGTTAGTGAAAGCCCGTTGCTAAGCCGTTGTTGTAGGTCATCAACAACGGCTTTGAGGTTGTGGCCCAGAAAATACGATAAATTTTCAGTAATGGCTTTCCCACACACAACCGTGGGAAAGCCGTTGCTGATGATGTTAACCTGTAACTAAAAAGTTTTGAAATTTCTAATTTTCATTAATACTTTGATATATTTAACCTGATACATAACTCACACACCCATACATAACAATTATACTTATGTTTATAATTATCAACAATCATATAAAAACTATTCAAATTCAAAACTATCGTATCAATATCCTAACAAAACAAGTCAATCAAGTAGTATCCAAATAACAAAGTCAATATCCAAACAAAAAAATAAATCCTCACGATGATGGTGGAGGAAGGTCTAGATCATAATATGGCGGGGTCTGGAGTGCTTGGGTGTACACCGACGTGGACTGGCTCGAGGACGATGGATCTGATGATGCCAAAGGGATGCCTACTCCAATATGAGTTGAGATGTTGCGTAGCATAGCATGCATCTCCGCCATCATCTGACTATGATGCTCCATCATCTAACTCTGACGCGCGACCATCTCCTCAAGTGTCCTTTTCATGCTGCTCTGATCATAATTAGTCCTGGAGGTAGACGACCGCTCACCAGCGATCGGAGGGGTCGGTGCCCCAAGTGGCCCGAGCACGGCTCGCGCATGACCACTATCTACAAAGCCATATACGCGGCCGGGGTCCCAATGATCTGCAGCCTCGACCCACGCTCCTGCGTCAAAGTCCTCGGGGTGCCCCCGTGCTGCGTCACCGTCTGAGTGTAGATCTCCTACTTGAGTTTGATTTTTTGTTTCATAATTTTTCAAAAACTTAAATTATAAATAAATAATGAATAATTTAAACAAATATACTTACCATAATGATTGCAACGCGGGTGTCGATGTACTCCCTCGTCCCATGTCCTAGACGGTGAGTCCGCTCAAACACCTCCATCGGGGAGGGTCGCTGGACAGTACCGTCGTCCATCACCATCGTCTACATTTAAAAAACAAGTACATTATTTATTACACAAAGTAACAAATAAAATATATAATTAAATTTAAGGTATAATACTTACCATACGACGACCGTGCACTACAAATGATATTGAGCCGCCAGTGTGACGCGCTCCTCCCACGGATACACGGTTTCTAGCCGTAGTCCTAGAAACCTCCTGCCATCGATCCGTCGACCATAACACCACAAGCTGGTTCGATATATCCGGAGTAATCCAATCGGGACCGTATCCCTGAGTCTCCGCGATGTTTGTGGTCCCAGCTCGGGCCATCGCTTGGGACCGGGCCTGCCCCAGCTGGCCGTTGTACCTCTGCCAAGAAATAGCCTCTCCAAGCAGTGTAAATGAAGGACCTCTGGTCCTCAGCCCATGTATAGCGAGCCTGCAAAATAATAATATCAATACCAATATTAATCATCATGTATAAAAAAAAATTTAATACGTGCGTCAAACTCGCGCCATAGCATGTTGACGTGCTCACGGGGCACGTGAGACCACGTGGGCTATGCCCCATTCATGTATCGTCGGATTGCAGAAGATATGATCCTCGGCACATCCTCCTGCTCGAACCTGCACAACAAAAATAAAGTTTAATATTTTATTGATATAATGAATTTGTAATAATTCATAATTCATGATACATTACCGCTCCCCAATCACACTAATGAGTCTACGTGACTTCGTGGCTGGCGGAGGCTGCCAACTGTTCGGCCAGCATGGCCGCCTGCGTCTCGATGAACTAGCCTCGACGGCATGAGGATCAACGGCAGGGGAAGTGCTGGAGTCTGACTGATCGAAGACACTGTAACTCTCGTCCGACGATAACCACAACCCACATATTTGTCGAATAAGCATAACATTAGATTATATATATAGTAGAGATAGATTTAATAGAAGATATACTTTATAATTATTCCTCATCATCTGAGTAATAGTCTTTGAATTCTTCCTCTTCTTCATCTTCTTCATCTTATTCATCTTCTTCATCTCCAGCTTCCTCAACTTCATGATCGTCATCATCAACATATTGAACTTCTAATTGAACTAACGCTGTGTCTGCATCCTCGAGTATTGGAATAATACGGTTTACAACAGGAGGATCATATTCTTGATAGAAATCTTCTGTCACATCATGTATTGACTCATTTTCTCTCGCTATCAAATCAATTCTTCCTCTACCTTTAGTCTTACAGACTATACGTCAATCTGCTCTATCTTTATTTCGAGTCGGATACTTCACGTAATATACTTGTTCGATTTGTGATGCCAATATAAAATGCTCATTTGCTGCAAATTTTGATTTGTAATTAACCTCAATAAGTTTGTATTTTGGATGAACTTTCATGCCCATTTCTGTTGTATCGGACCAATGACATCTAAATAGGATAATTGATTTCAAGCCGAAGTAGTGCAATTCTATCACTTCTTTCACCAGTCCATAAAAATCCATATCACATTCAACATACATTGTCCCTTTCATGCAAACCTTGGCATTCATCGTCTTCTTTGTAAATGCATATTCAACTGTGTGAAATTTATACCCATTAACAAAATATCCGCTATAACATGACACTAGTCGCGATGGTCCACTAACAAACTCAAATATTCTTTCATCTATTTCAGCTCTGTGATCTTTGTTGTAAGCTCGAATCCAAGTAGGAAAATCACGATTTCGTAATCTCTCCAATTCTTCATTGTTGTGAATAGAGTATTTTTGCACCATCTCAATGTCAAATATTTCAATGAATTATTCAATCTCTGGGCAATTGAGTAATACGTACAATTGTGCTAAATGATATTCTTCGTCGCTTAAGTGTTGAGACGGACGAGAACCAAAAGCACGACTAGAGTGACAAAATATATTTAAATGTCAATCTGAATGTCGAACTCCCCCGTCGTCATTATGTGGAAGATGATCAAATGTTGTCCGCACTATCGATTCAAAGTAAAATGACCAGAATGTAAAAATTTCTTAGAAGATATACGATTCAGATATTGATCCTTCAACAGCTGCGATGTTCTTTACTTTTTTCTTCAAACAATTCATGTATCTTATAAATAAGTATCCACTGGTATTGAACGGGGCCACCAACTCGTGCCTCGTATTCCAAGTGTATCAGTAGATGCTCCATCGAGTCAAAAAAGGCAGGAGAAAAAAACTGCTCAAGCTTGCATACAATTTCAACAATATTACTTTGAAGTGTTGGCTTACGGGTTCCCCCCTTAGGCTTCGATCTTCATTTTGATGATAACAAACAAGTATTTAATATATGTCTGAAGTTTTGAGTTCAGGTTGAGGTTGCGAGAAGCACGCGTACTTCGGCGAAGTTCACTCGAAGATACGAAAGAAAAGAACGTCAAGAAAGGCTCGGATGTAGGTTAAGTAGATACCTTGTAATATATCCCTAGTATCTCATCCCAAACTGATTTGTAAAGTTATCCAAGTTAAAACTTGGTAACAAAACCCATGAAAAAGCATGTAACAAAGAAAATGTAAAAATCAGCCTCAGTCCAGGTTCGGTCGATCGGATGGTCGACCGAACAAGGCAAAAAAATGGCAGTAGCCACTTTGGTCAACCGGTCGGTCGATCGAACAATGAAAAAAATTGGCAGTGGCTACTTCGGTCGATCGATCGATCGATCGAACGAGGCCAAAAACTGGCAGTGTCCACTTCGGTCGACCGATCGATCGACCGGATAGTAGAGGAGCTAAATCATGACACAGTCGATTGATCCTCCGATCGATCGAATAGAGTGGAAAAAGCGCAGAATGCCAGTGGTCGCTGGGCGGTCAATCAGTCGGTCGACCGACGATCTAGTAGCAAGCGACCGGTCAACGTCCAACGGGAGAAAAAATGCCCGTTGAGAAGCCGTTCCATGGAGGGTTATAAATACCCCTCACCAACCTTCATTAACTCTTCTTAACAACTGAGATAAGCTTTCAAAGAGTGATTTGTGCCTTCTAGAGCTTGATTGGCTTGCGCTCACTTCTCCGATGAACAACTTCTCAAGTGCTCATCTTCCCTCAAACTCCGGCTTCGATTCGAACTCAACGTCTTGGCGAGTGGGAGGCATTGATGGCTTGGAAAAGAGCACTTAGTCTTGGTTTATTCTTTAGCTATTTTCATTGTAATTTTAATTGTTATATGAACTTATTTTCATTGATTAGCTTGCTAGGTGTGCTAGTGTAAACACTTAGGATTTACTTTGTAGAATTGTGTTTTGCCTCGGTGAATAGGTTTGAGGAGTTCTCAAAGGGTTGAGAATCTAGTCCTCGGTTGTATTCAAAGGGAAACACAAAATCTATAAAGAATTTGGTTAGAAATCCTTGGTGTGGAGCCAAGGTAGTGGAGTAGGCGGTTGTCGAACCACTATACTTTCGTGTGTTTGCCTAGCTTGTATTTCATACTCGCTAACGAACATCGTTTAGTTGCACTTACATTTTATTGAAGTTGGAATTGAGTAAAAAAGAAATTGAAGTAAATTGTTGGTAAATTGACGGGTGACATCAATCTGTTCGCAACCCTCTCAAGTAAAGATGGTGGACATGTGACATTTGGAGACAATGCCGAAGGTAAGATTATTGACATTGGTGATATATGTATACTTTCCTTACCCATGGATTATGAATGTCTTACTAGTTGATGGGTTAAAGCATAATTTGATTAGCATATCTCAATTGTGTGACAATGGATATGTAATTATTTTTGAAGCATCTAAATGCATCATTAGAAGTGCACTATCTAATGACATTATATTTATTGGAAATAGGCAAGAAAATATTTACACATTAGTTGTAGATGCTTGGTTGCCATGGAAAATGATTCTTGGTTGTGGCATAGAATGCTAGGACATGCTAGCATGAGCCTCATTCGAGAAATATCTAAGAAGGACTTAGTTAAAGGATTACCCAAGATAAAATTTAAAAAGGACAAACTTTGTGATGCATGTCAACTAGGTAAGCAAGTTAAGTCTTCATTTCATAGCATTAATCAAGTAAGCACATCAAGAACACTTGAACTTGGGCACATGGATCTTTTTGGTCCTTGTGAAGTAGCTAGTCTAGGTGGAAAACTATATTCCTATGTGCTAGTTGATGATTTTTCAAGATTTACATGGGTTTTCTTTTTAGCTAAGAGAAGTCAAACTTTTGACTTTTTCAAAAAATTTACTAGGAGAGTTACAAATGCAAAAGGAATTTCAATTTTGAAAATTAGATATGACAATGGATGAGAATTTAAAAATGAAAAGTTTTTCAAATTTTGTGATGAATTGAGTATTGAGCATACCTTGTCTTCCCCTAGGACCCCTCAACAAAATGGGATGGTTGAGAGGAAGAATAGAACCTTGTAAGAGATGACTAGGACCATGCTTTGCGAAAATAATTTGCCCAAGTATTTCTGGGCCGAAGCCATAAATACCTCATGTTATGTGCTTAATCGTGTTTTATTGTGACCTAAAACTAAAAAACACATTTTGAGCTTTGGAATGATAAAATCCCAAGTGTGGGATATTTTAATGTTTTTGGATGCAAATGCTTTATCTTAAACACTAAGGAGCATTTAGGAAAATTTGATTCTAAATCCAATGAAGGTATTTTCCTAGGTTACTCCAATAATTCTAAGGCATATAGAGTATATAATCGTAGGACTATGATTATTGAAGAATCTATGCATGTTACCTTTGATGAAACTATTGATTCTTCTAGAAATGTTAAGATTGTGAATGTAGGTGAGGAACTTGAGGAACTCACTTTTCTTGACAAAGAGGTTGGGGATGAAGACAATGAGGAAACTCAACATGAAGAACCCCCAACCTCAACTCTACCTCAAGATGAAAACGAAGAAGAGGAAGCTCTACCACCTCTCCCCAAAGGATATCGATTGATAAGGGATCATCCAATGGATCAAGTCATTGGAGAGCCATCAATGGGAGTGGTAACGCGCTCTAAACTTAAGAATATTTGTCAATATGTAGCATTCATATCTCAAGTAGAGCCAAAAAATATTAAGGAAGCAATAGAAGATGAATTTTGGGTAATATCTATGCAAGAAGAACTTAATCAATTTGTTAGAAATGAAGTATGAGACTTAGTATCTAGACCTAGCGGACAAACCGTGATTGAGACTAAATGGGTGTTTAGAAACAAGTTAGATGAAGGAGGTTTAGTCATTAGAAATAAAGCTAGGTTAGTGTCCCAAGGGTACAATCAAGAAGAAGGGATAGATTATAATGAAACTTATGCTCCCGCAGCTAGATTAGAAGCAATTAGAATGCTTTTGGATTCATTACAACACAACCGGCCAATAGAGATACAAAATTAGAGATAAATTAGATTTTTGTTTCTAAATCTTCACATTTAGAGACTAATGAATACAAAATTTATTCCTAATTAGCCTCTAAAAATAGTTTTAGAGTCAGATCAATTAAGTGACTATGTTGTTGGTGTTTCTATAGCTTAACGTCAAATCTATTAAGTGACTCTATTGTTGTTGTTTCTATAGATCTTTAGAGGCTAATTAGGAACACTATTTTTGTCTATTAGTCTCTAAATGTGAAAATTTAGAAACAAAATATAATTTATCTCTAATTTTGTGTCTCTATAGGTCAATTGTGTTGTAGTGCTTATGCTAGTTTTAAAGGCTTTGAACTTTTTCAAATGGATGTTAAAAGTGCATTTTTAAATGGTTTTATCGATGAAGAAGTATATGTTGAACAATCCCCTAGATTTGAAAGTTTTGAGTTTCCAAACCATGTTTTTAAACTTAAAAAGGCTTTATATGGCTTAAAACAAGCCCCTAGGGCTTGGTATGAAAAGCTTTCCACATTTTTTATTGATCAAGACTTCAACATTGGAAAAATTGATGTCTCCCTTTTTATAAAACCAAATGAAAATGATATTTTACCTGTGCAAATTTATGTTGATGATATAATATTTGGTGCTACTAATGAATTGCTTTGAGTGGTTTGTAAAGTGTGTGCAAGAAGAGTTTGAGATGAGTATGATGGGAGAACTTTTCTTCATGCTTGGTCTCCAAATCAAGCAAACCGATAAATGAATCTTCATAAATCAAGCCAAATACATAAAGGAGCTCATCAAAAGGTTAGGGATGAATGAAACCAAGATAGCTTCTACACCAATGAGCCAAGATAGCTTCTACACCAATCAAACTTGACAAAGATGAAGATGGTGTCAAACTAGACGAAAAACGATATCGAGGTATGATTGACAGTCTTCTCTATTTAACTGCAAGTAGACCCGATATCATGTTTAGTGTTTGTGCTTGTGCTAGGTTTCAATCTTATTCTAGAATATCTCATTTAAGTGCGGTCAAACGCATATTGAGATATTTGAAGGGCATGGTTCACTACAACACAATTAGGCTATAGAAACACATAATTAGAGACTAGTTAGAGTTTTTGTTTCTAATTCTTCCCATTAGAGACTAATAAAGAATATGTCTCAATAGTTAATTTTATTTGTTCCTAATGCTTCACTTTTAGATGGTAATTGTTAATTAGTCCTTTTATGATATATATTATTTGCCTCTATTGTATTGAATAAAAATATTTTTTATATTTAAATTTAAATAATAATAATAATAATATTTAAACATAATATTTAACTTAAATGATAAATTTACCATTACAATAAATTTAACATAATATTTCACATAATTTTAATTTTAATTTTTAAATGATAAATTTAACTTAAACAATAAATTTATCTATACATTTTTGACTTTTGATTAATTAAATATTATGTCTCTTATTATTTTCATTACATATTAATAATATATAGATAGTCAACCCTTGTCCTAGTTAATATTAATCTTACTTTAACTTTAAATGAGGCAATCTTACCCTAACTTTTTTTCAATTACATATTAAGTGGCAAGTATCAATCTTACCCTAACTTTACACGTGGCAAGTATCAATCTCCAATTTATAATCAATTTATTGCCGTTGCTTCTCTCTATTGCCACTTTGTTAGGTTATTTTTCTCACCTTTTTTATACTTGCATGTGATGCTCCTTTACTCTTCCATTGCATGAACAAGGTTACAATTAACATGCAAGTTAATTGTGAGAAAAAGATGTTACTGTCTTTGTTCTGCTTCTGTTGTACCAAACTCATAAGAGGTATTTGAATATTGCTCTTTCTTATTGGCTCATAACATGAATATTGCTCTTCTAAGTATAATATGATAGAAGAATATTGCTTATGTTGTTTTCTATCAATGATTACCTTATTATTAGCAATGCAGTACCTTATTATATTTTCCCTTATTATTAGCATTACCAGTGTCTTATTATATTTTCCTACTGAGACAACCTTAAATTTCAGGACATTATGAAGGCACTGTTTATTTCTGCACTAATTTTCCTCTTCACTACTAGAAAAATGGTCATCAGCAACGGCTGATGCCGTTGCTGCGCCGTTGCTGAAGCGCATCAGCAACGGCCGAGCCGTTGCAATAAAGCCGTGACAGAAAGTCGCGTTGCTGATGACTTAGCAACGGATCAGCAACGACCGTTCGGGCCGTCGCTCAAAACATTATCAGCAACGGCCGCTCAGGCCGTCGCTAAAAATATTATCAGCAACGGTTTTGCCACAGACACGGAGCCGTTGCTGATAACATTAATAGCAACGGCCGCTGAGTCCGTAGCAAAGCCGTTAGTAAAACCCTGTCGCTAAGCCGTTGCTGTAGGTCATCAGCAACGGCTTTCGATACACTTTTAGCAACGGCTTTCCCACTGACGCCCGTGGGAAAGCCGTTGCTGATGACGTATACCTGCAACCAGAAAATTTGAAAATTTCAAATTTCCATTGATACATTGATACATTTATCTGATACATAACTCACACACCCATACCCTCATACACACATTCATTCACACATCACAAACACCTCATACACATTCATTCACACATCACAAACACACCAAGATATACATCAAAACAATTATATTTATATTGATAATTATCCACGATAGTATAAAAACAATTCAAATGCAAAATTGAAGTATCAATATCCAAACAAAATAAGTTAAACAAGTTCAATATCCAAACAAAAAATCTCACGAACACGATAGAGGATGGTCTGGATTATATGGCGGGGTCTGGAGCGCTTGAGTGTACACCGGCGTGGACTGACTCGAGGACGATGGATTAGATGATGCCGAAGAGATGACTGCTTCGGGATGACCTGACAAGTTGCGTAGCATAGCTTCTATATTCGCCATCGTCTGACTCTGACGCTCCATCATCTCAGTCTGACGCGCGACCGTCTCCTCTAGTGTCCTTATCCTATTACTATGATCATAACTGGATCTAGAGGTGGACGGCCGCTCACCAGCGACCGGAGGGGTCGGTGCCCCAAGTGGCCCTAGCACGGCTCGCGCATGACCACTATCTGCGAAGCCATATACGCGGCCATGGTCCCAGCCACCCGCGGCCTCGACCCACGATGCTGCGTCAAAGTCCTCGGGGGTACCCCCGCGCTGCACCACCGTCTGGCTGTAGGTCTCCTACTCGAGTTTGATTTTTTGTTTAATATTTATATCATAAAACTTAAATTATAAATATATAATGAATAACTTAAACAAATATATAAATACCATAATGTATGCAGCGCGGTTGTGGATGTACTCCCCCGTCCCATGTGCTCGACGGTGAGTCCGCTCAAACACCGCCATCGGGGAGGGTCGCTGGACACTCCCGTCATTCGACACCGTCGTCTACATTTACAAAACAAATACATTAATTAGTACACATAATAACAAATAAAATATATAATTAAACGATATACTTACCATACGGTTTGCGTGCACTGCAAATGCAACAGAGCCGCCGGTGTGACGCGCTGCTCCCCCCGACATGCGATTTCTAGCCGCATTCTGAGAAACCTCCTGCCATCGATTCGTCGACCATATCCCCACGAGCTGGTCCCATATATCCGGAGTAATCCAACCGGGGCCGTATCCCCGAGTCTCCGCGATGTTAGTGGTCCCAGCTCGGGCCATCGCTTGGGACCGAGCCTGCCCCAGCTGCCCGTTGTACCTTGCCTGGGAAATAGACTCCCAGGTAGCGTAAATGAAGGGCCTCTGGTCCTCGGCCCATGTATAGCGAGCCTGCAAAATAATAATATCAGTACCAATATTAATATATCATCATGCATGTAAAAAAAAAAAATAATACGTGCCTCAAACTCGCGCCATAACATGTCGACGTGCTCGCTAGGCACGTGAGACCACGTAGGCCATGCCCCGTGCATGTATCGTCGAATAGTAGAAGAAATGCTCCTCGGCACTTCTTCTTGCTCGAACATGCACAACAAAAATAAATTTTAATATTATATTATGATATAATGAATTTGTAATGATTCATAATTCATGATATATTACCGCTCCCCAATCACGCTAATCAATCTACGTGACTCTGTGGCTGGTGGAGGCTGCCACCTGTTCGGCCCGCGTGGCCGCCTGCGTCTGGATGTACTAGCCTCGGCAGTATCATCCTCATGAGGATCAGCAACAGGAGGATCAGCAGCATGAGTAAGTGCTGGAGTCTCACCGATCGGAGACTCCGAAGCTCTCCTGCGTCGATAACCACGACCAGACATATCTGTCGAACATACATATAATCAGATTATTGTATAAATAGTAGAGATATATTTAATAAAATATATACTTTACAATTATTCCTCATCACTTGAATAATAGTCTTCGAATTCTTCTTCTTCTTCCTCTTCTTCATCTTCTTCATCTCCAGCTTCCTCAATTTCATGATCGTCATCATCAGCATATTCAACTTCTAATTGAATTGACGTTGTGTCTGCATCCTCGAGTATTGGAATAATACGATCCACAGCAGGAAGATCATCTTCTTGATAGAAACCAGGAGGATCATTTTCTCCTACTATCGAATCAATTTTTCCTCTACCTTTTGTCTTACAGACTACACGCCAATCCGCTCTATCTTTATTTCGAGCCGGATACTTCGCGTAATATACTTGTTCGGCTTGTGATGCCAATATAAAAGGCTCATTTGCTGCCAATTTCGATTTGTAATTAACCTCAACAAGTTTGTATTTTGGATGAACTTTCATGCCCCTTTCTGTTGTATCGAACCAATGACATCTAAATAGGATCACTGATTTCAAGCCGAAGTAGTGCAACTCTATCACTTCTTCCACCAGTCCATAAAAATCCATATCACATTCAACATAGGTTGTCCCTTTCACGCAGACCCCAGCATTCATCGTCTTCTTTGCAAATGAATATTCAACCGTGTGAAATTTATACCCGTTAACAAAATATCCGCTATAGCACGACACAAGTCGCGACGGTCCACTAACAAACTCAAATATTCTTTCATCTATTTCAGCTCTGTGATCTTTGCTGTAAGTCTGAATCCAAGTAGGAAAATCACGATTCCGTAATCTCTCCAATTCTTGATCGTTGTGAATAGAGTATTTTTGCACCATCTCAATGTCAAATATTTCAATGAATTGTTCAATCTCTGGACAATTGAGTAATACATACAAGTGTGCCAAATGATACTCTTCATCGCTTAAGTGTCGAGATGGACGAGAACCAAAAGCACGACCAGAGTGACAAAATATATTTAAACGTCCATCTGAATGTCGAACACCCCCGTCGTCGTTACGTGGAAGACGATCAAATCTTGTCTGTACTGTCGATTCAAAGTAAAATGAGCAGAATGTTGAAATTTCTTGGATGATATACGATTCAGATATCGATCCTTCAACAACTGCGGTGTTCTTTACTTTTTTCTTCAGACGATTCATGTATCTTTCAAATAAGTACATCCAACGATATTGAACGGGGCCACCAACTCGTGCCTCATATGCCAAGTGTATCGGTAGATGCTCCATCGAGTCAAAAAATGCAGGAGGGAGAAACTGCTCCAGCTTGCATATGATTTCAATAATATTATTTTCAAGTGTTGACATATCTTCGACTCGAAGGACATTTGCACAGATGCTTCTAAAAAACATACTTAATTCAGTCAACGGACCCCAAATATTATCAGGTAGAAGATCTCGAATGCGATCGGAAGTAATCTCTGCATGAATACATGACAATCATGGCTCTTCATCCCTGATATTTTGCAATCATCGACGTTCACACATCGAGATAAGTTTGAAGCATATCCATCGGGTAATCCGAGTTCTTTTACCCATTGACAAACATCTTTGATCTGTTGTTTATTTAACACATATAGGGCCTTCGGTTTCAGATATCGTCCGTTGACCTCTTGTAACTCCAACTCTGGTCTTTTACAAAGTATTTTCAGATCATGTCGGGCTTTGACATTATCTTTAGTTTTTCCAGAAATATCCATCACAGTATTGAAAATATTATCAAACACATTTTTTTCAATGTGCATGACATCTAAATTATGTCGAATCAATAATGAACTCCAATAGGGCAATTCCCAAAAGATACTTTTTTTCACCCAGTTGTGTGTTTGGCCAAAACCTGACACTCTTTCATTGCGACCAAATACTATATCTGGAAGTGCTGAAACACGTGCTAACATTTGTTCACCAGACAACATCGGTGGTGGCCCATCTCTTTCGACTCTGCCCTTAGTAAATTTATTACGATTCCTTCGATACTGGTGATGAACCGGTAGGAATCGACGATGACAATCAAAGAATGAGATTTTTCGTCCGTTCTGAAGACTGATTGATTTAGAGTGTTCCATACAATACGGGCAAGAGAGTCGGCCGTGAGTGCTCCAACCCGACAACATGCCGTACGCGGGGAAATCATTGATTGTCCACAAGACCGCGGCCTTTAAGTTGAAGTTTTGCTTCCGATGACAATCATAAGTGACAGCTCCCTCAGTCCACAATGTTTTCAATTCATCTATCAAGGGTCTGAGAAATATGTCAATTTCTTTTCGCGGACCCTTAGGACCCGGAATAATCATCGAAAGATAAATAAATTCATCGTTCATGCACATTGACGGTGGCAAATTATAAACTGTCAGCAGCACTGGCCAAACTGAATAAGGAGTTGCAGAATGTCCAAACGGATTAAAACCATCTGTGCACAATCCCAATCTGATATTTCTAGTATCCATAGCAAATGAAGGATAACATGTATCCAAATGTTTCCATGCTTCACTGTCAGATGGATGAGTCATTACTGTATCATCACGACTTCTTGCATGCCAACTCATGTAGGGGGCTGTCTTTTCCGACATGAATAATCTTTGAAGCCTCGGTGTTAGTGGAAAATACCGAAGCACCTTAAACGGGATATTTTTCTGTCGGACCGATTTCTTCTCCTTGTAACGAGGGTGTTGACATACAGGGCATTTATCCAACTGCACATTTTCTTTATAATATAAATTGCAGTTATTTTGGCACGCGTGTATTTTTTCGTACCCAAGCCCCAATTTTCTCATTAGCTTTTTAGTCTTATAAAAAGTAGGCTCAAACTTGTTATCAGTAGGCAGCATTCCATTAATCAATCCAGCAATCCGATCATACGCAACTCCGCTGATATTACAATCGGCCTTGATGTTTAAGAGCTGTGTCATTGCTGAAAACCTAGTGTATTTAGGACAATTCTCATACAAAGGTTCATCGGCAGCTTTCAACATCTCGTAAAATTCTGCAGCTTCTTTATCCGGTAATTCAATCTCTACCGCAGCCCCTACTTCTGTGATATCAACCACTGTAGTATCTGGTGGGACTGATGTTTGAAGAACTGGCCGATCAACATTATCATTCAGGCGGAATTGACCCCCAAGACTATCAAGTATCATAGTTCTATAGGGATTACATTGACCGGATGAAGAAGCACCAGCAGAGGAAGATTCACCATATGTCTGAACGACAGGATTGCTCGACGTCCCGACTTCGCGTGACTCCCCGTGACAAGTCCATAGAAAATATCTTGGTGCAAATCCTTTGCTATATAGATGCAGAGTGACAGTCTCCCGATCCAAAAATCGTCCATTTGAACAAATGCGGCACGGACATCGGATTTGATCACCCATGCTAACGAAATTCCGATTCGAATAGGCGAAATTTAGGAAGTACGTTACGCCTAATCGAAACTCATTCGTTAAAGCTCCACGATCAAGACGTCGGTACATCCAACTTCGATCAGCCGACATGATTCTGTCAATCAATGACAATTTCTTTGGTTAATGTCTTTAGGTGAGATTGTCCTATTCCATTCGGGATTTATGTTATTCGTACTGCACTTACGTTTTTATTTTAACTGTTAACTAATTATTCTAAATTTTGACAGTATCTCCCTACAGTTCTCCGAATACGCATATGATCTGGGCGCGTATCGGAGAACAAGAGAGATGTTGCCGAATTTTAGAATAATTAGTTAACAGTTAAAATAAAAACGTAACTGCAGTACAAATAACTATATTCCCAAATTGTCCAATCAGGGACAATTCAAGAATTGTACGTCGTATAAAAGATCATCTACTTCTTTTACACGAACATACAATTCCCGAATGGATCTAAGGTTTTGCTAAATCATATCCGATTCGTCGATGCGTACGTGAAACATATCAACTCGTCGGATGGATGATTATTTTCTAAATGTTTCGAGACAGTTCGAGTCCATATTGGACGATTTCGGCGCGCGTCTGAAGTGGACGATTCCGGCGCGCGTCCGAAGTGGACGATTCCGGCGCGAGTCCGAATTGGACAATTCTGGCGTGCGTCCGAAGTGGACGATTCCGGCGCGAGTCCGAATTGGACGATTCCGGCGCGCGTCCGAAGTGGACGATTCCGGCGCGAGTCCAAATTGGACGATTCCGGCGCGCGTCCGAAGTGGACGATTCCGGCGCGCGTCCGAAATTAATCTAAACCCTAATAATTAATCTAACAAATTAAACAATTAATCTAAACAATTAATTAACAATTATAAAATAATTAATTAACAATTTCAAAACAATAATATATATATATATATATAAATTCCGGCGCCGGAGTCCACCCTCCGGCGCCGGCGTACAGTGGCCGGACACATTGTCCGGCCACTGTAGAAGGTCCGGCGGCGGCCATAGGCCGACCGCCGCCGGCCGAAACCCTAGAAATAGGGTTTCGGTCGGATTTTAACCTCTCCGGCCGAAACATAGTGAGAGTCGGCCGGCCGATCAACATACCGGCAGCAGTGGCGAGAGGCGTCGGCGTCGGCAGCAGCGGCGAGAGGCGTCGGCAGGAGCGGCGGCGGCAGCAGCGGGAGGAAGAAGGGTCGGGCGCGAGAGCGTGCCCTATATAAACTTATCAGCAACGGCTCACTCGCCCGTTAGAACGCCGTTGCTGATAAGTTATCATCAGCAACGGCTCACTTATCCGTTAGCAAGCCGTTGCTGACGATTAAACAATCAGCAACGGCTCGCCTTTTCGTCAGAAAGCCGTTGCTGATAATTAAAATAATCCGCAACGGCTCGGTTTTTCGTTAGAACGCCGTTGCAGATACAGATATCTGCAACGGCTCGGGCGGCCGTAAGAATGCCGTTGCAAATAGCAACGGCTTGAGCGGCCGTTGCTGATAGCCGTTGCTGAAGATCAAGTTTCTAGTAGTGCTTGTTCTTTTGACAATTGTTATCCACAAGAAAAACACTCAGCTGCTAACCAAATTATTTGATTAGGTATTAGAAACCTTTAGTCTTTTATTGTAATGGTAAGAATACTAGATAAGCACCTGGAGCATAGCAGAAAAGAAGACAAGTGCTAGAACTTTTGCTTTTTAAACTTCATTTGTTGGTAGAAAAAATATGAGATTTTCTTACTAAATGCTAAACAGTGGAAGATTATTAAATGAAGCAAAGAAAAGGAAGTTGATATTAGACATTCATGAAAAGCTGTTAAGACATTAAGAAAATTGATAGTAGACAATCACGAAAACCTGTTAAAACATTTGCCTCTCATACAACGGTGTACAACGGTACAAGTTACCTTTTACTTGCTTAGTTGCACTGCCATTCTCCTTTGCCATATTAAGTTGATTTTAGATACAGCCAAGGGAATGTCCATGTCAATAAAGCATCTGTCTTAAAATAATTTGTTGGTCCAATTTTATAAGTATTTCAATGAAAGTTCCACTGATTTCTTGTTTTCACCTTTCGCTTTCGTTGTCTAAGCTGCTCATCATGTAGCAGTGAGATCAACGTCCATGCTAGATTTGACAGGAGTTATTTTTGTGCACTTCCCCTCTCACTTTCGTTTGTGCTAGCAGTACCTTATTATTAGCAATGCAGTTGCACGCGAGTTTTATCAATGAATAGAAGACTAGCTATTGCAAGTAAATTGCTTGTGCAGTATGCTAGTATTATTTTACTTGTAGCAAATTGCTTCCGCACCCAGAACAGAGGACTGTGTGGGTTGTAAGAGATGTGAATCCGCCTGCCCCACAGATTTTTTGAGTGTTCGTGTTTATTTATGGCATGAAACAACTCGCAGCATGGGTCTATCTTATTGATACGTTACAAAAAAATCCACTTGAATCATTTGATTCCTCTTTACCGATAAAAGCCCGTACTCAATAAAATATATTATTCCGAGCACGGGTTTTTCTGGTCAAAACGTATCTTGTCTTTATCACGAGTCATTTTCCTTGGTTAACAATACTTGTTGTTTTGCCGATATTCATCGGCTCTTCCATTTTCTTTCTTCCTCATAGAGGAAATAAGACGTTTAGGTGGTATACTATATGTATATGCTTGTTAGAACTCCTTTTAACGACCTATGTATTCTGTTATCATTTCCAATTGGACGATCCATTAATTCAATTGGAGGAAGATTTTAAATGGATAGATATTTTTGATTTTCACTAGAGACTAGGAATCGATGGACTTTCCGTAGGAAGTAGGGAGGGATGTGTTTCAGTAGCATGAAAAAGTGATATGGTTTTTAGTTGTATTAGTTGGATCTAACTACTGCATTTTCCAAAAAAATTGCAAAATATTATTTTGGTTGCTTTCTGAGATTGACTTGGCTTCTAATGATTGCCTAATATTTGCTTCCCATGGTCCTAGGTTTAATTGCTCTCATAGAGGGCATCACTTTGTATGTGTTCTGAGATTCTTATCAAATCTTCCAACTAGTATAATTTGTTTTTATTAATCTAGATGGTTATCTGTTTTTCTTCTTAACTGTTTATTTTAACCTTATATTTGTTTTTGCATCTAACTGCGTTAATCATATGCTTACTTTCAAATGGTTGTTCTTTTAAAATCTTTGATGCTATCAATAAGGGTATTTTCTTATTTGTGATTTTATGTATAAGGTGATTATGGAAAAGAGTTGGATGTATCGATCAAGGGCTACCAATGAATTTATTATGGGAGTCATTCAGTTTCTTGATTTTGCCTTTGCTAAAGCGAGTCAAAATAATAAAATTTTATGTCCATGCGAGAAATGTGCTAATCTTTATTGGATAGAGCGAGATAAAGTCTATGATCATTTGGTGTGCCATGGATTTATCCGAGGGTACACAAATTGGGTTCTACATGGGGAGGGTGCATTTTTTCCGAGTCCTTCGCCCAATGCTAACATTCAAAATAATAGTGATGCTCGAAGTGGTATGCAAGAGTTGTTAGATGACATGATGATGGGTAATCACTTCAATAGCTCAACTGAGGAAATTGATGAACAAACAACTGACGAAATTGATGAACAAACAAC
Organism: Canna indica; assembly: GCA_034359265.1. Classification (NCBI taxonomy): domain Eukaryota; kingdom Viridiplantae; phylum Streptophyta; class Magnoliopsida; order Zingiberales; family Cannaceae; genus Canna; species Canna indica. The sequence goes on along the minus strand of CP136890.1, from coordinate 70,332,009 downwards.
ATAGCCCAACTTAGAAGCCCAGAAGTTTTATAAGTTGATTGAGAATGGTGGAAAGGAACTCTATCCAGGTTGTCAAAGTCATTCGAAGCTTTCCTTCATCATCCAATTATTCCTCATTAAATGTGTTGGTAAGTGGTCTAATAAATCATTTACAATGTTGCTTGAGTTATTGAGAGAAGTACATCCAGAAGGTGATACATTGCCAAATTCTTATTATGAAACCAAGAAGTACATTAGAGAGTTGGGCCTTAGTTATGAGAAAATTGATGCTTGTCCCAACGATTGTATGTTATATTGGAAATACCATGCCGATGACTCTGAATGCTGCATTTGTGGTGAATCGAGATGGAAAAAGAACTTAGATGGTCAAAAAAAGACGTCGAAGTCAAAATCTCAAAATGTGTCGCAAAAAGTCTTGCACTATTTTCCACTTAAACAACGACTTCAGCGGTTGTTTATGTCATCTAAAACTGCATCCTTCATGAGGTGGCATGAGGAGTCCCGCACTAAAGATACACTTCTAAGGCATCGAGCAGACTCTCCGGCTTGGAAGAATTTCCATCATCTAAATGGTCATTTTGCGTCAGATCCTCGTAATGTTAGGCTCGGCTTAGCTGCTGATGGATTTAACCCATTCAGGACATTAAGTGTTGCACATAGTACATGGCCGGTTGTCTTAACACCGTATAATCTACCGCCATTGATGTGCATGAAACAATCTTATATGTTTCTGACATTGCTGATTCCTGGACCTTCAGCCCCAGGAAATGATATTGACATCTATCTCCAACCCCTAATTGAGGAATTGAAAGATATTTGGGAGAATGGTGTGGAAACTTATGATGTGTCTAAAAAGGAGAATTTTAATATGCGGGCTACGGTTCTATGGACTATAAGTGATTTTTCTGGCTATGCTAATCTGTCAGGCTAGAGTACTAAAGGTCAATTTGCATGTCCTTATTGTCATAAGTATATTGACTCATGGTAGAAAATTTTGTTATATGGGTCACCGACGTTTCTTGCCACATGGCCATGTGTTTCGGTGCCAAAAAAGATCTTTTGACAATAATCAAGACTTCAGGGTTGCGCCCAGACCACTTTCTGGGTCAGAAGTTTTGAATGAATTAGAAGGACATGATATTACATATGGCAAAAAGTCAACAAAATTGCCGCTGCCGCATGGTTGGAAGAAGAGAAGCATTTTTTTTTAGTTGCCATACTGGAAAGATAATCTTTTGCGTCACAATCTTGATATTATGCATATCGAGAAAAATGTTTGTGACAACATACTTGGGACCTTATTAAATATTGGCATCAAGTCAAAAGATAATCTTAAGGCACGTCGGGACTTGCAACAGATGGGTATAAGGCAAGAGCTTCATCCAATCGAGCAAAGCCATCACAGGACTTATATCCCCCCAACAAGGTTCACATTGGATAAGGATCAAAAGAAAATTATATTCAGGATACTAAAAAGGGTTAAGGTTCCAGATGGCTATGCTGCTAACATATCAAGATGTGTAGATATGAAGCAACTCAAAATCTCTGGACTGAAAAGTCACGATTGTTATATTCTAATGCATCAATTGGTCCCATTAGCGATCAGAAAAGAGTTGCCGAAGGAAATCAGTATTCCCATACTTGAGTTAAGTTCATTCTTCAGGCAGTTATGTTCAAAAGTTTGTCGGGTACAGGACCTTGATCAATTGGAAAGAAGAGTTGCATTGACACTCTGCCAGTTGGAACAAATTTTCCCCTATCATTTTTTGACATGATGCTTCATTTGGTTATACATTTAGCAGCATAAGTGAAAATGGGCGGGCCAGTCCAATATCGTTGGATGTATTTTGTTGAAAGGTACATATAAGTTATTTGATTTTCTTTTGTAGACCACATAAGTCCTCACTTTTATTTAAAAATAATTAAAATAAATTTGTAGGTTCTTACTTACTTTGAAGAGCTACGTGCAAAATAGAAGTCAATCGGAAGGATCTATAGCTGAGGGGTACATAGCTGAAGAGTGCGCAACATTTTGCTCGGGATATTTTGATACTATTGAGACAAAACTTAATCGTCGAGCGAGGAATGATGATGAATGTGGGGCTGACCCGACAGTTTCTTCTAGTATTTATGGAATGAATCATTTTTGCAACTTACTGAACTATTATTTGTAGGAGACATCTTTCTCTAATGAAGTGCCTATATCCTCGTTTCATCAAAAATAAACATAATGAAAAATTTCCTAGTTGGTTTGCAGAAGAAGTAAGTTATCCCCCAAAGATTTATTCATGTTGGGATTAATATTAAGAATTTTTTGTTCTTATAGAAAAAGCAATTCAGCAATATATTTAATTTGTAGGTTTACCAGGAAGATAATGCTCATGAATTTGCTATTGATGAGGACTTAAAAGTTCTATCCTTTTTTCCAAACAATGTTGCCAGAAGGTTTCAAGGTTTCTTAATAAATGGTTATATATTTCACACCAAAAATCTTCAAGAAAGAAGAACGCGACAAAATAGTGGCGTAATGGTAACAACAATAACACAAAGCTTTGCTAGTGCAATGGATAAGAATCCCATTGATGGTGATGTTAACTATTACGGTCTCATACAAGATATTATTGAGGTTGATTATTGGGTGGATAAAAAGATTGTGTTGTTCGGATGTGATTGGGTGTCCAATGGCAAAGGATTAAAACATGATGAACTTGGGTTTACATTAGTAAATTTTTCCAAGAGAATGAGGGACGATGAACCATTTATAATGGCATCTCAAGTGGAACAAGTATTTTACGTCGAAGATCCCACAGATGAAGGTTGACATGTTATGTTAAAAACAGTACCAAGGGATTATTATAATATGAAGGACGAAGTATTAGGAGATAATGAAGATCCAATTCTAGAAAGTGAAGCACACATTAGTGGAGTTTTTGACAATATTTTGCAGAGCGACAATGATAATGTCGCTTGGATTAGGACTGACATTAATGGGGTAGTTATAGATGAAGCGTTAAGTACTGTCATGGGTGAGCAAACCGACGAAGATTATGATGGGGATGATACTTACCTCGACTGATGACGTCCCATGATATCTCATTTACTACAATTAAATAGCATATTTCAAAAATTTTGGGTATTATTTCTTTCCTTTTATTTTTGAGATAATCTGAGTTTTTCTAGCGTGATGATTTATTTTTTTATGCAATGTGTAGGACATTATCATTTTTTTTATGCAATCAGGTATGATGCTTTTTTCTTGAAGTGAAACTGTAAAAGTTTTTACATAACATTATTTATCTCTTCTTTTCCAGACACACACACTCTCTCTCTCTCTTCCATTCATCATGTCTCATCTCCAGCTTGTTGCAAGCTTCACTACCTTTATAGAGTGGCATACTTTCCTTACTGCCCAAGCCAGCTTTGATCAAAACCAGCTAATCATAAAGGAGAGCAAAACAAATTTATGAACCATAGAGAAAGAATCAGAGTTGCCACAACATTGCAGTAATTAATTACAAGAGATCGGAAGATTGTAGTCTATTATATGACATCAATTTTTGTTCTTTATGCAGGTTAAAAAATCAAATGCAGCAAATACGAAGTCAAATGCAGCAAATACGAATTTTTGGAGGAATATTGCTTTCAAGATAAGAAGAAAAAATATTAACTGATAAATAGATCCATCTATCTAATTTTGTTTTCATAAATGTAATTACACAATATGAGCTATATATTATTAGCTAATAAAGCTTGTATTTTTTTCATAAATACAATTACATCATCCGCATGAACACTTTATAATCAAGTTCCTGTTATTATGAATTCTACATCAGTAATGGTAAATTGTGAATGTGTGAATGTGTGAATGGTAAATTATTATCAATTCTACAGGTTTTGTTCTTACATCATCCGTATGAACAGTTTATAATCTTGTTTTGTTATTATCTACATGGGTATAAACTTAATTGGTCCAGCTCTAAATGGTACAATCTTAATGGTAAATGCTTTAGTATAATTTTTCTCTTGAACTCAAATTCAGCTTATTGGTATTTATTAGTATTTGTTGAAGGTTATTGATATTTTAATAATTATTTTTATTTAAATTCTAAAATAAGAGGCTTAATGATATGTCTCTAAATACACACTATAGAGACTAATGCATTTGCTTCTTGAACACTGAGGCAATTAGATTTGTTTCTAAAAAGTAAATAGAGACTAGTACAAATGCTCCTCCTATAACATATGGAAGTGTTTGTGTTATGACCTAGAAAATTGAGGATATTTTTGTAAATATCTTTTTGGAGGGGGGCCTTTTTGCTAAAGAGCCTAATCTTATATTTAGACCTAATCCCTCTTTAATCCATCTCTCCCCTCTCTCGATTATTATAGCAGCAGCGGCGGCAGATCGGAAATTGCAGCGGCAGTAGTGAGGCGTCGGCAGTGAGAACACTCCAGTGAAGATCGGAGTTTGGAGGAGTTTTGCGGTAGGAGTTTTCTTCTTCTCTTCTTCCTGGTTGTTTTCGTCTCCGTTGTTATCATAGTTTCCATTCTTTCGTTCATCGGCGGCAGCGGAGGGGTTGGAGGAGGTAGTATCGGCAAGATGTCGGATGAGGGAAGGAGGGAGGAGTCGGGAGTGGGCTGCAGGGGATGCGGCAGTCGCGGAAGCCGTGTTGCTATCTGCGATGTTGGACGAAGATAGGGCAGCGATCGCTGCTGCCCGCATCATGGCAGCAGCCGCTGCTGCCCACATCATGGCAGCAGCCGCTGCTGCTACAGGGGAGGCCGTCGTGGCCTCTCAGACATGACAAGGTGGTTTGTCGGCGCCGGAGGCTGCAGGGAATGCCGGAGGGTAGGCGGCGGGTGGTCGCCGGTGGACGGGAGGGCTGCCCGGTGTGGACCTGAGTGGAGAGGCCGACGTGGCCTCCCGATCATGAGTTGGTACCCGCCAACGTCGGGGGAGAGGCCGACGAGGTCGGCGGGGGTGGTTGCCGTCGGCCGAGAGGGCGACCGGTGTGGGTCCGAGCGAAGCAGGGGGAGCGGTGCTCGGGTGGGCGTCGGGTAGGAGACAATTGGGAAAGGAGGGGTTTAATTGATTTAATATGTAGGTGTTTTAAGAAGAGAGTTGTATTGCATGAAATGAGGTTAATTGGTAGAATATTAGGGTATTTTTGTAGTTGATCGTAGAATCGTCGGATCGAGTTGAGGTGAATACCAAAATTGTAGGTTTTTGCATTTTGAACGTGATGACGGTGTCATATTTCTGATCAGAGGTCATCTGGTAGGTCTTTTCTATGTTTCAGTGTTATTTGGTAGATGCGAGTTATTAATTTAGTTGATAAATAATTAAATAATATAGAATAGTGGTATTTTATGTTAGGTGGTGATTTAGAGTATAGATAGTTGTATTGGGTGCGAGTTGACTCCTGTTATAGCCGATGAATGTTGAATTGGTAAATTGACGATTTTACCCCTTGCCTTTATTTGCTTGGTTTGCTTCTAAAATCCATTGATCTCCTGTTGCACTATGTTGTTGAACATGCGATGTTGATAATTGCATGAGTCTGATTAGCTATTATTCATTGATAATTATTGAGTATGATATCATGCTAGACATTGTGCACACTGTTAGTGTTGTCATAAGTTGTACTTGGTAACATGAATTATTCTGGTTACATCTTTAGTTGATAGTTGTTGTAGCATTTATTATTGTTAGCATTGTATATCAGTTGTGGTGTGTCATGTGGTGAGGTCTAGCTATAAGCTGCTTATTGTTGTATGAGTTATTGTTGTTAGTTTCGTAGGTCAGATGTTGATGACATACTGCATTATAAATGTTGTGGGCGCAAGCCTGGACACAGTTGATTTATTGCTCGAGAAGTATGGGCGGTGACACCGGTAATCACAAAATTTCCACATGAGGTGCGGCGTCGCGCTGCTAGACGTTGGCGGGCTCGTGTGCAACGTCGAGGTGTTAGACGTCGGCGGGCTATCTTTTAGATAGTCGCATCTCTAGCTGGAGCGGGTTTGAGGTGCAACTCTCGAGGTGCGAGAGTGCGAAGGAAACCCAATTGTCCACTACGCTCTTGATTGGTATGAGTTGCAATAGTTGATAGGTGAATAGGTGTCTTGTTGTTGTTGACATGTTGCATTTTATTGCAGAATCATTTATTGTTGCATTTGACAGTATCATCACATCAAGATTGTTGTCCTTATTGTTGGCATATTGATTCGCCTACTCAGTTTTCCGCTGATGTTGTTTGTTGTTGCCTCAAATTTGCAGGTATGTTGGTAGTCAAAGTTGGGTAGCTAGAGTCCTAGAGGAGGAGGCGTCATCCGCTGCTTAGATATTTTCTTAGTGTTTTTAGATTGATGTTGAACATTATGTAGAGAACTCTTAGTTGAAATGATGATTTCAGTTGTTCCTGTTGAGATATTCTGGTGTATTTTTGTGGTTTACTTGTAGGTCGCGCTCTTCCTAGGTGAGGTTCCTATTTTAGGGATAAACTTAGGCGGGGCGTAACAGTTTGTATCTGTTTCTAAAAAGTATATTGGGACAAGTAGATTAGATGCTTTTGGTTAATTAAATCTATTTCTAAAAAATAAATAGAGACTAATAAGAATGCTCCTCTTATGACATATAAAATGATTTGTATCTGCTTCTAAAAAGTATATAGATACAATTAGATTAGATACTTTTGGTTACTTTAGAGTCAATATCTTTTGTCTCTATTTATGTATTTTAGTGTCAAATAAAAATTTATTCCAAATTAGCCTCTAAATATCTATAGAAACAGCAGTAATAGAGTCACTTAATTTATTTGACTCTAAAGCTTTTAGGGACAAATAATTGACTTATAGAGGCATATAACACAACCTTAATAGGTAATTTGTGTTGTAGTGGTTGAATTAGGACTATGGTATCCATGTAATGCATCTTTCGACTTAATCAGTTTTTCGGATGCGGATTTTGCCGGGTGTAAAGTAGATAGAAAAAGCACTAGTGGGTGTTGTCGATTCCTAGGAGTGAGTTTTGTCTCTTGGTTTTCAAAGAAACAAAACTCGGTTGCACTTTCAACTACCGAAGCGGAATACATCGCCGCGTCTAGTTGTTGTGCACAAGTCCTTTGGAAGAAATAAACCCTTTTAGATTATGGACTTAAGTATTCTTGTATACCTATACATTGTGATAACACTAGCGCAATTAATTTAACAAAAAATCTTGTTTTACACTCTAGGACTCAACATATTGATCTAAGGCACCATTTTCTTACGGATAATGTGGCTAAGGCAAATATATATGTGGAATTCATATCCACCGACAAACAACTTGCAAATATATTTACAAAACCCTTGAGTGAGGAAAGCTTTACAAACCTGAGAATGCAATTAGGAATTTGTGTTTTTCCTAGTGGTTAACAATATTAAAAACATATATGTTTTTAAAAAAATTGCATTTCATATGGTATCATCACACTTATGTATTGTCTTGTAATGGGGCTTTGCAACTTATTGATGTTTGTCTTCTATAGGCTTATATTAATAGGAAGAACTATAGTTGTAGATGATACTCGATTTTATGACTTTCTTGGTTTTAATGATGGAACTCATTAATTGTACCTTAGCTCTTGCCCTTTTTGATTGATGTCAAAAGGGAGAGAAAGAAAAAAAAAAGAGGTCACGTTTGTTTTATGATGCATATAGATAGGGAGAGTTGCAAGCAAGATATGCACATTGATAGGGAGAGCATATGTTAAGTTGTGTATGCCTTAACTGAAACTCACAAATAATACTTAACGTTTCTTTAAATTCCATGTTATGTTTGTCATCATCAAAAAGAGGGAGATTGTTGGTTTAAGGGTTCCCCCCTGAGGCTTCGATCTTCATTTTGATGATAACAAACAAGTATTTAATATATGTGTGAAATTTTGAGTTCAGGTTGAGATTGCGATAAGCACGCGAACTTCGGCGAACTTTGCTTGGAGATACAAAAGAAAGATAGTTAATTAAATCTATTTCTAAAAAATAAATAGAGACTAATAAGAATGCTCCTCTTATGACATATAGAATGATTTGTATCTGCTTCTAAAAAGTATATAGAGACAATTAGATTAGATACTTTTGGTTACTTTAGAGTCAATATCTTTTGTCTGTATTTATGTATTTTAGAGTCAAATAAAAATTTGTTCCAAATTAGCCTCTAAATATCTATAAAAACGGTAGTAATAGAGTCACTTAATTTATTTGACTCTAAAGCTTTTAGGGACAAATAATTGACTTATAGAGGCATATAACACAACCTCAATAGATAATTTGTGTTGTAGTGGTTGAATTAGGACTATGGTATCCATGTAATGCATCTTTCGACTTAATCAGTTTTTCGGATGCGGATTTTGCCGGGTGTAAAGTAGATAGAAAAAGCACTAGTGGGTGTTGTCGATTCCTAGGAGTGAGTCTTGTCTCTTGGTTTTCAAAGAAACAAAACTCGGTTGCACTTTCAACTATCGACGTTCACACATCGAGATAAGTTTAAGGCATATCCATCAGGTAATCTAAATTCTTTGATCCATTGACAAACATCTTTCATCTATTGTTTATTCAACACATACGGGGCCTTCGGCTTCAGATATCGTCCGTTGACCTCTTGTAACTCTAACTCCCCCCTCTTACAAAGTATTTTCAAATCATGTCGGGCCTTGATATTATCTTTAGTTTTCCTGGGAACATCCATCAAAGTGTTAAAAATATTACCAAACATATTTTTCTCAATGTGCATGACGTCTAAATTATGTCGAATCAGTAATGAACTCCAATACGACAATTGCCAAAAGAAACTTTTTTTCACCCAGTTATGTGTTTGACCAAAGCCCGACACTCTTTCATTCCGACCAAATACTATCTCTGGAAGTGCTGAAATATGTGCTAACATTTGTTCACCAGACATCATCGGTGGTGGCTCATCCCTTTCGACTCTGCCCTTAGTAAATTTATTATGATTCCTTCAATACTGATGGTTAGCCGGTAGGAATCGACGATGATAGTCAAAGAATGAGATTTTCCGTCCGTTCTGAAGACTGAATGATTTAGAGTGTTCCATATAATACGGATAAGTGAGTCGACCATGAGTGCTCCAACCAGACAACATGCCGTAGGCCGAAAAATCATTGATTGCCCACAAGACCGCGATATTTAAATTGAAGTTTTACTTCCGATGACAATCATAAGTGATAGGTCCCTCAGTCCATAATGTTTTCAATTCATCTATTAGGGGTCTGAGAAATACGTCAATTTCTTTTCACGGACCCTTAGGACCCGGAATAATCATCGAATGATAAATAAATGTATCTTTCATACTCATTGACGGCGGCAAATTATAAATCGTTAGCAGTACTGGCCAAACTGAATAAAGAGTTGCAGAATGATCAAACGGATTAAAACCATCCGTGTATAATCCCAATCTATTATTTCTAGTATCCCTAGAAAATGAATGATAACATCTATCCAAATGTTTCCATGCTTCACTGTTGGATGGATGAGTCAGTATTGTATCGTCATGACTTCTTGCATGCCAACTCATGTAGGGGGCCGTCTTTTCCGACATGAATAATCTTTGAAGCCTTAGTATCAATGGAAAATACCGAAGCACCTTAAATGAGATATTTTTCTGTCGGACTGATTTCTTCTCCTTATAATGAGGATGTTCACATATAGGGCATTTATCCAACTGCGCATTTTTTATAATATAAAATGCAATTATTTTGGCACGCGTATACTTTTTAGTCTTATAAATTGGTGGCTCATACTTGTTATTAGTAGGCAGCATTCCTTTAATCAATCCCGCAATCCGATCAAACAAAACTTCGCTGATATTACAATCTAGTGGATTTAGAATATTCGGGAGATTACAATACTTTGATATTCAGGAGTTGCGTCATTGCCGAAAACCTAGTGTATTTAGGACAATTCTCAAACAAAGGTTCATCGACAGCTTTCAACATCTCGTAAAATTCTGCAGATTCTTTATTCGACAATTCAATCTCTATCGCAGTTTGTAATTCTAATGGTAATTCCGTAACACAAACACCTGTAGTATCTGGTGGCACTAACATCTTAGTAATTGGTTGATGGACATTATCATTCAATTGGAATTGACCCCTAAGACTATCAAGTATCATAGTTCTATACGGATTAGATGGACTGGATAAAGAAACACCAGCAGAGGAAGATTCACCATGTGTCTGAACGACAGGATTGCTCGACGTCCCGAGTTCTTGGTGCAAATCCTTTGCTATACAGATGTAGAGTGATAGTTTCCCAATCTAGAAATCCGGCATTCATGCAAATGCGGCACGGACATCGGATTTTATCACCGACTCTAACGAATTTTCGATTCGAATAGGCAAAATTTAGGAAGTAAGTTACGCCTAAGCGAAACTCATTCATTAAAGCTCCACGATCAAAACGTCGATACATCCAACTTTGATCGCCCGACATGATTATGTCAATCAATGACAATATCTTCAGTCAATGTCTTTATAGGTGAGATGGTCCTACTCCATTCGGTATTCATGTTATTCATATTGCACTAAGTATTTCTTTTAACTACTAACTTCATTCTAAATTTTGGCAGCATCTCCCTATAGTTCTCCGAATACGTATATCATCTGCGCACGTATAGGAGAACAGAGATACAATTGCCAAAATTTAAGAATGAGTTAATAGTTAAAAGAAAAAACTAAGTGCAATACAAATAACTATATTCCCAAATTGTCCAATTAGGGACAATTCAGGGTTGTATGTTGTATAAAAGATCATCTACTTGTTTTACACGAATATACAACCCTCGAACGGATCTAAGGTTTTGCTAAATCATATCCGACTCGTCGATGCGTACGTGAAACATATCAACTCGTCGGATGGATGATTATTTTCTAAATGTTTTGATGCCGATTCGAGTCCACGGTAGACGATTCTGGCACGAATCCAAAGTTGACGATTCCGATGCGAGTCCAAAGTGGACGATTTTGGCGCGAGTTCGAAGTGGATGATTCTAATTAATCTAAATCTAAAGATTAACAATAAAATTAATCTAAATTAATATAATTTAAATTAATCTAATCTAAATATTGATCTAAATTAATCTAAAGATTAACATTAATCTAAATTAATTTAATCTAACTAAACATCTAAATTAACCTAAATATTTAATTAATCTAAACATGTAAATTTATCATAAAAATATTTAATTAATCTAGAGTTAGGATTTAATAAAAGAAAAAAAAAAGGTTACAAAAAACCCTATTTCCGACGCCGGAGTCCACAGCGTCCGGACACTGTACAATGCTCCGACCGTCGGCAACCAGTTGAAACCCTAAATCTAGGGTTTTGGTCAGTTCTACAATAAATAGAGAGGGGGCGAGTTACCTGGAACGGGCGACGACGGCGGGCGGCAGCGGCGAGTGGCGTCAGCGGATGACGACAACTGGTGACGACGAGGCGGGCAAGCGAACATCGACGACGGTAGAAGAAAGGAAGAAGAAGGAGGAAGTCAGAGCCGTTAGAAGGAGGAACATCGATCAAGTTAAATAAACTGATCAGCAATGGCTCACTCATCCATTAGAAAGTCGTTGCTGATAAGTAACATCATCAGTAACAGCTCACTCGTCCGTTAGAACGCCGTTGCTGATAAGTATTTTATTTTTGCGCCGCGAGCGCGTGATTGGCTAAAGAGTGACGGATGTCGTAGCCATAACTAAGTCATTGCTAAAGTTATAATATATATGCAATGGCTCGAGCGGCCGTAACAAAACCTTTGCAGATATATCACATATACAATGACCCGAGCGGCCGTAAGAACTCCATTAGAAATAGTAATAGCTTGCGTAGTCGTTGCTGATTATCACATTTCTAGTAGTGCTTCTTTGCCTCCGATTTGAGGCTTGATCGATGATATTTATGTAAAACTTGTATGGTTGGCTAAAAATTTATGTGTATGATGTTTTGTGAATGTAAATATATTGTAATGTATAAATATTATTGTATACATGAATTTTCAAAATTTTAATTTTTTTGAGTGACAGGGTATAACTTCAGCCACGGCTTACCCATGGCTTACCCACGGCTGACCGTCACTAGGCCGTGGATGAAAGTGTATTGTAAATGACTGATGGCCTAGACAGCACCATATATCACGATTGCTAATAATATCACTGATGGCTCCTAGCCGCGGTTGATGTGTTTAAATCAGCGATAGCCGCAGAGGGCCGTCACTGATGTGTTTAAATCAGCGACAGCGCGCGTGGCTGCGTGCGCTGTCGCTGATGATTACTTATGATGGCCACGCTGTCACTGATGATTACTTGTGACGGTAGAGGTCAGCCGTCACAACTTATCTGAGACGCGCACATCAGTGATGGCATTTTGCCACGGTCTGCATCGTCTGTGATAGTCGTCACCGAAGGCTCAAGCCGTGGCTTGAGTCGTCGGTGATAGCGACAATTCTAGGAGTATGAGAAGGATCAACTCCACTAAAGATATAATTAAGGGTTCTATTATCATAGTTTGCTGCAACAATTTCTACTTATATATACTGGCTTTTAGGTTTGCTCTCAGTCCCACCAGGTGTTGTGGGAGAGGTGTAGCAAATCTCAATTGTGTCCCAGCAACTATCATCCAAGGACTTGATGATAGTCTTCATTCTAGCCTTCCAATATGCATAGTTCATTCCGATAAGCAAAGGAGTAACATTAATAGAATTTTCCATAGGCATTCATTCCAACTTGAGCCTGAAACGAAGAGACACATCAAGGATCTTGTGCAGGTAAAGGTTAGCACAACTACTTTGATACCAATTGACAGTATATGTCTCTAAAGGAACTTCTGTTAAGGGCAGTTGAATAAGAAGTTGGAACTGCTATTGCAACGCTACTAGTAGCAAAGTAAGAACCAAAACTGCTATTGTTGTCGTTCTGCACTCAGCAGTCTCAACTTCTCTCAATAACTAGCAACGCAGTGTTCGCACATGGAGAGAGTTGCATATCAGATCTTTTCATCGGAATTTATATGTGACAACTGAAAGATCTGAATCAATGTTGTCTTAACTATTTGTTTGATAAAACCATCAGTTTAACAATCAACAATCATCGGTTCAAAACAAATAGTCATCGCTTAACTCATAGAGACCATTAAGATCAAATGAGTAACGCCTAAAAATATTAAAGATGACCTCACCTCTAAAAGTTAGTCTGTCAATAAGATATTTAACGATGATTAAAAGATCTCAGAGACGACAGAGAATCGTCATCAATAATGCAGCCCAAGAGTCATCATTTCTGTAGGGAACAAAAAATCCTCTTTTTGCGTTGCATCCTTGTCATCAAATCCATAGGTTGTTATAGCAGTTGAAACTGTCTTCACACAGTTGAAATTATCCTCAATACAAGCAGAACTTCTCCTAGTTGTTAGAGAATTAAACTGGAGTATTTTTGTCAAATATAACCAATGTCATAAAATGCCAATACTAACATATTTTTCTCTTATAAAAATATTATTGTCACTATAATATTTAATTTTTATTAATAGTTCATCCTATATGAATTTAGGATTACATGTTTTAATTTATTTATATTGATTTTTTATTTTTTATGTATTTTCTATATCAACGTACTATTTTTATGGCAAAAATAATTAAAGATAAGACAATTTATTTTTATATTTTACATCTTTTTAGTTCTTGATTCTTATATTAAGTTTGGTTATTCTTTATAATTATTTTTAATTAAATTATATAATATATAATTGCACAACGTTGTCAACAAGTTAAAGGAGCTATAAAATGAAAGCAAACTTGAATGAGCTCCTTCCAACAGCCTCTTAGCACTCCAATTCCTTAAGTAGATGATGAGCTTTGGCTTAAAAGGCGCGAAGTGTGAAGGCCAAACTGGAGAGTTGGAAAGCTAGGGTTTATCAATTTGAATTCACTCTTTGAAGCACCAAAACTTAAGGATTTGATTTGATCAATGTACAGTAGTAACCATCTAATAGTTGAAAATAGGTCTATTTATAATTGTAGTGGAGGTAAGGGGTGAAAAATAGTCATTCAACGGGTCTTAAAAAATTTGTTGGACTTTTTGGCCGAGCATCGGTCGAAAAGGGTACTAGAAAAACTAGTGGCATTTCAGTCTACCCTTAGTCGATCGAGGATCGGCCGAACATCGACCAATAACCCAGTCCAAAGCTGAAATTGATTTTTATGCTAATTTTTTTAGTAGAACCTCATTTTTTTGTCTCGTTTTGGATTTTGGCTTGGGAAACAATTGCTTTAGGTTTGTTTGAGTTCCTAGGGGCATATTACATCTATTTCTAAACCTAGAACTAAGTTTCGACTCAATGTTGAAGGGTCCCGAGTCGACTGGGAGAGGCGCAACAACCTTTGTGACTCTGGAATGTTTTCGTCTTCCTTGGCATGGTGTGCTGGAGGCCTCGTTCTGAACAACAGAGATCGGTCTCCTTCTCTCAAAGTGATTGCTTTTTCCATGCTTCGAGCGCTAGCGCTCGTGATCGATCATAAGTTGTTCCTAGGACCGTGTCAGCATTTCGACATGGGTTGCTAACCATTGGTTCTCTGCCTCTAGGTCATTTATCTGACACTCAGGTGCTTCTGATGGAAGGTTGGCTGATGTCGGAGCATCTCTCCTCACTATTTCAGCGTCACTAGGTCGTGAGTGAACATCGTCGCCCGGTGCGTTGCCGTTGGCGTGTGATGGCAATCACCTTGTTCCAGGTTTCAACCGTTGTGGGGCAAGTAAGCTTTATTTGGCCCCACGGTGGGCAACAAATGCTCTTGCCTGAGGATCAGACCAGTTTGGTCATATTCGGTGTCTCTCCTCGTTGGGTGCAATTCCAATGGGGGACTTGAAAAGGACACTCCGACGCTCAAGTTAGTAGGTATTTGAGGTGGATATAATGAAATTGGAACTTAGATTACCTGAGGTGTGTCGTGTTTGTATTTATTACAAGTATAGGTAATGAGCCACCCGGTAATCTCATGGGAATATTGCTCGCAATGGGTCAAGGATGATCCCGGAGATGTCAGGCTTGTAATAGCGTATCCCTCGTAATTAAGGAGGACTTGGATGTACTTGTATGACCGGGTGGAGCCCCCGGGCGGAGCGATTCAGTCTGGCTGAATCGATTTCAGAAGTGTAGGCGCTTTGGGCCGAATCTGGCCAGACCCAGAAGTACTAGTCCAATCCAATAGTGTCCATAAAACTCAAGTTTAGTTAATTTTCATTTGCCAATTAGCCATTGTTTCTATTCAAGGAGTGTCAAGTCCTCGCTCATTTGCCAATGTCCCATTAGGCCTTTTAATTATGCCGTAGTTTTGTATAATCGTCATATGAGTGAAGAAGTTATAATGGTTGCCTAAGAACATAGAGTTGATTTACCTTCAAGCTTTGATCACCGCGTCAAGGATCCTTTTGTAATGGTGAAATTCCTCCTTGACTAAAATTATAGTTCTTTTAAGACAAAGGACATATATATCATACCTCAAATAAGGTTCTTGTGATTCATGTTAGTGAAATGGCCACACTAGAGGTGGGGTGAATAGTGTGTTATCTAAATCTTTTTGCCTAATTTCGGTTTTAAACTTTTCTTAAACTACTTAGGCAATTCACAAATCAAGTAGCAAGTGGAAGTAAGATATAAATGATAAGCAATACGAAACGCAAAGTAAACAACGCTAACACAATGATTTATAGTGGTTCGGTCCCAATGTCTACTCCACTGTCTAAGCAGCCCGCTTAGAATTTTCAAACTAGGTTTACTATATTATATTATTTCCCTTACAAAGAGGACTTTACACCGAAAAGTCTCCACTCTCAAATCGAAGGCACTTCCACACCCGAAAGTATCCCGTCATCCTACCGAGAGCACTCTCCCACGTCAACCTAAGGGGCAACTCAACTAATCCTAGTAAACTAAGTTTACAATGGTGGATTTAAGCCTAAACACCAAGCCAATCACCAACTCAATCAAACCTAGCAACCTAGGTTTACACAAATAATATACAACGAAAATAAACAACAAAATACAATAACAATTGGAGTAATAAATCAAACAACAAGTACATAGCTCCAAAAGAAACTCCCTAGTCCTCCCGATGCCTTGAGAAGATAAATCTATGAAGCTTGAAGGCTAAATCAATAAGTGGAGATCAAAACTAGGGGTTTTGCAAGGATGACTCAATAGAAGCTTGTAGAAATGCTTAGGATCACTCTTTGAGGCTTCGAAGCATCATTGGTAGGTTAGAAATGAGTTTGGGATGAATATTTATAACCCCCAAACACCAAGGCTCATCAACGGGCATTTTTCTGCCTATCGGCGACACCTGGTCGATCGTCGATCGATCGTCAGTCGATCGACCGAGCTACCGCCGAGCGACCGAAGGCCTACTTCCCGTTTCGGGCATTATTCGGTCGATCGGTCGATCAATCGAAATGCCTTCTCCATTTGCCGGTCGATCAAACCTGGGCAAGGCAGACTGCTTGGTTAGGTTGATTTTCCTACTTGTTTTCTCGTTTCTGGGTTCTGTCTTCGCTAAGTCTACTTATATAATATTTACTAACTTCAAGTTAAAAACTTTAAAACATAAATGTTATACAAGGATTACCCCCCATTTGGATTCAATAAAAATATCTAAAAAATCCAAATCCTTAAGAATCAAAATCTAACTTTTGGGGTCTAGTACAAATTTCTGAAAAACGAAAATTTTCTAATCTTCCGGGTCAAATATGGGTAGGCTAAAGGCTTCCAAAAAATCCTTTAAAATACCTCGTTATTTAGTTTTTACCTAAGGAACAATTACCAGTACTTTTGGTGCCAAGAAAATATCTAGATCATATAGCCCTCCAAGTAGCTCCCTAGGCTTAGTGAATTTCAGGGTCTTTTCTAATTTTTCGGTTTTTCATGTTTTGTGATTCAGATTCAGTTTTTGTGTTTCTTTGCATCATCATGAGGATTTATAATTTATCTAGACATCCTAAATCTAAACTCTATCTTCCCGAAAAAATCCAAGCGTCAACGACCGTCCTTGCCGATTTCTCCAATTTCTTCGATCGCGGACGGCGAGCACTAATCGATTTGGAACCTGAAAGTATTTCTCAATAAAATATTAGTTTCATATCTGTTATCACCAAAACCGAGATTAAGACCAAGATTGAAAACCTTAGGCCAACAATTCCATCATGCATTTTGATATTTACTGAGCCAATTCAAATTGATTGACATAATGAGTCATCTTCTCATTAATTAGTAGTTCTTATGCATTGGTGGGTTGATGTACTGTGAACCATTCTCAGTGTGATGTCACGTGAAACAAACAACCTAAATATGATATAACAAGAAGAAACAATATCACTATTTTATCTCTTTCTTTATGGACATAGGATGCTTCTCCGTTATTATTTTCTTATGGAAGATTTCATTTTAGCTTGTGGCATTCTAACTTGATGTGTCTCATTTTTTTGTAGTAGCAGCATTATACGTGTTTGGACCTTGACTTTGATCTGAATTGACTTTATCCTTGTTCTCTACTTCTTGACTCGTTTCGTTCTCTAGTGTTCGAGGCATCTCTACAATTTCTAAAGAATCCAATAAGTTACGAGTTTATGACCTCCTTGAACACAAGCATTGACATCACCTCATCTAAAGTAAGTATTTTCTTGCACATAGTTTCGCGTCCAAGAAGAGTGTCTTGAGTTCCCTTTCGTCAAGAGTGCATTTATCTTGACTACCCATAGTGAGTCACACTGATGTTGTGATTCAACTTCATTCAACGTTTGTGTTTCATATTTTCTCCTACGTACCATCTCCCTGTAAGTATTCAAAAAACCCATTCGACAAGATGAAAAGAAAAGATTTTGACGTTGTTTGATATTATTAGCTCAAGGAGAATATTATGGTGTTTCAACAGATAAAAAAGGGCAGAAAAACCTTTAATGAGTAGCAATATGAAGAAGTCACGCATTAGTTGTCTTTTGTCGTTGACTCGTTGTCCAGTCTCTAATTGAATACTCTAGTTCTCTGGTGACATACCAAAGGTTTGTAAAGGCTATCATAGAGTTGAAGGAGGGAATGCTTCGCAAGGATTGTCGAACATCCTAGCCACCATTGCAGCTCTCACCCTTTCTTATTTTCCACCTCCCTGTCGAGCAAAAGGAGGCTGCGATGCTTTTATATGTGAAGAGAAAAACTTGCCAATGGAGCCTATAAACTTGGATATGTTCTTGTCCAAAGTTGCAATTGAAGATTTGAAATTTTGTTGCGTTTTCTTTGTTGCAAGTTTTCTCTGTCTTGGAATAAGTCCAGAAGTATTACTACAGCTTGATTCACCGGAGAGCTAATGGATGAGGTTACGTTGATGTTGTACAAATTTACGTATTTGTTTTAATTCTAACTATCGAGGACGATAGGATCGTCCACCATCCGCAAGATTTCTTATGTTTGTCAAAGACAGTGAGTTCTTAATTATTTTCATTTTTTGAAGTTCAAGTGAGCCTGGGGTTTTCTTCGGGGTTCGAGAGATTGAATAGATAGGGTCTCACAAGTTGTTAATTCACTGCTGGGGAATTCACACAAAAGGGAGAAAATCCTTCCCCTCTTATTTGATTATAATTTGAATTCTAACAAACTTAGTATGACATGGGATCAAAGACTACAAATGCAAGCGCATCTTTTGATTCAAGGGTCCGAAGGAGTACTCGAAGACCTACTCATGGAGACCTGGTCGAATTGGGAGATCAAAAAGTCAAAATAGGGAGAATAATTGGTGGTGAGTCGCACCAATATATGCACTTCCTTTATCATATGTTTTTTTGACTAGAAAGTAGGTTGCCCTTAGGAGATGACTTACAGCCAAAGTTTCTCGCTCTTTCCCTTTCACGGGAGCATTGTGAAATCCTCAACCTCCCATTTTTTACGACCAAGTCCGAAATTCGGAATGTGGGCCGACAATTTTTTTGGATAGGTCGAACTATTGGAAGCAAATGGAGATGGAGGTCTTTGACCGCACACATCGCCGACGCCGACAATGCAGGACAGAGGACTATGTTGACTAGAGGGCTGTTGTGATCATTCTACGTATTGTTTATTTTTTATGTATTATTTTATAATTTATATAAATAAATTAAAAAAATATGAAAAAAATAATTCTTGTAGGAGACATACATGAGGACGACGATCACCCAATGCAGGTTGTTGCAGCGTAACTTTGACCCTATAGTGTGGGTTGAGGCCGCTAGTGGTTAAGACCATAATCATGTGTATGGCTTGGAGATAGTGGTCATACGCGGGTTGTGTTGGGGTCACTGGGGCACCGACCCTATGGAACTGGACATTAAAATATGATAATTGCAGTTGTACAAGACTAAAACTGTAATCATTATTACAATTTCTTTTATGTTTTTTAAAAACAAAAAAAGGTCATTTTCCCCCAAAATTAAGCATATAGCAATCAACTATATATTCAATATAATAGAGTTCTAGAATAAATATCATTGTGAAGAAAATTATCCAAAAAAATATAATTGATTTATCTGTCTGCTAAATCTCAACTTTCTTCGTCGATCGAACTATGCAGTACGTATGTAACTTCTTCATCTGATCACCGCTAGCTCCCCGTTCCTTCACGAAGCAAGCGACGCCGAGCACAGCGCAGGGAATGCCAATCACCAGAACGGGACTGCCGCTTACGATACCGCGCGTGAGCGGAACGACGTGCAGAGGGCTGCCCGCGCCAAGAAATGCCCCCGTCACGAAGCAGTCCAACGCCACGGTGATCATAAGCAGCGCCGTCGCCACCGCCACAGCATTGGCCACCGCCACGATCTTCGTCTTCATCGACATATTTGCCAAATCCAAGAGACGAGAGAAGGTTTTGGTTCTTGCCGTGAAGGGAGACGACGAGCAATAGAATTAATTTAGATTGAAGAAATGAAAATATTCTGTGCTTGTGAGAGAGGCGAAAGAAAACTATTTCCGGCGAAACTGGCTTGTGTTAATTTCTTTGTTTCCTTTTAATTACGTCTAATATTTTTTATCATCAATTCCGTATTGGAAATAAATTAAGAACCTTTCTGTTTTAAAAGGAATATTAAGAAAGTAAGAAAAGAATAGTGTAATCCACGTTAATTTGTTCCTTTTAAATTCACAATGGAAATGGAAATAGTTTAATTTGAAATGGAAATGAAGTTTCCTTTATAGTCTGAATTAAGATGATTAGCTTTCACGCCTCTGGTTTTCTTTTTAATGCCAACGAAAGATTTCAAGTGAAGGTATGGAAATGGAATACGGAAGAAGAGGCGTGAAAGCTAATTACACCGAGAAGAAATTAATGTATGAGGTGTTGATGATGTTCGAAGAAAAAGTTGATTTTTCTTGCAAGCGAGGCAAGTTTATAATTATAATATAAAACCTAATTAATTATAGGAGATAGGGGATTTCGCATATTTATTTATTTAAAATAGAGTTTTTCTAAAATCGGAATACTTTTAATATGGTAAATTTCTAAAACTCAAATAAGGATGCAGAAATTATTAATTAAATACAAAATAACAAAATAAAATTTTTAATTTTACCCTCCTATGTTATCTATTCAAAGGATTTAGCAAAATTCTTGAATATGTTCTGGACTGAACTAGCAATTTGGGTCCGATCAGATTAGGTCCAAAAGCGTCCACACTTGCGAACTAGACTCAAGTCAAGTCAAATATCACCTAGTCCGGGGGCTCCAACATGCCATAATGAGCTCGATGTCTCGGGATAAACTTCAACTCATTCGGGCATATCCTCGCGAGATCTAAGGAGACATCATCGCCCGAGACATCCCTATCCTGCACTATGAAAAGCACGACACATCAAGTATATTCTAGATTTCAATTTCATACCCATTATCTACAATTTTTTCTTACTTGAGTGTCGGAGTGTCTTTGCAGGTCCTTACATCAAAGTCACACTAGACCAGGAGACACAAATGACCGCATCACCCTAGCTTCTATTATTATTAGTAGTAGTAGTAGTTGTTGTTGTTATTGTAGTAGTATTAGAAAAGTACACAAAATATTAATATAAAAATTCCAACATAATTAATAAATTGCATAATTATATAAGTTCTGTAGCTTCGTAAATAAATATTTATATGAGAACATCAAATTTAAAATGACTTATATGAAAATTATAACTTTAGAGGGATATACGTTTAATATTTTTAAGAGACTAATAATATTAATTTATAGATTTTAATCATTGTATTAATGATTGAATGTTGATCTCTTCGCCAAGTCTCAAGAATACAATCAGCTCGGCTTTGAATATTCGGGCTTCCTTTCATGATCAACAAATCCAAAAAAACTACTTTTGAATACATCCTGGCAAGAATTCGAGAAAAAATAGATAGTTGGTCGGCCCGATTCCTCTCCCGTGTAGGCAAAACAGTTCTTTTTAAAATCAATCCTGTCCTCTATCCCCATACACACGATGTCATGCTTTTATATATCCGACTCGCTGTGTCAAAAAATTGACACAATTTTGGTGGTCTTCTCAGCAGGACAAATGAGGTTTGCATTGGGCTAAATGGTTGCAATTATGTTCGGCCTTCTCGGAAGAAGGGATAGGATTTAAGGAATGCAGAAGAATGAATCTCGCACTCCTTGCAAAACACTAGTTGGAGAGTAATATCCCAGCCAGATTCCCTTCTCAGTAAAACATGGAAAGACAAGTATTTTCATTCATCTTCCTTCCTCATTGCGGAGGCGAAGCCAAGTAGTTCATGGGGCTGGCGAAGTATAATGAAAGGCCTGGAGCTTCTATACAAGGGCTTGCGACTCAGTATTGGAACTCAGTCAACTGCGAGATAGTCGGCTCACCATGGCTTCCCATCGAGCCTACTTTTCGCATCCATGGCCCTCCTCCAGCGGCCTCTGTTTGGTTTCCTCTCTCTTTGATAGAGAAACCCAAGTATGGAATGTTCCAAGGGTTAATGAAGTATTCCCTCAATCATTGTCCAAGGGAATTTTTCAGCTTCCTATTCATGAAGGCAAGGAACGTTGGACTTGGCACTATAACAAATCTTGCTCATATATAGTCTCTTCTGGGTATTAGTTGGCAGACTCACTCATTCACAAGGAGACCTCACACTCCATCGACCCATCTGATTTTCCTTGGATGAGTATCTGGAAGCTAAAAATGTTGCCTATGATCAAGCTTCTAACGTGGAGATTCATCCAATGTTGGCTTCCTATTAGAGTTGCACTTGCAAGAAGACATGTTCCTCTATCTGATATGAGTTGTCCATTATGCAAATCAGACCCTGAATCTAGGGAACATGTTTCTTGCAATGTTGTGTAGCCACAGAGATTTGGAAAAGATTTGGCCTTCACATACCCCAACTCATGGTCGACTTCTCTATCACTCGCTGGTGGATAATTTCCTGATCCAAAAACCAGATGCATACTGGTGACATGGAGCTCCTCTCGTGTTTCCTATGGAGTATTTGGAACCGCTGAAATCTCTGTGCTTTCCAATCGGCCGCGGCTGATCCGGTATTTGCTGTCATTCAAGCCTTAAATATCTGGTCATCGTTTAATAAGGCTAATGTTGTAGTAATGTTTTCTTAGATGGACAACATCTTTTTGATGTCAATAATGCTTGGTTATTAAGCGTGATTATGGATGTAATTTATCTCAGAATAAGGATATATTGATGCCTTTTTTTGATCATTACATGCATCTTTGGGATTTTTCTAACATTAATTCTCCTTCTTCTGGCTCATGGCCTCACACTAATTGCATCTCTCCTGATTTGGCTAATTCTTTAGTTAAGCCCTTTACTATGAATGAGGTCTGGGATATCATCAAGCCCTTTAAAAATGATAAAAGCCCTGGTTTTGATGGCTTCAGCATTGAATTCTACAAGAATTATTGGGATATCATTGGCAATGACTACTTTCTAACCAGTCAGAACTTTTACAATCTTTTTATCATTCCTAACAACTGGAATCAAACTCTCCTCACATTTATTTCAAAAATTAAAAATTCTAAGTCTATTAGAGATTATAGACCTATTGCATTATGTAATGTTTCTTATAGATTTCTCTCTAAGCTTCTTGCTAATAGGCTTAAAATGTGTCTCCCTCCTCTCATTAGTATCGAGCAATCAGCCTTTGTCAAAGGTCGGAACATTCATGATAATATTCTGATTGTGCAAAAACTAGTCCATTCTTTTTATAATTCTAAAAGCAATTCTTCTTATATCATTGTGAAAGTAGATGTAGAGAAAGCCTTTGATCTTCTCAGTAGGAATGCCATTATTGATGTGTTAAAATTTTATAAATTGCCCTCTCAATTCATCAATTAGATTTATGCATGCATTTCCTCTCCATCTTTTGCTTGCCTTGTTAATTCTCAAGTTTCTCATTTCTTTTCCTCTTCAAGAGGTATTAGGCAAGGAGACCCCATTTCTCATTTCCTTTACATTTTAGTGGCTCAAATCCTTTCCTATCTAATCAATGATGCTGTGAATTCCAACAAGCTTAATCCCTATAAAATTAAAAATAAAATAACTGTAAGCCACCTAATGTTCGCTGATGACATCATCTTAATCTTTAAAACTAATTCCAAGAGCCTAAATTCTGCTAAATCCATCTTCTCCTCCTATGAAATCTTAATAGGTCAGAAAATTAATTTTTCAAAATCTGAGATATATTTCTCAAATCACATTCCTACCTATGTTAAGCATAGAATATCCTCTTCCCCTAAACATGAAAATAGGCAAATTCCCTTTCAAATATTTGAGAGTGATGATGTCTCCTAGAAGACCCTTGCATCTACTCATGATTTCATCCTTGCCCAAATAGAGTCAAAGCTCTCTAATTGGAAATTCAGCCTCCTTTCTCAGGCTGGGAGACTCACCCTTATAAAATCTGTATTAAACTCAATTCCCACTCACTCAGCATCTGTTACATGGTTAAACTCTAATCTTAGTGAGAAAATTGATAAAGTCATTAATAATTTCTTTTGGAATCATAATCCAAATAAAAGTAGTATCCACCTATTAAATTGGAATACTGTTACTCTCCCAAAATGCTTGGGTGGTTTGGGCATCCAAGATATTCATTCAAAAGCATCTCCCTTCATGCAAAAAGAGTTCAAGCATATCTAAACAACTCAAATTCTCTTTGGGTTAATATTATTCATGCTAAATACCCTTTAATCTCTTGCTCTAACCCTTACCCTCCTAAGAATTCTTCTTGGGCATGGAAGCTATTTTGTAAAGCCTTCTCTAACCTTTCTTTATGTTTCAAACATCATTAAAACTACTTATTTCTTAATGACCATTGGACTTTGGATCTTCCCTTAGCATTAAAACCTACTTATATTAATACTAATCTAATCCAGCATCTCACTCATGTTCATCACCTGCTTTTCAATCATAAGTGGTCCTCCTTTTTGGGCTTATCTCTTTGCAACATGGTTATGTGGGAGACCATCTCTAACATTGACATTTCGGAATATCCCGATGATGAGGACTTTGTGGCTTGGACAGTAAATGAGAATGGTATGGTAACCACATCCTCTGCTTATTTATTACTTAAATCTGATAACCATCATTCTATCAGTAATAGTCCAACTTGGAATTTTCTTTGGAAGCTCTCGGTTGCTCCTAAAGTTAAAAATTTTATTTGAAAATTTATCCATGATCGATTGCTTACTAAAGCTAGAATGGTTTCTATGGGTTTAGCTGTGGATAATTTATGTGTATTCTATAAATCTGATGCTGAATCTATTTTGCACATTTTCTGTGACTGTTTCTTTGTTTCGGAAATTTGGCTTTCCTTGGGTGTTTCTCTCAAATTGGACTTTTCTGATAGAAGCTCATGGCATTCTGGTAGCTGGCTTGGGTCTCAATTAAATCAGATTTTTAATTCTGAGACCAAAGCTATTGTTGCTAATGTTATGTGGTTCATTTGGTTTATTAGAAATAATGTTATGCATGGTGAAGGACGGCCTACAGTCTCTAATGCTGTCATGAGGATTCTATCTTATTCTATGAATTATAAATTAAGTCATGTTCCTGAGGACAATAATCCCATAATCAACAATATTATTAAATGGTCTCCCCTCCTAATGGCTGGCATAAATTAAATTGTGATGGATCTTTCCTCAATTCTGATGGTGGTGCCGGCTTTATTGTTCGGAATTCCGCAGGTAACTGTACTTTTGCCTCTTCATCTTATTTCCAATGTTCATCTATTATTCAGTCGGAAGCTACTGCTATTTTGCTAGTTTTATCTTGGGCAGATTTCCTTAAAATGGACCAGCTTATCATTGAGACGGATCGCAAGATCTCGGTTCATACGATTCATAAGAAGACTCCCCCTCCCTGGAAGCACAGAATCTTGTTTAATCAAATTAGTCGTCTATTTCTTAAATTCAACAATGTATCATGTATTTATGCTGTTAGAACTGTTAATGAAGCTGCCCATTGGGCAGCAAACTCCGCCAGGAGCCGTAAAATGTCCGCTGTTTGGACCACTGTACGGCCCCCTGAGCTGAATTTTATTCTGTGTAAAGATGCTGAGCATCTCCCTAATTAGTTAATATATGTCTTTCTTTGATAAAAAAAAAATTCTATTCCTTTAATGGAATAAAAATCTATAAAAAAAAAGAAACATAACAGAGAAATGAAAGGATGAAAGATATTGAGAAAGATGTCAGCAAATCTTATTTTGCTATTCCAAAGAAAAGCTTTTAAAGTTGAGTCATGTCTTCAATTTCTTTCTATGAATCACTGCAAGAAAACTATTGAAATCAAGTCTGATTTTTATAAATTTGAAATTTATAATTTCGGTTTTAATAAATTGCTAAAAATATATAGCAAAAATGTGCTCATGGAACTGGTCTGCTGCCACTACATTCAGCCTTACAACCTCCTCTGCTCCACTAGTAAGGAGGCTGTCAATGCTATTTCGATCCTGATCCTCTTCATGGTGTTGATGTATATCAACGCAAAGACGAAGGTAGATGAGATTTGGAATTCGCCAGCCACAACTTAGTTCATGACGCTGTAAGTCACGGTGGCAATGGCAATGACATATTTTCCAAATGCAAGATGTAGCAGCATACCTGATATGGAACAAATAAAACTAGTGATATTGGCATAATATGTTGCTGGACTGGACTATATCCTCGGACCTATTTGGTGAGCCCACGAAGTCCAATTCGACCGAGCCACTCAGGAATCTTGGCGGGTGGAATACATTTGAATCAGTATTAGAGTTTGACACGTTTTTTTACCTTAGCCAATATTGGGACATTATAATCGAGGGATTTAATTGCACAGTAACTAATCACCGAATGATATTCAATTCCTGTAGATTGAACCTCACACTATTCGGGTAGTCATGACATATTGCTAGACGTCAATCTTGACTTGTGAGTGAAGTTTCTCATGACAACACTAAAGGAGTTTAGTAGAGACTTGTAAGATTCGAATAGAAATTGTTCTATCAAATCCGACTCTCCGTTATTCATAACTCACTGCTGGCTTAGTGTGGGGCCCAATGGATCACACACAATAGACTAATCTCGTAACGGATTTTATGAGATAGAGTCTGAATGTGACACTATATGTCTACTAGCATGGATATGATGCAACTTGATCATGGATCTTGTTTACGGACATAATAGGAAAGGTACTTATTATAGGAACGAATGCGCAAGGAACACTACAAAAAAAATTAAAATTAGTGGCAAGCTATTTTTGCCACAGTAGTGATATACAGTGGCAAAATGATGATTCAATGACAAAAAAATATTTGTCAATCGTTTGCCACATTAGGTCTGCCACTAAACGTCATTTTTGACTTTTATGACGAACTTTAGCCGATTATCACGAATTGTAATTTTTTATTGACAAATGAAAAAGTCAAACTACCTTCAACCTATTGTGGCAAACGAGGCTTGCTGACGTTACGTATCATTTATGGCAAAATTTTTTGACACTTATTAATAAATATTTGTCATTATTTTTCCCTTTCTAAAACGCTTTCCGTGGTAATAATATATGAAATTTGCCACTAATATCATGTTACATTTTGTCATTAAATATCAAATTTACTATAAAATTTTTTGCCACTACATGTTTGACCCTTTGTCATTAAACGTTAAAATGAATTTGTTAACTAATACGATTTCAAATTTAGATTATTGCCACAATATGTGACGACTTTCCCACAACTTTGAGAATCTATAATAAATAAATTTACCATAAACACACAAAATTTAACAATTAATCATTCATTAATATAATAATTCACCTGCTAATTACAAAACTTATAACTTAGTAGGTATACAACCAACCACCTACATATTCAACCATCATAAAATCCAAAATATCCTAAATAAGTTCAATATTAATCCAAATACATCAAAAATAATATTGTCCATCAACATGAAATAGTCCAAAGTATCTAATATCTATTAAAAGAAGTTCCAATGGGTACACAATAAGTCTGTACGCCAAAAGAAACTAGACAACATTGCCCAAATAAAAAGAAGTTACAGTACGTCTGCTAGGTTCGCCTCATTTCTTCTTCTTTTTCTCCTACAAAAGAAAGAAAGTAAGAACACAAGTCAAAACCAAAACTCACTAAATTTAAAAAAAAGCATTATGCTAACAAAAGAGGTACCAGTCAAAAATTTTCTTATTTAAGAGTGATAACTACCAATAACATATCAGGGAAGATGACAGACTATAGAAGAAACAAATAAGGAGAAATGAGACAACCAAGATCAAAATCACATAAAAGAACTCACAACATTTAATATATTAATTGTTGAGTCATTTACATCTTCTGCTCATTATTGAGCCATGGATATCTTGAATACAATATATTAATTGATAAGAATCAGACAATAGTAATATGTTTTACCAACTTAGCATGTTTTTAAATACCAGCATTTCAAGTTTTCAACAACTTCTATCTTCTTCTTTTTCTATCTTTTTCTACTTCTCAAATTTCTTAAAAATTTATATCTATCTTCTTCTCACTTCTTAGTTCTTACTTCTCATAAAGAACATTATTTGTGAACTTGTTCTGGATTCTGGATCAAAGTTTTGAAATCAAACACTTTGATTTCAGATTCTCAGAACTTGTTCAGTTGTACTAGAATCAAACTTGATTCCATAACAAGTTTTGAAATCAAACACATAGTTGTTTTGGAATCAAAGTCCATAACAAATTTTGAAATCAAACACATTTGTTGTCCTAGAATCAAAGTCTAGAACAAAGTTTTGAGAAATAAATCAAATCAGTTCTGATTTTTGAACAGGAGAAGTAATGACTATCCAATCAAATTTCTACTCCAGAGACCAAAAAAAACCAATTATATCTTGCCTAAATTTACAAATGCAGAAAGGTTTTCTGAGTATACATATGATGAACGGTAAGAAAGTCAAAAGAGAAATCTCCATCTTGAAAATGAACTATTTTATTTTCCTTATATTTTCTTTGTACCGCTAAATTTGCCCTTCTTCTCTTTAATTTCTTTTAAATTACAAAACCATGAACACTTTGTGTGAAGGTACCTAAGATGCATTTTTAAAATTAAGGTACCTAACTCTAGAGAATAACATCCAAAAATAGAAAATAAATAATTCCACCGTATAGCAAAATAGAACTATCGGTGGACTACCTTGCAAAATAGCAATATCAAGTAGGTAGTACAACTAGACGGGCAATAAGAACTAATATGGAAATACTAACTAATGTGCATAAATAATGTTGCTATATATTACAGCATTCATGGACGACACCTTCTGTTTTGCCTCTTTGAAGAAGTTATCTACAAGAGTGAAATAAGCCATTTAACTATTTCATTTCAGAAGTAACATTTACACCATGGTGTTTGAAGAACAAGTTCCTGGTACTAGTATACTCTAAGGCATCGTTTGGTTGACACAACTTTCTGCAGGAAATTGTACTTTTCAAGAAGTAGCCAAAACAACTCTTTGTTTGGTTGACACACTTCCTGCATTTTACAAGAAGTACAACTTCGTCAGCAAGTGCAACTTTCTGCAAAACACAGAAAGTAACTTACCTAGGGGGACCTAGGTAAGTTGCACTTCCTGCATTGTAATTGAAAGAAAAAGCCAATATTAGCCTTACATTTGCATTTAATGCAAAATTTATAATTTATATTGTCAACATTATGAGATTAAATCATCTTTGAATTCTCCACATATTTATTTTATTTTGATTTATTTTTAAGTAAAATATGTAATTTTTCATATTAACTATAAATAAAAATTATTTTTTCTATATAATAAAATATATATTATATTAATTATATATGAAAAATATTATATTATATTTTACATATATATGTTACAATATTTATTTACAAATAAATTTATTTTTTTATATATACTAACACATATAAATTAAAATATTAATTTATAAAAAGAAGGGTATATTGGTCTTTTCATATGTACTTCCTAGGAAGTACTTATGTCAATCAAACATATTGTAAGTGGAAAGTTACACTTTCTATGAATTAACTTTTTGTCAACCAAACACTTTTTAGGTACTTTCTAAGAAATACACGTGGGAAGTTAATTCATGGGAATTACAATTTTCTGTAGAAAGTTACTTTCCATGTCAACCAAATGAGACATAAGTAGATAGTGACCACTAAGGCAAGTCCATTCTTAAACTGTAATAACTAGTGCATGCATGACTTGTATAGCAAACTTGATAAATGGTTATGATGCTATCTACCCAAATCAACCCGAAAACATGCCAAATAACTCAGAAAACCATAAATGATATATATATATATATCTATACATATATATATAACACATAGACAATGTCACTTTATCTACCATTTTATTTGTCATGTCCTTAATTGCTTCATAGGTGTTTCTTTATGGAAAGGAATAAAATAACTAGTTAAGGATCTTTCTCACTAAGTGCTTAAGGAGCT
Organism: Canna indica; assembly: GCA_034359265.1. Classification (NCBI taxonomy): domain Eukaryota; kingdom Viridiplantae; phylum Streptophyta; class Magnoliopsida; order Zingiberales; family Cannaceae; genus Canna; species Canna indica. The sequence goes on along the minus strand of CP136890.1, from coordinate 70,301,968 downwards.
TGCAGATCTAGCAAAATTGAATAGAACAACTAACCAAGAAAACCAATCTAAATAAATTACTACTTTTTAGCTATGAAAAATCAAATCCATAGCTAAGTCGAACTAGCAGGCTAAAACTTACATGTTTAGTTGATCTTCACTGTAACAGATATTGTATCAATATGTTGATGCTTGCAAGACACTATCACTGTCATTCTATGATGCAAACATAAATGACACTGTCATTGTAATTCTATGATGCAAGACGCTGTCACTGTCATTTTATAGTTTTAGGGTGAAAACTGGTAAGGTGAACAAATGATAATTGTCTAAATGAAAAATAAGCTTGTTTATATATATTATAACAAATCTTCACATGCAATATGCTCTCTGTACTACAAAAAAAATTAGAATTAGTAACAAACTATTTTTGCCACAGTAGTGAAATATAGTGACAAAAAGATGATTCAGTGGCAAAAAATTGCTCGCCACCCATTTGTCACGTTAGGTCTGCCGCTAAAATTTATTTTTGGCTTTCGTGGCGAGATTTAGCGGATTGTCACGAATTGCAATTTCTTTAATGGCAAACGAAAAAGTGTGGCAAACGGAGCTTGCTGGCGTCACATATCTTTTATGGCAAAAATTCTTTGCCACTTATTAATAAATATTTGTCATTATTATACTCTTTCTAGAACTCTTTTCGTGACAAAAATATATAAAATTTGTCGCTAATAGCGTGTTACATTTTGTCATTATATATCAAATTTGTTACAAATTTTTTTACCACTACATGTTTGATCCTTTGTCATTAAAGGTTAAAATGAATTTGCCACTAACACGATTTCTGATTTGGATTATTGCCACAATATCATTGATGATTTTTTCATTAACACGATTTCAAATTTGAATTATTGCCACAATATTAGTGATGATTTTGCCACATTATATGATGACTTTGCCAAGACTTTGAGAATTTATAATGAATAAATTTGCCACAAATACACAAAATTTAATAATTAATCATTCATTAATATAATAATCCTCCTGCTAGTTACAAAACCTACAACTTAGGAAGTATACCACCACCTACAAATTCAACCCTCGACAATCCAAAAGGTAATATTATACACCAAGGTATCTAATATCCATGAGTTTAATATTAATCCAAATACATCAAAAATAACATTGTTCAACAACACAAGATACTCCAAGGTATCTAATATCCATTAAAAAGTTAAAGTAGATACACAAGATAGTTCATACACCAAAAGGTACACAAGATAATTCGTACGCCAAACAAAAAAACACTACTTCAATAAAAAGAAGTTCTAGTAGGTGCGCTAGGTACGCCTCAATGCTTCTTCTTTTTCTCCTGCAAAAGAAGGGAAGAAAGAACACAAGTCAATACCATTACATCAAAGAATCAAACTAATTTAAAAATGACATCTTACGGCACAAGGAACATACAAATAGAGGGTTTAAGAAGAGTAAAATGTACTCTCTTTTTTTAAAAGAAAAACATCAATCATTACTCATGAATCAAACATACATTGTCTAATAAGGAAATTACATCATACATTTCCTTATTATCGTACAAAGAAGGATTTAAGATGTTTAAAGAAATCTTTGCCTCTAAATAGAGTAAAAAACAAGCTAAGAGAACTATTAGCGCTATTCTGATAACCTCAGTTTCAGCTAAGAGAGCTTCATTGCAAAGAAAAGACTTCATTCCTACCATTAACACCTTGTTAGTGGCTGCATTGACAATCACAAAATCTACACCAGCTTTTGAACTTGTCTCAAACCAAGAACCATCACAGAAGCTTATATTTGAATCAATAGGGACAAAAATATTTTGCATCTCAGGAATGCTGGTGTTAACTTTCATTTGAGGAGAAACTTCCTTATCATAAGAATTAGTTTCAACCAAAATGGCTTGAATATAGAACCTAATAGGCTGATACTCTCGTTGCAAACTGGACAAACAAATTTTCATTTGGTACTCCAACCCGATAAGTTAGCATACGCAAGAAAATTGCTAATGGTCCATAAAAGTGCGGTTATAGGAACACATCAATATCGTTTCCAAGAGACTTGGGTCCAGGAATAAGTAATGACAAAATAAGGAATGGTTGTTTCATCGACCTCCACAGTGGTAAATTATAATTTACAAGCAACACAAGCCACATACTATATGATGTGCTCATGTTAGAGAAAGGATTAAACCCATCAGTTGAAAGTGCAAGCCTAACATTATGAGGCTCAATTGCAAATGAAGCATTCACTTTTTCAAATTCTTTCCATGCTAAGCCATCAGCAGGGTGCCGTAAGATATTAGTGTCCTCAACACGTTTGTCTTTGTGCCACCTCATATCCGAAGCAACATCTTTGTTTAGAAATAATCTTTGCAACCTTTGTTTAATTGGAAAATAATGCAAGATCTTGTGAGGAACGTTATGATCATTAGCCTTTTTGCCTATCCATCTTGACTCATGACACGTAGGGCACGTTACTTCGTGTTCATTTTCACCCCAATATAGGACACAATCGTTTTTACAAACATCAATTTTAGTATAGGTCAGCCCCAAGTCCCGCATCACCAGTTTTGCTTCATAGAAAGAATTAGGGACATTAGACTCATCTGGAATGACTTCTTTAAACAGTTGAAGAAGCATGTTAAAAGATTTTTGAGTCCAATTGTTCATGGACATGAGGTGTAACAATTTGACAACGAAAGATAATTTTGTAAATGATTTACAGTCTGGATACAATTCTTTATTAGCATCCCTAGTAAGACTAAGCAATTTTTCTACTCATTTTTGTTCACTTGTATTCCTTTGACCAAATTCCTCTCCATATGGACCTTTAAATATATCATTTAGCATCCCCTGCATATTATCTCGCTCTTGCTCTTCTTCATCTTCATGATCATCATAGCGATTGGACGCGATTAATTCTCCGTGATGTATCCAAGTGTCATAACTTTGCTCGATGCCATGTACAATAAGATGTTGCTCTACAACTTTTCGCTTGTGCTTGTTGATGTTGTTGCATATAGTACAGGGACAACGAATCTTAGCACCTAGTTCAACGTGCTTGTATGCAAAATCGAGAAAATTATTCACACCATTAAGATAATCCGTTGTGAATCTATCTGTGAGTTCAATCCATCCCTTATCCATCTAAAATAAGAATAAAATTTATGTTTTCTATATTGGTTTACATATTACATATTTCAGTTTCCTATATCCATGAGTTTCATCCATCCCTTATCCATCTAAAATTTTAGTATGATAATGATAGCATTTTCCAAAAAAATGAGATGAAAAATTTGTATTAACATACTAGGACTGAGCATACAATATAACTATTAAACCAAGTTATTTACTATCAATCAAATGACATGGCAGAACTTCATAACACAACACTACTAGGACTAGTGCCAACATTTTTAAAAGCAGTCACAATAGAGGAGTAATCTACTCTATTAATATACTATTTTCAAAATTCAGAGAAATAGTCACAAAAAGTATACGAAGAGCTTCTTAGCATCCTAATTACCTAATGAAAAATATTAAGAGCATTTGGATACATACATATGCTCAAGCGAAATGGATCCTTATGGTTTTAAAACTATAAAATATTTAAAATAGGAACTTCACCAAAGTATCCATTATTATAAAATAAAGCGAGCAAGCAATCATAGTTAACATGTGTTAAAGAAAGCAACATATTCACATGATAAGTTGCTTCAGAATATAGAATGAGTAAAAACTATTCAGAGAACTCATACTTTTAGTTAACAGGTTATTGAGGCAGCTCCCTACAAATCACCACTAGCTGTCTTGTCTAGCCTCTTTATGTGAACATATAAAAAGTTTAACTATAGATGTCCGTGACTAAAACTTCTCCTAAATACAATTAGCTTTTTTAATTAGCAAAGATGGCATAAATAGAGAAGTAAACACCATATGCTAAGAAGCATAATGCTCCATGATTTGGGTCTATAACTCAATTTTGCAAAATAAAAAACATTGGTAATAGAAGAATAGATAAAACTGACATAATTGTACTTTGCAACATCCATCTTACACATGTAATATACTCTAGTTCAAATATCTTTTATGCAACATCCTTTTATGTTGCGCTACGCAGAGTTTTCGACGGAGCCCCCAAAGATTTTTTGGGTGTCGTCCTATATAAACTCATATGTAATACTTGTAAATATGATGTGTGTACTTGTAAACAGGAGTCAGCAGTGCACACATCATAAACAATGAAAAATCTGTTGAAGATAATATGATTCTACCCCTTTTAAAACTGAACATAGATTAATATAACCATGAGAAAGTAATTGTACTCAATTAATAGCTTGAAAATAGATTAATATAGGGAGTCAACAGTGCACTCATCTTACATAATTGTACTCAAATTTCATCATAGTTAACTCATTAACAGTTTCACTGCAAAATGATATAGAAGATGGTGTTACTTGTCATCAGAATGCAATACCTAGATCCGCCGTGAAAAGGGAGTGGCAGCGTCGGTGGGGAGTGGCGGGTAGATCGACTAGGTGGCTGCTGCTTGCTAGATCAGAATAGTAGCAGGAAGGAGGGGCGACGAAGGAGGGCAGCAGCCGTAGCACAACCCTAACTCGGCAACAGATGATGAGGGTTAGAAGATGTACTAGACTAGGGTTTGGGGGGGAGCTGAGGAAGGAGGACGTTTTCTGGTTAGGGAGTACCGAAGTAGGGACAGTGGCATCAGAGAGGAAGGACTGGCGTTTGGGCTCATCGAGAACTCGTCGATGAGGAAGGATTGTTGAGGACTAGGCGTCGGTGAGGAAGACTCGTCGAACACTTGTTGTTTGGCGTTGAGGCGTTGAGTTGTCGACTCATCGAGGAGGTTGCAGGACTACGGAGGCGAGCAGAGAACAAGGGTCGAGGGTTTGGGTGTAAAGGGTCTTAGGGTTTGGGTGTATTATAAGTGGAGGGTTTTTTGGTCGGGAGATAGTTTAAAAAGGAGGGATTTTTTTTGTCCGTCAAAAAAGAAGAGGGAATGCCAAAATTTTTATTTTTTATTTATTTTACTATCTGTGGCATACGTAATTTGCTACGATAAATAGTTCCATGTCTATGGCAAATATATTGTCGCAAATAATTATCATAGAATATCGTGACAATGTTGTGGCAAATATTTTGTCGCAAATGTTTGCCACAGAATATCGTGACAAACTTGTGGCAAAACTTTTGTCACAAATACTTGCCACGATAGAATATTTTGAATCGGTGGCAAAACATATTGTCATAAATTTAAAGTACTATAACTTTTGAACGTTGACTCAATTATTAGTGGTAAACATAATGATAAATTTTAAAAAATTGTTGCAAATTATTCGAACTTGTACTTTTATCCACAAAAATAATTTTGCCGCAAATTTCGTCGTAGATTATATTTTTTGTGGCCAATTGTTGTTGACCACTCCAAAATTTTACCATAAATTCTTGTTTTTTTTGTAGTGTAATCTCACCTACCATGTTCTCCAAATCCAACAAGAAAACCTAAAATAAAGATAAATCAAACAATTGGCCTCCTTGCAATTGGAAAGGCTAGACAAATTGTAGCTCTTGCTCTGCTGATGACACCTTGTAAACTGTAGTCAGACATAGGAAGAAGCAGAGTATTTCAACTTGCACAACTATTTTACTGGAACTATATAACTAGACTATAGAATCAAGTCAAACACTAGAGAAGTCATAATGGTGTACTTGCAATGCCATCGTGAACTAACCACGAGGCATTAACACAGTCAAGGAGATGCAAATGCTTGTTAATACATACTGTACAACTGAACAAACAATCTGGATAAATATGCTTCAAAACTTCAGTGACAAAAAAAGAACCATCATTAAGAATCACATAGAGTCAAAATTTTCTAGGTAAGCTTGTTACTCTAAGATATAAAATAATTGCAAAAATGTGGAAAAGGAGGAATTAAAAAGTTGAAAGAATATAATATTCAGCATAAGAAAGTTTATATAACTATGACTAGGAATAGACAAGTATCACAAACAAACTACTTTTAGCCTTTCCTATAATCTAAAATAAATGGCATTAAAGATATCCATATCTTGGCTAAGTATCCATTTAAATTGAGACACTTCTCTTGTTTATTAAAACCACATAGATAGAAATTTGGTGAATACAGTAGAGAACAGTTCAACATTAGCTGATATCCAAAATTTTCTCAATTATTCTAGATCCCAATTGATATAAAGAAAATGGCATAGCAATTATAATGATAGTAATAAGTAAAATAGATAAACAAGTTGGAATGAAGCTTACCTACTTTAACATTTGGACAAGATTGTGCTTCTTCTCATTCAATACATGCAACCTTTTCTCCAATTCTTGTTTCCTTTCCTCCATGTCATTAGCAGCATCGGAATTGTTTCTTGCCTAGGAGATAGTGTAGTATCAACAAAGTAAACACTTCAATAATCAGCTGCTAAACAATGAACTTTAGTCCAACATTACCACGATGCTAGAATGCTTGACAAGAGAAACAAGGTGATTAAAGTTCAAAGCATCACCGAAACAAAAAAGTTGAGTAAGACAACCAAAAGGCTACTACTACTTGTGCAAGAAAAGGTTAGAAAAATACTTGACAAAACCAAGGAACTTAGTCAAAGTGTGCAAAGATTACTACTAGTAAATTTTCTAAAAAATGTTGAAGTCCATAGATAGTGCAGGGTAAAAAATGTGCTAAACAGATGCAACTAAAATTTGGAAGATATGATGAAAAAATATGCTAAATAGTTGACAAATTTTGAACAAGCATTGGTTGATTTAGCTCATGTGACTTTTGTTGCTGTAGCTTTGCTACAACCTCACTTGCATAGTTCTTCAAGCTCTCTGTAGCAAATGGCACTACACAATCAAATCATAAATAAAGCTTCCCAATTCAGAAATAAGTTGGAGTTGAAATCATGATCTTTGAATAAACACAAATCACCCAATATAAACTTGTATTTATAGTAGGAAAAAGAGGAGGAAAATAGTCAATTCAAATACAAGAGTGATTAATGACTTATTTGAATAAACACAATTTTTATGCTGATGCATCCAACCATCATAACTTATTTTAAAGCTCTCAGACAACATGACACATGGCATCGAAAACCCATGCAACTTCACAATCATCTACTTAGGACATGCTTTCTGTATTCATCTGCCTATTCTCTTCCAACCACAGTGAAGTTACAAACAATTTCCCCATTCTAGTATCAAACAACAAGCTACAATACAGGAAAATGTTACAACATGAACTGATCTTTATTCGATGAATATTGAAGCATAAATGTGTCATCTTTAAATAAATCACTAGGTCAAACCAAGTATCAGCACGGTAACTTGCAAATGAGATCCGCTTTTTCCAAAAATAATCAAAAAAAAGAAGAAGCCTTGAAAGCGTGGTGAAATAAATTCACAAACTTGAAAGAAATGATCTGGGAAAGTCGACCCAAGGATCTTCTTATGGGTCTCCAAGATCGATGCTTCTCTAAGGCCTTGAGGCTGAAGAACCCCGCGATGAGAAGAACGACGCCGGAGCCTGCGCCTCCAGCGAGCGACGCCGTGCTGCCTCACCGTGCATAACCGACGATGCCGCGACGAGGACCAGGAGTCCGTACGGGATCGTGAAGCAGAAGTCGGGCATCTCTTTTTCACATGAAGCGATGGAGGAAGGCTGAGGATAGGGGAACGGGGAGCGATTAGGGCGATGGGCGGTGAGGGATAGGGATGGTGTAATACCCGGGGTTTTCTAACATATAAGTTTTATGTGGTGCAACACGCGGGATCGGGGAATAGTCGGGTTGAGTGACGAGAATCGACACGAATGGAAGGTATAATTTAATTTGTTGATCCGTGAAGCTTATTGTGTGACTTGTGTGTTAGATCGATTCAAGTCGGGTCGGAATTGGATTACGGGTTGAGTTGGGGTCCGATTTGGACTCGGGTCGCGTTGAGTAATTAGACTTAAGTCTCTCGGGCTTCTTGGTCAAAAGCCAGAAGGGGGGGGGGGATAAAACCCCTCACCTCAAGCTGCCATGCGACTCAAAAGAGGGAGAGCCGCACGTAGCCCGAGAGAGAAAGAGGGAGGAGAAGAGAACTTTTGGGGCGGCGCTGGATTTGCGTCGTCGTCGGAGGGATCGAGATCGTCTTCATCCCATCCATCATCTTCTTGTAACCAATGTGAGTGGTTGGATTCATTATTGTGGGGAGGCGAAGTGGACGAACCCCTAGAGGTGTGATTCGAGTTTTGATGCATGAATCTTGTCAATCGATCTTGTTTTTCTCGGTATTACATATCAGATTTCCTAATCATTTGTGAATCGTTGTGTTTTGGAGATTTATTTTTGTGGTTCTATGGTTGGTCGAATAGGGGAAAAAGGGGGAAGGTCATGCTGAAATTTCCCCCAATTTCCTCGAGCAATTTAAATCATTAGATCACCCTTTTGTTTGATTAAGCTTTGTTTATTAACTTGCTAGGTAAACATCATGACTGAACCTCCTCCCTCCTCACTTATTTTGGTCCGTCCGAGCAAGGTAAACCTTGCTCAAGGCTCAACCGGACATGGGGAAGGTAGAGGATGATCCTACATTATGCTTAATTAGGCTAGATTCTTGTTCATGGCATGAATTGTAAACCATTAAACTCGACAAGGAATTCCATTGTTAGAACATGAATTAAATTCTCAATTTTCACATATGTATCAAAATTTATGAGGTAGCAAATGCTCTTGAGTTTCTTTATTGAATTGTGAAAGCTATTGAAATTTTATGTTGTTAGAATAATTACTTCCATGCTAGTGCAATATGTACCTTGTTGATTTCATATATATGGAAAGTTACATTTTGTTATTTTTTAGCATCGCCTAAATTGTTGTGGTAGTCGTTGTATGATGTACCTAGTGTGGATAGAGACACTTGTGTGTGCATAGACTAGGTCTCACACCTAGGAATCAGACAATGGACATTAGTGCTCGGTTAAATGGAACCCCGATGGAGGGGTTGGATATGGGCGATGCCTGGAAGACTAAATGGAAGTATTTAGAGAAATCATGAATGTGTATTGTGACTGAGATGGTCTACTGAGGAGTACTAGTAGCCGAACGGCTACTACTCGACTCAGCGATGATTTGGGTCTTGAGATTGCACCAGCGGGCCCGCTAGGTGTTAGACCCGAGTGGCGGAGGGTCTTGAGATTTCATCAGTGGGCCACGCTGATGGTAGACCCGAGTTGGGTGAGACTAGCTATCCCTAACCTGGATGGTTCCAAAGACTAGTGGCCATCCTACTCGACGGACCCAGATTTGATTATTTTATACCTTATATGCCTCGTTAGGCTGGTTGAGAAGGCCGATCAGGCCTGGTTTAATAGGGTTGGGAAGCCTGGCATGGCCGAACCCCCTCACGCTTGAATAGGCCCATAGTGGCCGATTGGTATAAGTTTGGTAAGGGCCAAGGAGGCCGATTCAATCACTTCGGTGATTTGGTATGTGATTTAGCTTAAATTCCTTAGATGTACCATACTGTTGTGTATGTTATCTTACCGGGGATTTAAGTGGAGGTTCGAGAGAATCGCTCACTGAGTTCCTCTTGGACTCACGATTTATTATTTTATTTTTTTTGCAGAGCTCGACCAGTGATGTCACACCCCAACTGAGGGTAGTGTGATCGGCCAGGCCCGTATCCTGCCTTGTAGCCTACTGTCTATACTGACATCAAGAAGCCAAAACATATCAACAGAAAGAAAAACTCAACATACTTTATAAAAGTTTGCAAGTCACAATGTATATAAGTTTTTCAAAATAAGATGAAACATCAACATCAAATCCAATGGTCAAATATCAAGTTTTACAATCCCGTTTTTTTTTACAACGTCAGTGCCGAAAATAAAACCAACATATCTAAGGACTAGTCTAAGACTCATGGACGCCGCTATGAGATATGGCACTGCATCTGCCCTCCAACTGCACCATGTCGACACCAAGCTACTGCTCATCCTCTGCAAAAATAGAAATAAACTGTGAGTCCACTTGGGACTCAGTGAGTGGCTCAATTGAACCTCCACATAAGCCTCAGTCATGCATATATATATATTACAAGGCAATAAAGAAATGTACAAGGAGGTAAAGTGTGTTTCAAATGTAACTAAAGACCCTCAACGGATCCATCAGTATCCACAGTACATGATAACCTGCCACCTTGGCTTATCACGCCTCTGGCATCCGGTCTACTCATAGCAATATATTTCGGCTACAGCCGTCCTTACCATATCGGGTAGTATCATACTGTAATACCCAAAATCTTAATAGTAATATTTTATTCTTGAGCGGGGGATTGTGGATCCTAGTTAGCGCGGATTGGCGGGAAGCTTCGGGATTAGACCCGAGTAAGCATTTAATGTATTAAAATTAAGGGAAATTTTATTTGTCTTATCTCTGTGATTTAGCATGCTAGGGTGATAGAGGGTCTCGAGGCGAATTTGGAGGTGCAATCAGATCTCGAATCGGAGTTAGATCGGATGAGTTATGAGCTATTTAAGTCAGATATCTTAGGTAGATGTATTTTGGTCATTTGGACCAAATCGGTATTTATAAATTAAACCCTAGGGTGTGCAGCTAGGGGTTTTTGAGCCGCACGCCACCTGAGGCAAAGGAGAGGAGAGAGAGCTCACCGTCGAGGAGGAGGAGCTGTCGGAGCTGAATTTTCGCGAGTTCGTCGATGTCGATCGGGCGAAGATCCTGCGCGTCTTCTTCTTCCAGTTTCTCTCGATCCAGTGAGTGGATTTAAGCCTTCTTTTCTCCATTTCTTGATTCATGTCACTGTTTTATGTCTCAGGGTTTTTGTCGATTTTGACGCATTTTCTCGTATCGGATCGGAAGTCGGATCGGTCATCTCTTAATTGAATTATGTGGGTTACCTCATTTTGGAATAAAATATTGTTTTTTTTCCTTTTCTTGGTTTTTTTTTTCTTCTCCTATTGCAGCCGGCTGGTCGGTGCCGGCCGCGCCAGGAGGCGGCGCCCGATGAGGCACCGCAGCGGCAGTTGGGTTGGCGAGCCACCGCGGGGGAGCGGCGCCCGGCGTGGCATCGCTGCCATGCGCGGGCAGCCACGCCACGCAGCAGGGCGGTAACGCGAGGCACCGTAACCGTCGTGTGATGGCAGCAGTGCGCCGGCAAGCGCCAGCGTCAGTGCCGGCGTCGGTGCCAGCGTCGGTGCCAGCGCCTCTAGCGGCCCGACGGCGGCCGGGGAAGGGCGGCGGCGGCAGGTGGGTGAGGAGAGGGGGAGAAGATGATCTAAGGTGGTTGAGTGAAATGGATGGTTGAGATTGATTTGGGTAAGATGAAGAGTTGGATTGAGTTGGTTGAGATGAAGGGCTGTGATTTGATCTTGTGTAGATGTAAGGCTTAGATTTCATCATGTAGATGAAGGGATGGGATTGCATCAGGATAGATGTAAGGCTGTGAATGCATCATGTTAGATGGAAGACCGAGATTGCGTCAGATTAGATGGAGAGCTGTGGTTGCATCTGGTTAGATGTAAGGCTGTGATTGCATCATGTAGATGGAGAGCTATGATTGCACCTGGTTAGATGGAGGGTTGTGACTTCATCTGATTAGATGTAAGGCTATGATTTCATCATATAGATGGAGTGTGGTAATTGTATCTGGTTAGATGTAAGGCTGAGATTTGCATCATGTTAAATAGAGGGTTGTGATTGCATCATATTAGATGGAAGGCTGTGATGTGATCATGTTTAGATTAAGGGCTGAGATTTCATTACGATTTATTGATTGTAACACCGTTATATTGATTCATAGCAGTGATTTATTAAATAAATTAAGATATTTCTATCATTATTTTAAATAATTATTTGGAGGCCTTAGAGTTAGCAAAACTATTCATGTTATATATGTATTTTCACCTAATCGACGTTACGGATTCATTGGTGAGGTCTGTTTCACCATCAGATTTTCGGATTTTGAAAATAGTGGTCGGATGTCGCCTCGTTTTGCGTGCTAGGCTGAAAAATCATATTTTATATATTTTTATGAATCGATCTGAGATGATTCATGGACATAGTAGTTAATGAGGTGCATTTTACCCTAGGTCAGTGATTTCTATGATGAGTCATTTTATCATGTTCCAATTTATTGATTTATAGTTGGGGTTTCTTTTGGTGCACTGCTTTCATGATACACGTGCATCCTTTCTTATAGTACTATAACGTTATTTTATGGTTGTTTGTTTGTGCTGAGCATTCATGATTTATGAGCGCTGTTTCTACATGTATATATGTATGTGATTGTGATGTATGGCAGAAGGAGGTAGAGGCCGGATGAGGTATGCACTTGACATACCCTTTTTGTTACTTGTTGATAGCACATATTATTTATACTTATATACTTGCATGTGTGGTGTTGTGATGTGCTTGTTGCATTTCCCGAAAGCCTCATTGGTGAGGGGAGGGTATGCCCCAAAGAGACAGCGTTGGCCTTATTCCGGAAGTCCGACTGGTGGGCGGAGATCATACTCCAAAGAGATAGTTCGGAGACCCGAGCAGGTGAGGGGAATGTATGCCCCAATAGGCTAGCTCAGAAGAGCCAGTGCCGGTGAGGGGAGGGCATGCCCCAAAGAGACGGCACTGAACTGGGTGGTAGTTCGGCGGCCACCCGTCTATCTACCCTATGTGGCTATGTGGGACCGACGGGTCCATAGAGCATACATATGATTGAGGTGTTGCATTCATCCTTGGTTATGTTTATATTTATTGATGGATGTTTATTCTTATTGTTGTGGATATGAGTAGGGTAGTGAATGTGTTACTGGTGTTTGTTCTGACATTTTTAAAGATATTTTATACTTGTTGACGGATGTTGATTTCATGCATACGGATATATTATTGCTGATTTCTTTTGACATTGTTGTTACGTTATTGATATCTACTTTTGTGTTTTTATGCATGATGATTGATTTGGTGAATTCAGGAATGATCTACTCACTAAGTCCTAGTTGGACTTACCCCTCATTTATTTTGTTTTTCAGCACCTGAGTTAGATCAGAGAGGTACCGAGGTGCAGCAGCGTAGCTAGTGGCGACAGGGCAGCGGGTCTCATGACATGTTATGATCGAGAAGGATACTTGAGTCATTTTAGTGTCTCTTTGAGTTGTTGAGTCATGTTGACTCGGGTCGTAGTTTTCGTATTTTATTTTTATTTGTATTTGGGGAGTCTTATTTATTTATTTGAACTCTTTTTTAATAAACTTGTTCAGTGTGTTCATATTGAGTTTTGGTTTGGATTGGTTTGGTTTGGTTCGTGGTGTCATGTCTATTCTTTTCAAAAAAAAAAATCTCCCACTGTTCAAGTTATTGTGGTTTTGATGAGTTGGGTTAGGCTTCGGGGTACGTGGCGTATCCTGGTCGGTCATACCGGGTTTGGGGTGTGACACATATTGGCCATCGGCCACATCATCTCAAGATGCAAGCAAACAATCCAGGGTCGTCGACTAGGATGGTCACTAGTCTCAACCAACTGGGGTCTGGCACCTAGCGGGCCTGCTGGCGCACCTCTATACCCAACTGGCCGAGCTAAGCATTGGTCATTTCTGACCTCCTCGCTCCTCGGCGGACCATCTTAAGCACATTACACAATCAATATCCTAGGGTTTCTATATATATATATATACTTCGGGCCTTTGCCCGTATCTAGCCATGTCCAGCTACTAGGTCAACAGTTCATGCCGCCCCTTTTAGTATATGTGCACCTACAATCTCTAAGTTTCCAAAAATATACAAGCAGTCATAGAAGTGTTATCGTCTCATATTTAAGCTTCCATAAATGTGCTATGAATATCTAGGGACACCTTACATGTTACCTAGCCTTCTACACTGTCTTAGGTGAGAATTTTCATGAGTCAACCTTGGAATACCATCCAAGGATATTTAGGGCAGCATGCATAATCTAAAGAAAAATGCTCAAATATTACATCATTCATCATATATAATCATAATGCACATACCTAACAATTCTTATACTACCTTAGGAATATTAGCACAATAAGGAGCAACTATCTCGCATGGTAAGGTAGTAATAAATTTAAATAACATGTATGAATTATAAAACATGGTAACATTGTCAACATCCAAGTTTAAGGATCAAATATTAAGTATGGTTACAATCTAGCATTTCTACAATTCAAATCAATTAAGCTACTTGCTAAGTTTGGTGTTATTCCTAAGTATTGTCATATCCCTATGTGTGATCCCTAAGATCATGAAATTTCCATCGAAGGCAAGTCCCTCCTCCTCTCCCCAACCTTGGCCGAACCATGAGCATGGGAAACGTTGCTCGGCCAAGGTCCTTGGGGTAGGGAAAGATGGAAGAAACTTTAGCTATACTTTGTTTCTTCAATTCCACATACTTCTTAAATACCAATGATCAACTTACCCTTCCCCTCACCCTTGGTCGAACCCTCTTCATGAGTCTTAGGGTTCATTCGGCCACTTCAAGGGGCTTTAGAGGGGACATGCTTCATATTACGTGAGGAGTTCAAAGGACTTCATCAAAACAGTGGTATAAGGGCATCTAAGGGCCTTCTCGCCATCAAGGGAACCGGGGAAAATTTCGGCATGACCTTTTCCCTTTTCCCATGACTTGGCAGCCCCAAAAATACGCAAATCGGCGATTAAAACAGCGAGATCTGACAAGAAACATCATAAAATAGTGAGTACATATCGTTGAAATCATGGATCGTCGAGAAAAATCGCGAGAACTCGACCAATCATCTAGGGTTCGGTCACCCGCCTCCCCCAAATTGTTAAAGCCTTAACCACTCACCTAGATCACCAAGAAATAAGTATCGGGTGACGACGACTTGAGAATTTCCGACGACGATGCGAATTTCGGATCGATCCAAGCCCCCTCCTTGCTCCTTCTCCTCTTTCTCCTGGGGGGGGGTTATCCCCTCAACCATCTTTCCAAAGATGGTTTCAAGGCTCACTTAAGTCATACTCGGAACTCGACTCAGGTTTCGACCCAACCCATAACATGACTCGAGTTAACTTAATTTAAGGTATGATTTTATAAAAGAAAAGTTAATTATCCAATAAACTTCATGATTCATTAGCCAAGTCATACCTTTTCACTCGATGCGATCCTGAGGCTCAACTCGACTACCCTCGGGTCCAATGCGCTGCACCAAAATAGATTTTTTTTATATTAGGAAACTTTTTTCGAGTCTTACAAGTGAGGTGTGGCCTGGTGGCATGGTAGCAGCTGGAGTGCAGGTGGAGGCACAGATCTCGTAGCAGGCGTCCATGTAGTCGTAGTCGTGTCGTTTGAGTTGTACGTTGGCCATGCATCAAGTGGTCTTTGTAAAATATTTACTGCTTTCAAACTTGAAATGTTTCCTTGAAAAGTTGAGTTGCTTTCTTTAAACTTAAAACTGTTTTGACTTTAATAAAGTTGGTCACTATTTTATTTCATGACTCTCTTGTTAGGCCAGTGTTATTTTTGTGTATGATTGGTCAGTGCATGTGGTAGGCTTCGGGGTACTGAGTTGGGGCGTAACAGATGGAAAATTGATTGAGGAAAAAGAGGGTTGGGGACGAGCGCAGGGTGTGAAAAAAATCGAGGGAAATAAAAGAGGCAAATATAAACGTGGGTTCCGGTTAATTATTGAGTTTATATTTTTAATTTTATTACAATTATTGATATCATTATAGTTAATATTTTTTATATTATATTTGTTATAATAAGAAAAGATAAAATTTATTTGGAAATATATTTATCTTATTATATTTGTTTCTTATATTTGTATAAAAATATAAGAAAAATATTTTTATATTTTTTAGTTAAGTATATAGTTATATAATAGATACCGCCTAAAACTTTGTTTTTTAAAAATTATTTTAACATCTACGGCACAAATTTTTTTCACAATAAATAGTTTTAAGTCTATGGCAAATATATTATCGCAAATAATTGCCACAAAATATCGTGACGAAGTTGTAGCAAAAATATTGTCACAAACGCTTGCCACGGAATATCGTGACAAACTTGTGGCAAAAATTTTGTTGCAGAATATTTTAAATTAGTGGCAAAACCTAGTCATAAATTTAAAAAATTATAAATTTTAAACGTTGAGTTAATTATTAGTGGCAAACATAGTGGCAAAATTTAAAAAATTATCACCAATTATTTGAACTTATACTTTTAATTAGAAAAATAATTTTGCCAAAAATTTTGTTACATATTACACCGTTTGTGACCAATTGTTGTTGGCCACTCCAAAAATTTGCCACAATTTTTTATTTTTTTTGTAGTGGAAGGAGTTCCTCGGTAACCCTAATTTGTAGAGCATTCTTAAATTATAGGGATTGTCACATAATAATATTTTATGTGGTTAATTAAATTTAATTATGAATTAAATATTTAATTAATCACTAAACGATGATTGTATTTAATTATGAATTAAATATAATTTGATTTTGAATCAAATATACATGGTGGGAAAATTAGTTTCTTACCATGAGCCTAACCAATTAATTAGGAATTAATTTATGGAGATAAATCATAAGATTAATAGATATATGATTTATAAGGATAAATCATAATTGTATTAATTAATAGGAATTTAAATTATTTAGATAAATCTCTTTCCTATTGTTTAGGGGATTGGATATTTAGATAATTATCATTGTTGTTAATAGCTATTAATTTATGGAGATAAATGAAAGTTTATTTTTATTCTCATTTAATTAATTTTAAATTAATTATGAAGCCATTAAATATAAATTATTTTTTAGAGGCAAACCCCGAAATTTTGAATTGCGGGGAGAGTTTTTAAAGGGGGTCGTGTCTACTCTTGTAGCCGCCCATGCCCCCTATAAATTGGTGGCCGAACCTCCTTGAAGGATGATGAGAAAATTAGTTTTACATCTTGGAGAGGATTAAGAACTTGATTCTTGAGAGGGTTCTTGAGAGGATTGAGAACCTCCTTAAGTTCCAAAGAATCCCTCCTCCTCCCGCTTGTTGGCTGGCCATCTTCTTCCTCCTTCCCCGGGCTTTTGTGATGTCGAATAGAAGGTGTCTTCTACTTCGGTGTGCCACCTACTTCATCTTTGTGGAGGAGTCCAAGAAGGACAGCGCGGCATTCCTTTATCTTCCTTCTCATTCTGTGGTTTTCTCATCCCCTCTTTCTCCCTTTTTGGTGCTCGGTTCTTGGTGGAAGGGCCGGCTTCACCTTGGTGCGATTCAGGGTTGAGATAGCCTCTCCATTGAGCCACTACGAGTCCCGGTGGTCGCTGCTCCTTTGTTGAGAGGCGCTTGGTTTGGACTTTTGTTGGAGGACGTTCGCGTGTGCGTCTTGAAATGGGGATAAAAGCAGCTATACCAACCGCGGTAAAAGGTATATCTTCTCCTTCTACTCGTAGATTGAATTACTTACAGATTGCTAAAGTAGATCATTATTTCGGGAAGGTTTGAATTTTTAAATTTCTATTTCCGCTGCGTTTTTCGAATCTCATCCCAATAGTTAATTAATGAATCTATTTCCGCTGGGTATCAGAGCCACCTTTAGCAAATTTTTGGAATAATTAATGAAATTTCAGAATTGTAATTCGTAAATAGGCCTGCATACCCCTGCCATCCTTTTGAAAATTCTGATTTTAATTAACTTCTCCCTCTCCTTAAACCTTTCCCCAACGGTTGTTTGGGGTCTTCTTCTTTTAGTTTTGTAAAATTAGATGTTTAGGGGCAGATTCGTGATGAGCACACTTGTTGCCCTATTTTGGTGAGAGCATGGAGAGGAGGTGTTCGGCACCATGTTGATGACGACTTGAACCCCGGGAAGGCACTGATGGAACTAGCAACCTACAAGGTGGTTTTGGGTAGTGCCTTGGCGAGACGGAGCTCCCTAAAAACCCTGGGATGATGGCCTTGGTTCGCCCGGTGTCTTGGGTGGAACCCTTAGAACATCCATAATCACCCTTATTTCCTTTATGATTTTATTTGTAGCTTTTCCTTCAATTGTTGATTGCTTAGATAAATTATAATTGCATAAAGAAACCCTCCAATAATATTGAGTCATAATGGCTAAGGTATTAAGAATATCGATCATGCCTTTCATCGTTAAGAGGGACAAGTGTGTCTATCATCACAATGGGTTTGTTGTGCACACACAAGGCCTTTTGTGTTGATAGACACATTGCACCTCATATGGCACATATCCCTTTTGTGTCCCTGCTACCGGCTTGAACATGACTTATCTTGTTGAGCTACACTCAAGGGTGACCATTTTCTCGCTAGAGCATACGAACGATGGGTTCGGCTCAACTAGGGCTCCTTGGTTTGTTGTGCACACACAAGGCCTTGGTTGCCCTAGAGACAAAACTTATGGAAGTCACATAGTGATGTGATCGGTAAACAGTTACCTACCCAGGGACCTATTAGGGTTTGTCATGTTACATGCGAGACCTGAGTAGGAGAAGTGGGATTCCATTTTCCCCTAAGAAAGTCTACCAACGAGGGCTTCCTGCTTCCAAACCGGACGGAATTATGGAACCACGAAAATTAGTGGGAGACATGATTAATTAAAAGACCTCAATAAATATGCATGTAGAATATCTGCTCATTCATATCTTTATTTTCTTTGTAGCATATTATATCACCTTTACTGTCGTTAGATTTCTTCATCAATGAAAATAAATTAACTGGACCAAATTAAGTCTATTGGATGCAAAATTTAAGGATCGTCCTCATTTATGAGAATCTATCTCACATTCTTGATTCTCCGGGACCGGTGCCACCCCTTTGGGAAGGGGATTACACCGAGGAAGAGAGGACGGCTTGTGAGAAACTGCAAGAAATTTAGAATGAAGATAACACTATTGTTCAATGCATAATGGTGGCATCCATGTTCGATGAGTTGCAAAAGCAGCATGAATATTTGGATATGAAAGCTATCCTCGATCACCTCAAGTTCTTGTTTGGTGAGCATATGAGGACAGCTAGGAACAAGCTATCTAAACAACCCTTCCGTGCAAAAATGGAGGACAACACTCTTATTGAGACCCATGTCTTCGAACTAATCAATTTGATTGAGGAGTTAGAGAGGTTGGGGTTCTCAATGGACATGGAACAAAGTCAGGACTTAGTACTCAAATCCCTCCCGAATTTATTTTCACAGTTCGTTGATAACTTCCACATAAACAAGCAGGACGTCTCGCTTCTTGAGCTCCTTAATATGATGAAGACTGTTGAGTCCCACCTTATGAAGGATAAGGACACATTGTTGTTAGTGGGAGATGCCTCTAAGAAAAAGTTATACTTTGTTCAGAACAAAGTGAAAAATAGAACTGTGAAACCCGTGAGAAATATTAAGAATTAAGGGAAAGTAGTTCCCAATGGCACCAGCTACCATTGTGGTAAAGATGGCCACTAGAAGCGCAACAGCAAGGACTATTTTATAGAGTTACAGTTGAAGATGGTTTTTGAAACCACCACTTCAGGTGGGTACGTTATATAAAATACTTCATCATTAAACTCTACTTTATGGTATTCGATATTGGGTACTTGATATCAATCATCATTTGCAAGATATTACAGGAGAAGAAGAAAAATATAAGACTTGACAAAAGACAATTGCGACCTTCGGGAAGGCGATAGGCGCAAGAGTTGCAACCTTAGCCGTAGGAACCTATTGTATAAGTCTGCTATTCTACAAAGACCATTGAATTGTATAATTGATTTGCTCCAGTGTTAATAAAAGAACATCATTTTTCCTTTGTTGTTTGAACAAGGTTGTGAAAAGTTCTTTAAAAAGACAATAGTTGCCGCATAAACCATTCTGATGAGTTGTATGCGATTGGACACATCTAAATTGGTTTAATAGTTTTGAATGTTAATGATAAATACTTTAAAAATGCATAAAGAGATAAAATTAACCTTACCTACTTCTGGCTTTTATGACTTTGGGCGATTATGAATCGCACTCAGAACTTGAGTAGTACGTCTTAAGGAGATTGTAACCAAGTCTCTGTTCACTAGATCTGGTGAAAGGCTCGCTCGCTTAGTTGATTAGAGTTGGCTAACATAGGTGTATGCAAATCGATAACAACTCAAGCCAGAAAAGGATACTCCTACGATATGATTAGGCACGGGTAAGTCCACCTATTTTGGCACAAAGCCGATACCTTTGAATCATTTAAGGAGTGTGAAGGTGAAGTTCAAGAAACATATTGGAAAAAGTATTATAGGCCATCAATTGGATCGAGGCAAAGAATACTTATCCACTAGGATTCTGAATTATCTCGAAGACAATAAGATTGTCTCTGTATGGACCCCTCCTAGAACAATGGTGTGTCTGAAAGGAGGAACCACACCTTATTGGATATGATGTGATCCATACTTAGCTTCCAATATCTTTTCAGGGGATAAGCTATTGTAGCGGCCATAATTTTGTTTGTCTCTGATACACCATATAATATATTGAATGATAAGAAATCGAGTCTGATACCTCTCATGATTTGGGGTTGCCTAGGTATGGCAAACTTGACCAAGTGTGAAATTTAGAGGGATATCCTAAAAGGATGTTTTGTGTACCAAGTTCTCCCAACTGAACAAAGGGAGTTTTGTCACCACTTTCTGAGAAAAGGAGTTTTTCAAGGAATGTGCAGTGGGAGTGGAAGATATATTGAACTTGGTGCAATTTAGCAACCATAAAGAAAATCGCAACAACTAATGGAAAGTTCACAGGTTAAACCAATCCATATAATTATTACTTCCCATCACTCTTCTAGGAGACTACGTAGACTGCCTGAGTGATGATATCTAGCCATAGGGTATAACCTAGATTCAATCAATTCACGATCTCTTAATGGTCAAATGTGTTGACACTATGTGGCGGCATTATGGCAAATCCAAACCGACTCAAACCAAGTATGGACTTTGGTTGACCGGCTCAAAAAGGATAACTCCTATAGGGTGCAGGTAGATCTTTAGAAAAGATCTGAGCAGCTGGCAAGGTGTGGACCTATAAGACCAGATTGGCTATGAATGAGATCTAACCAGACAATAGCTTGTCTATAATAGGATATTCTCATTAGTTCCAGCACTCAAGTCCATCAGGATATTGCTAACCATCAGTGTGTACTATGAATACAAGATCTGGCTAGTGGGTGTCTAGACTGCGTTCTTCTGTTATGAAGAAGTCTATATGACATAGCCAAACGAGTTCGTATCCTCAGTTGGACCGAGTAAGGTATCCGAGCTGCAGAGGCCCATTTATGGACTACAGCTAGCATCGAAGAGTTGAAACATCCATTTTGATGAGATAGTCAAAAGAGTTTTGATTTTATCAAAAATGTGGATGAACCTTGTGTAGACATGGTGTTTAGTGTGAGTATAGTCATATCGTTTGACATACTTGTGGGAAAAGCATTCTCTTGCTCCAATTATTTCCCATACTGATTCTCTATGGTACATCTAGGAAAGGCCTCCTGTATGCTTGACATTAGGATCTATGTGGATAGGTCTGAAAGGATGCCTGGTTTACCCCAGCCCATGTATGTTGATACAGTGCTAAAAGAGTTTTAGCATTGAAGGTGCTAAAAGAGGTTACTTGCCTAAGAGTCATTGCATCAATCTTTCTAAGATGATGTCTGCTAAGACACCTGAGGAGAGACAAAAGATGAGTGAGATCCATTATGCTTCGACAGTGTGATCCACCATGCAATGCTTTGCACTTGGCTTGATATTGCTTATACCTTAGAGGTATCTAGTAGATTTCGGGCAAAACCCTGGAGAATAATATTGAAGAGCAAATGGAGAACTCTCTCAAGCACATGAAAATGATGAGAGGCGTTCTATACGATAATGAAACCATATGATGGTATGAGGATACCTTTAATAGTGGTGCGATAAGCAGGAAAATGTTCCTAGCTGGGTACTGTAACTAGTAAGGTGACTAATGCTATGTGCTTTGCTACTTACTCTGCCGCTTAGGACAGCTTCGGATAAAGGAGTTTATCATTTAGTGAGAGTTGTTTCTGAGGTTGCCAGTTCATCACTGGTAATGTATGACAATACTAGGAATATTGCTCAAAGTTAAGGAACTAAGATCCCATGAAGATCACTGCTTTTCTTCAAAGGTGGTATCACTTCGTCATTTGAAAGAGGTGATGACTGAAAGACATTAATGCATATTAAACTGATTACCACAATAGCAAATTCGATCACCTCTAAAATTTGGTATATAGATACTAGGATGATTGGCTAAAGTGCAAGTGGGAGATTGAAAGGAATAGTGCCCTTGAGTCAATCACATGTCGATGTGTTTAGGGAAGATTCAAGGGTAATCAACTTAATGAGGCAACTTTTTTGCTACATATTTATTCATAGAGATTGTGATGAACCCCATGAACCTGGGCAAATCATTCCGAGGCCATGATGAGATCATGCCAGTGAGACTTGGAATCCAGATGCTCATATTCTAAATATTCCTAGTCGTAGGATCACCACATAGGGGATCGGAGATTACGGATAGACTAGTTCACTTGGTACATGCCCTATACAATAAGAGGTAGTTAATCTCACAGTTACCTATGAGTCGTCATTAATGTACAAGTGCAGGTGCTCATTAGGGAATGAGTTCAATTAACGAACCTGCACGAGGAACACAAAATGGAATCCTTACATAAGTGTTAATAGGATGTTCCTCAGGTAATAGTAGGTGCAAGGACCTGAGGTTGTCATGATTACCTTATGAGTGACGACCCATTGCTTTGGTTATATCCCTACGTGGCCTTCAGCGTCATGTGCCGGGTATTACTGGGCATGGGGAAGCATTCATGGAGGTAGGTGAGCAACCAACATGGAATCAATTACTCCTAGTGAGAGGAGACAATGTCCTATGTGTCCCTGTAAGTGTCGACTCGGGAATCTCTGGCCAGTGTAGACATGAAAGTCAGGAAGATATTTTTGACGTTTCATTATTAAGACGACATCTTGGCAGGTGAAATACATATGAATCGATATCAAGGTTTGACATTTCTTCCATACCCTAGCCAACTTCGGGACATTATAACCGAGGGATTTAGTTGCATGGTAACTAATCACCGAAGGGCGTTCGATCCCTGTAGATTGAACATCACACTATCCGGGTAGTCATGACATGTTGCTAGATGTCAATCTTGACTTGTGAGTGGAGTCTCTCACGACCACACTAAAGGGGTTTAGTGGAGGCTCGTAAGATTCAAATAGAAGTCGTTCTATAGATCCGACTCTCTGTTATGCATAACTCACTGTTGGCTTAGTGTGAGGCCCAATGGGTCACACACAACAGGCTAACCTAGTAACAAATTTTATGAGATAGAGTCCAAATACAGCACTATATGTCTACTAGCACGAACATGTTGCAACTGCAACTCGATCATGGATCTCGTTTACGGACATAATAGGAAAGGTATTTCCTAAAGTAAAGAATGCATGAGGAAGGAGTTCCTCGATAACCCTAATATGTAGGGCATTCCTAAATTATAGGGATTGACACATAATAATATTTTATGTGATTGATTAAATTTAATTATAAATTAAATATTTAATTAACCACTTGACGGGGATTGTATTTAATTATGAATTAAATATAATTTGTTTTTTAATCAAATATACATGGTGGGAAAATTAGTTTCTAACCACGAGACTAACCAATTAATTAGGAATTAATTTATTTGGATAAATCCTAATTAATAGGAATTTGATTTATGGAGATAAATCATAAGGTTAATAGATATATGATTTATGAGGATAAATCATAATTCTATTAATTAATAGGAATTCAAATTATTTAGATAACGTTATTTCCTATTGTTTAGGGGATTGGTTTATTTAGATAATTATCATTCTTGTTAATAGGCTATTAATTTACAGAGATAAATTATAGTTTATGTTTAATTAGATTTAATTATTTCGAATTAATTATGAAGCCATTAAATATAAATTATTTTTTGGAGGCAAACCCTAGAATTTTAAATTTCAGGGAAAGTTTTTAAAGGTGTCGAGGTCTACTCTTGTAGCCGCCCATGCCCCCTATAAATTGGTGGTCGAACCTCCTTCAAGGGGGATGAGAAAATTAGTTTTAAAGTACTTGATTCTCGGAGAGGATTTGATTTTTGAGAGGGTTCTTGAGTGAAAAAGTTACAAAGAATCCCTCATCCCCCCCCTTGGCGGCCGACCATCTTCATCCTCCTTCCCCGGCTTTTATGATGTCGGATAGAATGTGTCTTTTACTTGGGTGTGCCGCCTACTTCATCTTTTTGGAGGAGTCCAAGTAGGATAGCGAGGTATTCCTTTATCTACCTTCTCGTTCTAGGGCCATATTGAGCAACTGATACAGCAGGGCCACCCCCGATCGCTACGTCAGCCACAAGAGGAGGCACCGAAGTCATAACCGTAGTCGGGACAAGCATAATCGTAGCTATCGATGCCAAAGTTAAAACATGACACCCCCGAGTAAAATCGGTGGGCATTGCGATAATGGGAGGATAGACCAACTGAGTAATAAGATATGAGACGTCATAGATCACATAGCCGACGGATTCGCAAGAGGAGGCGGGATGAGCTCGACCATGAAAACGTCTCTCCGAGCTATCATGGAAATCAACGACACAACTCACTCGTAAAGACCTCAGGTCGCAATGCTGGTAATATCTTTCTATGAATCTGATTTCCATGGGATAGATCATAATCTACATGATCCTGTGGTGATCTCTGCGATTGTGGGCAATTTCATTGTCAGGTGTTGGTCGACCAAGGGAGCTTAGTCTATATTCTATTTTACGTTACGTTCAAAAGAATGCAGGTGACCAAAGCCTCTCTAAGCCCCTATAGCGGGGACCATGTTGTTGGCCGAAGGCTTTCTACCTTGGTCTTAATCTTGGTTTTGATGATAACAAATATACAGGTTCCAAGTCGGTTAGCGCACGACGTCTGTGATCGAAAAAATCAGTGAAATTAGAGAAATTGGCAAGGACGCTCATTGACGCTCGAGATTCTTCAGGAAGATAGAGTTTAGGTTTCAGGTGTCTATATATCAATTGTAAATCCTCATGATGATGCAAAGAAACCCAAAAACTAATCCCGAACCCCAAAACATGAAAAACCGGCAAATTAGAAATTGGCCCTGAAATTCACTAAGCTTAGGGTGCTCCTTAGAGGGCTATATAACCTAGACATTTTCTTGGCACTAAAACTGTCGGTAATTGTTCCTTAGGTAAAAACTAGATAACGAGATATTTTTAAGGATTTTTTGGAAGCTTTTAGCCTACCCATATTTGACCCGGGAGATTATAAAATTTTTGTTTTTGGGAAATTTGTACTAGATCCCAAAAGTTAGATTTTGATTCTTAAGGATTTTGATTTTTTAAGATATTTTTATTGAATCCAAATGGGGGATAATTCTTATAATATATAAGTAGACTTAGCGAAGACTGAACCCAGAAATGAACAAACGAGCAAAAGAATTAGCCAAACCAAGTAGTCTGCCCAATTTCGATCGACCAGTCGATCGATCGAATGTTGCCAGAAATTGGTCGTAGGCCTTCGGTCGCTCGGTCGGTCAACCGACGATTGATCGATGATCGATCGACAAGCGACCGGGCGTCGCCAACGGGCAGAAATTAGCTCGTTGGGAGAGCTGTTTTGGCTCTCTCTTCTTGGGTCTTATATATACTAACCCTTGAGTACCTTCCTCTATAATCATGATCTTAATTGAGCCATTCTTGATCATTCTGTCACGCCCCAACTCAAGGTCGCATGACCAGCCAGGGTTTATGTCCTACCCCGAAGCCTACTACATACACTGAACAACAAAATACCGAGAATACACACCAGCCAGAAAACATACAAGTAGAGGCGCAAACCTTTATTTTTTAAAAAAGGTTTCGAACAATTTTAAAAGAGTTGTAAAAAAAAACAAACCAACTAACAAGAACAACTCGAGTTTAAAGTCAAATACATATTTTCAAATTTAACATCACTCAGTGTATATATAAAAGAAACAACCCTAGACATCACAACAACGACTACTGGACGCTGCTACAAGATCCACGCCACTGCCTGCCCTCCAGCTGCACAATGACTCCAAGTCTCACCTCACTAGTCGGGCTCTGCAAAAATCAAAGAAATCGTGAGTCCACACGGGACTCAGTCAGCGGTTCTTTCGAACCTCCATATAAATCCCCAATAACAACATGTTATGACAACTGGCCATGACCGCCCTACCAGATTGGGCAACATTAGGCCACTAGAACCTGCTCAAGAACTGGTGGTTCGACTCTACCCAGCCTACACCACAAAATAGTAATCGGCCATACGGCCCATAAAACATACAAGGAAAGTTAGAGGCAATCATCGGGTCGTCGACTAGGATGGTCAACTTAGTCTTAGGAACCCACCGGGTTAGGGATAGCTAGTCCCACCCAAGTCAAGTCTATCGTTAGCGTGGCCCACTGACAGAATCTCAAGACCCTCTGCCACTCGGGTCTAACACCTGGCAGGCCCGCTGGTGCAATCTAAAGACCCTAATAACCCGCCGAGTCAAGCGTTAGTCGTCCCGACCGTCCATGCTTCTCAACCGACCATCACAATCACAATACACAAGCAAAGTGTTCTAAAGTTCCCATATTTAATCCCGGGCATTCACCCACATCTGGTTCCCCTATTCCGGGCTCTCCCATCCGCACACTAGTGCCCGCTGATTCATTCCTAGGTGTGAAACCCAGTTTGTCTATGTCCAGATTTTTCTGACCTGTAACACCCTATAACTTTCTTATAATCATCTAGTGTCATTCGCCATGTTCCTTAAGTATAATTCACATGTCGTAAGCATAGAAATGTTTAAATACAATTATATCACAACATCTAAATTATAAGGAAACTGTGCTACGCTTACTACCATGAATAACCATGTGTTGCAACAATAAAGAAATTTAATTCTGCATTTAAGCAATAAATTTCAGCAAGGTAATAATTGAACTAATATGGTCAAAATTCAATACTAGTAAATTAATGGAGGAACCTGCTCAAAATCATATGTCATACGAAATTTTATCCATGTATACACTATCAAGAACATTTCCTTACGATTCATATATTGATTGAGTAATCCATACGAAATCAAGGATCTAATACCCTACATGTAAATGTGAAACAACTCGAGCCATTTTCCCTTTCCCCCATCTACTCGACCGAGCTTATCCAAGGTTGCTCATGCTCGGTCGAGAGCCATCAGGGTAAGGGAACAAGGTCCTCGGCCATGGTTGAGAGGAATCAATCCATCAATCACGAGAGAAACTCAATCCGAGGGCTTTCGACCACTCTAGGAAATTGGGGAAAAATTCAGCATGACCTTCCCCCTTTCTCCCTTCATGTGGTCGGCCCTAATCATCAAGAAAACGATGAGAAAACGTCATACGAATAGCGTACAAAACATTTGGATTGAATCTTGGAAGAAACATCGGTGAATCGACGGAATTACTCGAGAAATTGGAAAACCTCTTAAAACCTAGGGTCGGCTACCCGCCTACCCTACATGCCTAGGTTCGGTCCACCCACCTTGATCTAAGGGAAAAATTGGACGAGCAACGATGATCTCGATTTTTCCAACGGCAGCACGAGTCTAGCGCCGACCTCCAAGCTCTCCCTCTTTCCCCTCTCTTCTCAGGCTGCGTGCGGCTCCAATGCTTGAGCCGCACGACTGCTAAGGGGGTGAGGATTTAATTCCCTGATTCACCTATGACCAATTTGCCCCTCTCACTTAACTAGCCCTTACTCGACTCAATCCGAGCCTGATTTGAACCCCGACTCGATCCGCGAACACGATTTCAGATCCGACTCTACTAAATCATCTTATGATTATGAGCGAAAGGAACATTTATCAAATAAAATTTCATAAGGCTTAAATTATACCTTCTACCCGCGGCGATTCCGCGACTCGACCCGACTTACTCCCGATCTGGTGCGCTGCACCAAAATAAATTTTATATTAGGAAACCTCGGGTCTTACACATTCCTAAAGATTTCTTTGAGCCATCTTTGCAAGAACCCTAGTTTTGATCTCCACTCCTTGATTTAGCCTTCAAGCTTCACTGATTCATCATCTTGAGGCATCAAGAGGACTAGGGAATTTCTTTTGGAGCTAAGTATTTGTTCTTTGATTTATTGCTCCATTAGTTGTTGTATTTTGGTGTTTATTTCATTGTATTAAAGCTTGTGTAAACCTAGGTTGCTAGGTTTGATTGAGTTGGTGGTTGCCTTGGTGTTAAGGCTTAAATCCACCATTGTAAACCTAGTTTGCTAGGATTAGTTGAGTTGTCCTTAGGTTAAGGTGGGAGAGTGCTCTCGGTAGGAAGGCGGGATACTTCCGGGTGTGGCAGTGCCTTCGGTTTGAGAGCGGAGACTTTTCATTGTAAAGTCCTCATTGTAAGGAAACTAATTAATCTAGTTAAACTAGTTTGAAAATCCTAAGCATGATGCTTAGGTAGTGGAGTACGCATTGGGGACGAACTTCTATAAATCATTGAGTTAACATTGTTCTCTTTGTGTATCCCATTGATTATCTTTATTACTCACTTCCGCATTTAGTCGTTGAATTGTGAATTGCCTAAGTAGTTTTAGAAAATATTTAAAATCAAATTACACAAAAAGATTTAGTTAACACACTATTCAACCCCCCTCTATTGTGGCCAGATCACCAACATTTGGTATCAGAACGGGTCGTAGATTGAGATTTTACCATCTCTCCTACACTTTGTTTCGATTCGGAAATGGCACTAGAGTTGGTTGTTTCCACACCTCCTAGGTTCGATGAATTGAACTTTGATCTTTGGAAGTCTAGGATGTACACTTACTTAAAGACTAGAGGTTTTGATGTTTATAACATGACTAAATTAGAATACATTGAACCTAAGGTTGACATGCATGATTGGAGTGAACATAATAAGAAAATGTTTCAATCTAATGGAGATGCTATGTATTGCATTTTTTGTACCTTACCTAATAGCATTCTTGATAAAGTCATGCATTGTACATCGGCATTTGATTTATGGGCTACATTAAATATGTTATATGATTTTGCTAAAACCGAAGAGTTTAATACACTTGTTGAGGGTGGTGATGACAATGGTCATCCCCCTAGTGCTAACCTCAGTTTTGATGCTCTTAGTGCTTCTAGTGATAGAAGGAAATCAAAAAGCCGAAAAAGTAAAGGTTATATTATACTTGTGCAAGGAAAAGGGGCACATTAAAAGAAATTGTCCTTCATCAAAGAAAAATGTCAAGAAGAAGACAAGTGCGTCAACTTCTACCTTTGAATCACAAAAAGCATCCTCTTGTCATGATCATGAAGTCATATCTCAATTTTGCCTAATGGGTCTTCGGAATGAGGTAAAATCTTCTACTTCTAGTCATGATAGAAATCTTGATAGTGAATACATGCTTCATTAGAGAAATCGGATTCACGACGTGGCTTGCAAATGTTGTGATGGTCAAGAAAAACTCAAGAAAATGGCAGATAAGTGTGGACTTCACCGACCTAAACAAGGCATGCTCGAAAGACTCATATCCACCCCCGAGCATAGACAAATTGGTTTATGGCTCCTCGGGTTATCAGTACCTTGGCTTTATAGGTGCCTATTCAGGGTACAACCAAATATGGATGCACCGCGAGGACGAGGAGAAGATGGTGTTTATCATAGAGTACCCAAATTTTTGTTATATGGTGATATTGTTCGGGCTAAGAATGTGGGAGCAACAAACAAGTGCCTCATGAATAAAGTCTTCGAGCAGCATATCTGAATAAACCTCGAGGTGTATGTAAATGATATGGTCGCAACAACCTCGGCTGGCAGAGATCATTGCGAAGACCTCACTAAAATCTTCAGGCAACTGAGGCAGTAAAAACATGAGGCTCAACCTACAGAAGTGCCCCTTCAGAGTCCAAGGTGGCAAGTTCCTCGGGTTCATGGGGCTTACAAATTGAGGAATCAAGGCCAATCCAGAAAAATGTCAGGCGATAAAAGAGATATGTAGTCCTCAGAATGTAAAAGAAGTGCAATAGCTCATGAGGAGGATGGATGCTCTGTTAAGATTTTTGTCCAGGTTAGCAGACCGAGCACTCCCATTTTTCAAAATCCTTAGAAAGAAGCAGAACTTGCAATGGAGTGAGGAGTGTGAACAGGCCATCCAAGATCTTAAGAACTTCCTCGCCCAGTCCACTGGTCCTAGCCAAACATCAGTAAGGAGAAACAATTTTTCTTTACCTCATAGTTACAGAGAATGCTCTTAACTCAATCTTAGTCCTAGAGGAAGAGAAGGATCAGAAACTCATCACAACAGCCGAGGCAAGATAACAGAAGCTAGAAAAGCTCGCTTTCGCCCTTTTCATCTCGGCAAGAAAGCTGGGATATTACTTTTAGAGCCACCACATCGTGGTACGAACTGAGCAGCCCATCAAATACATTTTGGCCAAGCCTAGAATAGAATATCATCCTGTCGTAGGGAGGATGATAGCATAGTCAGTAGAATTCTCAAAATTCAACATAGAATATTAGTCGTGGGGCCCATCAAGGCCCAAGCACTGGCCGACTTCATCGTCGAACTTACAGCTGAGGCAGGAGACACCGATCAGGTGAATACATTGACATTATATGTAGATGGAGCCTCCAATAAAAAGGGAAGCGAGGATGGAATAATCCTGGAGAATGGAAGGGGAGTCGCCCTAGACTAATTGCTACAATTCTAGTTCTGAGCAAGAAATAATCAGGTAGTGTATGAGGCATTGGTTGTTGGACTGAAGCTCGCCCGCGATGTGGGAACACGAAGAGTGTATGTAAAAGGAGACTCTCAGCTTGTCATATGATAAGTCACTAGTAGCTTTCAAGCAAAAGACCCTACCCTCGAATGGTACTTGTCCTTAGTCCATCAATTAATGGCCGACTTTGATGATTGTGTGATCTAGCTAGCACATACATCAGGGGGGAAATACCAAGCTTGCCAATACCAAGAAGCCACAAAATAATAGGTCAGTCATTCATCTAGTCCTCGCCCAACCGAGCATCTAGCAAGCCGAGGTCCAAGCACCTAAGATCCAAATGGTCGAACAAGCGGCATACTAGAGAATACCATACTCTAAGCATCATGGACTTCGACCCTAAATGAGCCCGCCTGGACCCTAAATGCGGTCCTCAACCCTAAATGTGGCCTCCAACTCTAAGTGTGATGGACTTCGACGGACTTCGAATCAGTTCCAAGCATAACTCTATGAACGACAACCGACCAGGTGACATCGGCTAGGCAAAGTTGAGACAAGACCTAAGTATGTCTCTTAGCCCTAAATGCGGTCTTCGACGTGAGTTCAAATTTGACCTAAGTTCTTCAAGGTGGTCCTCGGCCCTAAAACTAGCTACTAACTAGGCATCCTCGGCTAAGCAACAACGAATTGTTCCTAAGTGCGAACAACTACCGATCAAGTGACATGGGCTAAGTCAAAGCGGTCCTAAGCATTGTACTCGGCACTAGAAGCATTTGCCGACTAGATAACGCAGACACCTACCATATACTTAGCTCAAAACAAGCAATGTATAACAATAACAAATAGCATACAAATACATCAAGTAATTTAAGAAAATCATTGTAGAGAATGAAAAAGCATCTAGAAAAATATATTACAAGCCCACAAGGGCCGACCATTACAATGATTGAAATAATATGCTTTATCAAATAAAACTTTTAGAGTCAGGCAAGGGGGGCGGCATCCTGTGATGTGGCGACAGCTGTGAGGTCTTGAGGGCGAACTCAACAACATTGGCCTCAACCTCCCTTGTCAAATTCAGAGTCTCCTCCTCCCCCTTGGTGGCAAACTCCTCTAGAAGAGTGCCATCACGAATGGTCATGGAGTAGGCTGCTACAGAGAGGTCGGCCCAAGGCAGAGGAATTTGGCTTGCTAAATGGACTTTTCAAATACAACAAAAAATTGTAGAGCAGTCTCTCCCTAGTACTCATCCACACTCACCCTCGATTCGGCCAACATTGTCCTGCAACCGAGCAACCTGAGCTTTTAGTTAGGCATCCAACTTTGTCGCAACATTCAGCATGAGCTGAGTTGTCTCTAGTTTCTTGTCCCCAACCTCGACCTCCTTCCTGGCAACCTTGGCCTCGGCCCGAGCACTCACTAGCTCCTCCAGCAGCAGTGTTGTCTTCTCTTTGGCCTCAGAGAGAGTTTCCTCGAGGCTGGAGATCTTCCCCTCCATGCCTTTCAACTCTAGCTGGTGTTTGAGCTTCAACCCCTTGACCTCATGGTCCCATCCGCTGCCTCCTCCTGGATAGGTGCAATCTTCTTCTCAGCTTGTCGTGCCATCCCGGCTAGATGGACCCCTGGAGGTCCAGATACCTCAGCATTCCAGAGAGCCCAACCCTCTCCATCACGTTGATATCTCCATTAGATTAGAGGTGCTCATCGCAAAAGAGGTGGAATGGGAAATCCCCAGACCACGGAGAATCTGACCTAGATGAGCTATGGAATTGCAATCTGAGCTGGGCCTATATGGGGTCGGCGATCTCGATGTGCTCAGGGGTGCGGGAATGGATCCCCACCTCCACAACCCTTATGGGAGGGGATTCCACCTCCATGACGGCAGGAGCCTCATCCCTCTCCTTTCTTTTCTTCGAGGGGATCGAGGAGGGAGACGACGGAGGACCCCTTGACCTTCAAGGAGCCCTTCTTCTCTGAGGAAGATGGCCTTGATTCACCAATCCTCAATGGCTTCAGCATGGGGGGGCTCTTGAGTGTCACGTTCTCAACCTTCGACTTCCCCTTCTTCTGCCTCAACTTCGCCTAGAGGGCAGCAGGGTCCATTTTGGGGGCCATGGCGTATGCAAAAACACATCAAAAGAGTTCGGTCATATGGCTAAAAAAAAGACAACAAGAAGACGGACATCAGAAGGCTCCCTAAATCGATTGACTTACTGATATATTCAATGACCCTAGATTCGTCTCAGTCCCATCTCAGTAGCTCCCTACGCGAGAAGGGACTGGAGCATCCACATTGATCGAGGAACCTCACCATGACTCTCTCCTTGGGTGAGAGATAATCCTTTTCAAGTAACAAAATGCTGGTTGGATCAGGCCTCCAGTACAATGAAACCTCTCGCCAATCGACACCTTATCCAAGAAGAACGATCAGTCGCTCTCCCAAGAGCTGACTTTGGAGAATTCATTCTTGAAGCCCTTATAAGAGCTCTTGAAGAGACCGAGCAGCTTCCTCCGAGGAGTGCTACTCAGGGAGATCCATTGACCCTTTAGTGTCTCATTCGCTTGAAAAAAGGTGAAGAAGATATGAGACTGGGCTCGATGCCAAGGTACTCCATCAATATCTCAAAGCAACGAACGAACACCTAGTTGTTCAGATGGAGTTGTGTGGGGACGATATTGACTTGGACCAACACCCTGCACTCGAACTTAGAGAAGGGTAGCTTGATGCCCAGGTCATTAAAGATTGCACAGTAAAGGAAGATGAACTCAGGGTCCTCCTTGGCATGGAAGACCATGTCCTCGCCAAAGCAAGGCAAGTACTCGAAGGCCTCCTTGTCGCCTGATCGGGATAACATCACATTGTTGTGGAATTCCGTGATGCTCCCTTGGCTGCTCATGACCGACCTTTCCCTTCTAATCTCTTCGTGAACCTAGTGGTACGGGTCCATGGCGACACCCGACCTACTAACTACCAACTCAAGACCCACATCCTTCTTTCCCATAATCTCGAATGTAACAGGAATCCTAGACAGACAAGTGACAAGTGAGAATTGACTATCGACCTAGGGCCAACTACAACAAGAAAAAATTATGGAACGAGGAGAGTGAACATACTAGGAACGAACTCAGGGAAGAAGAGAGAACGGTGTGTCAATGACGTCAGAGATTATCTCAGATGCGAGAAATAAGTGACAACATAAGCCTGGGAGCAAAGAGAGAAGAACACGAGAAGAATCAAACCGAGAGGATGGGGGGAATTTTGAAGCTTAGCATGCAATAGCCTCCCAATCCAACAGTTGACATATGTGGCCCGTTGGCAGAGCAAATCCATGGTCAAACACCTATCAATTGTGGAAGAGCAATCGTCCTAAAGCTAACAATTGGATCTCTGTATCATGATTACTCCATGCTAGAATTAAATGCTAAAAAAGTAGGTGCTAACGAGAGGCAGACATGTGCAAAAGGCACCCCCCCCTTTTTTCTACGGCCACCATATTGCGAGTAGAAACCTAAAAGTCATAAAATGCAAAAATAGAGATACATCGAGCTTGCGCACGCTTGCAGTTTGGGCCGATCGAGGATAGAGTTCGATGCACGATTACAACTCAGCACACGATCATAGTGTGACAAACAAGAAGAGCTCGACAAGTAAGAAGAAGTCGACACATGATTAGAGCTCGACATGTAATTCACATATCACAACCAAGCTTGGGGGTTTTTGGACCAAACTATATCCTCGGGCCCGTTTAGTGAGCCCAAGAAGCCGAGCTCGGCAAAGCCACTTAGGTAACCAGGTTGAGACAAGTCAGGCCGGGGGGCTCTATCCAGCCACTCTGAGGGCATTTTCATCTTTGGTCTATATACAAAGAATTCAAATATAATCACAGCATAATTAAAGGAGCACAATTCGACGACTGACTCCCTCAAGGCTTATCCTCGCGATACTTGAGGAGAAATCCATGTCGAATTCAAGACCTACCATATAAGCAAAACCCATTATCTTCATGTATCTCTAGAATTCAATTCTTATAGACACGACCTCAAATACGTCCTTACTTAAGCATCAGAGTATCTTTTCAGGTCGCCCCAGAGCCACACCTAAGTAGGAACCAGGAAACAACGATGCCCCTCAACCATCGTAATTGATTTTACTTTTCGACGGCACAATGACAGTCACAAGCTATCATAGAGCCGTCACCAAATCATTTTGCGATGATTGATATGGGAGCGCATCACCGTTGATACAACAAGTTGATACATCTTTTGGCTAAACTGTCGCAGAGCCGCCGTAGATGTCAATTTTATTTTTTTAATTTTTTTTTAAAAAAATAAATTTTCCTATTTATAATTTATAATTTATCGATATTTAAAGATACAAAACAATAATACAACAACAGTCAACACCTGAAGCATCAAATAAATGACATATATATACATCAAAATTTTAGTTACATCAAATGTATCAAAATAATCTATACATCAATGTACCATAAACAAAATGTAGGTGTCATACAAAATAAACATACATCACGGCGCGGGATCAAGTGGCGGCTGCAGCGTGGTGAAGGATTGCATGGGGGGCGTATCAGACGACGATGATGGAAATGAAAATGATGTCATCGCGCCAACTGAAGGAGGGTGTGGAGCAACGGGAACCAATGAATTGAAGCAACATGTCCTAGATACAACATCATATGCGTAATCTGATGTCAAATAGCAAAGAAGTCGGTGATGATGTGTGCTTGACTACTCTTGACATCCGACTCTAACCGTCCAAATACAAATGACGTTGATGGACCAGCGGACAAGGAGGTGGAGGCGGATGACCCAACACCATGCGGTAGCAACAATGCCAGTGCATGGGCCGTTGTGCCAATGATGCAACACACGATCACCTTTGCGCTAGCTCACCAACTTTCTATAGGTGGACTTCAAAATTGTAATATCCTAGATATTTAATTTTATTATTTTTCTCTTATGTTGTGTTTGCCAGCCTAGCGGACTAATTCATGGTCGAGCTAAGTCGACTCATGGTACGGTGCGAGATTGCGAGCTCGGATAAGTAGGATATGAAATTTATGAATTTAGGCTTGAGTAGTTAAAATTATTTAATTTGATGTTGTGTGTGCATAATTGTTAATTATGTTCATGTGGGTGTATTTAATTAATTGCTTTTGTATTAGAATAAGTTTAATTAAGTTAATTTAAGTTAGCGAATTCGAGTTCAGTTTAAGGTGGATGTGGGTTGGTTAAAAGGTTAGAGGGGTTAGGGTTGAGGAGGGAGTATAAAACCTCCTCCACTTGGTTTGTGGCTCCTATTTTTGGAGCCACCCAAAATTGTGAGAGAAGAAACCCCCTCTCCCTCTTTCCCTCTCCTTCTCTCATCCTTCCCTCTGGAGTCGAGCCGAAGCCAACCCCTCTCCGTTCCTCTCTCCCTTTCTCCTCAAGCCGGCGGCTTGGGAGGAGCCGCCGCCTACCCCCTTCTTCCTTGGGGTTGAGCAATTGGATTTCGGGGCCAAAATCGAAGGTCGTCGATTGGATTTTCTTCTCCAATCATCCTTCTAAATTAGGTGAGTGGTTTTACCCCTCCTTCTTGGGTTTTCTTCGAGTTTCTTGAAGTCGTCTTGGAGGCTTGATGTTCTTGATTTATTTTTCGATGATCTCTTGGATTCTTGCCATTCTTTTTGTATGTCATTCTTGAGGAGGCCCTAAACCCTCCCCTTTGGGGCTCGACAGCCCTAGGATGATCCTAGGGGTGCTCGGCCAAGGAAGAATCAATGGTGCCCACAAGGTGTTCGATGAAATGCCTAAGTGAGATGTTCTTATTTATTTTGAGGTCTATATTTTGGATTGCTTACCAATCTAGGTTCTTGTATTGTTGTGGCATGCCTTAGACTTAATCATGTTTATAAAAAGATGATTTTGATCTTAAAGCCATGAGTATACTTAATGTGGGTTCTTGATCATATAGTTGGGATCTTGTTTAAAGAATATCTTGATGCTTGTTAATCTTGGCTAAAAAACATGATTTAATTCTTGTGAATTTTGTCTCCATGATATAATTCTGTTGTGATGATAATTAAAGAATTTAATTCAGTAATTTTTGGATTTATTTTCATGATCTGCTGAAAATTCAATGTTGCTGGAATTTCATGCTGAGATGATGAATCTGTGCTTATTTTGTAATGCTTGCTGTGGTGTTTGTATTTCTCTGAACATAGTCGTATAACCTATCGTTTCGACCAAAAAACATAGTTTGGAAACATAGGACACACTCTTGAGATCAGCTTCAGATTAGATATATTGGTTTTGGGTAGAACAGTAAGCTAAAATAAAACCCTAAAACAAAACTCTAATTATGGTGAACTAAATTTTAATTGCATAATTAAAATTGGAAAAAAGTGTCAGCATAATCTGATATGAACCAACATGAGAAGTTTATGCATGAAATAAAACCACACGCGTTCATGACATTACGAGTCTAGGAGTTGGGGTCGAGTTTTGGAGTGTTGAGACAATTTTCAATAGGTTCACCTCTAAGACACCGTAGGAGAGTTATGACTTAGGTCATGGTGTGCCATATTTTATGAATGGCAGAGAGGCTCGTTGAGGAGCCGAATTATGGGCTAGGCCCGGCAGGTTGGATGGCTAATTCCTAATTTGTGGAACAAGTTCGGAGGGCCTTTCCCGATTGTTCTGATTGTGCTCGTGGAATAAGTTCGGATGGTCTACCCGATTATTCCCGAGGTGATTTTAAAGGGGTAAGTTCGGATGGGCGAATCTCGATTACTCCTACGTTAGTTATTGGAACAAGTTCGGGTGAGCAAATCCAGATTATTCCAGTTTGGCCTCGTGGGATAAGTTTGGAAGGCCTACCCGATTATCCCCGAGGTAGTTTTAAGAAATAAGTTAGGAGGATCTTTCCCGATTATTCCTGTGATATCTTTAAGGAGTAAGCTCGGAGGGCCTACCCGATTACTCCTATGATATCTTAAAGGAGCAAGTTTGGATGGGCGAATCTTGATTATCTCTATGCGTCTCGTGGAGGAAGTTCGGAGGGCCTTTCCCGATTACTCCCGAGTTTATTTATACTAGGACAAGTTCGGAGGTCCTTCCTGATTATCCTAGTATGTGTTGTTGCCTTAGGGCATGGTAGGCTTAGGCCTGGTAGGATGGCCTGTTAGCTGGTCACTCCCTTGTGACATTTTCCTACTTGAGTCAGGACTTTTACTTTATGCATTATATTTGTGTTAGTTTTCGTGGGGGTTGGTAGAACCACTCACTGAGTTCTTTGAACTCACCCATTGTCGTTGTTTTGTTTTGCAGAGCCTGACCAATGAGGTGGGCTGGAGCACTTGGCGCAGCTGGAGGGCAGAGGAGCCACATGATCTCATAGTAGTCCTAGTTAGATGTCGTAGTCGAGTCTGTAGTAGGTTGACATGCACTTTTGTTTCGGTATTTTGAGTTGTAGTCCCGTGGGGGCATTCATATTTTAATCAGTTTTTATTTATTAAAAAGAACTATTGCTCTTTAATTTATTTATTTCCGCACTTGAGATATTTATTTAAAACCTTGCTATTTTGAAATGAAAATCTATTTTGGTTCTTTTTATTATTAAAAGTTGTTGTTTATTCCTCTATCTTATGATGTTGGCATGGGCATGAGTTAGGCTGCGGGGTATAGGTTATTTAGGGCGTGACAATGTGGTATCAGAGCATGTGGTTCGGTCTGACTACGACCTAGAGTTGTCACCGTATAGGGCATTACTAGTGTGTCAGTATACTGTAGATGTTATGAGATCAATGGGCTAAGTCTGCACCTCAGCGCGACTCGTGGTTAAGTTTGCAAAATGTTAGGGTGAATTCAATTGCTTGATTATGATTTGTTTTCTTTTTCTGGTGATTCCAGATTGATGGAGGCTTTTGATGCCGCAAGGAGTGGTAGTGATAGCAACTCTACTGAACGCCGAGGCCGAGGCCGGGTCCAGGGTTGTGGGAGGCCGTCGCAGGCCCAGGAGGAACTGGGACAGTCCCAGGGTAGCACAGTTTGAGGCTGTGAATGTCCCTGTGCTAGAGAGTGCACCATTTTTGGGGGCTACCTTTGTATGTGTGCCTGGATTAGAGATCCTTGCAATGGTTGCTTAGCATCTTGAATGAATCATTGGGTCTCATCGTATAGTTAAATATTTGTGGTGCAATTTGGTTTGGGCGGCCCTAGGGATCCTAGGGGGCCGGTTGATAGAGATCTATAGAAGAGATCTGTTGGAGTTGGCTGATGGTAAATTTCCCCTATAGCTGAAATCTTGGATTGATTGGAGGATCTTTCCCTTAGCAGCCAGAAGCCTGATCAGACCAAAGGAAAGGCACCGATGTCAGTCGGCTCCGTAGCTTAGAGGTGTCAGACTCAGGGATGAGGCCAGCGAGCTGGTGGTTTAGAGAGGCCCGCTGCTTGGGTGTTTGCTATAAACCAGGAGGGCACTGAGGAATCCAAGGTGGTCGTGTTAGGTAACATTGTTGTTGGTTCAGCAATTGCTTATGTATTATTTGATCTGGGTGCTACGCACTCTTTCGTGTCT
The DNA here is from genome assembly GCA_034359265.1 of Canna indica. Classification (NCBI taxonomy): domain Eukaryota; kingdom Viridiplantae; phylum Streptophyta; class Magnoliopsida; order Zingiberales; family Cannaceae; genus Canna; species Canna indica. Next base: position 70,262,537 of record CP136890.1, on the reverse strand, counting down.
ACTTTATTTGATGCTAAGTTGGTAAGGGTACCTTATGTGCTTGAGATACCTCTTGTGGTGTCTACGCCTACGGGTGTTTCAGTGATGGCAGAGACAGTCTTTCAGGGCTGCGAGGTTGTCATTTGTGGGCGTGTATTGATAGCCGACTTGACACTCCTGTTGATGCTGGAGCTGGATGTAATTTTGGGCATGGAGTGATTGGCGGACCATTTCGCCTCAGTGGATTGCAGGGCTAAGACTGTGACTTTCAGTAAGCCCGAAGTGCCCCAATTTACCTTCTAGGGTGAGGGAAGGGGTGAGCCGTTGATGGCGATTTCAGCTCTTAGGGCCCAAAAGTTACTCTTTGGCAGATGTCAGTCCTTTTTGGTCTTTTTGTCAGTAGCACAGGAAGGCGAAGGTGCAGCCAGGGACATCGGGGGGACGCCCGTGGTATGCGGGTTCTATAATGTGTTTCCGGAGGAGTTACCAGGGTTACCTCTAGAGAGAGAGATTAAATTTTGTATTGATTTGCAGCCAGGGGTGAAGTCGATCTCCATTCCACCATATCGGATGGCACCAGCTGAGTTGAGGGAGTTGAAGTCCCAGTTGCAGAAGCTGCTTAAGTTGGGTTTCATTCGCCCAAGTGTTTTGCCTTGGGGTGCTCCAGTTCTCTTTGTGAAAAAGAAAGATGGGTCCATGCAAATGTGCATTGATTACCAGTAGTTTAATAAGGTAACAATGAAGAATCGGTACCCGCTACCCAAAATTGATGACTTATTTGATCAGCTTCAGGGAGCTCAGTGGTTTTCTAAGATTGATCGCATATGGTATCATCACTTAAGGATCCAGCACAGTGACGTCCCTATGATTGCTTTTAGGTCGAGGTAGGGGCACCTTGAGTTCCTGGTGATGTCCTTTGAGCTGACTAATGCACCTGCAGCATTTATGGACCTGATGAACCGGATGTTCAGGAAATTCTTGGATAAATTTGTAATTGTGTTTATTGATGATATTTTAATTTATTCCAGGAGTAGGGAGGAGCATGCTGAGCACTTGAGGGTTGTTTTGGAAACTCTTAGGGAGCATAGGTTGTATGTTAAATTCTCCAAGTGCGAGTTCTGGTTGGAGAGTGTTGGGTTCTTGGCCATGTGGTGTCCAGGGAAGGGGTAAAGGTGGAGCCCCCAAAGATAGAAGCAGTTCAGAACTGGAAGAGGCCGACTAATGTCACTAAGATTCGCAGTTTGTTGGGTTTAGCAAGTTATTATAGAAAGATTGTGGAGAATTTTTCTAGGATTGCAGCGCCATTGACCCGCCTGACTCAGAAGAAGGTCAAGTTCGAATGGGACAGTAAGTGCGAGGAGAGATTTTTGAAGCTCAAGGACCGTTTGACGTCGGCACTAGTTCTAGCAGTACCTTCGGGCTCGGGAGAGTTTGTGGTTTATTGTGATTCTCCCGGGTAGACTTGGGTTGTGTGCTGATGCAGAATGGCAGGGTGATAGCTTATGCCTCCAAGCAGTTGAAGGTTTACGAGAAGAATTATCCCAATCATGATATTGAGCTAGCAGCGGTGGTGTTCGCATTGAAGTTGTTGTGTCACTTCCTTTATGGCGATGCTTGTGAGATATACACTGTTCATAAGAGGCTCCAGTATTTGCTCACCCAGAAGGAGTTGAACCTGAGGCAGAGAAGATGGCTTGAGCTATTGAAGGACTATGACTACATAATCATGTACCATCCAAGGAAGGCTAATGTGGTAGCTGATGCTCTGAGCAAGAAGTCCATGGGCAGTCTGGCGCATTTGGTAGTCAGAAGGAGGCCGTTGGCTCAAGATTTGGCCCTATGTTTGGATGGCAGAGTAGTCTTGTTAGTATCAGATTTTGGTGCGCAGGTGGCTCACTTGAGAGTGCAGTCCACATTAGTTGACATACTGCGGGCAGCGCAGGAGGAGGATGTCTTTTGTGCACTCACTAGGGATCTGGCCAGGAGAGGAGATGCAGATAATGGGTTCAGTGTGGACTCGGAGCTAGAGTGTTTTGAGATTTAAGAACAAGATAGTGGTGCCAGATATGGACGAGGTTCGCAAGCAGGTGCTAGAGATGGCTCATCGGTCCACTTACACTATGCATCCGAGAGCCACGAAGATGTACCAGGACCTAAGGTAGAACTATTGGTGGAAAGATATGAAAAGAGAGGTGGCCAAGTTCGTGTCTAAGTGCCTGGTGTGTCAGCAGGTGAAGGCTGACCATTTGAAGCCGGCAGGGTTGCTCTAGAACTTAGGGGTACGAGAGTGGAAATGGGAGAAGAAAACTATGGATTTCGTGACTGGGTTGCCAAAGTTCGGGAAAGCTAATGATTCTATCTGGGTAGTGGTGGATCGCCTAACCAAGACATCGCACTTCATACCGGTCAGGGTGACATTTTCTGCTGAGTAGCATTGGGATGGCCCCATTTGAGGCATTGCATGGGCGGAGATGCAGGTCGCCTGTAGGTTGGTTTGAGGCAGAAGATTCCCTTATGATGGGACCTGACCTAGCAGAGGAGGCAGTAGAAAAGGTGAAGTTAATCGAAGAGAGGCTCTTAGCAGCTCAGAGTCGCCAGAAGATATATGCTGATGGAAACGCCAAGGAGATAGAGTTCGCTGAGGGGGACATGGTGTTCCTCAAGGTATCCCTTATGAAAGGGGTGGTGAGGTCTGGTGAGAAAGGAAAGCTAAGCCCAAGGTTCATTGGGTCGTTTCCTATTCTCAGCCGTAGGGGAGCTATGGCTTATGTGTTGGCCTTACCTCCTAGTATGGACCGACTACATCTGGTGTTCCATGGGTCTATGCTGAAGAAGTACATTCGGGATGAGTCCAATGTGATTGGGCCCACTGCAGTTGAGGTGGATTTAGCAGTCTCTTATGAGGAGCGTCCTGTTGAGGTGCTAGACCAGCAGATCCAAAAGTTGAGATTCAAGGAGATCCCCTTGGTTAAGGTCAGGTGGGAGCACCATTCCGGCCAGGAGGCCACCTGGGAGGTGGAGCAAGATATGAGGGAGTATTATCCTTCATTGTTTGATGATTTGGTGAGTCCTTAGTTTCTTTTTTGAAATTCAAGGACGAATTTTCTTTAAGGATGGAGGATTGTAATATCCTAGATATTTAATTTTATTATTTTCCTCTTATGTTGTGTTTGCAAGCATAGCGGTCTAGTTCATGGTCGAACAGAGTCGACTCATGGTCCGGTGCGAGCTTGCAAGATCGGGTAAGTAGGATATGAAATTTATGAATTTAGGCTTGAGTAGTTAAAATTATTTAATTTGATGTTGTGCGTGCATAATTGTTAATTATGTTCATGTGGGTGTATTTAATTAATTGCTTTTGTATTAGAATAAGTTTAATTAAGTTAATTTAAGTTAGTGGGTTCGGGTTCAGTTTAAGGTGGATGCGAGTTGGACAAAAGATTAGAGGGGTTAGGGTTGAGGAGGGAATACAAAACCCCTTCCGCTGGTTGTGGCTCCTATTTTTGGAGCCACCCAAAATTGTGAGAGAAGAGAGTCAGCCGCTGGCCCTCTCTATCTTTCCCTTGGAGCCACCGCCACCCCAGAACTGAACCGCCGCCTGAGCCAAGCCCCTTTCCCTCTCCTTCTCTCTTCCTTCCTTCTGGAGCTGAGCCGAGAGGAGCCAGCCGAAGCCAGCCCCTCTCCCTTCCTCTCTCCCTTTCTCCTCAAGCCAGTGGCTTGGGAGGAGCCGCCAGCTGCCCCCTTCTTCCTTGGGGTTGAGCTGCCGGATTTCAGGGCCAAAATCGGAGGCCGTCGATTGGATTTTCTTCTCCAATCATCCTTCTAAATTAGGTGAGTGGTTTTACCCCTCCTTCTCGGGTTTTCTTCGAGTTTCTTGAAGTCACCTTGGAGGCTTCTTGTTCTTGATTTATTTTTTGATGATCTCTCGAATTTTTGTCGTTCTTTTTGTGTGTCGTACTTTAGGAGGCTCTAAACCCTCCCCTTTGGGGCTCGGTAGCCCTAGGATGATCCTAGGGGTTCTCGGCCAAGGAAGAATCAATGGTGCCCTCAAGGTGTTCGATGAAATGCCTAAGTGAGTTGTTCTTGTTTATTTTGTGGTCTATACTTTGAATTGCTTATCAATCTAGGTTCTTGTATTGTTGTGGCATGCCTTAGACTTAAATCTGTGATTTTTAGAATATAATCATGTTTATAAAAATATGATTTTGATCTTAAAGCCATCAGTATGCTTAATGTGGGTTGTTGATCATGTAGTTGGGATCTTGTTTAAAGAATATCTTGATGCTTGTTAATCTTGGCTAAACAAACATGGTTTAATTCTTGTGAATTTTGTCTACATGATATAATTCTGTTGTGATGATAATTAAGGAATTTAATTTTTTAATTTTCGGATTTATTTTCATAATATGTTGAAAATTCAATATGGCTGGAATTTCATGCTGAGATGATGAACCTGTGCTATTTTTGTAATGTTTGCTGTGGTGTTTATATTTCTCCGAACATAATCGTGTAACATATCGTTTCGACCAGAAAATATAGTTTGGAAACATATGACACACTCTGGAGATCAGATTCAGATTAGATACATTGGTTTTGGGCAGAACAGTAAGCTATAACAAAACCCTAAAATAAAACCCTAATTATGGTGAACTAAATTTTAATTGCATAATTAAAATTGGGGAAAAGTGTCAGCATAATGTGATATGAACCAACATGAGATGTTTATGCATGAAATAAAACCACACGCGTTTATGACATTACGAGTCTAGGAGTTGGGGTCGAGTTTTGGTGTGTTGAGACAATTTCCAATAGGTTCACCCCTAAGACACCGTAGGAGAGTTATGACTTAGGTCATGGTGCGCCATATTTTATGAATGGCGGAGAGGCTCGTTGAGGAGCCGGATTGCGGGCTTGGCCCGAGAGGTTGGATGGCTAATTCCCAACCCGTGTAATAAGTTTGGAGGGTCTTTCCTGATTGTTCCAGTTTGGCCTTGTGGAATAAGTTCGAAGGGCCTACCTGATTTTTTCCGAGGTGCTTTTAAAGGGGTAAGTTTAGATGGGCGAATCCTGATTACTCCTACGTTAGTTATTGGAACAAGTTGGGGTGAGCAAATCCCTATTATTCCGATTTGGCCTCGTGGGATAAGTTCGGAGGGCCTACTCTATTATCCCCGAGGTAATGTTAAGGAATAAGTTCGGAGGGCCTTTTTCGATTATTCCTGTGATATCTTTAAGGAGTAAGCTCGGAGGGCCTACCCGATTACTCCTATGATATCTTAAAGGGGCAAGTTCGAAGTTCGGATGGGCGAATCCCGATTGTCCCTACGCATCTCGTGGATCAAATTCGGAGGACCTTTCCCGATTGCTCCCGAGTTTATTTATACTATGATAAGTTCGGAGGACCTTCCCGATTATCCTAGTATGTGTTGTTGCCTCAGGGCATGGTAGGCTTAGGCTTGTTGTTCTTCACTTTTTGAGTGTTGGCTGCCTTCAGGCAAGTGGTGGCCAGGTGGCCTATTAGCTGGTCACTCTCTTGTGACCTTTTCCTACTTGAGTCAGGTGTTTTGCTTTATGCATTATATTTGTGTTGGTTTTCGTGGGGGTTGGTAGAACCGCTCACTGAGTTCTTTGAACTCACCTATTATCGTTGTTTTGTTTTGTAGAGCCTGACCGGAGTGCTTAGGTAGTGGAGTGCTTAGGTAGTAGAGTAGGCATTGGGGCCAAACCACTATAAATAATTGTGTTTGCATTGTTTTCTTGCATTTCTTATTGCTTATCAATTATATATCTTACTTCCGCTTACTACTCGATTTGTGAATTGCCTAAGTAATCTAAGAAATGTTAAAATCAAATTTAGGCAATAAGATTTAGTTAACACACTATTCACCCCCCCTCTAGTATGGTCATTTCACCCAACAAGGCTTTATATTGGTTTGCGCGCAACATTCCCGACCGAAAAAATCAATGAAAATCGACAAGGACGCTCGTCGGCGCTCGGATTTCGTCAAGAAGATAGAGTTTAAGTTTAGGGTGTCTAGTATACTTGTATAATCCTCTATTTGATGCATAACAATCTAAAAATCTGAAACCTAAACCCTGAAAACTTGAAAATTATCAAATTCACAAAACTGCATTCTGCGTCCGATCTGGGACCGATCTTCTGCACTTATCAGTGACCATTCTGCGACAAATCTTCAGCGACCGATCTGCGGTGGGGCATAAGCTAACGACTCTTTTTGGAACCATTGAGTGCCTTTACCCGAAGTTAATCACTTGGCTTCCTATAAAATGATGTCTCGTGACTTTCCTTTGCCCCTATTGATCACTCTTACGTTACTTGAGACATCCTTTGATCATTTCTAAGTCTCATTGGGCCACATTTGTTGTGAAACCCTAGCTTGAAGTTAAAAATCCTTGATTTAACCTTGTCTTCATTGTTTCATCATCAAAGGCATCAAGAGGAAGCTAGGATCTTGTGTTGAAGCTAAGTATTGTATTGATTGTGTTTTTTGCTCCATTTATACTTATATTTTGTTGTTATTCTCATTGTACATCAAGTTGTGAAAACCTCGGGTGCTAGGTTTGTGTGTATGGCGGTAGCCTTGGTGTAGAGGCTTAAATCCACCGGTGTAAACTTTGTTTGCTATGGTTAGTTGTGTAGTCCTTAGGAGAAGATGTGTTGGATGTACTCTCAGGTGTTAGAGTAACCCTCGGTTGTGAGGGTTGGTACCTAAGCTTGTAAATCCTCCTATAGGATACACTTTAAACTAGTAAACTAGAGTTTGAAATCCTAAGCGGGATGGTTAGGTAGTGGAGTAGGCATTGTGGCCGAACCACTATGAATCGCTGTTGTTAGCATTACTTTGTTATGTGTTGAATTACTTGTTATTCATCTTACTTCTGCTTGTCATTAATCATGCTTAGCTAAAGATTGTAAGAAACTAATAAAATCGAATTTAGGCTAAAGATTTAGTACACACACTATTCACCCCCCCTCTCTAGTGTAGGTTATTCGACTTACATCGGCTGTCATCCAGGTGGGCCCATGTCCCTTCATGAGATGCATGGGCATGCCTCTGTCTCCACCTATCTTTGTCCTCGACTCCTCTCCCACTCAGTGAAGGATATCCCTGAAAAGCATCTTACAATAAACTCTCTAAGTGTCCTCCACCTGGGCCTCATGGAGGAATTCCATGTGTAATGAGCGTACAAAAATCATATTATGTAATACAATCATTTTAGATATTAATACAATTAATTAAAAATAATAAATTATGTACATTGAACTCAACCCATAGCAAGTGACGGTAGTGCTCCGGCACGTGGGTCCACGAACGCCATGACCCTTGAAGGAACTCCTAACTAATGGCAGTGATGCTGCGTGGCATCATCTTGCTCGAACCTACAACTCAAGTATAACAACCGATATTGATGGTACATTTGCTGTTGGAGGCCCACGAGACCTACAATAACCTCAAGCCTTAGGGGCCGGTGCAACAAAGTGAACATGGGTAGATGAACAAAGTGATAACTAGGTCACTTTAAGAGACTTAAACTTGGAAATGTTTGATCCAAATCAACAAATCGACTTGGATATTTCATTTTAAGTCCAAACTTCTCAAACATATTTATGTATATATATGACATGCTTCTATGCATTTTGAATTAAAAATTCATGAAAATATAGATAAAATAGTATAGAGGTGGTTTCATGAAAACCTCATTCAAACAAGTTTGACCTAAGTCAACATTTTGACTTAGAGATCTCATTTCTATTCATAGTTGAGAAGCATGTTCAAATTTACTCATGTAAGGTTTCCATGTGTTTAAGTTTAGAAATTCATAAGAAAGTGATAAAATGATATTTGGTCATTGTTAGGATGATAAGCTTATTATACTAGTTTAATATACCTTCCTCATGCATTTTTAGAAAATTATAGACAAATCATTTTTGAGTGATTCTTGAATCTATGGAATCTTGATTGTTTTTTTAATCTTGACTCAAAATTTCAAAATTTTCTGAAGTCTACTGATATGGCAAACTCATTGATTATAACTGAAATTTCACTTTTAAAATAGTATAATTAATGAATTTTAGAAAAATGTAAAAAATTTATTTTAAGATGATTCTTGAAGCAGCACCATCATTGAAAAAGCTAGTTTATTGTGTAAATATTTCAAAAATATTCATCAAGAATCTAATTTATAATAGAATTTTAAAGTTGCATGTCAAATATTCAATGTATCATTCTATTGAAATGATAATTTTTTCGATATTTTGATATTTTGTCGAAAACTTCAAATGAAAGTTTGTGCATGCCATTTTATTCCACTTCTAGTATCGTTCACACCATTATTTGAGTGAAATCATTTATAGGAATGATTTTGATAACTTGAAATATCGATTTTTGGTTGAAATCAAGATGGAATAAAAAATAAACTTAGAAATTTCATTTTGAGTTCAAACTTGACACATGCATCCTAAATGACCATTTAGGTATATCTGGAAAGTTTGAATCAAAACTGATATCTTTTGGAACAAAATAATACCTCATATTACCAAATTGTCATTTGACTTTTAGAAATTTTGTGAATTTAGATAAAATTGATTTTTGAATGATTCTTGAACCCGTAGATTCCTTTAAAAATCTAGTTTATTCGGTTAAAGGTTCAAAAACTTTCATCAAGAATATAATTTGATAGGGATTTAAGAGTTTGATTGATGAAGACTTGAAGTATCCCTTTGACCTAAGTCAACAAAGTGACTTAGAAATTTCATTTTAAGCCAAAACATGACTCATATACTTAGATTCACTCATATTAGAAGTCTAGGTACCTAAGTTACAGAAAACATGAGTAGATAGCATAATTTGATACTTAGTCATTTTCATATTTTTATGCTTACTTTGAATGAAATCGTGCTAAGTTGAAATTTTGATCAAATGACATTATTTTTCACTTCAAACTTGGTAGACATGCTTTACATGACCATTTCCTAGTATTGTGAAAGTTTTAATTAAATTTGAAAATGTCTTGAAAAATCTCAATTATTTACTAAAATGCCACCAAACTTCTATGAATTTTAGAAAAACACAAAAATAATTTTTAGTTGATTCTTGAATATGCATTTTCCTTGAAAAATCAAGTTTTTGGCATAAATTTTTAAAAAATATTAAATATGGATTTTTGAAATTCAAATTCTGACTATTCTACTCATTTGATGAGAAAAATCATTTCTAAAATAATTTTTGATATTTTGATCGATACATGAAAATATAAATACTTAAGCTTATACATGATTTCTAGACTTTGAATTTAGTTATCATTTCATGCTATCATGAATAAACTAGTCTCATATTCAACATTTGGTTTTCATCCATTTGGTTGTAAGGCCCAAGAGACTTACAACAACCTCGAGTCTCGGGGGCCGGTGCAACAGATGTCGATGGTACATCTACTGCTGGAGGTAGTGGTACAACTGCTGGTGGTTGTGATGGTGGTGCTTGAGCTGCTGTTGGTGCTAGTGACTGTGGTGGTAGTGGCGTTGGGGGCACGACTATTGCGCGTGGCAACTGCGGCAATGGAGCTAGTCCTAATCGACGAGATTGAGGATGATAGCCTGGTGCTCTAGACATCTAAACATAAAGTTAATAAGTGATGAATAATATATAATATAAATAATTAACCGAAAAATGTGAAAAGAATGTTACATCAATCATTTTATTCAAGACTATTGATTTATTTTCTTCACTCGTCTCATAACCTTCAAAACTATTGTCCTATTCCTCATTCTCTGTATCACCTAATTCGACATCAACATTTCTTCATGAAGACGTTGTGCAATGACTAAATTCAAAATCATAAGTTTCAAGTATCAGAGTGTCAAGAGTAATAGTAGATGGATCATGAACTTCACTTATGGCAGTAGCTTTCATATCAAACTTGGTAGCCATGGATCTAAGAACTTTCCTTACTACATTTTCTTCAGAAAAAGACTCTCTGAGGTTGGTTGCATTATTCATGAGATCTTTGATGCGCCCATGAATGTCTTGTATACTTTCATCTTCTCCCATCTTTACATTCTCAAATTTGGTGTTGAGGATTTCGACTTTTGACTTCCGAAGCGTCAGTGGTCCTTCATGATTTTTTTTCTAAAATTTCTCATGTCTGCTTTGTGAAGGTACAAGCCGAGATAAGTTTAAATTGAGAAGGATCAACTCCACCAAAAATAGCATTAAGGGCTTTATTGTCATAGTTTGCAGCAATAATCTCTGCTTTAGTATACTAGCTTTTAGGTTTGAGCTCAGTCCCACCAGGAGTTGTGGGTGGAGTGTAGCTAATCTCAATTGCGTCCCAGCAATGATCATCCAGGGACTTGATGAAAGTTCTCATCATGGCCTTCTAATAAGCATAGTTTGTTTCGATAAGCAAAGGAGGAATATTAACATAATTTCCCATAGACATTCCTTTCATCTTGAGTCTGAAAAAGAAGAGACACACCAAGGATCTTGTGCATGTAAAGGTTAGCACAACCGTTTTGATACCAAATGACAATATATGTCTAAGGAAATTTTTGTCAAGGGCAGTTGAATGAGAAGTTGCAACTGCTATTGCAACTACTACTAGAAGCAAAGTAAAAAACCAAAAGAACATACGCAAACACAAGAGATTTATTTACACAGTTCAGTGACAAACTAGACACCTTATCTGCGGGGCACTCACCGGACAGATACCTAATCCACTCTTTATAAGTATAAAATAAGTCCTTTATATTTCACACCCGAAATTCAACTACAGTACTACAGTGAATTGGAAATAACAAAAACACTAATTGCTATTACAAGTAAATACCAACTTGTCTCTCTATGACATCCCAACCACAGAGTTCCGTCCTCCACACAGCCTTGTGTTGTAGTTAGCTATCCATCCGAAACCAATTCTCCTCAAGGTAAGAAATGTCTGCACTCAGCAGTCTCAACTCCTCTTAATAATTGACAATATAGTATTCGCACATGGAGAGAGTTGCAGATCAGATCTTTTCATCTGAATTTATGTGTCAACAGAAAGATCTAAATCAATGTTATTCATAACTATTTTTTTAATGAACCCATCAGTTTAATAACCAACAGTCATCGGTTCAAAAACAAATAGACAACGCATAACTCCTAAAGGCCATAAAGATCAAGGAGTAACGCCTGAAATATTAAAGCAGTTATTCGGGCAAGTAAAGAATAAATGATGATTAAAAGATCTCAAAAACATCAAAGAGAAACATCATTTAATAAAGCAGACTAAGAGTCATTATATCTGTAGGAAACAAAAAGTCATCTTTCTGCGCTGCAACTTTAACAAGAAAACCATAGGTTGTTGGAGCAGTTAAAACTGCCTTCACACAGTTGAGACTGTATTCAACATATGCAGAGTTCCTCATAGTTATGGCTGAGATCATTATGTTTTGCCAAATATAGCCAACATACATTGGCAAACACTAACAGATGCATCATATCCCACCGAGAGTTAAGCTCGGCTTACACATAGTGGAGCCGCATTAAAACCTTTCATGGGAAGAACCTATTGGGAAAAACCGCCAAGTATGGGAAAGAGTAGTCTGGCATTGCTGTAATTTAAGAGTGAAACCTTAGCTGTAATAGGCCCGTAGGGAGGCCACGCTCCAGGATCGTGGGAGTTCTTATCCGTCGAGCTCGGTAATTCTATAAGCACCCTTCCCGAGGACCTCTGTGATCAGATAAGGGCCTTTCCAATTTGGAGCAACCTTGCCTTCTCTGGCTGGTTTTCTTTGTGGCTCAATCTTTCGAAGAGCTAGATCTCCTTCTGCAAAGTTCCTGGGCCTGACCCGTTTGTCATACTTTTGGGTAATTTTAAGCTTCATTGCCTCTTCTCTGATTTGGGCTTTGTGTTGCCTTACTCCTCGAAGGTAATCCTATGGAGTGGCCTCTACTCCATAGACGAGCCAGTAAGGGGTCTCCCAGGTAGAAGACTGAGTGGTTGTGTTGTAACTCCAAAGTACTTCAGGTAGTTCGTCAACCCAGTATGTCTTGACCCGGTCGAGCATTTTCTTCAATCCTGTTAAGATTCTTACTTTGTGTTTGCGTGTGTTTTTATTTCGATTATTACTTTGCTACTAATAGCAGTTGCAACTTCCTATTCAACTGCCATTAACAAAAGTTCTCTTAGAGACATATACTGTCAATATTTTTCCAGACAAACTTATGAACTTTGTTAGTTACAATTATTGATAGGGGTTCAGCTTCTATCCACTTGGTGAAGTAGTCGATCACCACGACCAAGTATTTGAATTGCCCTAGTGTTTAGGGAAATTGACCGAAGAGGTCTATGCCCCATTTGTGGAACGGCCAACTGACATCTGAGCTGTGCAACAGTTCAAGGTGTAGTTGGGAAACTTTCGAGAATCTTTGACATTTGTCATATTTTTTGACATAGAGGCTACAATCTATTTTCATGCTTGGTCAAAAGTAGTCGGCTCGGAGGATTTTGGCCGCCAAGGACCTTTCTTTAATGTGATTGCCACATATGCCGTTGTGAACCTCTGCCATTATGGTGACTATTCGGGGTTGGGCGACACACTTGAGGAGAGGTCGAGAGAAACCCCTCTTGTAGAGCTGGTTATCAAAAAATGTGTAGTAACTTGCCATTCTTTTAAATCTACCTAGATTAAAGATGTTCTCCGGAATTTTGTCTTGTTTGAGGTAATTGATATAAGGAGTTCTCCAATATGTGCCTTGTTCGACTATCTGGACTTTGGCTGAGGTGTCTGCCGATTTGATGCTTGGATGTCCGAGTACTTACTGAATGAACGACCTATTATTTTGGGGCTTTTTGGTACTAGAAAGTTTGGATACTAGGCCAGCCCGGGTGTTTTCTTCCCGAGGTATATGCTGAATCACACAATTATCACAGTTAGTGACGATGTGGCTTGGCAGGTGCTATTAACTAGCCCCACGACAAGTTGTGAGTCACTTTTTATGACAATGTTCCGAGTTTTAGCCCGGCGATCATAGCTTCATACTCTGCTTGGTTGTTCATAGATTTAAAGTGGAATTGAAGGGATTGTTCTAGGGAGATTCCTTGACCATTCTCCAGAATGATGCATGCTCCGATCCCCTTTCGTTGGAGGCGTCATCCACAAATAATGCTAAGGTTTCTTCTTGTTTATAGGAGTATTTTCTTGGTTAGTGAACTCGACAACAAAGTCGGCTAGAGCCTGGGCTTTTATTTGATCCCTGGGTTGGTATTCGATGATGAATTTTGAAAGCTCCACTGACCAAGATATCATTCGTCTCGCGAGTTCGAGTTTAGCTAGTACTTGAAAGGTGTTGACGGACACTAGAGGGGGGTGAATAGTGTAAGTCTAAGGTGATTGACTTCAATTCTAGTTTGATCACAACTAATTTAAATTCTACTCTAGGTTTCTAAGTTATGATGAATGTTTGATATGATTATATTTGATAATGAGAACGAGAACAAGTGATGAGCTAAAAAAATTCAAAATATCAATGAAACAATGCTAACGAGATATTTAGAGTGGTTCGGGAACCCTCCCTACTCCACTACCTTGGTTCATCACCAAGGATTTCACAACTACTTGTATTAACTTTTCTCTTCCTACAAATAAGGGTCAACCAAAGCCTTATCTCTCCACATTAAGAGTGCATCTACCTCAAACCTAAGAAACCCTAAAAGTTATACACAAGTCAAACCCATGTTGTTTTGAGTTGAAATGAAAACAACAAAACAAGTAGAAAATGCAAGGTGAAAAGCTTAAGTAAATCACAAACACTTAGTGAAGCTTCTCTTTGATGTCTCCTAGAGCTCCAAGCCTTAGGATGATGTCCACACCAAGTTTGAGGACTTGAATGTGAAGGAAAATAATGATAGATCAAAACTAAGCTTTGCACTTTAGAATCACTCTTAAGGATCAAGAAAGTGTTAGATAGCTCAATGGAATAGTTGAGAACCTTAAGAAGGGAGTTTTGGGTGTATTTATAGAGTTTGTATTGGGGTATTGAAGAAAAGAGCTGTTCAAACCTTATCTAATATGAAAAGGAGTGATTTGGGGGTATTCTGGAAATTCTGGGAATTCTAGGTAGTTTTTAAAAACTAGTTGGGGGTATTTTGAGAATTCTGGTAATTTGGAGGTTTCTAGCCTTTCAAGCCTTATTTTTTTGTGTTAACGATTTCCAAAATTTCTTTAAAATATGTCTTTGATTTTTTTTTACCTAAGGAACAATTATTGGGACTTTTGATGGCAAGAAAATATCAAATTTATGTAGCCCTCCAAGGAGCCCCTATACTTGGAAATTTTCAGGGTCATTTTCATATTTTTCTAGTTTTCAAGTTTTCGGGGTTCGGGTTTCATTTTTTTGGATTGTGAACTCAATGAGTACATCAAACTAAAGCTTAGGAACATTTACAATAAAAAAAATTAAGTCCTAGAATAATTTTGACATGCTCGACTCTGAAGCCTCTGATTCTTGATTTTTCGTGATTTTTTCAATCGGGGACATCGCATACAAACTGATATGAAACCTAAAAATATTTCTTGCTCAAACATTAGTTCCATATTTGTTATCATCAAAATCTAAATTAAGACCAAGGTTGGAAACCATAGGTTAACAATCTGTCCCTTTTGATGATGACAAACATCCTTAATAAAATATTTTTATTCAAGCATAAAGGATATCAATCAAGGGATTTCTCCCCCTATCAACATGCACATCTAGATAAATTAACTCCTCCGATCGATATGGATGGTTTCCTTATGGTTTCTCCCCTTATACCTATATTTTTCTCCCCTTTTGGCATCAATCAAAAAGGGTAAGAAAAAGTCAACCTATAGTCAAAGTTGAGACTCTAAAATATTTAGCATGAAGCATGAAGATCTCAAACAAACGGATGAAAACTAAATGTCGAATATGAGACTAAGTCATACATGATAGCATGAAATGATAATTAAATTCCAAGTCTAGAAATCATGTATAAGCTTAAGTATTGATATTTTCATATATCGATCAATATATCAAAAATCATTTTAGAAATGATTTTTTTCGATGAAGGATTAGAACTGTCACACCCCAACTGAAGGTCGTGTGACCGGCCAAGGTCTACATACTACACTGTAGCCTACAACCTACATTGACCATCAAAAAAATCAGAACACATCGGATAAAAGAAGCCACAATGAAATTTTATTTAACTTTTCAAAGTTCACAAATATGTTTTTCAAATAAAAGAAGAAAAGCTAACATCGTCACAAACTGGAACATCTCAATTCAAAGTTTATTACAAGATTTTTAAAAAAAAAGCAGTAACTGTTAATGTAGGAAAAATGACAACACAACAATTGGACTACGACTAAAGGATGCCGCTACGAGATTTGGCACCACCGCCTACCCTCCAGCTGCACCATGACGACAATCCTCAAATCACTGATCATGATCTGCAAAACAAAAAGAAACGACCGTGAGTCCACTTGGGACTCAGTGAGCGGTTCTTTCGATCCTCCACATAATCCTCGATTAGGCATGCATAAACATATAAGGCAACATAATATATAGACAGGGAGGTAAGTTTCTTTTGATATGACTACCGACTCCATGAGTCGTTCTGTATAGACCATATATGAGAGAAACCTGCCATAATGGCCTAATTAAGCCATTTGGCATCCGACCCTTAAGGCCTACTTTTGGTCTAGGAATTCCGGCTATACCCGGCCCTACCATACAAGGTAGAATCACACTGATCGCTCGGGCCACACCATATCAAGATGAAGTCAAAAAATCCTGGGCCATTGACTAGGATGGTGTACGAGTCTTCGGACACCGTCTGGGGTAGGGATAGCTAGTCCCACCCAACTAGAGTCTAACACCTAACGGGCCCGCTGGTGATATCTCAAAACCCAATCAGTGGCTGAGTCATGCATTCGTCATTCCGACTACTCAAGCATCTCGACAGACCATCACAAACACATCACACAAGCAAGTGCCCTAGAGCTTCCTTGTTTAAAGTCTCGAGCGTCCACCCGTGTTCAGCCCTTTATTTTCGGGTCAAAACATGTGTGCACTATTGCTCGCTAATTATTTCTTAGGTGTAAAACCTAACTAGTCTACCTTTGAGTTTCCATAAATAGCACACACCACAGATTTTTCATGTTAATCATCTAGCGTCATATACTATCCTTGCTAATGTGAAATACATGTCATAAACTTGAAAATGTACCCAATAACAAAACGGGACAGCATATAAGCTATAGATTAATTACTTCATGTCACATACTATGTATAGCCACATGATTCAAAAATAAAGAATTTAAACAGTTAATGAAACATTTCATGGATTAAACCAATAAGGAACATGTAATAAACATAGCAACAATTAAACATGATATCTGAAATTCAATGAAACATTTCCTTTGATACATGTACCATAACCATCATGTCCACATATGCATTAGCAAGAACATTTCCATAATCGTTAGAATATAGATCTACAGTTGCTATCAATTCTCAAGATGGACAACAATCATATAATATAATTTGAACCTAACACTAAGCTTGTAAGTAGGAATTCAAAATGACGTAACATGAAATCCAGCGTATAGATCCGATAGCCCCGAGTTTTCCACCCCTCTGCATTGCTCGGCCGACTCAAGCAAGGTAACATCCTGCTCGGCTGAGCCCTCTAAGGGAGGTGAACATGTTGCGACAACAACACAAGTATCAATACAAAGATCCAATATATAACGAACATAAAGCGATCTACAAGTTGCAAGACGAGCGAGGAAATTGGGGAAAATTTCAGCATGACCTTTCCCCTTTTTCCTCGTCTCGACCAGCCCATATAGAAGCAAGAAAATCACGATTTGAAAGTATGAATTCGCAGGTACACAAATTGATTAAGTTCCAATATGAAAGAACACGTCGATCGGCAAAACAACTCGCGGAGAAACCTGATTTCAAGATCCATAGTGTCGGCCACCTGCCTCCCTTCAATAACACGTTAAGCACTCACCTTTGCTTGAGGAAGTTGAAGGATCGAACGTTGGCAATCTCGAATCTTCCGGCGAAACGCGATCTCGGATCGACCAAGATCTCTCCTCCTTGCTCCTTCTCCCCCTCTCCCTTTGCGCTGCTTTGTGCGGCTCATAGATGAGCGGCACGGCAGCTATGATGAGGGATTTTATTCCCTCATCTAACATGCCTTAATTACCCTTACAACTTAACACTGACTCGACTCAGTCCGAGTTCAACTTGGGTTTCGACTCTATCCGTAACACGAGTCGATCTTAATTCAATTAAGGTATAAATACATAAAAGGAAAGAGCCATTAAACCAATTTAACTTCATACATCATTAGTCGAGTCATACCTTCTACTTGAGACGATTTCGAGGCTCGACTCGACTAACCCCGGGTCCGGCGCGCTGCACCAAAATAGATTTTTATATTAGGAAAAAAATTTCGAGTCTTACAAGAACGATACCAAAAATGAATTCACAATATCATACTTGAAGTCTCATTCGAAGATTTTTGAAAGAATCGGATCGAAAAAATGCGCATTTACGGCAAACAATACTTCAAGTTCTAAAATTAATCTTCAAAAATCTGTACTAAATCACATTCTTACTGGAGATTTTTGAAATTTTTATTCCATAAACTAGCATTTTCAAGGCAAATGCATTTTCAAGAATCAACCAAAAATTATTTTTCTACATTTTTCTATAATTTTCTATAAATTAGTGGCATTTTAGTAAATAATAGGAATTTTTCAAGACATAATTCATTCAAACTTTTAGAATACGAAGATATGGTTATGTAAAGTATGTATATCAAGTTTGAAGTAAAGATAATGTCATTTGATCAAAATATCAACTTAGCACGATTTCATTCAAAGTATGCATGAAAACATAAAAATGGCAAAGTATCAAATTTTGTTATATACGCATGTTTTATCTAATTTAGGTACCTAGATATCTAACATGAGTGAATATAAGTATGTGAGACAAGTTTGGGATTAAAAAAAAAATTCTAAGTCACTTTGTTGAATAGGCCAAAGGGATACTTCTTGTCTACATAAATGAAACTCTTAAATCTCTATCAAATCATATTATTGATGAATCATTTTGAAACTATAACTGGACAAACTAGATTTTTCAATGAATCTACTGGTTCAAGAATTAGTTAAAAATCAATTTTCTATAAATTCACAAAATTCTAAAAAGTCTAGTGGCATTTTTGTAAATATCAAGTAGTATTTCAAAAGTTGTCAGTTTTCATTCAAACTTTCCAGATATAGCTAAATGATCATTTGAGATGCATTTGACAAGTTTTAACTCAAAATGAATTCTCTAAGTTCATTTTTAACCTATCTTGATTTCAACCAAAAACCAATATTTCAACTTATCGTTCAAGTTATCAAAATCATTCCTACAAATGATTTCAATCAAATAATGGTGTGAACGATACTAGTAGTAGAATCAAAATGATATGCACAACCATTTATTTAATGTTTTTGACAAAAAAATGAAATATCGAAAAATTACAATTTCAAGACAATAATAATTTGCATTTGTGAAATCCAACTTCGAAGTTCCATTATAAATCAAATTTTTGATAAAATTTTTTAATTTTTTACACAACAAACTAGATTTTTCAATGAATATGCAGCTTCAAGAATCATGTCAAAATCAATTTTCTATATTTTCTAAAATTTATTGAGTACACTATTTTAAAATTGAAATTTTAGTTTTCATGTTAATTTATAATCAATGAATTTTGCATATCAGTACACATCAAGAAATTTTGAAAATTAGAGTAAATATTCAACAATCAATCAAGATTTTATAGATTCAAGAATCACTAAAAATTGATTTGTCTATAATTTTCTAAAAATGCTTGAGTGAAGGTGTATCAAACTAGTATAATCAAGCTTATCGTCATAACAATGGTCAAATATCATTTTATCACTTTACTCATGAATTTCCAAATCTAAGCATATAAAAACCTAACATGAGTAAATCTTGTTCGCCTAAAGTTTTCTACCTTGATCTTAATCTCGGTTTTGATGATAACAAATATGGAACTAATGTTTCATTGAAAAATATTTTCAGATTCCATATCGGTTAGCACTCGATGTTCTCGATTGGAAATATCGAAGAAATCAAAAAATGATAAGGACATTGGTCGACGCATTCGTTTCGTCGCGGAAATTTCTAGAAGTTCAACGTGTGCACCAAAGACGTCTTGGACGAGTCTAGAGAACATATGGAAAGCTCTTTAAGTGGACGCACGTTGAAGGCCGAAACTCGAAAACAAAGCTCGCAAGAAAAATACGCAAAAAAACATCCCTGCCCAGATTTGGTCAATCGACTGGTCGACCGGCAAGCGACTGGGCATCGCCAGTGGGCAGAAAAATGCCCGTTGACAAGCCTTGGTGTCTAGGCGATTATAAATACCAATCCCAAACTCATTTCTGGCCTACCATTAATGCTTTCAAGTCTCAAAGAGTGATCTTAAACATCTCCTAAGCTCTTCCATGATCAAATCTACAAAACCTAGCTCTTGATCCCTAATCCTCAAGTGTTCTTCATAGGGGTATTCAAGCTTGCTAGGCTCAAGAAGAAGAGGTGTCCTTATTGTGATAAGTCCTCTTTACTCTCTTCTTGTGATTAAGGTGTTTTTAATTTATTTTGATTTGATTTACTTGAGTTTGTAAGAATACCTAGGGCGTGGTCTTGTGTGTAAGTGATTACCTTGGTGTAGAATGTGTAAAACCACTTGTGTAAACTAAGCTAGGAGTAGGTCTTAGGAATTGATGTGGGAAAGCTCACTCGGTAGGAAGGCGGGATACTTTCGGATGTGGAAGTGCCTTCAAGGTGAGTGTAGGGTCTTTATGGTGTAAAGTCATCAATTATAAGCTACTCATAATTTAGTTGATTTGGGTGTGAAATCCTAAGCACGGTGCTTAGGTAGTGGAGTAGGCATTGGGGCTGAACCACTATAAATCATTATGTTTGCATTGCTTACTTTGCGTATCGATTACTTTACTTCTGTTATTCGCTTCCTCATTCATTTAGTAGTCGAATAGTGCATTAACATAAGTAATTAAGAAAATGATTGAAACAGGAATTAAGTTTAAGATTAGCAAACACACTATTCACCCCCCTCTAGTGTGGCCATTTCACCAATATTTGGTATCAGAGCGGGTCTGTAGCTTGACATTTCACCATCTCTTCTGCACTTTGCTTCGATCCAGAAATGGCACTAGAGTCGGATGTTTCCATTCCTCCTAGGTTCGATGAATCAAACTTTGGTCTTTGGAAATCTAGGATGTATACCTTCTCAAAGACTAGAAGTTTTGGTGTTTATAACATGTTGAAAATTGTAAGACCCAGGAAAATTTCCTAATATAAAAATCTATTTTGATGCAGTGCACCAGACTCGGGGGTAGTCGAGTCGAGTCTCATGATCACCTCGAGTAAAAAGGTATGACTCGCCTAATGATGTATGCAATTTAATTGGGCAAATGACTCTTTCCTTTTATGCATTTATACTTTAATCGAGTTAAGTCGACTCGTGTTGCGGATAGAGTCGGAAACCAAGTCGAGCTCGGATTTAGTCAAGTCATGAATTAGAGTCAAGGGCCATTAAGGAAGGTTTGATGAGGGATTAAAATCCCTCATCCATGCTGTCGTGCGACTCATCTTGGAGTCGCACAAGGCAGCGCATAGGAGAGGGAGAGAAGAAGCAAGGGAAAAGGGGATTTTGGTCGATCCGGGATTCCGCGCCGTCGTCGAAAAATTTGAAGTTGTCATCATCCGATCTTTCATTCTCCTCAATCAAGGTGAGTGGTTTGTTTTGAAGAAATGGGGGAGGCGGGTAGCCGAACCCTTAGTGGTGATAGGATCGTGTTTTCTCGTGATTTTTCGACGAATCGAGGTTTCGTAGTGGTGTATACATAGTTTTGTATCAATCCTTGTTGGATCGTTTTGTTTCCTCGTCGATTTCTCAAATGCTAGGGCTGCTGAATCATGGGAAAAGGGGAAAGGTCATGCCAAAATTTTCCCCAATTCCCTTGAAGGAAGTAAGGCCCTTAGATGATCTTAAGTTCGTCAATAGAGCATTCTTAATCGTCGATTTCACGTGTTATGAAGCATGTCTTCCCTAGGACTCTTAGATTATGGCCGAATGAACCTTAATCTTCATGAGAAAGGTTCAGCCATGTGTACGGGAAGGGGCAAACTAGTCCACATGAAATTTAGATATAGCATAGACAAAGACTTAGGGTCGGGGATAAATTCTCATTTTCCCTTTCCTACCCTAAGAGGCATGGCCGAGCAAGGTTCACCTTGCTCAAGGCTCGGCCAAGCCGAGGGGGAGGGAGAGGGTAAGCTTTAGATGGAAACTTCCATGGTTAGAATGTAAATAAACAAAACTATAGAGACATGATGATACTTAGGAAGAACACTAACCATAGTAAGTAAATTTATTGATTTATGAAATTGTAGGAATGCTAGCTTAATGACCATCTTTAGCTCATTCATCTTTAATTTTTGAAATGATATATTAGTTTACCATGCTTAGTATTTCATGCATTGTTGAATTCATTGCTACCTTGTCATGCTAGATAAATTGTTTCTTATTGAGTTTAATTCTAACGGTAGTGTATAATTGTTTATGTATGAATCTCGTGGCTATATAGTAAATGTTGTAAAGTTTGCTTACTTTTCTTTAGATTACACATGTTGTCCTAAAATGTTCGTGGGTGGAATTCCAAGGTCGGTACATGGAATTCCTCACCCAAGGTAGTGTATAACGTTAGATAACATGTAGGACGTTGCGAGATGCTCAGCATATATGGAAACTTAGCTAGGAGATGACATAACTTCTAGGACTTCTAGTAAATATTTTTGGAAACCTAGAACTACTAGGTGTACACATTTTGAAAGGGCAGCATTAATTTGTTGACCCTGTAGCCCGAATTAGGGCCAGATACGGGCAATGACCCGAAGTGTATATAAGGAAACCCTAGGACATTTGATTGTGTGATGTGCTTGAGATGGTCCGCCGAGAAGCGTGGAGGTCGAAAATGACCAATGCTTAGCTCAACCAGTGTTTGGGTCTTGAGATGCACCAGCGGGCCCACTAGGTGTCAGACCCACGTTGGGTAGGACTAGCTATCCCTACCCCAGACGGTGTCCGGAGACTAGTGGACCATCCTAGTCAATGGCCCGGGATTTCCTGTTTACATCTTGATATGATGTGGCCGAACGGCCAGTATGATTCTAACTTGTATGGTAGGGCCAATTGTAGTCAGGATTCTTATACCATAAGTAGGCCCAATGGTCAGATGCCGAAGGCTGGATAGGCCAAGATGGTAAGTTTTCACATATATGGTTTATACAGAATGACCCATCAGGTCAGTAGTCACACTAGAAGTAACTTACCTCCCTGGATATATATTATGTTGCCTTATATGTTATGCATGAGTAACTGAAGATTATGTGGAGATTCGCAAGAATCGCTCACTGAGTCCCAAGTGGACTCACGATTTGTTTCTTTGTTTTTGCATAGCATGAGCAGTGATTGTGACCTGTCGGCATGGTGCTACTGGAGGGTGGGTGGTGGTGTCATATCTCATAGCGGCGTCCTTGAGTCATAGTTCAGTGTTTTAGTAGTTATTTTCTTTTTTGCACTGACAGTTGTATTTTAGAAAAAGTTTGTAAAACTTTGATACTTGAGACGTTCTGTTGTTCTGATGTTGGTTTTCTTCCTTGATTTGAAAATATATGATTGTGAACTTTGAAAACTTTTAATAAAGTTTGTGTTGAGGTTTCTTTTCATCGACATGTTATGGTTTCTTTTATATCAGTGTAGACAGCAGGCTACAGGGTAGGATGTAAGCCCTGGCCGGTCACACTACCCTCAGTTGGGGTGTGACAAAAATAGAATACATTAAACTTAAGGTTGACATACATGATTATAGTGAACATAACAAAAAAATGTATAAATTTAATGGAGATGCCATGAATTGCATATTTTGTGCTTTGCCAAATAACATATTTGGTAAAGTCATGCATTGTTCTACGGCTTTTGATTTATGGGCTTGTTTAAATATTTAATATGATTACGTCAAAACCGAAGAAATTAGTACTTTTGATGAAGGTGGTGATGACAATGGTCACTCACCTACTTGCAACTCTAAAAGACAGAAGAGAAAGATAATATGTCACTTTTGCAGATAAAAAGGGCATGTAAAGAAGAATTGCCCTACCATGAAAAATAAGGCAAAGAGGAGGTCAAATGCTTCCACATCATCCTACTCAAGTGAAGCATCCTATTTTCATGACTATGAAACCACTTCAAAAGTTTACCTCATGGATGCTAATGATGAGGTATACTCTTCTCCTTCTAGTCATGCTAATGATAATGATGATGCTAATGCTAGCTCTACCAGTTCTCTTGACATATCATATAATGAGTTAGTAGATAAATACAAGAAAATATATGCCTTGTTTGTTAAAAAGGATAATGAAAATAAAAGATTGAAGAAAAATAATATAAAGCTTAACTCGCATGTAGAAGAATTAAAATTAGAAAATGAGAGAATGAAATCTAGCTCTTTTGATTCTTCCCATGATATATTGAAACTTGAGCTTAAAGACTTAAAGCTTGAGAATGAAAATTTGAAACTTGAGAATTCAAAAATTATAAGTAAAAATAACAATTTGAAATCTCAATCTAATGTCTTATATGAATCTCTTGATTCATTAAAAAATGAGGTTGTCTCTAAATAAGAAAGTAAATGAA
The DNA here is from genome assembly GCA_034359265.1 of Canna indica. Lineage (NCBI taxonomy): Eukaryota > Viridiplantae > Streptophyta > Magnoliopsida > Zingiberales > Cannaceae > Canna > Canna indica. Next base: position 70,238,714 of record CP136890.1, on the reverse strand, counting down.
TTGAAAAATGTTTCATTTCTTAAGAACACTAGAAATGCTTATGTAAAGAATGCCAATGTTCATCATCATTCTCATGCTATGCATTCTACCATTAGACCTCATGATCATAAGAAGAAGAATGATGTTTCTAAGAATGCTCATACTCATCATGCATGTTTCACATGTCAAGCATTCTAACGATAGATCTAATGTCCATAGCAAAAATGAAAATAAACTCAATGGATATTATTTTTGTTGTGGTATTTTTCGTCATGCCATATATGATTGTGCATTTAAAAGAAATCCAAGTGTGGCTAGGACACTTTGGATTCCTAGGCCTACTAACCCCCAAGGACCCAAAGGCATTTGGATACCAAAGGTTTCTTGTTCTCTTTTAGGGGGAGCTACTACACATGGTTGAAGGAAAGTGATGTGTTGAAGTTGACCATGGACTTGAATGATGAATCCTCCCTTGGTTGCAACTTCAAGCTACTTTGATGCCTTAGGTAAAATTGGCATCAAAACTATTTCGGTATCATCTTCTAACTTGATTTGTTTTACCTTGGTTGAAGATTATGATATTGTGCTTAATTCTAGTTGATTTCCGCTCTTGACGAGTTTTAAAAATATTTTTGATTTTTCAATTTCCGATCTCTTCGGAGACCTATGTAGCCTATAATGGGCTTATGCGACCTTGCGGTTCTAAATCGTGGGCTAATTGTGGTCCTTCGGTTTTCAACCAATAGGAAGGGATGTAGATCTTATTTTTTTAATATTTTATATTTTGACATCTCATAATTCGATTCAGATTCATGATAATTTATTTTGAAACATATTTCAAACTATATAACAAAGTGGACTTTCAAAATGATACTTGATTCTTCTCTTTGCTAGGTTTAGGTTGCTTGCTAGTAGCTTTAGTTTCATTAAATCTACTAATGAAGTCTACTTGCAAGTTGAGAATGTTAATGGAAGGCTATGCTATCATGAAGAAAATTGAAAAGTAAATGACAAGTTTGGCAAAATTCTCTTGAAAGAGGTATGAGTTTGACTTTTGTTAAAACCTTGCTTAAATACCTCAATAATTATGTTTAAATGATTTCTCTATGCTCATGAATTGATTATGCATGATAAATATTTGAATTTTCATGAGTAGGAAAAATATTGATAACTTAGCTCATTTTATGATATCATGATATTTATGAAATCGGACTAGGTTGAAATTTCTCTTTAGAAACTTCATTTTAAGTTAAAAATTAGATGAACATGTTTAGGTGTGTTAATGATTAGTTGTCATGTGCTTAAAATTAAAAATTCATAAGAAATTGAGCAAAATGATAACTAGTTGACTTTAGAGGACTTAAATTTGAAAAAGTTTGACCCAAATCAACAAATTGACTTTGACACTTCATTTTAAGTTCAAACTTCATAAACATGTTTAAGTATACATATGACATGTTTTCAAGCATTTAGAATAAAGAAATCATAAGAATATGGATAAAATGGTATAGATGTCATTTCATGATAACCTCTCTTGAGCATGTTTGACCCAAGTCAACAAATTAATTTAGAGGACTCATTTTCAATCCATATTTGAGGAACATGTTTAGTTTTTACTCATGTTAGGTATTCATAGGTATAAGTTTGAAAAATCATGAGTAAATGACAAGATTGTCACTTAACTAGTTTCATGTTATCATATGTTAGTTTTGAATGAAACCATGCTAGGTTGAAAACTTGGTATAAGGACATTATTGTCACGCCCCAACTCAGGGTCGCGCGACCGGCCAGGGTATGTGTCGGTACCCGAAGCTTACCACATGCACTACCCAATAATACACAAGAAAACATTGTACATCAAGGCAACATGAATAAAAGAACAACGGCACAAATCTTTATTAAAAATCAAAACAGCTTTAACAGGTTTCAAATTCGAAGGAAACAACTCAAGTTTCAAAGCCTAAAACAGTTAAAAGTTTTTCAGAAACAAAACTACTCAGTACATATCTAACAACCCTAATCGACATGACTACGACTATATGACTGCCTGCTACGAGATCCGCGCCAATGTTCGCCCTCTAGTCGCACCATGCCACAAAGTCGTACCTCACTGGTCGGGCTCTGCAAAACAACAATAAATAAATCGTGAGTTCATGAGGAACTCAGTGAGTGGTCCTTTCGACCATCCACTTAAATCCCAGTATATGATCATGTATCACACTAAACAAATACATAAGTATATATGTTGGAAGCAATGCATTCCTTAACCATTCGGCCTTACTGAACAACAAGGAAAGAACCGGCCATATAAGGCCCTACATAGGCTATAGCAACCGGCCACTATCGGCCTAACTATGCATAATTATGTTTTGGCCAGGTTCAGCCTTCATAGACATAAAATCAAATATTCACATCAAACATCTCTCACATAGCGAGTCAATCACCGGGTGCATCAACTAGGGTGGTCGTTTAGTCTCGGGAACCCATCAGGTTAGGGATAGTTAGTCCCAACCAACTCGGGTCTACCGTCAGCGTAGCCCACTGACGAAATCTCAAGACCCTCCGCCACTCGGGCCTAACACCTAGCGTGCCCGCTGGTGCAATCTAAAGACCCTAATCACCGTTGAGTCGAGTAGTAGTCGTTCCAGCCCTCTACACTCCCCAGTAGACCACCTCCAATCACAATACACAATCAGGTATATATTATGTAATTACATTCAATAAGTATAACTACATGCCACAAAAGTCGGGATGTCCGTATTATTGAATGTAATTACATTCAATAAGTAAACTAAATGCTCTATTTAACTATATGAATACAAGAGTAAGGGAATTAAATTCTGCATTAAGGCAATAAATTTTAGCAAGGAAAGAAATTATCCAGCATGGTAAAATTGAACTAACTTCACTAATTCAATAAGGAAAATTTAGGAATAATTGCTACCTCATATTGTCGCTACATATATGCACCCAGATTATAGTTTTCCCTAATTGTGATCTTACCTAATTTTTTTCACCATAGGACTACTTGTTCACCTAGACAATTTGTGTCTCCTACAATCTCTAATATTCCTAAATATGAAGGTTGATTCTTTCTCGGTCATAATCCTCTTCCTCCATGCTCAGCCGGACCTTGAGCAGGGCATTCCCTGCTCGGCCGAGCCTTCAATGGTAGAGAAAAGGAAATTTTTAGCCATGAACCTAAAAGATTTGATTAGTAATCTACCCTAGTTGATTTCTTGATCACATTTCTTTCCTCCTTGCTCGGCCGGACCTTGAACAGGGCTCCCCTTGCTCGGCCGAGCCCTCAATGGTAGAGGAAAAGAATTTCGATCATCAACTTCAGCAATTGAACCATAGATCTACAAAATTTTTATTAGAAATTGATCTAAAGGGAGTTTAAATCACTCGAGGGAATTGGAAAAATTTTCGGCATGACCTTTCCCCTTTCTCCTCTATTCGTCTGGCCCCTAGATCATCAAAACAAGTTCATCTAAAGCAAATCTGATACATTAACAAAGAAAACGATGAAAAGATCAAAGAAACATCACCAATCAACAAGAACTTCACAGGAAAAATCCTCGATCTAGCATCTCTATTTGGTTCGGCCACCCGCCTCACCATACAACCAATATCCAACCACTCACCTCAATTAGGAGAAGATGATGGACGAGACGAAGGCATTTGCAATTTTTCTTCGACGACGACACAGATATGGCGCCGTCCCCAAGCCTTCTTCTCCTCCTCCTCACCTCGGGCTGTGTGCAGCTCTCTCTTTCCTTGAGCCGCATGGTGGCTTAGGGTGGGAAGATAAGTTTTCTTTCTTTCTTTTTGACCTAATTACCCTTTCCTCACTTAACCTTCTTACTTGACTCCACTTAAGTCCGAACTGAACCCCGACTCGACCCGTGAACTTGACTCTAGCCCACATAAGTAATCCATACATACAACTATAAAAAGAACAATAACCACGGGTTTAGAGTTTAGATTATACCTTCTACTCGCGACGACTTCGCGACTCGACTCGACCCGATCTCGATCCGGTATGCTGCACCAATTAAATTTTTATATTAGGCAAATCTAGGGTATTATAATCTTCCCCCGTTAAGAAAAAATTGTCCTCGAATTTTTGAAATACAAGGGCTTACCACATCTTCAAACAAGGAGGGGTAACGCTCTCTCATGTCCCGCTCCACCTCCCAAGTAGCTTCCTCTCCGGTGTGGTGCTCCCACCTGACTTTCACCAAGGGAATTTCCTCGGACCTCAACTTCCTGATCTGATGGTCAAGAACTTCAACCGGCCTCTCCTCATACGAGATTGTAGAATCTATCTCGACCGCAGTGGGTGCAATCACGTGAGACTCATCCCTCACGTATCTCCTGAGCATGGACACATGAAAGACCAGGTGAACTCGGTCCATACTAGAGGGCAAAGCCAGCTCGTAAGCCACATCGCCCCTCCGCTTGAGAAGAGGGAAAGGCCCAATGGGCTCAACTTTCCCTTCTTCCCAAACCGCACCACCCCTTTCATGGGGGAAACCTTCAGAAATACATAGTCGCCTTCAGCGAACTCCAACTCTCTAGCCTTCTTATCAGCATATATTTTCTAGCGGCTTTGAGCCGCCAACAACCTTTCTTTTATCAGCTTCACCTTCTCCACTACCTCCTCAATCAAGTCAGGACCCACCATGAGAGTATCTCCTGTCTAAAACCATCCCACTAGTGATCCTACTGTTGGATTAAGGTTTTTCAACCTTGGTCTTAATCTCGGTTTTGATGATAACAAACATGGAACTAATGATTTCATGAAGAGTTATTTTCAGGTTCCATATCGGCTAGCGCACGACGTCCATGATCAAAAATATCGAAGAAATCGGAAAATCGATCGGAAGGATGTTGGTCGACGCGCTCGAGATTCTTTAGAAAGTTAGAGTTTTGGTTTAGGGTGTCTAGTTTTATATTGTAAATCCTTATGATGATGCATAAGAACCCAAAAACTACTCCCGAACCCCAAATTATAAAAATAAAAAACCGTCCTAAAATTCACTAAGCCTAGGGAGATCCTTGGAGGGCTATATGACCTAGATAATTTCTTAACAAAAAAAATGGTGGTAATTGTTCATTGGGTTAAAACTAGATAACGATGTATTTTTAGGGATTTTTTGGAAGCCTTTAGCCTACCTATACTTGACTCAAAAAGTTAGAAAATTTCCATTTTCGAAAAATTTGTACTAGACCCCAAAAATTAGATTTTGATTCTTAAGGATTTTGATTTTTTAGATATTTATATTGAATCCAAATGGGGGGTAATCCTTATATAACATTTATGTTTTAATTTTCGGTCGAAAAATTTGTACTAGACCCTAGTCTGTCAAATTTTCGATCGATTGGTCGATCGATCGACAGAGGCCAAAAAGTGGCAGTGTGTGCCTCGGTCGACCGAACTGCGGATAAAAAGAATCGTGAGTGCATCGGTTGACCGATTGGTCGACCGGATTCCGGATCGCTTATCTCACGACTCTGGCGGTCGACCCTCCGGTCGACCGAGCAATGCGATTTATTCACATAAAGTGCAGCAGTCGCGGGCGGTCAATCGATCGACGATCGACCGGCATGCGACCGAATGGCAGAAACGGCTAGTTTTCCGCCCGTTGACGCACTGTTTCTTATGGGGGTTATAAATACCCAAACCCAACCTTCCTTAAAGAACTTTTTGATCACTCTTAACCTTCATTGAGCCATCATTGATCAACTCTAAGCTTTCATTGAGCTATTCCATAGAGAAATCCTAGTCTGAGCTTTCATTCTTAAGAGTTTGCCTTCAAGTTTGATTTGATTCATCATCAAGGCATCAAGAGGAGCTAGGATTCATTGTGTTGGAGCTAAATATTTGTATTGTTGTATTTTTTGATCCATTACTTGTATATTTTGTTATTTCTTTCAGTGTATTAAAACTAGTGTAAACCTAGGTTGCTAGGTTTGATTTGGTTGGTAGTTGCCTTTGTATTTGAGGCTTAATTCCACCGGTGTAAACTCAGTTCGCTAGGATTAGTTGAGGTATCCCTTAGGGTTGAGGTGGAAGAGTACTCTCGGTAAGAAGGCGAAGGCTTCCGGGTGTGGAAGTGTCTTAGATTGAGAGTGTGTCTCTTCAGGTTAAAGTCCTCTTGTAAGGGAATCAATTTAATCTAGTAAACTTAGTTTGGAAATCCTAAGCGGGGTGCTTAGGTAGTAGAGTAGGTATTGGGGCCGAACCACTATAAATACTTGTGTTAGCATTATTTTCTTTACATTTCTTATTGCTTACAATTTACATCTTGCTTCCGCTTACTACTCGATTTGTGAATTGCCTAAGTAATCTAAGAAACGATTAAAATCGAATTTAGGCTAATTGATTTAGTTAACATACTATTCACCCCCCTCTAGTGTGCCATTTCACCCAACACCTGCATCTCCATCCATACAAGGCCTCGAAAGGGGTCATACCAATGCTACTGTGATAGCTATTGTTGTAGGTGAATTCAACTAATGGCAAGTGCCTCTCCCAACCGCCATCCAGGTCTAAAACTGTCACGCCCCAACTCAAGTTCACATGACCGGCCAGGGTATACGTGCCTATACCCTGCAGCCTAAACCACGCACATGCCAACTCAATAAATAACATAGCGGAAAGAATGTAACGAGTTTTATTTCAAAAGAAAAACCAAACCAGATTTCATATAAGCAGTAAATCTTTTATCAAAAGTTCAAGTGCGGAAAGAGAAATGAATCAAAGATCAACAGTTCTTTTAATAAATAAAATCTGAATAAAAAAAACATGAATGTCCCCACTGGACTACAACTCCAAAACACCAAATCACAAGTGTATTACAAAACTACTACAGACTCGACAACAACCCCTAACTAGGACTGCTATGAGATCAATGTAACTCCTCTACCTCCAGCCACGCCAAGTGCTCCAGCCCACCTCATCGGTCAGTCTCTGCAAAACAAAAACAAACGACAACAGGTGAGTTCAAAGAACTCAGTGAGCGATTCTACCAACCACCACGAAAAACTGAACACAAATATATAGCATAAAGCAAAACACCTAACTCAAGCAGGAATGGTCACAAGGGAGTGACTAGCTAAAAGGCCATCTGGCCACCACATGCCCGAAGGCATCCAACACCCCATCGGTGAAGTACAATAGGCCTAAGCCTACCATACCCTAAGGCAACATGCCATACACAAGGGTTACTAGGATAATCGGGATTGGCTCATCCAAACTTTTTCTATAACCAAGAAACTCGGGAGCAATCAGGATTTGCCCGTCCGAACTTGCTCCAAGAGACGTGAAGGAACAATTGGGATTCGCCCGTCCGAACTTTCCCCTTTAAGATATTACAGGAATAATCGGGATTTGACCATCCGAACTTATTCCTTAAAGAAACTCGAGAACAATCGGGATTTGCCTGTCCGAACTTGTTCCAAATTGATCACGTAGGAATAATTAGGATTCGCCCATCCGAACTTATTCCTTTAAATATAGAATCTTGGGAACAATCGGGATTTGCCTGTCCGAACTTGTTCCACGAGATACGCAGGAACAATTGAGATTTTCCTATCCGAACTTGTTCCACAGGTTGGGAATTAGCCATCCAACCTTCCGGGCCTAGTCGGCAATTTGGCTCCTAACCGAGCCTCTCCGCCATGTTGGACAAAATGGCACACTAGAGGGGGGGTGAATAGTGTGTTTACTATATGATTTGCCTAAATTCGATTTTAATCGATTACATAACTCGTTTTGGCGAATTACAATTATGCGATGCGGAAGCAATATAAATGATAAAGCAATTAAGCACAACAAATGAAATCAATGCTAACACAATAATTTTAGTGGTTCGGCCCCAATGCCTACTCCACTACCTAAGCACCCCGCTTAGGATTTCCAACCTAGTTTTACTAGATTAATTTATGTTTCCCTTACACACGAGGACTTTTCACCGAAGAGACGCACTCTCGACCTAAGTCACTTCCACACCCGGAAGTCTCCGACTTCTTATCGAGAGTCCTCTTCCACCTCAACCCTAAGGGACAACTCAACTAATCCTAGTAAACACTACGTTTACACAAGTGGCTTTACTCCTTCTACACCAAGGATACCACTTTCCACACACAAGACCAAAACACCTGGTCTTCACAAACCCAAATAAAAATTGTTCAAATAACAGTAAAGATTACAAACAAAAGAGCTAGGGATAAACCAATAATAAAAGCTCATTTGCAAGCCTTTGAAACCTTCAACTCATCAAGGAATGATCTTGGTCAAGAAACTCGAGTTGAAGCAGCAGTTGGCACTTGAGAAAGGTTGCCACGGAAAGAAATAGAGCGCCGCTTGATCAATTGATGGAAGGCTTAGATCTTCCTTTTAATGGCTCAATAATATCTGTAAGGATCATGAAGAAGTGTTAAGAGAATCATATGAGGGTATATTTATACCCTGGTGAAGAAACGGCACTCAACGGATAGAAAACTATCCGTTGCAGAGCGCCGATCGAAGCGTCGATCGACCGGTCATTCGACCGCTGCAATTCTCCCTATGGTCAGTCGACCGTCAGACGCAGATCACACGATCCGTGATCTTTGGTCGACCCGTCGATCGACCAACGCGATTGCATCTTCGGCTTATACGCAGGTCGGTAGACCGCTTGGTCAATCGCCAGCCTTGGCCAATTTCTTTCTCCATTCGGTTGACCCATCGGTTGATCGACGAGATCTTTCATCGCGGGCATCAGCAGGTCGATCGACCGATGGGTCGATCGCCCGAGCTACTGCCCATTTTGGGCTTCCATCGGTCGACCGAAGTAGCTCTGCTACTTTCTTTACCTTTGGTCAGTCAACCAACCGATCGACCGAACCTTGGTTGAATGTTATTTCTTCAGCCTATTTCTTCCGCGCTTCGTTTCTGGGTTCCGGGTTCCGGCTTTCAACGAGCAACACCTTGGAGAGCTTTTGACTTAATCTTTGGACTCGTCCAAGCGACTTTAGTGCACTCATCGATCTTCGAGAAACTTCCGCAATGAACCCGAGCGCGACGATCAATGTCCTTCAGATTTCACGATTTCTCCGATTTATCCGATCGAGGACATCGAACGCTAGTCGATATGGAACCTGAAAGATATTCTCAATGAAATCATTAGTTCCATGTTTGTTATCATCAAAACTATCAAGATCGAGATTAAGGCTAAGGTTGAAAACCTAAAGCCAACAATCTCCCCCTTTTTAATGATGACAAACATCCTTAAGAAAATATATCATTAAAGCATAAGGATATCAACTAAGGGATTTCTCCCCCTATCAACATGCATATCTATAAGATAAACTCCACCTATCTATATGCATGGATTTCCTATATTTTTCTCCCCTTTTTTTTATACACGTCTCCCCCTTTTGACCTATACTCTTCTCCCCCTTTATCCATACTCTTGTCTCCCTTTTGACATCAATCAAATAGGGCAAGAGAGGCTATCTACTCAAAGGGATGAAACACAATTAAAGATTCATGAAGTTGAGACTCTAAAGATTTTTCATGCAACATGAAAATCTCAACCAAAGTGATAGAAAACAAATATCTAATGAGAAACAAAATCGTACATGATATGAACAAAAACTAAATAGTTGAATTCATGATTAAATCATGTATGTTCTCAAAATGAATGATATTTTTAGATTTCATTCAAACTTTCAAAATACAAGGATATAATCATTTAAAGCATGTATATCAAGTTTGAATAGAAACTAATGTCATTTGATCTAAATATGAACTTAGCATGTTTTCATTTGAAATAAGCATGAAAACTATGAAAATGTTAAGTCTCAAGTTTTGCTATCTACTCATGTTTTCTCAAACATAGACATCTAAACATCAAACATGAGATAGTGTAAGACTATGAATTAAGTTTGGGCTTAAGATGAGATTTTTAAGTTACTTTGTTGACTTAAGTCAACCTATACTTCTAGTTTTCAAAAATCACTATTTTAAGTTTAATCAAAATTATATTTTTGACAAATGATTTTGAAACCAATTTTTGGATAAAAGATTTGATACCAAATATGAAATGCTCATTTTGATACCAAATGTGGGATGAAAATCTTGATACCAATTATTGAATTGACATTTGAAATGCATGTATCAAGATTGAACTTAAAATGAATTTAACAATTGAAGTCCATTTCTCATCCTATATTATTTTCAAATAAACAAATGGATCCTAGCTATCATCCAAAATATCAAAATCATTCTTATAAATGATTTTACTCATGAAAATGTGTGAATGATATTAGAATTAGAATCCAAATGGTGTACATGAGTTTTTATCGAAGATTTTTGAAGAAAAATCAAAGTATAGAAGATTGATACTTCAATTAAGGATGATACTTTGAGTTTTGAAATCCAACTTCAAAAAATTCATTATAAGTTAGATTCTTGATGAAATGTTTTGAAATTTTTACTTAAGAAACTAGATTTTTCAATGAAGGTGTAGTTTCAAGAATCACCTAAACACGATTTTTCTATATTTTTCAAGAAATAACTGAAATTTATACTAAATGTAGGTTGAAATGGTATTTTTGTAAATTTCAATTTTTCTTAAAACTTTTTCAATTTTCATTCAAACTTTCATGACACCACATGGTGGTCATGTAAAGAGTATATGTCAAGTTTGAAATGAAAATTTTGTCCTTAAGTCAAGATATCAACCTAGCATGGTTTCATTCAAAACTAAACTAGTATTCATGAAACTTGCTAAGTTTCAATCTTAATATTTACTCATGATTTTTCAAGTTTAAACCTATGAATACCTAACATGAGTAAATCTAAACTTGTTTCACAAGTATGGATTGAAAATGAGACTTTTAGGTCAACTTATTGACTTAAGTCAACATGGTTCAAGAGAGGTAAACATGAATTGAACTATATGTCATTTAATCCATATCCATATGAATTTTTCATTTTAAATGTATGGAAACATGTCATACCTATTCCTAAACATGTTTATGATGTTTTGGACTTAAAATAAAATGACCAAGTCAATTGATACTAATTGTGGTTTGTTGACTTGGACCAAGCTTTTCAAGCTTAAGTCCCCTAAAGTGATATAGATATCACATATTCATCTACACATGAATTTTCACGATTGAACACCTAGAATCATATCATGTGTGTATCTAAACATGTTTATTTCATTTTTACCTTAACATGAAGTCTCTAAAGAAGAATCTTAACCTAGTTCAATTTCATAAATATCAAGATATCATGAAATGAGCTAAGTTATCAAGATTTTATCTACTCATGAAATTTCAAACATTTATCATGCTAAATCAATCATGAGTATATAGAGACATCATCGAGCATGAAAATTCAATTATTGTTTTTATTTTTTTAAAAGATTTTTGCAAAATAAAATCATACCTTATTTTTAGAAATTTGCCCAACTTTTTCATTTACTTCTAGATAGCATAGCTTTCAATGTTTACAACTTGCAAGTAGACTTCATTAATAGCATAATAAAATAATATGTCAACTTAGCAAGCTAACTTACTACATAGCAAGGTTCTATGCAAAGATTCATTTAAAACATCAACCTATGCTAGATAGTAAAAGATTCATTTTAAATTAGTTTTCATGATATCTAAATGAGTCTAAGAGATCTTAAATTGTGAAATACTTAAAGAATAAGATCTCTACCTATGTTAAACTAGTTTGGACTTAAAAGGAATGTCTCTAATGACAAGTTCTAACTTAGGGCAAGTTTCATTTAATGAAATTTGCCTAACTGCTAATATTCTACCTACTCATGAAAATTCAAGGGTTTAACATGCAACTCTAATCGTGAGTATAGAGACATAGTTCAACCATGAAAATTAAGGTATTAGACTAGTAATATGCAATAACCAAAAACATACCTCATCCATGAATTTAGTCAAACTAATCTATTCTATTTAGTTATTAGTCTTCCTAAAAATATATAACTTACAAGTAAGCTACACTAATATTTTTAGAGAAAATACAGCTACTTAGCAAGCTAACTCAACCAAAAAGCAAAGATAGGCATCAAGTTTCATTATCAAAGATTACTTTGCTAAATGGTTTCAAATTCGTTTCAAATAAAATCAAGTGATGCCGAAACGAATTTAAGAGATCAGAAAGATAATATATGAAAAATATAATCTCCAACCCTTCATAATGGTTGAAAACCGAAAGCCACAATTAGCCTACGATTTAGAACCGTAAGGTCGCTTAGGGCCATTACAGGCCACCGGGGTCTACGAAGAGACCGGGAAATCAAAAATCAAAAACATTTTTTAAAAGGCTCTTTTAGCAAGAGTGGGGAAAACAACTCAAATTAAACATATATCAAACTCCAACTATAATGCAAACAAGAGGGTATAGGAGATGATACCAAAGATTTTTTTGATGCCAACCTTACTAAGGCATCAAGATGACTTGAAGTTGCAACTAAGGGAGGATTCATCATTCAATTTCATGGTCAACTTCAACTCTTCATTTCTCTCTACCCTTGTGTGGTGGCTCCCCCTACAAGAGAAGAAACCTTTGGTACCCAAATGCCTTTGGGTCCTACGGGGTTAGTGGGCTTAGGTACCCAAAGTGTTTTCACAACACTTGGGTTTATTTTAAAGGCACAATCAAAGATGGCATGCCCATAAACACCACAACAAAAGCAATGTCTATTAAATTTCTTTTTGTTTTTACTATGGACATGAGATTTATTTGTAGAATGCTTGTCATTTGAACTAAGATGAGCATGAGCATTCATAGATGAAACATTTTTATTTTGAATATGAGGTTTAAAGGTAGAATGTCTAACATGAGATTTAACATTAGCATAAACATTCTTTTTACTAAAATTCTTAAATGAGGAAGTATTTTTCATTTCATTCACTTTCTTGTTTAGGTTTAGAACCTCATTTTTTAAATCAATCATTGAGTTGTGTAAAGCATGCATTTGTGATTTCAACATATAATTTTCCTTCTTGATTTTTGAGTTTTCATTTTTCAAAGACTCATTCTCAATTTTGAAATCATTCTTCAATTTTTCAAATCCTTAGTGTCAATACTTAAAGTATCATGGCATGGATTGTTAACACTAATTCTTAGCTTCTCATTTTCTAATTTTGCATCGTGTAATTGAGAGCTAAGATTTGAGTTTTCTTTCTTTTTCTTAACAAGCAAGGCATACATGATTTTATACTCATCCATCAATTCATCAAAATCATGAGAGCTAGATGAGTTAATACTATTATTGTTATTAACATGACTAGAAGAGGTGGAGTGTAACTCATTGTCATCATTCATGAGGCATTCTTTTGATATGGCTTCATAGTCATGAACGGAGGATGCTTCACTTGAGTAGGATGATGTGGAAGCATTTGACCTCCTCTTGGCCTTCATCTTCATGGTAGGACAATTCTTCCTAACATGCCCTTTCTCTTTGCATGCATGATACACTACCTTCTTTTTTTGGCTCTTTGTACTTCTATGGCTAGAAACACTAAAAGCTTCAAGAACTTCATTAGATATAGGAGTATGACAATTGTCATAATCTCCTTCATTTAGAGTAACAAGTTCTTCACTTTTAGCATAATCATAAAGCATATTCAAAGTACCCCAAATATCATATGCCAAAGTACAATGCATAATTTTTTCAAATATATTATTTTCCAAAGAACAATATAAGCAATTTTTAGCTTTGGCATTTAACTCAAACATGCTAATTTGTTCTTGGGTCCATGCATCCATATTTTTCTTAGGTTCAATATATTGGATTTTTACCATGTTGTAGACACCTAAACCTTGAGTCTTTAGAAATGTGTACATCCTAGATTTCCATAGACCAAAGTTTAATTCATCGAACCTAGGAGGTTTAGAAGCTACCGACTCTAGAGCCATTTCAAGATCAAGACTAGGTGTAGACGAGATGGTGAAATCTCAAGCTACGAACCCGCTCTGATACAAATTGTTGGACGAAATGGCACACTAGAGGGGGGGTGAATAGTGTATTTACTATACGATTTGCCTAAATTCGATTTTAATCGATTACTTAACTCATTTAGGTGAATTACAATTATGCGATGCAGAAGCAAGATAAATGATAAAGCAATTAAGCACAACAAATGAAATCAATTCTAACACAATAATTTTATAGTGGTTCGGCCACAATGCCTACTCCACTACCTAAGCACCCCGCTTAGGATTTCCAGCCTAGTTTTACTAAATTAATTTATGTTTCCCTTACACACGAGGACTTTTCACCGAAGAGACGCACTCTCGACCTAAGTCACTTCTACACCCGAAAATCTCCGACTTCTTATCGAGAGTCCTCTTCCAACTCAAAGGATAGAAAACTATCCGTTGCAAAGCGCCGGTCGAAGCGCCGATCGAAGCACCGATTGACCGGTCATTCGATCGCTACAATTCTCCCTGCGATCCACGATCTACGGTCGATCGACACGATTGCGTCTTCGGCTTATACGTAGATCGGAACCGCTTGTTTGACCGCCAGCCTCGGCCAATTTCTTTCTCCATTCAGTTTTGACCCATCGATCGATCGACGCGATCTTTCATCGTGGGTATCAGCAGGTCGGTCAACCGACGGGTCGACCGCCCGAGCTACTGCCCGTTTTGGGCTTCCATCGGTCGACCGAAGTAATTCTGCTACTTTCTTTACCTTCGGTCGGTCGATCGACCGATCGACCGAACCTAGGCTGAATGTTATTTCTTCAGCCTATTTCTTTCGCGCTTCATTTCCGAGTTTCGACTTTCAACGAGCATCATCTTGGAGAGCTTTTGACTTGATCTTTGGACTCATCCAAGCGACTTTGGTGCACTCGTCGATCTTCGGGAAACTTACGCGATGAACCCGAGCGTGACGATCAATGTCCTTCTGATTTTGCAATTTCTCTAATTTATCCGATCGAGGACATCGAACGCTAGTTGATATGGAACCTGAAAGATATTCTCAATGAAATCATTAGTTCCGTATTTGTTATCATCAAAACCATCAAGATCGAGATTAAGGATAAGGTTGAAAACCTAAAGCCAACACGCCATTCAATAAGATGTGGCACAACATGACCTAAGTCAAGTGTCTCCTACGGTGTCTTAGGGATGTCTCTATTGGGAAAACTCCACTCGCCCAATGCCCGATCCCAACTCCTAGACCCGTAATGTCATAAACCTGTGAGGTTTTATTTCATACATAACATTTATTTATTGGTTCACAACAGATTATGCTGCCCCTTGCATTTTATTTATGCAATTAAAATTTACCATCCAAAATTAGGGTTTTATTTTAGGGTTTTATTCTCAATTTATTGTTGAGCCTCAAATTGGTGTATCTAACCTGAATCTGATTTTCAAAGTGTGTCCTATGTTTCCAAACTATATTTTCTGGTCAAAACAATAGGTTACACGACTATGTTCAGAGAACTATTCTCATCTCAACAGAGAATTCAAAATCCGCCTAGTTTGAATGATAACTGAGCACGTTTTGAAAAATGACTAAAAATTACGAAAATATCATTGAAATTTCAACATTTCAGTCAATTTTAGAAAAATATAGAAAACTGATTTTGCGATGATTCTTGAAACTGCACCTTCATTGAAAAATCTAGTTTGTTGTCTAAAAATTTTATCAAGAATCTGATTTATAGTGGAATTTTGAAGTTGGACTTCAGAAACACAAAGTATCACTTACTTGAAATATCCATTTTTTCAGATACTTTGATTTTGTTTGTCAAAAACTTCAAATGAAAACTCATCTATACCTCTTTGATTCAATGTCTAATATCATTCACATCATTTCTTGAAAATTCATTTCTAGGAATGATTTTGATAACTTGAATGATAGCTAGAAATATCAATTTTTCATTGTAATCAAGATAGGATGAAAAATGAACTTAGAAATCTCATTTTAAGCCCAAACTTGACTCACATACTTAGATTCACTCGTGTTATATGCCTAGATTCCTAAGCTAGAGAAAACATGAGTAGATAGCAAAATTGGATACTTAGTCATTTTCATGTTTTCATGCCTATTTCGAATGAAACCGTGCTAAGTTGAAATTTTGATCAAACGATATTATTTTCACTTAAACTTGATACACATGTTTTAAATGATCATATCTTGGTATTCGAAAAGTATGGATGAAATCTGGAAACTTTTCAAAATAGGTAAAATTTACGAAATGCCACTAGATTTTAGTGAATTTTAAAAAAATGCAGAAAAATAATTTTTGGTTGATTCTTGAATCTGCATCTTCCTTAAAAAATCTAGTTTATGGCATAAAAATTTCAAAAGTCTTGAGTATAAATTATTTGTTATGGATATTTGAAATTGAATTTCGACACTTTAAAGTATCATTCTTTTCAAGTGCTCATTTTTTGATACTTTGGATTTTCGTCGAAATCTTTGAATGAGACTTCAAGTATGATGTTAGATTCATGTTTTTGGTATCATTCTCATTTTGACTCGTGAAAAATCATTTCTAAAGTGGTTTTTGATATGTTACCGATACATGAAAATATCATTACTTGAGCTTGATACATAAACATTAGACTTAGAATTCTTTAATATCATGTATTGATTTGTCTCATAATGGATATGTTGTTTTCGTCCATTGGGTTGGTTGACTTCATTTTCATGAAAACTAGTTTTCAAGTCCCAACTTTGACCATAGGTTGATTTTTCTTGTCCTTTTTGATTGATGTCAAAAGGGGGAGAAAAATATAGGAAAAGGGAAAGAAAATATAGGGAAACCATGCATATAGATAGGGGGAGTATAATTATTTGATATGCATGATGATAGGGGGAGAAATCCCATGTTTGATATCCTTTGCGCTTAAATGATATATTTTCTTAAGGATGTTTGTCATCATCAAAAAGGGGGAGATTGTTGGCCTAAGATTTTCTACTTTGGTCTTAATCTCGGTTTTGATGATAACAAATATGGAACTAATGTTTCATTGAGAAATACTTTCAGGTTCCATATCGGTTAGCACTCGATGTCCTCGATCCGAAATATCGAAGAAATCAGAAAATCGGAAGGACATTGATCGACACATTCGGGTTCGTCATGGAAATTTCTGAAAGTTCAACATGTGCACCAAAGACATCTTGGACGAGTCTAGAGAACATATGGAAAGCTCTCCAAGATGACGCAGGCTGAAGGCCGGAACTCAAAAATGAAGCGAGTAAGAAAAATACACAGAAAGCAAAAACAGGCAGAAGGCATTTTGGTCAACCAACTGGTCGACCGAACGATGCCCAAAATGGGCAGAATGCCTTCGGTCACTTGGAGGTCGCTCAGTCGATCGATCGATGATCGATCGGCAAGCGATCGGGCATCGCCAACTAGCAGAAAAGTACCCGTTGACAAGCCTTGGTGTTTGGGGGGTAATAAATTACCCATCCCAAACTCATTTCTAGCCTACCATTAATTCTTCCAAATCTCAAAGAGTGATCCTAAACATCTCGTAAGCTCTTCCAGGATCAAATCTACAAAACCTAGCTCTTGATCCCTCATCCTCAAGTGTTCTTCATTGAAGGGGTATTCAAGCTTGCTAGGCTCAAGAAGAAGAGGTGTCCTTATTGTGATAAGTCCTCTTTACTCTCTTCTTTTGATTAAGGTGTTTTTAATTTGTTTTGATTTGATTTACTTGAGTTTGTAAGAAGACCTAGTGTGTGGTCTTGTATGTAAGTGATTATCTTGGTGTAGAAGGTGTAAAGCCACTTGTGTAAACTAAGTTAGGAGTAGGTCTTAGGAATTGAGGTGGGAAAGCTCACTCGGTAAGAAGGCGGGATACTTCCAGGTGTGGAAGTGCCTTCGAGGTGAGTGTAGGGTCTTTTCGGTGTAAAGTCTTCAATTGTAAGCTACTCATAATTTAGTGGATTTGGGTGTGAAATCCTAAGCATTGTGCTTAGGTAGTGGAATAGGCATTGGGCCGGACCACTATAAATCATTATATTTGCATTGCTTACTTTGTGTATCGATTACTTGACTTGCTTTATTCGCTTCTGCATTCATTTAGTAGTCGAATACTGCATTAACATAAGTAATCAAGAAAACGATTGAAACCGAAATTAAATTTAAGATTAGCAAACACAATATTCGCCCTCCCCCCTCTTGTGTGACCATTTCACCAACAAATCTAAACATGTTTATCAAGTATCGATAGAAAATGAGATCCCAATGTCAAAATGTTGACTTGAGTCAAACTTGTTTGAATGAGGTTTCATGAAACCACTTCTATACCATTTTATCTATATTTTCATGAATTTTCAGTTCTAAAAGCCTAGAAACATGTCATATGTATGCCTAAACATATTTGTGTAGTTTGGACTTAAAATGAAATGTCCAAGTCGATTTGTTGACTTGGGTGAAATCTTTCCAAGTTTAAGATCCCTAAGTGATCTAGTTATCACTTTGTTCATCTACTCATGATTTTTTTTATTTTCATGAGCTAAACTAAACATGTTGATGAAGTTTCAAACTAAAATGAAGTCTCAAAGATGAAATTTCAACCTAGTGCAAGTTTTATTCAATAAAGATATCATGAAATTGCCTAAGTTATCAAAAAATTTCCTAATCATGAAATTTTAAACATTTAACATACGCAACCAATCATGAGTATGGAGAAATCATTCAAGCATAACTATTGAGGTAATTAAGCAAGATTTCAACAAAAGTCAAACTCATACCTCTTTGAAGAGAATTTTACCAAACTTGTCATTTACTTTCCAATTTTCTTCATAATAGCATAGCCTTCCATTAACATTCTCAACTTGCAAGTAGGCTTCATTGGTATTATAGTGAGATCATAAACCAACTAGCAAGCCAACATACTAAATAGCGAAGGTTAAATACAATGTTCCAATTGAAAATCTCAACCTAAGCTATATAGTAAAAATTCATTTCAAGAGAGTCAACATGATATCAAAATGAATCAAGAGATCTCAAAATATAAAATATTTTAAAAAATTAGATCCCCAACCCTTCCCATTGGTTGAAAACCGAAAGGCCACAATGAACCTACGATTTAAAACCGCAATGTCTCTTAGGCCCGTTATAGACCAATAAGATCTCCGAAGATACCAAAAAATCAAAATCAAAAATTATTTTTGAAATCATCATGAGCAGGGGAAATAACTAAACTTAATCAAGTATCATAAACTCTAACTATTAATGGAACAATTAAAGTTGAGAGATGGTACCAAAGTATTTTGATGCCAACTTTACCTAAGACATCAAGGTGGCTTGAAGTAACAACCAAGTGGATTTTTCATTCAAGTCCATGGTCAACTTCAACATTCACTTCTCTTTACCCTTGTGTGGTATAACTCCCCCTACATAGGAGCATGAAACCTTTGGGTCTTAGGGGGTTAGTGGGCTTAGGTAGCCAAAGTGTCTTCACAACACTTAGATTCATTTTAAAAGCACAATCATAGATGACATGCCCATAGACACCACAACAAAAGCAATGCCCATTAAATTGATTCTTTTCATTCTTTTTATGAACATGAGGTTTAAAACTAGAATGCTTAACATGAGAGGCATGATGAGAGTGAGCATTCTTGAATGGAACATTTTTCTTCCTAGTGTTCTTAAAAGAAGAAATGTTTTTGAAATCATTTACTATCTTGTTTAAATTCAAAACCTCATTTTTCATAACATCCATAGAGTTATACAAAGCATGCATTTGAGATTTCAACATGCAATTCTTATTTTTAATTTGTGAATTTTCCTATGTCAAAGTTTCAATCTCAATCTTTGAATCATTTTTCATGAAATTATTCTTAAGCTTCAACTTTCTTTTCAAATCATCATTTTCAAGTCTCAAAATTTTAATTTCAATACTTAATGCATCATGGCAAGAGTCAATAGAACTAGTTTTCAAATTATTCTTTTCAAGATAATCACATGATGAAAGCAAGGAGGCATTTTCATTTTCTAATTGAGCTTTTTTCTTTTTAAGTTCTTTAATGGATTTTCTAACAATGTAAATTCATCATGCAACATATCAAGCTCATTTTCAAGTTCATCTTGTGTATAAACTTTATCAAATATAGTAATGGTCAGGAATACCTCATCATTGAAGTCATAAGGCAAAGATTTGTCTTCTCTTTATTGGAATCTTCCTCACTTGATGAAGATTCACTTTCATCCCAGATTGTCGTATAAGCCTTTCTTCTTTTTCTTTTTGGACTTCTTTTTGAGAAGTGAACACTCTTTTATATGACCAAGCTCTTGACAATTAAAGCATGTCACATGACTTCTATTCTTTCTTGATGAACTTCTTCTTGAAGTGCTAATTTGACTAGTTTCAACATGATTAGATGTGGCAGAATGACGATTGTCATCGCCACCTTCAATACTATGTCTAAACTCAATAATAGGAGAAGAATCATATAGTTCATTTAATTTTTGCCATATTTCATAACCGGAAGAACAAGATGCTAATTTTATGCGTACATCATTATTAATAGCACAAAATAAATAATTTCTTACTTTTAGCATTCAAAACATGCATTTCTTTTTCCTCCCTAGGCCAACTAAGCATAGGAGACTTAGGTGGCTCATAAATGTTTCCAATCAAATACCAAGGTCCACAATCAATTATTCTAATGAGTGTCTTCATTCTAAGTTTCCAACAAGCAAAGTTTTCAACATCAAGTATAGGTGGACTACTAGTGGGCAATCCAAAAAAGTTAGCCATGTATATAGGTAGATTTGTTAGATATAACCTATGACCTGCTCTCATACCAAATGAAATGTGTTAAGGCACACTAGAGGGGGTGAATAGTATGAGTCTAATGTGATTGACTTCAATTCTAGTTTGATAACAACTAATTTAAATTCCACTCTAGGTTTCTAAGTTATGATGAATGTTTGATATGATTATGTTTGATAATGAGAATGAGAACAAATGATGAGCTAAGCAATTTAAAATATCAATGAAACAATACTAACAAGATATTTAGAGTGGTTCGGGAATCTTTCCTACTCCACTACCTTGGTTCACCACCAAGGATTTCACAACTACTTGTATTAACTTTTCTCTTCCTACAAATGAGGGTCAACCAAAGGCTTATCTCTCCACAATGAGAGTGCATCTATCTCAAATCTAAGAAATTTTAAAAGTTACACATAAGTCAAACCCAAGGTGTGTCACCCACACTTTCTACAAACTGATTTTGAGTTGAAATGAAAACAACAAAACAACAAGGAGAAAATCTTAAGTAAATCGCAAACACTTAGTGAAGCTTCTCCTTGATATCTCCTAGAGCTCCAAGCCTTAGAATGATGTCCACACCGAGTTTGAGGACTTGAGAGTGAAGAAAGACAATGAGAGATGAAAACTAGAATTTGCACTTTAGAATCACTCTTTAAGGCTCAAGAGAATGTAAGATAGCTCAATAGAATAGTTGAGAACCTTAGGAAGAGAGTTTTGGGTGTATTTATAGAGTTGGTATTGGGGTATGAAAGAAAAGTGCCGGTCAAACCTTATCTAATCTGAAAAAGAGCCGTTTGGGAGCATTATAGAAATTTTGGACAGTTTTTAAAAACTAGTTGGGGGTATTTTGGGAATTCAGGGTTGTTTGGAGATTTCTAGCATTTCAAGCCTTATTTTTTTAGCTAGGTTAATAGTTTCCAAAATTTCTATAAAATATGTCTTTAATTTATTTTTACCTAAGAAACAATTATTAGGACTTTTGATGGCAAGAAAATATCTAAATTATCATTCTCATGCTCTCGGATCAAGGCCGAGCTGAGGGCGTTCTCCGTGACTGTGAGGTAAAGAGACAAGGTTTCTCGTTGTCGTGGTTTATCCAAAACTGGTGGGCTAGTGAGAAATTGTTTTAAATCTTCGAAGGCTTGTTCACATTTTATATCTCAGTGGAAGTTATACTTCTTCCGTAAGATTTTGAAGAAGGGAGCGGCTCGATCGACTGACTTGGAGAGAAATCTAGAGAGAGTCGTCATCCTTCCAATGAGCTGTTGCACCTCCTTTATGTTGCGTGGGCTCCGCATTTCTTGAATAGCCCGATATTTCTCTGGATTGGCTTCTATCCCGCGATGTGTCATCATGAAGTCGAGGAATTTGCCACCATGTACTCTGAAGGTGCACTTTTCAGGATTTAATCTCATGTTGTAGTGTCTAAGATAGCTGAAGATTTCGATGAGATCTCTACAATGATCATCGGTGGCAAACATTCTAGCTACCATGTCATCGACGTACACCTCCATGTTGCGTCTGATTTGCTTTTCGAAGACCTTGTTCACCAATCGTTGCCATCCTACAGCAGAAGTTTGCATGCTCAGTGATGAAGGCTATTTTTTCTTCATCGTCAGGGTGCACCCGGGTCTGATTGTAGTCTGAATAGGAGTCCATGAAACTCAAGTACTAATATCTTGAGGAGTCGTCGACAAGTTTGTCAATTCTTGGCAACAGGTAGGAATCTTTTGGACAGGTTTTTTTGAGGCCGGTGAAGTCAACACACATTCGCCACTCTCTTGAGTGTTTTTTGACCATTACAACATTAGCGAGCCATGTCATGGAACGAATCTCCCATATGAATTTCACTTTTAGCGGCTTCGTTGTCTCTTTAAGGGTTGCTTGTTGTCACTCAATTCTGAGCTTTCTCTTCTTCTGGGCCACAGACTTGACACGAGGGTCGATGGCCAACCAATGGAAGATGACCTGGGGGTCTATTCCTGGCATGTCAGAAGGCGTCCATGCGAAGAGGTTGGTGTTGCTTTTGAGCAGGGCGCTAAGTCGGACTTTGAGCTCGTCGAGGAGGTGTGCTCTTATGTAGGTTACCTGTTCGGGGGATGTACCGATCTGCACAGACTCCAAGTCATTAGCTGGCTAGGGCCACTCTTCGATGTCTCCCATGGGATCCAAGTCCAATATAATTGGCTGGAGTTCAGCTGGCCTGAGCTTCAGGCATTCGTTGTAGTACACGCGAGCTTTCCTCTTGTCTGCACGGATTACTTCTACTTCTGTCTTCGACATGAGAAATTTGATGGCGAGGTGGGGAGTCGATACTACGGCTCCTAAGTTGTTAAAGTAGGGCCGGCCCAAGATTATGTGAGAGGGACTTACGCACTAGACGATGAGAAACTATATGTCTATCGTTTTTGTTCTCAGTGTAGAGCCGAATGTTGTGGCTATCCATAGGTAGCCTTTGGCATTGACATGGTCTCCTGAGAAATTGACAAGCTCTCTATGGTATGGGTGTAGCGAATATTCGTTGATGCCCATTCTCTCGAGTGTAGGGTAGAAGAGGACGTCAGCAGAACTTCCCTGGTCCACCCAAACTTTACTAATAAGGAAGCCAGCAACAAAGATAGAAATGACGATATGATCATGTAAATTTGTGTCAAACCCTTGAAAATCAGAGTCATAGAAGGATATTACCATGGTAGGTACGCATGGCCTTTGTGGCCGAGCTGCTTCGTCGATGATCATGACGGTCTGGGACGGTTATATTTCAGAACTGCCCTCTCCGGCAAATCCTCCTGTTATGTAGTTAATGACTCCCTGGATGTCGGGGTAGGATTGCTCACTCTCAAAGCCATGGTGGTTGCTTGTGTCACCCAGCGGTGGGGTGTTACTGGAACTCTGGCATTGCTGGCGACTTTGTCGACTTTGGCTACAACTCTAACCACACCGGATGTAGTGGTCGAGGCGACCTTCTATGATTAATCGCTCAATCTGGTCACGAAGGACCACACATTCTTCGATGGTGTGTCCATAGGTTCGATGGAACTCACACCTTTTGCTCTTATTGTCTTTGAATAAAGATTTACGCTTTCAGGGCGGCAAGGGGGCCTGAGCAGTTGCAGATAATATACTTCTTGTAGAATAACTTCCCTTGAGGTATTAAGGGATGTGTACCTTTCAAATATGGTACTCAGACGAGGTGAGGACCTCAGTGTTGGGTTGTTGTTCTGCTCGAGGAGGTAGCGGCCTTTGCCTCTTTTGCCTTCTTTTCCATATTTTGTACCTTCAATAGCAGCCTCAATATTTTGCCAGTTAGTCTTTTTTGTTTCTCAAAGTTCTTCCATCTTTATGAAGTCATCGACCTTCTCTTGAAACTCAGCCATGTCTCTGGGCTCGATAAGGGCGATCTGGTCGGTGAAGAGCCCAGGTTTTAATTCGTGTTGGATGCAGAAGAGCTCAATCTGTGGGTCAAGATTGAGAATTTTGGTCGCTACTGCCTGAAACTTGTTCAGGTATTCTCTCAGGAGCTCATGATGCCCTTATCTGACATAGTGGATGGTGGCCGCCGTTTTTTGATATACTCGTGATGTGGTGAAACGGTTGAGGAAGACGCAGGAGAGGTCTTCGAATGAATGAATAGACTTCGGTGGAAGAGAGGCAAACCATAGCAAGGTGGCTTTTCCCAATAAGGTTGGAAAAGCTCTGTAGAGTGCCGAGTTGGTTTCTCCATAATAAAGCATTGTAGTCCTGAACGCCGTCAGGTGTATTGTAGGGTCGCTTGTTCCATTGTAGGGTGTTAGGGTGGTAGGCAACTCACTTCTCGGTGGGAGACGAGTTGTCATGATGTGTTCAGCAAAGGCCCGCGTCAAGAGGGGGGGTTGTTCTGGCCTTTCTAGCTTTGGGATCATTATCTTTTCTCGGGCGACGGGTGCTGGAGATTTCATCATGGGGGATAGGAATCAGTTACTTCTTATTGGAGTCATTGCTTTCTCCATGCTCTGAGTGGCGGCGCTCGTGTTGAGCTGGGGTTGTCCTTGAGATCGGGCTAGCATATCGATCTGGGATGTTAACCACTGATTTTTAGCTTCCAAATCATTTATTCATCGTTGGGGGTCTTCAGGGGGAAGATTAGCCAGTATCGGAGGATAGCTCCTCGATGTTTCAGCGTTGTCGTTGGTGTGCGGCGACAGTCGCTTGGCTCCGGATTCTAACCATTGTGGGGGAGGTATGCTTTACTCGGCACCACGGTGGGCGCCAAATGTTCATACCAAAGAGTTGGGGCCTTCTGGTCCAGTTCGTTGTCTCTCCTTGTCTTGTTCAACACCGGAGGGGGGGGACCTGCAAAAGACACTCTGACGCTCAAGTTAGTGGGACTCCAAGGTGGAGGTAATCGAAATTGAAATTAGGGTTACCTGAGGTGCGTTATGTCTATATTTATTGTTGATGGAGATGATGACGTCGTCTAGAAATCTCGTGGTGAGGTTGCCCAGAATGGGTCAAGGTCGATCCCGGAGATGGCAATCTTGTTAGTACGTATCTCTTCTGATAAGGAAGGATGTGGGTATCCTTGTGTGGCCAGGTGGGGTCCCGAGCAGAGCCGCTTAGTCTGGCTCAGGTCTGACTCAGGGGTGTAGTTGGGCGGAGCCCCCTGGATGGAGCCACGTGGTTCGATCCGAAATTGAATGAGGGGGCGTTGCTGGGTCTAAACTGATGTCACGCCCCAAAATCTAGGGTCACGTGATCGGACAGAGTACACTTCCGCACTCCGAAACCTACCAACTATGAATACCAATGCGGAAATAATAATTAACTACCATGCAGACACTGAATGGAAAAGAATAAATGCATAACTCCAATAGAGCATTTAAACACCAATATATTTACAAACTCAGGTTCTCAACCAACATATGACACAATGAATAACCACCCTACAACTCGACTACAACTGACTCGTCACAAGACCTGCTACCTGGGCCCGCCACCCCAGCTGCACCACGTAGGTACGTACAACGGTACCTTTACTGATATAGAGCTACAATAAATACAACAATAAATGAGTATGAGTTCATAAAGAACTCAATGAGTGGCTCATTCCCGAGCCCTCTCTAAGTCACTAAATCCAATCACATTCCATATAATTCCAATCATCAAATATAACCATAATGATCCAGATATATATATATATATATATATATATGTACAGGTAATTCAAATGAAGAGAATACCACCATAATCATAATCCTGTAAATTATATGTCCATGTAGTTCAAGCGATAAGAAAAATCCAAACCAATATAATAACCCAGTGCACATCCACCCAATCCATCCATATACAAGCAAAACATGCATTAACCAAGAATACGGTTCGATCAATAGGACGCGCCTAGCGAGCTTGCCACCCAAGGCTCCCTGAGCTAGGAAGACCCTCTAGTCTTAGGTAACCCAATGGTTGGAAATGCCCTCCAACCAATGCCACTCCGGGTCGATCTTCAGTGTAGCTCGCTGACGAGCTTCCCGGTCCATAAACCACCAACTGATCAGCCCGACCATACTCCAGTCTCAAACACAGGCACAAAAACATTCCTGACTGAGATAAATAACAACAAAAATAAATAAACATATGTCTTAGTCAAAACCAAATCTCCTAGGACTGTTATAGTCCATGCCGCTAGACCCGAGAATGTGCACGCGCATCCCTATACTGGCCCTACCTCGGGCCCTAGTCTTTTAGCGGTGTATTTTATCACTCCATCTATATAACCCAGTTTAAAGTGTATCCAAAGTTTACTAAACATTTATTCACCATAGAGATAAAATTATCGTGTTTAGGTGTGAGTCTAACAAATAGCATGCAACTTATCCAAAAACCCAAAATTTATATCATATAATAAATTTGAAATTTACCAAGATAATATTCACATAATATCAAACCGAAATAAGCACTTAATTCTATAATTTACCATGCTTAGATCTAGAATTAATGTTCAACATGGAATTTCCACAAGACCAGTATCCAAAAATCATAAGGTTCGGCCTATACCCCCATGAAATACCTCTGCCCTTAAACTATATTTTCCATACCATTTATTTCCCATTGAACTACTATTTTTATGAATTTAAATCATATTTTGGTTTACACGCCAAGACAAGCAACCGAGAACTTTCCTCCACACAATACACCGGCTTCTAGGGGTCAGCCTTAAGAGCCTAGGGATCCCTCTAATCCAGTATTTTATGTACCCAAACTATATTAAGAGTTATCCATAACAATAGCATAGTTCTCATGCTTAAGTATTGATCTAATGTATATATGCACTTTATCACCCAAGAGACTGAAATTAAATCATATTGCAATCTAAAATTAAATAATACAATAATATGAAATTAACAAGATTAACTCCACATGTTCTCATTCTATGAGGTCCGGGCTTTCACACATCGAGATTAGCCATAATCAATATATTAATTATCTCATCTAATACTGAAAATACTTAGAAGACCTATCAAATGACCTCCGATCAGAAATCAGACACCATCATCGCGTTCAGAATGTGAAAACCTATAACTTTCATATTTACCTCGATCTGATCCGACATCTCTAGGATCAATTACAAAAATACCTTCATAATCCACATATATCAACTCATTTCTCACGATACAACTTTCCTTTATAATTAAATAAATTTTCTATTAAAACTACTCGTCTCTGTGAGTACCCCGCCGCCGCCTCCGTCTCTCGGGTGTTGGGTGAAATGGCCACACTAGAGGGGGGTGTATAGTGTGTTTACTAATCAATTAGCCTAAATTCGATTTTAATCGTTTCTTTGGTTACTTTAGGCAAATTATAATTCGACAACTAAATGCGAAAGCAATAAATGATAAAGCAATTAAAACAAACAAGATATCAATGCAAACACAAGAATTTATAGTGGTTCGGCTCCAATGCCTACTCCACTACCTAAGCACCCCGCTTAGGATTTCCAAACTAACTTTACTAGATTTTCTTGTTTCCTTTACAACGAGGATGATTTCACCTGAGAGTCTACGCTCTCACACCGAAGGCACTTCCACACCCGGAAGTCTCCGCCTTCCTACCGAGAGCACTCTCCCACCTCAATCCTAAGGACAACAAGAACTAATCCTAGTAAACTAAGTTTACAATGGTGGGTTTAAGCCTTAACACCAAGGCAACCACCAACTCAATATATCAAACCTAGCAATCTAGGTTTACACACTTGATGTACAATCAAAATAAACAACAAAATACAATAATAATTGGAGCAATAAATCAATCAAACTATACTTAGCTCCAAAAGACATTCCCTTGTCCTCTTGATGCCTTGAGATGATGAATCAATAAATCTTGAAGGCTAAATCAAGGTGTTACCCTGGAAACTAGGGATTGCAAAGGGATGGCTCAAGAAATACTTTAGAATGATCAAGAATTGGCTCAATATAAGCTTGGATCAATTGTTAAGAGTAGTTAATGAAAGATGAAGAAGAGTATTTATAACCCCTCAATGAAACGGCAGCTCAACGGGCAGAAAACTAATCGTTACCGTCGCTCGGTCGCTTGCCGGTCGATCGCCGATCGACCGCCTAGTGACCGCTGCCCTTTTGTGACTTAATCGGGCTGTTCAGTCGATCGAATGAGTCGCGGGCTCATCAATCCCCAATTCGGTCGACCGATTGGTCGACCGAAGCCGTTATGCCAGAGTCGCGATTCTGCGATCCTCAATCTGCTCGACCAATCGGTCGACCGATGCACATTTTGCCAATTTTTGGCCTCTGTCAGTCGACCGAACCTAGACTGGGCAGTTTGGTTACTTGGTTTTCTTTGCTTGTTTGCTCATTTCTAGTTCCGTCTTCGCTAAGTCTACTTATATAACATTCATTAACTTTAAGTTTTTGAGGTCTATAACATTCATTCTGGTTACTTGGTTAATAACTTTAAAACATAAATATTATATAAGGATTACCCCTCATTTGGATTCAATAAAAATATCTAAAAAATCAAAATCCTTAAGAATCAAAATCTAGTTTTTGGGGTCTAGTACAAATTTCCGAAAAACGAAACTTTTCTAATTTTTTAGATCAAACAAGGATAGGCTAAAGGCTTTCAAAAATTCCTAAAAAATACCTCGTTATCTAATTTTAACCCAAGGAACAATTACAGCCATTTTTATGTTAAGAAACTATCTAGGTCATATAGCCCTCCAAAGAGCTCCCTAGGCTTAGTGATTTTCAGGACGGTTTTGGATTTTCATATTTTGGAGTTCGGGTTAGGTTTTTTGGTTCTTAAGCATCATAAAGATAATTTACAATATAAACTGGATACCTTAAACCTAAACTCCTCTTCTCGAAGATTCCCGAGCGCCGACGAGCGTCCTTGCCGATTTCTTCGATTTTTTCGATCGGGGACGTCATGCGCTAACTGATATGGAACCTGAAATATATCTCATTAAAACATTAGTTCCATATTTATTATCATCAAAACCGAGATTAAAACCAAGGTTGAAAACCTTAAGCCAACATCGAGTCCATGCTAACGACACTCTAGCCATCGACGATCATCCCCTCTCACCGGCCTCTACCACCGCCCTTGGCGCCAGCGAGGCACCAGCTACATGTTGGACACCGCAGCGGCCTCCTGAGGAGCAGCTGTGATTACTGCTCGGCGCCAGCAGCAGTGTGTCTGCCTCGCTCGCTCCGGCATCGTGGGCAGCAACGTGCCTTCCGCGACTGTCAAATCTCCCTTCCAGTCGATCATCCTCAACTAGTTCCTCTTCCTCGCCTTGTCTTATCCGTCAAACAACAAAGAACCAAGAACTAATAGAAAACAAGTGTAAAACCATAATAAAACCACTCACAGGATGGAGGAGAAGATGAAGATGGAGTCTCGTGGATTCTCCGATGACGACAAATCGATCTCCGATCAAGCCTTCCTATCTTCTTCTCCAAAAGAGGCGTGCGGCTCCCCCCTTGGAGTCGTACCATCTTTTCCCCCAATTTATTATTTTCCTTTTTTTTCAAAAATACCAAATTGTCCTCAAAGACTTAAGTGAGCCCAATGTATGTCTAGACTCAACCGAATCAAGTTTCGATCAATCTCCCGGACTCGATCCGAACTCCACTCGATCCAAACTTTCCAATTCGAATTAAATAAATTTAAGTTTTGCTCGCACAATCGAGTCATATCTCAAGTCACACCCTCCAACAATTCACTCGGCCCGCTCCAACGCGCAACTCGACTTCCCACAAAAATCAAATAAACTAACTTATTTAGCACGAGTATTATATCCGATCGGATCCAATAATCCTAGTGCAGCCCAAAAATTATATAGAAATTTGAACATGAAAAATAAATATGAATATGCACATGAAAATTAAATATTAAAAATGAATATATAAACATAAATAATGAATTAATATGTTTTAAAATTATTAATATAATTAAATTATTCGAAAACTTACCTCGACGATATGGTGATCCAATGAATTTTTTCTAAATATCTAAACACCTGAAATAAATAAAATGCATTTTTTGTGTAACAGATGGGGGTAACGGTTCACTTAACTATGTTTTTTGTGGTTAACCGAAATCGAAATTGTTCGATTTCAAAAATTAGTATCCGACACTGAAACTAGCTCAGTTTTCGTTATCCGATGGATAATCGAAATCGATTAGTTCGGTTTGTATAGAACCGATTATTCATTTTCTAACTAATTAACTAGTTAGTAAACGAATAACCGATTAGAAAACTAGATTATGGAATACCGAAAATTTATTAAAATAGTTAGTTATAGTAGTTTCGAATACTAGTTATCCGCTGATAACCGGTGACCGAAAACAAAATATTTAACTGGTTCTAATTACCGATCATCCGCGAACTGGCAAACGAAATCAAATCAAATTTAATCGATTTTTATATTCTCTAATAGAAACCGAAATCCAATCACAAATTTACTATTTATTGGATTTTACTGTTCAATTAATCGATTAATCATGGTTAATCGATTTCAATTATCATCCTTAGTTTAAAAGGCAAAAAATTCTGAATCCGACTCAATTCGACCGGATTACTTTTGATTGAGTTGGATTAATTTTTTCTCCCAACTCAGTCTAATCTGATGGGAACCGCTCTAGTCGAACCGATTAATTGTTGAGTATAAATTAATATATGAACATCAACTCAACGGATCTTTTTAAGATATTGAGATGGCCACGATGGTTCATGTTGTCTTGTAGTCAAATTAAGATGCAGAGATTTATGGTATAAGTTTAATTAATGGAGACGGCGACAAATAAACTTTTCACATCCCGCATCTGCTGACAGCAATAAAGCCATGAAGCGCTATCCTCTTTCCTTACCAACGGTAGCTTCACCGCCTCCACATGGCTCTTACTTTTAAAAAAAAATTATCTTCGTTTAATAAAAAAATATAATTAATCAAATATTTAAAAAACAAACCATTATATGTTGCTTTTTATTTTATTTTTTTGCAAAAATAATATATACTAGGGTTTAAACCCTGTATCTCTAGAAATAAATGGTATCCAAATTTTAGCATTTTCACAAATATCTTGAAAAAGTGAATCTTAAACATTTCAAAAATTATATTTGGTTTATGATTGAACAAAGCATGCAAGTTTTTGTATAATTATTGTTATACATTTATTTATGCAATGAATAATTATAACATAAAATTTTAATATGAAGGTTTTTTCATCAATATATAAAGGGAAAATGTACAAAAATATATTTAATATTTTCTCACGAATATTAAAATACCTCTAAGATTTTTTTGATAAAAAATATTCCTTATGCTATGGAATTGAGTAAAGAATAACTCTATAGGTAAACGATATTAATAGAGAGATGATGTGATTGATGATTGAGACTGATATTAACGTGGACATATGATGCACATGCATACTAATATTTGCCCCTAATATGCTCATAATATTTTCTCACAGATATTAAAATGCCCCTAATATTTTCTCACGGGTACTAAAATACCTCTAATATTTATTTTAGAGCTAAACACTACAACAAACCGCTTATATTTTGACGTCAAAGTAAGAAAGTATTTCGACGCCAACGATAGTCAAAAATGATATATTGACAAACGTCGAAAGCGAGTGCAAAATAATGACAACTGAATCGAACATTTTGACGCCTGCTTAGACGTCAAAATGCTCAACATATCGACGCCTATTGATAGGCGTCAGCAGGCGTCAATATCAACATAGCGACGTACAATGACAGACGTCAAAATATTTTTTTAAGAAATAAAAGTTTGCATATCGACGCCTTAACAGACGTCGATATGCAAAAAAAAAAAAAAAAAAAAAAATTGAGCCGCCGCTGCCGCATCACCGGCGCGGCTTTGATGGCGTGAGCATCTCCAAGCACTCCCCGCTCGCGCCGTCCCCTCCCACCGTTGCCCAGCGCGGCCTTGGTGGCGTACGTGCTGACGCCGTGCCGCACCTGCTACATCCTGTTCATCACTGAGCACTCCGCGGCGACGGGAGGCGGCGCGGCGCCCTCGAACGTCTTCCTCACAAGGAGGCCCTCAATGTCTCGCTGCCGACGTCGGGCGCCCAGAAGTCCCCTTCCGGCACGCGGTCGCCCTCCGGCGTCGAGGACTGCCTCAAGCTGCTCGAGATCACCCTCAACCAGCTCAACTTCGTCCTCCACCGGCATAAGACCACCACCTTCCACGACTCCCACACCTGGCTCAGCGCCGCGCTCACGAACCAGGCCACCTGCTCGGAGAGCCTCGAGGCCGTCCAGGCCCTCAGCGATATCAGCGCGCGAGTGCAAGTCTTGGTAGAGCACATCAGGAACTTGCTGGCGCTGCACAAGATGGTCGCGGACAAGATCGAGGAGGACGTCGTCGCTGCCGCAGGGGGAAGCGCCGTCGGCAACCGAAAGCTGCTGTCGATCGACGGTGGGTTCCCCGAGTGGCTGTCGGCGGGAGCCTGGACGGCAGCGGTGGTGGCCTCGCCAGAGGAGATTCAGGCCGACGCGGTGGTGGCGCAGGACGGCAGCGGGACGCACTCCACTATCCGCAAGTCGATCGCCTTTGTCTCCTTGGCGTCGAACGGCGGCGGCACGAAGGTGAAGAAGAGAAGAAGAAGGCGGTGAAGAAGAAGGCGTCGAACGGCAGCGGGACGCACTCCACGTCAGCCTGCCTGGGAAATCTCCCGCCTCTTGCCTAGGCGGGCAAGCGCGCCACACGCGCTCACCCGCTTACCCACAATCTGGCGCCAAATTATTTCTTGGCGTCTGCTGTGGCATTTCGACGTCTGAGAGCAGACGTCGAAATTTTTTTGACGTCTACTCTCAGGCGTCAAAATATATAATATTAAAATAGACGTTGACGTCAGAACAGTCGTCGAAAGATTTCGACGTCTATTCTCAGACGTCGAAACACTCCAACAGATGGAAAAAATTTCAACATCTTTAAGTTAACGTCAAAATAGACGTCGAAAAATTTCGACGCTTGTGAGAGACGTCAAAATTTATGATATTAAAATATTTTAATTGTTTTAC
Organism: Canna indica; assembly: GCA_034359265.1. Classification (NCBI taxonomy): domain Eukaryota; kingdom Viridiplantae; phylum Streptophyta; class Magnoliopsida; order Zingiberales; family Cannaceae; genus Canna; species Canna indica. The sequence goes on along the minus strand of CP136890.1, from coordinate 70,205,391 downwards.
ATTTCGACGCTTATAATAAGCGTCAAAAATTTAACGTCGATATATAAGGATTTTGTTGTAGTGAAAATACCCCTGAGATTATTGATAATGGAACAAAAATGACACTCAAGCTAACTTCTGCTAAGTGAGACTTAACGAGATGTCGTAAATGCTGACTAGGATGTCGACTTTATACGTGGCGCACATACAAAGAGCAACTTGCCACGCAAACGACATGTAAGATACAACATAGGCATGAGCAAAAAAATTAAAAATTCGATTAACTGAAAACTTGATTCGCAATCAAATCGAATCTTTCAGTTAAACGATCCAAATGTTTCGATTTCAATTTTTAGTTTTTGAATTTTGAATTTTTCGATTTTGGTTCCGGTTAGCTTCGTTATCCCTCCATTAACGTCGTTATCCCTCTATTTACAAAAACTGAAATCGAAATTGAAAATCAAAAATTTAGAAAATAAAAAAGCTAAAACTAAAATAATTGGTTAACCAAAAAATTTGATTCGATTTCAGACTAATTTTTCGATTAATCGATTTTTTTTTTTTTTTTTTTTTTTGACACCTATGCTATATCTTACGTGTCGCTTGCATGAAAAGTTGCTCTTTGTATGTGTGCAACGTGTAAAGTCAACATCCTAGTCAGCATCCACGACATCTCTGTTAAATCTCACTTAACATAAGTTATCTTGGGTGTCATTTTTCTACCATTTTCAATAATCTTAGGAGTATTTTAGCTCCAAAACAACTGTTAGGGGCATTTTAGTACTCGTGATAAAACGTTAAGGGAACTTAGTACCCGTGAGAAAACGTCTTGGTCTACATGTTTGCCATCAGTCTTTATCATCAGTCACGTCAGCTCCATTATTTCTCCATTAACGTTGTTTATATATAGAGTTATTTTTGTACCTAATTTCATAACGTAAGGAGTATTTTTTATCAATTTTTTTTTTATAACTATTTTAATACTTGTGGAAAAATGTGAGAAATATTTTTTTTTCTGTACATTTTCCCATATATAAATTTATATTTATATATAAATTTATATTTATATATAAATTTATATTTATATATAAATTTATATTTATATATAAAAGTAAGATTCAGACATGCCACGTGACACTTTCTCAAGGCAAATTTGCTGACGTGGTATTATTTGAATTTTTAAATTTTTTAATTGCTCTCTATTGAAATTTAATTATTGTAGGTAAAATAACTACAGTAAAGTAAGCTCACTTATTTGCAGGTAAATAAAGTAACTGATAAAGTAATATTCTCTCTAGATTTTTTTAATATTTATTTAATTTTATTGCATGTAAGTTAATTTCATTGCATGCTCATTCGCCTCTCTTTTAAAGTCTGGACCACGTCTCCTCAACTTCTCAACTTCTCTTCATTATGTGCAGTTTATCTGAGCCGTTTCAAAATAAAAATTATTGCGCGGGCGTTATTTCTTCTTATTCGGCGGCATTTGCGCAGCAGCAGCACTTGCGTCATTTCTTCTTCTTTGCAGCACCACAGGCGTCGTTTCTTGCGCAAGCGTCATTCATGCATGCAGCAGCACCACAGGTCGCCGTCGTCCTATTTTTCAATTCCTCCTCTCCCTTGCTCGGCTGCGTTGAGTGAAGTATTATAGTAGTTGGTGGGTGGGAGCACTACAACAAACCGCTTATATTTTGACGTCAAAGTAAGAAAGTATTTCGACGCCAACGATAGTCAAAAATGATATATTGATGTCAAAAAAAACGTCGAAAGCGAGTGCAAAATAATGACAGCTGAATCAAATATTTCGACGTCTGCTTAGACGTCAAAATGCTCGACATATCGACGCCTATTGATAGGCGTCAACAGGCGTCAATATCAACATAGCGACGTACAATGACAGACGTCAAAATATTTTTTTAAGAAATAAAAGTTTGCATATCGACGCCTATTAAGGCGTCGATATGCAAAAAAAAAAAAAAATTTGAGCCGCCGCTGCCGCATCACCAGCGGCCTTGATGGCGTGAGCATCTCCAAGCACTCCTCGCTCGCACCGTTGCCCAGAGCGGCCTTGGTGGCGTACGTGCTGACGCCGCGCCGCACCTGCTACATCCTGTTCATCACTGAGCACTCCGCGGCGACGGGAGGCGGCGCGGCGCCCTCGAACGTCTTCCTCACAAGGAGGCCCTCAATGTCTCGCTGCCGACGTCGGGCACCCAGAAGTCCCCTTCCGGCACGCGGTCGCCCTCCGGCGTCGAGGACTGCCTCAAGCTGCTCGAGATCACCCTCAACCAGCTCAACTCCGTCCTCCACCGGCATAAGACCGCCACCTTCCACGACTCCCACACCTGGCTCAGCGCCGCGCTCACGAACCAGGCCACCTGCTCGGAGAGGATTCCCACTGTGGACGGCGACGTGGCGATTACTCTTTCATTTAGCATTTTGATTGCCGGATGTATCGGCTCCATGCCGTCGTCCACCGTCTGCTGCTTGTGGAAAGGAAGGATGATGAGGGTGACGTGCTTGTCCTCGCCGAGGTTGCAGATATCCTCGTGCATGGTCGAGTAAGGGGAGAGGATGGTCAGCGTCTGCACGGAGACGCCACTGCCGTTCTTCTCGTAGTTCCCAAAGGCATGGAATATGTGCTCGGACTGCGCTTGCGTGCCGGTGAGCGCCGAAGGACGCGGCATGCGCTGGCTGCGGCGGTCCGGCGGAGGGTTGAAGTTGTTCGAGTTGTGGACGATGAGTATGGCGTTGGCGCTCTGGGTGAGCTCGACGAGGTGGAGAGCGTAGACGAAGATCGGAGCGCTCTTGTTCGGGTTGGAGAGGTTGCGGGTGTTGTGGACGCAGGTCAGCACGCGGAGCTCCGTGTTGGGCTTCGAGCATTGAAGGTTGCGCCGCTTGTACCCGACGAAACGCCGCGATGGACGGTGCAGGTAAGCAACCGCCGGCGTCGCTATCGCAGTCATGACCAACGAGGCCACGACCATCACAGCGAAGCATGCAGGGGCAGAAGGGTATGGCGGGGGGTGTGGAGGTCGACGCTGGGGCAGAAGGGGACAGCCCACGCGAGCAGCTCCCGCGCGCGTCTCCACCGACCCCAGAAGCGTCGCCGACCGCGGAGGTGAGGCGGAAGAAGATGAAGTGAAGAAGCGAAGAAAAAATATAATTAAATATATAAATATAATAATTTATTCTAAAATAAAGGAGTAGGAGGAGGCGGGAAATCTCCCGCCTCCTGCCTGGGCGAGCTCGCTCACTTACCCACTTCGGCCGTCCAATTTTTCGACGCCTAAGAAGACGTCGAAATTTTTCTTAAACTTTCGACGTCTAAGAAGATGTCGAAATTTTTCGACGCCTAGACGTCGAAATTGTTCGGCGTCTGTTCTCCGACGTCAAAAAACTTTGACGTCGGTAGGCGTCGAAATATTTCGGCCAAAAATTTGAATATTTTAGACGTCGAAAAATTTCGACGTCTGTTCTCAGGCGTCGAAAAAATTTTGACGTCTTTGAGAGGCGTCGAAATTTATGATATTAAAATATTTTAATTACTTTATATTCTGACGCTTATGATAAGCGTCTAAAATTTAAAGTCGATATATAATGAGTTTGTTGTTGTGGAGCTTGCCTTCATTGCAGGTGCAGCACATGCATATTCCTTTTCCTGCTATTAAAGTAACTGCCATTAGAGTAACTGCCATTAGAGTCTCATATCTTCATCTTCTCATATTATGAAATTGATGGGCTCCTGCACTCGGACCAGGAGCTCTTCAACAACGGGTCACAGGACTCATTGGTCCGGCAGTACAGCACCAACGCGTCATCCTTCAGCAGCAACTTTGCGGTAGCGATGGTGAAGATGGGAAGCATCAGCACGTTGACGGGGAGCCGAGGACAGATGAGATTGAACCGGATGAAGGTGAACTAATTACATACAAATTAGATGAGGCTTTGGAACTTGCTTTAATTAGTCGGAGAGTTAGCGATGGACACATCGTTGACTTCCGTGTTAGGCTTTGGAGACTCGGCACGTTGTGCTTTAACTCCCATGGATATCTCGATCGAGGTCGCGAATGGGCATGAGGGACTTAAGTGCTTCGACGACGATGGCCGGCTCAAGCGGACTGGTAAATATCGAAAGAGAAATCATTGATTATATTATACAAGTTAATTGAGTAGATGTATTGCAAGTTGAAAGAGAAATGAAGTTAGCTTTACTTTTATATTCATATAACTATTCGAATCATGTTATTAAATTATATATATCAGCTTGCCGATTTTGTTCTCAAATATTTAATTTGCATATGAATTAAAATAAAACTCTTGCATTCAAATTCTTAGATTTTGACAACCAAACAATATTGGCTTTGAGCAATTAATGTGTAGAATCACCAAAATGCAGTAAGTTTTTTTTAAGTAAATTAATATATAATTTATATATGATAATTTTACTATATATTCTTATAAATTCAATTACTCATTGATTTATATATATATACAATTTAAGCAATTACTCATTGACGAAGTATTTTTCATTTCATTCACTTTCGTATTTAGGTTTAGAACCTTATTTTTTAAATCAATCATTGAGTTGTGTAAAACATGCATTTGTGATTTCAACATATAATTTTCCTTTTTGATTTTTGAGTTTTCATTTTTCAAAGACTCATTCTCAATTTTGAAATCATTCTTCAATTTTTTAAATCCTTAATGTCAATACTTAAAGTATCATGGCATGGATTGTTAACACTAATTCTTAGCTTCTCATTTTCTAATTTTGCATCGTGTAATTGAGAGCTAAGATTTGAGTTTTCTTTCTCTTTCTTAACAAGCAAGACATACATGATTTTATACTCATTCATCAATTCATCAAAATCATGAGAGTTAGATGAGTTAATACTATTATTGTTATTAACATGACTAGAAGAGGTGGAGTGTAACTCATTGTCATCATTCATGAGGCATTCTTTTGATATAGCTTCATAGTCATGAAGGGAGGATGCTTCACTTGAGTAGGATGATGTGGAAGCATTTGACCTCCTCTTTGCCTTGATCTTCATGGTAAGACAATTCTTCCTAACATGCCCTTTCTCTTTGCATGCATGATACACTACCTTCTTTTTTTGGCTCTTTGTACTTCTATGGCTAGAAACACTAAAAGCTTCAAGAACTTCATTAGATATAGGAGTATGACAATTGTCACAATCTCCTTCATTTAGAGTAACAAGTTCTTCACTTTTAGCATAATCATAGATATTCAAAGTACCCCAAATATCATATATCAAAGTACAATGCATGATTTTTTCAAATATATTATTTTTCAAAGAACAATATAAGCAATTTTTAGCTTTGACATTTAACTCAAACATGCTAATTTGTTCTTGGGTCCATGCATCCATATTTTTCTTAGGTTCAATATATTGGATTTTTACCATGTTGTAGACACCTAAACCTTGAGTCTTTAGAAAGGTGTACATCCTAGATTTCCATAGACCAAAGTTTAATTCATCGAACCTAGGAGGTTTAGAAGCTACCGACTCTAGAGCCATTTCAAGATTAAGACTAGGTGTAGACGAGATGGTGAAATCTCAAGCTACGAACCCGCTCTGATACAAATTATTGGATGAAATGACACACTAGAGGGGGGGTGAATAGTGTATTTACTATACGATTTGCCTAAATAATCGATTACTTAACTCATTTAGGTGAATTACAATTATGCGATGCAGAAGCAAGATAAATGATAAAGCAATTAAGCACAACAAATGAAATCAATGCTAACACAATAATTTTATAGTGGTTCGGCCACAATGTCTACTCCACTACCTAAGCACCCCGCTTAGGATTTCCACCCTAATTTTACTAGATTAATTTATGTTTTCCTTACACACGAGGACTTTTCACCGAAGAGACGCACTCTCGACCTAAGTCACTTCTACACCCGGAAGTCTCCGACTTCTTATCGAGAGTCCTCTTCCATCTCAAAGGATATAAAACTATCCGTTGCAGAGCGCCGGTCGAAGCGCCGATCGAAGCACCGATTGATTTAGTAAATAATTGTGAAAAATATTTTTTAATGTATAAAAATATTTTTTTATATTAGCTTTGTGTTTTTAAAATATTATTTGTTTATTATTTATTTTTAAAGAAAAATTATATAATTTAAAAAATCTTATTTATTAAAGTAGTTATCTACGCTTATACTGTTCTAGGTATAATTTACTTATATTTGTATTATTTGACTTTTACTCTTAAAATTTTATATTTTTATATAAATTTTAAAAATCATGAAAAATAGTTTAAATTAAATTATACTATTAAATACTGATATTTATATCCAAATAATTATGAGTGATAATATATATTAATTAAATTTTATTATTTAAATTTTATTATACGCATATATAATTGCGGAACGAGTGAATTTTAGACTAATTTTACTCGATATGAAAATCTGTCTTTGGGACGTGTACGCTGCCCACCTATCTCTTTGGCTGAGCGAGAGAAAAAAGCTCCGTGTTGTGATGAGTGTTCCGCCCCTTTTGCCCTCTTCTCCGCTGTCGCCGGATCCACTTGATCCCCCTGATAGGAGAGCTCTTCTCGGCGGTGTTCTTCCTCCTCTTTCCTCATGTGGTCCGGGTTTCAATGCTGCCGTCTCGCAGATCTTGCAAGGTCCTGCAGATGGTCCAAGATCGAACCCTAGTTCAGTGCTTGTTATCCGTATTATTATGGGTATTGGTCCTAGGTAGTCTCTAGAGTTCATTGAATCATAACTATGGGTAGTCTCTAGAGTTCTTAATCTTATCTATGAGTTATTGAAAGAGTTATTTGTCCTAGTTAGTTTAGTCAAGTTGAGAATGAATAGGAGATAGTTTCTCTAATTTTTGTTTAGTCAAGCTGAGAATATATAGGAGATAATATCCCTTGTTAGTTTAGTCGAAGTTGAGAAGAGATATTGGCTCTAATTGTAATGGAAAGCTTTTGGTTTTAGAATTTCTATTCTCTCCTCTCCCCTGAAAATTGTGTTCTGTCTTCAACGAGTTCACTAAGATAGGAGTTCTCTTGCCCCAATGAATTACACCAGATATTGAGTTCTCTCCCTAATCAAGCTTTTGTCATCTCCTTCAACATCTCACATTCTTGGTAAATCGCCTGTGGATCTGGGATTGTAAAAGTGCTGTAGCAAATATTAGACTAGTATAGTTTAAGATAATAACAGCTTTAGTTGTTACAAGGGCCTTTTTTATGTTTCGTCAATGTCATATTACTTTTTCTAGGGATTTATATGCATTCATTTATCGAATGGCCATCAAATTTGTTGGAATTGAAACATAATATGCAATATACTGAATCTTTTTGAAACAGTTTTTCATATATGATTAAAATCTCATGTTGATCATAGGGAGACATCATGGTTGTAGGGGCTGCGGCGGAAATTACATTCTGTTAAGAGATGAAGAAGATCCTCGATTGACAAGATTTGACCAAAGGCTTCCGTGCTTTGGCTGTGGTATAGGCTGGTCATCGTGAGTATGGCTCCATCCCCTGTTTCCGGTTTTATGTGTTGTATCTCATTTTGTGGTTTCAATCCTTTGCAGTTTGCTTTTGGGATTTTTATGCCCATTGATCTGGTACTGTGCTGCAACTCTGTACTTATGCAAATACTATGACAAAGATCCACGTGAGCGAAGTGGTCTTGCTGCTTCTGCAATGGCTGTCAGTCCCTTTCCCAACTATTTCCCTTTTAATGCAACATTTCTCAGTAAAGAAAACCCTATAAAAATATTGGCATTGAGTTTTTATGTTAGTCTCTTGCTTATCACAACAAACACCTACAGAGGAACTACCTAAAGCTGTTATTTTGCTAGAATATTCAGAAAAAAGTTTGCTAGTTTTGCTGGGAGAAAATTCAATACTATATATCACAAAGATCCTCATTTAGCAGCAAAGTTTTGAGAGATTTTCAGATACTACAAGAAGATTGAACCAAATTGCAAACTAATTAAAATTTCATATTAGCTCCAATTTGCAATAGAGTAGGACACTTGGGTAGCCATGGCAATCATTTTATGGACTAGCAATGATGTAGCAAAGACTAGATATATATTTTGCATCTCTATTTACCGTAGTTGTTAGAGAAGAGCTTCTGCAGTGCCCTCTTCTGGTTGAAAAGAACTGGCATCTTAGTAGTTCTTCATATTTGTTACCATTTCAATATTGGATACTCGGGCCCTGAATATGTAATATATTCTGAGGTTTTTGCAGGCACTAATCTGTACAATTGTGGCCCTCATTACAGTCGCTGTTATTTTTCTCTAGTCAATCACCATTTTTTATCAAGTCTCACCTGTATCACCATATAGAGCCACCAGAAAGGGAAGTTGAAGACTATTGTAACTCGGCGAGTGTTGGGTATCACGTATGTTTATTCATTTATTAATTCTTTGTACGTGGTTTGAGTATTATGTGGGTTTGAACAAGAAGTTCGTTTACAATTTGTTGCTTAAGCATCATTTCTACTAGTGGAAAATATCTTTTATGCTTCATCTTTGATGAGTCTGATTGATGGATTTTTCATGAATAGTTCCAATGGAGAACGTACACAATTAATTCCAGTAAAATCTTCAAATGGCACTACTTGTAACCTGAGATGCCTTCCCCTTTTCTGGGCACTTCTGTTTTTGTTGCTTTGCACAACAAAAATGTTGTCTACGCTGGAACACTTTGGTTTTTTTTTTTTGAAAAATCATTTCAAAATTTGATGTATCTCGAGTTAAATAATTCCAAAGGATGTCATTCTCTTCGATAAATTCTTCCAAAAAACTTTATAAATTTTATCCATTAGAATTGAAACAAACATGATTGAAATAGATAGGATACAATTTTTATCCATCTTCACTTACTATTTTATTCATTTTTTCATCAAATTTTGTTCACCTCAAATCATAGCAAACAAATTGGCCTTGTTTTTTTAAAAAACTGTGGATGCATCAGATATATAATGTTGATTTGAATATATATATATAACATTAAGTAGGATTCTCTTATAAATTAAAATAATTAATAATTTGGTAGACGCATCGTTACTTTACTACTGAGCTGGTGATGACTTGTTACTGAGTCAACCTATTTTAAGATATCTTAATTAAAGCAAGTGATAGTGGAATGTCTTATTACGAGTTCTTCGTTATATATCTCAACTTAATCTGCATTTTAAACCTATTAATTTGGCAAATTTGCAGCAGATAATTTGGATAAGTTAAATCAGATCGATTTTTGTAGCTGCTACCGATCTATCACCGGTGTCTCGGCGTGCTCGAGGCATGGCGGCTGCATATCTTGAATTTCCATCTTGCTCATTTCCAGGACATGGTTTGCAATAGTTTTGGGTGCATGGTGAGAGTTAAAACAGCAGAGGAGAGCTTCAAGAGTTTTTCTTTTTCTTAAAACGAAAACTTTATTGAACTGTTCAAAGAACAAGGTGCAGTTCTAATTAATATCTTAGAACCAATTGCAAAATTCAAGTCAAGGGTACGGATGTCAACGGGACGGAACATAAAAGGGGATTACCTACCTGTTATTTGACCCACGAAATAAACGAATACTCGCTATCCGTTTATTTTTCGTTGGTATCAAAAATGGATACTCACTTAATTACCCGCGGGGGACAAATACTCACGTGTATTGGCGGGTACCCATGACACTTTAATAATGTTTCAAAACATAAAGCATATGGATATTGAATTAGGTTAGAGTTTTTTTAGTATATGTACCGAGAGTAATATTGTAATTTACTAATTCTCGCAGGTAACGGGTACCCGTGGTTACGGATACTATAATACCCATATCTGTCCCATATAATAAAGTAACAAACGGGTAAGAAAAATTACCCGCGAAATCTCCGCGGGTAAGAAATTACTTTTTATACCCGTCATAAAATGTTAAATATCAACGGATACCCGCCTAAACGGATAATATTATTATCCCTAGTAAGGGGGCAGTCCTTAAGCTAGCAAATTGTTATTACAAGAAGTTCTAGCTAGCTACATTGACAGTCCAGTCAACCATCTATTTTCTACCTCTTGCAATACGAAAAAGATTTATATATTGATCAAAATCATTAAGAAGATAATGTCATTAGTTAGATGTACAAGTTCTCGAATACAAGAGGCATCTTATTTGGTCAACAATTCAAGTTGAAATTAAGAATGACAACATGCCTAGTAAATGGTGAAGAGGAAATGACAACATCTCATGGATCCAATATTCAAGGGAGACTATTAGTAAACTAATGAATTAGTATGAAATAAAATAAAATAAAATACTGGCACCATTTACCTAAGCCAATGCGTCACAGAGAGAGAGAGAGAGAGAGAGAGGAGAGAGAGAGAGAGAGATGACACCAAGGAGGAGGAGGAGCCGTCGGAGCCGGAATTTTACGAGTTCGTCGGCATGGATTGAAGGAGGATCCCTATCGTCTTCTTCCTTCTCGTTTTCTCCAAAGAGGTGAGTGGATTAGTCTTCTTTTTCTCTCTTTTTCATCGGTCATGCCGCCACCCCTATGTCATGGGTTTTTGTTGATTTTCGATTCGATTTCGTCGTATTGGTTTGAGTTTTTGTATCGAGGGTTTTCTTCTTGTCGTTGTGATTTCGTTGGATTGAATTTTGGACGATTTGGCTGCCCCTACCCTTGTTGTGCCGCCCCCTTTTTCTTCAATTTTTTGATGGTTTCTTTGAGGATTCTTGATGGTTGTTGAGGTTTTTTGGTGCTTGCTTGAAATCTTGAGAAAATTAGGAGTTTTGGGGAAGTTCTAGGGTATGCCACCCACCTTTTAGGGTTCTTTAGGAACCCTAGTGTGACCGACCACCCAAAGGAGGAATATTTACGATTTTAAATGTATTTTCACACTTTGAAGTTAAATTTTAGGGTATGTTAAATTTATTCCTAATGGTATAAATATTGTAGGAATATATACTTAGAAATTAAGGACCCTAGGGACACTAGAGACATTAGGACCCTAATTTAACTTTCAGAATGGCCGGCCCTAAGGACACCTAAAGGGGCCGAACCTTCCTTACCCTTAGGGCACTGGGGTGATTGAGGTAGGCCGGCCCTAGGGTATTCGGCTAGGGTCACCAATGGCGAGTTAAATTGCGTAGGATTACTAGGTGGTGATACCATGTTTATAGGGCTTTCTATATGTGCTTTTCGTTCTCTTTTCTCTACGCTTTTGGATGTGTTATACCTTTATTTATGAGCTGTACATTCCATGTCATATTTATGTGTTATACGCTTTTGTGATTTATGACTTGAGGAGGTGGAGATTGAGGTATGTCCTTAACCTAGCTTGTTGTTGATAGCGCATCTTATATTTACTTTCATAACTGCGTATGTGATGTGCTTGAGCATTTCTCGATAGCCTTGCTGGTGAAGGGAGGGTATGCCCCAAAGAGACAACATTGGCCTTATTCTGAAGACCCGACTAGTGAGGGGAGATCATACCCCAAAGAGACCGTCCGAAGACCCGACCAGTGAGGGGAACGTATGCCCCAAAGAGACGGTTTGGAAGAGCCAGTGCCGATGAGGGGAATGCATGCCCCAAAGATACGACATTGAGTTGGGTGGTAGTTCGGAGGCTAGACCATCTACCTACCCTACGTGGCTTGAGGGGCTGACGGGTCCAGAGATTATTCATGTGGATGTGCCATTACATTATGATGTTTTATTTATGATGGATGTGGATATCATGCGTAGAGTAGTAGATATGCTTATTATGTCATGATGTTATTTACTATTTTTTATTATCTTTTCTTATTGCATGATGATGATTTGGTGAAATCGAGGACTGATCTACTCATTAAGTCCTACCCCATTTTTCAATACCCGAGCTAGATCAGAGAGGTACCAGGGTGCAGTAGTGCGGCTGGTGGCGGCAGGGCAACGGGTCTCGTGACATGTCGTGGTTGAGGGGGATACCTGAGTCTTTTCTCTTTTCTTTGAGTTATTGAGTCATGTAAACTCGGGTCAATGTTTTTGCATTTTGTTACTTTTAGGAGTTTTGATTATTTATTAATCTTTCTTAAAATAACTTGAGCACTTTACGTTTGTTTTTGAGTCTATGGTTTGGTTATAACTAAGTTGATTTATTCTCTTTTGATAAAGTATAAGTCTGTTCTGGTTATTTCTATATTGTGTTTGAGTTGGGTTAGGCTTCGGAGTACGTGGCGTACCCTAGCTGATCATACCAGATTTGGAGTGTGACAAAACCATATTAAAAGCGGATAAAATCAACTCGAATTAAACAAGTATCATATACTCCAACTTAAATGAAATCAACTAAAGTAAAGAGATGATACAAAGTATACCTAGATGTCAATTTCCATACCTAAGGCATGATGACTTGAAGTTGCAACCTCATAGAGATTTTTCATTTGAATCCAAGGACAACTTCAATACATTATTTCTCATTCATCATTGTGTGATAGCTTCCCCTAGAAAAGAACAAGAAATATTTGGTACCCAAATAGTTTTTGGTCCTTGGGGGTGAGTTGGCCTAGGAATCCAAAGTGTCCTAGCAATACTTGGATTTCTTTTAAATGCACAATCATGAATAGCATGACCAAAAATATCATAATAAAAATAATGACTATTAAACTTTTTCTTTTCATGAGGTTGAATGTTACCATGCTTGACATGAGGATGATGATGTGCATGAGCATTCTTAGAAGAGATATTTTTCATCCTAGGATTTTTAAGTGGTGAAACATTAGATAAATTATTTGTTTTCCTACTCAAGAGAACAACCTCATTTTTCAAGTTATTAATTGATTTGTGTAAGGCTTGTATTTGAGATTTCATTATACAACTTTCATTTTTGATTTTTATATTTTCTACTTTCAAATTCTCAATCTCAACTTTTGAGATATTTTTTAATTCAATTTTCAAATCATCATTTTCATTTTTCAAATCAATATTCTCACTTCTTAAGTCTTCATTTTCAATCTCAAAATCGTCATGGCAAGAATTAACCAAACTAGTATTCAATTTCTCTATCTCTAATTCATGCACGTGTGAACCAAGCCTTAAATTTTCTTTCTTTAGTTTTTCTATTTTCTTTGATCTTTTTCATAAGCAAGACATATATCTTCTTAGATTCTTCTAATAGCTCATCATAAGTCATACCAAAAGAATTAGAACTACTATCATCATTATCACTATCAAGATTTCTATCATGACTAGAAGTAGAAGGCTACGTCATTCTAAAGACCCATGAGGCAAAATTGAGATGTGACTTCATAATCATGACAAGATGATACTTCTTGTGATTCAAAGGTGGAAGTTGAAGCACTTGTCCGGGCTCTTCTTGACATTTTTCTTTGATGAAGGGTAATTTCTTTTAATATGCTCATTTTCCTTGCAAAAGTAGCATATAACCTTTCTTTTTAGACTTTTTGATTTGTTTCTTTCACTAAAAGCACTAAGAGCATCAAAACTGAGGTTAACACTAGCGGGATGACCATTGTTATCACCACCATCAACAAGTGTATTAAACTCTTCGATTTTAGCAAATTCATATAACATATTTAACGTAGCCCATAAATTGAATGCTGATGTACAATGCATGACTTTTTCGAAGATGTAATTTTTCAAAGTGCAAAATATGCAATTCATAGTTGTGCAGTAACTTTAAATAGCTCAATCTCATTTTCATTCCAATCATGCAATTCCTTTCTAGGTTCAACATATTTAATTTTCAAGATATTGAATATTTCTAAACCTTGACACTACTGGAATAACAAACATCAGCAACAGCTCCATCCGTTGCTAAGCTGTTGTTGAAAGACATCAGCAACGACCTACAACGGCCCAGCCCGTTGCAACGCAGCCATGACAGAACATCGTGTTGCTGATAACTTAGCAACAGATCAACAACAATCGTTGCTAATAACATTGTCAGCAACGGTTCTGCCACGGTTGTGGGGCCATTGTAGATATATACATCAGCAATGGCCTGGTGGCCGTGGCAAGGCCATTAGTGAAAGCCCGTTGCTAAGCCGTTGTTGTAGATCATCAGCAACAGCTTTGAGGTTGCGGCCTAGGAAATACGATACACTTTCAGTAACGGCTTTCCCACGGACAGCCATGGGAAAGACGTTGCTGATGATGTTAACCTGTAACTGAAAAATTTTAAAATTTCTAATTTCCATTAATACATTGATACATTTAACCTAATACATAACTCGCACACCCATTAATATATTAATACACCCATACATAACATACACATCACATGTACACCCAGATATACATCAAAACAATTATACTTATGTTTATAATCATCCACAATCATATAAAAACTATTAAATTCAAAACTATCATATCAATATCTAAACAAAACAAGTCAATCAAGTAGTATCTAAATAACAAAGTCAATATCCAAATAAAATAATAAACCTCACGACGACGGTGGAGGAATGTCTAGATCATAATATGGTGGGGTCTGGAGTGCTTGGGTGTACACCGGCATGGACTGGCTCGAGAACGATGGATTTGATGATGCTGAAGGGATGCCTACTCCAGTATGTGCTGAGATGTTGCGTAGTATAGCATGCATCTTCGCCATCATTAGACTCTGCCGTTCCATCATCTCACTATGACGCGCGATCGTCTCCTCTAGTGTCCTTATCCTACTGCTATGATCATAATTAGTCCTGGAGGTGGACAACCGTTAACCAGCGACCGGAGGGGTTGGTGCCCCAAGTGGCCCGAGCACGGCTCGCGCATGACCATTGTCTTCAAAGCCATATACGCGGCCGTGGTCCAAGCCACCTGCAGCCTCGACCCACACTCCTGCGTCATAGTCCTCGGGGGTTCCCCTGCGCTGCATCACCGTCTGAGTGTAAGTCTCCTACTCGAGTTTGAAATTGCAGCGCGGGTGTCGATGTACTCCCCCATCCCATGTCCTCGAGGGTGAGTCTACTCAAACACCTCCATCGGGGAGGGTCGCTGGACAGTCCTGTCATCCATCACCGTCGTCTACATTTACAAAACAAATACATTATTTATTACACAAAGTAACAAATAAAATATATTATTAAATTTAAGGTATAATACTTACCATACGACGACCGTGCACTACAAATGATATTGAGCCGCCGGTGTGATGCGCTCCTCCCCCAGACATGTAGTTTTTAGCCGCAGTCCTAGAAACCTCCTGCCATCGATCCATCGACCATAACACCACGAGCTGGTCCCATATACCCGAAGTAATCCAATCGGGGCCGTATCCCCTAGTCTTCGTGATGTTTGTGGTCCTAGCTCGGGCCATCGCCTGGGACCGGGCCTGCCCCAATTGGCCGTTGTACCTCTGCCGAGAAATAACCTCCCAGGCAGTGTAAATGAAGGACCTCTGGTCCTTAGCCCATGTATAGCGAGCCTGCAAAATAATAATATAAGTACCAATATTAATCATCATGTATATAAAAAAAAATTAATACGTGTCTCAAACTCGCACCATAGCATGTCAACATGCTCACTGGGCACGTGAGACCACGTGGGCCATGCCCCAAGCATGTATCGTCGGATCGTAAAAGATATGGTCCTCAGCATATCCTCCTGCTCGAACCTGCACGATAAAAATAAAGTTCAATATTATATTATGATATAATGAATTTGTAATAATTCATAATTCATGAAATATTTTTCTCAATATGCATGACGTCTAAATTATGCCGAATCAGTAATGAACTCCAATACGATAATTCCCAAAAGATACTTTTTTTCACCCAGTTATGTGTTTGACCAAATCTCGACACTCTTTCATTCCGACCAAACACTATATCTGGAAGTGCTGAAACACGTGCTAACATTTGTTCACCAGACATCATCAGTGGTGGCTCATCCCTTTCGACTCTGCCCTTAGTAAATTTATTACGATTCCTTCGATACTGATGGTTAGCCGGTAGGAATCGACGATGACAGTCAAAGAATGAGATTTTCCGTCCGTTCTGAAGACTGAATGATTTAGAGTGTTCAATACAATACGGACAAGAAAGTCGGCCGTGAGTGCTCCAACCAAACAACATGCCATAGGCCGGGAAATCATTGATTGTCCACAAGACCGCGGCCTTTAAATTGAAGTTTT
Source organism: Canna indica (assembly GCA_034359265.1). Taxonomy (NCBI): domain Eukaryota; kingdom Viridiplantae; phylum Streptophyta; class Magnoliopsida; order Zingiberales; family Cannaceae; genus Canna; species Canna indica. The sequence goes on along the minus strand of CP136890.1, from coordinate 70,189,270 downwards.
GCTTCTGATGACAATAATAAGTGACAGCTCCTTTAGTCCATAATGTTTTTAATCATCTATTAGGGCTCTGAGAAAATGTCAATTTCTTTTCGCGGACCCTTAGGACCTGGAATAATCATCGAAAGATAAATAAATTCATCTTTCATACACATTGATGACAACAAATTATAAACCGTTAGCAGCACTGATCAAACGCAACCCCGCCGATATTACAATCGGCCTTGATGTTCAAGAGTTGCATCATTGCCGAAAACCTAGTGTATTTAGGACAATTCTCATACAAAGGTTCATCAGCAGCTTTCAACATCTCGTAAAATTCTGCGGCTTCTTTATTTGATAATTCAATCTCTATCGCAGGTTGTACTTCTAATGGCAATTCTGTGACATCAACACTTGTACTATCTTGTGGCACTGACGTCTCAGTAACTAACTGATGGACATTATCATTCAATTGGAATTGACCCCCAAGACTATCAAGTATCATAGTTCTATACAGATTAGATGAACTAGATAAAGAAACACCAGCATTGGAAGATTCACCATGTGTCTGAATGACAGGATTGCTTGACGTCCCGACTTCACGTGACTCCCCGTGACAAGTCCATATAAAATATCTTGGTGCAAATCCTTTGCTATACAGATGCAGAGTGATAGTTTCCCGATCCAGAAATCGTGCATTCATGCAGATGCGGCACGGACATCGAATTTTCTCACCGGCGCTAACGAATTTCCGATTCGAATAGGCAAAATTTAGGAAGTAAGTTACGCCTAAGAGAAACTCATTCGTTAAAGCTCCACTATCAAAACGTCGGTACATCCAACTTTGATCGCCCGATATGATTCTGTTAATCAATGACAATATATTCAGTCAATGTCTTTATAGGTGAGATGGTCCTATTCAATTCGGGATTCATGTTATTCATATTACACTAAGAATTTTTTTTAATCGCTAACTTCATTCTAAATTTCGGCAGCATCTCCCTACAGTTATCCGAATATGCTTATCATCTGGGCGCGTATCAGAGAACAAGAGAGATACAATAGCCAAAATTTAAGAATGAGTTCACAGTTAAAAGAAAAATCTAAGTGCAATACAAATACCTATGTTCCCAAATTGTCCAATTAGGAAAAATTCAAGGGTTGTATATTGTATAAAAGATCATCTACTTCTTTTACACGAACATACAACCCCCGAACGGATCTAAGGTTTTGCTAAATCATATCCGACTCATCGATGCATGCGTGAAACGTATCAACTCGTCAGATGGATGATTATTTTCTAAATATTTCGATGCCGGTTCGAGTCCACAATGGACGATTCCGTCACGAATCCAAAGTAGATGATTCCATGATAAAATAAGAAGATTCAACAATTATGTCACCATGATTTCATGCATAGTTTCTGCACTAATAATTCATAACAACTTGTAAATAATAATTTCAGCAATTAAATAATTATTTACAGCAAGTAATTATTTAATCTCAGTATATAAAAGTAAATTCCAACAACATAAACATGTAGAAAATTCTCTAACACATGTCAAAGCAAGAAACAATTTACAATTAAAGCACATCAATTATCCATTAAATTCCAGTAATTTCCTGCCCAATTTCAGCACATTAAACTAAATCACACCAAGGTCATGCTAAAGTAAGAACCCAAGTGTAGTTGTTCTATACAAGATAATAGCCTACAAGCAAGATATAATTCTATTCTTTAAGTTATTTTATCCTTACATGTCGATCACTTAGGAAATATGTTTTCCTACCCTGATTCTTCCCTCCCCACTTGGCCGACCCCTTAGACAAGGGTTCCTACATGCGGCCGGCCCCTTGCTCAAGAAAACGTCGTGAACAAATAACAAATCAATAACATATCTACAAAATTTTTATTAGAAATTGATCTAGAGAGGTTTAGATCACTCGAGGGAATTGGAAAAATTTTCGGCTTGACCTTTCCCCTTTCCCTTCTATGTGGCCGGCCCCTAGATCATCAAAACAAGTTCGTCTAAAGCAAATATGATACATTAACGAAGAAAACGACGGAAAGATCAAAGAACATCACCAATCGACAAGAACTTCGCGAGAAAAATCCTCGATCTAGCATCTCTATTTGGTTCGGCCACCCGCCTCACCATACAACTAATATCCAACCACTCACCTTGATCTAAGGGAAAAATTGAACGAGCGACGACGATCTCAATTTTTTCGATGGTGGCACAAATTCGGCCCCGACCCCAAGGCTCTCCCTCTCTCCCTCTCTTCTCGAGCTACGTGCGGCTCCAATGATGAGCCGCACGGCTGCAAGGGGGATGAGGGATTTATTCCTCATTTTCCCTTAACCATTTTGCCCCTTCCACTCACTTAGCCCGACCCTACTGGACTCAATCCGAGCCCGATTCGAGCCCCGACTCGATCCGCGAACATGATTTCAGACTCGACTCTACTAAATCATCTTATGATTAAAAAGGAAGGAACATTTACCAAATAAAATTCCATCAGACTAACTTTCGATTCGGTGCACTGTACCAAAATAAATTTTATATTAGAAAACCTCAGGTCTTACAACTTTCCCCCCTTAAGGAAAATTTGTCCTCGAATTTTGCTGAATTATAAGGACTTACCGGTTCTTCAAATAAGGAAGGGTAGCGCTATCTCATGTCTCGCTCTACCTCCCAAGTGGCTTCCTGCCTGGAGTGGTGTTCCCATCTAACCTTTACCAGGGGATTTCTTTGGACCTCAGCTTCCTAATTTGGCGGTTGAGGATCTCCACCGGCCTTTCCTCGAATGAGATAGCCAAATTCACCTCAAGCACAGAAGGTTCAATCACATGCGAATCATCTCTCACATATCGTTTGAGCATTGATACATGAAAAATCGAGTGTACCCTGCTCATGCTAGGGGGCAAGGCCAGCTCATAAGCTACAGCGCCCCTCCGTCGGAGAACGGGAAAAGGCCCAACAAATCAGGGGCTCAGCTTTCCTTTCTTCCCAAATCGAACTACCCCCTTTATGGGGGAGACCTTTAGAAACACTAGGCCGCCTTCCTTAAACTCCAGTTCTCTGGCCTTCTTGTCAGCATACATTTTTTGGCGATTCTGAGCTGCCAACAATCTTTCCTTTATGATTTTCACCTTCTCCACCGCTTCCTCAACCAGATTAGGACCCACCATGAGAGATTCTTCGACCTCAAACAAACCCACTGGAGACCTACATCGTCGTCCATACAAAGCCTCGAAAGGAGCCATGCTAATGCTACTGTGATAGCTATTGTTGTAGGCAAACTCAATCAATGGTAGGTGTTTCTCCCAACTGCCAGCCAGGTCCAGAACGTAGGCCCTTAGTATATCTTCCAATGTTTGGATGGTTTTCTCTGACTGTTTGTCCGTTTGCGGATGGAAAGCTGTGCTGAAGCGCACCTGAGTACCAAAGGCTTCTTAGAAGGACTGCCAAAATCGAGCTGTGAACTAGGTATCTCAATTTGATATAATCATCACTGGGGTACCATGGTATGCCACAATCCTGTCCAAGAATAGTCTGGCGTACTGCTCAGTAGAGAAGGTTGTCTTGACATGAATGAAATGAGCGGTCTTTGTCAACCGATCTACCACCACCCAAATGGAATCAAATCCGTCCCTTGACTTAGGCAGCCCTGTGACTAGATCCATAGTAATCTTTTTCCACTTCCACTCGGGAACTTCGAGGTTTTGCAGCAATCCTGCGGGCTTCAGATTTTCGGCCTTCACTTGCTAGCAGACCAAACACTTGGATACGAACTCTACTACCTCCATTTTCATGCCCTTCCACTAGTAATGCTGCCTTAACTCTCGGTACATTTTGGTGGCTCCCAGATGCATCGTATAAGTAGATCGATGCCCCAGCTCCAGGACTTGCCTGCGCACCTCTGCCATATCAAGCACCAGTATCCGGTCTCTGAACCTTAAGACACCCTCTGAGTCCAACTTGAAGCCATTCTCTGCATCGTCTCTCTGCACTAAGTCCTTAGTCAGGGAACATAAGGCGCCCTCCCCCTGCGCGGTACGCAATATATCCACTAGTGTGGATTGTACTCGTAGATGCGCCACCAGGGCACCTAAAGCTGACACTGCTAGAACTGTTCCCCCATCCAAGCACAGTGCCAATTCTCGCACTAGCGGTTTCCTCCCAAATGCAAAATGGGCCAGGCTGCCCATGGACTTCCTGCTCAGCGCGTTCGCCACCACATTGGCCTTCCCAGGGTGATATAAGATGGTACAATCATAATCTTTCAGAAGTTCTAGCCATCTTCTCTACCTTAAATTGAGCTCCCTTTGGGTGAGCAAGTACTAAAGGCTTTTGTGGTTAGTATAAATCTCACAAGTCTCACCGTACAAGTAGTGGCGACATAGCTTCAGGGCAAACACTACCGCCACCAGTTCCAAATAATGTGTTGGGTAATTCTTTTCATAAAATTTCAACTGGCGACACGCATAGGCGATCACTCTGTCATATTGCATCAGAACACAGCCCAGGGCAACTCGAGAGGCATCACAATATACCACAAATTCTCCCGAGCCTGAAGGTACGGCCAGAATTGGTGCTGACGTCAAACATTCTTTGAGCTTCAAGAAGCTCTCCTCACACTTTCTGTCCCAATCAAATTTGACATTCTTCTCGGTTAATCAAGTCAGAGGAGCTACAATCCATGAGAAATTTTTTACAAACTTTTTGTAATACCCGGCTAACCCCAAGAAACTGCGGACTTTAGTCACACTGGTCGACCGCTTCCAATCCTTTACCGCCTATATCTTGGCGGGATCCACATTGATTCCTTCCTTGGACACTATATGACCTAGGAATCCCACACTTTCTAACCAAAACTCACACTTGGTGAAGTTGGCATACAACTGATGTTTTCTGAGGGTTTCCAAGACCATCTTCAAATGCTCGGAGTGCTCTTCCTTGCTCTTGGAATACACTAGGATGTCGTCAATAAAGACGATCATAAAGCAGTCCAGATATTCTTTGAACACTCTGTTCATGAGGCCCATAAAGGCCGCAGGTGCATTAGTCAATCCAAACGACATCACCAGGAACTCATAATGGCCATACCGAGTCTTGAAGGTAGTCTTGGGCACGTCACAGTTTTGGATTCTCAGCTGATGATATCCAGACCTCAAATCAATCTTCAAAAACCATTATGCCCCCTGCAACTAGTCGAACAAGTCGTCGATTCTAGTTAGCGGGTAATGATTTTTGATTGTCACCTTATTGAGCTGCCTATAGTCGATACACATGCTTATGGACCCATCCTTTTTCTTCACAAAAAGGATCAGAGCACCCCACGGGGACACACTTGGGTGAATGAAGCCCAAGTCCAGCAACTCTTGCAACTACGCCTTTAACTCCCGAAGTTCGACCGGCGTCATCCTATAGGGTGGGATGGAGATCGGTCCGCCACAGGCTGCAATTCAATGCAGAATTCGATTTCTCTTCTAGGCGGCAATCCTAGCAATTCCTCTGGGAAGACATCGGGGAACTCACAAATCATCGGAGTTCCACTAACCTCCTGAGCCATGCCCCCTTTTTCCTCGACCATAGATACGAAGGCCAAGAAAGACTGGCAATCGCCTAACAATAATTTACGAGCCTTAAGGGCTGACATGACGCCCATTGGCTCATCCTTCCCTTCTCCACGGAAGGTGAATTGCGGCAACCCGGGCTTACTGAACGTGATAGTCTTAGCCCTACAGTTAACTGATACAAAGTACTCCGCCAGCCAATCCATGCTGAGAAAAATATCAATTTCAAGCATAGGCAGAAGTGTCAATTCTGCCTTCAATACATGATCACAGATTAGAATTTTGCAGTCACGGAAGATTGATTCTGCTATCTATGCATCGCCCGTAGGCTTTGACACCACATTCAGCACAACAAGCAAGGAAGGTGCCATAGGCAATCCGGTAGCAAATTTGGCAGATACAAATGAGTGCGTGACACCCGGATCAAACAGAACATAAGCAGTAGAAGAACTAACTAAAATAGTACATGTCACCACTTCCTTTGATGCCTCTGCCCCATCGTAGTTCATGGCGAAAACTCTGGCAGACGAACTCTTTGAATGGCTAGCCTGCGGTCCCCTGCTCTGCATTTGACCTCTCTGAGCCACTGACCCTACTGACATAGGTGCCTTTCCTTTTGACTGCTCAAATCTCTGGCCAACTTTGTCTGGACAATCCTTCTTAAAGTGCCCAACCTGACCGCATTTAAAGCAGGCATCTAAGCGGCCAAAACAAGCCCCCCAGTGCCTTTGGTCACAGCGACCATACTGCGGCATGTCTGACTTCTGCAAAACACCCCCTGACCCTACCGGCCTCCTTATCCCGAACCCTGGGCCCCCACGGCTCCGGCTACCACCCTACTCTCGACTCTACTGGTGATCTGCGGTAGCTACAGTCCCCTAAGAGTGACCCGGTCGGCCTCTAGACCCCTGCGACCGAAATTTCTTCTTGGCCGATCCGTCGTTCCTCTCGAACGGCACCAAAGCTTCCTTTCGAAGGGCCTCATCCACCATCCGGGCAAGAGTGGAATCCTCGGTGTAGTGGATGAGCCTGCCTATCTGAGGTCTCAAGCCCCCAACGAACCTCTTGACCCTGGCGGTCTCAGATGCCACTAAGGTCGGATGATATTTGGAAAGCCGATTAAATTTCATCTCATACTCGAACACTAACATGCCACCAGACTAGCGCAACATCTCAAAGTCCCATGCTCGCTTATCGCGAACACTCATTGGCAAGTACTATTCTACCACAACCGCCCTAAAATCTTCCCAGGTGGGAGGCGGCGCACCTGCTGCCCTGCGAGCCTTCCAAGTGTGTAGCCAGACCTTTGCTGGTCCCCTCATCTGTAGCCCGACCATACGAGCCGCTGCTTCCGATGAGCACCCTAGTTTCATGCACAGTTCGTAGCAGTCCCCCAGAAACTCAGTGACTTCCACCTACCGGTCTATTCTGGTGAATTCTGGCGGGTTCAGCGTGACGAAGTTTGCATAAGACGGGGCTCTTGGAACCCCAATCATCAGTGCTATGGTCTCAGCTACCTCCGGTACCACCGAAACCACAAGTACAGGCTGCGACTACTGCTGCTACTGCTGCATCTGATGTCTCAACTCTTGCTCTCTAAGGAGCGCCTCTGTTAACTGAGCCACCTAAGCTTCCAGTTAAGCAACCGCAAAGGTTTGTCCCTCACTACTAGAATTGTGGTCATCAGCGACGGCTGATACCGTGGCTGAATCGTCGATGACGAATATCACGGACGGCGTCAACTGTAGTAAAGAACCGTCACTGATGTGCGCGTCTCAGATGTGTTGTGCGGCCGAGCTCGACCGTCTGATTTAAAATCATCAGTGACGACTCCGGGCGCTGTCACTGATACAACCATCAGCAATGGCTAGGCGTCGTCGGTGATACTATTAGCAACCATGATATTTGATCCTGTCGAGGCCATTAGCCATTTACGATAGACTTTCAGCCATAGCTTAGTGATGGTTAACTGTGGGTAAACCGTGGCTAAAGCTGTTGTAAATTCCTATAACTGAAAAAATTGAAAATTTTATAAATTCATGTATATAATGATATATCGACTACAACATATTTTCAATCACATATTACAATTAGAAAACATCATACACATGCATTTGAAACCAAATATACAAGTTTTACATAAATATCATCAATCTCAGCCTCAAATCGGAGGCAAATAATTATTAAAATATCATATATATATCCAAGTATCAAAATATCATCTATATCAAGTATCAAAATATAAACAAAATACAATTAATCAAAATCTCATGACGACGGCGGTGGCGACGGTGGAGTCGACAATGATTGGGTCGGGAGAGTTGATTGGGTCGAGGAGGATGATGGCTGCGACATCATCGGTAGAAGGCCGACGTGAGACGCAATCTGAGTGAGAGTGTCTGCATGTTCTGGATAGTCTATCTCAACTCGTCATTCGCCCGCCTCTGCTCCTGCATCTCCAACCTCTGCTCCTCCATCGCATGTCTCTACAGACACCTGGTCACTCTGTCGAGTACGACTTGGTCGCCCACTCCACCGACACCTGGTCCTGCTCCGCGCTGTCACCTCTAACATCACCCTTCTATAGACCGGCGGTTGGAATGATGGCACCCGCATCATCAGCACCTTCAGCCCCTGCGACGGTGGCACTTGCGATTGGATCGAGTCGTTGGACACCACACTCGTCGTTCCCCGCTCATATGCCCTGAATAACATCCTCCTCGACGGATGTGTAATTGTGAGCTTGAAGTCTCTCTCTGTTCTTATGCTGGGAAACAGTGGTGGCGGCCCCTCCCCAAGTTCAACAAGGATCTTATCTAGATCTTCCTCCTCCTGAGCAGTTCTTCCACTCTTCTTCTTTTTCTTTTGCTGCTTCTTTGAAGCAGCTTCCTCCACACCGTTCCCTTATTTTTTTTGTTGCTTCTTCATACCAACGTCCTTTAAGGTGGCTCGGCAAGGATCTTATCCAAGTCCTCCTCCTGGATTGTTCGCCCTCTTTTTCTTCTTCTTTTCTTTTCGGTTGCTTCCTTGAATCTATCTCCTCCACACTGCCATGCCGACTAAATTCATCATCACCCCTGATTTCATCTACATGATCCTCAAGATGGTTATCGCTATCAAGTTTTACCTTCAATCTCGACTTTAATTCAGCCTCCTCGTCATCCGCATCCTCCCCAAATGAATTAAGAGTGGGAAACCCAAAAGCAACAGTGTTACTCTTCTTAGATTTAGAAGATTCCATTTTACCCAAGAAAACGAGGGAGATGACATCATCGTCCTCTTGGAAAGGATAGTCCTTCTCTGGTAGTTGGAGATGCCGAAGGGGATCGAACTAGATAGGCATTATGAAAGATCAGCGAGACGAATCGCCTCATGACGCAATTGCTGATGAAGGCGACAAAAATTTCGCTAGAGAATGCATTGTAGGAGAGGTCGAGAAGGGGGAGCCTGGGGATGCCATCGAGGAATCCTGGTACGCTACCGGAGAGGAGATTGCAATTTTTATTTTGATAATTTTTTTTAACATGATATTGAGGTGGCAATACTAAATGAAAAAAGAATTAAAAAAATATTTTTATGCTGACTGTATTGCCACATCAGTAACTAATGATTTCATTAATATGTTTCTCACGGCGGATTATAATTATTGTAAATTCTATAATTTAAGTTAAAATTATGATAAATTAAAAGGTGAGCTAGATTTGTTAAAACTTTTATAGTTTGAACTAGATTCATTAATTAACAAAAAAAAATGAATGATTGATCTGATCTATAAATTCGATCAACAATTTGACCTAATTGAACCGTGACAATATGACCAAATAAAGAATGGTATATATATACTTGGACTTGGGAGTCAAGTATTATACTTACTCTACTTTAATCTATTTAATCCATTTAATCCATTCATTGGTACATAGATACATCCATATCAGGGGTCAATGTTCAACAACGGGGGCTAGATTTTGTTAATATATATTAACCTTAACAGTGGTCAACTAATGTTCTATTTTATTTTATTGTTAAGCAATCACCTTATGAATATTAAAACACACAACTACAATCTTTTTTTAAAAATAAGATAAAAGTACTACCCCAAGATCACATCATGTCTAGAACAAGTGTACTTTTTCCTTGTCTACGGATTTGGTAAAAGATAAGAATTGAAACCAATTAGTTCTACAGTTTGAAACTTTCACTTAATTTTCAATCTTTTTTTTCTCTTCCTAACATGGATGGGAATTAATACAAGAGATCGTGGATATACTTCTTGATAATCAAACGAAAGAAATACATGATTTAAATAATAAATTGAAAAATATCACCTACCTAAGTAAAGAATCGTTACACATAATGAAGAATTGGCTCTTTCAAATTATTTTTTATTATTAAGAAAAGATATTTCGGGGCAAATAGATCATAAACTCTAGATGATGTCCTTTTTTGAACGGACCATACCGTGGAATATCGAATAGAACATGTTGAATAAAATCTTCTTCATGTAAAATTCGCTCGAGAAAATCGTAGCCCCTCTAAAGGTTGATGCATATATATATATATTAAATATGTTATTTTAAAAAAAAAAATAAACAAACTTATTTGCATGATAAATGTGTGTACAAGATCTTGATAATATTTTTCATACAACTTTTAGTTTGTTAGTTAATTAAGCTTCAGAATTCATTCTTGGAAGAATAAAAAAATTGAAGGCTTAAAAAGTCTATCAAAGTTACGTACAGAGGAAGTACTTCTCATTTAAAAATAATTAACTTATATTATATAATGAAAATGGCAAAATTTTCCTACTCTTATATTTTCTCTTTCTTTTTATAAAATAAAAATCTTTATTATTAATATTATTATTATTATTATTATTATTATTATTATTATTATTATTATTATTTTATTCTTTTGTAAAATTATTCAAAATTAATAATGTTAAATTCATTCCTAATTTCATTTTTCATCCTCCATTTTTTTTCCTCCTAATTAATGATAATCGAATTGTCATATCCTGTGCTCACCTTTATGCATTCTTCTCTTTCGGTCTTTAGCCCCATCACATACCGTACTATCCTAACCTCGCTCATGCACAACCATTATCTCACACTCAGCCCTCGACGTGTAACGCTACTCGTCAACTCATATCATTTATTTGTTGAAAAATATTTTCTATACGGTTGACAAATGAGACTATTAAAATTTGTGAACAAACTTCAAATTTTGAACAAAATATTAAAAGATTTGTGAACAAACTCAAATTTTGAAAAAAATAACAAACTTCAAAGTACGTGAACTTCGTTCAATAAGATTAGTGAACAAAATTTGCATATAATTCACTAGCTAGTAAGTATGTTTAGTTTGTTTGTTAAACTTATAAATATGTAAATATATTCGATATTATGAGATTAATTGTATAGTGGAAATTCTATTTGTTGCTAGCATATACCAATTTGTCTATATATCTTAGAATAAATTTGTGGGTACAAACTCAAATTTATGTGTTTTTGAGCTTCAATTCATAACTAACAAGTACATGATAAAATGTTGTCTAGCCTGGAACACTTTGGTTTTTTTTTTTTGAAAAAATCATTTCAAAATTTGATGTATCTCGAGTTAAATAATTCCAAAGGATATGTCATTCACTTCGATAAAATCTTCCAAAAAACTTTATAAAATTTATCCATTAGAATTGAAACAAACATGATTGAAATAGATAGGATACAATTTTTATCCATCTTCACTTACTATTTTATTCATTTTTTCATCAAATTTTGTTCACCTCAAATCATAGCAAACAAATTGGCCTTGTTTTTAAAAAAAACTGTGGATGCATCAGATATATAATGTTGATTTGAATATATATATAACATTAAGTAGGATTCTCTTATATATTAAAATAATTAATAATTTGGTAGACGCATCGTTACTTTACTAATGAGCTGGTGATGACTTGTTACTGAGTCAACCTATTTTAAGATATCTTAATTAAAGCAAGTGATAGTGGAATGTCTTATTACGAGTTCTTCGTTATATATCTCAACTTAATCTGCATTTTAAACCTATTAATTTGGCAAATTTGTAGAAGACAGAGAAAAAATTAAAATAAAAAATTAGAATATCCAATTATAATTTGGAGGTGCATAGGTACAATATAATTATATAAAAGTACCTTTAACCTAAGATAATTAAAATTATATAAAAGTATCTTTAACATAAGAAAAATTGAAGGCTTCTACGCGTTGTATGCATCTGCATCAACAAACCTTTTCCCCTATTCATTTTACTAGTTCTCATATATATATATATATATATATATCTTATCTTTTCCTTATTTGGATTTTGTTTGTACCTTAATTTCTCACAATATTCTACTATAGAAGCTAAGTACAAACAAACCCGATTGAGTACTAGCTGAGTTGATACAAAATTATTCATATATCATGAGCCACAATATTTGACTTTGTGGGGCCATAATATTTGATTTTGTTTTGGAAAAAATAGGGGGAAAATGGGGGACAAAATGTCCCCCATTTACATACGTGCATACGCCCCTAGTAGCAGATAATTTGGATAAGTTAAATGTGATCGATTTTTGCCGATCTACCACCGGTGTCTCGGCATGCTCGAGGCATGGTGGCTGCATATCTTGAATTTCCACCTTGCTCGTGTTATAAATTTTATAGAACATGACATGATCTAATCTGACGACGTAATTATATCAAGAATAGGGTATGCATAGTCTATAAACATGTATAATTGCGGAAGCTTATGATCGAGACTAATCTCCATCCATTGACATCATGTTGATATGCTGCTCCGATTCCGTTTGCTTCTATGCTCCTTCCTCAATAGGTCTTTCAGTACTCTCTTCAGAACCCTCAATAGATGGTGTAGAAAGGTAGGAATGAGTATGGGGACCTATGAGTATCCCGGTTTATTTATATACGCACCTTGCATCAAAGGTGGAAAGATAGGCTTGAACTGTATTTGGGATAGACATGGGTAAAACGGTAGACCATAAAATATATGGACCACATAAGGATAACAACGATGTGGACCATGCATAAATATATGCCACGTCCAACATTCTCCCACTTGGTCTATATATTAAAATACCTTGATGTTTAAAATCTCATATATTGCTTTAGCTAGATGGAATAAAACACACAAATCATAGCGACAAGTCATCTTTGAGCGAATATTATCTTCTATGTATCACGATGCATTTCAATTCAAAATAACTTTATGAATAAGCCCTATGTTTATTCTAGATCCAACAAAATTATTATTCTCGAACTATATGTGTATACCATAAAATGAGAAGTAACAAACTGAAATAGGAGTTTTTCTTAAAAAACATAAAATGTCTTTACAATAATTACATTAAGGAAGCAAGTCTCATACTGTCTACATGACCCTTGAAATCCTTTGACGGCATGCCCTTTGTCAAAGGATCGACGATCACCAATTCAGTGCTGATGTGCTCAATGACTACTTTATTGCCTTTAACACATTCCCTTATGGCTAAATACTTTATGTCGATGTGCTTGCTTCGACTTCCATTCTTGTTGTTTTCAGCCAAGTGAACAACAGCTGAATTGTTATAGTCAATCTTTATAGGTCTGGCAATGGAATCCATGATTTTAGACCTGAAATAAAACTCCTTAACCACACACCATATGAGGTAGCGTTAAAACAATATACAAACTCAGCCTCGGTGGTAGAAGTAGTAGTCAAAGTTTGCTTGGCACTTTTCCAGGAAACAACTCCACTAGCTAACATAAAAATATATCTCGATGTCAATTTCCGAGAGTCGACACATCTAGGAAAGTCCGAGTCCGAGTAGCCGATAACCTCCAAGTTGGCAGTTTGTTTATACATGAGCATGAAATCCTTGGTACCTTTAAGGTACCTCATCACCTTCTTTGCATCTTTCTAGTGGTCCATCCCTGGATTACTCTGAAATCTTCCTAGTACTCCAAGAGCAAAATGCTATGTCAGGCCTTGTACAAACTTGAGCGTACATAAGGCTGCCAACGGCCGAAGCATTTGGAATATTCTGCATCCGTTCCCTTCAAAATCATTTTTCGGATACTAGCTAAGACTAAATCTGTCACCTTTTACAATGAGTGCTATACTTGGTGAGCAATCTTTCATCTGAAATCTCTCTAAGACTTTATTGATATAGATTTTCTGAGATAAACCTAAAATGCCTTGAGGTCTATCCCTATGGATCTTGATGCCACAATGACATAAGATGCCACACCTATTGGTGAAATGGCAACACTAGTGAGGGGGGGTGAATAGTATGTTAACTAATCTTATCGTCTAATTTTGATTTTAATCATTTCTTGATTAGTTAGACTAAGCACGATATTAATAGCAAGCGAAAGTAATAAATATGAAGCAATTAACATAAATAATATATCAATGCTAACATAATTATTTATAGTGGTTCGACCTCAATGCCTACTCCACTACCTAAGCACCCCGTTTTGGATTTCCAAACTAAGTTTACTAGATTATATCGTTTCCCTTACAAAGAGGACTTTACAACCGAAAAGTCTCGGCTCTCAAACCGAAGACACTTTCACACCCGAAAGTATCCCGCCTTCCCACCAAGAGTACTCTCCCACCTCAACCTAAGGGACAACTCAACTAATCCTAGTAAACTAAGTTTAGAATAGTGGATTTAAGCCTTAACACCAAGGCAATTACCAACTCAATCAAACATGGCAACCTAGGTTTACACAAGCTTTAATACAATGAAATAAACATCAAAATACAACAACTAATGGAGCAATAAATCAAACAACAAATACTTAGCTCCAAAAGAAACTCCCTAGTCCTCTTGATGCCTCAAGATGATGAATCGGTGAAGCTTGAAGGCTAAATCAAGGAGTGGAGATCAAAACTAGGGTTCTTGCAAAGATGGCTCAAAGAAATCTTTAGGAATGATCAGGAATGGCTCAATAAAGGTTAAGATCATGGAGGAAGGCACTCAAGGGCTAGTATATATAAGCCCCAAAGAGAGAGAGATAAAATAGCTCTCCCAACGGGCTAATTTTTGCCCATTGGCGACGCCCGGTCGCTTGCCAATCGATCGTCGATCAACCGATCGAGTGACCGAAGGCATTCTGCCCCTTCTGGGCAATGTTCAATCGACCGATCAATCGACTAAAATGCCGCAGGTCGACCAGTCGGTCGATCGAACCTGGGCAGGGCAGACTGCTTAGGCTAGTTTTTCTACTTGATTGCTCGTTTCTGAGTTCCATCTTCGATAAGTCTACTTATATAATAAATTAATAACTTTAAAATATAAATGTTATATAAGGATTACCCCCCATTTGGATTCAATAAAAATATCTAAAAAATTAAAATCCTTAAGTATCAAAATCTAGTTTTTGAGGTCTAGGACAAATTTTCGAAAAAAAAAAAAATTCTAATCTCTCGGGTAAAATTTAGGTATGCTAAAGGCTTTCAAAAATTCTTTTAAAATACCTCGTTATCTAGTTTTTACCCAAGGAATAATTATCGATATTTTTTGTGTCAAGAAAATATTTAGGTCATATAGCCCTCCAAGGAGCTCCCTAGGCTTAGTGAATTCTATGGTCATTTTCTAATTTGCCATTTTTTCATGTTTTGGGATTCGGGTTTAGTTTTTGGATTCTTATGCATCATCATGAGGATTTACAACATATGCTAGATACCCTAGACCTAAACTTTAACTTCCCGAAGAATCCCGAGAGTCGACAAGCGTCCTTGCTGATTTCTCCGATTTTTCCAGTCGTGGACGTCGTGCGCTAACCGACTTGGAACTTGAAAGATTTCTCAATGAAACATTAGTTTCATGTTTGTTATCATCAAAACCGAGATTAAGATTAAGGTAAAAAACCTTAGGCTAACAACACCCATATCTTTCTTGTCAAAATTCTTAGAGAGGAATTGCTTCGCCTCATATAACAACTCCTTATCATTGGTCGTAAGTAAAATGTAGTTCACATATAGGATAAGGAAACAAAATTTACTCCCACTAATTAAGGGCCCGTTTGACACCCTGTATAATCCTCATGTATAGTATTATGATAATACTATACAGTGTTTAGGAAGGATATTAACTAATACCTGCACTAAAAATAGTACCTCATAAGTTATCATAAGTTGTATTAATGATACACTCCCAAAGTTCTTTATTAACCTGCACTACATCCTTCGATATTTTGTATATTCATTTTACCTCCGGCCAAAAATTTAAAAATAATATAAAATATTAAAAAATAATTTTAATTTATGAAATAGTTTTAATGATAAAATTTATTATATTATATTATAATATATTATGTTTATATTATATTATTATAATATTATATTATATTATATTATATTATATTACATTACGTAATATAATATAATATAATATAATATAATATAATATAATATAATATAATATAATATAATATAATATAATATAATATAATATAATATAATATAATATATTATATTATATTACATTACATTATATAGTATTACATTACATTATATTATATTACATTACATTATATTGTATTATATTATATTATATTATATTATATTATATTATACTAGCTGCAGTACCCGCACTTTGCACGGTTAACTTATAATTTTAATAAAAAATTTATATAAATAAATTTATAATCTAGTGTAACATACAAAATAAAATATCAATAAGATATAAATCTAAAAGTGGTAACAATCTTTTTATATAATGATATTAATTTGTTTCAAAATGCATACCTCTTCAAAGTAAAAATTTATGAATATAAATTTAAATTAATAATTTTAAAATAAAAAAAATCAAAACTATTTCAAAACAAATGATACTATATAGATTTTTAACAAAATAATATATAGAAAAAATAAAATGAGAAACTATTAATAATTTTAAGGGTAAATATCAAATATAATGCAAATATAAAGTAAAGTATATCAATTAAAAATTTATAAGTGAAGATAATTAATTCAAAATTATGAAATTTGAAATAATTTAAGTTTTTTTAAAAATAAAAGAAAAATGATATTTCATAAATACAAAAGTAATATAAAAAAATAATTATATATATTAAAATATTAATTTATATAGATTTCGATGATCAAAAAATAAAAAATACAACAATAATAATATTTTTATGCAAGAAATCAAATATAATATAAATATAAGATAACATAATGAATATCTTATTTTCTATTTTTTTCAACTTATTATCTTATAGTTGTATTATATTTGATTTTTAACCATTAAATAGGTGTATATAGAGAAAATGAGTTGGGTAAATTTTTTTATTACGAATTTAAGTGGGATAAAAATTTGGGAGAGAAAATTTAGATGAGAAAAATGGGAAAAGTTTGAGGAGATGGGTAAAAATAAAAAGATAAGTGAGATAAAAATGAAGATAAAAATTTTAGAGAGTGGAGGAATTTAGGCGGGAAGGAACCGTTTTTTTTTTGTTTTTTTTTATATAGATAATATTATATTATATAAGTTAGACTATTACTATATAGACTAGTACATGTATGCACCAAACACTATATAATAATAGTACAATACAGACTAGTATTATATAGGTTAATTAATACAGACTAGTCCTATACAGGCTAGTATTATACAATGTACTAAAACGGGCCCTAAGTGATATATACATTGATCCATGATGTTCTCTACGAAATCGAAAGAAGAGATTACATTATGAAACTTTAAGTACCACAGACGAGAGGCTTGTTTCAATCTGTATATGGACTTTTTGAGCTTGTAAAACAAATGCTCACATTTATTAGAGGAGAAACTTTCTAGTTGTTTCATATAAACCTCTTCCTCTAGCTCTCCATTGAGGAATGTCGTTTTCACATCCATTTGATGCAATTCTAAGTCAAAATAGATCACTAATGCCATAATAATACGGAATGAATATTCTTTGATACTGGAGAGAGTGTCTCCGAGTAATCGATCCCCTCCTTTTAAGTAAATCTTTCGGCTACTCGTTTGGCTTTATGTCTTTCGATATTGCCCAAAGAATTCCTTTTGATTTTGAAGATCTATTTACACCTTATGACCTTTAAACCTTTAGGAAATTCGACAAGATCTCAGACTTCATTTGAAGCCATTGAATCCATCTTATCCTTCATAGCATTGTACCATAACTTAGATTCACTGCTATCCATGATCTGTGAAAAGATTTCTGGATCATTTTTGGCCCCAATATTGTAGTCAGACTCTTGCAGATACACTACATAGTCACTAGGAATAGCCGACTTTCTCAGCCTAGTAGATCTCCTTAATGTTGTGTCATCAGACTTTTGAGAAGCCTGTTGCACAACTGGTTCCTCAACAGTGTTCGGTAATTGTTGAGTACCAAGATCTACTTGATTGTTGTCAACTATATATTTGTGGATTCTCAATTATCGGCTATTGAACACTTGGAAGAGGTGCATTGTGAATAACAACCAATCTTTTACTTAAGTCAAGAGTGGATTCCACTAAATGATCTTTCTGAAAAAGATCACTCCTACTAATCAAGTCATTTTCCATAAACTTAGCATTAATTTCTAGATTCCACAAACCTAGTGCTATGAGAAGGACAGTAAAATCTATATCCCTTGGATTTTTCGACATATCCAACAAAATACCCACTGATAGTCCTTAATTGTGTCTAACTTCTTCTCTTGTGGATTGTAAATCCTCACTTCAGACGAGCATCCCCATATGCGCATATTTTGCAAACTCGATTTCTAATCTCTCCATAACTCGAATGACGTTTTAGTAACGGTCTTGGTTGGAACCCGGTTTAATATATACATTGCCGTCTCAAGTGCTTCAGATCACAAGAATTTATGAAGCTTGGAGCTGTTATGCATACTCCGCACCATGTCTAATAATGTTCGGTTCCTTCTTTCTACAACATTACTTTGATATGAAGATCTTGGCATGGTGTATTGGGCAACTATCCCATGCTCTTGAAAGAACTTTGCAAATGGACTAGGTGCTTGTCCATCCTCAGTGTATCTTCCATAATATTCACCTCCCCTATCTGATCTCACGATTTTTATTTGCTAATTTCATTATTTTTCTACTTATGCCTCGAACATTTTAAAGGCATCTAATACTTCGTACTTGTTATGAAGCAAGTAGATATACATATATCGTAAGTAATCATCTATAAAGGAGATGAAATATTTCTGACCACATGAGTCCATGTTTGGACTACATATATCTGTATGTATGATCTCCAATATGTCGAAACTTCTCTTGGCACCTTTCTTTGACATATTAGTCTGCTTTCCTTTAATGCAGTCTATACAAATGTCAAAGTTGGTAAAATCTAAACTATCAAGTACTTTTTCATTTACTAATTTTTTTTATCATTTCAATGAATATGTGACCTAACCTTTGGGGCCATAAATTAGATGAATTTTCATTCATAACACATCTTTTAATACCCGCAGTTTGTTGAACATGCAAAGATTTATTAAAAGAAATATTTTGCAATTCCGTTTTGAAAAGACCATCTACTATAATACTATTTCCAATAAAATCATATTTATAAAATAAGGAACAAGATGAATTTGAAAAATTAAAGGAATATCCAAATAGTAATAGTCTTGAAACAAATATCAAGTTTTAAAAAAAAATTGGAATATAAAATGTCTTTTCTAAGAGCAAAGTAAAACTAGTGCTTAAAACTAATTTGTATGTTCCCACTGCTTCCACATGTGAGCGCACTCCGTTTTCATTATAGATGCAATGCTCACTTCCCGTTGGCTTCCACAAACTAACAAGATTGAAATACCTTTCTTTTTAAGCCAAATCTTGTATTTGACACAGTCATTTTTTAAGTGTCCATTCTTTTTACAGAAGTAACACTTGGACTCTTTCTTGATGTCACCATTGATAACCGGTTTGCCTTTGTCTTTATGCTTATTGTATTCCTTTTTCATTTTCCCTTATAGAGCCAGATGTGCATTTTCTCCCATTTCTGCAAGCAGCCTTCATTCTTCTTGTACACACATAGTCAGTAATTTATTGATTGACCATTTCTCTTTATGTGTGTTGTAGGAGATTTTAAAAGCCCCGTATTGCGAAGGTAGATAATTTAGTATAAACTGTACAATAAAGGAGTCAGACATTTCAATCTCTAATTTTTTAAGTTAAGCCGTTATATTCCTCATTTCCATGATGTGCTCGCGCACACCTTTTATTCCCGTGAGCCTCATTGATGACAATTTAGTCATTAGAGTGCTAGCTAGGGATTTGTCTGAAGATTCAAATTGCTCGTCTATGACCTTCAGTAGATCCTTTACATTCTTACGTTCCCCAATGAAACCACGAATGCTAGCAGACAATTTTGTCTTTATGAGCATTGTGCTAAGCCGATTGGATCTCTCTCTTTCTTAATATAGAGCAATCTCAGCTGGAGTGCTAGCGTTTGTAGGAGTAGGTGGGTCCAGTTTTCTTATACTGTAATCAATGTCCACACACCCTAAGTGGGGAAGGATTCTCTTCTTTCAAGTTCTAAAATTGTCCTTAGTTAATTTGGAAATGTCTATCTAGTTAATAGTTTGAGTTGTTGCAATTGTGAAAACACATGTTCATGATTTAAATAGATGCAAATATAAATTTCAAGTTTTACCAATGTAAATAAGAAAAATATAAATAACATGGGTCAATACAATAGAAACTACATGTAGGCTAAGTTTTATTTTAGGACTTATATTTAAACTTTATGTGAAACTAACAAAAATTCCTAATACCTATGGGCTAATTAGGAAAAATAATCTATTATTTCACACTAATTAACTATATAAGTATGACAAAAATCCCTGTGGGATAAGATTTATCACACTCCAAATAGCTAATTATAATTTGATGTCATATATATCTAGATGTGACCTAAAAATTGTCAATTATATAATTTTAACATAACTAAAGATGTTGTGATTACTCCTTAATTAGTTAAATTATGTTGCCAATTACCTAATATATAATTTAACATAACTAAGGATGTTGTGGCTACTCCATAATTAGTCAAATTCTATAGGTCACATGACATCATAATGATTACATGAAATAACATAGCAAATACGCATCACAATTAACTACAATATGACCCAATTTAATTAATTATTGTAACAATGCACTATATAACAAATAGATGCAACATCATATCTATCAATGCAACAAATGAGACAGTAAATAATTATATTCATATAACATAGTTCAACATAATAAAAATATTTACTGCTAGTTGATTTCAATCGTAGAAATATTAATCTTTAAATGCTCCTGGTTCATAAAATTTTAAATTGGGTTGTTCAAGCAATTTCAAAAGAAACCAGATTTAAACCAATGAGATAACATCAAATGAACCAAAATAAGCCAAATTGGACATGATTTCAATTGATTTGAACCGGACCAAAAGTTTTATTAAACTAAATATGAACCAAAGCAAATTAAATCAGAAATTGAAATCAACCCAAAAATAAAGGAATTGGACCTAGTTCAATTGATTTGAACCAGCCAATATCATGTTTAATTTAAAGGTGAAACATTTGCATTTGAACCGGAATTTGAAATAAACCCAAATTTGCTTTATAGAACATGACATGATCTAATCTAACGACGTAATTATATCAAGAATAGGGCATGCATAGTCTATAAACATGTATAATTGCGAAAGTTTATGATCGAGACTAACCTTCTGCCATTGATATCGTGTTGATATGCTGCTTCGATTCCGTTTGCTTTTGTGCTCCTTCCTCAATAGGCTTTCCAGTACTCTCTTTAGAACCCTCAATAGATGGTGTAGAAAGGTAGGAATGAGTATGAGAACCTATGAGTATTTCGACCTATATATTTATATACGCACCTTGTCATCAAATGTGAAAAGATAGGCTTGAGCCTGATTTGTGATAGACATGAGTAAAACGATAAAATCATAAAATATGTGGACCATATAAGGATAGCAACGTGGACACACATGGTCCATGCATAAATATATGCAACGTCCAACTGCTCATATCCAGGACATGGTTTGCAATAGTTTTGGGTGCATGGTGTGAGTTAAAACAGCAGAGGCGGGCTTCGAGAGTTTTTCTTTTTCTTAAAACTAAAACTTTATTGAACTGTTCAAAGAAAAAGGTGCAGTTCTAATTAATATCTTAGAACCAATTGCCAAAATTCAAGCACTACAACACATCGTTGGAATTCTGACGGCAAATTATAAAGAAATTTTGACGCCGGAGGGAGTAAATATTTGCATTCTGACGGCAGTGAATTCGTCGAAAACGCGTGTCAAAAACCCTCTACTTAATTTTAAATATTGACGTCTATCCAGGCGTAAAGATTTAAATTTCGACGACGTGTGCGGTCGAAACGAGACGTCAGTATTCAAAACGAGTCGTTATGCTTAGCATATTGACGTCTAAACATGCGTCAATATGCTAAGCATATTGACGTCTAAACAGGCGTCAATATGCTTAGCCTATTGACGTCTAAACAGGCGTCGTCAGTATTCAAAACGAGTCGTTATGGTTAGCATATTGACGCCAGTGAAGGCGTCAATATGCTTAGCTAATTAATATAGCGTTTTTTTTTGTTTTTTTTAAATAAGTTTTACTCGTAATCAATAATTAATATATTAATTAGCTAATTAATTTAAAATTAATCAAATTAGCATCAAAATTCATAATTTTATTTAATTGAAACAGTAATACAAAATTTGATTTAAACAATACTCAGTAATTTTATTTACAAATAAAATTAAATAATTTAATCTTCATCGTCCATTTCCTCCTGCTCCTCCTCGTCTTCTTGTTCTTTCTCGTCGTCTTCTCTATACGGATCAACATCTCTATCTATACATTTATATCAATTATAAGCATATAAATTTTAATATTATTAATTAAAATATTCAGTATGACAATATATAAATTACTTACAGTTTAGAAATGGATCTTTACTTGTACCTTCTCCGAGATTAGCCGACGGTATTTCATGAGGAAGACTTTCAGGAACATACAATCGATCCTGTTAAAAAACATATTTAATTAATTACAATGCTAAAAATATCAACTACAAATAAATTAAATAAATACATACATAATCAATTGGCGAGGAAAACATATTAGCTTGATTAATAATTGGATTTAGTCCCTGTGACGATGAATTATTAAATTATTGTTGAAACCACATCTGCTCCATTCTGTTCAGTCTTTGCTGAACCTCCCTCATCTCAGCATCATATTTTTGCTGCATTTCTTTCATTGCAGCCTTTTGTTGCCGTCGAAGCTCGTCATATGTTGCATCGTGGGAAGATGCAACAAAAGATTGTCGATGATGTTCATAAAATTGACTTGGTGTGACTCCAATCCCTTGTAGGAGAACTCGAGAATGATGTTCGGGACCAGATATTTCCCGATATACTTGGTTCTCGAGTTGAACTCGCTCTGTTGTTGGATTAGTCTCAAGTCGTTCATTAAGTGTTTGTTCGGCGGTGGCCTACATTTCAAAAAATAGATTATAAATTTAAAAAATATTAATTTAATTCATTCGTAGATGTGTTATACCATAAATTGAGCAGCTTCTTCGCGTACATATCCTCGTCCACTTCTACGAAGATGTGTTGTTCTATACACTTCGAGCTCACTAGGCTCTCTATTATGTGTACGTCGCTTCACACAATATAAATAAAAATTAATTATTTAAAAGATATTAAAAATAAAAACAAATAAATTATAAATTATTTACTAAACTACTTACAAAATCAGCACGTCTTTGAATGTAAGGGGTCGCATCGCTAGTATGTATGCAATCTTGAGTTGCACTTCTTGCCCTTCGACCCCGTTCAGACGCAGCCTGTCATATTTAATTATAATTATAAAACAAATATTGCAAGTATCAAAATATAAATTTTTACCTGACTAGCCGAAGAATGCCAATAATCGACCATTCTTATCCATGATTCTCTACTAACATTTCGTGGTCGACGTGTAAGATTTTCCTCTTTTGACTCTTCAATTTTAAAATATTTTTTTTAAAATATAAGTTTATAATTTTTAAATTTTCAGTCGAAGGCTGCCATAGTAGTGCGAAAAATACGATCCATGTTCTCAGTAGGGATCAAAAAATATCTCTGCATTTATAAATGATATTAGTTTGACCCCAAAATATATATTTAATATATAATTTCACACAACTAAATAATGCAATCTAACATAAATTCATATAAATTCATAACATACCAATAATTGCTCCCATAATCCATTCTTATATATGGAAGAAATTTGATTCCAAGGGTCAGGCGTCAATGGTAAGAATGTAGAATCACGCACTAGTAACCCCATAAAACGTGAGTATAATCTGTGGCCGCCATCATGACTTTGACCCCAATCAGAAAAATTGACCATAATTAACTGGTCGGGATTAAGTGTATACACAGAAGAAGCTGTAAAATATGGAGACCCTTCATGTTGCATTTGTGTTGTAGTGTCTGTTTTTAAATTACATCAGAAAACATTAATATAAATTTGATTAAATAAATAATGTTCACATGTATGATGATATAAAAACTAACTCCAAATGTAGAAAGGTCTGTGAATTCGTCCTTGTGACGACCCAGGACGATCACTCTCGGGGCTAAGCTCACCCTCCTCGCGAGTCTCAGCATCTGAATCAATTATTCTTGATCTTGACATCCTGTATAATAACATAATATTATATATTGATAAATACATAAAGATTAACAAATTATATAAATAATATTGGTAAATAATAAGTCAGTTACCGATATCATATAAATCTCTAGGATATACATTTATGACATGCGACCACTCATTATTCTTCGGATCTGACATGTAAAATACTTGTTTTGCTTGTGATGAAAACACATATGGGTCATCTTTTAGAAATGCACCAGTATGAAATAATCGAGAAAGATTAACTAATGTGAATCCATTCTCATCCACGCGTAAAATATTGGCATTATTTAGCTAAGCCAATGCGTTAGACGTTAGAATTTTTTAATTAAAATATATTATTATTATTTTTTAATTTTTTTTTTTTTGGACTACGGTCCATTATGATTTTTAATTTAAACGAGTTAATCTTATGATACTATTTGAGATGCATATTGACTCATTTAATTTGATCTATATATGTGACTTGAGCTAGAAACACTTAATATTGATTGATGCGATTAGTCAAGTGTAAACCTGATTAATGAAGCATGTGATGAAGAGGGCCAATTTAATCTATTATAAATATATAGATGCTAGATTCCCTCTACACATGCGAGAATAAAAGATTAAAAACTCTAGCTTATAGATTATTTCTCATCAAAACAGAATATTTTTGAGAAAGTGACGTAGAGGAAGATCTAATTTTTTTTTGAGATTCTGAAAATTACTTCCGCTGTAATTATATTTCTCAAAGTAAAATCTTTCTTCATTTCTTTAATATTTTTGGTATTGTTAAATTCATGTAATTTATAGTTAATTTTTCTTACGAGAGAGAGATCAGCTAAATAAAGATGAATACAATATAGGGATAGCATACAAAGATCATTTAATCTGGAATGCTGTGGATAAAACTAACAAAATGAAGCATCTCGATCTAGAGTCAAATACAAACACCCCCGCGTATTAATTCTATACGCTGAACAGATTCCCCAGTAACTTTTTATGTTTAAAACTGAATAATCAAAGTGATCAACTACAGACACCTGAATCCAACAAATAAAGTGATGAACTATATGATTTCTTATCCATCTCAGATGTTACCTATTTCCCAACCAATGACCAATAAGGCAATAATTAACCAGGCTAGACCAGGGTGAAATGTGATGATATATCCTGTCATCTACAGAAGTTTTCTGTAATTATATACCAATAGTCACCCACTAGGGTAATAATGCTAAATGATGTGAAAGCCATGAGGAAGAAAACCATCGAAATCTTCATCCACCTATTTTTAGCAGACTCCATCTCCTCCCCCGACTTCGCCAGAGCATAGAATATGATGTACAGGCTCGATCCCATCCCCAATACGAGGAAGCCGTTGAGCGAGTAGTAGGCGGCCAAAAGGACGCCGTGGCCGTGGAGTTGCACGTCGGGAATTTTGACGTAGATCGTCAAACACAACCCCAACGGAATTACCAACTCCGGTATCGACCTCGAACTGTTGCCGGCAGCTGCAGCGGCGGGCTCATTTGTCTGTGGTCTCTCGCCTCCGTTGACCAACCCAGCCTCCAGATCGCCGGGCGCCGCCTCGGTGGCCGGTCTCTGGCCAGGAGCCGCGGCTTCGTTCCCGCTGCCGCCATCGGAGCTCAGTAGACGTTGAAATCGGTGGTTGGAGGAGCGCAAGATGGAGGTGAAATTACCGAGCATAGACAGCGCTCTGTTGACGGACGGCTGACTCTCTTGTGGCCCTGGGTTGACCAACCCGGCAACGATGTCGTTGGTCGCCCCCGCCGTCGCCACCTCTGCAGGTGGTCTTTGGAGCTCGGTTTCAACAGCAAAAGCTTCGCTCTCGCGAGTCGGAGATAGTAGTCGTTGGAAGCGGCGGTGGGAGGCGGAGAGGTTAATACTAAATCTGGGAAGACCAGCCTTGACCTTGTGAATCCAGGATGAGTCTGAGGAAATCTCCATGGCTTAATTGGAAAGGAGTGAGAGGAACAAATCAAGATATCACAGGGAGCTAGGGATGAAGAACGAAGTAATTGAATGATGGAATCGTGAAATGAAATGTGGAAATTATACTGGTAAAAAAAAAAGTGGAAATTATACATATAGACTCATATAGTCTTTGCGGGTGCCGGGTAGTCATCGGTCAACATATAGGCTCATATAGTGGATTTATGCGGGCGCTAACTCACAGCTTGATTAATCAGACATATAGTAGATGATGACGGCAGCTTAATTAATCAGAGATAGAATATTCGAATCAGTTAGGTTTTTTTTATAAATATAATATGTTTTCTCAAGTTCTAATCTAAGTTTATGTTCTAAAATGCAAAATATGCTATAATATATTATTTTTCTTTATTTTATTTTATTATTGTATAAGTATATATTTTTTTGTTGATAAATGATTCAAATATAAATTTTAATAAAATATAGGACTTAAAAATAAAAATAAGTTCTATTTTAAAATAATTTTTACTCAATTTTAATTTATAATTCAAAATATAAAATTGTATTCACAAAGGACTAAAATGTCAGCTTCATGAAAAATATAGGATGAAATATGGTTATACATGATAGCAAGGAATGAAAAAAAAATCCAAATTCGAAAAATCATGTATAAAGTCAAGTATCGATATTTTCGAGTATCCGTCAAAGTGATAAAAATTATTTTTAAAAATTATTTTCCTCAGAGAAAAGAGAACGATACCAAAAGTGAGTCATAGTTAGATACTTAAAGTCTCATTTGAAAATTTTGACGAAAATATGAAATATCGAAAAATAAGAACTTAGGAAGAACGATACTTCAATATTTCAAAAATCCATAATAAATCATATTCATACTCAAGATTTTTAAAAATTTTATGTCATAAACTAGATTTTCCAAGGAAGATGCAGATTCAAGAATCAACAAAAATTTATTTTTTTGCATTTTTCTAAAATTTATTGAGTTCTAGTGGTATTTTCGTAAATAATTAGAATTTTTTTATGGCATTTCCATATTTCATTCAAACTTTTAAAATACTAAGATATGATTATTTAAAATATGTTTATCAAGTTTGAAAAGAAAATAATGTCATTTGATCAAAATTTTACCTTAGCACGATTTCATTCAAAAACAAACATGATAACATGAAATTGCTAAGTATGAAATTTTATATTTTACTCATGATTTTTCAAATATAGACACCTTACATGAGTAAATCTAATCATGTTTGTGAAATTTGGGTTAAAAATGAAATTTATAAGTCAAATTGTTGACTAAAGTCAAATTTTTTCAAATTATCACTTTGTCTATCTACACATGAATTTTCAACTCTAAACACCTAGAAGCATGTCATGTGTGTACCTAACCATGTTATAGAGTTTGGATTTAAGAGAATGTCTCTAATGACAAGTTTTGACCTAGCACAATTTTCATTCAATGAAATTTGCCCAAGTCCTAAAATTTCTTCCTACTCATGAAATTTTAAGAATTTAACATGCAATTTCAATCATGAGTACAGAGACACTAATAAAACATGAATATTGAGATAGTATGCTAAGATTTTTACGAAATTCAAAAGCATATCTCATACATGAGAGTTTTTGCCAAACTAGTCATTTCTTATTCATATTAGCCTTCCATTTAAATACTCATAACTTGCAAGTATACTTCATTAATAGAAAATGATACCAAATCTACATGCAAGCTATCAAACTAAGTAGCAAAGAGAGAAAACAAGTTATATTTTTCAAATTCAATTTCACTAAATAACATAGATTCATTTTCAAATAAGTCAAACATGAAACCAAAATGAATCGTGAGATCTTAAAATATGAAAATTTTGGAAAGTATAAGATCTTCAATCCTTCCTATTGGTTGAAAATTGAAATGCCACAATGAGCTTACGATTTAAAATCGCAAGGTCGCATTAGCCCTGTATAGGCGACTAAGGTCTCCGAAGAGACCGAAAGATCAAAATCAAAAGTTATTTTATGAAACCTGTAATGCCCCAAAACTTAAAAATAATATTTTATTCTTAACCAGGGAATCGTGGGCTCGAGTTAGTGCAGATCGTCGTAGAGCTGCGAAATTGAACCCAAGTAAGCTTTAAATATAGAAAAATTTAGGAAAAATTCATTATTTTATTTCTATGATTTAGCATGATAATATGATAGAGGGTCCCGAGTCGAGTCTATAGGTTCGAGCAGAACTCGAATCAGAATTAGAATAAATTAATTATGAATTTTAGAAGTCGGGGCGAATAAGTGAGAGTGTTTTGATAATTTGGGCCAACCATGGCCCATAAATTACCTAATGGGGCCGCACGACTGCTGTTTAGCCGCACACCACCAAGAGAGAGAGAGAGAGAGAGAGAGAGAGAGATGACACCAAGGAGGAGGAGGAGCCGTCGGAGCCGGAATTCTACGAGTTCGTCGGCGTCGATTGAAGGAGGATCCCTATTGTCTTCTTCCTTCTCGTTTTCTCCAAAGAGGTGAGTGGATTAGTCTTCTTTTTCTCTCTTTTTCATCAGTCATGCCGCCACCCCTATGTCATGGGTTTTTGTTGATTTTTGATTCGATTTCGTCGTATTGGTTTGAGTTTTTGTATCGAGGGTTTTCTTCTTGTCGTTGTGATTTCGTTGGATTGAATTTTGGACGATTTGGCTGCCCCTACCCTTGCTGTGCCGCCCCCTTTTTCTTCAATTTTTTGATGATTTCTTTGAGGATTCTTGATGGTTGTTGAGGTTTTTTGGTGCTTGCTTGAAATCTTGAGAAAATGAGGAGTTTTGGGGAAGTTCTAGGGTATGCCACCCACCTTTTAGGGTTCTTTAGGAACCCTAGGGTGACCGACCACCCAAAGGAGGAATATTTACGATTTTAAATGTATTTTCACACTTTGAAGTTAAATTTTAGGGTATGTTAAATTTATTCCTAATGGTATAAATATTGTAGGAACATATACTTAGGAATTAAGGACCCTAGGGACACTAGAGATATTAGGACCCTAATTTAACTTTAAGAATGATCGGCCCTAAGGACACCTAAAGGGGTCGAACCTTCCTTACCCTTAGGGCACTGGGGTGATTGAGGTAGGCCGGCCCTAGGGTATTCGGCTAGGGTCACCAATGGCAAGTTAAATTGCGTAGGATTACTAGGTGGTGATACCATGTTTATAGGGCTTTCTATATGTGCTTTTCGTTCTCTTTTCTCTACACTTTTGGATGTGTTATACCTTTATTTATGAGTTGTACATCCTATGTCATATTTTTATATATACATGCGTGGTTGTGATTTATGACTTGAGGAGGTGGAGATTGAGGTATGTCCTTAACCTAGCTTGTTGTTGATAGCGCATCTTATATTTACTTTCATAACTGCGTTTGTGATGTGCTTGAGCATTTCTCGATAGCCTTGCTGGTGAAGGGAGGATATGCCCCAAATAGACAACATTGGCCTTACTCTGAAGACCCGACTAGTGAGGGGAGATCATACCCCAAAGAGACTGTCCGAAGACCCGACCAGTGAGGGGAACGTATGCCCCAAAGAGACGGTTTGGAAGAGCCAGTGCCGGTGAGCGGAATGCATGCCCCAAAGATACGGCATTGGGTTGGGTGGTAGTTCGGAGGCTAGACCATCTACCTACCCTATGTAGCTTGAGGGGCTGACGGGTCCAGAGATTATTCATGTGGATGTGCCATTACATTATGATGTTTTATTTATGATGGATGTGGATATCATGCGTAGAGTAGTAGATATGCTTATTATGTCATGATGTTATTTACTATTTTTTATTATCTTTTCTTATTGCATGATGATGATGTGGTGAAATCGAGGACTGATCTACTCACTAAGTCCTACCCCATTTTTCAACACCTGAGCTAGATCAGAGAGGTACCAGGGTGCAGTAGTGCGGTTGGTGGCGGCAGGGCAACGGGTCTCGTGACATGTCGTGGTTGAGGGGAATACTTGAGTCTTTTCTCTTTTCTTTGAGTTATTGAGTCATGTAAACTCGGGTCAATATTTTTGCATTTTGTTACTTTTAGGAGTCTTGATTATTTATTAATCTTTCTTAAAATAACTTGAGCACTTTACGTTTGTTTTTGAGTCTATGGTTTGGTTATAACTAAGTTGATTTATTCTCTTTTGATAAAGTATAAGTCTGTTCTGGTTATTTCTATGTTGTGTTTGAGTTGGGTTAGACTTCGGAGTACGTGGCGTACCTTGGCTGGTTATACCAGATTTAGAGTGTGACAAAACCATATTAAAAGCGGATAAAATCAACTCGAATTAAACAAGTATCATATACTCCAACTTAAATGAAACCAACTAAAGTAAAGAGATGATACAAAGTATACCTAGATGTCAATTTCCATACCTAAGGCATGATGACTTGAAGTTGCAACCTCATAGAGATTTTTCATTTGAATCCAAGGACAACTTCAATACATTATTTCTCATTCATCATTGTGTGATAGCTCCCCCTAGAAAAGAACAAGAAACATTTGGTACCCAAATAGTTTTTGGTCCTTGGGGGTGAGTTGGCCTAGGAATCCAAAGTATCCTAGCAATATTTGGATTTCTTTTAAATACACAATCATGGATAGCATGACCAAAAATACCACAATAAAAATAATGACTATTAAACTTTTTCTTTTCATGAGGTTTAATGTTACCATGCTTGACATGAGGATGATGATGTGCATGAGCATTCTTAGAAGAGATATTTTTCATCCTAGGATTTTTAAGTGGTGAAACATTGGATAAATTATTTGTTTTCCTACACAAGAGAACAACCTCATTTTTCAAGTTATTAATTGATTTGTGTAAGGCTTGTATTTGAGATTTCATTATACAACTTTCATTTTTGATTTTTATATTTTGTACTTTCAAATTCTCAATCTCAACTTGTGAGATATTTTTCAATTCAATTTTCAAATCAACATTTTCATTTTTCAAATCAATATTCTCACTTCTTAAGTCTTCATTTTCAATCTCAAAATTATCATGGCAAGAATTAACCAAACTAGTATTCAATTTCTGTTTCTCTAATTCATGCACGTATGAACCAAGCCTTAAATTTTCTTTCTTTAGTTTTCTATTTTCTTTGATCTTTTTCATAAGCAAGACATATATCTTCTTAGATTCTTCTAATAGCTCATCATAAGTCATACCTAAAGAATTAGAATTACTATTATCATTATCACTATCAAGATTTCTATCATGACTAGAAGTAGAAGGTTACCTCATTCTAAAGACCCACGAGGCAAAATTGAGATGTGACTTCATAATCATGACAAGATGATACTTCTTGTGATTCAAAGGTGGAAGTTGAAGCACTTGTCCGGGCTCTTCTTGACATTTTTCTTTGATGAAGGGTAATTTCTTTTAATATGCCCATTTTCCTTGCAAAAGTAGCATATAACCTTTCTTTTTAGATTTTTTGATTTATTTCTTTCACTAAAAGCACTAAGAGCATCAAAACTGAGGTTAACACTAGCGGGATGACCATTGTCATCCCCACCATCAACAAGTGTATTAAACTCTTCGATTTTAGCAAATTCATTTAACATATTTAACGTAGCCCATAAATTGAATGCTGATGTACAATGCATGACTTTTTCGAAAATGTAATTTTGCAAAGTGCAAAATATGCAATTCATAGTTGTGCAGTAACTTTAAATAGCTCAATCTCATTTTCACTCCAATCATGCAATTCCTTTCTAGGTTCAACATATTTAATTTTCAACATATTGAATATTTCTAAACCTTGACACTACTGGAATAACAAACATCAGCAACAGCTCCATCTGTTGCTGAGCTGTTGTTGAAAGCCATCAGCAACGACCTACAACGGCCCGGCCCGTTGCAACGCAGCCATGACAGAACATCGTGTTGCTGATAACTTAGCAACAGATCAACAACGATCGTTGCTAATAACATTGACAGCAACGGTTCTGCCACGGCTGCGGGGCCGTTGTAGATATATACATCAGCAACGGCTCGGTGGTCATGGCAAGGCCATTAGTGAAAGTCCGTTTCTAAGCCGTTGTTGTAGATCATCAGCAACAGCTTTGAGGTTGCGGCCCAGGAAATACGATACAATTTCAGTAACGGCTTTCCCACGGACAACCATGGGAAAGACGTTGCTGATGATGTTAACCTGTAACTGAAAAGTTTTAAAATTTCTAATTTCCATTAATACATTGATAAATTTAACCTAATACATAACTCACACACCCATTAATATATTAATACACCCATACATAACATACACATCACATGTACACCCAGATATACATTAAAACAATTATACTTCTGTTTATAATTATCCACAATCATATAAAAACTATTAAATTCAAAACTATCATATCAATATCTAAACAAAACAAGTCAATCAAGTAGTATCTAAATAACAAAGTCAATATCCAAATAAAATAATAAACCTCACGACGACGGTGGAGGAAGGTCTAGATCATAATATGGTGGGGTCTGGAGTGCTTGGGTGTACACCGGCATGGACTGGCTCGAGGACGATGGATCCGATGATGCTGAAGGGATGCCTACTCCGGTATGAGCTGAGATGTTGCGTAGTATAGCATGCATCTTCGCCATCATTTGACTCTGCCGCTCCATCATCTCACTATGACGCGCGATCGTCTCCTCTAGTGTCCTTATCCTACTGCTATGATCATAATTAGTCCTGTAGGTGGACGACCGTTAACCAGCGACCGAAGGGGTTGGTGCCCCAAGTGGCTCGAGCACGGCTCGCGTATGACCACTGTCTTCAAAGCCATATACGCGGTCGTGGTCCAAGCCACCTGCAGCCTCGACCCACGCTCCTGCGTCATAGTCCTCGGGGGTGCCCCCACGCTGCATCACCGTCTGAGTGTAAGTCTCCTACTCGAGTTTGAAATTGCAGCGCGAGTGTCAATGTACTCCCCCATCCCATGTCCTCGAGGGTGAGTCCGCTCAAACACCTCCATCGGGGAGGGTCGCTGGACAGTCCCGTCATCCATCTCCGTCGTCTACATTTACAAAATAAATATATTATTTATTACACAAAGTAACAAAATAAATATATTATTAAATTTAAGGTATAATACTTACCATACGACGACCGTGCACTACAAATGATATTGAGCCGCCAGTGTGACGCGCCCCTCCCCAGACATGTAGTTTTTAGCCGCAGTCCTAGAAACCTCCTACCATCGATCCATCGACCATAACGCCATGAGATGGTCCCATATATCCAGAGTAATCCAATCGGGGCCGTATCCCCTAGTCTTCGTGATGTTTGTGGTCCTAGCTCGGGCCATCGCTTGGGACCGGGCCTGCCCTAGTTGGCCGTTGTACCTCTGCCGAGAAATAACCTCCCAGATAGTGTAAATGAAGGACCTCTGGTCCTTAGCCCATGTATAGCGAGCCTGCAAAACAATAATATAAGTACTAATATTAATCATCATGTATATAAAATTTTTTTAATACGTGTCTCAAACTCGCTCCATAGCATGTCGACATGCTCACTGGGCACGTGAGACCATAGCATGTATATATATATCTTATCTTTTCCTTATTTGGATTTTGTTTATACCTTAATTTCTCTCAATATTCTACTATAGAAGCCAAGTACAAACAAACCCGATTGAGTACTAGCTGAGTTGATACAAAATTGTTCATCCATCATGAGCCACAATATTTGACTTTGTGGGGCCATAATATTTGATTTTTTTTTTTTGACAAAATAGGGGGAAAATGGGGGACAAAATGTCCCCCATTTACATATGTGCATATGCCCCTAGTAACAGATAATTTGGATAAGTTAAATGTGATCGATTTTTGTAGCTGCCACCGATCTACCACCGGTGTCTCGGCATGCCGGAGGCATGGTGGCTGAATATCTTGAATTTCCATATTGCTCGTGTCATAAATTTTATAGAACATGATATGATCTAATCTGACGACGTAATTATATCAAGAATAGGGCATGCATAGTCTATAAACATGTATAATTGCGGAAGCTAATGATCAAGACTAATCTCCATCCATTGACATCATGTTGATATGCTGCTCCGATTCCGTTTGCTTCTATGCTCCTTCCTCAATAGGTCTTCCAGTACTCTCTTCAGAACCCTCAATAGATGGTGTAGAAAGATAGGAATGAGTATGGGAACCTATGAGTATCCCGATTTATTTATATACGCACCTTGCCATCAAAGGTGGAAAGATAGGCTTGAACCGGATTTGGGATAGACATGGGTAAAACGGTAGAACCATAAAATATATGGACCACATAAGGATAACAACGATGTGGACCATGCATAAATATATGCCACGTCCAACATTCTCCCACTTGGTCTATATATTAAAATACCTTGATGTTTAAAATCTCATATCTACTTTAGCTAGATGGAATAAAACACACAAATCATAGCGACAAGTCATCTTTGAGCGAATATTATCTTCTATGTATCACGATGCATTTCAATCCAAAATAACTTTATGAATAAACCCTATGTTTATTCTAGGTCCAACAAAATTATTATTCTCGAACTATATGTGTATACCATAAAATGAGAAGTAAGAAATTGAAATAGAAGTTTTTATTAAAAAACATAAAATGTCTTTACAATAATTACATTAAGGAAGCAAGTCTCATACTGTCTACATGACCCTTGAAAACCCTTTGGCGGCATGCCCTTTGTCAAAGGATCGACGATCACCAATTCAGTGCTGATGTGCTCAATGACTATTTTATTGCCTTTAACATGTTCCCTTATGGCTAAATACTTTATGTCGATGTGCTTGCTTCGACTTCCATTCTTGTAGTTTTCAGCCAAGTAAACAACAGCTGAATTGTCATAGTAAATCTTTATAGGTCTGGCAATGGAATCCATGATTTTAGACCTGAAATAAAACTCCTTAACCACACACCATATGAGGTAGCCTCAAAACAAGATACAAACTCAGCCTCGGTGGTTGAAGTAGTAGTCAAAGTTTGCTTGACACTTTTCCAGGAAACAACTCCACTGGCTAACATAAAAATGTATCTCGATGTCAATTTCCGAGAGTCGACACATCTTGGAAAGTCCGAGTCTGAGTAGCCAATAACCTCCAAGTTCGCAGTTTGTTTATACATGAGCATGAAATCCTTGGTACCTTTAAGGTGCCTCATCACCTTCTTTGCATCTTTCTAGTGGTCCATCCCTAGATTACTCTGAAATCTTCCTAGTACTCCAAGAGCAAAATGGTATGTCAGGCCTTGTACAAACTTGAGCGTACATAAGGCTACCAACGGCCGAAGCATATGGAATATTCTGCATCCGTTCCCTTCAAAATCATTTTTCGGACACTAGCTAAGACTAAATCTATCACCTTTTACAATGAGTGCTATACTTGGTGAGCAATCTTTCATCTAAAATATCTCTAAGACTTTATTGATATAGATTTCCTGAGATAAACCTAAAATGCCTTGAGGTCTATCCCTATGGATCTTGATGCCAATGACATAAGATGCCACACCTATTGGTGAAATGGCAACACTAGTGAGGGGGGGGGAGGTGAATAGTGTGTTAACTAATCTTATCGCCTAATTTTGATTTTAATCGTTTCTTGATTAGTTAGACTAAGCACGATATTAATAGCAAGCGAAAGTAATAAATATGAAGCAATTAACATAAATAATATATCAATGCTAACATAATTATTTATAGTGGTTCGGCCTCAATGCCTACTCCACTATCTAAGCACCCCGCTTTGGATTTCCAAACTAAGTTTACTAGATTATATCGTTTCCCTTACAAAGAGGACTTTACAATCGGAAAGTCTTAGCTCTCAAACCGAAGACACTTTCACACCTGAAAGTATCCCGCCTTCCCACCGAGAGTACTCTCCCACCTCAACCTAAGGGACAACTCAACTAATCCTAGTAAACTAAGTTTATAATAGTGGATTTAAGCCTTAACACCAAGGCAATCACCAACTCAATCAAACATGGCAACCTAGGTTTACACAAGCTTTAATACAATGAAATAAACATCAAAATACAACAACTAATGGAGCAATAAATCAAACAACAAATACTTAGCTCCAAAAGAAACTCCCTAGTTCTCTTGATGCCTCAAGATGATGAATCGATGAAGCTTGAAGGCTAAATCAAGGAGTGGAGATCAAAACTAGGGTTCTTGCAAAGATGGCTCAAAGAATTCTTTAGGAATGATCAAGAATGACTCAATGAAGGTTAAGATCATAGAGGAAGGCACTCAAGGGCTAGTATATATAAGCCCCAAAGAGAGAGAGATAAAATAGCTCTCCCAACGGGCTAATTTTTGCCCATTGGCGACGCCCGGTCGCTTGCCAATCGATCGTCGATCAACCGACCGAGTGACCGAAGGCATTCTGCCCCTTCTGGGCAATGTTCAATCGACCGATCGATCGACTGAAATGCCGCAGGTCGACCAGTCGATCGATCGAACCTGGGCAGGGCAGACTGCTTAGGCTAGTTTTTCTACTTTATTGCTCGTTTCTGGGTTCCGTCATCGATAAGTCCACTTATATAACAAATTAATAACTTTAAAATATAAATGTTATATAAGGATTACCCCCCATTTGGATTCAATAAAAATATCTAAAAAATTAAAATCCTTAAGTATCAAAATCTAGTTTTTGAGGTCTAGGATAAATTTTCGAAAAAAAATATTCTAATCTCCCGAGTCAAATTTAGGTATGCTAAAGGCTTTCAAAAATTTCTTTAAAATACCTCGTTATCTAGTTTTTACCCAAGGAATAATTATCGATATTTTTTGTGTCAAGAAAATATTTAGGTCATATAGCCCTCCAAGGAGCTCCCTAGGCTTAGTGAATTCTAGGGTCATTTTCTAATTTGCCATTTTTTCATATTTTGGGATTCGGGTTTAGTTTTTGGGTTCTTATGCATCATCATGATGATTTACAACATATGCTAGACACCCTAGACCTAAACTTTAACTTCTCAAAGAATCCCGAGAGTCGACGAGCGTCCTTGCTGATTTCTCTGATTTTTCCAGTCGCGGACGTCGTGCGCTAACCGACTTGGAACTTGAAAGATTTCTCAATGAAACATTAGTTCCATGTTTGTTATCATCAAAACCGAGATTAAGATTAAGGTAAAAAACCTTAGGCTAACAATACCAATATCTTTCTTGTCAAAATTCTTAGAGAGGAATTGCTTCGCCTCATATAACAACTCCTTATCATTGGTCGTAATTAAAATATCGTTCACATATAGGATAAGGAAACAAAATTTACTCCCACTGATTAAGGGCCCGTTTGACACCCTGTATAATCCTCATGTATAGTATTATGATAATACTATACAGTGTTTAGGAAGGATATTAACTAATACATGCACTAAAAATAGTACCTCATAAGTTGTCATAAGTTGTATTAATGATACACTCCCAAAGTTCTTTATTAACCTGCACTAGATCCTTCGATATTTTGTATATTCATTTTACCTTCGGCCAAAAATTTAAAAATAATATAAAATATTAAAAAATAATTTTAATTTATAAAATAGTTTTAATGATAAAATTTATTATATAATATAATATTATATTTATATTATATTATTATAATATTATATTATGTTATATTATATTATATTATATTATATTATATTATATTATATTATATTATATTATACTAGCTGCAGTACCCGCGCTTTGCACGATTAACTTGTAATTTTAAAAAAAAATTCATATAAAAAAATTTATAATCTAGTGTAACATACAAAATAAAATATCAATAAGATATAAATCTAAAAGTGGTAACAATCTTTTTATATAATGATATTAATTTGTTTCAAAATGCATACCTCTTCAAAGTAAAAATTTATGAATAAAAATTTAAATTAATAATTTCAGAAATAAAAAAAAAATCAAAACTATTTCAAAACAAATGATACTATATAGATTTTTACCAAAAAAATATATAGAAAAAATAAAATGAGAAACTATTAATAATTTTAAGGGTAAATATCAAATATAATGCAAATATAAAGTAAAGTATATCAATTAAAAATTTATAAGTGAAGATAATTAATTCAAAATTATGAAATTTGAAATAATTTAAGTTTTTTTAAAAATAAAAGAAAAATGATATTTCATAAATACAAAAGTAATATAAAAAATAATTATATATATTAAAATATTAATTTATATAGATTTCGATGATCAAAAAATAAAAAATACAACAATAATAATATTTTTATGCAAGAAATCAAATATAATATAAATATAAGATAACATAATGAATATCTTATTTTCTATTTTTTTCAACTTATTATCTTATACTTATAATATATTTGATTTTTAACCATTAAATAGGTGTATATAGAGAAAATGAGTTGGGTAAATTTTTTTATTACGAATTTAAGTGGGATAAAAATTTGGGAGAGAAAATTTAGATAAGAAAAATGGGAAAAGTTTGAGGAGATGGGTAAAAATAAAAAAGATAAGTGAGATAAAAATAAAGATAAAATTTTAGAAAGTGGAGGAATTTAGGCGGGAAGGAACCGTTTATATATATATATATATATATATATTATATTATATAAGTTAGACTAGTACTATACAGACTAGTACATGTATGCACCAAACACTATATAATAATAGTACAATACAGACTAGTATTATACAGGTTAATTAATACAGACTAGTCCTATAGAGGCTAGTATTATACAATGTACTAAAACAGGCCCTAAGTGATATATACATTGATCCATGATGTTCTCTACGAAATCGAAAGAAGAGATTACATTATGAAACTTTAAGTACCACAAACGAGAGGCTTGTTTCAATCTGTATATGGACTTTTTGAGCTTGTAAAACAAATGCTCACATTTATTAGAGGAGAAACTTTCTAGTTGTTTCATATAAACCTCTTCCTCTAGCTCTCCATTGAGGAATGCCGTTTTCACATCCATTTGATGCAATTCTAAGTCAAAATAGTTCACTAATGCCATAATAATACGGAATGAATATTATTTGATATTGGAGAGAGTGTCTCCGAGTAATCGATCCCCTCCTTTTGAGTAAATCTTTTCTCTACTAGGTTGGCTTTAT
Organism: Canna indica; assembly: GCA_034359265.1. NCBI lineage: Eukaryota > Viridiplantae > Streptophyta > Magnoliopsida > Zingiberales > Cannaceae > Canna > Canna indica. The sequence continues at coordinate 70,149,913 of CP136890.1, read as the reverse complement.
GTCTTTCGATATTGCCCAAAGAATCTCTTTTGATTTTGAAGATCTATTTACACCTTATGACCTTTAAACCTTTAGGCAATTCGACAAGATCCCAGACTTCATTTGAAGCCATTGAATCCATCTTATCCTTCATAGCATTGTACCATAACTTAGATTCACTGCTATCCATGATCTGTGAAAAGGTTTCTGGATCATTTTTGGCCCCAATATTATAGTCAGACTCTTGCAGATACACTACATAGTCACTAGGAATAGCCGACTTTCTCAGCCTAGTAGATCTCCTTAATGTTGTGTCATCAGGCTCTTGAGAAGCCTGTTGCACAACTGGTTCCTCAACAGTGTTCGGTAATTATTGAGTACCAAGATCTACTTGATTGTTGTCAACTATTTGTGGATTCTCAATGATCGGCTATTGAACACTTGGAAGAGGTGCATTGTGAATAACAATCAATCTTTTACTTAAGTCAAGAGTGGATTCCTCTAAATGATCTTTCTGAAAAAGATCACTCCTACTAATCAAGTCATTTTCCAGAAACTTAGCATTTCTAGATTCCACAAACCTAGTGCTATGAGAAGGATAGTAAAATATATATCCCTTGGATTTTTCGACATATCCAACAAAATACCCACTGATAGTCCTTAATTGTGTCTAACTTCTTCTCTTGTGGATGGTAAATCCTCACTTCAGACGAGCATCCCCATATGCGCATATTTTGCAAACTCGATTTCTAACCTCTCCATAACTCGAATGACGTTTTAGTAACGGTCTTGGTTGGAACCCGGTTTAATATATACATTGCCGTCTCAAGTGCTTCAGATCACAAGAATTTATGAAGCTTGGAGCTGCTATGCATACTCCACCATGTCTAATAATGTTCGGTTTCTTCTTTCTACAACATTATTTTGATACGAAGAGATTGGCATGGTGTATTGGGCAACTATCCCATGCTCTTGAATGAACTTTGCAAATGGACTAGGTGCTTGTCCATCCTCAGTATATCTTCCATAATATTCACCTCCCCTATCTGATCTCACGATTTTTATTTGCTAACTTCATTATTTTTCTACTTATGCCTTGAACATTTTAAAGGCATCTAATACTTCGTACTTGTTATGAAGCAAGTAGATATACATATATCGTGAGTAATCATCTATGAAGGAGATGAAATATTTCTGACCACATGAGTCCATGTCTGAACTACATATATCTGTATATATGATCTCCAATATGTCGGAACTTCTCTTGGCACCTTTCTTTGACATATTAGTCTGTTTTCCTTTAATGCAGTCTATAAAAATGTCAAAGTTGGTAAAATCTAAACTATCAAGTACTTTTTCATTTACTAATGTTTTTATCATTTCAATGGATATGTGACCTAACCTTTGGTGCCATAAATTAGATGAATTTTCATTCATAACACATCTTTTAATACCCGCAGTTTGTTGAACATGCAAAGATTTATTAAAAGAAATATTTTGCAATTCCGTTTTGAAAAGACCATCTACTATAATACTATTTCCAATAAAATCAGATTTATAAAATAAGGAACAAGATGAATTTGAAAAATTAAAGGAATATCCAAATAGTAATAGTCTTGAAACAAATATCAAGTTTTTAAAAAAATTTGGAATATAAAATATCTTTTCTAAGAGCAAAGTAAAACTAGTGCTTAAAACTAATTTGTATGTTCTCACTGCTTCCACATGTGAGCGCACTCCATTTTCATTATAGATGCAATGCTCACTTCTCGTTGGATTCCTGTGGTTTTAAAAGCCCTATAGGGTATTGAAAATATGGATTGTAGAACCGGAATCAATCCACCATGTATTTTGACAAATATATATCATATGAGATTCATATAACAAACCAACAAGATTGAAATACCTTTCTTTTTAAGCCAAATCTTGTATTTGACACAGTCAATTTTTAAGTGTCCCTTCTTTTTACAGAAGTAACACGTGGACTCTTTCTTGATGTCACCATTGATAACCGGTTTGCCTTTGCCTTTATGCTTATTGTATTCCTTTTTCATTTTCCCTTATAGAGCCAGATATGCATTTTCTCCCATTTCTGCAAGCAGCCTTCATTCTTCTTGTACACACATAGTCAGTAATTCATTGATTGACCATTTCTCTTTATGTGTGTTGTAGGAGATTTTAAAAGCCCCGTATTGCGAAGGTAGATAATTTAGTATAAACTGTACAATAAAGGAGTCAGACATTTCAACCTCTAATTTTTTAAGTTGAGTCGTTATATTCCTCATTTCCATGATGTGCTCGCGCACACCTTTTATTCCTGTGAGCCTCATTGATGACAATTTAGTCATTAGAGTGCTAGCACTACTAGAAAAATGGGCATCAGCAACGGCTGATGCCGTTGCTGAGCCGTTGCTGAAACTCATCATCAACGGCTATAACCGTTGCAATGGAGCTGTGGTAGAAAATCGCGTTGATGATAACTTAGCAACGGCTCAGCAACGGTCGTTCGGGTCGTTGCTAAAAATATTATCAGCAACGGTTTTGCCACGGACGCGGAGCCATTGCTGATAACATTAATAGCAACGGCCGGTGAGCCCGTAGCAACACCGTTAGTAAAAGCCCGTCGCTAAGCCGTTGTTGTACGTCATCAGCAACGGCTTTCGATACACTTTTAGCAACGGCTTTCCCACGGACGGCCGTGAAAAAGCCGTCGTTGATAATGTGAACCTGGTAACGAAAAAATTTTAAATTTCAAATTTCCATTGATACATTGATACATTATCTGATACATAACTCACACACCCATACACTCATACACACATTCATTCACACATCACAAATACACCAAGATATACATCAAAACATTTATATTTATATTGATAATTATCCACAATAGTATAAAAACTATTCAAATGCAAAATGAAGTATCAATATCCAAACAAAGTAAATTAAACAAGTCCAATATCTCAGTAACAAAGTCAATATAAAAAAATCTCACGATGACGATGGAGGATGGTCTGGATCATATGGCGGGGTCTGGAGTGCTTGAGTGTACACTGGCGTGGACTGACTCGAGGACGATGGATGAGATGATGCCGAAGAGATGCCTGCTTCGGGATGACCTGACATGTTGCGTAGCATAGCTTGTATATCCGCCATCATCTGACTCTGCCGCTCCATTACCTCAGTCTGACGCGCGACCTTGTCCTCTAGAGTCCTTATTCTCCTACTATGATCATAACTGGATCTAGAGGTGGACGGCCGCTCACCAGCGATCGGAGGGGTCGGTGCCCCAAGTGGCCCTAGTACGGCTCGCGCATGACCACTATCTGCAAAGTCATATACGCGGCCATGGTCCCAGCCACCTGCGGCCTCGACCCACGTTGCTGCATCAAAGTCCTCGGGGGTGCCCCCGCGCTGCACCACCGTCTGGCTGTAGGTCTCCTACTCGAGTTTGATTTTTTGTTCAATATTTATCATAAAACTTAAATTATAAATATATAATGAATAATTGAAACAAATATATAGTTACCATAATGTATGCAGCGCGGTTGTCGATGTACTCCCCCGTCCTATGTGCTCGACGGTGAATCCGCTCAAACACCCCCATCGGGGAGGGTCGCTGGACAGTCCCGTCATCCGGCACCGTCGTCTACATTTACAAAACAAATACATTAATTAGTACACATAGTATCAAATAAAATATATAATTAAAAGATATACTTACCATACGGTTCGCGTGCACTACAAATGCAATAGAGCCGTCGGTGTGACGCGCTGCTCCCGACATCCGATTTCTATCCGCATTCCGAGAAACCTCCTGCCATCGATCCGTCGACCATATTCCCACGAGCTGGTCCCATATATCCGGAGTAATCCAACCGGGGCCATATCCCCGAGTCTTCGCGATGTTAGTGGTCCCAGCTTGTGCCATCGCTTGGGACCGAGCCTCCCAGCAGCGTAAATGAATGGCCTCTGGTCCTCGGCCCATGTAAAGCAAGCCTGCAAAATAATAATATCAGTACCAATATTAATCATCATGCATGAAAAAAAAAATAATACGTGCCTCAAACTCGCGCCATAACATGTCGACGTGCTCGCTAGGCACGTGAGACCACGTAGGCCATGCCCCGTGCATGTATCATCGATTAGTAGAAGAAATGCTCCTCGACACTTCTTCTTGCTCGAACCTGCACAAAAAAAATAAATTTTAATATTATATTATGATATAATGAATTTGTAATGATTCATAATTCATGATATATTACCGATCCCCAATCACGCTAATAAATCTACGTGACTCTGTGGCTGGTAGAGGCTGCCACCTGTTCGGCCCGTGTGGCCGCCTGCGTCTGGATGTACTAGCCTCGGCAGTATCATCGGCATGAGGATCAGCAACAGGAGAATCAGCAGCATGAGTAAGTGTAGGAGTCTCACCGATCGGAGACTCCGAAGCTCTCCTGCGACGATAACCACGACCAGTCATATCTGTCGAATAGACATATAATCAGATTATTGTATAAATAGTAGAGATATATTTAATAAAATATATACTTTACAATTATTCCTCATCATCTGAATAATAGTCTTCGAATTCTTCCACTTCTTCCTCTTCTTGATCTTCTTCATCTCCAGCTTCCTCAATTTCATGATCGTCATCATCAGCATATTCAACTTCTAATTGAATTGACGTTGTGTCTGCATCCTCGAGTATTGGAATAATTCGATCTACAACAAATCCTTAGAAAATATCGGATTTGCTATATAGATGCAGAGTGATAGTCTCCCGTGACAGTCTCCCGTGACAAGTCCATAGGAAATATCTTGGTGCAAATCCTTTGCTATATAGATGCAGAGTGACAGTCTCCCGATCCAAAAATCATCCATTCAAACAAATGCGGCACAGACATCGGATTTGATCACCGATGCTAACGAAATTCCGATTCGAATAGGCGAAATTTAGGAAGTACGTTACGCCTAATCGAAACTCATTCATTAAAGCTCCACGATCAAGACGTCGGTATATCCAACTTCGATCAGCCGACATGATTCTGTCAATCAATGACAATTTCTTTGGTTAATATCTTTAGGTGAGATTGTCCTATTCCATTATGGATTTATATTATTTATATTGCACTAAGTACTTATTTTAACCGCTAACTTCATTCTAAATTTCAGCAGCATCTCCCTACAGTTCTCTGAATACGCATATCATCTGGGCGCGTATCGGAGAACAAGAGAGATGTTGCCGAAATTTAGAATAATTAGTTAACAGTTAAAATAAAAACATAAGTGTAGTACAAATAACTATATTCCCAAATTATCCAATCAGGGACAATACAAGAATTGTACGTCGTATAAAAGATCATCTACTTCTTTTACACTAACATACAATCCCCGAACGGATCTAAGGTTTTGCTAAATCATATCCGACTCGTCGATGCGTACGTGAAACATATCAACTCGTCGGATGGATGATTATTTTCTAAATGTTTCGAGATAGTTCGAGTCCATATTGGACAATTCCGACACGAGTCCAAATTAGACGATTTCGGCAAGAGTCCGAAGTGGACGATTCCGGCGCGCGTCCGAAGTGGACGATTCCGGCACAATGCCGAAGTGAACAATTCTGAAATTAATCTAAACCCTAATAATTAATCTAACAAATTAAACAATTAATCTAAATAATTAATTAACATATAAATAAAAAAATAAAAATCTACTCTTTCCGGCGTCGGAGTCCGGTGGACTCCGGCGCCGGCGTACAGTGTCCGGACAGTGTGTCCGGACACTGTACAAGATCCGGCGGCGGCCATCGGCCGACCGCCGCCGGCCGAAACCCTAAAAATAGGGTTTTGGTTGGATTTCCCACCGGCTGCAACGGGAAGAGACGGTCGGGCGGCGATGAATACCTGAAATCGGCGGTCGAGGACGGACGGCAGCGTCGGCAGCGGCAGCTCGACGTCGTCGGCGTCGGCAGCGGCGGCGAGAGAGGGGAGGAGGAGGCGGCGGCGGCAGCAGCGGGAGGAAGAAGTGTCGGGCGCGATCTGTGACCTTTATAAACTTATCAGCAATGGCTCACTCGCCCGTTAGAAAGTCGTTGCTAATAAGTTATCATCAGCAACGGCTCACTTATCCGTTAGAAAGCCGTTGCTGATAATTAAAATCATCAGCAATGGCTCGCGTGTCCGTTAGAAAGACGTTGCAGATACAACATATCTACAACGGCTTGAGCAGCCGTATGAATGCCGTTGCAAATAGCAACAGCTTGAGCGGTCGTTGCTGATAGCCGTTGCTGAAGACTCAATTTCTAGTAGTGTAGCTAGGGATTTGTTTGAAGATTCAAATTGCTCGTCTATGACCTTCAGTAGATCATTTACATTTTTACGTTCCCCAATGAAACCACGAATGCTAGCAGACATTTTTGTCTTTATGAACATTGTGCTAAGCCGATTGGATCTCTCTCATTCTTCATATAGAGCAATCTCAGCTGGAGTGCTGGCGTTTGTAGGAGTATGTGGGTCCGATTTCCTTATACCGTAATCAATGTCCACACACCCTAAGTGGGGAAGGATTCTCTCCTTTCAGGTTCTAAAATTGTCCTTAGTTAATTTGAAAATGTCTATCTAGTTAATAGTTTGAGTTGCTGCAAGTGTGAAAACACATGTTCATGATTTAAATAGATGCAAATATAAATTTCAAGTTTTACCAATGTAAACAAGAAAAATATAAATAACATGGGTCAATACAATCGAAACTACATGTGGGCTAAGTTTTATTTTAGTACTTATGTTTAAACTTTATGTGAAATTAACAAAAATTCCTAATACCTGTGGGCTAAGTAGGAAAAATAATCTATTATTTCACACTAATTAACTATATAAGTATGACAAAAATCTCCGTGGGATAAGATTTATCACACTCCAAATAGCTAATTACAATTTGATGTCATATATATCTAAATGTGACCTAAAAATTGTCAATTATATAATTTTAACATAACTAAAGATGTTGTGACTACTCCTTAATTAGTTAAATTATGTGGCCAATTACCTAATATATAATTTAACATAACTAAAGATGCTGTGGCTACTCCATAATTAGTCAAATTCTATAGGTCACATGACATCATAATGTTGCATAGATGATTACATGAAATAACATAGCAAATACGCATCACAATTAACTACAATATGGCCCAATTTAATTAATTATTGTAACAATGCACTATATAACAAATAGATGCAACATCATATTCATCAATGCAACAAATGAGGCAGTAAATAATTATATTCATATAACATAGTTCAACATAATAAAAATATTTACTGCTAGTTGATTTCAATCGTAGAAATATTAATCTTTAAATGCTCCTAGTTCATGAAATTTTAAATTGGGTTGTTCAAGCAATTTCAAAAGAAACCAGATTTAAACTAGTGAGATAACATCAAATGAACCAAAATAAGCCAAATTGGACCTGATTTCAATTGATTTGAACCGGACCAAAAGTTTTATTAAACTAAATATGAACCAAAGCAAATTAATTAAACCAGAAATTGAAATCAACCCAAAAATAAAGGAATTGGACCTAGTTCAATTGATTTGAAACAGACCAATATCATGTTTAATTTAAGGGTGAAACATTTGCATTTGAACCAGAATTTGAAATAAACCCAAATTTGCTTTATAGAACATGACATGATCTAATCTGACGACGTAATTATATCAAGAATACACTACTAGAAAAATGGGCATCAGCAACGGCTGATGTCGTTGCTGAAGACCATCAGCAACGGTCGGAGCCGTTGCAATGGTGCCGTGGCAGAAACTCGCGTTGCTGATAACTTAGCAACGACCCGAGCGGCCGTTGCTAAAAATATTATCAACAACGGTTTTGCCACAGACCCGGAGCCGTTGCGGATAACATTAATAGCAACGTACGGCCGCTGAATCCGTAGCAACGACGTTAGTAAAATCCCGTCGCTAAGCCGTTGCTGTAGGTCATCAGCAACGGCTTTCGATACACTTTTACCAATGGCTTTCTCACGGATTGCCGTGGGAAAGCCGTTGCTGATGATGTGAACCTGGTAACGAAAAAATTTCAAATTTCAAATTTCCATTGATACATTGATACATTATCTGATACATAACTCACACACCCATACACTCATACACACATTCATTCACACATCACAAACACACCAAGATATACATCAAAACAATTATACTTGTTCGGCTTGTGATGCCAATATAAAAGGCTCATTTGCTGCCAATTTCGATTTGTAATTAACCTCAACAAGTTTGTATTTTGGATGAACTTTCATGCCCCTTTCTGTTGTATCGAACCAATGACATCTAAATAGGATCACTGATTTTAAGCCGAAGTAGTGCAACTCTATCACTTCTTCCACCAGTCCATAAAAATCCATATCACATTCAACATAGGTTGTCCCTTTCACGCAGACCCTGACATTCATTGTCTTCTTTGCAAATGCATATTCAATCGTGTGAAATTTATACCCATTAACAAAATATCCGCTATAGCACGACACAAGTCGCGACGGTCCACTAACAAACTCAAATATTCTTTCATCCATTTCAGCTCTGTGATCTTTGCTGTAAGTCTGAATCCAAGTAGGAAAATCACGATTCCGTAATCTCTCCAATTCTTGATCGTTCTGAATAGAGTATTTTTGCACCATCTCAATATCAAATATTTCAATGAATTGTTCAACCAAGATTCGGTGGGACCTAATCTTTCCAGATGGGGAGGAGAGAAAAAACTAGTATATCATCTATATATACAGCTATAAAATTCTCCGTTGCTCAAGAGTCTAAATTTATATACTTGCTGGTTATCCTAGCTAAGATTACGAATGTATGGGCAATCTTCTCCTTAAGTGGGTACTGTTAGCCCCTGGACAATTGAGTAATACATACAAGTGTGCCAAATGATACTCTTCATCGCTTAAGTGTCGAGATGGACGAGAACCAAAAGCACGACCAGAGTAACAAAATATATTTAAACATCCATCTGAATGTCGAACACCCCCGTCGTCGTTACGTGGAAGATGATCAAATCTTGTCTGTACTGTCGATTCAAAGTAAAATGAGCAGAATGTTAAAATTTCTTGGATGATATACGATTCAGATATTGATCCTTCAACAGCTGCGGTGTTCTTTACTTTTTTCTTCAGACGATTCATGTATCTTTCAAATAAGTACATCCACCGATATTGAACGGGGCCACCAACTCGTGCCTCGTATGCCAAGTGTATCGGTAGATGCTCCATCGAGTCAAAAAATGCAGGAGGGAAAAACTGCTCTAGTTTGCATATGATTTCAACAATATTATTTTCAAGTGTTGACATATCTTCGACTCGAAGGACATTTGCACAGATGTTTCTAAAAAACATACTTAATTCAATCAACGGACCCCAAATATTATTAGGTAGAAGATCTCGAAATGCGATCGGAAGTAATCTCTGCATGAATACATGACAATCATGGCTCTTCATCCCTGATATTTTGCAATCATCGACGTTCACACATCGAGATAATTTTGAAGCATATCCATCGGGTAATCTGAGTTCTTTTACCCATTGACAAACATCTTTGATATGTTGTTTATTTAACACATATAGGGCCTTCAGTTTTAGATATCGTCCGTTGACCTCTTGTAACTCCAACTCTGGTCTTTTACAAAGTATTTTCATATCATGTCGGGCTTTGACATTATCTTTAGTTTTTCCGGAAACATCCATCAAAGTGTTGAAAATATTATCAAACACATTTTTTTCAATGTGCATGACATCTAAATTATGTCGAATCAATAATGAACTCCAATAGGGCAATTCTCAAAAGATACTTTTTTTCACCCAGTTATGTATTTGGCCAAAACCTGACACTCTTTCATTGCAACCAATTACTATATCTGGAAGTGCTGAAACACGTGCTAATATTTGTTCACCAGATAACATCAGTGGTGGCCCATCTCTTTCGACTCTGCCCTTAGTAAATTTATTACGATTCTTTCGATACTGATGATTAACCGGTAGGAATCGACGATGACAATCAAAGAATGATATTTTTCGTCCGTTCTGAAGACTGATTGATTTAGAGTGTTCAATACAATACAGACAAGAGAGTCGGCCGTGAGTGCTCCAACCAGACAGCATGCCGTACGCCGAGAAATCATTGATTGTCCACAAGTCTGCGGCCTTTAAATTGAAGTTTTGCTTTCGATGACAATCATAAGTGACAGCTCCCTCAGTCCACAATGTTTTCAATTCATCTATCAAGGGTCTGAGAAATATGTCAATTTCTTTTCGCGGACCCTTAGGACTCGGAATAATCATCGAAAGATAAATAAATTCATCTTTCACGCACATTGACGGTGGCAAATTATAAACTATCAGCAGCACTAGCCAAACTGAATAAGGAGTTGCAGAATATCCAAACGGATTAAAACCATCTGTGCACAATCCCAATCTGATATTTCTAGTATCCCTAGCAAATGAAGGATAACATGTATCCAAATGTTTCCATGCTTCACTGTCAGATGGATGAGTCATTACTTTATCATCACGACTTCTTGCATGCCAACTCATGTAGGGGGCTGTCTTTTCCGACATGAATAATCTTTGAAGCCTCGGTGTTAGTGGAAAATACCGAAGCACCTTAAACGGGATATTTTTCTGTCGGACCGATTTCTTCTCCTTGTAACAAGGATGTTGCCATACAGGGCATTTATCCTACTGCACATTTTCTTTATAATATAAAATGCAGTTATTTTGGCATGCGTGTATTTTTTCGTACCCAAGCCCCAATTTTCTCATCAGCTTTTTAGTTTTATAAAAAGTAGGCTCAAACTTGTTATCAGTAGGCAGCATTCCATTAATCAATCCTGCAATCCGATCATACGCAACTCCGCTGATATTACAATCGGCCTTGATGTTTAGGAGCTGTGTCATTGCTGAAAACCTAGTGTATTTAGGACAATTCTCATACAAAGGTTCATCGGCAGCTTTCAACATCTCGTAAAATTCTGCAGCTTATTTCTTTATTCGATAATTCAATCTCTACCGCAGTTTGTACTTCTGTGATATCAACCGCACTACTAGAAACTTGGTCTTCAGCAACGGCTATCAGCAACGGCCGCTCAAGCCGTTGCTATTTGCAACGGCATTCTTACGGCCGCCCGAGCCGTTGCAGATATCTGTATCTGCAACGGCGTTCTAACGGAAGACCGAGCCGTTGCTGATTATTTTAATTATCAGCAACGGCTTTCGGACGGAAAGACAAGCCGTTGCTGATTTTTTAATTTTCAGCAACGGCTTGCTAACGGATAAGTGAGCCGTTGCTGATGATAACTTATCAGCAACGGCTTTCTAACGGGCGAGTGAGCCGTTGCTGATAAGTTTATATAGGGCACGCTCTCGCGCCCGACCCTTCTTCCTCCCGCTGCTGCCGCCGCCGCTCCTGCTGACGCCACTCGCCGCCGCTGCCGCTGCTGCCGACGCCGACGACGCCGACCGCTGCCGCCGACTTGTTCAGGTACCCTTCTTCCCTGCGGCCGACTCTTCCCTGCGGCCGACTCTTCCCTGCGGCCGACTCTTCCCTGCGGCCGGCGGGAATCACCCGACCGAAACCCTATTTCTAGGGTTTCGGCCGGCGGCGGTCGGCCGATGGCCGCCGCCGGACCTTCTGCAGTGGCCGGACAGTGTGTCCGGCCACTGTACGCCGGCGCCGGAGGGTGGACTCCGGCGCCGGAATTTATAATTTATATATATAGTTTATATTATTTTATAATTGTTAATTAATTATTTTATAATTGTTAATTAATTGTTTAGATTAATTGTTTAATTTATTAGATTAATTATTAGGGTTTAGATTAATTTCGGACGCGCGCCGGAATCGTCCACTTCGGACGCGCGCCGGAATCGTCCAATTCGGACTCGCGCCGGAATCGTCCAATTCGGACTCGCGCCGGAATCGTCCACTTCGGACGCGCGCCGGAATCGTCCAATTCGGACTCGCGCCGGAATCGTCCACTTCGGACGCGCGCCGAAATCGTCCAATATGGACTCGAACTGTCTCAAAACATTTAGAAAATAATCATCCATCCGACGAGTTGATATGTTTCACGTACGCATCGATCAGTCGGATATGATTTAGCAAAACCTTAGATCCGTTCGGGGATTGTATGTTCGTGTAAAAGAAGTAGATGATCTTTTATACGACGTACAATTCTTGAATTGTCCCTGATTGGACAATTTGGGAATATAGTTATTTGTACTGCACTTACGTTTTTATTTTAACTGTTAACTAATTATTCTAAATTTCGGCAACATCTCTCTTGTTCTCCGATACGCGCCCAGATGATATGCGTATTCGGAGAACTGTAGGGAGATGCTGTCGAAATTTAGAATAATTAGTTAACAGTTAAAATAAAAACGTAAGTGCAGTACGAATAACATAAATCCCGAATGGAATAGGACCATCTCACCTAAAGACATTAACCAAAGAAATTGTCATTGATTGACAGAATCATGTCGGCTGATCGAAGTTGGATGTACCGACGTTTTGATCATGGAGCTTTAACGAATGAGTTTCGATTAGGCGTAACGTACTTCCTAAATTTCGCCTATTCGAATCGGAATTTCGTTAGCATGGGTGATCAAATCCGATGTCCGTGCCGCATTTGTTCGAATGGCCGATTTTTGGATCGGGAGACTGTCACTCTGCATCTATATACCAAAGGATTTACACCAAGATATTTTCTATGGACTTGTCACGGGGAGTCACGCGAAGTCGGGACGTCGAGCAATCCTGTCGTTCAGACATATGGTGAATCTTCCTCTGCTGGTGCTTCTTCATCCGGTCAATGTAATCCCTATAGAACTATGATACTTGATAGTCTTGGGGGTCAATTCCACCTGAATGATAATGTTGATCGGCCAGTTCTTTAGACATCAGTCCCACCAGATACTACAGCGGTTGATATCACAGAAGTAGTGGCTGCGGTAGAGATTGAATTACCGAATAAAGAAGCTGCAGAATTTTACGAGATGTTGAAAGCTGCCGATGAACCTTTGTATGAGAATTGTCCTAAATACACTAGGTTTTCAGCAATGACACAGCTCTTAAACATCAAGGCCGATTGTAATATCAGCGGAGTTGCGTATGATCGGATTGCTGGATTGATTAATGGAATGCTGCCTACTGATAACAAGTTTGAGCCTACTTTTTATAAGACTAAAAAGCTAATGAGAAAATTGGGGCTTGGGTACGAAAAAATACACGCGTGCCAAAATAACTGCATTTTATATTATAAAGAAAATGTGCAGTTGGATAAATGCCCTGTATGTCAACACCCTCGTTACAAGGAGAAGAAATCGGTCCGACAGAAAAATATCCCGTTTAAGGTGCTTCGGTATTTTCCACTAACACCGAGGCTTCAAAGATTATTCATGTCGGAAAAGACAGCCCCCTACATGAGTTGGCATGCAAGAAGTCGTGATGATACAGTAATGACTCATCCATCTGACAGTGAAGCATGGAAACATTTGGATACATGTTATCCTTCATTTGCTATGGATACTAGAAATATCAGATTGGGATTGTGCACAGATGGTTTTAATCCGTTTGGGCATTCTGCAACTCCTTATTCAGTTTGGCCAGTGCTGCTGACAGTTTATAATTTGCCACCGTCAATGTGCATGAAAGATGAATTTATTTATCTTTCGATGATTATTCCGGGTCCTAAGGGTCCGCGAAAAGAAATTGACATATTTCTCAGACCCTTGATAGATGAATTGAAAACATTGTGGACTGAGGGAGCTGTCACTTATGATTGTCATCGGAAGCAAAACTTCAATTTAAAGGCCGCGGTCTTGTGGACAATCAATGATTTCCCCGCGTACGGCATGTTGTCGGGTTGGAGCACTCACGGCCGACTCTCTTGCCCGTATTGTATGGAACACTCTAAATCAATCAGTCTTCAGAACGGACGAAAAATCTCATTCTTTGATTGTCATCGTCGATTCCTACCGGTTCATCACCAGTATCGAAGGAATCGTAATAAATTTACTAAGGGCAGAGTCGAAAGAGATGGGCCACCACCGATGTTGTCTGGTGAACAAATGTTAGCACGTGTTTCAGCACTTCCAGATATAGTATTTGGTCGCAATGAAAGAGTGTCAGGTTTTGGCCAAACACACAACTGGGTGAAAAAAAGTATCTTTTGGGAATTGCCCTATTGGAGTTCATTATTGATTCGACATAATTTAGATGTCATGCACATTGAAAAAAATGTGTTTGATAATATTTTCAACACTGTGATGGATATTTCTGGAAAAACTAAAGATAATGTCAAAGCCCGACATGATCTGAAAATACTTTGTAAAAGACCAGAGTTGGAGTTACAAGAGGTCAACGGACGATATCTGAAACCGAAGGCCCTATATGTGTTAAATAAACAACAGATCAAAGATGTTTGTCAATGGGTAAAAGAACTCAGATTACCCGATGGATATGCTTCAAACTTATCTCGATGTGTGAACGTCGATGATTGCAAAATATCAGGGATGAAGAGCCATGATTGTCATGTATTCATGCAGAGATTACTTCCGATCGCATTTCGAGATCTTCTACCTGATAATATTTGGGGTCCGTTGACTGAATTAAGTATGTTTTTTAGAAGCATCTGTGCAAATGTCCTTCGAGTCGAAGATATGTCAACACTTGAAAATAATATTGTTGAAATCATATGCAAGCTGGAGCAGTTTTTCCCTCCTGCATTTTTTGACTCGATGGAGCATCTACCGATACACTTGGCATACGAGACACGAGTTGGTGGCCCCGTTCAATATCGTTGGATGTACTTATTTGAAAGATACATGAATCGTCTGAAGAAAAAAGTAAAGAACACCGCAGCTGTTGAAGGATCAATATCTGAATCGTATATCATCCAAGAAATTTCAACATTCTGCTCATTTTACTTTGAATCGACAGTACAGACAAGATTTGATCGTCTTCCACGTAACGACGACGGGGGTGTTCGACATTCAGATGGACGTTTAAATATATTTTCTCACTCTGGTCGTGCTTTTGGTTCTCGTCCATCTCGACACTTAAGCGATGAAGAGTATCATTTGGCACACTTGTATGTATTACTCAATTGTCCAGAGATTGAACAATTCATTGAAATATTTGACATTGAGATGGTGCAAAAATACTCTATTCACAACGATCAAGAATTGGAGACATTACGGAATCGTGATTTCCCTACATGGATTCAGACTTACAGCAAAGATCACAGAGCTGAAATAGATGAAAGAATATTTGAGTTTGTTAGTGGACCGTCGCGACTTGTGTTGTGCTATAGCGGATATTTTGTTAACGGGTATAAATTTCACACGGTTGAATATGCATTTACAAAGAAGACGATGAATGCTGGGGTCTGCGTGAAAGGGACAACCTATGCTGAATGTGATATGGATTTTTATGGACTGGTGGAAGAAGTGATAGAGTTGCACTACTTCGGCTTGAAATCAGTGATCCTATTTAGATGTCATTGGTTCGATACAACAGAAAGGGGCATGAAAGTTCATCCAAAATACAAACTTGTTGAGGTTAATTACAAATCGAAATTGGCAGCAAATGAGCCATTTATATTGGCATCACAAGCCGAACAAGTATATTACGCGAAGTATCCGGCTCAAAATAAAGATAGAGCAGATTGGCGTGTAGTCTGTAAGACAAAAGGTAGAGGAAAAATTGATCCGATAGTAGGAGAAAATGATCCTCCTGGTTTCTATCAAGAAGATGATCTTCCTGCTGTGGATCGTATTATTCCAATACTCGAGGATGCAGACACAACGTCAATTCAATTAGAAGTTGAATATGCTGATGATGACGATAATGAAATTGAGGAAGCTGGAGATGAAGAAGATGAAGAAGAGGAAGAAGAGGAAGAAGAAGAAGAATTCGAAGACTATTATTCAGATGATGAAGAATAATTGTAAAGTATATATTTTATTAAATATATCTCTACTATTTATACAATAATCTGATTATATGTCTGTTCGACAGATATGTCTGGTCGTGGTTATCGACGCAGGAGAGTTTCGGAGTCTCCGATCGGTGAGACTCCAGCACTTACTAATGCTGCTGATCCTCCAGTTGCTGATCCTCATGAGGATGATACTGCCGAGGCTAGTACATCCAGACGTAGGCGGCCACGCGGGCCGAACAGGTGGCAGCCTCCACCAGCCACAGAGTCACGTAGATTGATTAGCATGATTGGGGAGCGGTACGTAATATATCATGAATTATGAATCATTACAAATTCATTATATCATAATATAATATTAAATTTTATTTTTGTTGTGCAGGTTCGAGCAAGAAGAAGTGCCGAGGAGCATTTCTTCTACTATTCGACGATACATGCACGGGGCATGGCCTACGTGGTCTCACGTGCCTAGCGAGCACGTCGACATGTTATGGCGCGAGTTTGAGGCACGTATTATTTTTTTTTTTACATGCATGATGATATATTAAGAATTGGTACTGATATTATTATTTTGCAGGCTCGCTATACATGGGCCGAGGACCAGAGGTCCTTCATTTACGCTGCCTGGGAGTCTATTTCCCGGGCAAGGTACAACGGGCAGCTGGGGCAGGCTCGGTCCCGAGCGATGGCCCGAGCTGGGACCACTAACATCGCGGAGACTCGGGGATACGGCCCCAGTTGGATTACTCCGGATATATGGGACCAGCTCGTGGGGATATGGTCGACGGATCGATGGCAGGAGGTTTCTCAGAATGCGGCTAGAAATCGCATGTCGGGGGGAGCAGCGCGTCACACCGGCGGCTCTGTTGCATTTGCAGTGCACGCAAACCGTATGGTAAGTATATCTTTTAATTATATATTTTATTTGTTATTATGTGTACTAATTAATGTATTTGTTTTGTAAATGTAGACGACGGTGTCGGATGACGGGACTGTCCAGCGACCCTCCCCGATGGCAGTGTTTGAGCGGACTCACCGTCGAGCACATGGGACTGGGGAGTACATCCACAACCGCGCTGCATACATTATGGTAATTATATATTTGTTTAAATTATTCATTATATATTTATAATTTAAGTTTTATGATAAATATTAAACAAAAAATCAAACTCGAGTAGGAGACCTACAGCCAGACGGTGGTGCAGCGTGGGGGTACCCCCGAGGACTTTGACGCAGCATCGTGGGTCGAGGCCGCAGGTGGCTGGGACCATGGCCGCGTATATGGCTTCGCAGATAGTGGTCATGCGCGAGCCGTGCTAGGGCCACTTGGGGCACCGACCCCTCCGGTCGCTGGTGAGCGGCCGTCTACCTCTAGATCCAGTTATGATCATAGTAGCAGAATAAGGACTCTAGAGGAGACGGTCGCGCGTCAGAGTCAGATGATGGAGGAGATGCATGCTATGCTACGCAACATGTCAGGTCATCCCGCAGCAGGCATCTCTTCGGCATCATCTAATCCATCGTCCTCGAGTCAGTCCACGCCGGTGTACACTCAAGCACTCCAGACCCCGCCATATGATCCAGACCATCCTCCATCGTGATCGTGAGATTTTTTGTTTGGATATTGAACTTGTTACTGAGATATTGAACTTGTTAAATTTATTTTGTTTGGATATTGATACTTCAATTTTGCATTTGAATTGTTTTTATACTATCGTGGATAATTATCAATATAAATATAATTGTTTTGATGTATATCTTGGTGTGTTTGTGATGTGTGAATGAATGTGTGTATGAGGGTATGGGTGTGTGAGTTATGTATCAGATAAATGTATCAATGTATCAATGGAAATTAGAAATTTGAAATTTTTCTGCCTGCAGGTATAGGTCATCAGCAACGGCTTTCCCACGGCCGTCCGTGGGAAAGCCGTTGCTAAAAGTGTATCGACAGCCGTTGCTGATGACTTACAGCAACGGCTTAGCGACGGGTTTTACTAACGGCGTTGCTACGGACTCGAGGCCGTTGCTATTAATGCTATCAGCAACGGCTCCGGGTCCGTGGTAAAACCGTTGCTGATAATATTATTAGCAACGGCCCGAGCGGCCGTTGCTGATAATGTTTTGAGCGACGGCCCGAGCAGCCGTTGCTGATCCGTTGCTAAGTCATCAGCAACGCGACTTTCTGTCACGGCTCTATTGCAACGGCTCGGCCGTTGCTGATTCTCTTCAGCAACGGCTCAGCAACGGTATCAGCCGTTGCTGATGCCCATTTTTCTAGTAGTGCCGTTGTAGTATCTGGTGGGACTGATGTCTGAAGAACTGGCCGATCAACATTATCATTCAGGTGGAATTGACCCCCAAGACTATCAAGTATCATAGTTCTATAGGGATTAGATTGATTGGATGAAGAAGCACCAACAGAGAAAGATTCACCATATGTCTGAACGACAGGATTGCTCGACGTCCCGACTTCGCGTGACTCCCCGTGACAAGTCCATAGAAAATATCTTGGTGCAAATCCTTTGCTATATAGATGCAGAGTGACAGTCTCCCGATCCAAAAATCGTCCATTCGAACAAATGCGGCATGGACATCGGATTTGATCACCGATGCTAACGAAATTCCGATTCGAATAGGCAAAATTTAAGAAGTATGTTATGCCTAATCGAAACTCATTCGTTAAAGCTCCACGATCAAGACGTCGGTACATCCAACTTCGATCAGCGGATATGATTCTGTCAATCAATGACAATTTCTTTGGTTAATGTCTTTAGGTGAGATTGTCCTATTCCATTCGGGATTTATGTTATTTATATTGCACTAAGTACTTATTTTAACCGTTAACTTCATTCTAACTTTCGGCAGCATCTCCCTACAGTTCTCCGAATACGCATATCATCTGGGCGCGTATCGAAGAACAAGAGAGATGTTGCCGAAATTTAGAATAATTAGTTAACAGTTAAAATAAAAACGTAAGTGCAGTACAAATAACTATATTCCCAAATTGTCCAATCAGGGACAATTCAAGAATTGTACGTCGTATAAAAGATTATCTACTTCTTTTACACGAACATACAATCCCCGAACGGATCTAAAGTTTTGATAAATCATATCCGACTCGTCGATGCATACGTGAAACATATCAACTCGTCGGATGGATGATTATTTTCTAAATGTTTCGAGACAGTTCGAGTCCATATTGGACAATTCCGACACGAGTCCAAATTCGACGATTTCGGCAAGAGTCCGAAGTGGACGATTCCGGCGCGCGTCCGAAGTGGACGATTCCGAAATTAATCTAAACCCTAAAAATTAATCTAAACCCTAATAATTAATCTAACAAATTAAACAATTAATCTAAATAATTAATTAAATAATTAATTAACAATTAAAAAACAATTAAAAAATACATATTAATCTACAAATTCCGGCGCCGGAGTCAGGTGGACTCCAGCGCCGGCGTACAGTGGCCGGACACACTGTCTGGCCATTGTACAAGGTCCGGCGGCGGCCATCGGCCGACCGCCGCCGGCCGAAACCCTATTTTTAGGGTTTCGATCGAATTTCCCGCCGGCCGCAACGGGAAGAGACGGCCGGCCGGCGATGTATACCTGACAGTGTCGGCAGCAGCGGGAGGAGGAAGAGGCGTCGTCGGCGTTGGCAGCGGCGGCGAGAGGCGGGAGGAGGAGGCGGCGGCGGCAGCAGCGGGAGGAAGAAGGGGGGCGGGCGCGATCTGCGACTTATATAAACTTATCAGCAACGGCTCACTCGCCCGTTAGAAAGCCGTTGCTAATAAGTTATCATCAGCAACGGCTCACGTGTCCGTTAGAAAGCCGTTGCAGATACAACATATCTGCAACGGCTTGAGCGGCCGTTGCTGATAGCCGTTGCTGAAGATCAAATTTCTAGTAGTGATAGGGCATGCATAGTCTATAAACATGTATAATTGCGGAAGTTTATGATCGAAACTAATCTTCTGCCATTGATATCGTGTTGATACGCTGTTTCGATTCCGTTTGCTTTTGTGCTCCTTCCTCAATAGGCTTTCCAGTACTCTCTTTAGAACCCTCAATAGATGGTGTAGAAAAGTAGGAATGAGTATGAGAACCTATGAGTATTTCGACCTATATATTTATAAACGCACCTTGCCATCAAATGTGAAAAGATAGGTTTGAGCCTGGCTTGTGATAGACATGGGTAAAATGATAGAATCATAAAATATATGAACCATATAAGGATAGCAACATGGACACACATGGTCCATGCATAAATATATGCAACGTCCAACTGCTCTTTTCCAGGACATGGTTTGCAATAGTTTTGGGTGCATGGTGTGAGTTAAAATAGGCAGAGGAGGGCTTCGAGAGTTTTTCTTTTTCTTAAAACTAAAACTTTATTGAACTGTTCAAAGAACAAGGTGCAGTTCTAATTAATATCTTAGAACCAATTGCCAAAATTCGAGTCAATGGGGCGAGCAGTCCTTAAGCTAGCTAGCAAATGTTATTACAAGAAGTTCTAACTAGCCATATTGACTGTCAAGTCAACCATCTATTTTCTATCTCTTGCAATATGAAAAAGATTTATATATTGAAAGTCATTAAGAAGATAATGACATTAATTAGATGTACAAGTTTTCGAATACAAGAGGCCTCTTATTTGGTCAATGAATTAGTACGAAATAAAATAAAATAAAATATTGGCATTATTTAGCTAAGCCAATGCGTTAGACGTTAGAATTTTTTTAATTAAAATATATTATTTATTTTTTTAAATATTTTTTTTTTGGGTTACGGTTCATTATGATTTTTAATTTAAACGAGTTAATCTTATGATACTATTTGAGATGCATATTGACTCATTTAATTTGATCCATATATGTGACTTCAGCTAGAAACACTTAATATTGATTGATGCGATTAGTCAAGTGTAGACCCGATTAATGAAGCATGTGATGAAGAAGGCCAATTTAATCTATTATAAATATATAGATGCTAGATTCTCTCTACACATGCGAGAATAAAAGATTAGAAACTCTAGCTCATAGATGATTTCTCATCAAAACAGAATATTTTTGAGAAAGTGACGTAGAGGAAGATCTAATTTTTTTTTGAGATTCTGAAAATTACTTTCGCTGTAATTATATTTCTCAAAGTAAGATCTTTCTTCATTTCTTTAATATTTTTGGTATTGTTAAATTCATGTAATTTATAGTTAATTTTTCTTACGAGAGAGAGATCAGCTAAATAAAGATGAATACAATATAGGGATAGCATATAAAGATCATTTAATCTGGAATGCTGTGGATAAAACTAACAAAATGAAGCATCTCAATCTAGAGTCAAATACAAACACCCCCGCGTATTAATTCTATACGCTGAACAGATTCCCCAGTAACTTTTTATGTTTAAAACTGAATAATCAAAGTGATCAACTACAGACACCTGAATCCAACAAATAAAGCGATGAACTATATGATTTCTTATCCATCTCAGATGTTACCTATTTCCCAACCAATGACCAATAAGGCAATAATTAACCAGGCTAGACCAGGGTGAAATGTGATGATATATCCTGTCATCTACAGAAGTTTTCTGTAATTATATACCAATAGTCACCCCACTAGGGTAATAATGCTAAATGATGTGAAAGCCATGAGGAAGAAAACCATCGAAATCTTCATCCACCTATTTTTAGCAGACTCCACCTCCTCCCCCGACTTCGCCAGAGCATAGAATATGATGTACAGGCTCGATCCCATCCCCAATACGAGGAAGCCGTTGAGCGAGCAGTAGGCGGCCAAAAGGACGCCGTGGCCGTGGAGTTGCACGTCGGGAATTTTGACGTAGATCGTCAAACACAACCCCAACGGAATTACCAACTCCGGTATCGACCTCGAACTGTTGTCGGCAGCTGCAGCGGCGGGCTCATTTGTCTGTGGTCTCTCGCCTCCGTTGACCAACCCAGCCTCCAGATCGCCGGGCGCCGCCTCGGTGGCCGGTCTCTGGCCAGGAGCCGCGGCTTCGTTCCCGCTGCCGCCATCGGAGCTCAGTAGACGTTGAAATCGGTGGTTGGAGGAGCGCAAGATGGAGGTGAAATTACCGAGCATAGACAGCGCTCTGTTGACGGACGGCTGACTCTCTTGTGGCCCTGGGTTGACCAACCCGGCAACGATGTCGTTGGTCGCCCCCGCCGTCGCCACCTCTGCAGGTGGTCTTTGGAGCTCGGTTTCAACAGCAAAAGCTTCGCTCTCGCGAGTCGGAGATAGTAGTCGTTGGAAGCGGCGGTGGGAGGCGGAGAGGTTAATACTAAATCTGGGAAGACCAGCCTTGACCTTGTGAATCCAGGATGAGTCTGAGGAAATCTCCATGGCTTAATTGGAAAGGAGTGAGAGGAACAAATCAAGATATCACAGGGAGCTAGGGATGAAGAACGAAGTAATTGAATGATGGAATCGTACTTCGTTCTATAATTTGATTATACATATAGACCCGTAGTCTTCGCGGTTAGTATGATCACAGTGAGGAAAATATTTATGCGGGCTAACTCACAGCTTGTTCTTCTAGAACCGATCATGTCGTCAAGCGTCATGACGTAAAGATGATGACGATGGCTTAATTAATCAAAGATAGAATATTCGAATCAGTTAGGTTTTTTTTATATAAATATAATCTGTTTTCTCAAGTTTTAATATAAGTTTATGTTTGTTTTTTTTACAAGAACAAAGAACTACTTCACATTAGCGAAGATAATCGGGACCACGATAATCTCGTACAATAATATTTTGGCGCTAGGGTGATCTCACTTGGGACCAAACCTACGAAACCCAGGCATGTCAAGCATGATTTGCTACCAAATGTGCTGCTTTGATTACATTGTTTATAAACAAAACAAAAATATACCGGAGTTACAAGCTAAAGTAAAAGAATAAATGTCATCAAAGACAAATTGAATTCTTCAATTTAGGCTTTTCTTCGCTGCAAACTTTCCATGAGGATCTTAGAGTCCGATTCAATAATGACAGGTTCAAATTTTTTCTGCAAAACAATAACTAATGCATGCTTGCCTCACATCAAAGTCTTCAACGTGCAAAACATAAAAAGTAATAACTACCAAAGAACATTCAGCATAATTAAGTAATCTGACTAAAATGATTTCTAGCAATAACTCCAATTCAAGAACTTTCATGAGAATAAGAGACATCACAATTAAGCTTAATAGATCGAATCAAGAGTAGGAGGAATCCAATTACAAAGAGTAGGACTAATCTCTTTAGTATTTCACTCAGAATTAAGGATATAACCTGAGCAAAACAGCATAAAAGCTTTCTCACAAAGCACAAAGGGGAAAGCTATTGCACTTGGTGCAACGTTTCATTTCTCCTAAATTAAATAAACCACCATGCATGAAACAATATTCAACTTTTTTATCGAGCAATAAATGGAATTGTCACTCAAGATAACTAAGTCACTACCACGGATCCATGATGTTTTATCTAGCATGTTATATTATTTTACTTTATTTTATTATTGTTGAAGTATATAATTTTTGTTGATAAATGATTAAAATATAAAATTTACAAAAATATAGGACTTAAAAATAAAAAATAAATTCTATTTAAAGCTAATTTTTACTCACTTAATTTTAATTTATAATTCAAAATATAAAATTTTATTCAAAAAGGACTAAAATGTAAGCTTCATGAAAAATATAGGACTTAAATGTGGAATATAAAATTTTCTCATAATTTTTATTTACTTAATTGTGACTATTTTTTTAATCGATAAAGAACTACATTTATAAACTTATAAAACCTATATATAAAATATTAAAACAATAACTAAAATATTTTTATTAGAAATAAAATGAAAAAATTAATTAGGAATGATCGAGTTTCATTCTCTACTTGATTTTCAAATTCTTTTTACAATAATACCCATTTTGCCAAAATTTAGAACATTAATTTCTATCAAAAAGATATGATTATGAATTATTTATCTTCAACTTCAAAGTCCTCGAATTAAATCGTTCTTAAATTTTTGTTCAATTGGAAAAACACCTTTTAAGAGTAACAGATCGCTCCTCTCACTCTATCTTGGTCTCAAATATCTTCCAACCCAATGCTTCATACCATTCCATGTTCCAACAAATAAAAAAAAATTCTATAGCCGAGTGGCCTTCTCTGACACCACGGATGCCTTCAAATCTGAGGGGAGCGAGTTGGTATTTGAGGCATCACCTTGATCTGAGCTAGTTGATCCAATGCATATCTCATATGCGGATCGAAATCATCATTCTTGAGTAGTCGAGTTCCTAGATGACGCCATAAAAATCCAATAGTTGACGCTACTTCCACTCCCTTATATGACTACGAGTTACGATCTCCCTTACGTGACCCACATGCTCCACTAAGCCCCCCTCTATCTTCTACTACTCCCAACCCGACTCAAATGAACACCCTACCAGTATCTACTACTTTGGCTTTCATCGACCGACCTCTCACACTACTTCCACCCCATCCAACAAATCCACCTTCTCGTTCCATAGACCAAATGTAACACTACCTCCAACTCTAGCAAATCAACCTTCTTGTTCCATAGATCAAGTGCCGGTTGAACTGCCCACTATTTTCCAAGCATAGGAATTGGCCAAAGCCTTTAAGAACCTCACTAGCCACCACAATGCAAAATTCATAAACCTCCAAAGGTTCCTTATGCAATATGCTTCCATTAAAGCACCAGCTAAGGCAAAACACCCTTGATGATCATCAGAGCATGATGCGAGCCAAAAGATATAGGGGGTCCCTTATCCTCTAATCTTTAGTGATTTTACTCAATTAGAATTGCCCATGGAGTGTATAGAGGCCCGGTTAGAGACACACTTAAAATCCTTACAAAACTTAGATTGTTTGGTGTAGACTCTTCAGGATTCTCATGTTAATACTGATGCTGCTTCTAAGATCATTCGCTCTCTGGGTAGCTCGTGGGATGGTGTTGCACAACCTTCTTTGGGGACCTCTGGTGGCATCATTCAGGCATGGGACACATAGATTATTACAACCAAGGTGTTATCTATCTAATAATACATTATTTATGTTATCTTACGATATAAAAATTTCTAGCCATTTTCGTTTTCCTCAATTTACTCTAGTATCGACCCTAAAATTCACACTAAAATTTGGTCAATGCTTTTGGAATTTGATTTTTCTGGCTACTATTGGTTAATCTATGGGGATTTTAATTGTATTCTTAATAAGGATGATAAAATTTATTGGTAACCTTCCTTTTATTGTTTTTGAGCCAGTTTGAGAATTTCATGCTTTTGTTCATAATTTTGGATTGGTTGATTTGGGTTTCTACAAGTCAAAATTTACATGGTGTAATAATCGGTAGTGGTCATCATATAATTTTGATTCGTTTGGATCGTGTTTTGCAAATGCTGCATAGTTATATTTTTTTTATAATACTTATGTGTCATCTCTATAGACCTATTTCAGATCATTGCCCCATTTCAATTACCTTACCAGCTTGTCAACTTGTGAGGTGTAAATTATTTAAAATTTAAAATTTTTGGACTAATTATGATGAATTTGATGTTATTTTTAACTCTGTTTGGAATAATAATTGCCATAATGTTGATCCTACAAACTCTACTCTATGTATATAAAAAAACAGACGAATGCATTATTTGTTTGGAATAGAGATAGGCTAGGTATCTTGGAGAATACTCTGAATATCTCCAAGGAAAGGCCAGCCATATTCTCTCCCATGGACTAGGGCTATTCACAGGTCAGGTCGGGTTTAGAGGAAAAATTGACCCTACAAGATCAAAAGCAATCGGGTCGGGTTCGTAAAATTTTGCCTCTCAAACTCAACCCGATCGGGTCGGGTAGTTGGGTCGACCTGTTTATATATAGGTATTTTAATTAAAAATAGGTAGTCAAGTAGTCAAGTAGTCAAGTTTGAACTTTGGAGTATATAGGTATTTAAAAAATAATCAAAATATAATATAATCTAGTCGGGTCTCGAATCATTGGATTCCGAACTAGATCTAACCCAATTGTGGTCGAGTTTGGTCAGGTTTTACCCGACTAGACTAGATTATCCAACCCGACCCAACCCAAATATGTTGGATTGGGTCGGGTTCTCGGCTTCATTGGGTCGACCTGACCCAATGAACAGCCCTACCATGGATAACAACTCAAACTCAAATCTCTCAACAGCAAGACCATTGCCCTATAGAGCCAAATTTCCATTAAATGGGTGAGAAAAATAAAAAAACTAAATGGATCTCTAATGGAGATGCCAATGCTGACTTTTTTCGTATAGGATTGTTACTACTAAGAGAAGGCAATATAAGATACCTTACTTTATAATTGAGGATAACACTTCTATAACCTCAAATATGATGCTACCCTCTATGAATCTGTTAGGCATTACTCAACTTTGTGTGCCAATCCTGTTATCGCCAGCACTACCTAGCAAGATTAATCTATTTTTGCCACTCTTGATCATGCCTCAGTCATTATCCTGACAGTCCCCTTTACATTAAGTGAAGTGCACAACTTCAATAAGTCAATTCCTAACGGTAAAAGCTTTTGTCATGATGGTTTTACTATTGAATTTTACAAAAGGTATTGATCTATGTGAGAACTTTATGAATTGCATTCATACTTTCTTTTATAGCGATATAATTCTGAAGAACAAGAATAAAACCATCCCTACTCTATCCTAAGTGTAAAATACCCATCTCACTTTGCAATCTATCGTAAAGGATCCTATCTAAATTATTGGCTAATAGGGTAAAAATGTGGCTGCCTACCCTCATTTCACAAGAACAATCTACTTTTGTAAAGGGGAAGAACATTCATGATAATATCCCCATTGCCCAAGAATTAGCAAACTCAATGTTTCATTTGAAAGGTAAAACACCATACATTTTAATCAAGTTTGTTATTGAAAAAACCTAAGACAAACTATGAAGCCATTTTATATTGCAAGCTTGTCATTTCCCCAACCGTTCATTGTATGGATTACGACTTTGTTTTTCTATTGCCTCTTTTGCATGTTTAGTTAGTGGCAGCTTATTAACTACTATGGAGTCGAGCCGTATAAGTAATTTTATGGAGCCCGATCTTGATGCCCCACATGTGTCTTTGAGAATTTTAAAGAACGATAAATCATCTTCTTGATTATCATTAAAGACCAAATGTTCACTCTTTCATAAAATAAGTTCAGCATCGCCCACTTTAGGTTCACTCTTAATAACAAAAGGTTTACTCTAAATATTCAAATGTTACATATAACTCTGTAAGTCTTTTGCGCAACTTTTGATTCAAAATAAATTAGATTTTTTATTCACTCTTTTACCATAGAGTTCAATCCCAGCCATATTAGGTTCATTCTTAATAATAATATATTTATTCTCAATAAAGGTACATTAGGTTCACTCCGACAAAATTAAGTTCACTCTTTCACAATATATGTTCATTTCTATTTTAGGTTCAATCTTAATAAAGAAATATTCACTCTTAATAATGATAGGTTCACTTCTTGTGCTGGCTGCATTAGGTTCTGTAATATCCTAGGTATTTAATTTATTATTCTGTTGCGTGTGTTTGCCAGCCTAGCGGACTAGTTCGTGGTCGAGCCGAGTCGACTCATGGTCCGGAGCAAGCTTGTGAGCTCGGGTAAGAAAAATATAAATTTATGAAATTAGGTTTGAGTGATTGGAATTATTTTTTATTATTGTGGTGTTTGGATAAGTATGAATTATGCCTATATGGGTGCATTTAGGGGGCGTTTGGTTGCCCGCAAGTACAAATGCTGCAACTCTAGTTGCAGCATTTCGATAACAAATTTGTTTGGTTGGCTGCAAAATTATTTTGCAGCATTTACTAGTTGCAACTTGTATTTCAAATATCATTTGCGGGCCGCAAGTGGAATTGCAGCCTAAAAAGCCCGCAATACAAGATTGCGGGCTGCAAATGCAATAATTTAAGTATTGAAAATAATTAATTTTGGCGACGTAGAGTCGTCGGATAAAGACGAGATAAATATCAAAGTTGTAGGTTTTTGCGTGCTGAACCTGATGGTAGTGTCAGATTTTACATCTGATGTCATTTGATACATTTTTTAATATATTTTCAGTATTATACAAAAATTAAAAATTATTAATTTGTCAGACAAATTGTGTCGGGCCTAAGTTTTTAGCCTGGCCCGAAAAAATTTGTCCCAGGCTCGACCCAAAAAATTTATGCCTGACTCGACCCAAAAAAGTTCGTGTCCAGCCTGGCCCGAAAAAATTTGTGCCCAGCCAGTCCCGAAAAAATTTGTGTCCGTCCCGCCTCGAAAAAATTTGTGTCCGACCCGACCCAATAAATTCGTGCACGGCCCATCCTAGCCCGGCTCGGTCCGAAAAAATTCGTGCCCAACCCGGCCTGAAAAATTTCGTGCCCAGCCCGACTCAAAAATTTCGTGCCTGGCCTAGCCCGAAAAAATTTGTGCTCGGCCAGGCCCGAAAAAATTCGTGCTCAGCCTGGCTCGAAAAAATTCACTGTCGGCCCGGCCCTGCCCAAAAAAATTCGTACCCCGGCCCGACCCGAAAAAATTCATGCCCGATCCAAAAAAATTCGTGCCCAACCCAGCCTTACCCGAAAAAATTTATGCACTGCCCGACTCGTGTCGACTCGAAAAAATTTATGCCTTGCCCGGCCCAAAATTATTCGTGCACGGCCCAACCCGGCCCAAAATATTTTGTGCTCGGCCCGCCCCAAAAAAATTCGTGCCCAGTCTGGACCGAAAAAATTCGTGGTCAGCCCTGCCCAAAAAAATTCGTGCCCCGACCCGACCCGACCCGACCCGAAAAATTTCATGCCCAGCCCGACCTAACACGAAAAGAAATTCATGCCCAGTCCGAAATATTTGCATCGGGCCCAACCTTGCCCGAAAAAAATTCGTGCACTGCCCATATTGACTCGGCTCGGCCCAAAAAATTTATGCCCGACCCCGCATGAGAAAATTCGTTCCCGGCCAAAAAAATTTCGTGCTCGGCCCGGCCCGAAAAAATTCCTGCCCGACCCGGCCTGAAAAAATTTGTTTCCCGGCCCAGCTCAAAAAAATTCATGCCTGGCCCGGCCTGACCAGAAAACAAATTCGTGCCCAGCTCGAAAAAAAAATTGTGTTCGGCCCAGCCTTGCTCGAAAAAATTCGTGCACTGCCCAACCTGTCCCGGTCCGGCTCGGGCCGACTCAAAAAAATTCGTGTCCTGCCCGGCCCAAAAATATTTGTGCACGACCCGACCCGAAAAGTTCGTGCTCGGCCCTGCCCGAAAAAGTTTGTACCCGGCCCAGATAAATTCGTGCATGCTCGGCCCGTCCCGTCCCGGCCCGGCTCAGCCCGACTTGAGAAAATTCGTGCCCGACCCGATCCGAAAACTTTCGTAAGATGCAAGTTGCACGTTGCAAGTTGCAAGTGTAATTACAACTTCCATTTGCGGCCAACCAAATGCTTGCAAATAGAAGTTGCAACTCTACTTGCGGGCAACCAAACGGTAGGCTGCAAAATCTATTTGCGGGCATTTGCTTTTGCATGCAAATAGATTTTGCAGCATTTACACTTGCGGGTAACCAAACGCCCCCTTAATTAGATACTTATGATTTAATTATGTGTTTAATCAAGCTTAAAATAATTTAATTAAGTTATCGGGTTAGCGGGTTGGTCTTGGCTTAAGTGGATGCGGGTTGGACTTAGGTTAGAAGGGTTAGGGTTGATGAGGAATTCTAAAACCCCCTCCCCTAGGTTGTGGCTCTAAATTATGGAGCTACACAATTGTGAGAGGAGGAGCCAGCCGACAGCCCAAGCCGCCAGCCACCCCTCCTCTTCTTCCCTTGGAGCCGCCGTCATCTGAAGCCGAGTCGCCCTCTTTTCGTCTCTCTCTCTCTCTCTCTCTCTCTCTCTCTCTCCAAGCCGACGGCTTGGAGTGAGCCACCACCTCATCTTCTCCTTTCTTTGGGTCGAGCCGTCGGGGTTTGGAGCCGGAATCGGAGGCCGTTGATTGGAAATCCTTCTTGGGTCTTTTTCCCTTTTCATGTGAGTGGTTTTGTCCCTCTTATTCGAGTTTTCTTCGAATTTTCTTGAAGCCGCATTGAAGATTCTTGATTTTGATAATGTCCTTTTGTATTCTTGAGATTTTTTGGGTTTTTATGCCATGCTTAGATCTTAAATTTTGATCTCATTTCATGAAATTTATGTTTAAGGGAAGATCTATGATTTTATAATTAAATCTTGTGAATCTTGGATGCAAATCTCATCTTGGAGTTCTAGATGTTCTTGATGCTAAAGAATTTATTTAATTTCCTTGATTCTTGGTTTAGGGATTCTTGATATATATGATAGTTTTTATTGAATAAAAATTATGAGATTGTATGCATGATTTGCTTGATGACATGAATATGTGATGTTAGAAATTTAGTAATTTAATTCTGCAAAATTCGGATTTTATTTCATGTTGTGCTGGAAATTTTAGCTTTCTGAAATTTATGTGTTGTTTATTGAATCTGGGCTGATTTTTTTATTTCTCTATTATTATGTGATTAGATCTCTGATTATAGTCGTGTAACCTATCGTTTTGACTAGGGGTGTAATGGAGCCGAGCCGAGCCGAGCTTACTTGTGCTCAAGCGTTGCTCGTTTAAGAAATGTCGAGCTCGAGCTCGAACTCGAGCTAGATTAAGCTTCAATATCCAGGCTCGAGATCGGCTCGAGCTTGACTCAAGTAACTCGAGGTCGGCTCGTTTAAGTTCATTTAGGCTCGTTTATTTTTCTCAAGCGTGACGGAGCTCGTTCAAGCTCGATTAAGCTCGGCTCGACTCGGGTTTATGTTCAACCCTATATGAAATATTAATATTTATATAATTATATATCAATATATGAAGCTCGATTAGGCTCGCGAGCCACTCGAGTCGAGTATTACTTATCTTGAGCTCGAGTTTTCATCGAGTCGATCTCGAGTAGCTCACGAGCTGCTCGGCTCACTTACACCCCTAGTTTTGACCAAAAAATATAGTTTGGAAACATAGGACACACTTTGAAGAGTAGATTCGGGATATAGACAGCACTTCTGGATAAAACAAAATCCTAAAACAAAACTCTAAAACAAAACCCTAATTGAGATGATTTAGATTTTAATTCTATAATTAAAATTGGGTCTAAGGGTGAGCATAATCAGTCATGAACCAACTTACAATATATGCATGAAATAAAATCACACAGGTTCATGACGTTGCGGGTCTAAGGGGTAAGGGTTGGGTTGAAGTGTTGAGACGCTTCATAGTGAGGACACCGTGGGAGAATCTTGACTTAGGTCTTGATGCGCTATATTCTTGAGAATGGCGGAGCGGCTCATTTAGGAGCCGGGTTACGGGCTACGCCCGGGTGGTTGGATGTCAATTCCCAACCTCCAGGATAAGTTCAGAGGGCCTTTCCCGATTATCCTGATATGTGCGGTTACCTTTGGGCATGATAGGGATTCGACCCGATGCACCTCTTGATGGTGATGTTGCCTTTGGGCATGGTAGGGATTCAACCCGATGCACCTCTTGACGGTGATGTTGCCTTTAGGTATGGTAGGGATTTGAACCGATGCACCTCATTGATGGTGATGTTGCCTTTTGGCATGGTAGGGCTTCGACCCGATACACCTCTGTGATGGTGATGTTGCCTTTGGGCATGGTAGGGCTTCGGCCTGATGCACCTCTTTGAAGAGATAGATGCCGTGGGCATGGATGGCCTTTGGGCCTGGTAGCTAGTCACATTTTTGTGACGTGGCCTTTTTAAGTGATAGAAATTATTTATGTTATCTCTGTGTTTATTTGTGAGGGCGGATAAAGCTGCTCGCTGAGTTCTTTGAACTCACCCGTTGTCGTGTGATTTCTATTTTGCAGAGCCTGGCCGGTGAGGTAGGTTGGATGCACTTGGCGTCGCTGGAGGGCAGAGGAGCTGTTGGATCTCATAGCAGTCCTAGTTAGGGTCGTAGTCGAGTTTTTCTTTTGGTAGTGTTATGCACTTGTATTAGCTTGTTTTGGAGTTGTAGCCTAAGGGCATTTATATTATTATTTCAGGTTTTATTTAACTGAACTTTTGAACTGTTGAACCTAATCGTATTTCCGCATTTTCTTTACTTCTGAGTTATTAATCTAAACTTGTTATTGATTCACTTTTCCTTTAAAACAAAACTTGTTGTTTTCTTTCCGCTACACTATTTGTTTTGGCATGTGCATGGGTTAGGCTTCGGGGTATAGGCACGTATACCCTGAGTTGGGGCGTGACAGGTTCACTCTAGCCAAACTCCATAGTGGTTGTACTCTAGCCAAGAAGTCGTGATGATACAATAATGACTCATCCATCTGACAGTGAAGCATAAAAATATTTGGATAGATTCTATCCTTCTTTGCTAGGGATATTAGAAATGTGAGATTGGGATTGTGCACAGATGATTTTAATCTGTTTGATCATTTGGCAACTCCTTATTCAGTTTGGCTGATGTTGTTAACCGTTTATAATTTGCTGCCATCAATGTGTAAGAAAGATGAATTTATCTATCTTTCGATGATTATTCCGAATCTTAAGGGTCCGTGAAAATAAATTGACGTGTTTCTCCGACCGTAATTGATGAATTGAAAACATTATAGACTGAGGGGCTGTCACTTATGATTGTAACCAGAAGCAAAACTTTACTTTAAGAGCCACTGTCTTGTGGACAATCAATGATTTCCCAGCCTACGACACATTGTCTGGTTGGAGCACGCATGGACGACTCTCTTGTCCGCATATTATGGAACACTCTAAATCATTCAGTCTTAAGAGCAGACGAAAAATTTCATTCTTTGATTGTCATTGTCGATTCCTACCGGTTAACCATCAATATTGAAGGAATCACAATAAATTTGCCAAGGGCAGAGTCTAAATAGATGAGCCACCATCGTTATTGTCTGGTGAACAAATGTTAGCACGTGTTTCCTTACTTCTAGAGATAGTGTTTGGTCAGAATAAAAGAGTGTCAGACTTTGGTCAAACACATAATTAGGTCAAAAGAATCTTTTGATAATTGTCATATTGGAGTTCATTACTGATTCGACATAATTTGGATGTCATACACATTAAGATAAATGTGTTTAATAATATTTTTAACACTTTGATGGATGTTTTTGGAAAAATTAAAGATAATGTGAAGGCCCGACATGATCTTAAAATATATTATAAGAGGCCGAAGTTGGAGTTACAAGAGGTCAACGTACGATATCTTAAGCCGAAGGAACCATATGTGTTAAATAAATAATAGATGAAAGATGTTTATCAGTGGATCAAATAACTCAGATTACCCGATGGATATGCCTCAAACTTATATTGATGTGTGAACGTCGATGAGTGCAAAATATCAGGAATGAAGATCCATGATTGTTATGTATTCATGCAAAGATTGCTTTCGATCGCATTCCAGATCTTCTACCTAATAAGATTTGGGGTCCGTTGACCCAATTAAGTATGAATTTTAGAAACATTTGTGCAAATATCCTTCGAGTCGAAAATATGTTAGCACTTGAAACTAATATTATTGAAATCATATGCAAGATGGACCAATTTTTCCCTCCTATCTATTTTGACTTGATGGAGCATCTACAGATACACTTGGCATACGAGGCACGAGTTGGTGGCTCCGTTCAATACCGGTAGATGTACTTATTTAAAAGATACATTAATCATCTAGTGAAAAAAGTAAAGAACTCTGCAATCGTTGAAGGATCAATATTTGAAGCGTATATCATTCTAGAAATTTTAACATTCTGCTCATTTTATTTTGAATCGATCATGCAGGCAAGTTTTGATCGTCTTCCACGAAACGATGGCGAGGGAGTTCGATATTCGGATGGTCATTTAAATATCTTCTATCTCTCTGGTCGTGCTTTTGATTCTCGTCCATCTCGATACTTAAGCGATGAAGAGTACCATTTGACACAATTGTACGTATTACTCAATTGTCCAAAGAATGAAGAATTTATTAAAATATTTGACGTCGAGGACACAAAGTTAGTTCAAATAGAACTTGAATATATTGATGATGACGATCATGAAGTTGAGGAAGGTGAAGATGAAGAAGTAGAAATCGAAGAAGATGAAGAAGAACAAGAAAAAGACTACTACTCAGATGATGATGATACAGAGGAGGAATAATTGTAAATGAATAGAATATCTTCTATTAAATCTATCTCTACTACATATATAATCTAATAATATGCTTATTTGGTACCCTATGGTGGGTCGAGGTTATAGTCGTAGGAGTTCAGCCCGACTTTCACAACGAGCCGATCCTCCAATCGGCGAGACTCTAAATTCCGCTCCAGCCGCACTTCCTCCTGTCGCCGATCCTCCTGTCGCTGATCCTCCTTCCATCTTTCCTCCCGCCGCCGAGGCTAGTTAGTCACGACGTAGGCGGTCACATGGGCCGAACAGGATTTTACCTCCGCCAACTGCGGAGGCACACAGATTGATCAGTGTGCGAGGACCACTACTATAATTGTCGTCATCACCGACGGCTCAAGCCATGGATAAACCGTTGGTGATAACTATCACGAACGGCGTTAGCCATGGAAAAATATCATCACTGATGTGTGCATCTCAGATAAGTTGTGACGGCTAAGAGACCCCATCACAAGTAATCATCAGCGATAGCCACGGGCGCTGTCGCTGATTTAAACACATCAGTGACGGCTGTAGGCGGCTGTCACTAATACCAACACATTAGCCACGGCCTCGGGCCGTAGGTGATACTATTAGCAACCGTGATATTTGGTGCTACCCAGGCCATCAGCCATTTACGATAAGCTTTCAGCCACGACTTAGTGACGGTCGCCCATTGGTAAGCCGTGGCTACAGGTATATCCTGTAACTAAAAAAATGAAAATTTGGTAAATTCATATATACAATGATATTTATAGATTATAGTCTATTTTCAATCACAGACTACAACAAAAAAACATCATACACATGCATTAGAAACCAAACATATAAGTTTTACATAAATATCATCAATCTAAGCCTCAAACCAGAGGTAAACAATTATCAAAATATCATATATATACAACCATAAGTATATAAACAACTATCAGTATACAAACGAGTATCAAAATATAAACAAAATACAATAAACCAAAATCTCACTGCTGCGGTGGAGGCAGTGGAGGCGGTGGAGTTGACAGCGACTAGGTCGGGAGCATCGACTGGGTCGAGGAGGACGACGGCTACGACATCATCAGTAGAAGGCCAAAGTGAGACGCAATCTGAGTGAGGAGTGCCTGCATGTTTTGCATCGTCTGTCTTAACTCTTCATTCTTCCATCTCTGCTCCTCCATCGTCAGCCTCTGCTCCTCCATCGTCTGTCTCTTCTGGGTGAACTCCGACTCCCATGTCGCTATCCGGCTCTGGTCCTGCGTCCGGGATGTCAAGGGCCGCTCACCCGCAATCAAAGGGGTCGGTGCCCTAAGTGGCCCGAGCACGGCGCGTGCATGGCCACTGTCTGCAAAGCCATAAACACGATCATGCTCCTAGCCACCTGCGGCCTCCACCCAAGCTGCTGCATCGAACTCCTCCGGTGTGCCTCCATGCTCAATCACAGTCCTCGTGTCTGTTTCCTACACGTGTTTATATTTTTAATATATATAAACTATAAATAAATATTATGTAAATCAAATAAATATAAATACTTACCATTATGATCGAGGCTCTACTATCAATGTAGTTCCCCACTCCTCGTTGATGACTGCGGGTGCGCTCAAACACCTCCATCATCGACGGGCATTGGACTGTGCCGTCCTCCGCCACGCGCGTCTTATATTAGAAAACAAATACATTAGTAACATTATACATAATATATAATTTATTTAAAAATAATTAAATTATACATACCATGTGACGCACATGAACCGCAAAAGACACGGATCGCCACTAGTGTGGCGCTCCCCCGTGCCATCCCCCCCCCCCCCCGGACATGTAATTTCTCGACGCAGTTCGGGAGACCTCCTGCCACTCAGGCGTGTCCCACCGCTCAACGAGCTGGTCCCATACAGGGCCAGGAATCCACTTGAGGGCGTGTCCCCGAGTCTGCCCTATCTGTGTGGCCCCCAACCGTCTCATCATGGTCTGACTGGCCTGCTATAGTAGCCCGTTATAGCGAGCGCGGGCAACACGCTCCCATGCAGCCTCAACCAAAGTGATCTGGTCCTCCGACCATGTATAATGAGCTTGCAAGAAAAATAATTATTATTACCAATCAATATTTAACATTAACATTAATTTAATAAATATACTTACCGAGAACTCTCGCCACAATAAATCCATATGCTCACGGGGCACGTGAGACCATGTAGGCCACGCCCCGTGCATAAACTTTTGGATCGTCCCCGCCATCGTGCGCGGGACGTCCTACTCAAATATGCACCAAATATAAATTCATATTATGATATTTTGAATTATAAATAAATTATAAGAAATAATTATTGCATATACTTACCGTCTTCCGTGAACACTAACTGCTATGTGCAGTTCTCCCTCCAGTGGCGGAGAGAGAATTCTGTTAGGCCCTCGTGGCCTATGTTTGGAAGACGATGGTCCTGGATCTATGGAGGGTGGCGGAGGGATGGTAGCCGGAGATGAGGGGATGTTGGCCAGATCAGGTGAGGGAACGGTGGACGGATCAGATGGGGGGATGGTGGCTAGAGGTGGGGGGATGGTGTCCCTAGGTGGGTGGATGGTGGTGGAAGGCGAAGGGTCAGTCAGTACAGGTGGGGCGGGTGGTAATCGTCAGGGGGTCCTACGAGGAATGCCTCCTCGAGAACTGATATCTCGAACCATAGTTGTAAAAATTTAATATAATTAGATTATATATAATATATTAATAGATATATTTAATAATTGAATATATACTTCACATTTATAATTATTCATCATCGTCATTATCATCATCCATGTAATACTCTTCTTCTTGTTCTTTTGTATTAGAATCTTAAACCTCTTCTTCTTCTCCCTCATCATCATTCTGTCATTCCTCAACTTCAATATCATCGTCATCAACATATTCTATTTCCAATTGAACTAAATCTATGTCAAAATCCTCGAGTATTGGACTAACTCGTTCCACTTTGAAAGGATCCTCTTCTTGATATAAGTCATTTGCTGGCTCTTTCTCTCCAACTATCGGGTCAATTTTTCCTCTGGCTTTAGTCTTACAGACTACACGCCAATCTACCATATCTTTCTTTCGAGATGGATACTGCATATAATATACTTATTCAGCTTGAGATGCCAATATAAATGGCTCATTTGAAGCCAATTTTGATTTGTAATTAACCTCGACCAGCTGTTTATACTTTGGATAAACTCTCATGCCCCTATCGCTTGTATCGAACCAACGACATTTAAAAAGGGCAACTGATTTACATTCGAAAAATTATAATTCTATGACTTTTTCCAATAGTTCGTAAAAGTCAACATCACATTCAGCATACGTTGTCCCTTTGACGCAGACCCTGGCATTCATAGTCTTTTTTGTAGATGAATATTCAAGTGTGTAAAATTTATATCCATTAACAAAATAACCGTTATAACACTTTACAAGTCGTGCCGGTCCGCTAGCAAACTCAAATATTTTGTTATCTATTTCGTCTCTGTGTTTTGTGGTGTAAGCTTTAAACTAATTAAGAAACTCACAATTCCGTAATTTTTTTAATTCCTCATCGTTGTAAATTGAGTATTTTGTCACCATCTCAGTATCAAATATTTTAATGAACTTTTCAATCTCTAGACAGTTTAGTATCAAGTGGCACTATTGTCTCAATAACTGACTCAATATTATTATTTAAATAGAATTGT
Organism: Canna indica; assembly: GCA_034359265.1. Classification (NCBI taxonomy): domain Eukaryota; kingdom Viridiplantae; phylum Streptophyta; class Magnoliopsida; order Zingiberales; family Cannaceae; genus Canna; species Canna indica. Next base: position 70,112,000 of record CP136890.1, on the reverse strand, counting down.
CCTCCAAGACTATCTAGAATCATTGTTCTATAAGGATTCAGTGGATTGGAAGAAGAAACATCAGTAGAAGAAGATTCATCATGAGTTCGGACAACAGGATTGCTCGACGTTCCGACTTGACGTGACTCCCCATGACAATTCCGTAGAAAATATCTTGGTGTGAATTTTTTTGTATACAAGATGCATTGTGATAGTTTTTCGGTCCAAAAATCTTATGTTAGAATATTTTCGGCACGGACATCAGATTTTATCACCACTAAGGAATTTTTTATTCAAGTAGGCAAAATTTAATAAGTAAGTTACGCCTACTCAAAATTCGTCTGTTGTAGCTCCACGATGAATTCGTCGGTACATCCAACTTCGATCTTCCGACATATTTTGTCAAAAAGTTGACAATATCTTTAGGTAATGTCTTTAGGTGGGATGGTCCTATTCCATTCGAGATTCATGTTATTTATATTGCACTTAGAATTTCTTTTAGTCATTAACTTCATTCTAAATTTTGACAGCATCTCCCTATAGTTCTCCAAATACGCATATTATTTGGGCATGTATAGGAGAACAAGGGAGATATAAGCCAAAATTTAAAAATAAATAATGATTAAAATAAATAAACTAAGTGCAATATAAATAACTATGTTCCCAAATTATCCAATTAGGGACAATTCAAGGGTTGTACGTCATATAAAAGATCATTTAATTCGTTTACACGAACATACAACCCCCAAACGGTCTAAGATTTTGCAAAATTAAAACTTGACTCGTCGATGCGTACGTGAAACGTATCAACTCATCTTGAATTTTTTCTAAATTTGTGGATGCTAATGCGAGTCCACAGTACGTGGACGATTTCGGCGTGAGTCCTCAAGTGGACGATTCCACGCGAGACCAAAGTGGACGATTCCGGCACGAGTCCATCCATTGTGGACGATTCCAGCATGAGTCCACTATTGACGACTTGGCCGCGAGTCTAAAGTGGACGATTTGGGCTGAGTCCACCGTAGACGATTTGGCCGCGAGTCCACAGTGGATGATTCCGGCGCGAGTCCTCAGTGGATGATTCCATTAATACTAATTAATTAATATTAAACTAATTTCATTAAATAATCTAAAAATAATTAAATCATAATTAATATTTACCATTAATTAACATTAACCAAACTAATTAATTACCTAATTAATAATTAATTTCTAATAATTAACAATAATTTTTTTTAAAAAAATGGTTTAATTAAACCCTAATCAAGTAATTGATTAGGGTTAATTTAACCCTAATCATCAACAGTAGCCGACATCACTACCGGCAACAGTAGCCGGTGTGTAGACGCCGGTGCGGAGAGGGCCGGATCGACACCGACGCAGAGAGGGGGAGATGGGGATCGAGAGGATCAGATGAGATGCTTACCGGCAGGGAGAGGGACACCGGCGGCGACTAGCGGCGCAACACGCAGCGACAGACGGTAATAGACAGCCTCGGACGGCGGCAACAACAGGCGACAACGGCGGGAGCAGGGAAGAAATAGGAAGAAGAGGAAGAAAGAGGAAGGGGTGGACGCGAACACAAATAAAAAGGATTTTCACTGATGGCTCGTCAGTCGTCGAAAAACCGTGGATACATAATTTTAATATCATCGACGATTCACCATCTCTACGACGTCGATGAAGAGTGTTTTATTTTCGCGCTACGTTCACGTCATTAATTAATAAGCGATGACCGCTTCTAGCCGTGGCTAATGACTTATTCATATCACCAACGGCTCCCTCGCCCCCGCTAAGCCGTGACTAATAAATTATTTTATTTCGCGCCCTGTGCGCGCCATCAACTATTAGCGACGGCCCTAGGCGACCGTATGCGAGCCACGACTGATTTGCTTACATCAGCCACGGCCGCTACGATCGTCGAAACGCCATAAATGATTTTGACGGCCAAGGCGGCCGTCTAGTAGTGGACAGAGGTAATGTATTATTAGTTATTATAATATATCATTGTACTTTATTTGTGTTGTGCAGGTTCGAGCAGGAGGACGTCCCCCGCACTATAACGGGGATGATTAGACGATACATGCAAGGGACATGGCCCACGTGGTCCCACGTGCCCCATGAGCATGTCGACATGCTCTGGTACGAGTTTGAGGCGTGTATTAAAAAAAATTATATTAATTATATTTATAAATATTTGTACTGACATTATTATTTTATTTTGTAGGCTCGCTACACTTGGCCAGAGAACGAGAGGCCCTTCATAGAGAGTGGGTGGGACGCAGTTTCCCGCGCTGCTATAATGGGCAGCTAAACTAGGCTCGGACCCAAGCGATGACCCGAGCTGGGACCACAAACAATACGAAGACTTGAGGATACGACCCTGATTGGATTACTCTAGATGTGTGGGAACAACTTATCGAGCAATTAATGGTCTTTAGTGCAGGGCAGGAGGTCTCATGGACTGCGGCTAGAAACCGCATGTCCGGGGGGAGCACGCCACACTAGCTTCTCTGTCGCGTTTGTGGTGCACGAGCATCGTATGATAAGTATTATACCCTAATTTTAATTAAATTATATATTATATTTGTTTCATGGTGTACTAATGTATTTGTTTCATAAATGTAGACGACGATCGGGGATGACGACACTGTCTAGCGACCCTCGCCGATGGAGCTGTTCGAGCGGACTCACCATCAGGGACATGGGGCGGGGGAGTACGTCGACAACCCAACTGTAATCATCGTGGTAAGTATATTTATTTTAATTATGCAATTTTCATTTATAATTTAAGTTCGTAATTAGAAAAATTATGAAACAAAATTTAAACTCGTGTAGGATACCTACACGAGGACTGTGACCTAACGCGGAGGCACCCCCGTCGACTTTGATGCCCGAGCGTGGGTCGATGCCGACGGTGGCTGGGACCACGATCGTGTTTATGGCTTCAGAAATAGTGTCCATGCGCGAGCCGTGCTAGAGCCACTTGGGCCACTGACCCCTTCGCTTGTTGGTGAGCAGCCCTGTACAACCCGATCTTAGGATCAAAATCGGATAGCAGTATTTGAGGAGCAGATTGCACATCCGAGTCGGTTGATGGAGGAGATGCATGCGATGTTGAGGCATATAACAGCCCAGTCCAATCTCCGACATCAGATCCATCGTCCTCGATCCAGTCTACGCCATTCCACACCCAAGCACTTGAGACTCCGTCGCACGTTCTCGACCTACCTCCACAGCAATCGTAAGAGTTTATATATTTGACTTATGTTATGACTTGACTTATGTTATGATATATTTTTGTTTTAATACTTATGTTGATACGATAGTTTTGATTTGTATTATTTTGATTCATACAGTGTTGATACAATAGTTTTTATACGATTGTGTTGCGATTATTTTGATACTTATAATTGTAGATATAATAGTTTTGATGTTTATCTACGATGTGTATCTATGTATCTGTGATGCATGGTGTTATGATGGGTGTGTGTGAGTTATGTATCAGTGAAATTGTAAATGTATTAATGGAAAATTTTAAATTTTAAAATTTTCAAGTTGAGGATAACATCAGTGATGGCTTACAAACAGCTATCCGTCCGTAGGCCGTTGCTGAAAGCGTATCGTAATGTCTGAACCGCATCATTAACGCCATTACTGATGACCTATAGAGATGGCTCAATCCGCAACAGGCCTTCAACTACGACCTTACCTGGGCCCAGTCGGTTGTCGCTGATAACTATATCAGCAACAATAGAGGCCGGTGGTCGTCACTGATATGTAAACACGAGCGGCCGCTTCGGCTGTTGCTAAACTATTAGCAACGCCATTAGTTGCAATGACATGTTTGCAACGGCTTCGGTCGTCGGTGATGATTTTCATTGATGGCTTACTTACGGATTTAGCTATCGGTGAAGCCTATATATTTAATAGTGATATCTATTGATCATTGTGTTTTAAACCTCCCCATTGCTATGAAGCCAATTTTTATTAGTATTGATGCTTTTGATTCCCACTGTGGTGTTAATATTCTTATACAAGATCAAAAATGGATTGAAGCTATGGGTTCCAATTTTGGCCATGACTATATGATTAGATCTATTATTGCTAATGCTATGTAATTCACTTGCAGGCTAGGAATGAACTACTACACTATGTCAGGAGGCAACCCCTAAAATGTGTTGTGAGTAGGATTATATCCTTTTCCTTGAGCTATGCTAAGAGGACTATGTGTGAAGAAATATCTATAGTTAAACCAAATTTGTTGGGCCAAGGGTTCAACCTAGGCCTCATTCTCAATTTTGATGACAACAAACATGAAGCTATCTCGTTTGTCAAGTTTTGAGTTTAGATTGATAGTACGATACATCCACGAAGTTCGTCCGAAAAATCGCGTAAAATTTAGTCGAGATGATTTCGGAGACGATCGAGTCAAAACTTAGGTCTAGGCTTAGAAATTGATGTATTATGCCCTTAGGACCTCAAACAAACATATCGCAGTTGATTCCTAAGCCAAAATCCAAAACGAGACTCGAAAACGAGCCCTAGTAAAAAATTAACATAAAAATCAATATCAGGCTCCAGCCAAAGTTATCTGTCGAATCTCAGTCGATCCTCGGTCGAATCTCACGATCAACCGAAAAGCTCAACCGATCTTTTTATATCCATTGAATGAGTATTTTACACCCACTATAAGAAAACAGGGTATCACCAACGGACGAAATCCGTCGGTGATACTCCAAAATCCGTCGGTAATACTATTACCGACGGACACTCCGTTGCTAAAATCCGTCGGTAAAAACCTGCTCGGTAATACCGACGGATTTGATAAAATCCGTCGGTATTACCAACAATTTTTTTCATTTGTTGGTATTACCAACACATATGCTTTTCCGTTGGTAATACCAACGTAAATAATTTCGTTGGTAATACCAATGAAAATAATTCTGTTGGTATTACCAACGGAATTATTTTCGTTGTTAATACCAATGGAAGTATTTCCGTTGGTAATTATTCAAATACCAACGGAATTATTTTCGTTGTTAATACCAACGGAAGTATTTCTGTTGGTAATTATTCTGTTGGTATTACCAACGGAATTATTTTCGTTGGTAATACCAACAAAATATGTTCCCCCAACAAAATATGTCCATCGGTAATACATTTTATTGGCTAATACCTAAATCAATCCTGAACACCTAAAACATATCACATTTACACGAAATCATAAAATAAAATTTGAAACCACATATGAACCATTATATTTCTAAATTCACACACAACCATAAATAACTTAAGGAAACCATTGTATACATTCAGATTGTGCTAGTCAAAATACATTCTGCTAGTCAAGCAAATACATTGTTTCGGAGTTTCAAATACATTAAGATTGTTTCAAAAATACATATTAGTGATAGTCTTTTCCAAAAAGTAGATCTTTGCATTTCATCATTTTTATACCTGCATGTAAAAATAAAAGAAATATGAATAAAATCAAAAGATAAAATACTCAACTATACGAGGCATTTGGATTGCTACATGATGATAAATTATAACCCATAAATCTAATTAACTAGCTTGGGAACATTGCGATAGGCAATAGATTTTAAACCCTAACAATCAACATAAGTAGAAAATGGATATTGCATCAGACTTCACACTCTCCTAAAACAACTAATGTGATAAATCACACATTAAGGCATATATTAAGCAAATTAACAAAATGGGAGCAAGGTTAAAACAATTTACATTTACTACCTAGGTTTACCCACCTAGACTTTCACCCAAACTTCAATATACCAAGTGAAGACAATAAGTGTGGCATTATCTCTTATCCCCAATGTTATCACTTGCAACAGGATAATAAACTGATTTTTGATTTAGAAATAATCATGCTAAAATTTTTGTTATTGCTGAAATATATATGTTTACCATTTTCCTTTGTTCATTTATCTCATCAAAGAAGAATGGTAGTAACCACGAAAAATTGCATATGTTGTAGTTATTCTTAAGTACAATTTGTAGTTATTTCTACTCCTAGTTACTTTGTGTCAACTAATAAGAGTTAAAGTTACAAAGCAAGCAACTACTTTTTTGGAGGAGACTACAGCCAAGCCTCTAGACCATTACTTTTTTGGAGGAGACTACAAGCAAGTATCTAATAATTTCTAGCAATCAACCAAGGCAAGTCTCTTAATTCATGTTTGCTACTTTTCCCTTTTGGCCGGTCCTAGTGGAACTTAAGCCTAGAATGGACAACTCACATGGAGAAGCCTAAATAAAGTTCCTACTAGCACACTAAAACATTTTGAGCTTAGAGCATAAGGACACACTTCACAATGCCTCGCACTAGTTCCAGTGTCCTATCATCTAAATAACCATATAATTGATTGATGGCAATGCTCCAAATGTGATTATGTTTGCCAATTCTTTTGTTCCTTTTACATGAACTATAGTGATGAATTATAGCAAGAAAAAAAATGTTTCCAACTAGTATTTCTTTATTATGACTAGGCAAATTTAAATCCAAACAATGCCAAAAAAAACTATATGTACATATCATGTTATTCTAGTTCATGCACCAAACATTTGAAACCACACAATGAGGGGAACTAATAGGCTCTGTGAACTTAAGAAGCTAGTAAGTGAAGCATGAAAAGTGCCAGGATCCGTTGTTGTGAACCTTATCAAAAAAGTAAATTTGATGTGAGACTAACGCTATCAAAAAAGTAAATTTACTGTGAGGCTAACATTATTTAAGGTAATGACTATTTTATGATAAAAAGGAAAAATAAGGTATACAATAACCACAATCCGATATAAGGTTTTGCTACTTTAAGGGAAACATCTAAGATTACCAAACAAATAAAATAGTTTCCTTTCTCTCAAGCCATAGAGAGTTACATTTACAAGCAAAAGTCACAAAAGAATTCATTCTGAAAGGTCAATCATCAATTAAGGCCACAACAAGCATTACCCATTTACCTTATTGGAGAATAGATCCTAAAGCTCGTTGCCCTTTTTCCCAATTCCCTTGCGCCACCATGTCAAATATAATTATGTCATCTAAGCATGACGATAATTTAAATGATGATTCTAAAGATGTTGTAAGCAATAAATTGGGTAAGAATATGGAAGCTAATAACTTCAGATCATTTGTAGAATGTAGCAAAAGGTCTGAAGTAAATGTTGTAGGACTTGATTCTACCAAGGCTAACAGAATTGATGAAGTTAGTTCCTTACAGAAGTATCCTTCAGATATAGCTCTTAACCCTTATTATTGGGGATCACCATATGAGGCATATCTCTAGAGTTATCTTTCTTCTAGGTTCCCAAGACCCAAATCACCTGAAATGATTTCAACTACAGATTTATTCCTTGACCCACAAAAGGGTTAGTGGAAGATGCTAGAGCAGGCATCAAATTCAAGTAGTAACCTTGATGAAGGCTGGAAAAATCAAATTATCAATGAATTCAATGAAACTCAGCATCATTCAGAAAAAGGTCTTACAAATGGTATTATTGAGACATCCTATATAACTTTAGATGAGGAACAATTACCTGAAATTTTTGATAGAAGCATGCTGAGAATTCATTCTCAACAAGTCAACATGATGAACATAGCATGCTGAGAATTCAGCATGCTGAGAATATCAGCATGCTGAATATTTTCCTTTTATACTTTTATTTTTTAACTTAATTTCTAGATCAATCTAAATATGTAAACCAAAACCCTCATATTAATTGATAAGAATTAAGCACATATGCAAACCAGAGATGGTGGACTTGGCCAACTTGGATCCTTTGAGCATGGGAGTGCCTTGAGTACTCAGCAGTGGTGTAGTTAGCTAGCTGCTGGTAGTTGTTCTCAACATCTTTCAATGCTCTTTCTCATTCGCCTGAAAAATTATCACTAGCTATTGCTCACACTCGTATTGAATTTGAAAATTCAAAAGATAATTTTAAAAAAAAAAGATTAACAAATATGTAAGAGCTTCATTAATTCATGGCACTAACTAAATTCATGACCAATATTTAAACTCTAATTCAAAGAAATGGTTAACAATATCTAGCTTTCAAATGGAACTATCAAGGTTGCCATTCAACAAAATAGGTGATATCAGAATCAACAAATGCTCACTTCATTAATTCTTGGAATGAAGCAATATTGCCCAACCGGCAATCTATGTCAGGTATATTCTAACTCACAAACTGGTAAAGTAGTTTGTTCAGTAAGCATGAGCATAAACAATTTATTTCGATTGAATAGCATGAACTTTGCTTTAAAAGCTGAGAATTCAACTGAGTCTGATATTTGTTTGTGGCACAAACGACTTGGGCATGTGAATGTTCAAAGCATGATTGAAATGTCAGTTAAAAATCTAGTAGAAGGTTTGCCATGATTTAAATTTAAGCTCTTTCAACCTATTGGTTGTAGCATCATGCCCTATAACGAATCAAAATTAGAAAACAAAATAAGTAAACAACTATAGGTAAAGATAGGAATGTCATTCATGTTCTATGTTTTTAAATACCATTCATTGTTTATATACCTTGTCTCGTAAGATAGGAATGCCCTGGCCACATTGAAATAAGAATCCAAATGCTCTGTTTTTAATAAATCTACATTAGCATGTATAACATCGAATTTGTAGCAAATATTAACCAAGTTTACTAAATGAAACTTCGATACAAGAAAAATGTGTATAACAGAGTTCATGTTGAATGTGCCATATATCTAAATCAATGTTTGCAAAGCTGGAGGTTCAATATAGCTAAGAGCTGATTGTGTCTTGATTACTCCCTTGCGTCTTATAGAACTCATCAGGTTCTCAACATTGTCCCAATTCCCCACATAGCATGCAAATTTGATTTCAAAATATAATTTCCACTATCCTCAGGTTCTAACTCAATTATGTAATCCAAAATTTGCCTTGCTAAACTAATGCTTCCTTGGTCTCTGCATGCTCCAATTAATGTGTGCTAGATAATAATGTCAGGTTTCAAGTGCATGCTCATTACAAGGCCAAATGCCTCATTCAACAACCCTGTTCTACACAATAAATCCACCATGCTTCCGTAGTGTTCCATCCAAGGTTTTATGCCATGCAGCTCTACCATGGACATGAAGAAATGTTTCCCCTCTTCTACCAGCCCAGCAGGACTACATGCATTAATCATACTTAGAAAGGCTACCTCATCTGGCCTAAAACCTTCCATCTGCATTTGTAAAAATTTTAAGTGGGTGGCACCATCTTATTTAGCTTGGTTATTAGGTTTGGCAATGCAAAAACTGACTTGTAGTTGTTGCAAATGTCTTTCTTATGGAGAAAGTTGGTCCTTGTTTTTAATGGAACTAGACATGTATTTCTCTTTCCATTATTAACAGTTCACTGAGTATGATATTTGTCTCCTGCTTCTCGTGCCTTTTCTTATATTAAACCAAGAATTTCTAGTTTACTGCTTGATGCAACCGGTCACTGTCTTATGAAAGTCATCCACTCAAAATAGTAGATGTCCACCGGATCCACTCAAAGTCTTGATTTGACTGCTGATAAACATTGAAATCAGCTAGATCATATAGACCTAGGCCAATCATCTAATCATATTGGCCAATATGTTGAACTGCTACATTTAGAATTCATATTAGTGGCATCACTGATAAACCATGAAGTTTATGAAGGTTGGATCAAGGCCTGATTGTTAAGGATATTAGGTATATGAGAACTTTTGTATTACTAAGTATTGGATTTACTTTGCTTCTTGCTAGAGTGTTGATATGAACGACATTTAGTAGAAAATCTTAATGAGCCCTACATGTCCTAACATCCAAGAGAACCTTCTCATTTTACTGATATTTCTCAGGAGGGAGGCACCTCTCCTCTACTGAACTGATTTCACCTGCTTTCCTTCACTATGACTCCAAATCATTCACCAACTTAAACTATTCACTCACATATCACAATGACAGAAAACCAGAGAAAATATATGAACGACATATTTAAACATAAACAAGTTTAAACATATGCATACATGATTGCTTCTATTCATACGGGAGCCTTGCTTGTGAGCCTTACTCTACTTGACTCCTCAAGTTTTGTGGATATGTTACCCTAAAGAAGGTTAAAGAAAGATTTGCAAATTCAATATGTAAATACTTCATGATGGGAATAAATAAATTTTGTACATGTTAGTACCAATAGTTTTTTTTCTTTCATTTACTTATTTATATATGTCAATTTTGTCTATATGAATTTACTTATCTCTTAGTATGGGATATGCCTCAAAATATTGATGATTTACTAATTAATGCTCATAATTTTTACATTATGATTTATGTTTCCCTTATCAGTCTCTATAAGTAGATGACTGTTTTAAGCATTGGACCTGTAATCTTCTGCATGGTAAAGGAGAACAAATCATACATAGATGTTTAAGATGAATCTATACACCAAGTGTTGTTGATTCAGGCCCCCCTATATAGTCGTCATATTGCAATTAGTTAATAAGTTTCAAAGAACAAAAAAAAAGATGGACATGCATCCTAAATAATATATTTCTTATATTAGGTGGATCATAATACAAATAGTAAGGAAAATATACCTTTGAATAGTCCCCATCTCCGCATATGTCCCCTACAGTCAAGTCTACTGCTATATTATTTCCTCTCTGATCAACTCCAAGAACTCTTCATAGCTGTAGTAAGGAGACACACAATAGATAAAACAGAATGGTAAGGAGAGTAAAACAAAATTTCCATCAATCAAATACCTTTTGCAGTCTGTCAATAGCCTTAAAAGTCCCGGTATAGTTCCACCACCTATATAAATGTGTGCCTATAATACATTGAAATTTCCATTTTCCGATCACCTGCTTCATGACTTATTATTAATTTTGATATCATGAAATTTTCGGTCATGAATTGAAGTGTGAAATGCTTTTTCATAACCAAGAGTTACCTCAATCATGCTAACAAACATATGAGAAGTCTAAAGAGGTAGATTTTCAGAAAGGATTCCTCGGTGATCTTCAAAGAAAAGCTAGCTGTCAAATTCAAATTTCAAATTTCATGTCTTTCTCACTGAGGCAATTAATCATCAACCTCACATACATCCCAATTACAAACCTTAAATATCCAAACCAAATGTAAAAATGAAAAAGATAACAGAGAGTACCTCCAAAACCTGAAGCCTCTTTGACAAAGAGGGGTGCTTACAAATGTATGCTCTTCATCTTCCTCTCTCTTTCTTTATAAATTCTAGTTGAAGAAAAATGCTGCTGGAGCAATTGAGGAATATAACCTATTATATATAGGACATTTTTCAACAACCATAAATTGATGAAATTTATGACTTAATGAGAAGAACATGCCTGTAGATGGCTTGCGATGTTCTTCCTTGTAAGCCTCTCAACATTCATAAGATCAAGTATTTTCTTTGGTACAATCCTGTATCAAAATGACAAAAGTTAAGTGTTCATTTCAGTTATAATCAAACAAAAGCAAGCAAACTATCATTGAGAAAGCTCAAGCACAACAATGACTAATTATACTTACTGCCAATACCCAATTGATTAACAGCAGCAACAAATTGTGTAGCTCAACAGACCAAACAACCCTAGGCTTTTTCTGAGTAGATGAATCTTCACTCTCTTGCAAGTTGTCTTCACTCTCATCCTCATCATCCTCATTCTGATCTTTTCTCTTGTTAACTTTTCCATTGTGATTAGCCACTCCTTGGCCATCATCAGAATTCATGATTTGAGCCTTTTCGCCATTCTGCTTACTGTTAAGATCATTGTGTCATCTTCTTTTGAATTTCTTCCTTCGAATGACATGCTGCCATATGTTCCTCAGTTCCTCAATTCTCATAGGCTTTAGTAGATAGTAACACGCACCATGCGTGATTCCCTTCATCACAGTTTGGGTTTCACCATTTGCAGACAACACTGCATTTTTCTTCAGAAGAAGAAGAAGAAGAACAATACCTTGTTAGATCTTGGAGAGGGGCTCCTTGAATCCGTCTTTGAGAGGGCCTTGGAGAGGGCGGCGATGTTGGAGTGGATGCAAGCGACCTCATCATCATTGATGCAAAACCATACATCAGCGTCTTCTTCTTCTTGGAGGTCACGACGGTGGAGGCCGGAGGACGAGCAAGAGGAAGGTGGAGGGGATGGATCGAGAGGGGGGCACAGCCATGCTTCTATACTCACCGAGGAAAAAGACGAGAGTCGTGTGAGGCTTCCGTCGGCTGAGAAAATGGGGAAGATTTGCAAGAGGCTTCCATCAGTAGAGAAAAGGGGGAGAATCGCGCGGGGTTTTCGTCGGCCAAGAAAAAATGGGGGAAGTCACGCGCGGGATTCGGAGGGAAAGTGTTTTTGTTGGCTGAAAGAAAAAGGGGGAGAATCACGCGGGGTTTTCGTCGGCCAAGAAAATATGGGGGAAGTCACGCGGGATTTGGAGGGAAAGTGTTTTTATTGACTGAAAGAAAAAAAAAAGGAATTTCATAAAGTTGTCGGCTGAATTACCAACAGATTATATATCCGTCGGTAATTCAGTCGGTATTACCAACAAAATAGATCTGTTGGTAATAAATCCATCGGTGAAAACATGTTTTCTTGTAGTGACCCCATACCTCCAATATCCTTATAAATAGGTCTGGTTTCACTTGTTCGAGGGGTACTATTGTTCATTGATCAAATCCTCAAGTGCTTGTGCTTCAAAGAGTCAATCCAAAGTGAAAAACCTTAGCTTTCATCTCTCCAAGGTTGGTCTTCTCACCTCAAGCCTTTCAAGCCAAAGCTCATCACCGTCTTGAGGCATTAGAGGTCTAGAAGTTTGTTGGAAGGAGCTATTGCAAGTTTGATTTCATTTCATTGCTCCTTCACTTATTTTTATTCTTGTTCTTTCAAATTCTCAAGTGTATCGTGTAAGGTGTGATTGAAAATATCTTATTTGTAGATTGTTATTTTTTACTTTAGAATAGGTATTGAGGCATCACGTAGGCTCGATAGATAAATCCTCATTATATTCTTTATAAAAATAAATAATTTATAAAGTGTTAATGTTAGAAATTCTTTGTGATGAGTCAAGACAGTGGAGTAGACAATATTGACCGAACCACGGTATATCTTTTTATTAGCATTGATTGTTTGTTGCTCATTTACTTTAATTTGTGCTTGATTCAATAGTATTTGTATTTTCCTACGTCTGAGCATCAAGTAAATGTAATTGTTTTATTAATTGTTCAAAACCGAAAAAAAATTAAATCGAATATAGAATCAATTAACGTACATACTATTCGACTCTTTGTGGACATTTGATTCAGAAAATTGAGTTATGTTTCCCCCCCCCCCCCTCCGTCAAAGTTTTGAGTAATGAAAAGTCTACATGTTAATCCATTCATTGATACGTAGAGCCATCCATATTAGGGGTCAATGGTCAACAATGGCAGCTAGAATTTGTTAAAAATATACTTATTTTAACAGCGGTCGGCTAATGTTCTATTTTATAGGGATGTGCACGAATACCGAATAGATCCGAAACTGATTGGAATCGACCCGATCGGATAGGTTCCGAGTAGATCCAAATTAAATCCGATAGGATGCGAGTAACAAATCAAGGAACCGATTAAAACCGGTTTCGGTTCCGGGTCGAAGACGTCGTGACCCGGAACCGGAACCGGAATCGGTACCAAGTTATATATATTTAATTATTTAACCTGAATCCGATATATTAGATAATAGATATATTTAATTAGGAATCTATTTATAATTTCTCAATATAATTTACTGGTTATACTACATATATTATTATTATTGCCACAAAATAATAATAGAAATTATAGTGAACATTAATCAATCCTTTCATTCATTAATTCATTATTTTTTATTCACACTAATAAAATTAAATAGGTGATCCAATAGGGTACTCGAAATCGAAACCAGAACCGGTGGTTTCAGGTAGGGTCCGATTCTAAATTCCAACAGGATAAGATCTGAATCCAAAATATAGGAACCGATCCTATATAAGATAGAATCCAAATATCATAAAAATTACAGAATATCTGGATCTGCTGATCCCTACTATTTTATTTTGTTAAGCAATCACCTTATGAATATTAAAACACACAACTATAATCTTTTAAAATAAAAATAAACATATATACCTCCAGATCACATCATTCTAGAACAAGTGTACTTTTTCCTTGTCTACAGATTCGGTAAGAGATACGAAACCAATTAGTTCTACAAGTTTGAAACTTCCACGTAATTAAATATGTTATTTTTTAAAAAAAAATAAACTTATTAGCATGATGTGTGTACAAGATCTTGATAATCTTTTTCATTCAACTTTCAATTTGTTAGTTAATTAAACTTCAGAATTCATTCATGGAACTAGAAAAAATTGAAGGCTTAAAAAAGTCTATCAAAATTACGTACAGAGGGAGTACTTCTCATTTAAAGATAATTAACTTATATTATATAATGAAGGAAAAATTATAGTTTTAGTCTCCGTAGTTTGCTCTGATTTTAGTTTTAGTCTCCATAATTTAAAAATTTTGATTTTAGCTCCCACATTATATTTTCATTTAGGATTTGATTCCTGTCATCATTTAAAGCATAAACGGTGCCAACATGACTAATGGTTGCTGACATGACATTACTAACGTGACCATCATTTAAAATACACTAAAAGTTTGGAGACTAAAACTAAAATCTGAATAAATTATGAGAACTAAAATCAAAATTCGAGTACTCTATGATGACTAAAATCAAATTCCGAGTGAACTATGGGGACTAAAACTTTTTTTTTTATGAAGGGTCGAAGCGAGTAGGAGCAGCACTCGATAGCGACCGCTCGACTCTTCCGCTTATGATATGATACAGAACGATTTCACAATATGCAAAGTCGGTATATAAATATTAGATTCGTATAACGATCGTATAATATTTTAATTCTCCGACACTTGACACGGCCACCCTTAGCTCAGTTGGTAGAGCAGAGAACTGTAGTTGATTCACACATCCTTGGGATATTGGTTTGATGTCATGCCCTAAAATCGAGGGTCAAGTTACTGGCCAGAGTACGCGTCCGTACTCTGAAGCCCACCAAGTCATGCAAACTAAATGCGGAATAAATGACACATAAACATATAGAAAACCATGAACGTATGAATGTATGCTTCACTGAAAATTTAAATATCAATTATGAGTATCATCCTTGTTTACAATTAACTCATGACCATATGCATACATGACACCTACAACTCAACTATGACATCTCACGTCACGAGATTCGCTGTCTGAGCCTGCAACCCCAGCCGCGCTACGTGGGTACCACCATACCTCTATTAGTCAAGATATGCAAAACAACAACAAAAATAAAGTGGTGAGTTCCTATGGAACTCAGTGAGTGGCTCTACCCGAGCCCTCAACAATATATCCCGAGCATAAGCATAAGAAACATAAATCATACTTATGGAAATACTGAAATGTAATAGCATGTAAAGTAAGAACATTCATCCACAAAACTCGTGCTAAGAAGAACGTCAGTCACTCGGCCCAAAATGACCCAAACATCAAGTACAATATTGACTCAGACCATAACGACCCAAACATCATGTACGATATCCACTCGGCCCATAAAGGCCAAAACATGCAAGCACGATATCCATTCGGCTCATAACGGCCAAAACATGCAAGCACGAGTCGGTCGTTAGAACCTCTATCTAGCGAGCATCCCGCTCTGGCCCGCTGAACTAGGATGACCTACTAGCTCCGACACCCACTTTGGTTAGGAATAGCCCTCCAACCAACACCACTTGGGTCCATCATCAACGTGGTTCACTGATGGCAACTCTCGACCCATATCATGTCACTCGGGTCCATCGTCAGCATGGTTCACTGACAGCAGCTCTCGCTCGTATCCAAACTCGTCGGGACCAACTTGCCGAGTTGGTACGCTTCTCGGCCCAGCCATCGTCCATCCACAATCACAAGCACAAGCAAAGTCAAATCGAACATAGGAATATGTAAATATCTCTTGGGTGATTTTATCATTTTAGCCGACTTACTCGGGTACACGCCCACGTGCCCCAACTCGATCCTCTCTTGGCCCAACATCTCGGCTCTATGATTTATCACCCTAATTTATATTTCAAAATGAATACTCAAAAATTCAGCATACGCATGTATATTTCCAGCTTGTATACGTATTTCAGCATGTATAAGGATAATTACATCATGTACATAATTCCAGGATGAGTACATAAAATACAGCATATATATACATCATTTCAGCATGGGTATACATTAACTCAGTATATATAAATGACATTTCAGCAAAGATAGATAATATTTTAGCATGCACAGATATAATCCCAGATTCCCAGCATGTATAAATAATTTCTGCATGTATAAAAATAATTCCAACATGTATTGTTATACCACAACTTCAAATTTTAGCCTGCCTAATCATGTTATAAAATTCTAGATTTAAGTCTAAATTTCTCCACTACAATGATAGTTTCCAATGACCATTGCTTAACTATAAGGGAAACTAATCGGAGAAATGTTTATAAGACCTAAGGGAAGCCTACCCTTGTAAACCCTTTTTTCACTCATACACGAACACTTACCAAGACTGAATATGTCACAACATGCTAATAACAAACAACGACAAATTTCTCATGCATACACTCAATACAAGCAGCCAATCTAGCATAAATGAATCCTCAATTTATCATTTGAAAATTTGAAATTTAAGCATGTAATAATCTGAAATCTATCATGAATAATTCCATATTTAAGCAAGCATAAATCTGAAATTTTCCACGATCCAATGTATTTTAAATTTAATAAATAAAAATCTAGTATATGCATGTGAATATCACAGTGTCATACCCCAACTGATGGTAGTGTGACCGGCTAGGGCCTACATCCTACCCTGAAGCATACTGTCTACACTGACATATAAGAAACCAGAAGATATCGATAAAAAGAAACCTCAACACAAGCTTTATTTAAATGTTTTCAAAGCTCACAATATATGTTTCCAAACCAAAGAGAAAACCATCATCGGAACAAACTGAACATCTCAAATATCAAAGTTTTACAAACTTTTCCAAAACACAACTGTCAGTGCAGAAAAGGAAACAACTACTAAGACACTGGACTATGATTCAATGACGCCACTACGAGATATGGCACCACCACTCGCCCTCCAGCTGCACCATGCCGACAGGTCACAATCACTGCTCATGCTCTGCAAAAAGAATAAGGAAACAAACTATGAGTCCACTTGGGACTCGGTGAGCGATTCTTGTGAACCTCCACATAATCCTCAGTTATTCAAGCATAACATATAAGGCAACCTAATATATATTCAAGAATGTAAGTTACTTTCTAGTGTGACTACTGACCCTGTGGGTCGTTCGGTATAAACCATATATGTGAAAAATTGTCATCTTGGCCTATCAAGTCTTCGACATCCGGCCGTTGGGCCAACTTATGGTATTAGAATCCCGACTACAATTGGCCCTACCATACAAGGTAGAATCACACTGGCCGACTGGCCACATCATAGCAAGATGTAAACAAGAAATCTCGGGCCATCGACTAGGATGGTCCACTAGTCTCCGGACACCGTCTGGGTAGGGATAGCTAGTCCCACCCAACTGGGGTCTCACATCTAGCGGGCCCGCTGGTGCATCTCAAAACCCAAACATTGGCTGAGCTAAGCATTGGTCATTTCGACCTCCACGCTTCTTGACGGACCATCTCAAGCACATCACACCAAATGTCTTAGGGTTTCCTTATATACACTTCGGGCCCTTGCCCGTATCCGGCCCTAATTCGGGCTAGAGGGTCAAAAAATTAATGCTGCCCTTCCAAAATTGTGCACGCCTAATAGTTCTAGTTTTCCAAAAATATTTATTAGGAGTCCTAGAAAGTTGTGTCATCTCCTAGCTAACTTTCCATATATGCTAAGAATCTTGCAACATCATACATGTTATCTAGCCTTATACGCTACCTTGGGTGAGGAATTCTATGTACCGACCTTGGAATTCCACCCATGAATATTTTAGGACAGCTTATATAATTTAAAGAAAAACAAGAATAACTTACCGGAACTAATATATATATATATACCTACGAGATTCATCAATAATCATTTATACACTACATTTAGAATTTGTTTCAAAAAGAAGCAACTTATAAAGCATGGTAAGATAACCATAAATTCACAATGCATGATATACTAAGCATGGTAACATATTTCATCATTTCAAAAATCAAAGAGGAATGAGCTAAGGATGGTCACTAAGCAATCATTCCTACAATTACATAAATCAATAAATTTACTTGCCATGGTTAGAGTTCTTCCTAAGTATCATCATGTCTCTATAGTTTTAGCAAAAATATTACCATAACTGAGATAAATATAGATCTATAGTTGCGACAATCTCTAAGATGAACATCAATCATATGATACAAGTTCAACTTATCTATAATCATGCGATCGCGAATCAAAACAACATAACCTGAAACCAAGCATGTTAAATCCGAGCAATCCACTTTTTCTCACCCTTGCCCTTGCTCGGCCGACTCAAGCAGGGTGACCCCCTATTCGGCCGAGTCCTCAAGGATGAACGAGCATGGTTGCGACAATGACACGAGTGATAAATCCATAGATCTAACATATACGAACATAAAACGATCTACGAGTTTCGAGATGATCGAAGAAATTGGGGAAAATTTTGGCATGACATTTCCCCTTTTCCTCTACTCGGCCAGCCCTCAAGAACGCAAAATAAACACGTTTAAAACACAAGATCATAGGAATACACAATGATTAAAGTTCTAATAAGAAGAAAAGCATCGATCGGCAAGAACTCTCGAGAGAAAACCCGATTTCGAATCTTATAGGGCCAGCCTCCCGCCTCCCTTCAAAAATTATGCTAAGCACTCACCTTGATTGGATCCTGAGGAAGTCTCGATAAAGACGAGCTTCGATCTCCTCGAGAGTCGACGCGGACTCGGCGCTGACAAGATCTCCCCTCTCCCCCTTTTCCCCCTTGCTCGGGCTGTGTGCAGCTCCAAGATAAGCCGCACGGCTCATGATGAGGGATTATATTCCCTCATCCACAAATGACTCAAATGCCCCTCATATGACTTAACCTCTACTCGATTCGATCTGAGTCCAGTTCGGGCTCTGATTCAATCCGCACTCAAGAGTCGAACTCGACTTTAATAAACTTCTCGTGCATAAAAGGAAATAACCATTGAGCTAATTTAAACTTCATATTCTCATGAGTCGAGTTATATCTTCTACTCGAGGCGATTCTGCGGCTCGGCCCGACTAACCCCCGATCCGGTGCGCTGCACCAAAATAGATTTTTATATTAGGAAATTTTTGGGTCTTACACACAGTAAGAATCTTCTAGCACTAATAAGACTTAACTCGGTTCTTACTACCACAACTTCAACAAAAATTCCATACCGAATCCATTCAACATTTGCACCAAGCATACAAATATTTCCACATGACACAAATCGAAATTAAATATTTTAATAACTTGGAATTTATCATACTCCAATCTAGAAATCAAGGTGTATGTGCAATTATAAGATTTTTGCGAAGCCGATTAACCCAATTCATAGGGGTCAGCTCTAACCCCTTGTTACACTCATCTTCTTACTCATTGAAATCTAGGACTTTTCTATTTAAGAATGAGTCAAGATCAATATAATATTGCGTTCAGAAATTGGACACCAATCAGAATTCTACTCTAATACTGAAAAATATATATAAAATACCTATCAAACAACCTCCAATCAGAAATCAGACACCACTATTGCGTTGAGAACGCAAAAACCTATAACTTCCTTACTCACATCGATCTCATCTGACATCTGTAAGATCAATTTCAAAAATACCACAATAACTTCAAATACCAATCCATTTCTCACGATACAACTCTCCTTTTTAAAATATCTAATTATAACATTTTCATATATATGTGTAATATCCTAAATATTTAAATTTTTCCTCTTATGTGTGTTTGCCAGCCTAGCAGACTAGTTCGTGGTCGAGCCGAGTGGACTCATGGTCCAGAGCGAGCTTGCGAGCTCGGGTAAGTAGGATATGAATTTATGAATTTTATTTATGAATTTTAGGCTTGGGTAGTTGAAATTATTTAATTTGATGTTGTGTATGCATAATTGTTCATGTTGGTGTATTTAATTAATTGATTATGATTTATGTTAGAATAGGTTTAATTGAGTTAAGTTAAGTTAGCGGGTTCGGGTTTGGCTTGAGGTGGATGCGGATTGGTTAAAGGATTTAGAGGGGTTATGATTGAGGAGGAAGAATAAAACCCCATCGCCGTGGCTTGTGGCTCCTATTTTAGAGCCACCAAAAGTTGTGAGAAAGGGAGCTAGCTGCCAAGCCGCCCAGCCGACCAGCCCCCTTTCCTCTTCCCCTTGGAGCCGCCGTCACCCGCAGCAAGTCGCCACCAGCTCTCCCTTCTTCTCCTCCCCCTCTTCTCTTCCCTGTGGAGCCGAGCCGAGGGAGCCGCTGCCCTGAGCCGAGCCACCCCCTCTTGCTTCTTCCCTTCCCCTTGGAGCCGACGGCTTGGGAGGAGCCGCCGCATACCCCTTCCCCTTTCGGGGTTGAGCTTCCAGATTCCGGAGCTAAAACTGGAGACCGTCGATTGGATTTTCTTCTCCAATCTTTTTCCAAATTAAGGTGAGTGGTTTTACCCTCCTTCTTTCTGATTTCTTTGAGTTCTTGAAGCCAATATTGAATGATTTTGAAAGCTTAATTTGTTTTCCGACTATTCCTCGAATTCTCGATGTTCTTTTTGTGTGCCATATTTGAGGAGACCCTAAACCCTTCCCTATGGGGTTCGGCAGCCCTAGGACGGCTCTAGGGGTGCTCGACCAAGGGTGGAACAAGGGTGCCCTCAAGGTGTTCGATGGAATGCCTAAATGAGGGATCTTGCTTATCTTATGGTTTTTATTTCCAATTGATGTTTGAAATGAGTTCTTATATGCTCAAGCATGATTAGTATTAAATCTGAGATTTTTTGGTAGAAATCATGTTTAAGAAAAATTGAATCTTGAGGGTGATGCCATGAGGGTTCTTGAAAGAGAGGTTCTTGATCTAAGGCTTGTTCTTGATATTAATGCTTGACTCTTGATTTAAGTGTATGAGTTCTTATTAATCTTGATAAAAGAATGATTTATGTGAATTAATTCTTGGGATTAGTATTTTGTTCTAATGATAATTTAGGGGTTAATTTCTGTTAATTTTCAAAATTAATTCTATAGTATGCTGAAAATTGCATGTTGCTAGAATTGTATGATGAGATGATGAATCTATACTGATTTTGGTTTATTTGTTGTGGTGTTTGTATTTATGTGAATATAATCGTGTAACCTATCGTTTTGACCAGAAAACATAGTTTGGAAAGATAGGACACACTTTAGAGACTAGATTCAAGTTAGACACATCAGTTCTAGGTAGAACAATAAACAAACTCTAAAATAAAATTCTAATCATGGTGATCTAAATTTTAATTATATAATTACAATTGGGTTAAGGGTGAGCATAATCTGTTATGAACCAACTTATAAAGTATTAATGAAATAAAACCACATGGGTTCATGACATTACGGGTCTAAGGGATAGGTTCGGGTTGGAGTGTTGAGACGCTTCATAATGAGGACACCCCTAGGACACCTTAGGAGAGTCATGACTTATGTCATGGTGCGCCATATCTTTATGAATGGTGGAGAGGCTCGTAGAGGAGCAAGATTGCGGGCTAAACCCGGGAAGTTGGATGGCTAATTCCAACCTGCGGAACAAGTTCAGAGGGCCTTTCTCGATTGTTCTGGTTCAACCTTGTGGGATAAGTTCGGAGGGCCTACCCGATTATCCCCGAGGTGGTGTTAAGGAATAAGTTCGGAGGGCCTTTCCCAATTATTCCTATGATATCCTTTAGTAGTAAGTTCGGAGGGCCTTTCCCGATTATTGCTATGATATCTTAAATGGGCAAGTTCAGATGAGCGAATCCCGATTGTCCCTACGTATCTCGTCGAGCAAGTTCGGAGGGCCTTTCTAGATTGCTCCCGAGTTAATTTTTGTATACTAGGATAAGTTCGTAGGGCCTTCTCGATTATCCTAGTATGTGTTGTTGCCTTCGGATATGGTAGACTTTGCCCTGATGAACTCCACTATAGAGGGTTAGATGTCTTGGGGCATGTGTGACCTGTTGGCATGTTAGCTCATCACACTTTCGTGATCTTGCCTTCTGTAAAGATAGATTTCATTCTTGTTATCTCTATGATTTTTATATGTGAGGATTGGTAGAACCGCTCGCTGAGTTCTTTGAACTTACCCGTTGTCATTTCATTTCTGTTTTGCAGAGCGTGACCGGTGAGGTGGGTCGGATGCACTTGGCGTAGCTGGAGGGCAGAGGAGCCACATGATCTCATAGCAATCCTAGTTAGGGTCGTAGTCGAGTCTTTTGGTAGTAGTCATGCACTTGTATTAGCTTGATTTGGAGTTGTAGCCTTGAGAGCATTTATGTCATTTATTTCAGGTTTTATTGTATCTGAACTTTTGAACTGCTGAACTTAAAATGCTATTCCACACTTTTTGTTTCATTTGAGCTACTTGAATTAAACTTTGTTTTGGTTCGCTTTTCATTCAAATAAAACTTGTTATTTCTTTCCGTTATATTATTTGTTGAGTTGGCATATGTATGGTTTAAGTTGCGGGGTATAGGCACGTATACCCTAGCCGTTCACGTGACCTCGAGTTGGGGTGTGACAATGTGGTCACCAGAGCATGTGGTTCGGTCTGACTACGACCTAGAGTTGTCATCGTATAGGGCATTGCTAGCGTGTTAGAATACGGTAGGGTATGATATGAGATCAATAGGCTAAGTCTGCACCTCAGTGCGACTTGTGGTTTATTTACTTAACGTCTTAGGGTGAATTAATTGTTTAAAATTTTGATGTTTTCTTTTTGGTGATTCCAAATCGATGGAGGCATTTGATGCCACAAGGAGTAGTAGTGACAGCAACTCTACTAAGCGGCGAGACCGAGGCCGATGCAGGGTCGGGGTCATGGGAGAGCACCGCAGGCCCGGGTGGCTGAGCTGATAGAGGCACTTCGTAGGGAGCAGGAGCTGAGCCAGTAGCCACAATTAGTACCAATAGTACCCACGGTACCAGAGGTGGTCCAACCAGTAGTACTGGTGGTCAAAGCCCCTAGAGCACATTCATATGCAGGTTTTGTTGCATTCAGGCCATCGGAGTATACAAGGACATATTAGTGTGTGGAGGTCACCAGTTTCCTGGAAGATTGCTATGAGCTGTGCGGGAGCTTGGTTGTTCTTCTGAGATGACCGCTCAACTGATCGGGTTACAGCTGAGAGGTCCAGCCAAAGATTGGTTTCACACCTGGAGGGACAACAAAGCAGTAGATGCACCACCCCTACCTGGGAGGAGTTTAAAGCTGCTATGGTGGAGAAGTACTTGCCAATGAGCGTCCGGGATAGGCAGGCGAAAGAGTTTGAGCTGCTGCGTCAAACAGGAATGATGGTCCCCAGAAGTAAAAGTTTCGGCCCCAGCTCACTCAGAGAGGACTTTCAGGACAGCAGATCCACCGTAGGACGGAGGTCATAATAGTTCTAGAGGCCACATGGGTTCAGGACCAGGGGCATCATCTAGAGGTTCACAGCGGAGATCTGGGCCGCAGCAGTGTAACCGATGTCACAGGAGGCACTGAGGGGCTTGCTGGTGACGATTTGAGGGATGTTTCCCCCGGCAGACTGGACATTTCAGAAAGGATTGTCCTGGCAAGGTGCAGTCAGCAACCTGATCAGACTAGAGGAAAAGCACCAATGTCAGTAGGTTCCGTAGCTCAGAGGGGTCAGACTCAGGGAGGAGGCCAGCAAATATTATTGTTGGGTATGTTTTGTTGCATATGTTTTGTTTAATCCGGGTGCTACGCATTCTTTTGTATTTGCTTTATTTGCTGCTAAGTTGTTAGGGGTACCTTCTATGCTTGAGTTACCTCTTGTGGTGTCTACACCTACGGGCGTTTCTATGAGGGCAGAGACAGTCTTTTAGGGCTGCGAGATTGTCATTTGTGGGCATGTGTTGATAGC
Source organism: Canna indica (assembly GCA_034359265.1). Lineage (NCBI taxonomy): Eukaryota > Viridiplantae > Streptophyta > Magnoliopsida > Zingiberales > Cannaceae > Canna > Canna indica. Next base: position 70,087,839 of record CP136890.1, on the reverse strand, counting down.
CGACTTGACACTCCTGGTGATGCTGGAGCTTGACGTAATTTTGAGCATGGATTGGTTGGCGGACCATTTCGCCTTAGTGGATTACAGGGCTAAGACTGTGACCTTCAGTAAGCCCGAATTACCCCAGTTTACCTTCCAAGGTGAGGGAAGGGGTGAGCCGTTGATGGCAATATCAGCTCTTATGGCCCGAAAGTTACTCTTTGGCAGATGTCAAACATTTTTGGCCTTTGTGTCAGTGGCGGAGGAAGGCGGAGGTACGGCCACAGACATCAGTGGGACGCCTGTGGTGTAAGACCCGGAAGAATTTCCTAATATAAAAATCTATTTTGGTGCAGCACGCCAGACCCAGGGGTAGTCGTGTCGAGCCTCAAGATCGCCTCAAGTGAAAATGTTTGACTCGACTAATGATTCATGGAATCTATATGGGTGATTAACTTTCCTTTTATGAATTCATTCCTTAAATCAAGTTAAATCGATTCATTATGGGTTGAGTTAGAAACCAAGTTGAGTTCGGGTTTAGTCGAGGTTCGAGTATGAGTTAAGTGAGTCATGGAGCTATATTTGGAAAGCTAGATGAGGGATTAAAACCCTCATCTTGCAGCCGTGGGACTCATCCCTTGAGTCGCACAAGGCCGCCTAGGGGGAGAGAGGAAGAAGATCAAGGGAAAGCTTGGAGGACTTGGATCGATCCAGGATTTCGTGTCGTTGCCAGAAAATTTCAAGTCATCGTCGCCCGATTCTTTTGTTCTCCGTAATCTCGGTGAGTGGTTAGAGTTAGAAGCATGGGTGAGGCGGGTAGCCTAACCCCTAGTTGTGAAAGGACGAGTTTCTCGTGATCTTTCCGTCGGATCTTGGTTTTATCGATGTGTAATCACTATTTTGTATGATTTCTTGTCGGAGTACCTTATTTCTTCGTCGATTTTCAATTGTTTGGGTTGCCGAGTCATGGGAAAAGGGGAAAGGTCATGCCAAAATTTTACCCAATTCCCTTGACGGCAAGAAGGCCCTTAGATGATCTCATGTTCTTGATTGATGTAGTTCAAATCGTAGGTTTCACGCGTCATGAAGCATATCTTCCCTAGATCTCTATTGATGTGGCCGAATGAACCCTACAACTCATGAAGAGGGTTCGGCCAAGGGTAAGGGAAGGGGTAAAATAGTCCATTGATATTAAGCTATGCTCAGAATCGAAGAATTAGAGGTATAGCTAAAGTCTCCTTTCCCTTTCCTGCCTTAAGGGCCCTGGCCGAGCAAGGTTCTTCTTGCTCATGGGTCGGCCAAGACTAGGGAGGGGAGAAGAGAGTAGCTTTAGATGGAAACTTACATGACTATGAGATTCACACATATAGAAATGACAATACTTAGGAAGAACACCAAACATAGCAAGTAGATTGATTTAATTGGAATTGTAGGAATGCTAGCCTTATGACCATCCTTAGCATTAGATATTTAACTTTGAAATGTTGAAATTGTTTACCATACTTAGTAATTCCTACCTTTTTTGAATTTATTCTTACTGTGCCTTGCTAGATAATTGCTTCTTATTGTGCTAAATTCCTAAGGTAGTGTAAAGTTGTTACGCATATATATATTGTGACCATTTATAGTAAACGTTACAATACTTGAATATTTTCTTGAGATTATACATGCTGCCCAAAAATGTTCATGGGCGGAATTCCCAAGTCGACACAAGGAATTCCTCACCCAAGGTAGTGTAGAAGGTTAGATAACGTGTAATGCGTCGCTAGACGTTCATCATACTTATATGGAAACTTAGCTAGAAGATGATAACACTTCTATGACTTATTGTATATTTTTGAAAACCTAGAACTCGTAGGCGTACACAATTTGAAAGGGCGGCATAAATTATTGATCTTGTAGCCGGATTACGGCCAGATACAGGAAATGGCCCGAAGGGTATATAGAGAAACCCTAGGATATTGATTATGTGGTGTGTTTGAGATGGTCCGCCGAGGAGTGTGGAGGTCGGGAATGATAAATGCTCAGCTCGGCTAGTATTGGGTTTTGAGGTGCGCCAGCTAGGTTCCAGACCCCAGTTGGGTGGGACTAGCTATCCTTACCCCAGACGGTGTCCGAAGACTAGTGGACCATCCTAGTCGACGTCCCGGGATTGTTTGCTTACACCTTGAGGTGACATGGCCGATGGCTAGTATGATACTACCTGATATGGTAGGGACGACTGTAGCCGAGATATTATTCCATAAGTAGGCCTAAGGGCCGGATGCCGGAGGCTTGATAGGCTGAGATGGCAGGTTATCATATTCAGTTGTACAGATTGACCCATTGGGGGTTGGTAGCTATATTAGAAGTATTTTACCTCCTTATTCATTCATTTTGTTGCCTTATATGATATATATGCATGACTGAGGCTTATGTGGAGGTTCACTAGAGCCACTCACTGAGTCCCAAGCGGACTCACAGTTTATTCTTTAATTTTGCAGAGCATGATCAGTGACTTGGCTTGTCGACATGGTGCAGCTGGTGGGCGGGAGGTGGTGTCATATCTCGTAGCGACATCCATGAGTCTTAGAACAGAGTCTAGTAGTGTTTGTTTTGTTTCTGCAATGACAGTTGTACTTGAAAAAGAGTTGTAAAACTTGTTTCTTGAACGTTCAGTTATTTGACGTTGATGTTCTTACTCATTTTGACAAACATAAAAATTATGACTTTGAAAGCTTTTAATAAAGTGTGTTGAGATTTCTATTATTCGATATGTCTTAGTTTTCTTGTGTCAGTGTAGACAGTAGACGACAGGGCAGGATGTAGGCCCTAGACGATCACACTATCCTAAGTTGGGGTATGACAAAGTTGGTATGAAGCATATGCTAGCGTGCCAACTTACAGTATAGTTATGCTACGAAATTGTGCGACCATTCTTGCACTCAGTGCACCATGCGGTTATTAAGTTTAAAGAGCTTTGTGTTAAGAATTTATTATGTGACAGACAACTTCTTTTCTTTCTTGTGTTAGTGAAATGGAGGCTCAAAATGCTGCTTTGAGCGGCAGTGGCAGTAACGCGACAGAACATCGAGGGCGAGGCCGAGGCCGGGCCCGGGGCAGGGATAGAGACCCGTCTGAGGGTCAGGGGCAAGAGTCAGCGGTTGTTCTACTGCAGGCTCAGGTGAATCAGTTGACTGAGGCGCTCCTTAAGGAGCAGGAACTGAGACAACAAATGCAGTAGTAGATGCATCAGCAGCAGCAGTCTCAGCAGCCACCGCCACAACTTGTGCCCGTAGTTTTTGTGGTACCAGAAGCGGAAGAGGTGACAGCACCGGTGGTCAGAACCCCAGGGGCCCCAACATATGCATATTTTATCACACTAAAGCCGTCGGAGTTCACCGGAATAGATCGTCAGGTGGAAGTGACATAATTCTTAGGGGATTGCTACGAGCTATGCATGGAGTTGGGGTGTTCATCAGAGGCAACTGCTCGTATGGTCGGTCTTCAGATGAGGGGACCACCAAAGGTCTGGTTGCACACCTGGAAGGCCCACAGGGCAGTTGGCGCACCACCTCCCACGTGGGAGGAATTCCGGGCGGCTGTGGAAGAGTAGTACCTATCCATGAGTCTTCGCGACAAGCGCGCCCGTGATTTTGAGATGCTGCGCTAGGCTGGAGGAATGACAGTATCAGAGTATGAGATGGAGTTCAATCATCTCTCCAAGTACCATCCAACCCTAGTGGCGTCGGAGACCGCCAGGGTCAAGAGGTTCATGGCAGGATTAAGGCCATAGATTGGCAGGCTTATCCACTACACTGAGGATTCTACTCTGGCTTGGGTAGTGGATGAAGCCCTGTGGAAAGAAGCCTTGGTGTCATTTGAGAGAAATGACGAGCCAACTAAGAAGAAGTTTCGATCGCAAGATTCTGGCAGTCGGCCTTGGCACTCTGAGGGGGCAATGACTGCAGCAGATCAGTAGACCGCCAGGGTCAAGAGGTTCGTGGCAGGATTAAGGCCATAGATTGGCAGGCTTATCCACTACACTGAGGATTCTACTCTGGCTTGGGTAGTGGATGAAGCCCTGTGGAAAGAAGCCTTGGTGCCATTTGAGAGAAATGACGAGCCAACTAAGAAGAAGTTTCGATTGCAAGATTCTGGCAGTCGGCCTTGCACTCTGAGGGGGCAATGACTGCAGCAGATCAGTAGACCGCCAGGGTCAAGAGGTTCGTGGCAGGATTAAGGCCATAGATTGGCAGGCTTATCCACTACACTGAGGATTCTACTATGGCTTGGGTAGTGGATGAAGCCCTGTGGAAAGAAGCCTTGGTGCCATTTGAGAGAAATGACGAGCCAACTAAAAAGAAGTTTCGATCGCAAGATTCTGGCAGTCGGCCTTGGCACTCTGAGGGGGCAATGACTGCAGCAGATCAGCAGCAAAGCCGAGGGCAAAATGGCAACCGAGGCTGTGGGAGCCCAGGGACCGGGTCAGTGAGGCTTGCAGTGTCAGGGGATGGTTCTCAGAGATCTGAGGTGCCGCAGTGTGGCAGCTGCTGTCGGAGACACTGGGGGTCCTACCATAGCTACACTAACGCTTGCTTTAAGTGCGGTCGAGTCGGACACTTCAAAAAGGACTGTCCAGAGGGAGCTGGTCAGAAGCCTGAGCAGTCTAGGGGGAAGGCAGCTATGTCTGTATGGTCAGTAGCTCAGAGGGGACAGGGGCATTATAAGGGGCCGCAGACTAGTCATCCAGAGAGGCCGCCTGCGCGGGTATATGCCATGAATCGTGATGGGGCAGAGGCGTCCAAAGCAGTGGTGATAGGTAACATTTTAGTATGTTCGTCTGATGCATATGTTCTATTTGATCCGAGTGCCACACACTCGTTTGTGTCTACCATATTTGCTACAAAGTTGCCAATGACACCCTCTATGCTTGACGGGCCAATGATGGTATCAAAACCTACGGGCGATGCAATCTTAACAAATTCAATATATCAAGGCTGTGAAGTGCTCATCTGCGGCCATGTGTTGAGTGCAGATTTGACACTCCTACCCACTCTTGAACTTGATGTCATCCTTGGCATGGACTGGCTAGCAGAGCACTTTGCAATATTGAACTGTAGAGCCAAAGCAGTGATGTTTAATAAGCTTGGGCTACAGCAGTTCACCTTCCAATGGGAGGGAGGTAGCAAGCCGATAGGTGTCATCTCAGCCCTAAAGGCTCGTAAGTTGCTTCGGGGCGGCTGACAATCTTTCTTGGCCTTCGTATCTGTGACCGAAGGTGGTGAAGAAAGGAATGTCAATGGAACCCTAGTGGTTTGAGAATTCCCTGATGTGTTTCCCGAGGAATTGCTCGGATTGCCGCCAAGAAGGGAAGTTGATTTTTGCATTGACCTGCAGCCTGGGTTAAACTAATTTCGATTCCACCTTATAGGATAGCACCGGCCGAACTCAGGGAGTTAAAGGTGCAATTGCAGGAAATGCTAGACCTGGGGTTCATCCGGCCGAGTGTGTCACCCTGGGGCGCCCCGATTCTCTTCGTGAAGAAGAAGGATGGGTCGATGCGCATATGCATCAACTATAGGCAGCTGAACAAGGTGACTGTTAAGAATCGCTACCCACTGCCGATGATAGATGATCCGTTTGACCAGCTGCAGGGGGCACAGTGGTTTTCAAAGATAGATCTGAGGTCCAGATACCATCAGCTGAGAATCCAAGACTGCGATATGCCGAAGACGGCCTTTAGGACTCGCTACGGTCACTATGAGTTCCTAGTGATGTCCTTTGGCCTAACCAATACACCTGCTGCCTTCATGGACCTAATGAACATGATATTTAAGGAGTACCTGGACAGCTTTGTGATTGTCTTCATGGACGACATTCTGATTTACTCCAAGAGTGAGGAAGAGCACTCTAAGCACCTGAGAATGGTCGTGGAAACCCTCAGAGAGCACCGATTGTTTGTAAAATTTTCCAAGTGTGAATTTTGGTTGGAAAGTGTAGGGTTCTTGGGCCATGTAGTGTCTAAGGAAGGGATAAGGGTAGATCCTACCAAGATTGAAGTGGTGCAGAGCTGGAAATGGCTGACTAGTGTGATTGAGATTCACAGTTTTCTTTGTTTGGTCGGGTATTACCAGAAATTTGTGGACAATTTCTCCAGAATTGCAGCCCCTTTGACTCGGTTGACCTAGAAGAAGGTCAGGTTTATTTGGGATGACAAATGCAAGGCGAGCTTTCAGAAGTTCAAGGCATGTTTGACATTTGCACCCGTGTTGGTTGTACCTTTCGGTTCTGGAGGGTTTATAGTCTTCTGTGATGCCACTCGGGTTGGCCTGGGCTGCGTCCTAATGCAGTATGGCAGAGTCATCGCTTATGCATCCCGCCAGTTGAAAGTTCATGAGAAGAACTATCCGACGCACGACCTAGAGCTAGCGATAGTGATCTTTGCACTGAAGCTTTGGCGGCACTACTTGTACGTGGAGACTTGCGAGATATACAAAGATCACAAGAGCCTTCAGTACTTGTTTACCCAAAAGGAGTTGAACCTCAGGCAAAGGAGGTGGCTGGAGCTCCTAAAGGATTATGATTGCACCATTATGTATCATCCGGGGAAAGTGAATGTGGTAGCAGATGCTCTGAGCAGAAAGTCCATGGGCAGTTTAGCTCATTTGGAAGTTAAGCAGAGGCCTCTAGCTCGAGAGTTGGCTTTGTGTCTAGATGGGGGTGCAACCTTATCAGTGTCAGCTTCAGGTGCCCTGATGGCACACCTACGAGTACAGTCCACACTGGTGGACATGCTGCGTGCCGCGCAGGAGGAGGATGCCTTTTATGCGCTGACCAAGGATCTGGTGCAAAGAGGCGATGCAGAGAACGGTTTTAGATTGGACTCAAAGGGTGTACTGAGGTTCAAAGATCGGATAGTAGTACCATATATGGCTGAGGTACGTAGGCAAGTCCTGGAACTGGGTCATCGTTCCTCTTACACGATGCATCCGGGGGCCACCAAGATATACCAGGATTTTAGGCAGTATTATTGGTGAAAAGGTATGAAAAGAGAGATAGCAGAGTTTGTCTCCAAATATCTGGTCTACCAACAGGTGAAAGCCGAACACCTTAAGCCTGTGGGGCTTCTCTACGGAGCAGTACGCTCAACTGTTCTTGGATAGGATTGTGGCATATCATGGTACCCCGGTGATGATTATATCCGACCGCGGTACCCAGTTCACAGCCCGATTTTGGTAGTCCTTCCAGGGTGCCTTGGGTACCCATGTGCATTTTGGCACAGCTTTCCATCCGCAGACTGACAGGTAGTCAGAGAGGACCATCCAAACTTTGGAAGACATGTTGAGAGCATGCGTCCTAGATATGGCCGACGGTTGGGAGAGGCACTTACCGCTGATAGAGTTCGCATACAACAATAGCTATCATAGTAGCATTGGCATGGCTCCTTTTGAGGCTTTGTATGGGTGGCGGTGTAGGTATCTAGTGGGCTGGTTTGAGGCAAGGGAATCACTCATGGTGGGCCCCGATCTGGTTGAGGAAGCGGTAGATAAAGTAAAGGTCGTAAAGGAAAGATTGTGGGGGCCCAGAGTCGACAAAAAATGTATGCCGACAAGAAGGCCAGGGAATTGGAATTTGCAGAGGGTGACTTAGTCTTTCTGAAGGTCTCTCCTATGAAAGGGGTGGTCCGGTTTGGGAAGAAGGGGAAGCTGAGCCCTAGATACATTGGGTCTTTTCTCGTTCTCAAGCTGAGGGGCGAGGTGGCCTATGAGCTGGCATTACCTCCTAGCCTGAGCAGAGTGCACCTAGTCTTCCATGTATCCATGTTGTGGAAGTATGTAAAAGATGATTCACATGTGATCGAGCCCCCTTCTATTGAGGTAGATTCGACCATCTCATTCGAGGAAAGGCCGGTAGAGATTCTTGACCGCCAAATCAGGAAGCTAAGGTCCAAAGAAATTCTCCTGGTAAAGGTCAGATGGGAGCACCATTCCAGGCAAGAGGCCACTTGGGAGGTAGAGCAGGACTTGAGAGAGCGCTACCCTTCCTTGTTTGAGGAACCGGTAAGTCCTTGTTATTCAAGTAAATTCGAGGACAAATTTCCCTTAAGGGGGGAAAGTTGTAAGATCCGAAAAAATTTCCTAATATAAAAATCTGTTTTGGTGCACTGCGCCGGACCCGGGGGTGGTCGAGTTGAGCCTCAGTATCACCTCGAGTGAAAAGGTATAACTCGACTAATGATTCATGGAATCTATGTGGGTGATTAACTTTCCTTTTATGAATTCATTCCTTAAATCAAGTTAAATCAATTCATTATGGGTTGTGTCATAACCCAAGTTGAGTTCGAGTTTAGTCGAGGTTCGAGTATGAGTTAAGTGAGTCATGGAGCTATCTTTGGAAAGCTAGATGAGGGATTAAAACCCTCATCTTGCAGCCGTGCGACTCATCCCTCGAGTCGCACAAGGCTGCCTAGGGGGAGAGAGGAAGAAGAGCAAGGGAAAGCTTGGAGGACTTGGATCGATCCAGGATTTCGCGTCGTCCTCGGAAAATTTCAAGTCACCGTCGCCCGATCTTTCATTCTCCACAATCTAGGTGAGTGGTTAGAGTTAGAAGCATGGGTGAGGCCGGTAGCCTAACCCCTAGTTGTGATAGGACGAGTGTCTCGCGATCTTTTCGTCGGATCTTGGTTTTATCGACGTGTAATCGCTGTTTTGTATGATTTCTTGTTGGAGTACCTTGTTTCTTCGTCGATTTTCAATTGTTTGGGCTGCCGAGTCATTGGAAAAGGGGAAAGGTCATGCCAAAATTTTCCCCAATTCTCTTGACGGCAAGAAGGCCCTTAGATGATCTCATGTTCTTGATTGATGTAGTTCAAATCGTAGGTTTCACGCGTCATGAAGCATATCTTCCCTAGATCTCTCTTCATGTGGCCGAATCAAGCCTACACCTCATGAAGAGGGTTCGGCCAAGGGTAAGGGAAGGGGTAAAACAGTCCATTGATATTAAGTTATGCTCGGAATCGAAGAATTTGAGGTATTGCTAAAGTCTCCTTTCTCTTTCCTACCTTAAGGGCCATGGCCGAGCAAGGTTCTTCTTTCTCATGGCTCGGCCAAGACTAGAGAGGGGAGAAGAGAGTAGCTTTAGATGGAAACTTACATGATTATGAGATTCACACATATAGAAATGACAATACTTAGGAAGAACACCAAATATAGCAAGTAGATTGATTGAATTGGAATCGTAGGAATGTTAGCCTTATGACCATCCTAAGCATTAGATATTTAACTTTGAAATGTTGAAATTATTAATCATGCTTAGTAATTCCTACCTTTTTTGGATTTATTTTTACTGCGTCATGCTAGATAATTGCTTCTTATTGTGCTAAATTCCTAAGGTAGTATGAAGTTGTTACGCATATATATATTGTGACCATATATAGTAGACGTTACAATACTTGAATATTTTCTTGAGATTATACATGCTGCCCAAAAATGTTCATGGGCGGAATTCTCAAGTCAACGTACGGAATTCCTCTCACAGGGTAGTGTAGTAGGTTAGATAACGTGTAATGTGTCGCTAGACGTTCATCATACTTATATGGAAACTTAGCTTGGAGATGATAACACTTCTATGACTTATTGTATATTTTTGAAAACCTAGAACTCGTAGGTGTACACAATTTGAAAGGGCGGCATAAATTATTGATCCTGTAGCCGGATTAAGGCTAGATACGGGAAATGGCTCGAAGGGTATATAGCGAAACCCTAGGATATTGATTGTGTGGTGTGTTTGAGATGGTCCGCCGAGGAGTGTGGAGGTCGGGAATGACCAATGCTCAGCTCAGCCAGTATTGGGTCTTGAGGTGCGCCAGCGGGCCCGCTAGGTGCCAAACCCCAATTGGGTGGGACTAGCTATCCTTATCCCAAACGGTGTCCGAAGACTAGTGGACCATCCTAGTCGACGGCCCGGGATTGTTTGCTTACACCTTGAGTTGACGTGACCGATGGCCAATATGATACTACCTGATATGGTAGGGATGGCTGTAGCCGAGATATTATTCCATAAGTAGGCCAGGGCCGGATGTCGGAGGCTTGATAGGCCGAGATGGTAGGTTATCATATTCAGTTGTATAGATTGACCCATTGGGGGTCGGTAGCTGTATTAGAAGTATTTTACCTCCTTGTTCATCCATTTTGTTGCCTTATATGATATATATGCATGACTGAGGCTTATGTGGAGGTTCACTAGAGCCACTCACTGAGTCCCAAGCGGACTCACGGTTTATTCTTTAATTTTGCAGAGCATGATCAGTGACTTGGCTTGTCGTCATGGTGCAGCTGGTGGGCGGGAGGTGGTGTCATATCTCGTAGCGACATCCATGAGTCTTAGATCAGAGTCTAGTAGTGTTTGTTTTGTTTTTGGACTGACAGTTGTACTTGAAAAAGAGATGTATAACTTGTTTCTTGAACGTTAAGATATTTGACGTTGATGTTCTTACTCGTTTTGACAAACATAAAAATTGTGACTTTGAAAGCTTTTAGTAAAGTGTGTTAAGATTTTTGTTATTCGATATGTCTTGATTTTCTTGTGTCGGTGTAGACAGTAGGCTACAGGGCAGGATGTAGGCCCTGGCCGGTCACACTACCCTTAGTTGGGGTGTGACACGTGGTGTACGAGTTCTCTAATGTGTTTCTAAAGGAGTTGCCAGGATTGTCTCTAAAGAGGGAGATCCAATTCTGTATTGATTTACAGCTAGGGGTGAAGCTGATCTCCATTCCACCGTATCGGATGGCACCAGCTGAGTTGAAGTCCCAATTGCAGGAGCTGCTCGACTTTGGTTTCATTCGCCCTAGTGTTTCACCTTGGGGTGCTCCAGTGCTCTTTGTAAAGAAAAAGGATGGGTCCATGCGGATGTGCATTGATTATCGGCAACTTAATAAGGTAATCGTGAAGAATCAGTACTTGTTGCCCAGGATTGATGACCTATTTGATCAGGTTCAGGGAGCTCAGTGGTTTTCTAAGATTGACCTGCGGTCAGGGTATCATCAGTTGAGGATCTGGGACAATGACATTCCTAAGACTGCTTCCAAGTCAATGTATGGGCACTTTGAGTTCCTGGTGATGTCTTTCGGGCTGACTAATGCACCCGTAGCATTTATGGACCTGATGAATTGAGTGTTCAAGGAGTATGTGGATAAATTTGTAATTGTGTTCATTAATGATATTTTGATTTATTCCATGAGCAGGGAGGAGCATGCTGAGCACTTGAGGGTAGTTCTGGAAACTATCAGGGAGCACAGATTATATGCTAAATTCTCCATGTGCGAATTATGGCTGGAGAGTGTGGGGTTTCTTGGCCATGTGGTGTCCAAGGAAGGAATAAAAGTGGACCCTGCAAAGATTGAAGCAGTTCAGAATTGGAAGAGGCCGACTAATGTCTCGGAGATTCACAATTTCCTGGGGTTGGCAAGTTACTACAGAAAGTTTGTGGAGAATTTCTCTAGGATTACAACACCTTTGACCCACCTTACTCAGAAGAAGGTCAAGTTCGAATGGGACCGTAAGTGCGAGGAGAGCTTTATGAAGCTCAAGGACCGCTTGACGTCAGCGCCAGTTCTAGTAGTACCCTTGGTCTCGGGAGGGTTTGTTATTTATTGTGATGCCTCCCGCGTCAGCTTGGGTTGTGTGTTGATGCAGAATGACAGAGTGATAGCCTATGCCTCCAACCAGTTGAAGGTTCATGAAAAGAATTACCCAACCCATGATCTTGAGCTAACAGCGGTGGTGTTCGCATTGAAGCTGTGGCGCCACTACCTTTATGGCGAGGTTTGTGAGATATTCACTGATCATAAGAGCCTCCAGTATTTGTTCATCCAAAAGGAGTTGAACCTGAGGTAGAGATGATGGCTTGAGTTGTTGAAAAATTATGACCGCATGATCATGTACCATCCAGGGAAGGCTAATTTGGTAGTTGATGCTCTGAGCAGGAAGTCTTTGGGAAGTTTGGCGCATTTGACAGTCTGGAGGAGGCCGTTGGCTTAGGATTTGGTTAGGCGATCCACCACTACCCAAATAGAATCATTGCATTTCATACCAGTCAGGACGACCTTTTCAGTTGAGCAGTATGCAAGGTTGTTCTTGGATCGGATCGTCGCTTATCATGGAGTTCCTGTTATGATCATCGCAGATTGGGGTACCCAATTCACAGCTTGATTTTGGCAGTCCTTCCAGGAGGCGTTGGGCACTCAGGTTCGGTTCAATACTGCATTTCACCCTCAGACAGATGATCTATTAGAGCGGACTATTCAAACACTGGAGGATATGCTGAAGGCATGTGTCTTAGACCTGGAGGGCAGTTGGGAGAGACATTTACCTCTAATTGAGTTTGCATATAATAACAGCTACCACTATAGCATTGGGATGACCCCATTTGAGGCATTATATGGGCGGAGATGCAGGTCGCCTATAGGTTGGTTTGAGGTAGGGGATTCCCTTATGATGGGACCTGATCTGGTGGAAGAGGCTATGGAAAAAGTGAAGCAAATCAAAGAGAGACATTAAGCAGCTCAGAGTCGCCAGAAGATGTATGCTGATGGAAAGATCAGGGAGGTAGAGTTTGCTGAGGGGGACATGGTGTTCCTCAAGGTGTCCCCTACGAAATGGGTGGTGAGGTTTGGTAAGAAATGAAAGCTAAGCCATAGGTTCATTGGGTCATTTTCTATTCTCGGGCACAGGGGAGCTATGGCCTATAAGTTGGTCTTACCTCCTATTATGGACCGAGTACATCCATTGTTCCATGAGTCTATGCTAAAGAAGTACATTCAGGATGAGTCCCATATGATCGAGCCTACCGCAATGGAGGTGGATTCAACAATCTCTTATGAGGAGCGACCAGTTGAGGTGCTAGATCGGCAGATCCGAAAGTTGAGATCCAAGGAGATCCCATTGGTTAAGGATTGATGGGAGCACCATTCCGACCAGGAGGCCACCTGGGAGGTGGAGCAGGATATGAGGGAGCGTTATCCTTCATTGTTTGATGATGTGGTGAGTCCTTATTTTCTTTTCTGAAATTCGAGGATGAATTTTCTTTAAGGAGTGAGGATTGTAATATCCTAGATATTTAAAAAATTTCCTCTTATGTGTGTTTGCCAGCCTAGCGGACTAGTTCGTGGTTGAGCTGAGTGGACTCATGGTCTGGAGCGAGCTTGCGAGCTCGGGTAAGTAGGATATGAATTTGTGAATTTTATTTATGAATTTTAGGCTTGGGTAGTTGAAATTATTTAATTTGATGTTGTGTGTGCATAATTGTTCACGTGTGTGTATTTAATTAATTGCTTATGATTTATGTTAGAATAAGTTTAATTGAGTTAAGTTAAGTTAGCGGGTTCGGGTTCGGCTTGAGGTGGATGTGGGTTGGTTAAGAGTTTAGAGGGGTTAGGATTGAGGAGGGAGTATAAAACCCCCCTCCCCTTAGCTTGTGGCTCCTATTCCCCTTGGAGCCAGCCGCCCAGCCCCCTTTCCTCTTCCCCTTGGAGCTGCCGTCGCCCGTAGGCGAGCCACAATCAGCCGCCGTCAGCTCTCCCTTCTTCTCATCCCCCTCTTCTCTTCCCTGTGGAGCCGAGCCAAGGGAGCCGCTGCCCTGAGCCGAGCCCCCCCCCCTCTTGCTTCTTCCCTTCCCCTTGGAGCCGGTGGCTTGGGAGGAGCCGCCGCATGCCCCTTCCCCTTTGGGGGTTGAGCTGCCAGATTTTGAAGCCGAAATCAGAGACGGTTGATTGGATTTTCTTCTCCAATCTTTTTCCAAATTAAGGTGAGTGGTTTTACCCTCCTTTCGGGTTTCTTCGAGTTCTTGAAGCCAATATTGAATGATTTTGAAAGCTTAATTAGTTTTTTGACGATTCCTCGAATTCTCGACGTTCTTTTTGTGTGCCGTGTTTGAGAAGACCCTAAACCCTTCCCTATGGGGTTCGGCAGCACTAGGACGGCCCTAGGGGTGCTCGGCCAAGGGTGGAACAAGGGTGCCCTCAAGGTGTTCGATGGAATGCCAAAATGAGGGATCTTGATTATCTTATGGTTTCTATTTCCAATTGATGTTTGAAATGAATTCTTATATGCTCAAGCATGATTAGTATTAAATCTGGGATTTTTTAGTAGAAAACATGTTTAAGAAAAATTGAATCTTGAGGGTGATGCCATGAGGGTTCTTGGAAGAGAGGTTCTTGATCTAAGGCTTGTTCTTGATATTAATGCTTGACTCTTGATTTAAGTGTATGAGTTCTTATTAATCTTGATAAAAGCATGATTTCTGTGAATTAATTCTTGGGATTAGTATTTTGTCCTAATGATAATTTAGGGGTTAATTTTTGTTAATTTTTGAAATTAATTCTTTTGTATGCCGAAAATTGCATGTTGCTAGAATTATATGCTGAGATGATGAATCTGTACTGATTTTGGTTTGTTTGTGGTGTTGTTTGTATTTCTATGAATATAGTCGTGTAACCTATCGTTTTGACCAAAAAACATAGTTTGGAAAGATATGACACACTTTGGAGACTAGATTCGGGTTAGACACATTAGTTCTGGGCAGAATAGTAAACAAATCCCTAAAATAAAATCCTAATCATGGTGATCTAAATTTTAATTAAATAATTAAAATTTGGGTTGAGGGTGAGCATAATCTGTTATGAACCAATTATAAAGTATTCATGAAATAAAACCACACGGGTTCATGACATTACAATTCTAAGGGATAGGATTCGGGTTGGAGTGTTGAGACGCTTCATAATGAGGACACCCCTAGGACACCGTAGGAGAGTCATGACTTAGGTCATGGTGCGGGCTAAGCCCGGGAGATTCGATGGCTAATTCCCAACTTGCAGAATAAGTTCAGAGGGCCTTTTTCGATTGTTATGGTTCAGCCTCGTGGGATAAGTTCGGAGGGCCTACCCGATTATCCCCGAGGTGGTGTTAAGGAATAAGTTCGGAGGGCCTTTCTTGATTATTCCTGTGACATCCTTTAGGAGTAAGTTTAGAGGGCCTTTCTCGATTACATCTTTGATATCTTAAAGGGGCAAGTTCGGATGGGCGAATCCCGATTGTCCTTATGCGTCTCATTGAGCAAGTTCGGAGGGCCTTTCCCAATTGCTCATGAGTTTCTGTATACTAGGATAAGTTCGGAGGGCCTTCTCGATTATCCTAGTATGTGTTGTTGCCTTCGAGCATGATAGGCTTCGGCCTAATGTACTCCACTATGGAGGGTTAGATGTCTTGGTTTAGTAAGTGGGGGAGATTGTAATACCCCGGTTTAGTCCCACATTGGGAGTATGTTGGATGTGGTGTTGGCTTATAAGGCTTGATAGGTGTGTTACTATCAACTTCAGCTTAAGCATTTTAATTGGGCCAATAGGTTGGTCTATGAAATTGATGAGTCAGTTATCCCATCAAGCGGGGCGTAACAAATGGTATCAGAGCAAAACCTAGTCCTAGGCATGGTGAGGGAGCTTTTATGTGAGAAAGGGTCGCCCAGGTGATGGGGTGGAGCCGCTACTAGGCTAGGCCTCACATGCCGACGACTTGGGTGTGATCTTGGACTATGTGTTAGACTCGAGTTGAGTCTTGACGAGGACGTCAAGACATAAGTGAGGGAGATTGTAATACCCCGGTTTAATCCCACATCGGGAGTATGTTGGATGTGGTGTTTGCTTATAAGGCTTGATGGGTGTGCTACTATCAACTTCAGCTTAAGCATTTTAATTAGGCCAATAGGTTGGTCTATGAAGTTGATGGGTCAGCTATCTCATCAAGTGGATTGTAACAAATGGTATCAGAGCAAAACCTAGTCCTAGGCATGGTGAGGGAGCTTTTATGTGAGAAAGGGCTGCCCAGGTGATGGGGTGGAGCCGCTACTAGGCTAGGACTCACATGCCGACGACTTGGGTGTGATCTTGGACTATGTGTTAGACTCGAGTTGAGTCTTGACGAGGACGTCAAGACATAAGTGGGGGAGATTGTAATACCCCGGTTTAATCCCACATCGGGAGTATGTTGGTTGTGGTGTTGGCTTATAAGGCTTGATAGGTGTGTTACTATCAACTTCAGCTTAAGCATTTTAATTGGGCCAATAGGTTGGTCTATGAAATTGATGAGTCAGTTATCCCATCAAGCGAGGCGTAACATGGGGCATGTGTGGTCTGTTGGCCTGTTAGCTAGTCACACTTTCGTGACCTTGCCTTCTGTAGAGATAGATTTCATTCTTGTTATCTCTGTGTTTTTTATTTATGAGGGTTGATAGAACCGCTCGCTGAGTTATTTGAACTCACCTGTTGTCGTTTGATTTCTATTTTGCAAAGCCTGACCGGTGAGGTGGGTCGGATGCACTTAGCGTCGCTGGAGGGCAGAGGAGCTGCATGATCTCATAGCAGTCCTAGTTAGGGTCGTAGTCGAGTCTTTTGGTAGTAGTCATGCACTTGTATTAGCTTGATTTGAAGTTGTAGCCCTGAGGGCATTTATGTTATTTATTTTAGATTTTATTGTATCTGAACTTTTGAACTGCTAAACTTAAAACGTTATTCCGCACTTTTTATTTCATTTGAGCTACTTGAATTAAACTTTGTTTTGGTTCTCTTTTCATTAAAATAAAACTTGTTATTTCTTTCCGTTATATTATTTGTTGAGTTGGCATGTGCATGGTTTAGGTTGCGGGGTATAGGCACGTATACCCTAGCCGGTCACGTGACCCTGAGTTGGGGCGTGACAATATGTGATCACCTTTTCTCCCAACTCGTCCCTGCCCCTCTTGGATCCACGCCGGGTGGCCTCTTGGCCATCGTCGGTCAAACACCGACGGTCCCGCCGGCCCGTCCCACCTTAAGAAAAGTTCATCGTCGAATTTTGAGGCAAGAAAAGAAATGACCAATTTTCGAAAAGATAGGGGAACTTATTCCTTCAGTCCTAGCTCCAGTCCTCATGGTAATCTATGATCTGATCTAGAAATAATCTAGCTACAATGGAGTTGTCTTAACCGAAAAGTGAAATTTATCGATTTAGTCAAATTGTCCACTATTACCCAAACAACAAGCAAGCTCTCCTGCTAAGGGTCCCCTTGTGGCAACTAAATATGCCAAACTACCCATAGGCATCAATGCAGAATGTTGGCCTAAGGTTTTCTACTTTGATATTAATCTTGATTTTGATGATAACAAACATGGAACTAATGTTTAATTAAGAAATATTTTCAGGTTCTAAATTGGTTAGCGCATGGCGTCCGCGATCGGAAAAATCGGCAAGGACATTCGTCAACGCTCGGGATTCTTCGAGAAGATAGAGTTTAGGCTTATGGTGTCTAAAATGTGTTGTAAATTCTCATGATGATGCAAAAAACTCAAAAACCAAACCCGAACCCCAAAATACGAAAACCCAAAAAATTAGAAAAGACCCTGAAATTCACTAAGCCTAGGGAGCTCCTTGGAGGGCTATATGACCTAGACATTTTCTTGGCACCGAAAGTGTCAGTAATAGTTCCTTAGGTAAACACTAGATAGTGAGATATTTTTAAGGATTTTTTGGAAGCCTTTAGCCTACCCATATTTGAATCGGAAGATTATAAAATTTTTGTTTTCCGGAAATTTGTACTAGACCCCAAAAGTTAGATTTTGATTCTTAACAATTTTAATTTTTTAGATATTTTTATTGAATCCAAATAGGGGGTAATCCTTATATAACATTTATGTTTTAAAGTTATTCACTTGTTATATAAGTAGACTTAGCGAAGGCGGAACCCAAAAACGAACAAACAAGCAAAAAAATCAGTCAAACCAAGCAGTCTGTCCAAGTTTGATTGACCGACAAAAGCTAAAAATGGGCAGTAGGGTATTCGATCGATCGACTGGTGCCCAGAACTGGCAGAGAGCTTCGATCGCTCGGTGATCGCTCGGTTGATCGACCGACAAGCGATAGGCAGTCGGTAACAGGCAAAAATTTGCCTGTTGAGAAGAGAGGTGTTTCTCTTCTCTTCATGGCCTATAAATACACGGACATGAGAGCCTTCCTCCCTGATCTTGATCACTTCTATTACCTTTGTGACTTCCTTTTGATCAATCACAAGCCTCATTGAGCCACTCTTTGCAAAAACCCTAGCTTGAGCCAAAAACCTTGATCTTGCCTTCATTCCTTCATTGGTTAACCATCAAAGGCATCAAGAGGAAGCTAGGAATCTTGTTTTGGAGCTAAGTATTTTTATTGTTTGATTTATTGTTCCATTTAGTGTTGTATTTTCTTGTTTATTTCTTTGTATTTGAGTTTGTGTTAGACCTAGACTGTAGGTCTTGAAATTGAGTGGTAGTCTTGGTGTTTGAGGTTTAAATCCACCGGTGTAAACTTAGTTTACTAGGTTTAGTATTATTGTCCTTTAGATTTGAGGTGGGAGAGTGCTCTCGGTAGGAAGGCAGAGACTTCCGAGTGTGGAAGTGTCTTCGGTGTGCGAGCAAAGACTCTCCGGTAAAAACGTCCTCGTTGTAAAGGAAACAATTAATCTAGTAAAGTTTAGTTTGGAAATCCTAAGTTTAGTTTGGAAATTTCTTTGTTTGCATTACGTACTTTGCGTATTGATTAGTTAACTTATTTTATTCGCTTCCGCATTCATTTAGTAGTTGAATAGTGCATTAACATAAATAATCAAGAAAACGATTGAAATCGGAATTAAGTTTAAAGATTAGCAAACATACTATTTACCCCCCCTATAGTGTGGCAATTTCACCAACACAGAAAACATTAAATGCCAAAATGAACCTATTAGATAGATTCCTTGATACATTCTATTCAGGCTCCCCCTTCACTAATCACATATCTTATATTATTATCAATATTAATTGAGCTATTTCAGTGATCACCTACATCAGCTAAGGATACTCGTACGCCCATGCATCCTCTTGCCCACCTCGGTCAAAAACATCAAGTGATCAAGAATCCCAATTCACAACTCGCAGGTCATTCACTAGGCTGGCCTCCCTAGTGAGCTTCTGCCTCGGGCCCGCTGAGCTAGAAAGTCCCTCTAGACTCGATGCCCTCGATCCTTGGTTGGGAAAGGTCCTCCAACTAGTGCAACTCGGGTCAGTCGTTGGCATGGCCCACCGATGAATATCTTGACCCAATATCAGCTCGTTGGGTCGGGCATTAGTTTTGCATGCTAATATAAATAAACACAATAATATATCAATAAAATTTACTAAGATAGTTAGAGTAATTGTCGACAATTCTCAGGAATGCGTACATGCGCCCCTATCCCGACCCTCCCTTGGGCCCCAATTGTTAGCCGAGGGTTTCATCATTGTGTTCGATTCTCTCTATAATTATTTTGATGATAACAAACTACTTCTAACAAATTTGAAGCATGAAAGTTGCAGGTTGCGATAAGGGTTGAAATCGAAATCGTCGCACGCGGCATCGTCTCGATACGACAAGTCTCCACGCTGACGTCTAGAAGCTCGATTAGTGCACCGGAGATACTTAGGAATAGTTTAGAGCAAATGTAAAACACTTGGGAAGCTCTCCAAGTTGATGCACTTTGAAACCCAAAACTCGAAAACGAACGACGCGAGAATCAGCCAAAAAACACATGTTTCTTGGGTGTCGGTCGATGGGCGATCGACAGCCGGTCGACTGCCCATCTGTCG
Organism: Canna indica; assembly: GCA_034359265.1. NCBI lineage: Eukaryota > Viridiplantae > Streptophyta > Magnoliopsida > Zingiberales > Cannaceae > Canna > Canna indica. Next base: position 70,068,214 of record CP136890.1, on the reverse strand, counting down.
GCCATCGACTGATAGAGCTCGATTTTTGGCAATGGGCTCTGGTCGGTGGCCGGTCGCTCGGCTAGTCGGTAAGTTGGTAAATACATCTACTGGACGGCGCCAACGGGCAAAAATTCGCCCGTTAGTAAGTTGACTTATTTGGGGGGTTATAAATACCCACTCCAAACTATCTCCAAACATGTTGTTGATGCCCTAAACCCTTAAAGAGTTAATCCTTATATCTCCAAAGCTCTCACTTGCTCAAATCCATAAACCCTAACTCTTGATCCCTCATCCTAAAGTGCATCTTCATTGGAGGGTTCTTCAAGATTGCTAGGCTAAAGAAAAAGAGGTGTTCTTATTGTGATAAGTTCTCTTTACTCTCTTCTTGTGATAAAAGTATTTTTACTTTGTTTTGAATTGATTTACTTCAGCTTGTAAGAAGACCTAGTGTGTGGTCTTGGGATTTAGTGGTTACCTTGGTATAGAAGGTGTAAAGCCACTTGTGTGAACTAGGTTAGGAGTAGTTTTTAGGAATTGAGGTGGGAAAGCTCACTCGGTGTGAAGGTGGATACTTCCAGGTATGGAAGTGCCTTCGAAGTGAGTGTAGGGTCTTTCCGGTGAAAAGTCATCGATTGTAAGCTACTCGTAATTTAGTAGATTTGTGAGTTAATTCCTAAGCACGGTGCTTAGGTAGTGAAGTAGGCGGTGTTGTCGAACGATTATAAATCATTGTGTCAGTATTGTCTATTGTGGTTGCCTTTAATTGTTATATGTATTGCTTCATCTCATTGCTTTAAATTGATAAATTGCTTAAGTAATTTAGAAAATGAGTAAAATCGAATTTAGGCTAAAAGATTAGATAATACACTATTCACCCTCCCTCTAGTGTGACCATTTGAACAACATTTGGTATCAGAGTGGGTCGTAGATTGAGATTTCACCATTTCCTTTACATCTAGTCTCGATCTAAAAATGACACTAGAGTTGGTAGCGTCTATACCACCTAGGTTCGACGAGTCAAACTTTGGTCTTTGGAAAGGAAGAATGTACACATTCTTAAAGACACAAGGTATAGGTGTGATCAACATGGTAAAGATCAAATATCTTGAACCTAAGGAAAACATGAATGCATGGACCCAAGAACAAATAGATAGATTTGAGTCAAATGCTAAAGCCATGAATTGTATTTTTTGTTCTTTGGGAAATGCTATTTTTGAAAAAGTCATGCATTACCCTTCCGTTTTTGATATTTGGTCATGTTTAAATATGTTCTATGACTATGCTAAAATCGAAGAACTTATTACCTTAAATGAAGGAGTTGATGATAATTGTCATACTCCTAGTTCTAATGAAGTTCTTGAAACTCATAGTGCATCTAGCCAAAGAAGTATAAATAGTCGGAAGAGAAAGGTGATTTGTCACCTATGCAATGAAAAAAGACATGTGAAGAAGAATTGTCCTACCACGAAGAATAAGGCAAAAAGAAGGTCAATTGCTTCTACATACTCATTTTCATCAAGTGAAGCATCCTCTCGCCATGACTATAAAGCTACGATGATGAATGCCAATGAGGAGGTATATTTTTCTTCTAGTTATGATAACGATAATCGTAGTATTAATTCATCTAGTTCCCATGACATGCTTTATGATGAATTAATGGATGAATGTAAAATCATGTATGCCTTGATTGTTAAAAAAGATAAAGTAAAAAAAAAATTAAAGAAAGAAAATTTGACTCTTAGTTCTCATTTACATGATGTCAAACTAGAAAATGAGAGCTAAAAAGTAGTCTCTAATACATGCCATGAAAAATTAAGTATCGACACAAATGATTTGAAAAACAAAAATGATATCTTGAAGAATGAAAATAGTATGTTGAAGACCCAAATGCATGCTATTCATAAATCCATGAATGACTTAAAAAATGAGATTGTAATTCTAAATAGGAAAGTGAATAATTTATCTAGTAATTCACTTTCTAAGAATTCTAGAAATTTAATAAATGTTTCAAGTAAGAATGCTACTACCCATCATAATCTCCATGTTAAGCATTCATCTTTCAAACCCCATGTCCAAAATAAAAAGTTTCATGGAAATTATTTTTGTTGTGGTATCTATGGTCATTCTATTCATGATTGTACTTTCAAAAAAAATTCAAGTGTTGCTAAGATACTTTAGATCCCTAGATTAACTTACCGCAAGGACCCAAAGTAATTTGGGTACCAAGAATCTCATGTTCTCTTATAGGGGGAACAATCACACAAAGATGAGTTGGTGATGGAAGTTGCATGAGGACTCAAAGCTACACAAATTCATTTTGCAACTTCAAAATCATCATGATGCCATAGGTATGAAACTTGGCATCTAGGTATTCTTGGTATCATCTCTCTCTCTCTCTCTCTCTTTTTGACTCATTTAAGTTGGAATAAATGATACATGTTAGATTTTGAGTTGATTTCTCCGCTCTAGATAGTATCTATAAAACAATTTTGATTTTTTTTTTATTTTCGGCCTTTCCGGAGGCCTAAGTAGCCTATAACGGGCTAATGCGACCTTGTGGTTCAAAATCGTAGGCTAATCGTAGTCTGTTGGCTTAAGATTTTCAACCTTGGTCTTAATCTCGATTTTGATGATAACAAACATGGAACTAATGATTTAATTGAGAAATACTTTTAGGTTCCATATCGGTTAGCGCATGACGTCCTCGATCGAAAATATCAAAGAAATCGGAAAATCGAAAGGACGTTGCTCGACGTGCTCGAATTCTTCAAGAAGTTAGAGTTTAGGTTTAGGGTGTCTAATTTATATTGTAAATCCTCGTGATGATGCATAAGAACCCTAAAACCAAACCCGAACCCCAAAATGTGAAAACCCGAAAACTGCCCGAAAACCCCATAAGAAAGCTTGATTTGATTCATCATCAAGGCATCAAGAGGAGCTAGGATTCATTATGTTGGAGCTAAGTATTTGTATTGTTGTAATTTTTGCTCCATTACTTGTATATTTTCTTATTTACTTCTTTGTATTTGAGTTTGTAGAAGACCCTGTGTTAGGTCTTGTGTGTAAGTGGTTACATTGGTGTAGAAGGTGTAAAGCCACTTGTGTAAACGTAATTTACTAGGATTAGTTGAGTTGTCCCTTAGTGTTGAGGTGGAAGAGTGCTCTCGGTAAGAAGGCGGAGACTTCCGAGTGTAGAAATGCCTTAGGTTGAGAGTGAGACTCGTCGAGTCAAAGTCCTCTATGTAAGGGAATCAATTTAATCTAGTAAACTTGGTTTGGAAATCCTAAGCGGGGTGCTTAGGTAGTGGAGTAGGCATTGGGGCCGAATCACTATAAATCTCTATGTTAGCATTGTTTTCTTTGTTTGTGCTTAATTAATTTATTTATGCTTTCGCATCTAATTGATAAATTGCGATTTGCCTAAATAATTTAACAAACGATAAAAACCAAAATTAGGCGACAAGTTTAGATAACACACTATTCATCCTCCCTCTAGTGTGTCATTTCATCCAACATAGCCTTTCGGTTTTCAACCAATAGGGAGGGTTGGAGATCTATTTTTCAAATATTTCATATTTTGAGATCCCTTAATTCATTTCGGTTTCACGACAATCCATTTTGAAACAAATTGTAAGCTACTTAGCAAAGTAGTTTTTTAAAATCGATATTTTATTTGTTCTTTGCTATCTGTCTACATAGCTTGTTAGTAGTGACAATTTCATTGTGATATTAATAACTATTGCTTGCAAGTTACTAGGTTTATAATGAAAGCATAGTAAGAAGGAATTGGGAAGGAAGATGAAAATCTAGAATTTTTCAAGAAACAAGGTATGAATTTCAATTCAGAAAAATGTTGACACCTCTTTTTCTTGATGAAATGTTGTCTGTATGCTTATGAGCAAAGTCATATGAAAATTGATTGAAGTCGCATGATTAAAAAAATTTCGATACTTAGAAAATTACAAAATCTTGATTGATTAAAATTGCTTGTTAGAGGTAGAGATTAGCGTTAGTGAATTTTCTCTTGTATTGTGATTTGGTAAACATAAGTTGCAATGTGATATCGTAATTAAGCTTGAAAATCTATCAAGAACAATACTTGGCGATATTACATTTAAGGTTAAATAAGAATGTGTCGGGTTGACATGCTGACAATATGACTAAAAATCGCATAAAAATTTAGTCAAAATCCTACATGATCAAAAATCTTATTATGAATGGTCAAGACAATATCCTATCGATTTCATGGTCATTACGATAGAATTTTGTGTATTCGCACAAAATCCACATATTTATGATAATGCCACTACAAATTCTGAGATTTTTAGAAAAATGTAGGAAAGTCATTTTTGAGTGATTCTTGATTCCATGGAATCTTCATGAAGTCTAATTTATGTGGTAAACTTTTCATAAAATTACGATATACATATCTCACCCAAAAAAATTTCTTCCATAGGCTAGAAAACACTCCTACGACAAGCGACCGCCCATCGATAGGCGGACAGAAAAATATCCTGTCCATCCATTTGGCTAAGTGATTTAATCTCCACCATTCACCCTAGCTTCGTAAGATCAAAACTAGGGTTCCTATACTCATACCAGCCGACCACCACTCCCTCTTGCTTGGGTTTTGAAGTTCTTTTTTCACTCCTAAGGTAAAAATCCAAGTCTTTGCCCTCCTCTTTAAGTTTATGCATCATGTTAGTGTAGATTCTTCATTCTCTTCTCCTTCATGACTAAATTTACATTTAAAAAGGATGTTTTCATGATTCCTTCATGATTCCAACAAACTATGGTGTCTCAATTATAATTTCAGCACCTAACATAAGCTTGAAAACATAAATTTCATATTGGCCACACCGCCCCTTTATTCCATAATTTCCAACCTCCACTTTAAATTTTTTTTGTACGACTCTGGTAGCTCATATTTCAGGACTAAATACATTACTTACATCAAAATTCAACTTGCATGACCATGACTATATTAACTTAACTCAGCTATTGCCTCGATAAAACTCAGCATACTTTATCCACTCAAATACAAAATTTCAGCATGCCAACACTACCATTATTCTATCATTTTCATACAAGATTCAACATTTTCAATATACATAATTATAAGTTCAATGTCAGATTTAATTAACATTTTATCATCACTCATTTCCCATGGTTCAACTTAGGTAACAAATAATACGTAGAAATATCGAGATCCAATTAACTCTTGGTTCAATAAACTACACGCAACTTATACTTTTGCTCAACTCCCTTAGGTATAATAAGACAATTAAAGCTAAATTCACCTTAGGCTTATTGAATTTTCATCCTAGATTTAAATACATTTAATCACATAAAGCCTAAATCCACTTTTGGTTTAACACTAAGGCTAAACTCCATATCATTTTTTATATTCAATTTGGGAAAATTTAATTCCAACCCTACCTTAAGACTTTTGAATTGATAAAAACTCTAAGCACTCAAATAACTTTAGCTCTTAAATATAATAATCAACCGTGGAATTAATTACATTAGTCAACTTGACACCATGCCGAATAACGTGTATTGCCATGATTTAAAAATTCCATCAACACAATGTGGAATAGAAATGATAACCTGAGACCACACTAGATTTAGTAAATTAACTAAACCATAATCATATAATACACGTCTGCTTGTTATTACTTCAATTCATTAACCTAAAAGAATTTCTCACTACTTCAATTCATTAACCTAAAAGAATTTCTCACACTCGGATAAAAGCCCTCTCTTCTCTTTCTTTCTTCCCTCTCCCTGCTCTGCTTAACACGACCGTCTCCCACTCCATGGCACAACCCCACGCAGCCAATTGGTCTCAAGTCCTGCCTCTCCTCTCCGGACGATCAACGATAGAGATTGCCGAGGCTTCCTATACCTTCCTCTCTCAACAAGCATACAACATGGAAAGATGAGAAACAACCAAGAACCCATGAAGATTAACGAATTTCCAGCATGCTTACAATATGAGTAATTCAGCCCATAAAGACGACGATGCTTCGTGACGACCGGCAATCGACGACGGCGAAGGTCCGACCAAAAGGGGGTTGCACCTCCTTCTTCTTGTTCATGACTTCATATTAACAACAATGCACCAACCTTTCATGAATCCACCTATTTTTCTGATCTTTTCTAACATGCGGGTATAGATTTAATTCCTGTCATCGTATGCTAATAACTGAAATGTTGTCTTAACCACCAAAAAAACTATAGCATATATAGCATGCTAAGTTTTATTCTTTGACAAAAATTTTCCTTAAAGTCCTAATATGAATTTTCTACCATTTTCAAATTACAACTCTTTACCTTACACCAATTTCATAGGTTTATCTAAACCGGGAAGTAGGTCCTTAATTTAGGGACACTCGACCCTTGGCCCTTTTTAAGCGCTATCCAAATTGGTGACTCTTACAAACACCAATCACACAACCACCACACCTCATGAATGAGAAACAATGAGTCTCTAAGATCCCACATTCACCACGGATGCCGACCCTAGAAACTTAGGGTCTTTCTCCGAAATTAACCTACACAAGTTTCCTTGTAATGAAGATTCATATTTTCTTCCGACAACTTCCATACATCCTAAATTTAGAAATAACTAAATTAAATTCGAATTTCACTCAAAAGCCTCCCTTCAAGTCGCCAGCCCACCCAAGACATCACAAGCATTACATTTTTTTTGCCCTTAAAATCATAATAGAAGCAAAAAACAAGGATCTCTTGAGGCAAATTAAGGACCTCAGGGTTCATTCTAGAGCCGCTAACCTCAGTTTCCTCTTCCAAGCACTTCAAATACATCATCAAACATAAGGTAGAAAATCAATCAAAGAAGAAATCAATTGAGCAATTAAAATTTTAGATGAAAGCATCATTTTAAGGGGCGGCTACAAGGGAAAATCCTACATCTAGGATTTCAAATCCACTTACATAGCATTGTCATTTGACTACCAAGAAAGACATACAATACTTAGTTTAAGCATAATTCAAGGTCGTAGTCAGGACCTAATCATGCTCTGATACTATTTTGTCACGCCCCAAAATTCAAGGTCACGTGATCGGCCAAAGTACACGTCCGTACTCCGAAGCCTGCCAACTCATGCAAACTAAATGTGGAATAAATGACATAAATATATAGAAAACTATGAACGTATGAATGTATGCTTCACTAGAAATTTAAATATCAATTATGAGTCATTCTTATTTACAATTAACTCACACTACTACAAACTTGGTCTTCAGCAACGGCTATCAGCAACGGCCGCTCAAGCCGTTGCTATTTGCAACGGCGTTCTTACGGCCGCTCGAGCCGTTGCAGATATCTGTATCTGCAACGGCGTTCTAACGGACAACCGAGCCGTTGCGGATTATTTTAATTATCAGCAACGGCTTTCTGACGGAAAGGCGAGCCGTTGCTGATTATTTAATCTTCAGCAACGGCTTACTAACGGATAAGTGAGCCGTTGCTGATGATAAGTTATCAGCAACGGCTTTCTAACGGGCGAGTGAGCCGTTGCTGATAAGTTTATATAGGGCACGCTCTCGCGCCCGACCCTTCTTCCTCCCGCTTCTGCCGCCGCCGCTCCTGCCGACACCTTCGCCGCTGCTGCCGACGCCGACGCCTCTCGCCGCCGCGCCGCTGCCGCTGCTGCCGGTATGTTGATCGGCCGGCGTATACCGTTTCGGCCGGAGATGTTAAAATCCGACCGAAACCCTATTTCTAGGGTTTCGGCCGGCGGCGGTCGGCCTATGGCCGCCGCCGGACCTTCTACAGTGGCCGGACAGTGTGTCCGGCCACTGTACGCCGGCGCCGGAGGGTGGACTCCGGTGCCGGAATATATATATATATATATATTTTTAGTTATTGTTTTGAAATTGTTAATTAATTATTTTATAAATGTTAATTAATTGTTTAGATTAATTGTTTAATTTGTTAGATTAATTATTAGGGTTTAGATTAATTTCGGACACGCGTCGGAATCGTCCACTTCGGACGCGCGCCGGAATCGTCCAATTCGGACTCGCGCCGGAATCGTCCACTTCGGACGCGCGCCGAAATCGTCCAATTCGGACTCGCGCCGGAATCGTCCACTTCGGACGCGCGCCAGAATCGTCCAATTCGGACTCGCGCCGGAATCGTCCAATATGGACTCGAACTGTCTCGAAACATTTAGAAAATAATCATCCATCCGACGAGTTGATATGTTTCACGTACGCATCGACGAATCGGATATGATTTAGCAAAACCTTAGATCCGTTCGGGGATTGTATGTTCGTGTAAAAGAAGTAGATGATCTTTTATACGACGTACAATTCTTGAATTGTCCCTGATTGGACAATTTGGGAATATAGTTATTTGTACTGCACTTACGTTTTTATTTTAACTGTTAACTAATTATTCTAAAATTCGGCAACATCTCTCTTTTGGTTCTCGTCCATCTCGACACTTAAGGGATGAAGAGTATCATTTGGCACACTTGTATGTATTACTCAATTATCCAGAGATTGAACAATTCATTGAAATATTTGACATTGAGATGGTGCAAAAATACTCTATTCACAACGATCAAGAATTGGAGACATTACGGAATCGTGATTTCCCTTCTTGGATTCAGACTTACAGCAAAGATCACAGAGCTGAAATAGATGAAAAAATATTTGAGTTTGTTAGTGGACCGTCGCGACTTGTGTCGTGCTATAGCGGATATTTTGTTAACGGGTATAAATTTCACACGGTTGAATATTCATCTACAAAAAAGACGATGAATGCTGGGGTCTGCGTGAAAGGGACAACCTATGTTGAATGTGATATGGATTTCTATGGACTAGTGGAAGAAGTGATAGAGTTGCACTACTTCGGCTTGAAATCAGTGATCCTATTTAGATGTCATTGGTTCGATACAACAGAAAGGGGCATGAAAGTTCATCCAAAATACAAACTTGTTGAGGTTAATTACAAATCGAAATTGGCAGCAAATGAGCCTTTTATATTGGCATCACAAGCCGAACAAGTATATTACGCGAAGTATCCGGCTCGAAATAAAGATAGAGCAGATTGGCGTGTAGTCTGTAAGACAAAAGGTAGAGGAAAAATTGATCCGATAGTAGGAGAAAATGATCCTCCTGGTTTCTATCAAGAAGATGATCTTCCTGCTGTGGATCGTATTATTCCAATACTCGAGGATGCAGACACAACATCAATCCAATTAGAAGTTGAATATGCTGATGATGACCATCATGAAATTGAGGAAGCTGGAGATGAAGAAGATGAAGAAGAGGAAGAAGAGGAAGAAGAAGAAGAATTCGAAGACTATTATTCAGATGATGAAGAATAATTGTAAAGTATATATTTTATTAAATATATCTCTACTATTTATACAATAATCTGATTATATGTCTGTTCGACAGATATGTCTGGTCGTGGTTATCGACGCAGGAGAGCTTCGGAGTCTCCGATCGGTGAGACTCCAGCACTTACTCATGCTGCTGATCCTCCTGTTGCTGATCCTCATGAGGATGATACTGCCGAGGCTAGTACATCCAGACGTAGGCGGCCACGCGGGCCGAACAGGTGCAGCCTCCACCAGCCACAGAGTCACGTAGATTGATTAGCGTGATTGGGGAGCGGTACGTAATATATCATGAATTATGAATCATTACAAATTCATTATATCATAATATAATATTAAAATTTATTTTTGTTGTGCAGGTTCGAGCAAGAAGAAGTGCCGAGGAGCATTTCTTCTACTATTCGACGATACATGCACGGGGCATGGCCTACGTGGTCTCACGTGCCTAGCGAGCACGTCGACATGTTATGGCGCGAGTTTGAGGCACGTATTATTATTTTTTTTACATGCATGATATATTAATATTGATACTGATATTATTATTTTGCAGGCTCGCTATACATGGGCCGAGGACCAGAGGCCCTTCATTTACGCTGCCTGGGAGGCTATTTCCCGGGCAAGGTACAACAGGCAGCTGGGGCAGGCTCGGTCCCAGGCGATGGCCCGAGCTGGGACCACTAACATCGCGGAGACTCGGGGATACGGCCCCGGTTGGATTACTCCGGATATATGGGACCAGCTCGTGGGGATATGGTCGACGGATCGATGGCAGGAGGTTTCTCGGAATGCGGCTAGAAATCGCATGTCGGGGGGAGCAGCGCGTCACACCGGCGGCTCTGTTGCATTTGCAGTGCACGCAAACCGTATGGTAAGTATATCTTTTAATTATATATTTTATTTGTTATTATGTGTACTAATTAATGTATTTGTTTTGTAAATGTAGACGACGGTGTCGGATGACGGGAGTGTCCAGCGACCCTCCCCGATGGCGGTGTTTGAGCGGACTCACCGTCGAGCACATGGGACTGGGGAGTACATCGACAACCGCGCTGCATACATTATGGTAATTATATATTTGTTTAAATTATTCATTATATATTTATAATTTAAGTTTTATGATAAATATTAAACAAAAAATGAAACTCGAGTAGGAGACCTACAGCCAGACGGTGGTGCAGCGTGGGGGTACCCCCGAGGACTTTGACGCAGCATCGTGGGTCGAGGCCGCAGGTGGCTGGGACCATGGCCGCGTATATGGCTTCGCAGATAGTGGTCATACGCGAGCCGTACTAGGGCCACTTGGGGCACCGACCCCTCCGGTCGCTGGTGAGCGGCCGTCCACCTCCAGATCCAGTTATGATCATAGTAATAGGATAAGGACACTAGAGGAGACGGTCGCGCGTCAGACTGAGTTGATGGAGCGCCAGAGTCGGACGATGGCGAATATAGAAGCTATGCTACGCAACTTGTCGGGTCATCCCGAAGCAGGCATCTCTTCGGCATCATCTAATCTATCATCCTCGAGTCAGTCCACGCCGGTGTACACTCAAGCACTCCAGACCCCGCCATATGATCCAGGCCATCCTCCATCGTCATCGTGAGATTTTGTTTATATTGACTTTGTTACTCAGATATTGAACTTGTTTAATTTATATTGACTATGTTACTGAGATGTTGATACTTCAATTTTACATTTGAATTGTGTTTATACTATCGTGGATAATTATGAATATAAATATAATTGTTTTGATGTATATCTTGGTGTGTTTGTGATGTGTGAATGAATGTGTATGAGATGTTTGTGATGTGTGAATGAATGTGTGTATGAGGGTATGGGTGTGTGAGTTATGTATCAGATAAATGTATCAATGTATCAATGGAAATTTGAAATTTTCAAATTTTTTGGTTGCAGGTATAGGTCATCAGCAACGGCTTTCCCACGGGCGTCCGTGGGAAAGCCGTTGCTAAAAGTGTATCGAAAGCCGTTGCTGATGACCTACAGCAACGGCTTAGCGACGGAGTTTTACTAACGGTGTTGCTACGGACTCAGCGGCCGTTGCTATTAATGGTATCAGCAACGGCTCCAAGTCTGTGGCAAAACCGTTGCTGATAATGTTTTTAGCGACGGCCCAGTGGCCGTTGCTGATAATGTTTTGAGCGACGGCCCGAGCGGCCGTTGCTGAACCGTTGCTAAGTCATCAGCAACGCGACTTTCTCTCACGGCGCTATTGCAACGGCATCAGCCGTTGCTGATGACCATTTTTCTAGTAGTGTCATGACCATATGCATACATGACACTTACAACTCGACTACGACATGCCACATCATAAGATTCACTGCTTGAGCCTGCAACTCTAGCCGCGCTACCTGGGTACCATCGTACCACTATTAGTCAAGATCTGCAAAACAACAACAAAAATAAAGTAGTGAGTTCCTAAGGAACTCAGAGAGTGGATTTACCCAAGTCCTCTACAATATATCCCGAGCATAAGCATATTATGGAAATACTAAAATGTAATAGCATGTAAAGTAAAAAACATTCATCCACAAAACTCATGCTTAGAAGCACCACAATCACTCGGCCCAAAATGACCCAAATACGCGCTCGCGCGCCCCAACTCGGCCTAGTCTAATCGAACATAGGAATATGTAAACATCTCTTGGGTTAGTTTATCATTTTAGCAGACTTACCCGGGTACGCGCCCACGCGCCCCAACTCGACCCTCTCTTGGGCCCAACATCTTGGCTCTATGATTTATCACCCTCATTTATATTTCGGCATGAACACTCATAAATTGAGCATATACATGTATATTTCTAGCTCGTATACGTATTTCAGCATATATGTATACAGATAGTTACAACACGTACATATAATTCCAGCATGAGTACATAAAATACAACATGTATATACATCATTCGAGAATGGATATATGTCATGTCAACATGGATATAAGTCATTTCAGCATGGATATACGTCGACCCAACATATATAAAAGATAGTTCAGAAAGATAGATAATATTTTAGCATGCACACATATAATCCTAGCATATATAAATAATTCCTACATGCATAAAAATAATTCCAGCATGTTTTATCATACCACAACATCAAATTTCAGCCTATTAATCATGTTATAAAATTCCTGATTTAAGTCTAAATTTCTCCACTACAACAATAGTTTTCAACGACCATTGCTTAACTATAAGGAAAATTAATCGGAGAAATGTTTATAAAAACTAAGGGAAACCTACCCTTGTAAACCCCCTTCTCACTCATACATGAACACTTCCCAAGACTGAATACGTCACAACATGCTAATCATAAACAACAACAAATTTCTCATGCATACACTCAATACAAGCACCCAGTCTAGCATAAATGAATCCGCAATTTATCATCCGAAAATCTAAAATTTAAGCATGTAATAATATGAAATCTCTCATGAATAATTCCATATTTAAGCAAGCATAAATATGAGATTTTCCATGATCCAATGTGTTCTAAATTTAAAAAATAAAATTCGAGTATGTGCACGTGAATATCACTGTAAGAATCTTCTAGCACTAACAAGACTTAACTCGGTTCTTACTACCACAACTTTAACATAAATTCTATATCGTATCCATTCAATATTTGCATCAAGCAAAGAATATTTCCACATGACACAAACCAAAATTAAATATTTTAATAACCTGAAATTTATCATACTCCAATCTAGAAATCAAGGTGGGCCATTATAAGATTCACTACAAGAGATTATGTTTTTAGTGGTAATTAATTAGTAGCAATAATATAATTACTGCTAAATAATTTAGAGAGAGCAAATATTTTACCTCATTTAACAACTATTATTAAAAATTTCTACAAAAAAATTATAGATTTAGTGGTAATTTTTGAATCTCTTCAACTATAGGTGATTTAATTGCTACTAAAAATCCTACAATTAGATCATTTGATTTGTTGCCATAGGGAATTAGATTTTTTGATAAATAATTTTATTAATTTTATTATTTAAATTCTTATTTAATAATTTCATTTAATAGTTTTATTTAATAACTTTGTTAAATAATTTAAATAAAGCATAGGCCAAAAAAAAGTGAGATTATATAAAGTTGCATTTGTATGAATCTTGTGAATTATAAAATTAAATTTAGGTAATACATAAGAATGCCCAAATGGATCCTAAAAACATAGTAGGCTATATAAATTTAATTTTATAATTTGATAAATTATAAAATTAAATTTAGGATATTGAATTAAAATACAGAAGTTTTATAAAATATAAAATATGTACTTTTTACTTATATGTACAAAGTGAACATGATTTTAAAATTAAAGCATTTGAATACAAATGCTACCCTCGTTGCTTGTTTAGGTCAATTAAATCATTTAAAAATTAAACATATTTTAAAATATGTTACCCTCGTTGCTTGTTTAGGTCAATTAGGTATTTGAAAAGTGTTGCTGTCAACACTTTCACGAAGGGTCTTCACTCACCACAGCAGTGTTGTTGCTGTCAAAAAATTACAAACGAAGGGTCTTTACTCTCCACAGCAGTAAGTTCTCCGATCTGATCTCCGGTGGCGACATAAGTTCTCCGATCTCCACAGCAGCTCAATTTGTTATCTCCAGGGCAGCTCATAGGGAAGAGGTCGCCGATCTCCAGGTATCCCATATGTGAAATGCTGATGCATTTCGTAGAGTTAATTTTCTTACCACAAATCTACTGTTCCATTTTTAGATTAACAGTAAAATCTTCAAATTCATGCGTAGCTCATGTGAAATTTATCATCTTGATCATCATAATTTCTGCAAGTTTCTGTTTCAAACTCATGTTTTGGTCATGTCTTCATTCTTCCCCAAGAAAATGTCAAACTTGTTTCATTAAGCAGGGCCTTGATAATGCCTTTCCTGGTTTGCTAGTTTTGGGTGTTAAGTAGCTACTAGTTATTATAAGAAGGGCCCTTCTAGCATCATAGTAGAGTTCATATGAAGCATAATTGTGATTTGGGTTTCTTGCTTAACAATCACAATTAGCATTACTTGTTCTGGGTGTAAAATGCCAAAACCGGGTCATCATTTGTTCTCATAAAGTGGATGCTTTAAAATTCAATTTTATTCCATATTTGAATATTTAAAGATCCCAGTTTTATTTTTATTTTTGAAAGTTTCTAAGGTTATCAAACTTGAAAAAAGAAAAAAAAAAGTTAACAAACTTTCATTTCCTTCATAATATCTTTTTACATAGAGAATTAAATTGCAATTCTCTTCCACTACTATAATCACTAGTCCTAATGTGCAGCTTGTTTATTAGAGCGGATTTAGATTTAGAGTTTGTTTTGTAATGGTAAGGTGTTAGCCATTAGCTGTTTAAAGAGATGTCATTAAAGTTCATTTTTATTGGTAAGGTGTTAGTCATTAACCTACTACATTGTATTACTAATTCCTTTTCTTATGTATTACTAATTCTTTTTGAGTAAAAATGTAAAATGCTGCAATTTAGATTCTACACTTACTTCTTATGTGAGATAGATGCCTAAGATCTATATGCTAGATGTTACCCTAATTATTAGTAGATCCAGTGACTATTTTTGATATCTTTACTTCTTTCTTTTACAATATATTAATTAAAATAATGTTTTCTGATTGAAAAGTGAACTTTCATGGATAATCTTAAGCGTAAGAGGTGGATGGAGTGTAGTAGGCTGAGTGATGACTACTTGGATGGAATTAGGGATTTTCTTGAATTTGCGTTTAAGAATAAATCAGATGGTGAAAAAGTTCCATGCCCCTGCAAAAATTGTGTGCTATACTATCATAAGAATAAGGAGGAAGTGTATGGTGATTTGATAATTAATGGTATTATGCCATATTATAATACATGGTTTTGTCATGGGGAGCCATTACCTACATCAACGTCGACTCCTAATAATGAAGCTTGTGCTAATAAAGAGATTAATGATGGTGGCGTTATCACAGAAATGTTAAACAATATTTTTGGGGTGTTCGATGAAGTTGCAGATATGAATATGGATGATAGAGATTCCGACGATCCTTTTGAGTCAGACCATCATATTTCCAACGAATTTTCTTCAGCATTTGATAAGTTTCAAAAGTTAATGAGAGATGCAAATAAGGAACTCTACCCTGGATGTAGTACATTTAGTAAACTTTCATTTATACTACAGCTTTACCGCATCAAATCTCTTTATGGGTGGTCTAATGAATCAGTTGGGGCCCTATTGAACCTTTTGAAAAAGGCATTTCCTCTTGGAGAATCACTTCCAAATTCATTTAGTGAATTGAAGAATATTGTCAAGGAATTGGCTTTAGATTATAAAAAATTCACAGCTGCCCAAATGATTGCATGCTATTTTGGAAAGAAAATGTTGATGATGATGAGTGCACAGTATGTGGAACTTCTCGTTGGAAAAACACTCAAAGTAGTTTTAGCGAGGCTAGAAATTTGAGGATAAGTAGGGAAAAAAAATTCCTACAAAAGTGTTGAGATATTTTCCCTTGAAGCCAAGGCTAGAAAGGTTGTTCATGTCAGCTAAAACAACACATCTAATGAGATGGCATGAAGAAGGTCGAACAAAAGATGACATTGTTAGGCACCCTGCTGATTCTGAAGTTTGGAAGCGTTTTGATTCTCATCATCCAGACTTTGCTATGGATGCTCGTAATGTTCGACTAGGTTTAGCTAGTGATGGCTTCAACCCCTATAGGCAAATGAGAAGTAAGTATACCACATGGCCAGTGATCTTGACCCCGTATAACTTGCCGCCATGGTTGTGCATGAAGAAGCCATATTTGATTCTCTCATTGCTAATTCCTGATCCTCGTGGACCCGAAAATGATATTGACGTATATTTAAAATCACTCATAGAAGAATTGAAAGAGTTATGGATAGCTGGTGTGCGTGTTTTTGATGCTTCAAAAAATAATTTTTTTCAAATGCATGCAGCATTATTGTGGACAATAAATGATTTTCCCGCATATGGGAATTTGTCGGGTTGGTGCACATATGGTAAGTTTGCATGTCCTTCATGTAATGAGAACTCATCATCCAAGCGTTTGGTGCATAGTAAAAAAATTTGTTTTATGGGTCATAGACGATTCTTACCCCCAGATCATATGTATAGACATGACAAAAAATCTTTTGATGGGACCAAAGAGCTTAGGCCAGCCCCATGTGCATTGTCTAGATTTGAAGTGCTTGATCAGTTAAAGGAAATTAACTTACTCTTGGTAAGAAGAGTATGGAGGTTAGTGGTGTCACAAGAAAAACATGGAGGAAACGAAGTATTTTTTTCGAACTTTCTTATTGGGAATTTAACCAATTACGACACAGTTTGGATGTTATGCATGTTGAAAAGAATGTGTATGAAAACATAGTTGATACCATTCTCAATATGGGAAAAAAATCAAAGGACAACTTGAATGCTCGTCTTGATTTGAAAGAAATGAATATTCGAAAAGAGCTATGGCCTGGAGTACGAGATTCCGGGAAAGTGTATCTGCCTCGTGCTTGTTATGCCATGACCTCACATGAAAAAGAGCTCTTCTATGAAATTTTAAGAAAGACAAAGTTTCCAGATGGTTACTCGTCGAATATCTCATGATGTGTTCTCAACCAACGCAATCTAACTAGTCTCAAAAGCCATGACTACCATATTTTGATTCAACAGCTTCTTGTTCCTGCATTGCGACGAAACCTACCTCGACAAGTGAGCTCGGTTTTGATTGATCTTTGTGATGTCTTTCGGGAATTATGTGCTAAAGGGCTTAAAATGCTTGACCTTGAGCGACTTGACGAAAAAGCAGTGCTAATACTTTCTCGTTTGGAGAAAATCTTCCCCCCATCATTTTTTACTGTAATGGTACACCTTATAGTTCATTTGGTTGAGGAGGCAAGGATTGCTGGACCAGTTCAATTTTGTTGGATGTATCCAACAGAGAGATAATGAGTAATATGATTCAATGATGTTACCCTAAGCATTTGAGAGTGTTTGTACTAATTTTTCAAACTGGTTCAAGTTTCTGTGTGAGCTAAAAGCTTATGTGCGTAACCGAGCAAGGCCAGAAGGTTCAATTGTTGAAGCTTATATTGCAGTAGAGTGTTTGGGGTTTTGTTCCCACTACCTAGATGATATAGAAACAAGTTTTAGAGAGCCAATACTAGAGCAGACGTCGTCTTTTTTCCCAAATGTTGGGAAACCTTACGGGGCTATTCAAGGGTTTTTGATGGATGAAAAACTAAGGATACAAGTTCACAGATACGTACACTTCAATTGTGAAAATCATGTGGTCGAGACATATAAAAGGTGAGAGTAAACTTATATCAATAATTAGAATCACTCGTACTACTTTGATTTTTTAACAAATAATTGTATATGTAGAGAGCACATTAGTTTCATCAAGAGAACAAATCGACGTCGTCGTCTCCCACATCATGAAGTGGATCGTTTGCATAGTGGACATTTTGTTGAGTGGTTTAAGAAATGTGTAAGTGTCTCTCACTTTATTCCCAAAAGTATCACATATATTATAATTAGTTTGTGACCTTATTTTGTTTTCGATTCCGGCCAATGGTGAAAGCTTTGTCCTAAAATCACTCGGGAGGAAATGGGCAACATATAAGGGCAAGTTGAAGGCTGAATACTTTGAGGGACTTGATACCATTGATGAGCAATTGGATAATAAGCCTGATCGAGTACCAAGAGATCAATGGACTATGCTTGTTACGTACTGGAATTCACAGAAAGGAAAGGTTAACAAACTTCTTTAACTTCTTGGTTTCTTCAGTTTTATGTTATGGACTGTGCTCGGTTTCTTTAACAAACAGATCAGTTGTGATTATTTGATTTATGGCAGAAGCGTTCCGAGACTAATAGAATAAATCGTGCAAATCAGAAAGTCGTACATACAGCAGGATCAAAAAGCTTTGCATGTATAATGGCTGAAAAGGTATTTCTATTAATGCAAATTTATTAAGAATTGAAAATAAGACATTATTTCTTTTAATCATTGTTTGATAACTATTTAATAATCAGGCTAAGGATGGATTTGAGCCATCACAGACATACTTGTTTCTGGAAACACACAAGCAACAAAAAGATGGCAGACCTATAGATGTTGAGTCAGCTTGTATCAATGTAAGTCATCTACTATGATGGTAGGCCTATGGAAACTTTCCTGCTAATAAGACAGAATTGTTAATTGTGTAGATGACAAGGTTAAGATGCCCAATAGACTAGATCTAATATCACTAGTTGTGATTTTGCTACTCAATTTGTTGGTGCTAAGTTTTTCTAATTATGTTTTTTATCTGTTTTTGCTTAATTATGATGTTGTTCAGTTTGGTTTTTTGATCTAATGTATCGTGACTTATCGAGGAAAAAAAAGGTTAAACTTTTATCATTCTTTCAGGAGGTTTTTAAAAAGAAGCTGAGTGAGCTTCCTAGTACTTCCCAATTTCAAGAAGGTGTTGCTATGGAAGATGATATATATTCTCAAGTTTTTGGACCGGAAAGAAGTGGTCTAGTACGTGGTCTAGGGCTTGGTCCAACTCCTACGTACTAGTTTATGGGGAACTTCAATGAATGTACATGCTTCTCAACATGATGATGAAGTTAACAAATTAAAAGAAGAAGTCAAGGCATTGAAGTCCAGTCAAGCAAGAATGGAAGCTGAACTTGCTCAGTTGAAATCGTTTATGAGTAGTCACTGAGGTAATGAGAGCACTAATGTCGAAAAGAAGTAGAAATTTCGCTTATATCTAATAATGATTCATCATTCTAACAATTATATCATTTGGATACCAATTGTTGCATTTATTATTTCAGATGACAGGAATGCTAAAATATTTTAGGTATTATGGGATGCATTTATTTGAAACTACTTGATGAATAGAGTCTTCTGCTAGAAAGCACTTAGACAATTAACATTTGTTCACCTTACCAATTTTCACCCAGTTTATTAATTAATGATCTTGTGGACTGCACATTGCTAAGATAATTGCTATTCATAGAAGAGGACTGTACCAGTGTCTTGATTTTCCATAACCGTTAGAAAAGAAGTAATTTGTTTAGATTGGTTTTCTTGGTTAGCTGTTAGCTATTCTGTTTTGCTAGATATGCAAGCTCCTTAAGCACTTAGTGAGAAAGATCTTGAAGTATTTATTTAATTCCTTAAGCAAGAACTGTTGTATATATGTTCTCATGTTTAGGCATTACAGAAAAAAATGTAGAATAGCCTTAAGCAAAGTTATGCCCGAGTCTAGAAAGATGGCATCTCAAATTAATAAAGAGAATGCCAATGGCTTGACCCCAAACTTAAGTAGCAAGTACTTAAATCAACAGAAGGAAGAGGGAAGGATTATAAATGAATCACAGTGTACCTTTTCAAAATGAATGTGCCCTATTTTTGCTAAGCAAGGTTTCACAAAGTCTTCAAGTTGATTTTCAAATTAATAAAGCTGTATTTGTAAGGCTTCAAGTTGATTTCATATCACTTAGATTCCTCTGAAGTTGGTTTTGCTATTTGAGATGTTTAACTATTACGGGAGTGTCCGTAGATGTTTAGGTTTTGAGATGATTCAAGTAATGTTGAGAGACTTTAGATGACTCCTTCCACCTTCTCTGTTTGTACTGTATGTGGTCCGGGGTTCAACAGTCTATGAAGGCACTACTTGGGAGGCTTAAATTGTTATTTGGGTCATTGCTTTGTTGTTATCCAATTCACAGTTAGTGAAGGGTTGAAAGTTGCTATTGAACATTGTTTCTGGTGAGTGCATAAGCAAACACTAAGCAAAATATTACTACCTTAGGTTTTTAAGAATTTGTTATCAACAGATTTAAGCTTCAAATATTTTTGTGTGAGTGAGCTCTTTTATGAACATTTTAGCTATTTTCATATTAGCAGAGTCGTGCACTACTATTACAAGTCACATTTTGTAGTTGATTAACTAGAATACGATGTAAATTGAGAATTTTAATTGTTATACATGTTTTTACAATGCATAAAAGCTTTTTTCTGAAGGACACTGAATATCTTTATTGACATTTATTGTTGCATCCCTTTTTGGGTTTAACTATATGTACATGCTTCTTGGTTTGTGTGTCTAACCTAAAGGACTTTACCTTTCTAAGTTTTCACCAGTGCTTCTATTCTTATAGTAGTTGATGATAACAAATTTTGAATCAAATCTGAACCTTTTGTTTTGGTCTTAGCTAGTAGAGCAAAAAGTGGCAACATTGCCTTGCATTCTTAAACTTGATGTCGTAGTTATAAATTATTTTGGGTAATATTTCTCTTCCAGCATGTTGAGTTGCATCATTTTCTGATCAATCATGGTATTTGCGCCACGGTTCTGTGAATATGAACAAGATGTTAGTATCCAAATGATATAATTGTTAGTATTCATAATAGAATCTCTTATCTGCAAATTGGAATAAACAATTAGAAAAACGTGATCATAAAATAATCTACCATCTCTTAGCATAATATAGCTCTATAGCATGATTAAGCATAAAACAAGTAGTTCCCAACCAATACAGCTTAAGGTCGAGAAAATGTGATCATAAATAAAAGGGGTAGACAGGCTAAAAGTCACCTGGCCACGACTTAGATATTTAGTTGTTGGCTCTACTAACTCATCTCCAGTAAAAAGCACTCCTATTTTTGGTCTAGGGTAGACCTGCAATCAAGCAACGCAGGACAAATCTCTCTTGTTACATTGTGTACATTATTTAAACTTTAAAATTCATATAAACATACTATTCAAACCTTCACTACTGTGATACCCATAGTGGCAAGCAAACCAATCTCTGGACTGCCTAACTGGTCACCAGACTTCAATACCATAGCACCTTTCTCAATGTCACAACCCTGTCATGTTTAGTAAAAGAAGAGGCTGACGACAAAATGTTCAATGAAATGTTGCATGGGAAAATTTTCAAAGTTTTCCAATTGATCAATGATTCCAATCACAATGATAATAAAATCACCACATCAACTTATTGTCAGTATAATCTTTACAACACAACCATCTTTTTCAAAAGCTGAACAATCACTTTTATCTAATGAAGATTTAGTATAACCTTTTTGTATAGCTGTTCAGATTATTCTTGACCCTAGTTAAAGTTTAGTTTGCCATACACTAGGATATTGTTTATACATCCCTCAAGGGAAAAAGTAATGAGTTAACAATTAGTGAAGAAAGAGAAGTTTTCAATTTATTTCATTAGAAAAGTAACAATAAAACAAACAACAAAAAAGATAAATTGATCCAAAATCTAATTTCTTTGTTTCTTAAATCTAATCCCGACATCTTCATGATGACTTCATCAGATATTGATACGATGCACTTTCCCAACATGGTCTTACAGCAGCTGATCTTTTTGACTTCTGGACTTTTGTTGACTTATATGTATCACTTGCAATTATAGTCCATGCACCTTCATGGAACTAAATTTATTGAATGTGCTTTAAATATTATAAGGCTAATATTATAAGGCTATGTTTTCTTTGATCTCTCTCTCTCTCTCTCTCTCTCTCTCTCTCTATATATATATATATATATATATATATATATATATATATATATATATATATATATATATATATATATAACCTGAAAGTTAATGACAGCAAACTAAGAAGCCAAAATCCTAGTCTAAAAGCCCTTGCAAAACCACCATGAGCAATATCATTGTTACTGCTTGTTGTATAATCTTATATTCTCAACTTGCTTCATAGGATTTAGAAGTCAAAAATAGCAATTAAAGCTTAAAACTTATCTGCGTATTCATAACTATCTATCCTATATGAAGCCTTAGCCATTCTATTAAAAGTCAACTTTTGATCCTTTATTTTCTCACTAATTTCTATTGAATGATAAACCCATACTGAGCTTCATGTTTATTTCTATATTCCAGTTATTTCTTTTCGGCTGTCACTACAATCGGTGGTGGTTATTTCAACTCCTCATTCTCATCCTTAATACTAGAGGTGACAATGGGCTGGGCCAGCCCATGGGCGGCACGGGCCCGGCCCGATTTCGGGTCGGGCCTGGCCCAGCACGGCTGTGCCCAGAAGATGGGTCGGGCTCGCCTTCTGGGCACGCGGGCCGTGCTGGGCTAGGCCCGGCCCGAGCACGGCACGGCACGCGGGCCGACCACGGCCCGCGTGCCCGTGCTCTAGGCGAGCACGGGAGGCCTGGCGTGCGCCAGGCCTAGGTCGGCCTGAGCCAAGGGCCGACGAATATTTTTTATAATAAAAAAAAATCTATAAATACCCCCTCCCTTTCTTCATTTATTCTATCTTCATCTTCAACTCTTTCTCTCAATCCTCAACTCTCAACTCTCATTTTTCAACTCTCTTACTCTCAACGATCAACAACATTTTAAGCTCATCAAGAAGCCAAGGATTCAAGATTGTTGTTAATTTTTTTTAATCTCTTCAATTTGTTTCATTGATTAGTATAATATTTATACTTTTATATTTTTAATTTTTACTAATGACGGATGAAGATTTTTCAGGTTATACTCCACAAACTGGATCAAATATGTTAGAAGAAATGTCTCCTGCTACTCCTACCACTCAACAAAATCAAAACATAGAGATAAGTCCATCTATTAATTTATGTCCATTAGGTAGAAAAAAAAGTATGGTTTGAGAATATTTTGAGAAAATTATTGAACCTGATGGCACCATAACAAAAGCCCGGTGCAAAAAATGTCAAAAAATTATTTCGGCTTCAACAACCGGAGGAACAGGTCATTTATTACGCCATGCAAAGGGTCATGACACTAAGGCTACACAAACTCAACAAATTCTTAATTTATCTTCTTCTGGTTTAACAGCTTTTTCGCATGATCATGATTTTCAACGTCGAGAACTTGCAAAATTAATTGTTCAAAGTGAATCTCCTTTTAGTTTTATTGATCAACCAAGATTTTCTAGTTGGATTCAAAATACTTTACAATCAAAATATAAAAAAATCACTCGAAATACAATGAAAAGTGATGCTTTAAAATTATTTTTTACATATAGAGAAAATATAATGACTAGTTTTCAAAATAATAAATCAAAATTTTTTTTACCATCCGATGTTTGGTCTAGTCAACGTACTACTAATTCTTACATTTGTGTTACTGCACATTGGATTGATGAAAATTTTATTTTGCAAAAATGAATAATTAATTTTAAAGTTTTTGAATATCCACACACTTCTGTTGCCATTTTTTCTACTATTAGATTTGTAACAACTTTCTATAATATAAATGATAAAAAAATTTCGATTAGTTTTGATTATGCTAGTAATAATGATGCTGCTATCCCTCCTCTTATACAATTATTTAAACCAGTATTAGAAGGTGAATTATTTCATGTTCGTTGTGTTTGTTATGTTCTTAATTTAATTGTACAAGATGGTTTAAAACAAGTAAATATACATGTAGAAAAAATAAGAGATGTTATTAGATATATGCGTTCTTCAAAAGCAAGAACACAAGAATTTAAAAAATTATGTCAATCTTTTAATAAATCATTTAAATTTTTTAATGGTGATGTTATTACTAGATGGAATTCAACATATCATATGCTTATGTCTAGAATAAGATATTAAGATATCCTTACAATGTTTTACAATCAAAATATGCATGGTGATCCAATTAATAATAATGATTGGTTAGTTGTTGGGCATATTACTCAAATTTTAGAACTTTTTAATAAAGCTACCGAATAACTTTTCGGTGTTTATTATCCTACATGTAATTTAACTCTTTCACATATAGTTGGTATTAGTGAAATTTTTTTTTTCATATAGACACCATTATTTATTTGCACAAATTATTTCTTTAATGGAATCTAAATTTAAAAAGTATTAGTCAGATATACATACTTTATTTTGTTTAGCAATATGTTTAGATCCTAGAATGAAAATTGATGGTTTAAATATGTTGTTAGATGATTATTATAACAATATGGAATTAGATAATGTTGAAGAAAAAAAAATTAAAAATTTGAATTTATTGAATTCATTGTTTGTATTTTACGCTTCAAAATTTGGTGATACAATTACAAATAAGACAATATCTTCTTCTTTTAGATTAAGAGATGCTGGTGGAAATAGTATTAATTCTCAACTTGATCGTAAAATAAAAAAAACTAAATCTACTAATTATAATGAATTACTTTTTTTCTAGATCATAATCATTTTGAAGAAATAGATGAAAATGAAATTTTAGCATGGTGGAAAAAATAAGAAAATACGTATCCTATTATTTCCATCATGTCACGTAATATACTAACTGTTCTTGTGTCTACAGTAGCTTTCGAGTCTTGTTTTAGTGCAGGAAATAGAATTCTCGACCAATAAAAAAGCCGAATGAGTGAAGAAACGGTTGAAATGTGCATATGCTTAAAGGACTGGTTGGATGCTGAAGATACAATTACAAATAAGACAATATCTTCTTCTTTTAGATTAAGAGATGCTGGTGGAAATAGTATTAATTCTCAACTTGATCGTAAAATAAAAAAAACTAAATCTACTAATTATAATGAATTACTTTTTTTTCTAGATCATAATCATTTTGAAGAAATAGATGAAAATGAAATTTTAGCATGGTGGAAAAAATAAGAAAATACGTATCTTATTATTTCCATCATGTCACGTAATATACTAACTGTTCTTGTGTCTACAGTAGCTTTCGAGTCTTGTTTTAGTGCAGGAAATAGAATTCTCGACCAATAAAAAAGCCGAATGAGTGAAGAAACGGTTGAAATGTGCATTTGCTTAAAGGACTGGTTGGATGCTGAAGATAGATTACAAGATAAGGGAGGACACGATACTTCATCATCGAGAGAGGAGGAAACTCAAACAAGCGAAGCTGGTGCTGCTGGTCCAAGTACAAGTTAAATCACCGGGACTACGGGTGATTAAAAATGTAAAAAAAACTATGTAGATCTGATCCTTCTATAGTTAATCATTGGGGAGTACAAGTTTAGCTATAGAAGGTACGTAGACAATCTTTTAAAGTGCGGTCTATTATAATATTAAAAAAAATTATTTTATCATTGGATGAATATTTTTGTATTAAAGATAAATAAAAATTTAATTACAATTTGATATTTTTAAAATATTTTTATTAGTTTGTATTGTGTTACATATAAAAAATGTGTTAAAAAATATATAATAAAGTGTAGTACAATGATTAATAAAATTAGAGGTCCAAGTTCAAAATTAACCTGTAATTATTAATTTTTAAAATTAAATTTTAAACCTTTAAAAATTTAAAAATTTAAATTAAAAATTTAAAAATTAAAATTTAAATTTTAAAAATTTAAATTAAAAATTTAAATTAAAAATTTAAAAATTTAAAAATTTAAATTAAAAATTTAAAAATTTAAATTAAAAATTTAAAAATTTAAATTAAAAATTTAAAAATTTAAATTAAATAATTAATTTTTGGGCCGGCCCGAGCCCGCCCAACTGGGCGGGCTCGGGCCAGGCTTGGCTGCCAATGGTTCGGGCCGTGCTAGGCATGACCCGAAATGTGGTTGGGCCTGGGCCGGCCCGGGCACGGCCCGTTGCCACCTCTACTTAATACTTTGTTTTGTTGTCAACGGGACAAACTATTAAGGATGAGAATGAAGAGTTGAAATAACTTATAGATGATTTTTTTTATTTTCTAGTTTATCTTTCGTTTTGAATAACAATATTTTCATGTTTTGTTTTGGCAAATGTGTGTAGTTGAAGTTTTAATTTTCCTAATCCAACATCGTACATTTTGCCAATCTAATTTGATAGGTAACTCTATAACCTTGCTTGTCTTCATTCTTTATAATAATTTATCTAATATATCCTTATTTTCTTGGTCCAGCTCGATTTCCGAAGAATACCAACAATGTTAAGGTTTGAAATTGAGACGAGTACCTTGTTCCAGAGATGTAGTATTTTTAGTGGAGCAATGGTATGCCTTCAAAAGATATTCTACAGTGGAGCAAGCTCATGAACTTCTTTGCAGTTGGATGATAGCACTGGATCCAAAGACCTCCCAATAACAATATTCCACTTCAGAATGACATTGCTTAAGTAGCACCAATAAGGATATGAAGATTATTTTTTTATATATATAGGTTATGAAGATGTATTTGGAGAATCTTTTTTAGGTGAAGGATGTTTTAATCATTTTGCAGATATATTCAAATAATAAGGATATGAAAGACTATAACATGTGAGGATAGAGTTAAACTCTTAATTGAGTTTCTTTCTATCTGTGAATTGTAATTCACGTGATAGTTGAAGTTCAAGTATTTCATGATATAATTCTTTCCGTTTTTGTTTGATTCTTAGTTTTATTGTAATAGATATGTTATATTATGATTATCAATTTAATGATAATTATAAAATCCACCATAGAAGATTATTGAATAAGATATATTATAAGATTTAGTAGCAATTGTAATTGCTACAAAAATAACTATTAAATATATATACATTTATAGGGGTCGACCCTAAGCATAGGGTTGGCTCTAATCTCTTGTTACACCCATCATCTTACTCTAGGGCTTCCCTATTTAGAAACGAGTCAAGCTCAATATAATATCTACTCTAATATTAAAAAATATATACATAAGACGTATCAAACAACCTCCAATTAAAAATCGGACAACACCATCGCGTTCAGAACGCGAAAACCTATAACTTCCATATTCACCTCGATCTCAACTGACGTCTCTAAGATTAATTTCAAAAATATCCTAATAATTTTAAATACCAACACTATAATAAAAGTGACAATTAGAGGTCACCAAATTTGCCTCTAAAAGTTAAATATTTATCTCTATAATTTTTAGAGACAAATAAATTTGTTTGTCTATAGAGCCTCCGTCCCTAAAAGTATTAGGGGCCTATAATGTATTTATCTCTACAAATATAATAGAGACATATATATTTACCTCTAATATATAAATACTATTAGAGGCACATAATATATTTGCCTCTAAAAATAATAATAGAAGCATATATATTTACCTCTAAAAATATTAATAGAGGCATATACATTTGTTTCTAAAAATATTAATAGAAGCATATATATTTGCCTCTAGAAACATTAGTGGATGCATTTATCTTTGCCGCTAAAAATATTAATAGACACATTTATATTTGCCTTTAATATACAAACACGGTTAGAAGCATGTATCATATTTACCTTTAAAATATTACTAGAGATATATATATTTGTCTTTTAATATATATAAATATCATTAGGGGCATATACAATTGCCTCTAAAAATATTATTAGTAAATTTTATTGACGGTAAATTAAAAATTGAACTAAATTTTTTCACATTATATTTAATTAATAGATAATTTAAATATTTAATTGTCTATAAAAATTAAGTAGAGACAATTAATTTTACTCAGAGAATTGATTAAGATTATAGATAATATATTTTTAAATAAAAATATTATAATTAATAAGAAAAATATAATTACATTAAACAATCACATTTCGCATAGGTATATGTTTGCACTCAACTATAAACTTTATAAAGATAAAAACAAAACATTCTATTTAAAAGGTAAACATGTCTGTTCTATTATTAATATTGATAAATAAGTATCTTAAATTTCAAACTTTTAAAGTTCACTTAAATTTCGAACATCTAAAGTTCACTTAAATTTCAAACTTTTAAAATTCACTTAAATCTCAAACTTATAAAGTTTACTAAAAATATAAAGATGCATAGTTGTTTAATCAACTATCATCCGAGACACGTTCAAACCTACAAAAAAATAAAGAAAATAATAATTAAAAGTTTGATACAGTAATATTTTAAATAAATTATATATAAATATTTCAACACATACCAAATTATGTGATCATGCAACACTTAGCCTAATAGCTTGTTGAATTATCTTGGTAGATCTAAAAGACCATGATAGTGGTTCATTCTTAATCAATACTTCTTCAACATCTACCTCATATCATTCTTCTCACAATTCATGCCCTTCAAGTACTCTTCAAAGTACCTTTAACTACTAGCATCTAATGAGGAGGTTTAGAACTCTTCAATACAATTTTATGACCTCTTGCCTATGTATATAGCTAGTACCTTTAGCTACTAGTATCTTACGAGGAGGCTTAGAACTCTTCAATATAATTTTATGACCTCTTGCCTATGTATATAGTGGCGAATTTGACCTCTCTGTGATTCCTTTAACTGCATCTCGTTATACTGTTGCAGTTGAAGAATTTGAACCATGATTAAGAACTTGTGCTTGACCCATTCACATACATCTTGTTCTAGAGTAGAGGAGGACAGGAATAAATAATCAAGAAGTTGAGTACTCGTGGTATTAGAAAAATTAGTACCTGGGTATTGGCACGAACATCAATACCTAAGTATTTAAAAAAAATAAAAATTAGGTATTGGCACTAGTGTAAACGTTGATACTTGAGTGTTAAAAAAATTGAAATTAAAATTAGGTATTTGGAGAGATCAACTCATAGTACATGAATTCTAACAAATTTTTTGACATTTCGTAGTCAGAAACAGGCGCCAGTTGTTGGCATCAGTTTTAATCCGCCCCGAATCTAGGGGAATGATTCAAATCAAGTAATATTATTAATATTAATATTGAGTATCATCACGGATCATCTCCTTGCATGAATCTTAAAGCTAAATAAATGTTTAAAAAATGAGAAAAGAAAGTGATCCTCATCCACTTAAGTGGATAGACCTACAGTATAAATAATCAAATTCGCGTATATAACAAAGCAAAATTAGAGAGAAGAAGATAATAAAAAGATGGGCGATGGGTGACAGATAGAGAAGTGAGCACACATAGCTTCAAGCATGAACACACTTTCTCATGCAAGAAACCACCATGGGTGCTCACTCTCTTCTGTCATCCTCCTCTAATTTCTCTGCTCTCTCAATTAATTCCTAGCTATTAAACTCATGCACAAAATTCAAAGGAGTTAGCCATATATGCTATATCATGCATATAAATAAACTAAAATGAAGTTTACTTACTGTTAATTTCTTCGGATGATGATCAGCAAGTGAGGGTTTGCAAGGTTTATATAGGAAGAGAAAATGGAAAGTATTGATTCCCCATAAGTTTGCAGTTGTTCTCCTCTAAATAAAATATTCCTCTCCTTTTTCTGTATGGACTTTTAGCCTTGCTATATTTTAAAAAACAAGATGGTTAATGACAGTGAACTTGTTAAATAAGAAGAAATGGGGGGTCGAAAACGGCAGCCACTGCAAATATTATGCATACATATACTGGAATAATTGACAGTGAACTTGTGTATATGATGGATGGAGAACCAGGAAAGCTAAAGAGAACATGAGAAAAGATGGTTAATTATTGCACATACATCATATATTAATCTACGTCGTTAAAGTGGGTAAAAGAAATAAAGTTCTCCTGATCGATTGAGTGCTTCAATTAAGTTAATATATAATTAAAAGTAAAATTTATTCTCATGCACCTATATATATAAATATATAATTGCACAAGAGAGAATGGTCCATGCTACAAGAAAAGCATCAAATCATCACACATCAATTGGTAGTTAGTTTATATATGTAGGTTAGTTAATTCTTATTGCATACCAAGGAGGACATATATTCATTATGTGGCTTTCTTTTGGATGATATTTTATGGAAAAGCTGGAGTTTATTGGAGTGAGAATTTCTTCAAAGTTGACTTTTTAATTGGATGGAGTGAGCAATGACGTAGGGAAGGTATATTTAGTCATTGAATTTAAAAATATGATTAATTGAACTGACGGTATGTATTCTGGAATATTCTATTATCTGGATTTATCTCCTTTCTCAAGAACTAGAAAAAAAGTAAATGAAAATTGGTTAAAAAGAAATACAGATTAGATCTATTGTATCGTTGATGTTGGTTCTAGTTTAGTAGTACCGTGACTATTAAGTACTCTTTCACAATTTTTCGAGATGAATTATTCAGAATCCTTCTATTACTGGAATAACAAACATCATCAATGACTGGATCCGTTGCTATGTCATTGCTGAAGACCATCAGCAACGGCCAGCAACGACGGCTCCCATTGCAACGCAGCCATTGTAGAAGATTGTATACCTGATAACTTAACAGCAGATTTGCAATGGTCGCTCACGTCATTGCTAATGATATTATCAGCATCGATTCAGCAATAGGGTATATCTGTTGTTGATACATTATCAATCACAGCTCAGCAACGAGGCACTGATGTTGCTACTACTTTTATCAACAACGGTTTCGCAGCGGCGCGTCGACTGTTACTGATATTGCCATGAGCAAGGGCCCTCATGCCATTGCAAAGCCTTTGCTAAAAGGTTGTTGCTAAGCCGTTGCTATTGTTCATCAGCAACGGCTTTAAGTTTGCAGCCCAGGTATTATGATACACTTTTAGTAACGGCTTTTACATGGATGGCCGTGGAAAAGCCGTTGTTGATGATGTTAACCTCTAATTGAGAAATTTCAAAATTAGAAATTTCCATTGATACATTTATAACTTGATACATAACTCACACACCCATAAACACATTCATTCAAATACACATATATTCACACACACATCACAGATACACCCAGATATATATCAAAATAATTATACTTATAATTATAATTATTCATAATCGTATAAAAAATATACGAAATCAAAACTATCGTATCAACATGATACAAATCAATATATCAAGTCACAAAACAAGTAACTCTAAGATATCCAAGAAACATGTATACAACAAGTCAATATCCAAGTCAATCAAGTCATAAAACAATAAAAGCTCACTACGACAGTGGAGGAAGGTCGGGATCATACGACGGGGTCTGGAGTGCTTGAGTGTACACCGGCATGGACTGAGTCGATGATGATGGATCTGAATGTACACCGCTGGACTGACCTGTCGTTTGTCTCAGCATGGCATGCATCTCAGCCATTATCAAACTCTGATGACCCATCATCTGACTCCGTCGTGCGACCGTCTCCTCTAGTGCCGATATCCTCCTGTTATGATCATTAATCCTGGAGGTGGAGGGCCACTCACCGATTGCCGGAGGGGTCAGTGCCCCAAGTGCCCCGACCACGGCTCGCGCATGGCCACTATTAGCAAATCCATAGACGGGGTCGTGGTCCGAGCCACCTGCAGCCTCGACCCCCGCTCCTGCGACAAAGTCCTCGGGGGTGCCCCCGCGCTGCGTCACCGTCTGAGTGTAGGGTCTCCTACACGAGTTTGGTTTTTGTTTCATTTTTTTCCTAAAACTTAAATTATAAATAAATAATGCATAATTGAAACAAATATACTTACCATGATGACTGTACCGTGGGTGTCGATGTACTCCCCCGCCCTATGTCTTCTACGGTGAGTTTACTCAAACACCTCCATCGAGGAGGGTCGCTGGATATTCCCATCATCCATCACCATTGTTTACATTAATTAGTACATATAGTATAACAAATAAAATATAAAAATACAGATCGGTAGGAGAAAGTACGACTGAATTTGGAGTTTGACCGATCGGAGACTCTGTAGCTCTCGTCCGATGATAACCTCGACCCACCATAGATATCAAATAAGAATATAATTAGAATATATATATAGTACAGATAGATTTAATAGAGGATATACTTTATAATTATTCATCGTCATCTGAGTAATAATCTTCGAATTCTTCTTCTTCATCCTTTTCAAATTCTACTTCATCTCCACCTTCCTCAACTTCATGATCGTCATCATCAATATATTCAACTTCTAGTAGAACTAACGCCGTGTTCGCATCCTCGAGTATAGGAATAATATGGTTTACTGCGGGAGGATCCTCTTCCTCTAGCTTTAGTCTTACAGACTACACGCCAATCTGCTCTATCTTTATTTCGAGTCGGATACTTAGCGTAATATACTTGTTCGGCTTGTGATGCCAATATAAAAGGTTCATTTGCTGCCAATTTCGATTTGTAATTAACCTCAACAAGTTTGTATTTTGGATGAACTTTCATGCCCCAATCTGTTGTATCTAACTAATTACATTTAAATAGGATAACTGATTTCAAGCCAAAGTAGTGCAATTATAGCACTTATTCCAACAGTCCATAAAAATTCATATTACATTCAACATATGTTGTCTATTTCACGCAAACTCCAGCATTCATTGTCTTCTTTGTAAATGCATATTCAACCGTGTGAAATTTATACTCATTAACAAAATATTCGCTATAACATGACACTAGTCGTGACGGTCCACTAACAAACTCAAACATTTTTTTCATAAATTTTAGCTTTGCGATCTTTGTTGTAAGCCCGAATCCAAGTAGGGAAATCACGATTCTGTAATCTCTCCAATTCTTGATCACTGTGAATAGAGTATTTTTGTACCATCTCAATGTCAAATATTTCAATGAATTATTCAATCTTTGGACAATTGATTAATACATACAATTGTACTGAATGATACTCTTCGTCGCTTAAGTGTAGAGACGGGCAAGAACTAAAAGCACGATTAGAGTGACATAATATATTTAAACGTCCATCTGAATGTCGAACTCCCCCGTCGTCGTTACGTGGAAGATGATCAAATCTTATTTGCACAGTCGATTCAAAGTAAAATGAGCAGAATGTTGAAATTAATTTCTTGGATGATATACGATTAAGATATTGATCCTTCAACCGCTGCGATGTTCTTTACTTTTTTCTTTAAACGATTCATGTATCTTTCAAATAAGTACATCCACCAATATTGAACGGGGCCACGTACCAACTCGTGCCTCGTATGCCAAGTGTATCGGTAGATGCTCCATCGAGTCAAAAAAGGCAAGAGGGAAAAAACTCCAGCTTGCCTACAATTTCAACAATATTACTTTCAAGTGCTGACATATCTTCTACTCGAAGGACATTTGTACAAATGTTTCTAAAAAACATACTTAATTCAATCAACGGACCCTAAATATTATGAGGTAGAAGATCTCGGAATGCGATCGGAAGCAATCTCTGCATGAATACATGACAATCATGGCTCTTCATCCCTAATATTTTGCAATCATCGACGTTCACACATCGAGATAAGTTTGAGGTATATCCATCAGGTAATCTAATTTCTTTGATCCATTGACAAACATCTTTCATCTGTTGTTTATTTAACTCATACGGGGCCTTCGGCTTCAGATATTGTTCGTTAATCTCTTGTAACTCTAACTCCAGCCTCTTACAAAGTACTTTCAGATCATGTCGGGCCTTGATATTATCTTTAGTTTTCCCAAGAACATCCATCAAAGTGTAAAAAGTATTATCAAACATATTTTTCTCAATGTGCATGACGTCCAAATTATGCCGAATTAGTAATGACTCCAATACGGTAATTCCCAAAAGATACTTTTTTTTACCTAGTTATGTGTTTGACCAAAGCCCGATACTCTTTCATTATGACCAAATACTATCTCTGGAAGTGTTGAAACACGTGCTAACATTTGTTCACCAGACAACATCGGTGGTGACTCATCTCTTTCGATTCTGCCCTTAGTAAATTTATTACGATTCCTTCGATACTGATGGTTAGCCGGCAGGAATCGACGATGATAATCAAATAATGAGATTTTCCGTCCATTCTGAAGACTGAATAATTTAGAGTGTTCCATAGAATACAGACAAGAGAGTCGATCGTGAGTGCTCCAACCAGACCACATGTCGTAGGCTGGGAAATCATTGATTGTCCACAAGACCGCTGCCTTTAAATTGAAATTTTGCTTCCGATGACAATCATAAGTGACAGCTCCCCCAGTCCACAATATTTTCAATTCATCTATTAGGGGTCTGAGAAACACGACAATTTCTTTTCGCGGACCCTTAGGACCCGGAATAATCATCGAAAAATAAATCATATTTCATACACATTGACGACGTCAAATTATAAACTGTTAGCAGTACTGGCCAAATTGAATAAGGAGTTGCAAAATGACTAAACATATTAAAACCATTCGTGCACAATCCCAATATGATATTTCTAGCATCCCTAGCAAATGAAGGATAACATGCATCCAAATATTTCCATGCTTCACTGTCGGATGGATGAGTCATTACTGTATCATCACGACTTCTTGCATGCTCACTCATGTAGGGGGCTGTCTTTCCGATATGAATAATCTTTGAAGCCTCGGTGTTAGTGGAAAATACCGAATCACCTTAAACGAAATATTTTTTTGTTGGACTGATTTCTTCTCCTTGTAACGAGGATGTTCACATACAGAGCATTTATTTAACTGTGCATTTTCTTTATAATATAAAATGCAGTTATTTTGGCACCTGTGTATTTTTTCGTACCCAAGCCCTAATTTTCTCATCAACTTTTTAGTCTTATAAAAAGTTGGCTCAAACTTGTTATCAATAGGCAACATTCCATTAATCAATCCCGCAATCCCATCAAACACAACCGCACTAATATTACAATCGGCCTTGATTTTCAGGAGTTGCGTCATTGCCGAAAACCTAGTGTATTTAGAATAATTCTCATACAAAGGTTCATTAGTAGCTTTCAACATCTCATAAAATTATGCGGCTTCTTTATTAAGCAATTCAATTTCTACTATAGGTTATACTTCTGGTGGAAATTCTGTGATATCAACACCCATAGTATTTGATGGCACTGACGTCTCAGTAACTAGCCGATCGACATTATCATTCAGTTGGAGTTGACCCCCAAGACTATCAAGTATCATAGTTCTATATGAATTAGATGGACTGGATGAAGAAACACCAACAGAGGAAGATTCACCATGTGTCTGAATGATAGGATTGCTCGATGTTCCAACTTCACATGACTCTCCGTGACAAGTCCATATAAAATATCTTGGTGAAAATCATTTGCTATACAGATGCAGAGTGATAGTTTCCCGATCCAAAAATCGTGCATTCAAGCAAATGCGGCACGTACATCGGATTTTATCACCGGCGCTAACGAATTTCTGATTCGAATAGGTAAAATTTAGGGAGTAAGTTATGTCTAATCGAAACTCATTCTTTAAAGCTCCACGATCAAGACGTCGGTACATCCAACTTTGATCACCCGACATGATTCTATCAATCAATGACAATATCTTCAGTTAATATTTTTGGGTGAGATGGTCCTATTCCATTTGGGATTCAAATTATTCATATTACACTAAGTATTTCTTTTAACCGTTAACTTTATTCTAAATTTCGGCAACATCTCCATATAGTTCTCCGAATATGCATATCATCTGGGTGTGTATCGAAGAACAAGAGAGATACAATAGCCAAAATTTAAGAATGAGTTAACGCTTAAAAGAAAAAACTAAGTGCAATACAAATAATATGTTCCCAAATTTTCCAATTAGGGATAATTCAAGGGTTGTACGTCGTATAAAAGATCATCTACTTCTTTTACACGAACATACAATCACCGAACGGATCTAAGGCTTTGCTAAATCATATCCGACTCGTTGATGCGTACGTGAAACATATCAATTTGTCGGATGGATGATTATTTTCTAAATTTGTGGATGCCAGTTCGAGTCCACAATGCACGAATCCGACACGAGTCCAAAGTGAACGATTCCAGCGCGAGTCCAAAGTGGACGATTCTAATTAATCTAAAATAAAATTAATTAACATATATAACCTAAAACTAAATCTAAATCTAATTAACATTAATTTAAATAACCTAATCTAATTACTAATAACAATAACAATTAACTAATAAACTAATAATAATAAACCTAACAATTATCTAATTACTAATTGATAATTAAACTAATAAAAATTTAAAATTTAAAACTAACCGGATTAACATATAGATTAGGGTTCAATTAAACCCTAATCAAATTTTATTAGCGTTTAAGTAAACCCTAATATATTTTGATTAGGGTTTAATAAAACCCTAGATTTACTATTCCAGCGCCGGAATCTAGTGGACTCTGACGCCGGCGTCCAGTGTCCATTGTCTGACATTGGACATAGGTCTAGCGGCTGGCCGAAACCCTAAGTTTTAGGGTTTCGATCGGCACTAGCTACAAGAGGAGAAGAGGATGAAGAAAATAATACTTGGAGGCTTTGACGCGGAGGGCGCAACGGTGGCGGCGGGCGACGTCGGCATTGGGGATCCTTCAACAGTCGGGGTCGGGTAGCAGGGCAGAAATGGGGGCGTCGAGCGCATTCGTGAGTTAAATAAATTTATTAGGAATAGCTCACTTATCTATTACAGAGCTGTTGTAGATAAATATATATCATCAACAACGGCCTCACGTCCTTTGTAAAGCCGTTGCTGATAAGTATTTCATTTTCGCACCACGAGCGCGCCATCGACTAAAGAAGAACGGGTAGAGAACCTGTAATTAAGCCGTTGCTAATGTGATAATATCATTAGCAATAGCCGAGAAGCCGTTGTTGATAAGTTATAACATTCACGCGTCATGTTCGTGCCATCCACTTGGTAGAGACAACTCGAGAGGCTGTAAGTAAATCATTGCAGATATATCACATTGGCAACAGCCAATGTGGCCATAAGAACGCCTTTAGTCATTGCAACGGCTTGAGCGGTCGTTGCTGATGGCCGTTGTTAATTAACACATTTCTAGTAATGTTCTATTGTGCAGGTGAGATGTCTATTGTGCAGGAGAGATGTCTTCTTTGTTGAAAGTGTCAGGCATGCGCGCTCATTTGTGGGAGAGCGCTTCAGCCAGGAAGGAGAAAGATCCGTTGGTGGATAGCTTATTGAGGCCTATGAGGGTTTCGCAGTCCCGGAACCCAAGAGTCTCTAGAGCTAGAGCGGAGGTAGTCGGGTCATCGGCCTCTTCAGATTCTCCATTCTTCCTTGGCTCACCAACGAGATGTCGGAAGAGAGCCAAGTGTTCCGAGGGAAATTTACTTCCTCCGGCGGCTACTTATTCGCGGGAGAATGAGTCCGCATTGTCGAAGATGGCGATGGCAGCTGGTGCATCACCAGGAGTTCATCAGCCCGTTCAGGAAGTCAATGAGTTTTTCCCGAAGGGGTGGATCCTTGGGAACACATCCAACTTCTGATCGACGGGTTGAGGGAGTCGACGTCAAGAGATTCTGAGGCGCAATCTCGAGAGCTTGAGGCAATGGGGTTTAAAATGGATGAGATGGAAAGGTTTTTGCTAGCGAAGGCTAATAAAGTTGCGCACCTGAATGTGGTTCCGAGTTTGCTACTCGGATAGCAGAGGTGGAGACCAAGTCTAGGGCGGAATTGGAAATGCTCTACCACGACCTTGCCGCAACGGTGGCGGAGGGTGCCTGTTTGAAGACTGAGGCGGAGGAGGCCAAGGCTAAAGCTAGGAGGTACAATTTGGTGATGCAAACTCTTGAGGAATAGGAAGGATGTCTTCGAGATCGTACTCTTGCAATGTATACAGAGGGTTTCGAATGGGCGGCAAAACAGGCTAAGCTCCTTGATCTTAGCGCCGACTTTTCTGAGATGGATTTCCTCAAAGAAGTCAAAGATGGTGTTCTGGTAAATCTTGAAGCTGAGGAGAACTTTTCTTGGTCCTATGGAGGGGAACCTTCGCCCGTGACTCTGAGTCAGTGCTCATTTTCTCCGCGGGGGGATATTGTTCTGGGAGGGATGCTCTTGCCGTGCCTAGCAAGGCCGATGTGGTTTCTCCTCAGTAAGCATTTGAATTTTGTGTTTGCTTATTGTTCCTACTTGAGAGATGGAGTCTTCCGGTCTGGTTAGGTGTCTCTCCTTGTCTAGTTCGACGTCGGCCGAGGGGGGGGCTGCAAAAGGCACTCCAATGCTCAAGTCAATGGGACCCCAAGGTGGAGGTAATGCTAATTGAAATTAGGGTTACCTGAGGCATGTCATGTACATATTTATTACAGGTGAGGATGATGATGCTGCCTGGAAATCTCGTGGTGAGATTGCCCAGAATGGGTCGAGGTCGATCTTGGAGATGGCGCGTTCGTAGTGACATATTGCCCCCGAGAAGGTAGGACGTAGGTTTCCTTGTATACCCAGGTGGGGTCCCTGGGCAGAGCCGCTCAGTCTAGCTCAAGTTTGATCTAGGAGTGTAGTTTGGGTGGAGCCCTTTGGATGGAGCCATGTGATTCGACCCGAAATGAATAATGGGGCACTGTTAGGTCTAATTCGACCGGGCCCAATAATCTTAGTCCAGTCTATAGCCCTCAAGCTCGGTCGGAGTCTGTAGGACTACGTGTCGAGCTCTAAGTGAGGTCGGTCTTCATTGTTTCGGTTAATCGTGGGATGAGTACACAATTTTTGATGTATTGCCTTGGTATTCAAGTTGGATGTGACGTCTGCGAAAACTCTTTCGGATGTATGCCACCTGTGCAGTAGATATATTTTCGGCAAAAAAAGTAATCATGAATAAAGATTCTATAATCAGTTTCCAAAGCATCAAGTATCAGTTATAATTTGACGGAAAAGAAGCCTCGTAGATCCGTAAGTTATGGTGACAGTTTGTGTTCTGGGCCTATAAATAGTCCCCTGTTTGTTGTGTGTTATGGAAATCAAGGATTGAAAGGTGTCGAAGATTACCATTCCATCGGAGGCTGCTCTTATTTATTCGGCGAGAGGTTCACCGTTTGCCGTGGGTTTGTACCATTGGGCTTAAGGATTTGAGCAAGAGAAGGAGTTCCAAGTGTAGGTTTGTACAATCAGGCTTATGGCGAAAGCGGAGCTTGTTTCCATGGTTTTTAAGAGACCATACTAGCCTAGAACCCTTGTTAATGGTTCTCAATTTTTCCCCGCAGTCACTTTGAATTTCTTTTCTGCCTATCCTTCCGACTCCTAGGTTGTAGGAGCTTCCCTGACCCAGTTTGCGCACGCTGCTGAATCCTGGTAGTAAGACTCTGAGCCGAAACTTCTTTCTTGCGCAGCTTGGTCAGTGATCATGTTTTTGAGACCCTCTCCATGTGGATGCTATGCTTGACAATGTTACTTTCTTTTTTGTTGATGAGTAGCACTCTGTGGGTTTGTAAGTGTAACTATTCCTTTTGTGGGGCTTTATGAAATGAGTAACTTTCTTTATTGTTAGTGTTAGCTTTTTGTATTTTGGCTATATTTGGCAAAAATATTCCAGTATGATCTCAGGAATTCTGCATAACTAAAAATAATCTCAACTGTGTGAAGACAGTCTCAACTGCTCCAGCAACCTTTGGTTTTCTTGTCAAAGATACAACGCAGAAAGATTACTTTTTGTCTCCGACAAAGATAATGACTCTTGGTCTGCTTTATTAATGATGATTCTTTTTATTGACTCTGAGATATTTTAATCATCATAATTCTTTATTTGCTCGAATAATTGCTTTAAATATTTCGGGCATTTCTCTTTGATCTTTATGGTCTTTAGGAGTTATACGCTGTCTATTTGTTTTTGAACCAATCACTACTGGTTGTTTAACTGATGGGTTCATTAAACAAATAGTTATGAACATTATTGATTCAGATCTTTCAGTTGACATATATAAATTCTGATGAAAATGTCTGATCTCTCTCCATGTGCGAACACTGCGTTGCCAGTTATTGAGAGGAGTTGAGACTGTTGAGTCTAGAAAGGCAATAATCTACATTTCTTATCTTCATGAGAAGATTAGTTTCGGGTGGAAAGCTCACTACAACACAAGGCTATGTGGAGGACGGAACTCTGTGGTTGGGATGTCATAGAGAGGCAAGTTGGTATTTACTTGTAATAACAAATAGGTTTTTTGTTATTTCCAATTCACTTATTGTAGTCGAATTTAGGGTGTGAAATCCAGAGGACTTATTTTGTACTTATAGAGAGTAGATTAGGCATATGTCCGATGAGTGCCCCGCATATTAGGTGACTGGTTTGTCACTGAACTGCTTAAACAAATCTCTTGTATTTGAGTGTGTTCTTTTGTTTTGGTTCTTACTTTGCTTCTAGTAGTAGTTGCAATAACAGTCTCAACTTCCTATTCAACTGCCCTTAACAGAAGTTCCCCTTAGAGACATATATTATCATTTGGTAT
Organism: Canna indica; assembly: GCA_034359265.1. Classification (NCBI taxonomy): domain Eukaryota; kingdom Viridiplantae; phylum Streptophyta; class Magnoliopsida; order Zingiberales; family Cannaceae; genus Canna; species Canna indica. Next base: position 70,027,831 of record CP136890.1, on the reverse strand, counting down.
CAGAGCAGTTGTGCTAACCTTTATCTACACAAGATCCTTGGTGTGTCTCTTCTTTTTCAGGCTCAAGATGGAAGGAATGCCTATGGAAAATTCTGTTAATATTCCTCATTTGCCTATCGGAACAAACTATGCTTATTGGAAGGCTAGGATGAGAGTTTTCATCAAGTCCTTGGATGATCATTGTTGGGACACAATTGAGATTGGCTACACTCCACCCACAACTCCTAGTTGGACTGAATGCAAACCTAAAAGATAGTATACTAAAGCAGAGATTGTTGTTAGCAAAGCAGGCATGAGAAATTTTAGAAACAAATCATGAAGAATCACTGATGCTTCGGAAGTCAAAAGTCGAAATCCTCAACACTAGATTTGAGAATCTAAAGATGAGAGAAGATGAAAGTATACAAGACTTTCATGGACGTATCAAAGACCTCATGAATAATGCTACCAACCTTGAAGAGTCATTCTTTGAAGAACAGGTAGTAAGGAAAGTTTTGAGATCTATGCCTACCAAGTTTGATATGAAAGCTGCTGCCATAAGTGAAGTTCATGATACATCTACTATTACTCTTGACACTCTGATGGGTAAACTTGAAACTTATGAGTTGGAATTATCTGAAAAATATTTTCACAAAGAAAAGAAGAAAAAATTTGCTTTTAGAGCTACTGAGGATGAAATCAAGACAGAAGAATGTTCTGAAGAAAAGATGGATGTTGTACTAGCTCTTATGAAAAAAAATTTCAAGAGATTTCTAAGAGCGAAGAGTAGTGTAAACTAGAACTCTCAATCTAATTCTCAGTTCAAATAGCAGTTTCAACCATCTAAGACTACCAGTTCCAGATCAAACATCTCTGTTGGAGAAAATAGAAGAAGTCAATCGTCTAGACAAAAGGAAGATTCTAAATAGAAGTTTAAAGGCATCCAATGCTTTGAATGTGAAGGATTTGGACATGTAAGATCAGAATGCCCAAATCTCCAGAAGAAGATCAAGAAGTCATTCACTACTACTTGGGGTGACAATGATGAAGAAATTGACTCAGAAGAGCATCAATGGGGCAACTTTAGAGCTTTCATAACCTGCTTAGATGCCACAGTTATGAAAGAAATAGTACCATTAAGCTAATCACATGTTGATGTGTATGGAACTATTTTTGGTTAATGAATAATATGAGGTAACTTTTCATCATATGTTGCATCTATATTTTGTATATATTACAAGGCCATTATGAGATCATGCTAGTGAGATTTGGAATCTAGATGCCCCTGTTATAAAATGTTTCCAATCGTAGGATCACCGATTAGGCAATTGGTGATTCTGGATAGATTCGTGCACTTGGTACATACCTTATAAAATAAGGGGTAGCTGATCTCATAATTACCTATGAGCCATCATTTAATGTACAAGTGTAGGTGCTCATTAGGGAAGAGTTCACTGAAAGGACATACACGAGGAACACATAATGGAATCCTTACATGAGTGTCGATAGGATGTTCCTCGAGTGATATATAGTAGGTGCAAGCAGTCCTTGGACCTGAGGTTGTCATGGTTACCTTGTGAATGCCAATCCATTGCATTGGATTTATCCTTACATGGCTTTCAGTGTCATGTGCCGGATACCTCTGGGCATGGGAAAGCACCCATGGAGGTATGTGAACAACCAATATGGAATCACTTACTCCTAGTAAGAGGAGATAATGTCCTATGTGTCCCTGCAAGTGTCGACTCATGAATCTCTAGCCATAGTAGATATGAATGTCCAAAAAAGGTTTTCTGACATGACATTATTGAGACGATGACTTGGCAGACATAATACATATGAATCGAAAGGGTTTGACACTTTTTCCGTACCATAGCCGTATTCGGAACATTGTAACTGAGGGACTTAGTTGCACGGTAACTAATCACCGAAGGGCGTTTGATCCTTGTAGATTGAACCTCACACTATCCGAGTAATCATGACACTAAAGGGGTTTAGTGGTGGCTCGTAAGATTCAAATAGAAGTCATTCTATTGGATCTGATTCTTCGTTATGCACAACTCATTGCTGGCTTAGTGTGGGACCCAATGGATCACACACAATAGGCTAACCTCATAACGGACCTTATGAAATAAAGTCTGAATGTGGCCCTATATGTCTACTAGCATGGACATGCTACAACTCGATCACGGATCTCGTTTACGGACATGATAAAAAAGTTATTTCCTATAGGAACGAATGCGCGAGGAAGGAGTTCCTCGGTAACCCTAATTTGTAGGGCATCCCTAAATTATAGGGATTGGCACATGATAATATTTCATATAGTTGATTAAATTTAATTACGAATTAAATATTTAATTAACTACTTGACCGGGAATATATTTAATTATGAATTAAATATAATTTGATTTTGAATCAAATATACACGGTGGAATAATTAGTTTCTAACCATGAGCCTAACCGATTAATTAGGAATTAATTTATTTGGATAAATCCTAATTAATAGGAATTTGATTTATGGAGATAAATTATAAACTTAATAGATATATGATTTATGAAGATAAATCATAATTCTATTAATTAATAAGAAATTGAATTATTTAGATAAATATCTTTCCTATTATTTAGGAAATTTGTTTATTTAGATAATTATCATTCTTATTTATAGGCTCTTAATTTATGAAGATAAATTAAAGTTTATATTTTATTGGAGATAGTTATTGGGGGCTGGGTCTACCTCTGTAGCTGCCCACCCCCCCCCCCCCCCCCCTCTATAAATTATGGCCGAACACCACATGAGAGGTGTTGGTGAATTAGTTCTTCCTCCTCATCTCCATTGCTAGCCGGCTATCTACTTCCTCCTTCCCGGTCTTTTACGAAGCCAAATTGGAGATGTCTTCTACTTGGGTGTGCCGCCTACTTCATCCACTTGGAGGATTTCGAAAAAGGACAATGAGGTATTCTTTGATCTACCTCCTCGTTTCGTTATTTTCTCATCTCCTCTTCCTCTCGTTTTGGATCCCGGTTCTTGGTGGAATGGCCAACCTAGCTCTTGATGTTTTGCAGTTTGAGAAAGCATCTCAGTCGAGCCACGACGAGTCCGATTGTTCGCTGCCCCTTTGTTGCGAGACGCCTGGTGTGGACTATTATTGGAGGATGTGTGTGTGTGCGCCTTGATACGGAAATAGGAGCACCCTATCCAACTGCAGTAGAAGGTATACCTCCCCCCTTCTACTCGTAGATCGAATTATTTATTTGTTGCTAAAGTAGATCGTTATTTTGGGATGTTTCGAATTTTTTAAATTGCTATTTTCGCTGCATTTCTTATTACCATCCCAACATGTTAAGACCGCCAAAGTCTCTAATGCAGATAGTGATCAATGCAAAGTTCAATATGCAGATAGTCTTGAGGAAGCATATCAAGGAGATGTTTGACAAATGGGTTGAAGTGACAAAACTTAACAAGTCTCTTGGGGATCAGACCAAGCTTTTGATAGAAAAAAAGAAGACACTTATGAAGAAAGTTAAAACCCTTCAAAGACAAATTGTCCATCAATAAGACAAAGAATCTAAGTTAATTTTTGAACTTGAAAAGGTAAAGAAGGAAGTTAGAATGATGAATTCTACAAGTACTCTTAACAAATCTTGAGTGCATGAAAAAGTCCTTCTAATTACAAAGGACTTGGATACACTAGCTTATGCCAATTGAAACCCCGATCTCAATTGCCTACTCAACCGAGGAACTTTAATAGAGGCTCTTCAATTCATCAAAAGCCTACTACAAGAAAAGAAGATAGGGTGCCCAAATGCTACTATTGCAGGTGCAAAGGATACATTATTGCAAATTGCTTCAAACTTTTCAATACACTGAGGAGAAAGAATCACATAAATTACCCAAGGAAAAAGGTTAAGAAAATCTGGGTAAGAAAGACCGATCTTAACTGACATGTTGTTTTTTTATCAAAGATTGTTTCTTTTCTTGGATCTTGGTATTTCGACAGTGGTTGTTCTCAGCACATGACAGGAAGTCCTAAAAATCTAAGAGATATTCAGGAACATGAAGGTGCACCTGTCACTTTTGGAGATGGAGGACAAGGAAATGTCATAGGAGTTGGAACTTTAAATATTTCAAGAATTCCTAATTTGGAAAATGTCCTCCTTGTTAAAGGTCTCAAAGCTATCTTATGAGTATAAGCCAATTGTGTGATTAAAATTTAAATGTTCAATTTACAAAAAATAGTTGTAAGGTTCTTGATAAGAATGGTGACTGTATCCTTGATGGAAATAGATCTAGAGACAACTGCTACAAAATTGCATATTCTTCTATTTGTCTTTCAGCTGTCTCTTTTGACATTAATATGTGGCATTGACAGTTAGGTCATGTTAATTACAGAGATCTAAAGAAGCTTGCAAATGTTGAAGCTGTCAGGGGTATTCCTAAACTTTCAAGAGAACCTGAAGCTATCTGCCGTGCTTGTCAAGAGGGAAAATAGACTAGGCAGTCTCATCAGCAGCTACAAATGGTAGCTACCTCTAAACCTCTTGAACTTCTTCATTTGGATCTAGTAGGTCCCATGCAGGTTGAAAGTATTGGTGGTAAAAAATATGTCCTTGTCTGTGTAGATGATTTCTCACGTTTTACTTGGACAGAATTCCTAAAAGAAAAGTCCAATGCTTTTAGCACTTTTAAGTATCTATGTTTGAGACTTTAGAATGAGCAAGAACTCGCTATTTTGAAGGTGATCAGAATAAGAAGTGATCATGGAAGAGAATTTGAGAATATTTATTTCTCTGAATTTTGTGATGAAAACGGTATACTACATGAATTTTCTGCTCCAAAGACTCCTCAACAGAATGGTGTAGTTGAAAGCAAGAATCATACTATTCAGGAGATGGCTCGAGTTATGCTTAATTCTAAATAGATTTTTGAAAGATTTTGGACTGAACCATCAACACAGCTTGCTATATCATAAATCGAGTCTATCTCAGACTAAAATCTACTAAAACTCCCTATGAATTATGGAAAGATAGAAAATCTAACCTTATATATTTTCATGTTTCCGACAGCAGGTGCTATGTTCTAAATGATAGGAAATACCTTAGAAAAATGCAAAGTAAAAGTGACGAATCCATATTTCTTGGCTATTCCAAAAATAGCAAGGCATACCGAGTCTACAACAAACAAACACAAACTGTAATCGAATTGCAAAACGTGAAGGTTGATGACTCTCAAATATATCGAACCCTACTGACTGATGAAAAGGCAGTCTCAACTGCTGATAAGACTACCTAGAACTCTTCCAAGGCCAATGAACAGTCAATTGAAATTGCTAATTCAACTAACCATGAGACTGATACTGAAGTGGAAGATGAAGAGGATGACTCAAGAGCTGAAAAGTCTGCAAGATCGCTCAAGAATCATCCTCTACAAAATGTAATTGGAGATGTACATGATGGAGTTAAGATCAGAAATTAATCCAAGAAAAATCACCAGGATATGATCAGGTATTCTTGCTATACTTTAATTGTTAAACCTAAAAATGTCAAGAAGTCATTGAAGGGTGAATTTTGGATTTCTACTATGCAAGAAGAGCTACAACAGTTTGTCCAAAATGATGTATGGGAACTTGTCTCAAGACCTGAAAATATCAATGTTACTAAAACTAATTGGGTGTTTAAGAACAAGACTGATGAAGCTAGAAACATTGTAAGAAATAAAGCTCGTCTTGATGCTCAATGCTACAATCAAATTGAAGGTCTGGACTATGATGAAACTTTTGCATTAGTTGCAAGATTGGAATCCACCAGGTTACTTCTATCCTTATCTTGTTGCATGAAGTTCAAATATTTTCAGATGAATGTTAAGACTGCCTTCCTCAATGAATTTCTCAATGAAAAAGTTTATGTAAAACAACCTAAAGGTTTTGAAGACTCTGCTTATCCAGACCATGTGTACAGATTGAAGAAAGCTTTATATGGTCTTAAACAGACTCCTAGAGCTTGATATGAGATACTCATCCAGTTTCTTCTCTTGAAAGGCTACAAAAGAGGAAGAGCATACCAGAACTTGTTTATCAAAAGAAAGGAGTCTCAATTGGGAAATGTTCAAATTTATGTTGATGATATAGTTTTTGGTTCAACCTCTGAAATTTATGTTAAAGAATTTGTGGATGACATGAAATCTGAGTTTGAAATGAGAATGGTAGGAAAAATGAGTTATTTTCTCAGTCTTCAGGTAAAGCAATCTAAAGATAGCATATTTATCACTCAGAGTAAGTATGCAAGAAATCTTATTCAAAAGTTTGGTCTAGACACTTCCAAGGCAGTTAGAAATCCTATCTCTACTCATGAAAAACTGAGTAAAAATGATGAAGGCAAAAGTGTTGACCCTAGTCTATACAGAAGTATGATTGCCAGTTTATTATATCTGACTTCTAGTAGACCTGACTTATGTTTCAGTGTTGGATTGTGTGCCAAATATCAAGCTAATCCAAAGGAGTCTCATCTATAGGCAGTCAAACGAATTCTTAGATATGTTAAAGGTACTCTAGATTTTGGGTTTTGGTATTCTATTAATTCTAACCCCTGTCTAGTAGGATATACTGATCTAAATTGGGCTGGCAAAATTAATGACAGAAAGATTACATCAGGTGGCTGCTTCTATATTAGAACAAATTTGGTGGCCTGGTTAACTAAAAATGAAAGCTCTATCTCTCTTTCTTCAGCAGAAGTTGAATACCTGCTAGCAGGCAGTTGCAGCACACAACTTATCTGGATGAGAAATATGTTGCTTGATTATGGTTTAAAATAGGAAGAAATGTTTTTATACCGTGATAATATAAGTGCTATAAATATATCAAAAAACCCTGTTATGCATTCTCGCACCAAACACATTGATATTCATTTTCATTACATTAGGGAGCTGTTTGAAAGAAAGGAGTTGCAACTAGAATACATTCCTACAGATAAGCAGGTTGCAGATATATTCACAAAGGCATTAAGTGGAGAAAAGTTTAAGCAGTTGAGATCTGCTCTAGGATTGTGTGTCATGTGACGTAATTTTTTATGGGAGAGTGGAATAATTGAAGAGTCTTTCAATTATTTTTCAACTTACATCCTTCATTAAAGGTCTTCGGCAGGTGTTTTCTACCTTCAATTCTCCTCTTACTGCTTATTGATTTTTTTTTCGGCAAGAGGTTGCTATTTATGAGGATCCGAACAGATGAGATTTATATCCTCAATTATGTTCTCTTAGCGTTGCATCTCGTTCAATGTCTGAAAAATAATCATCATTTTCAGTCTTCAATTATCCTCTTGCCTACCTCTCATCTATTTAATCTAAAGTTTAAGTCAATGATGGGTTGTAAATCTAGCAAGAAGAGTCTCGAGAAAGAAATGAATGCTTTTTTGGCAAATGAAATGGTGTTTTCAAGTCCTTTTGAGAAAATAGAAACACTGATTTCAGTTACGACTCTTGATAAAATATCTTCATCTTCTATCTCTCAAAGTCAACATCTGAGAAAGAAATTAAAGAAAAGAGCTTCTGACCATGCTCTAAGAAGAAATGGTAGAGGTATGGCTCTATAACCCTCAAATCCCTATCTAAAATTCTTGGTCCTGAGGGGGAGGAATTATCTTCTGAGGGGGAGGGTAAAAGATGAAGTCATTTTTTTTATGGTGATTCTTCTAAAATCAGTCAATATTGTTACTATTTCTTTGTTGTTGATGAAGAGTTTGACTTAATTCTAGGAAAGACCGAACCTATTTTGTTTTCTCCAGTTCTTAAGACTAAGACAGTCACAGTTGCAACTGTATTTGAAGCAGTTAAAACTGCTGATGCAAGACTTGAAACAATCACTGTTCCAACTACTGTTGACATACCTTCAGCTCTTGCATCCAAAGCCTTGGACCTCTATCCAGCTCTTACATTGTAATATCCGGAATATTATGATACTTTTTTTTCTTTATTTTTCTTTGCCAGTCTAGCATACTGATTCGAGGTCGAGTTATGATCCGGTGCGAGCTTAAAAGCTCAGGTAAGTAGGGATATGAATTATGCAGTTTCTTTTCCTACTTAGATAAATTTATTTAAATTTCTTTAATGCGTGTGCTTGATTTATTAAATTGTATTGCATATGTGTGAATGTCTTTAATGCTTGTATTTAGCATGGGGTTAGTTTGGGTTGAGGAGCTAGCGGGTTTTGGATCCGGGCTTGAGGCGGATGCGGGTTAGAAAGGGGTTAGGATTTGGATGAAGTAGGGAAGGGATTATAAAATCCCCCACTAGGGCTAGGCGGCTCCTTGTTGGAGATGCACAAGCCGCCTAGAGAGAAGAGAGGAGCCGCTGCCCCTCCCTTCCCTCTCTTAGAGCCACCGAGCCTTCCTCTCTCCCTTCCTCTCCCTTGGAAGCCAAGCCGTCGACTTGGTAGGAGTCGCTGCCCCCTCCTTTGGTTGGAGCCGAGTCTTGGAGCTACCACCGCCTTGTCGTGGCCGGATTTGGAGGCCACCGATGGGGGAATTCTCTTTTTCCTTTTTCCCAATCATGTGAGTGGATCTTCCCTCCACCCTTTTCTTGAATTTCTTGTATTCTTGACCCGTTGTTGGGGATTTAGGAATTCTTGTCGAATTCTTCGTTGTTCTTGAAGTTTTGTCATTGGTTTAACGTGTTTCCATGAAAGAGGAGCCCGAAGACCCCCCCTTTGTGGTGCAACAGCCCTAGGATTACCCTAGGCAAGCTCGGCCTGTTGGTGAAATGACCACACTAGAGGGACGGTGAATAGTGTGTTTACAAATCTTTTCGCCTAATTCCGGTTTTATTCATTTACTTGATTACTTAGGCAATTAACAAATTAAATAATAAGAGGAAGCCAAGTAAATATGCTAATTAAGTAAACGCAAGTAGAAGCAATGCAAACACGATGATTTATAGTGGTTCGGCCCCAATGCCTACTCCACTACCTAAACACCCCGCTTAGGATTTCCAAACTTAGCTTTACTAGATTAATCTTGTTTCCCTTACAACGAGGACTTTAATCTGAAGAGTCTCACTCTCAACCTAAAGCACTTCCACACCCGGAAGTCTCCGCCTTCTTACCGAGAGCACTCTTCCACCTCAACTCTAAGGGACAACTCAATTAATCCTAGTAAACTATGTTTATACCAGTGGATTTAAACTTCAAATACTAAGGCTACCACCCAATTTCAAGACCTACACTCTAAGTCTAACACAAACTCAAATACAAAGAAATAAACAAGAAAATACAACACTAAATGGAGCAATAAATCAAATAATAAAATACTTAGCTCCAAAACAAGATTCCTAGCTTCCTCTTGATGCCTTTGATGGTTAATCAATGAAGGAATGAAGGCAAAATCAAGGTTTTTGGCTCAAGCTAGGGTTTTCACAAGATTGGCTCAATGAAGGTTTAGAATTGATCAAAGAGATGAAGGAAGGCTCATGGCTTCCTATTTATAAGCCATGAAGAGAAGAGAGAGCCTCTCTTCTCAACGGGCGATTTTTTGCCCGTTACAACCCGCTAGTCACTTGTTCAGTCGATTTTTTGCATGTTCTAAGCAATGTTCGGTCGACCGAAATATCATCGATCGACCGAATCTGGGCAAGGCAGTTTGGTTAGGTTGGAACATAAATGTAATATAAGGATTATCCCCCATTTGGATTCAATAAAAATATCTAAAAAATCATAATCCTTAAGAATCAAAATCTTGTTTTTGGGGTCTAGTACAAATATCTAAAACAGAAATTTTCTAATCTCCCGGGTCAAATATGAGTATGCGAAAGGCTTCCAAAAATTCTTTTAAAATACCTCATTATTTAGTTTTTACCCAAGAAACAATTACCGCTATTTTTTGTATCAAGAAAATGTCTAGGTCATATAGCCCTCCAAGGAGCTACCTAGGCTTAGTGAATTTCAGGTCGATTTATGGGTTTTCATGTTTTGGGGTTTGGGTTTGGTTTTTTTGGTTTCTTTGCATCACAAAGAGGATTACATCACATGCTAGACATCTTAAACCTAAACTCTAACTTCCCAAAAAATCCCGAGCGATGACGAGCATCCTTGCCGATTTCTTTAATTTTTCCGATCGGGGACGTCGTGCGCTAAGCGACTTGGAACCTGAAAGACTTCTCAACGAAACATTAGTTCCATGTTTTTTATCATCAAAACCAAGATTAAGACCAAGGTTGAAAACCTTAAGCCAATACGGCCAAGGTGGGAGACGGGTTGCCCTCAAGGTGTTCGTTAAAATGCCTAAGAGAGATTCTTGATGTTTTCTTTAAGATCTAGGCTTTGGATTAATTTCTTTAATTAAATTCCTATGATGCCAATGCATGATTTGTATCTAGATATGTAAATTAAAGCATATGAATCTATGTTTGCATGTTTAAAGATTAATCTTGATGCCATGTATGTTCATATTGGGATTCTTGATTTGAAGCTTGAGTCTTGGTCTTAAGATGATGTAGATGCATGCTAAATCTTGATCAGAAATTATGATTTAATTTTTGTATTATTGAACTTGATGTTATAAATCTGTGGTGATGGTAATTTAGAAATTAATTGCTGTGATTTTCGGGTTAATTACCTTATCATACTGAAAACTCAACTTGCTGAAATTTCATGCTGAGATTATTAATCCAAGGCTCATTTTATAATATCTGTTGTGATGCGTATGGTTTACTGAACATAGTCGTATAACCTATCATTTTAAGCAGAAAACATAGTCTGGATCCATAGGACACACTTCGGAAGTCAGATTCGACTTGGGTGAACCAGTTTTGGGCTCAACAATAAACTAAAAACAAAAGCCTAATTTTGGCAAATGGAAATTTTAATTGTATAATTAAAATTCAAGGGGCAGCATAATATGTTAAGAGCCAACAAATTAAATTATATGCATAAAATAAAACCTCATGGGTTTATGATATTACGGGTCTAGGAGTTGGGATCGGGCATTGAGTGTTGCGGCATTTCCCAATAAAGACATCCTTAAGACACCATAGGAGACACTTGACTTAGGTCTTGTTAGCATCATATCGTTATGAATGGAGAAGAGGCTCAGATAGGAGCCGGATTGCGGGCTTGGCCCGGAAGGTTGGATGGTAAATTCCTAACCTGTGTTTAAGGAACACGTTCGAATGGGTGAATCCTGATTATTCCTGTGTTTCTTGTGGAACAAGTTCGAACGGGCAAATCCCGATTGTTCCCAAGTTTCTATATTTTAAGGAATAAGTTCGGCTGGGTGAATCCTAATTATTCTTGCGCTATATATCTTTAAGGAACAAGTTCGGATGGGCGAATCGCGATTGTTCCTGCGTTTCTCGTGCAACAAGTTTGGATGAGCAAATTCTGATTGTTCCCGTGTTGCTTTATTTACGAAATAAGTTCGGATGGATGAATCCCGATTACTCTTGTAGTTAGGGGTCGTAGTCGAGTCTTTGGTAGTTAGTCATGCACTTGTATTTTGGTATTTTGGAACTATAGTCCCTTGGGGACATTCATGTCTTATTTTCAGACTTCATTTGCTAAGAACAAACTGTTGAACTTTGATTTATTTATTTTCGCACATTAAATACTTTGTTAAAAGACTTTACTTCTCAAATGAAAATCTATTTTGTTTTCTCGTTCATAATAAAAAATACTATTCTTTCGTCATGTTTATTTATGAGTTGGCATGTGCATGGGTTAGGCTGTGAGGTATAGGCACGTATACCCTGGCCGATTACGTGATCCTGAGTTGGGGCGTGACATACATCCACAGTCGAAAGAGCTATTCGTAATGATCCGTTTAAAACACAAGTGTCCTTAGCTCAGCTCCACATGCAGGTAATCTCTATTGAGAAAAAGATTTTTGAATATTTCATAGTTGGTTTTGCAGGTTCTCTGCATCTCTATATACCATGGAAGGGTCTCTGGTTCGTCCAATCCTGACTGCTCTGAGTAACTACTTTCTCTCCTTTGCCTTATTGGGCCAAAAAAGGGGGAAATTAATGGGGGTGTCTGAATAAATGGGGTGTTTGATAAATGTTGTTTGACTGAGTCTGGTTTGAAGATGGGTTGTCTGATTGTATTTCTCTTGTTTGTGATTGTGGTGATTATGCCTGTGATGGTTGTGACACTGTGATGGCTGGAGATTTTCTTTGAACTGTTAAATATTAACAGTTAGTGTGCTTATCTGTGAATCTACTGATAAGTTATTGTTATCTATCTTTTTGAATTTGATTATGATATGTTGGGTTTTTGCCAAATAAGCCAAATGGGGAGAATATTAGTGTTAGCCGTTTGTATTTTGGCTATATTTGGCAAAAGTATTCTAGTATGATTTTAGAAACTCTGCATATATTGAAGACAGTCTCAATTGCTCTAGCAACCTATGGTTTTTGTTGTAAAAAATACAGCGCAGAAAGATGACTTTTTGTCTCCTACAAAGATAATGACTCTTGGTCTGCTTTATTAATGATGATTATATTTGTTGTCTCTAAGATCTTTTAATCATCATTAATTTTTTATTTGCCCGAATAACTATAATTATTTCGGGCGTTACTCTTTAATCATTATGGTCTTTATAAGTTATGCGTTGTTTATTTGTTTTTGAACCAATGGTTGTTGGTTGTTTAACTGATGGGTTAATTAAACAAATAGTTATGAACATCATTGATTCAGATCTTTCAATTGACACATAAATTCTGATGAAAAGATCTGATCTGCAACTCTCTCCATGTGCGAACACTGCGTCGCCAGTTATTGAGAGGAGTTGAGACTGCTGAGTGCATAAAGGCAACAATCTATATTTCTTATCTTTAGTAGAAGATTGGTTTCGGGTGGAAAGCTCACTGTTGGATGAATATCCACGCTAGAAAAGGGGGGTTGAATAGTGTGTATCTACTTTTATGATTAATCTAGTTCATTTCTGATTTTAATCAACTCAACTACCTGATTCAAGTTTTTTGATTCTTAGTGTGACTAGCTAGATATAATCACAATTATATCAAGCACAAGCAAGAATCAAATTAAGCATTGAAGATAGCAATGCAAACAAGAAATATATAGTGGTCCGGCCAACACCGCCTACTCCACTACCTTGGCTCCTCACGAAGGATTTCTAACCTTAACACTTTATAGATTGATAATTTTTCTAAGGGTCCGTTCGTTTCGCATAATTTTAAGGTACAGCACTGGACAACACAGGTTGTCCCATGTTCGTTTGCGAAAATGTACCATGGACAGGAATAGTATATCTTGATAGAAATTGAGTATGTATCTATATTTAGGAATAGTATATTTGGATTAAAATATAATATATTCAAATGAGATATATCTCATCGAGAGTATATTTGTATCGAAAATTGATCTTTAGTCAAATAAAATATTATGATCAAGTATACTTTCTATGCAGTCAGGTATACTCATTATATTATCATGTATACTCAGTATGGGAGGCGGGTGTGGCTGTGTCGTCGATGACGCCGGGGCATCCATGTCACAACATGTTAGTTAATTAATCTACTTGTGATATAATTGTAATAAAATATATTAATTAAATTTATAATCGTTATGTTAATTAAAATGAATATTTTATTATAATAATATTTAATATTATCTAGTATGCTTTATATGATGAAATAAAAAAGAAATAGTACAAAGGGTATTTTTGTCAAATTATCTTATCCTATGTTGTGATAATACAAAGTAAACACAAGATAGTACTAAATTTAATGTCCAGTACCGTGCGAAACGAACATGAGACTATTTGTTATGTTGTGTTGTACAATCTTATACAGTACTGACTAGTCTGTTATGTACTAAACTATTTGCGAAACGAATAGACCCTAAGAATACAATGAGAACTTATTCCTCAACCCTAGAGGCGTCTCAACACCTATTCTCTAGCAAAAACAACAATCTATAAGACAACAAGGTGTTTACACGCAAACGCACACGCACACAAAGCAAGATGAAAACAATATAGATGAAGCTTAAATGTAAAACAATACTTGATGAAGCTACAACGCGTCTCCTCCGAGCACTTCAAGGCTTCGAGCATGAATTTCTCAGTGAAGACCAAGCTTGATGAAGTGAGGAGGGATTGAGAGTGTAGAAATGGAGATTAGGACTTTGAATCAACTCCTTTAGGCTTGTAATCTCGATGGATGGGCTCAATGAAGTTCTCAACAGTTGGGGAGGAGATTTATGAGGGGTATTTATAACCCCTCACTCAGTTGTGTCACTCAACGGGTGTTTTATTGCCTGTTGAGGCTGCCCGGTCACTTGGCCAGTCGAAGGTCGGTCAATCGACCGATCGATCGCTCGAGCGACTGGAGCCTTCTACCACTTCTGGGCTCAATTTGGTCGATCGACTAGTCGACCGAACCTATAAATCAGCTTGTTCTTGTTGATTTTTTTCGCGAGTTCTGATTCTGGGTTTCATTTCCATGTTTTGGGTTGGATAACATTACAAATAGGTTGACTTAATGCCTTAGAAGAATTTTACAATCATTTTAAAGTTCTAGACCTAACTTCCGACTTGATCGCCTCCAAAGGTTGAAAACCTACGATTATTTTACAATCAAGATGATGACCAAGGTTGAAAATCATATGCCAACACTCACTACAACACAAGGCTGTGTGGAGGATGGAACTCTGTGTTAGGATGTCATAGAGAGGCAAGTTGCTATTTACTTGTAATAACAAATAGGTTTTTTATTATTTCCAATTCATTGTAGTACTATACTCGGATTTCGGGTATGAAATCCAAAGGACTTATTTTATACTTATAGAAAATGGATTGAGCATCTATCTGGTGAGTGCCTCGCGGATTAGGTGACTGGTTTGTCATCGAACTGCGTAAATAAACCTCTTGTGTTTGCGTGTGTTCTTTTATTTTGGTTCTTACTTTGCTTCTAGTAGCAGTTGCAATAGCAGTCACAACTTCCTATTCAATTGCCCTTAACATAATTTCCCCTTAGAGACATATACTGTCAGATATCTTCCTTGTTCATTCTTGTTGTATTTCATATGAAGTGGATGTTCCCTGCATGTCTTGATTATAGTAGTATTTTAACTACGGTTTACCTGTTAGGCATTTCGTGAGCTAGATACTAAGGTCATGTACTGCGGTGCGACGATAGTTAAGGTGGATTGGTGAAAACCAAATCCTGATCACGTAGGGGTGCTCTTGAGGCCATATTGCTTACTAAGAGTGTGTTGAGCTGAGCCGGGGGCCGCATGTAGGGTCGAGAACTAGACTCGGTGAAAATCGAGCTCGCAAAAACCGCACTTGGGGTCATGTTGCTCATTGAGAGCGTGCCGGGTTGAACTGGAGGCCGTGTGTAGGTCCGAGGACCAGACTCAGTAAAAACTAAGCTCGTGAGAAGGGCACTTAATGTCATGTTGCTCGTTGAGAGCGTGCCAGGCTGAGCCGGAGGCCGTGTGTAGGGCCGAGGACTAGACTCGATCAAAACTGAGCTCGCGAGAAGTGCTCTTGGGGTCATTGGGGGCATAGGATCCCAGGATAGGCGCTGAGGTCGGCGAGCCAAATGGGTTAAGATTGGGTCCTGATCGCTATGTGAGGTGTTGAGCTCGAGTTTAGACTGGTGGAGACTGAGTTTTGATTGCTCGAGTGTTTGATAGTGTTGAGGGAGGACTACCGAGGAGGAATGGTGTGTCACGTGGGTCAAGGGCTACTTGTGAGACCATGTGGTTTCCTCCTACAAAGTATGCAAAGACTGCAAGGGATGTTAGACACAAAGGACATATGTGGAATAGAAAGTATAATTTCATTTGTGAAATATCATGGAGATACATCGCATCCCACCGAGGGTTAAGCTCGGCTTACACATGGTGGAGCCTCATTAAATACTTTCATGGGGAAAACCCTATGGGAAAAACCGCCAAGTAGGGAAAAGAGTACTCTAGCCTTGTTGTAATTTAAGGGTGGATCCTTAGCTGTAGTAGGCCCGAAGGGAGGCTGCGTTCTAGCATCGTAGGAGTTCTCATCCATAGAGCTCAGCTATTCTGTAGGCACCCTTGTCGAGGACCTCTGTGATTCGATAATGGCCTTCCCAGTTTGGGGCCACCTTGCCTTCTTCGATCGGTTTTCTTTGTAGCTCAATCTTTCGAAGAACAATGCCTCCTTCTACAAGGTTCCTGGGCCTGACGCGTTTGTCGTACTTTTGGGCAATCTTAAGCTTCATTGCCTCTTCTTTAATTTAGGCGAGTTCTCGCTCTTCTTTAACAAGATCGAGCTCAGCGACCCAAGCTTCTGTGTTACCCTGCTCCTCAAAGGTAATCCTGCAAAGGCTAGGCTCTGCAATCTCAATAGGGATCATGGCCTCTACTCTATAAACGAGGCGGTAAGGGGTTTCTGAGGTAGAAGACTGAGTGGTTCTGTTGTAACTCTAGAGCACTTCAGGTAGTTCGTCGACCCATCATGTCTTGACCCGATTAAGATTTTTCTTCAATCTTGTTAGGATTACTTTGTTGGTCATTCGTTTGTGGGTGCTCAACAGATGAGAAGAGCTGCTTGATGCCATGGTTTGAGCAGAATTCTCGAAATCGACGATCCTATAATTGTGTCTCCTTGTCGCTAATGAGCTCACGTGGTACTCCGAATCTGCAGATGATATTTTTCCAGACAAACTTGTGAACTTTATCAGTTACAATGGTTGATAGGGGTTCAACCTCTATCCATTTGGTGAAGTAGTTGATTGTTACAACCACGTACTTGAATTGCCCTATTGCTGTGGGAAATTGACCGAGGAGGTCTATGCCCCATTTGTAGAACGACCAACTGACATCTGAGCTATGCAATGGTTTGGGTTGCAGCTGAGAGACTTCCAAGAATATTTGGCATTTGTCACATTTTTTTGACAAAGAGGCTGCAATCTATTTTCATACTTGGCCTCAAGTAGTTGTCTCGAAGGATTTTGGCTGCTAGGGACCTCCCTCCGATGTGGTTGCCACATATGCCATCATGAACCTCTTGTTGTTATGGGATTCAAAAACGCAGCGAAAATAACAATTTAAATAAATTCAAACCATCCCGAAAACAATGATCTACTTTAGCAACATTAAGGAATTCAACATCAGAAAAGAATGAGAAGATATACCTCAAACCGCGGTTGGTATGGCAAATCCTATCCCCGTCTTGAGACGCACACGTGCACGTCCTCCAATGATAGTCCACACCAAGCACCTCGCAATAATAGGGCTAGCGAACACTGGGCTCGTTGTGGCTCGACGGAGAAGCTTTCTCAATCTTGAAATCCAGTTAGACCTGCAATTAAGAGACGCAAAATGGGCTGATAGCCAATCCATGCCCAAAATCACATCCAACTCAAGAGTTGATAAGAGCATCAGGTCCGCTTCCAAATCATGACCACCTATAGAAATCTTACAGTCTCTAAAGATCGTTTTAGCAACTACAACAACCCCTATATGTGTAGACACTGTTAAGGGCTCAACTAACCAACCTCTATCCTTCCCTAATCTCAAAGACAACATCTCAGATAGGAAAGAGTGGGTAGCACTCGGATCAAACAATGCATAAGCAGGTAATAGATTAACTGAAATAATACTTGTTACCACAGCATTGGATACCTCTGCGCCCTCAGGAGTTAATGCAAATACTCGAGTAGGTGGTCGCCCTGGACCCGCAGTGCGCGACTGTCCTGATGCCTGA
This sequence comes from Canna indica, assembly GCA_034359265.1. NCBI lineage: Eukaryota > Viridiplantae > Streptophyta > Magnoliopsida > Zingiberales > Cannaceae > Canna > Canna indica. The sequence continues at coordinate 70,010,155 of CP136890.1, read as the reverse complement.
GGCTGAGTTTGGGTTCGTTGCGCCACTGACGCTGAAGACATAGGAGCTCTTTCTCTGGACTGAGTCGTTGCACGCCCGCCCTTACCTGGGCAGTTTTTCCTGATGTGGCCTGGCTATCCACACCCAAAACAAGCGTTGGAATGCCCCAAACAGATCCCAAAGTATCTCCTCCCACACTGGCCACACTGTGGAATTTGAGACTCGCCCCTCTGCCCCCCGGATGCTACAGCACTCCGAGTAGTCACCTGCCCTGAGCCTGCTCGATCCCTGAAATTGCCTGCTCTCGGCCCTGCGAACGAGTTGTTCCAGAACTACCAGCCTCTGAATGGAATTGTCGATCTCCTGCACCATGTGGTCTAAACTTCTTCTGTTCTGGCCCGTCATGTCGATTTATGGGTACCATGGCCTCTTTTCGCATTGCCTCATCGACCACTTGTACAAAAGTGGTGTCCTCGGTATAATGGATCAATCTACCTATTTGAACTCTTAGGCCATCCACGAATCGCATCACCCGGTCCGACTCCGTCGCCACTAAGGTGGGATGGTAACAGGACAACCAAGTGAACTCCATCTCATACTCTGCCACTGACATGCTGCCTATCTAGCGAAGCTGCTCAAACTCTCGTGCCCGCCTCTCACGAATGTTCCTGGGAAGGTACTTCTCCACGATGGCATTTCAAAATTCCCTCCAGGTAAGAGATGGTGCATGAGTCCCTCTACGAGCCCTCCATATCTGGTGCCACTCCTTGGCCGGGCCCCACAACTGTAGCCCGACCATATGCACCAAAGCTTCGTATGAGCAGTCCAACACCTCGCATAGCTCCGAACAGTCATTCAGGAACGTTGTCACCTCTATCTGTGGATCTGTACCAATGAATACAGGTGGTCTTAGCTTTACGAAGTTCATGTACAAAGCACTGCCTCTTGCTGGTTCCTGACGATCCTCTTCCCTGCTCAGAGATGGAACTGGCACGGCCGGTTCAGGTGTTGTGGGCCCTCCTGGTGGTACGAATGGGGTTTGTGGCTACCTCGACTCTCGCTCCCTACGAAACTCCTTCCGCTCCTTGAGGAACTCATCCCGCTCCCTGCGAAGTTCCTCGATTAGCTCTGTCACCCGTGCCAGTAGCAGTCCCTCGCTCCCTACAAAACTCCTCCCGCTCCTTGCGGAACTCATCCCGCTCCCTGCGAAGTTCCTCGATTAGCTCTATCACCCATGCCAGTAGCAGTCCCACGCTGGGTTCTTGTACAGCCTCCTCCTGGGTTGCTTGCCCGCTACCTCGAGCCCGACCACGGCCACGGCCTCAGCCTCGACCTCGCCTACCAGCAGAATTACTTCCGCTGCCGCTCAACACAGCATCATCATGAGCCTCCATATCTGTCAATAAACAAACAATATCCATACAATTTAATATACAATCAATCCATCACTTACAAGCACGTACCGCTGCTGGTGCACAGGTTCAGCCGTCGATCTCGTGACTAGGACATACCATATGTAGACAAGCGAACAATGCCCCCATACGATACCTAAAGTCCTATTATCGTACCCGCTCTGATACCACATTGTCACACCCCAAATCCAAGTGTGACCGGCCAGAGTACTACTAGTACCCCGAAGCCTACACAACATATAACTAAGAAATAATTCCACTAAGATTACATCAAGATACCTAAAAAATGCAGTAAAAACATATTCGGAATGGTTTTGTTTTTAAAAGGAATTGAGTCAAATGAATAATTTTTATGGTATAGAACGAAATCTGTGAGTCAAAATCTGCGAGTCCTCAATAGAACGAAAAATCTATTTGTTTATGGTATAGAATGCAAAATAAATACAACTCAAGCTTCACAGCTGAATTAGAAACTCTAAAGGACTCTCTATGACAAGAATAACACCCCTACGACCACAACATGTCACAAGCCACGCTGCTCCTGCCGCCACCAGCTGTGCTACTAAGATCCAGTACCTCTTTGATCACGCTCAGGAGCTGAAAAAAAATATCAACAAAATAAATCATAAGTCGCTAGGACTTAGTGAGCAATATACCCTCAATCTACCATGCACATTATTCCAACATCATGTCTATTTAAAAGCTACAACTAAGGATGTATCCACTGTGACAATGCGAACTAAACACAACAATACATTTAATGTTCGGCAGTCAGATATACAAGTACATACTGTACAACATCAATAGCCAAGAAATAAATTAATAAAGGTACAACAACTATAATCAAGATATAAATGAATAAAAGTACAACATCTATAATCAAGATGTATTGACTAAATGTACACTGTAAGCATCGTCAAATCTGGGACCCGTCAGTCCAAAAGTCTAGGACCCGTTGGTCCATAAATCTGGGACTCGTCGGTCCACAACTATAAGCACACCCAACCAATCATATAGCCGATAGTAAATGTCTCAACAGCCAATGCAATAGTATATAAACCAAATAGCGACGAAATGAATAGCAGTAAACACCAGCTTAGTCAAGGCTAAGCTAATAGGAGTTTAATCACCTGTACATGAAGCCAACGGCAATGCCATTCATGGTACTTGAGTGGCAATTAAAAACAAGGGGTAAGAGGAAGATTTCATTCAAACATGATGAACCAATCAATGAAAGAAATTTGTTAATAATTCAATGAGGTAAATATGTAAGCCATGAAGAAGACCTCCTGCTATGAGGCCGACGACAGCCCCCAATTCACAGAGCCTAACTGTGAATGGAATTTAAATAAAACATACAATCTTCCACAAACATTACCCATAGCATTGAACAATAGGAGATGAATTAGGTGGGAAGAAAAGCTGTGAAATTTTCATGAGGCAATTTGGTGGTACAGGGGACCGGCGGCCGCCCACTCATTCGGCGGAAATCGCTGGTAGCCGCCCCATTAATACCCATAGATAAATCACAAATTGAATCAAATGCTATTAAGTCTACAAGATTTGGCGGCGAGTTCATCAAGAACAGCGGCGGCGGGTTGAGATTGACGAACAAGGGGAAAGAGGGTTTAGTTGCTCACCTAATTGTGTGAAGAAGGAAGGAAGGGTGCGGTGGAGGCCTCCAACAAAGCACTCGCGTTCTGACCGGCGATCTCCTTCTTGACAGGGACGTCGCCGCTTGGAGTCGGGTGGAGTCGTTTCGCCCCTTCTCTCCCCAACCGCAGCCTTCAAATAAGGGGGGGGGGTTTAAGATTTAAGCCAATTTACCTTTTACCCCCAGCTAAATGTCTAATAAACAATATAAAGAAGGTTAATTTTACGTCTGATTTGCATTCTAATCGAATCAGTGAGTTTGACTCGAGGTCCACTCTCACCAAGATATGCTAAATCGCAGGAGTAATTATGAAATTTATTTATTTTAATTAATTAAGAACTTACCAACATTTGCTCCGAAATTCCGCTGACTCGCTCAACTCAAATCTTCGTTTCCCTGCTACACAACTGAATAGATGAAAACCAAAAAAAAAAATTTGGTTATTACACCAACCCGTTGGCGGAGCAGGCCACACCGGGTCCTACCAGCAACGTCGGAGGGTGCGACGGTGAGTTGTAGAACTGTAGCACTTCGTGGAAATGCGACATCGTCAATGTGGCACCGTCCCTCGCTCCGGTTGTCGATGTCAATAACAGTATGGATAGGAGGAGCTAGCAGGATGGTTGAGAAGAGATGTAATGGAGGAGCTGTATTGAAGGTTGGATTGAAGGCGTCGTTGCATGCTAGCGCTCACACGTAGAGGGGAGAAGATGAAAGGTTATCTGTAGTAGATTTATAGAGAATCAGAGGGAAGTCAAAATGATAAGAAGACAAAGATAATACTCCTCGAGCAAAGCAAGAGGGATCGCGATGGAGAGGAACTCCATGGGGTCCGTGAGAACCTCCCATAGGCGAAGGCCGTAGGCCGGTGGTAGAGCCTCTGCTCCCCCAATGCGGTCTGGTCTCGTCCATGGAGGCAACAGTGGAAGCTGCAGTAGGATAAATATTTATACAATACAAGTATATGAATATTTCAACGTGTTCCTCGATTATAACAGTACAATTATTTCTTCGCCAATCTAACTAACTAGTTCATGTAGCATGCCACCAACTAAAGCAGGAGCGCCCTCGATGATCGCCAATGGAGTAAGGACGACGACCATGGAAGTGCCTTTCACTAGCGATGGCCCTGGGGATGACGCCCACGACGGTGACAGCGCGGTCGCCAGGGCCAGGTTATGGTGACTGTGGTGGCCTCCTTCAGCTAGTGCTGCAGTCGCGGAGGTGGCGACGACCACCATGGCCTCCTTCTAGGTTAAAATGTCTGATTAAGTCGGTGTTCTGCTATGGATTGATTGAGTCATTCTCAAGTGATTCAGTGAAACACATTTCCTCTGTCATTTCATCTTAAGCATGCATGTGTGTCTCCTCCAACAGGAATGCAACCGCAGGCCTGCAACATGATATTTCTTGCTCTTGTTGAAGGGTTTTTTTCCCTTGGAAATCTCAAAGCATGCTTTTGCTAACTATTTGGATAACATTTATTTGATCGGAGGATCTGCCTCCTATCTCAGCATGTTTAAAATTTTATAAGACAAAAGCTAGTATTTTCTATAAAACTACTAATACTATTCATTTTAACAGCAGCACCAGAGGCGGTGGCGGTCGCAGCAGGTGCGGTCTTGGGTCACTTGTTCTTCCAACAGCCACACGGCGGGCCACTCTGGGAGAAGCGGTTGAGACTTGGCTTCGACTGCACAAGTGCAGTAGCAGGCGGCCGCGGTAACTAAGTGTTTCATCAGAACAAAAGAATCAAACATGTCAGAGTTGCCGGATGAGATGCTCACCCTCCCAACACTTAAAATCTATACTAAGATAATATCAAATCTTGAGATTTATGCATTGCTTACTGACTAAGGAGCTCTGGCATTGGATGAGATCAAAATGTGTGTTCTTTTGAGGAAGAAGGAAGAATAGGGATTAAAGGATGAATTGTCAGCTAGCTCATACGGAGGTGTTTTTGAAGGATGAATTATGCAAGCTTTTAAGTCTCTTATATAAGTAGAAGAAGGACACATATAAGGTGTATTCGATGGAGGGCAAGGATGAAAGCGATGGATAGGAATTGCTTTGTCCATAAGGCGCAAGGGGAGAGGACAGAACGATGTGGGAAGAAAAGGAACAAGATATATGAGAAAAGGCGTGCACGCTCGTAGCTACCTCGTTGTTGCCTCCCCGACGAGCTGAAGTCCTCGCTGCTCCGCGCTCAGTGTAGAGGCCATCAGCCGCGTCGAGCTCGTCGCTGGCGATGCCTCTCATCTCATGTATATCCATGAGAGAGATAGAGAGAGAGAGGTGGGACCTAATTAAAAAGTCGTATACGCATATCCTGGTGACATAAAGTATATGTATTTTTTTATTAATTTTGAATCGCCACATCAGCAAAATAACGGACATAGTCATGGTTCGTAGACGGCAAGCTATTATTGAAATAAATTCAAAAGTTCTTATATACAATTGACATCAATCAAAGGATTGGCCAAAATTGAAAAATTCGCGAAAGTTGATGTCATTTATGTCTAATAACCCTTTCTTCTATGAGCAAATCATCAGGAATCTTTATGTTGAAATCCCCATCATTAGCATCACCAAGGGTCTTATTTCCAATGCTTGATACGGTGAATTTTCTGAGTGCAACCTCATATATGTCTTGTTAATGTTAGCATCTCACATAGTATCTTCACAAATAAGATGAATTAATGGTAGCATGCATAATATCTTATCTTGACCCTTTGGGTACAACAAACATAATCTCTTTGAAATCACCCCCCTAAAAATATTCATTTTCCTTCAAAAGGTGGCTCAAAGCTGATTATATCCCTCAAGGTTCGATCAACAGCTTCAAAATAATGCTTCTTCACTATTAGAGTTTCATCATATATAATAAGTTTCGCTTTTACTATCAAGTCAACCAATGGACTACCTTGATTCATATAACAGGTGGAGTCTTCGTCAACATTTATAGAAATTGCAAATCTTGGATGTATCGGACTCCCACTTGGAATGAGCAAAGCCATTATTCCACTCAAAGCAATTGTTAAAACAATTTCACATTTGTATCTCAAAGTTGCCGAAAGAGTTCTATAAATGAATGTTTTCCCAGTGCCACTAAATCCATATAGAAAGAATAATCCTCCACGGTTTTCAGCGATTCTAAGCATGATCTTATCGTATATATTTCTTTGCTCAACTGTGAGATTAGAAAAGAGATGGGCATGTTCTGCAATTAATGATTTTTTATCATAGTTAAGCTCATCCGAAAGAAGTCTATTTTTGCATTGAGGAAGGAATGAGATATCTAGAAATGACATTTCGGATAAATGAGCTAGACTCCTGTTATTACTCCTTAACATATTCTCAATCTCTGCAAGAGCAAAGTTATTCAACTCATCTTCACTTAGATCAAATCTTCACACACAAAATTCATTCATAAAAAGTCCAAAAAGTATTTTTTTATTATTAAAGAAAAAAATAAAATAAAATTCAGATTTTAAGATGTGTAATACGTTGCAGACTTTTGCAAAATAAATAGATAAATAATTTTGAAAAAATATTTATTATAATAAATATAGATTTTAGGGGTCTAAAAATTGAGAATTATATTTAAAAAATTTGGATCATAAATTAAAAACCATTTCTAAAATTTCAGGAAATAAAATTATATTTTTACTTTAATAGAAAAAGAGAAATTTTATGCGAAAATAATTAATGAGAATAGTATAATAATTTCTTTTTACCAAAAAAATAATTTAAACTTATTAAATAAAGTGTAGTAATTAAGTTCAAAAGTAATTTGCTAAGATTAAAAATTTTTTAAATTCATTAAATGAGCGGGAAACTACATATTTTTCATTAAATGGGCGGGATCTAATATTTTTTGTTACATGATTTTATATAAATGTCCATCAAATAAGAGGGAAATAATATTTCTTTTTACCCATAAACTTTGTAATTTTCATTAAAGTTTTAAAATTTTCAGATCCTAAGTTAAAAAACATTTACCCGAAAATTTCGATAATATTAGAATTTTGGAAATTTCGGATCCTAAATTACAAACGATATCGAAAATATATCCTAAAATCTCCAAAAAAATACAAAAAGAGTTCATTCATAGAAATATCCATTTAAGAATTTCGTGAATTAACATTTCATAAATGTCCATGAAATGATTAAAAAATCTGACTTATTGATATTTAAAAATAAATTTACATATTTATCTTTATAATAAAATCAGCAAGTTGCCTATAAATATATTGGTTATTGATATTTATAAGTTAATATATAATGTTGCTATATATAAAAAAATTTCCTTCAAAATCTTAAAAATATTAGGGTTTTAAAAATTTTGAATCCTAAATTAAAAATGATTTTGAAAAAAAAATATCCAAAAATATCCAAAAATAATTTTAAAAAATCACTCATAAAAAAATTCAAAAATGATTTTTTTTTTGTGAGTTTTGGAGATTTTAAAATATATTTCAATTTTTTTTCAGATTTTCGAACCAATTTTACTTTAAAACCTCTAAAATATATATTTATTATAATAAATATATTTTATATTTTTTAGAATATTTTTACTGGTTTTTATTTGTTTGAAACAAAGTTTGTAATGTGTTACACACTTTTATGCAAAATTGAATATATTTTTCCACTCATTTTAGAGTTATTTTTCGCTTATTTCATGAATATTTTTGTAAAATTATTTAACAAAAAAATGATATATCGCCCATTTAGAATATATTTGTGTAATTTTTCTGTTCATTTAATAAATTTAAAAAAGTTATATTCTTGGGAAATTACATTCTAAATTGATTAGTACACATAATTTAATAATTTTAAATTAATATTTTTAATAAAAAAAATTAATTATTATATTATTCTCATTAATTATTTTCGTATAAAATTCATTTTTTTTTCTATTAATGTAAACACATAATTTTATTTAACATGAATCTTTCATTCTTCCTAAATTAAAAGCTACTTTGAAAATATATCCTAGAATCCTCAAAAAATCAAAAAAAATATCTTTTTTGGGTTTCTTTTACGATTGAAGATAAGATAAAATAAGATTAGCCGCACGTGTCCACATAAAGATGTATTTTATATATTATATAAAATATCAACTATATAATCTATATTTATATTTATATGTAAATGTAAATTAAATTTCAACCATGCTTATTAAAAGCATATTCCTTATGCTCCAATCATATTTCTTTCTATACTAACATGAATTTATATTAAAATGGCATAAAATTTATCTTTTTCCTATTAAATTAAAAATATAATTTTATTAAATCAAAATTTTAACAAATGATTTTTAATTTACGATCCAAAATTTTCAAAAATAATATTTCCGATACTTATAGGCCACATTTTTTTATACAATCTATTTTTATTATAATAAATACATTTCATATATATATTTTCAAATTTTTTATTTTTTTTTTCAAAAAAGTTTGTAACGTTTTACGTATTTTTGTGCAAAATGAAATATTTTTTCTTGATCATTTTAGGACTATTTTGTAATATCCTAGATATTAATATTAGTTTTCCATTTATGTTTGTGTTTGTCAGCCTAGCGGGCTAGTCCGAGGTCGAGTTGAGTCGACGAATGGTCCGGTGAAGGCTTGCAAGCTCGGGTAAGTAGGAATATAAATTATGTAATTTCTTGCTTGCGTAGATGAATTTATTTAATTATGTTGTTGCATGTGCATGATTATTAAATCATGTTGCACATGGGTGTGCATATGGTTGATGCATGTGTTAGTATGGGGTATTTTGAGTTAGCGGGTTGCGGATCCAGATTGAGACAGATGCAGGTTAAAGGAGATTAGGGTAGAAGAGGACTGTTATGAGATTAATGTAGCTCCTCTGCCCTCCAGCCCACCTCATCGATCAGGCTCTGCAAAATAAAATAATGAAAACGGGTAAGTTCAAAAGAACTCAATGAGCGATTCTACCAACCCCCATGATAAAATCAAACACAGATATGATGCATAAAGCAAAACTTTTAACTCAAGTATGAAAATGTCACAAGGGAGTGACCAGCTAACAAGCCATCTGGCCACCACCTGCCCAAAGGCAGCCAACACCCAAATGGTAAAGATCAACAAGCTTGAGCCTACCTGTCACACCCCAACTGAGGGTAGTGTGATCGACCAGGGCCTACGTCCTGCCCTGTAGCCTACTGTCTACACTAACACCAAGAAAACCAAGACACATCGAGTAAAAGAAATCTCAACATACTTTATAAAAAGTTTTCGAAGTCACAATCTATATGTTTTCCAAAACAAGTAGAAACATCAACATCAAAATAACCGAATGTTCAAGTAACAAGTTTTATAATTCTTTTTCAATTGCAACTGCCGGTGCAGAAACAAAACCAAACACTACTAAGCACTAGTCTAAGACTCATGGACGCCGCTACGAGATATGGCACCGCCTCCCGCCCACCACCTGCACCATGTCGACATGCCAAGTCACTGCTCATGCTCTGCAAAAATAAGAATAAACTGTGAGTCCACCTGCGACTCAGTGAGTGGCTCAAATGAACCTCCACATAAGCCTCAGTCATGCATATATATCATATAAGGCAACAAGGAAATGTACAAGGAGGTAAAATTTATTTCTAATGCGATTATCGACCCCCAACGGGTCCCTCTGCACCAACCGAATATGATAACCTGCCATCTCGGCTTATCAAGCCTTCGGCATCTGGCCCTTGGGCCTACTCATAGAATAATATTTCGGCTTCAGCCGTCCCTACCATATTAGGTAAAATCATACTGGCCATCGGCCACATCATCTCAAGATGTAATCAAACAATCTCGGGCCGTCGACTAGGATGGTCCACTAGTCTTCGAACACCGTCTGGGGTAAGGATAGCTAGTCCCACCCAACTGGGGTCTAGCACCTAGCGGGCCCGTTGGCGCACCTCAAGACCCAATACTGGCCGAGCTGAGAATTGGTCATTTCCGACCTCCACGCTCCTCGGCGGACCATCTCAAACACATCACACAATCAATATCCTAGGGTTTCCATATATACACTTCGGGCCTTTGCCCGTATCTGGCCTTAATCCGGCCACAGGGTCAACGATTTATGCTGCCCTTTCAACATGTGAACACCTACGAGTTCTAAGTTTCCAAAAATATACAATAAGTCACATAAGTGTTATCGTCTCCTAACTACGTTTCCATATAAGTGATACGAACGTCTAGCGACGCCTTACATGTTATCTATGTTTCTACACTGCCTTGGGTGAGGAATTCCTTGTGTCGACCTTGGAATCCGGCCCATGACCATTTTAGGACAGCATGTATAAATCAAAGGAAAATATTCAAATATTTCAACATCTATTATATATGACCACAATATATATACATAATAACTTTACACCACCTTAGGAATTTTAGCACAATAAGGAACAACTATCTAGTATGGCAAGGTAGTAATGAATTCAAATAAAATGTAAGACATACTAAACATGGTAACAATTTCAACATTTCAAAGTTTAAAGATCTAATGCTAAGAATGGTTATAAGACTAGCATTCCTATAATTCGAAATCAATCAAGCTACATACTATGTTTGGTGTTCTTCCTAAGTATTATCATATCTCTATGTATGATCCTTATACTCATGTAATTTCCATCTAAAGTTACTCTCTTCTCCCCTTCCTAGCCTTGGCCGAACCATGAACAAGGAAGACCTTGCTCAGCCATGGCCCTTAAGGTAGGAAAGGGGAAGGAGACTCTAGCTATACCTCTAATTCTTCAATTCTGAATATAGCTTAAATGTCAATGGACAGATTTATCCTTCCCTCACCCTTGGTCGAACCCTCTTCATGAGTTGTAGGGTTCATTCGGCAACTTCAAGGAATTCCTAGGGAAGGCATGCTTCATAATGCGTGAGATTTACGAGTGGAACTACATCGAACATTGACATGAGATCATCTAAGGGCTTTCTTGCCGTCAAGGGAATCGGGGAAAATTTTGGCATGACATTTCTCCTTTTCCCATGACTCAGCAGCCCTAGAAACTTAAAAATCGACGAAGAAACAGAGAGTCCCAACAAGAAATTCCACAAAACAGTGAACATACATCGTTGAAACCAAGATTCGTCGGAAAGATTGGGAGAAACTCAACCTATCACATCTAGGGGTTCGGCTACCCGCCTCCCCCCAAGCTTCAAAACATAACCACTCACCTAGATTGCGGAGAAACAAAGATCGGGTGATGACGACTTGAAATTTCTCGGCGACGACGCGAAATCCTGGATCGATCCAAGCCCCCTAAGCTTTCACCTTGCTCCTCTTCCTCTCTCCCCTTAGGCAGCCTTGTGCGACTCAAGGGATGAGCCGCACGGCTGCAAGATGAGGATTTTAATCCCTCATCTAGCTTTCCAAAGAAAGCCCCTTGACTCACTTAACTCGCACTCGATTCTCGATCCTCGACTAAACCCGAACTCAACTTGGGTTCCGACTCAACCCATAATATGAATCGAGTTAACTTAATTTAAGGTATGATTTCATAAAAGGAAAGTTAATCACCCAAATAGATTCCATGAATCATTAGTCGAGTCATACCTTTTTACTCGAGGCGATCCTGAGTCTCGACTCGACTACCCCCGGGTTCGGCACGCTACACCAAAATAGATTTTTATATTAGAAAAAAAAAATTACAGGTCTTACACAACCATGCCCTAAGGCAACAAAACATACTAGGATGATCGAGAAGGTCCTCCGAACTTATCCTAATATAAGAAAACTCGGGAGAAATCGGGAAGGCCCATCCGAACTTGCTCCACGAGATGCGAAGGAACAAACGAGAATCGCCCATCTGAACTTGCCCCTTTAAGATATCACAGGAATAATCGGGTAGGCTCTCCGAACTTATTCCTTAAAAGCACCTCGGGAATAATCGGGTAGGCCCTCTGAACTTATCCCACGAGGCCAAATCAGAACAATCGGGATTTACCCATCCGAACATGTTCCAATAAATAATGTAGGAGTAATCGGGATTCGCTCATCTGAACTTACCCCTTTAAATATAGAATCTTGGAAACAATCGGGATTTCCCCATTCGAACATGTTCCACAAGATACGCAGGAACAATCGAGATTCATCCATCCGAACTTGTTCCACTGGTTGGGAATTATCCATCCAACCTCCCGACCCTAGCTCGCAATTTGGCTCCTCAACGAGCCTCTCCGCCATTCATAAAGATATGATGCAACATGACCTAAGTTAAGTCTCTCCTACTGTGTCTTAGGTGTGCCAACCTTATTGGGAAACATCTTAACTCTCCAATACCCAACCCCAACTCCTAGACCTGTAATGTCATAAACTTGTGAGGTTTTGTTTCATGCATAACTTTATTTGTTGGTTCATAACAGTTTATGTTGGCCCCTTGCTCAATTTTAATTATGCAATTAAAATTTAGATCACCAAGATTTGGGTTTTGTTTTAGCTTACTGTTGTGCCAGAAACTGATGTATCTAACCTGAATATGGTCTCCAGAGTGTGTCCTATGTTTCCAAGCTATGTTTTTTGGTCGAAACGATAGGTTACACGATTATGTTCATCAAACTATGCACATTACACACATGATTTTAAAATCAGCCTTAAAACAAACAATTTAGCATGCAGCTTTTAGCCTAATTGAGTTTCAGCATAATAAAGGTAATTAAATCCGAAAATTATAGAATTAAATTCCTTAATTATCAACACAACATAACTATATTGTTGAGGCAAAACTTCTCAAGAATCAAGTCATGATTGCATGAATCAAAACAATCTTTAAACAAGAATCAATGCACGTGATCAAGAATCTCATATCAAGAACACTCATAGCTTCAAGATCAAATCTTAATTTTTGTGGAACATGCTCCATATCAAAAATCACATATTTAAATCTAAGACATGCAACCACAATTCAAGAACCTAAATAGGCAAGCAAATTAAGATATAAACTTCAAAAAAAATAAGATCTCTCACTTAGGCATTTCATCGAACACCTTGAGAGCACCCTTGCTTCACCCTTGGCCGAGCACCCCTATGGTAAACCTAGGGCTGCCAAACCACAAAGGGAGGATCTCGGGCTCTCCTCACACAAATCAGCACAAGACCGCGGTGATCAAATCCACTATTCGGCGAAAATCACAAGAAATAAGATGTCTAAATTGGCTCAAGATTACGAGAGAACTCGGAAAAGGAGAGGTAAAAGCACTCACCTATAAGAAGAAGGATTAGAGGAGAAATCTCGGACGATAGCCCTCGAATCCGGCTTCAAGAGATGGTAGTTCGACTCAAAGATGGGGGAAGAGGGGCAGCAGCTCCTCCTCAAGCCGCCAGCTTGAAGAGAGAGAGAGAGAGAGAGAGAGAGAGAGAGGTGGCTCGGCTCAGTTGGGCGGCTCCTCTCTGCTTGGCTCTAAGGAAGGGAGAGGGAAGAAGGGAAGGCAGCAGCTTGGACAGTTGGCTCTACTCGGTGGCTCCAAGAGGGGGAAGGGAGGGGTGGCGGCTTGGGCGGCTGGCTCCTCTCTTCTCTCCAATCATCTGGGGCGGCTCCAATAGGGTGCTGCCAGCACTAGGGTGGGGGGGATTTTTATAATCCCCTCCCACTTCCACCTAACCACGCCCTAACCTGCACTCTCCTCAACCCGAATCCGCAACCTGCTAACCCAAACTAATCCCATAAATAAATACAAGCAACAAACACATCCACATCCACATGCAACATAATTAAATCAATTAGCTACATAATTACAAATCATAATTCAACTCACCCGAGATTGCAAGCTCACGCCGGACCATGAATCGACTCTGCTCGACCTCGGATTAGCCCACCAAGTTGGTAAACACAAACAATAATGGGATAATAAATAAAAATATCTAGGATATTACAATCCTCCCTCCTTAAAGAAAATTCATCCTCGAATTTTAGAAAAACAAACTTAAGGACTCACCAGATCATCAAACAACGAAGGGTAACACTCCTTCATATCCTGCTCCACCTCCCAAGTGGCCTCCTGTCCGGAGTGGTGCTCCCACCTAACCTTCACCAAGGGAATCTCTTTGGACCTTAATTTTCTGATCTGACGGTCTAGCACCTCAACTGGCCGCTCCTCATAAGAGACTGCTGAGTCCACCTCCACTGTGGTAGGCTCAATCACATGGGACTTATCCCGAATGTACTTCTTCAGCATAGATACATGGAACACTGGATACACTTGGTCCAAACTAGGAGGTAAGGATAACTCATAGGCCACAGCTCCCCTACGCCTGAGAATAGGAAACAACCCAATGATCCAAGGGCTTAGCTTTTCTTTCTTACCAAATCTCACCACCCCTTTCATAGGGGACACCTTGAGGAACACCATGTCCCCCTTAGCAAACTCTACCTCTCTGGCCTTTCCATCAGCATACATCTTCTAGCGACTCTAAGCTGCCAATAGCCTCTCTCTAATTAGCTTCACCTTTTCTACTGCCTCTTCCACCAGGTCAGGTCCCATCATAAGGGAATCCCGATGCTGCTGTGATAGCTGTTATTGTAGGCAAACTCAATCAGAGGTAAGTGTCTCTCCCAACTGCCCTCCAAATCTTAGATACATGCTCTCAGCATATCCTCCAGCGTCTGAATAGTCCGCTATAACTGACCATCTATCTGAGGGTGCATGAAATACAGTACTGAACTAAACCTAAGTGCCCAATGCCTCCTGGAAAGATTGCTACCAAAATCGAGGCGTGAACTGAGTACTCCGATCTGAGATGATCATAACAGGAACACCATGATAAGCGACGATCCGATCTAAAACCAACCTTGCATACTGCTCGGCTGAAAAGGTCATCCTGATTGGTATAAAATGCGAAGTTTTGGTTAGGTGATCCACCACTACCTAGATAGAATCATTGCCCTTCCCAAACTTTGGCAACCCCGTCATAAATCCATGGTTATCTTCTCCCATTTCCATTCTAGTACTTCTAGGTTCTGGAGCAACCCTATCGGCTTTAAATGCTCAGCCTTAACCTGCTGACACCCAGACACTTAGACACGAACTCGGCCACTTCTTTTTTCATACTTTTCCACCAATAATTCTGCCTTAGATCTCGGTAAATCTTTGTGGCTCACGGATGCATAATGTATGCGAACCGATGAGTCATCTCTAGCACTTGCCTTGGACCACGGCCATATCTGGCACCATTATCTGGTTCTTAAACCTCAGAACGCCCTCCGAGTCAACACCGAACCCATTATCGGCATCGCCTCTCCTTGCTAGATCCTTAGTGAGAGCACAGAAAGCATCCTCCTCGTGCATTGCTCGCAACATATCCACCAATGTGGACTGCACTCTCAGGTGAACCACCAACGCACCAGAAGCTGACACTGACAAGACTGCCTGCCATCCAAACACATGGCCAAATCCTAAGCCAACGACCTCCTCCTAACTGCCAAATGCGCCTGACTGCCCATAGACTTCCTGCTCAAAGCATCAGCCACCACATTAGCCTTTCCCGGATGGTACATGATCGTGCAGTCATAGTCCTTCAAAAGCTCAAGCCATCTTCTTTGCCTCAGGTTCAACTCCTTCTAGGTGAGCAAATACTGGAGTCTCTTATGATCAGTGTATATCTCACAAGCCAAAGGAAGTCATGCCACGGCTTCAATGCGAACACCACTGTTGCCGATTCAAGATCATGAGTTGGGTAATTCTTCTCGTGCACCTTCAATTGCTTGGAGGCATAAGCTATCACCCTGCCATTCGACATCAACACACAACCCAAGCCGACCCGGGAAGCATCACAGTAAACAACAAATCCTCCCAAGCCCGAGGGTACTGCTAGAACTGGTGCCGACGTCAAGCGGTCCTTGAGCTTCAGAAAGCTCTCCTCGCACTTACCATTCCATTCAAACTTGACTTTTTTTTGAGTCAGGCGGGTCAATGGCGCTGCGATCCTAGAGAAATTCTCTACAAATTTTCTGTAATAACCTGCCAACCCCAGGAAGTTGCAGATCTTAGTGACATTAGTCGACCTCTTCAAATTCTGAACTGCTTTTATCTTTGTGGGGTCCGCCTTTACCCCTTCCCTGGACACCACATGACCAAGGAACTCCACACTCTCCAGCTAGAACTCGCACTTGGAGAATTTGGCATACAAGCGGTGCTCCCAGAGAGTCTCTAGAACCATCTGCAAGTGCTCAGCATGCTCCTCTCTACTCCTGGAATATATCAAGATATCATCAATGAATACTATCATAAATTTATCTAAGTATTCCCTGAACACTCGATTCATCAGGTCCATAAATGCTGCAGGTGCATTAGTCGGCCCAAAGGACATCACTAGGAACTTAAAGTGCCCATACCTCGACCTGAAAGCAGTCTTGAGGATGTCACTGTCTCGGATCCTCAACTGATGGTACCCTGACCGCAGGTCAATCTTAAAAAACCACTAAGCTCCCTGAAGCTGATCAAATAAATCATCAATCCTGGACAGCGGGTACCGATTCTTCACCGTTACCTTGTTAAGTTGCCAGTAATCAATGCATATCCGCATGGACCCATCTTTCTTTTTCACAAAGAGCACTGGAGCACCCCAAGGTGAAACACTTGGGCAAATGAAGTCCAACTCAAGCAGCTCCTACAATTGGAACTTCAACTACCTCAACTCAACTAGTGCCATCTGATATGGTGGAATAGAGATCGGCTTCACTCCCGACTGCAAATCAATACAAAATTCGATCTCCCTCTTTGGAGGCAACCCTAGCAACTCCTCAAGAAACACATCAGGGAACTTGCACAACACGAGCGTCCCCCCGATGTCCCTAGACGCACCTCTGCCTCCCTCTGCCACTGATACAAAGGCCAAGAAGGACTGACATCCACCCAAAAGTAGCTTCTGAGCCTTGAGAACTGAAATTTCCATCAACGAATCTCCCCTTCCCTCACCCTAGAAGATAAATTAGGGCAATCTGGGCTTACTGAAGGTCACAGTCTTAGCCCTGCAACCTACTGAGGCAAAATGGTCTGCCAACCAGTCCATGCCCAAAATTACATCAAGCTCTAACATCGGCAAGACTGTCAATTCGGCTATCAACACATGCCCAAAAATGGCAACCTCGCAGCCTCGAAAGACTGTCTCTGCAATCACAGAAATGCCCGTAGGCCTAGACACCACCAGAGGCGAATCAACCACAGAAGGTTCCCTTGCCAACTTAGCAGCAAACAAAACAGACACAAAAGAGTGAGTAGCACCCTGATCAAACAAGTCATATGCAATGGCAGAACCTACAATAAGATTACTTGACACTACTGCCTTGGATGCCATAGTGCCCTCTTGGTTCATAGCAAACACCCATGCAGCAGGCCTCTCTGAACCACCAGCTCGCTAGCCTCCTCCCTGAGTCTGGCCCCTCTAAGCTACGAAATCCACTAACATCGGTGACTTTCCTCAGGTCTGATCAGGCTGCAGACTGCCCTTACTAGGATAATCATTTTTGTAATGCCCAGTCTGCCCACAGCTCAAACATACCTATGAACATCCCCAACAAGCCCCACAGTGCTTCCTGCATCGGTTACACTGCTGCTGTCACCCCCTAACTCAAGGTCACGTGACCGGTTAAGGTATACATACCTATACCCCGCAGCCTAAACCATGCACATGACAACTCAAGAATAAAACATAGGGGAAAGAAATAAACAAGTTTTATTTCAAATTAAAAACCAAACGAAAATTCATTATAAGTAAGTTTAGCAAAAATATAAAGTGCGGAAATAACGAATCAAGTTCAACTGATCAATTACAATAAAATTTGAAATAACGATATAAATGTCCCCAAGGGACAACAACTCCAAAACACTAAAACATAAGTGCATGACTAACTACCAAAACTCGACTACGACCCCTAACTAGGACTGCTACGAGATCAATGTAGCTCCTCTGCCCTCCAGCCGCGCCAAGTGCTCCAGCCCACCTCACCGGTCAGACTCTTCAAAACAAAACAACGGCAACGGGTGAGTTCAAGAGAACTCAATGAGCGGTTCTACCAACCCCCACAAAAGAAAAACCAAACACATATATGATGCATAAAGCAAAACTCCTAACTCAAGTAGGAAAAGGTCATAAGGGAGTGACCAACTAACATGCCATCTAGCCACCACCTGCCCGAAGGCATCTAACACCCAAACGGTGAAGATCAACAGGCCTAAGCCTACCATGTCCTAAGGCAACAAACATGCTAGGATAATCGGGAAGGCCCTCCGAACTTATCCTACTATAAAGAAACTCGAAAACAATCGAGATTGGTCCATCCGAACTTGCTCCACGAGACGCAAAGGAATAATCGGGAATCGCCCATCCGAACTTGCCCCTTTAAAATATCATAGGAATAATCGGGTAGGCCCTCTGAACTTATTCCACGAGGCCAAACCGAAACAATCGGAATTTGCCCATCCAAACTTGTTCCACAGGTTGGGAATAGGGAATTAGCCATCCAACCTTCTGAGCCTAGCTCGCAATCAGGCTCCTCAACGAGCCTCTGCGCCATTCATAAAGGTATGGTGCAACATGACCTAAGTCAAGTCTCTCCTACGGTGTCTTAGAGGTGTCAACCTTATTAGGAAGCGTCTCAACACTCCAATACCCGACCCCAACTCCTAGACCCGTAATGTCATAAACTTGTGAGGTTTTATTTCATGCATAACTTTATTTGTTGGTTCATAACAGATTATGCTGACCCCTTGCTCAATTTTAATTATACAATTAAAATTTAGATCACCAAGATTAGGATTTTGTTTTAGGGTTTTGTTATAGCTTACTGATGTGCCCGAGACTGATGTATCTAACCTGAATCTAATTTCCAGAGTGTGTCCTATGTTTTCAAACTATATTTTCTGGTCGAAACGATAGGTTACACAACTATGTTCAGCAAATTACAAATACCACAACAAACATTTCAAAAATAGCACAGATTCATCATCTCGTCATGAAATTCCAGCAACATTAAATTTTCAGCATAGCATGAAAATAAATCCGAAAGTTACAGAAATTATATCCTTAATTATCATCAAAATAGAATACTAATCTTGAGGTAAATCTCCCAAATTTCACACTTATTAAGTAAAGCTAACAAGCACCAACAACACCATAAACAAGAGTAAGCATCATGATCAAGAATCCATTTTTCAAGAACCTTCATAGCATCAACATCAAGATCCAAATTTTGTAAAAACATGATTCTATCTAAAAATCACAGATTAAATACAAGGCATGATTGAACATATAGGAACTCAATTTAATAAGAAATTTAAGGCATTGATCTCAAGAACAACAAAAACTCTCACTTAGGCATTTCACCGAACACCTTGAGGGCACCATCGTCTCCACCTTGGCCAAGCACCCCTAGGGTCCTCCTAGGGCTGCCGCCGAACCCTATAGGGGGAGTTTAGGGCCTCCTCAAATAGGGCAATCAAAAAGAACGGTAAAAACTTGGGAGATCGACGGAAAACAAATCAAAACATCCTAGCCTTCAAGGAAAGCTTCAAGAGTTGGAAGAAACCCAAAAAGAAGGAGGGTAAGACCACTCACACAAATAGGAAGGATGATGAGAAGAGAAATTCCGGACAACGGCCCTCGAATTTGGCTTCAAGAATCAGCGGCTTGACTCAAGTAGGGGAGAAGGGGGCGACGGCTCACTTCAAGCCGACAGCTTGAAGAGAGAGAGAGAGAGAGAGAGAGAGAGAGAGAGAGAGAGAGAGAGCGGCTCGGCTCTTGAGGGCGGCGGCTGCTCCAAGGGTGAGGAACAGGGGCGGCAGGCTGGTGGCTCCTCTTTTCAATTGGCTTGTGCGGCTCCAATAAGGAGCCGCAAGCCAAGGGAAGGGGGTTTTATACTCCCTCCTCAACCCTAACTCCACTAAACCCTTTATCAAACTTGCATCCACCTCAAGTCGAACCCGAACCCGCTAACTTAATTAATCCTATTCTAATCCAATGCTATCACAAACACAAATCACATGCATAGCATATCAACATAATGAAGTAACTCAAGCACATACAATAGGATAATTAAATAAATTTATCATTGCGGAAAAGAAATTGCATGTTTCACATTCTTACTTACCGAGCCCGTAAGCTCGCACCGGACCATGAGTCGACTTGGCTTGTCCTCAAATTAGCCCACTAGGCTAATAAACATGCACAATAAATGGAAACTAATATCAATATCTAGGATATTACAGCTGCGGCCCAGATCTCCGCTGCGAACCTCCAGATGACGCCCCTGGTCCTGAACCCATGTGGCCTCTGGAACTGGTATGACCTCCGCACTACGGTGGATCTGTTGTCCTGAAAGTCCCTTCTAAATGAGCTGACCGACCCCCGGGAGGTTGATGCTGACACTTTTTCTTCTAGGGACCATCATGCCTGTCTGTCGGTACCAATACCTCATTTCGGAGCGCCTCATCTACAACTCGAGCAAAGAAAGTGTCCTTTGTGTAATAGATGAGTCTAGCGATCTGCGGTCTCAATCCCTCAACAAACCTC
The DNA here is from genome assembly GCA_034359265.1 of Canna indica. Taxonomy (NCBI): domain Eukaryota; kingdom Viridiplantae; phylum Streptophyta; class Magnoliopsida; order Zingiberales; family Cannaceae; genus Canna; species Canna indica. The sequence continues at coordinate 69,989,572 of CP136890.1, read as the reverse complement.
TTGACCCTGGCGGTGTCGGTGGCTATCAAGGTGGGATGGTACTTCGAGAGTCGAGTGAACTCCATCTCATAATCTATCACCGACATATTGCTTGTCTGACACAGTAGCTTAAACCCTTTCGCCCGCTTGTCGAGGACGCCCATAGACAAGTACTTCTCCACTATAGAAGCTCTAAAATCCTCCCAGGTAAGGGGTGGTGTATCTGTTGCTCTGCGGTCCCTCCAAGTGTGAAGCCAATCCTTGGCTGGACCTCTCAGTTGTAACCTGATCAGTCGAGCGGTTGTCTTAGAAGAACAACCAAGCTCCCTGCATAGCTCATAGCAATCTCCTAGGAAACTGGTGACCTCCACCCGCTGATCTATCTCTGTATACTTCGATGGCCTGAATGCAACAAAATCTGCATATGAAGGTGTTCTGGGGGCTCTAACCACCGGTGCCTCTGGCTGGACCACCTATAGTGTTGTGGGTGTTGTCGGTACTGGTTGTGGCTGCTGCCTTAGCTCCTGCTCCTTGCGGAGCACCTCAGTAAGCTCAGACACTCTGGCCTGCAATAGCACAACCTTGGGATCCTGTACTACATCCTCGCAGGCCTACGATGGTCTCCCACGACCACGGCCCTGGCCTCGGCGCTTAGTTGAGTTGCTATCACTACCGCTCCTTGCGACATCAAAAGCCTCCATCAATCTGGAATCACCAGAAAGAAAATATCAAAATTAAATAATCTAATTCACCATAAGTCGTTAAGTAACTTAACCGCAAGTCGCGCCGACGTGCAGACTTAACTCATTGATCTTATAACATAACTCTACCGTATACTGACACGCTAGCAATGCCCTATACAATGACAACTCTAGGTCATAGTCAGACCAAACCACATACTCTGATACCACATTGTCACGCCCAACTCAGGGTCACATGACTGGCCAGGGTATACGTGCCTATACCCCGCAGCCTAAACCATGCACATGATAACTCAACAATAAAATATAGCGAAAAGAAATAAACAAGTTTTATTTCAAATGAAAAACCAAACCAGAATTCATTATAAGTTTAGCAAAGATATAAAGTGCAGAAATAACAAATCAAGTTCAACTGATCAATTATAATGAAATCTGAAATAACGACATAAATGTCCCCAAGGGACTACAACTCCAAAACACTGAAACATATGAAAATTCGGGAGCAATCGGGAAGGCCCTCCGAACTTGCTCCATGAGAAGTGAAGGAACAATGTGGAGCCACCGCCCCCCTCTTTTCTCTTTTCCTTGGAGCCGAGTGCGTGTGTCACGCTCCAAATACAGGGTCACATGACCGGCTAGGGTATATCTGCCTATACCCCGCAGCTTAACTCATGCACATGTCAACATCATAAGATAGCGAAATAAACAACAGCTTTTAATAATAAAAAGAACCAAAATATATTTTCATTTCAAAACAACAAGGTTTTAAATAAATATCTCAAGTGTGGAAATAAATAAATCGAGAGCAATAGTTCTTTTAATAAATAAAAACTGAATAAAACATGAATGAGAACTCAGTGAGCGGTTCTACCGACCCTCACAAAAAAAACATCACAGAATAGAATGCATAAGGTAAAACTCCTGACTCAAGTAGGAAAAGATCACAAGGGAGTGACCTGCTAACAGGCCATCCGGCCACCACCTGCCCGAAGGCAACCAACACCCAAACGATGAAGAACAACAGGCCTAAGCCTATCATGCCCTAAGGCAACAACACATACTACGATAATCAGAAAGGCCCTCCGAACTTATCCTAGTATAAATAAACTCGGGAGCAATCGGGAAAGGCCCTCCGAACTTGCTCCACGAGATACGTAGGGACAATCGGGATTCGCCCGTCCGAACTTGCCCCTTTAATCTATCATAAGAGTAATCGGTAGGCCCTTCGAGCTTACTCTTAAAAGATATCACAGGAATAATCAAGAAAGGCCCTCCGAACTTATTCCTTAAAACCACCTCGGGAATAATCGGGTAGGCCCTTCGAACTTATCCCACGAGGCCAAACTAGAACAATTGGGAAAGGCCCTCCGAACTTGTTCTGCGGGTTGGGAATTAGTGATCCAACCTCCAGGGCTTAGCCCGCAACCCGGCTCCTCTACAAGCCTCTCCGCCATTCATAAAGATATGGCACACCATGACCTAAGTCATGACTTCTCCTACGGTGTCTTAGGGGTGATCCTATTGGAAAGTGTCCCAACACTCCAAAATCTGACCCCAACTCCTAGACCCGTAATGTCATGAACCCATGTAATTTTATTTCATGCAAAATTTATGTGTTGGTTCATAATAGATTATGTTGACCCTTAACCCAATTTTAATTATGCAATTAAAATTTAAATCACTAAGATTAGGATTTTGTTTTAGCTACCTGTTGTGCCCAGTACTGATGTATCTAACCCGAATCAAGTCTCCAAAGTGTGTACTATATTTCCAAACTATATTTTGTGGTTGAAACGATAGGTTACATGACTATATTCAGAGTAATATATACACCACCGCAAGTAATCTAAAAATAACACAGATTCATCATCTCAGCATAAAATTCCAGCACATTCAATTTTCAGCATATCATGAAATTAAATCCGAAAATTAACAGAAATCAAATCCTTAGTTATCATTAGGACAGAATACTAATCTCAAGATTAATTTCACAGATTTCATGCTTATTAATCAAGATTAACAAGAATTTACTATATCAAGAACAAGCATTAAGATCAAGAACCCCTCTTTGAAGAACTCTCATGGCATCAACCTCAAGATTCAATTTTTCTTAAACATGGTTTTTATCTAAAATCATGGATTTAATACTAAGCATGCTTGAACATATAAGAATTCATTTCAAACATCAATTGGAGATATAAACCATAAGATAATCAAGATCCCTCACTTAGACATTCCATCGAACACCTTGAGGGCACCCTTGTTCCACCCTTGGCCGAGCACCCCTAGGGCCATCCGAGGGCTGCTGAACCCCATAGGGAAGGGTTTAGGGTCTCCTCGAACATGGCACACAAAAAGAACGTTGAGAATTCAAGGAATCATCGGAAAACAAATCAAGATTTCAATAGCCTTCAAGATTGGCTTCAAGAACTCGAAGAAACCCGAAAGAAGGAGGGTAAAACCACTCACCTAATTAGGAAGGATGAATAAGGGAGAAATCCCGAATGACGGCCCTCGAATCTGGCTTTAAAAGATGGTTGCTCGACTCATGGGAGGGGACAAGAGGGGCGGCGGTTCACTCCAAGCCGCCGGCTTGGAGAGGGGGAGAGAGAGGAAAAGAGAGGGGCTGGTTTCGATTGGCTCCTCTCGGCTCGGCTCCAAAGGGAAGGAAGAGAGAAGGAGAGGGAAGGGAAGAAGGCTTTGGGCGGCGGCTTGGCTCTTGGTAGCGGCGGCTCCAAGGGGAGAGGGAAGTGGGGGGCGGATGACGGCTGTCTCCTCTTCTCAAAATTTTGTGTGGCTCCAAATAGGGAGCCACAAGCCAAGGGGAGTGAGTTTTATATTCCCTCCTCAACCCTAAACCCTCTAAACCCTTTTAACCAACTCGCATCCGCCTTAAGTCGAACCCGAACCCGCTAACTTAAATCAACTTAATTAATCCTACTCTCCACATAATCAACCAATACATGCTCATAATTAAACAATCATGCAACATAACATATAATTAAATAAATCTATTTATGCAAGAAAAATTCACATAATTCATATCCTACTTACCCGAGCTCGCAAGCTCGCACCGGACCATGAGTCGACTTGGCTCGACCTCGAACTAGTCCGCTATGCTGGCAAACACAAACCATAAAAGGAAAATAAAATTAAAATTTCTAGGATATTACAGCTTGAAGGCTGGATTCGGAGACTGCCGCTTGGAAGTTCTTCTCTAATTTATTTTCCTAATCTAGGTGAGTGATTTTATCCCTCCTTTCTCGGATTTTCTTCATATGCTTGAGCCGTTCTTGAAATCAAGATGTTCTTGTTGGTTTTCCGTCGACTCTTGAATCCTCGTCATTTCTTTTGTGATTGTCATGTGAGAGAAGACCCAAAAATTCCCCCTATGGGGGTCGGCAGCCCTAGGACTACCCTAGGGGTGCTCAGCCAAGGGAAAAACAATGGTGCCCTCAAGGTGTTCGATGAAATGCCTAAGTGAAGGTTCTTGTTTATCTTTGAGGTCTATACCTTGAGTTGCTTATCAATTTAGGTTCCTACATGTCAAAGCATGCCTTGCAATTAATCTGTGATTTTTGGGATAGAACTCATGTTTAAAAAATTAAGATTTTGATATTGATGTCATGTGTGTTCTTGAGATGGGTTCTTGATCATGATGTTTGATTCTTGTTTAAAGATGTTGTTGATGCTTGTTAGCCTTGTTTAATAAGTATGAAAGTTGGAAGATTTATTTCAAGATTAGTGTGTTGTTTTGATGACAATTAAGGACCTAATTTTTGTAAATTTTGGATTTATTTCAAGATTCAATGTTGCTGGAATTTCATGCTGAGATGATGAATCTGTTATTTTTGAAATATTTGTTGTGGTGTGCATCGTTTACTGAACATAGTCGTGTAACTTATCGTTTCGACCAAAAAATATAGTTTGGATCCATAGGTCATATTCTGGAAACCAGATTCGGCTTAGATACACCAGTTTTAGGCTCAACAGTAAATTAAGAATAAAACTCTAAAACAAAACCCTAATTTTGGTGATGATAAATTCTAATTGCATAATTAAAATTCAAGGGGAAACATAATCTATTATGAGCTAACAAATAAATATTATGTATGAAATAAAACCTCACGGGTTTATGACATTATGGGTCTAGGAGTTGGGATCGGGCATTGGGCGTTGTGGAGTTTTCCCAATAGAGACATCCCTAAGATACCGTAGGAGACACTTGACTTAGGTCATGTTGTGCCATATATTATTGAATGGCGGAGAGGCTCGGCTAGGAGCCAAATTGCGGGCTAGGCCCGGAAGGTTGGATGGCTAATTCCCAACCTATGGAATAAGTTCGGATGGGCAAATCCCGATTGTTCATGTGTATCTTGTGGAACAAGTTCGGACAGGCAAATCCCGATTGTTCCCAAGATTCTATATTTAAAGGAATAAGTTCGGATGGGCGAATCCTGATTATTCCTACGTTATATTTTTGGAACAAGTTCGGATGGGCAAATCCCGATTGTTCCTGTGCTTCCTCGTGGAATAAGCTCGGATGAGCAAATCCTGTTATTCCTGTGATGTATTAAAGGGGCAAGTTTGGACGGGCAAATCCTGATTGTTCCTTCGCGTCTCGTGGAGCAAGTTCGGACGGGTCAATCCCGATTGCTCTCGAGTTTCTTTATATTAGGATAAGTTCGGATGGGCCAATCCTGATTATCCTAGTATGTGTTATTGCCTTGGGGCATGGTAGGCTTAGGCCTGTTGTTCTTCACAGTTTGGGTGTTGGATGTCTTTGGGCATGGGGTGATCAGATGGCCTAATAGCTAGTCACACCCTCGTGATTTTATTCATGTTTGAGGCAGGTGTTTGCTTTATACTTTATCGTTGTGATTAGTTTATGTGGGGTTGGTAGAATCGCTCACCGAGTTATTTTGAACTCACCCGTTGTCATTTATTTTTATTTTGCAAAGTCTGACCGGTGAGGTGCGCTGGAGCACTTGGCGCGGTTGGAGGGCAGAGGAACTACATTGATCTCATAGTAGTCCTGGTTATGGGTCGTAGTCGAGTCTGTAGTAGTTTTGTCATGCACTTGTGATTTGGTGTTTTGGAGTTGTAGTCCCGTGGGGACATTCATATTTTTATTCAAATTTTACTTGATTAACATAACTGTTGCTCTTTGATTCAATTATTTTCGCACTTGAACTTTTTGCTAAAAACTTTACTATTAAATGAAATCTGCTTTGGTTTTTCTTTTATAATAAAAAATTGTTTATTTCTTCTGCTATATTTTATGAGTTGGCATGTGCATGAGTTAGGCTGCAAGGTATAAGCACGTATGCCCTGGCCGGTCACGTGACCCTGAGTTTGGCGTGTGATATATTTCTCGCTTATTTCATGGATATTTTTGTACAATTCTTTTAAAAAGATTCATTCATAAAGAAAACCAAAATCTCATTTTTGAGAATGAACATTACATAAATGTCCATTTAATAATTTTATTGAAATGTTGATGAAAACTTCTTTTTTATTAAATGAGCGGGAATGGTCCAACGAAGAGTGAGAAAATACTTCCTTATTTACTCCAGACTTTGTTACTTTTATTATATAAAGATAAGATAATATTAGAGTTGAAAATTAAGAAATTTGACATGCATAATTAAAAATAGAGTCGGAAATTAGGAAATTAAGAGTAATGAATTGGAATTTAAACCAACTTTATTTGCAAAATAATCATAGTTAATTAAATGGATTTGGAAATAGGGAAATTAAGCATAATAATATTAATTTTTAAAAAATCAAAATTAATTATTTTCAACGTTGATAATATTCAAAATTAATTTAATTGGTAAATTACATATGAAAAATTGTTTTAGTTGGAAAACTATTTCATGTGGAAGCGACACGTGTCCACGTAAAGATGTGTTTTATATATTATATAAAATGTCAACTATATAGTCTATATTTATATTTATATGTAAATTAAATTAAATTTCAACCATGCTTATTAAAATCATATTCCTTATGCTCTAATCACATTCCTTTCTATACCAACATGAATTTTTATTAAAATAGCATAAAATTTATCTTTTTCCTATTAAATTAAAAATATAATTTTATTAAACCAACATTTTAAAAATGGTTTTTAATTTACGATCCAAAATTTTCAAAAATAATATTTTCGATATTTTCAGTCCACATTTTTCTATACCTCTAAAATTTATTTTTATTATAATAAATATATTTCATATACTTTTTCAGAATATTTTACTTTTTTATTTATTTTTTCAAAAAAGTTTGTAACGCGTTACGTATTTTTGTGCAAATGGAATATTTTTTCTCGCTCATTTTAGGGATATTTTCCGTTTATTTCATGGATATTTTTGTCAAATTATTTTAAAAAGATTCATTCATAAAAAAACCAAAATCTCATTTTTATGAATGAACATTACATAAATGTCCATTTAATAATTTTATAGAAATGTCCATGAAAACTTTTTTTTTATTAAATGAGTGGGAATAGCCCAAAATAAACGAGAAAAAACTTCTTTTTTTATTGAATGAGAGGGAATGGTCCAACAAAAAGTGGGAAAATACTTCTTGATTTTGTTACTTAGTTTATTTAGATAATTATCATTCTTGTTTATGAGCTCCTAATTTATGGAGATAAAGTAAAGCTTATATTTAATTAGATTTAATTAATTTCAAAATAATTATGAAGCCAATAAAATATAAATTATTTTTGGAGGCAAAGCCCAAAATTTTAAATTCCGAAGAGAGAGTTTTTAGCCCCCCTCCCCCCCCCCCCCCTCTATAAATAGTGGTCGAACACCACATGGCGAGGGGGTGGGTTAATTGGTTCTCCATCTTCTTCATCTTCTTGGGTTAATTGGCTTTTTCCATCGAATCTCAAGTTCTTGTCATTTTCTTTTGTTGCCATGGAAGAGGGCCGTTTTTGACGTTTCTTGACATTTTTTGATCGAACATCACACGCGTATCACACCATCAACCTGAACTCAAAACTTCACAAATGCATTAGATTCATGTTTGCTATCATCAAAATAGAGATCGATGCATAGGGGCAACCCTTGGGCCAACACATATAGCCCTCCAAAGAGCTCCCTAGGCTTAGTGAATTTCAAGGCCGTTTTCTAATTTTTCGATTATTCATGTTTTGGAGTTCGGGTTTGGATTTTGGGTTCTTTGCATCATAAGAGATGATTACATATTCATTCTAGACAACCTAAACCTAAACTCTATCTTTCCGAAAAACCCGAGCATCGACGAGCGTCCTTTTCGATTTCTTCGATTTTTTCAATCGAGGACAACGTACGCAAAATGATATGGAACCTGATAATATTTCTTCGTGAATACATTAGTTCCATGTTTGTTATCATCAAAATTGAGATTAAGACCAAGGTTGAAAACCTTAGGCCAACAGCTATTTTCCACTGTGTTTCCTCTCCGCACCCCAACCAATATGGCGATAGAGCTAGCTAGTCGAGCGTTGAAATCTGCAAAGTCATTGACCACATAGCTGGAAGATTGACAGGAGGAGGCAAGACGAGCTCAGCCAGAAAGAAGTCACTCCGAGCCATCATAGCGATCAACGACGCAACCCGCCCGCAAAGATCTCACATCTGAACCCCGGTAATAGCATTTTATGAATTTGATTTCCAGGGGATTGATAAAAATTTACATGACTCCATTGTCATTTCTATAACTGCTGGTGACTTCCTTATCAAGAAAGTTCTTGTGGACCAGGGGAGCTCAGCCAACATTCTATTCTACCCAACATTCAGATAGATGCAGCTGACTGAGGCCTCCCTCCACCCCTACAATGGGGATCTCATCGAGTTCTCAAGAGAACTAGTCAACATCCGAGAGTATGTGCGGCTAACAACGACGTTTGGTTCTCCACTAAAAACAAAAATCAACAGTTGTACACTATCTCGTCATCGATTGCCCCAGCCCTTATCACATGATTCTAGGGCAACCTTCACTAAATAATCTAGGAGCCATTGTGTCGACTCTCCACCTGGTGCTCAAATTCTCCATTTCAAAGATAGAAGTGGGGGTACTTCATGCCGACCAAAAATAAGCTCGTCGATGCTACAACGAATGTCTGAAGCAAAAGACGGCCAAACCAGAGGAGGAACCGAGTGCTCCACCCCGCCAAACACTCTCAATATCCCTCACCGAACAGCGGCCGAGGACACTCAAGCTAGACTTGAACAAGGATGTTCGGTAGCAACACCAACCCGCCAACAATTCGGAGCCTGGGCATACTCGAGCACCACCCAAGAAAGTGGCATTCTCTGAAGCTTACCTCCAAGCTGAACCCAAAGTGCAAAGCAACTTTCAGTCAAGAAACTACGTTAGGTATCAATCCTCTCTGAAAAGGTACCAATCCTCCATCCATTCGTTAGCAACTAATGATGATCACCATTTGATCCGGCATTTGCCTCAAGAGGAAGGCACCTTGGTCAACCCACCATCCGAATAAGATAGCACAAAAACCTCAAGGCCCCTCCCCTTGGGGGCAAGCCTCGATGAACAAAATAGATCTGAAGCCCGCAAGAGAAAAATGGACCTCGCTGAGGAATAAAAGCTCGGCCTATATGAGGAAGAAGCAGCCCGCCCCCCTTAAATTAAAAGTGGATGGCACACTCTTTCCCTTTCACTATGGTTTTATCCCACATGGCTTTTCCCCTTGAAGGTTTTAGTAAGGCGTAGCCACGTGTGAGCTGAGTACCTCGCTCGGAGGAACTCTAATGTATTACCTACCTCTTTCTCAACTAATAAGATTATTTCCTTTCTCCACATCTCTGTGTGAGCGTCCAAGAAACTTATAGCTATCTTGCTACACATGACAGAAGAACATCCTACGACTCATGGCAGACACGCTGCCTCTCCTAGCCCTCAGTCCTCCCACCTCGGGCTCAACGCCCTCAACGATCCCAAGCGTGGTCCTGCCTTATGCTCCCCGCGAGCTCGGCTTGACCCCAAGTGCGGTCCTTGGCCTCAGTCGCCGCCACCTCGAGGCTCAACGCCCTCAACGACACCAAGAGTGGTCCTACCTTATGCTTCCAGTGAACCCAGCTTGACCACAAACGTGGTCCTTGGCCTAAGTTACAACCACCTCCGAGCTAAACGCCCTCAACGACCCCAAGTGTTGTCCTGCCTTATGCTCCTCGTTAGCTCGATTTGACCCCAAGTGCGGTCCTCGGCCTCAGTCGCCACCAACTTCGGGCTCAACTCCCTCAATGGCCCCAAGCGCAGTCCTACCTTACGCTCCCCATGAGCTCGGCTTGACCCCAAGTGTGATCCTCGGCCTCAACGCTGCCACCTCCGGTCTCAACGCCCTCAGTGACCCCAAGTGTGGTCCTGCCTTACGCTCCCCACGAGCTCACCTTGACTCCAAGCGCGGTCCTCGGCCTCAATCGTGGCCACCTCTGGGCTCAACGCCCTCAATGACCCCAAGTGTGGTCCTGCCTTACGCTCCCCATGAGCTCACCTTGACCCAAAGCGCGGTCCTCGGCCTCAATCGCCGCCACCTCTGGGCTCAACGACCCCAAGCGTGGTCCTGCCCTACGTTCCCCACGAGCTCGCCTTGACCCCAAGCATGGTCCTCGGCCTCAGTCGCAGCCACCTTCGGGCTCAACGCCCTCAAAGACCCCAAGCGTGGTCCTACCTTACGCTCCCTACGACTCAACATGACCCATGTGCAGTCTTTAGCCTTAGTCACCGCCACCTCCGGGCTCAACGCCCTCAATGACCCCAAGTGTGGTATTGCCTAACACTCCCCGCAAGCTCGGCTAAACCCCAAGCGCAGTCCTCAGCCTCAACCGCTGCCATCTTTGAGCTCAACGCCATTAACGACCCCAAGTGTTGTCCTACCTTACGCTCCTCGCGAGCTCGGCTTCACCCCAGGCACAGTCCTCGGCCTCAATCGTCGCCACCTTCGGGCTCAACGCCCTCAACGACCCCAAGTGTGGTCATGCCTTATGCTCTCCGCGAGCTCGGCTTGACCCCAAGCGCAGTCCTCAGCCTAAGTCGCCACCACCTTTAGGCTCAATGCCCTCAACGACCCCAAGCATGGTCCTACCTTACTTTCTCTACGAGCTCGTGTTAACCCCAAGTGAGATCCTCGGCCTTAGTCGCCGCCACCTCCGAGCTCAACGCCCTCAACTACCCCAAGCATGATCCTATCTTACGCTTCATGCGAGCTCGGCTTGGCCCCAAGTCAGGTCCTCAGCCTCAGTCGCCGCCACTTTCGAGCACAACACCCTCAAGGACCCGAAACGCGCTCCTCGAGAGCTCGAGTTAACACCGAGTCTTGTCCTCGGACTTAGTGCCACCCCTAGCCTCAACGTCACTGAAGGTATCAACGACCAAAAGCACGCTCCTTGTGAGCTTGGTTTAACACCGGGTATGGTCCTTGGCCTCAACGCCATTACTCTCGGCCCCAATGTCTCCACTTATAAACTCGAACAGCTTCGAGAAAGATTGACAACTACCTAGCAGGTAAAGTCGATCCTAACTCTACTCTCGAAAGGGGACTAAACTCAACCTGAAGGTAGTCCACGACCTTGACGGCTGTCGACTAACCAATGTCAAAGCAAAATAGCCTTGTACATCGTGCTCAATCCCCAGAGAGTCGATCGACCGCGTAAGAACGACACCTACCAACACCCAGGCCAAGAATGTGGCACCCGTCTCCAAGCGAGATCAGTTGTGGTGCCTTTGACGCCTCCTTGAAACTCCGAACGAGGCTCCTAGCCTCCATGATAGCTTCCAGGCCCGAACATGAACAACTTCGACAAAGGGTGAACCTAAAAATTCTACACTTAGCAGGTAACCTCGATCTTAAATCTACCTATAACTGGAACTCAATCTCAACCTAGAGAATTAAGGGCAAAGTGCTACTCCAAGAAGTGGCTATTATCGACTATGAAGCGTCGACCAAATACCCGTCAACCAACAGAGGGCGTCCGCACCCGCCAAAACACTTAGCTCGTAGCTAGCAACAAAATAAAAACAACGAACGAGGAATATAGTAGAAAAATAAAACATACAGAGGCATACTCATAGGAACGTGAAGGGCGATCATGTCAAATGCCTTCGAAGGGAAAAAGTTAAAAAGCCCCGAAGGGCAGGAATCCATTGACTGGCGACATACCATTACAGTTCAAGACACAATCCACAAACAAACTATCTATAGACAGTAAACTTACGAGCAAAAGGCTGGAGAAACATCGGCAACCGCAAAGGGGACATCAGCAACCGCAAAGAGGACATCGACCCTAGGAGTGTCTGTCGCCATAATTGGAGAGGGGCACATCTAAGGAACAATCGTCGAAGGCTCCTCCTCGGCCAGCAGGAGCCTCCTCCTCCCCTTAGACAAGTGGGTCAACCAGGGGTACAATCCCTGACTTCTTTGAAGTATTGGACCTCTGAGAAGTTGATTTTAAGGCAGAGGCATTTAGGCTGCTCTAGCGCCCTCTCAAAGCCCGACCAAAGTCAAACACTAAGGATACATGACAGTATATGTCTCTAATGGAACTTATGTTAAGGGCAATTGAATAGGAAGTATAATGTGTCCTTTGCACTTGCAATAGTAGCATATGGGCACCCTATTTCCTTTTCTTGTAACAGGCTTTTGATGTCATGAAGAGCCTCTATGAAAGTTCCTCAGTTGAGTAGGCAGTTGAGATAAAGGTTTTAACTGGCATGAACTAGTGTATTCTAGTCCCTTATGATTAGAAGGACTTTTTCCTGCATTAAAAAATTTGTTAAGAGTACTTGTAGAATTATCATTCTAACTTTCTTCTTTACCTTTTCAAGTTCAAAAATCAACTTAGACTCTTTATCTTCTTTTTGAACAATCTATCTTTGAAGGGTTTGAACTTTCTCCTTAAGGGTTTTCTTTTCTTCAACCAAAAGCTTATTTTGGTCGTTGAGAGACTTGTTAAGTTTCGCCACTTCAACCCATTTGTCAAACATCTCTTGATATGCTTCCTCAAGACTATCTGCGCATTGAACTTTGCAGTGATCACTATCTGCACCAGAGATGTCGACAGTTTTAACTGTGTCAACTATGCATGTTATGAAAGCTCTATAGTTGCCTCGTTTCCCCTACCATACTTACTCTGAGAGATAAATATACCATCTTTAGATTTCTTTACTTGAAGACTAAGAAAATGACTCGTTTCCCCTACCATGCTCATTTCAAACTCAGATTTCATGTTATCCACAAATTATTCAACATAAATTTCAGAGGTTGAACCAAAAACTATATTATCAACATAAATTTGAACAATTACAGTTGAGACTCCTTTCTTTTGATGAACAAAGTTTGATCTACTCTTCCTCTTTTGTAGCCCTTCAAGAGCAGGAACTAGGAGAGTCTCTCAAACCAAGCTCTAGGAGCCTGTTTAAGCTCGTATAAAGCTTTCTTCAATTTGTATACATAGTCAGGATGAGCATAATTCAAAGCCTTTAGGTTATTCAACATAGACTTCTTCATTAAGGAAGGCAGTTTTAACATCCATCTAAAATAGTTTGAACTTTATACAGCAGGATAGGTCTAGAAGTAACCTGATGGATTCCAGTCTTGCAACAGGTGTGAAAGTTTCAACATAGTCAAAGCCTTCAATTTGATTGAAGCCTTGAGCAACAAGACGAGTTTTATTTCTTGTAATATTTCGAACTTCATCAGTCTTGTTCTTAAACACCCAATTAGTTCCAATAACATTGACACTTTCTAGTCTTGAGACGAGTTCTCAAACATCATTTTGGACAAACTGCTGTAACTCTTCTTGCATAGCAGAAATCCAAAATTCATCCTTCAAGGCTTCCTTGACATTTTTAAGTTCAATAGTTGAAGTATAGCAAGAGTACCTGATCATATCCTGGTGATTTTTCTTGGATTGATTTTTGGTCTTAACTCCATCATGTACATCTTCGATTGCATTTTGTAAAAGATGATTCTTGAGAGATCTTGCGAACTTTTCTGCTCTAGAGTCATCCTCTTCATCTTCCAGTTCAGTATCAATCTCATGGTCAATTGAATTAGCAATTTCAACTGTCTGTTCAGTGGTCTTGGAGGAATTATGGGCAGTCTTATCAACAGTTGAGATTGTCTTCTTATTAGTCAACATGGTTTGGTATATTTGAGAGTCATCAACCTTCACGTTTTGTGATTCCATCATAGTTTGAGTGTGTTTGTTATAGACTCAGTATGCCTTGTTATTTTTGGAATAGCCAAGAAATATGGGTTTGTCACTTTTGCTTTGCATTTTTCCAATGTATTCCTTATCATTTATAACATAACACATGCTTTTAAAGACATGAAAATATGTAAGGTTAGGTTTTCTACCTTTCCATAATTCATAAGGAGTTTTAGTATATTTTGGTCTGAGATAAGCTCGATTTATGATGTAGCAAGCTGTGTTGATGGCTTCAGCCCAAAATCTTTTAGAGATTTGCTTAGAATTAAGCATAACTCGAGTCATCTCCTAAATAGTGTGATTCTTCCTTTCAACTACTTCATTCTGTTGATGAGTCTTTGGAGCAGAAAATTCATGTAATATACCATTTTCATCACAAAATTTAGAGAAAGAAATGTTCTCAAATTCTCTACCATGATTACTCCTTATTCTGATCAGAATAGGAAGTTCTTGCTCATTTTGAAGTCTCAACCATAGAGACTTAAAAATGTTAAAAGCATTGGACTTTTCTTTTAGAAATTTTGTCCAAGTAAAACGTGAGAAGTCATCTACACAGACAATGACATATTTTTTACCACTAATACTTTCAACCTGCATGGGACCTACAAGATCCAAGTGAAGAAGTTCAAGGGGTTTAGAGGTAGCTGTCAGTTGTAACTGCTAATAAGACTGCCTAGTCAGCTTTCCCTTTTGACAAGCATTGCATACAACTTCAGGTTCTCCTAAAAGTTTAGAAATACCCTTGATTGTTCAGCATTTACAAGCTTCTTCAAATCTCTGTAATTAACATGACCTAACTGACGATGCCACAGATTAACATCAAAAGAGACAACTGAAAGACAAATAAAAGAATAGACAATTTTGTAGCAATTGTCTCTAGATCTATTCCCTTCAAGGATACAATCACCATCCTTATCAAGAACCTTGCAACCGTTTTTAGTAAATTGAACATTTAAATTTTGATCACACAATTAGCTTATACTCACAAGATTAGCCTTAAGATCTCTAACAAGCAGGACATTTTCCAGATTAGGAATTCTTAGAACATTTAGAGTTCCAACTCATATGACATTTCCATGTCCTCCATCTCCAAAAAGTGACAGTTGCACCTCCATGTTTCTGAATATCTCTCAGATTCTCAGAACTTCCTATCATGTGCTGAGAATAACCACTGTCGAAATACCAAGATTCAAGAGAAGAAACAGCCTTTGACATAAATGCAACATGGCAGTTGAAATTAGTCTTTCTTACCCAAATTTGCTTAACCTTTTGCCTTGGGCAATTTATAGGGTAATTGTCTGAATATATCCTGAACTTTGGACTTTGTCTCAAATGTATTCTAAACTTTCACTTCACCAAATTGTATCCTAAACTATTAAATTTGTATCAATTATATCCCTCCGTTAAAATTCCATCACCTACTCCATTAACGGTGTGAGGTGGCTTGCACACGTGGATTAAAATATATATTTTATATTTTAATAATTTCTCTGTCACCACCTCGCTGGAGAAACCGCCGAACCTCACCAGAGAAGCTATTGAACCACGCCGAAGAAACCATCGGACCTCTCTAGAGAAACCGTTGGACCGCACCGGAGATATGGTCGAACCGCGCCGGAGAAACCGTCGGACCTCATTCGTAAACAATTCCAATAGAAAAGGATTCTCCGGCGAGGTCCGACGATTTCTCCGGTGAGATCCGACGGTTTCTTCGGCGAGGTCCGATGGTTTATCCGGTGGGTCCGGCAATTTTTTCGGCGAGGTTCGACGAGGTGGTGACGAAAAAAGTGTTAAAATATATTTTAATCCTTGCTTTGTTCATCAAGGTAGGGCAATTCTTTCTTACATGCCCTTTCTCTTGGCACTCATAGCAAATCACCTTTCTCTTCCGGCTTTAAGTGCTCCTATGACTGTAGACACTATGGGCTTCAAAAACTATGTTAGTATTGGGTGGATGACAATTGTCATCACTCCCCTCATCAAATGTTTTGAGCTCTTCGGTTTTTGCATAATTATAAAGCATATTTAAGGTGGCTCAAATATCGAATGCAGAAGTACAACGCATGATTTTCTCAAACACATTATTTTCCAAAGAACAAAATAAGCAATTTGTAGCTTTAGCATTTAACTCAAACATGCTAATTTATTCTTAGGTCCATGCATCCATTTTACTTAGGTTCTATGTATTTTGACTTTACCATGTTAAGTACACCTAAACCTTGAGTCTTTAAGAATGTATACATTGTTCCTTTCCAAAGACCAAAGTTTAACTCATCGAACCTAGGAGGTGAATACACTACAGTCTCTAGAGCCATTTCTAGATCGAGACTAGATGTAGATGAGATGGTGAAATCTCAATCCATGACCCGCTCTGATACCAATTGAAGACGAAATGGTGACACTAGAGGGGGGGGTGAATAGTATGTTTACTAAATCTATTAGCCTAAATTCCAATTTAATCATTTACTTAATTAGTTTAGGCAATTTGCGATTTTACGATTGGATGCGGAAGCGATAAATAAACAAGCAAATAAAACACACAATTAAAACCAATGCAAACACAGATGATTATAGTGGTTCGGCCCCAATGCCTACTCCACTACCTAAGCACACCGCTTAGGATTTCCAAACTAGATTTACTAGATTAATTAGAGTTTCCCTTATACAAAGAACTTTTCACTTGAAGAGTCTCACTCTCGACCTAAGGTACTTCCACAGCCGGAAGTTTCCGCCTTCTTATCGAGAGCACTCTTCCACCTTAACCCTAAGGGAAAATTAGAACTAATCCTAGTAACAACTAATTTTACAAAAGTGGCTTTACACCTAACACCAGGTAACCACTTATACCTACAAAACCAAACACTTGGTCTTCTACAAACACAAATCCAAAATCAGTTTAAATAAACAATAAAAGATACAATAAAAAGAGCTAAGAATGTAAAGATGAGCCACAACTCTTTATCAAGCCATCGGCGCCTTCAACTCGTCAAGAGGTGGAGCTCGATCAATTTCTGAGTTGAGGCAGAAAGTTGGCGCTTGAGAAGGTGTTCGCGGAAATAGCAGAGCGCCCTTCAATTTCTCTTGGGAAGGCTTTAAATCTCCCTTAGAATGCTCAATGATAACTGTAAGAGAGGGAGAAGAAGAGTTAAAAGATTTATATGAGGGTATATTTATACCTTTCTGAAGAAATGATAGCTCAACGAATAGTTTTCTATCCGTTGCAGGCCCCCGGTCGATTGGTTAGTCGACCGACCGATCGATCGCTCCTTCGATCGCCATTTTTACTCTCTGGTCGGTACTGACCGATCGACCGAAATAGCCACCGCCTATTTTAGGCAGTGTTCGGTCGATCGACCGGTCGATCAAAATAGCTACTGACACTTTCCTTACCCTTGTCGGTCGACTGCCCGATCGACCGAACTTAGGCTGAATTGTATATTTCAGCTAATTTCTTCCGCGCTTCATTTCCGGGTTCCGACTTTCAACGATCATCAACATGGAGAGCTTTCATGTGATCTTTGAGCCCGTCCAATGCGACTTTGGTGCACTCGTCGATCTTCGAGAAACTTCCGTGATGAACCCAAGCGCGACGATCAATGTCCTTTCGATTTCCGATTTCTTCCGATATTTTCGATCGAGGACATCGAACGCTAACTGATATGGAACCTGAAAGATATTCTCAATGAATCATTAGTCCCATATTTGTTATCATCAAAACCATCAAATTAAACCGAGATTAAGACTTAGGTTGAAAACCTAAAGCCAACAATCTCCCCCTTTTTGATGATGACAAACATCCTTGAGAAAATATATATTATTAAAGCATAGAGATATCAACTAAGGGATTTCTCCCCCTATCAACACGCATATCTATATAATTAAACTCCCCCTATCTATATGCATGGATTTCCTATATTTTCCTCCCCTTTATCTATAATTTTCTCCCCAATTTTCCTATACTTTTCTCCATAGTTTTCTCTCCCCCTTTATACCTATACTCTTCTCCCCCTTTTGACATCAATTAAAAAGGGCAAGAAAGGTCTATATATTCAAAGGGATGAAACACAAATATTTTTTCATAAAGTTGAGACTTTAAGGATTAGTTTCATGAAATATGAAAATCTCAACCCAAAGGATGGAAAACAAATAATTTGATATGAAACAAAATCATACATGATAAAAAATATAGATACAATTCAAAGCTAAATCATGTATGCTCTCAAAATGAATATTGTTTCTTTTTCATGACATTTTTAGATTCCTTTCAAACTTTCAAAATACACAGATATAGTCATTTAACTCATGTATATCAAGTTTGAAATGAAACTAATGTCATTTAATCCAAATATAAACTTAGCATGTTTTCATTTGAAATAAACATGAGAACATGAAAATGTTAAGACTCAAGTTTTGCTATCTACTCATGTTTTCTCATATTTAGGCATCTAGACATCAAACATGAGATAATGTAAGTCTATGAATCAAGTTTGGGCTTAAGATGAAATTTTTAATTCACTTTGTTGACTTAGGTCAATCTATACTTAAAGTTTTCAAAAATCAAACTTTTGAGTTTGTACAAAGTGATATTTTTGACAAAAATTTTGAAACCAATTTGTTTGGACGAAAAATTTTTATACTAATTATTGAATGGTCATTTGAGATGCATGTATCAAGTTTGAACTCAAAATGAATTTTCTAAGTTCATTTTTCATCCTACATTATTTTCAAATAAACAAATGGATCCTAGCTATCATCCAAAATATCAAAATCATTCCTAGAAATGATTTTACTCATGAAATTGTGTGAATTATATTAGAAATGGAATTGAAATGGTGTACATGACTTTTTATATGAAGTTTTCGAAGAAAAATCAAAGTATTAGAAAGATTGATATTTCAAATAAGGATACTTTGTGTTTTCGAAATCCAACTTCAAAATTTCATAATAAATTAGATTCTTGATTAAACTTTTTGAAATTTTTACACAACATACTAGATTTTTCAATGAACGTGTAGTTTCAAGAATCATTTTAAAAGTATTTTTATATATTTTTCTAGAAATAACTGAAATTGCTACCAAATGTAGATTGAAATGGTATTTTTGTAATTTTCAGTTATTCTTAAAACTTCTTCAATTTTCATTCAAACTTTCATGACACCACATGATGGTCATGTAAAGAGTATATGTCAAGTTTGGAATGAAAATTATGTCCTTAAGTCAAGATATCAACCTAGCATGGTTTCATTCAAAACTAAACTAGTTTTTATGAGACTTACTAAGTTTCAATCTTAATATTTACTCATAATTTTTCAAATTTAACATTATGGATCCCTAACATGAGTAAATCTAAGCACGTTCCTCAAATATGGATTGAAAATAAGACTTTTAAGTCAACTTATTGACTTGGGTCAACTAGATTCAAAAGAGATTTTCATGAAACCACCTCTATGTCATTTTATCCATATCCATATGAATTTTCCATTCTAAGTGCTTTGGAAACATGTCATACATATTCCTAAACATGTTTATGAAGTTTGGAATTAAAATGAAATGACCAAGTCAATTTGTTGACTTGGGTCAAACCTTTCCAAGATAAGTCCCCTAAAGTGAGATATCAATTGTATTTGATCATCTAGACATGAATCTTCAAGTTTTAAATATTTAGATTAATGTGATATGTGTATCTAAACATGTTCATTTGGTGTTTACTCAAAATGAGGTCTCTAATAAGAAATTTTAACTTAGAGCAAGTTTCATTCAATCAACATATCATGAAATTGCCTAAGTTATCCAAATTTTTCTTACTCATGAAAATTCAAACATTTATCATGCAAAATCAATCATGAGTAAATAGAGACATCATTAAAGCATTAATATTTAATTATTATACTAAGATTTTGCAAAATTAAAACCATGTCTTAGTCTTAGAAATTTGCCCAACTTTTCATTTCCTTTTTCATTTTCTTTTAGATAGCATATCCTTTCATTAACATTCACAACTTGCAAGTAGATTTCATTAGTAGCATAATAAAATGATATGCCTACTAACAAGCTAACATACTAAGTAGCAAAGGTTCAATACAAAGTTTTTTAAAAAATTAATCTATGCTAGATAGAAAAGATTCATTTCAATGAGAGTATCATGATATCATGAAATGAATCTAAGGAGATCTTAGGATGTGAAACATTTGAGGAATAAGATCTCTAACCATGTTAAACTAGTTTGGACTTATAAGAATGTCTCTAATAATAGATGTTTACCTAGAGCAAGCTTCATTCAATGAAATTTGCCTAAGTACTAAAATTCTACCTACTCATAAGAATTCAAGAGTTTAGCATGCAATTCTAATCATGAGTATAGAGATATAGTTTAAGCCTAGACATTGAGGTATAACACTAAGATTTTGAATTTATCAAAGTTATAGCTTATTCATGATAATTTGCCAAACTAATCTTTTTCTTCCTAACTAGCCTTCCTAAAATATTTATAACTTGCAAGTATACTTTATAAGTAGAAAATGAAACCAAATCTACATGCAAGCTATCAAACTAAATAGCGAAGAGAAAAAACCAAATATCATTTTCAAAATTCAACTTCACTAAATAGCATGGACTCATTTTCATAATAATCATTCATGATAATAAAATGAATCAAGAGATCGCAAAATATGAAATTTTAAAAAATAAGATCTCCAACCCTTCCTATTGGTTGAAAATCGAAAGCCACAATTAGCCTACGATTTAAAACCACAAGGTCGTTTAGGCCCATTACAGGCCACTTAGGGAAATCAAAATCAAAAATTCAAAAATCATTCAAAATCTTTTTCTTCCTAACTAGCCTTCCTAAAATATTTATAACTTGCAAGTATACTTTATAAGTAGAAAATGAAACCAAATCTACATGCAAGCTATCAAACTAAATAGCGAAGAGAAAAAACCAAATATCATTTTCAAAATTCAACTTCACTAAATAGCATGGACTCATTTTCATAATAATCATTCATGATAATAAAATGAATCAAGAGATCTCAAAATATGAAATTTTAAAAAATAAGATCTCCAACCCTTTCTATTAGTTGAAAATCAAAAGCCACAATTAGCCTACGATTTAAAATCGCAAGGTCGCTTAGGCCCATTACAGGCCACTTAGGTCTCCGAGGAGACCGGGAAATCAAAATCAAAAATTCAAAAATCATTCAAAATATATTAAGAACGGGAAAAATCTACTAATATTAAGCATATATCAAACTCCAACTATAATTTTAAGCAATGGAATATAGGAGATGATACTGGAATAGTTTTGATGCCAACTTTACCTAAGGCATCAAGGTAGCTTGAAGTTGCAACAAGGAAGGATTCATCATTCAAGTCCATGGTCAACTTCAATACACCAATTCTCATTCATCCTTGTGTGGTAGCTCCCCCTACAAAAGAAGATGAGACTTTTGGTACCCAAATGGCTTTGGGTCCTTGGGGGTTAGATGGCCTAGGAATCCAAAGTGTCTTAGCAACACTTGGATTTCTTTTGAATGCACATTCATGAATAGCATGACCATATATACCACAACAAAAATAATGTCCATGAAACTTTTTTTTTTCACTTTTAACATGGACATGAGATTGATTTTTAGAATGCTTAACATGAGGAGGATGATGAACATGGGCATTCTTAACGGAAACAATCTTCTTTTGAAAATGAGGTTTAATGGTAGAATACTTAGTATTTTGAACATGATGGACATTGGCATTCTTTACATAAATATTTTTCATTCTTGTGTTCTTAGGAAATGAAACATTTTTCAATTCATTTACTTTCTTATTTAAGGACACAATATCCTTTTTTAATAGATCAAGATATTGATATAAGGCTTTAGATTGAGATTTCAAATTATTATTTTGACTTATAATTTTTGAATTCTCAAGTTTCAAACTTTCATTCTTAAGCTTTATGTCCTTAAGCTCAAGTTTTAGCCTATCATGGGAAAAATCAAAAGAACAAGATTTCATTCTCTCATTTTTTAGTTTTAATTCATCCACATGAGAGTTAAGCCTTATATTATCCTTTTTTAATCTTTTATTCTCATTATCCTTTTTAACAAGCAAGACATACATTTTCTTGCATTCACTTACTAACTTATCATATTGCATGTCATGTGAACTAGAAGAGCTAGTACTATCATTATCATGACTAGATGAAGAAGAGAGTACCTCATTATTTATAATTTTGAGGCTCACTTCCGAAGTGGCTTCATAGTCATGGGTAGAGGATGCTTCAAATGAGTGAGATGTCGATGTGGAAGCACTTGACCTCTTCCTTGCTTTGTTCATCAAGGTAGGGCAATTCTTTCTTACATGCCCTTTCTCTTGGCACTCATGACAAATCACATTTCTCTTCCGGCTTTACATGCTCCTATGACTGGAGACACTATGGGCTTCAAAAACTATGTTAGTATTGGGTGGATGACAATTGTCATCACTCCCCTCATCAAATGTTCTGAGCTCTTCGATTTTTGCATAATTATAAAGCATATTTAAGGTGGCCCAAATATCGAATGCAGAAGTAAAATGCATGATTTTCTCAAACACATTATTTTTCAAAGAACAAAATAAGCAATTTGTAGCTTTAGCATTTAACTCAAACATGCTAATTTGTTCTTAGGTCCATGCATCCATTTTTTCCTTAGGTTCTATGTATTTTGACTTTACCATGTTAAATACACCTAAACCTTGAGTCTTTAAGAATGTATATATTCTTCCTTTCCAAGACCAAAGTTTAACTCATCGAACCTATGAGGTGAAGACACTACACTCTCTAGAGCCATTTCTAGATCGAGACTAGATGTAGACGAGATGGTGAAATCTCAATCCACGACCCGCTCTGATACCAATTGAAGATGAAATGGTGACACTAGAGGGGGGTGAATAGTGTGTTTACTAAATCTATTAGCCTAAATTCTAATTTAATCGTTTACTTAATTAGTTTAGGCAATTTACGATTTTACGATTGGATGCGGAAGCGATAAATAATCAAGCAAATAAAACACACAATTAAAACCAATGCAAACACAAATGATTTATAGTGGTTCGGCCCCAATGCCTACTCCACTACCTAAGCACCCCGTTTAAGATTTCCAAACTAGATTTACTAGATTAATTAGAGTTTCCCTTACACAAAGGACTTTCACTTGAAGAGTCTCACTCTCGACCTAAGGTACTTCCACACTCGGAAGTCTCCGCCTTCTTATCGAGAGCATTCTTCCACCTCAACCCTAAGGGACAACTAGAACTAATCCTAGTAACAACTAATTTTACAAAAGTGGCTTTACACCTAACACCAGATAACCACTTATACCTACAAAACCAAACACTTGGTCTTCTACGGACACAAATCCAAAATTAGTTTAAATAAACAATAAAAGATACAATAAAAAGAGCTAAGAATGTAAAGATGAACCACAGCTCTTTTTCAAGCCTTCGGCGCTTTCAACTCGTCAAGAGGTGGAGCTCGATCAATTTCTGAGTTGAGGCAGAAAGCTGGCGCTTTAAAGGTGTTCGCGGAAATAGCAGAGTGTGCTTTAATTTCTCTTTGGAAGGCTTTAAATCTCCCTTAGAATGCTCAATGATAACTATAAGAGAGGGAGAAGAAGAGTTAAAAGATTTATATGAGGGTATATTTATA
Organism: Canna indica; assembly: GCA_034359265.1. Classification (NCBI taxonomy): domain Eukaryota; kingdom Viridiplantae; phylum Streptophyta; class Magnoliopsida; order Zingiberales; family Cannaceae; genus Canna; species Canna indica. The sequence goes on along the minus strand of CP136890.1, from coordinate 69,965,993 downwards.
CCCTGCTGAAGAAACAACAGCTCAACGGATAGTTTTCTATCCGTTGCAGGCCACCGGTCGATTGGTCGATCGACCGATCGATCGACCGCTCCTTCGACCGCCATTTTTACTCTCTGGTCGGTCGACCGACGAGTCGACCGCTAGACGCAAGATCATCGATCCCGACCTTCAGTCGACCCATCGATCGACCGACGCGATCTTGTGTCTTCAGCAAACGCATGTCGATCGATCGATTGGTCGACCGCTAGGGCTACGTTCTGCCCATTTCTGGCCTCTGTCGATCGACCGACCGGTCGACCGAAATAGCCACTGCCTATTTTAGGCAGTGTTTGGTCGATCGACTAGTCGACCGAAATGGCTACTGCCACTTTCCTTACCCTTGTCGGTCAACCGCCCGATCGACCAAACTTAGGCTGAATTATATTTTTCAGCCAATTTCTTCCGCGCTTCGTTTTCGGGTTTCGGCTTTCAACGATCATCAACATGGAGAGCTTTCATGTTATCTTTGAGCCCGTCCAATGCAACTTTGGTGTACTCGTCGATCTTCGAGAAACTTTCGCAACGAACCCGAGCGCGACGATCAATGTCCTTCCGATTTTTAATTTCTTCTGATATTTTCGATCGAGGACATCGAACGCTAACTGATATGGAACCTGAAAGATATTCTCAATGAAATTATTAGTCTCATGTTTGTTATCATCAAAACCATCAAATTAAACCAAGATTAAGACTTAGGTTGAAAACCTAAAGCCAACATGAACTTTCTCCTTACGGGTCTTCTTTTCTTCAACCAAAAGCTTGTTGTGATCGCTGAGAAATTTGTTAAGTTTCGCCACTTCAACCCATTTGTCAAACATCTCCTAATATGCTTCATCAAAACTATCTGCACATTAAACTTTGTAGTGATCAATATATGCATCAGAGATGTCGACAGTCTTAACTGTGTCAACTATGCATGCTATGAAAGCTCTATAGTTGCTTCGTTCATGCTCTTCTGATTCAGTTTCTTCATCATCGTCACTCCAAGTAGCAGTGAATGACTTATTGATCTTCTTATGAAGATTTGGGCATTCCGATCTCATATGTCCAAATCCTTCACATTGAAAGCTTTGGATGTCTTTGTACTTCTGTTTTAGATTATCCTTTTGTTTAGACAATTGACTTTTTCTATTTTCTCCAGCAGAGGAGTTTGATCTTGAACTAGCAGACTCAGGCGGTTGGGACTACTGTTTGGACTGCAGGCTGGACTGAGACTTCTGATTTACTCTATTCTTAGCTCTCAGAAATCTCTTGAAATTCTTTATCATAAGATACAATATGTCATACATCGCCTCTTCTGAATTGATCTCATCCTCAGTAGCTCATAAGGCAAGATTCTTCTTCTTTTCTTTGAGAGAATATTTTTTGAATAATTCCAACTCATAAGTTTCAAGTTTGCCCATCAGAGTGTCGAGAGTAATAGTAGATGGGTTAAAACTTCACTTATGGTAGAAACTTTCATGTCAAACTTGGTGAGCATGGATCTTAGAACTCTCCTTACTACTTTTTCTTCAGAAAATGACTCTCCAAGGTTGGTAGCATTGTTCATGAGGTCTTTGATATGCCCATGGAAGTCTTGTATATTTATATCTTCTCCCATCTTTATCAAATCTGGTGTTGAGGATTTCGACCTTTGACTTCCGAAGTATCAAGGATCCTTCATGATTTGTTTCTATAATCTCCCACGCTTGCTTGGCCAAGGTACAAGCTGAGATTATTTTAAATTAAGAATGATCAACTCTACTGAAGATAACATTAAGGGCTTTATTATCATAGCTTGCTGCAACTATTTCTGCTTCGGTATATTGGTTCTTTGGTTTGCGCTCAGTCCCATCAGGTGTTGTGGGTGGAGTATAGCCAATCTCTATTGAGTTTCAACAACGATCATCCAAAAACTTGATAAAAGCTCTCATCCTAGTCTTCCAATATGCATAGTTCGTTCTAATAAGCAAAGAATTTTCCATAGGCATTCCTTCCATCTTGAGCTTGAAAAAGAAGAGACACACCAAGGATCTTGTGCAGGTAAAAGTTAGCATAATCGCTCTGATACCAATTGACAGTATATATATCTCTAATGAAACTTCTGTTAAGGGCAGTTGAATAGGAAATTGCAACTGTTATTGCAACTACTAGTAGTAGCAAAATAAGAACCAAAACAGAAACACATGCAAACACAAGAGGTTTGTTTACGCAGTTTAGTGACAAAATCAGTCACCTAATTTGCGGGGCACTCACCAGACAGGTGCCCAATTCACTCTCTATAAGTATAATTTTAGTCCTTAGGATTTCACACCCGAAATTCGACTACCTGTACTATAGTGAATTGGAAATAACAAAAACGTATTTGCTATTACAAGTACATACCAACTTGCCTCTCTATGACATCCCAGCCACAGAGTTTCGTCCTCCATACAGCCATGTGTTGTAGCGAGTTATCAGCCCAAAACCAACTTCACAAGGAAGATAAGAAATGTATATAGATTATTGTCATTTTGCACTCAGCAGTCTCAACTTCTCTCAATAACTGACAACGCAGTATTTGCAATGGAGATAGTTGCATTTCAGATCTTTTCATCGAAATTTATATAAGACAACTGAAAGATCTGAATCAATGTTGTTCATAACTATTTTGTTTAATGAACCCATTAGTTTAACAACCAACAGTCATTGGTTCAAAAACAAATAGATAGCGCTTAACTCCTAAAGACCATAAAGATCCAAATAGTAACGCCCGAAAATATTTAAAGATGACCTCATCTCTAAAAGTTATTCAGACAAATAAAAGGTTAACAATGATTAAAAGACCTCAGAGACAACAGGATGAATCATCATTAATAATGTAGACAATGAGTCATCATCTATGTATGAAACCAAAAGTCCTCTTTTTGCACTGCATCATTGACATGAAATCTATAGGTTGCTTGAGCAGTTGAGACTGTCTTCACACAATTGAGACTGTCCTCAATATGTGCAGAGTTTCAGAGATCATACTAGAAAAAATTTGCCAAATATAGCCAATAGACAATGGCCAACACTAACAACACGCATAAAGCTTGCGCGAGTAGACAGAACTCGATACATACAAAGAGCTTGGAAGATGAACAGAAGTCCTCGCACACTACTAGAGCTCAGCATAAAGTCCTCGGACTCCGACCAAACTCGGGGGCTGTGGACTAGAGTAATACTTTGGGTTCGATCGGATCAAGGCTCGATTACGCCCACACTCATGAACCAAACTCGAGTCAAGCCAATTACAATCTAGCTCGAGGGCTCCACCCGGGCATACATGGACATCCACGCCCTTCATTAATTACTGGGGATTCAATAGTAATGAGTCCGACATCTCCGGGATAAATCTTAACCCATTTTGGACATATTATCGCGAGATTCAGGAAGATATCTTTGTCCCAAGATATTTATAATCAGTACTATAAACATGCACGATTCACATCAGGTATATTCTCGATTCTAATTCTATACCCATCATATGAAATTTTTACTTACTTGAGTGTTAGAATATATTTGCAGATCTCCCCATCGGAGCAACGTCGAACTAGGAGACGCATAGGCCCACGTCACCCCGAGTTAGGGCAAAAACACTCAATATTATTTAATATTTTATTTTATTAAAACAAGTTACTACGACATTAAATGGATATTTAAAGAATTAGTTTCACTTTTGGTAAAATTTAAATCGGTCAAGTGATGTAAAAGGCTGTTATTAATTCACCAATAGCCACGTGTCGGTTAAGTGATGTAACATTCATCAAAGCATCCCTTTTTCCCACCGTCACGTGTCTAAGTTGTGTCTTAGACGTGGGGCTCCACAGCGGGGTCAAATATAGTGCAAGTACTTTCTGTGGCTACGCGAAAGAATGTAACTTAATATTTTGGATTTTTTTTCTGGGACTTCGCGTCGATTCAGTTCGTGCTTTTTCAGAAGAAAAAGGAACTAAAATGTATTCGTTCTAAATATCGACTCTGTCCTCCAAAATACAAAACCCGAAGGGAAGGAGAAAGACGGCGGCCGGCGGGAGAGGGGAGAAGAATGTGGTGGGCGTGGGATCAGCAGCAGAAGCAGCTGCGGCGGCCGGAGAACCGAGGGCTTCTTTTGACGGCGGTGATATTGCTGTGGCTGTTGCTCATGCTGGTGACGCCCAGGATCCCTCACACCCCCTCCCTGCACCTATTCGCCGATATGCGCAACTTCTTGGGTCAGCCTCCATCTATCTCTTATTCAATCGGATAATCCAACCCCTCCCATTGCGTGGTCTTGTTCTTCTTTTAGTGATGGTCTTGTTCTATCTCTTAGGTGTTCCGAATACGTTGAATGTGCTCACGAGTTTTCCCTTTTTGCTCATCGGGGTCCCCGGTCTCGTTCTCTGCCTCTCCGGATGTTGCTTCGGCATAAGGTTCGATCATGACCGTTTCATTCCTTTCTTTCTGTACGTTGTTTGCATTTCCCCATCTCCTACAATATTAAATAGTTTTTAAAAACATGGTTTTGATTTGTAGCTTGAGGGGGGAAATGTGGGGTTGGGTATTCCATTTTGCTGGAATAGCGGCGGCGGCTTTTGGGTCCGCTTATTATCATCTGAAGCCTGATTATGATCGCGTTGTTTGGGACAGATTGCCGGTACTTCTCCATTTGCTTTCTCCCTTCTCCTTTTTCTTGCGTCAATTGATGTCGTGAACTTGGGAAGGACTGAACCTAATAAATAGACAAGTTTTTTTCAGGAGCTCAGTAAAAATGTAAAAAATATGTTATTATGCTTCCCGACATACTTGCCTACTTAGCACTTGCTCTTGTCAGAAGAAGCTAAAACATACATTACTCGGTGGATATGCATGCACCTCAATTTATTTAAAAGTAGTGTAATGAAGTTTTACTCGTATAACCTTACCAAGAGAATGACATATGTAAATATATTATTCAAGGCCCAAGTAATACTCTTTTATCTTTCAAAACTCTAAGTTAACAAGATGGTAAATTTCCTACTTCCTAATATCGTTAAGTTAGTCCATCAAGCACCATGCAAACTATATGGAAAGGCACAACTACTTGCCATATCTTGATGGTGGTAAGTCAGTTGAAATCACAGTTTTTACTACTCCAACTGCTGCTAAGAAAAGGCAGCAAAACTTGCAACACGGATTAACAAGTTGCAATCATAGCCTTATTTTTGTAAATTAGCGGTTAGCTTATTGCATTAACAGTTAGCAATTAGCTTATAATAATAGTTTATTTGTCCAGTTTATTGCATTAGCTATTTGTAAAAATATATATATTTGGTAAATTAGCAGTTAGCTACTTAAATGTGTGAAATGACAAATAAGAACATGAGTATATTTTCAATACTAATTTTAGAATTTTAGAATTTCTTTTGGCATATAGTTGTGCCTTTCAGATGGAGTAGTTTGCGTTCTGGCTGATGGACTAACTTTAACATAGTAGGAAATTTGTCATCCTGTCAACTTAGTTTTACAAGATAAAAGTATTATTTGGGCCTTGAATAATGTATTTACACAAGTAAAACTTCAGTACTCTATTGTTGACAAATAAATTTTAGTACATGCATATCCTAATTTTTTTCTGTAATAGTGTGCCGAAAATGATAAAAGAAAAGAAAGTGCTGTGCAACATACCCTGTCATTTACTCCTTACCAAATTTGAAAATTCTGGTTATGACTATGAATGAAATTGTAAATCCTTTCAGGAAATAAATATATAGTTACTCACCTATCCTATGCCACTAAAGCTTTATATTTGTAGAATTCTTAGCTAATCAAATAACTTAAGCAAGTAAATACCATAAATTATTCAAATTATCTGCAAAAGAGAAAATGATGGATATTAAACATCTCTTTGCATGATAAAGATTCTGATGCTTTACTTATAAGTGTTATTTTCTCATTATTTCATCTAACAATTCACTTCAAACATATTTTTCTACAGATGATGATGTCAGCTGCCTCACTCCTATCTATATTAGTTATAGAGAGAATAGATGAGCGGACAGGAATAACATGTCTGTTTTCCCTCACAACACTTGTTCTTGTCAGCATCGCCTGTGAGAGGTGATTAATATATTTCATACTCTACATCCAAGAATCATTGTTGATGGTAATTGCTTAAAGATTATGTAGCTTTAGTTTTTGTTGAATGTTGCTACCTTAGCTTGTTTCAGGACTTTTGATGATCTTCGACTGTGCATGATGTTCCACATTGTTCCATGCATTGCAATACCTGCTTTGCTCTTCTTGTTTGCACCCAAGTACACACATTCAAGACTTTGGTTTTGTGCAACAGGTAGAACTATTAATTCTATGTTGTATATCTTGTTTACCACTTCCTCCATGATATATTCATATGTTGTGGATGATAAGTTGCAAATTTTGATGAGATACCTACATCAAAATCCAATTCCATTGTGATCTTACATTAATGACAATAGTATGATATCCTAACAGTACAACATTCATGAGAATATTTTGTTTTCAAACTTTGGGCTGTGGCTCCCTATATGCTTACCAACTCACTTTGCTTCCTTTAACTTTGGTCTTATCTTAATTATAGTATTATTTAAATTCAAATTTATTTTCTAGAATGTGGGATTCTGTTTTTATTGTATGGAGATATGGGGTATAACTTCTAATCTTTCATTGACATTTGAGTGTGTTGTACTAAAATTCAAAAGCGATGAACTACAAGTTGACCATCTTTGTGATGGTTAATTGCAAAAATTACCTTTTGTTTTCTTTGTTTCCATGCAATGTTTTTCTTTAGATATTTTTATGCATAGGCATTTGAATGTGTTTATTTATCCTGTTTTTCACTTTCTTTGAGGTGGTAAATGTGTCAGTTATGCTGTTAGGGAACAAGCCTTCTTCTTGCAAGATAGATCATATTTGTTTTTCTGGCTTCTTTTCCATCTTCATTGCTAGATCTTACTCTAGCTTGTTGCTAGTCCAAAGTTAACAAAGCTGATGATGTCTTCTATAGATGGTTTACGAGCAGCATAGAGCTTGTTGGAACAAATAGATTCAATCCTGACAAAACCAATTTTTTAAAATCAAATACCATTTCAGAAATTTTACTCTGTTTTCCTTTAATACAACTTAATATGTATTGTAATGCCAACTGAACTACCCAGCAGTAATTAAATATAACTCCTGTACATTCTTGAAAGACAGCTTTTAAAACTGAGCCTCACAAGATATTCCTATAAGGTTTTCTCCATTCTTTTGATCTTTTTATGTTTATAGTGTGAGTAATCTGGGATGACATCTTTTATAGGTTGGAGCTATACATTGCCTTATCCATGAGACACCTCAACTGTAGATTTTGCACGAACCTTCAGATGGGCAAATATTTTGTTGGAAAAGCTATGATGAGATGCAATTATATATTCTTCTTTTGCTGCAATTATTTAATGACTTACCATTTTGCAGAAAAATTAAAAAATATTTTTTAATGGGTCATATATGAGTTGTACTAGCTGGAGTCTGACTGGTGGGGACTGGGGACTAAATCTCAACATTTGGGTTGCAAACTTGGAGGAGTGGCAAGGACCATGACATGATTGGGAGATGACCAAGAGTCCCTAGACTATTACTGCGCTATCCGTATGTACCACCCAAATTGTTTTTTAATCTAGTCATGCCTTTGTACATTTCTCTTCTACACACAATCATCTAGTATATTATCACTTTCTGATAATGAAGCAACCGAATGAATATTGGGGTCAGTTTCTGAAAGATTCATATTCTTATAGTGCCAAAAGATGCCAATTCTCTAGTCCAGTATATATTTGCATCTAAGCAAACATTGGAAACGATCACTGAACAGACTTATTAGAAGTTTGTCATTCATACTTTTCTTGGTGCTGGTGGTATGTTTCTTTTTTGTTTTACTTTAGTAGTATATACTCTCGTCAAGCATGATGCCTTTCATACTTTAGTTGCAGTACCAAAATCTGACATTTAGTCCAAGCAGGATTTTACCTTCTAGCCAGATTTGGAGCCCTTGCTGACAGCAAAATTTACAGCATAAGTGGATACTTCATGAGTGGACACTCTATTGAGCATTTATGCTTGGCAATAGTTCCAAGCATACTTACATTGATGCTCTGCTTCAGAAATATTAAGATTGCTAGGTATGTGCTGTCTAGTCAAATCAGTCATTCTTAGAATTTGTTATCTTTCATCCTAAACTACATGTAAGATATATATCTGTTGTGATATCGAGTCACTTTGCCATTGCATTTGTTTTGATGCCATTTATATGCTTGATAAATAGATGTGTCATCTCGCAGGGATTCATAATGCAGCTCATCACTTTCAACTCCATCTTGTTGCTGGAACCACTGATGAGTAGCACCGGATGCAGCAGAGGAATTATCTACTGGAATCACTGAAGATCCCCAGATTCTGAGAATTGAGAGAACTAGCTAATTGCATCAAACTTCTACAAACCATCAAGTAAATAGAAGTAGTTAATGATAATGATACATCCATATCTTTCCCTTTCTCTTGACTGATGAAAGGGATCAATGATGCAGCGTTGTGTCAACGTAAGCAATAATTATAACACATACATTCTGATTATTGCAATTGCAATTGTTTTCATTTCTAGTTGAATGCTGTTAATTAAGATGTGTTGTACTTGTACCAGAGAGTTACTTAAGTTTAAGGTTCTCTACTATAAAGCGAAACATTAGAAATCTTATAACGTTTCTTGGGTTGACTCATCGCAGACTAAAGATATAAGTATTCAAAAAGCTGGTGTCGAACTAATCGATGCAGATATCAATAGGCTCCCAGAATTCTACAAGAGTTGGGTGTTAATAAAAGTATACTGCCAATGTATGAAAGATTTGAAGATCCAGCCCACCAAAACAAATTACATTAGGCACAAAGTTCTCTGTACTTGCTAGCTAATTCAGCACTTACATTTAATAACCATTCACATAAACTAACACAGATGTCAACCACCGGGGAGAATTGTTGTTACACTTATCAATTCTTGTGAGGCTACCATACCGGAGAAACCTTCAATTGGTCATCGTTATTCAATTCCAAGAATCATGGACTTAAAACTCCTTTCAAGGGTTGAAGATTCCATGGAAAAATAATTGCTGGTTCTTACAGTTCATTCGCATGCCCATCTGGCAGTACATTGCTACATGATTTTTAGATCATTCACTGTGAACAGCTTCTGAAGTTGATGTTTTCTTCCTGCCAAGTATGAACATTTGTTCTCATATATGAAAAGACATGAGAAGTAATCTGATGATGATCTTCCCAGCAGACTGGGGAAAATGTCATGTAATAATAACAGAATAGTCTCACCGAAAATTCATGCGAAGCTCCTCCGCAATGGATTCTGAGGAAGCTCCAGTCAGGAATCCTAACTTGAACATAATTTCTTCCAAGCGCTTCACATTTGTTAAGTAAAGATACCCAACCTGTTAAAGCATATAGGTTAAATATCCAAGACAATTTATCCTACACCGGGCAAACTAAGAAAATCCTTTTATGTGGTTGGTAGCCGAGCTATCTGGATTAACAGCTGAAGTATTAACTGAAATTGGTAACCCAGATTGTCCATTGAACTATGTTGATGGAACTAGGTTCATTTAACTGTTCAACACTAATATTTGAATGCCTCCGTGATTCGTGAATAAACTAGCATACCAGAGTTTCAAATGAAGAAGCTCTGTTATAGACAGCTATGCCAACCCGTTTTCTGGTCCGTGTTTTGCTGGAAACAATATTTTTCCCCCAACGAAGTATGTCCCTGTATCAAAAAATATATATCAAATAACTAACAAGAAAAGGTAATGAAATTGGAAAATTAGCTAACTGAACAGATGTTAGTCTCGTTATTGTATATAGATTTAGAGTTGGCAACTTTATCCGCATCTGCTGAGTAAAAACCACATCCACACTATAAAAATGGATAGGGATCCGGATATGGATGTAGTGCATCTGCATTGTACTATATATATAATTACAATAACACCCCAATAAGTTATAACATATATATTATATATTATACATTTATGTAATTTCATAGGTTTTTTATAATGTTAAGTGGTTGATCCACAATGGTAATTTAATAGTACTTTTATGCTTTTTTACTTTTTTTATAAAGTTTTTTATAAGGTTTTATTTAATTAGTTTATTTAAAATGCGGTGCGAATGCAATGAGGACACGATGCAGATGATGGATATGCAAATGTAAAATACGGTGCGGATGTGGATGTAGAAGATATAATATCTGAACCATATATCACCCACTCTCATCCCTAATTAGATTTAAGTGCAGACTAAACAATGAGAACCTTTTTAAGCATCATATAACTCCCAACACACAGAGCAGATAATGAAAATTTTATCACAAGATAGAGGGTTCAAATATTTACAAAAAATCGTTAAATGCATGGTGAATATGTGAAAGACATAAAAACTTAGCAATTGATTGTCCACAAAATGCAAATCGACAGTTGACATAGTTATATACATTTAACATCATAAAAGCCACAAAGTTTCATGTTAAGGAGATCAAATTAACCCCATCAGCTCATCCCTCCCCATCCCAATTGCTAGAGTATGATATACCCACATGTATACGAAGATGATCATCCTCCCCCAAAATTCGCTCTTATCTTGAAAAATCCTCATATTCCACTCAAACCAAACTCTCCAAGTCCCGACTCGCAGCAATAGTGAAATCACACAGATCAAAAAGCAAAGTGCATTTAATTAAAATCCATGTTCTTCGTTTCCCTATAGGGAACAAGTACTCAAGTGTTCCATTTTAATTAAAGAATAGGAAACATGAAGCCTGGTAAAAACCGTGGGGTAGCAGAAAACCAATTTCTACAAGCACTATGCTGAATCCATGCCCTGAATGATCATGAAGCAGTTGGAACCTACTAAATGATTATGCAGAAGTGATTGCTAAAAAGATGATAAATGCATATATACTAACCTTTCCTCTTCAGTCAAATAATCCTCATCAAGAAGCTTCTTGAGCAATAAATCCTGAAAAAAAAATGCATAACCCATATGAGTATAACTGAACAAAGTTTTGAACTAAGGAATTACGATAAGCCATGCAAAGATAGAACTAGTAGAATTTCTAATTCTTCTGGCTACCATTTGACCAATGACACTAATAATTTGCTGGTTATAAACGAATATAACAGTTATTATGGTGGTAAATATCAATCTAGTTTATAAAGAGGGACTGAACTACAAAACAATGACAAATGTCAATTATGTATACTGATTACAGTAGTTCCATGACACATGGAATCAAAATTTGCAAAAAAATAACCGAGCATGAAAGGCAGGCAAGATAATAAATAACTTCAATTCTAACTTTTGCTACCAGGTAAAGTATTTAGAAATTGGTGGAAAGGGAGCAATATCTTTATGAAGAGATAACAGTTCCATAGTTCCTAAAAAGACCTACTATCTGATATTGAGACTTAGAAACTTAAACTATCAATTTGAATTAGTAAATTTGATAAAACTATACTATTAATTTTAGAATTTAGCCAACATAAATGCAAAAAGAAAAGAAGCCAGCACATTATTAGATGCACACCTGTGCTTCGCAGCGCACTACTCTCATAACACGTTCGTTGTACTCATTGATACTTAAAGGTGGATAAAGAAAGTGCCTTCGAGCATATAGCTGCAGATTCAACCAAAAAAGAGAAAAGAACCTTCAAGACTATGGCAAGTGAACATGTTTGATTTATCATGGTAATGCCATAGATAATAAATAAAGCAATGTGCAAATTCCTACAGTTACTTAGTGAAAAAGGATATATGGCAATATGAAAAGCATTATCTTATGTTAGTGGAAATGAAGTAGAAAATATACATAAATACGCACATATTATGTTTGTTAGACATATGTACACACACCAAAAAGGTGACAAAAGATTGCGTGCAACATCACGAACCAACTAAGTTGCTAATATAGACAAAATAAGAAACAAACAATGTGTTACAAATATAAAACTATGGATTATGCTTTATTCTAATAGATTAAGCAATAAGTTGCCACCAAATTAAACTTTAGCATGATTGCTGAGGAAGAAATCCTATCTTCTAATGTTGCCAAAGTCAAGTATTAAAAAGCATATAAACCCCAACTAAGTTAAATCATTTCACATACTGAGCTGGACTAGTCAAGTTGAGTGCAACCCAGTCCACCCAACACGTGAGGGGAGGAGTGTCATTATATGAAAATGTATATAGGCCCTTTAGCTTAAGCTTTTGGGCATATAGAATGTTCAAACAACTACAGAAATTTAGCCAAATGCTATAACCTATGCCTTCATAAAAGGAAGTTCCTACTTGAAACAATAAAAGAGCATAAAGGAACTTATGCATTATTGTAGTAGCAAACAAATGATAAGAAGCATCCTATTTTTTATGCAAGGGTAGGTGTGTACATTCACCTCCCCATACCTCTTATTGGCAAGAGCCTCTTTCATTGTTATCACCTTTTTAAAGGGAGAATAAGAAGAAACAAAGGCGGAAAATAGAAACCAAAAAAAAATTCACCAATGGACAAAGAAAATAAAGCTAGTTTCCTATAAGAAACTAAGAAATAAATAAATTTTGCAAGTTAGTCATGAAATGAAGCTAAACAGGTGAAAGCCCCACACAAGCTTCGACAAAAAAGCAAAATATTTGATCCAAATGCCAAGTACATAGAACAAAGATTAAATTAAGTCTAAACAATGTATAAAGCATATAAACTAAAATTAAAGTATTGCATAAGAATTGTCTTCATTTGCACCTCATAAATGCAATCTCCCAAGTATGCCAAAGATGCTGCATTATAAATAGAGCGTGGTTTATTGACTTTAGGTGCAACTGGCAACCATGTCTCATATCCCAGGTATTGCTCATTTGATTTCCCTATAACCAAGAAAAAACATGGATTCAGAATGCAAGTACTTGCCAACAATATGAGCCGATTCCTAAACAAAAGCAACACAATGTATCCTAACTCATGGATAGATACAACCATTCTATGTGTCAACTTCAACCCCTGTAACTGATGTAAAGTAGAAGTCATTGTTAATCAAAATTTTAGTTATATAACGTCACATGTCCTCTTTTATCGTATTACATGCATGTCTCTGCTACTAATTGTATTTTCTTTTCCATCAGCAAGAACACGCAAGCACGCAAAGATGAGCCACTATGATGATACTGACCAAAAAAGACGTATGAGGATAAGAATCGCAGGCTGTATGCCAACAACAATCACACATATTTTAAGACCAAGTTCACACCTTTGTTGGGGGTCGAGCGGCGGTTGGCGTTGAGGAGCAGGGAGAAGTCCTTCTCGAGGACGCAAACCCTCGAGGGGGCGGGGGCAGATTGAGCGGTCGTTGTCGTCGGAGGAGGGGTGGGCGGCGGGAGGCGGAATGACTTGCTGGACTTGAGGGCGGGAGACTTGGGGCTCGGGTTGGTGTCCCACGATGCCCTTACCGCCATCGGTGCGTACGCTGTGGCGCTTGCGGCCATCTCGCGGGACAAAAGTTGGGGGGTTTTGGAGGAGCGTTTTAACCTTTTAGGGGATAAGGGAGAAAGAAGACGATATTATTGCAGACTTGGAGTCATCGAAGAGGGTAAAACATTCATGCGATATTTGCTTTCATGTGAACTACTCTCCTCGTTTGAGTAAATTTCTAATTATCCATTGAAAAAAGATTTAATTTCAATTTAGTCCTTCTAGTGAAGTAAAATTTGATTTATTCCTTATATTTTGAAAATCTCTCTTAAACTTTAAATTTAATTTCATTTTAGTGCTTGTAACAGAAGCTATTATATTTCACATTAGAATATGAGTTGTCCTAAACAAAAATGACTTTTTAGGAATAAGAATATGAGTTATTGTCCTAAACAGAAATCTCTCTTAAATTTAATTATATTTTATATAATTGTTAGTTAACTTCTTTCGTCTATGCTTAATGATGCTTGTGAACATGGCAATGTTTCCTCTTTTAATATTAGGAATAAGATCAAAGTTGGTCATTTAGGGTCGGTATTAACATATATAGTAGTAGTCTGTAATGGCTAACGTGTCTAGTATTAATTTGTATTGTATTATTATTAAGAAAAATCTATAAAAATGCTCCTAATGTTTCCTCACGAGTATTAAAATATCCCTAAGGTTTTTTTGGGATCAAAAATACTCCTAACGTTATGGAATTGGGTACAAAAATATCCCTATAGACAAACGGCGTTAATTGAGAGATAACGGAGCTGATGTGGTTGATGATTGGGACTGATGACGTGGACATGTGGCACGCATGCAGGCCAAGATATTTTCTCACGGGTACTAAAATGTCTTTAATATTTTCTCACATGTACAAAAATGTCCCTAATATTTTCTCACATGTATTAAAATACCCCTAATATTTATTTTGGAGCTAAAATACCCCTAAAATTATTGAAAACGATACAAAAATAACACCAGGCTAACTTTTGTTAGATGAGACTTAACGGAAATATCGTAGATACTGATAGAGATGTTGACTTTACACGTGGTGCACATACAGAGAGCAATTTGCCACGCAACCGTAGGGGTGAGCAAAAAAATTAAAAATTCGGTTTGAAATGGTTTCAGTTTCGGTTTTTATTTTCTAAATTTTTTATTTTTGATTTTTTATGTCGCTTACGTGGCAAGTTGCTCTCTGCATATGCGCAACGTGTAAAGTCAATATTTTTGTCAGCATCCACGACATCTCCGTTAAGTCTCACATAACAAAAGTTAGTCCGGTATTATTTTTGTATCATTTTCAATAACCTCAGGAATATTTTAGCTCCAAAATAAATATTAGGGGTATTTTAGTACTCGTAAGAAAATGTTATGGATATTTTTGTACCCGTGAGAAAACGTTAGGGACATTTTAGTACTTGTGAGAAAACGTCAGAGACATTTTAGTACCCATGAGAAAATGTCTTAGCTTGCATGCGCGCCACATGTTCACGTCATCAACCACGTCAGCTATGTTATCTCTCAATTAACGTCGTTTACCTATAGGAATATTTTTGTACCCAATTTCATAACGTTAGAGATATTTTTTATCCCAAAAAAACTTTAAAAGTATTTTAGTACCTGTGAGGAAACGTTAGATGTATTTTTGTATATTTTTCATTATTATTATATAGTATTTAATGTAGACATTGTAATGAGCATGTATAATCAAAATAAAAAATTATTTTGAATAATTTCACATTTTATATTTATATTTAAAAATTTTAATCAAAATTTGTATAATCAAAAACTTGTACTGTTAAAAATTCTATGTTTTATCATTTATCAATAAAAAGCTATATAATTTTACAAAAGTTAAAGTGGCTAATGATGAAAATGTACCATAGATAATACATTTTATTTCAATTCTCTTATTGTTATAATTAAATCCATTAAATACATAAATTTTTTAAAATATATCCTTTTTCAATTTAAACATTTCAATTATATAAATTATATATATATATATATATATTAGTCGTTTATCGTAACGAACTTTTTCAAAAACAAAATATATTACGTAATTATACAATAAAAATTATCAGTGTATATTCCTAAAATACTTCCCACATATATCTTTTTAAAATATGTGTTTTGCATGAGTCCATAAAATTATAAAATATTATATTTCAAATAAAGTAATATTAAGTTAAATATTGATCGGTGTGCATAATTATGAATTTACATTTAATTAAGTCATTTATATTTATAAATATTTATTTTTAATAATAAACATTTTTTAAGATAAACATTTGAGGTGTTCATTCCAAAGAAAATAAAATATATAAATATATAATTTATTAAGTGGAGGAAGGGGCCGAGTAATCGCGTGTGTTTTTTCTAATGCAGGCTAATGATAAGTTCTGGTGGTGTATTACTAATATATCATATTTTGTATTATTTCATAATCCAACATTAGTTAATACCTTATCTAAAAACTTTTCAAACATTGTATAATATTATCATAATAATATACAAAATGCTTATATAGTGTCCCAAACATGTCCCTAATGTATGTTGATGGCATTTTTTTATTTTTTAGAGCGAATAAAAAGTCAATTGAATTTGTGCTTTATATTTTTGATAGTTATGGTAAAATTACTAATCAAAAAATTAATTTCAGTAAGTCTAAAATTTATTTTCCTATGAATATTAACCCTAGAGTTAAAAATACTATATGTAATAAATTTAGAATAAAACTTGGTTCTTTTCCTTTCAAATCTTTGGTTCCTTAATTTCGTGGCATCTAAGTTTAATTACATTATTGATAAAATTAGTAATAAACTTTATAATTGGAATAGGAAAAATTTATCCTAGGCTGAAAAAATAATTCTAATTAAATCCATTTTGAACTCTATTCGTGTGCATAATATGTTTATTTATTTTTTGACAAAGATAAAAAGTCACAATAGATTATCATACTAGAATTTGAATCCTAAATT
Organism: Canna indica; assembly: GCA_034359265.1. NCBI lineage: Eukaryota > Viridiplantae > Streptophyta > Magnoliopsida > Zingiberales > Cannaceae > Canna > Canna indica. The sequence continues at coordinate 69,949,433 of CP136890.1, read as the reverse complement.
TCTAGAAAATATTCAAAATATTACCACAAATTGTGCTACTCACAGTTGACATAATATGTGTTACTAGAATCCCCTATTGTATTATTAATAAAATTACTACGATCGTTAGGAACTATCCGAGGAATTCAGATGATAGGGAGAATGGTCTTCATTTGGTGGCTTGGAAGGATATTAGTAAACCTAAGAGTTTGGAGGTTTGGGTATGAGAAGTTTAACCTAATCCTCCATTGTGTCGATGGTCGAGTATGTGGCCTACGTAATTAATAATGTTAAGAATGTTCGGGTGGACATTGTTAATGCCAAGTATAATATAATGGTCTTAATTTGTGATTTAATAACTATACTAGTAACTCTAGTTGTGCATGGAAACTCATTTGTAAATATATTATGGTATGTTTATTTTATTGGATTGGATAATAAATGAGGGTATTATTGTATATGAATTTTTTAAATTTGGTGTACATCGTATAATATCAATTTTACATTATTCTATTCATATTTTCTTTTAATTCATGCACTAAATAAATAATGGATATTAAAACATCCTTATCCTATGAATCAAACATGTCATTGATGTTTTAAAAATCGGCTTAGATAAGCTATTCATAGAGGTGTATATATATATATATACCTTGATTGTTTGAAATTCATAATGCACTTAAATTCACTCTTGTGAATGTTGATTTAATAGATTTAAATCTTACTATTGATACTTTAATTCCAAATAATTGTAGGAACGTGGAATGTAATACCCGAGACTTTCCTAATATAAAATTTATTTGGAGTAGCGCACCGGATCAGGAATAAGTTGGGCCGAGTTGGGAAATCGCCACTAGTAGAAGGTATAATTTAATTAAATTGTTGGACTCGTAGTTAATATTTTTAGGATTTATGTGTTGGATTGATTCAAGTCGGGTTGAATCGGGTTCGCGGGTCGAGTTGGAGCTCAATTTGGGCTTAGGTTGAGTCGAGTAAGAGGACTTAAGTGGGGAGGTCAAAATTGTCAAAAAAAGAGAGAGAATAAAATCCTTTACACCAACCGTCGTACGGCTCAAGGAAGAGAGCCGCACGTAGCTCGAGGTGAGGGAGAAAAGGGAGAGAGCAAGAGGGCGGCGTCGGGATTGGTGTCGTCGCCAGAGATTGGGAACGCTGTCATCTCGTCTTTCTCCTTCTTCTAATTAAGGTGAGTGGTCGAACCTCAGCTTGTAGGGTGAGGCGTGTGGCCGAACCCTTGTGATTCGATTTTCCTTAATAATCAGAGTCGATTCTCGTTGAAATCGTGTGTTTCATTTATTCGTATTTGATTCATCTCGAGCCCTTGTTGTTTCTATGATTTTGTGCTTGGATTTCTATAGCTTTAAGGGCCGACCGAATCAAGAAAAAAGGGAAAAGGTCATGCCGAAATTTTCACCAATTTCCTTGAGTCGTGGAGGCTTGGAAATCGTAGTACTTGCATGCACATTAGGGTAGAAGTTGAAGAGAAACATAGTTGAATGAAACATGAATATTCCCCCACCTCCGAGGGCTCAGCCGAATGGATTATACCCATGAATAGGGTTCGACCGAGTGAGGGGAAGAAGGAATTCAAGTTAGGAAATAAATTTCCTTAGAGATTCATGATTAGGGGCTTGATTTATGGATGATTTGCATGCTTTAATACTTGTAGAGTAATTCTTCAAATATTTTAAAATGTAAGAAGTTTTCCTCACGATGGTTAGACTTTAGTATGAATGTTTTGTATAGAACATCGTCTACTTGAGGTCTCCTACGTGGATTTTAATTACGCTAGAATTAAATTTAATTATGCTAAAATTATATGTTTAATTGTAGAAATTTATTATTTAATTACTGAAATCATGTGAAAAATGGTGCAAGCTTTATGGTAGAATTATCTTATGATTTATAAACTGCGTTCTATTTAATTCTAGAAATTCTCGTGCTTAAGACATGCAAATTTACACTAAGGTGTGTAGTAAATGGCACTAGGAGTTTATAGGAGAAATTAACAAGGTAGCTTAACCTTCACATGGACATTGGATGTAGAAACACAAGGTTTTACACCTAGGAAAAGTTAAGTACTAGAGTGCGATTTGTAAAGGCCCGTGATGGGGGATGGGGGCCGGAGGCGGGCGGAAGCCCGGGGATTGAGTAGAAAAAATCTATAATACATTGTATGTGTATTGTGCTTGAGATTGGTCGGGTTGAGGGGTACTATAGTCGGCGCGGCTATTACCCGACTCAGCGGGTGATTTAGGGTCTTGAGATTACACCAGCGAACCACGCTAGGTGTTAGACCCGAGTGGCGGAGGTCTTAAGATCCCGTCAGTGAGCCACGCTGATGGTAGACCCAAGTATTGGGTGGGACTGGCTATCCCTAATCCAGTGGGGCTCCAGAAACTAGTTGATCATCCTAGTTAACGGACCCGTTGATAAAATCGCTAAATGCAGGATTTATGAATAAGTTAATCTGCTATGGATAGTATACTTGCTTGTATGATTGCGTGGGCCGGTGTGGCCGAGTACTGTCATGAGTAAGGGTCGGGCATGGCCGAACCTTTCATGCAGGGTTAGACCCATAGTGGCCGAGTGACTTCTGTTGTGTAGTACCGTGTTTGGTTAGTATCTACTAGCAGAGATTGGCCAACTGGCCGATGATAGTGACATGACCAATATAAGTTATATATATATATATATATATATATATATATATATATATCATATTGAGGATTTGAAGTGAAGGTTCGGAAGAGCTACTCACAAAGTTCCTCGTGAACTCATGATTTTATTATTTTTGTTTTACAGAGCCTCACCAGTGAGATACGACTTGATGGTGTGGCGTGGCTGGAGGGCGAGTGGTGTCGCATATCTCGTAGCGTGTAGTTATGTAGTCGTAGTCGTGTAGTGAGAGTCTTAGTTCATGCACTGAGTTATTTTCTTCAACTTCGAGTTGTAAAATATGTTTTCAAACATTTAATAAAGTTGATGCATTTCCATTTATGTTTTTTTACCTGCCGGTCTAGTTGCATATTGTGATTGGTAATAAGTACATGTGGTAGGCTTCGGAGTACAGACATCTACCCTGGCCGATCACGCGATCCTAAGTTGGAGCATGACATAAAATTAGCATTTGATATGTTTGGCGTTGAGGTAGTTTGAGTTCTAACCATGACTTATATTCATTATCCTTACGATGATATTTGGTACTGGTGATTGGATAATAAAGGTTTAATTAGTTCAAAAAATACTTTATGATTTTATTAATTTGAATATGTCTTCTAATTTGGTTGATCAACAATTCGAATTGCCCTTGAAAGTTCTTAATTTGGGTTGGAAGCTGATGCATTAAGGCTCCCACTACGAATAAATTGATCAAATTCTATTTACTTACCAACTATGTTTGTGCCTTCTGGAGACATTAGTTTATGTGCTCATAGTGCAAGGTAGCACAAGCACTTCGTAGGTTGGTTAATATTTGATTTGAGGGGTCCATTCGGTTTTTGAGAATTGGGTTATAAACATAACTATATATTTTATAAAAAAAAATTGTGAAATTTAATTTGACAAAATATCTAATCCTATTTTTGTCTTATAAAAAAATTTAAATACACTTAATTCGTCCGCATTGATTAAAAAAAGTTAAAACATTACCATCGAAAACCAAAAGAAATATTTTTGAATTAGTTCTCCTTTCTTTCATATACAATTAGGTAAAGGTAATGCAGTATGATTTAAATTGTATTCTTAGTTATCTCACAATTTAATAATCATCCAGATTTTTGACATCTTAATATAGGAAAGGGGGCTGATCTAATCGGAATAAAACTAGTATAAAAAGCCGTGACTTTAGCCAGTTATATATACAGACAATTAAATTTAAATAAAATTTATAAATTATAACAAGTAAATCATTAAAATTAGTTTAGACTAAATAATAATTTTAAATAGTAATATTTGTACCTTTAGTTACTAATAAATATAGAAAATATATAAGCAGAACAATAAACATTAATTAGATTTAATTTATATAATTATAAAAAAAAACACACTGATCTCTTTTTAAATATGAATTCCATTTTCTACTTAAAATTCAAACCCAAAACTTAACAAAACATACCCATATATTTTCATAAAATGCAAACAACACATAAATTAAATTTAACTAATTTATGTATTTTACTATCATAATTATGATATTGGTGACAAATTTATTTTTTATTTCCGTCTTTTCAATCATTTTCAATCGTCTATACTTCATAAAATAATATTTTAATGGGCGATCATTTATTAGTTAATCAAAATTTGATTGATATTATGACGATCTGCTCGATGGGATAACTAATCCATCAAATTTATAAACACAAATCATCGATCTAATTAAAATACTTAAGCTAAAATTAATCATTTTCACTTAAGTCTTGATATTATTGTCAAGCCAAGTCAAATTAACACAGCCTAGAACCACACAATCTTTAGTCAATGACATGTGAGGTCTAATTTAATAGCGGCTCCACTTCAACTCGGATAGCCCTTTCTTACGTAGGCTCCCTCACTAAGTTGAGGATTAGTCTTACTCTGATGTTAATTGTTACACATCAATTTCATAAGCCTTAATCACTAGCTCTTAAGTTGGCTTAATGTCACTGTCAAGACCTAAATTAAATCAATCACATATGAGATTCAATCTTGTAGTTTTTTTTCACATAAGCTTCCCCACAAAGTCGAGGACTAGATTCTACTATGATACCAATTATCACTTATCAACTTCATATGCTTTAATCATTGGTTTAATGCTTAAGCTCAAGTATATCATAATTACTTGAGTCTTGATGTCATTGTCAAGAGTCAAGTTGAATCAACATATAGCACAAAATCATACTCATCTTAATCAGACATCCAAGGCCTAGCCAAGTAGTGACTCCCTCACCAAGTCGAGGATTAAATCCTACTATGATAACAATTATCATACATCAACTTCATAGATCTTAATCATTTGCATAATGCTTAAGCTAGAGTTGATAATAATACATCCATCAAGTCTTATAAACCAATATAACATCCAACTCCCAATGTTAGATTAAATTAGGGTATTACAGATATTGTACCTACTAGTAAAGAGGATTAAATTATAAAATTAAAATTTATGAGCAAATAGGTAACTAAAAAAATAAAATAATAAGACTATTTTAGGTATATAAGGCAAACATACTATTATAAATAGATAATTAGCTTTATAAATTAAAATATTATCTTTTAAATATTCAATTGCAACAATCGTTTAAGTGGAATGATTATAAGATATAAATTATTAAAATGAGTTTCACTACAAAATTAAGAAATTATATTTTATTTAATATGTTTAAAAACATATATTACTTTGGTTAATATCATTATATCATAATTAAAAAATTACATTGAAAATATATTAAAATATAATTTTAACAATTTTGAAATAAAAATTAAATTTTTCTTATATCAATTTAATTTAATTAATACATTATCTAAATAAAATTACTTTTAAGAATTGATACTTTCATGATCTTAATAAATTTATTTAATTGATTTGGTGACAAAAACACAAAGTAATATGTCATATATTTTTCAAATAAATAATAATATTATTACATACCTTAATATAACTACTTATTTCAACTATATAATTCAACGTGTTTGGTTGGAACTAAAAACAAAATTCTCATGAAGTTTTACCTTTTGGCTTAATTTTAAAAAAAAAACTAAAAAGAGGACTTAGATTTGAACAGGCTGCGTGCTAACTTATACATAAAAAATCAATAATCTATTGATGATAGACATCCTCACAACATCTATAACACAAATTAAAGTAACATGAATCATCATGTCTTCCATTCCATCTCCATGTTTAAGATAACATCGTCTCAATCACTTAGGTGGCATTTGGTGTATTACTTTTCAGATTATCAAATAATCTAGATTATCTTTCAGATAGATTGTCACTAAAAAAATTATCAGTAATGTAGAATATAGTGTTTGGTATGCACAAGTAATATTATGATAAGATTGCTAAAATTCACATAGACATATTTGGTATAACAAATACATTACCAAGTAATGAGATATACTTTTCGAAAATACCCTTTTCACAAATATATTATAATATTATAATTAATCATATTATAATATATTATATATATAATATTATATTATATAATATTACATAACATAATAAAATATATTATATAATATAATATATATAATATAATATTATAGTATAATATTATTATATTATTATAATAATATAACATTATATTATTATATTATATAATATTATATTATTATATTATATAATATTATATTATTATATTATATAATATTATATTATTATATTATATAATATTATATTATTATATTATATAATATTATATAATATTAAAATAATATAATACAATATAATATAATATAATAATATTATATTATATTATAATATAATTATAATATTATGTCATGGAAGAAGTTGTGGAAGGAGCAAAGAAATTATTAATATAATATAATATAAAAAATATATATAATATAATATGATATATAAAATATATATAGTATATATAATATATATAATATATATAATATATATTATATAATATTATTATATTATTATAATAATATAACATTATATTATTATATTATTATATTATATAATATTAAAATAATGTAATATAATATAAAAATATATATAATATAATATTGTAATATTATATTATAATATTATAATAATATTATGTCATGGAAGAAATCGTGGGAGGACCAAAGAACTTATTAATATAATATAATATAAAAAATATATATAATATAATATAATATATATAATATAATATTATAGTATAATATTATTATATTATTATAATAATATAACATTATATTATTATATTATTATATTATTATATTATATAATATTATATTATATTAAAATAATGTAATATAATATAAAATATATATATAATATAATATATATTGTAATATTATATTATAATATTATGTCATGGGAGAAGTCGTAGGAGGAAAGAACTTGTAAAAAAGATAGAGTTTAAGGAGAGCAATTTTGTCCTAAAAATTAATTCAACATTACCACTTTAGAGGTAATCCACATAGACACCTCTTCATTAAGCAATTTGGATTATCACTTTGATGGCAATCTAGAATACCAAGGCAATCCACATTACTTGCACAAGTGAAACACCAAACAAGATAAAGTGTGGGGTCCACGTAATTTAAAGACAAGATTGTCAGCAATCTGGATGGATTACCTCATACCAAACGCCTCCTTAAAGAAATGTGCCCCGGTCAAAGGATAAAAGCCCGAACTTTAATCGGAAGACCTTTAGCAAAGTCAACATATGGAACACAGATTGGATGATCGGGCTCTGCTACCACCCAATCATGTTTGAGAATGAGATGGTGAAGGAATACTGCCATCTCCAACCTCGCAATCTCTGATCCTGGGCAGTGTCTTGCTCCTCCACCAAACGGCATGAAGTCATTTGTTTTCTTTACACCAGAAGAACACTGCAGTAGACGAAGGTATCACAAAGAACAATGAAGCTTACATTGAAGAATGATTGGGTCATCGATATGTAAATTCATCAAGATATAGGATAAAGTTTGTCAAGACGTAGAAGTTTGAGAACTCACAAGCCATCTCCATGGATTGAAATGATGAGGGTCCTCAAATAGCGAAGGATCCAAATGCACAGCAGACAAGTGGGCAGCGATGTTGTATCCTTTTAGAATCAAATAACCTAAAAGGTTGCAGAAATTCTCATGCATGAGTATGCAATTAAAGGTGTCCTTCCGTAGCAATGATTTTGTTATATTTTCATCTTCTATTTACCTTTGTAGTGGACATCTGCAGATACCTTCCTTTGGATATGACTAACAATGTTTCCAAGTCTTAATGTCTCATTGATAACCTTCATTGAAGTAACCAAAAAGGTTAATATTTTCAGAAGGATGAAGCTTTCCAAGAAAGTCTTATAATTTAGGCTTATTTAACATTACACATTGAGTGAATTCCATTGACTTGTAGTCCTCAAATGTGAGGTTGCTCTCCTCGTTCTGTCTCCTAGAGTTTAGTACTCCAACATGTTCTTCCTAGTCAATCAAATAATGACTAGTAAAGACATGGAATGAGCAAAATATGCATCAAAATACTACTATTAAATATTTTCCAAGCTAAATAAGTAATAATTACTAGGCAATCTTTCTTAGGTTTTTTTCGACACGTTAAAACAAGGCTACACGAGTGTTAAGAATTATTTCTATGATGATAACGAAAATGTTACTTGTCAGCCTTCAAATGTAGAACTTTGACTCTACGCATGATTTGTAATATTATAGTGATGTTGTATGCATGATTTGTAATATTATGTCTTAATATAATTATTTTAAAAAAAAAAATCATTTTCTTACCCTTAAATGTGCAATGATTTCTGGAGAGCTGTCGAGAAAATAGATCATCAAGGATATAGCCCGCGAGGTAGTATCATGTGCTGCAAATAGAGTATGCAACATTAAATCTCCGATCTTTTCAAGAGAATAATCAGTGTTCTTGATCACCCAGCCGAGGAAGTCGTCCTTCTTGGTTCTCTCATTTGTGTTATCACCCTCCTTGGTCCTCTTGGTTATCTCTTGGTTTAGAAGTTCAAGAAGATTTCTCCTGGACTGTCACATTATTTTTGAGTCATCCGAAGAATAATTTAGTAACATTATTGCATTTAGTCACTCCAAGCTACAAGTTTGTTTTACCTGCAAACCCCTCCAATATGCCATTCCAGGTATCTTTAGAGGGAAAGAAATAAGCCCTTTTGTGAATGTGTTGAATTCTCCACGCAGCCACTCAATCTGAGGATCCTCAGGGCCAATACTCAAAATGTTCTTCACCATGATGTAAAAGGAAAACTGGCATTTTTATTAAGAAAATTAGAACAACTGAGAAAAAATGCTTAGCTCATCTTCTTCTCAAAATTTAAGCATCATTACCTTTGTTGCCTCATCTAAGGAAGAGATAACAGAGCCCTCTGTCCACGATCCTAAAAGGATTGAAGCTAAATAGTCCATATCTTGTAGGAAAAAGGTCCGGATTCTCTCAGCACTTAGGAAATCTAGGATGATGGATCTCATATGCTTGTGTGCATCTCCAACCAAAAATGATATGGATGATCTACCCACAATATCAGCAAAAGAGCGTGGCCAACCAGGTTCAAACAACCTTGTGTCATTCTTAAATAGAAAGCGGTTTAGCTCAGGTTCTGCTGAGATTACTGTGGGTGCCCCAAATAGATTGGACAAAAATATCTTTCCGAACCTGCAAGTAGGCTTACAAGATAGTTAAAATTCTAAGAAACCATTAAAATCACTGAAAACACTTTCCATGCTCCTCTAATTTAAAGCATGAGGGATTGCCCACCAACTTCAAGCAAAGATGTCCATTTTTTACCTACAAGAACTTGGCATGTTCTCGAGGAATTTCATCAAATTGTATTAAAACCAAGTCGGATTTTCTAAGTTATATCTCAGGGATACCCACCCTAAAATTAGAATTTGGAGGATTTTCTAGTAAAGTCCTCAAACAAACAGGTTTAGGACTCGTTTGAGAAATCACTGGAATATCATGATTTAGATGAAGTTGCTCACCTTGTCGTATGCTGCTCCATGAAACCTCCTACTGTGGTGGATAAGTGTGGCTTCATAAATGAGAAAGTTTCTCCAACAAGAGGCCAACCCATGTCTCCTGGTGGGATATTATGGTCTTTCTTCTTTGCATATCTCCTAAAAGAGTGGAACAGAATAAGGAAAAGAATTGTTGTAGGAATTAGCACAACCAGTCCTAGAGAAGACATTTCTCTTTCCTTTGTGTGCATGAAGACCATGCTGATGTTTATTCACTGAGAAGACATTTAAAGACGCTTACAAAGCTTGTAAATGTAAAACAAGTATGGTGAAGAGTTCATAACTATCACTAAGAAGGCATCCAATGACAAACTTGAATGGTCAAGAATACTTGAATCAAGAATATGCTTGTTCCACTTAAAGCTTGATGTGATGATTCCAAGAACTGAAATACCCTCCAAGAAGCATCTTAGTTTTTGGCTGCATACTCATCTCCCCCCTATTGTCTAGAATGGTCAACTTTCATCTCCATGACCTCATAGGCAATTTGATCAATTCAATGATGTAAATTAATGCTTCTTTTCAATTCCATGATGACTATCGCAGTAGACTATCTTTTTGTTGTCATTTCAACTCTTATGATAATTATTCTAAGGCTCTGCCTCTTTTGCTAAAAACACTCCCATCTCCATGAATTGTGTATCTTTATATATATACATACAGGATGTGTAATACTTTTTGCATAACAATGGTTACGTAGAGATATTTCAATCTGACATGAACGGATTGCTAATTTGGAGTTTCAGACTGCAAAGAAAAGATTGAATCTACAGTCTACTTTAGTCTGATTCTAAAATTGGACTTAGCTAACAGAACACATGAGAACCTCATTTTTCCTAAAGTTTTTTTAACAGTATATATTTATATTTCTGGAACTTGTCCTCTACTTATTGTTGGATACCAAAAGGAAAGAAAGTATCTTTTGGGCTACGAAATGACATCATTTGTTGGCAAGTCTAAAGTCTTTACATCAGAATGGCATGCAAGAAATAGATAATAAGACAATCACAAAAGACACCAATCAAATGATGACTAGCCCTAATTTTCAAAAGCTTCATGCTTCTCTTTTTTTCTAACAGTGCTAATGTATTAAAAGCTTGGACTAAACCGTACAATTATATGAGGGTGGTTTGATGAGAGATAGCTTGACTAAAAATATACGTCTGCAAATTGAAGAATTCAATATTTCTTGCGGATAAGTAAAGAGAAAAATAATAGGACCTGACCAGAAAGATTATTTCTTTACATCAAGGTTTAGATGGCAATCCTCCCTCTGCAGTACAACTGTTGAGAAAGAGGGGATCCTCCACCTTCGTCGCAAGGGGATTGGTTGAAGGCACCGAGCACCCCTCTCTAAACTTAGGTTTGCTAGCGAGGGAGAGAGGAGAAGACAGGGATGGGGCCCAACTGATCTTCCGCGATGGCCGTGGAAGGGAAGCCGAAGCGGCAGCCTCGAAGGAGCTGAACATTGCGGGAGGCGAAGTTTGAATCTTCGGAGGTATGGCTGGCGGGAGAGAATTAAGAAAGGATGTCGGAGGCGGCAGCCACAGCGACGGCGGCTCCGAGGGTGCGAACGGGAGTGGACTGGAGAGCGGGAGTCCAAACTGATGAAGCCTTGGAACGCGAGAGTGGGTTCGAGGATGTATTAATGACATTGACACTTCACAGTAGGAATAACTGAAATTGAAATTGATCGATTTTTAAAAGTATTATATGGATTAAAAGTCGATTATTATTCATTTAATAACGGATAGTCGATTATTAAATAGTTAATTACTTACTAATAAAATAAAATAATTTTTTTTGCCAACCGTGATAGCACAGTTGTTGTCAACATATTGAATATTATCTAAAAATTTAGAATTCGAATTCTAGTATGATCATCTATTATGATTTTCTATTTTTGTTAAAAAATAAAATAAAATAAAATATTTAAGAAAGTTGGAATTATAAAAAACTTTGGACAAATAAATGATTGATATAATTAGGGAAAATCATACTTTTGGTCCTCGTAGTTTGTTTAAATTTTAATTTTAGTTTTCATAATTTCAAATTTTTAATTTTAATCCTCACATTTTATTTTCGTTTAGAATTTGGTTCATATCATCACATGAGGTCTAAACGGAGTTGACACGAATAACAAGTGCTAACTGGAGATTGCTGACGTAAAGCCTGTAGGGATCAACTTTGTAAATTATGTGAATCAAAAATAAAATTTTGTAAATTACGAAGATTAAAACTAAAATTTAAGTAACTATAAGGACCAAAATTATTATTTTTCTTAAAAAATATAAAAAATCTCAAGATAATTTTTAATTTATTTATAAATAATTATAATATTTAAAAATATTAAAATTGAGCACACTACAATAATTTACGTTAATTTGAGTAAATTTAAACTGACGTCGTCATTAGGCGTCGATTTTTATTCATTAATTACTTTGATTTAGGGTGAACTCCACAGTGGTTGCATAATTCAAAAATATGCTCTCCCGATCTTCTCATCTCTTCATTGATCACCCTCTCACCTCCATTTTGATTCTAAATTTAGCACATTCAAAGCGGTTTAAATTAGATTTTGAATGTTAAAAAAGTATCAATTTTCACTGTAATAAACATCGATTTCCATGCATTTGCTGTAGTGGCAACATCATAATACAAGATTATTGTTACGATTTCGTGAGCATTGTTAACGGATATTAGAGATACAAAACATATTACAAATATTAATGTGTTCCTTGTTCAATTAATGTGTTCAATGCAAGAATACAAAATCAGATGTTTGTGCCTTAAATAGAAAATAAATTAATCTTGTAAATACTAAACTAATCTTCTAAATATATAAACATGCCACCACACTTTTCAAAATAAAATTCAAAATAAATCATCTTAATCGGTAAAAAGTTTGATCAATTTTAATATTTTTAAATATTATAAATATTTATATATAAATTTTAAAAATATCTTGTAATTTTATATATTTTTTAGAAAAAATAAAATTTTGGTCCCTATAGTTTACTTGAATTTTAGTTTTAGTCTCCATAGTTTATAAAATTTTAATTTTAGTCCCCATAATTTACAAAATAGATCCATGTAGGCTCCACGTCAGCAATATCCAATCAGCACCTATTATTCACGTCAGCTCTGGTTTGACCTCATGTGACGAAAGGAACCAAATCCTAAACGAAAATAAAGTATAAGGATTAAAATTAAAATTTTAAAATTATGAGGACTAAAATTAAATTTCGAGCAAATCGAGGGAATCAAAAATATGATTTTCCGATAGAATTATATGATAATATCTTCAGAACCAAACAATAAGTATACTCTAATCCATGTTCTTTTAATCTTTTTCAATTAAATTATATATTATTAATATACAAGTAAAATTAATTTCAGTTATCAATTATCGGCACTGCTAGTAAAATTGGACCATCTTAAGTGATTTTTTAAACTTATTAATTGACATCAAAATACTATTTATAATTAAATTTTATGATTCTATATTAGTCATCCCTACTCCATATTTCACACTTCACCTACCAGTGCAACTTTGCAACAAAACACAAACCTTTTAAATTTTGCTTCTTCTTTTTTTTTTAATTTTAAAAATACTGAAAGATAAACCTTTTACTTTGCTTATTTTTTAATTTTAAAAAATACTGAATATGAGCGGCTATGAATCACTCTTTTCAAAATCGGATATAAATTTGGTCCAAATCCTGCTCATACATTGATCAAGATTCAATTTAACTCATACACTGATGAATAGGAGGTTTTTCTTCTTTTTATTTTAACCAAGATTCAATACAATTCATACTAATTATCAAATGCTTTTTCTTATTTTTTTTAAACTTTTTTTTGTTAACCTAGACAACACCGGATAACCATTGCCCAAACAAAAGTCTAGTCCAGATTTAAAACTGTTAATATAAAAGCAAAATATCAAACATTATTTTGAATAAGGGGTCGAAAAATTTTGCATTAATTTTATATTGAAATTATAAACAATGTTAATGAAAAACTAACGAATAGCAAGAATCCTGCTCAAAAGTGTTGACTGATCACCTGGGGCTGACTCTGACTCATCAAATATTTAAGACGAAAATGAGTTGACAAAACAAAAATATTTAGTAATTAACTCCTAATAGCAGTTATTACAATCTAATGACTGAAAAATATTAACAGCAACGCTATCACATAATAGAAGCAGCTAAAAATAACCAGAAGAGTAAATTTGACAACTGATGTTGTGATCATACTGTGCCGACATTTCCCAAATCAAATATCATTTAAAACACAACTGAAAGGAAGGGAAGCAAAATAAAAATCTCAACACAATTGAATTGCATGTACTCTAAAAACTTGACACATCAGAGCAGGATTGAGATAGAGTTTTACAAAATTTGATCAAGGGTAAGTAGCATTTGAGTGAACCAACTTGAATTCAGAAGTCGTATTTTGTCCTTCCACTCCTTAAGACGAGGCAGAGCATATCAGACATGTTAGAGGTTGAATTATAGAAGCTCCAAGACTCCAACATCAATCGCTTCCTTGAGCCCTTGAAATGTACAACCTGGATAAAAATGAATAACATTAAATGTAAAATATCCTGCTAATGTAGACTTTATGTTGGCATGAAGGTTTTTGTATATTTTTTGCAGAAACGTACGTCATCTTAGCTAGAAAAATCTATCAAAGAAGAGATAATAGTATGAGAAATTTCCATAAGATGGTACAGGGAACATCATTTTTAACATGCAGATTTAACCATACCTGTACATCCAAGGGCATGCCATGAAATTGCCCAGCACCTTCAGGTGGAGTCCAGTTATACATAGCGCATGGCAAAAAGAGAACTGAAACACCATTTAGGTCATGGGAAAATGCTTCATGCCTCTTGAACTTCACGGAAGCAGATGGGAGGTGAGACTTGACTACCCATGCAAGGGCCAGCTGATCACCAAGCATGCGGGAGGCCTTTAGAAATTTCAAGCTGTACACATTCACGACTTCTTCTAAAAATACTTTTGCCCTGCAGCCAAAATATGCTATCTTATTTGCTGTACTGACAAAACCAACATACAATAATCGTTCAAAGAAACACTGGAAACTAACTTATAAATTCCATCTGGGGTGCCTCTAACTGCAATGAATCCTGAGTTTAGAGGCTGATCTTTGTTGTTACGAAAAGTGAGAGCCACATGAAAGTCAGGATATTTCTGAAATATATGCCCAAGATCATCTACTACAGCAATATCAGAGTCAGTGAAAATGTAGTGAACAGAAGAGAGCCTACTAGAGTGCTCCTGTATCCTTGTTTCTAGAAATGCCTACACGGATCCAAGGATAACAAAGAAAAACAATGCTCGTTACAAATTAGCAAAAACATTATTCAAATAAATTAATAGTTCTTCAGTATAAAGGATGTAAAAGAAAAAATAAGATAAAAAAATATAGATATTAGGATTCTATATGATGAAGATGTTGTCCTTTCCAGCCTCTCTTACTAGACCAATGCTTCTTTTGATGGGAAAGAAGTCTTTCTCCGCTTCTTTCACTATTTAGTTCCTCTGTTCCGTAGATGTGCTAGATTCCAAAATTACTTGCATTATTCTTCTAAAAAACGATATTATCACCTATATATAACCTTTTAAGTTACAAGTCTTTCTTTTTCTTTCATCATGGCAATCTCTGATTTAAATATGACTATAAGATCATTTAGGGATTGAATATGCTATTGTTAAGGTTAGATTTCTTTCTTTTGCATCTGAGCACCAATATGTGTAATTATTTTTATCAACATTATGGGTGTAAGTGAGTCAAGCTACTTGTGAGTAGCTTGAACTCAACCGACACAAGTCAAGCTCGCACTCGAGTAGCAGATCAAGTCAAGTTCAAGTGTCGTAATACTCGATTTGAGTGGCTCGTGAACCTAATCGAGCTTAATATATATTTAAAAATCAAGTCTAATCGAGCATAATGTATTTAATTGAGTATCTCATGTAAAAAAATACATATATTTCTTAATATTTCTAGGCTCAAGAGCTTGAACTTGAGTTCGATTTGACACAAAAATAATTGAGTTAGAGTTGAGTTGAGTGGACCTTGGGCACCAATAGTTCGAATATTTATTCAAGTGGAGCGTGAGCTAAAAAATTAGAACTCTATCGAGTTTGAGATTTGAGTTTTCCAATCCTATCAAGTTCAAGTACCACACTAATTCACTCAACTCAGCTCGATTACACCCCTAGTCAACATTATTAGATCCTTTCTATCACTAAGTGATTCTTTTTACGATTTTTGGATATTATAAGTATGATAGTATCACAAGTGTTATACAATTTTCTCCTGAATTAGATTTATTTGAACCTTGTAGCCACAAATTTTGATTCAGACTTGCCTTATAAAATATGTATGCTCAACATATTATTTACGGGAACTTTGGATCTTGCAAGTATATGAAATTGCGTATACTAGCAATTAAAGGAACTGAAGCTATTAAAATACAATAGGAAATTGGTCTTACTATGTAGGATTTGAGTCTCTGGAGCATCAAATTTTCTCGTGAGTAATCTCCTGGAATTCCTAATATTGTTGCCTCACATCTTATTGTAAATTCAGAAGAAGGATCAGTCAATAAGATTACACTGCTTTTTGGCACTGATACCTGCAGAGTTCTACATATAAGAAAAACAAGTTAAACAAAGACAACACTAGACTTGTATTACATTCTTTCTACACACACTATACGGCAACTGAATAAAAGATTTTTGAAGGAAAGCATGTCTTGGATCACATCCAACTGTAAGTGAAATAACACACTAGAGAACATGTGAATAGTGTGAATCCTAATGTAAGCAAAGAACAGTTACAACTTAGCAAGTAATATATAAGCAAAGAAATTAAATGCTAAGATTCACAAGTCAATCACAATGCAAACATAAGGATTTTAAAGTGGTTTGGCAATCTTGTCTACATGTACTACCTTGGCTCTACACCAAGGATTTCACAACATTTCACTAATTAAATAGTTTTCCTCCTTAGAGGGTATAGAAAGGACTTATTCTTGAACCTAGTGGGTGTCTCTACCTCTATTATAAGGAAAAACAACTTCAAGCACAAGAATAGGTGTACCACTCGCACCTTTCGATCAAATACGAATGTAACAATAAGAACAAACATGGAAACTTAAACAAAGGAGCTTAGAAATATGCAAATAATATTGAAGCTCCTCCTTCTTGCCTCCTAATCCTTCAAGGTCTCACAATGATGATTCTTGAGACTTTGGATGACTTTCAAGAAGGATTGAAGGCTCAACGAGTAGGGGTTGAGAGTTAGGGCTAAAAACTCAATGAAGCTTGTTCAATATCAATTAGAATAAACATAATAAAGCATTAGGAATCTAGACAGGATGAAAACAAAGGTACCCATTAAGTATGAATTCCGAAATGGGAGAGGGCTGGCGGAAAATGACTACAAAAAGAGTGCAACTGATCGACCATTTAGGCGAAGGTTGATCGACCCTTCGATCAATCAGACTACGATGGAAACTCTTTTGTCTAGTTTGATGATTTTTGGCCAATTCTGGTTCGAACTAGGTTTCCAGGTGATAGATACCTTTGAATCATCATATGTGAGACATAAAGGTTACAAATAAAAAAATTAAGTCCTAGAATTAGACGTTGATGCGTTCTTGCTCCAAGTACTGTTTTCTAATGAAAAATCCTTCCTTGAATGGAAAGACGAACTTTGCATGCCCATCGTGCTTCGTCATGGGATATGCACTTGATAATCAAAATAAAGATCGTGACCTAGGTTGAAACCTTGGGCCAACAACAACACCAACTTGTATTAGAATGGGATATGAAATTTTTAATTTTATGACAATACTCTAGATCTTCATAGTCCATATAATATGAAGAGAAAAGAAAATTTTGGAGGATGAATTTGTAAATCAATGAATATAACCAAAATTAAAAAAATCAGCTCCTACAATCATTATATAAAGCAGTATTTACATTCTTAATCTGAAGAGAGCTCCTTTTTAGCAAATTTTTGTTACATACTTCTATATGTTGTGAATATATGACACTTAAAGCACTGCATGATATTTTACATGTGTTAAGTTGTTAACAAATGACAATCAGACAATGCCCTGATCTAGGGCAACTACATCATCGACAGACTAAATAACTTGGAGAACTTTAATAGGGTTTATACATGTCATTACCTGTATGAAGTAGATGAATGCCTTAAGAATGGCCATCGACCTTTCAGCTTTGTTGTATGAGTTGTTTCCAATTGTTACCACTTCAGAAAATTTGCTATTCATCTTTGCAGAATCTGATTCGCGAGAGCCGTTGTAAACTGTATAAACTGTAACAAAAGAAATGTCGTCTCTATTCTGTACACCCTTATATGATCTTGAAGAATGAATCTTATTGACAGCTTTCAGACCTGTGACAAGAGAGAAATGAAAAAGGAAGCTTAAAGAGGCATCAGTTTTTGATGCAAAAACAGAGAAGGAACAAACAACCAATCTAAGGCACCAGTATTCACATATTTCAATTTGGCACATACATTACTTGTTTCTATTAAATAAGAAAAACAAAACAGAGATATATCTAGCAATTCTAAATCTAAAAATTCAAGGGCTGAAGTTGTTGGTCAATCAAAGTAGAGTTCAAGTTTTGTTTGGAATCAGAATTAATTTCAGTAATGGATGACTTTACTGGATGATATTAAAAGTAGCTGATGTAACAAATATATGATTAGTGCTGATAGAGATGCAATCCACAGGACCACAACTTCCAATTATCATTGAGGGCTTGGCAAATTCCCCATATTCATAGACACTTGAAATTGGTAATCCACATGTGGTTACTTTTATATAATATGAAGTCTTGCTGACTTTCTGTAGTTATGTGCGACAATACAAATCATCCACTAATAAACTTGCAGATGTAACTTAAATGACAATAAGTTAATAAGATATCTCAGTATCATCCTTCAAAAGATTAAAAATCCCTAGATCTAAGTTGGCTAACCAATGTCATTTCTTTTAAAAGGCAAGAGCAAACTCAAAATCACAAAACATCAGCGGACGAGAATTATGAATAAAACACTACCAACTTAATAGATTCGAAATGCATGATCCTTCTAGTAGTGGCATTTACAAGTACAACAATAACAGGATCAAACCTACATGAATTTAGTATGGTGAGTGAAAACAGTAAAAAAGTCAGAACTTTTATATCTCAACATGACAATAGTTCAAATAGCACAAACACTGTCTCAATACCTAAAGTGGAAATAGAGAATTACTTATATACCTTGACATTGGAGGCGGCCAGGCAACCCCTCACCAGCAGCAGGCCCAAATACGAGGTGATCTGATTTCTTGGGGTCATTTCTCTTCAGGTCTTGTGTGATCGAAGGATTCTGGTACACTTTAGATACTGAAAAACAACAAATTATAGAGATGAAGTCTGGGAACAAAAGAGCTTGGATGGAGTGAGAAACAGACCTGAGATAATCAAAGGGAGGAAGAGAATTAGAGGCAGGACGAAAAAGAAGATAGGGCGCCTCCGTCCTCTCCAAGTCCCCATTAGTGGATTAATTCAGGCGGCCATAGATTTCTGCATCAGATCCTAGTTATTCCTACATGGATAAAAAACAAAGAGAGAGGCAAAGGACGGTGGGGAAAGAGAGAAAAGGAAAGGGATTTAGATCAAGTCATCAAGCCGGTCCAGACAGACGTGGAAGGGGTGAGCAATGGTCGGGTTGGGTCAAAATCTGATCCGAATAACCCGAACCCAAATAAAACGCCCCCTGTACCGCCCGACCCTACCCGAATAAGATTTCAGGGACCAACCCGATTAACCCGAATAAGGTCAGGCCCTGACCCGATTAACCCAAAATCAACATTGCCTTACAAAAAATTAGAGTTGTTTGGAAATCAACAAGAAATAAAAAAACCAGTATATTCATGCTAAATTGTCATGATCTAAATGTACATCTTACCATCATAAACCAGGAAACAAATGAATGCTAAACCAGGAAACAAAAGCATCAAAAATTGGAAGTTATCAACTTATCATCATAAACCAGATCATCACTGACATTTTAGGATTACATCACTACAAGCATTCAAATGACCTCTACAGTTAATCATCATTGATATTAATCATCCTATTATTAACAGAATGACAGAATGCACTTACCTAGATCAGCCGTGAAAGAGGGAGTGGCGGCGTCGGCAGACCGACGGGGTGGCTGCTGGCTGCTAGATCAGAATAGTCGCAGGAAGGAAGGGCGAGGAAGGATGGCAGAGGCAGCAGCCGCAGCACAACCCTAACTAGGGTTAGGGTTAGGGTGGGCGACTTGGCGTTTGGCGAGGAAGGAGGGCAGAGCCGCGCAGAGGCGTCGCCTGGTTAGTGAGTACTGGAGTAGCTAGGGAGTTTGGCGAGGAAGGATGGCAGAGGAAGTTTTCTGGTTAGGAAGTACCGGAGTAGGGACGACGTTTGGCGAGGAAGGAGGGCAGAGGCCGCGTCGAGGACTCGAGCTCGAGGGAGGCAAGCAGGAGAGGAGGGTTTGGGGCCGGGCGGATTCGGGTATAAGGGTATTGGTATTAGGTTTAGGTATTTAAATTTTAGTATTTTAGTTAAATTTTGGGTATGAAATTTTTAAAATTCATATCCGAACCGATTTGAAATATTCGAATCATTGGATTCGAATTAAATTTTTTGGATCGATTTTTTAAAATTATTCGGATCGATTTAAATTTTGCTCACCCAGAAAACGGTCCATCTTCTATAATTTTATAGTCGGCCCGGTTAGCTATTTTAAAATAGACCGGTTCAGTCGGCCCGTCACCAACCCTAAATAGTTTCTTCGTCCTGCTCGGTTACGCTATGCTGAGGGAGGGGGCATAATCTCGTACCTTTTTTTTATTCACCCATCGATTCCAGAAAGAGGCAAAGCAGCGAACACGGGAGAGAAGAGAAGAAAAAAAACAAAGCAGCGAAACCCACTTCTCTTCGACGAACATGGCGGAGAAGCCGCAGGCGGTGCGCGTCCTCTACTGCGGCGTCTGCAGTCTCCCCGCGGAGTACTGCGAGTTCGGCCCTGACTTCGAGAAGTGCAAGCCGTGGCTCCGCGTCCATGTGCCCGATCTCTACCCTGATCTCCTCAAAGGTGAATTCGCCTTTGTCCTTTTCTTTCTCCCTTCCAGCCTTTTAATCCATCCATCGATCGATGTTTATTCTTTTCTAGAGGCGGCGGATGCGGACAAGGCCGCCCAGCAGCTGCAGTCGATGACGATCTCGGGTTCTGGCGATGCTGGAACTGCTCCTTCAGGTACTTGGATTGGAGATGCATTTCCGGGTTCAAAATGCATCGTGTTCTGCCTCTTCTAAACCCGCTGATTTTACCAGGAATTCGTCGTTTGATTCAGATGTAATTTTGTAGTAATTTGATTAATGTTTTAAGGCGTCATATAAATATATGATGTAGGAATCAACAATAGAAACACAGTCAAAAGGTAGCAAGTTATGGTGACTTTTTCTCTTAACCTAAGTCCAGAGGGTTTCTTTGGCATGACGTTTTTTTATACGTGAATACGTAGGTACCTTTAAATTTTACTTTTATATTTAATTGATGGAGGTCAAATATTATCACCTTAAGACTTTGTTTTTTGCCTCTTTCACTGTTGTAACATGACCAATTAGTCTTGAGATAGTTTTCTGTGTACTTCAAATGACTTTTAGTTTTAGTATAACCAATACTTGTCATGATTCAGGGTTTCAGTGGCATAGTAGATAGATCTCATCCCATCGTATTCTCCTATCCTTCTTAATTCTGCATTTCCTTTGCAGGGAGTACTTCAGCATCTAAGCAAGATGAAGTAAAGCGCCTTCCTGGTGGTAAGATAAAGAAGAAGGTGAGGTCTTCAACTTAGGCTTTGTCACAATACTTCACACGACATGCAATTGTTTCTTAACAAAGAATTTTCATCCTCTGCCATTAGGGTCTTATGATCTGTGAGCAGTGTTAGTTTTACAACAAATGTGCAGTTGATAGTTACTTTCATATTTCTCCTTCAGAATGTCAGCTGGCCACTGCCAACTAGCCATTTGAATTGTTCTTGTAACCTCAATATTAATTGTTTTGGACATTGTCTGAATTATGTATATGTACTTCAGTTGGATGGATGAGGAACTTGTCTTCTTTTAGGACATATCATACTGAAATATGTATATATGTATATGTGAGGAATCATTTTTACCATGGTTGTGACATTAGATAGTTTATCCTCTGCAAACTGAATTTAAGATCTTATTTGTCATTCAAGAAGTGATTTTCTTACATTCTTTCAACTTCATTTTCATGCTGCATATTTTATGCATGATGATTGCAACTGAATTAAGGGATGCCTGAATCTGAATAGTTATAAAATTTTCAAATTTCAGTAATGATATATTTAGCAGTATAGCAAAATTGCTAATCTGTATTGTTATCATGATGAGCTTAAAGATCCACTCTGCAGGTAAATGAGTTTGAAGTTTGAGTGTACTGAAAATTTAGGTTCTAAGAAATATTGATGAAAACATGCATATAGATATTCATGTCTTTTTCATATTTTAATAAGTGTTACTTAATGGTCAATAGAAGATAAACAACTTTGTTAGTAGTTGAAGACTATTCTTGATATTACCTAGGGGCTTTTCTCATTTGGTAACTTAATGGTGTTGTGGTGGAAGCATTTGGTGTTTTAATACTCTACTCTTTTTTGCTTTATGAAAGTGCTAAAGGATGCATGTCTCTAACTTATTCAGGAGAAGCAAGAAGTTGTCATTGAAAAGATTGTGCGAAATAAGCGCAAATGTGTTACTGTTGTAAAAGGCTTAGAGCTATTTGGTGAGAAATTCTTTAGAGTTTTTTTTTAATAAAAAAAGTTTCACTTTTACCTGAGATTCTTCAGAAATTTAAGCTTATACATAATTGAGTTGCTCAAATATGGATAACTTTATATGAATGTTTTAGGTGTAAAATTGAGTGATGCATCAAAGAAGCTCGGGAAAAAGTTTGCTACAGGAGCTTCTGTTGTTAAGGTGAACAGACATTGTTTTATTGTTACAAGAAATACTGTTACTTTTCTAAATACTTAAATTTGATGTAATTAATTTCAGGGACCAACTGAGAAAGAACAAATTGATGTGCAAGGAGACATATCATATGATATTGTGGAGTTCATTACAGATACTTGGCCTGATGTAATCTATCTATAACCATTTCTTTTTTGTTTCAAATAATGTTACATTTATAAGTTGTCTTTGGCATCTGATTTTAGTAGTGTTAGGTGATGCTTAGTGTATATCATCAACTCACCATATTTGGTGATTGGATCAAGGGTGATTAGGAAAAATGAGAATTCACTAAAGTTAATGATTTGTGATATTTGGCCAAGAGTTTCTGCATTTAAACTTTTACATTTTGTTTGAGTATGTTTGCATGCCTGCAGGAGAAGGAGAGATTAGCATTTGATCTTTATAGAATATGATCATGTGTCTTCATGATAGATAAGATGAATCTAAAGTGCTATTTCTTTTCACTAGTCTTCCCTAAAGTCTTATTACCATGTAGCTTTCACTAAATTTCTCTGAAATGGATACACTTATGATACATTTGGTTATTAATCTCACATTTTTGTTTCAATGTAGTGCATGTCTTGTTGTACTAAGTTTCAAAATAGTGCATGTTCTCTAAGTATTATAAGTCATGTTTGTCAAGAAGCCAAGTATTTCATTATTCTACAGTAAGAGTCGATGATAGTTTCAGTATGAGATTTTGAGTAGTCTACTCTTTGCAATTTGTTGAGTAATTTTGGTGGTCAAAACCCAAAGTGTTAAAACCCAAATGAGTTTCTCCTGGATCCGAAGAACTCCAGATCCATCTCTAATGTTCTAGATTTCAGTTTTATCATGATTAATTTAAAAGTTAATTATCACCATATGTTCAGTTATGCATCTTGGCTGTTGATATCACAGCATAATATACATTTATTCTGTATATATCAGTACCAGACTTGCTGATTTTGTCTCTTACTTTTTTTGAAATTAAGAAAGAGACAAACCTTTCTCTTTTTCTAATCATGACTTTTCAAATGTGGTAACATTCTTTTTAAAATTCGATAAAAGCCATCAATCATGAAGGAACATATTTTAGAAGTGTACTTAGGGGTGAGTGATCAAGTGGGGTGACTTTGAGCATATCTACTGTCCAAGACCTAGGGCATCAGACATTGATCTTTTAGATGTTAATATCTGGTGGGGTATAAAACGTACATCTTATTGGTTCCTTTGTAATATGTGCTTTGAATATGAGTATTTCAATCTAAAGGTAAGAAACATGACTAGCAATTCGAATGTTTTAAGTGGGTGTTTGGGAATCATCTTGTGAAGATTCTGCAGTTCCACATTTTTAGTTCTGTTGTTATTCTATTATGCTTTGGTTTGACATGATAATCCAGCCATATATAGTTTTTATCTCTGATGCTTACTTTAGGATATGTGCTTGATTGTGGCTACCTCAAAAGTTTTAGCAGCAAATCCAGTGATATATTTTTTTTTGCTATATATTATCATCATGATCAAGTCAAAGTTGTTATTGCGTGAGAACAAGAAATGTCTGCTTGCAATCACTGATACCACATGTATAAAGATTGCTTCTAAGCAAAATATTGTTGATATACTTAACCAAAGCAGAGACCTATAGGCCATTTCACATGTTACTAAATAAAGGTACCGTTTCTTCAACACTGGTCATAAATTCCCCTAAATTATAGGTGTGACATTCTAATTTTTTGACAAACTTTAGTATCAACAACATAAATGTCTTTTCAACTGTGTAGTCCTAAATTTCTTTGCTATTAGATTCTGGAGTAAGTGTACCTATAATTATATTACCTACTGTTTCATTTTCCTTAAGGACCAAAGTGATTGTGTTTCTTTTGTTTTATCTTCTTATTTAGTACAAGAGTCATTTTATATCAACCCTAATTACTCACTAGAAAATGATCATGTCACAGAGGCTCTACATTGAAATCATGGCACTGTATTTACTTCTGATATTATTTTACAGTCGGCATGTGTATGTGAATGTGAATTTGGTGCAAACGCTAACATCTGTTTCTTACAACATCCCAGGTGCCAGAAACTGCAATTTTCTTCATAGAAGACGGAAGGAAGGTTCCTGCTGCTTAATGCTATAGTTCACAGGAAATAAGATGTATCGGGAATTACTTGTCACAATACCATAGCTGAGCTGTGCTTTACCTTTCTAAATAACTAGTCTCCTTGAGCATGTTTAATTCATATATCGCAGCACCTTTATCTTCATAGTATGATCTATTTTAGCAGCATGGCTTTACATATTAATTTTTTGCCCACATTGGCAGGGTGCTCTTGTTTCTGGGGGGATCCCCTTAGAAAGTTGAAGCATGTGCAGTGCTGTGTAGTCTTTCTAAATTTTACTGGTTTTGTACTGTTAGGATGGCTTGCCTGCTACAGTTGACGAACTTAGATGATGGGTTAAGTTTGGATGGTATTTTTTAATTATAAATCTCGTAACCTGTCAATCATTATGTAATTTGTTTATGTCAACCGTCAATGTTAAGCACACTATTTGAATTTCGAAAACTAGATAACTTATCAAAGTATGGGAAAATATCTAAATCTAGTCCGTACTTTGATCTTCGTCTCAATTGTAGTTTGTATTTTCATTTATCTCATTTGTATACATTTACTAAGACATTTGTTTTAATTGTGTCATGTTGTCTAATTTTCATCAGACGCTTCGTTAAACTAATGACGTGGCATACTGATTTGTATAAAAATTATTTTTTATTCAATTATTAACCCAGTCGCCATGTCATCTCTTTGATATTATTAAAAATGGGTTCTACCTTTTTAATATTGAAGAGTGGGTCTCACCTTTCTCTCTAAGAAATAAAAACTACTGTCAAATTGGGGAGCGTAAGCTTCGTCTTAGGCAATGAGCTACTGCGAGACTCAGGTGTCGGCTAGCGTCGCGGTGGATGTGAAAACAGCGCCGTCGTGGGAGCGAAGACTCAGTGGACGACCAGCGCCATCGTCGTCGACGACCCAACCAACGCTCTTCTTTGTTCCTTCCTTTATCGTCACCCTCGTTCTACGCTGCTCGGTGCCTGTTCTAGTTTTGCAACATGTGCACTGAGTTCCCCCACCGTGTCGGGATGAACTACCTTTTCGCTCAGTGGATTTCATGGCTCCTCCAGTCGGCGCCCTTTCATTGGTAGGAAGCAGTTCTTGGCCATAACGGCGAACCCAACGAGCCAGATCACGATGATCATGAACTTGGTCAGGGCACGCGCGGCGGCCCAAATGAGGTGGAGGGAGAGCGCGAAGACTAAGATGGATCGGCATAACGCCACCGTGGGTGTGAAAACTCTAATGCCCATCCATGGGGAGCATCCATTAGAAGACCAGGCAACAACTACAACATCATAATCCAATGTCGGTATTATCCTCGTCTTTAATGAAGGCATTTGATTCTCTAGCTCCTGCAACGGTTTAAATTTATGTTATTGGACTTTTGCCATGGTCGGCGAGTTGCCAAAACCGAGCTCTAGTGTTTCCTTAGAGAGGTCAATCTCCATCCTATAATTGTACATCATCGCCGCCGGAACCCGATAATCGATAGCACCACAAGATCAGGCACGAGGGACTCTACTTTGGCAGGCGGCGCGATGGTTCTTGCTACATTTATTGAAGTGAGAAGTGTAATGTGACTGAGGACGGTGGAAGAAACCGAGATAGATGGTGGTGATCCTTGTCGAGGCATCTAATTTCTTTCAAATTTCTGTCACTTAATTAATGTAGTAGCACATCCAATTATAGTCATGTTATTGTAAGCTAGCTCACACACAAATCCTATTATTTTAGCTGCTCCTCACACACATGATTGGCCCCTGATATTGCTAATATAATAATATATGAATACCTTTTTTTTTATTTTCTTCCTTATGTTTGACTAATGTGATCACAAAAATCCAATCCAGAGGTTCATGCATCTTTCATTGTATTACAGTACTCTGAAATGAAATGTGATAATGTGTTCCCTTCAAAAAGATTTCAGTCTCCAGAGATTATATTTCATCATGTTGATGTTAATTTGTTCTTTTCTTCATCATTAATTCGCGCATATGTCTTCTTAATCTATTTATCTAGTGTTGCCTTCCAATTGGCTTTGCGAGTTCATGCATACCTCAAACATTCCAAGGCTGCTTGGAATGCCCCGACAGAGAAAGTTGCAGCAAAGGCAAGGTGCAAGTACAATGCCAGATACCTCAAACATTCCAAGGCTGCTTGGAATGCCCCGGCAGAGAAAGTTGCAGTGAAGGCAAGGTGCAAGTACAATGCCGGATCATGCGGGATATGGTGAAGCTGGCAATGGTGGTGCCGACGACGAGGTCCGACTTGGAGGATGAGCAGGAAATACTTCAATCCGAGTACCACTCGGCGGGAACCGCGCTCGTTCTTGAACTGGCGCAACGGGTCGTCGGGGAAGAAGGTCTCCTTGAGGTTGGCCCGGAAGGTGTGCAGGAACGGACGCGACAGCAGCACCGACACACGACGTGCAAACTCGACGCCACCTTGGTCGACGTTTCCCATGGTAGTGGTAGTAATTAGGCGTTAAGAGGAGAGAGAGAGAGAGAGAGGGAGAGAGAGAGAGAGGTGGGATCCACTCTTCAATATTAAAAAGGCAGGACTCATTTTTAATAATACCAAAGAGATGACATGGCGACTGGGTTAATAACAGAATAAAAAATAATTTTTTATACAAGTCAGCATGCCACGTCGTTAGTTTAACAGAGTGTCTGACTAAAATTAGACGGCAAGCCACAATTAAAATAAATGTCTTAGTATATGTATACAAACGAGACAATTGAAAGTACAAGCCATAATTAAGATAAATGTCAAAGTACAAACTATATTTAGGTATTTTCTCTCAAAGTATCGATGAAATAGAGAGTGCTTTGGATGATACCTATTAAAAATGCAGATCGCCTGACATCTCATTCTATTTATTCTCATTCCACTTATTTATTTCTGGAAGTTTATGTTTATGTCTTTGGATTAAAACGAATGAGATTCGAGAAATCTTATTCGTAGTTTAAGTTGATTACTGAATTTTATAAAAGAATGAATATAATTGAATTTAATTTTGACTAAAGTAAGATATATATATGCACCGAGGCTAAGGCTAGAGTAAGATATATATGCACTGAGGAAGCAGAGGACGAAAATTGAAATTTAAGAAATTATAGGAAATTAAAGAAGTTGAGTTGATTTTTAAAATGTAAAATTGGGAGAAGGGTCATATTTACCTCTAAATTTTTTCTTTTCAAAAATATCTTCGCCTAAAATATCACTGCTTATAACAGTTTGACAAATCAACAAACGGTTACTTATGCGGCAAGGATAAGAGTTATATTTGCATCTAAAGTATTCGAAAAGGTAGAAATTTGCCCTTAACCTTTTTTTAAAAAAAATACTCTCATCGTCCAAATTTTGGGTCATATTTGCCCCTAAAGTATTTGAAAATGTACAAATTTTTCTTTAAATTTTTTATTTTTTGAAAAATACATTTGTCGTCCAAATTTTGGGTCAAAAATTCCTCACGTCTCAGATGGATGAGGTATAAATACTAAAACCTCAATCGCCAAAAGATCAAAGTGTCTTTTAACTTAAGTTGAGTCTAAAACAAGTCATAACTCAACCGATACAAGTCTGATTCGAGTTCCGCTCGAACCTCCGAATTTGTCTCGATCCAAGCAACCCGTCTAAGGACTAATCAAACTTAGATGAATTAATTTCTTCTCGCACAAAGGCCAATCTTCAATTCAAGCCCTCCGGCATTTCATCCGGTCCATCCTAATGCGAGATTAAATTATCCCGCTGAAATAATTAAATAAGCATTTTAAAAATTTTCGAGTATTACAAAGAAGTGGTGGGATGTGTTTTTGCAGCACCCCTTAACCGACTAGTTTTTGCAGCCGGCTGGAATACCTTATTTTCCTTTTATTTTTCCTATCTTTTCAGCTCGTTTAATTTGATGCTTGTTTTAATGGCTTGTAACAAAAAGCTAGGATATATGTGGACTCTATATGTCGCCCCTAATTAATTTAGGTTGTGAATATATTGAGTATTACATGTTGGCAACTTAAAATCCAGTGTGGCTTGATGATGTGACTTATTTTATTTGCGACGTAAGCAATTATTTGCTGACTTGTCAAACCGTTACAAGCAGTGGTATTTTTGGCTCAAAATTTGGATGGCGAGAGCATTTTTCAAAAAATAAAAAATTTAAGGATAAATTTGTACCTTTTCGAATACTTTAGGGATAAATATGACCCAAAATTTGAACGACGAAAGCTTTTCCAAAAAAGAGTTTAAGTACATATTTATACCTTTTTGAATACTTTAGGGACAAATATGATCCTTATCATTGCCACGTAAGCAATCGTTTGCTGACTTGTCAAATCGTTACAAGCAGTGATATTTTTGGCCCAAAATTTGGACGACGAGAGCATTTTTGAAAAAAAAAAGTTTGATGATAAATTTTGTACATTTTCTAATATTTTAGAGGCAAATATAATACATATCCCTATAAATTTTAACTTCTATTTTGAAATAAATTTAAAATTATTTTTCTATTATGAATTTTTTTTTCAAGGGTTCATTTATTATTGTATTGAGGAAGTAGCACTTATCATGATTGATAAAAAATTTAATTCAATTTAAAAATTAAACAAAATCATAAATACTTTAAGAAAAAAATGCAAAATCATAAATATGATTAGGTATTTAGTAAAAAAAATTATATTTATCTAGATTACCTTTAAAAGCCTAATTTGTTTACTAATTTAACCTTTTTTTTTAAATTGAGTTAGAGAACTTTTGTAAAAAAAAATTTAAGTGCTCTTATATGGACAATTAAAAATTTTGATTAAAAGTTTCTCAATAAGTTATTTGCAGGCATAATAATGGCATATTATTGTCGAAATGATATAAGCATATTTTCTATTAAAATTATTCATCAAAATAATTATCTGACAACCAAAAAAATTAAAATTATTATAAGTGCTTCGATCTTTATTTATTATAGCACAAGTTAAAATCTTTTTGTAAGAAATCTCTTAGTGCTCATGTATATATTTTAGTAGAAAATTCAAAATTTGATATATTTATGAAATCTATAGACCTAAAATTGATTGTTAATT
The DNA here is from genome assembly GCA_034359265.1 of Canna indica. Taxonomy (NCBI): domain Eukaryota; kingdom Viridiplantae; phylum Streptophyta; class Magnoliopsida; order Zingiberales; family Cannaceae; genus Canna; species Canna indica. Next base: position 69,919,408 of record CP136890.1, on the reverse strand, counting down.
ACAATTATATTAATTGTTAGAGACTTTAGTAAAAAGTAGAGATGCCCATTAGAATCGATTAAATGTTGTTAACCGACTAATCGAATAGTAAAATTTAATTATGGATAGTAATCGAGCGGATCGATTTTAGTTTCAATTAGTAGGTTTAGAAAATCGCTTAAAATTTGTTTTATTTTGATTATCACTTAACCGATAAATAAATCAGTAATCAAAACCTAGCCAACTACACTTATATATCAATAATATATAATTTAATTTTAAAATAAAAAACATGCCATAAGGTGTAATTTGTAGTTTGAATTACTTTTAACTTAAGGTATTTTCATTTAATGACCACTTTTCTAGGGGTGAGCATGAACCGGTTATCGGTCTATTAACAATTTTTTAAACCAATACATAAACTCGATTTTTTAAAATCATTAACCGTAAATCAGTCTATTAACTTCAGTTTTAATTTTACGATTTGGTTAATCAATAATTTTTGGTTAACTAATAAAACTTTTTAACATATAAAAATAATAAAATAATACAATCTATTCCAATTGTTGAAAGTACTTCAAAATAAAAATACAAACCAAACATAATACTTATAAATAAAAAATCAAAAGAAGAACAATATCCTCATAAATAATTGTAATAATTTGATATGATCAATATGAAATTATCAATAATGTATCAATTATACACAAAACAATAAATATATGATTAAAACAAGAAGATAATTTAAATATTTGTTTGGTAAAAATATGTATTATAATATTTTAAAGAGTTGTATGTCATAATATTTATTCATACACACACATATATATAATTGGTCAATTTTTGGAGAATGAAATATAATTTAAATTTATACTTCAATGTATTATTTATATATGTTTTAGAGAAAAAATATAAAGAGAAAAAAATTGAGGCGTAAAAATTAAAACACTATATATATGAACCGATTAATCGTGGATTAATGGTTAACCATGACTCAAAAATAGAAACTAAAATCATCATATTGGTTAACCAAAAAATTCAGTTAAGTTTCAGACCGATTTTCTAGTTAATCGAATTTTCGTTTTTTTTTCTCACACCTACTTCTACAAAAGTCTCAATAGTTTCAACTATTGCAAAAAAATAATTATTTTATGTTTTAGTAACCCAAAAGTTCAGTTTAAAGCATTTGCACATTTGGGGTTGTCCAGCTAAGGCTAGGCCATATCATCCAAATGAAAAGAAATTGGACCCTAGAACAATTAGGTGCTATTTGTTGGGTATTCTGAGAGATTTAGGAGGTATAATGTTAGTAGTATGCTCTAGCCTTTGGAATAATATTGTTATTGTTACTTTTCGTTTTTATAAATGAAACTTTTGCTTTATCTTGTTATTCATTGTGAGCATGTTCGACTTGATAAGAAATTCCTTGAATAGTTGATTTTGTCTATTGGTCATCAAGGACGAGACTTGATAGTAAAATTCAAAGGTAGTTGGAATACTATTACAAATAGTCCCTAGCTAGTCGATCCTAAATAGTCCCTAGTCGGTCGTTATCATTGGAACGATAATGAATGAAGACTAGTATTTAGTCTGACTGATGATGATCGTATTTTACTAGTAATGAATATGTGATATTAAAGTCGGATCATAGACATATGCTAGAGAATATGGTGTTGGACAGATCCACTGTGAGAATACAACCGATGACTCGCTTCTCAATCCTTTAAGAACGCCTCAAACTTATTCACCTAAGCAAAACACAATTCTACAAAAGTAACCGTAAGGTGTTTAACCTAGCACACCTAGCAAGCTAACAATGGAAACCTAGTTTAATAATAATGAAAATAACAACAAAGAAGCTAAGAATTAAACCACACAAGTGAGCTCCATTGCAAAGCCTCCAACTCGTCAAGATGTAGAGCTTGAAATGAAGCCGGAGTTGAGGCGGAAAGAATGCTTCGAGTAGATGAACGATCGTCGAAGCTTGCGCGGTGAAATCCACTTGGGAAAGCTAAAAAACACTCTAGGAGATCTTCAATGAATGATTGAGAGGCTCTTAGAAGGCTGGTGAGGGGTATTTATAACCCCTCACTCGGTGGCTCCACACAATGGGCATTTTTCTATCCGTTGGGGAGGTCCGGTCACTTGCCGATCGCTCGGCGGTCGCCGATCAGTTGTCGGTCGCCCGACCGATCGACCACTGAGCGATCAACTGATCATTGCCTGAAAGTGGCAGAACACCTTTGATCGCTCGGCGATTGTTGATCAGTCATCGGTCGCTCGATCGATCAACCGCCGAGCGATCAAAGGCGTTCTGCCACTTTCGGGCAATATTCGATTGACCGACCGATCGACCGAACCTGGGCTAAGGCTATTTTTTTCTGCTTTCTTCTTGCGTGCTTCGTTTCCGGGTTCGGTTACCGAGTTTGGACTTGGATAACATTATAATTTGGCTTGGGATAAATTCCTAGAGTCATATTACATGAAATATATTCCTAACTCTAGATTTTCTACTCAATCGACGACGGAGCCATTTTTGTTGATTTTTGGTATTTTTCCAACCGAACTTCGCGCACGATCGTATCCTTAACCTGAGATCAAACACTTGATAAATTCATTAGAATAAGTTTGTTATCATCAAAATCAAGATGGTGATCTAGGTTAAAAATCTTAGGCCAACAATCTCCCCGTTTTTGATGATGACAAACTTCTCAATAAATGCATTAAGAAATGTATCGACAAGCATAGAATTTCATCAAGTGAATGTATAATGCTCCCTCTATCAACATGCATATCCAGAATAAACTCTCCCTAACTATATGCATATCTATGTCTAAATTCTTCTCCCCTTTTTGACATCAATCAAAAAGGGCCTAAGTTAAGCACTTGTAGACTTTCCTTAAATTACACAATGACAAGATTTAACTATACATGTTATCAACGATGCTTTGAAATAATAAACACAAGTGTCAAAATATGTCAAGAGGGTTATACACAATCGATTATGGGATATCCGAAAAGCATTTACTTGATAAAGATAAAGTTTCCAATTTTTAATAAATATGAACCCAAAATCTTATAAATTTGAATTCTCAATGAAACTTTTTGAGACTTTTTCAACGGAAACTAGATTTTTCAAGCAAAGTGCAGAAACAAGAATTTTCAAAAATTAATTTTCTGCATTTTTCAATAAATCATTGAAATTCCGATTTCACGTTTTATCGACAAATACTCATTTCACAATAATTTCTAATTTTGATCAAACTTGTATATGACTAAGATATTATTATTTTAATCATATATACAATTTTTGAATTACTAGAAAAAATTCCTAGAGTCATATTATAATTTGGATAACATTATAATTTGGCTTGGGATAAATTCCTAGAGTCATATTACATGAAATATATTCCTAACTCTAGATTTTCTACTCAATCGACGACGGAGCCATTTTTGTTGATTTTTGGTATTTTTCCAACCGAACTTCGCGCACGATCGTATCCTTAACCTGAGATCAAACACTTGATAAATTCATTAGAATAAGTTTGTTATCATCAAAATCAAGATGGTGATCTAGGTTAAAAATCTTAGGCCAACAATCTCCCCGTTTTTGATGATGACAAACTTCTCAATAAATGCATTAAGAAATGTATCGACAAGCATAGAATTTCATCAAGTGAATGTATAATGCTCCCTCTATCAACATGCATATCCAGAATAAACTCCCCCTAACTATATGCATATCTATGTCTAAATTCTTCTCCCCTTTTTGACATCAATCAAAAAGGGCCTAAGTTAAGCACTTCTAGACTTTCCTTAAATTACACAATGACAAGATTTAACTATACATGTTATCAACGATGCTTTGAAATAATAAACACAAGTGTCAAAATATGTCAAGAGGGTTATACACAATCGATTATGGGATATCCGAAAAGCATTTACTTGATAAAGATAAAGTTTCCAATTTTTAATAAATATGAACCCAAAATCTTATAAATTTGAATTCTCAATGAAACTTTTTGAGACTTTTTCAACGGAAACTAGATTTTTCAAGCAAAGTGCAGAAACAAGAATTTTCAAAAATTAATTTTCTGCATTTTTCAATAAATCATTGAAATTCCGATTTCACGTTTTATCGACAAATACTCATTTCACAATAATTTCTAATTTTGATCAAACTTGTATATGACTAAGATATTATTATTTTAATCATATATACAATTTTTGAATTACTAGAAAAAATTCCTAGAGTCATATTATAATTTGGATAACATTATAATTTGGCTTGGGATAAATTCCTAGAGTCATATTACATGAAATATATTCCTAACTCTAGATTTTCTACTCAATCGACGACGGAGCCATTTTTGTTGATTTTTGGTATTTTTCCAACCGAACTTCGCGCACGATCGTATCCTTAACCTGAGATCAAACACTTGATAAATTCATTAGAATAAGTTTGTTATCATCAAAATCAAGATGGTGATCTAGGTTAAAAATCTTAGGCCAACAATCTCCCCGTTTTTGATGATGACAAACTTCTCAATAAATGCATTAAGAAATGTATCGACAAGCATAGAATTTCATCAAGTGAATGTATAATGCTCCCTCTATCAACATGCATATCCAGAATAAACTCCCCCTAACTATATGCATATCTATGTCTAAATTCTTCTCCCCTTTTTGACATCAATCAAAAAGGGCCTAAGTTAAGCACTTCTAGACTTTCCTTAAATTACACAATGACAAGATTTAACTATACATGTTATCAACGATGCTTTGAAATAATAAACACAAGTGTCAAAATATGTCAAGAGGGTTATACACAATCGATTATGGGATATCCGAAAAGCATTTACTTGATAAAGATAAAGTTTCCAATTTTTAATAAATATGAACCCAAAATCTTATAAATTTGAATTCTCAATGAAACTTTTTGAGACTTTTTCAACGGAAACTAGATTTTTCAAGCAAAGTGCAGAAACAAGAATTTTCAAAAATTAATTTTCTGCATTTTTCAATAAATCATTGAAATTCCGATTTCACGTTTTATCGACAAATACTCATTTCACAATAATTTCTAATTTTGATCAAACTTGTATATGACTAAGATATTATTATTTTAATCATATATACAATTTTTGAATTACTAGAAAAAATTCCTAGAGTCATATTATAATTTGGATAACATTATAATTTGGCTTGGGATAAATTCCTAGAGTCATATTACATGAAATATATTCCTAACTCTAGATTTTCTACTCAATCGACGACGGAGCCATTTTTGTTGATTTTTGGTATTTTTCCAACCGAACTTCGCGCACGATCGTATCCTTAACCTGAGATCAAACACTTGATAAATTCATTAGAATAAGTTTGTTATCATCAAAATCAAGATGGTGATCTAGGTTAAAAATCTTAGGCCAACAATCTCCCCGTTTTTGATGATGACAAACTTCTCAATAAATGCATTAAGAAATGTATCGACAAGCATAGAATTTCATCAAGTGAATGTATAATGCTCCCTCTATCAACATGCATATCCAGAATAAACTCCCCCTAACTATATGCATATCTATGTCTAAATTCTTCTCCCCTTTTTGACATCAATCAAAAAGGGCCTAAGTTAAGCACTTCTAGACTTTCCTTAAATTACACAATGACAAGATTTAACTATACATGTTATCAACGATGCTTTGAAATAATAAACACAAGTGTCAAAATATGTCAAGAGGGTTATACACAATCGATTATGGGATATCCGAAAAGCATTTACTTGATAAAGATAAAGTTTCCAATTTTTAATAAATATGAACCCAAAATCTTATAAATTTGAATTCTCAATGAAACTTTTTGAGACTTTTTCAACGGAAACTAGATTTTTCAAGCAAAGTGCAGAAACAAGAATTTTCAAAAATTAATTTTCTGCATTTTTCAATAAATCATTGAAATTCCGATTTCACGTTTTATCGACAAATACTCATTTCACAATAATTTCTAATTTTGATCAAACTTGTATATGACTAAGATATTATTATTTTAATCATATATACAATTTTTAAATTACTAGAAAAAATCTCAAAGATTACTCAAATGACTTGGCACAATTTCGATAAAAAATTAACATGATATATCAAAAAATTGTCTATAAGTCAGTTTCCTAAATAATCATGAATTTTCATATAGACACAATCAAGTACTTTACCATGAGCAATGTGCAAGAGTTTCTACGTGCTTCATGAGGTATCATACTAGATGGTGCAGAGATGAATTTACTACCTCATAGAGCTTTCAAGTATTTAGCATGTGTTCTCTAAAACATTTGCCTCTTAATCAATGCTCAACTTTGGAAGATTTTGCATGAGAGGCATGAGCATACATACTTTTCATTTTATCATTTAATGAAAGCAACTTGTCATGCCCTAACTCAGAGTCATGTGACCGGCCAGGGTATACGTGCCTATACCCCGTAGCCTAAATCATGCACATGCCAACTCAACAATAAAACATAACGGAAAGAAATAACTAGTTTTATTTTAAGAGGAAAACCAAACCAGAATTCATTGTAAATAAGTTTTAGCAAAGTAATGAAGTGCAAAAATAATAAATCAAGTTCAATTGTTTGGTTACAATGAAATCTGAAACTCGACTACGACAAACCAGAATGCCCCCAAGGGACTACAACTCCAAAACACTGAAACACAAGTGCATGACTAACTACCAAAAACTCGACTACGACATCTAACTAGGACTGCTATGAGATCATGTGACTCCTTTGCCCTTCAGCCGCGCCAAGTGCTCCAGCCCACCTCACCGGTCAGGCTTTGCAAAACAAAAATAAAACGACAACGGTTCAAAGAACTTAGTGAGCGATTCTACCGACCCCCATAAGAAACCAACACAGAGTAAATATCATAAAACAAAACTCCTGACTCAAGCAGGAAAGGTCACAAGAGAGTGACCAGCTAACAGGCCATCTGGCCACTACCTGCCCGAAGGTAGCCAACAACAAAACGATGAAGATCAACAGGCTTAAGCCTACCATGCCCAAAACAAAATATATTAGGATAATCGGGTACGCCCTCCGAACTTATCCTAATATAAAGAAACTCGGGAGCAATCGAGATTGGCCCACCCGAACTTGCTCCACGAGACGCGTAGGAACAATCAGGAATCGTCCATCCGAACTTGCCCCTTTAAGATATCACATGAATAATCAGGATTTGCCCGTCCGAACTTATTCCTTAAAAGCATCTCGGGAATAATTGGGTAGGCCCTCCGAACTTATTCCACAAGGTCAAACCAGAACAATCGAGATTTTTCCATCCGAACTTATTCCAATAGATAACGTAGTAATAATCGAGATTCGCCCATCCGAGCTTATTCCTTTAAATATAGAATCTTGGGAACAATCAGAATTTGCTCATCTGAACTTGTTCCACAAGATACGCAGGAACAATTGAGATTTTCCCATCCAAATTTGTTCCACATGTTGCGAATTAGCCATCCAACCTTCCGGGTCTAGCCCGCAATCTGGCTCCTCAACGGGTCTCTCCGTCATTCATAAAGATATGGTGCAATATGACCTAAGTCAAATCTCTCCTACGGTGCCTTAGGGGTGTCCTTATTAGGAAGAGTCTCAACATTCCAATACTCGACCCCCAACTCCTAGACCCGTAATGTCATAACCCGCGAGATTTTATTTTATGCATACTTTATTTATTGGTTCTTAATAGATTATGCTGACCCCTTGCTCAATTTTAATTATGCAATTAAAATTTAGATCACCAAGATCAGGGTTTTGTTTTAGGGTTTTGTTTTAGCTTTCTGTTATACCCGAAATTGATGTATCCAACCCGAATATGGTCTCCAAAGTGTGACCTATGTTTTCAAACTATGTTTTCTGATCAAAATAATATGTTACACGACTATGTTCAGTAAACTATGCACATCATAAATAAGATTTCGAAATCAGTCCTGATTCATCAACTGAACATGAAATTTTTAGCATAATTGAGTATAACTCTCAAAATTTCCATCACATCATATTCATAATCATTAAAATAAATCTCATAAAAATCATATTTATTAAGCAAGAACAACAAGCATCACAACCCTCTTTAACCAAGAACCAATCTTTATGCTCAAGAATTTAAATCAAGAACCCTCATTCCTTCAAGATCAAATCCATCCTTGAAACACATGATATATTTCTAAAAATCATAGATTTAATATCAAGCATGCATTTAAATTAGAGTAAATACCCCAAAAAAATACGAACTTTAGACCTTTTCCCATTTTTAGCATAAACTTTTTCGTTAGCATGAAAATACACCAACTTTCATTCTGTTATCCCGTTTAGCACGCACCGTCATTTTTGACTATTTTTGCTGATGTGTCACTTAACGGTGATGATGTGGCAAATTTTATACTATGTGGATTATTATTTTAATTAATTTTATTATTATTAATGACGTGGTCCTTCTTCTCAAAGACCTTGACGCTAATTGCACTCCACGGGTCGTCGCCGGGGATGAGCTCATTGTCGTCGCAGGGTAGAAGCTCGTTGTCGTCATCGTCACTGACCTCTCCACCGAAGAGATTGCGCGACCTCTCTGGTGGAGAGGTCAGTGACCTGACGCGAGGTCGGCGACCTCTCTGGCGGAGTGGAGGCGCAACCTCTCCGCCAGAGAGGTCGCACAATCTCTTTAGTGGAGAGGAGGCGGACCTCTCTAGCGGAGAGGACGGGCGGAGAGGTCAGCGACCTGACACGAGGTCGACGACCTCTATGCCAGAGAGGTCAGTGACCTGACGCGAGGTCAGCGACCTCTCTGGCGGAGAGGAGGCAAACCTCTCTAGCGGAGAGGACGTCGTCGACCTCTCCGCTAGAGAGGTCTTGCATCCTCTCTGCCTCTTGACCTTTTTGGCTGAGATGTCGGCGACGTCCTCTCCGCCTCTATGGCAAAGAGGTTGCACGATCTCCGCCGGCGGAGAGGACTCGCGATCTCTCTGGCGGAGAGGAGACGCGTCCTCTCCGCCGAGCTCTCCTCTCGCCACCTCTCTGGTGCGACCTCTCTGGCTCGTCTGAGAGGAGGTCCGGATGGAGAGGTCTGCATGACCTCTCGTCTGAGATCAGCGAAGTTTTAAGGCTTGAAATGGGTGCCGCCACCACCGGAGAGAGGAGGTGAGGTGGAGAAGACAATTTGGAAGATATGTTAATATTTTAGTCAATAATATAATCTACGTGGCATTATTTATTCTACATGGCTTCAATCAAGAATAAAAATTTGTCACGTCGTCACTGTTAAGTGACACATCAGCAAAAACCGTCAAAAATGACGGTGCGTGCTAAATGGGATAACAGAATAAAAGTTTGTGTATTTTCTTGCTAATGGAAAAAGTTTATGCTAAAAATAGGAAAAGATCCAAAGTTCGTATATTTTTGGGTATTTACCCTTTAAATTATAAACATCAAGATTGATGAACAAACTGAATCATAGAATGCAAGAAAAATCTACACCCTTCACTTAGGCAATTCATCGAACATTTGGAGGGCACCCCTTTTCTCCACCTTGGCCGAGCACCCCTAGGATCATCCTAGGGTTGTCGAGCCCCATAGGGGAGGGTTTAGGGCCTCCTCAAGCACGACACACAAAAAAATTGCGAGAATTCGAGAGATCATCGGAAAATAATCAAGCACATCTTTGTCTTCAAGAAAAGCTTCAAAAATTCGAAGAAACCCGAGAAGGAGGAGTAAAACCACTCACCTAAGAGGAGAAATACAGGACGACGACCCTCGAATCCGGCTTCAAGAGATGGTGGCTCGACTCAAAGAAGGGGGAAGAGGGGCGGCGGCTCCTCCTCAAGCCGTTGGCTTGAAGAGAGGGGGAGGGAGAGAGAGGGGGGGGGGGGAGGCAGCTCGGCTCGGCTCGGCTAGGCAGCTCCTCTCTGCTCGGCTCCAAGGAAGGGAGAGGGAAGAAGGGAAGGCGGCGGCTTGGATGGCTGGCTTTACTCGACGGCTCCAAGAGGGGGGAGGGAGGGGCGGCGTCTTGGGCGGCTGGCTCCTCTCTTCTCTCCAATCGGCTGGGGCGGCTCCAATAGGGAGTCGCCAGCCCTAGGGGGGATTTTTATAATCCCCTCCCACTATCACCTAACCACACCCTAACCCACACTCTCCTCAACCCGAATTCGCAACCCGCTAATCCAAACTAACCCCATAAATAAATACAAGCAACAACCACATGCACATCCACATGCAACATAATTAAATCAATTAGCTACATAATTATAAATCATAATTCAACTCACCCGAGCTCGCAAGCTCACACCGGACCATGAGTCAACTCGGCTCGACCTCGGACTAGCCCGCTAGGCTGACAAACATAACAACAAGAAAAGATAAATAAATAAATAAAAATATCTAGGATATTACACAACTCATTCTTTAATGATTGCATGCCACCATTCAAATTTTCAATTTGTAAGCATAATAAGGCATTTTCTATTTTTAGTGATTCATTCAAATTTTGTAGATCTACATTTTTCTTTTCTAAGAAACTTTTATCATTTTGCAAGCATTCAACTTTTCTTTTTAAGTCATTACAAGAAAGCAAAAAAATCATCATTTTCATGTTCTAATAATTTATTTTCCTTTCTAAGTTTCTTAAATCTTTTTCTAATAATATTAAATTCTTCATACATATGCTCAATTTCATTTTCTAATTCTATATGTGTAAAAATCTTTTCACCTATAGTAATAGTGGGTACCTCATTGTCCATTGTCATGAAACAAAAGTTTGCATTCTCCCTTGAGCTTTCTTCCCCACTTGAAGGTGATGGTGACTCGCTTTCATCCCAAGTAGCCATTAGTGCTTTCTTCTTCATCCTTCCTCTATTATCTTTCTTTGAGGATGATGAGGAGGTGAGCTTGGTTTTAGGATAATCGCTCTCCAAGTGTCTGGGCTTGTTGCATTGGAAGCACATGATTCTATTTTTGCCTTTCTTCTTCTTGAGAGGCTTTCCCATTAGTTCCATCAATATCTGTCCAAGGTAAATCATATCTTCATGGTACTCGGATTCTTCATTTTCTGATGATGATGATGATGATGATGATGACACCAAATGATATTTTTAAGACAATGTTCTTGCCTTTGGGGGCATCTTCCTCCTTTTTTGCCTTCCTATGGATCCCATGGGTCATGAGAGATCCAATGAGTTCGGTGAGCTTTATGGTGCCAAGATTCTTGGCCTCCATGATAGCAACCACCTTTGGCTCCCATGCTTTGGGAAGTGATCGAAGAAGCTTCTTCACTTTTTCTTCCTCTTGTATGTCCCTTCCAAGGTTAGTTAAAACATTCACAATATTTTGAAAATAGGCATATATTTGATCTATTTTCTCATGACTATGCATTTTAAAGAGTTCATAGTCATGCATAAGCAAATTTATTTTGGACTCTTTAACTTGGGAGGTTCCCTCCTGAGTGGTTTCTAAAACATGCCAAATATCAAAAATAGATTTACAACATGATACTCTATTGAATTCATTTATGGATAAACCATAATGTAACACATTCATTGTTTTGGCATTTTAATTAAACAATTTGATCTCTTCTTGAGACCGCTCATCCATGCTCTTGGAGGGTAGCTCATAATTAACATGAATAGTTTTCCAAGCATCTAATCCTAGGGATTGTAAGAAAATACTCACCATAGTTTTCCAATAGGGATAATTGTTTCCATTAAAAAGAGGAGGTGCATGAGTTGAAGACCCTTGACCTAGTGTGATACTGGAATCCATAAGTGTAGGTTAGATGGTTAAACCTAAGCTTACAATCTTGCTCTGATACCAAATATTATTCAAATACCCACACTAGAAGTGGAGGTTGAATAGTATTGGGTTAATTTTAGCTTTTATTCAATTTCTTTTAAATCAATTCCAACTTCAACCCAAATTAAGTGCGACTAAATGATATGTGATAGAGTATGAAAAGCAATTATAAGCACCAAAAACAAGACAATGGAAAGTCGAAAGATTATAGTGGTTCGGCCAATCGCCTACTCCACTACCTTGGCTCAACACCAAGGATTTCTAACTAATCCTTTATAAACAATGTGTTTCCCTTTGAATACAACCGACGACTCGCTTCTCAACCCTTTAAGAACGCCTCAAACCTATTCACCTAGGCAAAACACAATTCTACAAATGTAACCCTAAGGTATTTAACCTAGCACACCTAGCAAACTAACAATGGAAACCTAGTTTAATAACAATGAAAATAACAACAAATGAGCTAGGAATTAAACCACACACATGAGTTCCCTTGCAAAGCCTCCAAAGTCTCCAACTCGTCAAGATGTAGAGCTTGAAATGAAGTCAGAGTTGAGGCGAAAAGAATGCTTCGAGTAGATGAACGATCGTCGAAGCTTACACAATGAAATCCGCTTAGGAAGGCTCAAAAATACTCTAGGAGGTCTTCAATGAATGGTTGAGAGGCTCTTAGAAGGCTGGTGAGAGGTATTTAAAACCCCTTACTTGGCAGCTCCACCCAACGGGCATTTTTCTGCCCGTTGAGGACGCTCGGACGCTTGCCGGTCGGTCGTCGATCGATCGACCGCCGATCGACCGAAGGTGTTCTACCGCTTTCGGGCAACATTCGGTCGACCGACCAATCGACCGAATTGGCTATTGCCAATTTTTGACCTCATTCGGTCAATCGATCGATCGACCGAACCTAGATTGAGGCTATTTTTTTAGCTTTCTTCTTGCGCGCTTCGTTTTCGGGTTCCATTACTGAGTTTGGAGTTGGATAACATTAAAATTTGGCTTGGGATAAATTCCTAGAACCAGATTACATTAAATATATTCCTAATTCTAGATTTTAATACTCAATCGACGATAGAGCCATTTTTGCCGATTTTTGATATTTCTCCGAACGGACTTCGTGCGCGATCGTAACCTCAACCTAAGATCAAACACTTGATAAATTCATTAGAATAAGTTTGTTATCATCAAAATCAAAATGGTGATCAAGGTTAAAAATCTCAGGCCAACAGTCACCATGGATTTCTACATGAGGAATTTTGTGGTTTGACATAGTCTAATATTATCTTTAACCAGAAGGTAATAAAGACTAGAATTGAATATGGAATGAATTATGTAGTGGAATTTGTGTAGTCGTGAAGGAATTTGTCCCTAGCTCTCATATATGAGAGAGATATCTCTGGCCCCTTGATGAGTGAGATTGAGAAAATGCATGATCGTGCTCAAATGAATTAATAGGAGTATCAATGTCATTAGTTAAGTCAGTCTACTCAGGAATTAAGAAACTAGATTGAGCAATATAAGGATGATGTAATTCATGTCTTATGCTCGATCCATATATTGCGTGACAAAAGGACAGAGTATTCTACTGGAAGTTAGATTGCTCAGATCACTGACCTCACTTGACTTGGGTAGTCATAATATTTTGCTAGATACCGCTTATGACTTATGGGTTATAAATAAGATTTGAACCTACTACAAACGTTAAGTGAGCCTATAGAGTCGCACACATAGGGCGAACTGAATTAGGCTCAAGATTATGACTCATCGAATTGGACCCGCATGACAATTAACTAACTAAATCTCTCTTGGTAATTTTAGAATTAATTTTGAATTTGAAAAGTAGTTTTGAATTTAGAATTAGCTATTCTGAATTTTAAATGAGATTTAAAACTAAAATACTATTGACCCTAATTTAGATAATATATCTTTGATAATCGTTATTAAAGGATACATTAAAATTGGAATAATGAATTAGGGTAATTCAACCTTGGTAATTGCTATTAAGGATATAATATTCGAGTATTAAAGGTGTTTCAATATTCCGAATATGACCTAAATCAATCAACGGTTGAGATGACGTGGTCGATAATTTTTTATGTGTCTATAAATACCGGCTTATGGTTTAGATAGAAAGATGATCTACTCTTGGTGGCAGCTGACCTCTTTAAGATAGGAAGCCAACCTCCATTTGAAGGAAGCCGAGTTCCTATTGTGGTAGCCAACCATCACCCAAAAGAGAGAGAGGAGAGCTCAGAAGGAGTTTCGTGCTCAACCAAATCGGAAGGAATTCCGAGATAGCCAACCTAGCACTCAGAAGCCACCTTGCTCATCATGTTCGCTCGTGTGCTAACTGTAGAGAGTGTTCGTTGATGGCAGCACCTTGGATTCGAAGCAAGATTGTGATATTGAATTTGTGGAGCAAAAGATGAAGCTCGGTCTTCTAAGGTATAAGTCCTAAACCTAAATTAATTTAACCGAGATGCATGGATCCTCTTAGGTAGAGGATTGGTTCTTGTTTTTCGTTGTGCAAAGTTTCGTTCCATACCCGGCCCTCGCTGACCCAACATATAAATTTTATGATCCCATGAAGAGGACATTCTTTGAGACGAGAAATGCCCAGGTCTTTGAGGATATTGAGTTGGGGGGATAAGGTTAAGGAGGTTGTCTATGAAGAGGAATTCGTTTTTATTCCTACCATTGATGTTCATGTTACTAATGAGGCAACAAATTTGGAACCACAAGACAACATTGAAATACTCCCCATTGAGCCTATGCCATTAAGGAGGTCCACTAGAGAGAGGAGAAGGGCAATTTCAGACGATTACATCGTATTTCTCCAAGAGCATGAGGCTGACATTGATATGATGGAAGATGATTCAATCAACTTTTGTCATGTCATGTAAAGTTTTAACTCTCAGAAGTAGATTGATGCTATGAATGAGGAAATAAAGTCTATGAACCATAATGACGTTTGGGATGTTAGGAAATTAGTCTTGGACCTAACTCCACCCCACAAGCTAGCTCAAAGGGGGGATTGTCCAATCTATTTAAAGGCTATCTAGACTACAACCTCAATCAATGTGGGACTTTAACATGGGATCTTATTCAGTTACGTGAATATGTGAAACCCATTGGTTGCAAATGAATTTTTAAAACCAAGAGGAATTCAAATGGTAATGTGAAAAGAAATAAGACTCGTCTTGTTGCAAAATATTTTACTCAAAAGGAAGACATTGATTATAAATAGACTTTCTCTCCGATTTCTTCAAAAGACTCTTTCATGATGATAATCACACTTGTTGCTCATTTTGATCCGGAGTTGCATTAGTTCGATGTAAAGATGATATTTCTCAATGGCGACATTGATGAAACGATTTATATGAAGCAACCAAAAAACTTTATGTCGGGAGACCCAAAGAAGATTATTTGCAAATTAAAGAAACTCATCTACAGGCTAAAACATGCTTCTCGTCAGTGGTATCATAAATTCATCAAGTCATTATCTCTTTTAATTTTGAGATAAATACAGTTGATGAATGCATTTATCATAAGTTCAGTGGAAGCAAGTATATTTTCATGGTTTTGTATGTCGATAACATCTTACTTACGAGTAACGATATAGACTTATTGCACGAAACCAAAAGATTTCTATCGAGAATTTTGAAATGAAAGATCTTAGGGACGCCTATTTTGTATTGAGAATCCAGATACATCGAGATCGCTCTCAAAGTATCCTTGGTTTATCACAAAAGAGCTATATCGAAAAGGTGCTCATGAGATTCGACATGAAGGATTATAAATCAGGGGATACCCCTGTTGCTAGACGAGACAAATTCAGTCTCAACCAATACCCCAAAAATGAGTTTGAGCATAAGGAAATGTAGAAGATTCCTTATGCATCTGCTGTAGGGAGTATGATGTATGCTCAAGTGTGTATGCTTGTGGATATTGCGTACATTGTAGAGATATTGTGCAGATATCTAAGTGATCTCGGAATGGATAATTGAAAAATAGCCAAATTAACAAGTTATGCGATATCTATAGAGAACGAAATATTATATGCTCACATGTAGAAAATTAAATTAGTTGGAGATCATTGGGTATTTTGACTCTAATTTTACCGGATGCTAAGACAATTGTGGATCCACTTATGCTTATATTTATCTGCTAGCCGTCAGAGCTATTTCTTGGAGGGCTGCTAAGCAAACACTCACTGCAGCTTCAACTATAGAAGCAGAGTTTATAGCTTGTTATGAGATATCCAATCACGAGATGTGGCTGCAAAATTATGTCACTGGGCTGTGCATTGTAGATGGAATTGAAAGACCGCTAAAGTTCGACAGTGCTATATTCCAATAACAATATGAGCTCTTCAAAATCTAAGCATATCGACATCAAGTTCTTGGTTGTTAAAGAAAGAATTCAGAGTGACTAGTTATATATAAGCACATTGATACAACTTCGATGAGGACATATCCGCTTACTAAAGGCTTACCACCCACGGTCCTTTATGAGCGTGTTGCTTATTTGGGTGTTACATCATGTATTATTATGATAGTTTAGTGGGAGTCTTAAATTGTTACTGTGCTTTATGAATAAATTTTTCTACAGAATAAAGTTTTATTCTTTTATACTCCAGATGTTTTATTTTGATCTCAATAAAGATACAATATGACTAGTTGAAAATAGGCATGTTTAGATTACATTACATGTATTTTTCATGTTGTGCACCCATGTTTGATATATGTCGTTGAAAGTATTAACATTGTGATTATTGATGAATTTAGTCACGATACTTGTGATAATGATAAATGGACCAGATTATTGGAGATGATTGATAATGATAGCGATGTCGAGGTCATAAAGTTATTTTATCATGCATAGTCATACGGTGATACATTTGTTAATTCAAGTGAGAGGTTGCTAAATTATATATTTATTAATTTGATGTGGGCCAATGTATATCAATGGGCGTGCATCTGTCGCTATCGAAATTAACGGCCCAGATCTAAAATGATCTAATTATTTTAATTTATGGACCCGTGACATCTCAAAAATATGGGACTTATTACACACACACCATTAAGAGTATTTTCCAATTTTATGATGGGCGAAATTGAAAATTGACATTACCTCAAGTAATTTCTCTGGGTCATGCACTTGTTTTTCTCTGTCAGAAGCTCCATTAGTCAGAGTCAATGTCGAGGTTTTGTGCATTGACTTGGAAGGCCGCACCTTGTCTGCCAAACTCCGATGATGAATTCGAGTATGCTTTCGCTTTTGGTTTTCCTTGATGATTTGACATATAAATTCTTAGCTTATGGTTAAATTCCTTTTATGAATTTTTCATCACATTTTACCAAAGTTCCTAACCGGTGATATAATATATAGAGAATCAAAGTATTTACGACTGTTTGATTTTTAAAAAAATAATTATTTTTTTATTAACGTTAATAAAAATATGTTTATCATCATTTTGGTATTAGTTTGCCTCAATTTCATACCATGAACCTATTATGGACTTTTGATGGCCAATATAAGAGCATTTAGGGATTTTTTTACCGGTCTCTAAACTCGATTAAAAATGGGTCAAACTAGTGAACCGTTTAGGTTCCTAGGGGTAATTATTTTTGATTTTGTCAAATACTCGATCTTATTAATATATTTTTTTTCTTAAAATATTTATGATTTTACCAATACTCTTATTTAATTTTTAGTAGATATTTTGTTAAATTTTTTATATTATTATATTGCAATGAATTATTTAAATTTAAATTTATAAAATAATATTGCAAGATGGTGGCTCTGATATCTATGTTAAAAAAAATGGATTGAACCTCACTCTATCCAAAAGCTAATTGTAAATGAAAATAATGTTCAAACTATTATAAAGAGTGAGATATCTAATCACTTTTGCCAAAATAGCAAAATTTTCTTTAAAAAAAGCTGCGGTGGATGTTTTGTAAGATATTCTTCTACATTGTGAATGCTACGAAACAATGAATGGGAATAGAGAGACAAATTGGCGATAACGCGATGTTTTCCTGCATCTAGCTGCCACATACACATTCCAAAATTCTATGCCTGGACAAGATTACTGGGGACGATTCATAAACTTCCAAGATCCGACAACAAAGAATACAAGACCGACCAACATTGTCACCATTATTTTTCCAGGATAATTGATTTAGGCATTTCAATATTTTTAGGGAAAAAATTACAAATGTACTTTACAAAAATTATACTAAGCATCTTTATCATTTTAAAGGTAAATTAAACAGAACCCCCTCGATTATAGTTAATGTGTGCAAAAACTACATGTTAGGAAGAAATTGAATCTTCTTGCAACGATCCAAAAATTCAAATACCAAAAACAAAAAAAATCAAAACGAATAAATCCAGAAAAAACACAAAGAACACCAAATTTACGTGGTTCAGCCCGGGGGTACCGAGTCTACTCCACGGGAAGAAGAGGATACTTGATTTTATTAGAATGAGAAGAAAATACGGCCAATACAAAAGCAGAATACAAGTAATTAATAAACTGTAAAAAAAATACTGTTTGTTTTCGAATATTTTTCTGCACCTCGAAATTTGGATTCTTGCTTCTGCCTGAAAATTATGGATGCGACGTCTTTGATCTTCTTGCTTTTGCCTGAGACAGTGTGAAGGGGAAGAGAGCCGCTGAAAAAAAATCATGCATGAGAAACGAAATAGATAGGAGGCTCTGAGAATTATTGGGATGATGGGATGATTCAATAATTTATATATTGAACTCCTATTTATAACAGATGGAGAGCCGACGTTTCGTACAAGGATAAAGCTTGATTTCAAAAGCCTGGCGAAGAGGTCGCATGCATTGACCGAATAAATTGCTAACATAATAAGCTGAGTTGTTTGATCTGATCCGACGGCGTGCGGATGAGAAATTGTGCGAGATTAAAATTGGCGGCCGTGTCCGTGAGGAGAAGAAAACGCAAGTTGAGGCGGTGTGCAAATTTCGAATTGTGTGCGATGACATCACTTCCCTTTACCAGGTCAAACTGCTCAAGCTTTAAACATAAAATTAATGTTGCTCCACGTAAAACCAAGCTTGATTTCTTCCTTCCTTTGACCAATCAACTACACAAAACATCAACTCATGTAATATTTTATGAAAAAGTAATGCTGGCAGCCGCTATTGCACTTGGTGCTATTTGGTGGGCTCGGCCCACATGCTTGGATCACCTGGGCTGGGCCGAGCCCAATAAATAGTAGCAATTTTTTTTCTTTTCTTTTTTTTTCCTTTCATCTGGTTTAACCCATTTTAAATTGGATCCGGATTAAATTAAGTCAATCCTCACAATTTTCTCCTTTGATGAGATTTAAGCCCCGAGATTGCCGTCTCCTCTTCTCCCAAGAGCCCTGTAAGACTAACCTGCACCTTGAATCAATGTTACCAAATTTAGGCAGTGTTCAAATTTTACCGCTAGAAGTACTTTAGTCAGCATATCTGCAGGATTGTGAGCCGTGTCAATTTTCTGAAGCTTTATTTCTCATTTTGAAATTATATCCATAATAAAATGAAATCTGACGTCGATATGCTTCGTCCTTTCATGGAACATCTGATCTTTTGATAGATGAATTGCACTCTGACTGTCACTATACACGACTATGTCCCCATTTTGAGATGTCAATTCTTTTATTAGGTTCCCAAGTCAGATTGCTTCTTTAATTGCTTCTGTAATGGCCATATACTCTGCTTCAGTGGTGGAGAGGGCGACAGTTGGTTGTAAGCCAACTTTCCAACTTACTACAGTTCCACCTATAGTGAAGATATAGGCGGTGATGGATCTCCTCTTATAAAGGTCACCGGCATAGTCCGAGTCTGAGTATCCTGCAAATGATTCAATAGTTCCACCGAAAACAAGACTACCTTTAGAAGTACCTTCTAAGTAACTCATGATCCATTTAACTACCTCCCAATGTGCTTTTCCTAGATTTGTCATGTACCGACTGACAACACTGACTGCATGTGCTATGTCTGGGCGGGTACAGATCATGGCGTACATAAGACTGTCAACTGCACTTGCATAGGGTACCTGTAACATGCTAACTATTTCTTTTTCATCTTTAGGGCATAGTAACTCTGATAATTTGAAGTGCGCGACAAGAGGTGTCTTGACGGATTTTGCTTCTTGTATGCCAAAGCGCTCAACCACCTGCTTTACATAACTCTCCTAAGTTAGGTACAACTTTCTTGCTTTGCGGTCTCGCTTTATCTCTATCCCAAGGATTTTTCTTGCAGCCCCAAGATCATCCATGTCAAATTCGTCTTTAAGGTGTTTCTTAAGCCTGTCTATTTCAGTAATATCTTTTGCCGCAATAAGCTTGTCATCAACATAAAGAAACAGATAAATCATAGAACTAGTTGTTTTCTTTAAATAAGCACAACTGTCAAAAGATAATCTACTGAAATTAATACCAAGCATAAATTGATCAAACCTCTTGTACCATTATTTGAGAGATTGCTTGAGGCCATAGAGTGACTTCTTTAGGAGGCAGACATGATCAACTTTATTTTTCTCTTCAAATCCTTCTGGTTGTGCCATGTAGATATGTTCTTCTAAGTCACCATGTAGGAAAGTTGTCTTGACGTCAAACTGTTATAACTCCAAGTCTTGTGTGGCTACTAATGCTAGAAGAACACGAATAGAGGTATGCTTAACCACAAGAGAAAAAAAATCTTTGTAGTCAATACCTTCCTTTTGACTGTATCCCTTTGCCACAAGTCGAGCTTTATTTGAGTTTGTAAATCCACTTGCACCCAACAAGTTTCTTGTGCGGTGGAGGCTTCACAAGTTTTCGAGTATTATTTTTCTACAGTGACTTGAATTCTTCCGCCATAGCTTCACGCCACTTTTTTGAATCTGTTCGATTTAGGGCTTCTTTATAGGAGGCTGGTTCTTCAGTGCATGGAGTTTCTTCAGCTACTGTCAGAGCATATGTAGCAACATTTGCATACCTAGGATTAGGATGTGGTGCTCACCTAGGTCGGTTGAGGGCGATGGAATAAGGATTCTCCTCCTCAACTTGATATTGCTCCTTCTGGGCCCGGTGTGGCTCCTCCTGGACCTGAACATGTTCTGCAGTGGCATGTTCTAATGGAGCAATGTCATTGGCTTTTATGGAAGGCGATCGAGGCGAAAGTGTAGGGAACCAAAATTCTTTGGTAGCATGCTAAGGTGGTGTTTCTTCTGGTGGCACTGTAGTTTCCTGTGAGTCCTCTTCTTGGTTCTCCTTTTTCAATTTCAAGAGTACATGTTCATCAAAAATTACATCTCTATGGATTTTTGCTTTATAATTATTTAGACACCACACTTTATAACCTTTCACTCCACTAGGATATCCTAAGAAAATACATTTCTTTGATCTAGGTTCTAATTTTTCTTCATTCACTCTGACATAGACAGTGCTCCCAAAAATTTTAAGGTGATCATAAGAGGTTGGCGACCCGGTCCATTTTTCCTCAGGCATCTTGAATTCAATGAATGAAGAAGGTGATCGATTTATCAGGTAACAAGCAGTGGATGCAGCCTCTACTCAAAAACTTTTAGAAATATTAGCATTAGAAAGCATACTTCTTACCCTTTCTATGATGGTGCAATTCATCTTTTCTGTCACTCGATTATGCTGAGGTGTGTAGGGAACTGTGTGATGTTTTATGATCCATTCTCTGGAGCAAAAATCTTTAAATTCTCCACTGCAAAATTCGAGGCCATTATCGGTTCGCAGGGTCCGAACATATCTACCGATTTGCTTCTCAATCATTGTCTTCCAAGACTGAAATTTAGAGAAAATATCATATTTATTTTTAATATAATAAGCTCATACCTTCCTGGAGTAATCATCAATGAATGTGAGCATGTATCGAGCTTCTCTTTGGGATTCAACCGGTGATGGCCTCCATAAATCAGAGTGAAAGTAGTCCAATTTTTCTTTTGCATAATGTTGTCTTGTGGAGAATGAGACTCTTTTCTGTTTGTCATAGATGCAATGTTCACATAAATCTAACTTAGCAAATTTCTGTTTTCCAAGTAGTCCATTTTGTTCAAGAATTAGCATGCTCCTTTCATTAATATGTCATAATCTCATATGCCATAATTTAGCAATATCATCATAGTATTCAAAAGTTACCATAGTTGCACCACTTATTACTGTTGTGCCTTGCAGGATGTAGAGTTGGTTTACTTTTAGTGCTTTCATTACTGTTAAGGACCCCTTTGTGACTCTGAAAACTCCGTCTTGGCCTGAATAGTTGTATCCAAGTGCATCTAGAGAAGATAAAATAAAATAAATTTCTTTTAAGACTTGGAACGTGTCATACTTGAGTTAGAGTCCTTGTAATTCCATCATGCATTTTGATTTTTACTGAGCCAACACCTGCTACTTGACATGATGAGTCATTTCCCATTAGCACTTCCTTACCGTCAATATGTTCATATGTGGTAAATCATTTTCGGTGCGGTGTCATATGATAAGAGCAACCTGAATCTAAAATCCACTCATCTTGAGATCTAGCATAACAAATAGAAATTGTAAGTACCTCTACTTTTTCATCCTCATCTGCATAGGATGCTTCTCCTTTCTGATTTTGTTCCTCCAATCTCCGTTTCAGCTTACAACATTCTAATTTAATGTGTCCCATTTTTTTGCAATAATAGCACTGCACATTTTTGGACCTAGATTTAGATCTAAACTTATCCCGGCTTTTGTCCCGTGACCTGTTTCGTCCTCTAGTGTTCAGGGTTTCTCCACGGCTTCTAGAGGATCCTGTGATAAGTTGAGAGTCGACAATCTCCTTGGATACTAGAATTGTTGTCGCCTCATCCAGTATAATAGTATTCTTGTCATACAATAAATTTTCACGAAATTTTTTAAATGAAGTAGGGAGAGTAATTAGAAGCATAAAAGCGTTATCTTCTTCCTCAAATGTAATACTCATATCCTCAAGATCAGCAAGAATAGAATGGAAAGTGCTAATATAATTTTTAACAGAAGTACCATCAGTCATGCGTAAAAAATATAATTTCTGTCTAAGCGTCATTTACTTGTAAGAGTTTTAACCTGATAGATTGTAGCAAGTTTTTTTCATACATCTGCGGCAATCTTTTTTTATGCAACTTCTCTTAGTGCCTCATCGCAGACGCTCATGTACAAGGTGGCTTTAGCACTTTCATCGGTCCGGTCATTTTCCCTTTTAGTGTCTTCCATTGCATCTCGGCCACGAATAATATCCTGAAGATTCTCTTTGGTCAAAATTGTTTTCATCTTCAAAGCCCATAATGAGTAGTTGACATTATGGTTCAATTTCTGAATTTCATATTTTGCCCTTGACATTGTGGATTGTTGGCTCTGATATCACAACTGTTAGAAAAAAATTGAGTCTTCCTGCAAGAATCCAAAAATCCAAATGCCAAAAGAAAAAATATCAAAACAAGTAAATCCAGAAAAACACAAAGAACACCAAATTTACGTGGTTCAGCCCGGCGGGGTACCGAGCCTACTCCACGGGGAGAAGATGACATTTGATTTTATTAGGAAGAGAAAACATGGCCAATACAAGAGCGAAATACAAGTGATTAATAAATTGTAAAAAAAATACTGTCCGTTCTCGGATATTTTTCTGCACCCAAAATTTGGATTTCTGCTTCTGCCTGAAAACTGTGGATGCAGCATTCTTGATCTTCTTGCTTCTGCCTGAGATGGTGTGAAGGGAAAGAGAGCCGTTGAAAAGAAATCCTGCCTGAGAAACAGAGTAGATGAGAGACTTTGAGAATTATTAGGATAATAGGATGATTTGATGATTTGTGTATTGAACTCCTATATATAACAGATGGAGAGCCGACGTTCCGTACCAAGATAAAGCTTGGTTTCAAAAGCCTGGCGAAGAGGCCGCATGCATTGACCGAATAAATTGCTTACAGAATAAGTTAAGTCGTTTGATCTGATCCGACAACGTGCGGAGGAGAAATTGTGCGAGGTCAAAATTGGCGGTCGTGTCCGTGAGGAGAAGGAAACGCAAGTTGAGGCGGTGTGCAAATTTCGAATTGCGTGCGATGACATCACTTCCCTCTACCAGGTCAAATTGCTCAAGCTTTAAACATAAAATTAATGCTGCTCCACGTAAAACCAAGCTTGATTTCTTCCTTCCTTTGACCAGTCAACTACACAAAACATCAACTCATGTAATATTTCATGAAAAAGTAATGCTGGCAGCAGCTATTGCATATGGTGCTATTTGGTGGGATCAGCCCACATGCTTGGATCACCTGGGCTGGGCCAAGCCCAATGAATAGTAACAATTTCCTTTCTTTTCTTTTTTTTCTTTCATGTAGCTTGACCCATTTTAAATTGGATCCGGATTAAATTGAGTCAATCCTCACACTACATATATTATCAAGTGTGCACAGAATCACTCACGACTACACCTTTTGTTCCAATAACCCTCGTTGGTTAGCCCGTTCATTAATAATTTAACGATAAAATTTCTATGTGCACAGAACCCTCATCTCCAGTGTCACGTGGCAGTAATCTCCATCATTCATTTTATCCGACGATCATCATTTTTTTCCTACCCTTTCTTCACCTACCTACACTCGATACCACTGCTGCCGTCGCCACCACCTACCCATCCTTCATCTAGGTAATGATGGAGGCGGCGACGGCGAAAACGACCTCCTTCTCCTCCTCGTCCTCAATAATTCTCCTCTAAAAGAAGAAGAGGTGGTGAAGGAGGCTCCTCCAACAAAAGAATCCTCTTCCAGAAGAAGAAGAGGACGAGAGGTGGTGGTGGTGAAGGCAGTGACGACGACGGGGCAACGATGGAGTCTAAGCATGGTTGGCGATGATGGAGTCTAGGCAAAGAGATGAGTATAAGTAGGTAGGCAGCTATGTGTAATTTACACTAATTTTAAAATTACTCGTGCACTCTCTTTATTGCTTCAATGTCAAAGAAATTTAATAAAAAAGAATTTTAATCATTAAAAAATTCTATCGACATCAACGTTGAAAATTATTCTTCGTTAAAAAAAATAATTCTCTTATTGTTCGGATCCTTGATATAGAGCTGTACACTATGACGAAGTTGTTCTTGGAGCTTCTTCTCCGACTGATCAAAGCAAATGAAGAATCAATTTTGTCATGAATTTTGATAGAATTTTTTCAAAAATTAAAATTCTATTTTGTTCAATTTGTTAACACCCAAGCGACAGAGAATTAACAAATATTATGAAATTATCCGAGAAAAGAATCTGAAAATTCTTGAACAAAACCAACAATATATTGGAAGATAAATTAACACTACAGTACTCGATCAGACATCATGCCGCTTCAGTCTTCATATAAATATTAATTTTAATTATTAAATTAGGCAACAGTTGGCAGCAACACATGGCATCATGTCAGGAACCCGACGCCCCACAACAAAATATATTCTAAAATACCACATTATTTATCTCGCTAAAATCGTAATTTTTATGACTTTTCTCCTTTTTGTGTTCATGAAAATTTTCTTGTATAATAATAATAATAATAATAATTTATTCATTGCTGCTAAGATGGACGGTTGAGCGTCTCCTCGTACCTCGTGATGGACTCCATGCGCTGGAGCTGCAACTGCCGCCGGAACCGGTTAATGAAGTCGTCCGCCCGCGCGTCCACCTCATCCCCGCCGCGATCGCCCTCTTCCGCCGCCGGATCCGCGGCCTCCACCTTCTCCGTCTCCTCCGCCGCCGCCGCTTCTGCCACAGCCTCCTCCACCTCCGCCTCCTCAAAGTGCGCGAGGCCGACTTCTCGCTGGCCGACTTCTTGAGTCGCACCGCTAGCTTCGGCGGCATCTCCCCCGCCGTCGGGTGCGCGTCCGACTGGCTCCGGCTGAAATGCTTGTGCTGCTCCTCCGCCTTGGCGGCGGGGATGGGCGTCTCGGCCGGTGCGGCCTTGAGAGGAGGCGGGATCTTGCCGGAGCGGTCTCGCTGGAGGTTGACTGAACGGAGGCGGTCGAGGATGATGGAGGAGGAGCGGGAGAGGAAGCGGGCGGGGAAGGATTCGGCCGCGTCGTCGACGTCCGTAGCGGGGCCGGGCTTGGGTTGTTGGGCGGAAGAGGAGGAGGACTTAGAGGCGACGGCGATGGTGCCGATGACGAGGTTGAGGAGCACGAAGAGGACGGCCGGGGTGAGCCAGCCGTACACGTAGGCTAAGATGGACGGTATAGATTCTTCCATCATTGATATTTTCTCTGATCTTTTTTCGTGTTGTGGGGAGTGAAGGTGGAAGAGAGAGAGTGGGAGTGCGGTGAGATGAATGCTTATATCGAGGAGGGGGACAGAAATGTGAGGAGGACTATTATGGAGCTCGGCTCCGTAAAAAAGTTCTGCGGAGCCGGAATTTTTATTTTGCTTTAAAATTAGTGTTTCACTAAAGTTCGGTTCCATAAAACTTTTTTTTTTTTAAGCCAAACTTCATAATAATTTTTGTTTCGAAGAGAATAATTATTATGAAGCCCGGCTCCGTAGAAAAAAATTTCGGAGCTGGGCTCCGACGGTGAAACACCACTCTCAAAATAATTTTTATTTTGTTTTGAGATTAGTGTTTCACCTTCTAAGTCCGACTCCATAAACCTTTGACTTTTTCAATGGAGCGGATTCAGTAATAATTTTTTTCTAAAAATGTGTGGCTGCGCAGAGCTGCAGAGGTGGCTCTGAGATTTATTTATTTTAGTTTTATGGCACTCGTGCATGCTCCATCTGTAAGTTTGGAAGCATGCATATATATTTAATTAATCAATTAATTTCAGTCTTCCTTTTAATTAATAGATAATAATTAATATATTTAATTGATAGATTATAATTAAGTATATTATCGGTGCTTTTGACGATCAAAAGACAACACATTGCAAGACCTTAATCTTGCTATGTCATATGACGTTAAGTCAATCATCTCAGCAATTTTGTCTTCTTGGATTTACTACACTATATTATCAGCCGTGCTATTCATGTTTGACAAATTAATTTTTTTAATCGAAAATAAAAAATTATAATAGATGATTATATTAAAATTTGGATTCTAGATTTATAGACAACGTTCAATATATTATCATCAATTGTGCTACTCACAATTGATAATTTGACTTCCTTAATTATATTGATTTGATGATTTGCATTATTAATAGTCTCGTAAGATGCACGATATAATAACAATGATGAAAATCATATTTTTCACGATTCGGTCTTGATTTAGGATTTGTCATAATGTTCCTCGTTTAATCAAATCGTGTTTCTTTCTGTACTTAATATAATATGTTTTAATAATATCAGAATATAATATAAATTCTCACTCCATCATGCACATGTTAAGTTGCTATCCATCAATTTTCATGTTCCACCGAAAATTTGAATGCTGCGTGGATAAAAGGAGCTGGAATCCAATTTTTTAATGTTTGTTTAAAATTTATATACATTATATCTTATTTTTAATCCATGTCAAATTAAGATTTAGCTAATTAGATATAATTTATTCTCATTTTATTTTATTTTTTATTTTTAAGTTATGTGCAGAAAGAGATTAAAAATGGTTTATAAATTATTTCCTTCTAACTTCTTGTTGGTATATATGTTTAACCCTCTTAAAATTTTATAGGGTTACTCTCAAAATAAGAACAAATTTTAACCCAGTAAAAAAATACATTAAAATTTTAAATTCTTTTTAAATTCTAATGAATGTATTTAAATGACTCTTACTCTTCCTCTATAAATATTATTTTCTTTCACTTAGCTACCATTGTGGTTGTTATCGTCTAAAAGCTATTTTTTTATAATGCTTAATGCTTAACAACTGTTGAGCTATCATACAAAGTGTTTCTAATCCATATTTAGTGATTTATTGGCATTATAGGGGTGAGCATGGACTAGTTAATCGGTCCATTAATATCGAATTTTAAAATCATTAATTATAAACCAATCTATTAATTTCAATTAATCGATACTTCGGTTTTAATTTTTGTAATTTGATTAACCAGTAAAAATTTTAACATATAAAAATAATAAAATTATACAAATTGCAAAGTCTGTTTCAATTGTTAAAAGTACTTCAAAATAAAAAAAATACAAACATATTCTCGTATGAAGTCTTGAGTGCTGCAAATCTTCACATCTCATGGTTCAGCGTGGCTCCAATGATGACCTGCAAAGACACTTCGACGCTCAAGTGAGAGAAAATTTCGGATGGTGTGTATGGAAATTGGAACAAAGAGTAAAGTTTATTGTGCGTCGTGTCTATTTTGTGAGACATATTTGGGAACACAACGAGGATATCTCTCGAATTTCCGTGGGAATATTGCCTGAATGGATCGATTGTTATCCCCTAGATTGCGAAATTATTGTTGTCGAATCCGATAAACGTAGGATCTTGATATTCTTATTTGGTCGGGTGGAGTCCCGAGGCTAAGTTAAAGCTGGTTTGATTTGAGTCTAGTTCATGAGTAGGGGTACTTTTAGGTCCGATTCGATTGGGCCCAAAAAGCTAGTCTAGTCCACAGCCTCCGAGCTTGGTTGGAGTCCGAGGACTTCGTGTCGAGTTATAATAGTGTGTAGACATCATTTTGTTTGCCTAGCTTTTTGCATGTGCGAGCATCTGATTTGAGCACGTGTTGAGTTGAATCATCGAGGTAGGTGAGATCAGCGTATCTTGGTCTTATCGTTTTGTGACAATATATGTCTCTAAGGGAATCTCTGTTAAGGGCAATTGAATAAAAAGTTACAACTACTATTACAACTGCTACTAGTAGCAAAGTAAGAACCAAAATAAAAATCACACGCAAACACAAAAGGTTTGTTTACGCAGTTCAGTGACAAAACCTGTCTATGACAAATGCCCAATTCACTCTCTATAAGTACAATATAAGTCCTCAGGATTTCACACCTGAAATTCGACTACCAGTACTACAGTGAATTGGAAATAACAAAAACTATTTGTTATTACAAGTACATACCAACTGGCATCTCTATGACATCCCAACCACAAAGTTCCGTCCTCTACACAGTCATTGTATTATAGCGAGTTATAACCCAAAACTAACTTCACTTGAAGATAAGAAAGATATATTATTGTCGTTTGCACTCAGCAATCTGCATTCAGCAGTCTCAACTCCTCTCAATAACTGGCAACACAGTGTTCGCACATAGAGAGAGTTGCATATCAGATCTTTTCATCGAAATTTATAAATGACAACTGAAAGATCTGAATCAATGTTGTCCTAACTATTTGTTTAATAAAATCATCGGTTTAACAACCAACAATCATCGGATCAAAACAAATAGTCAGCACATAAATCATAAAGACCATAAAGATTAAATGAGTAACACCCAAAAATATTAAAGATGACCTCATCTCTAAAAGTTAATCGGGCAATAATTAACGATGATTAAAAGATCTCAAAGAGAAAAGACATAATCATCATTAATAAAGAAGTCCAACAGTCAACTCATTCGCAGCATACTTATCCAGAAAACCACAGACTATAAACGTGGTTGAAATTGACCTCACACAGTTGAAACTGACATTAAAGGCAGAACTTCTCATACTGGTGATAGCCAACATATATAGCCAACATATAAAAGTCAAACACTTATAATCTCCCCATTTGGCTTATTTGGCAAAAAAAAAATATCCTGACAAATATTATAAAAAAAAATTGATAACAAGAGATAGTTTCACAAAGTCAAAATAATTGTCAAAATATAGATCAACAGTTTAAGACAATATCTAGATACAAACATAACTATCATCATAGTTTCACAACCACTACCATAGTCAGAGCAAGAAAATACAACCAATCAACATCAACATCAACATCAGACATACAAGCAAAAGTTTTAAGGTATCATAAACCATCAACTACTTTTGATCTCTCCCTTTTTAGCCTACTAAGACAAAGGAGTAAGAACACAGTCACTCATAGCTGTTAGGACTGGATGAAACAGAGATCCTTCTAGAAGTTAGAGATGTAGAGCCTGCAGAACCAGCTGTGAAATATTTAAGAATCTTTTTTCTTAATAGAGATTACCTGTAGGTGGAGCTGAGCCAAGGACAACTGTGTTTTAAACAGGTCATCACGGATAGATCTTTCGGCTATAGATCAAGGAGCCGAATAGAGGTCCAAAGCTTTAGATGCAAGAGCTGAAGTTACACCAGCAGCAATTGGAACTTTATTGTTGACTGTTTCAAGACTAGCATCAGCAGTTTTAACTACTTCCGATGCAGTTCCAACTGGGACTGTGTTAGTCGTAAGGACTGGAGAAAACAAAGGAGGTTCAGTCTTTGTTGGAATTGAGTTATGCTCTTCATCAGCAACATCAATATTAGTTTTAAAATCTAACTATTTTAGAAGAATCATCATGAAGAATAGTACTAGAAGGAATATTGACTTCATCTTTACCATCCCCCTCAGAAGATAATTCCTCCCCCTTAGGAACATGAATCCTAGATGGGGATTTGGGGGGTTTAGATGTCATACCTCTACCATTTCTTCTTAGAGGACGATCATAAGCTCTTTTCCCTGACTTCTTCCTCAGTTTTTGACCTTAAGATGTAGGAGCCGTAGATATTTTATCAGGAGATGGAACTAGAACATGTGTTTTAAACTTCTCAGGAGGATTTGAAAACAACATTTTCGTTTCCAAGGAAGCATACATCTTCTACACGAGACTTATCTTGCTAATTTCACCGCCCATCATTGAATATTCTGCTTATATAGATAAGAGGCAGATAAGAGGACGGTTTGATGAGCAAAAGTGTCGGTTATCATTTGAGACAATGAACCGAGTTGCAATGCCAGGCAATTATGATTAGGACATAAATCAGTAGCCTCTCGCCGAAATGAGGGAATCTTCATTTAAAAAACTTCAATGAGTAATAAGAGGAGATTTAAATGTATAAAACGCCTGTTGGAAAAAATATTTAAGAAACCCCTTCAGAACAAGTTAAGCAGAAAAATAATTAAAAGACTCTTCAATTTTTCCACTCCCCCACAAAAATTGCGTCATATGTCACACAGTCCTAGAGCAGATCTCAACTGCTCAAATTTTTCTCCATTTAATACCTTTGTGAAGATATCTACAACTTGTTTATCTGTAGGAATGTATTCCAGTTGCAACTCCTTTCTTTTGACTAGCTCCTTGATGTAATGAAAATAGATATCAATGTGTTTAGTGCGAGAATGCATAACATGATTCTTTGAGATATTTATAGCACTGGTATTATCACAATATAAAATCATTTCTTCCTGTTTGAAACCATAATCAAGCAACATATTTCTTATCCAAATCAGTTGTGTAATGCAACTGCCTGCTGCTAGGTATTCTACTTTTGCTGAAGAAAGATAAATAGAATTTTATTTTTTTACTTAACTAGGCCACCAAATTTGTTCCAATATAGAAGCAACCACCTGAAGTACTTTTTCTATCATCAATATTGCCAGCTCAGTCTGTATCTGTAAATCATACTAGACAAGGGTTAGAATCAATAGAATATCAAAGACCAAAATTAAAAGCACCTTTAACATATTTGAGAATCCGTTTAAATGCATGTAGATGAGACTCTTTCGGATTATCTTGATATCTTCATCATCTTTACTCAGTTTTTTCATGAGTAGAGATATGAGTTCTAACTGCCTTTGGAACTGTCTAGACCAAACTTGTGAATAAGATTTCTTGCATACTTATCTGAGAGATAAATATGTCATCTTTAGATTGCTTTATTTGAAGACTAAGAAAATAACTCATTTCCCCTACCATGCTCATTTCAAACTCAGATTTCATGTCATCCACAAATTATTTAACATAAATTTCAGAGGTTGAACCAAAAACTATATCATCAACATAAATTTAAACAATTACTAATTGAGACTCCTTTCTTTTGATGAACAAGGTCTGATATGCTCTTACTCTTATGTAGCCTTTCAAGAGCAAGAACTTGGTGAGTCTCTCATACCAAGCTCTAGGGGTCTGTTTAAGCCCATATAAATATTTCTTCAATTTGTACACATGGTCATGATGAGCAAAATCTTCAAAGCCTTTAGGTTGTTCATCATAGACTTCTTCATTGAGAAATCAATTGAGGAAGGCAGTCTTAACATCCATCTAAAATAGTTTGAACTTCATACAACAAGATAAGACTAGAAGTAACCTGATGGATTCCAATCTTACAACAAGTGCAAAGGTTTTATCATAGTCCAGACCTTCAATTTAGTTGAAGTCTTGAGCAACAAGACGGGCTTTATTTCTTGTAATGTTTCCAGCTTTATCAATTTTTTTCTTAAATACTCATTTAGTTCCAACAACATTGACATTTTTTGGTCTTGAGATAAGTTCCCAAACATCATTTTAGACAAACTGTTGTAACTCTTCTTGCATAGCAGAAATCTAAAATTCATCCTTCAAGGCCTCCTTAACATTTTTAGGTTCAGCAATTGACATATAGCAAGAGTACCTAATCATATTCTAGTGATTTTTCTTAGATTGATTTACGATTTTAACTACATCATGTACATCTCCGATTACATTTTGTAGAGGATGATTCTTGAGAGATCTTACAGATTTTTAAGCTCTCGAGTCATCCCTTTCATCTTCTTGTTCAGTGTCAGTCTCATGGTCAGTTGAACTAGAAGTTTCAACTGACTATTCAGTAGCCTTGGAGGAATTCTGGGCAATCTTATCAACAGTTGAGACTGTCTTCTCATCAGTTAGCAGGGTTTGGTATATTTGAGAGTCATCAACCTTCATGTTTTGTGACTCCATCACAGTTTGAGTTCGTTTGTTATAGACTTGGCAAGCCTTGCTATTTTTTGAATAGCCAAGAAATATGGCTTCGTCACTTTTACTTTGCATTTTTTCAATGTATTCTCTATCATTTAGAACATAGTACCCGCTATCAAAAATATGAAAATATGTAAGGTTAGGTTCTCTACCTTTTCATAATTCAAAAGGAGTTTTAGTAGATCTTGGTATAAGATAAGCTCGATTTGTGATGTAACAAGTTGAGTTGATGTCTTCAGCCCAAAATCTTTCAGAAATCTGCTTAGAATTAAGCATAACACGAGTCATCTCCTGAATAGTACTGTTTTCATCACATAGTTCTTTCCTTTCAACTACACAATTCTATTAAGTAGTCTTTTGAGCAAAAAAAATCATGCGATATACTATTTTCATCACATAATTCAAAGAAAGAAATATTATCAAATTCTCTTTCATGATCACTCCTTATTCTGATAACTTTCAAAATAGGGAGTTCTTGCTCATTCTGAAGTCTCAAACAAAGAGATTTAAAAATGCTAAAAGCATTAGATTTTTCTTTTAGGAATTATGTCCAAGTAAAACGTGAGAAATCATCTACACAGACAAGGACATACTTTTTACCACCAATACTTTCAACCTGCATAGGACTGACAAGATCCAAGTGAAGAAGCTCAAGAGGTTTAGAAGTAGCTACCAGTTGTAACTGCCGATGAGGTTGCCTAGTCTGCTTTCCGTCTTGCCAAACACCGCAGGCAGCTTCAGGTTCTCTTGAAAGTTTAGGAATTCCACTGACCGCTTCAGCATTTATAAGTTTGTTTAGATCTCTGTAATTAACATGACCTAACTGTCAATAACACAGATTAATGTCAGAAGAGACAGTTGAAAGACAAATAGAAGAATAGATAATTTTGTAGCAGTTGTCTCTAGATCTATTCCCTTTAAGAATACAGTCACCATCCTTATCAAGAACCTTGCAGCTGTTTTTAGTAAATTGAACATTTAAATTTTGATCACACGACTGTCTTATACTCACAAGATTAGCCTTGAGATCTCTTACAAGCAAAATATTTTTCAGATTAGGAATTTCTAGAACATTTATAGTTCCAACTCCTATGACATTTTCATGTCATTCATCTCCAAAAGTGACAGTTGCACCTCTATGTTCCTGAATATCTTTCAGATTTTCAGGACTTTCAGTCATATGCTGAGAACATCCACTATCGAAATATCAAGATCCAAGAGAAAAAATAGTCTTTGACATAAAAGCAACATGGCAGTAAGATCAGTCTTTCTTACCAAGATTTGCTTAACCTTTTACCTTGCGTAATTTATAGGATTCTTTCTCCTCAGTTTGTTGGAGAGTTTGAAGTAATTTGCTATAATATCTCCTCTACATATGCAATAGTAGCATATGGGCACCCTATTTCCCTTTCTTGTAGTAGGTTTTTGATGACTTGAAGAGCCTCTATGAAAGTTCCTCGGTTGAGTATGCAGTTGAGACTAGGGTTTCAACTGACATGAACTAGTGTATTCTAGTCCCTTATGATTAGAATGACTTTTTTTGCACTCAAAATTTTGTTAAGAGTACCTATAGAATTCATCATTCTAACTTGCTTTTTTATCTTTTCTAGTTCGAAAATCGACTTAGACTCTTTGTCTTCTTTTTAAATAATTTGAATTTTCTCTTTAAAGGTTCTTTTTTCTTCAACCAAAAGCTTGTTCTGATCACCGAGAGACTTGTTAAGTTTCATTCGCCACTTCAATCCATTTGTCAAATATATCCTGATAGGCTTCCTCAAGACTATCTGCATATTGAACTTTGCAGTGATCACTATTTGCATAAGAGATGTCGGCAGTCTTAACTGTGTCATCTATGGAGGCTATGAAGGCTCTAAAGTTGCCTCGTTCATGATGTTCTGAGTTAGTTTCTTCATTATCTTCACTCCAAGTAGCAACGAATGACTTCTTGATTCTTCTGAAGATTTGGGCATTCTGATCTCATATGTCCAAATCCTTCACATTCAAAGCATTGGATGTCTTTGAACTTTTGTTTGAGATCATCCTTTTTACCAGATAATTGACTTCTTCTATTTTCTCCAACAGAAGAGTTTGATCTTGAACTGGTAGACTCAGGCGATTGAAATAGCTGTTTGGACTACAAACTGGACCGAGAGTTCTGGTTTACCCTATTATTAGATCTCAGAAATCTCTTAAAATTTTTTGTCATAAGAGCCAATACGGCATCCATCTTCTCTTCAGAATAATCTTTTGAGTTGATCTCATCCTCAGTAGCACTGAAGGCAAGGTTCTTCTTCTTTTCTTTGTCAGAATATTTTTCGGATAGTGCCAACTCATAAGTTTTAAGTTTGTCCATCAGAGTATCAAGAGTAATAGTCAATGGGTCATGAACTTCACTTATGGCAGCAGCTTTCGTATCAAACTTGGTAGACATGGATCTCAGAACTTTCCTTACTATATTTTCTTCAGAGAATGACTCTCCAATGTTGGTAGTATTGTTCATGAGATCTTTGATACGCCCATGAAAGTCTTGTATACTTCCATCTTCTCCCATATTCAAATTCTTAAATTGAGAAGGATCAACTCCATTGGAGATAGCATTAAGGGCTTTATTATCATAGTTTGTTGTAACAATCTCTGCTTATGTATACTAGCTTTTAGATTTGCGCTCAATCCCATCAGGTGTTTTTGGAGGAGTGTAGCCAATCTCTATAGAGTTCCAGCAACGGTCATCCAACGATTTGATGGAAGCCCTCATCCTAGCCTTCCAATATGCATAGTTAGTTTCGGGAAGTAAAGAATGAATATTGACAGAATTTCCCATATGCATTCCTTCCATCTTGAACCTGAAAAAGGAGAGACACACCAAGGATCTTGTGTAGGTAAAGATTAGCACAATCGCTCTTATACCAATTAAACGACAGTATATGTTTCTAAGAGAACTTCTGTTAAGGGCAGTTGAATAGGAGTTGCAACTGCTACTAGTAGCAAAGAAAGAACCAAAATAAAAATCACACGCAAACACAAATAATTTGTTTACGCAGTTCAGTGACAAAACTTATCACCTAATCTGCGGGGCACTCACCGAACAGATACCCAATTTACTCTCTATAAGTACAGTATAAGTCATCAAGATTTTACACCCAAAATTCGACTACTAGTACTACAGTGAAATGGAAATAATAAAAACAAATTTATTATTACAAGTACATACCAACTTGCCTCTCTATAACATCTCAGCCACAAAGTTTCGTCCTCTACACAGTCCTTGTGTTGTAGCGAGTTATTAGCCCAAAATCAACTTCAATTGAAGATAAGAAGGATATATTATTATCGTCTGCACTCAACAATTTGCACTCAGTAGTCTACACTCAGTAGTCTAAACTCCTCTCAATAATCGACAACACAGTTTTCGTACATAGAGAGAGTTGCAGATCAGATATTTTCATCAAAATTTATAAGTAACAACTGAAAGATCTGAATCAATATTGTCATAACTATTTGTTTAATAAACTCATCAGTTTAACAACCAACAGTCATCGGTTCAAAATAAATAGTCAATGCATAACTCATAGAGACCATAAAGATCAAATGAGTAACGCCCGGAAGTATTAAAGAGGACCTCACCTCTAAAAGTTAATCGATCAATAATTAACAATGATTAAAAGATCTCAGAGACAACAAAGAGAATCATCATTAATAAAGAAGTCCAACAGTCAACTCATTCGCAGCATACTTATCCCAAAAACCACAAACTAGAGACACGGTTGAAACTGACCTCACACAGTTGAAACTGTCATTAAAGGCAGAGCTCCTCATAGTGGTGACTGTGCAAAAACTGAGATTTAACCTGGAATACTTTTGCCAAATATAGCCAACATATAAAAGCCAAACACTTACATTTTGCGACTTTTTGGTTTCTGCACTTAGTACGACGGTTGCTGGAAGGGGTGCGTTTTCCACGTGCCCATCTCTAGTTAATGCTTGCTTTTCTAGCATTTAATTTTTACGGGGAGTAATCAAGGAGTGGAGATCTGGCCAATATTCTTTGAGGCATTTGGGTATCTGCCGCTGATGAGGTGATCAGTTAGGATTCAATCTATTAACTGAATGTGATTGTCGATCGTTCGATGAGGAAGTTGTTGCTTCTTGGACTTTAAAACGCCTTCTTTCCCTTCATTCTGTGCTTTTCTCGCATTCAAAGTTCTTTCGTGTGTTTTGTTATCGGGTAGATCCGGAACTGGTTTGAACCTACCTGATCGGGTAGGTTCCATGTAGACTTGAATTAAATTCGGGTAGAATCTAGGAGAAAACTTAAGGAATCGATTAAAATTAGTTCCGGTTCTGAGTCCAACACATTGCGTATCCAGAACCAGAATCGATACTTGGAACCTGTATCCTAGAACTTGTTCATTTTTATATAGAGGTTCCAGGGTACAGGTTCATGGTACCCTGTTGGAATCTGTACTGTGAAACTTATAAATGAATAGGTTCCAATAGGGTACTCGAAACTTTTATCCTGTAACCTGTTATTTATACAGGATACCCAGAACTATACTACACCACAGGTTCCAGGTAGGGTCTATTTCTAGGTCCCAATAGGGCAGGGTCTAGGTTCAAAACCTAAGAACTAGTCATATATTAGGTAGGATTCGGGTATCATGAAAAATATAGGGTACTCGAATCCGCTCACCCCTAGACAACATCGATGTCCCATTCACCGTCTCGTTTTCCTTCATTCATTTTCGGTGAGTCCTCATGACCGTACCTTTTGTTTTTTCTTTGTTGAGGTCGGCCTTAGGTTGATAGGCTATACTAACTCGTCCCTCGTTCAATAGGATTCTCATTTCATCGAGTTGATGGTGAAGAAGGATGTTAGCTTTGAGTTGGTAGTAAGTAGGCCAGGGACTGTAGTGGATCTGTACCACTAGATCCATAAGGAAATAAAAAGGGAGAGATTGGTGATGAGCAACTAAGGAGCATCACAGAGTTCTGCAACCATGTGATGTTGTCTCGAACAGGCGACGAGGAAGCCTTCGAGTGTTTGTCTTGCTCTACTGAGGATATAGTCTTCCATGCCACAGAGGATCCTGAGTTAATCTTCTTGTACTAGGTGCTCTTCGAGGATCTTAGTGTTAGGCTTCCCTTTATCGACTTTGAGTGCGGCATCCTCGTCAAAGTGAATGTTTCTCCTACATAGCTCCATCCGAACAGTTGGGCCTTCGTCCACTGTTTTGAGATTTTGATGGAGTATCTCGACATCGAGCCCAGCCTCAACGTCTTCTTCACTTTTTTTCAAGCAAATGAAACACTGAAAGGATAGTGGATTTCCTTGAGCATCACCCTCAGAAGAAGGTTGATCGGGCTCTTTAAGAGCTCTTACAAGGGTTTCAAGAGCAAGTTCTTCAGAGTCTAGTCCCATAAAGTCAATTGACCATTCTTTTTAGAAAGGATGTCAGGTGGTGAGAGGTTTACTCTCTATTGGAGACCTGAACCCATTAGTATTTTGATGCTGGAGGCTAACTTCTTTGTGCCGGCAAAGAAGGTCGTGATTCGGTATTTGGACCAATGCGGTCGATCTACTCCCTTCTCCTGTAGGGAGTTACTGAGGTGGGATCAAGATGAGGCCGAGGTCGTTGCACATATTAGTAAGTTGACTAGTTCAAGGAGTTCCATGTTGTAACTCTCTATTTTAGTCTTTCGACTGAGATTTTGACGTTTATACAGACACAATGGCCCCAAGATGAACCCAACTACCCTTCAAGCGAAGCTGAAGCAATTGAAGGGAAAGGCGATGTTGAATGATGACTCTCCTCCTCGGAGCCTTCCCCCTGCAAAGCCAATAAGGATAGGCGACCAGAGGGCGCCCTCCTTGGCGAAGAAAGGTTCCTCAAAGCCTAATTAAGGGGCCTCCACACTCGTCATCTCTGGCTCCTTCAAAGAAATGGAAGGAGAGGAACGACTCTGGCCATTATGGAGGTGGACACCCTCCCTAGTAGTGTGCCCTAGGTCAATGAAACAATATTATTATTGTAGTTTTTCCTTTTGAATAATTAGAATATTTGCTTTATCTTGTTATTCATTATGAGCAAGTTTGACTTGATAAGATATTCCCTGAATAGTTGACTCCGCCTATGGTTATCAAATAGGAGACTTAGTAGTAAAACCCATAGGTAGTTAAAATCCTATTATATACAGTCCCTAGTCGGTCATTGTCATTGGAACAATAATAAATGAAGACTAGTATGCAGTCTGACTGACGATGATTATATTTTATTGGCCATGAATATATGATATTAAAGTCAAATCATAGACACATGTTAGAGAACATGGTGTCGGACAGACCCACCGTGAGAATACTATGTGGTTTATATCATTAGTATATCTCACAACGATTGTGATACGTTAGTCCCCCGACTTGATGTCACCATGGATTATTTTGACCTAGTCTAACATCATCTTTAACAGGGTGGTAATAAGGACTATAGTTAGACACTGAATGAATCATGCAGAGAAATCTGTGTAGTCGTAAAGGAATTTATCCCTCTCGTATATGAGAGAGATATCTTTGGGCCACTTGATAAGTGTGATAGAGGACATGCATGGTCGTGCTCAAATGAATTGATAGGAGTATCAATGTCATTTGTTAAGTCAGTCTACTCAGGAATCAAGAAACCAGATTGAGCAATATAAGGATGATCGTAATCTGTGCCTTGTGCTCGATCCAGATATCGCGTGACAAAAGGACAAAGTATCATATTGTGAGTTAGGTTGCTCGGATCACCGACCTCACTTGACTTGGGTAGTCATAATGTCTTGCTAGAAGCCGCTTATGACTTGTGAGTTGCAAATGAGTTTTGGACCCACTTCAAATGTTAAGTGAATATACATGGCCGCACACATAGGGCGAACCAAATTGGGCTCGGGGTTATGAATCATCGTATTGGATCTACAAGACCATTAACCCACAATTCACTCTTGGTAATTTTGGAAATTAATTAAGAATTTGAAAAGGAGTTTTCAAGTCAAAATTAATTATTCTATATTTTAAATGTGATTTAAAATTGGAATTATGTTGATTACAATTTAGGTAATGTATCTTTAATAATCGTTATTAAAGGATACATTCTAATAGGCATCATGAATTTAGAAAATTCATCCATGGTAATTATTATTAAGGATATATCTTATTCGAGCATTAAAATTGTTCTAAGATTTCAGATATGGCTTTGAATTGATCAATGATTGTGATGACCCGATCAATATGATTGAATCATCTATAAATACCCGCCTATGGTTTAGATGGGTAGGGGATAATCTCCTAGTGGCTGCTGACCTCTTCAAAAAAGGAAGCCGACCTCTCTTTGAGGCATCCAACCTCTAAGAGAGAGAGAGAGAGAGAGAGAGAGAGAGAGAGAGAGAGAGATTATGAAGGTTTTCATCCTAAATTTCCAACAAAATTAGCATTATCAAGCAAAATTAGCATTATCAAGCATAGATGGACAAGTACTAAACACCCCAACTAGAAATGTAAATCCAAGTGAAGTAGTCAAGATCTTAGGTAGATAGTTAGAACTAATTCTTCAACTAAGCTTTAATACAAGATAAATTGTGTGTGTATTGCTACAATGTTCACTTTTAGAATTTTTTTTGCAAATAATGCTAAGTATTAAGCTAACTATGGTGTGCAAACAATGATATATACTAAGCAAGACCAAATAATAATGTGTTCACGGAGACAAATAGCATGATAATAGGTAAAAACACATGATAATTGATAAGAACATAAATGTAAAAATAGTAGTAATTTATAGTAGTTTAACTTCTAACCAAGCCTAGATCCACAATTTAAACATCTCACTTAGGATTTCAAACAATCTACTAAGAGCACAACAAGTTACCACTTCGATTTATGTCTAACCGACAAGAGATTACATCTAGAATAACAAAGAGTAAATACAAAACGATAAAATAATAAGCAAAGAGAAACGAAATGTTAACCAATAAAATTTGAGTCATTTTCTTGTCTACTAGCGATGCTTGAACAATCCTTCGAAGTAGTTGCACCTCAAAATAGGGTTTTCAATAGTCTAGATATGAAGCGATGACTTAATATAAGTTTAGAATCTAGGTTTTCAATTACAAGCCCTAAGGATGCTAAGGAATGGTTCACTAAAGGTTTTGGGCACCATTAACCAAAGGTTGGTCGACCAGGATCTAATTGGACCTCGCCAAATTGCAAAAATGTGTAGTTATCAGTTTCAATGATGACTTGTCAATTTTTAAATGATTATTGATTGATAAAAAAAATGACATCAGCTGAGGGCAAGGCGACAAAAGTTTTGCCCTTTCAAAAAAAGCCTTTGGATCCATCAAATCCACCGAACTTGAGGGCATCAACTGCTGGCAATCAATCAGAGATTGATCTCTCTTCACCTGGAAAAGGGAATGGGAGGCCTGGGAAGGAGGTGACTATACCAGATCAAGCTGGAGCTAGAAAGGAGTTATCTGCAAGAGATCGTCCAAGTTCCTAGGCTGGACTCTTTAGTTTGGCCAGAAGATAGAGAAGATACAGGCAAATGCAAAGGGAAGAGTGTTTATAAAGGAGGAGGACTTGAAGAAGGCAAGGTACGATTGCAATCTCATCCTGTATGAGAAATTTTTCGAAAGAACTCCCTCACTAGACTTAGTAAGAAATATGATGCCGAAATTGTGGAAGTTAAATGCTAAATGTCAAATTATAGACCTAGCAGCGGGATTTTTTGCATTTAGATTTTATAATGATGAAGACTACTAGAAGGCTTTCTTGGGGGGACCCTAGTTCCTTAGGGGCCAGGCTCTCTCATTAGTTCCTTGGAAGAAAGATTTCCAACCTTTAAAGGAGGTGATATCAACAGTGCCTGTATGAATTTAGTTCACGGGGCTACCATTTGAGTATATGCACAGGAAAATTTTACCTCAGTCGATAGCAGTCATAGGCAAACCAGTGAAATTAGAGGAGATAACTTCATCTGGGGAAAGAGGGAAGTTCGCTCGTGTTTGTGTTTTGTTGGACCTTAAGAAGCCAATTGAGCAGGGCATATGGGTTTAATCAAAGGAATGGAGGTTCTTTCAATCAGTAGCTTATGAGAGTTTGCTGAATCTGTGTTTCAGATGTGGAAAGGTGGGACATAAGGAGGAAAAATTTGGAGTTGAAGGTGTGGAAAAGAACATTATGACAGAAAAAGAGAATGAGAAGGAGAAAAACATTGAAGAGGCTTTCCTTGGACCTTGGATCCAAGT
Source organism: Canna indica (assembly GCA_034359265.1). Lineage (NCBI taxonomy): Eukaryota > Viridiplantae > Streptophyta > Magnoliopsida > Zingiberales > Cannaceae > Canna > Canna indica. The sequence continues at coordinate 69,877,474 of CP136890.1, read as the reverse complement.
GAGGAGGAGGAGGAGGAGGAGGAGGAGGGGGTTTCAAAATTGTAAAGGAGATGGATTAGGGAATTTTAGAAACTCTTTCAAAGTCCTTGACAATCCAACATTTGACGAAGGAAGACCAAATGATAGAAAGATGGAGAAAGGGAAGGGTGTTGAGGTAGGTGTACCTGATATGAAGAAGACTCAAAAAGCTTGTTTTAGAATTGGGTGTCAGGAGAGAAGAAAACAAACAAAAAAAAATCCTCTTTGAAGGAGATGAGAAGTAGTAGTAGGGACTCAGGGAAGATGGAAGTAGGAGGAATGATATAGAGATAGAAATCATTGGTAATAGTAGGGAAATAATGGAGGTTGAGATCACCTCAACCGTGAAGGAGGTGGAAGAGAAGAAGGGAGATGATAAGGGAGGCAATAAAAGGGGAACAATTTTGAAGGAATTATATGAGAAGCTTGGCAATTCATTTTCTAAAATTTTAGAAAATGAAAATGCAAAGGAGGACTTCCTTTATGAGGGGTTGGATTCAGAGTTGACCAGGAATTTGGAGGGAAAAATAATTAAAGCAAGAAAAGAATTGAGAATAACAAAAAACTAGTGAATATACCTGTCAGCTACAGAAATTTAAAACTGAAAAAGAAAAGGCTTTTGGTTGATGAACTAAGGGACAAGGATGAAACAAATAAAGGTGCACAAGATATTGAAGAAGGCTTTGACAGAGGCCCTGGCAAAGGAACTGTACGAGAGAAGGAGAATGGAAACCAAACATAATGAAGCTCCTATCTTGGAGAATAAGAGGAATAAATAAGGAGGTTGGGGAGTATCTCTGGTCACTGATTCACCAAAAAAGCATAGATGTGGTTCTGTTGCAAGAGACTCACATTCAAGTGGAGGCAGCTCATGAATATATGAGAAAAAGGAAAAAAAATTGGGAGTATGTTGTTGTTGGCGGTGAGGGTAGGGCAGGAGGCATTTTGTTATTCTGGAGGAGGAACAAATTGAATGGTAATTTTAAAATGAATAGGTTATAATCTGTGTAATGGAGTTTGAGGGAAAGAAAAACTTCCTGTTAACATGTGTATATGCAAGTACAAATAGCAAGAAAATAGGTAGCCTATGGAAGATGCTATTAGCAGTAGATAAGAAGGAAATTCTCTAGATTATGGCAGGAGACATGAACTGTATTCTACATGCATATGAAAAATGGGGTGGCAGGCAGTTAGAAATCAGTTAATCAGTACAAGACATCAGACTATTCATTGAAGAGGCATGACTATTGGAAGCAATATTCAGTGAAAATGTCATTCTACAATGGGAAAAATATCTAAATATAGCATGTACTTTGACCTTTGTCTCAATTGTGACATATACTTTCATTTATCTCATTTGTATACATATACTAAGATATTTGTTTCAATTGTGGCATGCCGTCTAATTTTCGTCAGGCGCCCCATTAAGTTGACGACATGGCATGCTGACCTGTATAAACAACTATTTTTTAATTATGTTATTAACCCCAAATGCCACGTGTTATTAAAATTGGGTCCCGCCTTTTTTAGTATCAAAGAGAGGGTCTTACATTTTTAACATCTCTCTCTCTCTCTCTCTCTCTCTCTCTCTCTCTCTCTCTCTCTCTCTCTCTCTCCCACCATCTTCTTCTGCTGCCATCTCCTCCACCACCACCTCCTCCTTCTTCTTCTCTCTCGCCAACCCGCCACAACCACCTGCGCCCGACCACCCCTTCTCCATCGGCGCCGACCCCTCCGGCCTCGCAGCCGCCACCTGCCTCACTGACGTCGGCATCCCCTCCATTGTCGTCGAAAAATCCTCCTACATCGCCTCGCTGTGGCAGAACCGCACCTACAAGCATTAGTTCATCTCCTACATGGAGTCCTACGCCTCCGCATACGGCATCCGACCGCAGTTCAGGACTGAGGTCACAGCCACCGATTTCGATCGCACGATCGGGGTCTGGCGAGTCCGAACTCGAGGCAGGGTCGAGTTGATGAGCCGATGGATTGTGGTGGCGACGAGCGAGAACGCGGAGCCGGTGATACCAGAGTTCCCCGGATTGGAGCGGTTCAGTGGGCGCGTCATCCATACGTGCGCCTACAAATCCGGGGTGGACTTCGAGGGCGAGAAGGTGCTGGTAGTGGGTTGTGGGAATTCCGGCATGGAGGTCAGCTTGGACCTCTGTCTCCACGGCACGCGGCCTCACATGGTGGTCAAAAACACAATAAGCTCTCCTCTCTAGTCGCACTTCCTTAAATAGTCAAGAATCAATTCTTTCTTCTCCATTAATGGTGTTTACAGTTGTTCAAGTGCATGTGTTGCCGCGGGAGATTCTGGAGCTGGCGATGTTTGGAGTGACCATGGCGCTGCTACTATGGCTACCTCTGCGGCTGGAGGACTAGCTCTTGTGTGCTGTGGCCCGTCTCATGCTCTGCGACACTGATAGGCTCGGCCTCCGAAGGCCGAAGATGGCCCCCATGGAGCTCAAAAACCTCACAGGAAAAATGCTAGTCCTCGATGTAGGCACCCTCGCCCAAATCAAATTAGGCAACATTAAGGTGACTCGAGCTCTTGTATTCCATCTCCATTAATTCTGTAGTTAACTTACTCTCATGGGGACGATCGAAGGTGAAGGGAGGGGTGAAGGAGATTAGCACGGGAGGAGCAAAGTTCGTGGATGGTTTGATCCCACACTCACGATTGACGGTGTCGACGAGCAGGCGCTTCTCGACGACAATGGAGGGGATGCCCACTTCAGCGAGGCAAGCATCGACTGCGAGGTTGGAGGGGCTGACGCCGATGGAGAAGGGGTGGCCAGGTGCAGGTGGCTGTGGCGGGTTGGCGAGAGAGAAGAAGAAGGAGGAGGTGGTGGTGGAGGAGATGGCAAAAGAAGATGGTTGGCAGTAGAGAGAGAGAGAGAGAGAGAGAGAGAGAGAGAGGTATTAAAAAGGTGGAATCCACTCTTTAATATTAAAAAAGGTGGGACCCAATTTTAATAACACGTGACGTTTGGGGTTAATGACATAATTAAAAAATAGTTGTTTATACATGTCAGCATGCCACATCGTCAACTTAACAGGGGCGCCTGATGGAAATTAGACGACAGACCATAATTGAAGCAAATGTCTTAGTACATATATACAAATGAGACAAATAAAAGTACATGCCACAATTGAGACAAATGTCAAATTACATGCTATATTTAGGTATTTTCCCTTCTACAATTTGACGACAATAGGATTAAAAGAAAAGACAGTGGAAAGCATCACCAGAATGGGGAGGAATTTCTTATGGGCAAACTCTGGAAAGAAAGGTGCCAACTTGATAAAATGGGAAGTAGTAACAACAACAAAAGGGTGTGGTGGACTTGGAGTGAGTGATTTATCAGTGATGAGAAGAGCGGTGACTGTAAAAAAAATACTACCACTCTTAAATTGTAATGACAGTTGATGGAGCATGGTGTATTCAGCAAAATATAGGAAGCTACACACCCTTGGAAGAAATGGGAAGGTGACAAAATAAAATCAAACCAAGCAAGACTGATATGGAATTGTGCAAAAAACTTGAAGGAAGGCTTAAGAATGGACCTAGTGGATGGAAGGAAAACAAATGTGTTGGTGTTTGGCTTATACTATGTTGGTTATATTTGGCAAAAGAAATAGTAGTTAAGTTCCCAGTTGTATGTCAGTTATAACTGCTTTGGATAGTATGAAGCTTTTGCTGAAATTAAAGCTACTGCAATGGTGTCTTTTTGTTTGCTAAATTTTTTGATGCTTCATGAGTAGTTATTATTGATTTAATATTCATCCTTAATCTCTTGGTCATTTATAGAAAAAATGATGTGGTTTTTTTTATGAGCTGGGCGATTTTTCTTGAGGCTATTATGATCAAAGCATTAGGAGATTTTATGGTTGTCTTTTGAGTTTGAAGCTAATGTAGTTAAGTTATTGTGTTAAATGATTGTTATGCGAATGATTTTAGCTTTCTACTATGTATGAGGAAAGAGATGAGATAAGAAAGCAAGTCTCGTATGTGCATAAACAGAGTTGCCGGTTACATAAGGAGTTGAGACTATTGAGAGTGTAGATGACAACAATCTACTTCAATTATCTTCAAGTCAAGATGGAGTTGGGTTGTTAACTCACTACAACATTGAGACTGTGTGGAGGACAAAACTCTATGATTGAGTTGTCATAGAGAGGCAAGTTGGTTAGTACTTGTAATAGCAAATAGTTTTTTTGTTATTTTCAATTCATTTTAGTACTGATAGTTGGATTTCAGAGTGTGAAATCCTGCAACTAATATATATTATATTTAGTTAATAGTGGATTGGGCATCAGATTAGGTGATAAGTTTATCACAGAACTGCGCAAATAAATCCTTTGGTTTGTATGTTTTCCTTGTGGTCATTCTTATTTGTTACTCACACTATTTTGAAAGCAATTGCAACTTCCTATAAAACTGTCCATTAACACAAAGCTCCCTTAGAGACTATCATGTTAAGATGTTTTGAAATGATCCTTGGCTAGGGAATACACCCCTAAAATGGTGGCCAAACTATATAAATGTGGATGCATTAGAAGGATTCGAAAAAGTTGCAGAATTGAGAGAAGAATGAAAATGGAATATTGCAAAATTGATGATTGTCTGAGTTGAAGAATAGGAGTGATACAGTTTGATTCAGAAGGCATTGGAGATAAATGGGTGTGGGAGAAAAGTTTGAATGGGAATTTATCTGTAAAGAGTGCTTATGATTAATTCTAAAAGTCAAGGAGCACGAGATAACTGTAAAAGACTTTTGATGGAAGAAAATATGAGGTCTAAAAGTAGCTGAAAAGGTAAAAACTTTTATTTGAAATGTTGTATGGGGAAAATTACCTATCTCTGATTTGTTCAATAGATTCATAGGATTGAGTTCCTGGGAACTCATGAGTGTTGCTCATACAATGAAGACAAGGATGAGCTAAACCACATTCTATTTGATTGTAAATGGGTTAAGGAATACGGGAGAGAAGTAGAGAAAATGATGAATGTGAGATTCAAATTTGCAAAGGAATGGAGGGAAGGAAGATGAATGGAGGAAGCTAAAGATTATGATAAAGAATCAGTAATGAGGGTGAGGGCTTTCATTGCAAAGGGATGGAGGAATCAGTTTTCAACAAACCTTTAACTGAAGAGAAGATGATAAAAGAAAGTGAAAGTATTATGTATGATGAATGGCAAGATGGGACTGAGATATGCAATAGAGTCCTTTGTGTAGATGTAGTTTGGAAGGGTGGCACAAAAGTTGGATGTGGTTTTATGCTGATTGAAGACAAGAGATGTGTTTTGAAAGGATTTGGAGGAAAACTAGCAAAGGATCCTTTACATGCTGAACTGATGGCCATATGGTATGGCCTGAATAATGTTAGAAAAAATGGAGATGAAGGAGTTTGGGATGATCTCTAATTGCCATATGGTAATCAAGATTCTTCAAAAATAAGCCGTGATACCTTGGAAAGTTGATGGGCTAATAAGGTTGATTTCGAAACTAGGAGAGGAATGTAAGGTGAGAGGATGGCCATAGGATGAGGTATAAATACTAAAACCCAAAGTGCCTCTAAACTTAAGTTGACTCTAAAACAAGTCATAACTCAATCAATACAAGTTTGATTTGAGTTCCGTTCGAATCTTCGAATTCATCTCGAACCAAGCAACCCATCTAAGGACTAATCAAACTTAAATGAATTAATTTTCTCTCGTGCAAAAGCCAATCTTCAATTCAAGCCCTATGGCGTTTAAACGATCCATCCTAACACGCGATTAAATTATCCTACTGAAATAATTAAATAAATATTTTAAAAATTTTCAAGTATTACAAAGAAGTGGTGGGACGTGTTTTTGCAGCACCCCTTAACCGACTAGTTTTTGTAGCCGGTTGAGCTACTTTATTTTTCTTTTCTTATTTTTTCTATCTTTTTAACTCGTTCAATTTGACGCTTGTTTTAATGGCTTGTAACTAAAAGCTAGGATATATACGAACTCTAAATGTCGCCCCTAATTAATTTAGGTTGTGAATATATTGGGTATTATATGTTGTCAGCTTAAAATCCAGTGTGGCTTGATGATGTGACTTATTTTATTTGTCACGTAAGTAATTATTTACTGACTTGTCAAACCGTTACAAGCAGTTATTACAAATTTTTGGCCCAAAATTTGGATGGCGGGAGTATTTTTTAAAAAAATAAAAAGTTTAAGGGTAAATTTATACATTTTCAAATACTTTAGGGGCAAATATAGTCCAAAATTTGGACGACGAATGTATTTTTCAAAAAAAAGTTAAAGGATAAATTTGTACCTTTTCGAATACTTTAGGAGCAAATATGACCCTTATCATTGTCACGTAAGCAATCGTTTGCTGACTTGTCGAACCGTTACACGCAGTGGTATTTTTGGCCCAAAATTTAGTCGGCGAGGGCATTTTTGGAAGAAAAAAATTGAGAATAAATTTATATATTTTCAAATATTTTAAGAGCAAATATGGTCTTTATCCCTTTAAAATATGAATATATTAGATTAGCCATTAATGCTGAATAAAATAGTTTTGAGTAAGGTTGATTAAAATGGTTTCAAAAAAGAATGCATCCAATATATGTATAAATCAGAAGTCGAAGTCAAACTTAGAAACAAAAACCAAGATTGAATTCTATAGAATAAAGATTAGAAACGAAACAAGTTTGCCTTAGATTGAATAATAATGAAACAAAAATGAAATAAATCCCATGCTGGGAAATGAACTCGGACTCAATATGAGTCAAGCCTGCAAGGACCATAACAACCATACCAAAACGGATCGGAAATTCAAAACAAAATCGATAATGATCGACAAAATTATATAAATACTAGAGATGGTTTGGAGGCGATTAAGTGGGCGTTTGGTTGCCCACAAGTACAGATGCTATAAAAAGTATCTATATGCAAAATCAAATGCCCACGAATAGAATTTGCAACATAATGTTTGATTGCCGGCAAATAGAGTTGCAATTTCTATTTGCAAGTGATTGGTTGACGGCAAATTGAAATTGCAATTACACTTGCAATTTGTATCTTCGTATCTAGGTGATTTTACCCCCCAACAATAATTGATCGATACAACAGAATCAATTCGATCCATAATAATATTATTTTATACTCTAAATCACCATTTAGTTTAGTAAAATATATTTTATATTATTTAATTATTTATCAAAATAAATTAATAATTTTTAATTGTTATATAATACTGAAAATATAAATGTTTTTTATCAAATAGTATCAGATCTAAAATCTAACACTACCATCGCATTCAACGCGCGAAAATCTACAACTTTAATATTTATCACGTCTCTATCCGACGACTTTATGTCGCCAAAATTAATTATTTTCCAATACTTAAATTATTACATTTGCAGTCCGCAATCTTGTATTGTGGACTTTTTGGATCGCAATTTTATTTGCAGTCTTCAAATGATATTAAAAATACAAATTTCAACTAATAAATACTGCAAAATATTTTTGCTAGTCAACCAAACATATTTATTATTTAAATACTTTAATTATAATATTTATACATGCGGACAAACGCCCCTCTAAATACTATTTATACATCCACGGGAAGATGAGATAAAATACTCTTAATCAAATGAAGGCTTACGATATGCAGGAGGCAATGACAACCTCCCGAATTTAGTTGAACTAATAAACTAGGGAGAGAGGCTCACTGTGCTTATCACCAAAAGTGAGAAGGTTGTACTAGCCAAAGGTTGAAGATATGCTGGAAGTAATTATAAGGAAAGAGAAGAGTTCTCTCTATGGATGTTGCTGCAAGCAAGATGTTGCAAGTTGTTCATTAGCTACCTCTAACACTTCTGTCGAATCATCTTCTCACTTGCCAATTGGTGACGGAGAAAACTCCTCTCTCTGTCGTCAAGGAATTGAAGCTTGAGAATTCTCCGAGAAGAAAGCAATTAATAGAATTGAACCACATCGTTGCTGCTCTCTCACCACAAGAGACCATGTTACAAGAAGCCTACATCAGATTTATTGTGCCATAATGTTTATCCCTGCTTGAGAACGGTTTGCTAAAGAGAAGTTCAAGCAGAATTAATGTTGTCAAGATCAAAAAAAGCCACCTAAATTAGTGAGGATTGCATTATTCAGCTAGTTACTCTCACAAAAGTCAGATCAAATAATTAGGGTATATTTGGTTAGTGAAATCATATTTATTTTTATGATTTTAATTTTATTAAAATTAAAATTGCTTACGAATATGTATTTAGTTCGATGTTTTCATGAAATTAAATTAAAACTACAATGAAAACAGGTGTCGATGAAATCAAATTTCTTAATAAAAATGAAATCGTCAATAGATTATATTTTGTGATTTCGAAGTTGTTGATTTCGATATCAAAATACAGTAGCAAATTTATAATTATAAATATATTTTTTTAAAATTAATTAATTTACAAATAAATCAAACTATATCTAATTTATAAAAATAAAAATCAGTATTTTCAATATAAACTATTATCTTAAATTAACAAATTAATTAAATAATTTTATATCTAGTGTTTGACATGTTCGGTTTGGAGAGGGGAATACACTAGTAAAAACGGATTCAAAATTGATGTTCAATTAGACAAAGAAATAGCCACTAGATTCCATGCTTTATTTCACGTGGACATTGTTTTCGCAATTCTAGGAAAGAAGGAAGTCAGCTTATCCAAATTCGCTCAATCAAATAACTAGTTCATCAAATTCATATGCATAAATTATGAATCTAATTAAAATACTAAACTGATATTGAAGATAATATATACTATCACGTCTTATTATAACACAACATTCAATTTATTTCCTATGTGAAGTTAAATTGTGGTACTATAATCTCTCAACTTATGTTTTGGTGTCTTTGTCAAGAATCAACTCAAGTCCAATGCATAACTCAAAATCCCCCCAATTCGACGGCATATGAGGCCTGCCCTACTAGCTATTGCACCCCATCTTTGGACAATTCTTTTTCACATATGCTTTCTCACCATACCTAAGACTAGGTCATCCACTGCTACCATTTGTTACGACCCGATCTATAAAATAACTGGCCAATTTTCTAAGACTCGAACTACTAGCCTAATTAAAATATTTATGCAGAAGTTGATGATAGTACATCAATCAAACTTTATCAACATCTAATATATTATCGATGTGAAACTAAATTGGTGTATCACACAACTTTTTCAATTGGATTGGCCACAATTCAAATCTAATTCAAGTTGATTTTAGGGAAAATGACCAAATTTGCCCCTGAAGTATTGAAAAAGATGCAAATTTGTCATTTAACTATATTTTTGACTGAAATTATCCTCGTCGTTACATAATTGGATCAATTTTATTCTTTTTCTTAACAGAACTCCACGTCAGCAAATAGAAGCTAACGTGACAAGTGAAGCTCGGTCACATAAGATGCCACGGTGAAAAATGACACGTGACAGTTATATACTGACAAAGATAATTTTGACCGAAAACATATTTAATATGCGTCTCAGTTCAAAATCGAGACGGGACCAGGATAAAATTGGGATGCTTTATATTCAGGACTGGGACTGGGACGCATATTTGCGTCCCAACTCAAAATTGGGATGAGATCGAAACATACTAAATCTCATCTCGTCCCGATCCGAACTCACCCCTTCTATGTTGGTTGATTTCTTATTACAATGACAAGTAACTAAAGCTAATAATTCATATCTTTGAATAAATATTTAAGAAAAAATATCATTCTTTTTTTTCTCCAAAATAACATTTTATTAAACACTAACCAACAAACGTAGAGTTGTGATACAAAAAGGATTCTAGCACAGGAGGTTGAGGTGAAGTCCACATAGTGGATTCTTTATAAACCCTGGCTAGATTAGCTGCCTAATTAGCAGCTTTATTTGCTTCCATATTTACATAACAAAAGATAACATGGTCAAAATTAGAGAGAATAGACTGAATGTCTTCATTCATTGAATCAATACTGTGAAGAGCATCCGAGTGAGCATTGATGGAATCAATTAAGGTTTTGCAATCTGATTAAACAATAAAGTTGTCCAAATTCATGCCAATAGCATATGATAAAGCATGAAGAACAGCAGTAGCTTCAGAATAAAGAGCATAAGAAGAGTAAAAGTAATAGCTTAAGGAAAATATACACTCTCCTTTAAAATTTCGAAGAATAAAGGTTGCCCCTCCTTCATTGTTAAGATACGAACCATCACAATTAAATTTCAGCCAAGGAGCAGGGGGAGGAATTCAGATAGGAGCATTAATTATCTTATGCATAGTGCCCTCAAGAGTGTGTGTATACGTTAGCTGACTTGTGAAAGCCAGAATCCTAGTCATTGCCTTACTAATGGATAACTTACTCTCACAATGCATTATAGAGTTCTGAAAAAATCAAATAAAACAAAGAGCATTGGCAACAATGACTTTGGAGTCTAGATTTAACCCCTGACTCAACAAAAACCAGCTACTTGAATGCCAATTGTTCATTTGGGAAAAATTCAGCTTAAGGTAAAAACTCAGCGTAGATCAAAGTTCACTTGCAAAGACAATCAAAAAATAGATGCTTAAAGGTTTCAACAACTGATTTACAAAAAACACACTTGTCATTTGCCACAATACCAAAAGAAAACAATCTATTTTTATTAGAAAGTCTTTCAAGAAGAAATTTTCAAACAAAAAGCTTAACTTTTGGAGAAGACTTTAATTTCCAAATTTGACCCCAATCTGAATTTAAACCCAAAGAATCAGTAACTGAAAGCTTAAGAAATTTATAAGCAGATGAAGAAGAAGCTAAACCATTAGAAGAAGACATCCAAATCCAGTAGTCCTCATTGGGTTGCAAAGGTAACTTAACGCTCAATATCTCATTCCACAAGAGATCACCACATTTGATTAAGCATACTGATGTTTATAAAAGTAGGTTTGAGAGCCAAAGGCATATCCAACACCCAATTATCATTAAGTAAAGAAATATTGCTACCATAACCAATAACAGCTCTAAACCAAATTGCAGATAGAAGTAAGCAAGTTTGACCACTTTCCAAGCATTAGAACAAAAATGAGTAGTAGGAGAATTGGAAGCATCTAGAGGGGATATTTAACTTTAACCAACTGAACCCAAATAGATTGATGATTTTCCAAATATTTTTGAATTCTGGTGGCTTGAAGGGAGATACTTTTTAAAAAAAGATCTTGAACACCCAGCCCTCCATGGGATTTGGGTAAGGTGATAGTATCCCAATTAACCAAATGCATGTTTTTCCTGTCAGAACTGCCATTCTATAAGAAATCTATGAATTTAGTTTCAATTTTATTACAGAATTCCTTATTTAGCCAAATAACAGAAAGGGTATGAACAGGTAAGGAGTTAAGCACAGATTTGATGAGAACAAGCCTTCCAGCTTGAGAAAGGAGCTTAGCTCTCCAATTAGAAAGCTTAGAATCAATACTGAAAAGGATGTGATTATGGCTGTTAGGAGGATGTCTCCTAGGAGATATCATCACACCAAGGTATTTAAAGGGAAAGCTTCCCATTTTCATACCAAGAGAAGAGCATATCCTATGTTTTAGGGTTGAAGGAGTATTTTAGGAAAGTAAATTTTAGATTTTGCAAGAAAAAATATTATTCTTACAACATAAAGTATAATTGTTAAGCTTATATTTTTTTGATTTTGGTAAAGATGATATCAACATCATTTTTATAGTGTTAATTAGAATTACATTAATGATAATAATATATAAAAGAAAAAATGATTCAATTTGCCCATGAAGTATTGAAAAGTATGCAAATTTGACCCTAAAATATTAAAAAAAAGTGCAAATTTGCCCCTTAAATATATTTTGAGCCAAAATTATCCATGTAAGTACATAATTGTCATGTGTTATTTTCTATCGCGACATCTTATATGACTAAGCTTTACTTGCCATGTTGGCTTCCGTTTGTTGATGGAGACTTTCGTTAAGAAAAAATGTAAAATTGATTCAATTATGTAATATCGAAGGTAATTTGGGTCAAAAATATAGTTAATTGATAAATTTGCACATTTTTCAATACTTTATAAATAAATTTGACCATTTTCTCTTGATTTTATTGATTTGGCTTCAATTTGAGAACAATTGATCAATGTAATTAACCTCGATTATAATTGATTTAGGCTTGATTTAATTGGTTCAACATTCATTTGGTCAAGAAAATAATTTGGTTTTGTTGTGAATGATTTGTATCAAAATAATTTGACTTTGATTCACCCAAGTTGAACCTGATTCCAACTTAAAATAGTGTCTAATTGAGTCAATAATTCGACATCCAATTGGATTAAGGGTATGTTTATTTCATGGGATAAAGGAATAAGATAAGGGATAAATTTAATAGTTTATTTATTTAGTGTTTGAATTAGAAGAATATAAAATTGATATTATATCTTATATATATGTCACGCCCCAAACTCAGGGTTACGTGACCGACCAGGGTACACGTGCCTATATCCTGCAGCCTAAATCATGCACATGCCAACTCAATAATAAAATGATAGCGAAAGGAAATAACAAGTTTCATTTCAAAAGAAAATAAAATCAAACCAGAGTTTATTACAAGTAGTTTACCAGAAACGTAGAGTGCAGAAATAACATATTAAGTTCAACATTTTAAAAGACCTGATACAATAAAGTCAAAATGAAATGATATGAATGCCCTCAAGGGCTACAACTCCAAATCAAATCAACAAAAGTGCATGACTACTACCAAAACACTTGATTATGACCCTAACTAGGACTGCTTTGAGATCATGCTGCTCCTCTGCTCTCCAGCGGCGCCAAGTGCTCCAACCCACCTCACCGGTCAGGCTCTGCAAAACAAAAATCAAACGACAATGGGTGATCAGTTCAAAGAACTCAGTGAGTGGTTCTACTAACCCCCATAAATAAACAACACAGAGATAAACAATAATAACATCTATCTCTATATGAGGTAAAGTCACGAATGTGTGACTAGCTAATAGGCCAATTGGCCACTACCTGCCCGAAGGCAGCCAACACCCATACGGTGAAGAACAACAGGCCTAAGCCTACCGTGTCCTAAGACAACAACACATACTAGGATAATCGGGAAGGCCCTCCAAATTTATCCTAGTATACAAAAACTCGGGAGCAATCGGGAAAGACACTCTGAACTTGCTCGACGAGACGCGTAGAGACAATCGGGATTCGCCCATCCGAACTTGCCCCTTTAAGATATTATAGGAGTAATCGGGAAAGACCATCCGAACTTAGTCCTAAAAGATATCATAGGAATAATCGGGAAATGCCCTCCGAACTTATTTCTTAACACCACCTCGGGGATAAATTGGGTAGGCCCTCCGAACTTATCCCACGAGGCTAAACCAGAACAATCGGGAAAGGCCCTCCAAACTTGTTCTGCAGGTTGGGAATTAGTCATCCAATCTCCCGGGCTTAGCTCGCAATCCGGCTCCTCTACGAGCCTCCCCGTCATTCATAAAGATATGACGTACCATGACCTAAGTCATGACTCTCCTACGGTGTCTTAGGGGTGATCCTATTGGAAAGTGTCTCAACACTCCAAACCCGACCCCAACTCCTAGACCCATAATATCATGAACTCGTGTGATTTTATTTCATCCAAACTTTATGTGTTGGTTCATAATAGATTATGTTGACCCTTAACCCAATTTTAATTATGCAATTAAAATTTAAATCAACAAGATTAGGATTTTATTTTAGCTTACTGTTGTGCCCAGTACTGATGTACCTAAACCGAATCAAGTCTCCAAAGTGTGTCCTATGTTTCCAAACTATATTTTCTGGTCGAAACGATATGTTATATGACTATGTTCAGATAAATACATACACAACAACAAGCATAAGAAAAATAGCACAGATTCATCGTTCTCAGCATGAAATTCCAGCAACATTAAATTTTCAGCATAACATGAAAATAAGTCCGAAATTTCCAAAAATTAAATCTTAATTTCTCATTATAACAGAATACAATCTTAAGATAAATTTCTCGAATTTCATGCTTATTAATCAAGATTAACAAGTATCAATCAACACATAAACCAAGAATCAAGAATCATGATCAAGTTTTAAGAATCCTCATGGCTTCAACATCAAGATCTAGTTTTTATTAAACATGATTTAATCTAAAAATTACAGATTAAATACGGGGCATGCATGAACATATAGGAACTCGATTTCATAAGCAATTCAAGACACGGATCTCAAGAACACCGAAAACATTCACTTAGGCATTTCACCGAACACCTTGAGGGCACCCTTTATTCACCCTTGGCCGAGCACCCCTAGGGTAAACCTAGGGCTACCGAGCCACAAAGGGAGAGTCTTGGCCCTCCTCCCACGATTTGGCACAAGAAAACGGCAATCAAAACTTACGAATCATCGAGAAAACACAAGAATCAAGAACACGCCCAAATCGGCTCAAAATCAAGAAAGAAATCGGTAAGGAGAGGTAAAACCACTCACCTAAATTTGGAAAGATGATTAGAAGAGAACCCCGGACAACGACCGTCGAATCGGCTTCAAGAAACTCGATGGCTCAACCCAAGAAAAGGAAGGACAGGCGACGACTCACCTCAAGCCATTGGCTTGAGGAGAGAGAGAGAGATATGAAGAGAGATGGGCTGGCTCCTCTCGGTTCGATTCCAGAGAGAAGGAGAGGGAAAGGGGCTTGGCTCAGGCGGCGGCTCAGCTCTGGGGTGGCGGCGGCTCCAAGGGGAAAGAGGGAGAGGGTCGACTGCTGGCTTGGCTGGCGGTTGGCGGCTGGCTCTATTCTCTCACAATTTTGGGTGGCTCCAAAAATATGAGCACAACCCAAGGAGAGTGAGTTTTATACTCCCTCCTCAATCCTAACCCCTATAACTCTTTTATCCAACCCGCATCCATCTTAAATCGAACCCGAACCCGCTAACTTAAATTTAATTAAACTTATTCTAATACAAAATCAATTAATTAAATACATTAACATAAACATAATTAATAATTATGCACACACAACATCAAATTAAATAATTTTAACTACTCAAGCCTAAATTCATAAATTTCATATCCTACTTACCCGAGCTCGCAAGCTCACACCGGACCATGAGTCGACCCGGCTCGACCACGAACTAGTCCGCTAGGTTGGCAAATACAAACATAAGAGGAAAATAGTAAAATTAAATATCTAGAATATTACAATACACAACGTAAAAATTATATGCAATCCAATTCACTTTCTCATTTCATTTGTTATTTTATCATATTCTATTATATCAAGTGAAATAATGGACTGTAATATTATTAATGCACCATTGTTGATAATATGACTATCAATTTACGTGGATATAATGCTCAAAGAAAATAATGTGTAGGGCCGTTCACGGGTCGGGTCCGATCGGGTTTGGAGAAAAAATTGGCCTGACCCAACTAAAAACAATCGGGTCGGGTCGGGTTTGAAAGTAAATTTTTTTTGAACCCGACCCGACCAGACCCGCCCAAAATCGGATCGGATCGGGTAGTCGGGTTACCCGTTAAAAAATAAAAAATATATTTTTTTTTCAAAAAGAAATTGACTTCGCGCGCCAGACGCGCGTCTGGCGAGTGAAGCCGCGTCTTCCCAACGCACGACACGAAGCAGTGTCCCGCGTGGGACGCTGCTTGTTGGGAAGACGCGGCCGCGTGGCCGTAGCGCCTCGGGAAGACGCGGGCGGACGCGGCCCGCGTCTTCTCGAACATTTTAATTAATAAATATTAATAATATATATTAATAATAATAATAAATATAATTAATCGGGTAATCAGGCCGGGTCTCGGGTAATCGGATTCCGAATATTAAAATCCGAGATCCGACCCGATTAGAGTCGGGTTTGAAAAAACTGAACCCGACCCGGCCTGATTGGTGCGGGTCGAGTCAGTTTCTCGAATTCATTGGGTCGAAACCGACTCATGAACAACCCTAATAATGTGTACTTTATTATTATCGTTGTTATTGTCATTGTTGAGTGAACAATGTTTAATTAGATTCAAATGATCAAAGATCCCTTTTGGGCGTCTTATTTAGATTTTAATATTTTTAGAATTATATATGTATCATTTTAAATTACAGTAGAGTAATGCAGTTAAATTTTAGTTTAAATATCAAATTTTGTATATTTTTACCATTTTCTCTATTATATGCATCTTTTATTTCAATATAATTTAACATTAGTGGTGTATTTCCTTAAATTTTTAATATGAAAGTTGAACAGCAAAATGGGTATAAATATTTTAAATTAGAAAGGAAGAAACTCAAAATGTAACCAAAGCTGAAAATCCTAA
This sequence comes from Canna indica, assembly GCA_034359265.1. NCBI lineage: Eukaryota > Viridiplantae > Streptophyta > Magnoliopsida > Zingiberales > Cannaceae > Canna > Canna indica. The sequence goes on along the minus strand of CP136890.1, from coordinate 69,861,078 downwards.
CTTTTTTAATTAAAGTGGAGAAATTATCTCAAGCTAGCATACTGCCTGCTCGCTTCAACCATTCAATCAGAATAAACACGAGTTGCTATTAATTAGACAATAAGAGGTAAAGTAGTCCTAAAACAAAAAAAAAAGGTAAAGTAAATTATCAGCCAGTAGAGAGATGATGATTCAAAAACAAGTTATCCAAATTAATGCCACCAAATCATTGACATTTTTTTGATGTACACAAGCCAAATCAGTTCCATTGTGCTTTCCTTGATGTAATTGCCCAACATGCCTAGCTCGCTACCCAACACATTCTCACTCCCTCTTCTTCCTCACATGGGTGGACCTTCAATTAATGGGCAAACATCCAACTCCAAGCTTAGATCTACTTTTAGAAGAATAACACCTATTTTACCTCAAACCAATGCTACACTTTTATTAGGGATGATATATAATTTCAAAGGCAAACCCTAATTCTATATATTACCAATGCTAGACCTTCACAAACACATATTTTGTGAATGCTCTGAATTGATTGGTTAATTATTAGAAGATTCCAATTCCATCATGGGTTTGACTTAAATAGCTATAAATAATTAATGTTATTAAAAGATATGATGGTTGGCACGAGATTGTCGTGTCAAGTAGGCAATCATTTTCAACACGTATATGATTGTGTTTTAAATGACTAAGTCAGGTGAAGTACATCTCTCATTAATTTGAGTCATTTCTTACTTACCACATTAATTTCTTCCTATATATTATTGATTCTTCATTTCTTCTTTGGATACCCTCTTCCATCTACTCTTCTAATTATTACAAGATGGTACATTCAATACAAATTACCAACTTACTATCTATTAATTTATTTGCATCGTTAATCAAAATAAATAGGTAGATCCATTTGGAAAGCCAACTCTCTTGGCTTAGTGTTAAACATGTAATTTATTCTTTAATAAATTTTTTACATTCGGTTTCTCTCAATATTGGGAACTATCCATAATTTGGGGCTGATTAACCACTCAACTTTCGTACCCGTAACTTGGTAAGCAACTAAGCATTTGACTCGTGTCACACCATCTTTACACAACTCATATGGTTTATTCTCTAATTTTTTTTTAAGAAAATGACTAATTATCTTATATATTCAAAATGTCACGTCAAAAAAAAATCAGATAACTACTTAATCAAATAAATGTAATGGGATTCTTTGATGTGCATTTATTATTCATTCTATTCATTTAATAAGACCTATGGAGCTATATATAACTCGTCTTTTTTTTTTTATATTAGCATTAACAAATCAATGACAAGGCATCCAAGTATTCTCTTAAATATATGCATGATGGATTCCTCCCTTCAAGAAAATTAAGTAAAATATTTGTGCTCATTTTTAGCTAAACAAATTAGAATGATAAATTGATAAGTCAATTATATGTAGCACAGTTAATGACAATATGTATGTTATATATTGTATAGAGATTTATGATTCGTATCAGTATAGTCACCTATTTAATTTGATTTTTTATTTTTTTGAAAAAAAATAGAATGATAAATAAAAATATAGATATATATCCAATTTAGATAATTTATAACATATTTGAGAATTAAAACAGTAAAAATCCAAATATATGCATTCTTGGAAAAGAAAAAGAAGAAAAGGTGAAATAGAAATGTAGGAACCAAAGTAAAGGAATGGGAGCCGTAGAGGATTTGCTTAGAAGTACAGTTGCACCGAATCTGTGGAGCGCGACTTCTATGGAGCCCGGCTCCATAGAAAAAGCTATGGAGCCGGGCTCCGATGACTCGGCACGAATCGCAAAGTAACAAAAAGTTACTTTACGTTTCGTACTGAGTCATCGGAGCCCGGCTCTATAACTTTTTCTATGGGGCGGGCTCCATAAAAATTATTTCCGAACCTGTGACGACACGAGGACAACCAAACCACACAAATCTTCTTTGCGTACCACTTTTTCCACCCACCTTCTTTCTCATCTCACGCACCAAACCATGAGTCCCACCAATCTGATCTCCGCTAACATCGTTTGCGGGCCCCTCCAGCACCAGTGTGCGAATACGGGTAACGAGTATCTCCGTGCGTATTGCTCCACAACCGCCGCTGATAATAACGAGAAAATAAAGTAATCCATCCTCAAAAGTTTGATCTTTAATCGAACGGCCACTATTAATCGAATTAAATTATAAAAAATTGGCAAATTAAGTTAGGTGAGTCGGCGCCATCTCTGTAAGGTGAAGCGCGCGCGCGCGCTCTCTGTCTCTCTCTCTTGTAGATATAGAGAGAGAGCTCGTTCTTGTCTCTCAACACAACTACTAACTCGGAATCCGTGGACAAGAAGAAGAGGAGGGCATACGGCAATGGCGGACCGAGTCTACCCCTCCGCCAAAACCAATCCCAACCCTCCCCCACCAGCCACCGCCCCCGGCCCTGCTTTCCCGCCCGCCAAATCCCAGCTCAACGGCGCCACCCGCCTCCCCTACCGCCCTCAGCCCTCCAAGGCCTCCCGTCTCCGCAGCCGCCGCAGTCCCTGCTGCTCCTGCTGCCTCTGCCTCATCATGCTGCTCGTCATCCTCATCATCCTCGTCGCCGTCGCCGGCGCCGTGTTCTACGTCGTCTACCGCCCCCACCGCCCCGCCTTCTCCGTCTCGGCCATCCGCGTCGCCGCTCTCAACGTCTCCACCGCCGGCCACCTCACCTCCCGCTTCAACCTCAACGTCACCACCCGCAACCCAAACAAGAAGCTCATCTACCTCTACGACCTCATCTCCGTCTCTATCACCTCTGGCGGCGTCGACGTCGCTGACGGCTCGTTCGCCGCCTTCGTCCAGGACGCCGGGAGCTCCACGCTGCTCTCCACCGCCGCGTCCAGCTCCAGCCAGCAACTGGACTCCACGGCGGCGTCGGATCTGCGGAAGGGAAGCAGCCTGCCGCTGGAGGTCGACATGGAGACGAAGGCCGGCGTGAAGATCGGGGGGTTGAAGACGAAGAAGATTGGCATCAGGGTGCGGTGTGAGGGGATCAGCGCCGCCGTGCCAAAAGGGAAGGCGGCGGGAGCGGCATCGGCGGGCAGCGATTGCAAGGTCAAGCTCCGAGTCAAGATCTGGAAGTGGACTCTTTAATCATCAACTAAAAGCATGAAAAGTGCAGACCGGATTGAAGTCAAAATTTAGAAAATTGGGAGTGATTTGTAAATTTTCAAAAATTACAAGAGTGTTTATGGTTGTTATCATTTTTATTTTTCTTATGAATGTTTTGAAATGAAGTATATTTTCTCTCTTTCTTTTTATAAAAAATTGAATTTTATATGATATTCTGAAATATAAAATTTTGGACATGTTGTGAGTTCTACGTAATAATATTTTTTTCCTAGAATTAGTTATCGTTGGAAGTTCGTAGTCATGAATGTGGATAGGAATGGAAGAAAAAAATTATTGTAAAAATCACAAAAGATCGATATCGTAGTTCGCCAGTGTCGGTATTGTCATCATCTCTATTTTTATGAGAAGTAAAATAATAATTAATTTAGGTTTTGTGCAAAAAAAAAAAGATTAAAAGAATAAGAAGTCAATATCATGTTTGACTTTCTCCTATTGGTCTACAAATTAACTCAATCAAAATGTCAATAAGATTAATTTTAATTTAGTTATTATAATCTTAAAAAAATTATTGAGTTTGATTTTTTTTTTAAAAGAAAAACAAATCAAGTAAAAGGTCACCACCTACTCAATTCTTGGGTAGAGGAAGGATCGGGCTTTAGCCGTACTTCCCTCGCTAGTTATACAAGTAGGTGTATCTTTCTTTCTTGGTATCATTTTATACGAATCAATCTCAACCTGATTACATTCCATATTATTGGCATTACAGTCCCTCTCCTTACACAAACAGACATTATCTACTTGCATAAAATGAAGTATTACTTATTCAATACAGTTTTAATTTTCTCAAGAAAAAATTCCTTGAGTTCTTGCTTTTCTTTGCCTGAGCATCTACTATAGCCTTTTCAGCACAACCACCTTCTTTAGCCTTTCTCTCCACTTCCCTATTTCTTCTGTTCACCTCCTCCATTAGAACTCTTCTTGCCGGCACATGTGCTTCATCATTCTGATCTCTACTAACATATTGCCACTTCACAACTCTAATTTCTTGAGCTAACTTTTTTATAACCCTTATCAAAATTGATATATCCCAAGGTGGATCAAACTCATCTTTCAGTATCCTCACTACTCTCAAGCAATCTAACATAACCAGAATTTTTTCCATCCGTTTTTTCCTTACATTGTCTAACCTAAACCATATAGTCAGAGTTTTAGCTAATAGTGGGTTATATGCTCTGTCAATCATCCTCCCTTCAAATAGTATCACACCATTAACATCCTTCAATACATGTCCACTTGCACTCCAAACACCTCCCTCCAAGAATATTGATTCACAGTATAGAATGACTTCCCAGCTATCAGTTTCAACTTCTCCATAGACTCTCTTGTTCCCTCTCAAGCTTTTGTTTATGTACAACTCATTGTAATCCCACACTTTCCATAATGCTTTATTTAGCAAGCACTTTACATCCCAACCCTTCAATTTAAATTTCTATTTATTTATGTTCTTCCATAAGAACCATATTGAGGATGCCGAAAGAGCTTTTAGTATTGTTACAGAATCAGTTTCAAATTCATGTCTTCTCTAACCATCTCCCTTCCTTCCAATTGCTCTTATATTTGAAACCAATACCCAATGTTTTCTCAACCAACTCTCAATATTCTTTACTGTACTTACATTCGAAGAATATGTACGTGATTGAGTTCATCTTCCCATTCTTTACAGATGTGACAACAATCTGCCTCAATTCCTGAAATTTTGTAATCCATCCAGATGTTGGTAGTCTACCCCAAAGCATTCTCCAAGTAACCATTTTAATTAACTCTATCTGAAGCCTTCATTCTCCAAATACCACCCCAATTTATCTTGAAAGAAATAGTGCCATTGAGCCAATCACATGCTGATGTGTAGGGAACCATCTTTTCATCATATGCTGCATCTATATTTTGTATGTATTAGATTGTGATGAACCCCATGAACTCGGGTAATTGATTCCAAGGCCATGATGAGATCATGCCAGTGAGACTTAGAATCCAAATGTCTTTGTTCCAAATGTTCTCAATTGTAGGATCACCAATTAGGGGATTGGTGATTCCGATAGATTGGTGCACTTGGTACATGCCTTACACGATAAGGGGTAGCTGATCTTATAGTTACATATGAGTCGTCATTAATGTATAAGTGCAGGTGCTCATTAGGGAATGAGTTCATTGAACGGACCTACACGAGGAACACATAATGGAATCATTACATGAGTGTCAATAGAATATTCCTCGGGTGATAGTAGGTGCAAGCAGTCCTTCGACCTGAGGTTGTCATGGTTACCTTGTGAGTGACAACCCATTGTTTTGGTTTTATCCCTACATGGCCCTTAGCGTCATGTGACGGGTATTACTGGGCATGGAGAAACATTCATAGAGGTAGGTAAGCAACCAATATGAAATCAGTTACTCCTAGTAAGAGGAGATAATGTCCTATGTATCCCTGCAAGTGTCGACTCGGGAATCTCTAGCCATAGTAGATATGAAAGTCAGGAAAATATTTCTGACGTTTCATTATTGAGACGACATCTTGGCAGGTGAAATACATATGAATTGGTATTAGGGTTTGACACTTGTTCCATACCCTAGCCGACTTCGGGACGTTGTAACCGAGGGACTTAGTTGCACGATAACTAATCACAGATCTCGTTTATGGACATGATAGGAAAGATGTTTAATATAGTAATGAATACTCGAGGAAGGAGTTCCTCGATAACCCTAATTTATAGGGCATCCCTAAATTATAGGGATTGACATATGATAAATTCTAATAAATAAGAATTTAATTTATAGACATAAATTAAAATTTATATTTAGTTGAATTTAATTAATTTTGAATTAATTATATGACACGCCCCAACTTATGGTCATGTGACCGCCCGGGGTATACGTGCCTATACCCCACAACCTATCCCATACACACGCCAACTCATAATAAATCATAGCGGAAAGAATAACAGATTTTTTTTATTATAAACGTGAAACCAAAACAGATTCCATTTAAGAAGTAAAGTTTTTAGCAAAATGTTTAAAGTGCGGAAATAAGTAAATCAAAGTTCAACAATTTACTTTAACAAGTGAAATATGAATGAAAGACATGAATGTCCCCAAGGGACTACCATTTCAAAATACTAAAACACAACTGCATGACAAATCTACCAAAGACTCGACTACGACCCATAACTAGGACTGCTATGAGATCAATGTAGCTCCTCTGTACTCCAGCTGCGCCAAGTGCTCCAGCACATCTCACTGACTAGGCTTTGAAAAAAAACATAAATAAACAGCAGGTGAGTTAAAAAAAAACTCAGTGAGCGATTCTATCAACCCCCACCATAAAAACCAACCACAGAGATATATGAATAGATGCGCCTGTCTCATGCCGGGATAATGCAACAAGTGATATGGCTAGCTAACAGGCCATCTGGCCATCACATGCCCAAACGCAAACCTATTCACTTAGCAGTGAAGAACAACAGGCATGCCCTAAGGCAACAAATCATACTCAAGGGTTATGAGGATAATCGAGATTGACCCATCTGAACTTATCCTATAATCATAACATTAAAGATAGCGCAGGAATAATCGAGATTCACCCATCCGAACTTATTCTTTTAAATAAAGAAACTCGAGAACAATCAGGATTCGCCCATCTGAACTTGTTCCACAAGAAACACTGGAACAGTCGGGATTCGCCCATCCGAACTTGTTCCATATGTAATCACAGGAATAATCAAGATTCGTCCTTCCGAACTTATTCCTTAAACACGGGTTGGGAATTAACCATTCAACCTTCTGGGCTAAGTCCGTAATCCAACTTCTACCTAAGCCTCTCCGCCATTCATAAAAATATGGCTCTAACAAGATCTAAGTCATGTGTATCCTACGGTGTCTTAGGGGTGTCTTTAATGGGAAACGCCGCAACACTCTATGCCCGATCCCGGCGTCCTAGACCCGTAATATCTTTAGCCCATGAGGTTTTATTTCATGCAGATAAATTATTTTATTGGTTCTTAATAGATTATGCTGTTCATTGAATTTTAATTCTATAATTAAAATTTTCATTGCCGAAATTTGGGTTTTGTTTTAGGGGTTTTATTTTCAGTTTACTGTTGAGCCCAAAACTGGTGCACCCAAGCCGAATATGATTTCCAAAGTGTGTTCTATGATTCCAGACTATATTTTCACGTTAAAATGATAGGTTACACGACTAAGTTCGGTAAACTATACGCATCTCAACAGAGATCACAAAATCAGTATTGAATTAATAATTTCAGCATGAGATTCCAGCAAGTTTGAGTTTTCAGCATGTCAAAGTAATTAACCGAAAATCACAATAATTAAATCCTAAATTATCACCACAACATATTTATAACATCAAGATAAATCATACAAAATTTAAATCATAATTTCTAATCAAGATTTAGCATGCATCCACATCATCTTTACATCAAGACTCAAGTTTCAAACCAAGAATCCCCAAACATGAACATACATGACATCAAGATTTAATCTTTTCACATGCAAAATATTGATTCATATGCTGAAATTTTATATCTAGATACAAATGTATCATGCATTAGCTAGCATCATAGGAACTTAATTAAAATAATTAATCGAAAGCCTAGATCTCAAAAACATCAAGAACTTCTCTTAGGTATTTTAACGAACACCTTGAGCGCCAGCCGTCTCTCACCTTGGCCGAGCCTCTCTAGGGTAGTCCTAGGGCTGCCGCACCACGAAGGGGGGTTTTCGGGCTCCTCTTTCATGGCAATACATGAAAACGACAACAAAACTTCAAGAACCAACGAAAAATTCGACAAGAATTTCTCAATCTCCAACAACGGCTCAAGAACACAAGAAAATTTAAGAAAGGGGGAGGGAAGATCCACTCACCCGATTTGGAAGAAGGAAAAAGAGAATTTTCTCGATCGGCAACTTCCGAATCCGCCCTCAATCAAGCGGTGCCGGCTCGGCTCCTCAAAGGAAAGGGGGCGGCGGCTTGGGGCTTGGCTTCCAAGGGAAAGGAAGGGGGGGGGGGGGGGGGGGGGGAGGGGGAAGAGGGGCTCGGCTTGTTCCTTTCCTCGATGGCTAACTCCAAGAGAGGGGGAGAGGGGCGGCTCCTCTCTCTCTCTCTCTCTCTCTTGTGCGGCTCCAATAGGGAGCTTCCTAGCCAATGAGGGGGGTTTTATACTCCCCTCCTCAAAACCCTCATTCTACTAATCCCTTAACAAATCCACATCCGTCTTGAGCTCGAATCCAACCCGCTATCTCCTCAACCCAAACTAACCCCATGCTAAATACAAACATCAATCACATGCACCTCCATGCAATAAATTAATAAATTAAGCACATAAAATATAAAATTCATGGATCAATTTACCCGAGCTCTCAAGCTTGCACTGGACCACGAGTCGACTCGGCTCGACCTCGAACTAGCCCACTAGGTTGATAACACAAAACAAACAACATGAAATCAGAAATAGTATCTAGGATATTACATTATAAATCTATCAAATATAAATTATTATTTTGGAGGCAAACTCCAAAATTTTGAATTCCGGAGAGAGGATTTAAAAAGAAGGACCGAGTCCACCATGGGGGCCACCTACTTCCCTTATAAATAGATGGCCTAACCTCCTTTGAGATGGGTTAAGCAAATTGATTAGAGATCTTGGAGAGGAGCAAAGGCTTGGCTTCTTGAGAAGCTTCTTGAAGAGAAAGACTCCAAAGAACTCCTCTTGATCTCCATGGGTGGCCGGCCATTAAGCTCCTCCTCCCCGAGTTTGTAAAGCCGATTTGGAGGTCTTTTCCTCTTGGGTGTGTCATCTTCTTCATCTTCTTGGAGGAGTCCAAGGAGGACAACGAGGTATTCCTTCATCTTCCTCCTAGTTCCGTGGTTTTCTCATCCCCTCTTCCTTCCTTTTGGTGCTCGGTTCTTAGTGAAAGAGCCGGCTTCAGTTTGGTGTGTTTCGGGATTGAGATTCCGTCTCCGTTGAGCCACAACGGGTCTTGGTGTTCGCTGTCCCTTGGTTGCGAGGTGCTTGGTGTGAACCTTCCTTGGAGGACGTGCATTTGGACGTCTTGAAACAGGGATAGGAGAAGCCTTACCATTCACGGTATAATATATATCTTCTCCTTCTTCTCGTAGATTGAATTCCTTAAAGATTGCTAAAGTTGATTGCTGGTTTTGGGATGATTTGTATTTTTTTGTAAATCGATTTTTCAACTGTGCTTCTTCATCATCCACGTTTTCCTCGTTTTTCAAATAACAATAAGTATTCTTAACTGATAAATCTCCTCTCCAATTATCAATCCATGTCCACTTGTCCTTCCCATCTTCCCTGTCAAGCTGTATCAGATATATTCTTTGTTTCAATAGATGTCAATATTCTCATTGAACCAACCCTTATTAGTTATCAGCACATTTATCTTTGCAAACTTTGTTGGTCTTAATCTCGATTTTGATGATAACAAACATGAAACTAATGTTTCATTGAGAAATATTTTCAGGTTCCATATCGGTTAGCGCTCGATGTCCTCGATAGGAAATATCGGAGAAATTGGAAAGACATTGGTCGACGCATTTGGGTTCGTTGCAAAAATTTCTAAAAGTTCGACGTGTGCACCAAAGACGTCTTGGACGAGTCTAGAGAACATATGGAAAACTCTTCAAGATGACGCACGTTGAAGGCTGGAACCCGAAAATGAAGCGCGCAAGAGGAATTCGGTCGACTGATCGGTCCAAATTCGGTCGACTGACCGATCGACCGACAGAAGAGGAAATCGGGAAGAAGGTAATTCGGTTGACCGATCGACCGATTGAGGTTAAAAATTGGCAGTAGCCAATTCGATCGATCGGTCGATCGACTGAATGTAGCCAGAAAGCGGCAGTATGGCCGCGGTCGCTCGGTCGGCAATCGACGATCGACCGGCAAGCGATTGAGAGTCGGCAGCGGGCAAAAAAAAATGTCCGTTGATGAGCCTTGAGTGTTGGGGGGTTATAAATACCCATTCTAAACTCATTCCAAGCTCAATGTTGATCCTTCTAAGCCTTAAAGTGTGATCCTAAGCATCTCTACAAGCTTTCATTGAGCCATCCTTGCAAGAACCCTAGTTTTGATCTCCACTCATTGATTTAGCCTTCAAGTTTCACCGATTCATCATCTTGAGGCTTCAAGAGGACTAGGAAGTTTTTGTTGGAGCTAAGTATTTGTTGTGTTATTTATTTGCTCCATTATTTGTGTATTTTGTGGTTTATTTTCATTGTATAAACCTAGGTTGCTCGATTTGATTGAGTTGGTGGTTGCCTTGGTGTTAAGGCATAAATCCACCATTGTAAACTTTGTTTACTATGAGTAGTTGAGTTGTCCCTTAGGTTGAGATGAGAGAGTGCTCTCGGTAGGAAGGCGGGATACTTTCGAGTGTGGAAGTGCCTTCAGTTTGAGAGCGGAGACTTTCCGGTGTAAAGTCCTCTTTGTAAGAGAAATGATATAATCTAGCAAAGCTAGTTTAGAAATCCTAAACGAGGTGCTTAGGTAGTGGAGTAGGCATTGGGGTCAAACCAATATAAATAATTGTGTTAGCATTGATATATTATTTTGTGTTAATTGTTTTATCATTAATCGCTTCCGTATTTAGTCATTAAATTGTAAATTGCCTAAGTAGTTTAAGAAAACATATGAAACCAAATTTAGGCGACAAGTTTAGTTAACATACTATTCACTCCCCCCTCTAGTGTGACCATTTCACCAACAAACTTTCCCAACTCCACTATGTTTATATAAGTAGGCTATTGGTTTAAAGGTAAAACATCTAACTACAGGTCCTTCCATATATTAGTATCCATTCCATTCTCAACTTTTTTCCTCAGGCCTTCTTTTAAAGCATATGTAGTGTTTTTTATTGGCTTTATAGCCTAGGACAATTTCTTACCACACTACTAGAAATTAGGTAATTTGCGACGGCCCAGGTAGCGGTCGCAGATGTGACTATTCTGCGATCGCCAACCACGGGGGGCCGCAAAGTCGACACATCTACGACGGCATTGCGACTGCTTTGCGTCCGCCTTTGGCTACTGCTTTCGACCGTCGCAAAACCGTCACTGATTACATTATTTTACCCGCCCTTATTTCTTCCCCGCTCACTCTCTCTCACTCCACTCTTAGTTTTCTCTCTGCGATTAGGGCACCGCCGACCGCCCGTAGCGGAAACTTATATTGTGCATGTTCTCAACTAGAATGAGATCAAAATGCAGACTCCAGTGCCTCATCTGTAGCAAACTCCACGGATCAAGAACTCTGCCCACAACCCTAGAGACAACACGTCGAAAGAAGAGAGATCGGACGACGAGGCATCAAGAATAGCTCTCTCCGCCTTCCGGGCCAAGGAAGAGCAGATCGAGAAGAAGAAGATGGAGGTCAGAGAGAAGGTCTTTGCCTAGCCGGGGAGGGTGGAGGAGGAGAACAAAAGATTGGTCATCATCCAAAAAGTAAGTCTATTAACTATATCAATTCCTATTACTTCGATAGTATAATCGATTTCCATGGATGTGAACTTGAAATTTCACAGGAGCTTGAAGCAATGGCGGACCCGACGAGGAAGGAAGTGTCCGCCATTCACAAGAAGATCGGTGCAGTCAACAGAGAGCTCAAGCCATTAGGGCACAATTTCCTCAAGAAGGTGAATTAGATTAACAAGTAACCATCTCCTTAATTCATGTACATTCTCACAACAAAAGGGTATTCATAATGTATGAAGGAGTACAAGGAAGCTCTTGAAGCCTTCAATGGGAAGAGCAGGGAGAAGGCTCAACTAGTAAAAAACTAATGGAGGTGAATAAATAATTCATTTTATTATTTGTCCAAGCAAATATGTACGAGTTGTATGGTTGACTTTTTTCATGCCATACCAGCTGATGAGTGAAATGAACACTGCATTTTGAAATGGAAATTGATTTTGATCTCTCTAAATCTTCTCCAAATCATTCCCAAATTTTTAAATTGGCGCATGAGGTTTTTCTTTCCCTTTTTCTTCTCAAATTAAAGGGCTAAATAGCTTCAACAACATGGATAGAACACCTTTATACTGTGATAGTGAGGTTACCACTTACCAAGGGCTTCCTCAAGTCTTGCAAGAATTTGCATTTCTACTAGATCCTTGGAGCAGGACATTTTGTGAGTGTTCTTCTTTGCTCTCCATTTTTAATTTTTGTTCTTAACAAAAGTAATGATAAGATAACAATGAAAAAAGACTTTATTAAACTCAATACATATGCCATATTTGTTTATCTTCTTCATAATTCTTGTTTTCTTTATATAGGAAAAACTCCTATTAATAATTCGATTGAATGCATGTCAAGAAGTGATTCGAGAATCAAGAAGCAATACTTTTTTCTAATTGTATTTCGGACATCAAAACACTACAATGTAATTATGAGTAGTTCACAAGATCAACAATAAAATCAAGGTTAGTGCTTAAGTGCTTACGGGCTACCCAATAGGCCAATACTTGTTCATTCATTAATTGATCCATTTTACAAATTCATGTTCTCATGTAGATTTCTTGCCATGTCGCTCTATTTCTTAATTATTTGTAGTTGGTTCAGTCAACTTGAGTAATTTTGTAATTTTAATTTTTAAAATAAAATTAAAAATAGAAAATTTTAATATTTTAATATTTATTTTTTCCTAATTAAATTAAATTAATTAGGAATTTATATTTTCCTAATTTTTTTAAAGAAAAAACATAATGTTGCGACGGTACTGCGACTGCCGCAGCCGTCGCAGAAGGCCTACGACTTGGTCGCATAGCACAACGGTCGCAGTTTCTGTGTGACGGCCCTGCGACGACGATCGATCGTCACAAATGTTTTCTTATTGCGACCTCATCTGCTGCGGTCGCACGATATCTACGATCATAGCTTCAGCGACGGACATATGTGGCCGCTCACTACTGTCGCCAATGCTCATCTGCGATGGTTCTGCACCGCATAACCGTCGTAGATGATGTTTTTTTAATAGTGCCATTTTCCATGCTCCATGGATTGAATTTCCTATATCTTTCAATCATTAAAGTTGGCCAAATCGTTGGCCTAAGATTTTCTACCTTGGTCTTAATCTCGATTTTGATGATAACAAACAAGGAACTAATGTTTCATTAAAAAATCTTTCAGGTTCCAAGTCGGTTAGTGTACGACGTTCGCAATTGCAAAAATCAGAGAAATCGGCGAGGACGCTTGTCGACGCTAGCTCGGGATTCTTCGGGAAGTTAGAGTTTAGGTTTAGGGTGTCTAGCATGTGTTGTAATCCTCTTTTATGATGCAAAGAATCCAAAAACTAAACCCGAACCCCAAAATAGGAAAACCTGAAAACCTGAAAACCGCCCTGAAATTCACTGGAGGGCTATATGACCTAGAAATTTTCTTGACACAAAAAATGGCGGTAATTATTGTTTGGGTAAAAACTAGATAACGAGGTAGTTTTAAGGAATTTTTGAAAGCCTTTAGCATACCTATATTTGACCCGGGAGATTAGAAAATTTCTATTTTCCGAAAATTTGTACTAGACCCAAAAACTAGATTTTGATTTTTTAGATATTTTTATTGAATCCAAATGTGGGGTAATCCTTATATAACATTTATATTTTAAGTTAGTAAATGTTATATAAGTAGACTTAGTGAAGACGAAACCAGAAACAAGCAAAACAAACCAAGCAGAGTAGTTTGCCTTACCCAAGTTCGGTCGACCGATCGATCGACCGAACGTTGCCCAAAAGCGGCAGATTGCCTTCGGTCACTTGGTCGGTCGACCGACGATCGACCGAACAAGCGATCGGTGGGCGGTAACGGGCAAAAAATCATCCGTTGAGAAGAGGGAGCTCTCTCTTCTTTTCATAGCTTATAAATAGGAAGCCATGAGAGCCTTCCTCCATACTTTTGATCACTCCTACACTTCATTGAGCTATCCTTGATCATTTCCAAGCTTTCATTGAGCCATTACTTGGAGAAATTCTCGTTCGATCTCTCATTCCTTGAGTTTGCCTTCAAGCTTGATTTGGTTCATCATCAAGGCATCAAGAGGAGTTAGGATTCATTGTGTTGGAGCTAAGTATTTGTGTTGTTGTATTTTTGCTCAATTACTTGTATATTTTCTTGTTTATTTCATTGGATTTGAGCTTGTGAAGACCTAGGTTGTTAGGTCTTGAAATAGGATGATTGCCTTTGTGTTTGAGGCTTAATTCCACTTGTGTAAACTTAGTTTACTAGGATAGTTGAGTTATCCCTTAAGTTGAGGTGGGAGAGTGCTCTCGGTAGGAAGGTAGGATACTTCCAGGTGTGAAAGTACATTCGGTTTGAGAGCGGAGACTTTCCGTTGTAAAGTCCTCGTTGTAAGGGAAACAAGATTAATCTAGTATAGTTTGAAAATCCTAAGCGGGGTGCTTAGGTAGCGGAGTAGGCATTGGGGCCGAACCACTATAAATAATTGTGTTAGCATTGTTCTCTTTGTGTTTTCATTGTTTATCTTCATTACTCGCTTCCGCATTTAGTCGTTGAATTATAAATTACCAAAGTAGTTTAAGAAAATAATTAAAATCGAATTAGGCAAATAAATTTAGTTAACACACTATTCACCCTCCTAGTGTGGCCATTTCACCAACATAAACCTGTTTTTGTTCATTGAGCAAGGGTAAGATTCTTTTTGCCATTAGTGTTTTCCTCATGACTACTAAATCTCTAATTCTCAAACGACCAACACCCTTGTTTGCAGTGATCTTCCAATTAATTATTTTTGTAGATTTCACGATTTCACTTTGTTATCGGAATTCCAAAAGAAATCCCTAGTGGTCTTTGTCAGCTTCTTTATTGAATCTCCACTTCATTGGAAAGGCACCAAAAGAAATCCCTAGTGATCATATTCTTTTTTCAATTTTTTAGGTGATACATAAGCACCTAAACTCTTTCATTCCCTGTGTTTGGAAAATTTCATGTTTAGTTGCTGCATTACAATGCTTTGGGAAGAAAATCTCTAATTTCCTTGTATTTACTTTATGTCCTGACACACTGCAATATAAATCAAGATCTTCTTTCACCCCGCCTACGGATTTTTTATTCCCCATAGCTATAATGATAATGTCATCTGCAAAGCTAAGGTGGCTAATCTTGAGATCATTCATTTTAAAAGGATCTATCTTGTTATCCAACACGGTCTTCTTCGGGATTTTTGACAAAACTTCCTCCATCATTATGAAAAAGTAAGGTGATAAAAGATCACCTTACCAAATGCCCTTATGTCCTATGAAGCTAACTGATTGCTCATCATTCATCCTGCAAAAATAACTAACTCCTTCGAGACATGCCTTAATTCAAAATTTATCATCTGATTTGGAAACCCCATTTGTTTCATGACTTCATATATTAAATACCAATTGGCCCCGCCATAAGCCTTTTCCAAATCAAGCTTCAATATAAAGTAAGATTTTTTAGCCTTCAAATTGTAGAATGAATTAACCATTTCATTGACAATCATAACGGTTATCATGAATTTGTTTGCTAGGAATGAATGCAGATTGCTCTATATTGATTAACCTGTTAAAAAATGGTCTAATTCTGAAAATTAAGACTTTTGCCAATATCTTATACAAGACATTGCAAAGGGCTATTGGCCTAAAGTCAACTATTTTCTTTGACCTTTCTTTTTTGAGAAATTACCTGAATATATCCTATAATTTGGAGTTTTTCTCATTTGTGACATGTATGGCTCGTTGACGTGTAATAAAAAAATATTTTTTAATAATAAAATTTTATAAAATGAAAACTTAATATTAAGGGATCCCATCTCCCCCTCTCTCTCTCCCCTGCCACCTTCTTCTTCTTCCTATTGTTGCCACCTTGTCGATGCAGTCATCGTGGAAGATGTGTTTGCAGTTGGGTAGCACCTTGACCAGCTCCTCCTCTTCCATTGCGCTCAAACAAATGGCGCACTCGACAGAGCTGCTGCCTTCATGGTCGCCTTTGCTACCCTGGGTTCGATAAGTATGTGTCGGGTCCTCGGGAGGGCGGCGATGGTGGCGGGGTCGAGGCCAAAGTGGGTGGCAGGGTCATCGTGGGCGGCTATTCACGTAGAAACGAAGGAGGTGGCTTGTGGCAGTGGTGCTGCGGCAGGCTTCACGGTGACAGCTAGGAGAACGTAGTGGACGTAGAGGTGCAGGAATGAGGAGGACAACGGAAGCAAGGCAGATGACGGTCGTGGCGAGGATCTTTGTGTTGTGGTCGTAGGTGTTCCTGCTCTCGTCATATAATGCGAAATCAATCAAAATGAAATCTCTATCTCCATCAATTCATTGAACCAATCCAAACTCTCAATTACATTGTATTTGAATCTAAGGGGAAAAATGTAAACCGGAAGCAAAGAACAACTATCGAAGAGAGCCCTCTCGAACAACTAACATCTCTCTTTTATACTACATTATTTGAAAAAGAAAAGTCAAATTACATCAGTACCCTTCACTCATCTTTTATTCCTACTTACTCGCTCAAGCCTATTTTTGTAAACTCATTTATTTAACAATTTAAACTGTCAGCTTCCCTCCTCCTCCTTCCTCACGCGAGCTGCAACAGGTGCTCTAATACACCCCCCACAAGTTGGTAGAATGGAAGATTGGTTCTCCATTCCCAACTTGTTGATCAAGAACTGATGCCGGGCTGCGGGAAGAGCCTTTGTCAATATGTCGACCGGTTGTTCCTGGCTAGGGATGTAGAGGGGTTCAATCAACTTAGCTTGATACCTCTCACGAACGAAATAACAATCGACTTCCAAGTGTTTAGTTCGTTCGTGAAAGATAAGATTTTTTGTGATGTGCAAAGCGCTCTGTGAGTCACAGTACATCGACATTGCTTCCTCACATTTGAACCCTATCTCAATCAGAACATTTCTTGTCCAAATCAGCTTTGCAGTGGCACTTGAAAGTGCCCTGAGTTCGCTTTCGGCGCTCGACCTACTTACAGTTGGCTGCTTCCTGCATTTCCAATTTATTGTAGCCTTTCTAACCCTTACCAGGTAACCAAATATGGACCTCCTTGATAGGGCACAAGTTCCCCAATCAACGTCTGAAAAACCTGATACTGATATGCTTGTGTTCGAAGGGTAATGCAGTCCCAAATTTGTTGTTCCTTTGAGATACTTAAGAACTCTAATTGCAGCTTGAAAATGGGACTGTTTGGGACTTTGTACATGCTGACTTAGCTGATGTACACTGTACATGATGTCGGGTCTAGTGACTGTTTTGTACAGCAGCTTCCCCACAAGTGTTATGTAAGAACTATGATCACTGAACTCCTTTCCATCTCCTTCTACTGTTCTGTTTCCATTCATCCTACATGGTGTAGTCCTTGGCTTGCAATTGAGAAGCTTCATCTCAGCCAATAGGTCAACAATGTATTTTTGTTGACTAATATGTAGACCATCCTTGCTTCTTTGTACTTCCAAACCCAGGAAGTAAGTTAGCTGGCCCAAGTCTTTTATCCTGAATTCAGTATCAAGGTAGTTTTTCAGCTCATGTATGCCTTCTTCATCTGACCCTGTCAAGATGATATCATCTACATAGACTAGGGTCACAACTACTTTCTCCTCTCTTCTTTGAATGAATAAACAAGGGTCGCAATAGCTTTGAACATATATCCCTTTCCTCTAATGCTAGTTGATAACTTTGAAAATCATTGTCGGCTTGCTTGTTTCAGGCCATAAAGGGATTTGATCAGTCTACATACCTGCCCTTCATTTTGTTTCTCATACCCAGGTGGCAAGTCCATATATACCTCATCCTCTAGATCACCATGGTGGTACGCATTGTTGACATCCAGCTGGTGTAATGTCCAATTTAAAGCTGCTGCCACAGCCATAATTAATCTCACAGTTGCTGATTTGGAAACAGGTGCGAAGGTATCTTGATAGTCTATACCTTCCACCTGTGTGTATCCTTTAGCTACAAGCCTAGACTTGTACCTATCGACACCCCCATCTGGTTTGTATTTGACTTTATACACCCGCTTGCACCCTATAAGATGTTTTTTGGGTGGCAATTTGCATACTTTCCAGGTGTTATTCCTCTCCAAAGCTTCAATTTCCTCCTTCATTGATCTTTCCCAGACAGGGTCAGCTACTGCCTCTGAATAGCTTCTTGGTTCACTATGTACATCCACCGAAGCTAGAAACCATTTGTAGCTCGATGTCATGTTCTATAGGTCTACAAATTTATGCATAGGGTAAGGTGAATTTGTTTTCTCACCTCCATCACTGCACACATTCATCAGTGAATTGCAAATGTAGTCCCGATACTTTATGGGTCTTCTCACTATTCTTTTCCTTTCCCTGCCTTCTATTTTCTCTTCAGCTCTTTTCTCTTTATTGTTCTCTATTGCAGTATCAAGTTCAATCAACTCATTCTCATCTTCATCTCCTGCACTTGATGAAATGCTTTCTTCAGTATTTTCATCTCTAGCTGAATCAGTACCAAGCTCAGGTTGCCTTCTTTTATTCAACAGTTCATGTTTTAGATTGCTCTCATCTTCTAAATGATTTAGTACTTCCCTAGCTTTTGGCAAGGAGTAAACTGCTTCATGCATGTTTTCATTGTTAAAAGGGAACAAGTTCTCCACAAACCTGACATCCCTTGAAACAAACACTTGCTTACTCTCAATTTCATAGATCTTGTATCCCTTTTTACTAAAGGGGTATCCAATGAAGACTGCCTTTCTACCCCTCTCATCAAATTTGGATCTGCTTTGCTTCAAGGTGTTTGCATAGCTTAGGCAGCCAAACACCCTTAGGTGATCTAAGTTTGGTTTCCTGTTATATAACATCTCAAAAGGGCTCTTGTTGTCTAGTTTGATGCTAGGCATTCTGTTGATTAAATAAGTGGTTGTTTGTATGCATTCTTCCCACAGTTCGGATGGTAACTTTGCCTGAAACTTAAGACATCTTGCAACTTCTAAAAGATGTATGTGTTTCCTCTCCACCACAGCATTTTGCTGTGGTGCTTCTACACAAGAGCTGTGATGAATGATCCCATGTTTAGAAAGGAAACTTTTCACATCATAATTGAAAAATTCAAAACCATTATCTGTTCTGTCATCTTGACATTGCATTCATACTATTTTTTCCAGCATTCTAATCAAGTCAATCAATATTTTAGGAACTTGACTTTTGTGAGAAAATAAGAAGGTCCATGTTGCCCTTGAATAGTCATCTACTATTGTCAAAAAATAGGCACAATTATCATATGTCTTGTATCTGTGAGGCCCCCATACATCGCAGTGCAACACTTCAAAACAACACTCAGCTTTATTCATACTAAGTTTGAATGGTAATCTAGTTATCTTTGCAACATGACAAATACTGCAAAACAACCAAGAACTACACTTTAAATCAGGTACATTCCCTGATAACAAGTTCATTTTATCAAAGGGTAGGTGCCCTAGTATCAAATGCCATAAAGCCTTTTCATCTAAAACAACACTTACAATTCTGTTTGCAATGCTTCTGCTGCAGCTACTCTGATTGCTTTCTTCCAGAAAGTAGAGTCCATTTCTCTCTTCACCACTCCCTACTATCTTCTTCGTGACTAAGTTCTGGATGAAGAAATTAGAGGGATTAAAAATTATGCAACAATTGAGCTGTTTTGTCAGTCTACTAACTGACAACAGATTGAAATGAAACTCTTCTACTGATAAGGTGTTCGCAAGTTGTATGTGATCAGTTATGTGAGCTATTCCTATGCTTTTGACTGGAATGACAGCTCCATTTGGTAAAGATATTTTATCATTATCAGCTGATCTCAATTCATTTTCCAATTTCACACCACTTGATGCAATGTGGTATGTAGAACCACTATCTAAAACCCATTCTCTACCAGTCGTCTTAATTGAATTGCATTCACACTTACCAGCAATATTCACGGTAGCTGAATTCCCTTTGCTGTTGAATAAACGCAGTAGGGTATTGTATTGCCTTTTTGAAAAACCACCATGATCATCTTCCCCAATTTTGACATTTGATGTATCACTTTTATCATCTCCTGTCGCAGCACTGTTGGCTTGCCTACTACTGTGTTGAAAAGATGATTTTTGCTTGCCTTTATAGTTCGGATTACATGTAGGGTATCCATGTAGCTTTTAACAGTTATCTCTAGTGTGCCCTACTCTTTTGCAGTAGCCGCTGAATTTCCTGGTACTATGTTGCTCATTGTTCTTCCTGACGCTATTTAATGCAACATTGTCCATGCTTCCTCCATTCTGTGTACCTATCTTCCTTTGGGACTCCTCTTGTTCTAAGAGGGAATATGCTTGTTGTACATTGGGAAGCAGCTTCATCATCAAAATTTGGCCTCTTACTGCAACATAACACTCATTCAGCCCCATCAGGAACTGAGTCATTCGATCTTTAGTTAGACATTCATTTCCTGCCCCACATGTGCACTTCATGCTCTCGACTGCATCAAGCTCATCCCATAGGGACTTCAGTTTGGTGTAGTATGCCGAAATTGACAAATTGCCCTGTCGAGTAGCATTAATTTGTGCCTTTAGATCGAATATCTTTGGTTCATTGCTTTTTCCAAAGCGATCCTCCAGGTCACTCCACATATCAGCTGCCGTTTTAGAATAGATGACACTTGAAGAGAGCTCTAGTGCTATTGAGTTTACCATCCAAGATCTGACAAGATCATTACATCTCCACACTCGTGCTTTGGAGCCATTTCCTTCAGGAATGCTGATCGATCCATCTATAAAACCCACTTTGTTCTTTGCTGATAGTGAGATCAGCATAGATTCTCGCCACGGCAGATAATTTTCATGCCCATTTAGCTTGGCGGAGACAAGGACATTACCTGGATCATCGCTGCCACGAATAATGAACGGATCATCCTCATACTCCGTTTCTTCCGCAGTCGAGCTGATCTCTGCCCTATTCCCTAACTCCGCAGCAGCAGATCTGGAGGAATTTGATCTTCGATTTCTCGCCATGGCGATTTGGGCGTTTCTCCGATTGCGATCACATCTTCAATCTTCTTGCTCTGATACCATAATGCGAAATCAATCAAACTTAAATCTCTATCTTCATCAATTCATTGAACCAATCCAAAACTCTCAATTCCATTGTATTTGAATCTAAGGGGAAAAATATAAACGGGAAGCAAAGAACAACTATCGAAGAGAGCCCTCTCGAACAGCTGACATCTCTCTTTTATACTATATTATTTGAAAAAGAAAAGTCAAATAACATCAGTACCCTTCACTCATCTTTTATTCCTCCTTACTCACTCAAGCCTATTTTTGTAAACTCCTTTATTTAACAATTTAAACGGTCAGCTTTCCTCTTCCTCCTTCCTCACGCGAGCTGCAGCAGGTGCTCTAATATCATAGACCGCCGCTGGAGCTAACACTATTAAACATGGCGACCATGAAATCCCTGAAGATGAAGATGAAGATGTAATGTAAGGATATATAGAAATCCCTGAAGGCGTGGTTGGGAAAAGAACAAGGCAAAAAGAATGGCGCAACGTTAGGTTGCAGAAGTAGGCAGCATAGCAGCAGCAAAATACAATTAGAATAATTTCTGAGTTCCATGGGACGATCCGATCTTTTTGCCGATGCACTTATTTCAAATCATATCTTATCTGGTTATTGCAGTAACTTTTCTTTCGACCATTATGAGACTGGTAATTCACTAGCTTGTATTTAGCTAGTTACCTAGATCTGATATATATTTTTATATATTACTCTCTCATTGTTCTTGATTTGAGTATATATCTATTGTAGTGAGTACAGAATGCTTAATTAATCAGTGGCAGTGTCTTTTGTTGGATATTGTACTCATGAGCCATATATACTTTTTTAGAGAAAGGAGCAGCAGGTATGGATGGACCTCTCTCTCTCCCTCCTCAATGAAGCTATAAGAAACCCGCAAAAATAGCTACCACCAACACTTGCGCAATCTTCAGTCCGGAGAATGTTTCATGTTTTCTTTCCTTCAAGTCCCTTTGCAGCAGCACTTTGAACTGCTCCCACCAAGTAGTGCACCATTAGTCGCCATCTTATCCGGTTCGTATTCTTTCAACTGCTTGCTAATGCTGGAAAGCTCCTCGATCCAAAACTTGTCCGTGCAAGTGGTTTCTGTAAGCAGAGACGAGAGCTTTTTAGTGGAGTCATCTGTAGATACACCTGCAAAGAAACAATTGACAAGCATTACAGTGACTCCAGATAAATTAATTAACTCATGACAAAATGAAACATTAAATATCATCTACAGCTAAATACACTCTGATTTCCCTTTATTAGTAATTGTTCTGTGTCCACATCCAACCAAATTGCAAGGAATATTTTCTATGATCAACAGAAAGCAAAAAATGCATATTGTAGCAATTGTGATCACTAATTTATTGGAGAACATTTAGGCTTGTCATATCTCATGTCTAAGAAACAAAAGTAGTTAAGAAATTAGAGCTTTGAGTTTACTTCATTCAAGGAGAGTAATACTACATTATTTAGCGTCTAAAACACAAGCATATGCACGAGAAAAGTGTTAGAATGTCAAGTATGACTCACTCACCATTGGCGAGGTCGAGAAGGAAATCAGCAGGATTCATGCACGACGATAGTGGGCGCATAGCCGATGCGGGCAAAGTAAATAGGATTGCCATCGAGAGAAGCAGGACCTCGTGGAACATGTATACACTACAACACAAATGACTTATTAAGACTGTGTTATATGCCTCTATAAGTCAATTATTTGTCCCTAAAAATTTTAGAGTCATATCAATTAAATGACTATGTTGCTGCTGTTTCTTTAGATTTTTAGAGGATAATTTGGAATAAATTTTTATTTGACTCTAAAATATATAAATAGAGACAAAAATTATTGACTCTAAAATAACCAAAAGTATCTAATCTAATTGTCTCTATATACTTTTTAGAAGAAGATGTAAACAATTCCATATGTTATATGTGAAACATTCTTATTAGTCTCTATTTATTTTATAGAAATAGATTTAATTAACCAAAAGGATCTAATCTAATTGTCTCTATTTACTTTTTAGAAACAAATCTAATTGCCTGAATGTTCAAGAAGCAAATGCATTAGTCTCTATAATGTGT
Source organism: Canna indica (assembly GCA_034359265.1). Lineage (NCBI taxonomy): Eukaryota > Viridiplantae > Streptophyta > Magnoliopsida > Zingiberales > Cannaceae > Canna > Canna indica. Next base: position 69,837,785 of record CP136890.1, on the reverse strand, counting down.
ATTTAGAGGCACATCATTAAGCCTCTTATTTTAGAATTTAAATAAAAATAATTATAAAAATATCAATAAGCTAAATTTGATTTTCGATTCATTTTCTTTGAACATGCTTTAGTATGAAATATATAGAAAAATTATACTAAGACATTTACCATTAAGATTATACCATTTAGAGCATATAGCAATTAAGATTATACAAAAGAGAAAAAATAATCACATATTCACAATTTACCATTAGCCATGTAGATAACAACAAAACCTAACTTGGTGTTCATTCATAATTTATCATTACCCATGTACATTCACAATTTATTATTGATTAATAAAAACTCCTATTATGCAATTGTATTCATGAAAAAAAATACAAATAGAAAGCAAGATTCTCCCAAAATTTCATGTCCACCGCATGTGACTTCAGCATACTAAAGTCATCAAGCTTTTTTAGCCTGCATAAAGAACAAAAATAGGAAAACGATGTCATATAATACTGAGATCATGACAAAAAAATGGAGCAAAATTGGCGCTTATTATGGTGAAAATACACTTAACCCATAGTCAGAAACTTTAAGGATGCCATAAGAACTTTCTGGCCGCAAGGAATGGGTAGGTTTATTAATTTTGATTCAATAATCCTGTGACTAGCTAGAAAGATGGTAAAATTCAAAGAAACCAAGTGTGTTATATATTACAACAATGAAAATTATTATCAAAGAATCAATTAGTGAATACTAGTTTAATTACCCGCGCGATGCGCGATGATCTTAATTCATATTAGATCTAATAATTATGTTATTAATATGTATCAATATTTGAAAAATAATATTGTGTAGAAATAAAAAATAATATAAAAAATATATTTTTAAAAATTACGGAAAACTTCTTGCTATACAACATTTGTAGTTTCTTTTTCAATATGATCTTCTGAATTATAAATAAAAGTTTGGTATATGGATCTGATCCAAAAAACTCCCTCAAGAATTTGATAAACACGTGCCGTTTGAGCTCAAAAATATCATTGACTCTTTTTTATTTAGAGAAACCATGTAGTTATTAATCGTTTCAATCATAATCAGAGTGAGAGCAATATGTTGCAAATATTAGCATTTGTTATAATTTCAAAATAAATTGCATCAACAATCGCAGTAATATGGTCATGCTTGCATCCAAAATCAAGTTACCATCTGGAATTCAGACTACCCCAAAACCATCACCAAGATCACCTATCTTTTCGTCACCAATCAACAATGTCCAATCCAAAAAACTTTTCAAATAATCTGTATTGTCATCGGAGTTGTTTACAATGGGACACATATTTTTCGTTAGCTCCAAAACTTTACAATCGTCCCATAAGTAAGACGAATTAAGTGTAGCATTGATAATATTTTGTCTGCTTCCCTTAGGAATGACAGATAAAATTTATCCAAAGTCTCTCCCAAATACTACAGTCTTACCTCCAAAAGAATTATCATTGTTGTTTGGATTTTTAAAACACATAACATCACACAATGTTCTATTAAGTGCTTCAAAATAATATCTAAAATTAATAGAATCAGAATATTAGATTTGTATTAAATGAAATTTAATAAATATATAAATTAAATAGATAACTGAATAATACCTATTCATCATTGGAGCTTCAACCCAAATAATTAAACGTACTTGTTCTGACCAATAAATCAGTCAGCGGAGAACCTTGTTTAATATTGCAAGTATAATACTCATCCAGATTAAGAGAGATTGAAAATCTAGAATGTGTTGTTCTTCCACCATGTAATAGTAAAGATGTTATCCAACTGGATGCAACTATTAAAATAATTTTCCTTTCGGACCGAAGTGCATATGCGAGAATTACCAAATAAATATCTTTTCGGTTCCACCATAATCATAGACAAAAAAACACCTTTTTTTTTTTTTTAACACCATCCAATATTTTATCATAAACTTGTCTATGTTCCGAAGTTAGGTGTTGAACTTCTTCTTAATTTTCCTCTGTCAATCTCCTTTGATTGTAGCGTAACTCCCTAGTAATTAAGCAATTGTTAATATTTGTAGACGCTCCTAGAAGATGATTTTGGCATTGTAGGAAAGTGTCACACCCCAACTTAGGGTCGTGTGACCGGCCTGGGTCTATATCCTACCCTGAAGCCTACAACATACACTGACTAACAAAAACAGAAACACATAATGAAAACAACGATGCAACTTTATTCAAATCTTTAAAGAAGGTTCACAATTTTGCTTTAAAATATGAAAAGTTCCGAAACATCAATCACCATAGGAAACAACTCAAGTTTAAAAGCAAGTACATGTTTTAGAATAGACAATCTCAGTGTATTAAAAGACACAACTGCCCTAGACCTCTAGACTATGACTAGTGGACGCTGCTACGAGATCTACACTACCGCCTACCCTCTAGCCACACCATGATTCCAAGCCTCATCTCACTAATCGGGCTATGTAAAACAAGAAAATAAATCGTGAGTCCACATGGGACTCAGTGAGCGGTTTTTTCGAACCACCACATAATTCTCCAATAATCACACACACACACATATATGAAAGCAAAATATAAAGTTAGGGATATAAGTTACTTCTGTTATGATAACCAACCCCAGGGGTCGTCCTGTATAGGCCATACATTCATATAAGCAGCCATAACAACCTAACTATGCCACATGGCACCCGGCCCCTAGGGCCTACTCATGGTCCAGTGATTCGACTATAACTAGCCCTACCACATACATATAGTAACATACTGGCCGTTCGGGCCACATAACACATAAGTGAATCAAATCAAACTCTGGGCCGTCGACTAGGATGGTCTGCTAGTCTCTGGACACCGATTGGGGTAGGGATAGGCAGATACTTACCACCCAACTGGGGTCTGACAACTAGTGGGCCCGCTGGTGCAATCTCAAGATCCAATCACTGGTCGAGTCAAGCATTAGTCATTTCGACTACCCATGCTTCTCGGCAGACCACCACAATCACATCACACAAACATGGTGTCCTAAAGTTTCCTTATTTAAAGTTTCAGGCGTCCGCTCGTTCTCAGCCTTTTAATTTCGGCCGTATCATGCGCACACTATTGTTCAAAAAATATTTCTTAGGATATATATATATATAAATATATATGGCAGCAAAATATAAAGTTAGAGATATAAGTTGCTTCTGTTATGACAACCGACCCCAGGGGTTGTCCTGTATAGGCCATACATTCATGTAAGCAGCTATAACAGCCTAACTATGCCACATGGCACATGGTCCCTAGGGCCTACTCATGGTCTAATGATTTGGCTATAACCAGTCCTACCACATAAATATAGTAACATACTGGCCATTCGGGCCACATAGTACATAAGTGAATCAAAGCAAACTCCAGGCCGTCGACTAGGATGGTCTGCTAGTCTCTGGACACCGACTGGGGTAGGGATAGGCGGATAGCTACCACCCAACTGGGGTCTGACAACTAGCGGGGCCGCTGGTGCAATCTCAAGATCCAATCACGGGTCGAGTCAAGCATTAGTCATTTCGACTACCCATGCTTGTCGACAGACCACCACAATCACATCACACAAACATGATGTCCCAAAGTTTCCTTATTTAAAGTTTCAGGCGTCCGCCCGTTCTAAGCATTTTAATTTCGACCGTATCATGCGCACACTATTGTTCGCAAAATATTTCTTAGGTGTGAGGCCTAACTCGTCTACTTTTGAGTTTCCATATCTAACACACACTTTATAATTTCATGTAAATCATCTAGCGTCATATGCTACCTTTTGCTAATGTAAACTATAATTTATAGACTTGGAAATGCACCCATTAACAATACCGAACAACATATAAACTATAATGAAATTTCTTCACAACACCTACTATGTATAGCCACATGATTCAATGATAAAAAATTTAAATTCTGCATTAAACCATAAATTCAATAAGGAAATAAATTATCTAACATGGTAAAAGTATCATCACATTTCAGAATTTAGAGAGGAAAGGTCTAAGGATGGTTACTATCCTACCATTCTACTAATTACATGCATCAACATAGAAGCCTTCCTTAGTTAGATCTTACCTGGATGTCATCTTGATTCTAATTGTCAATCTAGGCAACTTGTCATGCCCTATTGTTTTGAGTATTCTTAACCATGAAGTTTATCTTCTAGAGATCACCATCTCCCCCAATCCTTGCTCGGCCGAGACTTGAGCAAAGCATGCCTTGCTCGGCCGAGCCTCCAAGGATAGGAACAAGAGGGAAGGACCATCCCCAACCCTAATATCTTGTTTTCGATCCATCATAATTAAGACCTTGATCAAGCCGCACACCCCTTGCTCGGCCAACATATGGACATGGAGTTTTCCCTTTGCTTTGCCGAGCCTACTAGGCTTTAGAGGATGAGTTACACTCGTCACTTTCAGTAAGTAAATCATGAATCCACTCGATATGGGTTTAAGATCGTTCAAAGGGGGTTTATATCCGTCAAGGAAATTGGAGAAAATTTTGGCATGACCTTTCCCCTTTTTTCTTGACTCGGCAGCCCCTAAAATATTAAGAATCTGACAAAAACTGCGGAGATCCGATGCAACAATAATTAAAACAACGGTAAGGAGGTCAAGGTACCATGAATCGATGAAAAACTCACGAGAAATTCGACACCTAGCAGTCCTAGGGGTTCGGCTACCCGCCTACCCCAAATCAACGGAAACTAACCACTCACCTTGATCAAGGAAGAAGAAAGGGTGGATGTTGACGACCTCGATCCTTCCGACGGCGACACGATTTCCGGCGCCGACCCAAGATCTCCCCTCCTCCATCTCTTGCTCGGGCGGCGTGTGGCTCAAGAATGAGCCGCACGGCTCATGATGAGGGGTTTTATCCCCTCATCCACCAATGACATAAATGCCCCTCAACTAACTTAGCCTCTACTAGACTCGATCCGAGTCTGATTCGGGCCCCGATTCGATCCGCATACATGATTTGAACTCGACTCAAAAAGGACATCTAATGCTTAATAAGGAAATATCCATCTAACCAATTTAAACTTGATAAGCCAAGTTATACCTTCTACTCGAGGAGACTCCGTGCCTCGACTCGACTAACTCCTGATCCGATGCGCTGCACCAAAAATAGATTTTTATATTAGGAAAATTTTTTGGGTCTTACAACCTTCCCCCATTAAGGGAAATTTGTCCTCGAATTTAATTGGTTTGCAAGGACTTACCGGGTCTTCAAACAAGGAAGGGTAGCGCTCTCTCATGTCTCGCTCTACCTCCCAAGTGGCCTCTTGCCCGGAGTGGTGCTCCCATCTAACTTTCACCAGGGGGATTTCTTTGGACCTCAGCTTTCTAATTTGGTGGTCGAGGATCTCCACCGGCCTTTCCTCGAATGACATAGCCGAATCTACTTCGATTGGAGAGGGCTCGATCACATGCGAATCCTCTCTTACATAATGCCTGAGCATGGATATATGAAAAACTGGGTGAACTCTGCTCAGGCTAGGAGGCAAAGCCAATTCGTAATCCACCGCGCTTCTCCGCTTGAGAATAGGAAAAGGCCCAATGAACCTAGGGCTCAAATTCCCCTTCTTTCCAAACCGGATGACCCCTTTCATGGGGGAAACCTTCAGGAACACCAAGTCGCCCTCAGCGAACTCTAACTCTCTGACCTTCTTATCAACATACATTTTCTGACGACTCTAGGCCGCCAGTAATATTTCCTTTATACTTTTCACCTTCTCTACCACTTCCTCAACCAAATCAGGACCCACCATGAGTGATTCTTCGACCTCAAACCAGCCCACAGAAGACCTACACCGCCGCCCATACAAGGTCTCGAAAGGAGCCATGCCAATGCTACTGTGATAGCTATTGTTGTAGGCGAACTCGATCAATGGTAGGTGTTTCTCCGACCCGCCGGCCATATCCAGGACGCACACCCTCAGCATATCTTCCAAGGTTTGGATGGTCCTCTCTAACTATCCATCCATCTGCGGATGGAAAGCTATGCTGAAGCGCACCTGGGTACCCAAGGCTTCTTGGAAGGACTGCCAAAACTAGACTGTGAACTGGGTACTGCGATTGGATATGATCATCACTGGGGTACCATGGTATGCCACAATCTCGTCCAAGAATAGTCTGGCGTACTTCAGTCACACTGGTCGGCCGCTTCTAATCCTTTTCTGCCTCTATCTTGGCAGGGTCCACACTGATTCCTTCCTTGGACACTATATGCCCTAGGAATCCCACTCTTTCTAGCAAAAACTCACACTTGGTGAATTTGGCGTACAACTGATGTTTTCTGAGGGTTCCTAGGACCATTTCCAAATGCTCGGAGTGTTCTTCCTTGCTCTTGGAATACACTAGGATATCGTCAATAATGACGATCACAAATCTATCCAGATATTCTTTGAACACTCTGTTCATGAGGTCCATAAAGGCCGCAGGGGCATTCGTCAACCCAAATGACATTACTAGGAACTCGTAATGGCCGTAGCGGGTCCTGAAGGCGGTCTTGGGTACGTCATGGTCTTGGATTCTCAGCTGATGCTATCTAGATCTCAAATCAATCCTTGAAAACCACTGCGCCCCCTGCAACTAGTCAAACAAGTCATCGATTCGAGGCAGCGGGTAACAATTCTTGATTGTCACCTTGTTAACCTGCCTATAGTCGATGCACATGTGCATGGACCCATCATTTCTCTTCACATATAGGACCGGAGCACCCCACAGGGACACACTTGGGCGAATGAAACCCAAGTCCAGCAATTCCTGCAATTGTGCCTTTAACTCACGAAGTCCAGCCGGCGCCATCCTATAAGGTGGGATGGGGATCAGTGCTGCCTCGGGCTGCAATTCAAAGCAGAATTCGATTTCTCTCTCAGGTGACAATCCGGACAATTCTTCTGGGAAGACATTGGGGAACTCACATATCACCGGAGTTCTACAAACCTCCTGAGCCGTGCCCCCCTTTTCCTCGGCCATAGATACAAATGCCAAGAAGGACTAGCAATCGCCTAACAGTAATTTACGAGCCTTAAGGGTTGAAATAACACCCATGTGCTCAACCTTTCCTTCCCCATGGAAGGTGAATTACGGCAACCTGGCTTACTGAACGTGACAATCTTAGTCCTATAATTAACTGATGTGAAGTGCTCCGCCAACCAATCCTTGCCGAGGGTGATGTCAATTTCAAGCATAGGCAGAAGTGTCAATTCTGCCTTCAACCCATGACCACCAACTAGCACTTCGCAGTCACGAAAGATTGATTTTGCTATTAATGAGTCGCCCGTAGGCGTTGACACCACATATGGCACAACAACAAAGGAAGGTGTCATAGGCAATCCGGCAGCAAATTTGGCCGATACAAATGAGTGCGGGGCACCCGGATCTAACAGGACATAAGCAGCAGAAGAACTGACTAAAACAGTACCTGTTACCACTACCCTGGGTGCCTCTGCCCCATCGCGGTTCATGCCGTAAACTTGGGAAGACAGTCTCCTAGAGTGGCTAACTTGCGGTCCCTCCTCTATATCGAACCCTTCTGAGCCACTGACCCAACTGGCATCAGGGCTTTTCCCCTTGACTGCTCAGTCCTCTAGCTACCTCTATCCAGACAATCTTTTCTAAAATGTCCAACTACCCTTCTGAAGCATGACACCGTTCGGCCATAGTAAGTCCCCCATTGCCTTCTGTTCCAGTGACCACACTGCGGCATGTCTGACCTCTGAGTGGCACCCCTGACTCTATCGGTCGTGCTGCCCCTGCCCTTGAACCTCCACGGCCTCGGCTACTATTGTGTCCCCGACTCTATTAGTGATCCATCGAGGCAACTGTCCCCTCAGAGTGCCAAGGCCAGTCCCCTGAGCTATAGGCTTACCATATGAGCTGCTGCCTTAGATGAGCGTCCTAGCCCGTATGTCGACACGCCAGCATATGTCTCATAAGGTACCCAACTCCTAGTCATAGTCAGGACCTAACCAAAAGCTCTGATACCAACATTGTCACACCCCATCTTAGGGTCGTGTGACCGGCCAGGGTCTATGTCCTACCCTGAAGCCTACTACATACACTGAATAACAGAATCTGAATCACAATTAAAACAATGATGCAGCTTTATTCAAATCTTTAAAGAAGGTTCACAATTTTGCTTTAAAACAAGAAAAGTTCTGAAACATCAATCACCATAGGAAACAACTCAAGTTTAAAAGCAAGTACATATTTTTGAATAGACAATCTCAGTGTATTAAAAGAAACAACTGCCCTAGACATCTAGACTATGACTAGTGGATTCTGTTACGAGATCTACGCCACCGCCTGCCCTCCAGATGCACCATGATTCCAAGCCTCATCTCATTGATCGGGCTCTGCAAAATAAGGAAATAAATCGTGAGTCGACATGAGACTCAATGAGCGATTCTTCCGAACCATCACATAATTCTCCAATAATCACACACACACACACACACACACACACACATATATATATATGGCAGCATAATATAAAGTTAGGGATATAAGTTGCTTCTGTTGTGACAACCGACCCCAGGGGTCGTCCTATATAGGCCATACATTCATGTAAGCAGCCATAACAGCCTAACTACGCCACATGGCATCCGGTTCCTAGGGCCTACTCATGGTCTAGTAGTCTGGCTATAACCAATCCTACCACATACATATAGTAACATACTGGCCGTTCGGGCCACATAGCACATAAGTGAATCAAAGCAAACTATGGGCCGTCGACTAGGATGATCTGCTAGTCTCTGGACACCGACTGGGGTAGGGACAGGCGGATAGCTATCACCCAACTAGGGTCTGACAACTAGCGGGCCCGCTGGTGCAATCTCAAGATCCAATCGCTAGCCGAGTCAATCATTAGTCATTCTGATTACCCATGCTTCTCGGCAGACCACCACAATCACATCACACAAACATGGTATCCTAAAGTTTCCTTATTTAAAGTTTCAGGCATCCGCCCGTTCTCAGCCTTTTAATTTCGGCCGTATCATGGGCGTCACACTATTGTTCACAAAATGTTTCTTAGGTGTGAGGCCTAACTCGTCTACTTTTGAGTTTCCATATCTAACACACACTTTATAATTTCATGTAAATCATCTAGCGTCATATGATACCTTTCGCTAATGTAAACTACATGTTACAGACTTGGAAATGCACCCATTAACAATACCAGACAACATATAAACTATAATGAAATTTCTTCACAACACCTACTATGTATAGTCACATGATTCAATGATAAAAAATTTAAATTCTGCATTAAACCATAAATTCAATAAGGAAATAAATTATCTAACATGGTAAAAGTATCACCACATTTCAGAATTTAAAGAGCACTACTAGAAATTGGTTCTTCAGCAACGGCCATCAGCAACGGCCGCTCAAGCCGTTGCTATTTGCAACGGCGTTCTAACAGACAAGTGAGCCATTGCTGATTATTAAATTATCAGCAATGGCATTCTAACAGATACTTGAGCCATTGTTGATGATTAAATTATCAGCAACGGCGTTCTAACGGACACATGAGCCATTGTTGATGATTAACTTATCAACAACGACTTTCTAACGGCTAAGTAAGCCGTTGTTGATAAGTTTATATAGGGCACGCGATTGCGCCCGCCCCCTTCTTCCTCTTCCTCTGCCAGCCACCGTTGCTCTATTCCAACGCCGCCGCCGAGCTACCATTGCCGGCGTCGCCCCATCGTCGACCTCCGATTCCGACCTCTGCCTCCCGTTTGATTCAACGTATTTCTCACCGCCTCCCGTTCGACCTCTGCTCCCTTGTTAGAGCCGGCTAAAATCCCTTAAAATAGGGTTCCGGCTAGCGGTCGACGGCCATCGACCAGCGGCTGGTGGTTTATGCACTGTCCGGACAGTGGACGACGGATTCCACCGGACTCCGGCGCCGAAAATGCTTATATAATATTAGTTATATATATTTTTAATTTTTTATTAATTGTTTGGATTAATTAATTAATTAATTATTTATTTATTTATTTATTTAATTTGTTAGATTATTTTTTAGGGTTTAGATTAATTATTATGATTTTTAGATTAATTGTTAGAGTTTAGAGTAATTTTTAGATTAATTTAGTTAGATTAATATTATGTTTTAGATTAATAATTATAGGTTAATTATTTAAATTAGTTAAAATGTTGTAGATTAATATTAATTAATTAGTTAAAATGTTAATTAGTCTGGAGTAGTCCTCAGTGGACTCGCGCCAGAATCGTCCACTTCGGACTTACGCCGAAATTGTACACTTCGGACTTGCGCCGGAATCGTCCACTTTGGACTTGCGCCGGAATCGTCAAATTTAGACTCCCGCCGAAATCGTCTAATTTGGACTCGTGTCGGAATTGTCCACGATGAACTCGATCTGACTCGAAACATTTAGAAAATAATCATCCATCCGACGAGTTGATATGTTTCACGTACGCATCGACGAGTCGAATATGATTTAGCAAATACTTAGATCCGTTCGGGGGTTGTATGTTCGTGTAAAAGAAGTAGATGATCTTTTATACGACGTACAATCCTTGAATTGTCCATGATTGGATAATTTGGGAATATAATTATTTGTATTGCACTTACGTTTTTTTTAACCGTTAACATATTCTAAATTTTGGCAGCATCTCTCTTGTTCTTCGATACGCGCCCAAATGATATGCATATTCGGAGAATTGTAGAGAGATGCTGCCAAAATTTAGAATGAAGTTAGCGGTTAAAAGAAATACTTAGTGCAATATGAATAACATAAATCCCTAATGGAATAGAACAATCTCAGCTAAAGGCATTAACCAAAGAAATTTTCATTGATTGACAGAATCATGTCGGCTGATCAAAGTTGGATGTACCGACGTCTTGATTGTGGAGCTTTAACGAATGAGTTTCGATTAGGCGTAACGTACTTTCTAAATTTTGCCTATTCAAATCAAAAATTCGTTAGTGTCGGTGATAAAATCCGATGTCCGTGCCGCATTTGCTTGAATGGACGATTTTTGGATCGGGAGACTGTCACTCTGCATCTATATAGCAAAGGATTTGCACCAAGATATTTTTCTATGGACTTGTCACGGGGAGTCACGTGAAGTCGGGATGTCGAGCAATCCTGTCGTTCAGACATATGGTGAATCTTCTTCTACTGGTGCTTCTTCATCCAGTCAATATAATCCCTATAGAACTATGATACTTGATAGTCTTGGGGGTCAATTCCACCTGAATGATAATGTTGATTGGCTAGTTACTCAGCCATCAGTCCCACCAAATACTGCAGCGGTTGATATCATAAAAGTATAAACTGCGGTAGAGATTAAATTACCGAATAAAGAAGCTGCAGAATTTTACGAGATATTGAAAGCTGCCGATGAACCTTTGTATGAGAATTGTCCTAAATACCCTAGGTTTTCAGCTATGACACAGCTCCTAAACATCAAGGCCGATTGTAATATCAGCGGGGTTGCGTATGATTGGACTGTAGGATTGATTAATGGAATGCTGCCTTCTGATAACAAGTTTGAGCAAACTTTTTATAAAACTAAAAAGCTGATGAGAAAAATGGGGCTTGGGTACGAAAAAATACGCGCGTGCCAAAATAACTGAATTTTATATTATAAAGAAAATGTGCAGTTGGATAAATGCCCTGTATGTCAACATCCTCGTTACAAGGAGAAGAAAATGTTATGACAAAAAAATATCCCGTTTAAGGTGCTTCGGTATTTTCCACTAACACCGAGGCTTCAAAGATTATTCATGTCGGAAAAGACGACCCCCTACATGAGTTGGCATGCAAGAAGTCGTGATGATACAGTAATGACTCATCCATCCGACAGTGAAGCATGGAAACATTTGGATACATGTTATCCTTCATTTGGTAGGGATACTAGAAATATCAGATTGGGATTGTGCACAGATGGTTTTAATCCGTTTGGACATTCTGCAACTCCTTATTCAGTTTGGCCAGTGCTGCTAACAGTTTATAATTTGCCACCGTCAATGTGTATGAAAGATGAATTTATTTATCTTTTGATGATTATTCCGGGTCCTAAGGGTCCGCGAAAAGAAATTGATGTGTTTCTCAGACCCTTGATAGATGAATTGAAAACATTGTGGACTGAGGGAGCTATCACTTATGATTGTCATCGGAAGCAAAACTTTAATTTAAAGGCCACGATCTTGTGGACAATCAATGATTTCTCGGCATACGACATGTTGTCTGGTTGGAGCACTCACAGCTGACTCTCTTGTCTGTATTGTATGGAACACTTTAAATCAATCAATCTTCAGAACAGAAGAAAAATCTCATTCTTTGATTGTCATCGCCGATTCCTACCGGCTAACCATTAGTATCAAAAGAATCATAATAAATTTACTAAGGGCAGAGTCGAAAGAGATGGGCCACCACTGATGTTGTCTGGTGAACAAATGTTAGCACGTGTTTCAGCACTTCCAGAGATAGTATTTGGTCGGAATGAAAGAGTGTTATGCTTTGGTCAAACACATAACTGGATATCTTTTGAGAATTGCCCTATTGGAGTTCATTACTGATTCGACATAATTTATATATCATGCATATTGAAAAAAATATGTTTGATAATATTTTCAACACTTTGATGGATGTTTTCGGAAAAATTAAAGATAATGTCAAAGCCTGACATGATCTGAAAATACTTTGTAAGAGGCCGAAGTTGGAGTTACAAGAGGTCCACAGATAATATTTGAAGCCGAAGGCCCCGTATGTGTTAAATAAACAACAGATCAAAGATGTTTGTAAATGGATAAAAGAACCCAGATTATCCGATGGATATGCCTCAAACTTATCTCGATGTGTGAACGTCGATGATTGCAAAATATCAGGGATGAACAGCCATGATTGTCATGTATTCATGCAGAGATTGCTTCCGATCGCATTCCAAGATCTTCGACCTGATAATATTTGGGGTCTGTTGACTGAATTAAGTATGTTTTTTAGAAACATTTGTACAAATGTCCTTCGAGTCGAAGATATGTCAACACTTGAAAGTAATATTGTTGAAATTATATGCAAGCTGGAGCAGTTTTTCCCTCCTGCTTTTTTTGACTCGATGGAGCATCTACCGTTACACTTGGCATACGAGGCACGATTTGTTGGACCCGTTCAATACCGGTGGATGTACTTATTTGAAAGATACATGAATCATCTGAAGAAAAAAGTAAAGAACACCGCAGCTGTTGAAGGATTAATATCTGAATCGTATATCATCCAAGAAATTTCAGCATTCTGCTCATTTTACTTTGAATCGACAGTACAGACAAGATTTGATCGTCTTCCACGTAACGATGATGAGGGAGTTCGACATTCAGATGGACATTTAAATATATTTTGTCACTCTGGTCGTGCTTTTAGTTCTCATCCATCTCGACACTTAAGCGAGGAAGAGTATCATTTGGCACACTTGTATGTATTACTCAATTGTTCAGAGATTGAACAATTCATTGAAATATTTGACATTGAGATGGTGCAAAAATGCTCTATTCACAATGATCAAGAATTGGAGAGATTACGGAATCGTGATTTCCCTACATGGATTCAAGCTTAGAGCAAAGATCACCGAGCAGAAATAGATGAAAGAATATTTGAGTTTGTTAGTGGACCGTCGCGACTAGTGTCCTGTTATAGCGGATATTTATTTAATGGATACAAATTTTACACGGTGGAATATGCATTTACAAAGAAGATGATGAATGCCGGGGTCTGCGTGAAAGGGACAACCTATGTTGAATGTGGTATGGATTTTTATGGACCGGTGGAAGAAGTGATAGAGTTGCACTACTTCGCCTTGAAATTAGTTATCCTATTTAGATGTCATTGGTTCGATACAACAGAAAGGGGCAATAAATTTATCCAAAATACAAACTTGTTGAGGTTAATTACAAATCCAAATTGGCAGCAAATGAGCCTTTCATTTTGGCATCACAAGCCGAACAAGTATATTACGCGAAGTATCCGACTCAAAATAAAGATAGAGCAGATTGGCGTGTAGTCTGTAAGACTAAAGGTAGAGGAAAAATTGATCTGATAGTAGGAGAAAATGAGTCAATACCTGATGTGACAGATGGTTTCTATCAAGAAGATGATCCTCCTGCTGTAGATTGTATTATTCCAATACTTGAGGATGCAGACACAGCGTCAATTTAATTAGAAGTTGAATATGCTGATGATGACGATCATGAAATTGATGAAGAAGATGAAGAAGATGAGGAAGATGAAGAAGAGAAAGAATTCGAAGACTATTATTCAGATGATGAGGAATAATTGTAAAGTATATCTTATACTAAATATATCTCTAATATATATATAATAATCTAATTATATACCTATTCGACAGATATGTTTGGTCGTGGTTATCATTGTAGGAGAGCTTCAGAGTCTCCGATTTGTGAGACTCCAGCACTTACTCATGCTGCTGATCCTCCTACTATTGATCCTCCTACTGCTGATCCTCCTGCCAATGATACTGCTGAGGCTAGTACATCTAGACATAGATGGCCATGCGGGCCGAACATGTGGCATCCTCCACCAGCCACAGAGTCACGTAGATTCATTAGCGTGATTGGGGAGAGGTAATATATCATGAATTATGAATCATTACAAATTCATTATATCATAATATAATATTAAATTTTATTTTTGTTGTGCAGGTTACAGCAAGAAGAAGTGTCAAGGAGCATTTCTTCTACTATTCGACGATACATGCACGGGGCATGACCCACGTGATCTCACGTGCCCAGTGAGCACGTCGACATGCTATGGCGCGAGTTTGAGGCACGTATTAATTTTTTTTTTATACATGCATGATGATTAATATTGGTACTGATATTATTATTTTGCAGGCTCGATTTACATGGGCCGAGGACTAGAGACCATTCATTTACGTTACCTGGGAGGCTATTTCCCGTGCGAGGTACAATGGGCAGTTGGGGCAGGCCTGGTTCCAGGCGATGGCCCGAGCTGGGACCACTAACATCGCAGAGCCTCAGGGATACGGCCCCAATTGGATTACTCCAGATATATGGGACCAGCTCGTGGCATTATGGTCGACGGATCGATGGCAGGAGGTTTTTAGGACTGCGGCTAGAAACCGCATGTCGGGGGGAGGAGCGCGTCACACTGGCGGCTCTGTTGCATTTGTTGTGCACGCGAACCGTATGGTAAGTATACCTTAATTTTAATTTTATATTTTATTTGTTACTCTGTGTACTGATTAATTTATTTGTTTTGTAAATGTAGACGACGGTGTTAGATGACAGGATTGTCCAGTGACCCTCCCCGATGGCGGTGTTTGAGTGGACACACCGTCGAGTGCATGGGACGGGGGAGTACGTCGACAACTGCGCTGCATTTATTATGATAAGTATATTTGTTTAAATTATTCATTATATATTTATAATTTAAGTTTTATGAAAAATATTAAACAAAAAATTAAACTCGAGTTGGAAACCTACAATTAGACGGTGATACAGTGCGGAGGCACCCCCGAGGACTTTGACGCAGCAGTGTGGGTCGATGCTGCAGGTGGCTGGGACCACGACCGCGTGTATGGTTTTGTAGATAGTGGTCATGCGCGAGCAGTGCTAGGGCCACTTGGGGCACCGACCCCTCCGCATGCTGGTGAACGTCCGTCGACCTCCAGGTCCAGAGTTGATCATAGTAACAGGATGAGGACATTGGAGGAGACAGTCGCGCGTCAGACTGAGTTGATGGAGCGTCAGAGTCAGATGATGGCAGATATGCAAGTTATGCTACGCAACTTGTCAAGTCATCATGGAGCAGCATCATCTGATCTATCGTCCTCGAGCCAGTCCACGCCGGTGTACACCAGGCACTCCAGACTCCGCCATATGATCCAGACCATCCTCCATCGTCATCGTGAGATTTATTGTTTTTTATTATATTGACTTTGTTACACCGGCGTGTGAGTTATGTATCAGATTGTAGTAATGTATTAATGAAAATTTGGAATTTTAAATTTTTTTATGTTCCAGGTTTTAGTCATCAGCAACGGCTTTCCCACGGTTGTCTGTGGGAAAGCCATTACTGAAAGTGTATCGTAAGCCGTTGCTGTATAACATCAGCAACGTCTTAGTAACGGTCTTTCACAAACGGCCTTGCCACAGCCTCACGGTCCATTTCTAATAAGGTGTCTGTAGCAAAGCCATTGCTGATAATGTTATTAGCAACGGCCCGATCGGCCGTTGCAGTGCCGTTGCTAAATTATCAACAACACACTTTTCTGCCACGGCTACTTTGCAATGGGTCGGGCCGTTGCAAGCCGTTGCTGATGCCCATTTTTCCAGTAGTGGAGGAAAGGTCTAAGGATGGTTACTATCCTACCATTCTACTAATTACATGCATCAACATAGAAGCCTTCCTTAGTTAGATCTTACCTAAATGTCATCTTGATTCTAATTGTCAATCTAGGCAACTTGTCATGCCCTATTGTTTTGAGTATTCTTAACCATGAAGTTTATCTTCTAGAAATCACCATCTCCCCCAATCCTTGCTTTCATGCAAACAACAAAGGAAATTCAACACATGTTAAGCTTATTGCCTTTGCGAAATATTTGTTAGCTTCGAACCAAGCTAAAAATTGAGCCTCATTAATTATTGGTCGATTTGCCACTTTAGATATTGGATCGTCATCATTAAAAACAATAATGTGTTTATTTGGAAAATGAAACAATAATTGTTGCACAGATGGATATTTGTAATGAATGTCGAAACTGAAAATTCTCCAAATCACTTCACACGATGAAATATACCTGCAATCATAAAACATTTTGATCTCATCAACAGGAGCTTGTATTTCAGACTGTGATGTTGAGTCAACAAATGTGGCAGTGACACGATCATGAGCTTTATTCACATATTTGAAAAGATATTTAATTGATCTCGATTTGTTGCAGCATTCGACATTAATGTGTGCATCATATTTCAACAACATGTATCTATTAAGAGGGACAACAAAATAATTGTCCAAATGAATCTTCCAATTTTTTTTATTGTTCAGTCATTATCTTTTCTTCTATAAACTGGATATCCATCCTCAAGGATATCTGTCTATAAACTTATTTGAAAAATGTCATATACATCTACCATCTTGCATGCAATGAGAATTTTTTCACGGGCCATGCATCATTAAATCCATGACCGATTCATAGTAATAAGGATCAGTCGATTTTGGAGAGACACACACTGACCCCTTTTGATGGTTTTTAAGTGTTTATTTTTCTTTTCCAGATTCTTCTAGGATCGCCCTTGATATGCTACCTCTCCACTTTTAATATTATTTGGAACTTGTACGGGGGAATTTAAAGAAACAAGATATATGGAGATAGATATAGAGTTAAAGAGACGTGATATTGGAATTTGATCTACTACATCTACACCTATATATCGTGTATATATTAACATATATTTAACTAAAATTTAAAACAAATTAAACACTACAATAAATAGATAAATTATTAATTATTTCGTATTTTTATATAATAATAATAATTTTATGAACGTTTAATAATATTTTCATAAGATATATATTATCTATGATATATATAGGTAACATCTTGTATGTTTCCTAGAGGTCTAGGGTTCAAATCCTAGTATGATCACCTATTTGTGACTTTTTATCTTCGTCATATATATATATATATATATATATATATATATATATATATATATATATATATATATATATATATATATATTGATAGAGACATAGTCGTATTTCTTACAATCCGTATTTTGATGAAATATATTTTTATGATATTTTAATAATATTTTTTTTAAAAATAGATTTGTTTGATAATTTGTCAGTATTTTCTGAGATATATTGTGTAGGCAATAAAAATAATAAAATAAAATTTTACATATTTTAATAAATCTAATAAAGAGAAACGTGATTAAATTATTTGTATTTTTATAAAATAATATATTTCTAAAATAATTTAATCATGTTATCAATAAGTTTGATGGTGTATATCAAACTAAAATATATATGTTATCAATATGTTATCAATAATTTAATCATGTTATCAATATGTTATGAATAACATAAACGTGATTAAATTATGAATAAGGAGAAACTAAAATATATTCAGGTTTGATGGTGTATATCAATAAGTTTTCTGTAATTAAATCATTTTTATTTTTATAAAATAACATATTTCTAAATCGAATTTAATTTTGTTATAAAAATACAACATAAATAATGTTATAAATTCAATTTTATAATAGATCCGATTTTTTATTCTTAGATGTTATATGCGTAGTTGAGAATTTATTTTTATGATTAATATATGTTTTAAGTATTTATTACTATATGTAATCATAATTTGATAAAATAATATTTTTATCATAATTTATTAAAAAGTTACTATATGTATGCGATTTATTGGACTAAATATTACTATATGTAATCGTATCAAAATAAAATAATATTTTTATCAGCTTTATAATTGCTCCCTACCGTTTCTTAAGATTTAATCTCCCTTTTGATGTTTAATTTTTAATCAATGTACTCTTAATCAAGTCTGCTACTATTTTTGAATTTATTTTTATTTTATTTTGAAAAAAACCCTTTCTCCCTATTAATTAAATACCATATTTTTCTCTCTCCTTTAATTAAATGTGATTTAATTAAATATCATCATATATCTACCTAAGGAAATATATGAGCTTATTACTAATGCACTATTTAATGCTTTTGTATTGCTAAATATGAAGAGTACAAATTGGCACTTGGCATGGTTCTTATCATGACACTTGGCATGATAAGAAGGCTAGAGTACTTTCTTTTATATATATATATATATATAGATATCAAATCTTATGGTCTCTATGATGAGTTGCCATAGTGAATACACCTCTACTATGTCAGTAATCAAATAGAAGAACTTTTGCTTGAATACTCACTGCTGTAAATATATCCAATAAAACTTGAAAGGCATTTCAATATTAAAATTGATATGGCAGTAAACTTGAAGAATGGTTTTTTGTCATCATGTGTACTCAATATCCAATCTCTACAATACTTATATAAGAGACGACTCAAAGGCTGATGGATAGTCATGACCATTGTCTTGCCTCCCTTGGTGAGGTTCAACAACGTGGACACAATCCTTCCGGCGATGGTGGAGTCGAGGCCGGAGGTTGGCTCGTCCGGGAACAGCAGGCTCGGGTAGACGAGCGTCTCCGTGACGGTGAGGTGCGGGTAGAGGACGTCATCCTGCATCACGAAGCCCATGTTGCACTTAAGCGAGTTGGAGAAGGGCAGGCCATTGTAGGTGATGCTTCCATCGAGGTTGTTGCCGATGCGGCGGATGCTGCCGCTGAGTGTGGTGAGCAGGGTCGTCTTGCTGCTGCCGGAGGGACAGAGCATGGCCAACATCTCGTCGGGCAAAACCCTGCCGGATATGCGGCTAGAGAGAGAGAGAGAGAGAGAGAGAGAGAGAGAGAGAGATGGGTCCATTTAACTTAAGTTGAGGTGGGTCCATTCAACTTAAGTATTCAATTTTTAAAAATTTAATATTAAAAAAATAATTTTATACACGTCAGCGAGCAACATCATTGATTTAACAGGGCTACTGTTGGAACTTAGATGGTAGGATTCAATTAAAACAAATGTAGAAGTATATGATTAAATTGAAACAAATAAAAGTACATGCCATAAATGAGAAAAACCCCAAAGTACAAGATATATTTAGGTAATTTTCCTTCTTTTTTGGAATCATGACCAATAGCATATCTTTCCATTTATTAGGTAAAACTGCAGTGTGAAAAAATCTTGAGAATTCATTCATTATTCATCTTTTCATAATTTCCCACCCAGATATGTAGAACTCCAGGGTATAACCATCCAATCATGGACTTTTGCCCCTTCCTAGGGAATTCATTGCATTCCAGATTTCCTTCTCAGAAAATTCTCTTTTCAGGTCATTGGTCTCTGCCTCTGATTACCTATTTCAATTGAAATATGAGAGGAAACTATTATCCACATCTCCTTCCCCCTCCCAGATCCAAAGTGCCTCATACCATTTTTCCATATTATCAGCCATATCCTTGCCTTCTTTTTAAATAGAATCTTCCACTTCCAATTCTTCAATCAAGTTTTGCTGCCTTCTTAATTTAACTATATATATTGTGATGGTATCTAGTGTTTTTCCCATCTCCTTCCACCCGGCTTTTCCTTGACTTAGACCACCATTTAATGTGTATCTGTTTTCTTAATGCAGCAGCTTTATTGGATAGGCATCTCAACAACATACCTTCTTCTTTTTCTTCATTTGTTTCAATTCTCCTTGAGTTCTGTCATTGTTTTCTTCAGGTTTTTTTCTGAACAACCCGGATTTCTAGACTTGGCTTTAACTTTTCCAACTTCTCCATAATATCTAAATTAATGAATTCTTCCTTTTCCCAATGGGTTTTCACTATACATTTCAGCTAAAATTGCTCAAACATGAATTGTTTTCTTTTTCTCCTTTCTTTACTAATATGTTCACACAAAATTACAATGAGCATGTGGTTAGAATCTACTCTTTGCAGATGTTCAACCTTGACTTTGTAAGTTGAAAAGTGCTTTGTCCAACCTTGCACAGATTTTATTTTGTCCCTCCATGTTGTTTGTCGATGTGAATTGTGGCCCATAGAAATGAGCCTCCATAAGACCTATTTTCAGAAGGAAATCTCTATAATCAGTCACTGCTTTTTTCACCACAAAAGGTTTCTCTCCCCTCTTATCACAAGCATTATTTATGCAATTTAGATCCCCTACAACAAGCCATGGTATGTCTAGCACTTGAATTTCTCCTAATAAATCCCATAACTGAGCTCTTCTTCTTTTGTTAGTGGTTGCATATACCCTAGTAAGCAAGAATGTCTTCCTATTTTTCATCTGTACCACATCATGATTGACTTATCATCCTTGTATATGATGTTTACTTTGAGGCAGTTTTTCCTCCAGAGCAATAGAATACCACCTGCTCTTCCTATATTGTATACTGCTCCAACATTCCAGTTTCTCCACTTATTAGAAGTATACTTTTTAAGCACAACTTCCTCTAAGTGAGTCTCCTGCAACAATATCATTTTAGCCTTGTTCTTTGACTGATGACCACAAGTACTCGTTAGCTTCTTTCTTACAAGCTCCCCTAATATTTCACGAGATTAATTTCATTTTAAAGAAATGGCTTCTGAATTTGAACTGGCCTGAGTACCTAGATCACCTTCATCCCCCAAGGCAATTGTTTCAGTCATGTATCTTCTCTTCTTCAACTTTGCATTTCTTAGCATTATTGGCACATTTGCAGTACTGTCATTATGCCTTGCTCCTTTTCTTGGTTTTGTTCCCTCCTTCTCCATGCTCCTTGAACTTTCTGAATCAAACCCAATTTCCAGAAAGCTCTCTTTTGAAAACTTGTTTTCCAATATTTTTGAAAAGGAGTTTGATAGTTTGACTGATAACTCATCTAGTTCCTTTTCATTGTCTTTCCCTTTTTCTTCTTCCTTCTTAGTATTGTGTCCATTCTCTTTGGAATTGAACCCGATTTCATTCATATTCACATCCCCTTTGAGTAAATCAATCTCCATGCTTGCATTCTCAAATATCTCTTTCTTCTTTTCCTTACTTTCCTTTCCTTTTTTCTCTTTTTCAGTTACGAAACTACTTTCTTGTCAGTGACCTTACTGTCGTCACAAATTCCCTTCTTAGCCACATTTCTACTGCTCTTTGGCATGTCCCCAGTTCTTAAAATGCCCCTTCCATTTTCCATTTCATGTTCTATTCTCTTGTTGAGCACCATTTCTTTTTCCATGTGTCTTTCCTCATATGCTGGATTGTTCAGAACTACAGAAGACTTGTTGGCCTAAGGTTTTTTACCTTGGTCTTTATCTCGGTTTTGATGATAGCAAACATGGAACTAATGTCTCATTGAGAAATATTTTTCAGGTTCTGTATCGGTTAGCACTCGATGTCCACGATCGGAAATATCGGAGAAATCAAAAAATCGGAAGGACATTGGTCGATGTATTCGGATTCGTCGCGAAAATTTATAGAGGCTCGACGTATGCACCAAAGTCGTCACAAATGTGTCTAGAAAGTTCTCTAAGTTGAAGCACGCTGAAGGCCGGAATTCGAAAACGAAGCGCGCAAGAAAAATACACAAAAATCAGCCCCTGCCCAAAATCGATCGACCGACTGGTCGACCGGTGTCACACCCCATCTATGTCCTACCTTGAAGCCTACTACATACACTGACTAACAGAAATAGAAACACATAATGTAAACAACGATGCGGCTTTATTCAAATCTTTAAAGAAGGTTCACAATTTTGCTTTAGAACATGAAAAGTTCCCAAACATCAATCACCATAGGAAACAACTCAAGTTTAAAAACAAGTACATGTTTTCGAATAGACAGTGTATTAAAAGAAACAACTGCCCTAGACCTCTAGACTATGACTAGTGGACATTGCTACGAGATCTACGCCACCGCCTGCCCTCCAGCTGCACCATGACTCCAAGCCTCATCTTGTTGATCGGGATCTGAAAAACAAGGAAATAAACCGTGAGTCCACATGGGACTCAGTGAGCGGTTCTTCCGAACCACCACATAAATCCCCAATAATCACACACACACACACACACACACACACACACATTTGGCAGCAAAATATAAAGTTAGGGATATAAGTTGCACCCCAGGGGTCGTCTTGTATAGGTCATACATTTATTTAAGCAGCCATAATAGCCTAACTACGCCACATGGCACCCGGCCCCTAGGGCCTACTCATGGTCTAGTGATTCGGCTATAACCAGCCCTACCACACATAGATAGTAACATACTGGCCGTTCGAGCCACATAGCACATAAGTGAATCCAAGCAAACTCCGGGCCGTCGACTAGGATGGTCTGCTTGTATCTGAACACTGACTGGGGTAGGGATAGCTAGTCCCACCCAACTGGGGTCTGACACCTAGCGGGCCCGCTAGTGCAATCTCAAGACCTAATCACTGGCCGAGTCAAGCATTAGTCATTCCGACTACCCATGCTTCTCGGCAGACCACCACAATCACAACACACAAACAAGGTATCCTAAAGTTTTCTTATTTAAAGTCCCGGGCGTCCGCCCGTACTCAGCCTTTTAATTTCAGTCGTATCATGCGTACACTATTGTTCGCAAAATGTTTCTTACGTGTGAGATCTAACTCGTCTACTTTTGAGCTTCCATCACTAACATACACTTCATAATTTCATGCATATCATCTAACGTCACATGATAACTTTGCTAATGAAAAACCACATGTCATAGACTTGGTAATGCACTCAATAACAATATTTCACAG
This sequence comes from Canna indica, assembly GCA_034359265.1. NCBI lineage: Eukaryota > Viridiplantae > Streptophyta > Magnoliopsida > Zingiberales > Cannaceae > Canna > Canna indica. The sequence goes on along the minus strand of CP136890.1, from coordinate 69,814,387 downwards.
CATATAATTTATAATTAAATAAATTACTTCGCATCACCTACTATGCATAACCACATGATTCAACAATAAGGAGTTTAAATCCTGCATTAAATAATAATTTTCAGCAAGGAAAGAATTTGTTTAGCATTGTAAAAACATAACCAAATTTCTGAATTTAAATAGAGAAGATTAAGAAAGATTACCACCTTACAATGCCACTAAATGCATGAACCAACTTGTAGTCTTCCTTAATTAGTCTCTTACCTAAATGTTATCTTGATTCTACTTGTCAACATAGGCGACCCTTGTTTCCTATTGCTTCGGGTATTTCCTAACGAAGATGACTAGCTTCTCGAGGCCACCATTCCCTTCATCCTCTCAGCCAAGACTTGAGCAAGGCAAGCCTTGCTCTACCGAACTCCAAGGGTGGGGACAAGGAGAAAATCGAGCCCCAAACCTTAGCACCTTGTTTCTAACCTACCCTAACCAGGCCATTGATCAATTCACACAACCCTTGCTCGGCCGAACCATGGACAAGAGGTTCCCTTTTGTTTGGCCGAGCCTACAAAGGTTAAAGAGGAATTCAATCATCAATTTCAGCAATTAAACTATACACCCACTTGATTTAGGTTCAAAATTGATCAAAAAGGGGTTTACTTCCATTGAGGGAATTGGAGAAAATTTCAGCATGACCTTTCCCCTTTTCCCTCTACTCGGCAGTCCCTAAAACCTCAATATCTGAAGAAAACTGCGGTAGATCCGATGGAACAACAATTAAAATAGCGATACAAGATCAATCTACCATGAAACGATGAAAATTCGCGACTAAAACTTCTCCGAACAGTCCTAGGGGTTCAACCACACATCTCCCCCAATCCACAAGGGGAAAACAACCACTCACCTTGCTTAAGGAAGAAGAAGGGATGGCCGTTGGTGATCTCGAACCTTCGGACGACGACACGATCTCCGACGCCGACCAAGATCTCCTCCTCCCTCTCTTTTGCTCGGGTTGTGTGCGGCTCTAAGATGATCCACATGACTCATGATGAGGGATTTTATTCCCTCATCCGCCAATGACCCATATGCCCCTCTAAACGACTTAGCCTCTACTCAACTCAATCCGAGTCCGATTCAAGCTCCGATTCGATCCACATACATGATTTAAACTCGACTCAAATAGGACATCTATTGCTTAATAAGGAAATATCCATCTAACCAATTTAAAATTCATAAGCCGAGTTGAACCTTTTTACTTGAGGCGATTCTGCGGCTTGGCTCGACTAACCCCTGATTCTGATGCGCTGCACCAAAAATAGATTTTTATATTAGAAAGTTTCGGGTCTTACAACCGGCAAAAAGTCGAAAAACGGTAGTAGGCTATTCAGTCGAGCGGCTTGTCGACCGAATGATGCCCAGAACTAGCAGAATGCATTTGGTTGCTCGACGGTCGCTCGGTTAGTCAATCGACGATCGACAAGCAAGCGACGGGCATCAGCAACTAGTAGAAAAATGCCCGTTGACGAGCCTTGTGAGTTGGGGGTTATAAATACCCACCCGAATCTCTCTCACTCATGATTGTTGATGCTTCTAAGCCTCAAAGAGTGATCCTTAGCATCTCCTAAGTTCTTTCTTGATCAAATCCATTTAACCTAGCTCTTGATCCCTCAATCTCAAGTGTTCTTCATTGGAGGGCTCTTCAAGGTTGCTAGGCTCAAGAAGAAGATGTGTTCTCATTGTGATAAGTCATCTTCACTCTCTTCTTATGATAGATTTGTTTTTGATTTATTTTACTTTGATTTACTTGTGTGTGTAAAAGACCTAGTGTGTGGTCTTGTGAGTAAGTGGTTACCTTGGTGTAGAAGGTGTAAAACTACTTGTGTAAACTAAGTTAGGAGTAGTTCTTAGGGATTGAGGTGGGAAAGCTCACTCGGTAGGAATGCGGGATACTTTCGGGTGTGGAAGTGCCTTCGAGGTGAGTGTAGGTTCTTTCCGGTGTAAAGTCCTCGATTGTAAGCTACTTGTAATTTAGTGGATTTGGGTGTGAAATCCTAAACGTGGTGCTTAGGTAGTGGAGTAGGCATTGGGGCCGAACCACTATAAATAATTGGGTTAGTATTGATATATTGTTTGTGTTAATTGTTTTATCATTAATCGCTTCCGCATTTAGTCGTTAAATTATAGATTGCCTCTAAGTAGTTTAAGAAAAGATTAACCAGATTTAGGCAAAAAGATCTAGTTAACATACTATTCACCCCCCCTAGTGTGGTCATTTCACCAACATTTGGTATCAGAGCTGGTCGTAGATTGAGATTTCACCATCTCCTCTACATCGTTTCTCGATCTTGAAAATGGCACTAGAGAGATTAGCGTCTTCACCTCTTAGGTTCGATGCCTCGAATTTTGGTCTTTGGAAATATAGGTCGTACACATACTTAAAGACAAAAGGTGTTGGTGTCCTTAACTTGTTAAGACTAGAATTCATTGAACCTAAGGTTGACATGCATGCTTGGAGTGAATTAGATAAGAAAATATTTAAGTATGATTGAGATGCCATGAATTGTATTTTTTGCACATTACCAAATGACATCCTAGATAAAGTCATGCATTGTTCTTCAGCTTATGATTTACAGACCACTTTCAATATTTTATATGATCATGCCAAAACCGAAAAGATTAACACTTTTGATGAAGGTGGTGATGACAATGGTCACTCACCTACTACTAATCTTGGTTTTAATGCCCATAGTGCTTCTATTCAAAGGAGCAACTCTAAGAGCCGAAAATGGAAGGTAATTTGTCATGCTTGCAAGGAAAAGGGGCATGTGAAGAAAAATTATCCTACCATGATGAATAAAGCATGGAAGAGGTCAAGTGATTCCATCTCCACATCTCACTGATTTGAAGCACCCTCTAGCCATAACTATGAAGCTACATCCAAAGTTTGCTTCATGGTTGCAAATAATGAGGTACTTTCTTCTTCACCTAGTCATGATAAATGTCATATGATGAGTTAGTAAGTGAATATAAGAAAGTGTACACCTTACTAGTTAAAAAGGACAAGGAAAACAAAAAATTGAAGAAAAAAATTTAGAGCTTAGCTCACTTGTGCATGTCTTAGAATTAGAAAATGACAAATTAAAGACTAATTCTATTGATTCTTGCCATGATACATTGAACCTTGAGCTAAAAACTTTGAAAAATGAGAATGTGTATTTGAAAGCAAAATTGAAGTTTAGGAATAATGATTTCAAAAATGATTTGAAAATTGAGAATGAAAAATTGAAAGTTGCAAATAACATGTTGAAATCTCAATTGCATGCATTGCATAAATCCATGAATAATTTGAAAAATGAGATGTTGGTTTTGAGTAGGAAAGTTAATACATCCTCTTTTAATTCTAAAAATTAAAATATCTCATTTAGGAAACCTCAAAAGTAAAATATTTCCTTTAAGAATGCTCATGCTCATCATAGTTCACTTGTCAAGCATTTTAATGATAAATCTCATGTCCATAGCAAAAATGAAAGAAATTTAACGGACATTACTTTTGTTGTGGTATTTTTGGCCATGCTATTTATGATTGTGCATTCAAGAAAAATCCAAGTGTAGCTAGGACACTTTGGATTCCTAGGCCATCTAACCCCAAGGACCCAAAGTTATTTGAGTACCAAAAGTTTCATGCTCTTTTGTAGGGGGAGCCACCACACAAGGGTAACAGAAATTGAAGAGTTGAAGTTGACCAAGAAATTGAAGGAAGGATCCTTACATGGTTGCAACTTCAAAGTCTTCACCTAGACTAGATGCCTTAGGAATAAGAATTGGCATCTAAATCACTTGGTATCATCATCTTTCCTCTACTTGTATTTTTGAAGTTGGTGTTTATGAAACATACTTAAAATTGATTGATTTTCTCTTCTCTTAATATATCAAATGATTTTTGAATTTTGATTTTCGGTCTCTTCAGAGACCTATGTGGCCTATAATGGGCCTAAGCGACTTTGCGGTTCTAAATCATAGGCTAATTATGGTCTTTCCGTTTTCAACCAATAGGAAGGGTTGGAGATCATATTTTCATTAATCTTATATTTGTGTTCTCCTAAAATTCATTTTGGTATCACTTGATTTCATTGACGGATTTGAGACTATTTAGCAAAGTGAACTTTGATAACGATACATGATGCTTCTCTTTGCTTTTTGGTTTGGTTAGCTTGCTAAGTAGCTATATTTTCCCTAAAATATTAGTGTAGCTAACTTGCAAGTTATGAGTATTTAGGAAGGCTAATAATTAGGAGGAATATGTTATGTTTGACAAATTATCACGAATAATGTATAACTTCGATTCTTTCAAAATCTTATGTTATACCTAAATGTTTAAGCTTCAATTATGTAATATCCTAGACATTTTAATTATATTTTTCCTCTTATGGTTTGTGTTTGTCAGCCTAGCGGACTAGTCCGAGGTCGAGCCGAGTCGAGTCATGGTCCAGAGTGAGCTTACGTAAGTAAGAATATGAATATGAAAATTTTGTTTGTACAGATAATTTTTTTTGATTTCATGTTGTGTGCATGTGGATGTGGATGTGCATTGTGTTTATATTTATTTATGGGATTAATTTGAGAGTAATTAAGCTTAGTGGGTTAGCAGGTCGAGAAGTTAGTGGGTTTGGATTTGGCTCAAGGCTAATGCGGGTTGCTAAGAGGGTTATTGGATCTAGGTTTAAAGAGGAGGGTATAACCCCCCCCCCCCTTGGAGTGCGGCTCCCCATTGGAGCCGCACAGGAATTGTGAAGGGTGGAGCCAACCGCCAGCCGCAGGAGCCAGCCGCCCCCCTTCCTTTGTCTCTTGCAAGCCGCTGCCCTCAAGCTCAGCCGCCGAGCCCTTCCATCTCCTTCCCCTTTTCCTTCCATGGAGCCGAGCAAAGAGGAGCCGCCCAGCCAAGCCGAGCCGCCCCTCTCTCTTCACTCTCTTCCCCTCTTCCTCTCCTCAAGCCGGCGGCTTGAGGTGAGCCGCCGCCCCCTCTCTGCCCCTTCTTGAGTCGAGCGCCATCTTTTGAAGCCGGATTCGAGGGCCAACATCCAGGATTTCTTCTTTGATTATCCTTCCTAATTAGGTGAGTGGTTTTACCCTCATTCTTCGGGATTTCTTCAAGTTTCTTGAAGCCGTTCTTGGAGGCTTGATGTTCTTAATTTGTTTTCGATGATCTCTCGGATTCTTGCCGTTTTTTTTGTGTGTCATGCTTGAGGAGGCCCTAAACCTTCCCCTATGGGGCCTGGCAGCCCTAGAATGATTCTAGGGGTGCTCGGCCATGGAAGAATCAGGGGTGCCCTCAAGGTGTTCGGTGAAATGCCCAAGTGAGCGATCTTGTTTATCTTGAAGTATAAAACTTGAATTGTTTGCATAATTAGGTTCTTAAATTGTGGTTGCATGCCTTAGATTTAAATCTGTGATTTTTTTTGGAATTTAATCATGTTTATAAAAATATGATTTTGATCTTAAAGCCATGGGTGTGCTTAATATGGGTTCTTGATCATGAAGTTGGGATCTTGTTTAAAGATTATCTTGATGCTTGTTAATCTTGGCTAAACAAATATGATTTAATTCTTGTGAATTTTGTCTCCATGATATAATTCTGTTGTGTTGATAATTAAGAAATTTAATTATGTAATTTTGGGATTAAATCATCTCTAATGTGCTGAAACTCAATTAGGCTAAAAACTGTATGCTGAATTGTTTGTTTTAGGGCTGATTTTGAAATCCTATTTTTAATGTGCATAATTTGCTGAACATAGTCGTGTAACCAATCGTTTCAACTAGAAAATATAGTTTGGAAACATAGGACATACTCTGGAGATCAGATTCGGATTAGATACATTAGTTTCGGGCAGAACAGTAAGCTAAAATAAAACCCTAAAACAAAACCCTAATTGTGGTGAACTAAATTTTAATTGCATAATTAAAATTGGGTAAAAAGGGTTAGCATAATATGTTATGAACTAACATGAGAAGTTTATGCATGAAATAAAACTACACGGGTTTATGACATTACGAGTCTAGGAGTTGGGGTAGGCTATTGGAGTGTTGAGACACTTTCCAATAGGAACACCCCTAAGACACTGTATGAAAGATTTGACTTAGATCATGGTACGCCAAATCTTTATGAATGGCGGAGAGGCTCGTTGAGGAGCCGGATTGTGGGCTAGGTTCGGGAGGTTGGATGGCTAATTCACAACCTATGGAACAAGTTCAGAGGGGCTTTCCGGATTGTTCTGGTTTGCCCTTATACGATAAGTTCGGAGGGCCTACTCGATTATCCCCGAGGTTATTTTTATGGAATAAGTTCGGAGGGCCTACCCGATTATTCCTGAGATATCTTAGAGGAGTAAGTTCAAAGGGCCTACCCGATTACTCCTGTGATATCCTAAAGGGGCAAGTTCGGATGGGCGAATCTCGATTGTCCCTACGTGTCTCATGGAGCAAGATCGGAGGGCCTTCCCGATTGGTCCCGAGTTTCTTTATACTAGGATAAGTTCGGAAGGCCTTCCCGATTATCCTCGTATGTGTTGTTGCCTTAGGGCATGGTAGGCTTAGGCCTGTTGTTCTTCACCGTTTGAGTGTTGGTTGCCATCGGGCAGGTGGTGGCCGGATGGCCTATTAGTAGGTCACTCCCTTGTGATATTTTCCTGCTTGAGTCAGGAGTTTTACCTTATGCATCTTATTTGTGATGTTTTTGTGGGGGTTGGTAGAACTGCTCACTGAGTTCTTTGAACTCACCCGTTGTCGTTGTTTTGTTTTGTAGAGCCTGACTGATGGGGTGGGCTGGAGCGCTTGGCACAGCTGGAGGGTAGAGAAGCCGCATGGTCTCATAGCAGTCCTAGTTACGGCCGTTGTCGAGTCTTTTGGTAGTGTGTCATGCACTTTTATTGGTTTCTTTGGAGTTGTAGCCCTTGAGGGCATTTATGTTATTTTATTCAGATTTTATTGTATATGGTATGTTGGACTTATTTATGATGAACTCTGTTTTGATTCCTAGATGAAATAACAACTTGTTGATTTGTTTCGCTATTGTTTATTCTTATGATGTTGGCATGTGCATGAGTTAGGCTGCGGGGTATAGACACGTATACCCTGGCCGATCACGTGACAATGTGGTATCAGAGCACGTGGTTCGGTCTGACTACGACCTGGAGTTGTCACTGTATAGGGCATTGCTAGCATGTCAATATACAGTAGGGGTATGTTATGAGATCAATGGGCTAAGTCTGCACCTCAGCGCGACTCGTTGTTAAGTTTGCAAAATATTAGGATGAATTCAATTGCCTGATTATGATTTGTTTCTTTTCTGGTGATTCCAGATTGATTGAGGACTTTGATGCCGACATGAACGATAGTGACGGCAACTCTTGAGAGTGTCGAGGCCGCAGCCGGGGTCGTGGGAGACCGCCGCAGGCCCGGGAGGGCTGGGACAGTCCCAGGGTAGCACAGCTTGAGGCCGTGAATGGCCCTATACTAGAGAGTGCACCATTTTGGGGGGCTACTCTTGTATGGGTGTCTGGATTAGAGATCATTGCAATATTTGCTTAGTTCCTTTTATGATTCATTGGGTCTCATCATATCATTAAATATTTATGGTGCAGTTTGGTTAAGGTGGCCCTAGGAATCCTAGGGGGGCGGTTGATAGAGATCTACAGAAGGGATCTGTAGGGGTTGGCTGAGGGTAAATTTCCCCTATAGCTGAAATTTTGGATTGATTGGAGAATCTTTCCCTTAGATTTCATGAAATATAAATTATGGGTGTAGAGCAGCCTTATGCAAATTTTGGATTGATTGGAGGATCTTTCCCTTAGATTTCAGGAAATATAAATTATGGGTGTAGAGTAGCCTTATGGTTAAGGGCCATGATTGTGTGCGACTAGAGTTGAGCAGGACCAGAGCGGTTTTGCTCTAAGGCATGTTTTGGGTGCGGACAGGTTGGGTACTTCAGAAAGGATTGTCCTGGCAATGGCAGTCAGCAGCCTGGTCAGACTAGAGGAAAGGCACCGATGTTAGTGGATTCTATGGCTCAGAGGGGTCAGACTCAGGGTGGAGGCCAGCGAGCTGGTGGTTCAGAGAGGCCTGCTGCACGGGTGTTTGCTTTGAACCAAGAGGGTGTTGAGGCATCTAGGGAAGTAGAGTAAGGTAACCTTATAGGTCCTGCTATTGCGTATGTCTTTGTATCTGCATTGTTTGCTGCTAAGTTGTTAGAGAAACTCTCTGTGCTTGAATTGCCTTTTGTGATGTCTACGCCTACGGGCGTTTCTGTGACGGCAGAGACAGTCTTTCGAGGCTGCGAGGTTATCATTTATGGGCATGTGTTGATAGTCGAATTGACACTCCTGCAGATGTTAGAGCTTGATGTAATTTTGGGCATGGACTGGTTGGCGGACCATTTCGCCTCAGCGGATTGCAGGGCTAAGATTGTGACCTTCAGTAAGCCCGGGTTGCCCCAGTTTTTCTTCTAGGGTGAGGGAAGGGGAGAGCCATTGATTGCAATTTCAGCTCTCAGGGCTCAAAAGCTACTTCTGGGTGGTTGTCAATTTTTCTTGGCCTTTGTGTCTGTGGTAGAGGAAGGCGGAGGTGCGGCTAGGGCATCAGGGAGACGCCCGTGGTGTCCGGGTTCTCTGATGTGTTTCCAGAGGAGTTGCTAGGGTTGTCTCCAGTTTGAGAGATCGAGTTCTGCATTGATTTGCAGCCAGAGGTGAAGCTGATCTGCATTCCGCCGTATCGGATGGCACCAGTTGAGTTGAGGGAGTTGAAGTCCCAGTTGTAGGATCTGGTTGAGTTGGGCTTCATTTGCCCTATTGTTTCGGCTTGGGGTGCTCTAGTGCTTTTTGTGAAAAAAAAAGATGGGTCCATGCGGATGTGCATTGATTACCGGCAACTGAACAAGGTAACAGTGATGAATTGGTACCCGCTGCCCAAGATTGATGACTTATTTGATCAGCTTCAGGGAGCTAAGTGGTTTTCTAAGATTGACATGCGGTCAGGGTATCATCAGTTAAGGATTCGGTATAGTGGCATCGCTAAGACCGCTTTCAGGTCGAGGTATAGGCACTTTGAGTTCCTGGTGATGTCCTTCGAGCTGACTAATACACCTGCATCATTTATGGACCTGATGAACCGAGTGTTCAGGGAATACTTGGACAAGTTTGTGATAGTATTCATTGATGATATCTTGATATATATCTGGAGCAAGGAGGAGCATGCTGAGCACTTGCAGATGGTTCTAGAGACTCTTCGGGTGCACCTCTTGTATGCTATATTCTCCACATGCGAGTTCTGGCGGGAGAGTGTGGGGTTCCTTGGCCATGTGGTGTCTAGGGAAGTGGTAAAGGTGGACCCCGCAAAGATAGAAGCAGTTCAGAATTGGAAGAGACCGACAAATATCATTGAGATCCGCAATTTCCTGAGGTTGGCAGGTTATTACAGAAAGTTTGTGGAGAATTTCTCCAGGATCGCAGCGCCATTAACCCACATGGTTCAGAAGAAGGTCAAGTTTGAATGGGACAGTAAGTGCAAGGAGAGCTTTCTGTAGCTCAAGGACTGCTTGACGTCGGCACCAGTTCTAGCAGTACCCTCGGGCTCGGGAGGATTTGTTGTTTACTGTGATGCCTCTCGGGCCGGCTTGGGTTGTGTGTTGATGTAGAATAGCAGGGTGTTAGCTTGTGCATCCAGGCAGTTGAAGGTTCACGAGAAGAATTATCCGACTCATGACCTTGATTTAGCAGCGGTGCTGTTCACATTGAAGCTATGGTATCACTACCTTTATAGCGAGGCTCGTGAGATATACACTGATCATAAGAGCCTCCAGTATTTGCTCACCCAGAAGGAGTTGAACCTGAGGCAGAGAAGAGGGCTTGAGCTTTTGAAGGATTATGACTGCACTGTCATGTACCATCCAGGGAAGGCTAATGTGGTGGATGATGCTTTGAGCAGGAAGTCTATGGGCAGTCTGGTGCATTTGGTAGTTAGGAGAAGGCCGTTGGCTCAGGATTTGGCCATGTGTTTGGATGGTGTGGCAGTCTTGTCAGTGTCAGCTTTTGGTGTGCTGGTGTCTCACCTGAGGGTGAAGTACACGTTGGTTGATATATTGCGACTAGCGCAGGAGGAGGAGGATGCTTTTTGTGCTCTCACTAAGGATCTGGGCAGGAGAGGCGATGCCGATAATGGTTTCGGTGTTGACTCGGAGGGCGTTCGGAGGTTTAAGAACTGGGTAGTGGTGCTTGATCTGGTCGAGGTCTACAGGCAGGTTCTACAAATGGCTCATCGGTCCACATACACTATGCACCCGGGAGCCATGTAGATGTACCGTGATCTAAGGCAGAACTATTGGTGGAAACACATAAAAAGAGAGGTGGCCGAGTTCGTGTCTAAGTGCTTGGTGTGTCAGCTGGTTAAGGCTAAGCATTTGAAGCCGGCAGGGTTGCTCTAGAACCGCGAGGTACTAGAGTGGAAATGGGAAAAGATAACTATGGATTTTGTGACGGGGTTGCTAATGTTTGGGAAGGGCAATGATTCTATTTGGGTAGTGGTGGACCGCCTAACCAAGACGTCACATTTTATGCCTGTTGTCACGCCCAAAGTTCAGGGTCACGTGACCGGCCAGGGTATACGTGCCTATACACCACAGTCTAACCCATGCACATGCCAACTCATAAAAATAACAGAATAAACAACAACTTTTATTAATAAAAAGAACCAAGATAGATTTTTATTTCAAAACATCAAAGTTTTTATTAAATACCTCAAGTGCGGAAATAAATAAATCAAAGAGCATCAGTTCTTTAACAAATAAAAATCTGAATAAAATATGAATGTCCCCACGGGACTACAACTCCAAATACCAAAACAAAAGTGCATGACAAACTACTACAAACTCGACTACGACCCCTAACTAGGACTGCTATGAGATCATGTGGCTCTTCTACCCTCCAACTGCGCCAAGTACTCCAGCCAACCTCACCGGTCAGGCTCTGCAAAATAAAACAATGACAATGGATGAATTCAAAGAACTCAGTGAGTGGTTCTACCAGTCCTTACAAAAACAAATATCACAAATAAGATGCATAAGGTAACACTCTTGACTCAAGCAGGAAAAGATCACAAGGGAGTGACCTGCTAATAGGCCATCCGGCCACCACCTGCATGAAGGCAGCCAACACCCAAACGGTGAAGAACAAAAGGCCTAAGCCTACAATGCCCTAAGGCAACAACACATACTAGGATAATCGGGAAGGCCCTCTGAACTTATCCTAGTATAAAGAAACTCGGGAGAAATCGGGAAGGCCCTCCGAACTTGCTCCACGAGACGCGTTGGGACAATCGGTATTCGCCCATTCGAACTTGCCCCTTTAAGATATCACAGGAGTAATCGGGTAGGCTCTCTGAACTTACTCCTCTAAGATATCTCAGGAATAATTGGGTAGACCTTCCGAACCTATTCCTTAAAAACCACCTCGGAGATAATCGGGTTGTCCCTCCGAACTTATCCCACGAGGCCAACCAGAACAGTCGGGATTTGCTCAATCGAAATTGTTCCACATATTGGGGATTAGCCATCCAATCTCCCAGGCCTAGCCCACAATCCGGCTCCTCAACGAGCCTCTCCGCCATTCATAAAGATATGGCGGAACATGACCTAAGTCAAGTCTCTCCTACGGTGTCTTAGGTGTGTCCTTATTAGGAAGCATCTGAACACTCCAAAACCCGACCCCTTCTCGTAGACCCGTAATGTTATTAACCCATGTTGTTTTATTTCATGCAAAACTTTATTTATTGGTTCATAACAAATTATGCTGACCCTTTACCCAATTTTAATTATGCAATTAAAATTTAGATCACCAAGATTAGGGTTTTGTTTTAGCTTACTGTTGTGCCCCATACTGATGTATCCAACCCAAACCAAGTCTCGAGAGTGTGTTATATGACTATATTTTCTGGTCGAAATGATAGGTTACATGTCTATGTTCAGATAAATACACACATCACAACAAACAATTTAAAAACAACACAGATTCCTCATTTCAGCATGCAATTTCAGCAACATTAAATTTTCAGCATAGCATAAAAATAAATCCGAAATTACCATAAATTAAGCCCTTAATTATCATTTAAGCATAATATAAATATTGAGATAAATTTCTCTATTTCCATACTTAACAACAAGGCTAACAAGCACTAACAACATCATGAACAAGAACAAGCATCATGATCAAGAACCTATCTTTCAAGAACCCTCATGACATCAACATCAAGATTCAATTTTTTATTAAACATGATTTTATCTAAAAACCAAAGATTAAACACAAGGCTTGCTTGAACATATAGGAACTCAATTTCATAAGCAATACAAAACACGGATCTCAAGAACACTGAAAACTTTCGCTTAAGCATTTCATCGAACACCTTGAGGGAAACCTTGATTCACCCTTGGCCGAGCACCCCTAGGGTAAAACTAGGGCTGCCGAGCCACAAAGGGAGAGTCTGGGCCCTCCTCCCATGATTCGTCGAGAAAATACAAGAATCAAGAATAAGCCCAAATCGGCTCAAAACCAAAAAAGAACTCAGAAAATGAGAGGTAAAACCACTCACCTAAATAGGAATGATGAATAAAGGAGAAATTCGGGATGACGGCCCTCGAATCCGACTTCAAAAGATGGTGGCTCAACTCAAAGGAGGGGACAAGAGGGGCGACGGCTCACCTCAAATCGCCGGCTTGAAGAGAGGGAAAGGGGAAGAGAGAGGGGATGGCTTGGCTGGCTTGGCTCCTCTCGGCTTGGCTTCAAAGGAAAGGAAGAAGGAGAGGAAGGAGAAGGGGAAGAAGCCTTGGGCAGCTCGGCTCTAGAGGGCGGCGGCGGTTGCTCTAAGGGGAAGAGGAGAGGGGCTGGCGGCTGGCTTCTCTTCTCAAAGGTCTTCTGCGGCTCCAATAGGGAGCCACAAGCCAAGGGGAGGGGGGTTTATACCCCCTCCTCAATCTTAACTTCTCCAAACCCTTTATCCAATCCGCATCCGCCTCAAGCCGAACCCGAACCCGCTAACTTAATTAACTTAATTAATTATATTCTCTACATAACCATATGCACACCCACATGCGATAAAATTTAAACAATTATGCAAACACAATAAAAATTAAATAAGTTAATCTACACAAGCAAAAATTACATAACTCATATTTTTACTTAGCCGAGCTCGAAAGCTCGCATCGGACCATGAGTCGACTCGGCTCGACCTCGAACTAGTCCGCTAGGCTGGCAAACACAACTATAAAGGAAATGAATATAATTAAATATGTAGGATATTACACATGTGCGGACGACCTTTTTAGCTTGGCAATATGCGAGGTTGTTCATTTATCGGATCGTTGCTTATCATGGTGTCTCGGTTATGATCATTTCAGATGGGGGTACTTAGTTCACAGCTTGATTCTGGCAGTCTTGCCAAGAGGCGTTGGGGACTCAGGTTTGGTTCAGTGTCGCATTTTACCCTCAAATAGATTGTTAGTCGAAGCGAACTATTTAGACGATGGAGGATATGCTGAGAGCATGTGTCCTGGATTTGGAGGGCACTTGGGAGAGGAACTTACCTCTGATTGAGTTTGCCTATAATAACAGCTACCACAGCAGCATCGGGATGACCCCATTTGAGGCATTGTATGGGCGAAGATGCAGGATGCCTGTAGGTTGGTTTGAGGCAAGGGATTCCCTATGATGGGACTTGACCTAGTACATGGAGGAGGCTATGGAAAAAGTGAAGCAAATCAGAGAGAGGATGTTAGTTGTTTAGAGTCGCCAGAAGATGTATGCTGATAAAAAGGCCAGGGAGGTAGAGTTTGCTGAGGGGGACATGGTGTTCCTCAAGGTATCCCCTATGAAAAGGGTGCTAAGATTTGGTAAGAAAGAAAAGCTAAGCCCTAGGTTCATTTGGTCATTTCCTATTCTCAAGCGCAGGGGAGCTGTGGCCTATGAGTTGACCTTACCTCCTAGTATGTGTTGATGAAATGACCACACTAGAAGGGGGGTGAATAATGTGTTAACTCGAAGGGAGAGAGAGAGGGGAGGGTATTTATAACCCTCTAACCAAAGGGCTCATCAACGGGCGCATTTTTGCCCATTGTGACGCCCGGTCGCTTGTCGGTCGATCATTGATCGACCGATGGATCGACCGCCCAAGGTACCGCGGCATTCTGCCGCTTCTGGGTGCACTTCAGTTGACCAACTGGTCGACCGAATTGGCTACTGCCAATTTTCTGCCACATTCAGTTGACCGATCAATCGACCGAATTGGCTACTGCCAATTTTTGACCATCTCCGGTCGACAGAACCTGGGCTGGAAAACTTCTTTTTGATCTTCTCATTGCGCGCTTTGTTTTTTGGTTCCGTCCTTCAGCGTGCTCCAACTCGAAAGGCTTTCCATGTATTCTTTTGATTTGTCCAAGCCATCTCTGGTGCACGCATTGGTTTGTGTCAAGATTGATGTAGCAAGACGTGAAACTTGACTTGTCATTTATCGATCCTACGAGCTTCATACTTCAAGAATTTGGTTAAACAGATTTGGTTTGTTATCATCAAAATAGTCATGAAGAGAATAGAGCATGAAGGAAAAGACCTTCGGCCAATAGTATGGACCTAGTACATCCAGTGTTCCATGTGTCTATACTGAAGAAGTACATTCAGGATGAGTCCCATGTAATGGAGCCTACTGTAGTGGAGGTGGATTCAGCAATCTCCTATGAGGAGCGGCCAGTTGAGGTGCTAGACCGTCAAATCAGAAAATTGAGATACAAGGAGATTCCCTTGGTGAAGGTCAAGTGGGAGCACCACTACGGGTAGGAGGCCACCTAGGAGGTGGAGCAGGATATGCGAGAGCGTTATCCTTCATTTTTTAATGATTTGTGAGTCCTTAATTTTCTTTCTCTGAAATTCGAGGAAAAATTTTCTTTAAGGATGGAGGATTGTAATATCCTATATATTTTAATTATATTTTTCCTCTTATGGTTTGTGTTTGCCAGCCTAGGCGGATGCAGGTTGCTAAGAGGGTTATTTGATCTAGGTTTAAGGAGGAGGGTATACCCCCCCCCCCCCCACTTGGAGGAGCCAACCGCCCCCTTTCCTCTCTTTCTTGCAAGCCGCCACCCGCAAGCCCAGCTGCTGAGTCCTTCCATCTCCTTCCCCTCTTCCTTCCATGGAGCCGAGCAGAGAGGAGCCGCCCAGCCAAGCCGAGCTGCCCCTCTCTCTTCCCTCTCTTCTCTTCTTCCTCTCCTCAAGCCGGCGGCTTGAGGTGAGCCGCCGCTCACTTTCTTCCCCTTCTTGAGTCGAGCCGCCATCTTTTGAAGCTGGATTCGAGGTCCATCGTCCGGGATTTCTTCTTTGATCATCCTTCCTAATTAGGTGAGTGGTTTTACCCTCCTTCTTCGGGATTTCTTCGAGTTTCTTGAAGCCGTTCTTGGAGTCTTGATGTTCTTAATTTGTTTGCGATGATCTCTCGGATTCTTGCCGTTCTTTTTGTGTGTCATGCTTGAGGAAGCCCTAAACCCTCCCCTATGGGGCTCGACAGCCCTAGGATGATCCTAGGGATGCTCGGCCAAGGAAGAATCAGGGGTCCCTCAAGGTATTCGGTGAAATGCTCAAGTGAGTGATCTTGTTTATGTTGAAGTATAAAACTTGAATTGTTTGCCTGATTAGGTTCTTAAATTGTGGTTGCATGCCTTAAATTTAAATCTGTGATTTTTTTTGGAATTTAATCATGTTTATAAAAATATGATTTTGATCTTAAAGCCATTGATGTGCTTAATATGGGTTCTTGATCAAGAAGTGGAGATCTTGTTTAAAGATTATCTTCATGCTTGTTAATCTTGGCTAAACAAACATGATTTAATTCTTGTGAATTTTGTCTCCATGATATAATTCTGTTGTGTTGATAATTAAGGAATTTAATTCTGTAATTTTCGGATTAAATCATCTCTAATGTGCTGAAACTCAATTTGGCTGAAAACTGCATGCTGAATTATTTATTTTAGAGTTGATTTTGAAATCTTGTTTGTAATGTGCATAGTTTTCTGAACATAGTTGTGTAACCTATCATTTCGACCAGAAAAAATAGTTTGAAAATATAGGACATACTCTGGAGATCAGATTCGAATTATATACATCAATTTCGGGCAAAACACTAAGCTAAAATAAAACCCTTGTGGTGAACTAAATTTTAATTGCATAATTAAAATTGGGTAAAAAGGGTTAGCATAATCTGTTATGAACCAACATGAGAAGTTTATGCATGAAATAAAATCACACGAGTTATGACATTACGTGTCTAGGAGTTGGGGTCGGGTATTGGAGTGTTGAGACACTTTTCAATAGGAACACCCCTAAGAGAACATGAGAGGCTCGTTCAGGAGACGGATTGTGGGCTAGGCCCGGGAGGTTGGATGGCTAATTCTCAACCTATGGAACAAGTTCGAAGGGTCTTTCCCGACTGTTCTGGTTTGGCATCATGGGATAAGTTCGGAGGGCCTACCCGATTATCCCCGAGGTGGTTTTTAAGGAATAAGTTCGGATGACCTACCCGATTATTCCAGAGATATCTTAGAGGAGTAAGTTCGGAGGACTTACCCGATTGCTCCTATGATATCTTAAAGGGACAAGTTCAGATGGGTGAATCCCAATTGTCCCTACCCGTCTCATGGAGCAAGTTCAGAGGGTCTTCCCGATTGCTCCCGAGTTTCTTTATACTAGGATAAGTTCGGAGGGCCTTCCCGATTATCCTAGTATGTGTTGTTGTCTTAGGGCATGTTAGGCTTAGGCCAGTTGTTTTTCACCATTTGGGTGTTGGCTGCCTTCGAACAGGTGGTGGCCGGATGGCCTGTTAGTCGGTCACTCCCTTGTGACCTTTTCCTGCTTGAGTCAGGAGTTTTACCTTATGCATCTTATATGTGATGTTTTTGTGGGGGTTGGTAGAACTGCTCACTGAGTTCTTTGAACTCACCAATTGTCGTTGTTTTATTTTTGTAGAGCCTGACCGATGAGGTGGGCTGGAGCACTTGGCGCAGCTGTAGGGCATAAGAGCCGCATGTTCTCATAGCAGTCCTAGTTAGAGTCGTAGTCGAGTCTTTTGGTAGTGTGTCATGCAGTTTTGTTGGTTTTATTGGAGTTGTAGCCCTTGAGAGCATTTATGTCATTTTATTTAGATTTTACTGTATTTGGTCTGTTGGACTTGATGTATTATTTCCGCATTTCAATCATTTGCTAAAACTTGTTTATGATGAACTCTATTTTGATTTCTAGATGAAATAATAACTTGTTGATTTCTTTTCGCTTTTGTTTATTCTTATGATGTTGGCATGTGCATGAGTTAGGCTGCGGGGTATAGGCACGTATGCCCTGGCCGGTCACGTGACCTTGTATCTGGGGCGTGACAAATTATGTCTCTATACTCATGATTTAAATTGCATGTTAAACCCTTGAATTCTCATTAGTAGGTAGAATTTTAGTACTTAGGCAAATTTTATTGAATGAAACTTGCTCTAGGTTGATACTTATTATTAGAGACATTCTTTTTAAGTCCAAACTAGATAAACTTGTTTAGAGATCTTATTTTTCAGTTATTTCATATTTTAAGATCTCTTTGATTCATCTTAATATCATGTTAACTTTTTTGAAATGAATATTTACTATCTAGCATAGGTTGAGATTTTTAAGTGAAACTTTGTATTGAACATTTGCTATTTAGTAAGTTAGCGTGCTAGTTGTTATATGATTCAGTATGATACTAATGATGCCTACTTGCAAGTTGAGAAAGTAGTAAATTTGGAAGGCTAAAAAAAATGGAAAAGAAAATGGAATGTTTGGGAAATTCCAAGAATGAGGTATGAGTTTGGTTTTGCAAAAATCTTATTATAAAAGTTGAATATTTATGCTTTAATGATGTCTCTATACCAATGATTGATTTTGCATGATAAATCTATGAAATTTCATGAGAAGGTAAAATTTTGATACTTAGGTAATTTCATGATGTTGATATTGAAAGAAATTTGCTCTAGGTTAAAATTCATATTAGAGGCCTCATTTTGAGTTAGTAGTTGGTAAATATGTTTAGATACACATATGACATGATTCTAGGTGTTTACACTTGAAAATTCATGTGTAGATGAACAAGGTGATAACTAGATCACTTTAAGGGATTTAAGCTTGAAAAAGTTTGACCCAAGTCAACAAATAGAGGTCATTTCATGATAATCTCTTTTGAACCAAGTTGACCCAAGTCAACAAATTGACTTAGAGGTCGCATTTTCAATCCATATTTGAGAAACATATTTATAGTTACTCATATTAGGTATCCATAGGTTTAAATTTGAAAAATCATGAGTAAATGATAAGATTGACACTTAGCAAGTTTCATAATAACTAGCTTAGTTTTGAATGAAACCATGCTAGTTTGATATCTTGACTTAAGGATAAAATTTTTATTCCAAACTTGACATAAACTCTTTATGTGACCATTATAAGGTGTCATAAAAATTTGAACAAAAATTGAGCACGTTGAAAAATAACTAAAAATTATGAAAATGCCATTGTGAATTTCAGCATCTTCAGTTATTTTTAGAATAATATAGAAAAATCATTTTTAACCGATTCTTCAAACTTAATCTTCATTGAAAAAACTAGTTTCTTCAATAAAAATTTCAGGAATTTTCATTATGAATCTGATTTATAGTGGAATTTTAAAATTGGATTTCAGAAATGCAAAGTATCACCGTCTTGAAATATTAATATTTTCGATACTTTGATTTTTCGTCGAAAAATTTAAATAAAATTTTCTGTATAATATTTTGATTCCATTTCAAATATCTTTCTCCATATTCTTTGAGTGAAATCATTTCTAAAAATGATTTTGATAATTTAAGCGATATCTTGAAAATGAGTTTTTGGTCGAAATCGAGATTGGTTTAAAAAATAGACTGAGAAATTTATTTTGAGTTCAAACTTGACACCTGCATCTCAAATGATCATTCAACGATATCTAGAAAGTTTGAATAAAAATGATAATATTAAAAAAAATACCAAAAATTTACGAAAATGCCCCTGGACTTTCAGGAATTTTTGAATTTATAGAAAACTGATTTTTGACTGATTTTTGAACCTGTAGATCCCTTGAAAAATCTAGTTTGTCCAATTAAAGTCGAAAATTTTCGTCATGAATATGATTTTATAAGGATTAAAAAGTTCAATTTTTAGTAAACATGAAGTGTACTTTGACCTAAGTCAACAAAGTGACTTAGAAACCTCTTTTTAAGCCCAAACTTGATTAAAAATACCCGTTGACGAGCCTTGTGAGTTGGGGGTTTATAAATACCCACCCCAACTCTCTCCCTCATGATTGTTGATGCTTCTAAGCCTCAAAGAGTGATCCTTAACATCTCCTAAGCTCTTTCTTGATCAAATCCATTTAACCTAGCTCTTGATCCCTCAATCTCAAGTGTTTCTTCATTGGAGGGCTCTACAAGGGTGCTAGGCTCAAGAAGAAGAAGAGTTCTCATTGTGATAAGTCATCTTCACTCTCTTATTGTGATAGATTTGTTTTACTTTGATTTACTTGTGTGTGTAAAAGACCTAGTGTGTGGTCTTGTGAGTAAGTGGTTACCTTGGTGTAGAAGGTGTAAAGCTACTTGTGTAAACTAAGTTAGAAGTAGTTCTTAGGGATTGAGGTGGGAAAGCTCACTTGATAGGAATGCGGGATACTTCCGGGTGTGGAAGTGCCTTCGAGGTGAGTGTAGGGTCTTTCCTGTGTAAAGTCCTTGATTGTAAGCTACTATTAATTTAGTGGATTTGGATGTGAAATTCGAAGCGCGGTGCTTAGTTAGTGGAGTAGGCATTGGGGCCGAACCATTATAAATAATTATGTTAGCATTGATATATTGTTTGTGTTAATTATTTTATCATTAATCGCTTTCGCATTTAGTCGTTAAATTGTAAATTGTCTAAGTAGTTTAAGAAAAGATTAAAACCGAATTTAGGCAAAAAGATTTAATTAACACACTATTCACCACCCCCCCCTCTCTAGTGTGGCCATTTGACCAACAAGACTTGTTCAACATATTTTTCTTCCCTACATTCTCTTTGACAACTCTTCTACTCTTCTTAGGAATCTGCATCCAAGGGCCTAGGAGACTAACCCCTTCATTTTTTTTTTTACTGTATCTTCATTTGTTTTTTCCTTATCCTCCACTTTTTTTTCATTCAGGTAATACAATTCTTCTCTATGATCAACTTTCCCACAAGTGTAGCATATGTTTGGCATATTTTCATATGCCACATATTGGAAAAAACTACCACCTTTCACTTCTACCAAAAACCCTTGTTCTATAGGTTTCTTCAGATCCAATAAAACACAAATTCTGGCATATTCCCCCCTACTTCTTGAAACTATTTGTTCATCAATCTTTACTGGTTTCCCTATTACTGTCGCAAGCTGCAACAAAATTCTTTGATTTAGGAATTCTAGTGGTAGTACATGCATTTGGATCCACAGTAGTATCACAAACACAGTTTCCTTCAGAGGCTGAAAATTTTCTTTCCATTGAGATAGAGATAAGGCCGGCCCCCTCAAAAATCAAGGTCCACAAGAAACAACTTCCCAACAATCGACATCATTTTCAAATTTAAATGTAAAGAAACCAACAACAAGATCAACAATTTTACAACTACCTTTTAACTTCCAGATTTTAAGTAAGATATTCCTTACCACTTCAAGGGCCGGAGTTCTTCCAAAGAACTTCACGTAGAGAACCAATTTGCATTCTTCCCTAGCTTTTTCGATCTCAGCATCGTCGATCTTGACTCTTCCTTTAGCATTTTCTTGTATTTTGTCAATTCGTTCCTTCAGTTCTTTACAGAGCCTCCAATCATCACTACTAGAATATACCACATCAGCCACGGGAATCATCGACGGCCGTCTCGGCCGTCAGAATCATTCACGGCTTTTCGACGACCACATCGGACGTGGCTGATGTAAGCAAATTAGCTGCGACTCGCATACGGCCGCCTGGGGCCGTCGCTCATAGTTCATGGTGCGCACGAGGCGCGAAATAAAATAAATTATTAGCCACAGCTTAGCGGGGGTGCGAGAGTCGTTGGTGATATGAATAAGTCATTAGCCACGGCTCGAAGCGGCCGTCGCTTCTTAATTATTCGCGTGAACGCAACATAAAAATAAAAGTACTCATCACCGATGGCTTAGAGAGGGCGGACCGTCGGTGATATTAAAATTACTAATCCACGGGTTTCCGAGGCTGGCGAGCCATCGGTGAAAATCCTTTTTATTTGCGTTCGCGCCCGACCCTTCCTCTTTCTTTTCTGCTCCTGCCGTTGTCGCCTATTGCTGTCGTCGTCCGTCGCTACCTGTTGCTGCCACCGTCAGTCGCCGCCGGTGTCCCTCTCCCTGTCGGTAAGCATCTCCTCCTCCCCATCTCCGTCCATCCCCCTGCCCTCTCCGCGCAGAGATCGATCCGACAGTGATGCCGGTAGTGATTTGGGGCACAATGATTTGGGGCCGATTACCATCGGCCCAATGCAACAGTAGCCAGCAGTGATGCCGACTACTGTTGATGATTTGGGTTTAATTAAACCATATTATTTTATTTAATTTTTTATTGTTAATTATTAGAAATTAATTATTAATTAGGTAATTAGTTTGGTTAATATTAATTAGTTTGGTAAATGTTAATTAATGGTTAATGTTGATTAGGGTTTAATTATTTTTAGGTTATTTAATGAAATTAATTAGTATTAATGGAATCGTCCATTGAGGACTCGCGCCGGAATCATTCACTGTGGACTCGCGGCCAAATCATCCACGGAGGACTCGACCCAAATCGTCCACTTTGGACTCACGACCAAATCATCCATGGTGGACTTGCTCTGGAATCGTCCACAATGGATGGACTCGTGCCGGAGTCGTCCACTTTGGACTCGCACCGAAATCGTCCACTATGGACTCGCAACCAAATCGTCTACGGTGGACTCGACCGAAATCGACCACTTTGGACCCGCGGCAAAATCGTCCACGATGGACTTGAGCGAAATCGTCCACTGTGGACTCGCACCGGCATCCACGAATTTAGGAAAAAATCAAGACGAGTTGATACGTTACACGTACGCATCGACGAGTCAAGTTTTAATTACGCAAAACCTTAGATCCATTCGGGGGTTGTATGTTCGTGTAAACGAAGTAAATGATCTTTTATATGACGTACAACCCTTGAATTGTCCCTAATTGGACAATTTGATAACATAGTTATTTATATTGCACTTAGTTTATTTCTTTTAGTCATTATTCATTTTTAAATTTTGGCTTCTATCTGCCTTGTTCTCCTTTATGCTCCCAGATAATATGCGTATTCGGAGAACTGTAGGGAGATGCTGCCGAAATTTAGAATGAAGTTAATGACTAAAAGAAATTCTAAGTGCAATAGAAATAACATGAATCCCAAATGGAATAGGACCATCCCACCTAAAGACATTACTTAAAGATATTGCCAACTTTTTGACAGAACATGTCAGGCGACCGAAGTTGGATGTACCGACGAATTCATCGTGGAGCTATAACGGACGAATTTCGAGTAGGTGCAACTTACTTCTTAAATTTCGCCTACTCGAATCAAAAATTCCTTAGTGGTGATAAAATCTGATGTCCGTGCCGAAAATGTTCGAACATAAGATTTTTGGACCGAAAAACTGTCACAATGCATCTGTATACAAAAGGATTCACACCGAGATATTTTCTATGGAGTCACGTCAAGTCGGGACGTCGAGCAATCCTGTTGTCCAAACTCATGGTGAATGTTCTTCTACTGGTGTTTATTCTTCCAATCCACCTAATCCTTATAGAACAATGATTTTGGATAGTCTTGGAGGACAATTGCATTTAAATGATAATATTGAGTCAGTTATTAAGACGGTAGTGCCACCAGATACTGCGACAGTTGAAGTCACTAAAGAACAACCTGCGATATAGATTGAATTATCGAATAAGGAGGCTGCAGAATTTTACGAGAAGTTAAAAGCTGCAGATGAACCTTTGTATGAGAATTATCCTAATTATACAAGATTTTCGACAATGACGCAACTCCTGAACATCAAGTCCGATTGTAATATCAGCGGGATTGCGTTTGATCGGATTGCAGGCTTTATCAATGGTACGTTACCTCCAAATAATAAGTTTGAGCCAACTTTTTATAAGTCAAAAAAGTTGATGAGGAAATTAGGGCTTGGGTACGAAAAGATACACGCGTGCCCAAATAATAACATTTTATATTATAAAGAAAATGCATAGTTAAAGCAATGCCCGGTATGTGATCATCCTCGTTACAAGCAGAAGAAATCGGTCCGATAAAAAAATATCCCTTTTAAGGTGCTTCGGTATTTTCCACTGACACCAAGGCTTCAAAGGTTATTCATGTCGAAAAAGATTGCCCCCTATATGAGTTGGCATGCAAGAAGTCGTGATGATACAGTAATGACTCATCCATCCGACTGTGAAGCATGGAAACATTTGGATAGGTGCTATCCTTCATTTGCTAGGGTACTAGAAATATCAGGTTGGGATTGTGCAAGGATGGTTTTAATCCGTTTGGTAATTCGGCAACTCCGTATTCAGTATGGCCAGCGTTATTAACAGTATATAATTTGCCGCCCTCAATGTGTATGAAAGATGAATTTATCTATCTTTCGATGATTATTTCGGGTCCTAGCAAAGAAATTGACGTTTTTCTCTGACCCTTAATTGATGAACTGAAAATATTGTGGGTTGAGGGAGCTGTCACTTATGATTGTCACCGGAGCAAAATTTCACTTTACGAGCTACTATATTGTGGACAATCAATGATTTCCCGGCCTATGGCATGTTGTCTTGTTGAGCACGCATGGGCGACTCTCTTACCCATATTGCATGGAATATTCAAAATCCTTCAGTCTTGAGAATGGTCGAAAAATTTCCTTCTTTGATTGACATCGCCGGTTCCTACCGTCTAACCATCAGTATCGAAGGAATCGTGACAAATTTACCAAAGGTAGAGTCGAAAGAGTTGTCTGGTGAACAGGTGTTAGCACGTGTTCAATTGCTTCCAGAGATTACTTTTTTTTGGAATGTAAGAATTTCAGGCTTTCGTCAAACACATAACTGGGTGAAAAAAAGTATCTTTTGAGAAGTGCCGTTTTGGAGTTCATTACTGATTCGGCATAATTTGGACGTCATGCACATTAAAAAAAATGTGTTTGATAATATTTTTAACATTGTGATGGATATTTTCAGCAAAACTAAAGATAATGTGAAGGCCCGACATGATGTGAAAATACTTTGTAAGAGGCCTGAGTTAGAGTTGCAAGAGGTCAACGGACGACTTCAGAAGCCAAAGGCACCGTATGTGTTAAATAAACAACAGATGAAAGATGTGAATCAATGGATCAAAGAACTCAGATTACCCGATGGATATGCCTCAAACTTATCTCAATGTGTAAACGTCGATGAATGCAAAATATCGTGGATAAAGAGCCACAATTGTCATGTATTAATGCAGAGATTGCTTCCGGTCGCGTTTCGAGATCATCTACATGATATGATTTGGGGTCCGTTGACAGAATTAAGTATATTTTTCAGAAACATTTGTGTAAATGTACTTCGAGTCGAAGATATGTTAGGACTTGAAAATAATATTGTTGAAATCATATGCAAGCTGGAGCAGTTTTTCCCTACTGTATTTTTTGACACGATGGAGCATCTACTGATACAGTTGCCATGCGAGGCACGAGTTGGTGGCCCCGTTCAATACTGGTGGATGTACGTATTTGAAAGATACATGAATCTTTTGAAGAAAAAAGTAAAGAACACCACAACAGTTGAAGGTTCCATAGCAGAAACATATATAATTCAAGAAATTTCAACATTCTGCTCATTTTATTTTGAATCAACCATCAAGACAAGATTAATCATCTTCTACGGATCGATGATGGGGGAGCTCGACTATAAAATGGTTGTTTAAATATCTTTTGTTACCCCGGTCGTGCTTTGGGTTCTCGTCCGTCTCGATTCTTAAACGACAAAGAGTACCATTTGGCCTACCTATACATTTTACTAAACTGTGCAGAGATTGAAAAGTTCATTTAAATATTTGACATTGAGATGGTGACAAAATACTTAATTTACACCGATGAGGACTTAGAAAGATTACGGAATCGTGAGTTCCCTAATTGGTTTCAAGCTTACAACACAGAACACAAAAGCGAAATAGATAACCAAATCTTTGAGTTTGCTAGTGGACCGACACTACTTGTACAGTGTTGTAATGATTATTTTGTTAATGGATATAAATTTCACACACTTGAATATTCATCTACAAAAAAGACTATGAATGCCGGGGTCTGCGTCAAAGGGACAACGTATGCTGAATGTGATGTTGACTTTTAAGGACTATTGGAAGAAGTCATAGAATTACAATTTTTTGAATATAAATCAGTTGCCCTTTTTAAATGTCATTGGTTCGGTACAAGCAATAGGGGCATGAGAGTTCATCCAAAGTATAAACAGCTGGTCGAGGTCAATTATAAATCAAAATTGGCTTCAAATGAGCCATTTATATTGGCATCTCAAGCTGAATAGCTGAACAAGTATATTATATGCAGTATCCGTCTCGAAAGAAAGATATGGCAGATTGACGCGTAGTCTGTAAGACTAAAGCCAGAGGAAAAATTGACCCGGTAGTTGGAGAGAATGAGCCAGCATATGACTTCTATCACGAAGATGATCCTTCCAAAGTGGAACGAGTTAGTCCAAAACTCGAGGATGCTGACACAGAGTTAGTTCAATTGGAAATAGAATACTTTGATGATGACGATAATAAAGTTGAGGAAGGACAAAATGATGATGAGGGAGAAGGAGAAGAATTTTAAGATTCTGATAGAAAAGAACAAGAAGAAAAGTATTACACGGATGATGATAATGACGACGATGAATAATTGTAAATGTGAAGTATATTTTCAATTATTAAATATATCTATTAATCTATTATACATAATCTAATTATATTAATTTTTTACAGCTATGGTTCGAGATATCAATTCCCGAGGAGGCATTCCTCGTAGGACCCCCCGACGATTACCACCCGCCCCATCTGTACCCACTGACCCTTCGCCTTCCAGCCACCATCTCGCCACCTCCGGCCACCATCCCCTAACCTTCGGCCACCATCCCCTCACCTCTGGCTACCATCCCCCTACCTGATCCTTCCACTATTCCCTCAGCTGATCTTGCCACCATCCCTTTGTTGGCTTAAGGATTTCAACCTTGGTCTTAATCTCGGTTTTTATGATAACAAACATGGAACTAATATTTCATTGAGAAATCCTTCATGTTCCATATCGGTTAGCGTTCGATATCCTCGATCAAATAAATCGGAAGAAATCAGAAAATTAGAAAGACATTGATCGTCGCGCTCGGGTTCGTCGTGGAATATCTCAAAGTTTGACATGTGCACCAAAGACGTATTGGACGAGTCCAAAGATCACATGAAAAGCTCTCCAAGATGACGCACGTTGAAGGCCGGAACCCGAAAATGAAGCGCACAAGAAAAATGGCTGAAAAATCAATATCAGCCTATGATCGGTCGATCGAATAGTGTTAAAAATTGGCAATAGCCAATTCGGTCGACCGATCGGTCGATCGAAGATGGTTAAAGAGCGGCAGTACCTACTTCGGTCGATCGGGCAGTCAACCGACTGAGGCCAAAAATTGGCAAAAGCTTTGTTGGTCGACCAATCGATCGACCAGACTGTAGATCGCTGAAGTTGCAACTTGAGTCGATTGACCGATCGGTCGACCGGATTGATGATCACCGGAATTGCGTCTGGCGGTCGACCCGTCGATCGACCGCACAGATACATTGAGGCTACGATCACTTGAGCGGTCGATCGGTGGGTCGACCGGCCAATCGACCGAGTGGCTGTAACGGCTAGTTTTTCTACCAGTTGAGTCGTCGTTCACCTGAGAGGTTATAAATATCCCTCATCTAACCTCTTGCATCTCTCTCTCTCTCTCTCTCTCATTTTTAATTGATTCTTGAAACTGCACTTTCACTGAAAAATCTAGTTTCTTCAGTAAAAAATTTCAAAAAGTTTCATCAAGAATTTGATTTATAGTGGAATTTTGAAGTTGGATTTAAAAAATGCAAAGTATCATCTTATTGAAATATTAATCTTTTCGATACTTTGATTTTTCGTCGAAAACTTCAAATGAAACTTTGTGCATACAATTTTGATTTTATTTCTAATATCATTCTCACTATTCCTTGAGTGAAATTATTTCTTAAAATGATTTTGATATCTTGAGCGATATCTTAAAAATGAGTTTTTGGTTTAAATCAAGATAGGATGAAAAATAAACTTAGACAATTCATTTTGAGCTCAAACTTAACACACGCATCTTAAATGATCATTCAGTAATGTCTGGAAAGTTTGAAGCAAAAATAATAACTTTCGGAAAAACACCTAAAATTTACGAAAATACCCCTGGACTTTCAAGAATCTTATGAATTTATAGAAAACTTATTTTTGAATGATTCTTAAACCTCTAGATTCCTTGAAAAATCTAGTTTGTCCCGTTAAAGTTTCAAAAATATTTATCAAAAATATAATTTTGTATGGATTTAAAAGTTTAATTTTTGAAAACTTGAAGTATAGTTTGACCTAAGTCAACAATTGACTTAGAACTTCATTTTAAGCCCAAACTTGATTCATATACTTGGATTCACTCATGTTTGATGTCTAGATGCCTAAGATAGAGAAAACATGAGTAGATAGCAAAATTTGATACTTAACCATTTTAATGTTTTCATGCTTAATTCGAATGAAACTGTGCTAAGTTGAAAGTTTGATTAAATGACATTTGTTTCACTTCAAATTTGATATACATGATCTAAATAACCATATCTTGGTATTTTGAAAGTTTGAATAAAATCTAAAAATGTCATGAAAAAGATATGAGTACATACATACATGAGAACATACATGATTTTATTTTGAATTCATATTTTGTTTTGAACATATCATGGAAATATTTAGTTTTGAAAATATCATGTATGATTTTGTTTCATATCAAATATTTGTTTTTCATCCCTTTGGTTGAGATTGTCATGTTTCATGAAAAAAAACTTTAGAGTCGATCTCAACTTTATGAAAAAATATTTGTTTTTCATCCCTTTGACTAGATTAACCTTTCTTGCCCTTTTTGATTGATGTCAAAAGGGGGAGAAAATTATAGGTAAAGGGGGAGAAAAATATAGGTAAAGGGGAGGAAAATATAAGAAGACCATGCATAAAGATAGGAGGAGTTTATTTTCATAGATATGCATGTTGATAGGGGGAGAAATCCCTTAGTTGATATCCTCTATGCTTTAATGAATATATTTTCTTAAGGATGTTTGTCATCATCAAAAAGGGGGAGATAGTTGGCTTAAGGTTTTCAACCTTGGTCTTAATATCAGTTTTGATGATAACGAACATGGAACAATATTTCATTGAGAAATCCTTCAGGTTCCATATCGGTTAGCGTTCGATCTATCGAATAAATCGGAAGAAATTAGAAAATCAGAAAGACATTAATCATCGCGCTCGGGTTCATCGTGGAATATCTAAAAGTTCGACATGTACACCAAAGACGTATTGGACGAGTTCAAAGATCACATGGAAAACTCTCCAAGATGACGACGCGCGTTGAAGGCCGAAACCCGAAAATGAAGCGCGCAAGAAAAATGGCTAAAAAATCAATATCTTCCTATGATCGATCGACCGAAGATGGTTAAAAAGCAGCAGTAGCTACTTCGATCGACTGGGCGGTCGACCGACTAAGGCCAAAAATTGGTAGTAGGTTCGTCGGTTGACCGATCGGTCGACCGAACTACAGATCGCTGAAGTCGTAACTTGCATCAGTCGACCAATCGATCGACTGGATTTATGATTGTAGGAATTGCATCTAGCGGTTGACCCGTCGGTCGACCGCACAGAGACATTGAGGCAGCGGTCGCTTGAGCAGTCGATCGGTCGGTCGATCGGCTAATAGGCCGAGCGGCTATAACAGCTAGTTTTTCTACCCGTTGAGCCGTCGTTCAGCTGAGAGGTTATAAATATCCCTCATCTAACCTCTTGCATCTCTCTCTCTCTCTCATTCTTATAGATTTTATTGAGTATTAAAAAGAGAGTTTTGTGCCTTCTAAAGATCGATTGCAGCACGCTCTGCTCTTCCGTCAAGGTTCTTCTTCATGCGCCAATTGCTCCTCAACTCTGCTGTGATTCAAAAGTCATCTCTGGGCAAGTTGGAGGATTGAAGACTAGGAAAAGAGCTTTGGTTCTTCTTTCAATTCTTAGCTCTTTTTCATTGTATTTTAAGAATTGTTTTAAACTTGTCTGTAATAACTTGCTAGGTGTGCTAGAGAAACAGTTAGGATTAGACTTTGTAGATTTGTGTTTTGCCTAGGTGAATAGGTTTGAGGAGTTCTCAAAGATGTGAGAATTGTGTCCTCAGTTGTATTCAAAGGAAAACACAAGTTCTATAAAGTAGCTAGTTTGGAAATCATAAGCGGGGTGCTTAGGTAATGGAGTAGGCATTGGGGCCGAACCACTATAAATTTGTGTGTTAGCATTGTTATCTATTATTGTTTGTGCTTAATTAGTTTATCTCGCTTCCTCATTTAATCGTAAAATTACAACGTGCCTAAACGATTTGAGAAACGAGTAAAATTGGAATTAGGCGAAAAATTAGAAAATACACTATTCACCCCTCTAGTGTAGGCCATTTGTCCAACACCCCTCACCTCCGGCTACCATCCCTTCACCACCCTCCGCAGATCTGGGACCATTATCTTCCAGACGTAGGACACGAGGGCCTAACAGAATTCCCCCTCCGCCCCCCGAGGGAGAACTGCGCAGAGCAGTTAGTGTACGCGTAAGACGGTAAGTATATGCATTAATTATTTTATATAATTTATTTATAATTCAAAATATCATAATATGAATTTATATTTGGTGTAGATTTGAGCTGGAGGACGTCCCCCGCAGGATAGCAGAGACGATCCGGAAGTTTATGAACGGGGCGTGGCCTAATAACAGGAGCGTATTGCAGGCTCATTATACATGGCTGGAGGACCATACCACTTTTGTTGAGGCTGCATGGGAGTGTGTTGCTCGTGCTCACTATATATAACGGGCTACTTCAGCAGGCCCATCAGACCGTGATGAGACGATTGGGGGCCACACAGATAGGGCAAACTCGGTGAAACACCCTCTAGTGGATTTATGGCACTGTGTGGGACTAGCTCGTTGAGCGGTGGGCCACGCCTGAGTGGCAGGAGGTCTCCCGGACTGCGTTGAGAAATCGCATGCCTGGGGGGGATGGCACGGGGGCGCGCCACACTGGTGGCTCCGTGTCTTTCGCGGTTCATGAGCGTCGTATGATATGTATAATTTAATTTTCTAATGTAAGACGCGTGTGGCGGAGGACGACACCGTCCAACGCCCGTCGATGATGGAGGTGTTTGAGAGTACTCACCATCGTCGACGAGGAGCGGGGGACTACGTTGATAGTAGAGCCTCGATCATAATAGTAAGTATTTATGTCTATTTGATTCACACAATATTTATTTATAGTTTATATATATTTAAAATATAAACATGTGTAGGAAACATACACGAGGATTGTGATTGAGCGTGGAGGCACACCGGAGGAGTTCGACGCAGCAGCTTGGGTGGAGGCCGTAGGTGGTTGGGAGCACGGCCGTATTTATGGCTTTGCAGACAGTAGCTATGCAAGCATCGTGCTCGGTGCCACTTAGGGCACCGAACCTCCGGCTACGGGTGAGCGGCCCTAGACATCCCGGGCATAGGACCAGAGCCGGATAGCGGCCTTGGAGTCGGAGGTCACCCAACAGAGACAAGCGATGGAGGAGCAAAGACTAGCGATGGCGGAGCAGAGACGGACAAATGAAGAGTTGAGACAGACGATGCAGAACATGCAAACACTCATCACTCAGATTGTGTCTCACCCTAGCCTTCTACCAATGATGTCACAGCCGTAGTCCTCCTCGACCTAGTCAACGCTCCCGACCCAGTAGCTGTCGACTCCACCGCCTCCACTACAGCCATGTGATTTTGGTTTATTGTATTTTATTTATATTTTGATACTTGTTTGTATACTGATAGTTGTTTATATACTTATGGTTGTATATATATGATATTTTGATAATTGTTTACCTCCGATTTGAGGCTTAGATTGGTGATATTTTTGTAAAGTTGTATGTTTGGTTTCAAATGCATGTGTATGATGTTTTCTGGTTGTAATCTGTGATTGAAAATAGATTGTAATCTATAAATATCATTGTATACAGGAATTTTTAAAATTTTATTTTTTTCAGTTATAGGATATACCTTCAGCCACGGCTTACCCATAGTCGGCCGTCACTAAGTCGTGGCTGAAAGCTTATCGTAAATGGCTGATGGCCTGGGCAGTACCAAATATCACGGTTGCTAATAGTATCGTTGACGACCCGAAGCCGTGGCTAATATGTTTGTATCAGTGACAGCAGCCTACAACCATCACTGATGTGTTTAAATCAGCGATAGCGCTCGCGATTGTCTGTTGATTTGTTGTGACGGCTGGGAGACGCCGTCACAACTTATGTGAGATGCGCACATCAGTAACGGCATTTAGCCACGGCTAACGTCGTCCGTGATAGTTGTCACCGATAGTTTATCCACGGCTTGAGTCGTCGGTGATGACGACAATTCTAGTAGTGCATCCTCTCTTTCCACTCGCCTGAACAACCCTGCCCAAGAGATTGGCCCTTCCGATCTCTTCTAGCTTGGTTGAATGGCCCCTTTGAGATTTCTCCCATCATTGAATACACCTCCGATCAGCTCCAGCATTGGCTTCTTGCCTTTCTCCCAGCTTCGTCCCACCTCAACCTTTGGCTTTGACTTTGTCAACTCTCGATTCGGTGGCTTTTTAGATCTTTGGAAAGTTTTCTAAGAAGGCGACAAAATCGCTTTGTTTCCTTTGCTCTCACTTAACATCGCTCGAATTTGGTATTGAGTTTAATTTTTAAATTTAATTAAGTTCAATCTAATTAAGATGATTAAATTAAAATTAAGCCATGCAAATATTAAATATCATGCTACATACGATATCGCTAAATCTCAAGAAGGTGGTGAAAAACATCAACATTGAATAAGCTGAACATGAGCAAAAAAAACAGTGGATGTTGATGCATATTCATCAATCAATGTTCACTCCTTTATTATTCATGTTCACTAATTCATTTTTTATGTTCACTCGTATGTAAATTTTTTAAAGAGGAATTACCCACAAAGTCCAAGTCCAAGAGGTGAGCTAGCTTCAAATCAAGAATTAGTAAAAATGCATGCCCTACTTCATGAAAGACAAAATTTTAAGCAAAATGTCCTTGTCAAAATAAATAAAAAAATTCATGAGAAGACAAAAAGGACTTCGAGAATTTATGAGTCATGCATCCTCACATTGTACTAAGCTTACACCTCCTCGACATAAAACAATTCATGATAGTCCCCTTCATTTCATATGTTAATTGCACCTCCTAATCATATCTAGCATGCTTTATGCATTATAAAATGTATTTTTAACAAGTCAACTAATTTGTTGCCGTCTGTTCTTGCCTGATGTCAGAGTGATATGGGCCTTCGCGTCTCCTGAACCGGCGCGGCTCCAGGTGACCTGCAAAGATACTTCGACGCTCAAGTAAGAAGGAACCTAGATCATGGGTATCGAATTGGAATCGAGAGTATACCTGATTTGCATTTTTATTTTATGAGACATGTTAGGGATGTTAGAATCTCGCGAAGATATGCCTTGAATGGTCCAAAGTTTATCCCAAAGATGGTGAGATCATTACTGTTGAATCCCTAGTGATTAATGAATGATGTTGATATCATTGTTTGATCGGGTGGAGCTCCCGGGCTAAGGTGTAGTTGGTTCGATCTGACTTCGATTCATAAGTGTGGGTGCATCCGGACCTGATTCAATCGGGCCCAAAGAGTTAGTCCGGTCCACAGCCCCCCGAGCTTGGTCAAAGTTCGAGGACTTCGTGCCTAGCTCTAATAGTGTGTCGACTTATGTTCATTTGCTAAGCTCTTTGTATACGGCAAGCTTCTGGTCTCGGGCGGACTTTGGTGTATGAGCACGTGTTGAGTTCTATCCTTAGTGGATTTGCGAGGTAGGTGAGATCAACGTATCTTATTGTTGTCGTTTTGTAACTTTGTTTGTTTCTGCGCTCGTTATGATGGCTGTGGGGAGAGGGAGTGCGTCTTTCCACATTTAAGCCTCCTTTTGTTTCCTGCCTTTTTCGGCATTTAATTCTGTCATAGTGTAATCATAACACAGAGACCTAGTCGTCTGTGCTTCAGGCGTTCGAGTATCTGCCATTGAAGGGCAAGCAACCAAGATTCAATCTTTTATCTAAGCGTGGTTGTCAGTCGTTCGATGAGGAAGTTGTCATTTTGCGGTCATTAAAGCTCCCTCCTCTCCCACACTCCGAGTTTTCTTACGTTCCAAGTTCTTGTTCATTCCTTGTTCGTGCTTTCGAGACCTTCGTCAATGACGCTGCCACTCCATTCACTACTTCATCCACTATCATCTATTCCTGGTATGTACTCTTGACCCGACCCATCACTCCTATTTTGTCGGGGTCGGCCTTAGGTTGATAGGCTTTGCTGACTCGCATCTTGTTCATTAGGGATACCTATTTCGCCGGGTTCAAGTGACAGCAAATAAGCCAGGCGAGGCCGTAGACTCTTACTCAAGGGTTCATGACGAGATAAGACAACATAGCTCGGTGATGATCACTTTAGGGTGCATTGCTTTCTCGTTCGGATGACGAGGATGCCTTCAAGAGTCTTCCATGTTCTTCAGAGGATAGGGTCTTTCACTTTAGGGAGGATCCTAAGTTCTTCTTTGTGTACATGACCATGTTTGAGGATTTTGGAGTTTAATTGCCTTTTACTGATTTTGAGTCTAGGTTACTAATTCAAGTGAATGTCACCCCAGCACAACTTCACCCTAACAGCTGGACGTTTTGTCCACTGTTTTGAAATTCTGATGCAGTTGCTTGGTGTCAATCTGAGCCACAATTTATTTTTTTTCCATCTTCCAAGCTATTTTTTCCATCTTCCAAGCCTATTTGTAAAGTTATCCAAGTTAAAACTTGGTAACAAAACCCATGAAAAAGCATGTAACAAAGAAAATATAAAAATCAGCCTCAGCCCAGGTTCTGTTGACCGGTTGGTCGACCAAACAAGGCAAAAAAATGGCAGTAGCCATTTCGATCAATCGGTCGGTCGACCGAACAATGCCAAGAATTGGCAGTGGCTACTTCGATCGATCGAACAGTAGAGGAGCTAAAACACGATCAAGTCGGTCGACCATCTGGTCGACCGAACAGAGCGGCAAAAGGGCAGAATGCCAGCGACCGCTGGGCGGCCGATCTATCGGTCGACCGACGATCGACCGACAAGCGATCGGTCGGCGTCCAACGGGCAAAAAAATGCATGTTGAAGAGCCGTTCTGTGGAGGGGTTATAAATATCCCTCACCGACCTTCATTATTCTCTCTTAACAACTGAGATAAGCTTTCAAAGAGTGATTTGTGCCTTCTAGAGCTGGATTGGCTTGCACTCACTTCTCCGATCAACAACTTCTCAAGCGCTCATCTTCCCTCAAACTCCGGCTTCGATTCGAACTCAACGTCTTGGCGAGTTGGAGGAATTGAAGGCTTGGAAAAGAGCACTTAGTCTTGGTTTATTCTTTAGCGCTTTTCATTATAATTTTAATTGTTATTTGAACTTGTTTTTATTGATTATCTTGCTAGGTGTGCTAGTGTAAACACTTAGGGTTTACTTTGTAGAATTGTGTTTTGCCTAGGTGAATAGGTTCGATGAGTTCTCAAAGGGTTGAGAATCAAGTCCTTGGTTGTATTCAAAGGGAAACACAAAATCTATAAAGAATTTGATTAGAAATCCTTGGTGTGGAGCCAAGGTAGTGGAGTAGGCGGTTGGCCGAATCACTATACTTTCGTGTGTTTGCATTGCCTTGAATGTTTGCCTATACTTGTATTTCATACTCGCTAACGAACATCATTTAGTTGCACTTACATTTGATTGAAGTTGGAATTGAGTAAAAAAAGAAATTGAAGTAAATTGGTAAAGTAACTCAATACTATTCAACCCCCCTTCTAGTGTGGGATTTCACTCAACAATTAGTATCGGAGCAAGGTCGTAGGATTAGATTTAACCATCTACCCTACAAGTTAGAATATTAGTGAAATCCAACTAAGGATATGGATGAGTGTGACCAAGAAGAGATTAAACTCTTTAATGCAAATGCAAATGCTGTCAATGCATTATGTTGTGGCCTATCAATTAATGAGTTCAATAGAATTTCTTCTTGTAAGTCTGCATATGAAGTTTGGAAAGTCTTAGAGACTACACATGAAGGTACTTCACAAGTTAAGGAGTCTAAGATAAACTTACTCGTGCATGATTACAAAATGTTCTAAATGTTATCGCATGAATCTATTGATGCCATGTATGCTCGATTTCAAAATATTACAAATGGATTAGCTAACCTTGGTAGAGAGATAAGGGAAGAGGAGAAGGTAAGAAAGCTCCTTCGTTCCCTTCCAAAAGCTTGGGAGCCCAAGGTCATTGCAATCATGGAAGCAAAAGATATGAGCACCTTGAAGATCATCGAGCTCATTGGGTCTCTCATGAGGAAGATGCTCCCAAAGGCAAGACCATTGCCTTAAAAGCATCACACCGGGGAGATGAATCCTCATCATCCGAGGAAGAGACGGACGACTTTGAAGAAATGGCAATGTTGGCGAGAAGATTCATGAGCTTCATGAGAGGAGGCATGAGAAAGGGAAGAGGAGGCTACACATGCTTTAATCGCAACAAAACCGGGCATCAAAGAAAGGATTGCCCACTTCTCACGATGGCTTCCACCTCCAACCCTCGCACAAAGGATAAATACAAGAAGAAGAAGAAGAAGAAGAAGAAGTAGAAGAAGAAGGAAATGATGGCTTCATGGGATGAAAGTGAGCCCTCATCAAGTGAAGAAGACTACAAGAGTGAAAAGGCAAATCCTTGCTTGATGGCAAATGACAATGAGATAAGATTTACATTTGGTGAGCTTTCATGTACACAAGAAGAACTAGAAAATGAATTTGATCAAATGCATGATGAATTTAACGCTATTAGGAAAAAATTTAAAGAACTTAAAAAGGACAACAAATCTTTAGAGCTTGAAAATGATAAAATGCTACTCTCATGCAATGCATTAAGGAAAGAAGTAGATACCCTTGAGGAAGAAAAGCAAGCCCTAGATGATGCTAAGAAAAACTTAGAAAATGAAAACAAAAAGTTGGAAAATGAAAACAAGTACTTAAGTGATCAAGTAGAGCACTTGAATGATAGCATGCTAAGTCTAAAAAAAGAACTTTGCATGTTAAATGAAAAAATGAAAACCTTACAAAATGCGATGCCTACGGTTGTTCATGCTAGAAAGTCATCACACTTCCATGCTCACACACACAATAGAAGAAAGTTTAATGGAAGTTGCTTTTCATGCGGTATATTTAGCCATATGGCTAGAGATTGTGCACTAAGGAGAAACCCACATGCTAGATTCACTTGGGTTCCTAAGATGACTAACACTCAAGGACCCAAGAAAATTTGAGTACCTAAAATAGTTTCTTCTCCTTTTGTAGATGGAGAAGCATCCTCAAGCAAGTAAAAGCACATGGATATTGGATAGTGGTTGCTCAAAACACAAGACGGGTGATATCAATCTTTTCGCAATCCTATCAAGCAAAGATGGTGGACATATGACATCTGGAGACAATGCCAAAGGTAAGATTATTGGCATTGGTGATATAGGTATACTCCCTTACCCATGCTTTAAAAATGTCCTACTAGTTGATGGGTTAAAGCTCAACTTGATTAGGATATCTCAATTATGTGACAATGGATATGTAATCATTTTTTGAAGCTTCTAAATGCATAATTAGAAGTGCACCATCTAATGACATTATGTTTATTGGAAATAGGCAAGAAAATATTCACACATTAGTTTTAAATGTTTTGACTAATCCCCATGTTAGATGCTTGGTTGCCATGAAAAATGATTCTTGGTTGTGGCATAGAAGGCTAGGACATGCTAGCATGAGCCTCATCCAAGAAATATCTAAGAAGGACTTAGTTAAAGAATTACCCAAGATAAAATTTGAAAAAGACAAACTTTGTGATGCATGTCAACTAGGTAAGCAAGTTAAGTATTCATTTCAAAGCATTAAACAAGTAAGCACATCCAGAACACTTGAACTTGTGCACATGGATCTTTTTTATCCAAGTGATGTAGCTAGTCTAGGTGGAAAATTATATTGTTATGTGATAGTTGATGATTTCTCGATATTTACATGGGTTTTCTTTTTAGCTAAGAAAAATGAAACGTTTGATTTTTTCAAAAAATTTGCTAGGAGAGTCACAAATGAGAAAGGAATTTCAATTTTGAAAACTAGAAGTGATAATGGAGAAGAATTTAAAAATAAAAAGTTTTCCGAATTTTGTGATGAATTGGGTATTGTGCATACCTTTTTTTCCCCTAGTACCCCTCAAAAAAATGGGGTGGTTGAGAGGAAGAATAGAACCTTACAAGAGATGACTAGGACTATGCTTTGCGAAAATAATTTGTCCAAATACTTCTGGGCCGAAGCCGTAAATACCTATTGTTATGTGCTTAATCGTGTTTTATTAAGACCTAAAATTAAGAAAACATCTTTTGAGCTTTGGAATGATAAAATCCCAAGTGTGGGATATTTTCATATTTTGGATGTAAATGTTTTATCTTAAACACTAAGGAGCATTTAGGAAAATTTGATTCTAAATCCAATGAAGGTATTTTCCTAGGTTACTCCAATAATTCTAAGGCATATAGAGTATATAATCGTAGGACTATGATTGTTGAAGAATCTATGCATGTTACATTTGATGAAACTAATGATTCTTCTACAAATGTTAATATTGTGAATGTAGGTGAAGAACTTGAGGAACTCACATTTCATGACAAAGAGGTGGAGGATGAAGACAATGAGGAAACTCAACATGAAGAACCCCCATCCTCAACTCTACCTCAAGATGAAGACGAAGAAGAAGAAGCTCTACCACCTCTCCCCAAAGGGTATCAATTGATAAGGGATCATCCAATGGATCATGTCATTGGAGAACCATCAACGGGAGTAGTAACGCGCTCTAAACTTAAGAATATTTGTCAATATGTAGCATTCATAACACAAGAAGAGCCAAGAAACATTAAGGAGACAATAGAAGATGAATTTTGGGTAATAGCTATGCAAGAAGAACTTAATCAATTTCTTAAAAATGAAGTATGGAACTTAGTACCTAGACCTAGTGGACAAACCGTGATTGGGACTAAATGGGTGTTTAGAAACAAGTTAGGTGAAGTAGGTTTAGTTATTAGAAACAAAGCTAGGTTAGTGGCCCAATGGTACAATCAAGAAGAAGGGATAGATTATAATGAAACTTATGCTTCCGTAGCTAGATTAGAAGCAATTCGAATGCTTTTGGCTTATGCTAGTTTTAAATGCTTTAAACTTTTTCAAATGGATGTTAAAAGTTCATTTTTAAATAGTTTTATCGATGAAGAAGTCTATGTTGAACAACCCCCCGGATTTAAAAGTTTTGAGTTTCCAAACCATGTTTTTAAACTTAAAAAGGCTTTATATGGCTTAAAACAAGCCCCTAGGGCTTGGTATGAAAGGCTTTCCATATTTTTGATTGATCAAGGCTTTAACATTGGAAAAGCCGATGTCTCCCTTTTTATAGAACATAATGAAAATGATATTTTACTTGTGCAAATTTATGTTGATGATATAATATTTGGTGCTACTAATGAATTATTTTGTGAGTGGTTTACAAAGTGTATGCAAGAATAGTTTGAGATGAGTATGATGGGGGAACTTTCCTTCATGCTTGGTCTCCAAATCAAGCAAACCAACAAAGGAATCTCCATAAATCAAGCCAAGTACACAAAGGAGCTCATCAAACGGTTTGGGATGAATGAAGCCAAGATAGCTTCTACACTAATGAGCACATCCATCAAGCTTGACAAAGATGAAGATGGTGTCAAAGTAGACGAAAAACGATATCGAGGTATGATTGGCAGTCTTCTCTATTTAACTGCAAGTAGACCCGATATCATGTTTAGCGTTTGTGCATGTGCTAGATTTCAATCTTGTCCTAGAATGTCTCACTTAAGTGCGGTTAAACGCATATTGAGATATTTGAATGGCACGATTGACTTAGGATTATGGTATCCATGTAATGCATCTTTCGACTTAATCGGTTTTTCAGATGCGAATTTTGCCAGGTGTAAAGTAGATCGAAAAAGCACTAGTGGGTGTTGTCAATTCCTCTGGGTGAGTCTTGTCTCTAGATTTTCAAAGAAACAAAACTTGGTTGCACTTTCAACTGCCGAAGCGGAATACATCGTTGCGGCTAGTTGTTGTGCACAAGTCCTTTGGATGAAACAAACCCTTTTAGATTATGAACTTAAGTATTCTTGTATACCTATACATTGTGATAACACAAGTGCAATCAATTTAACAAAAAATCATATTTTACACTCTAGGACTAAGCATATTGATCTAAGACACCATTTTCTTAGGGATAATGCAGCTAAGGGAAATATATATGTGGAATTTGTATCCATCGACAAATATCTTACAGATATATTTATAAAACCCTTAAGTGAGGAAAGATTTACAAACTTAAGAATGCAATTAGGAATTTGTGTTTTTCCTAGTGGTTAAAAATATTCAAAACATACATGTTTTTTAACAAAATTGCATTTCACATGGTATAATCACACTTATGTATTGCCTTGTAATGGGGCTTTGCGACTTATTGATGTTTGCCTTCTATAGGCTTACATTAATAGGAAGGACTATAGTGGTAGATGATACTCGGTTTTATAGCTTTCTTGGTTTTAATGATGGAACTCATAAATTGTACCTTAGCTCTTGCCCTTTTTGATTGATGTCAAAAGGGGGAGAAAAAGTAATGTCACATTTGTTTTATGATGCATATAGATAGGGGGAGTTACAAGCAAGATATGCACATTGATAAGGGGAGCATGTGTTAAAGTTATGTATTCCTTAACTCACACTCACAAATAATACTTAACGTTTTCTTTAAATTCCATATTGTGTTTGTCATCATCAAAAAGGGGGAGATTATTGGCTTAAGGGTTCCCTCCTTAGGCTTCGATCTTCATTTTGATTATAACAAACAAGTATTTAATATATGTGTGAAGTTTTGAGTTCAGGTTGAGGTTGCGATAAGCACGCGAACTTCTCTCAGAGATACACAAGAAAAGATCCTCAAGAAAGGCTCGAATGTAGGTTAAGTAGATACCTTATAATATATCCCTAGGATCTTATCCCACGACTATTTGTAAAGTTATACAAGTTAAAACTTGATAACAAAACCCATGAAAAAACATGTAACAAAGAAAATATAAAAATCAATCTCAGTCCAGGTTCGGTCGATCGGTGGATCTACCGAACAATGCCAAAAATTGGCAGTGGAGTTCTCAAAGGGTTGAGAATTGAGTCCTCGGTTGTATTCAAAGGAGAACATAAAATCTATAAAGATTTTGGTTAGAAATCCTT
This sequence comes from Canna indica, assembly GCA_034359265.1. Lineage (NCBI taxonomy): Eukaryota > Viridiplantae > Streptophyta > Magnoliopsida > Zingiberales > Cannaceae > Canna > Canna indica. The sequence goes on along the minus strand of CP136890.1, from coordinate 69,773,563 downwards.
GGTGTAGAGCCAAGGTTGTGGAGTAGGCGGTTGGCAGAACCACTATACTTTCATGTGTTTGTATTGCCTTGTGTGTTTGCCTATAATTGTATTTCATACTCGCTAACGAACATCATTTAGTTTCACTTACATTTGATAGAAGTTGGAATTGAGTAAAAAAAGAAATTGAAGTAAATTGGTAAAGTAACCCAACACTATTCAACCTCCCCTTCTAGTGTGGGATTTCACTCAACACTGTGGGTGTCCTTCGGTAGCACCCTGGGGAGGAAACTTTTTGGCCTATTCAGGAGTTCTTACCTAAACTCCAAGAGGCATTTCTTCAAAGTGAGGTGGAGGCCGAGTGACTTGAAGTTCGTTCTGGATAGGGTGTCGTCCAGGAGAAGTTTCCACTATTTTGGAGGCTGAACTCGACCACCATTCTGGCCTTAGAGGAGGGGGGCATTCTGCCCAAGGAAAGGATGGTGATTAGGTATTTAAACTAGTGTGGACCTTCTACTCCTTTTTCCTGTAGAGATTTGTTGAGATGGGACCATGACAAATCCTCGGTCTTAGAATATATAAGTAAACCCAAGGTATCTGTTTTGCTACCTTAGCCATTTTGAATGTGTTTGTTTCTGCCCGAGGATCAGAGTAGTCTAGTATAGATCGGTGTCTCTCCTGGTCAGATGCAACTCCAGTAGTCGGGGGACCTACAAAAGACACTCTAACGCTCAAATTAGTGGGACTTCAAGGTGGAGGTAATGGAAAATAGAACTTAGGTTACCTGAGGCGTGTCATGTCTGTATTTATTGCAGGTGAAGATGATAACGCTGCCCGGCAATCTCACGGGAATATAGCTCAGAATGGATCAAGGCTGATTCCGAAGATAGCGGGCCTGTAATGGCGTATCCTCGTGATAAGGAAGGACGTGGATATCTTTTTTGAGTGCAAGAGTACCCAATGAAGATACACCTAACAACTCTAGGAGATAGCTTTTCGTGTCAACGACCCAAGGTATGAACAAAACAGACACACCCAATGGTTTTTGGGGACCTTGAAAGTTGGCTAAGTATGATAGAGAATGGAAAACAAAGACTTTCCACCTAGCACTGAAGAAATAACCTTATTAACGAGAAGGGTAGCAGTGAGAACGACATCCCCCAAAGATACCGAGGCACATTCATGTAAAACATCAATGTTCTAGCCACATTCACAAGATGACGATTTTTGCATTCAACCACCCAATTTTGCTGAGATGTGTATGAACAAGATATATGTCTCATGAATAATACTACAAGAAGCATAAAAGTTTATGAAGTCCAAGTGAAGATATAATTGAGTATTATCAATACGCAGAGTTTTAACAAGGACATCAAACTAATTCTTTATTTCAAAATAGAAATGTAATATCCGAGATATTATGATTATTTTTTTTTAATTTTTATTTATCTTTGCTAGTCTAGCAGATTGATTCGAGGTCAAGTCATGATCCGGTGCAAGCTTGAAAGCTCGGGTAAGTAGGAATCTGAATTATGTGGTTTCTTTTCCTACTTAGATAAATTTATTCAAATTGTTTTAATGCATGTGCTTAATTTATTAAATTGTATTGCATATGTATGCATGTGTTTGATGCTTGTATATAGCATGGGGTTAGTTTGGGTTGAGGAGTTAGCGGGTTTTGGATCCAGGCTTGAGGCGGATGCGGGTTAGAAAGGGGTAAGGGTTTGGATGAAGTAGGGAAGGGATTATAAAATCCTCTCCCTAGAGCTAGGCGGCTCCTTGTTGGAGCCGCACAAGCCACCTAGAGAGAAGAGAGGAGCCGCCGCCCCTCCCTTCCCTCTCTTGGAGCCGCCGAGCCTTCCTCTCTCCCTTCCTCTTTCATGGAAATCAAGCCACCGAAGCCAAGCCTCGGTTGGAGCCGCCAGGGGAGCCTTCCTCACTCTTTTGAAGCCGGCACCTGACCGTTTCCTTCTTGAGGAGCTGAGCCGCCGCTTGGGAAATTCTTCCCTATCTCTTCTTTCCAATCATGTGAGTGGGTTTACCCCTCATTTCTTGGGTTTTCTCGTGTTCTTGAGCCGATTTGGGCATTGTATTGTTCTTGTGGTTTTTCGTCAAAATCGTGGGTTTTGATCATCGAGTTCTTGTGTCGATTTGTGAGAGGAGGGCCCGAGACTTCCCCTTGTGGCTCGACAGACATAGGTTTACCCTAGGGGTGCTCAGCCAAGGTGGAAGAAGAGGTGCCCTCAAGGTGTTCGATGAAATGTCTAAGTGAAGGTTTTTGTCTACCTTGATATCTATGTCTTGAATTGTTCATAAATTTAGATGTTTATAATGTTAATGCATGCTTGAAATTAAATCTGTGATTTTTGTAAATTAATCATGTATTTCAAAGATAGGATTTGATGTTGATGCCATGGGTGTTCTTGATATGAGTTCTTAATCATGTAGATTGGTTCTTGTTATGGATTATCTTGAAGCTTGCTAATCTTGGTTAAACAAATATGATTTTGTGCTTGTGAATTGTGTCTCAAAGATTGTAATTCTGTTGTGATGTAATTAAGGATTTAATTTTTGTTATTTTCGGATTTATTTCCTTGTTACGTTGAAAACTCAATTATGCTGAAAACTTCATGCTAAATTATTGATTTAGGGCTGATTTTGAAATATTTGTTATGATGTGTATAGTTTATTGAACATAGTCAAGTAACCTATCATTTTGACCAGAAAATATAGTCTGGATCCATAGGACACACTTTGGGAGTCAGATTCGACTCGGGTGCACCAGTTTGAGGCTCAACGGTAAACATAAAACAAAACTCTAATCTTGGCAAACAAAAATTTTAATTGAATAATTAAAATTCAAGGGGCAGCATAATCTGTTAAGAGACAATAATTAAATGTTATGCATGAAATAAAACCTCATGGGTTTATGACACTACGGGTCTAGGAGTTAGGGTCGAACATTGGAGTGTTGAGACGCTTCCCAATAAGGACACCCCTAAGACACCGTATGAGACACTTGTGTTAGCTCTTGTCATAGCCATATCTTATGCATGACAGAGAGGCTTGGATAGGAGCTAGATTGCGGGCCTAGCTCGGAAGGTTAGATGATAAATTCTCAACCTGTGGAACAAGTTCGGATAGGCAAATCTCAATTATTCCTGCGTATCTTATGGGACAAGTTCGGACGGGTAAATCCCGATTATTCCCAATATTCTATATTTAAAGGAATAAGTTCGGATGGGCGAATCCCGATTATTCCTACGCTATCTCTTTGGAATAAGTTTGGATGGGCAAATCCTGATTATTCCCGAGTTTCTTTTCAGGAATAAGTTCGGACGGGCAAATCCCGATTATTCTTGTGTTTCCTTGTGGAACATGTTTGGATGGGCAAATCTCAATTGTTCTGGAGTGCTTGAGTGTACACCGGCGTCGACTGACTCGAGGACGATGGATTAGATGATGCCGAAGAGATGCCTGCTGCGAGATGACCTGGCATGTTGCGTAGCATAGCATGCATCTCCTCCATCATCTGACTCTGACGCGCGACCGTCTCCTCTAGACTCCTTATTCTGCTACTATGATCATAACTGGATCTAGAGGTGGACAGCCGCTCACCAGCGACCGGAGGGGTCGGTGCCCCAAGTGGCCCTAGCACGGCTCGCGCATGACCACTATCTGCGAAGCCATATACGCGGCCATGGTCCCAGCCACCTGCGGCCTCGACCCACGATGCTGCGTCAAAGTCCTCGGGGGTACCCCCGCGCTGCACCACCGTCTGGCTGTAGGTCTCCTACTCGAGTTTGATTTTTTGTTTAATATTTATCATAAAACTTAAATTATAAATATATAATGAATAACTTAAACAAATATATAATTACCATAATGTATGCAGCGCGGTTGTGGATGTACTCCCCCGTCCCATGTGCTCGACGGTGAGTCCGCTCAAACACCGCCATCAGGGAGGGTCGCTGGACACTCCCGTCATCCGACACCGTCGTCTACATTTACAAAACAAATACATTAATTAGTACACATAATAACAAATAAAATATATAATTAAACGATATACTTACCATACGGTTTGCGTGCACTGCAAATGCAACAGAGCCGCCGGTGTGACGCGCTGCTCCCCCCGACATGCGATTTCTAGCCGCATTCTGAGAAACCTCCTGCCATCGATCCGTCGACCATATCCCCACGAGCTGGTCCCATATATCCGGAGTAATCCAACCGGGGCCGTATCCCCGAGTCTCCGCGATGTTAGTGGTCCCAGCTCGGGCCATCGCTTGGGACCGAGCCTGCCCCAGCTGCCCGTTGTACCTTGCCCGGGAAATAGCCTCCCAGGCAGCGTAAATGAAGGGCCTCTGGTCCTCGGCCCATGTATAGCGAGCCTGCAAAATAATAATATCAGTACCAATATTAATATATCATCATGCATGTAAAAAATAATAATAATACTTGCCTCAAACTCGCGCCATAACATGTCGACGTGCTCGCAAGGCACGTGAGACCACGTAGGCCATGCCCCGTGCATGTATCGTCGAATAGTAGAAGAAATGCTCCTCGGCACTTCTTCTTGCTCGAACCTGCACAACAAAAATAAATTTTAATATTATATTATGATATAATGAATTTGTAATGATTCATAATTCATGATATATTACCGCTCCCCAATCACGCTAATCAATCTACGTGACTCTGTGGCTGGTGGAGGCTGCCACCTGTTCGGCCCGCGTGGCCGCCTGCGTCTGGATGTACTAGCCTCGGCAGTATCATCCTCATGAGGATCAGCAACAGGAGGATCAGCAGCATGAGTAAGTGCTGGAGTCTCACCGATCGGAGACTCCGAAGCTCTCCTGCGTCGATAACCACGACCAGACATATCTGTCGAACAGACATATAATCAGATTATTGTATAAATAGTAGAGATATATTTAATAAAATATATACTTTACAATTATTCTTCATCATCTGAATAATAGTCTTCGAATTCTTCTTCTTCTTCCTCTTCTTCCTCTTCTTCCTCTTCTTCATCTCCAACTTCCTCAATTTCATGATCGTCATCATCAGCATATTCAACTTCTAATTGAATTGACGTTGTGTCTGCATCCTCGAGTATTGGAATAATACGATCCACAACAGGAAGATCATCTTCTTGATAGAAACCAGGAGGATCATTTTCTCCTACTATCGGATCAATTTTTCCTCTACCTTTTGTCTTACAGACTACACGCCAATCTGCTCTATCTTTATTTCGAGCCGGATACTTCGCGTAATATACTTGTTTGGCTTGTGATGCCAATATAAAAGGCTCATTTGCTGCCAATTTCGATTTGTAATTAACCTCAACAAGTTTGTATTTTGGATGAACTTTCATGCCCCTTTTTGTTGTATCGAACCAATGACATCTAAATAGGATCACTGATTTCAAGCCAAAGTAGTGCAACTCTATCACTTCTTCCACCAGTCCATAAAAATCCATATCACATTCAACATAGGTTGTCCCTTTCACGCAGACCCCAGCATTCATCGTCTTCTTTGTAAATGAATATTCAACCGTGTGAAATTTATACCCGTTAACAAAATATCCGCTATAGCACGACACAAGTCGCGACGGTCCACTAACAAACTCAAATATTCTTTCATCTATTTCAGCTCTGTGATCTTTGTTGTAAGTCTGAATCCAAGTAGGGAAATCACGATTCCGTAATCTCTCCAATTCTTCATCGTTGTGAATAGAGTATTTTTACACCATCTCAATGTCAAATATTTCAATGAATTGTTCAATCTCTGGATAATTGAGTAATACATACAAGTGTGCCAAATGATACTCTTCATCGCTTAAGTGTCGAGATGGACGAGAACCAAAATCATGGCCAGAGTGATAAAATATATTTAAACGTCCATCTGAATGTCGAACACCCCCGTCGTCGTTACGTGGAAGACGATCAAATCTTGTATGTACTGTCGATTCAAAGTAAAATGAGCAGAATGTTGAAATTTCTTGGATGATATACGATTCAGATATTGATCCTTCAACAGCTGCGGTGTTCTTTACTTTTTTCTTCAGACGATTCATGTATCTTTCAAATAAGTACATCCAACGATATTGAACGGGGCCACCAACTCGTGCCTCGTATGCCAAGTGTATCGATAGATGCTCCATCGAGTCAAAAAATGCAGGAGGGAAAAACTGCTCCAGCTTGCATATGATTTCAACAATATTATTTTCAAGTGTTGACATATCTTCGACTCGAAGGACATTTGCACAGATGCTTCTAAAAAACATACTTAATTCAGTCAACGGACCCCAAATATTATCAGGTAGAAGATCTCAAAATGCGATCGGAAGTAATCTCTGCATGAATACATGACAATCATGGCTCTTCATCCCTGATATTTTGCAATCATCGACGTTCACACATCGAGATAAGTTTGAAGCATATCCATCGGGTAATCTGAGTTCTTTTACCCATTGACAAACATCTTTGATCTGTTGTTTATTTAACACATATAGGGCCTTCGGTTTCAGATATCGTCCGTTGACCTCTTGTAACTCCAACTCTGGTCGTTTACAAAGTATTTTCAGATCATGTCGGGCTTTGACATTATCTTTAGTTTTTCCAGAAATATCCATCAAAGTGTTGAAAATATTATCAAACACATTTTTTTCAATGTGCATGACATCTAAATTATGTCGAATCAATAATGAACTCCAATAGGGCAATTCCCAAAAGATACTTTTTTTCACCTAGTTGTGTGTTTGGCCAAAACCTGACACTCTTTCATTGCGACCAAATACTATATCTGGAAGTGCTGAAACACGTGCTAACATTTGTTCACCAGACAACATCGGTGATGGCCCATCTCTTTCGACTCTGCCCTTAGTAAATTTATTACGATTCCTTCGATACTGGTGATTAACCGGTAGGAATCGATGATGACAATCAAAGAATGAGATTTTTCGTCCGTTCTGAAGACTGATTGATTTAGAGTGTTCCATACAATACGGGCAAGAGAGTCGGCCGTGAGTGCTCCAACCCGACAACATGCCGTACGCGGGGAAATCATTGATTGTCCACAAGACCGCGGCCTTTAAATTGAAGTTTTGCTTCCGATGACAATCATAAGTGACAGCTCCCTCAGTCCACAATGTTTTCAATTCATCTATCAAGGGTCTGAGAAATATGTCAATTTCTTTTCGCGGACCCTTAGGACCCGGAATAATCATCGAAAGAAAAATAAATTCATCTTTCATGCACATTGACGGTGGCAAATTATAAACTGTCAGCAGCACTGGCCAAACTGAATAAGGAGTTGCAGAATGTCCAAACGGATTAAAACCATCTGTGCACAATCCCAATCTGATATTTCTAGTATCCCTAGCAAATGAAGGATAACATGTATCCAAATGTTTCCATGCTTCACTGTCAGATGGATGAGTCATTACTGTATCATCACGACTTCTTGCATGCCAACTCATGTAGGGGGCTGTCTTTTCCGACATGAATAATCTTTGAAGCCTCGGTGTTAGTGGAAAATACCGAAGCACCTTAAACGGGATATTTTTTTGTCGAACCGATTTCTTCTCCTTGTAACGAGGGTGTTGACATACAGGGCATTTATCCAACTGCACATTTTCTTTATAATATAAAATGCAGTTATTTTGGCACGCGTGTATTTTTTCGTACCCAAGCCCCAATTTTCTCATTAGCTTTTTAGTCTTATAAAAAGTAGGCTCAAACTTGTTATCAGTAGGCAGCATTCCATTAATCAATCCAGCAATCCGATCATACGCAACTCCGCTGATATTACAATCGGCCTTGATGTTTAAGAGCTATGTCATTGCTGAAAACCTAGTGTATTTAGGACAATTCTCATACAAAGGTTCATCGGCAGCTTTCAACATCTCGTAAAATTCTGCAGCTTCTTTATTCGGTAGTTCAATCTCTACCGCAGCCCCTACTTCTGTGATATCAACCGCTGTAGTATCTGGTGAGACTGATGTCTGAAGAACTGGCCGATCAACATTATCATTCAGGCGGAATTGACCCCCAAGACTATCAAGTATCATAGTTCTATAGGGATTACTTTGACCGGATGAAGAAGCACCAGCAGAGGAAGATTCACCATATGTCTGAACGACAGGATTGCTCGACGTCCCGACTTCGCGTGACTCCCCGTGACAAGTCCATAGAAAATATCTTGGTGCAAATCCTTTGCTATATAGATGCAGAGTGACAGTCTCCCGATCCAAAAATCGTCCATTTGAACAAATGCGGCACGGACATCGGATTTGATCACCCATGCTAACGAAATTCCGATTCGAATAGGCAAAATTTAGGAAGTACGTTACGCCTAATCGAAACTCATTCGTTAAAGCTCCACGATCAAGACGTCGGTACATCCAACTTCGATCAGCCGACATGATTCTGTCAATCAATGACAATTTCTTTGGTTAATGTCTTTAGGTGAGATTGTCCTATTCCATTCGGGATTTATGTTATTCGTACTGCACTTACATTTTTATTTTAATTGTTAACTAATTATTCTAAATTTCGACAGCATCTCCCTACAGTTCTCCTAATACGCATATCATCTGGGCGCGTATCGGAGAACAAGAGAGATGTTGCCGAATTTTAGAATAATTAGTTAACAGTTAAAATAAAAACGTAAGTGCAGTACAAATAACTATATTCCCAAATTGTCCAATCAGGGACAATTCAAGAATTGTACGTCGTATAAAAGATCATCTACTTCTTTTACACGAACATACAATTCCCGAACGGATCTAAGGTTTTGCTAAATCATATCTGATTCGTCGATGCGTACGTGAAACATATCAACACGTCGGATGGATGATTATTTTCTAAATGTTTCGAGACAGTTCGAGTCCATATTGGATGATTTCGGCGCGCGTACGAAGTGGACGATTCCGACGCCAGTCCGAATTGGACAATTTCGGCGCGCGTCCAAAATTAATCTAAACCCTAATAATTAATCTAACAAATTAAATAATTAATCTAAACAATTAATTAACAATTAATTAACAATTATCAAACAATATAAAAAATATATATAATTATAAATTTCGGCGCCGGAGTCCACCCTCCGGCGCCGGCGTACAGTGGCAGAACACACTGTCCGGCCACTGTAGAAGGTTCGGCGGCGGCCATCGGCCGACCGCCGCCGGCCGAAACCCTAGTAATAGGGTTTCGGTCGGATTGATTCCCGCCGGCCGCAGGGAAGAGACGGCCGGCCGATCAACATACCTGAACAAGTCGGTAGCAGCGGGAGGAGGAAGAGGCGTCGTCGGCGTCTGCAGCAGCGGCAGCGGCTGCGAGAGGAGTAGGCAGGAGCGGCGGCGGCAGCAGCGGGAGGAAGAAGAGTCGGGCGCGAGAGCGTGCCCTATATAAACTTATCAGCAACGGCTCACTCGCCCGTTAGAAAGCCGTTGCTGATAAGTTATCATCAGCAACGGCTCACTTATCCGTTAGCAAGCCGTTGCTGATAATTAAAATATCAGCCACGACTCGCCTTTCCGTTAGAAAGCCGTTGCTGATAATTAAAATAATCTGCAACGGCTCGGATTTCCGTTAGAACGCCGTTGCAGATACAAATATCTGCAACGGCTCGGGCGGCCGTAAGAATGCCGTTGCAAATAGCAACGGCTTGAGCGGCCGTTGCTGATAGCCGTTGCTGAAAACCAAGTTTCTAGTAGTGAAGGGATAAGTTCGGACGGGCAAATCACGAAGACATCCAACACTCCCGATTGTTCCTTCATGTCTCGTGGAGCAAGTTCGGACGGACAAATCCCGATTGCTCTCGAGTTTATTTGTTATAATATAAGCTTGGATGGGACAATACCGATTATCCTAGTAACTCTTGAGTATGATTTGTTGCCTTAAGGTACAGTAGGCTGAGGCCTGTTGCACTTCATTGCTAGAGTGTTGGATGTCTTCGTGCGTGTGGTGGCCAGATGGCCTGATAGCCAGTCACTCCATTGTGACCTTATTTCCTATTTGAGATAGGTGTTTTATTATATGCTATATCTATGTGATTGGTTTTTTGTGGGGAGTGGTATAACCGCTTACTGAGTTCTTTGAACTCACTCGTCGTCGTTTTTTTATTTTTTTTGCAAAGCCTGACCGGTGAGGTGGGCTGGAGCACTTAGCGCAGCTGGAGGGCAAAGGAGCCACATTGATCTTATAGCAGCTCTTGTTAGGGGTCGTAGTCGAGTTTTTGGTAGTTTATCATGCACCTGTGTTTTGGTATTTTGGAGTTGGAGTTCCTTGGAGACATTCATGTCTTTTATTTCAGATTTAATTTGTAAATGAACAGTTGAACGTTGATTTATTATTTCCGCACTTTATTGTTTTGCTAAACTTACTTCTAATGAAATCTGGTTTGGTTTTTTATTTAAAATAAAACTCGTTTCATTCTTTCCGGTATGTTTTATTGTTATGAGTTGGCATGTGATGGGTTAGGCTGCGGGATATAGACACGTATACCCTGGCCGGTCACGTTACCCTGAGTTGGGGTGTGATAATGTGGTATCATAGCATGTGGTTCAGTCTGACTACGACCTAGAGTCTGTTTACCATATAGGTCATTGCTAGCGTGTCAGTATCCGGTAGGGTTGTGTTATGAGATCAATGGGCTAAGTCTGCTCCTCAGTGCGGTATGTTTTTAGTTTTTTTAAGATTCAAGGGTGAATCATTTCATTTATTGATGATGTTTTCTTTCTGGTGACTCCAGTGTGATGGAGGATTTTAGAGCCGCAGAGAGCGACAGTGGTAGTAACTCCACGCAAGGCCAAGGCCGATGCTAGAGCAGAGACTGACGACGGGACCGGGGTCGTAAAAGTCGACGACCAATTGAGGAGGAACCGGGACAGTCTCTGTGCTAGAGAGTGCACTATCTTTGGGGGCTACCTTTGTATGGGTGCCTGGATTAGAGATCCTTGTAATGTTTGCTTAGAATCTTGAATGATTCATTGGTTCTCGTCATATAGTTTAAATATCTATGGTATAGTTTGGTTAGGGCGGCCCTAGGGATCCTAAGGGGGCGGGGTGAAAGAGTTCTGCATAAGGGATCTATAGGGGTTGGCTGATGGTAAATTTCCCATATAGCCAAAATTTTGGATTGATTGGAGGATCTTTCCCCTAAATTTCAAGAAATATAAATTATGGGTGTAGAGCGACCTTATGCTTAAGGGCCATGATTATGTGCGACCAGGGTTGAGCAGGACCTAGAGCGGTTTCGCTCCGAGGCATGTTTTGGGTGCGGATTGGTTGGGCACTTCAGGAAGGATTGTCCTGGCAGAGGTAGTCAGTAGCCTGGTCAGACCAGATGGAAGGCACCGATGTAAGTAGGTTCTGTAGTTCAAAGGGGTCAGAGTCAGGGCAGAGGCCAGTGAGCCGCTGATTTAGAGAGGCCTGCTGCACGGGTGCTTGCTTTGAACCAAGAGGGCGCTAAGGCGTCCAGGGCAGTAGTGTTAGGTAACCTTATTATAGGTCCTGCTATTGCATATGTCTTGTTTGATCTAGGTGCTACGCATTCTTTTGTATTTGCGTTCTTTGCTGCTAAGTTGTTCGAAAAACCCTCAATACTTGATTTGTCTCTTTTGGTGTCTACGCCTACGGGCAATTCTATGCAGGCAGAGACAGTCTTTTGGGGCTGCGAAGTGGTCATTTGTGGGCACGTGCTTATGGCCGAATTGACACTCCTACCGATGCTGGAGCTTGATGTGATTTTGGGCATGGATGGGTTGCCAGACCATTTCGCCTCAGTGGACTGCAGGGCTAAGACTGTGACCTTCAGTAAGCTCATATTGCCCCTATTTTTCTTCCAGGGTAAGGGAAGGGGAGACTCGTTGGTAGCCATCTCGGCTCTCAAGGTCCGAAAGCTACTTCTGGGTGGATGTCAGTCCTTCTTGGCCTTTGTGTCTGTGGCAAAGGGAGGCGGAGGTGCGGCTAGGTCCATCGAAGGGATTCTTGTGGTATGCGAGTTCTTTGATGTGTTCCTAGAAGAGTTGCCAGGGTTGCCTCCAGAGAGGGAGATTGAGTTCTATATTGATTTATAACCTGGAGTGAAGCCGATCTCCATTCCACCATATCGGATGACACCAGCTGAGTTAAGGGAGTTGAAGTCCCAATTGCAGGAACTGCTTAAGTTGGGCTTCATTCGCCCAAGTGTCTTGCCTTGGGGTGCTCCAGTGCTCTTTGTGAAAAAGAAGGATGGGTCTATGCGGATGTGTATTGATTACCACTAGCTTAACAAGGTAACGATGAAGAATCGATACCCGCTACTCGAGATTGATGATTTGTTTGATCAGCTTTAGGGGGCTCAGTGTTTTCTAAGATTGACCTACGATCAGGGTACCATCAGTTGATGATCTGAGATAGTGACATCCCTAAGATGGCTTTCAGGCCGAGGTATGGTCACTATAAGTTACTAGTTATGTCATTCGGGCTGACTAATGCACCTGCAGCATTTATGAATCTGATGAACCGAGCATTCAGGGAATACTTGGATAAGTTTATGATAGTGTTTATTGATGACATATTGATTTATTCCTGGAGCAGGGAGGAGCATGCTGAGCACTTGAGGGTGGTTCTTGAGACTCTCAGGGAGCACCGGTTCTTGAGACTCTCAGGTTGCACCACTTATATGCCAAATACTCCAAGTGCGAGTTATGGCTAGAGAGTGTAGGGTTCCTTGGCCATGTGGTGTCGAGGAAAGGGGTAAAGATGGACCCCACAAAGATAGAAGTAGTTCAGAATTGGAAGAGGCCGATTAATGTCACAGAGATCCACAGTTTTCTGGGGTTGGCAGGTTATTACAAAAAAATTGTGGAGAATTTATTCAGGATTGCAGCTTCATTGACCCGCTTGACTCAGAAGAAGGTCAAGTTCGATTGGGACAGTAAGTACGAGGAGAGCTTTTGAAAGCTCAAGGACCGGTTAACGTCGGCACCAGTTCTAGCTGTACCATCGGGCTCGGGAGGGTTTGTTGTTTATTGTGATGCCTCCCGAGTCAGCTTGGGTTGTTTGTTGGTGCAGAATGGCAGGGTGATAGCTTATGCCTCCCGGCAGTTGAAGGTCCACGAGAAGAATTACCCGACTCATGATCTTGAGCTAGCAGCAATGGTATTTGCATTTAAGCTGTGGCATCACTACCTTTATGGCGAGGCCTGTGAGATATACACTGATCATAAGAGCCTCCAATATTTGCTCACCTAGAGGGAGTTGAACCTGAGGCAGAGAAGATGGCTTGAACTCTTGAAAGACTATGACTGCACGATCATGTACCATCCGGGGAAGGCTAATGTGGTGGCTGACGCTTTGGGCAGGAAGTCTATGGGTAGTCTAGCGCATTTGACAGTCAGGAGGAGGCCGTTGACTCAAGATTTGGCCATGTGCTTGGATGGTGGGGCAGTTTTATCAGTATCAGCTTCTGGTACGCTGGTGGCTCACCTGATGGTGCAGTCCACATTGGTCGACATGCCGCGGGTAGAGTAGGAGGAGGATGCTTTTTGTGCACTCACTAAGGATTTGGCTAGGAGAGGTGATGCCGATAATGGTTTTGGTATTGACTCGGAGGGGATTCTGAGATTTAAGAATAGGATAGTGGTGCCAGATATGGCTAAGGTTTGCAGGCATGTGCTAGAGATGGCTCATCGATCCACATACACTATGCATCCGAGAGCCATAAAAAAAAAGATGTACCATGATCTGATGCAGAATTATTGGTGGAAATGCATGAAGAGAGAGATGGTCGAGTACGTGTCTAAGTGCCTGGTGTGTCAGCAGGTTAAGGCTGAGCATTTAAAGCCGACAGGGTTGCTCCAAATCCTAGAAGAACCAGAGTGGAAATAGGAGAAGATAACCATGAAATTTGTGACGGGGTTGCCGAAGTCTGGGAAGGGCAATGATTCTATATCGGTAGTGGTGGATCCCCTAACCAAGGCATCACATTCCATACCAGTCAGGATGACCTTTTCAGCCGAGCAGTTCTTGGATCAAATCGTCGCTTATCATGGTGTCCCTATTATGATCATCTTAGATCGGGGTACTCGGTTCATAACTCGATTCAGGCAGTCTTTTCAGGAGGCGTTGGGCACTCGGGTTTGGTTCAGCATTGCATTTCACCCTCAAACAGATGGTCAGTCGGAGCGAACCATTCAGACGTTGGAGGACATGCTGAGAGCATGTGTCCTAGATTTAGAAGATAGTTGGGAGAAGCACTTGCCCCTGATTGAGTTTGCCTATAATAATAGCTTTCATAACAGCATCGTGATGGCCCCTTTTGAGACACTTTATTGGCGGCGATGCAAGTCGCCTGTAGGTTGGTTTGAGGCAGGAGATTCCCTTATGATGGGACCTGGCCTGGTTGAGGAGGCAGTAGAAAAGGTGAAGCTAATCAGGGAGAGGTTGTTGGCAACTCAGAGTCGCCAGAAGATGTATGTGGATTGAAAGGCCAGGGACGTAGAGTTTGTTGAGGGGGACATGGTGTTCCTAAAGGTATCCCCTATGAAAGGGGTGGTGAGGTTTGGCAAGAGAGGGAAGCTAAGCCCAAGGTTCATCGGGTCATTCCCTATTCTCGGGCGCAGGGGAGTTGTTGCATATGAGTTGGCCTTACCTCCTAGTATGGACCGGATGCATCCAGTGTTCCATATATCCATGCTGAAGAAGTATGTCCGGGATGAGTCCCATGTGATTGAGCCTACTGCAGTGGTGGTGGATTCAGCGATCTTATGAGGAGCGACCAGTTGAGGTGCTAGATCGTCAAATTAGAAAAATTGAGGTCCAAGGAGATTCCCTTGGAAAAGGTCAGGTGGGAGCACCATTCCAGGTAAGAGGCCACCTAGGAGGTGGAGTAGGATATGAGGGAGCAATATCCTTCGCAGTTTGAGAATTGGTAAGTCCTTAAGCCTTGCTAAAATTCGATGTTGAATTTTCCCTAAGAAGGGAGGAGTATAATATCCGAGATATTATGATATATATATATATTATTTGTCTTTCCTAGTCTAGTGGACTGATTCGAGATCGAGTCATGATCCGGTGCGAGCTTGAAAGCTCAAGTAAGTAGGAATATGAATTATGTGGTTTCTTTTCCAACTAAGATAAATTTATTTAAATTGTTTTAATGTGTCTGCTTGATTTATTAAATTGTATTGCATGGGTGTGCATGTGTTTGATGCTTGTATTTAGCATGGGGTTAGTTTGGGTTGAGGAGTTAGCGGGATTTGGATCCGGGCTTGAGGCAGATCCGGGTTAGAAAGGGGTTAGGGTTTGGATGAAGTAGGTAAGGGATTATAAAATCTGCACAAGCCGCCTAAAGAGAAGAGAGGAGCTGCCGCCCCTCCCTTCCCTCTCTTGGAGCCGCTGAGCAAAGCCAAGCCTTCATGCCTTCGTCTCTCTTGGAAATCAAGCTGCCGGAGCCAAGCCTTGGTTGGAGCCGCCGGGGGAGCCTTCCTCACTCTGTTGAAGCCGGCACCCCTTTCTTTCTTGAGGAGCCGAGCCACCGTTTAGTTTTCAGGCCGGACTCGGAGGCCGCCACTCTGGAAATTCTTCCCTATCTCTTCTTCCCAATCATGTGAGTGGTTTTCTCCTTTCTCGGGTTTTCTCGTGTTCTTGAGCCGATTTGGGTGTTGTATTGTTATTATGGTTTTCCGTCGAAATCATGGGTTTTGATCGCCGAGTTCTTGTGTCGATTTGTGGGAGGAGGGCCCGAGACTTCTCCTTGTGGTTCGGCAACCCTAGGTTTACCCTAGGGGTGCTCGGCCAAGGTGGAAGAAGGGGTGCCCTCAAGGTGTTCAATGAAATGCCTAAGTGAAGGTTTTTGTCTATCTTGATTTCTATGCCTTGAATTGTTCATCAATTTAGATGCTTACAATGTTAATGCATGCTTGAAATTAAATGTGTGATTTTTGGAAATTAATCATGTCTTTCAAAGATAGGATTTGATCTTGATACCATGGGTTTTCTTGATATGAGTTCTTGATCATGTAGATTGGTTCTTGTTAAAGATTATCTTGAAGCTTGCTAATCTTGGTTAAACAAATATGATTTTATTCTTGTGAGTTGTGTCTCAAAGATTATAATCCTGTTGTGATGTAATTAAGGATTTAATTTCAGTTATTTTCCAATTTATTTCCTTGTTATGCTAAAAATTCAATTATGCTGAAAACTTCATGCTGAATTATTAATTTAGGTCTGATTTTAAAATATTTGTTGTCTTGTGTATAGTTTACTGAACACAGTTGTGTGACCTATCATTCTAACCAGAAAATATAGTCTGGATCTATAGGACACATTTTGGATGTTAGATTTGACTCGGGTGCACCAGTTTGGGGCTCAACGATAAACTTAAAACAAAACTCTAATCTTAGCAAACATAAATTTTAATAGAATAATTAAAATTCAAGGGGCAGCATAATCTTTTAAGAGCCAACAAATTAAATATTATCCATGAAATAAAATCTCATGGGTTTATGACATTACAGGTCTAGGAGTTGGGGTCGAGCATTGAAGTGTTGAGACGCTTCCCAATAAGGACACCCCTAAGACACCGTAGGAGACATTTGTGTTAGGTATTGTCATCGCCATATCTTATGAATGGCAGAGAGGCTCGGATAGGAGCTGGATTGCGGGCCTGGCCCGGAAGGTTGGATGAAAAATTCCCTACCTGTGCAACAAGTTCGGATAGGCAAATCCCGATTGTTCTTGCGTATCTTGTGGGACAAGTTCAGACGGGCAAATCCCGATTGTTCCCAAGATTCTATATTTAAAGGAATAAGTTCGGACGGGCGAATCCCGATTATTCATATGCTATCTCTTTTGAACAAGTTCGAATGGGCAAATCCCGATTGTTCCCGAGTTTCTTTTAAGGAATAAGTTCGGACTAGCAAATCCTGATTATTCCTGTGTTTTCTCATGAAACAAGTTCGGACGGGAAAATCCCGATTGTTCTCGAGTTTCTTTTAAGGAATAAGTTCGGACGGGTGAATCTCGATTATTCCTGTTATATCTTAAAAGGACAAGTCCGGACGGGCGAATCCCAATTGTTCCTTCACGTCTCGTGAAGCAAGTTCGGACGGGCAAATCCCGATTGCTCCCAAGTTTATTTGTTACAGGATAAGCTCGGGGATGGGCCAATCCTGATTATCCTAGTAACTCTTGAGTATAATTTGTTGCCTTAGGGAACGGTAGGTTGTGGCCTGTTGAACTTCACTGCTGGAATGTTGGATGCATTCGGGCGTGTGGTGGCCAAATGGCCTGATAGCTAGTCACTCCCTTGTGACCTTATTTTCTGTTTGAGATAGGTGTTTTATTATATGCTATATCTATGTGATTGGTTTCTTGTGAAGGTTTGTAGAACCGTTCACAGAGTTCTTTGAACTCACCCGTTGTTTTTTTGTTTTTTTGCAGAGCCTGACCGGTGATGTGGGCTGGAGCACTTGGCACAGTTGGAGGGCAGAGGAGCCACATTGATCTTATAGCAGTCATAGTTAGGGGTCGTAGTCAAGTTTTTGGTAGTTTGTCATGCACCCGTGTTTTGGTATTTTGGAGTTAGAGTCCCTTGGGGACATTCATGTCTTTCATTTCAAATTTCATTTGTAAATGAACCGTTGAACGTTGAATTATTTTTTGCGCACTTTACTATTTTGCTAAACTTACTTCTAATGAAATCTGGTTTGGTTTTTTATTTAAAATAAAACTTGTTTCATTCTTTCCGCTATATTTTATTGTTATGAGTTGGCATGTGCATGGGTTAGACTGCGGGGTATAGGTACGTATACCCTAGCCGGTCACGTGACCCTGACTTGGGGAGTGATAAAATTTTTTGGAATACATGAAATAGCTCAGGCCGACACTTCATAAGATAGAGTCATGTAATGCGAGTGTGGTCATCGATGAAAGTAACAAAATACTTATATACCAAACGACCGGTGACAGGACTCGGACCCCAAATATCGAAATGAACTAGGTTGAACAAGACTCACTACGGTGGTGCGAGCTTTGAGGAAATGACACAAGATGGTGGTAGCCTACCTCACAAGCTTCGCACTGAAAATGAACAAACGACACAGACTTCGAAAGAACAAACTTGAGCTTTTCAACTGAGGGATGACCAAGACAATAGTGCCACTAGTAGAAAGTGGAATGATGAAGGGTGGATGACATGTAGACTCCTCCAAATTCAGTTCCCCCACCAATCTTTCTTACCCACCATGGGAGGGTAAGAATGTTAAGCAATAACCAAAATTTTTGGTGAGTTGACTAATAGAAAGAAGATTAACAAGAAATCTTGGTAGGTAAAAGATCATATCAAAGATATGGTTACTTTAGGTTTTTATAGACCCTAAACAATGCATAGGAGAAATAGAGTCATCTACTAGGTAAACATGAGACAAACTAGGATTTGAACGAAGGTTGGAGCAGACTTCGATTACCTAACATATGGTTAGAAACACCAAAGTACTCGAGACTCCAAGACATACCAAATGAGGTAGTAGTCGCAACCCTAGAAGCAATAGATGAAGAGGTGGCTTGTAAATACCTCTCATATTCGAATGTGGAAATAATGATAGAGTCACAAGCCTGATTGCCTACTGGTGGCTTAGGACTGCCTGAAGAAGAAGTCAGAGTGACTGCTTGAGCTTGTGGTGGTCTACCAAATTTTGGTCAATATATGTCTTAAGGGTTATTGCACTGGCCACATGAGTGCAAGGAGGAAAGGTTGCCTTCCTCTTCCGTGGCCGCCAGTCCTGCCTCCACCATGACCCCTACCTCCGATGATCACTACTGAATTTTCAGCAACATGAGTAGAAGTAGGGGCATGATTAAGTTCAATGACTTTGAGAACCTGTGTCATGGCACTAGTGAGATCTGGGATGGTGTTATATTCCATAAGTTGATTTTTCACACCTTAGAGAGAAAGTGGAAGGCTATATAAGAATTTTTAGGAACTGAGACATCAACATTCAACAATAAGGAGGTGATACTCTGCAAGTTCATCAGCCATTCCTTGTAGAGTGGAATATGGTCGGAAGCCTTTTGAGGCTTGAGACTATCCAGCAACCACAAAATTATAGCACAACCACTTGCTTCTCATTCAGCATATCCATTGATGTTTGCAGGATCTAGCATATCATTATCAAGATGATGAACTTTGCGTTGAGAACCACACAAGACTAGGAATGCTCTTGCCCAAAAAAGGGAGTTAGCACCATTGAGTTTGATAGAGATGCAAAAGGAAGGTGCAACACAGGAGTAGACGTTGACATCCTCGGTGGCAATGAATAGGAGTGACGGCTGAAAATGAACAGCAACTTGTGGCACTTGAAAGAATAATATACCGTGATACGAGGATGAGAAAATCGACTATGAGAGAATAGGTCATTGTTTGACAAGATCCGAGAGAGCCGGAGATTGACAAGATGGTCAGTTGCCCTTCAACCGCCTGAGAGGAGAAGCCCTAAAGGACTACCAAGGGCTAGCCGCCACTACTAGAAATGTTACTTTCACCGACGATCACCCGAGCCATCGAAAATAGTCATGGTGTTCTTACGGCCGCTCAAGCCATTGCAAGTGTACCAACATCTGCAACGACCTACTTACGGCCGCCCCAATCGTCGCTTATAAATTGATGGCACACACGCAACACGCAAACAAAATAACCTATAAGTAAAGGCTGAGTGAGGGCCACGTGGGCCGTTGGTGACGAAATAACCTATGGGAAGTAGGCTGTGGACAACCACCTGTTTGAAAGCAATGAGTGGTGATAGAGCCCGCCCGAACTTGGCGAGTGATAGAAATATAATAGAGAGAGAAGAATGAGAAGAATGAGAAGAATGATTTATATTGCTTTTTTTTGTTCGTACATTGACACCTCTATTTATACAAGAGAAGGTGCTCCACTGGAATAGCAAGAGTTGCTATTGAGAGCAGTGTCATAAAGAGCATTAATAAAATAATATTTACAATAAAGACTTTCCTCTTCCACTCCTTGACAGCTGCAGGTGTGAAGGCAATTGCATGCGTGTATTGATTGTGCTTAAATAAGGCAATCCAATTGTGCACAGCTTTTCAAGCATTTGTTTTGGAATTACTCCTATTACTCCCCAGCAAACTCAATGTGGGAGGAACAACATTGAGTTTGTTACAAATCCATTGAAAATGTTGACAGGAGTGAGCTTTAGTGAAAATATCAGCAAGCTGATCATGTGTAGATATATAAGAGACATGTAGTTGCCGAGCAGCTACGCGTTCACGAACAAAGTGAAAGTCAATCTCAATATGTTTAGTGCGTGCATGGAAGACAGGATTGGCTGCGAGATATGTAGCACCAATATTGTCACACCAAAGAGTAGGTGAAGCAGTTGTCGATAACTATAGTTCTGATAAGAGAGATTGTAGCCAAACCAGTTCAATAGTGGCATTAGCAATAGCTTTGTATTCTGCCTCCGTGCTAGAGCGAGATGTAGTAGGTTGTTTCTTGGAACACCATGAGATTAAGTTTCGTCCAAGAAAGATAGCATAACCATTTATAGAGCGTCTATCTGTAGGTGATCCAGCCCAATCAGCATCACTATAGGCATGCAATGTTCTTGGAGAATGATGATAAAGAAGAAGACCATGCAATATAGTGCCTTTGAGATATCGTAGAATATGCTTGATGGCTTCCCAATGTTGCTCTGTAGGAGTGTGCATAAATTGGCAAGCACGATTGATAGCAAAGGCAATTTTTGGTCGAGTAATGGTAATATATTGAAGAGCCCCGACAGTACTTCTATAAATTGTTGGATCAATTAAGGGAGTAGAATGCTCTATGGGAGTTGATGCAATTGGAGTGGAAATAGGACGAGCACCATCCATCTTGGTACGTTGAAGGAGCTCCAAAATATATTTTCTTGAGATAAAAGACAACTTTCAGGATGTCGTAACACTACCGAAATAATAAGCATCAGTAACGGCTTTAGTCGTTGCTGAAAACTATCAGGAACGGCTTGCAACGGATCGGCCCATTGCAACGCAGCCATGGTCGAAACACGCGTTGCTGATAACTTATCAACGGATCAGCAAAGGCCAGAGCGGTCATTGCTAATAACATTATCAGCAACGGTTTTGTCACGGCTGCGGAGCCGTTGTAGATATGTACATCAGCAACGGCCCTGCGGCCATGGCAAGGCCGTTAGTGAAAGTCCGTTGTTAAGCCATTGTTGTAGTCAGCAACAACTTTAATGTTGCAGCCCAGCAAATACAATACACTTTCAGTAACGGTTTTCCGACAAATAGTCGTGGGAAAGCCGTTGTTGATGATGTTAGCCTATAATTGGAAAATTTTAAATTTTCTCATTTCCATTAATACATTAATACATTTAACCTGATACATAACTCAAACACCCATACACACATCCATTCACATACACATCACAGATACACCCAGATATACATCAAAACAATTATACTTATATTTATAATTATCCACAATCATATAAAAACTATTCAAATTCAAAACTATTGTATCAATATCCAAACAAAATAAGTCAATCAAGTATAGTATCCAAGTAACAAAGTCAATATCTAAACAAAACAATAAATCTCACGACGATGGTGGAGGAAGGTCTGGATCATAATATGGCGGGGTCTGAAGTGCTTGGATGTACACCAGCATGGACTGACTCGAGGACAATGGATCTGATGATGCCGAAGGGATGCCTGCTCCAGTATAACCTGAGATATTGCGTAGCATAGCATGGATCTCCGTTATCATCTGACTCTGATGCTCCATCATCACACTCTGATGCACGACCGTCTCCTCCGGTGTCCTTATCCTGCTACTCTGATCTAGTCCTGGAAGTCGACGGCCGCACACTAGCGACCGGAGGGGTCGGTGCCCCAACTGGCCCTAGCACGGCTCGCGTATGACCACTATCTGCAAAGCCATATACGCAGTTGTGGTCCCAGCCACCTGCAACCTCGACTCACGCTCCTGCGTCAAAGTCCTCAGGGGTGCCCCCGCGCTGCATCACCATCTGAGTGTAGGTCTCCTACTCGAGTTTGATTTTTTGTTTCATATGTTTCCTAAAACTTAAAATATAAATAAATAATGAATAATTTAAACAAATATACTTACCATAATGATTGCAGCGCCCTCCCCCCGACATGCGGTTTCGACCACGGCTGTGTTGCAACGGGCTGATCCGTTGCAAGCCATTCCTGATAGTATCAGTTTCTAGCCGCCCTAAACAATCATATGTCGACCATAATGCCACGAGCTGGTCCCATTTATCCGGAGTAATCCAATCGGGGTCGTATCCCCAAGTCTCCACAATGTTTGTGGTCCCAGCTCGGGCCATCGCCTAGGACCGGGCCTGCCCTAGCTGAACATTGTACCTCTGCCGGGAAATAGCCTCCCAGGCACTGTAAATGAAGGACCTTTGGTCCTCAGCCCATGTATAGCGAGCCTGCAAAATAATAATATCAGTACCAATATTAATTATCATGTATAAAAAAAATTAATATGTGCCTCAAACTCGCGCCATAGCATATCGACATGCTCACTGGGCACGTGGGACCACGTGGGCCCTGCCCCATGCATGTATCGTCCAATTGTAGAAGATATCGTCCTGGGCACATCCTCTTGCTCGAACCTGCACAACAAAAATAAAGTTCAATATTATATTATGATATAATGAATTTGTAATAATTCATTATTCATGATATATTACCGCTCTCCAATCACACTAATGAATCTACGTGACTCTGTGGCTGGTGGAGGCTGCCACCTGTTCGGCCCACGTGGCCGCCTGCGTCTCGAGGCACTAGCCTCAGCGGCATGAGGATCAACGGCAGGAGTATCATCGGTAGGAGAATCAGCAGCAAGAGTAAGTGTTGGAGTCTGATCGATCGAAGACTCCGAAGCTCTCGTCCGACGATAACCACGACCCGACATATCTGTCGAATAAGCATATAATTAGATTATATATATAGTAGAGATCTATTTAATATAAAATATACTTTACAATTATTCCTCATCATCTGAGTAATAGTCTCTGAATTCTTCCTCTTCTTCATCTTCGATCTTCATCTTCTTCATCTCCAGCTTCCTCAACTTCATGATCGTCATCATCAACATATTCAACGTTTAATTGAACTAACGTTGTGTCTGTATCCTCGAATATTAGAATAATACGATCTACAACAGGAGGATCATCTTCTTGTTAGAAATCATCTATCACATCTGGTATCGGTTCATTTTCTTCCACTATCGGATCAATTCTTCATCTACCTTTAGTCTTACAGACTACACGCCAATCTGCTCTATCTTTATTTCGAGCTGGATACTTCGCGTAATATACTTGTCCGGCTTGTGATGCCAATATAAAAGGCTCATTTGCTGTCAATTTTGATTTATAATTAACCTCAATAAGTTTGTATTTTGGATGAACTTTCATACCCCTTTCTATTGTATCAAACCAATGACATCAAAATAGGATCACTGATTTCAAGCCGAAGTAGTGCAATTCTATCACTTCTTCCACCAATCCATAAAAATTCATATCACATTCAACATACGTTGTCCCTTTCACGCAGACCCCGGCATTCATCGTCTTCTTTGTAAATATATATTCAACCGTGTGAAATTTATACTCATTAACAAAATATCCGCTATGACACGACACTAGTCGCGATGGTCCACTAACAAACTCAAATATTCTTTCATCTATTTCAGCTCTGTGATCTTTGCTGTAAGCCCGAATCCAAGTAGGGAAATCACGATTTCATAATCTCTCAAATTCTTCATCGTTGTGAATAGAGTATTTTTGCACCATCTCAATGTCAAATATTTTAATAAATTATTCAATCTCTGGGCAATTGAGTAATACATACAATTATGCCAAATGATACTCTTCGTCGCTTAAGTGTCAAGACGGACAAGAACCAAAAGTACGACCAGAGTGACAGAATATATTTAAACGTCCATCTGAATGTCAAACTCCCTCGCCGTCTTTACGTGGAAGATGATCAAATCTTGTCTGCACTATCGATTCAAAGTAAAATGAGCAGAATGTTGAAATTTCTTGGATGATATATGATTCAGATATTGATCCTTCAATAGTTGCGGTGTTCTTTACTTTTTTCTTCAGACGATTCATGTATCTTTCAAATAAGTACATCCACCGGTATTGAACAGGGCCACCAACTCGTTGCTCGTATGCCAAGTGTATCGGTAGATGCTCCATCGAGTCAAAGAAGGCAGGAGGGAAAAACTGGTCCAGCTTGCATATAATTTTAACAATATTACTTTCAAGTGCTGACATATCTTCGACTCGAAGGACATTTGCACAAATATTTCCAAAAAACATACTTAATTCAGTCAACGAACCCCAAATATTATCAGGTAGAAGATCTCGAAATGCGATTGAAAGCAATATCTGCACGATAGCCATGATGCATAGTACTATAACCAAGGAAAACACATAACTAGGAGCGAGGTTGTAGTTTATTTGTTGTATAGAGTCGAAGCCAAGGATAACATGAACATCCAAAAATGCGAAGAAAGCTATAGTCAGGAGAGCGACCATATAATTTTCCGAGTGGACTTTTGTTATTTAGGGAAGGCGAGGGAAGGCAGTTGATGAGGTTAATGGCAGTGGAGACGACATCATCCCAAAATTTGGATGGAACAGAAGCATGGTGTAGTAGAGCGAGAGCTGTTTCTATAATGTGGCGATGTTTGTGCTCGGCAGAACTATTTTGTTTCGGTGTGTGAGGACATGAAACACGATGAAGGATGCCCCACGAATCAAGGTAGCGATGTAGGGCTTGATATTCGCCACCCCAATCCGAGAGGACAGACTTTATTTTGCAATTGAAGAAGCGTTCCACATGTCATTGAAAGCGAGAAAAAATATCAAAAAGCTCAGATCAATGCTTCATCAAAAAAAGCCAAGTAAACTTACTAAAGTGATCGACAAAGATAACATAATAAGAGAAACCATTGTTAGACAAGATAGGAGCCGGTCCCCAAACATCTGAATGAATAAGTTTAAGTGGAGATGATGAAACATGTTTAGATTAAGAGAAAGGTAATTTATGACTTTTGCCCTTCATACATGCAGGACAAATAGATGACAACAAGTGAGAGTAAGTAGGTAAACTATAGCGATTAATAATTTGATGAATGAGTCAAAGAGAGGGATGACCCAGCCGAGCATGCCAGGAGGATGTGCTAGTGCGTTCTCCGACAAGAGCAGTAGGATAGGATGGTGAGAGACGATAAAGGTCATCCTTAGTAGGGGTGGCAATCTGTGTCGTGTCGTGTTTAAACGTGTCTCATGTTGTAAAAGGCTAAACCTGAACCCGACCTGTTTATTAAACGTGTCTGAATATGCAAACCCAAACCCGACCCTTTTATTTTCGGGTTGACATGACACGACACACTTAACCCGTTTAAATAAACGTGTACATGTTTACACCTATACGATACAATACGATAAACACAATTTCAATAGTGAATAAAATTAAAGCTACTGAAATTAAAAATTACGAACAATATAAAGACTATTAATAACAAGACATACCCAATATCTGCAACTTTTTACTTTTTATTATATATATATATCCTTATAAACGGGTAAATGGATTAAATATGTTCGATAACACGATTACACATGTTTAGTTAAATGCTAGGATGCACCGACACCGACACGGACACGGGGACACACCAACTTCAAAATTTTACACGACACGGACACGACATATATAGATAAATATAAAAAAAAATAAAAATTTAAAAAAACACACAATTCATATCAATATATATCATTATATTTTTATTGATGTTAAACTTCAAATTTTCAGTATGAACAAATACTTACTATTTCTAAGTCTTTCCAAAAGCATGAGGCACAACCACATGCAAGCAAAAATTCCTAGACATTTATTGACATCTCCAAAAAAATTCATAGGTTAGCATGTCTAATTAGTAGAAATATACAATCACATGTAAACAAAAAGTTAACTAGAGTCTCACTAACTATCTTCTTCATCAATCATTATTGTTATATTCTTCATTGGAAAATATTACTCTATCCAACTCTGGCTCATCAAGAGAAAGATTGGCAACTTCAAGGATTCCATTATCTTCATTAATCGATGAAAACTCATCAAGAGAAATAGAGCAATCAAATGTTTCACATGAAATAAAAATAGAGTTAATCCAAGAAAAATAGAGCAATCTAGTATTATTCAGAAAGCATACTGTCTCTGCCTCTCCGGGGTTTATCGGTGAGGGTGGCGGCACGAGTATAGGTTCTCCAACTCGTTCGATATCTGAAAGAGCGGCGGAGCGACGATTCTCACTGAGGAGCAGGCAAAAAAAAATTGACTGGTCCGACACGCGTGTCCGAGCCATGTCCGGGCAAAGAAAAAAATTGACTGGTCAAGACACTCTTGGATACGTCGGACACGTGTGTCGGACGAGTGTCTTCGTGTGTCGGTGTCCGCGGCGTGTTGGACACGCGGACACGGCAGTCCTTGGAAGTGTCCGTGCTTCCTAGGTTAAATGGGTTTAATCGTGTTTATACGGGTTACACAGGTTCAATCCGGATTGACATGATTAAATAATTGTGTTAATCCGGGTTGAACCTATTTAATCAAAACACACATTTAGCCAAACCCGAACCTGCGTAACTTCGTGTCATGTCGTGTCGGGTTATCGTGTCGTGTCGGGAATTGCCAGCCCTAGTCCTTAGTTTCTCCCTTGAGAAAAATTTTCTGCGAGGCGCGATCCTTTACAAGACATTCATGTGGATGAAATTCAAAAAATACATTATTGTCAGTAGTAAATTGACAAACATAAAGTAAATTTTTGGTGATAGAGGGGACATGGAGAACATTGCGCATGGTAAGAGAACGAGATGAAGTAGGGATAGATGTGTTTCCAAGGTGAGTAATATGCAAACCTGTACCATTGCCAATTTGCACCATGTTTGTCCCTTGGTAAGGTATTGGATCGACTAGTGTATGATACTCCGGTGTGACATGATGTGAGGCTCCAGAGTTAGGATTCCATGCTTTTGCTGTAGTAGAGTCCAATGTTGTTTGAGAGATATATGCACCTGGTTGTTGTTGTGTATGCTAGGAGATTGGGTGAGGTACTCTTTGAGTAAAGGAAGGTCGATTTCCTTGGGAAGCGAACCCACCAGTGAAGGAAGTATCAAAGCGCTTGGAGCACTCATGTGCATAGTGGCCAGGAATGAAACAAATTTGACACCTGCGTCGGCCACGTCCTCTTCCACGACCACGATTCTGTCGTCCACCCCGATTGGAAGAAGAGGAGAAGGGGTGGCCACGACCAGCAACATTGACGGAGGGAAAGGATATTTATGATGTGCGCTTTGCTTGCGAAGAGAGTAGACATTCATGAGAAGACAACATACCATGAACTTGTTCAACTGTGAAGTCATCCAGGCGAGTTGTGATGGTGGGTACAAAATTATCATAGACGGGTCCCAGCCCAACGAGTACATGGATTAAAAGATCAGGATCCGATATAGGATGTTCGATTGCTGCCAGATTATTTGCAATGTTTTTAATGGATTGCATGTACTCATCAATGGATGCATCACCTCTTTGAATAGTCTGTAGTTGCGCCTTTATAAGTTGAAGAATTCTGGCTCGTGAATGTGATGAGAAAGTTCGGGCAAGAGCCTCCCATATGGCGTGGGCGGTATTGAGGCCGACCACTATTGGCAGCACGGACTCAGAAAGTGTTGAAATTATCCATGTTAATTAACACCAATTGATCCATCTTTACCCACGCTTCATATGTTGGATCTATGGAGATGGGACAAGGGATGATGCCATCAACCACGTTGAGAAGATCATGCACACGCAGTAGAGGAATAAATTGTTGCACAAATGGCCACACAAGAGGGGGGTGAATAGTGTGTTATCTAATTAATTAGCCTAAATCCGATTTTACTTGTTTCTCAAATCGTTTAGGCACGTTGCAATTTTACGATTTAAATGCGAAAGCAAGATAAACTAATTAAGCACAAATAACAATAGATAATAATACTAATACAGAAATTTATAGTGGTTCGAACACAATGCCTACTCCATTACCTAAGCACCCCGTTTAGGATTTTCAAACTAAGTTTACTAGATTAATTCTTGTTTCCCTTACATGAGGACTTTGACTCGAAGAGTCGCACTCTCGACCTAAAGCACTTCCACAACCGGAAGTCTCCGCCTTCTTACCGAGACCACTCTTCCACCTCAACCCTAAGGGATACCTCAACTAATCCTAGTAAAACTAAATTTACACAAGTGATTTTACACCTTCACAACAAGGTAACCACTTCCACACAAGACCTAACAGCCTAGGTCTTCACAATCTCAAATCCAAGAAAAACAAGTACAAATAAATAGTTAAAATTACAATAAAAAGAGCTAAAGAATAAACCAAGAGTAAATGCTCTTTTCCAAGCCTTGGAACCTCCAACTCGCCGAGTCATAGAGCTTGAATCAATTCCTGAGCTGAGGCAGAGTGTGCGCTTGAAGAAGTTGTCGGCGGAAGAACCAAGCGCAAGCACTTGATCTTTTGGAATGCTTAAAAATCTCCTTTGAATACTCAATTAAATTTGTAACAATGAGATGAGAGAGTTAAAATGAGTTTGATGAGGTATATTTATACCCTCTTAAAGAAACGACAGCTGAACGGGTAGAAAACTATCTGTTATAGCTGCTCGGTCGATCGACCGACCGACCGATCGATCGCTTAGAGCGATTGCTGCCTATTCTCTATGTGCGGTCGACCGACGGGTCGACCACCAGACACAAATCTTGCGTTCCCTCAATTCGATCGAACGACGCAGTGAAGCCAGAGACGCATGACATGCGATTTTTAATCCGATCGACCGACGCACGCACTGCCCATTTTTCGCCTATGTCGGTCGATCGACCGAAGTAGCCTTAGCCAATTTTTTACACCATCTTCGATCGACCGACAGGTCAACCGATTGGCTGCTGCCAATTGTTGGCAATATTTGGTCGACCAAATTGGCCATTACCAATTTTCTAACTCTATTCGGTCGACCGTCGTTCGACCGAACATAGGCTGATATTGATTTTTCAGTCATTTTTCTTGCGCACTTCATTTCCGAATTCCGACCTTCAACATGCATCATCTTGAAGAGCTTTCTATGTGTTCTTTAGACTTGTCCAAGACGTCTTTGGTGCACACGTCGAACTTCGAGAAATTTCCGCGACGAACCTGAGAGCGACGATCAATGTCCTTCCGATTTATTTAATTGAGGACATCGAATGCTAACTGATATGGAACCTGAAAGATTTCTCAATGGAATATTAGTTCCATGTTTGTTATCATCAAAATCGAAATTAAGACTAAGGTTGAAAACTTTAAGCCAACTAAAATTGTGTCTTCCATAGTAGGTAATTGTCGCGAGTCAAGAGAGATCAGATTAAATCAATTGATTGTCTAACCCGCGCTCTGATACCATGATAGAAATATGATAGAGAGAGAAGAATGAGAAGAATGATTTCTATTGCTTATTTTTGTTAGTACATTGACAACTCTATCTATACAAGAGAATGTGCTCCACTAGAATAGCAACAGTTGCTACTACTGAGAGCAATATCATATAGAGCATTTATAAAATAATATTTACAATAAAAATTTTTCTCTTCCACTCCTTGATTGATTTGTGCTTAAATAAGGCAATCCAACTATGCACGATTTTTCAAGAATTTCTGCCTACAGACAGACGCTAGTGGGTGTTCGTCGGGTGATGAATAGAGCCTAGTCATGCCAAGAGGGGGAGAAGGGACGAACTAGGAGAAGAAGGCCAGGGAACGCTAGATGGGACACCATCTGGGTAATTTTGTGGAGAAGAAGAGAGGGGGAAGGAGAAGAAAAAAGAAACGCTGGCGCTCTTATACCATCTCGAGCGAAAGAGGTCAAATCCTTATTATTCCTCTCAACTATAAAAAGACAATAAATGGAATACATGGTATAAAGGAATAAAAGAATATTCTCTTAGAATATAATCTTAACACAAACTAAGCTTGCATCAAATCGTGGTGGGTAAAGTGTTTTGAATTGTTACCTTCTGAACTACTATATTAGCAAAATATGATCAAAAGAGACTCAAATGTAGGAAAGAAACATTGAGGAGCAGTTAACAAATAGTTTCTGGTTGGTTAAAGAATCAATTTAAATGAAAAAACAACTTAAATAAACAACTGTGAGAATTAAAAACCTTCAACAAGAGATTTATCATTATTCGTCATCATCATTGTCACTATTACTATTATCTTCTTCAGTATCACCACATATATCTTCATCATCATCTTCAGATTGTAGCCACTCAAATTCAGATGCCTGTTATATGATCAAATTGTGAGAAAGAAACAATCAGTTAACGATGGACTTATGTATAAGATAGTTGAGCATATTTCTTCATGAACAGTCATGCATATGTATAACAGAGCATACTTGGAAGATGAATCTACTGTGGACGTCAAATTTCAAAGAGGATAAAATGTCAATGCAAAAAAATTATTCAATGCTAATAAGATAAAATGATTAAAAACACTCCCACATGTGTAGGGCTGAAAACGAGCCGAACACAAGCGAGTACTAGTCTGCTCATGTTCGGCTCGGTATTAAACATCGCAGACTCGAATTCGAATCATTACCTAGACTTGCTGATTATATTCGGCTCGATTCGAATATTCGAGCACTTGACTTCGTAATTGCTCGACTCGGTTCGCATTCGAACAGACTGATTGAAACGAATCCGAGTACTGTTCGATCTCAATGCAAATTGTATGAAATTAACAGACTTGGAATTTCAAAACTAACGCATACAGACTTAATCATAACAATTTGATATATACAAAAGCAAGATCAACACTTGGAAATCAATGGATACAGAATTTGAGATATACTGATTTACAAAACAAAGATCAACACTTGAAATTTCCATTTTCCAAATTGGAAAATACATTAATCTTAATAGACTTTCAATTTGTAAGGTACACAACCAAGTTTGAAAATACATTAATCTTAACAGACTTTGTACTGTGTATGATTACAATTCATCACTACAGGCTGCAGTAGACTAGCAGTTCATCAGGTTTTAATGTTTTATGCAGTAGTTCAAATCATCACTACTTGAACAATCATCACTTCATCAGTTCATCACTGCAGCAGAAACAATTAATTAGCAAAAGACAGTTAATCCATTGTTTCATCTTCTATATCAAAAATAGTTGATTGTACTTAGCAAAAGACATAAAAGTACCAACCTCAACATCTCCCTCCATCCTAACCTTCTTTGCTTGAACACCTAGAGGATCTGTCCTGCTACAGGCTGCAGTAGACCAACAGTTCATCAGGTTTTAATGTTTTATGCAGTAGTTCAAATCATCACTACTTGAACAATCATCACTTCATCAGTTCATCACTGCAGCAAAAACAATTAATTAGCAAAAGACAATTAATCCATCCTAACCTTCTTTGCTTGAACACCTAGAGGATCTGTCCATATGAAGAAGCATTTTGAAGACATGAGAAGCAATCAAGATTTCATATGCTCTATCACAAATTTCAATCAGAAAAGACTTTGATTCATCTATGCAATAATGCATGAGTACAGAATGAGGAACTAACTGAAGTTAACAGAATTCTAACAAGGGAGAAAATGTAATGCTGAGATAACTCTCTAAGTCAAATAAAATGTCCTGTGTTACAATCTTTTATATTTGTATTTTATTTACTAAGAAACACAACCCGGATTACTTACAAATGTCATACCTTGATTAATAGCAATCACTTCCTTATTGCTAAGAATAGTCAAAGTATCATTTGCCATATTTCGCACATCACAACCAACAAGAAGAGGAGCCTGCAAATATTAGAAGATAATCTGTCAATCTATTTTCAAAACAAAAAAAAGAAGATAATCTATCAATGTATTATAAAGAACAACAGGAACCAAGAACAAGTAGTCAACTAGTCAAGTAGAACATAAAAATATATACTTAACTGAATTGAAGAGTTCGAAGTAGTCAAGTAGTCATTTAGTTAACTGAATTGAACATTTAACCTATATCATAATTAAACAGTCAATACATAATTAAAAGAAAACTTTCGGACACTGTTGCAAATTCAACAGATATATGAGGATCAAAAGCAGTCTGCTGCAAATTCAAGTATTCAACAGATATATCATAATTAAAAAAATCCAATATGAGGATGAAAGAACAATAATTCATCAATACCTGAAAGGCTGAAACAAGTTCATAAACCAACTAACCAAGTAATCAAGTATCATTTACTCATACAGCAATAGTCTGAGCAGCAACAAACATCAATTCATCCGTTTAGCAGAAAAAATTAAACATATTGAACTCAGTAAAAATTAAACAAGTTACCTGAACAGTGAACATTCATACAAGCCTTGTTGATGAATGATGAACTCAAACAGAAACAGCATGTTCATCAATGCAGCAGCTAGTAGAAAACTAAAGATGTGTTTATGAATGATGAACTCAAACAAAACAGGCAGTTCATCAATTCAACAAAATAGCATGTTACTCATGCAGTTCATCAGTAATAAAAATAGCAGTATCCATAACAAAAGATATTTTATAAGTAGCATAAAAGAAGTCTTCAAAACAGCACTCAAGTAGTCAAGTCTCCAGATTTTCTTCTTCACCCTATCAATATCAGAAGGCAGTAGCATTAGTCATAATAATTAAGAGATAAAAATAGAAACAACATAAAACATTATTAACTAAATAGTCTAAATTTACCGTATAGTTGATAATTTTGTAATCATTTTTCAGCCAATCTGCGGTGCATATCAAAGCTTCGACAGTTTCTGGCTTTAGAGAACTTCTATAATGATCCAAAACTCGACCCCCAGTACTGAATGTGGACTCTGAAGCCACTGTGGTCACAGGGATTGAGAGTACATCTTTTGTCATTTTTGACAAAATTTTAAACTTCAAAGTGTTTGTTTTCCACCATTGCAAAGCATCAAAACTTTCTCCATTAGTACAAATGTATCTACATTCCTCAAGATAGGCATCAAGATCAGATTTAGAAGGTGTAATAGATTCTACACTTTGAGCCCACATATCAAATTCACTCCTGCTCTTTGTTTTATTTTTTTCAAGCAATGAAGTGTTATTTGAAGAACCACTAGGTCCACTGTCCATGTTGGTTTGAGAAGGTTGTTGTGACTTATGCATCTCAACATAATAGTTGTAAAGATCATAAATTGCATCTTTCACAACATCAATTTTCATTTTTGCTTCAAACTCATTCAAATATATTTTCGAAAAGCAGAAAATGACTAATTGCATTTTGTATCGAGGATCTAATATTGATGCAATTATCATTAATAAGTTACACTCACCCCAGTACTTATCAAATTTGTCTTTCATTTTGAAAGCCATGGCCTTCATGTACTCACAATCATCAACTACAGTTAACTCCAACAGTTGCTTTATTTTCCAAACTTCAGGTAAAAAAAGATTTGCAGTCGGGTATTCATGGCCAGAGAATACATTAGTGGCTTATTAAAAACCTTCAAAAATTCCATAATTTTGGAAGTTTTTTCCCAATCCTCGTATGAAGGAACTGACTTGTAGTTAGGATCTCTTTCATGGTATCTTGGAAACACATCTTTAAACTCTAAAGCTGACTCAAGCATGGCATAAGTCGAGTTCCATCGAGTAGAAATATCTAATACAAGTCTTTTGGTAGAGGACAATTGTAATTGCCTCGCAATTTCATTAAACTTGTGAAGCCTAGCAGGTGACCCCTTTATATATTTAACACTTTCACGAACTTTAGAAATAATGTCATGAATTACAATCAATCCATCTTGAACCATGATGTTGAGGATGTGAGCACAACACCTTACATGAAATATTTTTCCACCAAAAAATAGATTTTTCTTCAAAGTGAAACTATCTTTTAAGTGTCTAACAGCTGAATCATTTGAAGAAGCATTGTCAAGAGTGATTGTTGAAATTTTATTTTCAATGCCCTAATCATTTAGACAAGAAAAAATACTATCACTGATCATGAGACCAGTATGAGGGGGTAGCATGCTTATAAAATTCAAAATTCTTTTTTGAAGGTTCCAATCATTGTCTAAAAAATGTGCAGTCAAGCACATATAACCAATAGTTTGGTTAGAAGTCCACAAGTCAGAAGTAAGACTTATCTTATCAACACTACCAAGCAAAGCTTTGATTTTTTTCTTCTCTAAAGCATATATCTTCATGCAATCTGCCCTAACAGTCACTCTTGACATGCTTTCAAATTTAGGATTCAAAGTTTTCATGAGAAGTTGAAAAAAAGCATGCTCAACCATCCTAAAAGGATACTCATGGACAATAATCATTTTTGCAAGTATATCTCTAATTTTTTCCTTATCGTATCTAAATGACGTCAAGTTACCTATTTTACCATCAGGTTCCATAGTAGGGAGTGCCAATATCTGCTGAGTTTTTCTGGAAATAGAAGCCAACCTAACTGCACATGTGAGCATATGCCTATTTAGATGTGTTGTTGAGCCCGTGTTTTGATAAGCTAGACGAGCACGACAATAGTTGCATTGGTTTTTTTGATACCATCCTTCAATGATACCACTGTAAATTCACTCCAAACCTTAGAAGTCTTTCTTTTTTTCTTTTCAGGGGGATCAGTATCACCATTCATAGTAGTTTCTGTTGTATTCGTACTATTACGTTGTCCTTCGTCGATCAGGAGCCTCTTGGCTTAAATTGATAATGGCAGAATTTTCCCCTGCTTCAGATTGTGGTCCTGGGGTTGTGTTTGTATCATCCCCAAGCAACACAACTGATTAATCACAGACTTAAAATATTACATTATAGTTACAATATATAATAAATTGAATGAAACAAATCAAATATATAAAAGAACATATTAAACTGTTTACCATTTTCAATTGAAGAGGTAGACATGAAGTACTGAAGTAGAGCCGCAGAGGTTGACACTTCACAGACTCACAGTAAGGGAGAAATTTTAAAATGGCAGATTGCTATGGCAGATTGGCAGTAGTGCAGTACCGAATCAAATGCTCAATGTTAATTGCTAAGACTCACACTCACACAAAGACTACAGAGTCAAAGTAAGGGAGAAGACAGTCGACGAACTCACAAATGCTCAATGGCTCAAATTAAGGGAGAAGACAGCCGCTCAATGCTAAGAAGTAAGAACTAGAGCCCAAATGACCTCTATTTATAGAGAATTAAAGTCACATACATGATACATCAGATAAATCCGGATGTGCGATGCAAATCAATGAATCATGCAAATAGTAAATTTAGGGTTTTGAAACTTACAAAATTGGAGATAATAATGCGAATAAATCTTCTTGGAACCAAGAAAAAAACATCAAATTGATTCAGAAATCGCCGATCCGGCATCTATCGATTCAACTTCTACTCGATTAGGGCAAAAAATTTAAAGACTTACCGCTTACGAGAAAGGGCAGTCGGCGTCTCGATCTCGGAGTCAGGCTGACTCAGTCGGCACTCGGCATTCGACAAGTCGGCACTCGGCAGAACTGCATCAGATCTCCGCTCGAACTGCTCGAGCGATTTCGAGCGGCGACGCCTTCACGAACAGCTCGGGAGGAGTCGAGTATTTTGAGGAGAAAACGAGTCGAGTACCTTTGAAATCATATTCGGCTCGTTAACTTGATCGAACCCTAACCCGAGATCAGATTCGGCTCAGATCTATTTCGAATCTGAGTCCCGCTCGTTCAATTCCGAGCCGAATCCGAATCGAGCCCGAGCGGTTCGGTTCAATTTTCAGCCCTACCCATGTGGCAAGCGAACACCATCTTAACAAACTATGAATTATGATCAAGGTCATTCCAACAAAAGTTTAAACAATTAGATGAGAAATGACAGGAAATGACATGTTTCATTTATATTCTTAACAAGGAGATAAAATAAAGTGCCTATAAGATAATAAAGCTACTAAAACAAGAGATGCTTAAGGTACAGACCTGTATAGTCATTACAACAAAACAGTCAAATTTTGACGTCACATATATTACCTTAAAATTTTGATATTTTTCGTGGGGAAAAAATTATTTTAGATGCCTACCCCAGGCATCGAAAATGTGTGGGTAACAACTGGCATCTAAATGTGATGTTTTGACGCCCACACAGGCGTCGAAAAGTCAGATATCGATGTCTGAGACGAGCGTCGAAATGTCTAACATCGACTTGTCAGAGGCGTCAAAAAATTTCTAGAAAACAAATTTTTTAACATATCGGCGCCTCTAACAAGCGTCGGTATGTTTTTTTTTATATAAAAAAAAAAGATTTCCGCGTGCAGCGGAAATGAGCAGGCGCAAAATCAATTCCGCGACGTGGAATTAAATTTAATTAAGTATATAAATAACAAATAATTAAATAATTTGATGAAAATAAAAAGAGATTATACATGAAAAAAATTAATTAAACATAAATCTAAAATTTATACACTAACCTGTTAAAAAATTTGATGACTTCGAATAGCTTGATAACCCCAAGAAGAAGAAGAAGAAGAAAAAGATTAGTTAAGAAAAAAAAAGAAAAAATAAATAAATAAGAAGAAGAAATAGAGGAGAGGATAAAAAAAGAATAGAACCGAAGGAGAGAAAAAAATGAAGGATGAGAGAAAAAAATAAAGAAGATTAGATATAAATAGAGGTAATTTTTTTAAAAAAAATTAAAAGATTTTTACAGGAGGCGGGAGATTCTGCATGCCCACACCCACGCCCACGCCAACAAAGCAAGCGCGGGCTGCGCCCATGAACCTTGGCAGCAGACGTCAAAAAAAATTTTATTGTAAGTTTTTGTTTTCTTTTCATGTTTTGACGTCGGTAACAAGAGTCGAAAAAATTCCACCGATAAATCAAGATTTTATAGTAGTGAGTGTACTTCCACTCGTATAATGCACTTGCACTCATCCAGCTTGCTAAGGTTGAGCGAGTACAAATCATCTAGTGTAAATGAGGAACTACGACGGGCTACGAGTGTGACGATGGGCGATGGCAGGAGGTAGGATGTAGTCGACCAAAAATACGGTGAAAACAGGATTCGACGATTGTGATTAGGCAGGTGACTGTGTCAAATATAGGAATTTCATGATAGATATTTTGAGAGAGGAGGAGATGGGAAGGCGATGGGGTTCGACAATCTATGGGGATTCCTAAGAATATCAGAGGATCAAGATGGAGCGTAGTGATCGAGAGAATTGGAATATACGAGGTTAAGAAAAATAGGAGGGGGGCGATTCACGGTGCAAAAAAATGAGGGAATAACAAAATGTTAGGAGGAATAAGAGACTATTTAGATTAATTAATTTTTTATTTTAACATGATTAAGTTTTCAACAATTTCTCATATCCGAATTTTGGGAAGGAGAAATTCTCAAAATCGAATTTGAAGATTAGAAGTTTTTAAAATCAGAATTAAGTGGATCGGATACCTATTCTATCATTGGCCAAAATCTCTAACTAGTTAAATTAAAAGTTAATATATAAAAAAATATTAAAAATAATTTAAATTTATAGAATATTTTTTTATGATAAAAATAAGATATTAGAGAATAAAAAATATATTTTTCAAACTCTAATGCATGTATTAAAGACTTTTGCACAAAGTCTATAAATTTAAATTTAAATTAAAAATTATAAAATATTTTGATGTAAAATATTTTTTTGGATCATAGTACCTCTTTTGTATCATTAAAAAATTATTTTATAACATCAAATATATTTTTTAAAAAATATATGAAGCTATTATAGACTTTGCACAAAAGTCTCCAATGAGTTAGAGACTTTTGTTTATAATAATTTTATAATTATAAAAAATAAAATATAATTCACAAAATATATATATGTGATATAAAAAATGTGCTAGA
The DNA here is from genome assembly GCA_034359265.1 of Canna indica. Classification (NCBI taxonomy): domain Eukaryota; kingdom Viridiplantae; phylum Streptophyta; class Magnoliopsida; order Zingiberales; family Cannaceae; genus Canna; species Canna indica. The sequence goes on along the minus strand of CP136890.1, from coordinate 69,735,575 downwards.
GTCTATCAAAATATTTTGAACAAAAAAATATTCACTATTTTTTATTAAAAATCAATTTTATAGACTTTGGACAAAAATCTCAAATACATTGGAGACTTTTGGTCTTTTGCCCAAAGTCTATAATAAAATATTTTTTAAAAATATAAAAGATATTTTTTGGTTCAAAAAAAAATTTCATCAAATTTTTTTTATAATTTTTAATTTAAAGTTAGATTTATAGACTTTGTGCAAAACTCTCTAATGATTTAGAGAGTTTGAAAATATTTTTTTTTACTTTTTTAGACTATAACCTCTCATTTTTATTATAAATTAAACTTATTTTTTATATATTTTTTAAAAAAATTTAACCAAAGTCTCATAGACTTTGACAAGGGGTAAAATAAATATCCGATCCATTCAATTCCAATTTTGGGAATTCTCAATTTTCAAATCCGATCTTGAAAATTTCTCCTCCCAAAATCAGAATTTGAGAAACTGATGTTAAGTTTTAATGGTGATGAGATTTAAAGGCTAAAGATTAATCATAAAGCAAATAATAAAGGCAAACTTTTTTAATTACCTTTAAATTTTTTATTTAGAGATAAATAATTAAATATTTATAAAAATTATTTCTCATCGAAGCTTTTGTTGTAGTAGGCACTGTTATAATTTTAAATTTTAAAAAATACAAAAAGTATGACTTACCCTAGGCCACTATGTAAACTTGGCTAGACGCTCCATGAGAAATATAATTTTCTTTATTTTTAAATTTATTATCAACCAAAAAAAAAATCTTAGTTTTTGAAAATTCACGTGGAACCAAATGAGGCATAATTCATCTAAAAGATTTGGCCTCAAAATTCAATCGAACAAAACACTTAAAAACTTAGATGGAAAGGAACCAATTTAGTTTAATCAAAATTGTGAGAAATATAAGAAATGAAGTAAAAATCAATTAATATGAAAATGGTTGACATAGTCGAATTAATTAAATCACGGTGAAATCATATTTTTGGTTATCAGGATTTGCTCAAATTTTGATTTTAATTTTCATAATTTAAAATTTTTAATTTTAGTCGAAATACTATATTTTCGTTTAGGATTTGATCTCTACCGTCACATGAAGCATAAACGAAGCTGACGTGAATAACAGGTGCTGACTGGATATTGCTGATGTGGAATCTGCAGGGATCAACTCTTAGAAAAAAATATAATATGATGACTAAAACTTAAATTTTATAAACTATGAGGACTAATTAAAATCACAAGTGAGTAATATATAAGGATCAAAAATATTATTTTTTTAAAAAATAATTATTAAATTATTAAATTTTTTGTCATAATTAAAATTTAATTAAATGAAATATTTAATTTAATTTTTATTGCATAAGGTACTTCACTGAGAGTCATTAAAATTAAAATTCAGATTTCAAGTCTTAGAAAACTACATAAATATTGAATCTTCGTTAAGATCATTGAGAGAGAATTTAGTCATTACAAGCATTAGTCAATATCCAAAATGAATCGAATCGGTCCAATTTAGAATTTTAGATGTAGAGAACTGGCTTGGAGAGCCCCTGGACCGATCCACATAGCAGCAGCGTATCATATCGAGCGAGTTTTATTCGTCCCTCAGCGATTGTGGTGTTGCTCAACTATAAAGTAATATTTTAAATAAAATATTAAATCTTATAAATAAATTAAAAGATATTATGTGAATTTTTTAAATATATTTTAGGGAAAATAATATTCTTGATCCTCGTAGTTTACTTAAATTTTAATTTTAATTCCCAAATTTGTTATAAAAGTATGATTTTCTCTTAAATTAATTAAAACATGATCCATTCAAATTTACTATTTGAATTTTTAAAACGCTTACTAAATGTATTTCTTTATTTATTTTATTAAAAGAATTGATTTTATAGTAATTATTATAAGATGGGGGAGAGCCAACTAAAAAATTATGCGTACTCAAAAACTAAATTGAATAGAAAATTCAAGTATCAAAACTAGATGTGGCAATGGGTCGTGGCCCGGGCAGGCCCGGCCACCTCCGGGCTGTGCTTGGCATGGCCCGGCCAATACTCGGGTCGTGCCAGGCACGACCCGAATGCTCAAAGGAGCGGCCCAGCTCGGGCCTGAGCCCGCCCCCTTCGGGCTCGGCCCGAATTATTTAAAAAAATGAAAAACTATGGTCAGTGGTTTGAGTCTCACCACCTACATTCACTTCTTTTTCTAACAGACTAACCAACACACTAACACCTATTATCTGTTTTTATATAATTTTACTAAGTACGGTATATATTGCTCAAGTCTAGCACAGAAAACCAAGCTAAACCTTGGTGCATACTAGGCTAGGCCTAGCCTACGAGTGCAAGGCCAGGCCCAACTGGGCCTAGTTGTGCCTGTGTCGTGCCAGGCTTGGCACGCGTGCCGAGAATAGCCCACGTGCCCAAGGGAGTGAGCCCTGCCCATCCCTTGGTCACAAACGGGTCGTGCCCAGCTCGGTCCAGAACCGGGCCATTGCCACCCCTAATCAAAACATCTATCTCCGGGAAAAAAATGCCCGAATTTTTTATTTATTCTCCAGCCTCCAAATGCCATATGGATACCAATTACCAAGAGAAGCCCACAACTAGTCACATCCTCTCATCCATGTTTTAAGATTTTACATAAATTTTCTCTCGGCCTTATCAAATATTTATTAGGTGGAACATCCAACCAATTGTACAACAAGCAAATCATCAAGCTTCTCATCTTCTCTTTGTACAAAAAATAATTGAAGAATTTGCCGAGTGTGACAATTGATTAATTTTGAATCCCTTCTTTTTTCTCGTTTGTTTGGGAGATTTTTTTTTTCGAGTTTTGATTTTGCTAAATTTGAAATCAGTTTTAGAACTTCATATTTTTTATTTGACAAAAATTTATTTGTTTGAAATATTCAATTTTTATATTTCGCAAAATTTTTATCCCAAAAGAGTTATGAAAATACGAAAAACTACTTGAAATAGTTTTCGCACTTGTGTGTATTTGGATGTTTCGTGAAAATAGGTTATCGTCAACAAACAACGTTTCGAGTTCATTTTCGATTTCGGGCGAAAACGAAAATTGAAAACAAGACTAACAAACTAGTTGAGTTCCGAAAAAAACTTCTATTGTGCCAGTCTCCATAGAAATTCTATGGAGCCCTATGTACGAGTGAACCTAGCATTTTTAATATTGAACCTAGGATCATTAATACTGAACCTAAAGTGAAAATGTTAGGTTCACTCGTTTGAAATACAAGTTCATTCTTTTCTAGGTTCAATCTGAATTATACTATGTTCAATTTTAATAAGATTAGGTTCATTCTTATAAGGGGCTCCATAGAAATGACTATGGAGAGCCAGAAGTTGCACTCTTAAGGTCTGTTTGGTTAGCGAAATTAAGTCTGTTTTCATAGTTTTGATTTCACTGAAACCAAAACTGCTTACGAAAACGTATTTGGTTCAGCGTTTTCATAAAACTGAATCGAAACCAGAATAAAAACGAAACTAGTTTCCTTTATAAAAATGAAATCACCATAATGTTATTTTCTGTGATTTCGAGACTGTCGATTTCGTTATAAAAATACAGTGACAACTTTATAATTATAAATATATTTTTTATAAAATTAATTAATTTAAAAATAAATTAAACTATATTTTATTTTAAAAAATAAAAATAAAAATCATCATTTTCAACTCAAACTATTATCTTATCTTTACAAATTAATTAAACCAATTTATATCTAACTGACTCAAATCCAAATTTTAAATAATTCAAATTTTTTAAAGTTGATTTATTTATAATTTAATCAAAACTAATTTTAGACCATTGAACTTATTTTTTTTAAAATTTTATAATAACTATTAATTATTTTTTATATTTAATTGAACAAAAAAATTTAAATTACTAATAACTTAATTAATTAAATAATATAAATATTTTATAATTATATTAGCAAATATTTAATTTTGTAGACTCACTAAATATTTAATTACTACTAAAAATATTCAAGAAAAATTAATATTATTTTTATAATCAAATAAATATTCACTAGTTTCAACTAATAAAAATTAATATTGTTTTCATTAACCGAACGCTGTTTTTAAAAAATTAAAAATTAAAAATGAAAATCAAACAAAAAAAATTAATTTTAGCTAATCAAACGAGATCTTAAATTCCCAATTTATTTTGCTGCGGCGTCTTCATCAGTTCAAGCCCAGATGGCGAGGGCCGACATAGCGCCGGCGCCTAGGAAGAGAGCGAAGTAGGACGCCACTTGCAGCCGCACGTTGCAGCTCATCGTCTGGCTCAAGAAATCTGCGGCGATCAGGTCGACCAAGGCCATATATATGAGAATCCCCGCCGACATCGAATCAAGCAGCCCCTCCACCACCAGCGCCCGCGGGCTATTCGTGTTGTACGACGACGCCACAACCGCCCCGACCGCGATCCCCGCTGGCGTCGTCATCGCGAAGAAACACGCCATCACGGCGGCCGCCGTGCTCTTGAATTGCGCCTGGGAGATGCATCCGCCCAGCGCGAAGCCCTCGAAGAACTGGTGGAAGGAGAGCGCCGCCACCAGCGGCCTAATCGTGCACGGGCTCTGCGACACGCCCAAGGAGAGTCCGATGATCGCGGAGTGCGACACGATTCCGAGCTCCAATATCTATAAAGTATAAACAATAACAGCAGCCGTAAGATTTTGCTTAAGCGCATTGGCGCCCATCGATGGCGGATTAGCTTACAGCCTACCTGCGATGCCACCAGGTGCCGAATGCGAGAGGAGGATTCGCCTTCCACCTCGTCGTAGGCGTGAGAAGCGGACGCGTGACTTTGGCACGCTCCGTGCACATGGGGGTGACTGTGGCCGTGCGCCGCCGCGTGCGCGTGCATCCCGATAATGTGCATTGGGTCTTTTCCGTTCTGCGACGGCCCTGCCTCCGGTGTCACCGAGATGACGGTGATCCCCTTCTCGTCGTCGTCCATAACCGGCGCTGGCGCCACCGCTGCTTCCACGAGAGAGGGCTTGCCCGCCGTCGCCTCCGCTACGTGCTTCCGCTCGTAGTACTGGGTCCCTATGAAGTCAACAACGAGCGTGCCGAGCGCCGCTACCATGGCGACGAAGCCGGCGAAGGGGAAGGCCTTCCACGGAGAATCCGGGAGGCAGGGGTTCGTGAGCGACGACTCGGCGGCGTTGAGCATGTGCACGAAACCCGTCGCGAGGACGACTCCGGCAGCGAAGGCCTTCATGAAGACGAAAAGCCCCCCATCGGCGCGCACCAGCCGCCCCTTTCGCACCCCCACCAGGGGGACGGCCACGCCCACGGCTCCGGCTACCAGGATCGAGGCAATGGCCGCCACCTTCAGCCACAGCGCCTTCTCATCGTCCCGGCACTCCTCCACTTCCTCAACAGCGGCGCAGCTCGTCGTCGCAATTGACACCAAAATCCTCTCTTCACCACCAGAAATAATCAGCCATTTCAGATTCCAAGATCAGAACTTTACTAAAAACAGGAAAAAGGGAGGGATTTTTACCCGATAAAGAGCTCACTCGATCCCGTAATCGAGCGAGGTGGAGCACAGCATCAAATTCCTATGGGAATAACAAGAGAAATCACAAATTAAACAGCTTCCCTACTACAAAGACGAAGAGGAAATGTTTCGATCGAATCCAAACCTCAAATAAGGGCATAGGGAGATCGACAAGTATCACCGCTTGTCTAATCTAATCGACAAGTGATCCAAACCTCAAATAAGTTTCCTTTTCCTGAAGCTGCAAAGCCAAAAGGACGAGATTATGTTGTGCGTGAAGAGAAGGCACCGGGGGATATATGAAGTAATGAGCAAGCAACAAGATGTTGTCATCCCGTAGTACGACGGCATGGTGAGAGCGTGAATTGATTATTGGTAATCTACTGGGTTTCGATCGGACGGTTCAGATGAGAATCCAGAGTCCTCCGCCGCTACTGGACGCCGTTACGTGAAGTAACTGGGGAGAGGGGATCATCAATTACGTACACGTGGTCTCTTGTTGTGGGCCTAACCACTACGTGGCGCGACGAGAGCCATTTCATTGGGTGTTATAACCATGTCGACATAGTGGCGAACAGGTTAGAGGTCAAACGGCATAGAGCTCCACCATGGAAAAGAGTGATAAGTTATCGAGTCCTCGTAGAAGATTATGGCGAAGATTAAAATTTAACTTTGGATTGTAGTCATATCATGCAACATTTAACAAGTTATTCAACTAGCCGTCCCCTCTGGTGTCCAAAGTTGACTTTTAATCTCCACCATAATCTTCTCCGATGACTCGATAACTTATCACTAACTTCTCACTTACTTATCCATGTGTTAGATAACACCCCATGCCGTTTGACCTCGAACCTGTTCGCCACTATGTCGACATAGTTATAACACCCCATGAAATGGTTTTAGTGGCGCCCATGGGTGGTAATGGTTAGATCAACGACAAAAGATCACGAAGTGGTGGACCCAAAATTTTTTACGGGTGGGGATAAGTTAATATATAAAAGTTTAAGTTTAAGAAAAAGATCGAGATTCAAGAGGTATTAAATGTTATTTGATGTTATGTTGTGTTGAATTGGAGAGGAAGGCATGTGCAACATGCGTTGTGCCGACGGCAACGCCACTTTGCGGGAGCCGATGATGCGGAGTTTACTTAAGAGAGAGTTAAGAGTGAGCATTGTGTCGTTGTGTAGGAGCTGCGATGTTGAGATGCAACTTGCGCATTTGTGCAAGAGGTAGGTTAGGAGGCGAGTGGGTTGAGAACTTGTGATGTCATAGTCTAAGCAAGTCGCCTTAGAGGTTTGGCGAGATACAACTTCCAATCTGTGAGAGGGAGGTTGAGAGCCAGCCTACACCACACAGGATCGAGGAAGAACTAGAGTCTAAAGATTGGAGAATATGTTAGTTGCACAAAAATCGAAGGCAGAGATGAGAAGGGCCAAAGAGGGGAGATGATTCGTTGATTAAAAGACAAAAATGCTACTTTCTCGAGGAGGAGACGCAAGTTACGTAATCATTCATGGAAATAGGGGTGTGCATAGGTACCGAATAGACCCGAATTAAATTCGGATAGGGTCCAAGATAAAAATTAAGGAACCAATTAAAATTGATTCCGGATCCAACACAACGAGTACCCAGAATCGGATGGAGCTCCTGGGCTAAGTGGTGTCTGGCTCGACTTGAATCTGGTTCGTGAGTGTGAGCGCTTCTAGACCTAATTCGATCGGAACTAAAGTACTAGCTAGTCCAGTCCATATAGTATTTTTATATTATTAAAAACTATATAACATACGTTTTTTGACCATTTGATCTTGAAATTACATAAACAAGTATTTTGGTCTTATTACTTGTACTGTGTAATACGGTAACAAACATAAAATAAAACTATTTTTCTTGTTCAGTACCTTACAAAATAAATAGTGTATAAAACATTGTTTAGTCCAATCAAGCAAACCTATTTTATTTTTACTATCACGACATCATTTATTAATTCAGTTCATTTCAGCCTTTCTGCTACGCTGTGCCACTCATCTATGCCCTCCACCCAGATAGAAAGTTGAGTGAGCAAACTCAAGCCAGTACATCTAAATTTAATTAATAATAGAAGAAGCAACAACAAGTTCAGTTACCTTTCCAAGTGTACACCAAACAATGTTTGCTTAAAATCATCCTAGAGAGCCATCAAATCATATTGAGATTGAAAGCCCAAATTTATACGACAGATTTGATTTTACAGTGGGTGTAGTGGCCCCCACTAGGCCTACAGTGGATCCGTCATTGAGACCACGTGTTAGAGATGGTAATTGATCGGGTCCTCCCATGGTCGGTACGGAGCCGACCCGAGTGGGGTCGTGCATGACCCAATTCAAAAAAATTTGAATCAGGCCACGCACGGCATGCCCATTCCCAACTCGTCCCTTGAGGGCATGTGGATTGTGCTCGGCATGGCCCACGTGCGTGTCGTGCTCGGCACGGCCCACGTGCCGAGATCAAAAATGGTGTGCCTGTCGAGCTCGATATGACCAAAAGCCTATACTAGCATAGGTCTGCCCCAGTGTCGGTTTGTGCCAAGCTAGATTGGCGACAACTTGTGCTAGGCTAGCCTGGCGCTAGGTCTGGCGAGCGCAGGTATTGCCAATTTGGCAGTGCTAGGTTTGGCCGGCTCGAGCCCAAAAGGGCGAGCCACATGCCTGGCTGAGCTTTACTTATGAAACTCTGTGTCATGTGTGGCATTGCTTGGATTTTTATCGAGTCGTGCTAGGTATGGCTCGATAGGCTATGGGCCTGGGCTGACCCAGGACAACCCATTGCCATCTCTATTGGACACTAGCCGACATTTCAGGAATAGACCCATAGTCATTTGCCACAAGCACACCATTGACCCTTAGGTCAAACCCACGGTGCAAAAGAAAAGAAAGCTCACAACCGAGTGTCAACAAGCATCACTCGAAGAGATCAGGAAGCTGCTGAAAACAAATTTCATCATCGAAATCAGATTCACCACATGGCTCGCAAACGTCGTGATGGTCAAGATAAATTCATGAAAATGGCGATGTGTGTAGACTTCACCGACCTGAACAAAGCTTGCCCAAAGGATTCCTACCTGCTCAGGAGCATAAACAAACTTGTTGATGACTCCTTGGGATATCAGTACCTGAGCTTCATGGATGTATACTAAGCTACAACCAGATCCAGATGCACCCCGACGAGAGAAAAAAATGTGCTTCATCACAAAACATGCTAACTTCTGCTACAGGGTGATCCCTTTTGGGTTGAAAAACGTAGGCGCTACATACCAACGCCTAATGAATAAAGTTTTTGAAGAGCAAATCGGCCGGAATCTGAAGGTATATGTAGACGACATGGTCGTAAAAACACCTACAATTGAAAACCACTGCAACAACCTCATAGAAATCTTAAGCCAACTTAGGCGCTACAACATGAGATTGAATTCGAAAAAGTGTGCTTTCGGAGTACACTGTGGCAAGTTCCTCGGATTCATGCTCACTAATCGAGGGATTGATGCAAATCCGAAAAAATTCCAGGCAATTCAAGAAATGAGCAGCTCATGAAATGTTAAAGAGGTGCAACACCTCACGAATACAATGGCCGCACTGTCGAGGTTCCTCTCCAGGTCGGCAGACAGAGCACCCCCCCCCCTTTTCAAGATCCTAAGGAAGAAGCAAGACTTCCAATTGGACGAAAAATACGAACTTGCGTTCGGGAAACTCATGAGCTTCCTCACTAGTCCACTAGTTCTGGACAAGCCTCAACATGGGGAGACACTTTTCCTTTACCTCACATTGACAGAGAACACCCACAGCTCGGTACTAGTCCGAGAAGAGGGAAAAGATCATAAATCGATCTACTTCGTCAACAAAGTTCTCCAGGGACTAAAAGCAAGATACCAAAGGCTAAAGAAGCTCGCCATCGCCATGGTCATGTCAGCCAGAAGACTAAGACCGTACTTTCAAAGCCACCAGATCTTGGTACAAATCGAGCAACAGATCAGATAGGTCCTAGCTAGCCCGAAGCATACTTGATGAATGATTGTGTGGTTAGTAGAGCTTTGAATTCAGCATAGAATACCAACCAAGGGGCCCCAACAAGGCTTAAGCGCTGGCAAACTTCATCGTCGAGCTCATAGATCGAGAAGGAGACACCAATCTAGTTGAACGTGGACGATGCCTCAAACGAGAAAGGAAGCATAGCTAGCATTATCCTCGAGAATGATAAGGGGGTTTCCTTTGAACAATCCCTCCAATTCAAAGCAAGCAATAAACCAGGTGGAATATGAAGCCTTGGTCGCCGAACTAAAGCTCGCCTGTGACATGGGAGCCCAAAAAGTGTTCTCAGAAGCGACTCACAACTTGTCGTAGGAAAAGTCAACAGTAACTGCCAAGCGACCCCTCCCTAGAAAGGTACTTGTTCGTAGTACATTCCTTAATAACTAACTTTGATGATTGTGTGATCCAGCACATACCTTGGGAGAAAAACACCCGAGCCGATCTGTTATTTAAGGTTGTCAGCACCAAGGAACCTCAAAATATCAGGTCGGTCATGCAACAAGTCCTCGGTCAACCAACGCCTCGATTGAAGTCTAAATAGTTGAGCAGACAACCGACTGAAGGACCTCCCCCCCCTACATAGCCTACCTCAGGCAATGAGAGGTGCCAGAGCACATGTCGAATCAAAAGAAGTTTCAAAGGGATGGCAAGTTATTACGCCCTTATCAAATACCAACTCTATAGAAGAGGATACTTTGCGACAATCACATTGGAGGAATGCTCCTCGTAGCTAAAATCCTTCGGGCACTATATTTCTGGCCAACCATGAAGAGAGACTACAGTCTGTACATCAAAAGGTGCGATAGATGCTATAAATTCTCAAAAGTCTCACAGAAACACCCTGAGCCGTTACCTAGCTCAGAAACCAGCTGTCCATTCCACAAGTGGGGAATTGACCTCCTCGGTCTTTTCCCTTCGGCTCTAGGGCAAGTCAAATATATACTTGGTAGTAGCCATCGACTACTTCACCTAATGGATAGAGGACAAACCTCTAGCTTCAATTGCAACCGAAAAAATTAAGAAGTTCGTGTGGAAGAAGATCATCTGGAGATATGACATTCCACGCGAACTCATCACTGACAATGGCACACAATTCACAGATAAACGGTTTAGAGAATTCTACTCGGACCTCAACATCCAACAACTCTTCTCAATAGAGCATCGACGGACTAATGGCTTAGCCGGGGCGACAAACAAAGTCATCCTAACAGGACTTAGAAAGAAACTTGACTAAGGCCCTACATGGGTCAAGGAGCTGACTGAAGTGCTATGGGGTTACAACACAATTGCCCAGTCATCCACTCAAGAAACTCCCTACAGGCTCATCTATGAAGCAGAGATCATGATCCCACACAAGATTGTAGATCCCAGCCTTCGGACAATAACCTTTGATGAACAAAGTAACTTAGAGGCCCGACAGATCGAGCTGGACCTCGTCGAAGAAAAATGAGAGCTCGTTAGAGTTAGAGAAGATGCCATGAAGCTCAAAATAGCTCAAAAATACGACAAACATATCAAATCAAGGAACTTCAAAGAGGGAGATCTTGTGCTAAGGAAGATCCAACTCTAGAGAAAGCCTACTAGAGAGGGGAAGCTCACCCCAAACTAGGAAGGCCCATACAGAATCACCAGAGAAATAGGAAAGGGAGTTTACAAAATCGCAGAACTCTTCGAACGAGAACTCCTACGGATATGGAACGCGACCTCCTTGTGGGCTTATTATAGCTAAGCAATCCTCCTTAAACTGCAAATAGTCGGTGTACTCTTTTTCCTTCATTGTGTTTTTTCCCATAGGGTTTTCCCTTTGAAGGTTTTAACAATGCACCACAATGCGTGGGCCAAGCACCTCGCTAGGTGGGATCCGATGTACTATTATTTGACAATTATTTAATAATACTACTCTCCTTTGTCCTCGTCTCTCTGTGTCTAGACTACTTACAGTTATCTCATAGCGCATAACGAAAGAGCTCCCACGATCTCGCAACAGGAACACCACCCCACGACAACTGTTGGCCCAAAGGTTCCCCCTAAGCTTTGATCTCTATTTTGATGATAACAAACATGTATTAATATATGTGTGTGTAGTAGTTTTGAGTTCATGTTGAGGTTGCGATAAGCACGCGAACTTCGCTCGAAGAATCGCAAAAATCATCAAGAAAGACTCGGATGCAGATTAAGTAGATTCCTTATAATATATCCATAGGATCTCATCCCAAGCCTATTTGTAAAGTTATCCAAGTCAAAACTTGGTAATAAAACCCATGAAAAGCGTGTAACAAAACAAATGTAAAAATCAACCTCAGCCCAGGTTCGGTCGATCGAACAAGGCAGGAAAATGGCAGTAGCTACTTCGGCCGATCGGTCGGTCGACCGAACAAGGCCAAAATCTAGCAGTGGTTAATTCGGTCGACCGATCGGTCAACCAAACAACAGAGGAATTAAAATGCGATGAAGTCGGTCAACCGAACATAGCGACAGAAGGGTAGAACGCCAGCGGTCACTGGGCGGCCGATCGGTTGATCGATCGATGATCGATCGGCAAGCGACCGGTCGACGTCTAACGGGCGAAAAAACACCCGTTGAAGAGCCGTTCTGTAGGAGGGGTTATAAATACCCCTCACCAACCTTCATTAAACTCTCTTAACCATTGAGATAAGCTTCCAAAGTGTAATTTGTGCCTTATAAGCTTGATTTGCTCGCGCTTGCCTCTCCGATCGATGACTTCTCTCAAGCGCTCATCTTCCCTCAACTCCGGCTTTGATTCGATCTCAACATCTTGTGGAGTTGGAGGCATCGTCGGTTTGGAAAAGAGCTCTTTGTTGTGGTTTACTCTTTAGCTCTTTTCATTGTAATTTTACTTATTATTGGAACTTGGTTTTCATTGATTAGCTTACTAGGTGTGCTAGTGTAAACACTTTTAGGGTTTTTTTGTAGAATTGTGTTTTGCCTAGGTGAATAGTTTTGAGGAGTTCTCAAAGGGGTGAAAATCGAGTCCTTGGTTGTATTCAAAAGGAAACACAAGGTCTATAAAGAATTTGGCTAGAAATCCTTGGTGTGGAGCCAAGGTAGTGGAGTAGGCGGTTGGCCGAACCACTATAATTTATTGAGTTTGCTTTGCCTTGTGTGATTGCTTATAATTGTGTTTCATACTTGTTAACGAACATTATTTTGTTGCACTTACTTCCGTTTGAAGTTGGAATTGACTTAAAAGAAATTGAATTATATTGTTAAAAGTCACCCAACACTATTCAACCCCCCTCTCTTCTAGTGTGGGTATTCACTCAACAACAACAACAACTTCCATCATACGCGGCGCATCTACCCATTCGATCCCAAGCGTGGTCCTGCCTTACGCTCCCTGTGAGCTCGGCTTAACCCCAAGTGTTGTCTTTGGCCCTAACGCCACACCTCAACGACCCAAAGTGCGATCATCGCAGCTCGATTTAACACCGAGTCTGGTCCTCGGCCTCAGCATCATGCCTCAACAACCCTAAGCACGGTCATCGTGAGCTCAGTTTAACATCGAGTCTAGTCCCTGGCCTTAGCACCACCCCTCAATGACATGAAGCGCGATCCTTGCGAGCTCAGTTTAACATTAAGTTTGGTCCTCGCTCTTTGCGCCACACTCAATGAGCCGAAGCACGCTTCTTGCGAGCTCCGTTGACACCAAGTCTTGTCATCAGCCTCAACACCACTTCTCTATACCGAGATTGGGATGAGAATAAGAAATGCAACGAAAATAGCGATTAAAAAAATTCAAAACATCCCAAAACAACGATCTACTTTAGCAACAATTAAGGAATTCAACCTACGAGTAGAAGGGGGAATGTATACCTTATACCGCGGTTGGATAGGGTGCTCCTATTCCCGTATCAAGACACATATACGCACGTCCTTCAATGATATTCCACACCAGGCACCTCACAACAAAGGGGTAGCGAACAACTAGACTCGTTGTGGCACAACGGAGACGTTTTCTCAAACCCCCAAACCTCAAGAGCTAGGTCGGCCCTTCCGCCAAGAATCGGGCTCCAAAATAAGAGAATAAGGAGATGAGAAAACAACAGAACGAGGAGGTAGATCAAAGAATATCTCGTTGCCCTTTTTTAAAATCCTCTAAGTTGATGAAGTAGGCGACACACCCAAGTAGAAGACACCTCCAATTTGACTTCGTAAAAGACCGGGAAGGAGGAAATAGATGGTCGGCCACCAATGGAGAGGAGGAAGAACTAATTCACCAACCCCTAAAAACTCGGGTGTTCGGCCACAATTTATAGAGAGGGGGGGGGGGGGCTACAAAGGTAGACTCGGCCTCCTAAAAACTCTCTCCCCGGAATTCAAAATTTCACGGTTAGCCTCCAAAAATAATTTATATTTTAATGGTTTCAAATTAATTCAAAATTAATTAAATCTAATAAAATACAAAGTTTAATTTATCTCCATAAATTAAGAGCCTACACACAAGAATGATAATTATCTAAATAAACCAATACCCTAAACAATAGGAAAGATGTTTATCTAAATAATTCAATATTTTATTAAGTAATAGAATTATGATTTATCCTCTATTAATTATCTATTAATTTTATGATTTACCTCTACAAATAAATTCTTGTTAATTAGGATTTATCCAAATAAATTAATGGGTTAATTAATAGATCTAGCACAAACTATGATCTTTTTCACATATCTAGCCCAATTTTTAATTTATATCAATTACATCCCAAACTATCAAATGCATATCAATTTTAGCCCGACGTCAAATGCCCATCAATGCAACCGTTAGGTGCTGACGTGGCATCTGACTCAGCAAATTAAAAAAATATTTTTTTATTATCACTTGTGCCACATCAGCATGTAATAAAAAATGTTATAATATTGTATAAATCGGGAAATTAATATATCTATCCCAAACTTAGGTCATTGAATAAATCTATCCCAACATTTAATATTTCTTCCTAATCTATCCCAAATTTTAGGATTGACAACATTGTCTCATTTAAAATTGAACTAAAATTTAGATTACGTTATAATTATAATCAATCCAAAAATTTGAATTATATTTCTCCATATTTTTTTATTAAACTCGACAATTACATTAAAAAAAAACTTGAAATAAAACTTATTTTTTTTCATATATTCTTATTATTTATTAAATGTTTAACATTTTAAAAATAATTTTATAATTATCTATTGAAATTGTATTTTAAAAAAAATTTGATTCAAAATTTGATTTTCTTATTAATTTTTTTATTTAATTATATTATATATTAGATTTCAAAGAAAATCGAACTGCCTAAATTAAACTAATAACTTTCTGTATAGTATTGTTATTTATCAAATTTTTATTTTTTTATTCAATTCGACTTTTTCATTTTATAAAAAAATTAAAATTTCCAAACAAATTAAGACAGTTTTGCTTATATTATTATTTATTAAATATTTAACATTATAATTATGTTTTATTTAGTATCTAATAAAATTTGGCATTTTAAATTTGATTTTTTTAGTTTTGTATTGATTTCTTTATTCTATTCGATTATACCATTTTAGAAAAAAGAATAAAAATTTGAACCAAATCAATATATTTTATTGGTACTATTATTATATATCATACATTTAACTTTATTTATATTATATTTAATTTGTTTTAGATTTTAATTTTCTTCATAATTTTTTTTTTATTTTACTACAAATTTTTATTTTTAAAAAATACAAAATCTTAAATGAAATTTATATATAACAACTATAAATTAATTTTGGTTAAATTAGACGTCAAATTCTTCGAGGTGTAAAAAGGTTTTTCGTGTAATTTTTTAAAAGGAAAAAGAATTTGGTGAAATCGGGTACGAAATTATCGGATAAAGTGAGAGTTTTGATGTATTTTCAAAAAACATTTGTCTTCAAGGATTATGATGAGGGAGAAAAATTAAATGTTGGATACAAGGACCAAAGTTTGTGATAGATACATTAGTTTCCCTATTTATATAATATTATAATATTTTTATTACAGGCTGACGTGACAAAAATGATAATAAAAAAATATTTTTTTAATTTGCTAAGTCAGATGCCACGTCAGCACCTAACGGTTGCATTGACGGGCATCTAATGTCGGGCTAAAATTGATATTAATTTGATTGTTCAAGATATAATTGATACAAAATAATGATCAGGCTAGATTTGTGAAAAATGTCATAATTTGGGTTAGATACATTAATTAACCGTAAATTAATTCTCTATTAATAAGTTAGGCTCATGGTTAGAAATAAATTTTCACACCATGTATATTTGATTCAAAATCAAATTATATTTAATTCATAATTAAATACATTCCTGGTTAAGTAGTTAATTAAATATTTAATTCATAATTAAATTTAATCAACTATATTATCATGTGCCAATCCCTATAATTTAGGGATGCCCAACAAATTAGGGTTACCGAGGAACTCCTTCCTCGCACATTCGTTCCTATAGGGAACAACTTTCCTATCATGTCCGTAAACGAGATCTGTGTCGAGTTGCAGCATGTCCATGCCAGTAGACATAGGGCCGCATTCGGACTTTATCTCATAAGGTCTGTTACGAAGTTAGCCTGTTGTGTGTGACCCAATGAGCCCCACACTAACCCAGCAGTGAATTGTGCATAATGGAGAGTCGGGCCCGATAGAATGACTTCTATTCAAATTTTACGAGCCACCACTAAACCCCTTTAGTGTGGTCGTGACAGACTCCACTCACAAGTCAAGATTGACGTCTGTCAACGTGTAATGACTACCCGAATAGTGTGAGGTTCAATCTATAGGGATCGAACGCCCTTCGTTGATTAGTTACCTTGCAACTAAGTCTCTCAATTACAATGTCCTGATATGGCTAGGGAACGAAAAAAGTGTCAAACTCTAATATCAATTCATATGTATTTTGCCTTTCAAGTTGTTGTCTCAATAATGTCATGTCAGAAAACCTTTTTTCGACATTCATATATACTCTGGCCAGAGATTCCTGAGTTGACACTTGCAGGGACACATAGGACATATATTATTTTTTCTTACTAGGAGTAACTGATTCCATATTAGTTGCTCACATACCTCCATGGGTGCTTTCCCATGCACAAAGGTATCCGACACATGACACTGAAGACCACGTAAGGATAAGTCTAAAGCAATAGGTCGACACTCACAAGGTAACCATAACAACCTCAAGTCCAAGGACTGCTTGCACCTACTATAACCCGAGGTACACCCTATCGACACTCATGTAAGGATTCAATTCTGTGTTTCTCGTGTAAGTCCGTTCAGTGAACTCATTCCCTAATGAACACCTGCACTTGTACATTAAATGACGGCTCATAGGTAATTGTGAGATCAGCTACCCCTTATCGTATAAGGCATGTACCAAGTGCACTAGTCTATCCGGAATCACCAATCCCCTAATTAGTGTTCCTTGACTGGGAATATTTAGAACAGGTGCATTTGGATTCTTAAGTCTCACTGGTATGATCTCATCATGGCCTTTGAATCAATTGCCCAAGTTCATGGGGTTCATCACAATCTAATATATACAAAATATAGATGCAACATATGATAAAAAGTTACCTCATATTATTCATTAACCAAAAATAGTTCCTTACACATCAATATGTGATTGACTCAAGGGTACTATTTCTTTCAATCTCCCACTTGCACCTGTAGCCAATCATTGCGGTATTTAATACCCATACAACTAAAGTGGTGATCGAACTAATATTGTGGTAATGACTTTGTGAATGGATCTGCTATATTGTCTTTCG
Source organism: Canna indica (assembly GCA_034359265.1). Taxonomy (NCBI): domain Eukaryota; kingdom Viridiplantae; phylum Streptophyta; class Magnoliopsida; order Zingiberales; family Cannaceae; genus Canna; species Canna indica. The sequence continues at coordinate 69,718,190 of CP136890.1, read as the reverse complement.
CGTTGAGACGTTCGACATTTATATCACCGAGTCCATCGATCTCTCTAATCAAGTGATACTGCCTTAGGATGTGTTTTGATTTATGGTGGGATCTAGGTTCCTTTGCTTGAGCAACAGCCCCAGTGTTATCACAATAAATAGGGACTGGACCATCAACCTCAGGAACAACACTCAACTTAGAGATGAACTTCTTTATCCACACTCCTTCCTTGGTGGCTTCGTATGTCGCGATGTACTCAACTTCTGTCACCGAGTCGACCATAGTACCTTGCTTGGAACTTTTCCATCATACTACTCCACAATTCAAAGTAAATATATACCCATAAATGGATTTACTATCATCCGGGTCTGATTGGAAGCTAGAATCTATGTAGCCCTCCAGTTTAAAATCTGACCCACCATAAATCAGGAAAACATCTTTAGTCCTTCTTAAGTACCTAAGAATGTTCTTTATGACTTTCCAATGTTCCTCTCTAGGATCCACCTAAAATCTACTAGTTACCCCCAGGGCATAAGCGACTTCAGGCCGAGTATAGAGCATTGCATACATGATGGATCCTACTACTGAAGCATAAGGGATCTCACTCATTCTTTTTCTCTCCTCAGGTGTCTTAGGAGACATCTTCTTGGAAAGAGTGATGCCATGACTCATAGGTGTTGGCTTAAGGTTTTCAACCTTGATCTTAATCTCAGTTTTGATGATAACAAATATGGAACTAATGTTTCATTGAGAAATACTTTCAGGTTCCATATCGGTTAGCGCACGATGTCCTTGATTGAAGAAATCGAATAAATCAGAGAAATCGGCAAGGACGCTCGTCGACGCTCGGGATTCTTCGAAAAGTAGAGTTTAGGTTTAGGGTGTCTATTTTATATTGTAAATCCTCTTTATGATGCATAAGAACCCAAAAACCATTCCTGAATCTCAAATCATGAAAACCCGGAGACCGTCCTCAAATAACCTAGGGAGCTCCTTGGAGAGCTATATGACCTAGATATTTTCCTAACATAAAAACTGACGGTAATTGTTCCTTGGGTAGAAATTAGATAACGAGATATTTTAAAGGAATTTTTGGAAGCCTTTAGCCTACCCATATTTGACCTGGGAGATTAGAAAAAGAACTAGATTTTGATTCTTAAGGATTTTGATTTTTTAGATATTTTTATTGAATCCAAATGGGGGTAATCCTTATATAACATTTATGTTTTAAACTTATTATAAGTAGACTTAGCGAAGACGAAACCAGAAACGAGCAAACACAGCCTAAGCAAATTGGTCTGCCTAGTCTGTCAAATTTTCGATCGACCGATCGATCGACCGACAAAGGCGGAAAAATGGCAGTGTGTGGGTCGGTCAACCGATCAGTCGACCGGATTATGGATCGCTGATCTCGCGACTCATTCAGTCAATCTGTCGGTCGACCGATCAGTGCGAATATATTATAGAAGGTCCATCGGTCGACCGGATGGTGGATCGATGTAGTTGCGATCCATTCGGTCGATCGAACAGTGCAATTTATTCACAGAAGGCGCTGCGGTCGTGGGCGGTCGATCGGTCGGTCGACCGACGATTGACCGGCATGCGACCGAACAACGAAAATGGCTAGTTTTCCGACCGTTGACGCGCTATTTTTATTGCAGGGTTATAAATACCCAAGCCTAAGTCTTCCTTAACAACTTTTGATCAGTCCTACACTTCTTTGAGCCATATTTTGATGATCTTTGAGCTTGATTGACCCACCACTCTTAAAATCCCTAGCTTTGATCTTTCAACTCTTTGAGAAAGCCTTGAATCCATTGATTCACCATCAAATGCATCAAGAGGAAGCTAGGAAACTTTGTTTGGAGCTAAGTATAAGTTGTTTTATTTATTGCTCCATTAAGTTGTGTATTTTTCATTTATTTCATTGTATTTAAAGTTTGTGTAAACCTAGAGTTCTTGATGAAGGTGGTGATGACAATGGTCACTCACCTACTACTAATCTCGGTTTTGATGTCCATAGTGCTTCTAGTCAAAGGAGCAACTCTAAGAGCCGAAAACGAAAGGTGATTTGCCATATGTGTAAAGAAAAAGGGCATGTGAAGAAGAATTGTCCTACCATGACGAACAAAGAAAGGAAGAGGTCAAGTGCTTCCACCTCCACATCCTACTCAAGTGAAGCATCATCTTTTCATGACCATGAAGTCACTTCAAAAGATTGCCTAATGAATGCTAATGATGAGGTACATTCCTCTTCTTCTAGTCATGCTAATGATAAAAGTAATGCTAGCTATACTAGTTCTCTTGACATATCATATAATGAGTTAGTAGATGAATACAAGAAAATAAATGTCTTGCTTGTTAAAAAGGATAATTAAAATAAAAGATTGAAGAAAGATAATATAAGGCTTAACTCTCATGTGGATGAATTAAAACTAGAAAATGAGAGAATGAAATCTAGTTCTTTGATTTTTCCCATGATAGGTTGAAACTTGAGCGTAAGGACTTAAAGCTTGAGAATGAAAGTTTGAAACTTGAGAATTCAAAAATTATAAGTCAAAACAAGCTTGCCCGAGACTTTAGTTTCTAGAGGTTTAGTTTCTAGAGGTCACCTTTCCTTCCCTCAAGCTCGGCCGAGACATGAGCAAGGCTTACCTTGCTCGGCCGAGTACTCATGGCTAAGAACAAGGAAGAAGAACCAACCCCAATCCTAGTGTTTTAATTCCAATCTAGCCTAACTAAGACCTTGATCATTATGCACCTCCTCTTTGCTCGGCTGAACCATGGACATGGGATGTCCCTTTGGTTGGCCGAACCTACATGGCTTAGAGGAAAGTTTCAATCTTCATCTTCAGTTAATAAACTACACATTGACGCAGTATAAATTCAAGATCGGTTGAAAAAGGGGTTTATACTCGTCGAGGGAATTGCGGAAAATTTTGGTATGACCTTTCCCTTTTTCCCTCTACTCGGCAGCCCCTATAACTTCAAATTTTGAGAAAAACACGAAGTAGATCCGATGCAATAACACACAAAACAGTGATACGACAATCCAAGTACCAAAGATTGATGAAAACTTGCGACAAAATCTCCACCTAGCAGTCCTAGGGGGTTCGGCCACACGCCTCCCCCAATCATTCATGGAAATCAACCACTCACCTTTGCTTGAGGAAGAAGAAGATTCGAACGCTAACGATCTCGAATCTTCCGACGATGGCACGATCTCCGGCGTCGACTAAGATCTATCCTCCCTCTTTTCCCCTTCTCCCTTGCTCGGGCTTTGTGCGGCTCCTAGATGAGCCGCACGGCTCAATGATGAGGGATTTTATTCTCTCATCTACAATGACTTGATTGCCCCCTTACACAACTTAACCTTGACTCGACTCAGTCCGAGTCCGACTTGGGTTCCGACTCTATCCGCAACACGAGTCGAACTTAACTCAATTAAAGTATCAACACATAAAAGGAAAGGGTCATTTAGCCAAAATTAAAACTTCATACTTCATTAGTCGAGTCATACCTTCTACTTGAGACGATTCAGAGGCTCGACTCAACTAACCCCGAGTCCAGCGCGCTGCACTAAAATAGATTTTTATATTAGGAAATTTTTCGGGTCTTACATCGTATGTTGGTGAAATGGTGACACTAGAGAGGAGGGGGGGTGAATAGTGTGTTAACTAATCAATTAGCCTAAATCCTTTTTAAACATTTTTTTAAATTACTTAGGTAATTCACAATTTAATGACTAAATGCAGAAGCGAGTAATAAAGATAAGCAACACGATACGCAAAGTAAACAATGCTAACACAATGATTTATAGTGATTCGGCCCCAATGCCTACTCCACTACCTAAGCACCTCGCTTAGGATTTCCAAACTAGTTTAACTAGATTAATTAGTTTCATTACAATGAGCACTTTGCACCAGAAAGTCTCCACTCTCAAATCAAAGACACTTCCACACCTGAAAGTATCCCGCCTTCCTACCGAAATCACTCTCCCACTTCAACCTAAGGGACAACTCAACTAATCCTAGTAAACTAAGTTGACAATGACATATTCAAGCTTTAACACCAAGGCAACCACCAACTCAATCAACCCTAGCATGCTAGGTTTACACAAGCATTAATACAATGAAATAAATAATAAAATACACAAATAATGGAGCAAATAAATGATACAATAAATACTTAACTCCAAACAAAGTTTTCTAGCTTCCTTTTGATGTCTTTGATGGTGAATCAATGAAGTCAAGGTTTGCTCAAGGAGTTGAGAGATCAAAGCTAGGGTTTTCAAGAATGGTGGCTCAACCAAGCTCAAGGATCATCAAAATATTGCTCAATGTATGTTAGATAAGGGGTGGAAGACTCGCTAAGGCTTCTATTTATAAGCCATGAAGGTAGAGAGCCAAAATAGCACTCAACGACTTGAAATAGAACCATTTTCTACCGTCCGATCGCAGGCCAGTCGATTGCCGATCGACCGAATGCATTTTGCCACTTTTGGGCAGCATTCGATCAACCGAACATAGAAAAATAGGTCTATTTTGGCTATTTTTTTTATTTGTTTGTTCGTTTCTGGGTTTCGTCTTCTTTAAGTCTACTTATATAATATTTTTTAACTTTAAGTGTTATATAAGGATTACCCCCCCCACATTTGGATTCAATAAAAATATTTAAAAAATTAAAATTCTTAAGAATCAAAATCTAACTTTTGGGGTCCTTTAAGTGTTATATAAGGATTACCCCCCATTTGGATTCAATAAAAATATCTAAAAAATCAAAATCCTTAAAAATCAAAATCTAACTTTTGGGGTCTAGCACAAATTTCCGAAAAATGGAAACTTTATAATCTTCCGAGTCAAATATGGGTAGGCTAAAGGGTTCTAATTTTTTTTTTTAAATATCTTGTTATCTAGTTTTTACCTAAGGAACAATTACCGGGACTTGGTGACAAGAAAATGTCTAGGTCATATAGCCCTCCAAGGAGCTCCCTAGGCTTAGTGAATTTCAGAGCCTTTTCTAATTTTTTGGGCTTTCGTGTTTCAGGATTCAGGTTTGGTTTTTGGATTTCTTTGCATCATCATGAGGATTTACAACACATTCTAGAAACCATAAACCTAAACTCTATCTTCCCGAAGAATCCCGAGCGTCGACGAGTGATTTCTTCGATTTCTCCAATTTTTTCAACCGGGAAGATCGTGCACTAACCGACTTGGAACCTGAAAATAACTCTCTATGAAATCATTAGTTCCATGTTTGTTATCATCAAAACCAAGATTAAGACCAAGGTTGAAAACCTTAGGCCAACATCGTAGTCATGATATGCAACAATGGCTAGCATTATCCTATTGGACTTGAGCATGGCTACAGGAGAAAAAGTTTCATCATAGTCAACACCTTGCCTTTGGGTGAAACCTTTTGCAACTAGCCTGGCCTTATAGGTCCCCACCTTGCCATCTGCTCCGATCTTTCTTTTAAAGATCCACTTACACCCTATAGGAGTGACTCCTTTAGGTAAGTCAACCAAAGTCCAAACTTGGTTGGTGAACATCGAGTCCATTTCGGATTTCATTGCTTCTTGCCATTGTTTGCAATCAACATCCTTGATTGCTTAATCATAGGATTGTGGATCAATGTCTTCCTGGTCATTTTCAATGGTTAGGAAAAATTTCTCAGGTTGTCGACGCAATCTCCTTGATCTACGAAGAGTGTTGGGAGGTACTATTTTTGTGACTAGTTCAACCTGTGGACTATCCACCGGTTGTTGCGATTCGGTCTGTGGTTCTTGATCTTCATCAAATTCAACATTTCTTCCACTCCTAATTTCCTCGATAAACTCTTTTTCTAAGAAAGTGGCACGCTTACTGACAAACACCTTTTGTTCAGATGGTGAGTAGAAGTAATACCCTAAACTCTCTTTAGGGTATCCCACAAACTTGCACCTGGTTGATTTAGCATAAAATTTATTTGACTCCAACTTGTGAGAATTTGTAGTTTTTTGCCACTCCATATCTCATATGGTATACTAAAGACAGAACTTGTGGGAACCTTATTAAGAAGGTAGATAGCAGTTTCTAGTGTATATCCCCAAAAAGAAATCGGGAGATTAGTAAAGCAAAGTATGGACTGCATCATATCTAACAATGTGTGATTCCTCCTTCCAGGCACTTCATTATGCTGTGGTGTGCCAGGAGGGGTTGATTCGGAGACAATCCCATTGTCCTTGAGATAACTTAGGAACTCAGTGGATCAATAAGGATTCACCACCTTGATCTGATCAAAGAGTTTTAATATTTTTCCTTATTTGTTTCTCAACCTCAATCCTACACTCTTTGAACCTTTCAAAAGCATCAGACTTATGTCTCAAGAAGTAGACATATTCAAACCTCGATGCATCGTCTGTAAACATGATGAAGTAGGACTACCCACCTTTGGCTTGAGTTGTCATCGGTCCGCACATATCTGTGTGAACCAACTCTAACAACTCAGCAGCCCTATCACTATGACCAATGAAGGGGGGCTTGGTCATTTTTCCCTTGAGACGGGATTCACAAGTTGACATCGATTCAAAATCGAATGGGTCAAACAATCCGTCTTTGTACAACTTGTTGATCCGATTCTCGTTAATATGATAGAGTCTCAAATGCCAAAGATAGGTGAGGTTCAAATTGTCTCTTTCTTTTGTGCGTTTCAACATGAAAAATATTATCAGTTACATCTAAGACCATTAAACTATTCGAAATGAGTCCAGTTCCATATAACTCATTAGAATGATATATGTGGCAACAATAGCCCTTTAAAGATATTTCATAACCTTGTTCAAGTAACAAGGGAACTGAAAAAATATTCTTTATTAAAACTTAAACGTAATAACAATTATTTAATTCAATGGTCTTGCCAGAAGGCAGACATAAACAATAGGTTCCTATGGCTAAAGCTGCAACTCTTGTGTCATTGCCTACCCAGAGGTCGTACTCACCCTTGTTCAGCATTATACTTATTCTCAACTCCTGCAATGAGTTGCAAATGTGAGAACCACAACCAGTATTCAATACCCATGTAGTAGAATTATGTAACGATAAATTTATTTCAATAACAAACGCACCTGTGGAGGGGGCTTCAAAAGCCCTCTTTTGCCTTACTTCTGCAATGTACTCCTTGCAGTTGCGCTTCCGGTGGCCATCTTTACCACAATGGAAACAGGTGCCTTTAGAACCAGTTTTTTCTTTTTTTTTGATTTCTCTCTTAGGTTTCACAGCTTTGTTTTTTGCTTTGTTCTTAACTGAGCGCTTCTTCACCTTTTTCGGGGCACTATCCACAAACAAGATTTTGTCTTTTTCCTTATGAATGTGGGACTCAACAGTCTTCAGCATATTAAGGAGCTCGGGAAATGAGGCATCCAGCTTGTTCATGTGGTAGTTGATTATAAACTATGAAAATGACCCTGGGAGGGATTGAAGTATTAAGTCTTGACTTAGCCCCTTATCAATGCTTAGGCCCAATTTCTCTAACCTCTCAATCAAATGGATTAGTTTGAGGACATGAGTTTCAACAGGTGTCCCTTGTTGGTGAAATGACAACACTAGAGGGGGGGGTGAATAGTGTATTTGCTAATCTTAAACTTAATTTCGGTTTTAATCATTTTCTACATTACTTATGTTAATGTACTATTCGACTACTAAATGAATGTGGAAGAAAATAAAACAAGTCAAGTAATCGATGCGCAAAGTAAGCAATGCAAACACAATGATTTATAGTGGTTCGGCCCCAATACCTACTCCACTACCTAAGCACCCCACTTAGGATTTCCAAACGAGTTTAACTAGATTAATTAGTTTCCTCACAATGAGAACTTTACACATGAAAGTCTCCGCTCTAAAACTGAAGGGACTTCCACACCCGGAAGTATCCCACCTTCCTACCGAGAGACCCTCCCATCTCAACCTAAGGATAATTCAACTAATCCTAGCAAACTAAGTTTACAATGGTGGATTTAAGCCTTAACACCAAGGCCACCACCAACTCAATCAAACCTAGCAACCTAGGTTTACACACTTGATATACAATCAAAATAAATAACAAAATACAATAACAATTGGAGCAATAAATCAAACAACAAGTACTTAGCTCCAAAAGAAACTCCCAATCCTCTTGATGCCTTGAGAAGATGAATCTATGAAGCTTGAAGGCTAAATCAACAAGTGGAGATCAAAACTAGGGCTTTTGTAAGGATGACTCAATGAAGGCTTGTAGAGATGCTTAGGATCACACTTAATTTGAGGCTTGGAAGCATCTATGGTAGGCTAGAAATGAGTTTGGGATGTGTATTTATAACCCCCCAAACAACAAGGCTCGTCAACGAGCGTTAATTAACTTTAAAACATAAATATTATATACGGATTACCCCCCATTTGGATTCAATAAAAATATCTAAAAAATCAAAATTCTTAAGAATCAAAATTCTTAGGAATCAAAATCTAACTTTTGGTGTCTAGTATAAATTTCCCAAAAATAAAAATTTTATAATCTTCCGGTTCAAATATGGGTAGGCTAAAGGCTTCCAAAAAATTCTTAAAAATAACTCGTTATCTAGTTTTTACATAAGGGACAATTACCGGCACTTTTGGTGCCAAGAAAATGTCTAGGTCATATAACCCTCCAAGGAGCTCCCTAAGCTTAGTGAATTTCAGGGTCTTCTTTTAATTTTTCGAGTTTTTGTGTTTTGGGGTTCGGGTTTGGTTTTTGGGTTTCTTTGCATCATCATGAGGATTTACAACACATTCTAGTCACCCTAAACCTAAACTCTATTTTTTCGATAAATTCGAGTGACGACGAGCGTCCTTGCCGATTTCTCTTATTTCTTCGATTAGGGACGTCGTGAGCTAACCGATATGGAACTTGAAAATAATTCTCCATGAAATCATTAGTTTCATGTTTGTTATCATCAAAATCGAGATTAAGACCAATGTTGAAAACCTTAGGCCAACATCCCTGCCGTCATCTTGGACTGGAAGAGTTGCTTTGATAGCTCAAACCTAGTAGTCCGACTCTCTTCACCATTCAACTCTTTGAGGTGAGAGAGGATGACCCTTGAGTCCATCTTTTCATGTTGTCGCTGCAACACATCGGACATAGAGGCAAGCATAATGCACTGAACAGTAGTGATGTCATCTTGCCACTTCTTGTAAGTGGTCCTCACTTCCTCAGTAGCCCTTTGAGAAGGGGTATCCGAAGACCGGTTATCAAGAACATAGGAAAGTCTCTCCTGGGCGAGGGCAATCCTCAAATTTTGCAACCAATCGATGTAATTTGTTCCGGTGAGTTTATTAGCATCAAGTATGCTACGTAATGATAGTGTAGATGACATGGTGACGATTAAATGCTACAAGCAAAAATAAAGACAAGTATAAGCTAGCATTTCACATTAATCATGTCTCCCACTAATTAATCGATTGAATGAGGTCTTTTAATTAATCATGTCTCCCACTATTTTTTGTTGTTCCATAATACCTTCCGGTTTGGAAGCGGGAAGCCCTCGTTGGTAGACTTCCTTAGGGGAATAATGGAACCCCACTTCTCTTACTCGGGTCTCACATGTAACACGACAAACCCTAATAAGTCCATGGGTAGGTAACTCTTTGCCGATCACATCTCTATGTGACTTCCATATGTTTATGCCTCTACGACAACCAAGGCCTTATGTGTGCACAACAAACCAAGGATCCCTTGTTGGTGAAATGGCCACACTAAAGGGGGGGGGGGGTTGAATAGTATGTTAACTAAATTTTTCGCCTAATTTTGATTTTAATCGTTTCTTAGATTACTTAGGCAAATTGTAATTTATCGACTAAATGTGGAAGCAATAATAAAACAATTTAAACACAAACAAGGATATCAATACTAACACAATTCTTTATAATGGTTTGACCCCAATGCCTACTCCACTACCTAAGCACCCCTCTTAAGATTTCCAAACTAGCTATGCTAGATTATATCATTTCCCTTACAAAGAGAACTTTACACCGGAAGGTCTCCGCTCTCAAACCGAAGGCACTTCCACACCCGAAAGTATCCCATCTTCCTACCGAGAGCACTCTCCCACCTCAACCTAAGGGACAACTCAACTACTCCTAGTAAACAAAGTTTACAGTGGTGGATTTATGCCTTAACACCAAGGCAACCACCAACTCAATCAAACCTAGCAACCTAGGTTTATACAAATGATATACAATGAAAATAAATCACAAAATACACAAACAATGGAGCAAATAAATAATACAACAAATACTTAGCTCCAAAGAAAACTCCCTAGTCCTCTTGATGCCTCAAGATGATGAATCGGTGAAACTTGAAGGCTAAACCAAGGAGTGGAGATCAAAACTAGGGTTCTTGCACGGATGGCTCAATGAAAGCTTGTAGAGATGCTTAGGATCACACTTTAAGGCTTGTAAGCATCAAAAATTGATCTTGGAATGAGTTTGGGATGAGTATTTATAACCCCCAACACTCAAAACTCGCCAACGAGCATTTTTCTTCCCGTTGCCGACGTCCGATCGCTTGCCGGTTTATCGTCGATCGATCCCTGGACAAACTTCTTGGTTTGGTTGAATTTTCTTCTTGTCTGTTCATTTTTGGGTTCCGTCTTCGCTAAGTCCTGTAGGTTGTCGGTTCCATCAGTGCCTTCCTGGAATTCTAGTCATCATCAACATGGCGTCGAACACCTCCTGTCCGCGTGCGCACCAAAACGAGGCAGCAAATGTGCTCGTTGCAAATTTGCCCCTAAACTTCTAATTTTACAAAACTAAATGAAGAAGATCCCAAATAACCCTTGGAGAAAGGTTTAAGGAGAGGGAGAAATGAATTACAATCATAATTCTCAAGAGGAAGGTAGGGGTACGCAGACCCTATTTAAAAATTATAATGCTGAAATTTCATAAATTTACAAGCAATCATCACAACCATGCTTTACACACAGTCACATGCACATAGGGCCCATCCATAATCATCCTTTCATGCATCACATCCTATTTGAAAAATAAAGAAAAATTAAAATAGAATCTGAAATCGCGCAAATCCGATCATGTTTCCACCCAAAACGGTCCAAACAACACATGCTAATTTTTTTCGGTTCTTGGGGCTATTCAACCATGAACCCACGAGATTTTTTAGTTTAAATTCTGTTCAAATTCGATATGGACAGTAGGCTTCCACCTCGATTCATCATATGAACCGTGGAGCCAAGAAAATGACTCAAATACCCTCGAAAACCAAAACCGGGCAGCATGACGTTTAGGGAGCGAACTGTTCGTAAACGTGACCAAAATGGGATATAAATTCTAAAATTTTGCTAAAGGTGGCTCCGATACCACTGTTGCGATGGGAATAAGAAATGCAGTGGAAATAATGATTTAAAAAATTCAAAACATCACAAAATAGTTATCTACTTTAGCAACAGTTAAGGAATTCGATCTACGAGTAGAAGGGAAAAGGTATATCTTATACCGCAGTTGGATAGAGTACTCCTATTCATGTATTGAGACGCACACACGCACGTCCTCCAACGATAGTGCACACCAGGTGCCTCGCAACAAAGGGGCAGCAGCAAACAACCGAACTCATCGTGGCTCAGCAGAGATGCTTTCTCAAACCCCGAAACCTCAAGAGCTAGGTCGGCCCTTCCACCAAGAACCGGGCTCCAAAATGAGAGAAAGAGAAGATGAGAAAACAACGAAATGAGGAGGTAGATCAAAGAATACCTCACTGTACTTTTTCGGAATCCTCCAAGTGGATGAAGTAGGCGGCACACCCAAGTAGAAGACACCTCCAATTTGGCTTCGTAGAAGACCGAGAAGGAGGAAATAGATGACCGGCCACCAATGGAGAGGAGGAGGAAGAACTAATTCACCAACCCCTCCTTTGGGGTGTTCGGTCACAATTTATAGAGAGGGGGGGGGGATGGCTTTAAAGGTAGACCCGACCCCGGCCCCTTAAAATTCTCTCTCTGGCCACATTTGGACTCTATCTCATAACATCCGTTACGAGGTTAGCCTATTGTGTGTGACCCATTGGGCCCCACACTAAGCCAACAGTGAGTTGTGCATAACGGAGAGTCAGATATGATAGAATGACTTCTATTTGAATCTTACGATCCACCACTAAACCTATTTAGTGTGGTCATGAGAGACTCCACTCACAAGTCAAGATTGACGTCTAGCAATGTGTCAAGACTACTCGGATAGTGTGAGATACAATCTACAGGGACCGAACGCCCTTCGGTGATTAGTTACCCTGCAACAAAATCCCTCAGTTATAATGTCCCAAATATGGCTAGGGTACGGGAAAAAGTGTCAAACTATAATACTGATTCTTATGTATTCTGCCTGCCAAGTCGTCGTCTCAATAATGTCATGCTAGAAAATCTTTTTTCTGGCATTCATATCTACTCTGGCCAGATATTTTTGAGTTGACTCTTGCAGGGACACATAGGATATTATCTCCTCTTACTATGAGTAACTAATTCCATATTAGTTGCTCACATATACCTCTATGGGGGCTTTCTCATTCCTAGAGGTATCCGCCACATGACACTGAAGGCCGCGTAAGCATAAGTCCAAAGCAATGGGTCAGCACTCATAAGATAACCATGACAACCTCTAGTCCAAGGACTGCTTGCACCCATTATCATCCGAGGAACATCCTATCGACACTCATGTAGGGATTCCATTCTGTGTTTCTCGTGTAGGTCCGTTTAGTGAACTCATTCCCTAATGAGCACCTGCACTTGTACATTAAATGACGACTCATAGGTAACTGTGAGATCAGCTACCTCTTATCGTATAAGACATGTACCAAGTGCACTAGTCTATCCGGAATCACCAATCCCCTAATTGTTGATCCTACGACTGGGAACATTTAGAATAGGGGCATCTGGATTCCTAAGTCTCACTGGCATGATCTCATCATGGCCTTGGAATCAATTGCCCGGGTTCGGGGGGTTCATAAAAATCTAATATATACAAAATATAGATGCAACATGTGATGAAAAATTGCCTCATATTATTCATTAACAAAAAATTGATCCCTACACATCAATATGTGATTGGCTCGAGTGCACTATTTCTTTCATCCTCAACGACCTGAAGTGCGATCCTCGTGAGCTCGGTTGACATTGAGTCTCATCATCGGCCTCAACACCGCTCCTTAATGACCCATAGCGTGATCCTCGTGAGCTCGGATTAACTCCAAGTCTACTCCTTGGCCTAAGCGCCACTCCTCAACAACCCCAAGCATAATCCTCGCGAGCTCGATTTTAGCACTGAGTCTGGTCCTCGGCCTTAGTGCCACCCCTCAACGACCTGAAGTTCAATCCTCACGAGCTCAGTTTGACACCGAGTCTAGTCCTCGGCCTCAGCGCCACTCCTCAATGAACCGAAGTACGATCCTTGCAAGCTCGATTTAGCATCGAGTTTGGTCCTCAGCCTCAGTGCCCTTGAAGACCTCAACAATCCAAAGCGCGCTCCTCGAGAGCTTGGTTTAACATCGAGTCTGGTCCTCGACCCTAGCACCATTATTCTCGACCTCAGCACCTCCACTCACAACCCTGGACTCGAATGACTTTGAGAAAGAACAACGAATTACCGAATAGGTAACTTTTGTGCTAACTCTACTTTTGATAGTGGTCTGATCTCAACCTAAAGATGTTTGTGGGATGCCGACTAGCAAACGTCGAACAAAGAAACACCACTCTTCGACCTGAACTACTGCTGGCCAAAAAGCGTCGGACAGCCCCAAGCGCCATAACCTGAACTTCGTCGACCAGATAACGATGACCGACTTCCAAACACAACTCACAGCATGCAAAAGCATTAAAGCAGAAGCATCACAGAAAAAGAATATGCATATATATTTATAAACCCACAAGGGGTAGGCATACATTCACAAGTCCGCGAGGGGATGATATACAATAAGGAACCACTATCGGAGGAAAAACACTCCATCGCTAGAACAATGTTCATGGCATCTCTCTAGTCCTGCCATATCTGGTGTCATTGAGGTCGGAGGATTGAAGTTGAGCCAACATCGAAAACACTTTTCTCCCCTAGCATTGCTCTAGCCAGCTGAACTACTAGGAACAATGGTGGATAAAATGGAGGAGGGTGAGATGCCAAGTCACAAGAATGCTCTAGCGTAAACTACCAAAGCGGGGCAGGTCCCATGGCTAGGGCTTCCAAAAGCAAGGCAACCGCCCAACAAGAGTGACGCCCGCTTCATAAGCCTCGCGGTGCGAACTCACCGCATTCCACCAGCTATAGGTTCCCCACAGAGGCCTGCTCCGTCGCTACGACCGACCTCGTGCCTCCCACCCCTTCGAAAGCCCCATGGTGTGAACCCATAGCAATCCCTAATATACTCACTACCAGCCCAAGGCTGACTTTTGGAGGACTGAAAACTCGCAGCACTCCCCACTCTATGCCAAAGCTTAAGACGCAAGAAAAAGGAAGGGGCATGGGGATTTTAAAGACATGAGAAATCCTTCCCATCTAATGATATAATTACCCTCATGTCAAAATTAAAGACTGAGCGAGCGTTGACAGACAGCGGACACACGAAAAGACACCCCTTTCCTCTTGCAATCGCCACATTGATCACAAAAATTGAATAGTCACGGAGAGACGAAATCGAAATACACCAAGATCTCCTACTCCAGCAATCTATCTAAGGAAGAGACGCAACAAGCACTCATATACTAGCCCGAGGTCAGAAATTTGACATATACAAAGAGCTTAGTAGACGAATAGAAGTCGACATACTATAAAAGCTCGACACAAAGTCCTCAAACTCCGACCACGAGGTTGTGGATTGGACTAGCTCTTTGGGCTCGATCAGACCTGGCCCAAACGCGCCCATCCTCATGAATCAGACTCGGATCGAGCCAACCACAACTTAGCACAGGGGCTACGCTTGGCCAAACAAGGATATCAACATCCTTCATTAATTACCAAAGATTCGACAATAATGAGTTAGTTATCTCCAGGTTAAAATTCGACCCCTTCCGGGCATATCCTCGCGAGATTTTGAGAGTCATCATCGTCCAAGATATCCCTGACCTGCCCATAAAATAAACACGACACACATTAGGTAGACTCTCGATTCCAATTTCATACTCACCATCTAGGATTCTTTCTTATTTGAGTGTCGGAGTATCTTTACAGGTCCCCCCGGAGCCACGACGGACTAGGAGACGCAAAGGCCCGTACCACCCCTACTTCATGCAAGATCAGATAGCTGGTGGTTTCACTTTTAAGCAATGAAAACAGTGGGCAGGTTTTACCTTCACCTTTTGTTGGAGGAATCACAATTGATGCTTTAACAAGGTTTCAACATCCACCAAATTTGCTAGAAAATTTCCACACCCTGCCAAAAGCACCAATGGAGAATAGAGGTGATGTAGTTATACTAGATAAGGCACAATGTTTCTTTATTTTGGGTTGACTAATGGTAATCATAGTACGACGGATGCATTTATAATATGCTTGACGTACATACTCAATTTTTCTTTCAAATTTATTAATTGGATTAAGTTCTGTATTTCTACTATTAATTTTTCTTACAATATTAATGATCTTGCAATGATTAACATATGTTTATATCTTGATTTGAAGATCGAATAGAAAAGAGAGAAGAAGATGATAGAAGAAATATGGATATTATAATTGCTTTCATGGAGGAGATGAACGGTGAGAAGAAAGAAAAGAGTTTGTGAAGATAATGCATCTTGATTTATGTATGAATTTAGTTTTGAACATGTATGAATTTATTTTAAAGTTGAAACTTTATGTAATGGATTATGTTGTGATACTTCGTGAAATGTGTTTTTTTGTAATGGATTATGTAATGGATATGTTATATATTAAATGATGAGATGTGTTTTTTTGTCTTAATATATGCTTGTTAAAATTTATGATTTATGTAAATATAAGTAATTATAAATATTATTAAGTTTTATATACATGTTATAATAATTTTTAGTGAGGGTCAAGAGATCCTTACGAAAAGAAATAAATATACGAAAATATGTTTTAGTGAGGGTTAATTGGGCCTCATAAAAATTATATTTTAGTGAGAGGCCGTGAGCGACCCCACAAAATATGAGAATTAGTGAATGTTAGTTGGGCCTCACAAAAATAATCTTTTAGTAAGGGTCATGAGTGATCCTCACAAAATATAAGAATTAGTGTTGGTCAGTTGTGTCTTACAACAGCTAGTATTTAGTGAGGGTCGGCATTCTAAAACTTTTAGTGACTCTCACTAAAGACCAGATTTCTTGTAGTGACTTTAAGGACATGGATGCATATCATAAGCAAATTTAAACATATTTATCAAGTTTGAACTTAAAATGAAATCTCTACATTAATTTATTGACCGAGCGCAATTTCATTTCAGACTAGCTATATCATGAAATTGTCAAAGTGTCAAAATTCTACCTACTCATGAAATTTCAATCATTTGTCATTAGGGGGGGCAATTCGTGTCGGGCCGTGGCCTAGCCTGGCCTGGCTTGGCTCGATAAAAATTCGGGCCTAGAGTCTCCGTCCTAGCTCGGCACGAAAAATAACGGGTCGGTACGGCACGACCCATTTAGCCCGATAACATGAAAAAGAAAATTGGGTTATCGGGCCCAAATCGTGTTATCGAGCCCGAATCGTGCCATTATAACCGGTCTATTGTGCCCATATTGGGCTATCGGGTCCATATCGTGCTATTGGGCTAATTCGAACCCGATAGCCCGATATTTTTGATAATGCACAAAATCCTTATCGAGCAATCGGGCTAGCCCGATAACGCCCTGAGCACGATAAGGACCGGCCTAAACTCGATATTTTTCTGAGCTATTGGGCCGGGCTATCAGGTCGGGCCATATATTGCCAGCTCTATTTGTCATGCAAATTCAATCATCAACATAAATAAAATATTATGACATAAATATTGAGATGTTATACTAGATTTTTATGAAAATTAAAACCATATCTCATTCTTGAGAATTTTGCCAAACTTTTCATTTCCTTTTCCATTTTCCTCGTAATAACCTTTCATTTAAATTTTAATAATTTGCAAGTAATCTTCACTAGTATCATAATGAAAATACAACTACTAGCAAGTTAATTAACTAATTAGCAAAGTTAAAGTTAAAGTATAATTTTCTAAAAATACTTTGCTAAATAGTGGAGATTCATTTCGAAATAAATCAAAGTGTTACCCTTTCTATTGGTAACACTTTGATTTATAAAATATAAAATAATTGAAAAAATATAAAATGATCTCAAATGATCTATCAAATGATCTCAAAATATAAAATATTTGAAAAAATTAGATCTCTAACCCTTTCTATTGGTTGAAAATCCACTACTAGAAACTTCGTCTTCAGCAACGGCTATCAGCGACGGCCGCTCAAGCCGTTGCTATTTGCAACGGCATTCTTACGGCCGCTCGAGCCGTTGCAGAAAACTGTATCTGCAACGGTGTTCTAACGGAAAACCGAGCCGTTACTGATTATTTTAATTATCAGCAACGGCTTTCGGACGAAAAGGCGAGCCGTTGCTGATTTTTTAATATTCAGCAACGACTTGCTAACGGATAAGTGAGCCGTTGCTGATAATAACTTATCAGCAACGGCGTTCTAACGGGCGAGTGAGCCGTTGCTGATAAGTTTATATAGGGCACGCTCTCGCGCCCGACTCTTCTTCCTCCCGCTGCTCGCTGCTGCCGCCGCCGCTCCTGCCGACGCGACTCGCCGCCGCTGCCGCTGCTGCCGACGCCGACGACGCCGACCGCTGCTGCCGACTTGTTCAGGTAAGTCTCTTCCCTGCTGCCGTCTCTTCCCTGCGGCCGGCGGAAATCACCCGACCGAAACCCTATTTCTAGGGTTTCGGCTGACGGCGGTCGGCCGATGGCCGCCGCCGGACCTTCTGCAGTGGCCGGACAGTGTGTCCGGCCACTGTACGCCGGCGCCGGAGGGTGGACTCCGGCGCCGGAATTTATAATATATATATATAGTTTATATTATTTTATATTTATTAATTAATTATTTAATAATTGTTAATTAATTGTTTAGATTAATTATTTAATTTGTTAGATTAATTTCGGACGTGCGCCGGAATCGTCCACTTCGGACGCGCGCCGGTATCGTCCAATTCGGACTCGCGCCGGAATCGTCCACTTCGGACGCGCGCCAGAATCGTCCAATTCGGACTCGCGCCGGAATCGTCCACTTCGGACTCGCGCCGGAATCGTCCACTTCGGACGCGCGCCGAAATCGTCCAATATGGACTCGAACTGTCTCGAAACATTTAGAAAATAATCATCCTCCGACGAGTTGATATGTTTCACGTACGCATCGACGATCGGATATGATTTAGCAAAACCTTAGATCCGTTCGGGAATTGTATGTTCGTGTAAAAGAAGTAGATGATCTTTTATACGACGTACAATTCTTGAATTGTCCCTGATTGGACAATTTGGGAATATAGTTATTTGTACTGCACTTACGTTTTTATTTTAACTGTTAACTAATTATTCTAAATTTCGGCAACATCTCTTTTGTTCTCCGATACGCGCCCAGATGATATGCGTATTCGGAGAACTGTAGGGAGATGCTGTCGAAATTTAGAATAATTAGTTAACAGTTAAAATAAAAACGTAAGTGCAGTACGAATAACATAAATCCCGAATGGAATAGGACAATCTCACCTAAAGACATTAACCAAAGAAATTGTCATTGATTGACAGAATCATGTCGGCTGATCGAAGTTGGATGTACCGACGTCTTGATCGTGGAGCTTTAACGAATGAGTTTCGATTAGGCGTAACGTACTTCCTAAATTTCGCCTATTCGAATCGCAATTTCGTTAGCATGGGTGATCAAATCCGATGTCCGTGCCGCATTTGTTCAAATGGACGATTTTTGGATCGGGAGACTGTCACTCTGCATCTATATACCAAAGGATTTGCACCGAGATATTTTCTATGGACTTGTCACGGGGAGTCACGCGAAGTCGGGACGTCGAGCAATCCTGTCGTTCAGACATATGGTGAATCTTCCTCTGCTGGTGCTTCTTCATCCGGTCAATGTAATCCCTATAGAACTATGATACTTGATAGTCTTGGGGGTCAATTCCGCCTGAATGATAATGTTGATCGGCCAGTTCTTCAGACATCAGTCCCACCAGATACTACAGCGGTTGATATCACAGAAGTAGGGGCTGCGGTAGAGATTGAATTACCGAATAAAGAAGCTGCAGAATTTTACGAGATGTTGAAAGCTGCCGATGAACCTTTGTATGAGAATTGTCCTAAATACACTAGGTTTTCAGCAATGACACAGCTCTTAAGCATCAAGGCCGATTGTAATATCAGCGGAGTTGCGTATGATCGGATTGCTGGATTGATTAATGGAATGCTGCCTACTGATAACAAGTTTGAGCCTACTTTTTATAAGACTAAAAAGCTAATGAGAAAATTGGGGCTTGGGTACGAAAAAATACACGCGTGCCAAAATAACTGCATTTTATATTATAAAGAAAATGTGCAGTTGGATAAATGCCCTGTATGTCAACACCCTCGTTACAAGGAGAAGAAATCGGTCCGACAGAAAAATATCCCGTTTAAGGTGCTTCGGTATTTTCCACTAACACCGAGGCTTCAAAGGTTATTCATGTCGGAAAAGACAGCCCCCTACATGAGTTGGCATGCAAGAAGTCGTGATGATACAGTAATGACTCATCCATCTGACAGTGAAGCATGGAAACATTTGGATACATGTTATCCTTCATTTGCTAGGGATACTAAAAATATCAGATTGGGATTGTGCACAGATGGTTTTAATCCGTTTGGACATTCTGCAACTCCTTATTCAGTTTGGCCAGTGCTGCTGACAGTTTATAATTTGCCACCGTCAATATGCAAGAAAGATGAATTTATTTATCTTTCGATGATTATTCCGGGTCCTAAGGGTCCGCGAAAAGAAATTGACATATTTCTCAAACCCTTGATAGATGAATTGAAAACATTGTGGACTGAGGGAGCTGTCACTTATGATTGTCATCGGAAGCAAAACTTCAATTTAAAGGCCGCGGTCTTGTGGACAATCAATTTAAAGGCACGTATTTTTTTTTTTTTTTACATGCATGATGATATATTAATATTGGTACTGATATTATTATTTTGCAGGCTCGCTATACATGGGCCGAGGACCAGAGGCCCTTCATTTACGCTGCCTGGGAGTCTATTTCCCGGGCAAGGTACAACGGGCAGCTGGGGCAGGCTCGGTCCCAAGCGATGGCCCGAGCTGGGACCACTAACATCGCGGAGACTCGGGGATACGGCCCCGGTTGGATTACTCCGGATATATGGGACCAACTCGTGGGGATATGGTCGACGGATCGATGGCAGGAGGTTTCTCGGAATGCGGCTAGAAATCGCATATCGGGGGGAGCAGCGCGTCACACCGGCGGCTCTGTTGCATTTGCAGTGCACGCCAACCGTATGGTAAGTATATCGTTTAATTATATATTTTATTTGTTATTATGTGTACTAATTAATGTATTTGTTTTGTAAATGTAGACGACGGTGTCGGATGACGGGAGTGTCCAGCGACCCTCCCCGATGGCGGTGTTTGAGCGGACTCACCGTCGAGCACATGGGACGGGGGAGTACATCCACAACCGCGCTGCATACATTATGGTAATTAATATTTGTTTAAGTTATTCATTATATATTTATAATTTAAGTTTTATGATAAATATTAAACAAAAAATCAAACTCGAGTAGGAGACCTACAGCCAGACGGTGGTGCAGCGCGGGGGTACCCCCGAGGACTTTGACGCAGCATCGTGGGTCGAGGCCGCAGGTGGCTGGGACCATGGCCGCGTATATGGCTTCGCAGATAGTGGTCATGCGCGAGCCGTGCTAGGGCCACTTGGGGCACCGACCCCTCCGGTCGCTGGTGAGCGGCCGTCCACCTCTAGATCCAGTTATGATCATAGTAGCAGAATAAGGACTCTAGAGGAGACGATCGCGCGTCAGAGTCAGATGATGGAGGAGATGCATGCTATGCTACGCAACATGTCAGGTCATCCCGCAGCAGGCATCTCTTCGGCATCATCTAATCCATCGTCCTCGAGTCAGTCCACGCCGGTGTACACTCAAGCACTCCAGACCCCGCCATATGATCCAGACCATCCTCCATCGTCATCGTGAGATTTTTTGTTTGGATATTGAACTTGTTACTGAGATATTGAATTTGTTTAACTTATTTTGTTTGGATATTGATACTTCAATTTTGCATTTGAATTGTTTTTATACTATCGTGGATAATTATCAATATAAATATAATTGTTTTGATGTATATCTTGGTGTGTTTGTGATGTGAATGAATGTGTGTATGAGAGTATGGGTGTGTGAGTTATGTATCAGATAATGTATCAATGTATCAATGAAAATTAGAAATTTTAAATGTTTCTGTCCCCAGGTTCACATCATCAGCAACGGCTTTCCCACGGCCATCCGTGGGAAAGCCGTTGCTAAAAGTGTATCGAAAGTCGTTGCTGATGACCTACAGCAACGGCTTAGCGACGGTCTTTTACTAACGGCGTTGCTACGGACTCAGCGGCCGTTGCTATTAATGTTATCAGCAACGGCTCCGGGTCCGTGGCAAAACCGTTGCTGATAATATTTTTAGCGACGGCCCGGGCGGCCGTTGCTGATAACGGCCGTTGCTGATCCGTTGCTAAGTTATCAGCAACGCGACTTTCTGTCACGGCTCTTTTGCAACGGCTCGGCCGTTGCTGATTCTCTTCAGCAACGGTTCAGCAACGGCATCAGCCGTTGCTGATGCCCATTTTTCTAGTAGTGATCAAAAGGTCAACAAGTAGCCTAGGGTTTAGAACCGCAAGATCGCATAGACCGATTATAGGTCACATAGGTGTCCGAAGTGATTAAGAAATCAAAAATAAAAAAAATCATTTTTAAAATATATCATGAGCGGAGAAAATAACTCAACTCAACCAAGTATCATAATTCAAACTTTAAGATGATAAGCAAGGTAAAGGGAGTGATACCAAAGTACTTTTTGATTCCAACATCATTACCCATTGCATCATAATAACTTGAATTTGCAACCATATTAAGATTCTTCATTCAAATTCTTGGTCAGCTTCAACACTTCATCTTTCTTTTCCCTTGTGTGGTAGCTCCTCATACAAAAGAGCATGATATTTTTGGTATCCAAGTGGCTTAATTTGGATCCATGGGGGTTAATAGGTCTAGGAACCTAAAGTGTCATAGTAACGCTTGGATTCTTCTTAAGTGCACGATCATAAATTGAATGATCATAGATACCACAACAAAAGCAATATATATGAAACTTTTTATTTTTATTTTTGTTATGGACATGAGGTTTAATAGTAGAATGTTTATGTTAGAGGTTGACTCAAATTGGATCCGAATCAAATCCAATAAGCTCGACCGAGTTCAAATCGGAGTTCAATTTATTTGACCAAGTTACAATTAAATCCAAAAAGAAAAAAAAAATATCATGCAAATGTTACAACAGAATTGCTGCACGTGCATCAATTCCAAAAGCTATCAAATAGGTGTGCAATTTAAATCATGTTGCGGTCAAGATGATAAAGATGGAGGCCTTCCACGTAATTCGAGATAGCTTATTTGAAGACTGCTTCAAATTGATATATTTATTAGAAGCATATAATTCGGTCCAAGCTCCAATTTTGTCGGTCAAAAATTCATGCGTCCGCTAGATCAAAATCAATCGCTGCAGTTTATTTTTGGATGACTTCATATTTGGCTCGGTCCTAATTCCTCTCTCTGGACCCACTCATCCCCAAGTATAAATATAAATAATTTTTTTAAGAAAAAATTATCCCACACCGAGACAAGAGAGGAAATTATGCGAAAAATTTAGAGATCTATAAAATTAAGAGTGATGTTATCACTTTTTTCAAGGGGTGCCCCTTCTCATATTTCGACATATAACAACACGTGTTCAGTTTTAACACAGATATTGCAGGGACAATGCATCTACTCCATACCGATTTCAGGTTCTATTTATACGAGATAGTTTATTGTGTTCCGAAGGAGATTTAGTTTATTGCACTCTTATTGTAGTCTTTTCTTCTCCCCGTGGACATAGGATCGAGATTTAGTTTATTGCAGTCTTATTTTTTCCTGCATTATTATTATCGGATTTGATTTTTTATTTCTCTCGCCGGGTTCGAGTTTTGTAGATCATGCAAAAAATTCTTACTCATTAACCAAATCCCGACACATATTTTTGACCTTCTCTACTTTATACTCAGTAGTCTCCATATATTTGAGCAAAAAAATAATTGAGTAACAATATTTTATATCTAGGATCTAAAATAGTTTTCATAATCATCACTCCGTTGATCACACCCAATACTTATCAAATTTAGCAATCATGATAGTAGTCATTTGTTGAATAATGACATTTGGATCACTTCTCCATCTTCTCAAAGCTATTCTACCTTCACAAATCTTTGGAAAATACACATTTGAAGTTGGATACAGAGTACCAGAAAATAATTTAGTTACTCCATAAAATAGTTCCAACCTATGATAAATTTTTTTTGCCATCTCCCAATCATATTTAGGGGTGGCATAACTGGCCGGCCCGGCACGATAAGGTTGCGTGCTGGCCCAGCCCGGCCCGCTAACTCAGTGGGTCGGAAATTCCCGGCCCGGCCCGGCCCGCAATATTTTGCGGGCCGCCCGGCACGGCCCGTGAGCCCTCTTATTAACTAAAAAATTTCTTAAAAAATTATAAAAAAAATAATTTAAAATATTTAAGAGACTAAATAAGCATCAAATATGACATTTCACATGAAAAGCTCCATAGATTAACTTCATATTCAATTTTAAAGCACTAAACAAGCCCTGATCTAGACTTAATTTTTTTTATATATGTTTAGCGGGCCAAACGGGCCGGGCCGGCCCGATAAGAGCCGGCTCGATAAGCTTATCGGGCCGAATTTTTCAGCCCGGCCCGCAGTTATCGTGTCGTGCTATTGTGTCGTGCCTATTTTTGCCGCCCCTAATCATATTCACTAGGCAAAGACTTATACAGAGGTTCACATTGCACCAGACGTTCAAAAACATCTTTATATAATATAGCAACATCTAGCATCAAGAAAGTTGAATTCCACCTAATTTTGCAATCAAGAATAAATTTTTTATCACAAGAAATGTTCAATTGACCACATGTCTCTATGAATTTTTCCTCTCTTTTAGGTGTTGTTGTCCAATAATGAACACTCTCTCTAACTTTTTCAATGGCATCTGATATTATAGATAACTCATCCTTCACAATCAAGTTTAGCATATGAGCACAACATCACATGTGAAAGAATTTGCCACTCAAAAATGACCTAGGTGGAATCTTATCTAAAATCCTTTCAATCATAGCATCATTAATACTACAATTATCAAGAGTCAAAGTAGACAACTTTCTATCAATGTTCCGGTCCATTAAATATTCTACCAAAACTTCAAAAATAACAATGGCAGTATGGGGAGCAGGCACATAAATGAACCTAAAATATATAATAAAAAAGTTTAATAATAAAAACCAACTACAATTAATAAAGAAGTTTAATAAATAAACACATAAATGTTACCTCATAAGTCGACTTTGCAAAGTCCAAGAATCATCAATATAATGTGTTGTAACGGCCATATATCATTTGTTTTGGTTGTTAGAAGTCCACATATCAGTTGTGATTGAAATTCGACTTTGATTCTTTGATAACAACCTCATTATTTTTTATCTTTCACCATCATAAATCTTCAAAATGTCACTCTTGACTGTATTGCGAGAAATCACCTTAAACAAGGGTTGCATAGCATTGCAAAACTATTTGAAACAAATATGTTCAATTATCGAGATTGGATACTCATGAAGTATGATCATCTTAGTAAGAGATTGTCTTACTGTTTCTTGATCAAATGAATAATTGCCAACCACAACTGTTTCACTCGTAACCGATGCACTTGTTTTGAGAAACGATTGTCTTATATCTCGAGTTCTTCAATATTTGCAAGTCTTGAAATGAGACGACAAATGTGAAGTACCTTGCTTAAGTTCACCTAAAAGCTTTTCATTACAATAATTGCAAATGACTTTCCACTTCCCAACTATTTGTTGCCTCTTGGAATGATTCCAAACTAGTGAAGTTAAGTTTCTTTTAGACGAATCATCTCCATCTAAGCTTAGAGCTTGACTTGCACCTATCGGATTAGGTGATTCACCTATTGCCGGTGATTCATCTATCATTGGTGTTGAATTTCATTGACATTTATGGCCAAGGAAGTGAAAATTTGCTCATTAGATATTCTACATTAAAAAAAAATACAATTAGCATATTATTTCATTCTACAATTAATTAGCATATAATAATATTAAATTTCATAAGTTTAAGCATGAAATTGACGAATAATAAATACCTGAGAGGAGGGCGGCTGCAGAGAGGCAATGACGGGAGGGACTGAGGCAGTGACGACCGAGGATGCAACAGCAATTTATGGTTGAAGAACAATAAACCTCAATGCATAAAGCAATTCTCAAAATATTATTTGCTAGCCAATGCTTTTTGAGAGCATACCAAACACAGAAGAAAGTTTCAGGTATTGATGCAACAACCTGAGACCTAGTGAACTCTAGTGAAGCAGCTGCAACGAGGAATATTAAAAATAAGTGTCAACTGTCAGCTAAGAAAAAAATAATCACAAACTAGGAATAGAAGAAGAGTTCAACTTGAAAGGCATTTGATCTAAATACATGTCAGATATATATTAGCAGCTGGGCAAACTGTACATAAATTAAGACAAAGATAAGAAATTTACAAACCAACCTAAAGGGAAAAAAAAATCAAATAAACTAACACAGAGGCAATGACACTTGAGACAGAATCAACATACATTAATTGGCAGGGCACAATGACACGTGAGACAGAATCAACATACATTAATTGGCATGGCACAAGAACAAGAAACAAGAAAATAAAGTAGAAACAATGCTGTTGGTAACAATAACATCATCATTCCAATGCTTCGGAAGAAATCGCTTGATTGTTGGTAACAATGTTGCACTGCACGTCCTAGATCAATTAGTTCTAGTAAAAATCATAAGGAAATTACATACGATAGAGCGATCGGACGAGAGATCGGGCTGACAGTTGAAGTCAAAATGATAATATTAGAGGGAGGTGAATAGTATGTTTACTAATTCAATTAGCCTAAATTCCGATTTTAATCGTTTTCTTGATTAGTTAGGCTAAGCACGATTGAATGATTAGATGTGGAAGCTATAAATGATAAATCAATTAAACACAACCAAATATAACAATGCAAACACAAGATTTATAGTGGTTCGGCCCCAATGCCTACTCCACTACCTAAGCACCCCGCTTAGGATTTCTAAACTAGTTTTACTAGATTAATTCTCGTTTTCCTTACACAGATGACTTTTCACCGAAAAGTCTCCGCTCTCAAACAGAAGGCGCTTCCACACCCGGAAGTATCCCGCATTCCTACCGAGAGCACTTTCCTACCTCAACCATAAGGGACAACTCGACTAACCCTAGTAACACTACGTTTACACAAGTGGCTTTACACCTTCACAACAAGGTCACCACTTCCAAATTCAAGACCTAACAGCCCTAGGTCTTCACATGCACAAATTCAAAAATAGTTTTAAATAACAGTTAAAAATACAATCAAAAGAGCCAAAAAGATAAACCAAGATTAAAAGCTATTTTCAATCCTTCAGAACCTCCAACTCGCCCAAAAGATGAATCTAGAGTCGAAGCAGAGTTGAGGAGCAGACGACGCTTGAAGAAGAACTCGACGGAAGAGCAGAGCGCGCAGCAATCGATCGTTGGAAGGCTTAAATCACTTTTAAAATTCTCAATTAAATCTGTACGAGTGAAGGAAGAAGATTAAATGAGATATATGAGGTATATTTATACCCAGACGCAAAACTACATTCCCGCAATCTGGTCGACCGACGCAGGTTTGCGTCTTCAGCGAACGCAGGTCGGTCGACCGATCGATCGACCGACAGAGCTACTGCCCATTTTGGGCTTCGATCGGTCGACCGCTCGATCGATCGAAGTAGCTTCTGCTGCTTTTTACCTTCGGTCGGTCGACCGACCAATCGACCGACATAGCCTTTACGATGGCTACTGCCACTTTTTACCTACATTCGGTCGACCGCCCGATCGATCGAACCTAGGCTGAATTTGTTTTCTTCAGCCTTCTTCTTCCGTGCTTCATTTCTGGGTTCCGGCTTTCAACGAGCATCAACTTGGAGATCTTTTCATTTGATCTTTGGACTCGTCCAATGCGACTTTGTTGCCCACGTCGATCTTCGAGAAATTTTCGCGACGAACCTGAGCACGACGATCAATGTCCTTCCGATTTTCTGATTTCTTCCAATTTTTTCGATCGAGGACATCGAACGCTAATTGATATGGAACCTGAAAGATTTCTCGACGAAATATTAGTTCCATGTTTGTTATCATCAAAACCGAGATTAAGAGATTAAGACCAAGTTTGAAAACTAAAAGCCAATAATCTCCCCCTTTTTGATGATAACAAACATCATTAAGAAAATATATTCATTAAAGCATATAGGATATCAACTAAGGGGTTTCTCCTCCTATCAACCTGCATATCTATGAAATAAACTCCCCCTACATATATGCATGAATTTTCTATATTTTCCTCTCATTTATCTATAATTTTTCTCCCAATTTTCATATACTTTTCTCCCCCTTTATACCTATACTCTTCTCCCCCTTTTGACATCAATCAAAAAGGGCAAGAAAGGTCAATCTAGTCAAAGGGATGAAGAACACATTTTTTTTATTATTAAGTTGAGATTCTAAAGGATATTTTTCATGAAACATGAAAATCTCAACCAAAGGGATGAAAAAATAAATATTTGATATGAAACCTAAATCATACATGATATGTTCAAAACTAAATATTTGAATTCAAAATAAAATCATATATGTTCTCATATCTTTTTCATGACATTTTTAGATTTTATTCAAACTTTCAAAATAACAAGATATGATCATTTAAATCATGTATATCAAGTTTGAAGTGAAACTAATGTCATTTAATCAAATTTTTAACTTAGCATGGTTTCATTTGAATTATGGCATGAAAACATGAAAATGCTAAGTTTCAAATTTTTGCTATCTACTCATGTTTTCTCAAACTTAGGCATCTAGACATTAAACATGAGAGAGTGTAAGTCTATGAATCAAGTTTGGACTTAAGATAAAATTTCTAAGTCACTTTGTTGACTTAGGTCAAGGTATATACTTCTAGTTTTTACAAATCAAATATTTAAATTCATACAAAATCGTATTTTTGACGAAAAATAATTGATATCAATTGTTGGATGAAAATTTTGATTTTAATAAATAAATGGATATTTCTAGTTATCATCCAAGATATCAAATCATTTCTAGGAATGATTTTACTCAAGAAATTATGTGAATAATATTAGAAATGGAATCCAAATGGCATGCACAAAGTTTTATTTGAAGTTTTTGAAGAAAGATCAAAGTATCGGAAAAATTGATATTTCAAATAAGTGATACTTTGTGTTTTCGAAATCCGACTTCAAAATTCCATTTTAAATCAGATTCTTGATGAAACTTTTTAAAAAATTTATTGATAAAACTAGATTTTTTAGTGAATGTGCAGTTTTAAGAATCATCTGAAAATATTTTTTCTATATTTCTCTAGAAATAACTGAAAGATACCAATTGTAGGTTGAAATGATATTTTTATAATTTTCAGTTATTCTTAAAACTTCTTCAATTTTCATTCAAACTTTGATGACACCACATGATGGTCATGTAAAGAGCATATATCAAGTTTGAAATGAAAATTATGTCCTTAAGTCAAGATATCAACCTAGCATGATTTCATTCAACACTAAACTAGTTTTTATGAAACTTACTAAGTTTCAATCTTAACATTTACTTACTCATGATTTTTCAAACTTAAACCTATGGATACCTAACAAGAGTAAATCTAAACATGTTCCCTAAATATGGATTGAAAATGAAACCTCTAAGTTAATTTTTGACTTGGGTCAACTTTGTTCAAAAGAGGTAAGCATGAATTGACCTCTATTGTCATTTTATCCATATACATATGAATTTTTTACTCTAAGTGCTTGGTAATATGTCATACTTATTCCTAAACATGTTTATGAAGTTTGGACTTAAAATGAAGTGTCCAAGTCGATTTATTGACTTGGATCAAACATTTCCAAGTTAAGTTCCCTAAAGTGAGATATCAATTGTATTTGTTCATCTAGACATGAATTTTCCAGTTTTAAATATCTAGACTCATGTGATATGTGTATCTAAGCATGCTTATCAAATTTTTAACTTAAAATGAAGTCTCTAAAGAAGAATTTTAACCTAGTTCGATTTCATAAATATCAAGATATCATGAAATGAGCTAAGTTATCAAGATTTTTTCTACTCATGAAAATTCAAGGATTTATCATTCAAGAACAATCATGAGCATAGAGACATCATTAAACATGGATATTCAATTATTTTACTAAGATTTTTACAAAATTAAATTTATACCTTATTCTTAAACATTTTGCCAAACTTTTTCATTTCATTTTCCATTATCTTTTAGATAGCATAACATTCCATTTACATTCACAACTTACAAGTAGACTTCATTAGTAAACAATGAAATTAAGGCTACTAGCAAGCTTGCATACAAAATAGCAAAGGTTCAATACAAACTTTCATTAAAAAAATTTAACCTATGCTAGATAGAAAAGATTCATTTCAATGAGGATATCATGATATCAAAATGAATCTAAGGGATCTTAAGATGTGAAACATTTGAGGAATACGGTTCCTAATCATGTTAAACTAGTTTGGACTTACAAGAAGGTCTCTACTAATGAATATCAACCTAGAGCAAGTTTCATTCAATGAAATTTGCCTAAGTACTAAAATTCTACCTACTCATGAAAATTCAAGTGTTTAACATGCAATTCTAATCATGAGTATAGAGACATAATTTAAGCTTAAATATTTAGGTATAACACAAAGATTTTGAATTTATCAAAGTTATACATTTTTCATGATAATTTGTCAAACTAATCTTTTTCTTCCTAGTTAGCCTTCTTAAAATATTTATAACTTGCAAGTATACTTCATAAATAGAAAATGAAACCAAATTTACATGCAAGCTATCAAACGAA
Source organism: Canna indica (assembly GCA_034359265.1). NCBI lineage: Eukaryota > Viridiplantae > Streptophyta > Magnoliopsida > Zingiberales > Cannaceae > Canna > Canna indica. The sequence continues at coordinate 69,687,861 of CP136890.1, read as the reverse complement.
ATAGCGAAGTGAAAAACCAATTATCATTTTCCAAATTCAACTTCACTAAATAGCATGGATTCATTTTCATGTAGATCATTCATGAAAATAAAATGAATCAAGAGATCTCAAAATATGAAATTTTGAAAAGTAAGATCTCCAACCCTTCCAATTGGTTGAAAACCGAAAGGCCACAATGAGCCTACGATTTAGAACCGCAAGGTCGCATGAGCCCATTACAAGCTACTTAGGTTTCCGAGGAGACCTGGAAATCAAAATAAAAAATTCATTTCCAAAGAACTCTTTAACAAGAGCAGGGGGAAAACAACTCAAGTTAAACATGTATCATAACTACAACTTAATTAAAGCAAGCCAAAGTAAG